>SRSE01000365.1:6247296-8694592 GCA_005024645.1 Planiliza haematocheilus | reverse complement strand
ATGTTTTAACTGAAAGTAAACACATTTCATGAATGTAATAAAAATCCAATGTGCTGAGAGCTGTTTAATCAGCCTGTGAATACATCAGTGTGTCTGTAAGATGGCGGCAGTCCAATGTGTTGATTAGTGGTTTGGCTTAAGCTGCCTGCCGCCTAACGGAGCGCTTGCCTCGCTCAGCCTGACCACAGGCCAAGAAACCACCCTGCCAAATATCACTCAGCACTACTAGTGGGAACCGACGCACAAAACACACATACATAAACACATATAGCACATGCTTTCTTCAGGCTAGATCATATGCACACCTCACTTGCTAATGAACACGCCCGCCATACCATAATGTTATGTTGGCTGCGTGTGATTACATTAATTAAAGTCGTGCTTCAGTCTCAAGGCTACCGTCACCCACTCCTATCACTTACCTCACTCTCGCTCACACAAACAAAACCATACACTGCCACCACCCAAACATCTGGCCCCTAATGACCTCACCAGAACACTTCCCAAGCGTGTGCATTCAAATGAAAGATAATCTTCGTCCACCAATTAGGCCAACCTGTTCAACTGACTGCAAACCCAGAGCAAGCAGTAGAGCAGAGAGGACAGGATGACAGAAGCAGTGACAGAGCATGCAGATGGATGAAAATGGAGGAATGAATGATAAAGTGACTCAGAGAAGTTGTGATTAGTGAAAATATAGTGGTGTGATTTCTGCACTCGATGTTACTCGAAAGTGGTAAGAAGCGGGAGTGAAAACTTTCTAACTATCCATTACACCTTTGGGTCGCTTAAAGTGGCAATCTTATAGATTTTCATTTAAAGAAAAGTCTCTTTAGTCACTTTCTGTTGCCAAATAAGGTAACCCAATGTGAGCCTATGACCCACGCATTAATGATTGCAATGAGAGTCCCTGCACTTACAACATCTAAAACTGGGTGTCTGTGGAGACATTCCCGCAAGTCCCACACAGTTAGTGACATATGTTTCATCACACAGCAGTTATCTTTCTGCCAGAGATTGTGGCCAGAGCTAGCATTCAGACATTTAACTGTCTGTCACAATGTGACACAAGCAACATTATTTGGATCTCTGCAAACTGAGGTCGCAAACCCAACTGCAGTTACCACTTTTTGCCATATGTACAAAGAAAACGAAGCAGACATCTTTAAGAAATGGTCCACATGATGTTTTATTATTTTTATGCAGTAAGTTCTAACTTTAGATGCCGTGTCCATAATGGAAATGTTTTTTTACATACAAGCATCTGTCTGTGTTTAACTCCCAAATTGCATTTTAATCTTATTGCATCAGAAAAAAACAAGAGGAGAAGTGCTGGTAACAAAGCATTTGAATTGTCATGTTAATGCTACAGACGTCAGAGCAGAAATGGATGGGCGGACTACGCAAAGCACAAATAAGCGGCTCCTTTTGCAATAAGAGATGCCTCATCAACCATCCCATCTCCACCACAATCTGTGTTCTTTCATATTACAAACTCACTCCAAAACCTCAACTGCAGCTTAAAGGAATGTTGTAGGCAAACATGCACTAATTGTGACATTTGCTCAGTTTCATCATGCAACAAGGGAAGATTTAATTCGCTGTGTTGCTGAGTGAAAGAGCTCACGTTTCAGGATTTATGCAGCACATATGTTTGGAGTACTGTCAGATTTTCCCTTTTCTACATCAATGAGCTTTCAACTTAACAATTCTTTATAGTCTTGTTTGACATTACTTTGATACGTGATCCTGTGCGGGTGGAGGGGCGTGAGGAGTACTTACGACTGACAGGCGAAGGCCATCCCACAGATGGGGAGACAGCGAAACA
Source organism: Planiliza haematocheilus (assembly GCA_005024645.1). Taxonomy (NCBI): domain Eukaryota; kingdom Metazoa; phylum Chordata; class Actinopteri; order Mugiliformes; family Mugilidae; genus Planiliza; species Planiliza haematocheilus. The sequence continues at coordinate 8,692,764 of SRSE01000365.1, read as the reverse complement.
CACCCTCCCAGCGCACCACATTGACCTGCCCTAGCCACCAGCCGCTGAGCAGCCCGTGTTTGAACGAGGACAGCACCATCTGAGGGGAAGGAGGTGGGGAGGGGGGGGGAGTTACAGCCCAAACCAAATGAAGACAAGTGGAGGGGGGAGTACAGAGGAGAAGAGGGGGGCTGCACCAATGCTGACGGCTCACAGACAGATAATGACAGTAATGAATGAGGAGAGAAAACCAGAGAAAATGAAGAAAGGGAAACAACAAAGAGACATGACAGGAAACCCCACACTGAACAAAAAACCTGTCATAGCTGAAAAAGCTGAGTAATGAAGGTGATACAACATGAATAAAGTAAAATCATAAATTTGTCAAAAAATGAGTGGCGCGTGAAAGGGCAAAAACTACCTCACAGGGTTTTCATCAGCATGTGTTTCCTACATCTTGCGCCTTTCATTACCTGGTAAAATCCCAAGACAGCAGATGACTCTCGCCTGCCACACCCACACCCAGGCGCCCTATCCTGAGTGTGGTGCAGCAAAGACGAAACTTTCACGTCACTATGTTATACTCCTCAGCCTTTTTACTACTGCCACCAAAGACACGCACACACACACAGTCACAGAGCGCAAATGGCCCAGACCAAACCAGAATTAAAGGTGAAAAATGGGGATGAGTGAGACGAGTGGGCAGAAGGTTCAGGTGAGTTTGGGAGGGGGTTAAAGAGCATAAAGTCGCAGAGGAAACGTTGAGTTTACTTCACTCTTTACCCCTCCCACTGCCCTTACAGTGGTATTATTTTGGGGGTGGTTGCCATGGTTTACTTACGGGTGACAGCAGAAGGTTGTGGCGATAATGGGCAGGCACTGAATGACGCCCTTGAGGCGCCACAGTTGAACCCGCTCAACCCAGGAGCCCGAGACTATGCCGTAGCGCAGGGACGACAACACTATCTACAGCACCAGAAGCAGAAACAGCAGCGGGAAAGTGGGGAGCAAACAAAAGGTGAGGAAGAAGAGAGGGAAGTAATAAAGGGGAGGAAAAGATAGAAGCAGTACAATGAAGAGAAAAAGAAAGAGGAGGACAATTAAGGGTAGGATGAAAACAGGGACGAAAGGAGATACATCACTGTTAGAGGGTTAGGGGTGTGGAGTGGGCTGGGGCTGGATACACGCCACACCACTGTTCCAGGTTATCTGCATGCTACAGGACTAAAAGGCACATTACACAGAGAGACCGTAAACAGCAGATTGAAGTCTGTGGAAGCAGCACTACGGGTCAGTAAAACTGAGCCATGCACACAAACACTGTGTGCATAGTTAAAGAGTAAATGAGCTAAATCACATGAGGCAGAAAACTGCTGCTGGACTGTCTCTGGGTCCAAACGAGTATAGCACCTCTGAACACGCTCTAGACTTTAACCATCAGCTGTGAGGGTTCTCTGTGTCCAGTGCTGCTTCCTGTTAAATGCCAGCAGCAGAGAAGTCAATGTCCTGTTGCATAATTTGTTACTGTGAGTATTTTTGCATGTGCTCCATGCTTGCTGGACTGATTCCTATTTGCAGTATACCGCTTGCATGCAACAAGTGCACTTCTCTTTGTACTAGTATAGACTGATTATGATATGGTGGATAAGTTTGTCAAAAACAATGAAGGCAGGGCTACGTAGCAATAAATGTATGCAACTCTTTTTGATTTCCTGAAGGAGCTTTAAGATAACTTCAGAAATAAATACATGCTGACCTAGGAAAAGACAATAAAAAATGCAAGTGAAATGAAAACAGCAATTCAATAGAGTGGTCCAGATATAAACTGCATCTGGCATATATAGATCTGCCACATAATGAATAAGCAAATACAGGAAGACACTTCCCTTTAGTGCAACTGACCATCTGAGCTCCATTTATTCTGCACGTATAGTACTTATAATGTCTCTAGTGGCCATTTCCAAGAAGTGTCTTCCCAAGGGAGAACCTTTGAGTCTATAAAGAGAAATGCAGCAACAGTTTTCTGTCTGAAAAGATTTAGTGTGGATTTGCTCTTTAAGAAAAGAGTAGCAAGACAATATTGTGTTGGTAAGAAAGACGTAGTTCTGTACAATGAAGTAAATAGGGAGGAATAAACACAGAATACAACAAAATAACACATGTCCAAACAATATCCTGAAAATAAGAGGTTAAAACACAAGGTAGGGAAGGTAGGTGAAAGGCTATTACATGCTATAAATCAATATGTTTGATTTAATGTATGTATGTAGTAAAAAGAAAAGGAGAAAAAGTTTAATACTCAAAATGGTAAGTGGAATTTAACTTTTAATAAGATGTAGAGCTGCCTATTTTGCTTTAAAGCCAATGTGATTCTTTTTGAATTACAATTACACCCCACGGAGTTCTGTAACCAAAGTCAAAAGTATTTAGTAGCTGGCAGTGTGGCGGTCTACTCACCGTGAACATGAAGAAGGTGTAGAACATCAGAGCCATGGCTGAGAAAGACTGGATGGAGGACATCATGTTCCTCTGCAGACTCAGAGGGAGTACGATGAACAGAGACACAGCGATCAGCAGCACCACGCGGAAACTGCCCGTCACCTTTCAGCAACAAAGAAACATAGAAATATACTTTTCAGACTTAATTGTCCAAGCCAATTAAATTAATTCTTGCCACATACAATATAGGCTACATGCTTTAACTACTTTGGTTGCATACTGTAAAAATAAAAATTAATAGGAGGTAGACAAGAGCAGTGAAGGAGACTAAAAATACAGTATAACCAGATCATATTCATGTTAAGAAATGTAAAGACACAGGGATTTAAAAATCAATGATCTCAAACCTGTAAACCCAACAGCTGAGCGAAGAAATTTGAGCCCAAATCAGCAATGACAACATAGAAGGCAATACAGGTCCCCAGCATCAAACCGATCATACTGCACGGACAGAGAAAAGGTTCAAGACAGTAATATAATGATTTTCAACATGCATCCATTTTATTTTTGCTATAAATTTAATGTGTTTACTTTCAATATACACAGTGGATAATCAAAAGCTCTTCTTAGTCCTATAAAAACGTATTTTTGTAATGCCACTGTGCACACGTAAAATACAGCATAAGGTATAAATAAATAATAAAGCTTGCCTTGTCTCCACCAGTGTTTTTCCTGGTTTCCCGTATGCATGGAAGGCTACAGAGGAACGAGTGACACCAGTGTGAGTAACATGAAGAAAAACAGATGGCTATGCCCTAAAAATAGTTTATTTTGAGACTATCTAAGATTAAACTTGCATAACTATGGTTATCTAGCACTTATGACAAACTGGTCCTTCACTATGGGGACTACAGTATAGCAGTCTAAATGCACAGTCTCGTTCTACTGGCAGAACTTAAATCAAATTTCCATACATGTATAGTCCCCTGTTTTGTTTTTATTAGTTTAGCATAAGAGAAAAAAAAATGCAAATGTAATGTTAATTTATACTTTGCTACTTTCGCTCACCTAGTCCAGCATAGGTCCTGCGTTTGGTGTTGCTGGCTGTGTGGACCAGGAACATGCAGGACTTGTGTGTCATCCATGAACAGAAGAACAACAGGAGAGTTCCCAGCACTATCCCACACTGTGAGAGGAAAGATGGAGTTAACATGCATGTCCATACACTTGTGTCCGCTGGCAAGCAGAACAACTAGCAACTTAATAAACCTCTCTTAACAACTTTTAGTTTTTAGTTGGAAATGTAAAGAAAATAACAGCTCAACATTGCACAGAATACAAAACATATAAACAGAACAGAAACATTCTTTGTCATCATTACTAATGAAAGGTATTCATAATGCTTTTACACATTGATTTTGGTGAATCTCTGTTGTGGTTACAATATCTTGAGATATTAGAGAGAAGTGTATTACTTGCATTTAACTACTTACTAGTTTTAATGTTGGGAAGAAGCTATTTTTTAAAAGAAACAAAACATACACCACAAGCACTGAGTTTCCTGATTAACACACAACACAGAGAAACTCTGAGACAGGAAGTTGGCTGACACACATCACGGGACATGCTTTTCTGAGATTATAAAGTGATTAAACATATATGGATTCCTCTTCTTTATCTTATGACCTAATGTAAACAGGCAGGCCAAAGGCTATTTCAGAAGATCTTGGGCAAACACTGAGGCACAAAAATAAGTAGTTGGAGCAAAACCTGTAAGAAAATGTACTGAAATCAATGAAAAGGCTGCCGCTGCAGCCTCACAACAGATGGTGAACGCAAGATTCAACCATGCATTGACTGGTCTTAAGAGGAAGTTATCCAGCTATGTAACACAGTCATTCATTAACTGAATTTCCCTTCATACAAAACAGCTACGAGAGTTCCAGTGCATCCCACAGAAACCTGATCAGCTTAGGATTTAAGGAACATGGAGGCCAGGTGCTGAATGTCATGTTTTTTGTTCCTAAACCATATCGGTGTGTGTCTGTGTCAGGCTGCATCCTGCTGGGGATGGTGCTGCCATCAAGGAGTGTCACTGCTATAGGGGTGGGGGTGTCTGGTCTGGTCTGGGTGGGTGGTACATGTCTAAGGAACGTCCACATGAACGGCAGGTCCAAAGGTTTTCCAGCTGAACATTGGATTGTTACAAGATGGTCAATGTTATTCCCTTTATCTGTCTTGTTCATAATGTTGTCCCTGAGCACACATGTTGTATTAAAATTAAGCTGTCCAAGTGTTAAAATTAGTTTCACTGTGAAAGGGGTAGTTTGGTGATTAGTATTTTAAGTATTTCTTTGATGCGACTGTTATTCGCTGTTTTTGACTAAGCAAATGATCCACAAACAAGCGTCTTCCGCAAAGAGCCTGAAAAGGGGTCTATTTCTCGGAAGGATTTTGGCGCGACACCTGCACGTCCGCAGGGGCGCGTGCAGCTGCGGGTGACCCACCTGTTTGAAGCAGAAGGGCATGGTGAGCACGCTGACTCCAACGATGCTGTTCACCACGTTCATGATTATCCCCCAGTTGGACGCCGTCATTTTGAGCCACTGAGCGACGCTTCCTGCCTCGGTAAGAAACTGTCAAACGTCACGGAGACACTCAGCAGCACATTCAAAGCAAAGGGCCAAGTGGAGAGGTCTAATCTCTGGTCCACGGAGGACTATTCCACGGGTGTGTTTTTTTTGACTGGTCCGCCGATCAATGACGTGGCGCTCTACGAGCAAACACACAGAGAGGCAACTGAGGTTAACATTTAACACACTTTTACTGATTCTCGTCTTACAAAATACCCACCAATTAAACGAAATGTATTAACATACTCACCAACAGTTAGTGAATAATATTAGCTTTTAGCCCTTTGGCTAACTTCAATAACCGTTAGTAGTTTTATAAGCTCACCTTTCTTTGAGCCCTCCGCCTCGTTGTCCTGTCTACGTTATCATCGGTATTTTCGTGACATTAAACGCCCATTTATCGTCTAAAAGCTGTATGAGCAATGGGTTATTAGAAAATCCGTATAAGACGATAATAACAAGTCCAACCTGGCTGGCTTTTGGACGGCGTATCCAGGAAGTAGAGTTTGTAGCCGAGGAAGAAGAGGAAGACTACTCAGCCTGCAGGTTTCGCTGCTGTAGAAATATTTGAGCGCCTACTAGTGGTCACATAGTGGTCATGATTTTAGTGCCATTGGACATGCTACAGTTCTAAGTCGTTCTTATCCTATCCACTTTCTTCCACAGTATTTCTGATTTTAAACTCATTTCTAACCTTCTGTGTCTGCACTTCTGTGCCAAATCCCCCAAAAGGAATTTTTAGAGGTAATTATTTTGAAGTTACACTTAACCACTTACTTTTTTTTATACTTCTGCTTCATCACATTTCAGGGAGAAATATTGAGCTTTACATTTATCTAATGGAGAGTTTACCAAGGCAAGAAACATAGACACTGAGCTTTAAAATGGCTTAATGATGACTTGTCTTGTGACAATTGAGATTAAGCAGAATAAATAGTACATGGATCAGCCACAACATTGAAATCACCACACTGTGAAATTAAAAATATTGATGATGTCATTACAATGTAATGTTCCTCTTGGACACCTGGGTCCTGGCATTTATGTGTTAGTAAGGAGGTGTTCCTTACATCTTCGTGCTATGTGTTCCCCCGCTATGCACCATTCAGCCGACCATCCATATGATGTTCATGTGCCTATTGTAGGTGCGGTGAATGAATAGCATATGTGCCCTAACTGGTCTACAGCTATGCAGCCCCAAACAAAACAAACAAGCAAATCCTTCCATATTTTTTTCTGGTTTTAACACATAAACTCTCAGGACAATATGTTCATGGGTGGAATATATTCCAACCATTACTAGTGTTCATAATAATGGGAATGATGAATATACCAGTCATATGGGCCATTTTTGCTGCAAGAGTACTTTTACTTATTATATAAGAACATTTTGGTCATAAGAATTTCTTACCTTTTCTTTTAAAGGGCCTTTATTATAATGATTTTTTATTCACATTGTTATATTGCTTCTTTTACTCAACTCAGTGGTCTGAACTCTGCCTGGCTCTGTTATAACAATACCAACAGCCACGCTTGGATCCTGTTTTTCCAGAAGCCTCTGATATTCCCAGCAGGAAAGGGAAACAAGCCACAAAAGACTAAAACAGAGCAGACCAAACGTGGATGACGTTGGAGAAAATATTCAGCCTTGCACCTGAAACGTCGCTGGCAGAGGCCCGGTTTGTTTCCGTTGGCTGGAGTGCCTGTCTGGTGCCCTCTCTGATAGACGACTATTGTGTTGTTTGACCAGGAAAGAGAAGAAGGAGCCTGGGGTTGGACGAGGGAAGGGGGGGTTGACCTAAGAGCTTTCCCCCAGCCGGGTGTGCGTTCCCCCAGGGATGAAGGATTTTCAGAGGCAGGGATGTGATGAGGCTTTGAGAGGGAAAGAAGGGGAATTTTGAATTGCGGAGAGGTATGTTTGTGGGCACATGTGTGCAGGATGAATTTGCATATTCTTTTAACATAATTGTATGCATGTGGCCTATTCATAATTTATCTTATTTTTATTGTTTATATTTTCTAACCTTCTAACATGATTACCTTTTAACACACTTATTCTGTATTATTTTTTATTTTACTTTTCTTTTCTACCATTCCCACTCCACTATTGTTACATTTCACCAAAAAACAGCTTTTCCAGTTGCAGCCTTTATTACATAGATGTGATATAAATAATGTTTATTGTCATTATGTTTGCATTTGTGTGTGTGTGTGTGTGTGTGGGTGTGCATATGTGCATGATCAGAAAGGTTAAGACAGGAAAACCCTGGCCATTGTGCACCAGTGACCCCTCAAAATCAATGTGACAGACTGGTTGATTGGCTGGAGGGTCCTGTCTCTCTGCACCTAATCCCTCTAGGTAGACCCTCAGCCAGGCCTGCTGCGCTCATAAGTGTGTGTGTGTGCGTGTGTGTGTGATGTGTGCAGTTGTATCTGTGCTTGTATGTGTGTCTTTCTGCGCCTAATCCCTCAAGATAGACCAAAGGCCATGGGGTATGGGGTATTAGTGCAGTTACAGGGGGTCAGGCCTGCTTGTGTGTGTGACAGAGAGAGAGCTTCTCCACAGTAGTCCAATTAGACTGTAGAGTGCCTATGTATTTCTATGCGATGCGGTTATGCATGGAGGTAGTAGTGGGTTTTAGGCAGGGCTGGGGGGGTGGCGAATTTTATGGCAGATTTGGACGGATAACCCAGTTGGGGTGAAATTAGACGCAGGAATCTGGATTTGACCTCAGGTCCTCAGCGTAACCCCGGGTCACTTGAGGGTCACGGGGCACAAAGCAGAGCGCTGACCCTGCACAGGTCAAGCATGCGGGCGGCTGAAAGGACGCCTTTGTGGGGCCTGGCATGCTCAGTATTTCCCATGAGCACCAGGGGACCGTGTCTGCCCAGGAAACTGGACCGGAGAGTGGCCCAGACAAGGTGTGTGTTACTGCGTGTGTTGATGGAAACCATAATTGATTTTTGTTTATATTTCTACTTGTTTGCCTTATGATTATCACTGACTGAAGGTCATAGTTTATCCTGATTTTTATTTACCGCTGCATGTCTTGGTATGTGTTTGTTTGTTTTCGTGCATTTTGGGGAGGCTTTGGTGGGCTACAGACTGTCAGGTAAAAGCCTTGCAACTCCCGTTCATGTTTTGAGTTCCAGTTGAAGGATCACGTTGGTTAAAGAAGCTCAACCACCCTTTGGCATATTCCCTTTCATATCCACTCCTGCTTTTCTCAGTGACTGAATAGTTGACGTTTTAGAGGTACATGATTTTTTACTTCTGTTTGTGTTTGTGTCAGGGAGAGAGAACTGGCTTACATTTTTAGGTATGCCTGTGGTTGTTGCTTGTGTACATCTGTTAGCGCCTCCTTAATGAGCGCATGCACGCTGCCTCCAGTCCTGTGTGTGGCCCTCAGAGAGGGAGAGAGAAGCCCTCTGCTCCAGTAATCACATTTAATTACGCACCAGCATTAGACGGCCTATGAATAGGGTTTTTAGGCAGGCCTCTCACATAGAAATTGGCTGCATCCAGCTGAACATTGCCCACCTTTGTCCTGCCCGTCCCACTATATTCTATTAAGACTTTGTCATTTGACCATCATCAAAGCACTATGGTCTAGCAGTAACAACTGCCGGACTAATGCTACACATTAAAAACGGGAAGGTAAAGGGAACAATAAGCGTTTTCTTGGCTGAACGGCTGGCGTCTGCCCCATTAATGAAGCAAATGGACCACACATTAGACCCCATCCACAATTACGTAGCACCTAGAATCACAGATAAAGGTTGTGCGCTCCCAAGAAAATCCTCCGCGTCTGCTTATCTGTGGTTCGAGCAGAAATCTGTGGGTGTTTCTTTAAGAGAGGAGAAGTGGAATTTACTTTGTTAATCTCCAGGAGGGTTCTTGCACTGTGAAATCAATTTGGAAGCAGAACACTTTTAAGATGATAGGGGATTTTGAGTTGCGGAGAGGAGGATGCCAAGTCACCATCTGCACCGCTCGGCTCTGCGTGCGTGCAAGCAAGCATGCGCGATGTGTGTTTACGCATTAATATCGGCATTAATCACTGTGTTTACAGGCAGGAAGAAATTTCGGACAACCCGGTTTTGGGTCATCGCGTATGTTACTGTAGCATGAAAACATTTGAGCATTTACTTTTTCAGTGCTTGCCAATGTCCACTCCCAAAGCATTATGGGGGACCTTTTTTTTTGCTGTTGCTACTGTTCCATTTTTCAGATAACTGAAAGACCAATTGAACAAGCATCCAGGTGCATTATCAACTTTTTTTCTTTCTTTTTTTTTGCTATTGCAGTTGAGAAATCTCAGGACGTCACATACATTAATATCTAGTATCAGTAATATCACAATCCAGACATCAGTTTACACAATAGTTGAGTTTAATATTGAGTATATAATACAGAGTATTACAGCAACTTATTCCACAGCAACATTATGAAACAATGCCTGAAACTAAATGTACTGGTTTGACTTTTCTGACGTTCAGAACTGAAAAAGGATAGCGGTGAAACATCTTCAGCTTTATTCAAAGACCAGTCCAGTTGCCTTCATTTGAGCTTTGTTGTAGGCACACTACGATCTGTATGACTGAGACTCTTCACTGACATTATGCTGGGATTTTACAGTAAAGACAGCCTCTATATCATTTTCATGGTCCACCTACTTGCAATAGGGAGAAAGGCACCTCTTTCATTCCTGTTCCACCCCCAGAAACGCCTCTTCTGGCATGCAACTTTGGTTTATCCAATATGATGAGAAGTGTGTTGATTTTAAGTGACTGTGACGGACACCATCAAGCATGGGTCTCCTGCTAGCTATAAGGAGAAGCTAGCTCGCTATTTTCAGTGCGGACGCTATGACAGAGATTAAGAGACCAAAGAAGACGCTCTCTTAAAGTGGCTCAGGAAGAGTAAACCTTTTAAGTGTAAGCTGCAAGACAGATGCCGCGTTGGCCTTCTTGCTGTTGGGCTGTTAACTAATGTCATCTGACTTGCAAAGTCTTGCTTTGTTGCACTTGCATAATGTTTGGTTGAGAAAGCAAAATCTTTGACTTCAACTACTTTGAGATCCTGTGTCAAGTCAGACTATTTTGACAGAAGTTTAGCTGCTAGTTAGACATTTTATGACCGTCATGTAAAAGTGAATTCCGAAACAATAGAGGCACCCAGTTAGCCTGGAGGACAACCCAAAGTTTCCCTCCTACCCACAACATTTTGATGGGAGAATGTTGGTCTCGAGTGGCTCTGTTGGGAATTTATTATGCCGTGCCAGTGAAATCGTTTGGACGGGCTTTATGTGGTGATGGACAGAAGAGTAACAGCGATATAGTCATAAACGTCGTTGGAGTGCTGTTCAGTTTATTTTGTTTACAGCAAAATTGCTGCCTTTTTGTGGCATCAGTTGTTAAATATATTTGCGGTGAAATAAGTTTAAAGGACAATCATCAATTAAAGCATTTGTCGAGAAGCGTACGTAGCATAATCTATAGGATTATCCAATAGCGTACAGATTATTTTTTTCCTCTGTAAATTGATACACACCGTATAATGAAATCCAACTGGCATGTTACCAGACTCGGATTCTGTAAAAAATTAAGGTCTTACTACCCCAGACTAGCACCTAATTGCAAATATTACCAATTCTTGCATAATCTGATTTTAACCCTCAATTTTCTCAGTGGAGCATACAGTAGTCTTGAAGGTAACACGGCGCTGATAACCATCTCATCCCTTTGAATGTTTATGTTTTAAACTTGCTACTCCTGACAGCGAACAAGACAAATTTTGTAGCTCAGAGGCACACACACCGTCTGTGAGATAGTGCCCAAACTGACCATAAATCCAGGGTGTTTTTAAAAGGCCAGACTCATAAAGAGAAGAGGTGACAGAGCAGCAGTGATGGGTCAATATGGCCCCTGTCTCGCTCTCTCTCTCTCTCACACACTCAGATGTGGTAAATACAGTAAATGTACTCGCATGCTTGACCATACAGCACACCCATGCAACACAGACTACAGTGTACGCCCACACGCTGTCTTATTTGCATGAGAACGCTCTTGATCAGATTCATATATGCATATTGTATACATATGCAGCCAAGCACACATGCACGTGCAGGAGCACATGATGTGCAGTGCGTCCACTCCTGCATGTGCGTGTGCATTAACACGCGCACACACAGGGCCAGTGTGTTGTGAATGGTGTGTTTGACTGGAACAGAATGACTGCGGGGATTCATGCTGGGTTTCCTCTATTAAAGTCTGCAATAAGGCTCACTGTGTATGAGAGTGCTGACGTCCCTGCCCACCTCAATGATCTACGGCCTGTGTGTGCACGCTAAATTCTCTACCTGTTCCCAGTGATCTATAGCTCCAGGGGATTTTATATGCCATATACGAACATTTGTGTGCATTTGTGTGTGTTTAAATCAATGTTTGCGAGTGAGCGTATCCACATGGGCGTGCAGCTGCATGCTTCACGGCCTCGGTTTGCAAAGATTTGGGGTTTGGCACACGGAGGGAGGGAATTCCTTCAGATTCGGACAGAGACAGAGGAGGGTCTCACTGGTGACTCCAAACTGCTGCAAACCTTGGATGGGGGAGTGTTAATTTACAGTCAGAGTGGGCTGCAACTGAAGGGGACTTAGTGAAGTGGTGGAAACGGGCCGGCCCGTATATCTCCCAGTAATTGACGGCGTTTGAGGCCAGAGCAGAGTTCAGAGCCAGGAGGGACGGTGTTATCCCAGGTTCTCCTCAGGTTCCTCCACTGCTCCTTTCTCTCTGGTCATTTGCGGCCGCTCGGCCAGAAACAGGCTTTTCATTTGAAACGCTGCTTTATATGGCTCACTGGTGCCAGCAGCATCATTAGGATTTTAGGAGTGGTACTTATCACATGAACAGCCAGGTCCTTACCCAGCGAATATTAGGATTAGTCCTGCTTTTTTTTATGGCTTCGCTGATTTATTACAGAACAGAGAAACAGAACAGTGCCTGAACGCCCTCAACTAATCCAGTAAATAGCCTCGTATGAAACAGTCCAGACTAAAAATCGTGACATGTACTTAATGTGTTCGGGGGAGAGAATGTGAGGAGAATTTTCTTAACCACGAAAAAAAAACAAAAAAAAAACTATAGACTGATGGAGCACAAAAATATTGTTTAGAGCGATTAATATAAAAGTGAGCATCCCAACAAAACAGCAGCATATTCAACAGAAGTAAACCAATAATTAATTGAGTACATAAGTAAATCAATAATGTATAAACAAAAGAAATATAATGTATAAAAGTAACAGATGTGCGTAATTGATTAAGTGTGAGACATGTGTCTAATTTCTTTCCCCGCTCCGTGGAGCAATGCATTAGACAAGCTGCTGCTTTTTGCATTTTTTATACATAACAGTAATAAAAAATAAAATATAAACTGTAGATGATTTAGAATGTGGATCCAGACGCTGTTTAAATGTTTAATGCATATCTTAATTTTAAAGTTTTATCCTTTTTTTAAATTATTATTATTATTATTATTATTATTTCGCATTTAAGTGGAAACAAAAATATGATAAAATAAAAAGTTAGATGCCTCATTTTATTTTATTCTCTTTTCGGTGCATGCAACCTTGATCAGTTTCCAGGTTTTATGGCGTGCTGCGGTTTCTGACTGAACAATATGAGCAAAGGTCATAGGTCACATTCAAACCCACAACTCAATACATGTTAACCTCCCAATAACAGCACGTCAGGGAAGAGAAAAAAAAAATTGACAGATGATACAAATCTTAACTTTCAGCTGCTGTTTTTCTCCCCCCTTCTGTGTGTGTGCAGACTTCCACTCCATAAACAGGAAATATCTCTTAAATTCCAGCAAATAAGACACAGGCATTCACTTGTCAACTCAAATTATGGGCCGAGTTACACAGTTATGGATGTAATCAAAAGTACACACCTCAAATTACTCATGACGATTCATTTTCAGGGATTATAATCTCACATTCTTGGCCTGATTTCCAGCATGGAGCCTTGAGAAGCTCGCTCGCAGTCATACGGTCTGCTACGCAGTTTTCCACATTCCTCCCATTTCTTTATTTTCCTTGAAGGATATACTATCCTTCTTCCCTCTCTCCCTTTTCACATGCCTTCCCCGCCTCTGCTTGTTCTCCCTTCCTCTTCCTTTCTTCTGTTCTCATCGAAATTCAGCTGTGTAATTCCCTCTCCGAGGACGCCATTGATCTCTCCCTTCCTGCGTGTTTGAGAAACACTGGGCGGGCGAAGCTCGGGTTTTAGCGTCGGAGAGGAGCGACGGGGAGACAGTGAGAGAGGAGAAGGGGTGAAGAGGAGCGGGATGACAGAAGTGAACTAGGGAGAAGCAGGAAGCAGAAAGAGAAAGCCGTGAAGGGGGGAGAGGAGAAGAAAGGGCAAAGAAGAAGGGGAGGAAGGGGGGAGGCAGAAGAGGACCCCCTCTATAGAGGCTGGAGAAGAAAAGACACGGGCTTTCCTCGTGATCGCATCTTCCGCCCCTCTTTTTGAAGCACAGAGAGACAAGAGAGCAGCTATTTACTGGAGCCCACACATAATGGCCACTTTTATTTACTTTCGTCCATTTAGCTTCTGCCAAGGACCCTCTAGTGTGTGGGCCAAAAACAGAAACCCGAGGTGTTTTACAAAGTACCAAAGTCCCCCCCTCTCCCTCCCCAACATCTCCCTCCTCTATGTGTGTCTGTGATCTTTATTTATTTGCAGCTATCTAAGTCCCGATCACACACAAAACAAAAATCCAAAGCAGAGGTGACATGAATCCTCTGCTCAACATGTGGGCACATTTATATGTGACTTGCTTTCAATCCTGCTTCAGGCCAGGCCACATCCACACACACTGAGAGAGAGAGACCCCTGCTCTGACACCAGAAAGGTCACCAGTACTACCCCGGCAATGATGGCGCTGACCCTCTGTCCTGAGGCGAGCCTGGTGACCAACCAGTCCTCAGCGCCGCTCCTCCACTCCTACCGCTGACCTTTAAGAGAGTTTCATTGCTACCAGACCTCAGACAAAGCAGCTCATCAGGAAAATCTGCCTTTGCAGACTCCTCTCTGCCATTAGAACATCAGATTTTTGTTGTACAGTTAGGAAATGTAATGGTATTTGTTCAGCTTGAATTTTTTCATTATTATTTTTTTACATACACATATATACATTTTTTTTTTAATTATGTTTTTACATAACAAGTTTTCATATTTATTTTGAATTCAGATACCATTTTTTTTTTTATTTCATTTATTTTTTTATTTATTGCCTGTGTATGTCCAAAATGTCTGCTGTATAAAACTCCAATGGTAAATGCTTGTTTCAGGCAATTCTGTATTCATCAAAGAAGCCAGACGATTTTCTAAAACTTTTAGTCCTGTTGTTTTAAACGCCTAAACACTGACCCTGTCTGTCAGTATTTTAAAAACGGACTGAAAATTCCCACCGTGCAACTCTGGCGTCTCAGAACATCTGGATGTGACCAGTCTATAAATCTATTATTTTAATTATTTATTAGATTTTTCCAGTTAAATTGTGCTGTATATTATTATTATTATTTTTTTTTTTAATTTCCCTTCTTGGAAAGCTCAACGTAAATTTTAGTTTCTGTCCAATATTTAGATATTTGTGGCTTAAACACAAACTATTGGTGCGTGGTTTAATTGCAGTCACAGAAAATACCTGACCTTACTTTCCGGCGAGCTACAGCATTTTCTATTTATATTTTAGTTTGTGATATGTTTAAGCTGCTGAAACCGTTACTTTGTCTGTCTTTAATTGTGTAGTTCATTATGTTTTCTTCAACTTTTGTGAACCTGGATCACAATGTTGCCGTTCAGTTTCTCGTTTCTCAGTGACTCATCTGTCTCTTCTACCTTGTGAAACTGCATCTAGTGTGTGACTGATCATCCTGCTCTTACGCCACGCTTGTTTCCTCGCTCTCTATCTCGGCGAAAAGAGAAGCTACTTTCTCTCAAATGAAGCTCACAAGGGGCCGATCACAAGACGGCGCAGCTTGTGTGCCGTTCTCTCTTCCTCTTTCTGTCTCGTTGTGTGTGTGTGTGTGCGTCTGCTGACAGTACAGTGACGGATGCCCCTCTTGCCCTGTGCTTGATGCCTTCAGTTAGGGGCCTCTGAGCCTCCTGCATTCAAAAACAAATAAGCCGCCACATAAAGATCATCCCTCATTTCTTCTCAAGTCACTCAGAGCCTCAGCCCCTGACGCACACACACACCAATCACTAACATACCTCCTTTTAAAAGTGCCCCGTGCTCTCTGTGTTGCGTTCACCAAGCACCCACGCTACGCACACACACACACCCAAGCGTGCACCAGAGGCGAACATCTGTAAGGGATTTGTACAGTGAGATGATACCCAATAATAAATAATGTGAACATTTGAAACTCATTTCAGTCCCCCCTCTGTGTGACCCCAAACAAGGTCAGAGGAAAGTGTGTGTGTGTGTTTGCAGGAGAAAGGGAGAGAGGGCGCCTGCATGCGCGTTTACACTGTATCGGTGTATTATTCATGCATGTCTATGAAATGACGAATCCCACAATCCCACAGGTGTTCCCAATTCCCTGTTACAGCGGTGACCTCGCCTCGGTGTCCCCTCTCTCACCCGGGCGCCATTTCCGCCTAAGGAATAAAAACACTTTCCATCAAATCTCACCTCCTCCGCATGGCTTTTAATCATATAGATCCTTTAATTGGTTCGGTTAATGAGATTCAGATGATTCAGGATCAGAAGACAGTCCTCTATTCAGCTGAGTGCGCTTTGGTATGTGGCCAGTAGGGGAGGCTGTGGCACATCCTTTCCAGACTCCACGTCCCACAACACGAAACCAGCTGATCTTGCTGGTCAGAGGTCAGCAGACGGCCTCTGAGAAGCACCAGGCGTTGCAGTCGAGCTGATGCAGAGTTTAGCAGAGAAAAACCTGAAGACGGGCAGCGAGGGGATGTGTGAAGTCAGTGCTGTGGCTGAAGTTTACACTTAAAGGAGGATGTGTCTCCTTATCTGTCCTCCTCCTCCAGCTACTGACCTCCACTTCCTTCTTTTTCTTCTTTTTAAGAACAGCCCGTTGCATATTTTGTTGTTGTCATGGCAGCCGAGGATTGTTTCACACCAGATCGTCTGTTATGTCACCTGACCTCACCCTGAACCCCCTCCACCCCCCACAAAACTGTGGCGTGATGTCATCTCAGACAGCCAGCTTCAACTTTAAAAGAATCCCCATGTTCTGCTGCGACGTGTCACTCGGTTTTATGGGTGTGTGTTGAGCATGCATGTGTGATTTTGTGTCCTATAGAGGAATGTGGAGAGGCGGAGACTCGGCCGAGTGTGTATGTTCTTTGTCTATTTCCAGTTTGGTGAAGGTGAGAACGGGGGAGAAAAGGAGCGAGGTGGCACATGACATGCATGTCAGCCGGGGAGGTGGAGGAAGGAGGAGTAAATCTGACCTTGTCCCGCAGTTTGCAGCACAAACACACACACACACACACACACACATACACAAGTAAATGCACGCAGCTTCACATCTGGTTTGGTCATCGGTCCACTTCTCAGTGGACGTGCCCCTCCTCCAACACACACACACATTAATTCCCCCCGTAGAGCTGCTCCTCACCCCTTTCTCTATCACTGGCAAAGTAAACCCACCATGTGAGAATGATGAATGGGCCATTCTGCACCGGAAGCACACGTTAGAAACCCCCTGCCACCGTAGCCCAGCTTCTCACACACACACAGACACACACACACACCTGCACACACACACGCTTCCTCCCTTTCTCTCACCCGCTCCGATCTGCTATCCTCTCTCCTCCTCTTTCTCCCCTGGTGACCTCACAGACCTCCTTCCTTCCTGGTCGTCACATCTACTCTCCCTGCACACACACACACACACACACACACACACACACACACACACACACACACACACACACACACACACACACACACACACCAGATCCCGATGTGCGTTTGTGCGAGACCAGCACAGAGAGCGTAGTGTCTTGTCGATGGTGTCCAGTGTCGCGCACACACCTGCAGGTCATGTGCTTGTGTTTATTGTGTGCTTTGTGCGAGTGAGTAAATTCTCCGTGTGTGTGTGTGTGTGTGTGTGTGTGCAGGCGAAGGCTAAAGGGTTATGTGTTCCAGCAATAAAAACTAGAAAGTAGAAAATATTCTACACTCTCAGAACTTTATTTAAAATTTCAAGCATGACACAGGACATATTGTAATAAAGCAGAAACACACTCCGCGCAATCAGCTTAGCAAAACATTTCATCAGTCTTCTCCAGCTATAGACATCACATGTATGATCTGGAATCAGCCAGGGGAAATGTAGAAACTCCAGGTGGTCCACAACCAATTAAATAAAGCATCACTGTGCTTCTTTTTGATATGCACACACACTCAAAAGAAGCCCTCGGGATGCAAAAATAGAAACAAAAAAAAAATCTGTTTTTTTATATATATATATATATATATATATAACCCCAGCCTAATGTTGGGGCAAAAAAAGAGAAAGAAACAAGTTTCATTTGCTGTCGAAACATTTGTAGTGGAATTAAACATATGGATGCCACAGGCAAAGTGAGGGCTGGAATACATTAGAGCTGCACAGTGTTACACTAACCCTCCAGTATCTTACACCGCTCCAAGAGATTAATGGAATAAAGAGGAGAAAAAAAGAGAGAGGGGGAGAGAAAGAGTGAGGGTTTGTCTGTCTTTCTCGGGCCGCTGCAAAATCAATATTTCTTGCCATGATGCACAGCTCTCGCTTCAAAACTTAAATATTGGGTGTCCCGTACTGCAGCCCAACTTTGGAGTTAATTATACTCGTGTGTTTGAAATTATAGTATTTGATTTGTTTATGAATCTGTTCATTTGAGGTTTCCCGGTTTTACAATAAACCCTCGACAGACATTGTCTCCTTAGAGCTTTCCAACACACTCCAGCAAAGTGTAAGTGGGTCGTCATTCCTCACTTTACAGATAATATTTTGCACCCAGTTCCAACACGTTTGTTCCCATCATAACAACATGCTGGTGTTAAAAAAATAGAAGAAGCTCGAGGAGTGAATGCTTTTTTCTCCTTCCAATTCTATTAAATAAGCTTGTTTCGAGGTAAATAGGAAGAACTGTGTGAGTAGATTTCGGTGTTTGCAGAGACAAGGCAAAAAAAGGAATGTGCAGATCAGCTCACACAACTGAATAGTGGGCTTGTTGTTTTATGCCCTCAGTAAGGAGTGAATTGAACTATGCGTTGAACGTCTCAAGGGAGTATGGCCTGATGGAAGGGAGGAGCAGCTCACCAGACACGTCTGTCGTTTCAAATCTTAACTTTGGCCTGATATGGATCAGCTCAAAATGCTGCACGGTCACTTTAAGAGAAGAAAAAAAAAATGTTCAAAAAAAAGTCAGATTTCTAAAAATCATCATGGTTTTCACTTCTCCTTCAGGATCCCTGGAAGCTCATGCAACTGCAGCCAGTGTGATACCGCTTACGGTGATATTTGCTATGAATATGAGTCATAAAATGAGTTTTGTGGTTGGACAAATGCACGCGCTCGCCAGGTGAATCTGGCTTAAATCTGTTATATCAAATGACTTTGTATAGTTTCACAAGGCGCCGCCTCACTAATTACACCTAAATTATTTTTCCTTCATTTTCAAATTCTCCCCGCTGAGGTCTGAGCTGGATCTAAGTGACGTTTGGGCTGCGAGCAAGGGCTGAGATTTTCATTTGGGCTTTTATCTGATGATGAAAACAGCTGATAGAGCGAGGCTGAAGTGAAACCCACTGATTAAACTCGGTGCCGAATTTACACAATAGTTGCTCGGGGATCAGGCAGATCATGGATTATCAGTCACAGCAGATTTATCCAGAAATAGTGGTTTCATTTATTGGGAAGTTAAAGAAAATAGTCCCTTAATTGCCTCAGAGAGAGAGAGAGGGAAAAATGCTCTTATTTTGTCATTTGCTCAATTAGAAAATGTCAAAACATGTTTTATGGCGTATGAAATAATATTAAATTTGTCAAGCTTTACGCTAAAAAAAAAAGGGTTCAGTTTTGACATGCATCTTTCCCTTCCTCCCAGTCTATGTATGAGCTCTAATCACTTCCTGTGATAGCTGATTGAATTTGCAACAAAAATGTAAAAAAAAAAAAAGACAACCTTTTAAATTCTTATTTTCAAATAAATTCACCTCGTAAATATCTGGTTTGGAGGAAAAACACCTGGATGATTTTGAACGCGTTTCATGAATGTTTCCTATGGTTTTGTTCTCAGAGCTCCGGAGGCTGCAGGTAAAGACCCCCATCCCTCCCTCCCTCCCTCTTCCTCCTCCTCCTCCTCTGACTGAGCACTCTCTGCGTTTGTAATTATTGTTTACACTGTTTACTGCTAAACCATCTTTTGCCATGTACTAATTTCACGCTAGACAGCCACAAAATTATTCAGCATTCTCGCAATATGTGAAAGACGTAGATACATTTTTATTTTGCAAGTGGCAGCCCTCTTTCTCTCTCTGTTTTTTTTTTTTTTTTTCTGGGTAACAATGTGGCAATTTAGCCCGTGTAGCAGTTTGACCTTAAACACACGCTTTTAGAGACAAACCTGGTTATTTGAGCAGGAATTTCCTAACAAAAGGCGCAGGCAGACAGTTGCCCCTCCTCGACTAAATTTGGTAAATGTGGGCCTGTGCATATTTTACATAACGATTCTGCCTATTATTGCAATTTCGGAGATCCTACAGTGTGAGAACGACGACCAATTTATCATTCATTGCGGTAAATCGCAGCGGAGACTGCATTTAATTGAGTTTGTATTGTATTTCGTAGCTGGGTGCCTTCTCGCTATAGGGTGGGGGATTCTCTCTCGGGCCATCCCAGTGCAGAAGGGGTGGGGGTGGGGTGGGGGGGGGGGGGCGCGAGGGGAGGTGGAGGTGTGTGGAGAGGAGAGGAGGAGGAGGAGGGGGGAAGAGAAGAGGAGGAGGAGGGCCCCCCCACCCCACCACCGCTAACTCACCCCTCCTTCCCTCAGCTCCGCCTCTGTCTTACAAAACAATCAACTGGTAGTGAAAATGGGCTTGGAAAGTGGAGCATCGACAGGCTGCATATATTCTCAAAATAGAAAAGTGGATATTTTTATGTGAAACGCTGACATTTAAAATGATAGTGATAAAAATAAACATTGTTAAATAGAGAGCTGGAAAGTTAGCCCCTTACGCGCTTGTGTGTGCATTATCCAACCAAAACTGGGTTCTAGCTTGTATTGATGAGTGTTTTGAATCTCTGCGGGAATATTCCACTTCTTTTAAATTTGAGACCTAATCGCTTACTGTGCAATTATGGAGCAATGGCTGGTCTACATGGCGCCCATGGGTGCTGCAGGAAGACCATGCAGATCGCCGCGTAAACTCCTTGAAAGACTTCAGTTTTGTCGTGAAAACTAAAAGCGCCACCGATCCCAGCATGCTCCGGCTGCCGAGTCCCGTCACAGCCCCCCAGGTTTCCACCCGACTGACAGTAAAACTCTGAGCGCGTTTAAAATAAATAAATAAATAAATAAAATAAAGGAAACCTACATTTGCACTACATCCAGTGGAAGCCATCAGCTGCTAGACGTTCTCTCAGGTTTGCTTACACAAACACAGCCACGCAAACACACGCGCAGCTGTGGTGTTTGTCTTGCAAATGTTTAAATAATTCAGGCAAACCTATAACAAATATGCATATGAGACACAAATGGCGCGCACAAGGGTCGCTTTGCAGGCAAATACGACTGACAGTATTACTCCTTCGGTTTTTGTTATCGCTCAATGGATGTTCATGCTGAATGCTGACACGGAGACGCGAAATAAACGACAACAAAAATAAAGGCATAAAAACAGGAAGCGTGTTTTTATTAAGGGCATTTCTAGAACAACTTAATTACAGTTTTATAAGCAGTTTATAGTAAATGTGTCCTACACAGAAAAAATACCATACAAATATATAAAACTTCAAATATCTGCTCTGATAATAATAATAATATATATAATATATATATATATATATACACACACATACATATATATATATATATATGTAGTTCTAAATGTATTTATTAATTTATTTTTAATATACTCTACATTTGTATTTTGAATTGTGTTTTATTATTTTGTTAGCTATAATACGATGGTTTTTTTTTTTTAAAAAAGATACATTTAGATTTAGTTCGGTAATATAACTAGTGAGGAGACCATTCTTATTTTTATTATTATTAATTTATAGTTGTCATCCATTCGTGTTAAAGTGTGACGCGCCGTGAGGTTCACTGCAGCTTTACGCGTCAAACTCACGTGGATATAAAAATGGACGTAACAGTTGACGCCCGCTGCTCTCTCTGCCTGCTGCGACGTTAGTTTCTGCTCCGCCTGTATTTTTGGCCTGCGAGCCTGTGTCTTGTAATTATTGTTATTGCTATTATTGTCTCATCGTTGCTGCCACAGAAGAGCCGTCCGTCCGGCTGCAGTCACTTTGCATTAACTTCACCAACACAGGAACCTGCTCACTGACTCAAAACGCACAGGTTACTTTTTTTTTTTTTTTTTTTTTTTTTTTGAAGCAAACTCACTGAATTTTGCAGCCAAACGCGCCTCTCGCCGCGGACGCTGTTTGCCATCACGAGGGGGTTATCCAACAAAACCCCAAGCACTCAGATGTGTTAACGGTGAGACAAACGAACGGGGAAAAGAAAACAGAACTCTGTCTTTTGTCAAAAATCCTCAAACCGAACGAGAGAAACGGCGAATAAAATAATAAGGATAATATGTTTGCATTTTAATGAGCTGCTGTTGCGCACGCTGTGATGATTAGTAGGACTAAAAGCGTGTTCTTCAAAGTGAGCAGACTAGTGCACTGTATGTAATTATGTAAAGTAGGCCTGAACCTGCAGCCAGCCTGTAATTTAACATTTTTCCCAAGCTCGTACACGTTAATAAAATGACATAGAACATCAGATCAGACAACAAGAAACACGAAGAAAATTCCCTATTATTAAATATCTCGCTCTCTCTATCCATGTATATATTAATATATAAAAAAATAAGAGCACTCTTTTTAGAAAATAAAAAAATGCTCTTCTCTCTAGTATCAGATTCACTGAAGGTTATTGTGTGAATCCTGTTCTTTGTAATGCAGCTAATATTAGAATATAAAATAAATATATTTTAATATGTAAATTTGGACATTTATCGTGTATTATGTATTATTTTGTTTTAGGTAAAATAAGAAGTTATTGTAATAGGATATCTGTGCACACACACACACAAACACACACACACATACACACACACACACAAAAGGATCTCAACGTGGTCGATGTGGCTCCTCTATCCCGCAAGTGATCGCTTTAGTTTGAGTTGTTATGCCTTATTATAATTTAAATACTCGAGTAACGTAGTTCTAAAAAGTTACATTTAATAAATAAATAAATACTAAATGTTAACTAAATAAGGGAGTAGAGGTTAAAATTATTGTCACTTGTAATAACATTACATCTAATTATGTGTCGTCAGTTTTATTGCGTTACAATGTAACATCTTATTTTAATATACTTTATAGCTACAGCTAATATTCACTATTATTCAAGATTTTATTTTTTATCTATAAACATCAAAATTAACTGCTGGCTGTTAATAAATTACCAAATATTAATCTTAAAATTTCTCACCTTTGCAAGAAAGATCTTTTTAAAAAATAAAAAAAGAAAGAAAGAAAGAAGAGTAGTTAGCGTGTAAGAGGTCCCGTCCAGATTTGTTTTCCTCAGTCCGTGCTCTGCTACGAGTGTAACATGAGAAGGCAGGACGGGCAGCAGCCCTCCTGCAGCAAAATACATCTCATATGCAAAGAAGGCTTTTGAAAATGGCGCCCCAGCGAACGCCTCCCTGTCAGCGTGGAGCGGGAGGAGGCGAAGGGGCGTGCCATGTGTGCCGTGTTGCGCGCAATGGGGCTGTAGCCTCTGCTCCCGTGACTGTTGTAGTATCTGGATATGAAACCGTCCCCGGTATTCGCCGGCGTAGCCTCATACGTTGACCCCCCCCCCTCCCTCCCTCTTCCTCTCGTCAATGGCACGTCGGTGGAACCACCGGAGAGAGGCGTCGTGTCATTACGCACCGGATAAAAGCGCACTTCTCGGACATTCCTGGCTTTCTGAGCTTCCCCCATCCCCCCATTCCCTGTCTTTTCGAAAACACGCCGCAGTTTCCCGTTTCTTCCGCGACTTTCGCTGGCTAACCTGGCGTCGGCGTGCGCGCACGGACTCTCTTTTCTCCCTATCCTTCCGTCTCTGTCCGTTCGTTAGCTCCATGACCGCTTTGGCGCAAAACGAACCGTCCACAGAGCGCCATTCCGGAGCGCAGGCAGGCAGGCTGCCCGTGTAACCGCGCGGTCTAGCCAGCAGCTGAGGCTTCCAGGGGAGAGTTGTGAAGAGGGGATCTCTCTCTCTCTCTCTCTCTCTCTCTCTCTCTCTCTCTCTCTCTCTCTCTCTCTCTCTCTCTCTCTCTGTCTCTCTCTCTCTCTCTCTCTCTCTCTCTCTCTCTCTCTCTCTCTCTCTCTCTCCTTCCCTCAACGGTGGAACGGCAGCGAGGGAGAAGAAAAAAGGAGGAGGAGGAGGGAGAAGGAGGGGGAAGCCCACGCTGATAGCTGGAGGGAGCCCCAGCGCGTTGTGTGTGTGTGTGTGCATGTATGTGTGTCGCATTTTAATCGTTGCTAGGAAATCCTTTCTAGTGTGTGAGGGAGGACCTACAAGCAGGATGAGAAGGCAGCTGCAATGAAATAAGAAATGAAGCAAAATGAAATCAACTTTTAATCTCTTTCATATATAGATTCTGGTCTTTCTTTTCTTCTCTTTTTGGTTGGAAGTATAAGGTATGGATTTGTTTGAGGGGGCGGGGGCGTGCGTGTAATGTGCTCTGCTGTTTTTTTAATTTTTTTTGCGTGGTGTTTGCATGCATGCGTGCAGCTGCGTGTTAATCCACACACTGGTGGAGTGAAATAAGCTGCTCCGTCCATAGTGAAGGAATTGATTCAGTGCAGAGTTATACGTGTGTGTGTGTGTGTGTGTGTGTGTGTGTGTGTGTGGTTACTGGTGGTATTTTCAGATAAATCACTCTCGGCTTGCAGAACAGTCAGTCCTCACCTATGTAAACGCACCCCTGAGGGCAACAGATTTATCTGCAAGAAGACGGTTCACCTCCCTCGTAGGCGCGCACACACGCACACACACACACATGCATGCACACACCTCTCCCCTCCCCCCTTCCCTCCCTCCCTCCTCTACCCCCCCTTCCCCTCAGCATGGAGATGGATGGCCCATGTCCCTTTTGTCTAGATGCAAATGGACTTTAACCCCGAATTAATGGATAACTCCCCAGAAAGGCCTAATAATGCTCCACTCACATGATGTACACGCACACACGTTCACTGGCAGCCACTACCGACCTCTTTAGACATGTTCAGTTTGTCTTTGCACTATATGCATCATGTTGAGCCGGGTCATCTGTCAGTAAAGCAGAAATATATATTTATATATAGAACTTGCTGCAATTAACTAATTACCAAACTAGTGTTTTTAGTTTTCTCCACCAGTTGTGCTTTCAAGCAAGCCAGCCTGGGGGGAGTTCACAAAACCACACAACCACTGTGAGCAGCCTTCACTCCGCAACAGTAAAAAAAAAAAAAATCCTGCGAACGCGCACTGCATGCTGTTTTCCCACCTTCCTTTATAACCACCGTTACACAGAAATATCACATTGTTGTAATTCTATTTCCGTTTTATGTGCGGACATTTGAACTTTCGGGCCCGTTATACACCGCGCCGGGTGCGCAAGACGACGGCTGGGGTTTAGCGCGGGGCTGGGTGTGGGAATGGGGATGTAGATATGATCCCCCATTAGCTGTGGCGCCATGCTGCTCCGCAACATTACCACGGCACTAAAATTTTATTTTAGTAGCCCGCTCGCTCAGGTTGATCAAGAGAAGGAGGGGAGAAAGAGAAAGGCAAGATGGAAAGGCTCAAAGCGGGCGTGTGTGTGTGTATAGAGGAGCGTAAATGCGAGCACTTGTTGTGTTTTCGTGAACGATAAACCCACCTTCTCCGTGTGTACCTGTCACCCATGAGCACAGTCAATGAAACACCCCCATTTGGTTCATGTCAAGAGCAGACTGCATTACCACGGATGTAAAAATTCATCTGGGGAAGAGGCCACTTGCTGCTGGAGATAGCTGACTAGGGAGA
This sequence comes from Planiliza haematocheilus, assembly GCA_005024645.1. Classification (NCBI taxonomy): domain Eukaryota; kingdom Metazoa; phylum Chordata; class Actinopteri; order Mugiliformes; family Mugilidae; genus Planiliza; species Planiliza haematocheilus. The sequence goes on along the minus strand of SRSE01000365.1, from coordinate 8,667,389 downwards.
GAGAGAGAGGAGGGAGAGAATAATTTCATCCCAGTAAGATGGATGTTTTAATGCATCTGCTTCATGTAAAGTCCTCTACAACATGCCGCATAAACATATCTGTCTTCATGAACGTGGCTGCTATTTGATGATATTGGAGGACGCTGGTGAAGAGTTGTCACTACTGAAGGAGGCAGAGGAGGCTATGGCAGTGTGTCTCTGCAGGGAGTAAGCCATATATATATATATATATACACTAAGTGATGCCTATAAAGATAGATCTCTATTGGAACATTTTAACTTTTTGTTGTGTTTTCAAAAAAAAAAGAAAAAAGATCTCTATATTATCTGGAAGAAGGATTAGCGCCGCGCTGATCAAACCAAACGGCAATTAAGGGTTTTCTTAGAACCACATTTGTTTTAAATAAAAGCAAACACGGAGCAATCATAACTGGAACACATAAACTATCCAATTTTTCCAAACGTTGCTCACTTCCCTCTTGCGGCTCAGTAAATCCCCTGAACTTTTCACTCTTTCCTCAGCCTCTGGTAGTGCCACACTGGCTCGGTCTCATGATCAGTGGAGGGTGTATACACGGGCTATTGTTGTTGAGAAAGATGTCTGCGGCTGATGAGGGAGCTTTGTCAGTGGACGACAGTACACCCATACTTCCTGATACTGGCTACACCTGCGGCAGAGTCGGTTTACCCTTGGAACGCAGCAACGGCACCTCTACTGACCTTCATAATACTGAGCAAATTAGATGTTTGAGGTTTTAGTTCCATTGGATTCTGCTTTACAATTCTCCTGCTTGCATTAAAGCTTCAATGACAATTGACTTAACACATTGATTTAAGATAGCAAAAAGGGAAAGAACTCACTGTGACATAACAAATAGGATTTCAGTGGAGCTATGGTGTAGCTTGTGAAGCTACTCCTTTGGTTATGTCCTGACGTGCATGCCTATGTAGCCTTTGAAAGTTTGGATTTTCCCAAAACTCATTTCCTTGTTCACGTGTCTCAGCGGCCTGACAAGCACAGAAAGTTCTCCGCGGTCGGGCCTCCTCCACACCATCTACTCTGATGTCTTCTCTGTGTTCTGTGTTGCGGTGATTTCATAGAAATTAATTGTTGATTCCACATTTCTTAACTCCGGCTACGACGTGAGCCAACAGTTGTGAAAAACGGATTAGTTTGCTGGCTAATGTTTTAGTGCCGTAATCACAGAACAATGCAGACACACCAGTGTTGCGGAGCACGAGTGGAGCTGAAGTAGGCAGGAGACGCCTGAGCCCATATCTAGCAACCTGAGAAGGCCCCCACCGCTAACTCAAAACAGCCACGCACTCAATTATGCATATTCATTAAAACGAGTGAGATGTATAAAAATTCACATATCCTACAGTTTTCATGCACGGAGAATTAGCCATGGCACACTCAACTGGACATTGTAATGTAATGTAATTGGGAAGTGACATTCCTTTGGAGCCAGCCTCAAGTGGCCCATTGAGGAGCTGCAGCTTTTTGGCACTTCGGCAATAGGAGTGAAACTGCAGATCTGTACACCTCCCAAAATCCACTAACAGTGGTCCCGTGGTGTTTCCCTATTTTCTTGGCTTCATAGTTTCATCGCCTGACCATTTTTTCCCCCCCTTTTTGACATTTTAGGAGTCCACAATGACCATTCCTTGAACACTCTCTGTCCAGCTCTAGGACATGTTCTCGTGAAATATCTGATATTGCGTTTATGTTTAGTTTCACTAACCACATCTGTGCATATTTAATTGCAGTCAACCCCAGGCTTCAAAGAGTGATATTACGGTCAGACCACAGGCCAAAAAGCAAAGAAGAATGGAACAATAGTGAAGGCTGGAAAAAGAAGGGAAAGAGAGTAAAAGTGAGTAGGCTTTTTTTGTAGCTTCAACCAATCGGATCAGCGTTGCGTTGACCTCTGACCTCCCAGCTGGACCAAAAATAAGTTTCGACACACACTTCCCTTTTCTTCTCCAAGGCAGCAGCCGCAGCGGCGATCACATGACTCTCCCGGGCCGGCCATGCCAGGCCTCGTGATGCTGCTGCAGATGTGAAGGGAAGCGGGGGGGAAAAATATAAAAGGAAGAAAAGAAGTTTTTAGTGAAAGATTGGAAGGGGAACAAGGGCTAGGGGATGACATGGAGAACAAGCAAACGCGTCAGCAGACAGTGAGGGGGGGTGAGGGTCACAAAGCTAGCTTTGTTTCTGCTCTGGCTGCTACATTAGCAGCTGCAATAAAAAAAAAAAAGCTAGAGAGAGGAGGATGGATGGACGATGGCATGGACGGGTGAATGTCCTGGCATGACGTTCTAGAGATGTCTCTGTGTGTCTCTTCAGTGTTCTGTGTTCTAACGCGGCTCCTTAGAATATGCGTACAGGCCATAACTCGTAAAAGAGACATAGAGACCGACATAACAGATTCAAGATAAAGGCAGCTCTGTGTCCAGTGATGTAAACTCTTTTATGACTGATCTGGATTACAATACGAGAGCAAAGATAAAAGAATTTAGTGCTCTGGCAAAAAGTCATATCCCAGAATGCTTTGCTCTCTTAGCTCACCCATTTGTGGCCATGTCAGTTTTTCAGCTAGGCTCACCTATGGGGTCACTGGGCCTCAATAAACCCGGGGCAGTGTGTGTACGTGTGTGTGTGTGTGCGCGCGCTGTGCACTTGCCTCCGGGGCAAACAGCCTCCCCTCTCCAAAAATCACATGACCATGCAGAGTGTAGAAACCGGCACCATCTTAAGGTCCAGTGGCACCTTGAAGTGTTTTTCATTTGCCAAAGAGGAGCTGGCCTCAAATTGGAACCAGAGACAGGTTTAACGTCTGATTCTTAACCTATCGCAGCTGTGTCGCACACACACACACACGCGCGCACGCACACACACACACACACTTCAGGGGTCCACATGCACCCACATGTGCAGGCGTGCTCTCTCTGAACAGGGTTAAGACCGAGCAACTGTATTACACCGCGGCAAATGAGAAGCATCACATCTAGAGAGTAAATCTCAAACATTTGTCCACGTTTATCAATGCTGGCATTTGTGTACAACATCATGATTGGCTTAAAAGCTTGTCGGAAACACACACGCCAAATAAAGGGCAAGTATTGTCTTTTCTGCAGCTGCCGCATTTTGTAATGAATATTACAGATGTTTCCTGTGTAAACGTGTTTACGACATAATGACATACAGAGTGACATTTCTTTATAAATAACTATACTATTTTAAGATATCCACAGCACAGAATGTGCGCTGCTCAAGAAACGGAGATGTTCTAAGACCACATGAAAGAAGAACTTTGCTCCAACAGGTGCCGTGGCGCAGTATACGAAGGAATCCATTGGTGAAAGCCACCTGACACCTCTGATAATATCTTATTAAGGTGTGTTTACCCCATACAAGCAGAGTGTGGAGCACAGAGGGACCAGACTAGTCAGGAGATTTAGCCGTAAACTGGCCGTGTTTGGCATTGTCCTAATGAGGGGGAGGAAGGTTTGCATTTCAGGCTGCAGGCGTTGGTCCGACGGCAACAGAGCTGCCCATTTGTCAGAGATGGATGGCTGGATATCTAACCGATCGGTATGAGTTTGGTTTGCACGCTCGCTCCTGTAACAACTGAAACTTTGGTTGAAAGATGAGGAGAAGGGGATCACAGCCATGACAGGAAACGAACAACAACAGAGTTTCTAAAGTGTCTGGTGGAAGAACTGAGACCCTTTTCCAGATTAAGGAAGCTGTTGTGAGATATGAAACAGAAAGGAGTCTTCCAGTGACACATTATTCCTCAAATGAGTTCCACATGGTCATGATTGGGAACCGGTCAGTAAAAGCACTTGATTTTTATTTTATTTTATTTATTTATTTTAGTTTTTGTTTGTTTTTTGAAAACACTCAAATAACATTTCATTTTGTAAATCATGTCACAAGTGCACGTAGAAGTAGATGGGCAAGTGCACAAACTGCATGACCCACAATGCAACAGCAGGCCATTACAGAGACAAAATGAAGGAATGAAGGTCATGTTCCTTGGTGGGTGGGGTATGCTGAGACACACCCACTTCCCCTTCCCATAAATCCTTTCAAAGGTAAAGCCAAAACCATGCTGGAAGGATTTATGTGTGCATTGTTGCTTTTGGTCCTGAGAATAGTTTCTATTTTTCAACACAGCCGTACAGGCAGTGGTAGTTCGGAAAAGTCATAATGGAATTACTTGAACTTTTAGTTTGTTTAAGTGGATTTGCCTGCTGGGGCTGGTAAAGCATACTTCTTGTTGGTAGATGGAAATGACTGATGTCATTGTCGGATGTTTTATGTCTCAGTTCTTCCCAAAATCTCTGTTGAGATATTATTGTGTCATCGGGTCACTTATGTAGGTCAGCATTTTTGGCCTCTAAACTACATTATACTCAGAGTCAGAGTCAAATAAAGATGGTCAGACTGAACCCTTTAAAGCTGAAACTCTCACTTTAATTTGCAGAAAATATCACCTCCGTGTCCCAAATGTCATGACTTTTAGATTTATTTGCAGTGTTTTTATTTTTTGTCCTTAATTTAGGACACCAGCTAAGGCTTAGAGAATGAGTAAATCCATGCAGACTAATTACAGTTGTTACAGTGAACTGTAGTTGGGTGAACTGGAATAAATTAAAAGAAACCTGTTCCTTTTTCTTTCTTTTTTTCTCCCCCCTTCTTGCCGCAGACACACTGAACCCGCCCTTCAGGACGCCTGGAGGTCCCCGCACCCCAGCTTGAGGATCCCTCCTCCCTCCTTCTGTTCAAACCCACAGGGCTCTCGGCCCTGCTTCTTTCTCGGACGCGGTGATGCACGGGTTAATGGTGACGTGGTGCTCCTGAAGCGGTGACCCGCGGGGCAGCCAGTGGGGGCTGCAAGGGGGAGATGAGGAGAAAGCCGAGGCTGAGGTCCTGTTTGAGAAGGAGGGCAGAAGACACCGCCGAAATCATTACCTTGCGATTATTTCCAAGCTTCAGCTCGTAGACCTCGCTTCTTCCGCATTCACCTCCAACCTGCGCCTCATTTGTTTTTACGCATAGGTGACGGTTTATCAGTGAAACGCCTCCCCGAAGGACACCGGTGTTTTAACGTGTGTGTGCGCGCTGCTGTTTTAAATCTGCCTTTCTTTAGTCCAGAGCGACGCAGCGGAGCGGGCTGAGCTCCCTTTCTGTGGAGCGAGAATTGGGGAGATAAATTCACTTTTACGCACAAACTTGTCTGGACCGTTTGGACGCGATCAAAGGCTGCGGGGCAAACGCGCAAAAATGCCTCGGACTCTTTAACGCCTGTGCTAAATGTTTATAGCGCTCTTACAATTGAAGCCGTGTGTGCACGGTCTGTCATCCACGGCACAAAATGCCTCCGAGACCCTGGAGAGCAGCTATGTATAGGGTACACATATAGCAGGCATTGATGTAGCCAGTGGTGAATTTGGAAAAGGTGGGTAAACTGTGACCTCCAGGCAGTAATTAGGCCTATCATTTACCAAACACCCGCCACTATAAACAAATATCAATAAGATTTCCAGAGAAGGGCTGATTGCTCCTTTTCACGCCAGACTTGGGACTATTCCGCATACAAAAAAAAAAGAAAAAAAAAAGTTGTTTTGTGCGGTGTCGCCTTCAGTGGTTAACAAAATCAACGTAGTTCACTTTGATCAAACTTGCGAAGGCTCGAGGAAGCGAGGGGGGCAGTTTGGTGCAAAATCTCACGCTGAATATCAGATAGATGCATGTGGAAGGAGTGAATGGCCTCCTCTCCTCCTCCCCCTCCTCCTTTTCCACTTCCACTCAGAGATCCGGTTCAGCACAATCACAAATGAAAACAAAACAGATCAGAAAAAGGTGTGTGTGTGTGAGAGAGAGCGTGTGTCTCGGTGCGTAAATGTGTGTCGAGGCAATTGTGGTCGCCACCTTTGTTGGTGGGGATGTGAGTGGGTGTATTCCTGGTGTGTAAGTCATAAGCATGCTTGATGATGTCCCTTTGCCCCCTCCCCTGATTTAAAAAAAAGAAAGAAAATACAAGAAAGCTCTAGTCTCCAGACGAGAGTGCATGGGAAAGAGAGGCAGGGACAGAAAAGGGAGAGTTTCTCCATCAATTTTCTGTTTAATGTCAGCGCTTCAGCTCTATTGTGGGAGAGAGAGGACGCGTCATCCAGACATAAATTTGCTATTATACAGCTTGACGGAGACTCACATCCACAGGATCCGGGTGTTGTATTCGGGAAAATCCCTCGGTGGATGAATTCAGCGAAGAGTTATCGTGTAAGTAATCGCGGCGCTATTTGAGTCCATACATTTGAAGGCGCGTTGGTTTGGATAGAGCGCGGAGAGGCAGGGTATTTGTCACGATCTGTCAAGTTTTGCGAGGAAGAAAGACTCTTCGGCTGTTTGTTTTCCCGTCTATAGACTGAAGCCGTGTGCTATACGGAGACAACGGTTTGTTGGGTAGGTGTTATTTTGTGTTTGTTTAATCACAGGCAGTGTGATTTATGTGCTCATGGCGCATTTAAATATACAACATTCTCCTATTTTCACGCAGTTTGACATGCTTGTAGTTTATAAAGTCTTAATTTTTTTTCTGAAAAGGATTGAGCCGTTTCTCCAAGATCCACTATGAATTTATTTATTTAACTCTGTACAGTTTGTTTATGGGTATGGATTACGTGTTTAGGTTTCTTTACATTTAGGACTAAAAACTTTCCGTAATCGGTTTTGTATGCTTCCAACAAATGTAGACATTTTTTTTGTCCTATAAATAACTGCCTGACAACAGGCAAGTACAGATGGATGCTTTTATGACGTTCATGAGTGGACATTGAGTATGTTGTCCTTGTAAGAAAGTTGGGGCCTAATGGTGGGGGTGGGGGGCATAGTGGCATACACACACACACGCACACCCAAAGTTGGGTGTTATACTTTGTCAGGCTTATTCTCTTATATTAAGTTACACGGTAAAAGTGTATGAGTCCTACGGAGCTGCTGCCTCACTCTCTCTCTCACACACACACGAACACACACACACCACCCAGAGCTTTGGCAACACAAAAGCTCTCTGATTTCTGACTTAGTTTGATGAAGTGGCAGTAAAGACAAAGGTTTGTGTAGTTGATCCTGGATTTAGACATTGTTGCTGGGATTTCTGTCTTCGTCTTTTTCTATTCTTTCTTTCTTTCTCCACTTTATTTTTTCAACGACGCCCCCACCGCACACAATTTACTTTGCTTTAGTAGTCCAGCTTCTTAATTAATTTATAAGTAAAGATGCATGTGTTTGCGGTCTTACGTATAAATAACTGTGGGGAAATGCCATGGCCAAATGTAGTGCTGACGCCAACACGAAGTTTCACTAATTTGCTTGAGTTTACGCACCGACACTTTATGGATGCGGACAGGAAAGAGGACGTTTTAGTTTCAGAGTGCAGATTTAATTTAATTTAATTTATTTTATCTTATTTTATTTTATATACAAAATAATTAAATAATGAAAACTGTTTTAGGACACCACACTTGTCCCCAAATCAGCTAAAATTCTGCAGTAAATTCCCATTAAAAGTGAAATTATATGTGTAATTTTAATGAATATAGATTCTGCAAGCAATTCGATAGTTTCATTCTGGACACATGAGCTCGGATTATAATGCCTTAAATTTTGAAAATTAAACATTACATTATAATAGAAATTGTACACTGTCAAATGTTTAACTAAATACTAAATTAAATTGTAGTTAGATGAGTTCCCTTTTGGGAGATGATCCAGACTTAGAGATTAGAGCTGCACGTGCTTTGTCAAGATATGGCCAACATGGTTGCGCAACACTTCAAGAGGACTAGATGACTGTATATTTAAAATGGGATCAACGTTTAAACACCCCCCTCCCCTCCTCCCACCCCGTTCATTCAGTTAAAGTCTATCTTATCGTTAATACAAAGGCACGTGTTGTGAAATAAAACCCGGTGGAAGGAATCGATGGCGTTTCTTAAAGTGATCAGCTGCGGAAGGTCAGGTGACCTCCTGACCCCGTGGCCCATCCTGGAGACACTTAGCGTTACATTAACACTTTTAACCCTTCTGGATTCGCTGCGTTGAGAGATTTACCAATTGAATATGTTTTATGATCTTCGTGCGAGACTGGAAAGGAAAACATTCATTCACGTCCAACGTCCCGTGTGCGTGCAAGTGCACACATGTTCGCAGAGAGGGAAGTGTTGTCAAAATTTTGGAATATTACTCAAACGGAGGTAGCTCCGTGGTTTAGATGGCCCCTTCGCACGTCAGACGCACGGTGCATTTAATCCCATTATTTGCATGTGTAATATCACAATTTCAGAAACTGTTACGATTCAGTACTCCTCCTTGTGAATACAAACTTGAGCAAACAGCACGGCGCTCGAACAGGACAGCACGCTACGGCTGTTTACGTTCAAACGGTAATGGTAATTAAAGCCTCCACCTGCGTGTTTTGATGGCCCGTAAATAGATGCCGGTGCTTTCATGTCGTCCATACAGGCCCGGTGGTGGTTACAGACAGATATATGGCTGTGTGACAGGTACTAATTTGGTGCCCAAGCTATGCCTTCTGTCACCATCATCACCACCATCATCATCTCCCTCCGCTGCACTATCATGCTCGATCTAAAGGCGTCTGGAGACGTGTGTCTTTGCATGGCAGCGTGCTTCGAGTTTACAGTCTTTTTTTTTTCTTCTCTTAATAGAGAACGTTTTATTTTTCATGCCAACCATTTCATATTTCCTGACCCCGCTGTGTGTGAGCCATGAGCTCCTCTCCAGCCTCTCTGTCAGGATGATCAGAAATAGCAGCATCTGTCCTGCCCGCGCACACAGAGAAGAAAAGGTCATGTTGTTTTTGTGTCCAGTCAACTTCTGACTTCATCACGTCTTCTTCTGCCGTTATGGACGACGTTGTTGTTTGTCGAGGTTAATATTTACAATGTATCAGCCACCATTTCAAAAAAAAAAAAAAAAAAAGGAAAGAGGGTTCTGAACGCCGTGCCCACATCGCCGCTGCTACACGCCCAGAGCGCACAGAGCTGCCTTGTTTTTCATAAGCTTGGCAGCGCTGCATTTCTCCTCTGCTCAAATATGGCTCTATTGTCTCATGGGGTTGCACCACCTTAGATAGCCGGGGCGTCTCCCTGGTGAACGACCCTGTTTGGAAATTCTCATCATTAAATGGCTATCAGAAATTTCTGGTGAGAATAGGATGGCTGCACTGCATGGAGGGCCTCCCGTGGAGACAGCTCCCCCATTTGGACCTCATTTAAAACCAGCCTCGCCAATGTGTTTCCCGTTCACTGTGAATTATGTTTTTCTTCAAACCTGGTCCCTTTTAGCAGTTCAAAAGTTTCTTCAATTCATTTTTTGATGGGGCGAGAACAATTTAAACGCACTTTAGCTATTCACTTTTTAATGTGCATAAAACTACTAAATCGCCTTTTTAATGTAACTCTTCTTTAGATAAAGTTTTTTTTTTTTTTTGTAAATGCAGCACTAAACTTACTCATGTCAAGTTACACAAAATTACGGTCTCGTACGGCGTGGAAACAAAAGCATAAAAGTATGACAATAACCTATAAATAATGCTGGCATGCTGTGTTTGTTTTTCATTCAACTTGTGACACCACAATTGCAGAGCAGAGCGGGGAGAGAAGTGCCTCTGCTGGCCGGCCTGGACGGCAGCAAAATCGGCTGCGGGATCGAGAAGAGTGTCGCGCACTGGTCTGGCCGTGCGGGAAGAAAAAGTGGGGAGAAGAGCGAGGGAGAGAGAGAGAGAGAAAGAGAGCGACAGAGGGGGAAAAACTGTGGAAGGAGGAAGCGAAGAAGGGAAGGTGGAAAGTGTCAGTCAGGAACGCTTCATTGCTCGGGGACAATCCGCGCGCAGGACCGGTCTGTTTCAAGAGCAATCAGTCAATCCGCATTAATTACCACCCCACCCAACCCACACCCCACAGTATAGGGTAGCTCGCGCTGGCACACTGACCGGAGGAGGCTGGGGTGCGTGTGTTATGCTTTCTCTCTCTTTACGCGCACACACACATCCAGCCCCCACCTTTTAAGTGAAAAAGAACCAATAAAAATCAAGCTATAAAAGGCTTTTCCTTGTCACTAAATAAATTAAATGCAGATTTCTGTTTTAAGTGGCGGCCTCCTTTTGTGAGCTGCGGAACAGGATTCTTTATTGTCCCTCTGTCATTAGTGCCGAGGACAACACTGTCAGGGGAGAGAAGGAGGAAACCAAGTCACTCCATACTATATACTTATAGCATACTATTGCATATATAGAATATACCCACAATACGCTATGGGTAAGGTTATTGTATGCAGGCTGCGTCGACGTTTCCTGGCATTGATTCCTGACAAGCTGTTGGAATCAGAAAACGACGAGTTTTTCCTCCTTCACTGTAAGGGTTAATGCAAAATCCTAACAGCAAAATGTACACTCTTTAATCACGATCCTTTTTAATTAATTTATTTATTTTAAGTATTAATAGCCCGAGAACTGTGATTTTGAAAACCTGTTGGCTGAAATAAAATAAATGTCACATTTGGATCTGAACTCTCTGGCTGATTCCAGGCTCCTCTCTAGCAAGATACACCAGCAGCACCGCGTTTTTAAATAATTAATACATTTCCTCCTATTGAGAGTGCACAAATCCATGCATATTTGGTGGCTTTCACGACGCACTGTTTATTTCAGTCAACTTGGACGGTCTGCGATGCGCGCATTATCATTCTGATGTGTCTCTGAACTGGCATTATGGAGCACATTTTAGCTATTGAAATATCGTGGAAGTCTGCACAGATTTTGGTGGACGCGAGCTTTGTGTGTATGTGTGCGTGCGACTGTGTGTGTGTGTGCAGACACGTGGTGGCTGAAGCCTATTGGAGGGCGCAGGGCTCGGACATGCAGGCTGCTATGTAAATGGGAAAAGACGGTAACGATTATCTAATTACAGACGTGATAAATCTGCTCGCTTTGGCCTTATTTGATTTGAATTATATATTAATTTCACTCTGCAGATGAAAGTGTGGCTCTGCTCCGTGCATACAGTATTGTAGGCTATCTTTGAGCTGCAGACCAGCTTGGGTCTCTCTCTCTCTTTTTTTCCCCCCAGTGTGTTTTGTTTGGGGCCGGACCAAAGCAAAGGAGAGAGTCTCTGTTTTAATGTAAAGGGACATCAGTTGGAGCAGTCTGCATATACTTTATGAGGTGTGTGTTCAATGTTGTCAGATCTGGAGAAGTTCCGCTAGAAAGCATGCAAGCTGGAAGAATTTGACTTTTTTTCCCTGCCTTGTTGTTTCATTTTTATTTTGAGATATTATTTGAGCCTTTGGAGAAAATATTGAGGTTTTAGAAATTATTATATTTTATATGAATACATTTTATATTTTAAATATATTTTATCTTGTATAATATATATTTTTTAAATTATTTTTTTCTGTGCTAGTGGAAATAGTAATAGTGTTTTTAATTCAACTTCAACTATTCCCCTTTTAGGAAAATAAATAAATAAATGATTATTAGGCTACATACCGTTTAAGCTCCCGTGTAAACCCGGAAATGTCCACTTAATTACTGGCAATAAAAAGTTTTGGTCAAGCTTTTTTTTTGTGTGCGTAACAACACAAAACAAGAACCGGTAATAGCATTATTCTTAATTTTCCATTGAGAAAATCCTACAATTCTCATTAATAACAAACCCACGGCTTTCTTTTCATCGTCTCCTTTGTGGACAAAAACTTTTCTCCTTCCATATTCGTGGAAAAAAAGGAGCTCCCTCTCGGCAGCGCAATAGCTGTTTTCCGGTTCTTGTTGCCGTTCTCTCCTCCATTTTCTAAACACAAAGTTGTTATTGCACCATTCCGCAAATCTAGCCTCTACGTTTAATACAACGTGTAATTTCCCCCCCTTTTACCGTATTCCCTTTGATTTAGTCACTCTTGACTCTCCTTTTGCTCTGGGGCCAACGGGGTTCGCCGTGGGGGGCGCCTTGAAACCGCCCCTCCTTATCTCCTTTCATCGTTCAGCGCGGGGCCGCCTTGAAACCGCAGGGGCAGTAATTGCTTTTTTCAGGCAGCCCAGTGCGGACTGGCCAGCAGCCAATCAGAGCCTTGTTTACACTCGGTGATTGACAGCGCTCTGGCAGCGTGCCAACCAATCAGGAGCTCCGCAGCGCTGAAGCCCTGAGTTTTTAACCCTTTGCCTCCACGTATAAACAAACCTGGGACGGGAATATTAGCCTATAGCAGCTCATATATTTCGACATGGAAACACACAAGCCCATATCCTTCCACTTTTAATTGGCTAAATTAGTGAACCGTGCGCAGGGCTAACCCCGAGGACAGTAATGCTTTCAAATTACGCAGTGATTCAATTTGTCCGTGTGTGTGTGTATATGTGTGTGTGCGACAAAAACAGAGGCAGGTAAACAGACATAAAGTCACAAAAAAGACAATACTGAATATATTATAATATGTACTGTTTATTTATGTGTAACCTTTCCAATCCTTGCCATAAATACAAAAAACAACAATTTTATTAAACCTTTCTCCATGTTAACCTATGGGTCGTTTCTAATGCTGTTATATATGTGAAATATTGACAGATTAAATCAGCTGATAGAAGAAGGCTGCTCATTGAGAGCTGCTATCAAAAGAGGATTTGAGTTTATTGGTTAAGCAGACAAATTTGATTTACTCCCAAGTATCCCAATGGACAAATTAATTATGTCAAATTTACACTTAACTGTAGGTCTATTAATTATAGGTCCTAAACTTCTCTTATCTTAATTTGTGCAAAATGTCTCAGACTGCAGACAGAGCCTGCACGTCCCCTAATAGGGATTTATTTAGCAAAACACGTGCAGTGGGGCAAGCGTAAGAGCCCGTTTCCCTAAAGGAGCATCAATAAAACTATCACATCATCACTGTCACGCAGCAAAATACCGATATCACAGCACAGGCGGCATCTGAGCTCAACTGCAGCGGGATCACACAGAATAGGCTAGATGCTGTTTGCTCTCCACCAGCGATCAGAAAGTGCAGGCAGCGCCGGTTCCTCTCCTCTCTCCGCACTGAACAGCGCCGAGCTGTGCCGCCTGTCTCCTCGCATTTGCTTGCGCACGCAGCGCGCCGAGGGTTGCAAATCAAACGCCCGCCGTTTCGCTCCGCGGCTCCGGCTGCTTCCTCATTGGCTCGGCACTGCAGCCAATGGCAGCGTGTGTTTCCCGTCGAATGGGGTGGTAGCGATTGTGTGTGTGTGTGTGTGTGTGTGTGTGCGTGTGGCGGGGGGTAGGAAAGGGTGGAGTGGGGGCGGAGGTGGGGGAGCGCCTCACGGGCACGCTTTCACATTGTCGTTCTCAAACCAATAGGCCTGCGCGTCCACCCCTCCCCGCACACACACCCCTTCAACCTCAACCTCCTCCTCCTCCTCCTCCTCCTCCTCCCGGCGTGTCTGAGTCTCCGGCTGCATGAACGAGCCTCGATTCACTACAAGCCTGAACTTCTACGATGCGTCTCTCCCATACCTCAACTGACTGCACACCACAGTCTGCAGCAGCATAGGATGTAATCAATCCCACATGTTTCATCTCTGCGACTCGGGGATTTTCTCTTTGAATATTTTTGTACTTTTTCTTTCATTACACCCTGCTTGCCATACAATGGATAGAACTTACCAGTAAGTAGCGTATGTATGTATATATATATTTATATTTTTTACAGCTGCGTTTATTCCTTTTTATTGTGCTCAGTGTCGCCTTCAGTAAAAGTCTTTCATGCAAGACAGGACGATCTAAATCTACAATTTTACCTAATTTTAAAAATACCTCGCTATTTGCTGTCACACATTTAGAGACGAGATTAGAAAATGCAAGCTGATGTGACTGCTCTGTGTAGCTCACATAATAATAATCTGAAGGCATTCCTCTTTCAGCGTTAAAGCAACAGATCTCAGTATTTTTGCAGTATTTTGAGGGATTCATTTCAGACAGCTTATTCTCTCTGTTTCCTGTCCAGGGTTGCAGGGCTGAGCTGTGGACGGTATGTGTGTCACTTTTTGATTTGACCTCCCTTCGCAGCCAAAATCGCTTGTGTGTTTCTAAATCATTCAGGACCACTCCGAATCTCTCCCAGCGCCTCTGCGCATTGTTTTATGGATTATAAATTGTATATTATTTCCTTGTTGGTTCCCTGTCGCGTGAGCGTTGTTGGGAGGAAGGGGAGGCTGAGAGAGGTTTACTGCGAACTGCAGCGCTCCCTCGGTGAGAAGGCTGCGCAGACGCCGCGCTGTCTTCGGCTCAGTCGGGCTTGTCTCTCCTGTTTAGCCGGCCTCTGAATATCCGGATTTAGTGCGCCGGTTATAGGTTGTGACTTTACTTTATTGCAATATTGTTGAAAGCATTGCACTGGCTTCTGAACCACTTCAAAAGTAAATGCCATTTATTTGTTTTTCTATATATTTTGACTACGCATTTATCATTTAATAGATTTTCTTTTGGTTCAAATGGCACAAATGGCGACTTTTTAATTTTAATTTATTTATTTTTTGCGGAAAACCTCAAGTATATTAGATCTGACAAACACAATTCTGTTCGGATTTTCTGGCTTTTGTGTTAAGTTCGTGTAATATCGTCTTGACCAGCGGTGGTTACTTTTGTAGGGGGGAATTTTCGTCTGGCGATAGTTTGACCCTTTCCAGGGCAGCGATGGTGGAGGTGTGTGTGCGTGTGTTTGGGAGGTGTGTGTGTGTGTGTGTGTGAGCTTTGGGGGAGTCTGGGATGAGTGGAAGGAAGTCTGAACGCCTTCCACGTATGTACACACACACACACACACACACTCACAACACACACTCACACTCACAATGCTACCACAACAGCAGATCCAAATGATCATTTTCCCAAACTGTTACGCGCGATCTGCTCACATCGTTTTGTTTGCGTGGCATGTGATAACACGGGATTTAGATTCAGGTTGTTAAATGTAGCCTGAGTGGCTCTCTGTTGACGTGGAATGTAAACACTCGGGACGTGTGTTTACGGCCTGAAAATTTAAAAATGTATAGACAAATGTCAGAGGAGAGTGGTTTATGATTGATGTCCCGTAGAGAAGGGCCATTGTTTCTCACAGCCTAGGGGACAGGGGAGAGTCCATTTGCCTTCCCTGTGCGCTCGCAGTAGCCAGCGTTTCTCTCCCCCTTTTTTACCTTCATTTCTTCCCACTTGCTGTCGACTAGATGTGTTCAAAAAGATTTTCGCAAGCAAAAAAAGGAAATTAAATTATTTATCTGCAGTTTGACTGGATATTCTCCCGGGGATATATTTGGATATTTTATCCTTGTTTGAGTGTTTGGACGCACTGAACGCACACATTCACGAACAAATTTGCAGGTCTGTCAAAGATGTGGAACTTTGAAGACCCCCCTCCCCCCAAAAAAAACAAAACAAAACACACACACACACACACACACACAATTCCTGTACGAGTCCTTGAGCAGCTGTGTGTGTGCGCGAGAGAGTCTGTATGTATTTATGTGTGTTAAAGGAAGAATATCCAAGCTCATGCAGGCTATATTCTTATGCACTTCATAAGCCCCTGGTCCACCAGAGCATTTGATATTTTCTTTGTTCCTTTATCGTTGGTTCCTGGGAGGTGTTATCAGCATCTACAGAGCGCTAGATGGACGTGCCATGCATTGAGAGGCCTAATAGATGGACTGCTGAGGTGTGTTTGGGTCGAAAGCAAGCACCCAGATCTCCCTGTATGAGCATCACAGGGAGCCCTATTTAAGCAAATGACCCAGGCTATGAGGTGCACATACAACGTCGATGATTCCCTTTTCTGTTTCACTGTTTATTGCCACACTCTTTCTCGTCGGAGCATAAAAGCGATTTGATTTGTGTTCGTGATTACAGTGCAGCCTGTATACACACAGCATATATGTAACAGAGATGCATGGTGTTTGCCATTGTCAGGAGGCGAGGGCCACTGCTGCTGACTCGTAGGAGTTGACGGAAATAGCTGTTTCAACGCCGTTTTCATTAATAAGCAACCCCCTCCGCCAAATAATAATCCTGATTGCAGCGGTGCAGTCTATAAAAAAGTGATGGCGGAACAACTTTGGCAAATTCATAAAAAGAAACAGTAAAGTCAGATTTAATTTGTAAAAACTACACTACAAACACCATGGCTCCATGGCAGCGCTGCATGGGCCCCATATCAGCCCCATACTATACATTTAATATATAAATTAATAAGCACCCTTTCAAAGTTTGTGTGGACCAGGGATCTGATTTTCTTACAAATGTCCTACACGAATAAATCAAGACTCAATTTAAATAAACAGCAAGCATTAATCAAAGCTGGAATGTGTGTATTTCTCTCCGTTTGGGGAGTAGATTTTAGCCCTCCGAAGAATTTTTTAAAAAGTGCTTTTGTGCGTTCTTGCTTTGCGCAGATGGTTTTCTTAATATTTTAGTGCAAGAGCCCCGAGGTCCAGCTTGTTTATGACCGGTCCTTGTTGAGTCTAAAGACTTAGCAGCTCCTCCTTTACCAAGAGAAGCTTCTCACAGCTGTGAACTCGTGTACTGTATATGCATTTGTTTGTACCTGAGTCTCCCCTTCCTTTCCTTTCTTTTCGCTGATAAAGAAAGCCCCCGTGTGCGTTGTTTGCATCGTGTTTGGTCACAGGATGAAGAGGGGGAGGAGGTGGGGAGACCACTGTGTTGGGCCATCGATGTATGCTGAGTAAATCCACATTAACTTAAAATTCACCCAGCTTTTCACTGAACAGACTTTGCTCCTCAGCGTGCCTCGTCGTTAAAAGTAGATAACGTGTAGATGTGGGCTTTTTGTGGAATGTGAAATGTCTTTTGAAAATGCTGCCTGTTTGTCTAAACAGGAACAGCGACTGTCTCTCAGTTCAGCCTTTTCTTCTGCGCTACATCCCTGCTTGGCTCATTATTGTCAGCGCTTTGACTCGTCTCCTGCTCTCTCTTTTGTAGGACATGACGGGGACTCAGTTTCTACCCTGCAAAGCCAAAACTCCGCTCAATGCGAGGGGAGCCCGAAGTTCATAAAAGGGATTATTTGCATCTGGGTGCCTGAAACCTTCGGTGCCTCCGGATTTTACTTTGGATTTGGGATTTATCGGTTCTCATCGGGATGGAAAGCCGAGATTTCGCTCCTCCGCACCACCTCCTGACGGAGCGGAGCGCCTTGGTTCACAGCGCCGCGTCTCGGATGGCGCCAGGCGGTCACGGCTCCGTGCAGCACCCGGCACACTTCCAGCCCGGGAAATACTACTCATCCCACCTCTCCATGGGTCCGCACTCAGGTCAGTTTTGAAAGGGCTCTGCGTATGACTGAATGAATGAAAGTATGGATTTATAAACGGCGTCTACTCTCTTTTGTCTGGGGCATATGTTGTCCACATTGCAAACTTGGGGAACCTTGGAGCTCTTAAGGGACGTACCAGAATTTAACGTGGAAGGAAACAGTCCTGGCTTTGTGGGAAAGAAACAAGTGAAGGAGCATAATTATCTCGAAGAGTTTTAGATTTTACTTTATTTAACGGGTTACATCTTAAATAACTGCTGTGCGTAATACGAGAAAATAAATGTAACGTGTCACTGGATAAAAGCGAAAATATGCAACTCAGAGAGAAATGTTCATTCTTTTGTAAATTAGATTAACTCTAAATTTACAGCATGGGCTGGTACTCTTTATTTTAGTTTGTGTGTGTGTGTGTGTGTGTGTTCTTTTTTTAGTTTTAGACTTTAAACCTCACACGAGTAAAGAAACATTCCGGGATTATATGGATTCTATCAAACGGGGATTATTAGGCGTTTGTGGTGGCATAATCTTGTCACAGATTTATATGGTTTCGTCAATTAGCAAAGTACTAATAATTGGCATTTGATGTAATTAATTACAACCGGGTTATTCCACCGCTTATATTTCCCATTAAACAATAAATTAAAGCTGTTAGCTATGAGCGAGTTTCATGTGCGATGCCACCCCCTCCTCCTCTTCCTCCTCTTCCTCCTCCTGCTCTTCCTCCATGTGTGGGTCCATGAAGATGTTGGTTTGGTGCCGGTGGGTTCGAGGCTCATGCTGGCTCGTACTGGTCGCGAACTGGGGGTCGCGGTGGTGAGGGTGGGTGGAGGCGAGCTCTGGCTAATAGAGGTGCGGGTAATACCAGAAAATCCGGTTTCTATATTGAGCGGGGACGTGACGGGGTGCGAATGGGTTGACAGTGCATGCATTAGATTTAACAAGTAGCTTTGGTATCCTGGCTCAATGAGGGAGGGGGGTATGTGTGTCCCTGTGTGTGTGTGTATATGTGTGTGTGGAGAGACAGAGACAGAGAAAGAAAGGCTGCACTCGAAATCATACAGTGCACTCTATCTGTGTGTATACTGCACTGGCTGGATGAATGTAAACGTGTCCGATGAGAAACCTCATTAATTATCATTTGCAAATGCAGCGGCTTCATAAAACCGAATACCACAGTCTGCTGCTGGGTGCGTGGAGGCTCCACATATCTTCTTTCTCCACTTATCTCCACATTCAGCAGTTTTACGCAACAGTAAAACCGACACACACGTCCAGCCAGGATTTTTTAAAACTCTTTTTATAGATTTGTCACAAAAATACACAATGTCCACATTTGCAGTCAACACGCTGATTATTTGTTTGTTTGTTTATGTTCATTTATTTATTTGTGTGGAAATTGAACCATTTTGACATTTGCTTCTTTTTGAGGGACCTTGCTTAAAACTGTAATATATTGATCAGCTTGCCTCTTATCAGGCCATTGTGAACTTACATTTCCAAATCTATAATAATCTATAATCTATATATTTAAAAATAAATAAATAAATAAATAAAAGTGTAATGTATAATATTCTATATATACTCACATTTATTCATATTATCATCTACAGCATTTATAAAATTGACACATTTATTTAGATTTATTATTTAGTTTTTACATGTATAAAATTCAAATAATTGAATTGCCTAGACGTGTTCTTGTAAATAAGGTATATACAAAATTTACCTTGCATTATTCTGAATTACATGCATGCTTTATGCTGTGATAGTTATTAAATAATTGACATAATTCTTCCTCTACATGACCACAAATTTATATATATATTTTTTTTTAAAATTGAAGAGGCTACATTTTCTTTTCATTTGATAAA
Source organism: Planiliza haematocheilus (assembly GCA_005024645.1). Classification (NCBI taxonomy): domain Eukaryota; kingdom Metazoa; phylum Chordata; class Actinopteri; order Mugiliformes; family Mugilidae; genus Planiliza; species Planiliza haematocheilus. Next base: position 8,648,132 of record SRSE01000365.1, on the reverse strand, counting down.
ACATTGCATATTTTTCCAGAGAAATTCAGCAGTGTGTTAAATTTGACTGAAATCTTTGGATGAAAAATAATGTCATTTTTTTATTTACTTATTTATTTATTTTTAACCTGTGACAAACACACTCGCTGACATGCATTATGGCGCAATTTAAAAATGATTCTGTACTGTTGAAAGGGGGAATGAGCATAGTAATGTGGGGTGATAATGCTATTGAAATATATTCAAGAGGGCCTCTCACTGGGTCTCAAGGTGCATGACACTGTATTGAGATTCCAGATATCCAGACTCTCCATGCATGTCCCTTATGGGGTTTTGACTGACATGATGGGCATAGAGGATTGTTGTTTTGGGGTGGGGGTTGGGATATGTGAGCGTGTGTGTGTGTTTGCTGGGAGGTTAGGATGGGGGGTTACCTTTGTCCTTGCCCCCCTTAGAGATTCGGAGAGCTGTATATGCCTGGCCCTAGGCCTCGGCACAGGGGGTAGATATGATGTGGAGCTGGCCATAGCAGGGCAGGAGAGGGAGGTGGGGGCTGTGACAGGGGTTTGTTTCAGATCTTTGCAAAGACACACTCGCACTTCTTTATGGTTTCGCGCCATACCAAACTGGGTGTATCACTTACAGAAATGTAAAGTAAAAAAAGGGCTCCCCCTCATTCCCCCTTGTTTCTTCATATCCCGGAAAAACCTGCAATCCATCAATTTACTGAAGCCTCTTATTTAGATCAGCATGGTGTCTGCTTGAATATGGTCTCGCTTGACAAGGTGATGGAATGACAGACGCATACCAACGCCATAAGACTCAACCCCCATTTGATAAAACCCCGCAATGATATTACACAGGCGTTTAGATTACTGATAGGAGCAGTGGGAAAGCCTTTGTCTGTCTGTCTTGCTCTCCTTCCCCTCTCATTTTCACGGCTTCGCTTTTATTCCAGCCTTTCTTTCTCTTTCTTCCCCTTTCTGTGATGTTAGCCCCTGGGCAGTAGTTGTGCAAGTGTGAGTGTGTGTGTGTACGGGTGTGTGTGTGATTAGGGTTAGGTTTAGCCTGCAGTAGCACAGGTGTGCAGTATTATGGAGGGCGTGGCTGCGCTTGTCATTGAACAGGTGTGTTACTTCCCAGACAGCAGACGGTTTTTGTTTACACGATAGTGTATGTGTGAGAGAGTTTGTGTGTGACCTAGTAGTGCCGACGGAAAGAGTTTACATTCATGTCATGTGTGCACACATGCACAGCTGCACACACTGTCACAGAACAGTCTCTATCCTCGGCTGTTTTGTGCTCTGGAGAAGTAATAAACCATAATCATAATGTTTTGGTTAGACTAGATAACCTCTCTGCCACTTCGCTCTTTCCTTTCCTCTGTGGCCATTGTCTCCTGAGCCTTTCTCTCTTCTTCTTGCCCATCTTTTCCCATCTCTTCTCCTTCTCCTCTCCCTCCATTCTGTCTGCATGTCTCTGCTATAAATGCGTGTAGCTTTATGTGTGTGTGTGTGTGTGTGTGTGTTGCATTCAGCCACCCCGTCCATTCATCACGACGCTGTCAGTAATGTCTCTGCTCTCTTGGAAGTTTCTCGGCTCCTGCTTTGATCGTCACAGCAGCGCAGGCGGGACACACCCCTTTGCCCTCCTACCTGCACACACCTTCGCACACAAACAGCTCGCATGGAGAAGGAGGATGTGTATGCACGAGTTTGGTTTTTGCTTGTGTAGCTACGTGCTTGTGAAATTAGATATACAAGGGTCTGTAGTTAGCATAGATACACATTAGTGTCTGTGTAGGGTGCTTATTATGTTAAAAGGCGAGGATGAAGGAAAGCCCTATATAAGTAAAGAGAGAAAGAGAAGCAATGATGGATGGAGGAGGGGGAGAGGGGGTGGAGGCGGGGTGTGAAGGGGTAGAGGGAGTGGATAGGCTGAATGTTTCCACCTGGTTGGTAATCCAGTCAGATTACCACCGCTTGACAGCACCCACTGGCCGCCATCCCCGACTCCACAGCCCGGCGTCTCCTCTGCCTCTCAAGAGTGTGAGTGAGTGAAAGAGCGAGAGGAGACACTCGCCTCAGAGTGTGTGTGTGTGTTTGCGAGATGAGTCAGCAGTGGCCCCCCCCCTCCACCATCTCCAACTAACCAACGCTACCCAGGGTACAGGGGCCACATCTCGGGTGCAGCGTGCAAGACGACCCCCCGCGCGGAGGAGACAGCTGGTGAAAGCTGCAGCCAGCCGAGCTGCGACTGGATGCGGTGAAGAAGAAGAAGAAGAAGACCGTAAACTGTCAATTCAGTTCAGTTCAAGGGAAAAAAATTTAAACTGACTCACCACTTTGGATCAATAAAGTTTCACGGTTCAACTTTACTAAGAGCCCACTAAGGACAATGGATAGTTTTTTATAATTTATATAATTGCTGAATGATTTACAGAGCAAATTCTGATTCAGGAATACAGAAAATAAAAACCATCTTTAGCTGTTGTTTGGATTAAAAAAAAAATCTCTGAACACTGCAGTGCGCTGGAGTGATATCGTAGCATTCAAAATCATATGATTTCTTTTTAAAATTGCATTTAACATACACACTTTATTTTGTCAGCCTCAACATATTGGCGAGCTGATTTGACACCGCTCTTATCTAAATGTGAGCTAAAATATGCAGGAAGGCCAAAGGAATCAGTTAAATGAGTCTGACTGTTTGAAATTTGTTGACACGTTAAAAGCATTAAGTCATTAAGTAAGGCCAGTAAAGTCATTAAAGGCATTTCCATTACAAATTAGACTCTTGTGTATGCTTTGATATTTCCAGCAAACCGCGGCACACCATTTTAATATATTCCTACATCTAATCAAATTGACCTCGGAGTAACTGTGACCGAGATTTGAGCTGTCTAAAAGGTCACATCGGTGGAAAGATATAAAAAAAAAAATTGAATATATTAAGTGGAGGAAAAAAAGAATTCCTTTTGATGTTGAGAGTTTTGAGTGAAGCTTGCATTTGTTCTGAAGCGCATTTGCCAGTGTGACAGAAAGACTTTTGTCTCATCTCCAACTCTCATCCAACACGAGAACAGCTGCTTATTGTCGGTAGCAGTGATTTGAAGGGAGTGGGGTGCATTTGGTTGCGACATCTCCGGGGTGTGAACACACACTACCATCTGATGACTTGGCATGTGAATGGAAAGCGCCAGACTTCCTGTGTCCATGTGCTCTTTTTTTTCCTCCCTCTCTCTCTCTCTCTGTCTTTCTCTTTCCCCTTTCCCCCTTTTTCTTCTTCTTCTGCTTCTGTCCCTCACTGGCCAGACCTCCACTCCCTCGTCTTCCTCGCTACTCTTTAACCACATGCTTGCCCTCCCCTCTTCCTCCTCTCCTTCTGCTTTCCTCTTTCACTTCCCCTTCACCATTGCATTCGCTCCTCTCAGCTTTTCGAGTGGTGCTCCAGCCCTCCTTCCTCCTCCTTCTCCTCCTGCTCACAGCCATGTTCCTCCCCACTCTTCTCTTCCCCCTTTGCTCTCTTCTCTTTTCAATCAGCCGCCCCCTCCCCACCCCCGCCGCACACACCTCTTATATTCATCTCCCATCTCTGTCTAACTCCCCGCAAGCCCATCGCCTCCTTGCGTTGTTAGCAGACCGGCTCCTCTCGGCGCTCCTCCTATTTCTGTCTCAATTTCAGCCTGCTTCCTCTCCTCTTCCACATTGCCTCATTTGTTTCTCCCTTCTCCTTTCTTGCCTCCTCGTCTCCCCACTGCTCGGCCGGTTGTTAACGGGCCCGTCCCGGTGCTGCTCGGCACATGGCCAACTCACTAAATCAGAAACGTTTGGAGGATTTGGCAAGAGGGAGTGAGAGCTCAGTGAGGCGCCTTTGAAGTCAGAGAAACGAGAGAAAAATGACATTTTAAACAGCCCGCAAAACACAAGGCTAAAACAGCTTCTTACTCTGTGCAGGGGAAGGGGGGGGGTCTCTCTTTCTCTCCTGTGTGAGCCTGTGCCTGTGTGTGTGTTCATTTAAAAACACGGCATAAGGTGTTTGAATATGTGGCTGCCGTGTGGCTTTTATTTGTGATACGACTGCACGAAAAAAAGACACGCGAAAAGAAAGTGTGTGTGTGCAGACGCCATAATTCCCAGCTATTTTATGGCTCTCCTCTTCTCCAGGGGGGTCAGGGCAATTCCCTGTTTACGCAACATGACAGAGGGGTGACATCACTTAGGGGTCGACAGACATGATGTCACAGTCTCAGTACATCCACAGGTCTGCACCCCCTGAAAATGCACACCGCAAAAACCCCGGCGGTGCAACCACGGCAACCCTTATCGTGGCGGCAGCCGACACCTGAGACGGGCCGGCTTTTATCCGTCTCAGGGTCACATTTATGCCTGACTCATCGTCACTCGAGCTGACTCGTTTGACTCAGCCGGGGCCCTTTTTCCCTGGCTGTTGTGTTTTGGTTCTCTACTCGATTCATTTCAGCTCTGTTTGGCTCATTCATATTGTAATGGCCTCCATTCAGCCGGGTCTATGTCCAGTTTGTTTTGCTGTCAGGGCTTTAGATGGATGGAGGGGGCCGTAGGTTCATCTGGAGGTGAGGTTAAAGAAGGCAGAGTGGTCGGACTGCCTCCTGAATGCAGGGCCCTTCAGTTTTCATGAGTCACACTGCTGCCGTCGTACAGATTGGACAGATTTCGCATTTGGCGTGAAAGGCAACTAATGTGCTCTTAAATAGGAAATAGGTACATATCAGTGTGTGTGAGAGAGAGAGAGAGGGAGAAAGAGAGTAAGGGAAAGAGTGAAGCAGCTGTGTGGAACAGCATGGATCGTTACACAGTGACACACATGAAAGCATTAAGTATATTCAGGAGCCTTTGTTGAATATACATGGAGATGTGTGCAGCTTTGTGTATGTGTGTGTGTGTCAGAGAGAGAGAATCCTCTCCCATGCTCTTGCCCGAGCTGAGAGTAGTGAGAAAGAAAACAAGAAAAGATAGAGAGAGAGGGAGCGAGAGACAGCGAGAGAGAGAGGGAGAGGGAGAGAGAAAACAAAGATCCGTCATCAGTCATTCATGGCTAATCAGTCTCGTGGGACGTACACACTACGCACTCACACACAAACCCACACTCTCTCTCACACACACACACACACCCACAGTGCCAAGGTCCTAATCCTACTGGGACTGCTCGTGCCTCTGTGTGTGCCTGTCTAAATTTTGGATCCGGGCTGATTAGAAGCAAAGTCTCTCCTTTAGCATGTCTCTCTCTCTCTCTCTACCTCGACTTCTCCCTCTCTTTCCCTTTCTGTCTCTTCTCCTCTGCATCTTTGATTGCTGGTAAAGTGTCTCTTCTCCTTCTCTCTGTTTTTCTCTCTTGTCTATTTAATAACCACCTCCTGTCTGTTCAGGTCATTTTGATGTGTGTTTTTGTAATGTTTGGAAGCGTGCGTGCATGTGTAATGTGGGGGCTTCTTTGGTGTGAGGATGTGCGCTTACATATGCTTTATGCTTTTTGCATGTGCGCTCTCCATGCTGTCAGTGTGTGCGCGTCTGCACGGAAAGCGCGTCCGTACTTCTTCAGAACCTCTTAGCGTCGCGTGTGTTTTATCAGCTTCTTTCAGCTCAATCTGAATCACACAAGCTTCAGTGATACGGATGTTAACGTTACATCCAAATGAATGCATGTATATAAAAATGTAAATAAATACAAGGACAAAGACAAACAGTGCAAACCTATAGATATTCAGTGAACAAAAGAGCAGTCTCATGTGTTTTCTATTCTGCCGTGGCATGCAGATACTTTGCATCTAAAAAGGCTTGTTTTGCTGCTATGTCAGGATGTTGACCCTGATTTTTCTGAGCGGGGGATTTCTCAACATACGTTTCGATGTTGGGTTTATGTTAAAAAAAAACAACAACTGACGCACAGTGTGCCACAAAGCAACAAAGTTACGAATAAACAGTTTTAAAGAAGGCTAAATTTGTTCTGCTGTTGCCAGTTACCCAAAGTCAAATGTGTCTGTGTGTGTGTAAAAATAAGATCCTAGCGCCTAATTATTATACATTGTCAACTTGGAGTGCTTCATTTCTCGTGACATGACGTGATTATATTATCACCCTATATATTCACTTTTCTCAAGAAAGACAATAGCTCTACGCTGAATTATGGCACAGCTCTCATCTGTCTGTGTCAAGTGACACACTGCATTCACCCAACTCCAGTTTTTTATTGGCTATTGTGGCTAGATTTCACTGAAATGGTGATTTTTAAGGCCACATTTGACCATTCGTCTTCCCCTTTTTTAATGTCCGTGTGTGTTATTTCTTTGGGCTGAGCTAATGTTCACTGGAGGTAAAACTGAAACCATTAGCCAGACTGTATTGATAAGTCACGTTTCATTTATTTAGACAATGCAAAACATTTGCAGGTTTTCCTCAAATGTGACTTTTCTGCTCCTTTATCACTCTGTTAAATTTCTCTGGGCTTTGCAGAAACCATCGTAGACATTTTTCATTATTATTTTTTTAAACAGACTACATGATTAATAAGAAAATAATTGCCAGACTAAATGATAATGAAAATAATCATTAGGTGCAGCTATTCATTCCAAACTACTTTTTCCTCACCCCATCTTTCTCGCCATCTTTCATTTAGTTTACTTTCCTTCTCCCTCCTTGTCTCCCTCTTCATTTCTTCTCCGTGGACCTCTCCAATAATCTTTTATTCCTGTGTAAACATTACCGCAATGAGGGAATATAAAGAATGGAAAAGCCGTGCTGAAATAAGGTCAGACTGGGTTATTCTCACCTGCTTTCTTTCTCTCTCTCTCTCTGCGTCTCACTCTCTGCCTCTCTCGCTTCGTCACAGACTCCCACCCTCCCTCTCTCTCTCTCTCTCACCCCATCCCTCCCTCCCTCCCTCCCTCCCTCCCTCCCTCCCTTGTTGCCTTTCTCTCATGTTCGCTGTCTGCTGATCCCGCTCTTCTCTCTTGTTCAGTCTCTTCTCCCTCGCACACACTGACTTTCTGACGCCCACACACACACACATCCAGTATACGCGCAGACACAAGTGTACACACTCTGGGGCACACATATACACGATGACACCTGCATGTCGAGTCGTTGAGGGTCTAATTTAAGTAAAGTGCTTCTCTAGGAACCACAACCCCTCAACTCACGATGATGGAGGGTGATACGGCACGCCGTGGTTGAACACACACATGCAGTTATACTTAGAAACACACACACACACACACACATCTTCCTCCAGTGATACTGAGATATGACTCTCCGTGGTGTAGGACTGAGGAAAGCTCAGATGGCTTAGAAGTAGCATATTGCAATAATAATGTGATATTTGATCCCTGCAGGGAAATTCACTTTTTCTGGGCTGCTGGCAGATCCGACTGGAGGGTCAGTGAGACCAGTGGCAGGGCTGCTGGTGTATCACGGTGTCTTGCTAAAGGACACTTCAGTAGACACGGCGTATGCTAACCGACATGGATGTGGTTGAATCTGTGTCTGGTGGTTAAAGGATGTTGACTTCTTCTCTGCAACCTTCCTCCTGCTTCGCGGCTGCTGCAGCTGCGTAGGTGTGTTTGTTTCCACTGGAGCTTGAGCTAACTTTAGCTGAAGCAGGATTGCGTTGCACTGCTGCTGCAAATCTTGAGCTGCAAATCGCAATCTTCAAAGTAAGAAAAAAAGAACGAGTTCAAACTTTATGTGATTTATTTTTGGAAACTTTAGTCCTAAATGAAAGTCTGGAAGTAAGTGTGTTCGCAGTCTCGTGTTAGCTACGTGATAGCCTTAGGTAGCTGATGTAGCAAGCGGTTTTGGCGAATTGGCACTGAGAAATTGTTATCCCTTGCTGTCGCTGACTACTTGTTCGCTCATTTACACTTTACGTATAAATGTAGCGTATTAGCAAGCATTTGGAATCATGTATTTGCCGTCATGGTGAATATAAGTCCAGTATTCAGCTTCTTTTAGCTACGTTTGTCACCGCAGCCACCTGTAACTGCCAAATGCTGCGCTACATTCATCAGCTTTTTATCTGTCTGCCTTTCTAGGTGCAGAGCTGGATGTGCTCTCTTGAGTTTTAAAGTTTCTGTGCCAAAATCAGCTACCAGCTAAACCACAACTGCATGGAGGAAAACCAAAACAATGAGCTCAAAGATGCTAGAACATCCTGGAAAGCTAAATGTAGCTTATTTAAGTGGTCAAAGTCCTCTAATACAATCTAAATGATATGTTGACATAGACTGCCATTGCATCACACCGTCCCTTCACATAATGTTAATGTCTACTTAGTTTTGAACCATAACTGTAATCAGGAAAACTGTTAATAAGTAACAGAGTCACACAATACAGCCCTAAAGAACATGTGTTTAATAGGGATTGTGTGCTAATGTACCGTCCATTGTAATATGTAACCTGGATGTGGTAAAGGTTGATAAGTGGTGGGCTTTAATTGTGTTTGAGCTTCGGTAGATCATGTGATTCATGAAGGCACACATGTGTACCTGTTCATCTCTGTCTCCACTTTTCTTTTAGCTGAGGGTGACGTGTTTTCTGTTTGACTCACTTTGTGCTCTTCCTGGAGTCTTGACCCCCAGGTGTATTTTATCCAGCAGCAGGCACATGCAGCTTCAAATCATTACAGACAGTGTGTGTGTGTGTGTGTGTGTGTGTGTGTGTGTGTGTGTGTCTGCCGCAGCAGGAGACTGGATGGACCACAGAGGCGTGGTGCAGGCATGTCGGACTGGATGATGAACAGAACTTTTAGAACAGGCTCCTTCACTCTTTACCAGAAGCCACTGTGGTGGTAGTGGTGGTAGTGGTGCGGAGGGGGGGCTTTGCCAACACATACACATCCCTACACGCACACATACAAGTTAGACAGAATTGCATTATTTACTCTCACCGCAGGCTTTCCTGAAATATCAGGAACCTTATGCTTTTAATTAGTGCGTGTCTGTGTGTGCGCTTGCACGTACCATTTGTGTCTCATTCTGACCCAGGCAGCTGAGCCAGTCTCGTATGACCCCTATTCCCCAAATTCCCCTGTTTTCTTTGGTAAAACATGGAAAAACTTACACTGACAGCCCCCCACCCCCACCCTTCCTGCTTCCTCAGAAACCCTCCTGTAGCGAGTTCCTGCTCTCCACGACCATATATGGCCCTTCCTCCTGCCGTGGGTGGGTGGGTGTGTGGCGTCCAAAAAGTCTGTGGTCAAAAGCAGGAACGTTTCCTGCTCACTCACAGTTTACTGGTGCATTTTGTGGGCCACGTTCGCAGACGGAAAACTCTGAACAACACCGGAGTTCTTTTTTCTTTTTCTCTTTTGGCTTTTTTTTTCCGAGCGGGGGGACACAAGGTGCATAGTTGCACGTTTTCTTCTCTTTGTTGGTTTAATTCCTCCAGCTTTTATTTCCTGTAATTCTCACGAATTCACAACCAGCAGATGAGGTGCCTTTTAGCGTCCTTACTGGCTTTTGATGTTATAAACGCACACGTGTAGGTGCAGTGAGAAAGGGGCGTTACTACATAGAGATGGTAGCGGAGAGTGTGTGTGTCTGCATTTGAGTGTGCGTGTGGATGGCGAGGCTCTGGTCCGCAGCCTGGGAGTCAGGCTTTGAGCTGTGCTGTTCATAGTCTGCTGATTTATGCGCCTCACAGGGAAATCTCTCATTTGTAGCTCTTTCATCTCATTTTTCCCCGCCACTCTTTCTCTCTCTCTCTCCCGTTCTCTTTCTCAGTCCTTTCTCTTCTTCCCGTCGTAATGTGATTCAGTGCAGCTGCTTGTCCCAGGCGACATGCCATGCTTTGCTTGCACACCCTGCTCTCTCTAACATGAATGAGTCAAGAGGAATCGTTGATGAATAATAAGATAGAGCAGAAGGAAAATGCTATCTGGATCTAGTCGAGCAAAAGAACTCCTTTTCTCCCCTGAACGTATTCTTTGTAAGCGCCGCTCGGGCGCTTACTCACACATTCAATGTGTTTGTGTCCCCAGTGCCATAATGCTTTTATGGACCTTTGAGTGTGTGTGTATATGTGTGTGTGTCTAAGCGCCTTCCACGACCGCCTTGTTTGAGTAGCCCTGTCACTTGTGCAATTCCGTGGTGTCAAAACAGATCAGAAAGGTCTGGCTTGACTCCTGCCCCTAAATACACACTCACAGGCCTGCACGCAAACACACACGCATACACACACATACACAGATTGAAGGCTCAGTGCCAGGGCCCTTGGTGGTTGGAGGCTTATGAAAGGGTCGGACTGACGAGAGGTTGCCAAGTGTACGGCAATAAGCGTAACAGCCAAGCTAACGAGAGTCAGAACCTCTGACACACATACACACACACACACACACACACACACACACACACACTGAGACTGTACTTTCAAGCTCTCAAGCTCTCTCTAACAGTGACAGCGTGTGTGTGTGTGTCAGTGAGAGGAGGGAGTTCAGTATATCAGAAGGAGCGCAGAGGCTTTTGTTAATTGGCAAATGTGACAATACGACACAAGAGGACATTGATCTTCAATCGGATGGAGATTGATTTAACTCATCATCCTTCCAGGTATGTGTGCGTGCGTGTGTGTATTGATCAGGAGCGGCCCAGTCAGCGAGATACAGCAAAGAATATCACTCCATCACTTTATCCGCGTATGTTTCTTTCACCATGTGACATTGGTTATATCACCGCTAATAACGCTCCCTTTGGTCTCTTCCTCCTCTCATCTATTGTTTCCCTCCTCCTCCTCCTCCTCATCCTCCTCCTCATCTTCCTCTCTTTTTCTCCTCAGCACTGAGAAACCTTGGGACGCTCTGCCCGTGTTGTCTGTTGTCTCGCTGTTTTGTTTCACTGCAGATTTCAAGCACTCTTCAACATCTGTGGAGTCAAACACACAAAAGAGGCTTCAGGCTTTTTTCTTTTTTTTTAAAAAAAAACATGTTTTATTTTTATTTTTCTTGCTAAGCAAATGAAACGTACTTCATATACTGCACACAAACTTGGTTTAACAAATCCCAGATCACATCTTTTATAGTCTAAAAATTAGGAGAAGTAACCTTGACGTTTTGGTTGCTTTCCATCGTTAGACACTTCCTTTGGATTTTGCATGAAACTATTTTAACTGTTCTAAACATGACTGCCAAGCTTTTTGATGAGACCTGATTGATCTGGCCTTAATTAAAAACCGTCATAGTACGCTTCAAAAGGTGTGAAACCATGAGCATTCATTGCACGTTCTGAGCCAACTTTAGTGAACAACTTTTATTTATTTGGGTTCAAATTGAAGATTCAACGCGCTCAAACCCTCCAGTACAGTAGGTGTTATTTTAATCAGGCAGCGATAGCTTTCTGAGGTGAATTAAAGTATTTCTGTTTATTTAATTCTTCATTTTTTTTGCCTTTTGTCGAGGAAGTCAAAATGGCGTCTCTGGCTGTTAAATTCTGCAGAGAGATGGCAAGGATCCTGACGTTTATCCTGCCGAATCTCCAGATTTGCTGCTATCAAACTCTGTTGTGGCTTTCGCTGGAAATAAAACGACATCCCTAAATTTTTTGTTTGGCCCCATTATCCGTGAGAATACCGAAAATATGCCAAGCAGCGAAACCTGCCCAGAAAAGCAAGGCACATTTCCAGTTCACGTGTTTTTTTATTTTTTTATTTCTAAAACAGTGTTTAAGTGTTTTTGAGTGGATTTTCCCCTCAGCAAATCATATTACAGTCAATCATAAATAAACTGAAGCAGATTTTGCTCCCTGTAAGTACAGCTGAATGTATTAGTGTGAATAGAAACTCATAATTCTGATTTTTATTACCTTGGATTGTCAACATTGGAGGATTCGCTGCCTGTGTTGACACACTTTTCCAAGTCATGATGCCAGCTGGGAAAAAATGGGAGGCATATGAACACATTTCCTACTTTAATTACCACTATGGAGACTGAAACTAGCTGTCTCCTCAGTTAGCAGCTTGTATTTATAGTAAATAACATACGCAAATAGTATTATGGTACATAATCTCTATGTCACTGGTTTAGTAATGAGTTTCTTCATAAATGTTTTTTTTTTATAGTTGGTCAGACGATTCTTGATTGATCGGAAACTCCTTCATCAGCGGTGACTCAATTTATATATTTGCTCATAATTTGGTGTTTCTACACAGAGAAACGGAAAACTGACTGAGAGAGGATGCAGAGGTGACAGATGGAAAGGGAATGTGCGGATAAGGATAAAACAAAGACGGAAACAGAGGCCAGGAAGAGGAGAAGGGGAGGAGAGGAGGAAAAAAAAAACACAGAAGACAGAAATGAGGTTTACGTTAGCGGCTGGCCTCTGAGATGATTTTCCATATCAGCAGGCCAGAGGAAGTGGGCAAATATGATTTTCTTCTCAACTCGCCAACAGAAAACAGACGGAGAGGGTATGGAGTCAGGTGACGGGAAAGAAGGGAATCGTGGGGGGAAGAAAGAGGAGAAAGGGAAAGAGATGAGTAAATGGAAAAAGATGGGGGGAAAAGGGAGACGGGTTGAGACCTGATAGGGTGAGAGATTAAAGAACGGCTGTGGGAAGAAAACCGGCAAGGAATGCAAAGTATTTACATCACTAAGAGTAACAACCGACCACGTTTCTGTTTGAAACGTGTGCGACAAGTTATTTTAATGTCTCAACTTTTGTGGCGTCACTTCAAGGCGGCTCCACGTGATCTCATAAATTGACTCATCTGGAAATCTTGCTTTTCTGTTGTGTGCTGCAGCAGGCCAGGTGTAGAGAGCAGTGTGTGTGTGTGTGTGTGTGTGTGCGCGCGCATCATTCCCTGTTTGACGTGTGTGTGTCTGTATATGTTTGTGTGAGAGTCTGCATCTCCGGGGCGCCTTGTGAAACCGGCCTTATACGAGCTGTGTTTTATTATGACTGGCTGAAAGGCCGCTGATCTACAGTTGTACACGTAGTAAAAATATCCTGTCTGAGTTAAAGAATGAGAGACGGAGAAGAAAGGGTCTTGTTCTCTTCCTCCAAATTTCTTTTGATGCGGAGAGAGAGAGAGAAAATATCAAATGCAGAAGATGGAGGGATTTATTCGTATATAAATTGTGCGCCGTGTGTGTGTGCGTGTGTGTGTTGCAGCTCTTGAGATCCAGCTGTATAAATAGACACACATCCTGATTTGTCTCTTAATACACGCGGCTGCTCCATCTCGCTTTTGATTTATCCCGTGCTCTCCTTCTTGTGTGTGTGTGTGTGTGTGTGAGACAGAGATTGGCAGACAGCTGAAGGCACTTGTGGTTGTGGTTGTTAGGGCGTCGGGACGTCGTTGAGGTGAGGGTACTGTACATGCACGTGTGTGTGTGTGTGACTCAAATGCGGACTGTTGTGGTTGTGGTAATTGCCTCTGATGCGACGCAGCGTTTATGGGTAACGACCCAACCCACCACCTCTCTCTCTCTCTCTCTCTCTCTCTCTCCTCTCTCTCTCCTCTCTCTCGCTCTCTCTCCCTCTCTTCTCTCTCTCTCCCCATCCAGTGACTAATTACCTGATTCCCTGTGGATTTGTTTCCTCCTTCCCCTACAACTGTTCGGTTTGTTCCACTAAATGAGAGCATGTTGATGAGTGGAGATACATTCAAACCGAGCCAAAATGAACTAAGCCTGCTCTTTTAGTTCGCTGAAACCGTTACTGACAGCCGCCGAGCTTATTCCTATTCAAGAGGTGGCCCTTGGTTTTCCTCGTCCCAAACTGCATCCCCATGTGATGTGATTTGGGTGCAGGGTACCAGGGAAGATTCTCGCTGAAAACTCTTACGTGTGATTGTTGCAATGATCTTAATAACTATTATCTATTCCTGCGCTTGGCTTTCGCAAGTATTTCCAGTGACTTCTCTGAATTTCCCCTGTGTCCTTTGTAGTGTCTTTTCATGCTAATCAAAACATGAATGTAGCATCTGTTGGGGAGCCTGGTGTCGGGTTTACGCTGACATCTCTGTCAGTAGAATTCCAACCAGAAAGTGGAGACGTTTCAAATCAAATCAGCTATGTTTGCCATGTTTACTGTATGTGGGTTTGCTTCTCTGCATTTGACCCACTCAAGTGCGTACGTGTGGAGCGTTTTTTTTTTTTTTTAACTTGTTTTGCTCAAGGCACTTCAGAATTGAGCATCGAACTAGTGACCTCATGGCGCGAAAGCTGCCTGTCTAACTACCAGCCTGAAGCCATGTTTTCGACCGTGTTTTTAGTACAGTATATACAGAGGGTGCAATTTGTAATTCTTTGTAATTTCCAACCCACCTCCCAGCACGACATTGAACCAGTCCATTTTTAGTCTTCTCCAGTACCTGTGAATGAGTCACAGCTATGGTGTTTGGTCCGATGAATCCACCCCAGGAACAGCGTGAGGTGTTTTCGGTGCTGTGGCCAGTCCGTATCTCCAACATGTCTGTTCATCGCTTGGCGCACACTGGTCCTAAAAACATTTGTCCCATAGACGGTCATTCAAAATACACTAATGAGCTTCTTTTGATAAATTCCAACATGGATTCAAAGGATTCAAAGTTGCATGACTCAAGGAGTTGTGGCTAGAGCCGTAGATCCATGCAGACCTTTCAGACACAGCTGCAATCGTGTTATCTTCAGTTGCAGTCACATGGTAACGGTGCTGCGGATTTTTCATGCAAAGCTATGGTCAATTTAAAAATCACTGAAAAAGGTTTTATTGGGCCTTAAAATATTCAAATTCTTTTTGAATTATTTTCTCTCTCCACCAGAGGAAATTACCCGGAGCGTAACATCAAGCTTGTACGCTTTGTTTTGCATTTCTTCTGACCCTCAAAAATATTACAGCCATTTGAACAATTAAAGTGAAAACGGCTTCCATGTGCTCTCAGATATCATGTGTCACAGGTCTAATGTGACCAGTTCTTTTCTGAGAGTTGCATGGTAAAGATCCCCTTTCCCTACCCACTCAGAACTGTCTCCTTGACACTTGTTCCTAATCATAGTTTTAAGAGCAATAAATCTGCGTGTCGATTGTGAGGAGAACAAATAACCAGAACTAGGGCACTTCCAGCTGCAGTGTGAATGCAGCTCGAGAGGATTAATTTCTCTGTGGCTGTTCACAAAATTGCATTTAAAAAAAAAAAATTTCAGTGCCCAACTCAGAAATGTTAATGTGTTTGCAACGAGAGACACATAAAGTTGGGCGTGCGTGTGGAATCATAGGCATTGTGAAAGGGTTTAAAGCAGACGTGTGCACAAAACATTAGAAAACAAAATGTGCAGAGCATTAAATGTGTTTCCCTTTTTAACCTCTGAGGAAGTTTCTCTGCACATCAGCTTTTTCTAGGTTTAACCGCCATATTTTCGAGCTTCTCTGTACTTCTTCTGCAGTGTCACTTGCTCACTGGCACCTCAGTAGACTCCCGTCCTTGCCGAGCTAAATTTAATCAACCATCAACTCTCTGACCTTGCGTCTCTCCGTCTCTCTCTGTGTCCCTCAGGTGCTTCCTTCATGGGCTCATTCCTGGCCAGCAGTCTGGGGTCCCCGCCTTCCCACCCTCCTCACCCCTCTGGACCTGCTGCATCCCCCTCCTCCCCTTCCTACAGGGCTGGACCCCATTCAAGTGCTTCCCCTATCTGGTTCCCCCATTCACATGAAGGTAAGATACACACAGACACACAATCACACACACAGGAAGCAGCGCAGCATGCTTGGGTCTCTGGTTAATCCAGGGTCTTGGTTTGGGATTAGATTGAGATGGAGCCATTAAGTGGTTTAACCAACACTGAGCTGAGGCCAAACACGTGCAGCAGTGATGCCTCAGATGATGCTACTTATAGAAGCACACACACAGACACACATGCAACTCTCTTCTGGCTGTGTTTGTCAGCAAGCATGTGGTTTTGTGTTTGTGGCTCTTTTCTAGTTCAGAGCTTAAGCACCATGACACAAACCGATGCTCGACAGAAACCTTCCTCTTCCCTCTAGCCCCGACCCATTAAATAAGCGCGCGCACAAACACGCACACTTTGATGCGCCTTAAAATAACATCATAATCACTGCTAATTTAACAGTACACCTCAAGCTGCTGCATGCCACCCCTTCAGCCATTCATATTTCAGTGCCCCGTCTCTCTCTTCTAGGGGTGAGTTCTCCCTACACGCGCGCACGCTCTGAAACTCACCCCCATTTCTACCCTTCACAGCCCCCTCCCCCCTCTGACCGCAGCCCCACCCTCAGGGCCCCTTCTGGGCTAACCGACCTGCAACGGCCCCCTTCCTGATCAGAGACACACACACGAAAATGTGCGCATCCACATGCATCATGTCCTCTTTCAACTGTTAACCGTTTGTGGTGAACGTTTGAGCTTAACTTAGTTATCTGTCCCCTTCAGGTATGTGTGTGCAAGTGTTTCTGTGTGTGTGTGTGTGTGTGTGTGTGTGAGGGCTTTTCTTTTGATGGTGAGATAGGTCGAAAGAGATAACTTCTGAACAGGCTTCAGCAGAAAGTCAGTTTCCGTCACATGCTGCATTTCTCAACTAACTGAAAACGGTCAGGAGCCGAATTTTTGCAATGCAGTTTTGCATTTCACAAGTTTTCAACAAACTGCCTTAAACACGCTATTTAACCTAGCTAGTAGTATATTTGTGTTTCAACAAGTTATAGCTCTAACCAGTATCAAGTGAGACAGTCCCAGCATGGATGATTCATATGAATGACAAAAGGAACTTGGCTATCTTAAATTGTTAGTCCTGTGCTTTCCCTTATTTATTTTCCCCGCCTGTGATGCCACTAAGCACAAGTTCACACGTTTGCCACTTTAATTGGGCCTAACCCATAATTCACTTTCAACTACAGGACTAAAAAAAAGCAGAAGAGTTTGAGTAAAGCTGGCCGTTTATTTCCCTGCCATAAGTTTTAATTTGTCACGTCCTGCTGCCGACGAAGTGTACAAACACCAAAATTTTATTTGGGCAAATAAGCCATACACATTGCCTGTCACTCACGGAGGCAGCACACTTGTGCACTGTGCCCCAGGTTTATGATTTAAACACAAACTCACAAGCGCTGTGTTTTTACTTGGAAATCTTGTGCGGAGAGTTTTGTCGTCTCATTCGTGGCCCACCGTGCGATAAGCAACAAATATTTCACCGCTGAACATTAGCGCCAGTTTTTCCCCTGGACTGACAGTCTTAACTCTGATTCACAGACAGAATCAGAGGCAGGACTTCAACCTGAACGCAGGAGAGAGCAGCGGCGGTGGTGAAAAGAGAGCAAGAATTTGTGTGTGTGTGCGCGGAAGGAGAATGTGCGTGCCTATCAGACAGATTTTATGTCTGTGTGGCTCGGCTTTGATGTTTTTTCACGTGCGTGCGCGCACACTCGCACACGCACGCACACTACAAATGATTGTTTTTAAGAATTCAAGCCAGGGAGCTCCGGTAGGCGGTCTGCCAGCTGGCCACGGTCCAGAGAGTGGAGCGTAGCCAGCGCAGAGAGAAGAAACCTGGCCGACACACACGCAGGCAACACGCACACACACACACGTCGTAGATGAGACATATTCACGAGGAGATGCACATATTACCTCACACACAAAAATCTGTCTCTTTCTCTCTTTCTTCTCCTTTTTTCCTCCCTCTCTCTCTCTCTCTCACACACACACACACACACCGATGCTGTCATTCACCCGCTCCCTCTCCCTCTCCCACACCTGTCCTTGTTTTTTGTCTCCTCTCATGTGCTCTGGCTCATCTCCTTACCTCCCTTACCTTCCCCAGCTCTCTCATCTCCACCATCTCAAAGCTCTCCACTTCCCTTTCACTCCTCCTTCATCTTCCATTCCCCCTCACACACACACACACACACACACACACACACACACATTCTCCTCTCGTCTCTCCGCACGCCTCACAGCAGCACCAGATTGGGGCCTTTCCATATTGACAGCCCTCTTCTTCTGTTGTCTTTTTTTTCTTTTAATGTCTCGCCATTCACTCAGTCTCTAACCTCCTCTATGTTCTTGTCCCTTTCTTCCTCCTCTCCCTCCTTTTATTTCACAACCTATTTCTTTTGTCACCACGTCCCTCCACCGTCTTTGTTCCCCTCTTCTTCTCCCCTCCCTCTCTCCCTCCTGACTTTTATCACTCATCATTACCCACGGGATTGGCCTTAGATGGCTGATAGAGCCTTTTGGCTAATTGTCGCCATTTAGATTCACTGGTTGTTAACCAGTCGGAGTAATCACGCACACATACGCAGCGGCGTGTACACATTCGTGCATTTACATTGCAGCATGGACACGCACACACACATGCTGGGAGCGGTGAGGGGGTGTTGGTGGTTTTGCAGTGTGACTGTGGAATGCGTAGGATGAGTTTTTATGGAGTGCTGTTTACTTTGGCCACCACCGTTAAACTTTTAACGGCTGCCAATTAACAGGCCGGCAAGGACACTCTGTGGGGCATGAAACCAGCTGCTGTAGAACACACACTCGCACACAGATACACACACACACAATCCGAGCCTTTTTGCTCTACAATGTGGAGATGTGTGCCTCCTGTGTGGTGTTTGTGTATGAGCTTGTGTGCATGAGGACTTTTGGTGATTTTTCTCTTCTTTACCCCCCCGCCAATAACACCCCTCCACGACAACCGCGCACATGTAGACGCCCAGGCTGACGCTCTCCCAACCCCCCTGCACCCTTCCCACCCCCCATCAACACAACCGCCAAGACCTCCTCTATCCCACGGTGCAGTTCAACGTCCTTGAAGACGAGGAACAGAGTGAAACGACCATTTACCTCCCAGTGACCTCCTGGGAGGACTGTGTGTGTGTTTTAGAGGGGGGCGTTACGATGCTTCATACTATTTGTCTTGGGTTTGGGAAAAATGTGTTTTGTAGAAGAGCAAATTCCATCCGGTTAAATGCTGCAAACACTTGGCAGTAGCTGTCGGCTGTGGTTTTTGTCACCACTTTGTCCACTGTAAATAATGTCAACTCATCTGGCATGTTTGTGCAAAAGTGCATTTATGGTGAAAGTAGCACTAACCGGCCATATTTTTTTTCCTTTTTTTTCTGCGTTTTCCAAAATGGCCCCGTTTCATGATAGATTGCAGAGATAAACTGTTTGTTTAGAGGGCTGCTGAATGTCAACGCTATGAAGAAACATCAATTCTTTCTCGCTCTCCCTCCCACTGACAGGGTACCCCAGCTATTCAGGAAGTCTTGCTTCTCCTTTTCTCCCCATGAGTCCTCTGGATCACCATAGCAACAGTCTCTATGGACAGCACCGCTTCTATGAAACTCAAAAAGGTAGTGTGTGTGTGTGTGTGTGTGTGTGTGTCACAGAATGGAAAAACAGCTTTTGTATACAGTATTTCTCTAAACTGCTTAATCAGCATTACTGCAGAAATATGAACAGCTGGTAACTCAAACTCTAGTTATTCTTCGTGAAATTACTTTTGCTTGAGATATCACATTTTCGTGTAGTTAGTTTAAAGAACCACTTTTCAGTTAAATCTCCACATTTCTACAAATCCAGTTCAAGTCTTCTCCTCTCCTTCTAGATCACTTCTACCTACGAGGCCTTCCTCCCCAACCCCCTCTGCTCTCCACCAATCACAGCCTTCCTCCACTGTCCAGGACCGCACCAGGCCACCCACTTGGCTCTTGCAGCAGGGAGACGGACAATGGTGGAGGGGGTGGGAAGAGCACCAAGGACGTGGGTGAGAAAGGGGTTTCGTCCGTGTCAAAGGAGAAGGAGCGGTCGAGCAGCAAGGAGCGGCACCAGGAGAGCAAAGACAAACAGCTTCATCATCACCACCTTCACCAGGCGAATCCTGCCACCACTCCATCTGGCCACCACCACCAAGCGTACCCCCACCCTCACCATGCCCTTCTTCCCCACCTCACACTCCAGAGCAGGGAGGACGACCACAGACACTCTCTGGAGCGACACAAAGAGTACAGAGACAGTGACTCGGGCAGTCAGGGATTGAAACATATGAGTTCCTGTAAACTGTCCAGTGGCTCGGGGGCAGAGACTGGCATAGGAGGAAAGGGGGGAGCACTAAACAGCTGCAGTGGTGGTGGCGGCCTGGGCAGACCGCCATCTGGAGGCAACAGGCGATGCTCCAAAGATGGGCCCATAAATGGGGAGATGAGGATCAGTGAATCCTCAACTTCCACATCTGAATGTATGCGTCGAGGGGCGGCTGCAGCAACAGCAATCTTGGCTCCTCCAACTCCCCACTCTGTGGCTTCGTACTCCATGCCTCCCCCTCCCCCTCCACCACCTCCCCCTCATGCCTTGCACATGGGCTCTACTGTCACTGGAGGGTGGCTACACCATGCCCATCACCATCCGCATCATGAGTTTTACTGTCCTCCAGCCCCTCTTACGCTCACATCCTCCAAAGATCCAGCATCTACCCCTGCAGGGTCTGGCAGGGAGGCAAAGGTCATTGGCCCAACTTATGTTCCCTCAGTTGGCCCCCTTGGGGATCTGTCAGCCCCTGATTGCCGTGGAGCAGGTGGGGGTGGGAGAAAGGCAGATGACAAGAGTGGAGAAGGTTACGAAAGTCCCTCTCATCACCTCAGCCGACTTAGCAGTTGCCAGAAGAAGGACAAATCCCAGCCACACCAACAGCAGCTGGGATATGGCAAAGCTGACAGACCTCCTGACTGGAGCCACCAGACAAATCATTTCCACAAACCCAGCTCCAACGTGAGCTCTCAGCCTGAACTGCGATCTTGCAGCCTGGAAACATCCTTCAGAGGTGTTGAGGTTGTGGACGATGTGTACCGACCCTCCCTCCCACTAGATGCCCAGGAGGCACACCCTGGTGCTGGGCAGGGCGCATCCAAGAATGGTCCCAACAACCGCACATCTCCCTTCAGAGATTGTTCCCATTCAGGTCCTGATGGGAAGGTGGCATCGGGGCCAACAGCTCAGAGGGAGGGACAAAAGGTTGCAAGGATACGACACCAGCAGCACAGCAGCCACGGAGCGAGTGGAGAAGAGAGGGGGCGGGACGAAAGTCAGACAGCACCTTCCTGGGGGGCCCGAGGTGGCCTCCAAGAGGACCAGAGAAAAGGCACCCATCATGCATCCATTGGTAAAGGTGAAGTAAGAGGGTTCAGCAACAGAGCTCCACACAATGACCACAGCCAGCAACATTCTCAGTTGCCTCCACCTCTGTCCCGCTCCTCATCACACACCACCGAGGGTGAGGGCAGTGCCATGAAGAACCTAATGAACTACAGCTCCCAGCAGCCTTCACTGCTGCCACAGAGGAGCCCTTTTGGAGGTCTGGGCTGCATCAAGCAAGCTGGAGAGAGGTCAGAGAAAGGGGACAGAGGAGCAGCTAAAAGCAGCAACTCCCAGCAAGAACCTCCCAAACAGTCGCTCCCTCCTCGCAGAGGCTCCACTAATGAGGGAGATAGATGTGACAGAGGCGGAAGGGAGGCAGGAGAAGCAGGAGAGGGGGAGGTACGACAGCCTCCGGTGGGCATTGCAGTTGCAGTAGCCCGGCCCCCTCATCGTTCTCCAGACAGCACCCCTGGACATAGTAGACAGGGCAGGGTGCTGCCCAGCATGAAAGGTCAGACATCTTTTATTCTCCTTGCACTGAAAGTCAATACTGTTTCTGTACTCTAGTCTGCTTTAGAGGAATATTCACACTTAAAATCTGGAGACCCTTTACACATTCCCTAACCAAGTGATGACAACAACTCCTATCTGGATTTTTGTGTTTTTAACAAGAAACTCCCTGATCGCCAAAGCTTGTTATAACTTTTTGTTATATAAATAATTTAAGTACTTTGTACAGTAGGTATTAAAGACAGACACGCTTGCTTGCACAGGTGAGTAAAAGTCAGTGTAAGCATGTTTCTCCTGTTGTATTTGTTTATTCAGGGTTGTCACGCCCTGTGTATCCACTTGGTCGGGAGGCAGAGGAGAGGAAGAGGATGACAGAGGAACAGATCAGTCTTCATCACTTGGACAGAGACAGAGAAATGATTATCAGGTACATTTAAAGTCAGAAACACCAACGCAGATGAACACAAACACGCACACACACACACACACACGTGCACACACGCACACACACACACACACATACACGCACGGTAGCATCTATTCATTTTTCCTCTCATCTGATAAGCTGCACTTCTTTTATTCTCTTGGTTTCTCTCTCCCAGTCTGAAGCTCTGCTTCTCTTTTCTCTCATCCCCTCACTCCATTTACTCCTCTCACCCTTTGATGTGGTATTTCTGTACACCCTCACTTTCTCGCTTCCCCTCTCTCTTTCTCCCTAAGATGAGATGTGGTGCATTAATGTTACGGGGACTAATACGGATGTCTCTGAAGTATCAGGCTCTTATTATGTAGTCATATTAAGGGAAGAAAACATATAATGAGAACTCATAGACCAGGCACAAGATGATGGCTGTTCATGTTGCTGTCACATTTCCTTTTCTTGATGATTATAATGGTGGTAGTGGTAATGAAGATGACAAAGATGAAGATAATAATCATAATGATGGTGATGATGATGATGACAATAAGAGGGATAATCAAGATAATGACAAAGTTCACCCCGCCTACCGCCACCACAGGGAAAACAAGGACTGCGTGGAGTTCGCCAGGATTCACCCTTCTAGTAGTTGCCACGGTGACCTGACCTCTCACCTCTTGGTCCCTGGAGGAACGAGCCAGTTAGGAGCGGACCCTGCTGCTCATGCGCACCCAGCTCACCACCACTGGATGCAGAGGACAGGAAGTCCCTCCCTGTGGATGGGACATTCATACAGTGAGTAGAGTGAACGAGGCGCGCCCGATGTCCAGTGTGCACGGTTTTGCGCTTTATCTAGCTCTTTATTTCATGTCTTTATTCAAATAAACATGCATTTTCTGGAGTTTATATTAATCAGTTATTATATATTATTAATAATAGTGTTGGTTTTATTTGATTATGTTATGTGTGCACCTCACAGGTTTGAGTCATGTGGGAATGAGCCCTGGCTTCCCACCAGGTCTGTCCAGCCCCTTGCAGCCTGTCTTAGGGTCGCTTACTCAAGACCCCAACTCCCCTCTTGTGGTTCTTCCATCAGAACCTGGGCCTCACCATCACCTCGGTAAGCATCATCTCCCAGCAACAAAAGGCCGCATACAGCCAGCAGAGTCCATATTCATTGCTGTGTGCCCCCTGCCCCCCTGCCTCCCTCCCTCTCTCCGTTTGTACCATCAAAGTCGTTGCCATTTCTCTCCTAGAGTTTTAGTATCATTGGCTAATCATAATATAATGCTCAACTAAGTCCCTCTGTCAGTGGAACCATGTTTTATTGCTTCGTTAATGGGAGCAGCTATTCCATTGCCCCCCTCTGCATGTGCCCAGCATTATGCAAACCATTTTAACTGCCATTTCATCTCTCTTGTGGTGGAGCACTGATGTGTTTGGACTGGACTTTAAGCTTTGTGTGCGTAGATATCTAAAATTGTGTTCGTGTTTGAAACAATATGATTTGTTAAGGGTAAAGCTGTACTGGATATCTCAGCTTTTGCTAGAGAGGAAAAAAGTGTGTGTTTGTCCATTGTGTGTGTGTGCGTGCATGTGTGTGTGTGTGTCAGCACTGCTTTGCAAACAGGCTGTGAAATTTAATTATCTCCCGCCTCCCTTGCCTCGCTCCGTGAGAGTTCCTGCAGAGAGGGGAAGTGCATCCACTGAACCCTTCCCCTGGGAAACATTAGCCCACTCAGGCTAATCTCACAGAACAAAGGTTCCCAGCGACAAGGCAGCCAAGGAGGGATGTGATGCATGTGTGCGTGTGTATGTGTGGATATGTGTGTATCTGAATCCACATGTGCTCGTGCCTTGGTGAAAATGTGTTTCCCTGCACAATAAAACACCATCCTTTGAAAGAGGAAGAGTTAAGGCAGGTGATTGTAGGATGTGAAACACACATTCAGGATTCAATGCCTCATATTCAAAATTTAAGAGTAGTTGCAATTTAAGAGAGGAGTTACAGCTTTTCTTTATGACTTTCACTGGGACAAGGAAAACATGTCTCTGGTTACATTTCCACTTAGTTATTCAAAATGCCTTTTGATTTTACTAAAGGATTTTTGACAATTCTTCAATTCACACATTTCAGGATTATCCAAATCAAACGAAATGAGCATCAGTCATTTATCATCTTTATCTTTCTCTCCGACTTCTTCTCTAGATGTTCTGGAGCAGTCAGGTCTGTGGCCCTCTGTGTACGGAGGCAGAGGCCCCCCTCCCCACCTTCAGCATCACCCCGTCTACTCCCGCTCATCATTCCTACGGCAACAGGAGCTGTATGCCCTACAGCATCAGCACCAGCAGCAGCAGCGAGCCATGGAGCACATGCAACGGCAATCCTTAGGACAGGTAAGACTGATGCTAATGCCGCAGAATTATTTGGAGAGAAGCTCGAGTCTAAAACTGGTGAAGGGCTTTTAACGTATTATTGTGAAACTACGAGCAAATGAAAATTAGGAAGTGTGGAAATATCGTGAGCTTATGCAAATGTTCATCTTCCTCATTTGAGTTGTCAGGAGCAGAATGTAGCACCGCTAATCAGATAACCTGATTTCTCAACACTGAAAGAAAAACATATGCAAACTCACACTCAGCATTATTTATTTAAGCCAATGACTTCCTCTTTTTGCTGGAAAAATGTTTCTCTGATAGAGAGGACTTGTTGTGGTACCTTTGCTCACACACTGCCAAATCATTTGACAATCAAACATTGTGGCCAACACACACACCAGCTATTTATCCAGCTCAATAAACTATGATTATGTAATTATAAATTAATGTTACACAGCAAAGTATAGATGCAATATGTATTTGTATAAACAATGTGAAAATTAGTCTTTAAAATAATAATCTTTCCCTCTCTGTTTCCTCTTTCAAAGAGAAAACATGAAGAGCACGCTATCACCATAGAAGACTCTCCTCATGAATCATCAGCCCCCAGAACTCCTTCTTCTTCCTCTTCTTCATCCACCGCCTCCTCCCATGCAGCCAAACCCTTCTCTCATACTCCTCCTCCGCCAAAGACGTCCACGCCGTCTCCCGGCATGTGCCCCAGCAGCCGCCAGTCACCCTGCTACCACTCCCCTTCCACGCGTCCACACCCGCCAAATCCTCTGACCCCTGCGCCGAGCCCGGCTGCCGCAGCTCCGCGCTCCCCGGCGCTCAGCCCTGCTCCTTCACACCTCTCTAAAGGGCTGGACAGGGGCAGCGACAGAGGAGAAGGGCAGCCTCCTCAGGACTACCCACAATCCTTGGAGCCAGGTATGTGCTCAGACGCCTGTGGGCTGGTTAATGAATCCGATCTTTTGGATTGAAAGGACTGTACCAGCAGGCTGAAACGCCGGATAACGAAAATAAAAAAGAATGCAAACAGGACAGAGAGATAAAGAGATACAGCGTGAGTGGAAAAAAAAGATAGAGAGAGAGATGGAGGCCGCCGCTGCTGAGTCGTGGCACTGGTCTTTGAAGCGTGGTATTCTTTTGATTTTGCAGAAATTGTTTGAAGCATGGCTGATCCCTTACTCTGTGTGTCCTTGAGTGTATGTGTGCACTTTTTTTTTTCTGTGCAAGCTAAAGAGGGACAGCGGGCAGGCTGGCCATTAAGGTCAGAGAAAGCATATGGGCGCACTCTTTGTGTGTGTGTGTGTGACCTGCCAGTGTGCATAAGTGTGTGTCTAAGCTTGGCACAAGAGGAAGGTCAGTGAAATCTTCAGATAGAGCCTCCTTATCCTTCAGGGGTCCTTGAGAAGTACGGGCGGAAGGATACACATTCATCTGGCGGTGTTGTCAGGGGGCGGAGGGATACCATCAATAATAAGAGAGCAGGGGTGACAGGGCTGGCGCTGCAATCACAGGGAAACGGCAGGGTGTCATCAATATCCCACGTAGACACACACTTCTACACACAAGCACAGATTCACGCACATATGTATATAAAACACACTACCGTACAGACAAACTCTGTGTTCTGAACCTCTCTGTATTATACCAACTGCAAGCTTCATATTCTTTGAATGAAGAGAATAGCAAAAAAAAATACTTCTGTAGATCAATACATCTACTGTCCTCTATATAAGGGCTCACAGTGATGGACTGGATGTCAGTTTTCCATCTGAAGACATATTTAACCTTTGCTCTCTTTCCTCTTTCCACCAGACCTGCCACCTGTTTATACCTACCCTCCCATCACCATGGGTTACAAGGCCGGGCCCTCGCCCCCCGAAGCTCGATTGGCCGTGCAGCCCACGGTCGAGGAAGAGCCGGCGGAGCCTGACCTCAAGTCCCTCCCACACCCATGCCACATCCAGCCTCTCAGTGAGGAGGAAGACATACGGAAAGAAGAGAGTCGGCTAGACTGCGAAGTGGTGGAATCCCAGAGTGTAGTTGCAGACGAGGCGAGGAAGGAAACAAAAGGATGCTCCGTCTCCGAGTCCCAGAGCAAGATTTCTGGATTGCCGCCATGCCCTTTCCCAGCTCCGGTCCCAGATCCAGCCTGCCCAGCCACAGCCACAGGCAAAACCCTAAAAGTAGAGCTCTCTCTGGGTTGTGCGGGCCAGAAGGCTGGCCCGGAGGAGCCCCAGCTATCCAAAGAGCAGGAGGATGATAGTGAGCATGGAAAAGAGGACATAGAGGAGGAGCCTGAACCAGCAGAATGTACTGTTTCTGTGCCTGAAGAACTGGAGGTGGAGGACGACGGGCCCAAAGAGGGAGAGAATGTAGAGGTGGTTGAGGATGAGGGTGAGGAGGAAGGCAGCGGGATAGGTCCAGATGAGGACTTGGTGGAATTGACGTGTAGCTCTCCCGCTCCTTCCCCGTCTACCGACTCAGTCCTCCCTCCCACGCCAGACACAGCGGCCCAGCTCCAAGGGGCCTACATGTGGAGCCTGGAGCTCCTGATTGCCGCGACTCTGTGCGCCACCAGAGATGCCTTGTACCCACCAGTACCCGTTGACCAGGCCCCATGCCCTGCACCGCACCACGGTATGGAGATACTGGGGGAACTTGCTGAGCTAGAGATCCAGCAGAGGAGCAGAGAGAGCAAAGAAAAAGACACTGAAGGTGAGAAAACGCTCATTTGAAAATGCCGCCGTCGTGGCCTTCCAATCATTCGCAGCCACTTTTTAAACCTTTGAAAGTTTATTGAAAACATTTAGTATCAGCCTAGGAAAGAGGTGTAGACTGTTGTTTTAGCACAACCAGTTTATGTTTTGTATTTTCATGTTCTGCTTAAAAGGATCAGAAATGAAAATGAGATCAAGGGAGTAGAAAAAAATGTTACGTTATTGTGTTACTTGTTTCTTTCCTATACAAACACAGACACTTACAGTGAACAAAAACAGGGCCGGGGGGAGAAGTGTGCGATCCAGATGTGAGCTGTGCCGCACACAGACACAAAAAATTCCCACCAACTGTCCTGCTTCCTTCCTCGGCTCTTCTCTTGGCCATAGACCACATTTTCCCCTCTGGGAAGGGTGTGTGTGTGTGTGTGTGTTGAGGGGGACACAGAGATGGACAAATAAGCTAAGCTTCAGACACAAGCCAGGACACACACATACACACTCTGCCCAGTGTGTCCCCCAGGCTCTGGCGTCTTGCTTTGCTAATTAGACCCTTTCCTTTAAAACACTTCTCCTGTAAGTGCTCCTATTTTCCTCTCGTCCCTCGGAGAGAAAGTGTTTTTATTTATGCCAGCATCTGTGTGTGTATGTTTGGTGCATGGCGAGCACGCTTGTGTGTGTGTGTGTGTGTGTGTGTGAATGAGTGTGTGTAAGCTGTTAAGTAATCCCAGATGAATCCCTGCTCTCCTCCATCAGAGTCTATGTGTCTCTCCACCAGGCTGCCTGCTCCCTGCCTGCGCCTCCTCCTCCTCCCTCTTTGTTATTTTTTTCCCCCTCACCCGCTTCGTCTTTTTCTTTTTCTTTTTTTTTTATTAAACCAATGTAATCTTGTGTGTAAATCCTGCCTCTGCAAGCCTTGTTGACGGAATTAATAAGTGTAAAAATCATAAGTCGCTCAGCTGCTGTCTGCGTGTGTGCGAGAGTGTGCGAGCGTGCATTTGTTTACACGTGCGCGCACGTGGTTAGCATGTGTAATAGGTGTGAAATCAATAAGTCCTGTCGTGGCGTTGAAAGCGTTCCCCAAATTGCAACACATTTATTTAAACCCGCTCCGGCCTCATCGCATAGAATGTTATTAATACTGCTGATGGCGTTTCTGTCATTGTGAATACATTTGGGAGATGAAACTGATCTCAGACAGATGCATTTATGGCGCTCCTCGATGCAGACGGATAACTCAGCTGTTCACTGAAGATCCCAATTTCAGATTAAGGAATCAGGAGATACTCCCCCCCCCCCCCCCCCATTGTATAAATTAGCACCATTTCTTCTATTTACACATAGACAGAGGACATGTTTGTGTCGCAGTTCCTTTATTCCTTCACATTTCCCTTATATTGAAATTTCCTCACAATGAACTTCAGTAATGGCCTCTACTGTTGACTAGGCCAGCTGTAATGGTTTTTAATTTTCCTCCACTGTTTTTGTTTCTCCCCTTGAAATCCCTCGTGCCGCCTCTTATTACACCCCTCGCCCCCCGTTAGAGACACAGTGTGGTGTTACTACCGTGCGCAGATAAGTGTCTATGTGTGTATGGTATGCTGTGGGCGGAAGGCATCTATTGATTGTGGCCATCCTCCAGGATACTCGACTAGGCGTGGTGATGTCAGCGGTGATGTCATCCTGTCAGGGTAATCGGAGCGTGCCATTGGCTCAGGGGTCTGACAGATGAGATGGCATTGACCTCTGTGAGCCGGGACAGGACAAAGCCGCATCTCTCTGCTCCTTTCCGCTCGCTCCGCCGCTCTCCGAGGAGTTACCTGTCGTTCTCGCATCCGTTTGTTGTTTGGAGCACACTCTCGTTTCTCTCTTCGCAGACAAAGACTCCATCCTTCCTGCCCTCTTCTCCCTCTCTCCTCTGTTTACCGCATTTCTGTCTCCGTCTCCCGCTCACACACACAGGTTTTAATAATGTCAGGTGTCGGTGAATAGGCCTTGCAGCTCCAGTGCACAGACTGTGAGTGATCCATCCTCTCCTCTCCTCTCCTCTCCTCTCCTCTCCTCTCCTCTCCTCTCCTCTCCTCTCCTCTCCTCTCCTCGTCTCCTCCTCTAAGGGGAAATTGGATTCTGTCCATGTCCATAATGAGGAGATGTAGGAGAATAAATAGATAGCTCAATAAACACTTTGCCTCTTATTGCTTCTCCTCCCCTTTACTCCCCGTCCCCTCCCTTCCCTTCTTCTCACTGCGTTGCAGTCCTCCTCCTCCTCCTCCTCCTACCACCCGTCGTTCTCCTTCTCTCCAGTTCTCCCTCACATACACTCATGCAGTTTGCTCATGTCTGCGTAGCTCAGCGAAAATGTTGTGTGTGCCTGTGTGTATTCAGAATGAGTGTCTTTTATTTGCATAGGTTTCTGTGTGTGTGTCTGTTTGTGTGTGTGTGTGTGTGGGTGTGTGGACTGTCTCATGAATATTCTGTTTCATCTGCTGGTGCTGTGACAATGACAGAGTTAATGACAGTGACAGATGTAGAGATCGTTCTCTAGCGCTCCCCCCCCTCGCGCGTGTGTCTGTGTGTACGATTAGGCATGAACACCGGTATACATCAAATAAACTACACAGCTAATATCATAAATATCACCACTTTTCAAGGCACGGTTTCATCACTCCAGAAATAAATCCGTTCAGCGCACAACATGTTTTATAACACTGTGTCAGCCTCCATGTTACGTACCAATCTAAATTGAAAACAATCCGTCTCCGCGCAGGTGAGGACATGCTGACCTTTGACCTCCACAGTCTGGCTACGCTGGCGGCCGCCCGTGCCTTGGAGATGGGGGGAGGGGCCGCCGACACAGGGGCTGACCGGCAGTGTCCAATCAGGAAGAGGCTCAACCTGCGCAGGAAGTGCAGCTGGACGCCTCGCCACGAACCGGTGAGGCTTAAGTCAAACGTATACTTTGCGTTCACACACGCAGTCATGAATCATTCATGCTAAAATGTGTGCTGGTGAAGAGCTGAACAATGGACACATAACTGTTTTTTTTTTCCTTCTTCTAAAGCTTAAATAAAACCCAAAGAGAGTAGGCTGCATTTACTTATTTATAGTTTTATTTTATTTAATATTTTTATATGCAAACAACTAAAACATAAGGATAAAATGCTCATTGGTTTCTAACAGTTTAACACTATAATATTAATACATTTGTATGTGTAGCACTGGTGTTACAAAGTGCCGCCCCGTGCAATAGTAAATAACATCACAATAAACATTAGAGTTAATAAAGCAGGGGATAGAACATTTAAATGGATGCAGAAAACAATACATCTACATAAGCTGAACACTAAAGTATGGGCGTAATGAATATAATGAAACAGTGGAAAGGACGTATTTAAAAGCTGAGTATGGATTGTGAAAATAAAAATGTATGGGTGCATATTAAGGCTGCCATTAAAGTCAGATGGACTACTGCGTCTTCAGGAATAATGTCCGTTGACTTATAGGTGGTAAAATCAAATCTGTAGCTTCTAAGATAAATAAAAAAAATAATAATCTTTTATGTGGTTGAGTCTGGCGGATTTGTTAAATATTAAATGACATTGTTCTAGTAAAGGCCTGCAATCAATCTGTATTTTTCTTTTCTTTACGTTCAAGAAAGGATAATGAATTTTAAATGAAATTAAATGAAATTAAATGCCTAATTTAATTACTCCAAATAACCATTAAATTGCTAAAAGAATATTATTATATCATTAATGCTGGTTATCTGTGGTGTGATGTTTGCTGATATTTCTGCAGGGAGGGCTGTCGGCCTCATTTAAAGTGGCTTTTAAGAGTAGGAGCTGTTGATTAACAAAAAAAAAAAAAAATCTGCCGCTTTAATGATCCAACGCCTGAGTTTTCGGTTACACGAAAGTCATCAACAAGCTGGCCAAACACTAGCTGGTCACATTTCCAATGACTGCTGAACTGAACTTTGTGTTCAGCATTTAAATTCCTCTGCTTTGTGTGTGTGTGTGTTTGTCCGTGTGTGTGTGTCAGGTGTGCCCAGTGAAGGGCTCCATGGAGACGATGGGAGGGGAGGAGCTGGCCATGCGTGTCCAGCTGGCTGAGCTACAGCGCCGCTACAAAGAGAAACAGAGAGAACTGGCCAAACTACAGAGGAAACACGACCACCAGTGAGCAGAGACAACACACACACACACACACACACTTCTTTTTGTCTAGACTGAATTGTGCATTCCAACATTCACAATTCTTCTTTCATGCCGCATCCGCCTGATTTATCAGGACTTGCTGCCTGCTCATACCTAATGCAGTTTGACCTATAGCCAATACAAGCTTCTTCCTGATTTCTCCTGCTGTCCTGACTGCATCTTTAATCTCTCTCCATCCTCCTCCTCCTCCTCCTCCTTGTCTTCCTCTCTGCAGGAAAGAGGAGACGTCTCGTAGCCCCGCTCGCCGGAGGCCCGGCCGCCCCCGCAAGCGCAAGTCCACCCCCGGCCCAGCTGCTGCAGAGAGCTCCAAAAGACTCAGGTCAGTCCTCTGATATTGCGTCAGTATAATCAGTGTGATTGGCAAGCCCAGCTCATTCATCCTGATTTCTGTTTGTGTTTTTAGTGAAAGGCACGGTTGATTTTCAAGAAGTTCTTCTTCAGCTGAA
This sequence comes from Planiliza haematocheilus, assembly GCA_005024645.1. Lineage (NCBI taxonomy): Eukaryota > Metazoa > Chordata > Actinopteri > Mugiliformes > Mugilidae > Planiliza > Planiliza haematocheilus. The sequence continues at coordinate 8,616,359 of SRSE01000365.1, read as the reverse complement.
TTGATTCGAATGCTCTATAGCTGATGATTTGCTTGATTGGGCACTGGAAGGAGCTGCTCACACACATACACACATATGCACACATACACAGAGCGGGTTATGTGATGGGAGCTGGGAGCTGGGTGTGATTTTTAATGAGAGATGGTAATGGAGATGAGGGCTTCATTAATCACCATTAATCACTTTTAATCATATTTATCACTTGTATTGATTATGTCCTGATTCCACGTGAACCTCCAGCATATATTAATCCGGCTGGACAATGTCCTGATGTACAGTTATTACAGTGATAAATGACTCGACGCCACCCCCACCAGCTGCAACACACAGCCACACATTATTTAACACCTTAGACATGCAAACTTCCATGCTCACACACATTCCTGCACAAGCTGAAGCCACACACGCTCACACACAGCCGGCGATCAACACTCATAATGATAAATGTGTTTTCTCATGATGCCCCACCTCTGTTAGCATGTGCACCCCTCGCCTTGATAAAATGATTAGAGAAACTCAAGGTTTGTCACGGTTACTGTGATTAGAAGGCACTAATGAAAATGACAAAGGAAGCCTTTAGTCGTACATGCCGGCGCGCCGCACACATACAGTGCACGCAGAACTTGTTTAATTAGTAGAGCCAGTCGCTACGTGCCTGTGCAGCATTTCTGTTGTTATTAACAAGCAATGTATCATTTGTTTACACTTTCATCTTCTCTTGAGAGCCTAGTAGGTGAGATAAAACTGCAACGACAAACAGCTCAGTGTGCTATTTCCACACGCTTTGTGTATTCAGCCAAAAGTATTTGGACACCTGCATATTCCACATGATTGTTCAGCAGGTCATTCCTAAACTAACTGAGCGGGATTGTCTGGTTTGGAGCCTTTTTAGACGCAGCTTCCACATTTTGCTAATAACTTTGAAGCATAATGATGCCTTGGTATGTGGTATGGATGCACAGACATTTTCCATCCATCCATCCTCTCCTCTTTTCTCCTCTCTTCTCCTCTCCACTCCTCTCTGGAGAGCAGAGATGCTGAGAGCCAAACCTTCCCTCTCTGGGAATATAGGATTCACCTGCCTCAGACACCAGCTGCTAACAGTGTGTGTGAGTGTGTGCGCTGGCTGCTTGTGGTGTGAGAGAGCATGCAGGCAATGAAGGAAGGACAGAGAGAGAGAACGAGAGCGAGAGAGAGAGAGAGAGAGAGAGGGAGAGGAAGGGAGGAGTAGTGTTCAATAGAGGTTAGTGTTTATCGATTGAGCCCTGAAGCTCCGGTCAACGGACAGACTCCCCTGAGACTGCTTCATCTCTCTCTCTGTCTATTTCCCTTCCCCCTCAACCATTCTCCTCCTCCCTCTGTCTCTCTCTCTTCTCTCCTCTTCTTCACGCCAGATAATGCTTACCCTTTTATGTGGTGATTCAGCTGAGTTTCATATTCGCACGGCCGCTGAATATTTCTGTGTTTGCCGTCAAACTGCGCTGACAGTCAACAGAGCCTGTCTCTTACCCCATCAAAGTTATGCGACGGAAAAGAAGAGTGGGAAGAGAGTGAGACAATGAATGAACCCAGTAGAGACAGAAGTGAAACTAGAAAGAAAAGAGCAGAGAGGCAGATTTACAGAGAATGTCATCCTTGACTGAAATGAAGTGTGTGTGTGATCAGGCTGATTCTGTGATCTGCTCCACGTATGAAATATTCTCATGTGAGTGTACCTCCGCTGTGTTTTTATGTTCTCCAGGGCTGGACTGAATTTACTGGAAGTAAAGGCCAGGAATTCAATGTCCAATCACAGCTTCAACAGCCTCAGCGCTGCACAGGTCAGTCTGGCTGCCGTCTCTTCTGGTTCACATAAGCACACGCTGGCGACCACTTCCTGCTGCTACTGTTTTTTTCCTTTCCTAGATGATTCAATTAGCAAAGATAGATGAGTCAATAATAAGTTGTTCCACTCCTCCTCTACAGATGAAAGCTCGCTGTAAACACAGAGGTCGGCCTAGTGCCCTGAGCTCCAGGCTGGCCAGACGGGTGACCCAGCTGAAACAGAAGGCTGCGGCCCAGCGCGGTGCACCGTCATCAAGCATGCTGCAGTGCAGTGAGGAAGACACCTCCAAGGGTCACTGCAGACAAGGAGGAAAAGGTGGGACATGGGCAGTCTGTACTGTGCTCACACACTTCCAAAACCCATCCCGAAACTCAACTCCCCTCTTTCTGTTGAACTGTCAGACCTGCAGCAGGACCGGACTGCCAGTCAGGCCGTAAAAAGGAAGAGAGGTCGAAAGCCCAAAGTCTTTATGGGCATCAACTCTAACAGAGCCTACCACAAGGACAGCCGGGCCTCAGAGAAGCACGACGTACGGGAAGAGAAGAGTGACAGCGAGAGCTCAGATCATGGTGAGTAACTCTACTCACACGTGAAGTTTTACTGAAGATGTCCTCCTGCCATTCACCCAAAAAAGGATCATGCAGTTCATGACTTAAAACCATCAAGAATGACCAAAAACTGTATTTTGCTAGTAAGAAATTTCAACTACAAAGCCTCTATATACTAGGGCTCCAAACCAGTTGCACCGCAGTGCCAGATTGACTGATGGGGTGAAGAACACTGACATTGTGAGATTTCACTATGAGTGTGCGTCTGTGTGTGCACATGAAGCATCTGAGAGTGAGACATCTGCCGTCATCAGGGGCCTCCTTTCACTTCCCAGCTTGTCTGTCACACTGTTAAAACCGTTAACGACTTGCCACAGGCATGCAACGCAGCCACCCCTACCCTCATCGGCGTACAGTAACATGAGCCTGTTCTGGCCCTGTCCAGAATGTCACACCCCCATTCTCCCCGCTCTTCTCCACCTCCCCGACCTTGCTAAAGTGCCCTCTTTGGACGCCTTGAGTTGAAGAGACACAATCCTTTCACTTCCCAAAAGAGCAAAGTCGGATATGAAACTACAAAAACTCGAGGAAAACACTACAGTTTAGCTGAGCCTGTGGCCTTAGTGGCACGGAGAAGTAGCGGTTGAATGCGTGTGTGCGTGCCAGTATTTGTGTGTGTGTCTGAGGCAAAGCGTTGACGAGAATGCCATGTAAGTGACAAGCGTGTCCGAGATGTGTTGACACCCGACACGACCCCCACGGTCAGTGACACGCAGCTGCCAATAACTATCTGTGTGTGTGTGTGTGTTTGTGTGCATGCATGTCAACATTTGCTTCCTCTAACTGCAGTCCAGGAACAAACTGTGTAACCATTAAAGCACGTTTGTGTGTTGAAGTTAATATGTGACACAAGTGTCCCATTTTATAAGCTCTTTGTGTTTATGATTAAGTGAGTTAAGCCACAGTGTAGTAAAATGTCCTACAGCTGCAGAGGAATATTAAACGGTTGCTGTCAATACATCTCATCAAGCGAGTCTTGGCGACTCACAAACATTCAAATCACTTGAGGCGTTGACTGATCACTTTGATCATGCGATTTCACAGAGGAGGATGAAGGTGGCAGCTACGACAGTGAAGATGGAACGGGTGACATCAAGATTAACTCGTCCTCTAAAGAATCTCCTGCAAACTCTGCTGGGACTGTGTCTTTTTCATCACAGACCTCCAAGCCCCAAACAAACCAGAAATCCAGGAGTAAAAGACCAGGAGCTCTTGGTGAGAGCTTTGTACACATCTCAAGCTTTGGCGTCCTTTTGAAAAGACTAGCTAAAAGCATCAAGTTGCCCGATTGCTGTACAGTTACAACATGCAGCACGTTGAAATGTCTCTGCTTTTAGTAAGAACCTTGGACACTCAGATCCTGTCATATGCCCCACTCTGCTCTTTTATTCCTGTCTGCATTTCCAAAATGTTGCTTACAGTTTTAATCAAAACATCCTATATTATCTCATTAAATTTCCTTCTTCATCCTCAGGCATGGGGAGCTTGCCCAGTAGAGACCAAAGGAGACTGCCCAGGAGGCCAAACCTCGGCAACACAGAGAGGGGACATCCACACCACATGGGGATGAACAGGGCATCACTGCCCAGCTGGGGTGTGTCATCAGTGGGCTGCAGCTTTGGGGACAGCCATGGCAACCACAGAGCTCTGATAGAGGCCAAGAGGATCAGCAAAGACGATGAGAGGAAGGCGTCTGCCGGACAAGGCGTTCGGGGAAAGGTGAGACATTGCCAGTGATATGTAAACTTACAGGGACACAGCAATATTTTACTTCCACCAGTGACAGCTATTCACGCTCGTAAATGACTCTCAGAGAGCAATGATTTATGACAAGACTCCATTACCTTTATGTTACGGCTTCAAAACTGACATTTGCATCTTACATTTCCCTCCTCAGCTGCCACACCTGTGCATTTTTGTTTAAATGATCGGGGTAAAAAGGTGAAATACAGTACTTCTGGCCCCTGGGAAATGTCTGAAATGTGACACTTGTTGATCATGTTATCCGTTTTGGGTTTGGACAACATGCATAAAACATGTTCTGCAGCAGGGAATTCACTATATTTAGAGTTAATATGTAGGTCAGAAAGCAGTGCTGCTGCATTTTCTGAAAAGTTCAACATCCATTTAAAGGAGACAGAATAAAAGTGCTTTATTTTTTCTGTGATCTTTCACACAAAAGTGCATGGGAACAGGAACTGGGAAGGAAAACGTAAAATGGAAAGTTTATGTAGTCAGAAAGTAGTGAGAGAGGTAATTACATAACTTTGGAAATAAGTTAATGAAAAAAAGTTGTTTTTTGTAACAAACTGAGGTTCGGACAGACTGGAACTGAGGGTAAAAGAGGAAAGGTGATTCAGAGAACGTTACTCCCTTTGGCCTTGTGCTGCATGAAAATAAAGGCTGAGAAAGCGCATAGAGGAATTTGGAAAAGCTCTTGCCTCAAGTTCACTCCTTGCTTGTTGAAGTGAGCCACACCCTGCCAGGAAGTTTGACAATCCCCTGGATTAACACTGACAGTACCTACCAATAACATCTGCTCCCCTATGCTGAGATCCTTCACATGCTGCAAGTCATCTGTAAATGAGTCACTCTGTCAAATACACTGTATACTTTTGCTATGGCCGAGTGTTTGTATTCACGCCAGTTGTGCTAACACACCAACAGCCTCTCACTTTATCTGGCCAAGTGGCCGTTGGCGAGACACCCGCATTCCCTTTAATGCAAAATGCCCCGAGCTTTGAGTCATCACGGGGGAATGTCCAAAAACACATGACTCCAAACCAGACGGAGAAATTCAAGGATAATCATTGGCCAGAGCCACATACACACCCTTGCATGCGTGCACACACACACACACACACACACACACACAAGCACTAAAAGGAAATAATCACCCATGCCCTCTGGTGATGAAACTTCTGTCACATAAAATATATGGTTTTCTGATGTGGAAAACTCCACACACACACTCTCTGTGTCTGTCTGTCTTGCATTGGATATTATGGTTTCTTCTTTGGAAAGCCTAAATACAAGCAGAAACCTGTTGGGTGAGCTGACTTTCCATCATCAGCCATCTATCATCTTTGGATAGACTAGCCTAAACCGGTCTGGAGATCTGGAAATGGGTAGTATCTAGCTTGTGTATGTGTGTGGGTGGGTGTGCGCGTGTCTATACACACGTGAAGTGAAGTGTCCTCCAGCAATAAACTCAAGTCCTGCCAGTTCAGGGGCTGCAGTTATTGCAGACTGTGGACCTCTGACCTCGCAGTGAACGCTGGCAAGTGAGAAAAAGTAATCCTGGAGGCTTAATTGAAGTATCGCATTACAAGAGGCGTGGGTGCCTTGCGGTTGGGTTTCACTGATGTGTTCCTCACATCACTAACGTTAAACTGAAGGCTTCATTCATTCACCTGCACGTCCTGTTTGCTGTAGCTTAATTTGTGCATATAACGAACTGGTACCATATCCTGCTTTTTTTTTCCCCCCACTGATGACACATCCTGTTTCCTGTTCAGGAAAAGGGCCACGCCGTGAGTCGACTCCTGCAGAGCTTTGCTGCCGATGACGGCTTTCGCTTGGATGAAGAGAGCAGCTTCTCCGAGGGCGAGGAGGAGGACGACGAAGAGGAGGAGTCAAATGAGAAGTCGTTGATCCACCTCCCCCCCAACATGCCTTGCAGAATACCCGGTAGGCCTAAGCATTAACTCATCGTTTATTATTACGCACGCATGCGGTTTTAAAGGCATGTTGGATTCTTTTCACATACGTATACACGCCTCTGCCTTGGCCTCTTTGTCCCTCCTCCTCCCTTCACATAGCAATTATTCAACACGCTCACAAATTATGTACATCTCACCTTTTATCTTCTCTATCCATCCATCTTGCTTCCCCGCCCTCTCTCCTCAGCCCTGCCAAACTGTGTGCTGAGTAAAGAGATGTTAGTGGACGGACTGAAGATCCTGATCTCCAAGGAAGACGAGCTGCTGTATGCTGCCTGTGTGCAAACTCTGGACCTGCCTGACATGTGAGACCACACTTTTTTTGTCCCACAGACACAAAAGCAGACTGTGTTATGTTACAGATATGTTCTTTACAAGTGTCATATATGATTATTGTGTAGGCTAATTATTATATTATTATATGATAATCCCATAATCTGAGATGCCCAAATCTGTGTGATTTGCCAACATTTCCTTAGGAAATTCAGTACAAAAAACAAAAAAAACAAAAAAAAATCGACACTTTCCAACAAGAGTGTTTGATTTACAAAACAGTTTAAAACTTAGCTCTGCTCTAGTTAAATGCCTGGCAGCTGTGAGAATCTCGACAAACAAGAAGTCTAGACAACTTCAAAGCCAAGACACACAGCAGTAGCAGCCAACATATCTGCCAGTAAAAAGAAAATGACACAAACCCAGTTTTCAAAAGCCATCCTTGAAATTCGACTGTAAAAAACTGAGCTAAAATTATAGCTCACAAATTAAAATTGCAGTTTGGTTTTTGAGGAATTTTATTCTTACATTATTTAATAATTTTTCTTCTCAGATTCAGTGTTGTCATTGAAGGAGAGCGAGGAAATCGCCCAAGGATCTACTCGCTGGAACAGCTGCTACAGGAGGCGGTGAGCCACCTCGTCCTCTATTACATTTTGCGGTTTTGTAGGTAGTTGCGTTGCCTGAAACTGAAAATATTTTGATTTGTCTAGGTGTTGGATGTACGGCCTCAGTCTGAGGCTATTTTGACCGCAGGGACGCGAGTGTGTGCCTACTGGAGCGAGCGTTCTCGCTGCCTTTACCCTGGATACGTACATAGAGGTGAGCTAGACGCACCTACCACCTCACTATAGCACACAAAAAAACTTTCCCAGAAATTCATATCATCTTTGCTGTTGTGAAACAGGTGGTCCAGGAGAAGAGGAGAAGGAGGGCAGTGTGATGGTGGAGTTTGACGATGGAGACAGAGGAAGGATCTCCCTCGTGAACATCAGACTTCTGCCCCCAGGATACCAAATCCGCTGTGAGTATGGATTTGTGAAGAGTGACTGGAGGAAGACAGCGCCGTGCAGAAGAAAGAAAGAAAGAATCTGGCTAATAATAAATAAATAAAAGCCATCAATAAATGAATCTTTCCTATCAGGTGCCGAACCCTCTCCGGCTCTTCTGATCTCTCCTGGTCGGCGAGGTCGGAGAAGCTCCACCCTGGAGAAGAAAGACGCAACCACAGAGAGACTAGTCAGCGAGGAGCAAGGAGGGAGGCCTCAGGAGAAGAGACCAGGTAAAGGAGCAGGGAACAAAATCAGTTATAAATGCTAACTCATCCAGCAACACACTCATTTTGAAAGAACTACGCTTAAGTGTATGTCGTGTAAGAGAGTCTGTTTGATAATGCCGCTGTACAGGGTCTTAATAGCACCTAAACACTAAAAAATACTGGTCTAACAAGTTCTGTACATTATACAGTCAGCCGTACAGACTCCTTGACTCCCCAAAACAAGGCCTCATTTACAGTTCCAACTGTCAACCAATTATCAGATGCCTCTGAGGCAGAACAGTGCATTAAGATAAATAAACCGAAGAGATCATAAATTAGGTTCCGTGTTTGCCACCTGTCATTTACCTTAGGTCTAACGGCATTAATCATGATTTTATGAAATGTCTTAATGTCCTTTGTAGAGTTATGCAACACACATGTAACTTATCATACACCTGGCGACAGGTTTACCAGGTTTGTCGAGGCTTGAGTAATGGATATGTTGAAATGTGACTGGCAAGGTGAGGATGAAGAAGATAAAGATGATAGGTTTCACCAAACCTGTTAGTTCAACAATTAATCACTGTTTGCCCTTAAGATCTGTCATTTCATGTTGTTTATAACTCCCTTTGTTGTTGTATTTCAGTTGGCAGGCCGAAGAAAATCCATTCAGTGCCTAAGACTGTCAGCACGGCGACATCAATAACCCACACTGTAACAAAAGGCAACTCTTCCTTGTTGAACTGGTCCATGCCCAAGAAGAGACCGCCGGTTGACTTCTTCCTCTTCAACGGGACATCTCGGAAGACCCAGAAGAAGATGCGGGAGCGAGAGTTGGGGCTGTTTCATCGGCCTGCCTCCCACTCTGTGGCACCACCAACCCCTATCAAAGGCATCTTTGGCTCTCCTTTTGAAGTTGACTCATTCAGTAGCATCGCTAATGGATACTCTACCTTTGGCAGTGGCCACACTGGAACGGGACGACCAGTCACCTCAGTAGCTTCCCCTGGGCTTCGAGATTCCTCGTCCTCTTCTTGCACCTCGTCTGTCACCATGGCTATGACAGCTGGGAGCAGGAAGCCTGTGAGTGAACGAGACAGGAAACACTTCCTAGTGAAGCTGGATCATGAAGGAGTGACCTCTCCTAAAACAAAGAATAGCAAAGCCTTGCTTCGACTTGGGGGGAATGGGGGAAGAGGAGGAAAGAGTCACACTTCAGCAGGAGCACCGCTGCGATACATCCAGCCTTCCCTGCTGGTGAAGGATGGCAAAAAAGGAGGAGGGGAAAGTGCTGGGGCCCGGTCTGAAGCTCTTCTAAAGGGCGTTCCTCCTCTGAGAAAGGAACTTCTCTCAGCTGGTCTTGGTGTACAAGGAGGGGATTACAGTTTGGACTACCCCAGTGACTGCCCAAGCTCCTACTCTGAGCTGGACGAGGATGATGAGGACGATGGTCGAGACGCTGAGGGAAGAAGAAGAAGTAGTGCAGCCGTCACACCCCATCCACGTGGTCGTTTTCTATCCCGTCCCTCCATCTGCTTCTCCTCATCTTCCTCCTCCTCTTCCTCCTCCGGCTCCATCTCCTCTTCGTCCCTCTGCTCCTCAGACAATGACTCTTCCTACTCTTCTGATGAAGAGTCTTCTTCTGTGCTCCTGCGCCGTGCACTGCTCCAACAGGACAAACACAAACACAGGCAGAGCATGAACTCTGACATCATGAGCCCTGACGCCACCACCTCCAACTCCTCCCCTTCCTCTTCAGCCCCGGCTCATGGCTATGTGGCCAAGGCCAACATGCCCACCGCGGGGTCAAAGGGTAGGGGTGACAGAGCAGAAGACAGGAAGGAATACATTTCAAAAGGAAGCATGATGGCTAAGACCCAGCTGAAGAGGAGAGAAGGGGTTCCTAACAACCACCATCAGAGCCAAAGCAGTCCGATGTGCCAGCAGCTGAAATCCAAGGACCCGGCGACAGCTAAGAAGCAGAGAATGTCTTCACCTGAGCCTATGCCCACCATGGCTCCCCTGCTGCCAGGACGCCAGCTCTGGAAATGGTCTGGAAACCCCACACAGGTAGGACACTTCGGGCTGGGGGTTACTACTGGTTTGTCCTTTTGCTGATCTTTCTGCCTTTGTGCCATGTGTCGTAGTAATAATCCTAGTACACTAAAGTCCTGATTTAATCATTTTCTCACAAACACCCTACATTATCTTGGTTATATGGTTCTAGAACTGTCAACGAGGGTATCAGCACCCTACTTAAGCTCACAGACTTAAATAGGTTACTGATTGTTGCTGTAGTTTCTGTTGCGTCATACCGTGATTACATACAGTAAATGTGACGATCAAATACGATCTCCCCTGACTTTGCTTGCTCTGCCTCAGACTTTGTACATATTGGGGGCAGTGATATCAGGTTTACTCGGCGTGGGTAATCTCTGAATTTGTTATCCTGATTACTGAGTCACAATCCTGAGATAACAGAACAAAACCGTCTGGGCCACCGCTTCTGCGGTGTTGTTTGATTTCTAAGCATGACTATATGAGTGGGTTGACATGTGCTGCTTAAAAAGAAACTGACTCCTTTGGTGTGTGTGTGCACCAATAAATCAAAAGAGAATTATGGGTGTGTTACCCATATTATGGTTACGGCCTTGCCAGGTTATAAATGTGTTCTTACGCTCACTTTAATCATGAATGTGTTTTGGCTTTAAACCGGTAAGACCTTTTAAATCTTACTATATTTTTGTAAACTAGAAGCACCTATATGTAAGTGAGGTGGTGAATTAAACCCTCCACCCTGAATAAACTGAACTATTCTCTCTTACCTTGACAGAGGAGAGGTCTGAAGGGTAAAGCCCGCAAGCTTTTCTACAAGGCCATTGTGCGGGGCAAAGAGATGGTGCGTGTCGGGGACTGCGCCGTGTTCCTGTCACCCGGCCGGCCCCAACTGCCCTATGTGGGCAGAGTGGAGAGCCTCTGGGAGTCCTGGAGCTCCAGCATGGTGGTCAGGGTCAAGTGGTTCTACCACCCGGAGGAGACTCGCCTAGGGAAGCGACACCGCGACGGCAAGGTAAAGACCAGGCAGCGCAAGTAGAATTTCTAAAAGGGGAATGGTCAAAGTAACAAGTCGGTGACATTTTCATATAAATATATTACCGCTTTGCTTCTTTTTATTCCCTATTCCCATCTGATATGAATGATTGAACTTTCACTTAGTTCAGGAAACTGTTAACATTTGCAGTTCTAAACACTTGCAGTCTAAGATGGGTCTTTCCCAGGAAAACTCACTGCTGCACAGGAAGTCATGCATTTTACATTTCTGGCAGCAGAGAGAGTGGTTTGTTTTGAATAAAAGGAAAAACACTGAGTATTTAGCTCGAGCAGCAACATCCACCATGAGAAAACATAAAAGATACCACTTGCAGAAACTCAACTTCCTCATGAGAAAACCCACAGTGAAGGAGGTATGTGGGGGAGTGAAAACAGTTAAGATACTGCCAAACAAAAGCATAACAGTCTCAACGTTCGCCAGTTTTACTGAGAAAGCAGTGATAAATGCAACATACTGACTGCTGAATACACAGTGTTATTTTGGTGTTTTCTCAACCGTTCTTCCTGTTCCCTCTCCTAGAACGCCTTGTATCAGTCGAGCCACGAGGACGAGAACGACGTTCAGACCATCTCCCATCGTTGCCAGGTGGTCAGCAAGGCTGAGTATGACCACCTGATGCGGGAACGCAAGGCAGGCAGTGCATCCACTGACCTGTTCTACCTGGCCGGAACCTATGAACCAACCACGGGCCAGCTGATCAGCCCCGAAGGCATGGTCATTGTGTCCTAGCGCCACCAGCGGGACTGAAATCCAGATATTGACCTGATCTCTGGAGCTGACTGCTTCGAGGTCCAGAAGAGAGCAGGGAACACAGGCAAATCAAGACAAAGTATTTTGGCTCGGCGTTTCCATTTGTTCCTTGTAAAAGAAGGAGCTAGCCCTCTCGATGAAGCCTGGCAATACTGGCACTTAGAGGAGTCCAGGTTGTTCTGAGGAAACTTCTGATCTACGTCAGATGATTTAGCCTCTTCAGCACATGTGGACTGAGGCTCCTTGTTGCAGCAACAGTCTTTTGGCCTTCCCTGTGGCTGAAATAACTCAGAACTGCGACGACACTGCTGCAACAAAAGTACAAAAACCAAGGACATGAGCACTTTGAAGTGTAGTAGCTTGGACATGTTATGGAGACATGGCTTTCTGGAACAAAGACAGAGAGCGGGAGAGACTGTTTGGTAAGGAGAGACTTGCCGTAAACCACACTGGTTTGGATGGTTTTAATGGTCTTATACTGGTAGTCTGACTACGACAACAAGATTGAGAGAGATCCCCAACAGGACCAATAAACACTGTAGTTCGGGCTGTGTGTTTAAATGTATGTGTGTTTGCTGAGTGTCTGCGATGACCACGTCTGGCATTTAATGAGCTCTAAGTAAATAGTGCTTAAGTGTGTGTGTGTTTGTACTGTGTGTGTGTGTGTGTGTGTGCGCGAGTGTTGTCATGCTCGTGTACGCCTGCGCTCAAGATGTAGACGTCATGACACGCCGTGGTTATGGACACTCTGAATATTAATCAGTCCAGTACTTAACGTGCAGTTTCTAGTCCGAGGGGCGGAAACACAAAACAGAAAAAAAAGAAAAAAAAGAAATGTTTTTCTCCTTTCAAGCCATACACATCAATACCTCTCTCTCGCATCCTCCTGTTCGGGTGCGAAGACACATGTACAGGTAGTTGGATTGTTTATTTGAACTGCGCGTGCATGTCGGTGTGCGTGCGTATGTGTGCCTGGGCGAGTGCGTGCGCTCTGTACAGCATCATGTGTAGAATAACACGATGTACATAGTATATATATTTGTTCTTGTTTCTTGTTGTTTTTCTTTTGCAGAGAAGATTATTTTATTTAGATTTTTTAGGGCGTGCGGGTGGGCTGGGGGAAGGGAGGGAGGGAGGGAGGTTGGGTTTGGTTTCCTTCTCTCTGAATGCACTGAACAGGATCAGAGGTTTGGATGCGGGGTCAAACTGATGTGACAACTTTGTGGTTGTAAACCCTGCTTTAGGCAAAGGGTGAATCTGTAGAAAGGGCGTTTGGGAAGATGTTGTTTTTATAAGGAAATCAGAAAAAAAAAGCTCTTACATTACATTTGTCCACGTCTCTTGCTTTCCCCTTTTTTATTTTCCTGGGTTGGGTTTAGAATGTGCATTTCCTGTTGGGAGCTTCTTTTTTTTTAAAAAACAAAACAAAACAACGAATACTGGAAAAAGCAAGCTGAGTTTCTGCTGTTCTCTGATCCTAAAAGAATCTAGTTCTTCTTTATCTCTTTTAGCCTGTATTCCTATATAAAATGTAGATATTTATCTGGCAGCAAAAAAAAAAAAAAAGAAACATACCAAAGCACCTGTGAGTTTACGCTTCACCACATTAGAAGAAAACAATTTTATGAACGTTCAATCAAATCTGAATCCGGGACCCCTGCAATCACAGAGGTATGGTGGAGTTCCTCTTGTTGTCCGCTCGTGTTCATCCAGCGTTGCTATGACGGCCTCCGGGAAACATTGCAGCAACATTGTCTGCGCGCTGCCCAGCTGATGCACTTGAGGTCTCTATGGCAACCGGGATGGCGTCACGTGACTGTGAAGGACAATCAGAGCCAATCAATGGGACAATGTTGAGAGACATAAAAAAAAAAAAAACAAGAAAAGGATCAAATCACAAATTATGCTTCTTGTCACTTTTATTCCTGCTTTGCCAAAAAATGTCTGTGTGTGTGTGTGTGTGTTTTTTTTTTTATGTTTGCTTTTTGTTTTCCTCATTTACCATTGTCTTCTTGTTTATGCAAGCCTGTGATGACTGTTCGTTGTCAGTGTATAGGATGTACAGGGGGGAGGAACATCATGAATGCCTTTTTTTCTTTCTTTTTTTTTCTAGGACTTTGACTGACTCTTAACAACATTGTTGCTGTTACACTGCAAAGCAAAAGCTTTAAATGGAATCTAATGTGAAACTCAGTTTTGAAAGATTACTTTTATGGGTCTTTAATTGAATTTTTTAAAGCTGTATTTTCTTTAAGAAACACTGGATTCAGTTCTAAACATCGCATTTCAACAGAGGCAACATCATTGTGTTTTTTTTTTAAGACCCACTGGAAACCTGCTTTGTATGGTTGAGATGGCCTACTAAAAATATATTATGTAATTTCAGTCATTCTTTGGAAATATGACTTAAATATTTCCTCGTGTACAAAATGAAAAAAATATTTATCTTAATTTTATTGCCTTTTTGTGTTTCATTAAAAAAAAAAGATTCTTACAAAATAAAGCATCTCATTTTTTTTTTCTTTTCTTTCCTCCCGGCTTCTCTGTTGGGTGTGAGCTCTCTGAATGCCGCCTTGTGTTCATCAATGCCGATCATTTGTCTGCTGTAAGAAAATGGACCACAGAAGAAAGCAAGAATGAAGAGGCGGGCGGGGGGAGGGAGAGGAGAGGAGGGGGATCACACGAGAGGAGGAAGCAATTTGAAACTGTAGCTGTAGTCGACAGAAGGGGAAGAATGGGGAGAGAAAAGGGAAACTGTATCTAGCGGCGTTTCATGAGAGACGATGGGGCAGGATAAAGTCTCCTCGGGCTCTACAGGTGGGTCAGGTATTCAGCATAATAAGAAATACGGAACAGGACCATTAAGAGAACAAAGCGAGGGTATCGGCTTTCGGCACGCCAAGACTTCAGATTTACTCTGCGTTCGTGTGTGCGTACACATGTGTACTTAAAGTTCACATGTGCTCATCAGACGCAGCGTGCTAGTCCTGTGTATATAAACCCACACTGTGTGAATTCATTCCTGCACTGCTCTTCTTAAGTGTGTAAACCAAGAGCGAAAAAAAAAAAAAACGTTGCGAATACCCCAGTAGGGGATATGAGCACTTCCTGGGACAAAGTGCGCAAATTTACAACATTTTATTTGAGACTTCCTGCAATATATTCCCACCTTGCCTTCGGGCCTTTGTGACGCGGTGTGTTGCAAACATCGAGACTGGATGGAGGACTTACCTTTGACCTCGGCTTACAATCTGCTTGCCTCGTGGCACCGTGAAAAAAGGAGGGCCATAAACTTCATTTCTCTCTGAGCCGTGTTTTTAACGGCGGCCCCTCCTTCGTTTTTTCTTCTTAGTCGATGCCCGTATTACTTGTCAATACAGGAAAACTTGACTCACCTTCGTCTTCTGAATAACTCTGCTAATGGTCCTTAGCCACACTTTGAAATCACACACACACGTTCAAATAGAGGCTCTTTGTCCGGCGGTATGAGTGCATGCGTGTGTTTGCTCTCCTTTTGTCTTTTGCGTTTAGCTGTTTCGGCAGTTTGACTTGTTATTACAAAGATATGAAACAGCGCTCCCGCCACACACACATTCGCACACGGGCCCCCATTCCGCTCACCGCTGGTCTTTTACATCCTCCTCATCGGCTCCTCAATCAACCGACGCCTTCAAAACACACAGACATTAAGTGCAGTCTTTGACTCCTTATCAGCAGGTTTGCACTGGGCTTATCTGGTTGACATTGTTAAACTACTTTACCCAGAATGCTGCAGGAGATAGGGGCACAATGCGAGGCTGGGGGTGCCCTCTGGGTTAATGAGAGAGGGCTTTCACGTTGTGAGAGCAAACATGCCGTGGGCTGATTTGTGTGTGCGAATGTGTGCGCGGAAAGGGTCACGGTGTCACAGAAAGGTGCGGCACTTTTCATTGTGCGCTTTTGTTTTCAGGTGGGGGGGGAGGGAGGGGTGGCCGGTGGACAAAGACACAACATCTGAAACATGTCACTCATCAGGAGGAGCTGAGCATTGTGTGTCTTTGTTCTGTGTTGTTATTACATGGCTATAGGAAGAAACGGAGCGGCTGGTGGACTGAGAAAGGAAAGGGTGTGTACCTGGGTTTGCGTGTGTGTGTATATACACACCCATACATATAAATATATATATATATATATATATATATATATATTATATGTTTATGCGCATGTGGTGGTGGGGTGTGTGTTTCCAATCCAGAGAAAGCCCTTCATTTAGATGTAGCCTGAGCATGTCACTGAAGTGAATGAATGGCTGTCAGCTGCAGCGGGATGCTACGTGTGTGTGTGTGCAGATTGCAGAGGACTGCGTGTGTGTGTGTGTGTGCTCGGGTATATTCAGGTCACTCAGTGTGGGAGTAAGGAGATCAGCGGTCTACTCTGCATCACCTCATCCATCGTTCATATGAGCCTCTGTGAGCTCGCCACCGGTATCCATCTTACTATCTGTGTGTGTGTGTGTGTGTGTGTGTGTGTGTGACATTGTAGATGTCCGTATAGCCAATCTGACTCATTGGTCGTTTGTGCAACGTATTCTGTGGCAACAGATGGTAGGCTTACATAAATCATGGATTCTTGGCAGTGTGGAAGTCATGTCCATGTTCTCCTACATTTCAACACCAACAAACCTCCACTGTTCTGTTTCCCCCCAGCTTTATGACTTGTTTCACTTTCTGACCCATTACACGGAATATTTAAAGGAAAAAAAAAAAAAAATCAGGGATGTTCTTCGTCTCTGTCTTCCCACAGATTACCAGCCAAGCGCGGATGATGTGTTTTCAGGATTTGGTATCACTTCCAAAGAGAACAGAGTATTCTTTTTACAGCTGCCGTTTTACAGTCACAGCACACTACAAATAACAGGAAGCGTTTATATCGGTAACAATTGTAAAATGGGCATTAACGAGCCTATAATCCTATTACGTAATGGGCCGGACCTTTGGTGAGTTATGGCAGCACTTCAAAGACATTCTATATTCTAGTTTTTACACCAGCCGTATCTGTTGCATTGATCGAAAAACGTTCATTAACAATAAATGCATTTGCCGTTAACAACCGTACTTTATTTGTTTTCTTCAGGTTTTAAACCACTGATTTCTTTTTGAAACCGTTCTGCTAAAAATAAATTATATTTCTATTTTTATTTTAATCAATTGACACACAAAAATACGTAAGTTACGTGTGTATTTTTGCTAAATATGGATAACTTGTTTTTTAACCTTTTTGTAAATTACCAAATATGTTCTTCCTTTTTAATGAAACACAACGATATTTTGTTTAAAATTAAATAATAAAATATTAGCTGACTGGAAATTTTAATTTTATTTATCTAAAATCTGTTCAGTTGTGTCCAGTCATATATAATAAATGCAAATACAATTTAAAACCATAAAAGAAGAAGATAAGATACTATCAAATATATTGGACAATGAAAACAATGAATTAAAAAACTAAGAAGCAAGAACCATAAGAATATTTATTACAACTATAAAACTTTGTGAGTTAAAATAAAAGTGTATGGAATATCAGACATATTGTGCGTCCTTCACTTTAAGGTGTGAACAAAAGGATAAAGAGCAAAACGAGCTAAAAGAAGAGAAAGAAAATAAAAACACCAAAGAAGAAAAGAGATAAATAGGAGCAGGGATTTGAGGAAGCACAGGAGCTGTGTTTATAGCCTGTATGTCAGCTCATGGTTATCTCAGGCCGAACTCCCTCCATCACCCCCCGATTCACAAGTTTTTAATACGAAACTGGAGCGAAACCAGTGATTTTCTTTTCTTAACGCAGGCGGGACAGGCTCAGCACACACTTACACACACACACACACACACACAGTGGACTGTACTTTACACGGAGCAGTTCTGGTGGTTATCGCTGATGCTGGTATTTGATATTTGGAATAGTAGAGGAGTCTTGGCCGACTTGCGGCCGCCTGCCCTGACAATCAGAATAGGTCAAACATCCTGTAAAGTCTTAGTGGACACAGCAACCCGAGCCGCAGACACCTGATAGCAGCTGTGGGAATGATATTTATGATATGATCTTGATGCAGGGTGGAATTTAAGCGTGCGTGCGTGCATGTGTGTGTGAAAGGGAGTTGATTGCCAAGCTTGCCAACTCTACCCCGGCGACAGCAGTGGAAAAGACATGTACGGTATATTTATATAAAACAACCGGTGCATATCCGCCGACACACACACGTTCTTTCCTCTTGATGTGTTGTCAGCCACACTGTGGGGGTCATCAAAATACCTGTAACGTTACACCTATCTGGATGTAATACGTACAGTAAATTAAAGCGAAACCTGAGCAGCGTGACGGTGTTTGAGGATTTACCACCTCACATGCTTCTATCACCACTTTAAATTGGAGTCGACGCAACATGCACGTCGCTAATAGGCAGACAGTCGAGTTGCATTTCCCTTCATTTCATCAGATTCTCTCAAACAGCACCACACACCTCACCGTAGTGTTACACAACAACAGATGGCAACACACATCCGTGATACCTGAAAGAAATGTTTTAATGTGTCAGCATATTTTTGGAACTACGGCATGGAAATTCCTAAACTCCTCATGGATCACAGGTAAATTTAAAAAGGTGCAAGAGCAGCTATGATTTTAAATTGATCAAGACGTGAAAAGAAAATACGGCAAAATAAATTTGACATGCATCCCATTAGGAATCTAAACAGGGAAACAGCTGGCCTACTATTACCTCAAAGTTCAACAATATACGTATATATCTTTCATTTAATCCATCATCATCAAAAATCATACAAATATTTTTAATTGTTGTGGTTTTCTATACAGTTTTGCCTCACTTCTGGACTTCTCCTTGGCTGGTTCTTGCTGGATGGATCAAACAAATGAGATACAGTGTTAATTAGCGAGAATAGGAGGTGATGGGATGCAAATTTGATCACCTTTGGGTAAAGCCAGGCTAGCTGTTTGACCCTGTTTCCAATTTTTATGCAAAATGAAGCTGCTGGTCCCCTGACTGTAGCTTTGTATTTAGCATACAGATATGACTGCGGTGGACCCTCAGTCTTCTTATCTAACTCTCAACAAGGCAGCAGCTATGAGAGCATTTTCCAAAATGTCGCACTATTCCTTTAAATACTGACGCGTAGCTCCCTTTATTCTCCATTAATGGTAGACCAGTGTTTGTTTGTTCTCTACTTTATCCTGCACAAAACACACAGACGCTGGGATTAATCCTTAATATTGCAAACTTACATTGCATTTCCTCTTTCTAAATTGCTCTTCATGTTGAATAGCTTGATAAGCTTCCTGCAGCTTTTAATCAAATTCAATTAATTTGCTTTTCTCTGCCCAGATAAAAAGGAAAAAGCACATTTAGAAAACCTTAGAAATGCATTTTTTCCCCCTTCCTCCTTTTAAAGGCTGTAATTACTGAGATACAGAACTAATATTACCTGATGATCTTTGCATTTGGTAAAATCCGAAAGGCAGTTTACCTTTACAGTTTACACACTGGGACGATTTGCAGGCAATTAAGAACGCAGATGACCTCTGCAATTATTGCAAATCACAAGATGAGCCCAGGTAATCATAATAATAGTCCCATTCGAACAGGACTAATGTCAAGACATGGTAACCATGGTGATAACGACAGAAAATTAATAACAATTTAGACTATGATTTGCAAACTTAGTTATTTCTGCATGGGAATTAGCCTCATTAGACGCGTTTCTCATCTAAAACACATACGCTGTAGATGTGAGACCATGTAGGTAACACGGAGAGTAAATGTCACACAAAGACCACTGGGTTCCTACGACGTCTGTTTTACGTTTTCTGTCGAAGCCTCTCTGCTTGTTGCCCCTAAAGCTGGAATCTGCTCTGCTCTGCTCTGCTCTGTCTGTGTGACTGACAATTCATCAACTGACAGCAATCCTGAGAGATTAAGACGCCACGCTGTGTGAGCAGAGCTGAACCACCAGGAATGTACAGTACAAAATCAATGGAACCGTTAAGCTTCCTATATATCAGGCAACAGAAATCAAGGCAGCCGGGGGAATCCTGGTTATATTTTGGTCTTTTGTTATCGGCATTGACTCAGCAAAGTGTTTGAGTGTGTGTGTTTGCATGACAAAGGGAGACAGAGAAGGAGGTGGAGGATTATGTGAGAATTATGTTTGTGTGTGAGAGACAGTGAGGAAGCTGTATGGAGAATTTGTAGCTGTGTTCTTGTGGTAGTGAAAGTGCTGCATAGGTGTGTGAATAAGGCTCCAGGGTTAGGATCGGCAATTGTGCGCGTGCGTGTGTGTCGGTCTGGCAGCTGTTTGCTCTGCCCAGAGTGGTCCTGGCAGGGTTTCTTTACTGTAACTGCTCCCACATGTTGGCACAAACCGACACAGCAAGGGCCCTCTCCTCAGGTGCCAGGTGTCTATGTAAGTGTGTGCATGTGCGGGTGTGTGTGTGTGTCAGAAATGAGCCAAAGACTGCTTCTGTGTCGTTGTTTTCGCAGATTTGTGTGTGCATGTGTGTAACTACAATTTGCTTGTGTGTGTTTGTGGCCGTGTGAGCATCTACTTGTATTAATCTTGTCAGGGTATAAATCTGTTCACGCAGTCACATCGTGGGAACTTATTTATTAGGGACCAAAAAGCAAGTCAGCATAAGAGAAACCATTAAATGTCACGGTAAGGATTTCTTCCTGTAATTTTGAAGGGTGAGTTTAGGATAGGTGGAGTTCATTTTAGGTCAGGTTACATTTCAGTCTGGAACTCGGGACCAATTTGCCTGCCCACAAATTTGATCTGGAGTCTCTCTGTTGGGAGCTGGTTATGCTCCAGCATAGATCAGCTGAGCCAATCAAGTCACTGGGGTGGGCTATATGCGGCAATGGACAAAAGAGTAACAGCAACGTAATCATTCATGGATGAATGCCATGGATTTGGATTTGTTTATGACAAAATGGCTCTGATTGGTTGTAGGACTATCCGATTGCCTGCAGTTGAAACACGGCCCATAATGCAATGCCTGGGGGGGGCGCGAGTGCTTGCTCTTGTTGTATTCGATTAAAGTGTAATTGCGCATCCAGAACGTAGGTGGCAGTGGCGCTCTCATTGTGCGCACTATTAGCTCTATGGTGTTTTTTAACAGAGCCGGCGGTAAGAGATGTAAACAAACTGAGGAACATGGAAAAATATTTGACAGGGATGAAAAGAAAGGCCGTAAGAGAGGAAGATAATAAGACAAAGTAAAGTCACTCAAAACCCAAGACAAGGTAATATGACGCAACATTTTCTTCTTCCTGAGGGGGGCATAACAGAAAATAATTGAGAAGCACTGGGCTACGTCAAGGTAAGGGAACTGACTTCAGAAGAGCCAATCATAGCTGGGAGGCTAAGATGAGCTGCAAACAGTCATAAATCATGGTGATCAGTTAGTTTACACTTTACTTATCCTAGTGATCAAGTTGCTACTTATATTTTAATGTTCTGTGTAGATAAAGGTGTAAGAGAGGCGTTTTCTATGTACCCTTTGAATTTTTGTAGTTTTGTTTACTTTTTAGTGTTTCATGTGCACTGGTTCTCTAAGCTGATCAACCAGTCAGAATGACCTGTGCTGAAGAGCTGGTGACAAGGGGTCCAACTACAGCCAACAGTGTGGGGCCCACTGGAAAAACTAGTTTGATGGAAAACTCCAGAAAATGACAGACAGACAGACAGACAGACAGACAGACAGACAGACAGACAAGATTCCGGTTAGTTTAGTTAAGATTTCTCTAGATTACGTTATAGCTAGAGGAAGGCTGGGTTTGTGTTAGGCTACGTTTAGGGTAAGTTCAGTCAGGTACGGTTCATTTTAACTACATTCGCTTCAGTTATGGAAGGTTAAGTTAGGATAAGATTTAGGATTGCTTTATTGCAATGAGCATGTGAAGGTGATGAATATAATTATGTGTAGTTCGCAACACAACAAGTTATGTTGTGTTGTAGTATCTACTCTGAACTTCTTAAATCTTGCCCTTGAAGGTAAAACTAAAGCTTAAACTGCAAAGTAACACCAAACTTGTGATCACCATGCTAACCAGTGTTGTTTCTGCCTGTACATTTTTATCTATCTATAAGTGCATGTGTGGGAGCATATATATGGTAGTGCAGCCTCCTCTGTGCTATTCATGTCACGTTTCTATTGGCTCAAAGAAAACATTTCTTCTGTAAACGTCTCTTCATCTCCCACGGAGGTGTGTGTTTGAGCCTGCGTGTGTGTTTTTTACATAATGTGTCTTTTGGTTCCCAAAGTTTGTGTGTCTCTTCAAGTACTTATTCATGTGTATGTCTGCACACGCACACATCAGAGGCCTTAGTCATGGACGTGGCCTCTCAGCGTGTGCGCTGATGAGCGCGCGTGTGTGTGAGTCTGCGTTTGTGTGCTGATGGCTCTTCACCCTTTCATCTCATCAAGTGTTCATCACTCTGTCCTTCATCAATCACACCATCCGGCAGATCACTCATCAACAGAGGGTCCTGCTTTAAAATGATAAGATCTCTCCATCCACAGACTCTCTGTCTGTACACGCACACACACACACACTCACAGGCACACAAACATATGACGTGGAATGTGATCACAGTGAGTTTCGAAGGTATTCTTGCTAACGCAGTGGGAGGCCCCTCATGTAGCACCTACACATTATTCCCCTTTCTAATAACACACACACACACATCCTCCAACTCAATGTTGGTCAGCAGTGCACACATACACAAATGTTCACACACACACACGCGCAGTTTCCATGGTGACGGATAGGCAGCCATGCAGAATGAGTGCATAGTCCCTTGGGACATCTCCTTTGTCCATCTTTCCATCGCTCTCCTTTAGTGATGACAAGATGTCTCCTCTGTGTCTCTGTTTTTTCCTTCGGCCTCTGTTCATTATGCATAATGCATGTGTTTCAATTCATAAGCTACACTTCATATGGCCCATCCACTTGCAGCGCAGGCAGTCTTTGTTCCCGAACTCTTTCCTCCAGATTTGCTCACCATATTGCTCAAAACTCTGTTTCAACAAATGCAGCTCAAATGTTAATCCCAGTTGTGCTAGCTTGTCCTGTAACCTCGACGGTGTTGCAACGAATGTAGCTTGAAGCAGTTTGAGTGGCAGCTCCTCATTATGAGTAAATGTGGTATGGATGGGAGGGAGGGAGGGAGGGAAGGAGGGAGGGAGGGGGAGAACAGATTGGTCGTTCTGTCAGAGATTGTGAAAACAGACATTGGTTGTGATGAACATTAAAGATGATTTCTTCATTTCCTGTGATTCACCACCGTCATCAGCACATGACAATAACATGGCACAACCATGACTGTCAGTGTCCCACTTGAAAGAGTTTTGTGAGAAAATACTGGGTGTGCACACAAACACGGACAGGTGCAGCGTGGTTGGTCATGTGACCAAAACAGAATCGGAAGTCACGCAACCCCAACCGTCTTTTGTAATAGAAAAATCTCTGCTCTATTTTGACAAAAAATGACTAAACTTTCAGAGTTCAAAGCATATTCCACTGTCATAGGTACGTATATTTAAGTCACAGTTGAAGTTAATCCTCAAGCCTGACGTTCCCCATGGAAACATATCAACATGTCTCAAAAACGTTGTCCACTCATTCCACTCAGGTACAGTCTATCAAGACTGTATATTGCTCCTCTAGGTTTGCTGTGACTGCACATGTTCAATATCTCTCTTTCTTATCGCATGCTATCTTAATACACTCCTGAATTAAGACGTCTAGATAATCAAAGCAACTATTTACCTGAGGTGTAGCAGTAACAAAGGTGCCCTGATGCCAGTGACTGCCCCGGTCTGCTTCATTAGTGGAATTCTTTGATAGCACGAGTTCACGGTTCATCCCATCTGTAAATGTACCTTCATCAAAATGAGTGTTGAGCTTGGCCAGACGAATTCAGCAGTGTCATTTGCACTGATTAGCCTGATGTAGGTGTTAATTTCAAACAGCGCGAGTGCTGACACGTCCTGTTACTGCCTGGCCCAAGGGAGGCCTGCTTCATTTGGGGACGACACCATGTTAACCTGTTCTTCAGCACTCCATTTAACATCTTGATCTTGAGGTTGCCATCTCGTATCTTGAATTTCTTTTGGTTTTTACTCTGACAGCTCAGGCGTCTATGAACTATGTTTGTTTATTTTTTAGTTACTGGTAATTCTGCAAGTTGTTGAAACAGTACAACAAATATAGTGGTCCCAGAAAACACAGCGTTGCTGTAGGGATAAATGAGCTCCTGCTCTTCTATTCTGACACATTTGAAGATACAACAGCACTACAGGAGTTTTACACACTGCAGCTAGACGAGGCTGACTCACACCAGGGTGATTCTATAACTCTGGAACATTTCATATCCGTGGGATATATCTCACATACAGTATATTTTTAATTTTTATTTTCACACTCGAACATCACCATGGCACCATTACGTGTTAACTTGATAAATAAATCAGTTAGATACAAGAGAACCTTTTTCTTTCCATGCGCAGCTTTAATCAGCGCAAAAACTGACCTCAGCGAAATGAGTTATTAAATCTCCTCAACGTGTTAACATCTTGAATGTTAAATAATCACGAAGCCATTTGTTGCTCATGTTACTCATCTTTCTAGTCTATGTAATTCAGTATGTTACATTTTCAGTCTTCGTTTCTGCAGTATGCAACAGTATTAAAATAAAATATGACTGTGAACAACGTTGATGGAAATTTTACATGTGGACATGATGACCTCCAAAAGATGAAAAATAAACCAGATATAACAATGAGACATAGCCACACAGAAAGAGCGGATGCCTTAAACAATAAACAGTTCTACTTAGGTATCTTTTCTAATGATCAAAAGTGATTAATAGCCACGTAATGACTTTTATTTGAAAAAGCACAAATAGCCTATTTTGAAGTTTATGTTGATGTCTGAGCACACAAGTCAAAGGTGTCCTGGTAGTCTGCTATCATTGTTTACTGTTTTGTATGAGCAAGAAATCTGTAGGGTTCAGTATATTTAAAGGAAGCAAACTGTATTAAAGGTGTCTGCAGACTGATATTTCACTAATCCTAGGTGTATGTGTTCATTATGGATCTAATTTGGTACAACTTCAGTTTTGATGTTCTGCAAGTAGACTGTGTGATGATAATGCCTACTTGGCTATGACACAAGTCACACACACACAAGTGCCAGCTAAAGTGGTAAACAATTAAGGTGAACAATACTTGTATTTATGTCACATAAAAATAGTTTAAAAGAAGAAGAGAAGGGAGGAGGAGAATGTGGTCCTAGTTATGGCTTTCAAAGAGAGCTTGAGGATTATTTTTTTATTTTTTAGGATGCCTAAACACACCATATGCGGGATTCACTGATGTGATCTTGTTCCACCGACACGCACACACGTAGAAACAAAAGTCACATTAGTGATTTGGCTGATGCAGCAGGAACATTGTGAGGTTGTCCCACTAAATAAATGATAGAGTTGTCTTTGGACATCTTTGCTTACAAGATCATTACATGAGGCACATTTCCAGTGTGTTGTAGGAGCGCTGTTTTGGAGCAACGACCAAAGATGTCACCATCATTTTCATCATTATGCTGATAGTTTGATGACATTTACACAGTTCACACCTTGCTCAAGAGGTAACGCAGTCTCTGTACTTATTTAAGGGCTCACAGTGAGGATGCTAACATGCCATAGCATGTATGAGATTTGCAATATACAGTATGTCATCTTGGCGTAAGTAGCATGTCATCCAGAAAACAACATGAACGTGTCTACTGCACTTAGTGGTCATCCAGATCCAGGTCTTCCAAAATTGAGTTGACACTCGGTGTAAAATCAGAGTCAGCAAAAGCTGACCAACTGGAGATTAACCAACTGTCTGACCGACATTTTCAAGAGCCACGCAGCTCTTCAACAAAATCTTTTCCCCCCAAAGCATATGACCTGGATCACATGAAGTCACTTCCCCGCAATGACAGCTGTGCATGTCGTTTGTTCTTTATCTTAATACTGTTTGAGTCAAGAATGGATTTATTGAAGGTCAGCGTTGTTCATTCAATATGTGTTCTGAAAATGCCATGAGTTATTTGATTGTATGCATTAATTTAAGGACCACAACCAAAACCACAAATATGTCAACTCTGATATCTGCAATCAAACTGAAAAATTATTCACTTAACATTTCTGCTTTCAGATCACTTCCTGACAATGTTTACTACTCGGCCTGCGGCATTTACAGTATGTTGCATAAAGCTTTCTTTTGTGTGTGCAAATTGTTTGGTGTCCACCAACTGGTCGTTCAGCTTTTGTTTTAGTTGCTCAATCAGCCAACAAAATGCAACAGCTCAAAATGTTGTAACACTCGTTCAAAATTGCCATGTTGAGATTGGAATGGAAATGAGGACACTGAAAGGTAGGGTGCAGTGAAATGGAAAACTTGTGCAATGTTGGCTGTAGCACAACAGAAGGCAGTCAGGCCTCCAACATTGTTCATCGGACCGAACTGGAGGTTTGTAGACAAGAGACAGGAGATGATACCGCCGTGACATGGAAAGGGAAAGGCAAGGGGAGCAGAGGTGGATGGGTGAGAGAGCTGATGACCTTCCTGAAGAGACCCTGTAGACAATTGAGAATTGGAGTGTGATAATCATCTGCCACTGTTTCTCCTCCACTCATTTTGCAGTCATTAGTTGTAGACATACTCCAATATAGCCTTGAACTCATTAGCTGCACACACTTCAGTGAGAGCCAACTGTGGCTGTGTGGTCACCAGTGTGAGGGTTTTAAGAGGCTCGCTCTCCCCTACAGGGAAATGTTGAAAATCTGATTACAGATGAGATGTTGGCTGTAATCAGGGGAAATGTTAAGAAAACATCATCTGGTTTTACCCTGGGCTGCCCTACCACCCAGTGACTGTTCACCCACACAACAGGATCCCTAATAAATAAGACTACACCTTTTATTGTGCATGTGTGTGTATGTGTGCTAGAGTGCGCGCGCGTGTGTGTGTGACCTCCCCGTCCTTTGGCACGTGGAACATTTTGCACTGCTGTTTTTACAAGCCAGGCGTTAAGCTGTCCATCAAATGCCAGGAACATATCCCGGATCCCTATCCCCCCCTATCACACACACACAAACACACACACACACACACACATTGATTCCCCAGGAACCACAGTCGCAGTAGCGGTTGCCTCTCCTCTGCCAAGCTCTTAAACACACTGAAACCTACCTCTCCTCTCTTTACGGCCTCTTTTATACATGAGCCGTCTCTCTTTACCTCCATCCCTGGTTCATCCATCCTCCCTGCCACCCATCATTTATCTCTCTCTCTCTATATATCGCTCCCTAAATATCCTTTCTGCTTAGATACAGGCCACGTTATAAGGCACGGCAACTGCTGACTAGATGTGCTGTGATACAGCCGGCCTCATCTGGCCTCACCACCTCAGATTGGCTTGTTGTAAGATATGCTTGTAAATGTAAATCTTGACTTGGTGTGCGCCTCTCTATTACAGCTGCTTTTTAACACTCAAAAGAAAGGGTGCAAAGGTGGTGTGAATTTAAGTGCGTGTGAGTTTTTGCTTTATTACAGGCGAGCCAATATATCACAATGAAATTATCTTTATTAAATACTGAATATTGCAGGAAGCTCCAAGGTTACACCTGACTGCCACAAAATAGCTGTTTCACTGTAAATTAATCCCCACATGAGGGCTATATTGCATCCAAGATTTACTACTATGATGCCATTTTGGTCGTGTTGCTGTAAAGGAGTTTCATCTTTCTGGGTGTAGAGTGTCTGTGTCCCATGATGACCCATGGTAAATAATGATTCAAATGTTTTACTACTCTGAAAAAAATCTTGGGAAAGAAAAGAAGGGAAAGTGCTTGAACATAAGATGTTCCGTTTTTGCTAATCAACAGTTCTTATGGGTGAGCCTCAGAATAGACATGCAACCCAGGTCCCCTGCCTGAGCTGTTTAAGCTTTCAGCATGGTCCACAGAGCGATCCGGGGGAAATCCCCTCTGCTTGTTGTACACGGTCTATGAGGAACACACACGTATATGTGTACATACTCAAGCGTATTATGTGTCGTCTTTTCAGGGGCTGCCTGTGCTCTTGAACCCAGTATTGGGTGCAGTGGACTAATCTACAGCAGCACTCACGGAGTAATGCTGTTGAAGAAACTACAAGCAAGGCCATCCTGTATGTCACCTTTGTACCACATTCATGTTTGCTACACTATGTACTTGTGTGTTTTCAAAGGAAGCAGAAAACAAAGACCAAGAACCTGCTGCAAGATGCTTGGCCCCTAGGCAACAGTGATGTGCTAAATAGTGCACCAGAATGGACCATCTTTTAGCAAATGGTACATGTAATTATACTACTTCTCCACCTAAAATGTCCTTTTTAATACCTACTGTGCTTTATGTGCAATGCATATAGTGTGTAATCGATTAGTCTGGTGGAGTTAGTTTCAGAAATGGTAGCCCGTTTGTTTTTCACCATAGTCTCTTCCTACATTTAGTCCAGAGATTATAGCACATAAGTCTGCATCTTGTCACTTTCCTTCAATGTACTGACAGTGACTGGGAATGTTTAAATCCAGCAGGCTACTTAATCACCATGCTGTAAGAAAGAACGCCCTCCCCTTGTGTTACCACTATGTCCTCGTGGACCTCCTTGGGTGATGAGCCCTTAAACCGAGACCAAATAGATCCCCAAGACCGAAACCCAAATTCTTCCACAAATTACAGTATTCAGATGGTTTTGTGTCATAATTACCCGTTCAGCTTGGCTTGATGCTTTTCTCCATTTTGGTTTGGCCAAACAAACAACAACAGGCATTAAAAACAAAAGTCATTCCCAGTTCAGGCGTTTTCAGCACTTTGCCTGTGTGTCAATCAAGACATAAAATGCTAGGACGCTAGGACTGCATCCGGGAAAACTGTTAATATTTATAGATATTCCATGTCGACATATGCAGTACACCAGCCATCAACACTTTCAAAACAAAAATCAGTATTGGCCTTAGCCTTCAAAAACTCTGTTGAACCCCTGGTATATCCATACATCTGTGTGCACGAGAGAGCGTGTACCTGGGGAGAAAACACTGCAGAGAACCTTTGACAAATAAAAGGTGGGAGACAAAGGGGAAAGCTAAAAGGAGGGAAAGCATCACAGGGGCCATGATGGAGGGAAAAACATCAATACTGTGTGCATTTAGAGGAAGTGAGTGAAAAAGAGAGAAATACAGAGCCATGGGAGAGAGGCAGGGAGCTCCGCTGAGAGAGAGAAGGAGGCTTGAAAATCAAGAGGGGAAGTCCAAATGAGATTATCTGAAAGAAGTCGAAGACAATGAGAGAAGCATTCAGAGAAATAGACAAAGGATGGAGTGGAAGGCTTTCTATGAAGCGAGCTGAAGGAAAAATCAAGCCCTGGTCCACGCTGTGAATTCTGCTCAAGCAGATCTTCAGTTTTGCTTTCAATTCACACATAAAGACATCTAGTCGCCATTAATGCTCGAACAGTACTTGACAACATCATCTTACCTGCATATGCACACAAAGTATCCACGGTGATAGGCTGAAAAACCATGTATTGCTAATGTGCAAGTCAAAGAAGTATAAAAGAAGAAAACACAGCTTCTTCTGACAGAAAGAGAGAGAGAAAATACATTGAACATTAAAGGCAAGGTTCACATTGTTCTATAGGTTTTCTAGAAAAAGTAGAAACATTTGCCACAGAAGGACATATAGGGTTTTGGAAACACATGCTACTTTTGAATTAAATATACGTGGATTTTAATCTTTTCATCTGAATTGGATAAGAAAAACATAAAATATCCTGTCATGGAAAACTTGGGCATCTTGGAAAGCATCAGCATCAGTCAGAGGATTTGACTGGATGCAGTTTTATTATTTTTGCTGTATCATCAGAATGAAAAATGAGTCTGACATGTATGTCTCTAAATACCCATACGTGACCAAACTCAACCAAAAGAGGGCCAATTCAGATTCTAATCTGATTAATTTTAGCTCTCGTTGGAGTTGCGTTTTATTTTAAATAGTTAGTCAGACTCGGGATGGGGAAAAGGTTGAAGAGGCATCAGCACAGCTCAGTAGAGTCCTTCTTAAGATGTAAACTGAAATTACCTCTGGATAGACACATGTATCAACACTGAGAGTAACTGAGGCATACAGTACATTGGAAAATAATCCCTTTAACACTGTTTGAAACAGCATCAGCAACTGAAAGGCAATGGACTAAAATTGGTGCATTCATCTTTGTTGTCCAAACTTGCTGCCAACCCACAGGAAATCAGCTACAAACAGAGACTTTAGTCAGAGCCTGTGGGCGTTCAGTACCAACTTGGGACATCTGTAGTGGTTCAGGTTTGACAAGTTTGAAGAGCAAACTCTGGAAGGCGTCCTTCTATAACTGGAAGAGCAGTGCAATGACGTTGCCCGCGTTATTCATTATGGGATAGCTAGCCAGCTTCCATACAAAGTTACCTCCCAATGCGTTCTTTGATTTGGAACATTACTAGGTCACTGGCGTTTCACAAGTCCACAAGAAGACAGACAAGAACGCATACATATTTCTGTAGTTCTGCAGTGAACAAACTATTCTAGTAGTGCTTACTGAAGTCCCAATCTGCTCAACCAGAGACGAGGAGGCCTACAGAGGTCTGGTGTTGCAACTCCACACCCCAGATTTTTTCTTAGCCAGCAGTCTTTAGACACAATGGACTCAAGAGACTCTGCTGAGTCTATTTCTGTGTCCAGTAGCCGAAGCATTACATTTCTGCACACACAGGCACATGGAAAGGATGTCTAGTGGTGCCAGAGATTTTTTGGAAGTAGCACCTAGTGACCATCAGTGGTACTGCACTTGAAGTCACATCACAACTGGCTTCTCTTTTCAGACACAGGGCAATGTCCATCCTCTGAATAATAAGACACTTTTATAATTATGGGATGCAGACACTCTTTACCCCTAGAAAGATTACACTTGTTTACAACAATATGAGCAAAATAGTCCAATAAAATGTAGAGTGAAACAGCTCTTTTGTGGTCATCAAGTGTAACCTCTCTGAATCACATCAGGCTTCCTACACGTTTTTTTAATTATTTTTTTTAGATATGCATACTGCCAAGTATGCATTTTCCTGTTTTAAATTATGCAAATAGTGGGCTTTAACCAGGTCAACAAGGGAAATTATAGCAAAAAAAAAAAAAGAGACAAATGTAGGTAACCACTAATAATATTTTTTTTATCACACTGTATTTATCAGATGAGATAACATGCACATATTTAACCAACCAAACCAACCAAATGTGTGTGTGGAAGTGTGTGTGTGTGGAGTGTTTTGGTAGGGGTCACGTCAACAGACAGTCAGCGATATAATTGCACCTCATTAGTCGTACAGATTGGCACCTTACACTCCCCCGCCATTTTCCTCGCTTTGGACGACCCCATAGGACGGCTGCCACTCAGAAGAAAGCCATTAACCAATCACAGCGTGGTGTTTGTCACTAAGGGAAAAATAATGATAATCGTAATCCTTAGGATCTCCCGGATAACTCATTTATTTCATTTAAAAGCCAAATTACAGTGCTCAAATGCAGCGGAGGCCACAGTGGCACTCAAAGCAGAGCGTCAGAGAGGGATGAGCGACGTGTCGTGTCTTCATTAACGGTGCGAGAGAGAACCAAAGACTCTGCACGCAATTAATGCAACATCACAGTGCTGACGCTTATCACTCGCCCTCATTGAAATCCACACACACACACACACACACACACACTTATGCTGTGCGACATAGACACAACAGCGCACTGCTCATTACTCCTGTGGAGGTCTGGTCTCCATGGTCTAGGTGATGTGATGGGGGCTGTGGCAGCAGCCTCCCAGTTGTCTGACACACACACATGTGCACACATACACACACACACGCGTGCACCTACACACACACAGGCACATAACCTGCTATAGGGGATCAGGGTGAGGGAAACCTCTGATTTACCGCCTTTTATCTCAGGCACAGAAACACACACACACACTCTCTCTCTCTGTCTGTCTGTCTCTCTCTTTCACACGTGCACACACACACACACGCACGCACACACACACACACACACACACACACAGTAGAGTCATATCTTGATTAGGCGGCTTAGGTGGTCCCAGGGAAATACACTCATCTCTGTCTGTCTCTCTGCCTCCCCCTCTCTGGCATGTTGTTATCTCCAGGGTCCAAATGTTTGGAGATATCTTCACACACACCTCATGGCAAACAACCTCAGTTGTCTCCCTGGCCTGTCCTTCTTCTAACAGGCTCCTGCAGCCTTGACCGGACCCACAGCCCGTTTACAAAGGGTCGGCCCCAACATCTATTTAGACTAGTTTGTCAAAGGGGACAAACAGAAAGGTAAATGTGACGGCAAAGGGGTTTCAACTTCCAAAATGCTTCTCTGGAAAATTGGATTCCCAAACAGATGAGGAAATGAATTTCCATGTTGTTAAAATGGCCATATGATTGTATTCAATCCTCTTTGCCATTCTGATATATACAACTGATATAAATCAATAGTTTCAGGGGAATTATTATTTCCCTGTGGATGCCTGTCTTCATTTCTTGCAAGTTGTGTTTATTAATATTCCACCAGCAAGCTTTCTTTTGTCAAATTTGTAAAAATACATTTATATACTAACACAAAATGGTTATTCAGGCTAATAAATTGTTTGTGTTACTCCAGGCACCATCACACAAGTGGCTGCAAACACTGGCAAAGCATTTGCTGCAACCACCTGCAAACAGTTTCTTAAAACTGTCACAGTAATGTGATCATCTCTCATCTCTCCATATCACTGCTACTCCTTTTCAGCCCTGTGTACTTATCAACAAGAACAAGAATAGAAATTTGGGTACTGACACAGCCAGTGTAGTCCTAGAGAGTTAAACATATGCAGAAACTGTTAAGCAGGTTTCCTGTCAGTTGTGGACATAGTAAAATAAGCTATAAAACAACTTATCTGCGCTGTACGCAAAAGGCACTGAACATGTTCATTGGGCGAGTGACGTACATAATGCAGATAACATGTGTGAAGGGAAAAGACTTTGCATGACTAAAGGTACGTCAACTCCTCTCATGTCCGCACTTACAAAGGACCAGTGTGTAAGATTTACAACTATGAGCAAGCATGAAGAAGTGGAATAGAGTAATTGTAATTACATTTTCATTAGTGTTAATGAAAAATTATTGATGTTTTCGTTAGTTTAGAATGAGCATATACACAAAGGGAGCAGGCCCTTTTTTCATAGAGGCCACGTGCCATCATGTTTCTGAACAATCCAATCTCTGACCACACTGACAGCCTCTAACGCTGAAGTGTCAGTGGATGTGGGTTCTGCTACACGCTTTGAAAGAGAAGGGTAGATGTAGTGTATTCAGCTAAGCTGAGCTCAGACAACAGAAAGTTTGGGCCCAAATTCCAGCTTCTCAAGAATCGCTAGAGGAACCCACTTCAGACCTCACTGGGTCCACTAATGCCACTCTTAAAACTTTCTTGCACACCCATTGGGGCCGTCCCAGGTCCCAGTCAATATCAAACATGTTTGACATTTATGCTGTGTTCACACTAGCAGTGAGAGACCGACAAGCTACAATACATTTTCAGAGGAAGATGGCAATATGAAGTGACAAGACTGCGTCTGACACTTGACGCTCTATGTCGGGTGGGATGCCCGTTCCAAACCCCCCATCGATGATGTGCTTGAGTGATTCTCAAGTGGCAACACAGCAACAATATCTCTGGCAATACTGACAGAATTATACCTTCGGTCACTCAAATTTGAATGCAGCTGGTGGTTTTGTCAAGTTACTAGCCATCTATGCAAACTTTTGCTATTTTCAAATCTTATAGTGAGCGCAATTTATGACTTCACCACTAGATGCCACTAAATCATACACACTGGTCCTTTAAAGAAGATGATTACTACATAACTGCAGACTTCTATTTGTTTCATAATAGGGCTTTCTCTGATTTGTCCAGCACCTGTCATATGACCTTTTTCCAAAGTTTCAGTTAAATTCTCCATGTTATAAAGTGACTGTTGCCTGCATGCACAGGAGGTTTGCTATTACTCTAGAAACGTGTAACATTTTCTGTGTCTAGTGTCGCTATCACATGGAGCGCCATGTTTTTTTCAGAAGTGTAGTTGTGAACGGGTACTAAAATGTGTGGAAATAGTCTAATACTATTGTTAGGTACTTCTGTGAAGGAAATGAAAGAAAAGGTCTAGTGTACTATAACAATGACTAAATGTAAATGCTATAGCCATACATTATAACCAGTCTTTTCATATTTCAAGAGAGCTGTGTAGTTTGTCCCCATAAAACAGGTTTTAAGTCTTACTATCTTTATCTCTATATCTGTCTTCTTTAAACATAGGTCAAGAGTCAAGACAAAGATTAAATGACAACACTCAAAAACTGCATTTGTGATGACAAATATTTCAAGTATGAAAATATATAAAGAAATAGAGAAAAAGGGTTTTAACATTGAAACAGGAAACACTGCAAGTTGGGTCACGGAGAGCTGGAGCCTATCCCAGCTGTCTTCGAGTGAGAGGCGTGGTACACTCTTGACAGGTCACCAGTCTATCAAAGGGCTAACACAGAGAAACACACAACCATTCACACTCACATGCACACCTACGGCCAATTTAGAATCACCAGTGTATCTAACTGTCAATGACTCCTCCTACTGTCCAAAGACATGCT
This sequence comes from Planiliza haematocheilus, assembly GCA_005024645.1. Taxonomy (NCBI): domain Eukaryota; kingdom Metazoa; phylum Chordata; class Actinopteri; order Mugiliformes; family Mugilidae; genus Planiliza; species Planiliza haematocheilus. The sequence goes on along the minus strand of SRSE01000365.1, from coordinate 8,581,955 downwards.
CGTCTTTGGACAGTAGGAGGAAGGCGGAGCCCCTGGAGAGAACCCACGCAGACACAGGGAGGACATGCAAAGTCCACACAGAAAAGCTCCCTTCGGCCTGGATTCAAACCCTTATCTTATCTTATTATTAATGAACTATTAATTTATTTGACGTTACATCTTTGTAACATCTTTTATCGACATTTTTGAAGTTTATTAGTCACTGCTGCTTTGTTTCTGCTCGGCTGTCAAAGCTGCAGCACTGACATCTTCCTGCTCATCTTGCTTTGAGCTTTTGCATTTATCTGTCCGGTCATGCCAGTTGATATTGCTCATGGTTCCTACTTATAGCCTCCATAACTGTGATCCATTCCAGGGGCTGACTCATTCAATGAGTCCACATTTCAAGCCCGGTCTTGACATGTCGACAGTGCACCATACCCAGTTGACAAGGCCTGTCCCATTCCTAAGCATCCTCTAAATGTGATGGGACACATCCAGTGTACATGCTGTACCGCCCTAATAATCTTCCAACTCAAAGCTGTCACTTCAGTGTTTGTGTCGTCGTTGACCACTGAGAAAATAAGGACATACTCTGTTTCCACAAGCTACTTTTTAGGTCATTTCTGGTTGCTTGTAAATGTCAAACGGTAATGGACCCATGATATCTTTTCGCAGAGTGAACAAACAGCTCTTCATCGTGTGTTGAAGCTTACAATGAAACTCACCTTATTTAGACCTGGTATGCCATTTTTATTTTTTCATCACATCCTGTCAACACATCATTAAAAACAACAAATAACAAAGGAGCATATAGCTGTCACCTGCCTGTCCGGGGGTATTTCTTGCTCATGTTAATATTCAAGGCTGTATAGGAGTTGGAATACACTGCTTGTAATTTTACAGGACACAAGAATCAACCTTGAATCTCCAGCCATAATCCTCATGTACATAGTAACGCATGCAGCTTTGTGTGACAGCAAGTAAACCGTGGTGAGGAAATTCTTGCAGGGGACCAGCAGCAACAACACTGAAGGATGATTGACAAAAGAACACAAGCACACACAAACACACACACACACACACATCTCTGACTCTGATCTGGTTGACTGGGCTCTGTTCAGGGCGTAATGACTGTGCTATGTGGTTTTTATTTTTCTTACTCCCGTAAAGTTGACTCACGCTCCACTGCATGGTGCGTGTGTCGAAACGCTAACAGAGGTCACTCTTCTCATATTCACAATAACTGATGAAGTGGTGCGATCGGTGACTGTGGCCAAAACTATTGCAGACACGTTTCAAAATGAGTCTGAGGAGGAGCTGTTCAATTTTTCAACTGACTGGCCGTTGAAAGCCTGAGCTGCTTGTGTAAATACACGACCACACACATGTACCATTAACATTCGGATGTAACATTCAGATGCACAAACACACAGACATGCACAGCCTTGAAGCAAAATAAGCAACACATAAAAAGGAAGCATAAAAATAATACATGCTTCTTCATCTTCAATCTGCTGAGCAAAGTCACTTTATCCATTTTGCTTGCATGCCCAAACAGCAGTGTGAAAACATACACACACACACACACACACGGACAGATATATCATGCATTCTGGGCCTACAGTGCCGAGGCGTTTAGTAATTGAAAACAGGGCTGAATAATCTGAGAGAATGACAGCTCTGAAAGATTATGTGAACTCAAACATTAACACAATTAAGTGTGTGAGCACTGGAGTATGTCGCAGCATTAGACACTGTCTTAATAGTCCCACAGCACGAAGACAGAGGAATGTGTGTGCATGTGTGTGACATCCCGGATCACCATGGTGCAATGAAGACAAACCAGATCCAAGGCAGTAGCTGTGTTTAAAGCACCAAATGTTGCAAATCCAGTAAATGCGTTGTTATTTTTTATCAGTTTGATTACAAATTCAGAAATCCAGCCAGACCTCTCCTGAATCTTGTGAAAGGAAAACCACAGTGATAACAAATAGCCTTATTTTTTATAGCACTGATCCGCTTGTTAAAGACAGACGATTTATCAGACAGTGAGCAAATGATTCAATTGTCTCCTGGTGATTCCACGCCTTAGCAACAGCCGCTGGGTCGGCGTGGCGACGGCCCAGTTCTGATTTATCTAGCGGGCTGCACTCAGGTGCTGTTTTGTTAACAGGATTGCAGCCATTTATAACTGTGTTTCATTACTGTACTAAGAGCCGATAAGATGATCACTCACGTACACACACACACACTTCGCACACACAGAGGCGCTAATTCAATCCGCTGACAGGGAAACACGGCAAACAACATCCATTATGGCCTCAGAGCTAATTGGTTATGTGGGGGGGTGGAAGGGTGGAGGAAGGAGGAGGGTAAAGGAAGCTGGAGGAAGCCTGGATTTGGTGGGGGATTTCTACAATGAGGTGTACCTCCGGAGAATATTTTGTCTATTTTTCACCTCCCATTGTTTGCAATTATTCATCACGTCTATCTCTCCCACTCTCACTTTACAGCTAAAAGCAGAGTAAGTCTCTTTTTTAAAGTGCAAGATGAAACTCTCCTTCCCTCCTCCGGTCTGTCCTTCTCTTCTTTTTGTACTTTCCCTCTTGCCATGGGGTAAAGTAGAAATGAGAATACCTGCCAATAAAGCAAATGCATCCATGTGACCAGCAGCAAGCAGTAACCCCAAAACAAAGATGGCATTTTGGCCCCAGGTGGCATCAAACTACTGGTGACATTTAATAATTCCCTCTATCCCACTAACCCCCTCTACCTCCCTCCTCAATCACCCGACTTACTATTACTATTAAAGATAAATCTCCTCCCATACGTAGAAGAAGCAGGGAGAAAGAGACAGGGTAATGATGAATTACCGCCATTCATGCAAAGTCCAGATCTTTTAGGATTCCTGGCTTTGGCTCTGTTTATTTACTTCCTCCATCACACCACATCAGCAACAGGGTGATGGTGGATGAATGACTGGAAAGGCAGGCAAGATCGTCAGACAGATGGAGTTGCAGGGAGAAATAAATAATGTCAGCAGAGGTGTTTGAGGGGAGGGGAAGGAAAAGAGAGGAAAAATTATAATAAAGAAAGAGAGGAGGAAAGAAAGCGGCTTGAGTGCCTAAGGGAAGTGAGACGGATTTTCAGACAGAGGAGGAGAAACAGAAGAGGCATGGGGGGAGCGATGGATGAACAAATTTGGAGGGCAGGAGCTAAGAGGAAAGATAAAAGCATGAATGAAGTGTGTGTGTGTGTGTGTGAGAGATAGAGAGAGAGAAAGCCGGCACCAATACGCTCCAATATGTTGTTGAACACAACTTAGGTCATTAGTTGGAGCTGCTGGGCAACAAATACGGCTCATGCAGGTACAAAGATGCACACACGCAAACACGCTAGAAAGACATGAGTTGTTGACACGTTGTTAAAACAACAGTATGGGTTTTTACCAAGCTGTATGGGGGGTGATTTTTTTTTCTAACTCATTTGTTTATTTTTTATTAAGGTTTAAAATTCTGCGTAATTAAGAGTGTTCCCACTTTGAGTCACAGGTGTCATATAGGCGCTGCCACAGGTTACAAGCTGCTAGCCTTGGTCTCTCTGCTAGTCCTCACCTGAGCTAATGACAAGCTTTCAGCTGAGTTTGAGGTTTTAGTCCATTTTAGATCATTTTGAATACAAATAATAACTGGCTGCTTTGCTGCAGCTCCTGCCAGAACAGCCGGAAAATGAATTTGGAGTTTTATTTATATGGTTGGTGTCAGTGTCCAACATACTGTAGCTAGCCTGGTTGCTGAAGTTAACTATCCAATTTGCCAGCTAATGAATTAGCCTTAGGCTAGCCTTCCAGCAATTGTTAATACTGTTAAATAAAGTGTGTCAGTTTGAGGTTGGGAAATAAATAAATAAATAATAAAGTAGGTAACATTTATGTCTAATTGACGTTACTTCTTCCATACGATCAATGTTACAGCAACAACATTAATGATAGACTTGGTTCGGTTTGATACATAAGTGTTGAGCTGTGTTCATTTATATTAAAATATTAATGTCACATTACAGCATGGATCCAGACATAACCTTAGTCTAGATGTTGAAGCGAGGTAATATGTTAGTCATTGAAGTTTGACAGTTAAGTAATCTTAAATGACTGGAGAACCAAAATATGTCAGTCAGTCAGTCATTTTCTATACCCGTTTAGTCCTGTGTAAAGTTTTCCTCTAGGTGATTCAGATAGGCTGCAGTCATGTCTTCCATGATGTGAAGAACTGGACTAACAGGACTTCTCATCTGTGCAGAAAACACTTTGAAAGTCATCACTTCCTCACTGATTAGTAGCTATAAACTAGAAAAATTAGTTTATAGCTACGCTACAAGCAATATCTGGCCTTGTGGTGCACAGCAGATCTGGTGAATATTTGTGGCCTCTGTAGATATAAAAACTTTATTCTAAACAAAATGATTCATAGTTACAGTGTATTAATTACATTAGATAGATACTTTATTTAGCCCATGGGAAATTTGCTGTGCAGTAGCTTCATCACATAGAAACAGTATAGTAATATGAATATATAATGCTATGTAAAAAAAAAATACAGTATTGGCAGCAATGACACTGTCGCTTCAGTGAAAAAAAAATACAACACACTGAACTTTAAAGTGAAATAAATTACTTACATAATCTAAAAACTTGTAATAGACACTGGGAAAATACTGGAAATACTGTAGAGCATGAAACATACCAATCAATAAAAAGCATAGAGCTGTTTTAAAACATGTCTCTCATCTAATGTGGCTTTGAGGCTGGTAGTAAGTTCTCATATACAGTGTCAGCCGCCGAGGAGCATCTTTCTGCATCCAGTCTGTCATAATCACGCGAGATTGAGGTGATAAGCAAATCTGTGTAGATTGGGTTGCTGGGGTTGGGAGCCCCAGGGGTTGACCCCGCACATCCTCTCCTCCACTTCCTTTTGCTGATTAGTACTATTGTCACTGTCATTGTAATAAACCATCCAGTAGAAACACTGCCTACAACCACTATATAGACTGGAGTAAAGCTTATGTCCTCAGGTACTGGGTTTATTCCTTTGTCAGATGGTGCGACTGCGTCTCTTGGTCCGTTTTGGACTTTCAGGTTGAGAACATGTGAGGGGAAGTCTTCGTATCCAATCATGGTGCAGACATATCTCCCTTCATCCTCTGGGTTGACTGGGTGCAACGACAGCGAGCTTTCATTGCTGTCATTTATTCGCTGTCTGTTCTTGTACCAGATGTAACCTGGGTTGAAGGTCAGATTTGCAGCACAGTTGGGGACACAATTCAGCCTTATTCTCTGACCCTCGTATGCTGTCCAGTGTGTAACATACACTTTCTTTCCACTAACAACATCCTCCACAATGATGATCACAGGAGACACCAAGATACGGAGTTTTACACCATGACCACCATTGCATGTTGCTATCATGCGATCACCAGTAGTGCGACTATAATTGTATGCAACATAGTAAGTGGAATCATCGTTTTTTGTTAAATTTGTAAGTTTCATTGAGCAGTTTTTGGTTCTACTGTTGTTTTTGAGACCAATCTTTTCATAAGCTGTCATGTCCAAGGGTTTAGGTTTTAATTTGAACCAGTCTGCGGAAAGGACAGTAACATCACTTAGATAGGAGCAGGACATCACTACTGATGAACCCTTTAGGCCACAGATTATTTCATGTTTGTAGTTCACACAGCTGCGTGATGGCAATCCAACTGAAATAAGAAAAAAGAGTACACGATTTAACTGTTGCATGATTAGCTTTCTTATAGAACCAAATGACCGCAATGATGTGATGCTGAGAGTACCTGCCACAGGAAACAGTACCAAGAACAATGCCCAAAATACACTTCCTTCTGCCTTCGCCCCCATTTGTAATTCACACGAACTGTACCAAAATTAACAATGAAAACAGACATAAAGGAAATAATATGGGCAATCCAAAGCAGCCTACATGTTAGTTCTGGATAAAAATGGCATGCAAAAACAATACAAAAGCTCACAAATACTGTCAATGCTGGCGATTACAGACTGATCGTAAACATGACATTATTTAGTGTTTTTTTTTTTTTTGCAATAAATCACAATTAATCCATTGATCAAATTCTGCAAATTCAGCTCTCTTTCTTTTATATCTTTGTAAACATATATATTTTTTCTGAAACTGATAATAAATGATGAAACAGATAAAAGATCACACTTACAGCAGACAGTAGTGCAGTCTGGTCAGGGAGCACAAAAACAAAGCATCTGTTGCTGTGAAAAGATGAACGGTTGTGAAATGAGTCCCTGATGAGCTACATGTGGAAAGCCCCATTCAAACCCTTCCAATTTTCATTTTGGCAAAACCCGGATGTACAGACAGGTTGAAGGGAGTAATGACAAGCGTATACTTAGGAAGCAGTGGTCAGCTTCGTGTTCAGAGTTCCTTTCCCAATAGCCACACGAAAGAGAGGCCTGAAAACAAAGCACACAGACGGTGTGCTAAAGGAAATTAAAATGACTAATTTACTTCTTAAAATGAGATCATCCACTGCAGATAAATGCGGAAATCTGTCTTGATGTAGAATCCTAAGAAAGTGTACACATTTTAGCTCTCTCTCTCTCTGTCGATGTGCATGTTTATACACATAGGGAGAGACATGGTCACGCATTTTTAAAAGGACTCACTGTGGAGTGTTGTTATTTTTTTCTATATATTTTTCAGATTTGTATTGTGCTTTTTGGTTTTACCCTGTCTTGTTTTTGTGCATATATATTTTGCCAAATTCCGTGCTACTGTGACAAGGTAATTTCCCATACGTGGGATTAATAAACATGTCTTGTGTCCAGTGTTATGTAGTGTAATATACTTTTAGCGGTTGTCATCATCGGTGCGTTTTCACACTACTTTAGGTAGACATCATGTCAGTTTTGAGTCATGCCACCTGTCAGGATGTTCAACCGCTTCAAAGCTTACTTGTAACTCAGCTCTGTTTAGCAGTTGCACCATATATGGTGTTGAGTGTTGGTTAGAGCTTCCTACATGGCTAGCTAGCTAACCAGCTTCATTCATTAGGAAAATCCAAAATAGCTACTTGCAGGGGTTGACAGTGTTGCTGAATGACAACAGTTGCTCTTGATCAACCTACAGAAACAGTGTCTCTTAAAAAATTGTCAGTGTGAAAATCATTTACGGATTTTGTGCATGGATAGAAAAACAGATTTGTCACCGTACTGGGCTGTGTTCTGTTTCTGGGAAACCAATTACAATCTATGTTATACAGTTAATCATAAGGATCACAATGGTGGCCAAGAGACCTCAGTATGCTGCAACTTAAGAAGACAAATGTAAACAGATGAAACATAAACCAAGTTATCAGTTTGACAATACATGCAGAGCAAATACAAGACCAGCAAATATAGAAACATGATGCAAGTAGCAAAAATGACAATGGGAACTTCAAAAAGTGATGAACCTAGCTAGAACACACTTGCTGTTCATAGCTTTATGACTTTTGGAGTGGTTGACATCTGCAACCCATTAGTTGGGTTGGAAATGAGCTGAAATGTAAGTTGTGTTTTTTGTTTTATTTTAACACCCTGACTACATGAATCCCTATAATGATTTTTTTGCTTTGCTTATCATTAAGATAAGCAAAATACAGATTTTCATTCACTCATTCATTTTCTGTAACCACTTGTCCTGCTTGCTAGAATCAACAAGTGCATCTTGACCTGCTCAGCCATGGAAACCCATTCTGTGAAGGTCTCTACACACTGTTCTTGAGTTAATGTAAAGGCCACATGGAGTTTGGAGGTCTGTAGCGATTGACTCTGCGGAAAGTTGGCAACATCTGCGCACTATGCACCTTAAATAAACAAAAATAACTTATTCATCTTCTGTAACCACTTGTCCTTTTAAAGGTCGTGTGAGGCCTGGAGCCTATGCCAGCTGTCATGGGTACAGTCAGTCTATGGCAGGGCTAAAATAGCCTCATACCCAATTTAATTAATAGTATTTAGTAATATTTTAATTGTAATTCAAATACCAACGTAGGCTGGACTATATTTGAATGTAATCATGGATGTGACAACGTTGCTTTTAAATGCTCATAATACTTTTTGATTCAAAATCTAAGAAAATGGTCTTCAGGCATGACAGTTAAAGGTAACAGGCCTCTGGGCTACAAGAATTTATAGTTTTTCTTCACAACAATTTTCAGCCCTGCTTGGTTGTGGATACTTTTGTAAACAAAAAAGCATCCAGTTTTTAGAGCTTATTTTACACTGCTTCCCAGGGTCAGTGTCATTTGGAAGAGATGCAAAATGTTTGAATTCATTCTGAAACTCATGAAACCCCTCTTCAGTTTCTCTCATAGCGTCTATGCAGACAACATCGTATTTCAATGTGGGGAAATCATGCACAAATATGGCCTCCTATTCTTTAAAGGTTATAAAGCCATATAAAGAAAGCATTAAACCCAGTGGACTCTGAGGACATCTATAAAAGAAACATGAAGACAGCTCATTAGATCGCATTGCTCCTGCCCATTGCTCAGGGCTCTGGGTTTGTAGTTCTTGCGCCATCTGAATCTTTGTGCTTTGGCCTTGGTGGTAGCTGATTTGTGAATGGCAGCCCTGAATACCAGCTTTGTGACGCTCACACTGCACAGTGTTGTTTGACATAGTGTCACACAAGAGATGAGAGGTTGATTAAAATCTGTGTTAAATTTTGACACAGCGTTTCTGCAAGGTTCAGCTGCATTCTGCTTACAGTAAATGTTTGTCCATCTCTGTGGCTGAGCTTTGACACGAAACTACTTTAACGCTAGGCTCTTTCCTCCCTTAGATTAATGCATGAAAGAATTCCATGACTTTTATTAGTGTTTACAGTTTTATAAATCCACATACGGATGACATTCTGACAACTTTACCATTAAGATGTGCAAAATATTCAGATAATCCTTTTATAGAAAAACAAAGGTCAGGTCTGTGCTAGATTAGTCATGCCACCTTGAACTTTCCCCACCTGCAATTTTTTAGTTTTGAATGAGACAAAAACAGAGTAAGTAAGAATATGTTTGGATCTTAATAAATCGGTGATGATGCTCAACTGCCACAGTGGGTTATTTGCAAAGAGGAGTTAAGTAATGACCTGGCCTCATATTGGGACCAACCAACCAAGTCTGGGAGTTTTTTGACAGAAGCAGAAGAAGAAGGACTTGCAGCCACAGAGCAAACATCATAATGCTGAATGTTATGCATAGCTAAGGGAGCTTAACTCTACAGCACTGGTCTTCCCCATTCAGCCAATGAGTTCACCACTGTTGCTAACTACGCTCAGCTAGTGGTATGTACATATGTGTGCTACGTTAACAGTAATTTCTAAACTATATGTTGTAAAGCTGCATTCAAATGGGTTCAAGATAATAGTGCACATGAACGTTCACACTTTGTAATATTCACAACCTAGTATACGGACGTTTTTTGAAAGATCAGAGTTCAAAAGTTGCATGATGTGATTGCTGTTGTTTACAGAATCGAACTTTAGTTGTAGTTTACTTGTTTATAGTTTTATGATATGTCTGAGGAAAATGCTGTCAGTCTCTCCAGTTTCATCTTGTCATTATGACTTTGCATATTGTCCATGATGTTACCCAGTCAGTAGTTTGCTAAACTGCCTGCATGAGTGGCCTATAGCTGCCATCAGATGCATGATGGGAAAATTTCAAGCTGATGTGTGATTTTGTGTCAGTGACTTTCAATGTCATAACCACAAATTCACAGCTTCCATTTTAAGGCAGCATCTGTGGCAGAAGTGGAAATTACCAGTGACTGCATGTGTTCATTTACCTTTAAAATGAGTCATTATTGACTAGACTCATATATCTGTGAGTATATCACAGTACGCACATTTCCACGTGGTTTAGTCAGTTTGCTGTTAAATGTTTGTTCATATATGTACCGATGCATGTGGACATCCGTTGTTGACATCCTCTGAATCAGCCACGCATCCCCGGTGATCTTTGGAGTCATTTACTCTTGCACTTCCTTTTACAGTCCACAATTTGCCTCTGGACCAATTTCAATTAATTCCTGTGTCAGTGTTGCACATTAGCCAACCGGCCAGAAAACAAACGGTCCTCAGCAAACAAACAAAATCAAGAATTAAACCAATGGATTAATTCATTCTTGAGGCAATGTAGGAGTCAAGCCCAAGAAAACAAAACATTGACAATGATTCAAAGCAGAAGCAAAGCCATATGGTTTGAGTTTATATTTCGGTGTGCATGTAATTTGTGTCATAGCTTTATCTGAGTAGTACGTAAACACACTTTAATAAACGGGGGTGAGGGAGAAGGGAGGGAGAGAGGAGAGTACCATGGTAGCATTCACTTGTTTCCCTATATCTGCTTTCTCTCCATGTAGTTCCTTCCACCTCTCACTCCTTTCTGTGATACGTTTGGTATGTTGATGGATACAGCACACTCAGCAATATTTCAAGGTATGATAGAGGCACAAAAAACTCTTTCATGGCAAAACAAACAGGCTCCGAGCTGCTTAGGCATGTGTTGACAAATGGGGAGGGAGCATTAAGTACAGTCAGAAATGGCAACGTGAATCCCCTGAAGAATAGAACGAAAAAAAATCCGACTACTTGCTTGGACCATAACCATAACCATAAGACTGAGTAAGCCTCATAGTGATGGGTATGCGCACACACACACACACACACACATCAAGCAGTCCTTTGAGGAGCCTGGGGCCTAGAGGGAATAATGGTTAGCAACCTGAAAAATGCCCTCATAACAAAAGGCCTCCGACAGTAATAAATGAAATAGTTGAGCCAAACACATTAATCCATGCCGGTGTGCAAGAGTGTTTGTGTGTAATTCGGTGTTTGTGTATTTCTCTGCATATTGCTGCTGGTATCTGTCAGTGCTTTTGTGCGTCCGAAAACTCAATGCATTTGAGGCACGGCGTGTGTTTGCAATGTAACGTGTGTGAAAACTGAGGGGCAGCTGGAAAATCTGTGAGATCGCTGTAGTGTGAGAAGGTGAGAGGTAGTAACACACTGCCAACGTGAACACTCTCGCTGTCACTCTCTGAAACTACGCAAAAAATGTGTCCACACTGCTACCGGAGGGACATCAATTAAATCTCCATGAAACAGAATATTGACTGCATTTGCATGAAGAATGTGCTTAAAACCACTGAGGTGTTTTACCTTACATGGACCTCCTTAAGTTAAGTCTGTTTTCTGAAGCCATAAAATCCTATTAACTGATTTTCCAGACATTGGCACATCTGGATTTGTCCTCTCTCCCATCCAACAGAGAACAGCGTCTTTGGACAACGTGCTTTCACAACTGGCTAATAGTTGAAGTAGTCTGTTTGTTTGGATTGGATGTTTGTATCCTTGTGGTTTTGCTTCAGTGGCAATTGAAAACACTGGAGAAAAAAAAATACCTCTGCATGCAATTGTAATCCTTCAATCAATCAGAGCAACAAATTATATGACATACTCTTCATGACAAATGTTGACTGTTAACTGGATAAAGTTATTTCACTGTCAATATCTTTTACCACTGAGGTGATAATGGCATCTAAACATCTTGTTTCTCCGGTGACAGCCATTTTGTTGTAAACAAACTCAATGGCGCTCAGATGACCCATATGAGCATATCACTACATAAAGTCCACTCAAAGAATTTGATTGGCTCAGGCGAAATGAAGTCCAGACAGAGTAAATTTAGTCCAAAATTCTCCCAATATAATTTTGTGGCCAGGCTAGAAAGCATCATCAACATGCCCACTGGCTTGTTGTGAAGTCTCAGGACAATTACCTGCTCAGTGGTACACTACTCAGACTTTATACTTGAGACCCGGCAGTGTGAAGTTTATTTAGATCAAATGAATCTGACATTTGTGTTCTCACATTTTTTTGTCTAGATGAGGTTACAGTGCCGATGGTTGGGTCAACAACTCGTCGCTCCTTTTCTGTTTCCAGTTTCTTAAAATGACCACATGACCACAATCATTCCATGAACTTAAAGCAGCTGTTTGATAAAACATGCTTATTCGCTTGTTGTGGTACCCACAGCTAGCAGTCGTTAGCAGTTACCCATGCTAAAAACAGACCTGGCTGCTGCATTGATTTATGTATCATTCACGCGTTACGCAATTCAACCTATGAAAACAGCTGCAGCATGTCTTCTTTCGCTCTGGACGAATTTACTAAATTCTGATTTAAAAAATAAATAATGATTTTAAAAAAGACAGACATTGTGAGGTTTATTTTGATTTGGGCTCGCATGATCCAAATTTTTAAACACAGTCTGTGTTACAAATTGATGTCCTTAAGTGTGAAAGATTACCAGAGAAGAGGGGAGAGTCCAGTGAAAAACACAATTATGGGATTATGGGAATTGTAGGATCCAGCATTTTTGGAACGTAGCCCATACTAGGGACTAAAAATCAGGACACCTCAACGTCTCCTGCTTCCAGTTTTACAAATCTTTGTTTGATCTTTGCCTCGCGTGTTTACGGATGTTCACTGCTTAATCATTGCAATACCTCTTTGACTTAACCGCACACGCCCTCCCAAAGATGCTTTTTAAAGCCTGATTTTTATTTGTCAGCACAAAAAATGTGTTGAGTATTTTCTGATTCATCCAAAAACCTCATTTTCAGGTGTCAAAAATGCAACACGTCAAATTTGGCCTGCTTAGTGCTGACATTCAATCCTTTGTCCCTCCCCCATTTTTACATGTTTAACTTCCCAATTTTTCATCCTCTCTTACTTTTCTCATCACTATCACTCTCTAAACTGTATACATTTTCTCTCCCTCTATTTCCAAATTGTGTATTTTTAGTCAGCATTTGGCCTCACCTTGTTCTTCCCCTCATTCTCTTTACTATAGCTCTCTCTCTCTCTCTCTCCAAACTGTGTATATTTGGGTCTGTCTATGGGGAGTCAGGGGTCATTATTAATCTTGCTAGCTCTCCTACCTTCAGGCATAACAGCAGGGCAGCATCTGTGTGTGTGTGTGTGTGTGTGTGTGTGTGTGCGTGTGTGTGAGGGAGAGTGAAAGGAGTGGTTGCGAATGAGCCAGTTACGCTGTTCGAGTAAAGGTGTGGGAGAACATGTTTTAGTGAGTGCAGCGTCTATGCCGTTTAGGTGTGTGAGTGTGTGCATGTGTTTGCATGGTGCGTGTGCGAAGGAGAGGGAAAGTGTATTTTGCCATGATGGATCATGAGAGACCCACATTCTTAATGCACACTCGCACAAGACAGACACCCATGAGAAATGAAGGGGAGTAAGAGAGAGAGAGGGAGCATAGAGGGGGAGGGAGAGAGAGAGAGAGAGAGAGAGAGAGAGAGAGAGAGAGAGAGAGGAGGAGAGAGAGAGAGAGAGAGAGAGAGAGAGAGAGAGAGGGAGAGAGAGAGAGAGAGAGAGAGAGAGAGAGCATGGCGAAGCCCTGTTCCTCCTGAACTCATTAACCGTTGTCCTCTTCGCCCTCCCTCCCGCACTCCCACAATGCCGAGCAGCGGCGTGCATCAATAACGCCAGTGACAGCACGAGGGGGACGGGTCAGACAAGCAACCGCCATCTCCCTGGCAACCACCACTATGGCCACCATCGCCACGACAACAATTGCAGAGCGCACATGGGGGGGTGTCCCCCTTCCCCGCTGGCCCAGCTCCCCTCCTGCAGCCGTCACACAGCGAGGGCCGCCGTGCCTGCTGCTGTTGGATCAGAAGCAGGCTAAATCCGCAGCACGGCTCCGGCATAGGACTAGGCGAGAAAAAGATGAGTGATCTCGATTCTGAGCTGAACTGAGCGGACAGGAGATTCAGTCTGCGCTAGGGACGGCAGCATTAGGCTACTTAGCGTTTCAAGAGGGGCGCGAAGGTTCAGGGACGTTCTAGAGGGAGAAATCCCAAAAATGAGTCACTGCAGCTGGTCTGTGAGGCCTGACGAGTGCAAGAAGCAACGGTGTGTCCACACAGGTTACAAGCCAGGAACAGCACACAACAACAAAAAAAATCTAACAGAATTTAAATATAATATTTGGTGCATCATCTGACTTTGACATTATTTTATCATAAACTAGGTCATTCATATAGTTTGAAATTAACTTGTATCTAATGACTCATAATGATCACATGATTAGTGGCCATAGTATAAATAATGGAAAAATGACACTGATGTTTGGCCTCTTTTAGCCAGTTGTTTTGGTTCTGCTAGTCACATTTCATGAAACTTCTCTCATCTCCCCCGTGGCTATCTTGCAAAAAAGTTTCTGATGAAGCTATGGCACCCTACCTGCCCAGCACCAAACAGCAAACTCAGCTAAAAGCACATTCACTTTGAGGCCTCAAATGTGCCCCAAAAATATTGTCTGCTGGTTGAGGAAATTCACCACTATGTCAGAGTGTTTTGTTATTTTTGGAACCTGGTGGCGAAAAACGGGACGCAGCTTTGTCATTTAAGTTCGTACCGAAGGAAAGATGAGAAAGCATCAAGAGTCCCCACTGCTGGATGACTTCACTTCAACTGGCTTCTAGCCTATTGAGCTTACCACGGAGAAGACTATCCTGTCCATTTACAAAGTTGACTTTCCACTAAATCATAACACCTCGCCATTTAAAGCAATCAGGAACAATCATTTTGTTAGCAACTCCCAGTGCAGCTCCCGTGAGGTTTTGACAGCGTGCCAGTGTCAAAGCTTTTAAACGCTTAGGAGCAAACAGTTTGCACATTTCTGGCACCGAGAATCACCATTTTTGTAATTCGGTTTGAGTTTTGTGAATTTTTTTATGTGGCCCGGGTGCCTCACTTTATGTAAACCCACTGATTTATGCATTTTTAGATGTATTTTTAATGGAAATATGCTCTGATTGCAGCAGAACATCAAGATCAAGAGTGTACCAATAAATAAAATCGCTGGAATCAAATTGGCCTACAAATGAAATTATTCCTTAGCTACAAAAGTCAGCTGTTATTTCACCACAAAGCTGAAATGTACTTCTATTTCTACCAACTACTAACTGCCATGGAGATGGAAAGAATAAAACGTGCTGTTCCCACAAAAAAAAAAAAATGCAATCTGCCTGTGATGAATCCTGCTTACTCATTTTTTTTAAAGATGAGAGAACAGAGTAGCCATTAACCTGTTTTGCCAAAATAAAACAAAAACAAAAAACAAATGAAGCCTCGTGCAGAAGTGTTGCCTGGGATTTGAAAAGAAGCACGTGTAAGACGAGCATTAGTATGCTTTGCAGAACATGCTGCGACTGGTTTTTAAGGTTGAACTCTTTTCTCGTATAAGTTTAAAGACCAAGATTAAATCAGATTAGCCCTAACACTGAGAACTTGTTTGTGACACGCTCATATTCAACAGAATCCTAATCCCATTACTAAAAAGACATACCTGTATCAAAAAGGCATAGATAGATAGATAGATAGATAGATAGATAGATAGATAGATAGATAGATAGATAGATAGATAGATAGATAGATAGATAGATAGATAGATAGATAGATAGATAGATAGATAGATCATTGCTATCTTTCTGAGCCCTGCAACTTTCTGAGTTCTGGATTTAGGTTAAAGCTTACAATTAGATTATTAGGTATTTAGTTGAGATGGTCAGTGTAAGAGACCAGAGGATGCATTATGTCAAAAGTCTTTTCGAAGAAACATGAGCATGTGTGAGTGTGTAAGGTGGATGTCCAGTACAGGTGGAGAGCGAAGCGGCCGGCTGCTTTGAAGAGAAAATGAGGAAGCAGAGAGACAGACAGAGCAACGTCTCTGGGAAATTGGAGACAAGGCGGAATAACGGGAGACTCCTCGCCCTGAGGCGTAGACACGGAGTTAAATATCATATCAGGTAATCGTGTTTTTTTTCCAAGTAATTTCGGGCCGTTAAGAGGATCGGCGCGACGTGTCTGATCTGAGTTCGCGCGCCTCCTGATAGACGTGAAGCGACGGCGGCGCGGCAGCCCGCGCAAGCCCATGGAGCTCGCGAGAGGGATATTTCCTTTCCTCTCGGATGGAAAAACAAGGCGGGGTGGTGCGTGTGTGGAGGAGGGGAAGGGAGGTGAGGGAGAGGGGGTGTGGTCGTTTGCCTTACATTGGCCAATAACAAAGCGGGACTCTTCACGGGTGGGTCTTGACCGTGTGATCTTAACCAATGAAAGCTCGAATGAGGGTCCGTGCCCCCACGTGGGGGTTGAGTTCCCAACGACATCGACCGGGCTTTCGGCCAATCACGAGCCTTCAAGGTGTTAATCTGGACGTGGATTGGCTCGCTGCTTTTCACAGAGTCCCCTCACTCATCACGTTTAGCCCATCGTTATTAACTCTTTCCTACCACACAGGAAGGAGCTGCTCTGCCCATAAAACACAAACCCGCACTGTAATAGCCAAATGTGAATTAATGAATGATTCAGAGGCGGTTTGTTTTTAGAAACGCGATACATCAGTTAATCCGGAGTGTTTCAAAGCCTCGTTTCAGACACATTTAAAGAAAAGCGAGGGTAATATACTACACTATACTGGAGCACATGGGGCGACCAGAGCAGCGCTGCAGCCTTTTAAAGCGTGTGTGTGTGTGAGTGTGTGTGTGTTGCTCCGATCATAATCAAATCAGCATGCAAGAAAACCAATGAGATTAAAAGCACATGAGAAGTGCATGCTTAGCAGTGAGGTATAACCCACATTCACACATTCAGAGCTCTAAAATTGTGCTCCTGTTATGCCTTGTACAGGCAGCATTAAACGGCAGAGGAACACACTCAGGTACGGTGACTGGAAATAATTGAAACAGGGGAAACACTCCCACCACCCCCGCCCCTCTCATTTTAATTGCACTGATGTTTTACAGTTGATAACGCTTCACGTGTTTGTTGACGCCTTTCAGTTTCTACCACCCCCCACCAACCACCCCTCCCCAAAAAAAGCAAGAGACATTAAAAGCAGCCATTTTAAATAGCACTACAGTCCTTCCCTCCTACGCTATGCAGTCACACAGGCACCAACACTGACAAACCAAGCATCAATCTTCTCTTTCGTTTTTTTTTTTTTTTTTGTAACCTCCAAAAAATATATAGGCAGTGTTCCCATAAAGGAGACGGAGAAGAAGGCGGATACTGCCGCTCAGTGGTGGCTTTGGGAATTAAAGCATGCCAGGTCAGCGCGTGTGAGGATGCAACTATTTCTCTTTACAGGTCATTTTGGATGGAAGACATTTACAGGTCTGCAGCAGCCACCGAAAATACAAACGGTGCACATGCTTTCTTTACACAAAGAAAGCATGTGCACCGCATGTGGAAAACAACAGTACATGTGATATAACATTTGTTTACATGTCAATATTGTTTTAGCAGTCATGTTTTTAAAGGCATGTCCTCCAATGTGATTTACTCCTTTGAGCAAGGGGAGAAACCTGAGAAGCTTTCATTAATTCTGCTCAAATGCCAAAAGTGTCTGTGAGGACGAGCGAAGCAAGAAGAAGATCAAGAGAAAGGACATACAGTATAAAGAGGTAGTTTTCATAGTTCTGGACACGGAGGACAGGTTTCACAAATGCAAATGTTCACAGTGGACGCAATTCTTTGATAACAGTTAGTCACTGAAACCGTAGTGACTTCCCAGAATTATTTACACCCGTTCTCACACTCATTCGTGTCATGAAAGCACGAGAGTGCAAGAAAAACTGGTTTCAGCACGTATTTATTTTTTGTTGAGCTTTTCTGAGAAATGTTTAGCACAATTCCCAGAGAAGAATCGTTTACAGAGAAGATCAAATAGGGAAGTAGTCAGTAGTGACATGTGGGCATCTATTAGTTTTTACTTTTTTGTTTTCCACTGCAGTTGCTTTTCTGCCTTGATATGATATGATATGATTGATATGATAAATCGTGAATATAACAGGGATTTGAACCAGTGACCCTACAGTTCCAAGTTCACAGCGGCCCCTAAAGCTATCTATCCAACAAAGTGTGGTGTTTAGTTCTTTTGAAATGTGAAACAGGTTACCTTGTAATGCACCTTACACAAGCATGTGAAGCTGATTCATGGTGTTTCTGGGAATGAAATAGGAAACAGAATAAGTGAACAAAGCATGGGGGAAAAAAGTTCTAGGTTGTTTTTGGTTTGTTTTTGCGAAAAGCAACAACAAGGACAACGAGTGGACTAAAAGATTGGTCCAATTGACCTCTCTTTCATTCAGTTCACAACCTCTGGACTGAACATGAGCGAGAGAGAGAGAGAGAGAGAGAGAGAGAGAGGGAGAGGTGGAGGGAGAAAGGCTTATAAGAGGGGAAAGGATGACTGGAGGAGGCAAGTGAGGAAGGGTGAGGACGGGTGACTGTGTGGGAACATGTGTGTCTGTGGAGAAGGAGGGGGGGCACACACTGTGGGGTACGAGGCAGCACCCCGCAGTCCCAAGTAATGGCAGAATAGAACTTAATAGGGTAGAAAAAGGCTGGAGGCTGTTAACTCAGAAACGGTCATTTTGAATTCCCCATTCTCTCCCTCTATCACTCCTTTCCCTTTCCTCCCATTGCTCCGTACACCTTGTATATCTTTAACTTTCCTCATACATGTCTACCTGTGTAACTCCCCCTCTGTCTCCCAGCACCTTTAACCCATCTCTGTCTCCCCTCCTTTTACTGGTTTTTCCTCCTTTCCGTTCCTCCTCCCGTTCATCCCTCCTTCTTCATTCCCTGCCTCATCTCTCCCTTCCCTTCTCACCTCCCTCCCTCTCTCCCTCCGTCTCCGTGTCTCCTTGGAGGAGGTGTAATGATAGCTATTTGAGTGTCATCAGAGGATCGCTGTAATGGCTTCTAAAGCACCATCCCACGGTTGCCACGGTGAACCTGGCATAGCCCTGTCCCAGAATAAGGGAGGGGGGTTGGGAGTGGAGAAAAAAAAAAAACATCTGGCTGGCTATCGACAGGCGTCACCGTGCCGACAGCAGCAGGAGCGGCGGCACATCAGCAGACGATGACGCAGCCCCCAGGGGCCACAGAGAGTGAGCTAATGATGCGTGGGATAGGATCCATATGAGGAGGAAGTACAGTAATAGTGATAATAGTGATAGTAATGAAAATAATAGCACTGATAACAATAACATTATATGACTTTTTTGATTTGTGAGCAGTGTCTGTCTCCCCCTCCTATCTCCCGTTTTGTCTGCAGTGTGCTTAAGTATGCCGGTTTGTGGTAGCATTTAAGCAAAGGAGAGAAGGGGAGGGGGTCAATGACGGAGAATCCAAGGATGCAACTGTGAGGATATGATATCCAATTTATTTATGTTATTTTAAAGATAAGGAGTGTTGAGTTCTCTGAATGAATTGCATGCACGCAGCAGCTCCTCTTACTAACAGGAGATCAGATGAAAAGAAGAGTTTACAAGAAGTGATTTCATCCACATCATTAAGTGTGCAGAAGAGGACACCAGATGAGTTTTCAATTGCTTTTGTCCAGACAGACATCATAAAGTAGGTGAGAAACTGTAAACTTATTTGGTCTACTGTCGCTTTTAAATTTCTCCTTAATGATGCAGTTTAAAAGGTCAATTGACTTGCTCATGTTGAATGAAAAACTAAAACTCAGAGGCATTGGAAATTTTTTGCAGGGTTTGCATTGGATTGTATGGACTTGCGCTGGACCTGCTGTGTGCAGAACAGGGATGCCCTCTGTAGGCTGAGCAGTAGAGCTCTGGATAGATGCAATGAAGTTAAGATAAATGTAGTTATTTTTTGTAACTAGACACTGTACATAAAAGCTACAAAAGTGCTTTGACGGGACAATGAATTAAAAGTAAATTAAAATCTCTGCTACACCAGTGTTTAAGTATTCGCATGCACATTTGCAAGTACATCTAGTTAATGTGATCATGTCAACCCAGTCTTTCACACTGTGTATGTCTAGCAAATTGTCAATCAACAATATGATATAAGAATACATGATAACATCCCCCTGAAAGCATAGACTAATTTTGCTTTGTTATCCATTTTCTTGCGTTTTCTGTGTGTGGTTGGTGTGCGTTAGTGAGTCTATGTGTATGTTTATAGCCACTGACGAGCAGAGTGGGGAGTGTGTATGTGTGTCTGTTTGAGCCGTGGGGAGGGGTACACCAGTAGATTAACCAGGTTGGGATGATTGGGTTGAGGATTAGATGGATTCAGGAACAGACACGTCTGTTTACTCTGCAAAGAAGACTTATAATAGGCTGATTTGCAAGCTTGATTACACACACATGCAGGTGCACTTGCTACAAACACACGCATTCTTTCAAAACCCCCATATGTTGATTAGCTTGTTATTGTTGTCTTTATAATACCAGCCATCTCCTTTCCCAAATTCAGACGTCAGAAAGTCTGCCTGTCGGACACAGTTCCCATTTGGACTGACCCAGAGAGCTTGCAATCAGAGAAGGTGTGTAACAAAACCCTAAGCATAGGCAGGTAAGCGGAGCCGCACTCAGGCAACTACTCTAAAGGCACAGGGAGCGCTCTGGTTACGCGGCGCAGTGTGTGTATATTTGCACATTGTTTGTACTTGCTTCTCTTTATGTGTCACAGAAAGAGGTGAAGTGCAGAGCTCAGAAGAAGGTGCAGAGAAAGGCAGGATTACACACATGGCAGGTTAGAGAAAGGCAGCAAGGGAGAAGGAGAGGATGGGAGGAAAAAGCGACAGAGAGAGGCTTAAGATTACAGAGGCAAGCACCTTTTGTTGCTGAGTTCGGTTGTGATGGACGGCTTATGTTTAGAGAAAGATTGAAGGAGTCCTTCAATGCGCTACCATAAAAATTTGTAGGACTGCTGCTGCTGAGGATGTTCTCCTTCACTGATCAAACTTGTGTCTGACCAAGGAGGAACCTGGACTTCAAGGAAAGAGAAGAAGAAGGTTAGAGTATTTGATGCGACTGATCCAAAAACCCAAGAGAAGTCTAGACAGGGGGGACCAAGTGATTGAGCCTTCAGAGTGAATAACAAGTCCTGCAAGAACAGGAGTGAGGCTGGACAAGACTGTTCAACAGGAGAGAGAGGGGGAGCGGGTAGGCTGGGGATAAGCTGTCCAGACCAAAATTAGTCGACAGAGAAAGAGAGGTTGACACCGGACTGAAGAGAGATCAAGGTTGACTCAAATCCTTGGTGCTTCTAACCTGATTAAGGAGAATAGTAGTCGTGGTGGAGGCGAGCTGGGAGACCTGATCAACACAACGTGAGAGCCAGCTAGAGTAGAAGAAAAAGAGAAAGAATTACAAGAGGAAGCTTGGTGAAAGAAGGCTCTTAAATCTGGGAGCTTGAATTAGAGCCGCAGGAACTACAGAAGGGAAACCACAAAACCACAGTAAGTAAATTAGGAGGCTGCGGCTGGAAAAATGTATAATGAACCAATGGGCGGGAGACGGAATTTGTGGTCTTGGGAGTGCTTTATATACTGTACCTTAATGAATTGATTTCCTGCCTTCAGGACTTTTTCATTTCATCATTCTCCATGACATCACCTCTTTCCTTATTACTTACCTCTTCAAAAAGCCACCATTCCTTTTTAAGACATACCACCCACCCCCACCCCTTTTCTGCAACCCTTGCCTCAATTTCTCTTTCCCCCATCCCTCAGTGGTCTCATCTCTTGTTCTTTTTCTGTCTCTCGCCTTTCTAAATCCACAGGTGAAGATGCCAGCTAATGGGAACCGTCCCTTGAAGTTACAGTTTGGTTTAATCAATCACGAGGGTCGCTACCTCACTGCTGAGTCCTTTGGATTCAAGGTACAATGCTAGCTAGTATTACATTTGTGCATACGTTGCTGTAGATGTGGTGCTTTACCTTTGAATCTGTTTTAAATAACACAAAACTGAAAGGCATGTAGACCAATGCCTTCTTTGTTCCTAGGTGAACGCATCTGCTCCCAGCCTAAAAAAGAAGCAAATATGGACTCTTGAGCAAGACTCCCAAGATACCCAGGTGATCTATTTGCGCAGCCACCTGGGACGCTACCTGGCCTCTGACAAAGATGGCAAAGTCACCTGTGAAGCAGACGGCCACAATTCTGACTGCCGCTTTCTCATCGTAGCTCAGTCAGATGGTCGCTGGGCTCTGCAGTCTGAGCAGTACCTCCGCTTCTTTGGTGGCTCCCGGGACTACCTGTCTTGCTTTGCCCAGTTAATCACAGATGCGGAGCTGTGGGCAGTACACCTGGCTCTGCATCCACAGGCCAACCTGCTGTCTGTGGCCCGTAAGCGTTATGCCCACCTCTCCATGGAGGATGGGGAAATCGCCGTGGATCTGAACATTCCCTGGGGTGTGGCAGCACTCCTTACTCTTGTCTACGTGGATGGGAAGTACTGCCTAAAAACCTGTGACAGTCGTTTCCTCAGCAATGACGGGAAGCTCTTGATGCAGAGTGGCAGAGGCACCGCATACACGTTGGAGCTGAAGTGCGGGAAGCTGGCTTTCAAAGATTGTGAGGGGAAGTATTTGTCTCCCATGGGGCCTACGGGGACACTGAGGTCTGGACGATGCTCCAAGCCAGGCAAAGATGAACTGTTTGACCTGGAAGAGAGCCACCCGCAGGTGGTTCTGATAGCAGCCAATGGGCGATATGTCTCCATAAGACAAGGTAGGAAAAACATAAATAAGTGGGACATAAAATATTCCCAGTCCACAGTGTGTCCTGAATCTTTACATGCGCGCTCAAGTTGCTCCTTCGGCAGCTTGTTAGTTTCTTTTAAGTCATACACAGAATCCCAAACATCTGATTAAATGGACAAAGGCTGACCTTTGGGGGTGGTCACACAAGCTTTTGTCGACACACACTGACCTACACACAAACATAATGAAGCTGAAATTGACAGCTGATAAGGTATGCATGGTAATTATGGGTGATGTAGTCTGCACATTGGGATGCATCGACATCACAGGGAATTGTTTGTTTGTTTTTTCTCCAGGGAAGCAAGATAGATGAGGATGATATGGGAGACTATATCAACCTCATCTGAGAGACCTGAGATGAACATGTTATTTGTTTCAGGGTGCTGTAGTGCACTAGGCAGTAGTTTTATTCAAATAACAGATATATAGTGAGTCCCATTGGGGGGCATGGGGGACTACAGAAAAAAAAGCTCTACAAGAGTTCACAATTTTACTCTTAATGTCATATTAAAAATGAAGGTTGACAGAAAGAGTGTTGCATTCTGTGTATATCCCACTAAACAATCCTGCAAATATAAAAGAAAAAAATTAGGATTAAGGCATTGTTTTCTTTTCCCTTTACCAAGTAATCTATCATAAATGGTGATCTTTTTGAAAACTGCCTTTCATTCCCTCTCAAATGTACCTCCTGGCTTTGTTGGGTAATAGTGCTAACACTACGCTTTTGCCCCTTGGGCTTACTAAAACAGCTGCTTGTAACCAATATGCCATACAGTAATGTTCTGTTGATACCATATTATGTATTTACTCTTCAGTCTTGTGATAGGGCTGTTGCAGGGGGTTATTTGATCAGCTCACAGCCCTGACAGCACACTACTGTACTGATGGATTACACCTGCTCCACATCGACTTCAAAGCAATTTCTTCGTAAAAGCAAGGTTGAATTTCTTTGATCAGTCTGAAAACGACAACAATTGTAATTGTGGGTGTCGCATTACATCCAACCAGAAGTGCACTAGAGTGCCTAGAGTTTCAACTTCCGATGGTCGAGAGGGATTGCTGGACTGATTTGAAACTGGATTTGGGGTAGATTAGCATACACCAACATTGCTTGTCAGGATACTTGCCCATGACAGCCATCAACAGGCTGCAGATTCTTGTCTGCAGGGTCAAGTTACTTCAACCCTGGGTGCTGTAACCGAATCTCTCCTAGCTCATTGTTCCTGGTTAGCGATGGGGGCTGCAGGCAGGAACCATTGGGAGCACTATAAACTGATTGGCTGAGGGGAGAAGAGACATATGTATATACATATGTTAGTGTAAAAAGACCAAATTATATGCATGCATGTATGTGCATTTGCCCTCACACACAGAAGAATCCTTGCAGCATATATTCTTCAATTTCTTTCTCTTCCCGCTCTTGGTCTTCAGAAACAAAAGCTTTCTCTTTCTCCGAGACACTCGCCCACTCACAACCAAGCGCCCTGCTGCGGCGAGTGGTGAGGTGAGGTGTGTTGAATTATTGATGAGGTTGGCCCCTGTTCCTGGAAGGCGAGGGGGAGTCTGCTTTCAGAAACCCAAGCTGCCTCTTACCTGCGGCCAAAACTTGTGCCCCACAGGGTCTGGCTCTAACTCGCTAATCTAACCTGCTAACCTTGGCCTTAGTCATTACCTGTGCACTAGTAAAAATCAAGGAAACACAGTCAAATATATATACACACACATATATTGCAGCATCTCTATCCGTTCACATTAATGTCCAAGACTGCATTACTTGCCATCATACTCGGATTTTATGTCGCGTCAAGTCAACTTCCAACTCCCCAGCAACTTGGCAATTATGTTGCTGGTATTGTAACATGATGAAATGGCAATTAAAATGAGCATGGAAGAAATGTAAGATGAATGTAAAACTTAATACTAAAATATAAAAAGGCTATATCTTGGATAAAAGTCATAGTTAATTAACACTAAAGGTGGGATTAAAGTATAAAATGCCTAATTTGCCCAGGTAAATATACTTTTCCTCTGGATTTAACGTGATGATTGCAGGAGAGGAATAATGGAAAGCAGAGCAGGCTGGACACTTTAAGAGAGTAAAAAGACTTCATCGTGATGTCATCTGTGTCTTTCCTGATAAGCAAGCATCAACTGTATATTTAGACTCTGTTTAGTGTCGAGGAGTCACGTCTGTTTTAAAATGAGTACACATGCAAATGGGTCAGTGATAAAATGGGCCAGCTGTTATGCAGTAGAGCATGAATTTAGACATAAAGGTGTGAATGATTTTTTATTTTTTTTTGTAGACTGCAAAATGCAATATTTTCTCTCTGTTCTTCTTCACTGCGTCCAGCGTACAAGTGTGTGTGTGTGTGTTAGTTTGTCATGGTGATCTGTTACCATGTCTCTCATCACCTTGCTGGGCTCCTCAAGTCTAAGTGGTCCACTCTGCCCTGAATGTGAAAAATAATTGATAGGCCAGGCTAACTTTCCATCAGCACGCATAAACATGTGCACACATATACAAACGCACATATGGTATTGATGCGCAGGCACATGCAGTGATAGATAAGTGGAAACAATTAAGTGAAATAAGCAACAAAAAAAGGCAGAAAATGCAGCTGTGAAGGATGAAGGATTCAGAGAGAGGAGAAGAAAATAAGAGGACACGGGGATAGTGGCATCGGCTTACCATTAATAATTGATGTCAGAGCCCTCTATCGTTGATGGATTAGTTAGGCCTGCTCTACTTGCAGATTGTAGGTAGGACAATGTCAGGAAGTTGAGATGGATCTGGGGTCTGATCCAAAGTGTGGCACTATTGAAGCTACCTGTGACTCTATGAGTCTTCTGAAACAAGTACTGTGCTCATAGTTTATCAGTGATCATGGATGTGTTGACATCTTATTTCTTGTGCTTGACCAATGGGTCATAGATGGTCATCAACACAGCTATTGACATCCTCAGATTGCTGGTTTGGATTTCAGTGTATCCAATCTCTTTCCCCTCCATTCTCCGTTTCTTTCCTTTCCTCCGTCCTTCCCTCCTTCCTCTCTCTCCTCTTCTCTCATCTAGCAGATAGCGGCTGTGAGGTCCCAGCTGAGCCCTCTCTGAGGATCATTTCTGGGTTGAATTAGTGTGAAATGCACACATGGAATAGGTAGACAAAGCATGACATTGAGTTGGGATGAGAGAGAATGGTAGTGATAGGCCCCCAGGCATAGCTGCGGAGTAGAGGGGCTTAAATTTATGCTTCAGATGCACTTAAGATCAATGATAATTTAACCAGTTGTAAGACCTCATGATACCTAGTTTATCGAGTGTGAATAAAATGTGATTAAAGCATCCCGGTAGCTCAGTAACCATGACATCTTTGTCGTGTGTCATCCCCTTTTCTCCTTTTTCCAATTTATTTCTACAGTCATATTTCGAATTGAGGCCAAGCACCTGAAAAAGTCTTAAAACAGATGGGATTTACACTATCATAAACCATTGGCTATAGGCCGGATCAAGTGGTATAACAATTTATAAAGATTTATTTTCCATCAAAGTGTTTTTCACCAGGCCCTTCACACTGGTACGTGCATGTGCATTTAGGATGGATTATACAGATGTAATTATATGCATGCAACCGTCAGTAGCCTTAAAATATTTGATGCAGTGTGTCATAGTTCAGTCTTATTACTTGTTACGACACACAAAATATATCCCCACAAAATATTTTTAGATATCCAAACTCACAGTTGTTCCGTTTGTCCAGCACTTTAACCCAGACTGCCATTGAATGCACTAATGTTATTTATCCTTAGTTGAAAGAATTATTTTCTACAAATACTTTATGACACTACTGCATAACATAAGATACCCCCAGTCTAAGCCAGTGTTAGTGCTAATTAGCAAATACTCACAAGAAATACGTACATTATAATAAACAAATAAAAACACAGAAGTAAGATTTTTTTTGTGGTACATTCAGTCTTTTATTATCCTCCTTACAATAATATTTGCACAGTGTCACTTCATATCCATATCTGTCCCAAAACTGCAAAATAATTCGTTTTTTTAATTTACTCTTAATGAAATTTTAAAGTTTATAATTTAATGATGATGACTCTTGGGGGCGTATACTTTGCATCCAGTGAAACACTTTTCTGCCTGCTCAGGCTCACTGCAGATGACCAATCAGATAAGACTGGCTATTTTTTCATTTTTAATGTATTTATTTATTTTTTTACAGGAAGCATAATATGGGGAGATAAATACTATATGAAATGTAACCCGTTTCATATAGGCTTTAAGTGGTTGCTTCAGTTCAGTGCAAAAGGCTGATATAAATAAAAACTGGATGTAAGGTTAACAGCTCAGCAGCTAACTGCTGACAGGCAAATCACTGCATTTGTTTAGGGACTAGTAACATAGACACATGTGTACACCTCCAGCAAACATGTTAGCATGTAATGCTTGTCTTCTAGGAAGTATGTGTTTATTGGGGTGGTTACATAAAGCCATATCTCTATGCATCATAAAGACATGGGTCCTTTAAGATGAACAACATCTTAACAATATGTTAATTCAGGTAGATACTTTAGCATGTTTTCTCTATGTTTGATCATCCATGGTTCCTTTAGCTTGAGGTTTGAGAGGGCCTGGTAATTATCTGTACATCCTGCTAAGACTGCTCCACAAAATCCTCTGGTCTCTTCCTGTTTTTCTTTTATTCTTTTATTGGGGGGATTGAGGGATTGGACGGGTAGCACTCGAAAGCTGATTATATCAGAGCCCCGCTGTGAAGAGGGCAGATAGACAGGGGCGAAGGTGGAGTGATGGCAGGAGGTGGGGCTTGAGGGGGTCATGGGTATGAAGCAAGAGATGGGGGAAGGGAAGAAGGAGGAGATGGATGACCACAGAAAAGAAGCATGCAGATTAGTGTTGTTAAAGGATTAGGAAAATAATTGGACATAATGCGGGATGCATGTAATTTAGGATTTAGCCCTCTGCAATCTGTCATTTGCGACGTGGCAAACGTTTTTTTTTGTTTTTTTTTTATGCATCTACAACAATGCTAAAAGCTGGAAGAAAATATTACACTGAAGTGCCCTAATAGCAGGACCAGCAAATCACAAAGAAATTAAATATGTATAAAACGAGAAACAAATGCACAAAGCACCCAAAATGCTCCATGTGTTAGCGACGAAATTAATGAAATAAGAGGTTTATATCAAATGTTTGTCAATCAAATGTGTGATGTTTGTTTGGGTGTGAAGTGTTCTCAGTGTAATTGACACAGAGTTCATGGAGAGAGTGTTCTATAGATGATAACACATTAATTATGAGAAACGTGCAATCTATAAGTGTCAGGTTTTCTTTACTGGCAGTTTAATGCACACTATTTATTTCCTATTTCCTGTGTAATCTTTGCAAAGGAACAGCCAGAAATGCAATTAATGAATATATATTTATCTAGCTTCACATCAAATCAAGGTGACACTTAAAAATAACTGAGACACAATTGTGATATTTCATATAGCACCACATAAACATAGCAAAAAAAACTCCTTTTTATCTTTATATTTTTAAGTTAAAATTAAAATTTGTACTTGTAACATTAAAATTATTCATATATATATTATTTTACAGAATGCTTGATACATTCACCATTGCTGACTTAACTTAATGAACTAAGTCCTCAGGCTTCCATGCCTAAGTGTTAATGACAGCATGTAATTACCATGTGTCCCATCCCAGGAGTGAGTCTTGCAGCCAATCAGGAAGATGAGACAGACATGGAGACGTTTCAGATGGAGATTGACAAGGAAACCAAGAAGTGCACATTCCGCACCAGCCAAGGGAACTACTGGGCTCTGGTGGCTCATGGAGGCATCCAGAGCACTGCCACAGAAGTGTGAGTAAATTCTGCACAGAGTAAGAATTAATATGAGTTTGCAAGTTTTAATTGTACAGTCCATATCTGTCTACTGATAAGAAAATGGTGAAATCTGAAAGTATGACAATACAGGGGTAGATGATTGCATGTATAAGATAGCAAAGGGTGGTATATGGTGATAAAATACTGGTCTAAGTGCATGATATTAAACCCCCTAAAACGGCCAAAATATGACAATGCTCATTTCATACAATCTCCATTTAGTTTAGTTAACCTGCTATACGTTGTCTGTCTCCTGAATATAGAGCACTGAAAACCAATGAAGTCTAAACTTCTCTCCACTGCAGGTCATCAGACACCATGTTTTCAGTGGAGTGGCTTGGCCACAAGGTGGCAGTAAAGGCTTGCAATGGCAAATACATTTGCACCAAGAAGAATGGCCAGATACTGGCAGTCAGTGACTCCATAGGTAAGAAACCATTCAGTTTCTTTATCTCTTGTACCCATCTCTTCCTTCACCGCTTCATACCCATACTCTGATTTTCTGCGTGGCTTCTGATGTTTTTACGTTGCTGTCTTTTGTCAGGCGAGGATGAACAGCTCACTTTGAAACTAATCAACCGGCCCATGCTGATCCTGAGGGGGGAGAATGGATTCATCTGCCACCACAAGAACTCCAACACGCTAGATGGCAGCAGATCAGTCTATGATATTTTTACCCTGCAATTCTCCAATGGGGCCTACAATATTAAAGGTCAGGACACGTTCACTCAAACCAACTAGAACAGGTCAAGGGTGGATTAATGTCCTGCTTTCTCATTCTTTCCTCTCATTTCTGCTGACTTTGTGCACTCACTTCACACCCTGCAGGTGTCGACAGCCGCTTCTGGTATGTGAACAGTGCCGGGCTGGTGTGCTCAGACGGCGAGACCCCCGAGGATTTCTCTCTGGAGCTCGTGGAGCGTGGTCGCCTCGCCATTCGGGGCAAGAACGGCAAATACCTGCGCGGAGACCAGGGAGGGACGCTGAAGGGAGATGGACTCAGTCTGAACAGCTCAGCCCTGTGGGAATATTAACACAAACTAATAATAGCTCAAACCCCAGACCTAACTTTGGCATTGATGTTTAGTCTAAAGTTAAATATCATGGCATGTGATCCTCTGTTTTCTTCTTTACTATTGCAAAGAGGACTCAGACATAGGTAGATGGAAGAAGAGGAGGAAGTCTAACTGCGTATATTCTGCCAAGCGAAGTCATATTGAGATGAACAACTGCAAAATTAGAGTGAATGATCATTTTTGTTTTGTGCTACACCTTTACATACTTTTCCCACGAAACATTTGATGCAAGAAAGAACGAATTAATGTCTTGGACTAATAAATAAAGATAGATGGATTCCTCTGTGTAGTGTCTCACACATAAAATCATCAGGACGACACCCAACTCCCTTTGTCTTTACTTCTTCTTTACTCGTATCTGTATATCCACCACCTCTCACTTTGTACCGGTATCAAGAGTGACAGCAATCCAGCAAAGGGTTAACCCAGATGTGTAATGGTGCTTGTCGCTCATCAGGTTTAAGTGACCAAAGCTGCCATTGGAGACCCATGTTGTCAACATTACATGTGATGTCAACTTTTTGGAGGGGTTCGAGTCAGTCTGTGGTGCTGTCTGAGGTTTATTAGCAGATAATGACAGGGTTTCAAGTAACCACCTCTAGGAACCATCTGTAACCAAGACTAATGCACACGACAGAGGTACTCCTGGTATCCTTTCAACTTGGGAGCCAGTGAATTTGTTCCTCGGTTATGGGTTTCTACATTTTATCTTTTCTTTTGTCAAAGTAGACGGAGGAAATGTGTAGGTCTTTGTAGTTTTCTTTTTTTTTCCTTTAAGAATTGTCACATTTCTATCAGGATTACGGGACTCAAGGGCATCACAAAAAGAACAAAATGAACAGAACTACATGGTATGAAAGTGCCATAGAAGTCATTAATACGTACAAACTGCCTTGTGAATTTAAAATCTCATAATAACGTAATGAAGGGTAATACATTTTCATGTGCAAGTGTGTGCGTGTGTGTTAACAGCTGGTCAAATTTAAATAAAAGAATGGAGTTTAAGCTATAAAGCAGGAGTATAGTGCTTTCCAGGATCGAAGCTAGCCATTGTTGTCAGATGTAGATATCTGTCAGAAGGTAGAATAGACCTCATTCACAGCCGATCATTTTGACATGTCTTTGAAAAGTACGCCGGTGAACCAGCATTAACAGACAGACCTCCTCTCACTGGAATGCAGCCAACACTGATTTTCCTACTGTAACACATTAAAAAGGCTGCTGTGAAAACATCAACCAGTAGTTGCAGTAAAGTTTCTTCTACCTTGTTAATGGGCAAAACTGCAAGGACAATGTCTAAAGGTTAAACTCCTCTTGTGTTCTCCACTGTCTGCTGTGTGTCCAATGTTGAGGCTTGTGTGGACATGTATAGGCCAGACACCTAACACAGTAGCACCTTGATACGAGCAGGTGCTAGTGTTAAAGCAGCTGGTGTTGGATGATAGCAGGAGGTGCCATCAGTCTTAGCTGAACCTTCACTTGTACTCCGGCTGTGGTCAAACTTCTGTTCACTCAGTGGGTCAAGAGGAAGGATGACTAACCAGGAAAGTGATGCATTCAATGACGATCCTAGCATATTTACAGAGGTTAGCACTCGGCTTTTAACAAGCAAAATGTTTCAGTTACTAATTGTAGGTACGAGTTCCTGGTAACGAGGTGGTTAGAACTGATGCCTCACAGCATGAAGGTCCCGGGTTCGAATCCATGGGCTGACTGGGCCTTTCTGTGTGGTGTTTGCATGTTCTCCCTGTGTCTGCGTGGGTTCTCTCCAGGTACTCTGGCTTCCTCCCACCATCCATAGACATGCTGGTTAGGTTTATTGGTGATTCTAAATTGGTTGTAGGTGGGTGTGAATGTGAATGGTTGTCTGTCTCTCTGTGTTAGCCCTGCGATGGACTGACGGCCTGTCCAGGCTATACCCCTGCCTCTCACCCGATGACAGCTGGAATAGGCTCCAGCAGACCCCATGACCCTTAACAGGAACAAGCAGTTGCAGAAGATGAATGAATGAATGACGTTCCTGGTAACTCAACAAAATTACATTTTCATTACCACTGAAGTGCATTATGAACTTAAGGTACACCACCATTAAGAATGATTTCATAATGTCTCTTTCCAGTCTGGATTATTTCAGTCTACTATTATTCCTATGATGCCTTTATGAAATTGTGAATAGCTACTAACTGGTCATCGAAAAAAACACTCTACTACCACCTAGTGGATGATATTTGGTCCTGAATGTGCTCACCATCAAAATACATTGTACAGCCAAAGGAATCTGTTAAAAAATAATAATGTGCGCCTAATAGTAATATAGAAATCCTTCAGGATTTCTGAAAAACAGACAAAAGATAAAAGATGAAAGACTCACTACTTTGCAGTTGTATGCCTCTGCCAGCAAGTGAAGTTACATCCATGTCTGTTCAGTCTCACATGACATGGCCACAGTTCTTTAGTGACACTGATGAAAATGAATCCATTCCATCATAACATTCCTGCACTAAATCTTCATGAAGGTTATGGAATTCACAATTGTTAAAAAATAACTTAGCAAGCTGTTTATTCTACCTCATCTGTGGTTTGTAGAACTATTGAACACTCTACAAAGTAAACATATGTTGCAACTTGAAAGGAATTTTATAAGTTATACACCAATCAGGCATAACATTATGACCACCTTCCTAATATTATGTAGGTCTCCCTTGTGCCTCCAAAAACAGTTGTGACTCATCAGAGAATGGACATGGTCCTTCTGAGAGTGTCCTGTGGTGTCTGGCAACACAATGTTGTTAGTGGGGGCCTTTGGGTCCTATGGGTTGAGTGGAGGGGCATCTATGGATCAGCCCACAGATACTTGATCAGTTTGGGATCTAGTGAAGTTGGAGGCCAGGGCAACACACCTTGTGCTGTTCTTCATGTTTTTTTAGTTGTTCCTAAAGTGTTTTTGTGTGTGTCTGTGTCAGGCTGCATCCTGCTGGGGATGGCTGCTGCCATCAAGGAGTGTCATTGGGGTTGTGGTGCATGGTCTGGTCTAGGTGGGTGGTGGATGTCTAAGTAACATCCACATGACTGCCAGGTCCAAAAGTTTCCCACTGGATTGTTACAAGATGGTCAGTGTTATTTACTTCACCTTACTTGGTCATAATGTTGTGGCTGATTGGTGTATATTGCAAAACAGTAATGTCACAGTGATCCCTTTGATCAAATGTCATTATCTGTGCATTAAAGTCAGTTAATGTGTTTTGGGAGTCACAGTTGCTTTGCCTTTTAAACAGCAAAAAAAGGAAAAAAAAACATTATTTAACATGTATATTTAACATATAACAAACTGAATAAAGTCCTTCAGAGTTTTCCTGAGTCGTGGGCCACAACGTGATGGCTGAGGACACAATGACCTCTGACCACCAAAATCGAATCGATTCATCCTTGAGTCCACAGTGTTCCTCAGGCGCCGTGCTTTCAACAATGGCAATTGAAAACATAATCCGTACTGTCTCAGGCCATGTTTGTCACTGGCATGGAGGCCTACAGCAGCAAATAATGTGATCGACATTTTTTTTTTTTTTTAATTTCCTGCCTTCTTGATGTAATGTGACCAAGCCTGTAATAAAAAGCATGGCTTGTTACAGCGAGGCGCGACACATGACATCCCAATGACAGGCTCCTCATATCACAGCTGCCACAGCGAGGTCTGTTGACAAATCAGATCCATAAAGATAAGACGCAGAGAGGCAGTCTGTGTTTTATAGTCCATTATTTCAGATCAGCTTGTTTTATTTCTTTGTAAACATTTTTAAATTGTAATGACCGTTGTATATGCTGTACAGCAGCACAGACCAACAAAAAAGGCACCATTTCCAATATAAAAACATCACCACAGCTTTAGACCCCAAGCTGCTGCATGTCTTGGTTGATGTGGGGTTACCATAACTACAGTAGAGTCCTGTACCTTCTACAGATGCTGCACCTGCTTAATTACAGACTATTACACTAGCTCGCTGCAAAAACTACATTTCATCCAAATATACTGCATTCTACAGTAACTGGGTCCTCTCGCCATGTCCAAGAAGAAACCACAGCAACAATTTTGCATGTCACATTAGCACCTACATGTCTGTCACATCAGTAGACTGTGATCCATCTGACTCAGTTCTCCAGTTTCGTAATGCTGACATTTTTAGGTCATCTGAGCTCCTTAGTCATCTTTCGGCTTGTGATGTGAATTTGATCTGATGTGGGTGACTAAAGCTGTAGAATGTGCACAACGATAAAATAAGAATAATAAAGTCTTGTTGTCGTGTAATCAGCTCATCTTCTTCTTTGAAGGGCATCTTCAAAGTCAGGCCACAAGTTCTTCTTTGTGAGAAATATAAAATGGTAGCAGTCGTTTTATAATGCCATACAAAGGTGTATTTGCGGTGGCAGTTATTATGGACTGTGAACGGGCATGTGCTCGCTGCAAAGTCAGATTACAGGCCTCCAAACAAGGCTACAAGGAGCTGTGTAGGTGTTAAGTTATGAGGAGAGGATTTTCTCTGAGTTCGTGGTAGACACTGAGGAGACATCGGGTCACCTGCCCCGTGGACACGCCTACGCTGAGAGCTCCTGAGATTTGACTCTGCTGGATCTGTTGACATTAAGAGGAGAAAGGAGACGGAAGATTCTTTAGTTCTGACGATATTTCAGACTGCGAACCATATGACTCTACCATAAAAATGATTTACAAATAATAAGTCATTTAATATATTTAAATATTTTTTTTTTTGTCTGGTATCAGTCATAATGTACAGCTGACAATATAAATACATGGCAACAATGGATAGTTGCAGCCCTCCTGATCAAAATTCAGCACACGCAGCTCTTACCTCTGCTCGCTGCAGTGCCTGTCTTAAACCTAAAGTCTGCACGCTCTTTATGGAAGCAGCCTTCTCCGGAGCCCTCTGCAGCAGAGTCTGTGTCGAGAAGCAGAGCAGTAATTCAACCAGAGGGACTTTCAAATAAACTCTTTCATGTGTTCATCTAAAACCGGGGACATAAAATAGGATTCCGATGCCTGATGGGGTCGTGCTGAGTGTAGGACGATACAGAGACACTGTATCGTCCTAGCTGAAGCTGTAATCATTAAGGGAATGCATCAAGAATTTTCAATAACCTAATAAAACTGAGTTTGCAGCAGAGGATTTGGGAAAAAATACATTCATTCAGGAACCATGCATCCATGTTATCACAGTGATTCAAAACTCTCTGTTGGGCTTTGTATAGGTTATAAAATAGTGACTTTTCCATAGAGCGTACAAACCCCTCTCTCAGTCCATGCAGTGCATAGCTTGGACCAAACTCTTGGTTGTTATATACATCTTCTTGTTTTTCCAGTGCAAATTAAAAGCGAGCATCAGTTGCTTCAAGCTGAGTGTGTTGTCTTTGTTTTTGAATAAAAAAAAATGTACATTTGCATTCAGCTTCTTTACATTTGTCTGTGCCTCTGCTAAAACATTCAAGTGGCAGACAAAGCCTTATTATTCCAATCTGCTCTCCCTCTTTGTGAACAACAAAGATTTCACTTAATAGCCTGTGAGATTCTAAGATTATGCCTCACTATGTCCTACCCAGCCTATCCATTGAGATTGTTCTACAATCTCCATCAGCAAATCATGTCATTGTTGTCAATCTTTAAATGTGTTCTCATCGGCTTGAAACCCTCTTCCACCCCGTTCACATCCAGCCTTTACATCCTGGGCCAAGGCTAAGCTCATTGGAGTCCTTTCCTCGTCTCATCCAGATCTCCTGCATTCATCTCATCCAGTTTCTATTGTGTACGTTATTAAATAAAATCTTTGTTATTCAA
Organism: Planiliza haematocheilus; assembly: GCA_005024645.1. Lineage (NCBI taxonomy): Eukaryota > Metazoa > Chordata > Actinopteri > Mugiliformes > Mugilidae > Planiliza > Planiliza haematocheilus. Next base: position 8,546,431 of record SRSE01000365.1, on the reverse strand, counting down.
TGAGGGGGAAAAAGAAGGAAGGGGAAAGAGCAAGAAAAGAAGCAGAGAAGTGGGATGGATGGATAGAGAGAGATAGAGAGAGAGAGAGAGACAGAGTTGCTAAGTGACAGGGACAAAAGCAGTGCTCTGAGGTTCTCAAGTCAAACTGCTATTACATTGACATTGTGTTTGTACCTGTATCCGGTGCAGCACAGCATGGTGGAGTCCACAAACTGCTGCTAGAGATGAACTCTCAACCTGGACCTCTACAGCGGCCAGCGACTCCTCCCCACCTAAATTTACCTGGACACCAAAGCAGCATCTTAACTTCTCAACAGGGTTTTTCAAATGGTACAATAAAGATTCATTCATGCTGATGACTGTGGTTCACCTCCTTTGCAGTCAGTTTGACCGTGGCTCCATTTGGACCACGAGCATGGACTGAATCGCTGCCCAAGGCCGTCTTGTCTCCTTGGTGTCCCGTCCTCACTCCCCCAGGACCGTCGGACAACAGCCAGTCAAGCAGAGAGAGGCAGAGGTTTTGAGGAGCCGACTTAAGGTCCGTCACTGAACTTTTCGACGCCAGTGTCCCTCTCAGTAGCTCCAATGACACCCGTAATCTTGCTGAAAACTTCTCAGGCTTTGAAGTGTTCTCTCCTCCACTGTCCACTCTTCCGTTGCACCTAAACCGACGTGAGTTTAAAAAAGCTTTGACGGTGTCTAACGGGAAGCCGCTTGATTGCGATGCAATCACTTTTTGGTTTGCCGTGGGACTGTACACCTGCAGGGCATGCAACCAGTCTACTGTCAGCGTGTTCAAGGGCAAAGTGATACAACTACTCTGCGAGCAAGGAAAGCCTGCCGCCTCCTCCTCCTCACCCAGAAGACTTGCGAGTGAGAAGATGAGTGAGCAGTTCACAGTCATCGGGAAAGACGTGTCGCCTGAAGCTGCTATGGGAAGTGACACTTCTATGGTTTCCCCTGGACAGAGACTGTGAAATGGGAATGAGAAATTCGTAGAGGAGCTTTCCCCTCCTGTGGCAGAAGAGCAAGCCAGAGGAAACACTGTGATGCTCAGAGTCCAGCCTCGTTCCAGGACATACGGACTTGAATTATGCAGGACACACGTAAGATTCAAGGAGTCCTCCTGAAGCAATCTGCTCCACCTAGTCACAGCATGACATCTGATTGGTTTCTCCTTCATGGGATCAGTATTTGCACTGGCTGTAAGCAGGAAACTGATGTTGACCACCTGATTCAGGTGCCTCAGAATTTGGTTTTTGGATGTGATGGCCATTTTCAGCACTGATGCTCTAAAAGAAAGCAAGGAAATCATATATATTCAATAAATTTCCGCTGTGCATTCTTTCAGTGTTCAACAATCAAATCGTCGGCCTACCTTTCACAAACATCCCCAATAGCAGACAGAAGGTCCCGGACACTGCGGCCCACTTTTGTGGGAGGCTGCTTGGACAATTCTGCATTCTTTCTCAGCACAGGTAAGTGAATCCTCTGGAGCTGTCCTCTGACTGAGAGTGCCAGCAGCTGAGAGTCACCTGGTATGCAGGGAGAAAATGTAAATCTAGTCAGCAGCTGAGAAATGAAATGAACAAAAGATACAATGACATAAGATAATCATCACTAAACTCAAGGAGCACCTTGTCTTGTAGCTACTAACAAGCTAAACTAATAAATCAATCAATGCCAGGTTTAACAGCATCAGAAGACATTTTACTGGCTTTACACCAATTTTGTCAAAGTTGCATGACATGAAATATCTTTTTTTTTTTAAATAGATTTTTAATTTTATTTTTTTTATTTTTTATTGTTTATTTTTTGTCAAAGTCAGCCTGTTCTCTGCTAAAAGACATAATTACATGATGTAATTTGCTGATATTTTAGATAAAAGGCTCAGCAGATGGCTAATGCTGTATACGAACACACTTATAGAAAAGTCACAAGTCTTGTAACTGCGTTTTCACACCTATATGGAGGTGCATTTTTATTCAGAGGTAGCGTGAGATGACTTTTAAGTCTGCTTACCTGCAGTGCTGCATGGAGGCTCAGCCAAGGCAATGACCCTGCACACATTTAAACTGGTTGGGTGTTGGAGGACAGCAGTTGCCGTTCTGGATGTTTCTTCATCCATTTCTGTACCTTCTTTCCCAGATGATGCATCTGATAGATCTAGCATCAACAGGTCAGCTCCAGTGCTGTAGTACAAACATTTTTTATCCACACAGCCACATGCCACTGGCCCTGGTACGCAGCCCTCAGTAAAACCGGCCATGCTGACCTTCCCCTCTGATCCTCCTTTGATAGTCTTGATCACGACCACTCTGCCTTGTTCACCCACTGCAACCAAACACTGTGCATGCCCTGGACCCGTTTCCATGACAGCAGATGCTCCAACAAACACGACTGGCTGCTCAAGGCTATGCAGGACTCGAAGATGTGATCCCGGAAGACGCAGAGGGAGGAAGCACAGGCGTCCGTCTGGAAGTCCACAAAGTATAACCGGTGATTTGGCTAGTGCCGCTTCAATCCCAAACAAGAGTTTAAAGAGGACGGACTCCAAGTGGTAGTGTCCGTGAGCTGAAGGTGCTTCTGATACATCACCACCATGGACACAAATAAGCACAGACCTCCTTTGCTGTTCAGTCTTTGACTCAGTGTTACAGTGTTCCACCGCGGGCAGACTGAAGGAAGCGAGCTCCTGATAGCTGCTGGACTGTGCTTGGTTGGGTGTTTTATACAAAGTCAACAGCCAGGACGTGTCTCTCTGGCAAAGTGTCAGGAGCACAGAGTCAACAAGGAGCAGAGATGACGCTCCGTCTGCTCCAACAACTTGAGACTCTGAGGAGATTTTGAGCTCAGCTAGACTGGAAGATGCATCAGATGGGGAGCTTTGAGCCCTGCAGGGATTAATGGTCATACTGAATAGGAATATTATACGCTGACCAACTACTGTATGTACAATCAAATTGAGCCATACTAATGGGAAAAATCATACCCGTCTTGCAGAAACTGTGCACTGACACAATAAACTCCCCTCCTACATGCAACATAGAGGAGCTGCTTATCATGGCTCCCAACCAGGTCACTCACAGGGGCTGGAAACTGGAGGACAACCTGCAACAAAACACCACAACGCTGTTAGACACAGAAAATCTGCAACCGACATGCGTGCTCGATGTAAACCTGTTACTTGCCTTCAGTTTCCTCTCATTACTATCGAAGACGCAGACCTCGTTGCCAGTGCAGACGAACACATCTGCTCCAAAACCAAACCTGACTTTTAGAGCATCTGACGCTCCTGAAAACCCAAACTCTGACCAAGTCTCAACACCGCATCGCCCTTCCATGGCGACAACCCCGTAGAAGAAGAAGCCGCCAAGTGCGCATAAGTAGTTTTTAGCACACTACTGACATTGTTAGCTAAGTCAGGTGTTATGAAGTGGAAAGTGACAAAATACCGGTTGTTGACAGAGGATGTGAAAAGTTTCGCGCGTCGAGTCTTTTAGCCAATAACGGTCATGAACTACATTACCCAACTATGATTACCGGAAGTGAGGAGACTGGTTTTCCGGAATGGCATTTGTATTTAGAATTCATGCTTGATTCTGTCTCTGTGCCTATGGGTAAGAGTATAGAATCATAGAAATATTTCCTGTCAAATTTTAACTACAGTTAAGTAAAAATAGTCACCGTGTTGTTGTGAAACTCAACAATTGTTGGTCTAACTAGGCGGCTCGATTGAGAACAGTAGGAGATGCACTTGTACACTTTCAATTAAATCCTTTAACCCACGAAGAAGAAATTACGTAACGCTATTGGTCTGTGTCCACCAATCAAAACAGCCGAAGACAACATTCGCCCGAAATTTAAAAACGCCCTTTAGCTCGGTAGCTTTAGCTGGTGACAGACAGGTTTGGGCTAAAGTTATACCTGTATATTTTAACTCTAGGTACCATGGACCCCTTCAGCGAAGAGGATACAAAAATGTATTTCTTTGAGAACAGGCTGAAGACTTTCGAGGGCTGGCCATTCAACGAAGACTGCATGTGCACCCCGGAGAACGTGAGTGAACGTAAACGGTCGACTTTAGCTGCGATTAGCCATGACTCATTAGCTAACACAACAACAACAACAGCTAGGTTTAAAAAAACATCTTTATTCAAATGAGACGCACTGTAACCTTACATAAAGTTTAGCCGTAAATTCAAACGTAATATCGGAAACTCTAGTGTGAGGGTCAACTGATAAAGAAGTAGCTGTACACATTGCTATAGTGTTACAGTATTAACTGTAATTACGAGGGAACACCTAATAACGTAACTTGGTCATCTGATGGTTGTTTTCAGTATGGTCTGATTTCCCAACTATGTTTCAGATAATTGATCAGCCACTGATTCTATAACATTTCCATAAAATTACTGAAACATTAGCAGGGGTACAGTCCCTAAACCCAAACACACTTGATTTATAGTGATCTAATACATATCCTCATATTTAAAACACTGAACAAAACGCATTAACTGCAAGTAACTGCTATTTAGTTGTTTAGTTGTTTATTAATCTGTAATTAATTTCTCCATTTATCAGCTGGTTAATATAAGGTTGTTTGTCTCTTAGTTGTGTCCAAATCGCTTCATAAGAATATAAGTGAAACAGAGAAGGGATTAGCAATTAGTCTGTGCATTAAATCGTCTGACTTTCATGGAACGTTGTCGACCCCGCTATTCGATCCATTTACTAACCACATTTCAAATGTTTGTTGGTGTGTGAATTTCCTTTTCTAGATGGCGAAAGCTGGCTTCATTCACACGCCTTCGGAGAACAGCCCAGATGTTGCCATGTGTTTCTTTTGCCTCAAAGAGCTGGAGGGCTGGGAGCCTGACGATGACCCAGAGTAAGATACTGAGTTCATGGGGCTGATTTGCAACGCCACAAAAACTCCTAAGGAACATGATCCATGTCCAAGCCCGATGCCCTGAGTTGTTTTGGCAGCATAAGGGGGAATAGCTCAATAATAGAAATGTTTTAATATTGTGTCTGATACTGTTTATAGTATGGTGAATTTATTGTAAAGATTTAAGCCTTGTGAGGCATGTTATCCTGCTGGAAGTAGCCTTTAGAAGATGGCTACACTTGGGTCATGAAGGGATTTACATTGTCTGTGACAATACTCAGGTAGGCTGTGGCATTAAATGATACTAAGTAGGAGACCCAAAGTGCACAAAGAAAATATTATCCACAGCACTACACCCCCGCCACTTCGCCAACAATCATGCAACCCTTCTGATGCTTGATTTGAACCTCAGCAGGTAGTCTTAACTTAACTTAACTTAAGTCATATCTTAAAAACATATCTTATCTTAACCATAGTGAGTTGCTGCCATATTACTGGTTTATTAGTTATTTGCATTAATGAGCATTTGGACAAGCATACTCATTTTACTGACCAGTGTGTTTATGTGGTGATATTGTTTTTTCTAAAGGCAGCAGAATTGGAACCAAAACATGTATTTGGTTTGTCATTAAATGTGGCTCCTCCTGTTTTTTATTGTGTTGCCAGAAAGGAGCACAGGTCCCATTCATCATCCTGCCACTTCATCAACCTGAAGAAAAGCGTAGAGGAGCTGTCTGTAGAGGAAATCCTCAAACTACAGAAAGAGAAGCACAAGTTCATCCTTGTATGTAATCTATGGGAGAGACTGATTTATTTCTGTAATGCACCATGATTGTTTAAAGTATGCGTTGAACATCATTTTAAAATAAATTTCCTGTGTTGTACGGACCTGTCCGACAATTGAAATAATTCCTCAGGGTGAATAATGTCTGCAAAATGTCAGAACAGAGTGACTGTCTCCTGGGTTCTGATTAAGATCTCATCTCCTTCATTCACAGATGAAATCGTGTAAGGAGGCCCTGGCTAGGTTTGAAGAGGCAGCCAAACAGAAAAAGGCAGATATCAAGTCAGCCATGGGAGAAGAGTGACACCAAAATAGATGCGGATGAATGAGATGGGCGGTGTGAGAGAGATTAATTGTAGCTGCCAAGTGACAGACTGATTTCTCTGTGAACTGTTCTTTTAACACGTCTTGCAGACGCCTTTGTTTCTTCTCTGTCATGTTGTATATTTGTTATCTTAAAAGCTTTCTGTTTCCATGTTTTTTTATTCATTAAACTTGTTCTTCTGGTTACCTTGTTTTGTTTTTATTTATTATTGCTGTTATTTTGCAATTTACTAAGGAGTACCAGGAGCATGTGCAAGGGGGTTTAGCATTTTTTCATGTCAGGAAACTATTTTCGTGCTGGTAATATGTTTAGATTTATGACAGCCCCGTGGAAATGTCTCGGATTGCAGGCATTTTTTATTCTGTCTCATTTTATTTTAGCGACTGGAGAGTCTTCCAATATCCCTTTATTACGTGCCTTGCGTAAACATGTGCCTCCTGATCAATCCACGTCCCTCCCAGACAGAAGCTGCCGTTGCTGTTGCTGCTGCTGCTGCTCAGGCAGTCTGCCGTCTCTGCGCAGCTGTGTAGATTCACTCTTACAGACAAAAGAAGTTCATCGTTGCGGGCATTTTAATTACCAGACGGTTAAGATTTTTAGATCAACAAAATGCCATAAATATATATTTTTTTGTATAATAAGCGCATGAACGTTTGACAGACTGGAACAGCGCTGGGAGAGCTGCGTTACGCACGGGTTAAAGCGATCCGGTTCATACGCGTAATTAAACCTTCACCTGTACAGGATGAAGGTAAGTTTCGGCGCTCTGGTGATCACAGCCGGCTTCTGCGGCATTCTCAGCTTCGCCTTTTTGGCGACTTCTCTCGGAACGGACTACTGGTACATCATAGAAGTGAATCCCATGAACATGTGTGACTTGGACAATACGAGCTCCCACTGGGGACTGTGGAGCATCAACGAAGGTGACCGAACTTTTGTCTTAATGATTAAAGATTTCAACCACTCATGTCATTATATTGCAAATGTAACTTGGCTTTTTTGTTGTTTGTTTTTTCAATTTGCGTTTTAAATACTAACACAGGTGGGAGGATGGACGCAGACGCTAATGATTCTTTCCGATCTGACCACTCTCCATACACCGCGACTGAACGCAGTAAGTCCCCCTCTCCTCCAGTTTTGATGAAACCCTTTATTTATCACATAGTAATGCCATTTCATTGTCAAGGCAGTCGTTACTCCGTTGATGCTCCATAATCCATCTGTTTCTATCCAGTCATGCACAATGCAATAGTGATAGTGCTCTCCCTCAGCCTGGTTCTGTTGCTGTTTGGTGGCATCTGTGGTTTGGTCAGCTCCCTGGCCAGGAGCCCGGTCCTCCTCACCTGCACGGCCTCCTACTTCTTCATCCGCAGTAAGTTAAGGTTCAGTTCATTCTCTGTATTCATGCTGAGCTGCTGCTGCTGCATTGAAGGCAGAAGGTCACGTCCAGTTGTTTCCACCTCAGTAAATGCTTGAGGGCAATGCTTTGTGCGGTGAGGGGAAAAGCTGATGTATTTTACCACCCATTCAAGACAGCTCCATTAAAAAAAAAACACGGTCCACTGTGTTACTACTGGCAATACATGAAACAGCATCATCTGCACTGTATGCAGCCTCACAATACCCCTCTTCTGTTCAGAATATGTATTTTATGACCCTTAAAATTGGATGGGCGTAGAAACACTAAAGTGACATTTTAGGAGAAGCTGCATCAAAGCAGCTCCGCTTTGCATCATTGACCTCATTGTTAAATAAAGCAGGAGCCCTTAGGTGGTTATATAAAAGAGTTAATTGTCCAGACACACAATGGAAATAAATTTGCATGCAGTGAGGGACGGGATACCTCAGACGTGCGCTCTCCACGTTGCACCACAACAAAGAACAGAAGTTACAGCAACAGCTTTCAAACGAATTTAAATACAACTCCACTGAATATGGTAAATAACCAGGTCTGACATTCCGTGTGATGTTTTAGATGGAACCGGTGGCTAAGAAAGGAAAAGGAAGAAGACTGAGAAGAGCTGAACAAATACAAAAATATATTTTTGGTATACTTTTTTGGACAGCAGGCATTTTGTCTTGTCACAGCAGGGAAAGCACAGGTGGAATAAATGGTGGCTCAGTTCCATTACGTCCACTGAGCCATGGCAGTGAACCAGCATTCACAAAGAATTGCTCCCATCATAATGCAAGTATAAATGTGAACAACGGTAATAATTTATTGTCCCAATCTCCTTTCATACATTATTTAATGCGCTGATTAATACACTGGAAGGCCATGTACGATTATGTGTACGTGACCAAGTGACGCAGTAAAGCAAGTCCATGCGGTTAATTTGAACAGGCTCAAGTGCTTTATGTGCAGCACTGATCTGACCTCAGCTATTGACCTCATGTGACTGAGGGGACTGAGGTTTATTATAGCAGCCAAGGCTGACTGACAGCTTGATTTATCCATATTGGTTAAGTATGCATGAAAAGGCAGGTGCTTTTGGGTCAGTTATAAAGAGCCCTTCACATTTTTATTCTGTCAAATGGGTAATTGGAGCTTTTTTATGCTTTAGGGAGAAACACCAGTGATTTCACAGTGTTTCACGACATCGCAGTTTATGCTGTGCGTGTATACACATTGTGGTTATAGGCCTCTGCCAAAGCTTCCTGAGACATCCGCTCCAATGGTTCTGCAAAAATATCATAAATGCATCACTTAAATAATTAATGTACGATTAATCTAGAATAATATTAGAAACGCTGAGATGTGGGCAATGGCACTTTCATAATGAAGTTATGGATTCATGTGTTTATGATGCATACATGGAAAGCATATTTGTTTATGGTGCTGCAAATTCTGTCCAATCGGACAAAATTGTTCTGAAATGTCCTGAAATGGCAAAATCTCATCAATGTAGCTGTAAGATGTAAAATAGTCACTACACATGCAACCATGCCACTTGAATCCACAAAAACTAAACCCTAAAAATGTCACAGGGCAATTACTTCTGTGGTTCCTGATCAGACCTGTGGTGGGAACCAAGCTGGTTCTCTTGTGTCTTTTTTAGCCATTAGCAAGTGCCACCCTATAAGGTGCACCCCTGCTTGTTAACGCAAATGTCCAGTTCAAACCAAACATCATACATGGAGGAAGGAAGAATTAAGGAGGAAGGAATGGCATGGTTGTTGTTCTGAGTATTTCAGGTGCTGCTCATCTATCAGCATTTTCAAACACAACCAATGGTCTGAAAAAGGGAAAATATCCAGTGAGCTGGAGTTGGCTGGGCAAAAATGTTTTGCTGATGCCAGAGGCCAGAGCAGAATGACCAGAGCTGGTTCCAGCTGGTAGAAAGGCAGCCATAATTTAAATGACCACATGTCATTTAAATGACGGTGTTCAGCAGCCAGGGCCTTGTACGAGTAGATGAGGTATGCAGCAGAATCTCTGAATCCACAACACATGGAGACCACACCCAGTGGCACTCTCGTCAGCCAAGAACAGAAAACTGAGACTGCAGTTGGCAAAGGGCTCACCAAAACTGGACAGCCGAAGACTGGTAATGCATTGCCCGGTCTGAGGCGTCTCAATTTCTGCTGCAACATTTGAATGCCACCCTGTGTGTGCATATCATAAATGTGTGATGCTCTTATTGCATTATGGACCAAACTCTTAGGAATGTTTCCAGCATTTGAATCTATGCCACGGAGAATGAATCTAACATGAATTTTACTGTTTCTGCTTCACATGTGAAGAAAAAAAAAAATCATCCTTAAAAGCACTTCTTTCACCGGTAAAATGGATCCCGTCCAACCACTTATCGTGAAGAACTCTTAACCTCTTAAGCAAAGTTGAAAGAGCCATCTAAAATGTCTACTGTACAATAGGGACCAAAGAAAAAAAGAGAGCCTAACGAGATAATATTCTAAATGCTGCAGCTGCCCTGTAACATGTTAACCTGGTTATATAATCCAGACTAAAATGGGTCCAAAGAGTAAATATAGTTCTATCAAATTTAACAGTGCTGTTTCTTTTGCTGTAAGGTAACAGAGCAAACTGAACGGAAAACAACCCGGCAAACTCAATAATTGCAACTAACAAAAGATGTAATTGTGTTTTTTGGGAGAGTTAGGTTACTGTTAAGGACAGTAAAGCTGTTTAGGCAATCTGGGTATTTACAATAATCAAGTTACTCTTGTGTACAGAAACGTGACCCTTGAACATCTGGAATATCTCTGTCCCCCGGATCTCTTGGGTGCTCTCCATCCAACGCCTTATGACCTCTATAAAGAGGATCATGTGATGGATGAACACTTACTCAGAGAAACTCTTTAGTCTCCCTTTAATAAGCAGCACATGGTAATGTGTGGAATGGAATAAAGGCTCCAATTAGATTAAAGTCATCTTGTGAACTTGTTGCCTGTCTGAGTACCAACGTTTATTTTTTTTTATCTTGGTTCTCCGGTGTTTCTCTGTGCTCGGTTTGTTGTCAGCTTTCTGCTGCTCATGATCATTTATATTGTCGACCAAGCGCTTAATTAACGCCGGGCATGTTCAGAGTACGTCCTCGGTCGGCATGTTGTGTTAATAAAGCCGACATGAAGCTGCAATGGTGTGTTGACACCAAAGGGTGAGACTGTGAAAGAATCAGGAAGACAATATAGACTCACACCAAAGCCCACATAATTAATTATATAACATGATAATTACAAGTCTTTGTTAATTGCTCCGTGTTCTGTCTTCAGTCTAATGTTGCTTTCCTCATCACCATTAAACATCTAATGAGTATTAGTCTGAGCTCCTTGCAGGGCTTTAGCATCGCCCCTCTTCTACTTCATGTTGAGTGTGGTGTACGCCCTGCGTAAGGTTTGCTCTGTAATGTAAACATGTAGAAAGCCATTTATGATAATATGTAAAAGATAATACACACTAATATATTACTGCTGCTGTTGTATGAGTTGCAATGCCTGAAAGTATAAAATAATGTAATTACAGGCAATAACGGCAGTAACAGCAATAATACTATTAGTAGGTGCAGCTTTTATTTGAAATGGTGCCCACTATAATCTTTAAGTCATAAACCGCAGCGGACAAAACAGTATCTGATTTAATGTTGCGAGATAGAAGGTCAGTGCACTACCCAAAGGTATTTGGTAAATATCTGTAAAAACATCCATGGCAATGCATCCATTAGTCCATTTAATCCTGAACCAAAGTGGTGCACCAGCTGTCAACATGCTGACGCTGCAATCTGTGGTACCACCTAATGGCTACATATGCCCATACAGTTTCATAGGACCCAAGTGGATATTTTTCTTTTTGACTTCTCTTATTAAAAACTGTCCAAACCTGCAATCTGTTCACTCAGTTTCTCAGAAGATACAGGAAGGCAGTTAAGTTTTTTACAGCGCAGAGAAACACCAGTGACCTTTTCCTCAAATATGTGCGATCAGAACTAACTTCCCATCAGTCAAGCATCCACTAATGGAGTTTGTCAGTTTCCTGTATCTTTTGTAGTTCGGTCATTTCCCAGCCGTCTCTCTCCCCGCTCCTCTGTTCCTTTGCTCTTTGTGGCAAAGTGCATAAAAATGAGACATCGGATGCCGTTTCCTCATCATATTCCTAGTTTGTTGCACCTCGGGGTGTAATTGTAATAAAATCTTTATTAGGCCCACCCTGGGCAGCCCCACTCGCATCCCCTTAAAGCCAATAGCAAGCTGTCAAAATTAAAAGGGTTTCCAATAGCAACACTGTGACAATCGTGTCGACTGTGTGTTTGCCGTGGGACAGCAGACAGTGACGTGCGTCATCAGCGCATTTCCTGTCTCTTACAACTTGAGATTTTGGATAGCTTCATGAGTGGCTTGATGTTACTGATGAGCTCCCAGCACACAGCAATTTCCTGCTTTATAATCACCTAGAATGCAAGCTTGTGCTGATGAACAGAATAGATAGTCTTGGATGAACATTTAAAAAACTCTGAAACAGCTGTTTCTCACCTGACAAGATATTGTATATAAAAAGGCTGTGCACAGTGTCCCTGAACTTCACAAATCAAAAATTATGTTCAGCCAAATTTGGAGATAGTTTAAATGTTTTTTTTGTTTTTTTTGTCTATCTCCAGGTCTGCTGACTCTTTGCGGTGCAAGCCTGTACATCATCTACTCGTACAAAGCCCTGGCTGAGACGGAGAGGCAGGTCGGCCAGGAGTGTCTGGCCTACGTGAGCACCTCCTTCGGCTGGTCTCTGGGTCTGGCTTGGCTCTCCTACGGCCTGGAGCTCCACACCGGAATCCTGTTGCTTGTAGCCGCGCGAATGGCCAAGCTGCGGCACAGCAGCCCCACTATGGCCTGAAGCAGCCCTCCACAGCTGACCCACAGTGTTAAAGAAAGAGACTGAACTCAAACACCGGTGAAACAAAAGTCAGGAATACTGCTGCCATATGGTTTCCGAAGGGTTTGGCAAATAACAAAATGGTTGTTGAGGACTCATTTAAAAGAGAGTTTAATCGTTTTAATCTGTCCTGCTTCAGACTGGAGATTTATATCATGGTGATTTACAGTAGGAGGTGCACTAAGAGGTCTGAGTTAAAGTGGACTAATTGCGCCCTCTTGTGGTGGGAAGAGGTTCTCATTGGCACGGTCAGTGCACTTCATCATGGTGATTGTCATACTGCTGTGATTTAATCTGTGTCAAAACTACACTGAAGAACTTCAGATGTAATAATCTTGTAATGTTACTTTAGATCTATAGAAACAACAGTAAGCTTAAATATTGTCTGTCTGTGTGCTGCATTTATTGTTGTGTGTTTTTTTGTTTTTTTTGGATGTTTAAAGAACATAAATGTAAAACAGTGTGCCATGTTGGTTACATGTTTTTGTAATAATACAATAAATGAAATAAAAGTTTGTTCCACACATAACCAAAGCTTAAAAGTGTTCCAGTGCTGCAACAACTTACCTGAGCCCTTTCATCGTAACACCCAAAGGGATGGTTCAGGATGAGGGAGGAGGGGGCAGGGGAGGTCGGTGTTGTATGAGGTACTTACTCATAGTCGGTGTATTACCCAGACTAGATGGGTTTCAGAACAGCCCCAGATTGAAGAGGCGGAGAGGAGTAACAGCAAAAAAAAATAAAAAATGTCATGACCTGCTGTGTAAGGTGTCAGCAACAAAGTGTATTTTAGCCACCAAAAAAAAAATCTGTATCAGCTGGAGTGTTGGCTATATTTAGAGTATTATCACCCCTTTACCTTGCCCTCAGCCTTTAATGGTTGGGAACTTAAGCCATTACATTGATCTACGCTCTCCTCAAACCCACCAGACTTCATCGACAAAACAGTAATTTTACCCCAGAACACGAGTAGCTGATCTGCCGCTGCCTCATCAGTTGGTGCTATTACAGTGACACTGTCTGTTCTTTCAGTCCTCTGGGTATGAAACTCTGGGTGAATCACACGCCGTTTCCTTTTGGTAAAACTAAAGATTATGATATCGTGGTTATCCAAAGTTGGTATAAAATTATGCAGCAGACATTCATGAGCAGCGATATAAGGTAGCTACGCTTAAACTGATGTGCTTAAAATAGCAGCATCGGCCCCCATTAGGATGTGACCTTTACACACAAGTGGAGTCCTGCTACTGTCACCTGTAGATGGCTGGATAGTTTCAGAAAAACACAGACAAGTGATTTTATGGCATCCTAAACCATAGGTGTAGTAGAAGGGCAGAAACACATTCATGGATCATATAGCTGTTGAATAATCACAGTTGGAAAAAATCTACTTTTTAGTTGTCCAGTTACTTCTGCTCCAGACGAGTCCTACATAACTACAATTAATCATTAAAGCATCTGCAGAAAACTGAAGATTATTTTTGGCCACGTTAAAAACTTAGTTCCACCTTGAAATATTTGTCTTTGAAAAAGCTATAAAAATTCGCCAAGGGACGTCTAATCATCTCACTGCGTGTACTCTGCTGCGTCTGTTCTCCAGGCTTGGGAAAAGCCCATTCATACAGAATCACAATTAATAGAAATGTTACAAATAAGACAATTTGTATTCCAACGAGTCCTTTTTAATGAGATCACATCTTCCATGCTCATTCAGAAACATCCCAGTGCTCTTCGACAATGACACACACGGCCTCTTCATTTACACAGCAATGCAAGCATCAGCGCCTCAGACGTACAAAACAAGGAGTCGTGGATCAAGTCGTTTCTGGTGCAGTGTTTAAACAACAGAAAACGCCCTTAACAAGGCGAGTAATAAATTCACTACGTCAATGAAATGAACCAAGCTGTGACAGAGGCCCGGCTCAGCTCACACCTGTTGATGTCAGCCTGTGCTCTCACACCGTCACCGCTGATGCAGCTCCTCTTTACTCACCTCAACAATTCACTGTAGTATGACGAATGGAAGAGCTCGACTGGCAACTATCAGAGAGCAGACTGGTAACTATTTAGAGGGGGATGATGATGATGATGGTGCCTTTTACATTCCACTTACAACTGAACATGTTTAATGCTAAATGATTTCATGCGTCCAGAAAACTTGAATTCATCCCATGGCGCTGAAACCGCCAACTAAGATTCCAAAAATATTGTGGTTATTTAACACTTCTTTAAGGCAACGTGATCCACCAACACATACTAATAGCAGGAAAAGTCTGTAACACATTCAGCCTAAAAAACACATTTACAAATGAAGTATTAAATAAGTGTGTAGAGAAGTGAAACTTCATTGTACATGTCGTAGATCCTCGCTTGTGGCCGCTGTCGGGGAAGAATCTGCATCATGTTGGAGATGCAAAGAGGGCTTATGCGTCATTGATTTTCACGAGGATGGCCGCGCCGCTCTTAAGGCTCCCTTGGAAGTGTTTTCTCCTACCTTGCTTCACACCCATCGTTCTGGGCTTACAAAGACCACGTCAGCACCTGCTCAGTCTCTGAACAACACGCGGATGTTTGATCGCACCTGTTTGGGCTCCAGCTATGAGCATCGTGACAATTCATCCAAAAGAGGAGAGAGAAAAAAAAAACACTAACAGGCACCTCTCAGTTTTGTTGCAAATCAGCGACGCTTCTAAAAGACACTGGCACAGGAGAGGCAGTTCTAACTGAATTTTACCTCCCGTGGTGGTGTTTTTCCCAAGGATTCAAAAAGAGGAGGAGGAGGAGGAGGAGGAGGAGTGTACGTCAGCCGGGCAAGCACACCTTGCCAGCAAACAACAGTCCCACTATGGTGAAGAATATAGAAAGGATGAAGAGCACGTAGGAGGAGCCCACCGCCGTGTTGTTGGGCAGCTTATACGGCTGGCCTCCGACCTCGCTGATGTAGAAGCCGATTGGGAATATGAGAGCAGCCATGCAGAACAGGACCACTGTGACGGGACAAAACAGGAGGAAGAAGCATTAACATCGCCCCTTAGACCAGCGACTCCCAACATGAGATAGCTCTGCAGAAGACACGCGGTATGTGGAAGGACTCGGGTGCGGCTCATCTAGTCAAAATTAATAAAAGAAGATAAATAATGATTTGTTAAAAATATGAAAAAAAAAAAAACACGGTGCATGTGAAAAGCTGTGCAGAAATGTTAAAATGGATAAACAGTTGCATAATGACGTCGGTGACGTAGCTGCAAGCAAGTTCATAGTTAAAAGTAACATATGAATGGTATTAAATGTAAAAGCCCCACAACTAAACGACTCGGCTGACTCTGGAGAGCTATGCGTAATGTTCTGAGGCAAAATCTCTGCAACTATAACCTGCAGCACTCAGTATTGAGTGTCCTCTCTTGAGAACCAGCTCCAGGTTTCTCTGCATTCAGAGCCATGTGAGGCCTAGGTCTTGCTCCACTGCTCTTTAATATACACCAATTTTGTCTCCTTTCTATAAAAATAGAAACCATCCATCATCAGATTGAGCTCCCTTGCACTTCGAAGCACTTCATCATCGTCTTCGTAATTACCAGCTTTCAGCTAATGAAACTGTTTCTTCTACGCTCAGTCTCTGTCACATAAAGACGTGTCCATTCAGGAGAATTTTATCAGCTATGATTGGGAATGTCTGCCTCTACTGTAGCTGCATTTCTTTTTGACCATGCTGCTACATTTCAGCTTGATATCTCAGGATTCAGAAATCTTGTTGAGTAACAGCTGAACACTGGACACAGACAACTTACGTTTAAGATTTTTGATGCGCATTACATTATAACATGTTGGAATATGCTCCGAATATGCTTTGCTTGAGGTTGAGCACTTGTCTAGACCTGTGCAGTCTGGGCCAAGTCATGTTACGACTCAAAATGGCAATCTTGTCAATCTCTCTTTTGGTCTCTTTGGCACCCCATGTGGCAGAAAACGGTAATTGCAGGTGTGGTTTTGACCACAACGTAGCAGCTGAGCATTAGCTCTGCTGAATATCTGTAGAAAGGCAACCGCTGGGTCACAAACAACACATTTCTACCCAAATTTGCCACAGATATACAGGTTACAAATTGTCCTTTAAAATAGCTGTGTCCTCAGATGCTGAGATTTTAAGCTAAACCTTAAATCAAATACACTGCTCAGCCACTGCAAGTGTGGTTTCATACAGTGGTTAAAGTGTTTCAGGCAATCAAGCTTTATGTGAGGTTTCGACAGCTCTGATGACGCTGGAAATCAAGGCCAGTAACAACCCAACAACATAGAAGATGATGATGATGATAATTGCCCCAGTGCATGCTGGGAAGCCCTAACACACCTATTCCTTTCATGTTGCAGAATCTGTGCTTCTTTAGACTATTAGGTCCACTTGAGACCCCTGCAAGGTCTGGTTTAATGGAGGTGAAAAAAAAAGAGAAAATCAATTAGGTCTATACATAGTGTGGAGTGGATGCTGCGTGGACATGTCTGTCATGTCTAAATTAAAAAATGGATTCAAATACAACCTGTCAATATGTGCACGCGCGCATAAATGTCTTATAAATACAAATTTGCGGGTGAAACAAAAGAGAGCTGCTTATGATTGAAGAGGAATGAGAGGGGCCTACTTCCGGTGAAGGCGATCCACCGGGCGTATCGAGTGGCCTCGCGGCGCCAGTGTGATATCACCAGCAGGCCGCAGGTGACGGTGAGGGAGATGATGCCCAGGATGATGAAGAAGAGCGTGGTGATCCACTCCCGGGGAAGCTGAGGGGGGATGCAGGTCCGGTCTCGGCCGTGGATGGTCTGGCACTGCCGCACCAGGCCGACGGTCAGAGAGCCTGGAGAGGGGGACGGAGGGAAGCGAAGGAAGAGGCGAGGTTTAAATGTCAGGTGAAGAGATGTCAGTCGCCTCTGATTTGGCACAAATCTAATTATAGAACATATTGATTCTTCCAGGTGACTCAACGTTATTGAACTGCGGCCAAGGCTTTCCAGCAGAACTGTCCCTCCACCTGCGCCACATTAATCACCCTGCTGTCCTCTGTGCTCAGTGCTTTAACATAGTCTGAAATAAATGCTGATTTAGCATAAAGAAAAAAGTACGGCCATTTTCAAGTTGATTTTAAAGTCTACCTGTATATTGTTAAATTAAAGGCCCTTAAAGACATTTTCTTGTTTCAATTAGTCCCTTAAGATATGAGATCACAAGTTTCTATTACAGTTCCACCAGCTCTGAATCTCAGTAGACTTTAATGTTTTTGCAAAATTACTTACAACACACTTTTGATGGGGAAGTGGAAGTGGCGCATAATGATGATAATGTAATCCTTTTAACCACTTTTTCCTGCTTTTTATAACCACAATCTACTTAACAGCAACATATGACATAATTATAATAATCTGACAAGATGCCGAGCGGGCGCGAAGCTCGGTGACCTCCCAGGAGTCCCTCCGTTTCCCATACAGTAACTGGGGGCTGGGGAACTTGTTGTTATGGAAACAAGCTGACGGGCAGTGAGCCAGCAGCGAGCAGCGACCCCTCCAGTGATTCACATATGACGTCAAACACCGGTTTAAGGTTCTGGCCCGAGCTACCAGAGCGCTGCGCACACAGAGGGAGAGAAAAGAGAAGAGGAAATGAAGAGCTCGGCTCCACAAGTCCAGTAATGGCGTCCTGTCTCACAAAGCCCCGTGGCTGCCGTGATGTCAGGCAGGAGGGTCTCTGCGTATAACAGACACAAACACCCGGAGCGCAGAGGCCGCATCTGGTCGCCCCTGCGTCCAGTCCGACTGCGCGAGGCTCCAGACAACGCAGCGCACGTAATGAGAACGGGAAAGGCTGCTAAATGAAATCCTCCCACACCGTCACTCTTTCCTTCCTTTCTTTCCCAGAATTATCTTCAGAGAGCGATAAGTGCCTTGCGAGAGGACATGGAGCTTTATACATTTCTACGTTGTTTTTTTTTAAGTACAATCAAGGCCCATTTAAACCCAGCCGGTGGAGAATCAACGTTTGCTGCTCATACCACAACCAGTCTGAGAGCAGTATCAGGCCTGAGCCGCACACTGCTGCAGTCTGACCTATTCCCCCTACACACAGGACATCCTGTTCTTTCTGACCACATCCTCTCATTAAACAGGGTGGGGGACAGTGTAAACAGTGCTTTAATTTCCCTGCAAATGCCGAATCAGACGACCATTGAAGTCTTCGGTCCAACTGAACTGAGCCCTCAATTCATGCGTGTAATAAAAGACAGATAGGCTACTACAAAGAACGTGTTGTACTTCTCAACTGATTGCTATTTGTTAAAAGAGGATAAGGGGAAAGAGCAAGACACCGGATTTGAAACAGAGCATGAAGAATGGTTTGGAAAGTTGAGAGTGAATTCACAGAACGCATATGATCCTTTGCCAGGAGCACTCAGCGGATGTTCATCTCTGATTTCTCCTAATGGTCTAAGGATGGAAATGCAGCATTTTGACTTCTTCAGTGTGTCTGACGCACCAACTGCAGTGATGTGTCCAACACAAAATGAAAACAAGAAGAAGAAAAGACACAGAGACATAACAGGCTCGGATTATTCCCCAATTTACTTAGCTATACTCCGATCAGGCAAAACACAATATTGTGTAGGTCTCCCTTGTGCCTCCAAAACAGTTGTGACTAATCAGAGAATGGACATGGGCCTTCAGAGGGTGTCCTGTGGTGTCTGGCAACAGGATGTTGTTAGTGGGGGCCTTTGGGTCCTATGGGTTGAGAGGAGGGACCTCTGTGGATCATCTCACAGATACTTGATCAGTTTGGGATCTAGTGTATTTGGAGGCCAGGTCAACACCTTTTGCTGTTCTTCTTGTTTTTGTGAGTTGCACGTAAACCGTTTTATTTTGTGTGTGTGTGAATGTGTCTGTGCCTGCTGGGCATGGCTGCTGCCATCAAGGAGTGTCAATTCCCTATTAAAAACTGGAAAAACAAATACATCTAATGATGACTGAGGGTTCTTGAGTGTTCTAGTTCGTTACTGCTGAATGAGTCCTGACAGCTTTGATGTAAGGTGCTTGCCTTGCATTGGTGCATTTGCATTTTAAAACTGGCCAACTTGAACAGGTTGCTTAATCAAGACTGCACACCGCCTATCTCAGGCCCTGTTCAGAGCTTGCAGGCGAAGCACTGGGACTGACAAAGCAGCACGAAAAAGCACGTTTGCATCAGTGACTGTGTTTACGTGGACAATGCTTCTTAGAGACTTTCTGTTTGAACAACTCATTGTTTTGCTGTCACCGTGTTTCTGTCTCTCTGGGAAACTAATCCCGTCACATGATGTTTACCTCACTAGGGGCACACATTCATTTAGTTTATTTGAACCGAAGAGAATTATTGGATCAAAAATTTGGGCTGTTAATTTGATTATCAGTGGATTATTATTGTCCATGTAAAGGCAACTTAACACTGTTGGAATCAGTAGCGATGTACAGTATGTTCTCAACTGAACATCAAAGGGAACATAAAGTTACACAACTTCACACTTGGTCTTACTTAACTGCATACTTCTTCTCACTGTTTAAAAAGCTTCACTTGTACACAGTCCTTCTACTGACAAGCCCACTAAGCTACTCAGCAAAACAAAACCTGTCACAACTGCATGTAGCATGACCAGCCTTTAATCTCCAGGTGGAAAGCATTTCTTTCCTAGGAGGCCTAATTAAAAGACACACATCTTCATTCCCAAACAACGCTTCCTGCCTTCAGGTAATTACTTTTCGGCTAATTAGACAGGAACAAAAGGCTTTTAGTACAGTGATTTCACACCTTCATTCACAACGAGGAATGGGTGGTAAAAACCTTAAGAATGTGAGTTGTTCTGAACTTCAGTCCACTTTGTAGTATGAGTGGAAAAAAGAAAGAAAAAAGTGTGTGATTGCTCATTTAATTAGGCAAAAAAAAAAAAAAAACGCTATTCCACTTGCAGCTGCAGCCAGTATTTTTATAACAATAAATTAAATCCTGTAATAACTACTCAGCGAGGCTGGTACATGCCCCGTCTCTCTCTCTCTGTCTCTCTGCTCCACTGTAGCTTTAGGATGGAGGCAGCTGTGCATACACTGCACGAAACTCGGTCGTCTGTTGCATCAGTTTTAGTCAATGTTAATCTTTGGACTTTGTGTCACCCCGTAGCAGAAGACATGGGTTTTGGTCAGCACCCATACTCAGCACTTTAATTCCAGGACTGACTGCGCAGTCAAGTTCTGACTTGGATAATAAGTGCTGGACGTAGCAGATGTATCTCTTCTGGGATTCCCAATAATTTACTTTTATACCAAAACAACAGTTGCTGGTGTCACATGCCAAATATACATTACATTCATCAAATCACCACTATCAGAGATCTCAGACTCACAAAAATCTGACTTCAGCATGCATAAGAACATCTCAAATCTTTATCTCAAGTTCAGAGCACGGTCTCAACTCATGGTTTGCTGCAAGTTACCACATCATAAGTACTTTGGCGTCTTTTTTGCCAGTGCTACACCTCATCTCTGTTTGAGGATTGGAGCTCTAGGTTACATCAGCTGCTACTAGCAACTAATGTGACCTTTCTGCACAAGTCTTTAATGTGCAGCATGCTTTTAGTTTAGTACTCAGAGTCCTTCGCTCTTTTTTTGCACACATCATTGTGTTGTAGATTTCATTAAAAACAACAAAAATGCATTTTTGGTCCTCTCTCTACATTCAGTTCTGAGAGAGAAAGTAAAAGGACAGAATCCAAAACAAAACCTGGACTCCTTAAGCAGATCACCAGGCACTGCTCACCACAGTGAAGCACAGTGGCGGCAGCATCATGCAGCTTACAAATACTGGACACTTTTACCAAGTGTTCACAGATAAGATGACACTAAGGTCATAACTCTGTCTGGAGAGTTCAAAAGCAGTCACCTACAATAATGTTTGTGTGCCGTTTGTTGTTATTTAGCTGAAGTGAATCAGTCCAGAGTTTGATCATGCGTTTAGGACTTATTTAGCTATTTCCATGTTGTTATGATGGGGTCTTGCAACTAAATACGTAGTTTCCACTGCGTTAGAGTCACCTGGCCTCTCCCAAACAAAGTGCACAGCCACCTACCAGCTGGTTCTCCAGTGTTGATCCAGTCCGGGTTGGCGATGCTGGCGATAGCGAAGATGTCTGCGGCGAGGAACAGGCATCCTGATATCACGGTGAGTTTATCCATGTCGGTGCACACAGTTACGTGCCTCAGTCTCACCTTTCTCTAAAGTGAGACGGGACATCGAGGAGTCACCTAAGCACACATTTGACGCCCCATCATGCCGGACGGCGCAGGGGAACTTGCAGGGGTGGAGGAGGCGATGTGGTCGGGCTGATCCATTATCTGTCCACACATCGCGTTTGATCTCAGGCGGTGATACACGCAGGGCGATCTCCTTTTAAAAGTCCCCCAACAGACAAAGCTAGCCCGACCTGCTGGCCCTTCTCCAGCCCAGGAGGATCGCTGTCCAGGCTCATGGATTTTTAGCTCCGGATGCTCCACCGCATCCTGTGATACTTGCGTAAAAGAGGACGAGTGGAAATGTTGCAGAAGCGTATGGTATGCTTTAATCGCTGATGAGCTGCTGAGTATTTATCCAGCGGTGAAAACGAGAACATGCATGAAGTCGACTTGTTTCCTGAGTTTGCACGAACACCCCGAGCTCTCCTCTTTCTCTGCCCCTTAAACAAGCGGATTTTTTCCCTCTTCGGCCGAGCACAGACGGAAAACGCCGCCCATGCTCACAAAGAAGCGTTTTTCTGGAGCCGAAAATATCCGCGCCCTAACGCTGAATGCCCTCTTTTTTTATCCCACGGACTGCACAACAGCTGTATTCTCTGCAAAACGACGCCGTCTTCTCTCGGCGAGGGGAACTAAAACACAGCCAGGTCGCGTCTCCATGCCTGTGTTGGTCCGTAGTTCTCGCGAGACCTTCCCTAAACAAACGGCTTTCCTGTGCCATCTGCACGATTTATGCAGGTGGTAATGTTTTGACTTTAGGCAACACCAGAGACCACATTATGCAGTTTAAGTTACACACTACAACTCATATTTCATGTCTTACCCTGATTGTATTTACACACCACTTTAATCAGTAAATCAAGTTTTCCCTGTTGCCATGGAAATGTAGAGGTATAACTCCAAGGTTTTGAGCACTTTTCATTCATGTTCACTTTATCATTTAGTCTGATCGGGTCAAAAGCTCCAGATGTCAACATGTAGCCCTTGAATGAGGAACAAAAAGACACAAGCTCAAAGTTCTGTAAGGTCCATAGAATTTATTCCTTATTTTACATGAGCTATACAGTAAATGTGGACAGATGAGTGGAACAGATTACTGCCATGCACCAGAGCAGAATAACCTTAAAACTGTTACAACACCTATAAATACCCAGAGGAGTTATGACATTTCATATTCAGAAGAACAGCTTTGCAAAATTACGACCTCTGGTTCTTTCATATTCAAATGTAGAGGGAACAAATCCTGCTTTGCTGTCAATAAGGGTACATTGTGAAGTGACGAGGAAGGCTTTAGATCTCATCCACGAACGGTGTGTTAACAAGGTTCCCGCTGGACGCCATGGTCTTCTTGCCGGATACGAATTTCTTGGCAGCCTGGAGAAGGTGGAGGAAAAGTGTTGCAGTTAGGGTGGTGTCAGTTACATGTGACCAGTTATATGCAACTCTGCGCTGACAAAAAAACAAAGCGCCTTACATTAGCGACGTCAGTCAAGGAGACATTGTCGATGTTTTTGGAGATTTCCTCAGGGGAGTGGTATGATCCTTCGGCCAGAGCCTGAGTGCCCAAGGACTCCAGCAAACCCTCTGATGTTTCCAGAGACATCAGACAGTGAGCCTTCAGCTGAGCCCTGCAGAAAATAAACACACATTATAAGCAACGCTAGTGCCAACTACACGAAAGAAAAACATTCACTGGACATATTTTCTACAGAGTGTGTAGGGGAAAAGGAACTTGATCCTCTTTAGGACTCTGTCAATGCACTCTTATCATGCTGCTCCTGTCATGTGACCGTTTCCTCAAAGAAAATGAAGACATCAACCACAACTAGCAAATGTTGATTTAACATCAGTAAGAAATGATAGACGTGGTGACCTTGTCGTCTATGCAAGCAGCTTTTGAGCATTTATATTGTACAGTTTATCATGTGACTGTCTGTGAGTGCAGGTGTACAGAGATTTAAAAACAAGCTACATATTAGCCTGCACACGACACTAAGTGCTGATGTAGCCTAAAAAATAAGCTTAATAGCATTAGAGACCAGAAATGGCACCAAATATCTACTCAATGAACACCAGTAATTAGTGTTCATTAGACAGGATGTAATGATTTCAGATAAAGATAAATGTACATACATGTTAACAAGCATGAGGCTGCACCTTTTTTCAGCTGACCAAAATCATACTACTACTAATTATACTCCACCCATGGTTATTTATATAACAAATAAAGGAACAACTTTGTGTAAAAGGACTATCTCTTGTTACTTCAGGACAGAGCCATGGTAGATGTTTGCCATTATTTTCACCGGTTGACTCAGGCTACACATTTAGTGTACAGCTACGAGAGTGATGTCCATCTTTTCATGTAACTCAAGGAAGCTAATATGAGAAATTATGAAATGAAATACACCATTTGCATTTCATCAGTTTACGTCTGCATGTCTTACTTGGCTCGAGTGAGGTCAGCAGCTGTGACTCCTCCATCAGCAACAGCCTTCACCTGGGCGAGAGCGGCCTTAATCACCTGGAGAGACAGAATAGGACAAAGCATACATCAAGACGTTTTGCATATCTGTGCTGATGTACAGGCTGCTGTCACGACTATGGCGTACTCACATCACCAGCAGAGGCAGCCTGGGAAACGGTGCTGATCCCGAACAGACCAGAGTCAGAGTAGCTTGAATTGTAAGCACTGACCTGTTATGGTTAAAGAAAACAAAACAGGAAAGGTGTTTTAGTGCGACAATAATGATTTAACACGACTTTAATCTGCGTTACACGTTTCCTCTGGGTATAAGAAACGTTTTCTAGTTTTGGTTACTTGTCACTTGCCTCAAATGGGTCAGCAGTTGCCTTGCTTACACCCTGGACCAACTTGCTGGTGCAGGAGGAACCTCTCTTTACATGTGGACCAGCTCCAAGTAAATGCTGCAGCACACTGAAGGCCAGAGCTTCGTTGGTGCCTGCTGCAGCCGACTGGCTCGCCACCACTGAATGAACCAGGTCGCTGGTGCTGGGCAGCCGAATCTCACCTGAAGACAAGACAGGAAGGTTTACACCTCATGAGAGGTGGATGCATGGCCACCATGCACACTTTCTGTCAGTTCAGTTCAGCTCACCTCCACGATACTGAGCCTTAGCTCCTGTGGAGCCTGAACCACTGCGGATGTTGAGGAACTGCTCTCCCACTTGCTTCAGCACAGCATGGTTAACGCCTGGAGGAAAGGGAGGAAACCTTATTTTAGTTTCCATTAAACATGTAGTCATACCAGCGCTACTGATTTCTGTACAAGGCAGATGTTTTAATGTATAGTGACTCTTACCAAGTCCAACAAGAGCCATTCTTGGACTCGTGAAATGGTTTTGAACAAACTGTTGCAGCTGGAAAAGAATAATAACTTTAGAAAACAACAGCTTCAACAGATGCATTAACACTATCCGTCTTAAACACAACTTACATGTTCAGACTTGATGTTGCCAACCATGTAGTCTGGACAATACAGAGAGTTACTGAGGGCGTTCTTATAGGCCGCTTCATGCAGACCCTCAATCACACCTGTAAAAGAGAGCAAGTAAATAACAGGACTCAACCAACATAGGCACAGGTGCAGATAAGTGAACATGAACGTGATGATTTCACTAAAAAATGTTTCCATGAGGAAAATAGTTATTGTTGTGCTTAGCTGTCTATGATAAGTGATGCCTTGGGTTGAGTGTGCCAACCACAGACATAAAGTATAAAGATGGACCACAGTATGAAGACGGATGGCGGACCTGCTCCTCAAAAATAAAGCCAAAGCCATCATGTTAGTCAATGGGACGTGTGCCAAACTAAAACACTTAAATACACGTCAAATATTTCCAAGGACGGTACATTATCTGGATTTATGCTTATACACAGATGGAATAGAAGTTCTCATATCTATTCCTAAATAATAACGACATGAAATAGGAAGGTGGCATCATTACTCAGTTTAAGATCTGTGGTATACAAGTAGTTCTATGATGGATGGATGTATATATAGATAGATATAGATACACTTTATTTATCTCACGGCAAATTCAGTGTCCTGTAGGTTCATCCCATACAAAACAGATATGTATGAATAGAAATAATAATAATAATAATAATAATAATAATCAAACTATGTATATATAAATATCAGTCCAGTCGGACCTACCTATCTGTGGGTTCTCTGCAGCCCGTGACTTGTCTAACTTTATTCTGGGCGTTAGCTCTGACACCTCCCATGGACGGAACTCTGGGGCCGTTGTCACGTTGATCAAATACTCCATCACTGTGTCCCTGTGGCGCAATAACAAAGAGGGAGAGGAGAAAAGGGTGGAGAAAAGGGTGGAGTGAAGTGATGAGCTTGTGTAAACATCCCAGAAAACTAAGGGCCTGTTCAGACTTCGTATTAACTTGTATCCTGAATGACAGAAACACAAGTCTCCAGCTTTGCGTAGTGTTTTTACACCTGGCACATAAATGTGCCTGAAGTAATAGTTGAGATCTATTGTTCAGGTCTATAGATCAGTTTGCCGCTCTGTATGCACGGACATCCTTTGAGATGGAGTAGAATCTAACAGCTTCTGTAACAAAACAACAGACCAAAACCTACAGCTGTTTCAGAATGCCAACCAGTAATGTTTGTTGTATGCGGAACACAGCGAGACGTAAATTCTTCTAGCTTACCAAAAGCACACGTGCAAGTTATTATTTATTTATCTCAACTCATTTAGACCTGGACATGGCACAGGTTATAACTCAAACCCTGAAGTAGGAGATCTATCAATGTAGCCTGGACTCGATATGTGTTCCCTCTGCTCAAAGAATGCGGTCACATGCGGTTCACGGAAACGCCAAATGTGGTCTGAGCAACGTGATCTTCAATGTCTCTTCGGTGTGTTCACAGCTCTACTTTAAGCTGGCCACTTCTGATGCATGTTAATGCTTGGTCTGAAGAGAGCTATAATCACTTTCATAATATTCGTTCATTCAATTTATTAATCAAACTACGTTTCTTTGAGTGTAAACCATGTAAACCATATTCATCAAAAACCCTTTTAATTCATTCTGATAATATACAAAGACTCACATGTCATCTCTCAAGCAGTCGAGGGTATAAACCATGTTCTCTCTTGTTGAAGTCACGCTGCACGGAAACATGAAGAAAGCAAGATGAGACCACTGAACGTTTGTGAGAAAAACATCTAATCTGTGAAAAACTTATAGGGAGGCTTACTGACCCCAGACTGCCACCCACTGCCTCAACACCACGGATTATCTTGAAAGATGAAGCTCCTTTGGTTGTCTGGAAAGATACAAATGCAAGTAAATATTAAGCTGAAGCAGAGAGTAACAGGCATCATCCAAGTTACTAGACAGGGGTTAAAAAGTTTTATTCATTACCTCCAAATGTGCAAATGTTTAATTGGATGTACCCATTTAAAAATAGTGTGCATTGTTATAATTCTTGTATAAATGTTTTAAATAAAGATAAATAAAGCTTAAATAAAGTCAATCTTTATTCATTACTGTAATGCACAGCAGAGACGGGTCATAGCTGAAAACAAAAATACTAACTGTTCTTAATCAAGTTTGTTACAGGGTTCTGCATTTAAGTTCCATACCAGATAGGAGGCCACTTGGAGGACGTGGGTGACCCCCTGGTTTCCATGAGTCTCATAACGAGAGCCGGCCTTGATGAAGACTCCAATCTTTGAGGCTGGAGAATAATTCTCCAGGGAGGCGATTACCAGTCCACTGGGCAGTTTGGTCACCTGAAGAGGAGGATATATAAAATGTTGATCACATCCAGCGGGTATGCTAAAGCTCTGTTAATACGCGTAAACCTCCAAGCCTCAGCTTATACATAAAAGGCTCACCTAAAGGCATTTGAACATTTATCAAAATGATATCTATTTTTTTTTTTTTAACTCAGCATAATCAGAAGAGACCAACGGCTGGAAAAGATAAGCAACATTTTCTTTCTGCAGAAATATCACCCAGTATTTTCCTGTGACAGAAAAACTGTGTGGACCCAGCTTTCCCCAGCACAGATATTCTCATCACTCCCCAACATACATGGACATCCTGGTATGAGTGGGCAGCTCCAGGAGAGAGCTTGAGGCCAGCAAGGGGCTCGGCCAGGGTCTGGCTTTTTCTGGTGGCCGCATAGAAGCGTCTCTGTGGAGGAGAAAAACAAGTCAACAACCACTGACCTGTGCATCCTGTGGATGAAACCCAGTGAACTCCACCTTACGGGCAGCCTGGGCTGCATAAAGCCTTGTCTGGAGAAAAAAATAGAACACACGGGAAGGCGGGACATTACAACTAACGTGTTGCTGGCTCGCTGCTTGATATAAGGGCAGTGTGAGGACAAAGAACACCTGAGGAATGAAATACTTTGAAATGATGGGATCAGTGATGTTAGGGACACAGCGGCCTGTTCAGAGTACACTACTTATGAAAGAGTTGTTCTAGTAGTTCACCCTGAACTAATTTCTGACAGATGAAAACACATGTTTACTTTGTAATATATATATCTTTTTTTTATCTTTCTACTTCTGAGATTTCCTATTTGTCACGCATGTAGGTGGTCAGCAAAAGAAAATTTTCATTGTGCAGGAAAATATTTTTCTAAACTTTGGACGTGACAAACTCTTCGAATCTTGAATTTACGTAAGTCAATTTATTATCTGTTCTGCAGGTTTTAATCTGGCGTAACTTTTGCTAATGGAGTTTTCAGCCAAACTGGTTAAATT
The DNA here is from genome assembly GCA_005024645.1 of Planiliza haematocheilus. NCBI lineage: Eukaryota > Metazoa > Chordata > Actinopteri > Mugiliformes > Mugilidae > Planiliza > Planiliza haematocheilus. The sequence continues at coordinate 8,517,987 of SRSE01000365.1, read as the reverse complement.
CTTTAAGGACTCTGCAAAATTACGATACATTATTCCACGATAACTAAGATTCCCGGTGATATATCCTGCAATAAGCTTTATAGCAGTCTCAACACGGATCCTGTCATTTGTGAAACTAAAAAGAGCAGAATACTGCTGCTAATAAAACAGAGATGTAAGGTATGAGATCCAAACACGCTCCCGGTCATGACCTGAAAGAGCCGCTACATGTAGCCTATACAAAGTAGCCGCTAGCTACTAGCACCCTTTCTCCCAAATGTTGACAACCTTGAATACTTAAGACACTGTGTTAAGTGAGTTGAAGTGAAATAAAAGTTAGTAAGGTATATAAGGTGTTGTGTTCATTATGTAACGTTATCGGTCGGTTTAATGCCGGTTAGGCTCAGAGTCACGTCAACCATTAGTCAACTGCTTCCTCGTCAGCCCTTCACCACCAGCCTGTCCGGACATATGACCCTGAAATTTTACAACGTCCAACAATCACGGCGAAGAGTTAAACGGACAGACGGTGTGTATACGGATGTCCCGACACAGAAACATGCAGGATATAATGACCGAGTCCTCACCGATAGCTGACTGATTCCCCGAATCCCCTTCATCTCCCCTCTCTCCTTCACTCAGGACGAAGAAACAATATGGCCGGCTTGAAAGTGCCCTACCCAGAATGCACCGCGCGCTATTTCGTCCCAAAAATAACAGCGGGTCAATAAAGCGTGCGCCCTCTGTTGCCTCGGAGATTACTCTGTATTATTCACATTTCTCCATTTAACGACATATTGGTTGATTTATTTATTTTTATTAACTTTGAAATTGAAGTAGTTTCTTTCTCGTGTGTCATTGCCTATTGGTAAAACGATCACATTGTGAGAGATACAACACACTACCACCTAATAAACTAAAAAGTAATATTTAAATCTCCACCAATAAATAAATGTAATAATAATAATAATAGGGGAATTATTAGTGAATTTTATTGAAAAAAAAACACATGAGCACATGCCGTAGGCGTACCTAAAATGAAGAAACAAATCATTTCCTGTTGCCAGTACGCATGTGCGGAACTCCACACGTGTGGTTTGCGTTCTCCGACTTGGTGCATGCAGCAGAGCTTAGAGAGTTAAGCGTTCTTAAATATATAGTAGACGATTATATCTTGCGGCTTGCATCCCCTTCTATACAAAGCAAACATAAATAATCCTCCGTGAAGCACTTCGCCGAGAGGGACGGAATACCAGAAAAACTATTCACAATGGTAAGTGTTATTCTTCAATGAACAAGCTAGCAGATTAGCTAGCTATTAGCGCGCATGTTAAATCTTTGAAACGGGGCACGCGTTCCCAAACCTCAAAATATCATTGTAATGTTTATTGGTTTTAGGCATTGCCTCACAAGTAGTAATGTGGAATTAACTCTCTTATTGTGTTATTTTCAGACTGAGCCTCAAGTGAACCCAAAGGCCTACCCGCTGGCCGACGCCACGCTGACCAAAACCATCCTGGACCTGGTTCAGCAAGCCTCTAACTACAAACAGCTAAGGAAGGGGGCCAATGAAGGTGAGGAAATGTACAATAATCTGACAAGCACACGATTGGTGTGGCAACAAACAAGCTGATTTGTTGTTGAATCGAAAAAGTTTGTGAATCGCCGGTTTTTATTAATGAAATGCAATTTTAAACCACCCTTTAACACAATTACTTACCGACTAAGGTATCATAGTGTTGTCATGTTTGCATAGATGTTAATGTGTTGTCTTTTATTGCTTATTTTCATCAGTGGTCTGAAAGTCCAATGTGTTAAGTGTAAAGAACTTGATGCAGCGTTGTACCCAACATACTACTTCTATAACACTTATAATATCACAGTGGTTTTCATTGATGATCAGAGGAGTGTTGTTTCCCCGTGTTCCACTTACTCTTCTGGTAATGTAACCATTTGTTGTCCCCTGCTTTTTCCTCAGCCACTAAAACTCTGAACAGAGGCATTGCTGAGTTTATAGTGATGGCTGCTGATGCTGAACCACTGGAGATCATCCTCCACTTGCCACTGCTCTGCGAGGACAAGAACGTCCCGTACGTGTTTGTCCGCTCCAAGCAGGCCCTGGGCCGGGCTTGTGGGGTGTCGCGCCCCGTCATTGCTACCTCAGTCACCATAAAGGAGGGGTCCCAGCTCAAACCTCAGATCCAGTCTGTCCAGATGGCCATTGAGAGACTGCTTGTGTGATTGTTTTTGTTTTCTTTGTTTGTTTTTGTTTTTTTAATTAAGGAGAGTGGATGAATCCTACTTCCAAATAATCTTATGTTTCATTTAAAAAGAAAAAACATGCACAACAGGAAAAATATAAGTTTCTTTTTTTTTTACATGTTCCATTTCAGTGCATTGGTTGACAAGAATATCACCAGCTTCATAATAAATTTTTTTATGTAAACGTGTTTTTTTTGTGGTTTTGTCTGTCAATAACAAGTGTGGAAAGTAATTTGTAATAAACTGAAGGAGAAAATTAAATGTATCTAAATGATAAAATATGCTGGAAATAAGCATAGTTTGTTACTAAGAAACAAGGTCTTGCTCTAAACTACTATCTAGCCAGGTAACGCATTAAAATTCTGATAGCTTTATTCAAAAGTAATAGCTCAGATAAAGTCAAAGCCTCAGAGCAATGCTTGAAAAATATAACAAGTAAATCATAAAATCTTGACAAATATATTCTTAAATTGTACAAACACTGGAAATGTCAGTGAAAGTAAATTAAAAAAAATGTCTGTCCACACCATCCTCTTATCTGAATTGTCTCAGATAAGCGATTGTAGATGCAAACCACAGTCTGTGATGCCAACACGGTGAATTAACACAAACCTTTATTTGAATCTTTATTCACCTTGAGTTTGGGTTGTTTCAATTTTACTCTGCGACCACCTCACGCAAAACACACACTAGGCAATGCCTAAGGCAATAGATATTCTGTGGAAAAGCCAGTTAGTCCACGCCCCCCCCCTCACTGAAGTGTTTCAAAATCTTCGCCGCGGCTCTTGAATGTAACTCCGTTTCACAATCAGAACTTTGCACTTAGCGCCCTTCGGTTATTCCTCTGAGAAGCCGGGGCAGAAACTATGGCCGGACCTCCTGTTGTCATATGGGAGCGTGAGGTGGAGGGCTTGTTGCTTTACAGAGACCTTGTCCCCCGTCTGGAGGAGGCTTTGGGGAAATTCTCCAGACGAGACAGCGCTGAGGTGATCCAGCCGGTGCGCACCACGGTTTCCTTGCAGAAACACCACGGGTAGGCCTGCGTGTCTCCTTCAAAGACAGATGAAACATTAACAAGCTGCCGATGGCTCACACTCGTTCATTTTTGTAGGTTTCTGGGGCTAATGCCCACATACATGGAGAATGATGGAGTCCTGTCCACAAAGTTTGTGTGTTTCTACAAGAGGGAGGACGGCTCCACGTTGCCTGCCACTCAAGCCACAGTGGTGCTGCTGGATCCAGAGTATGGGAACGTCAAAGCTGTGCGTTAAACTGACGCGACATTACTAAACAAATACACCACAGAATTCCCAAAGTTTAGACAGCTTCATTCATGTGTGTCTACTTTGCAGGTCATGGATGGAGAAGTCATTACATGCATGAGGACAGCTGCAGCCTCAGCCATCTCTGCAAAGGCACTTAAATACTTTTTAAAAAAGGACATCTACTCACACTGTTGCACTCAAAACTTGCAAACTAAACCCACGGCTCTGTCCCACAGCTGCTGATGCCCCCCGGAGCAGAGGTTCTGGCCATCTTGGGGACCGGCAGACAGGCCCGCAGTCATTATAATGTCTTCACTGAAATGTTTCCTTTTAAAGAGGTACAGTACAAGAGAGTTACTCTTTAATGGTGAATGTAAACAGAGCTGTATCTCCTTTGGACGATGTAAATTGGTTAATGCAGCACACATTGGATATTTGTGGATTCGTAGTGATAAGAAAACAACAGACGATAGACAATAATATGTCAAATTCTCCATTAGCTGACATTTTCTTCCTGATTTCCTGATATTTATTTGGATCCCTTCTTCTGTCGGTCCTCTCTGTGCAATGTTTCCTCTGCCACTGTTGTTACACAACGCAAAGCAGAATCATTTCACTACCATATTTGACATTTGCCAGTGCTATATTTTCATCAAATTCTGCTCCTTCTTCTTCTTTCAAGTGCCATGCCTGGCTTATAAATTAACTGTAATTTCTCAGCTTTCCCGTGAGTCACTCTGGCCTGGAGCTGCACGTTTCTGATCTGTGGAGCTGGCCCCTTCAACCAGCCTTAGTGCTCACTGTTCACAGTTATCCCTTCCTTCATGTACTGTATAATGTTTGGCTGTTCATAAACTGCTGTACTCTCTTGAACTTTCATCTCAGGTGAGAGTGTGGAGTCGCTCAAAAGAGGGAGCGGAGAGGTTTCTCACATCTGTTGGTGGCGCTGTGACAGTATGCGGCTCAGTGGAGGAAGCAGTGAGGGGAGCAGACGTCATAGTGACGGTAACCAGATGTACCGAGCCGGTGCTTTTTGGTCAGTGGGTCAAACCCGGAGCCCATGTGGCAGGTGAGAGGAAATCAACACGTAGATACAGATAATCAAAAGACAGTCTGAAAGTTTGAATGATGTTACAATAATACTAAAATGTGTTGCCACAGCGGTAGGAGCGTGCAGGCCAAACTGGAGGGAGCTGGACGACGCGTTGATGAAGGAGGCTGTGGTGTATGTTGACAGCAGGGAGGGAGCAATGGCCGAGTCTGGCGACGTCATCCTCTCCGGGGTCAGTCCGTCATCGTGCTTTCTGGTTGGCTCGATAAGCTAACAGAGCTTATTGACAAATATGATTATATCTCGTTTCAGGCTGAGATATTTGCAGAGCTTGGAGATGTTATTAATGGGACAAAACCTGCTCACAAAGAGAAGACGACCGTGTTCAAATCCCTCGGTAAGTCATACCTGATGAAGGTAGTCCACATTAGACACACCGTCCTTTATCTTTCCACACATTGAGAGATCAGTACAACTATCACTCTCTTTTTTTTTTAACAGGTATGGGAGTTGAGGATGCAGTGTCTGCTAAGCTGGTGTTCGACCAATGGAAAGCCAAAACCAGCCCGTGAAGTGGTGACGCACTTGAATCAGAGGCTGTATATAAAGATGGTCCAAACTGACTTTTTGCATTTAACAATCATTGTTTAACTTAATTTACCAGACAAAGACATGGATACCAATCTCAGCACTGAACTGTATAATGCTGCAGTGATTAGTTGGTAAGTTGATGAACTGACAGCAAATTGATTAGCAAGAATGTAGGAATTTATCAAGCAACTTAAGCAACTGAATCTCCACCTAAACATCCTGATCATATACATATCATGTTTAGATTTATATGTTACGCCACATGTCACTAATTACCACAAATCAGGGTATACTTGTGGTACAGCCTAAAACACTAAAGTATTACCACTGGATTTAGGTACTTGAAAGTACTCATTATGCCCATTTCAGACTCATGCATTGTGGCTTTTTTTTTTTTTTTTTTACTTGACTTTTTGTTATTTGTACGTGCCTCATTTGTTTTAGGACATTTTTAAGATTTTTATATACATAAGATAAACTAAGTGATCATTACATAAGTGATTTCCACAAATTGTTATGTGATGCAAGAAGACACAGAGCACAGCACAGTATTTTCAGTAAATTTATTTGCTTAAAAAAAAAAGAAAAAGAAATCTGCATATTACTATGTGAAAATGAAACCACATTAAGAAAGAAAATTAGTGTACGATTCCTCTGTTCCACTACTGAAACACTGATAAAATGATGAGCTCAGATTTAGCGGTCCAGAGCAACCATGCTATTTGATCGCTGCTCATGTTGAAATGTACATGGAGTAGTTACCTACGAAGGTCGTGATGTACAACAAACGCATCAAAGTAAGTTCTTCAGATATTACCAGACTGGCTCATAGACTTCATAAAACACAGCAACAGATGGAGTCAAGATGGAAGTTAACTTCATTAGCTCTATGACAACATGAGCATCGCACGCTGAACAAAACGTCTGAAAACCGAGAATTTAGTGAACAACTGAAATGATGGGTAAACTTCACAGCTCCTTCACACGTCCAGCAGTCAGTTATAAAATACTTGGTTCACTAAACATATACGTAGTGAGAAAAGATCAATCGATACATTAAAAAAAAAAAAAAAAATCTAGCAGAGGCTCTTTGAAATGCTCATTCAATTCACTTCAGTAATTACTGCACCCCCAGCAGCTCCTACACTCGTTATATTTAAGGGTTAAAGTGTTTACTCATGACTGCAGTATGATATTGTACAAGTTAAAACAAAATTAAAAAGAAAAAACATTGTCATACTATGAAGTGAAGACCGTTGGCTGAGTTTTGGCAGCACCTCAGTCTAGTCGGATGTAAACAAAACGGTCTGACAATCAGTAAAAGAAAAAAAAAATGTTTTTTCCAAAGTAAAATTTCATCAAGGCAGCAGGAATCTCTTAGTGTGTAGTGCAGGATCATCTTCTTTTATAGAGTTAAATCTATGGTTGTTTCACGATAAATTCAAGTAGTGTTTCTTCACGAGATCAGAGAAAAATGACATCTATGTTGTTTGATAAAATCCTCCCTAATGAACCCCTGATCCCACATCAAAGCCCCCCACCCTCACATTCCCCAAGGCCTTAAATCACTTCATTCCTGTCGATCTGAAATGACTGAACAGATGTAGGCAGCTAACAGAAACACCTCCGCACTGCTTAAATCTGAGGCGTCTTTCAGATGGACGTCTGAACTACCGAAGCTTGTATGCAAGCAAGGACACGGGGTGAACAGGTATTTGGGGGAACCTGGCTAATCATCTCATTCCCTCCAAGCAGGCGAGTTCAGACACCAACCGTTTCTTTCTGCTTCCCGTGGTCCTCCTTTACAATATTCTGCACTTCCTCCTCCTCCTCTTGACGGGCGGGGGGCACAGGACCGCCCTGATGGCTTCGTCAAAGACTGTCTTAAGGCCACGCTGCGTCAGAGCAGAGCACTCCAGATATTTCACTGCACCTGTCGCCAGAGGAGAGAAGAAGTTAGAGAGCATCTTAACATTTTAAATCTCCAAGCTTTAGACTACACAGGGTGCCAAAGGATTCAAAACAAATGTGTTTGCAAAACCTATTACACCATACAATAATAGCAAATTAAATAGGTTATTTGTCCTGCTACTATTACACACTCAATTTGCCTTCAATGGTACTTAGTAAATGAAAGCCTCTATTAAATTCACAGTTCAGCAAAATACAGTCTACAATAATAATGACTGTAACCTAAGCCTTTTATTGCTATATTTATCTTAGAATATAAGTGGACCCAACTGAATTTGTTCCAAAAATATGACCTCTGTTATAGTTAAATACAATGCCCTCATAAAATAATAAACAATACATTTTAATTTAGATAAATAAATGATACATGTGCATGTGCTGAGCTACAACTCACTTATTTCTTTAGCCATGGCCAAGCCCTGCGGGTAGATGATGGGAGAGAGTTTCTTCTCCTTAAGCTTTTCGATCGTGTCCTTGTCGTCTCTCAGGTCCAGCTTGGTGCCCACCAGGATTATAGGTGTGTTAGGGCAGTGGTGTCTCACCTCAGGGTACCACTGCAGGAGGCGAAGGACAAGGGGTCATGAGATGAAACCGAAAAACATACAATGCAGTGCTGACTGTGAGCGAGTCACTTAAATGATAGATTACTTTCACTATTTCCTGGTTCTTATCCCTATTCTGCACGATGTGACCTTTGAGGAACTAAGGAACTAAAACAAAGCAGTGCCATATTGCTCGGTCTATTGGACTAATTAGAGCTTCAGGTGTTTAGTTTTCTGGTATCTGTGTATGTTTGGCAAACACAGGGTTGGTATCAGGTGACCTGACAAGTTTCTGGGAGGGACCTAAAGACGGTGGTTGGTCAAGAAAGAATACGTATAAGTCGATGTGGGTAGGGCCAATGAAAATGTAAGTCAGTGATTCAGAGGGTAGAATCACAGCGCACATTTAGGAAAATACTCCGATGATTTGGGCCACATAAACACATATGTTATCTGATGATTTTTTTGATGTCCATGTAAATAGTTGGAATTTTCCATCAGAATTATTTTTAGATTGAAGAAATATTTCCCACTTAAACACTAATAAACATAGCCGCTGCTAAAAATACATTTTCCATTCAAGTTGATGTGAACATAATTTAATGGAAAACGTTTAACTTGAGGGAGCAGATTGTTCTCACCTTGGCACGGACGTTTTCAAAGGAAGCCGGGCTGACGAGTGAAAAGCAAATCAGGAACACATCCTGAGGAGGGAAAACGACAAACGTCAGTAAGCGGTAAAAAACGTAATCAGCACTGTGTAAGGGAAAGAATAATTACAACTCAGCACTATAGTGCTGAAGATAACCACAAAGACTGCAGTATTCATTAACAGTCTCCAAATGTGAAGATTAACAAATCTGGACTGATCCTGCTGGTTTGACACAAAGTGACTCTCACTACCAGCTCTTTGTGAGGCTTTGCCACAGAGGCCAGCTTATTGTCAAGACAAAGAGGTCAAACAAGAGCCGTTTGTCATTTCCTCCAGCCGCCCTCCAGACAGTGTATAGGTACTGTGGATACAAGGCTCTGCTCTGTTGAGGGCACAGACGCCTTCTTAAGCATTAGAGACCAGTGAATAACTCAAAATCAATGCTGGGTATGTGACAACAGTGTTCACGCTAATTCAGTCAAGTTGACACTCGTCCACACAGGACAGAGTTGTACATATACATACCGTCTGTGGGTAGGACAGTGGCCTGAGCCTGTCGTAGTCCTCCTGTCCGGCTGTATCCCACAGACCCAGATTCACTGGTTTCCCATCCACCATCACGTTGGCAGAGTAGTTGTCGAACCTGTACAGAGGAAGGTTGACATTAGCTTCAAAATTACACAAACATCTACCTTCTTTCATTTTGCTGACCATACTTTACAGTTTGCTGTAAAGTGTAGCTTACACTGTGGGGATGTACTCTCCAGGGAAGGCATTGGTAGTGTAGCTGATGAGCAGGCATGTTTTACCAACAGCCCTGTGAGGAGGAAACAGGAAATGATGAGAAATGAAGACCATTGTTCGCTTTTCTTCTTAAAGCCTTTACCAGTTACAGTGTACTCGTCAGCAGTGACACAAAAGTAGTGTGTTGATTATTAGTTATTTAGGTCATTTCCACTGTACTTACAGGAAACCAATCCAGTCCCACAGTCTAACACGTCAAGTCAGACAAATATTCAACTATAACTTGGCAACTGCAAATCAGAGCTGCTTTAAATGTAGCCAGTGTTGACACAGCTTTTTCTTTAGACTTGCAGGGGAATAACAAATACTTTAAATTATACACTGAAAGACTTAAAGTAATTGGGAACAATGTTTATTTGGCTATATACTCACTTCCCAGTTCATTAGGTACACTTGTGAAAACGAATCCGTTCTAATATAACACTCCTGCGACAAATCTGAGCTTCATGAAGGTTACGGCATTCAGCATTTGTTTCAAATAACAGAGAGCAACTGATACGACCGTGTTTACATTTTTTGCATGGTGTTGTACCGACACATGTTTCTATTAATTTGAAGATCATTTCAGTCAGTGGGCTAGGCTAGATAACAGAAACACGTTTTAATCAATCCAGTTTAACAACACCACAAGCTACATCCTCCAGCCTGACAACCCAGTTGAACGTCCACCTTTTCTAATATCACAGCCATAAAGGAGGATTTAGGGCAGGACAGTTATGCTGAGAATGCATTTGTTTTCACTAGCGTACCCAATGAAGCAAGTTCATACACACGATTAAATGTTTAACATTAAGGGGTCTAGGCTAACACATGAAAATGCTCAAATAACTGCCTATCAGCATCAGATACTCATTTTTGATTGATTTTTATATTCAAGTTTGTGCTCACGTTTTAATTCATCACATATATTAGATTTTATTAACAAAACATTAACTCATTTATATGTTTTAGAATAAGTCTTTGTAAGTACACATCTGTATTGATTTTAAAATAAAACCATCCTATTTCTGGAAATCCAATAATTCAATTTTGTACCAAAACTTTAAAACTATTCTACAATAGCAATGGTAAATGAAAAACATTGAAACCACTTGTTTTGCACAACTGAAAGAGGACTAAGGCATTTAAACACGGAGTGCATTTACTTAGTTGCTATTTTCCTTTAGATAGCTATAAATGGGCTGGGTGTTTCCCTCATAAATCAACTAGGTTGGATTATATTTATTGACCTCAGTTGAGTTTTGATTGAGTCTACTGTAGTTAGGAGTCCTCAGCCAGTATGAGATTAAATTGCTCCAAGAGGTTGTGAGGTTCATGACAAAGCAAACCAAATTCAAGAGTGACCAACCCTAAGGATTCACACACAAAGAGATATTACATTTAAACATATAGACAAGACAGCCTGCCCCAATGTCTCAGGAATAAGAGACAGTGACCCGTTCAGTCACACCTAACCGGAGCATGTAGATAAATCCGTCTGACCCAGCTGGACTGCAGAGAGGGCACAACAACAGCTGTCGCTCATGTTGGCATGTTATCTGAGGCTAGTTAGCCGCTAGCCAACTGTTGCTAACTGGGTCAGCCAAAAAAAAAAACTATGTTAGCTTTTTACTTTTAAAATACGGGGCAATTGTGAAATAACAGAGGCCGAAGTGAGAATAAAAACACGGTTTAACTTACCCGTCACCCACAACCACACACTTTATGGCCTGCATCTGACGACTCTCTGGCTAGCGGTCCAGCAGACGTTAACAGCAGAAGCAGCTCGGTTTCGGGTAAGGTTAGCTTAGCTAGCGGCTAAAATGAACCACTTACGTGTTGCCTGAAAAGTAAACCTTGAATAAAGTGAACGAGCCCTGACTGCGGTACAAAGGGAGTTTAATGATGCAACAGAAATTATCTCAGCTCTTCTTGGCAACACCCCGGTGAAACTCCAAAGTTGTAAAGCAATCAGGCAACACCCAGAAAGAAAAAACTCTGGAGTCAAGATTGAAGGGGGAAAAAAACGCCCACAGTTTGGAAGCTGCGGCTAAAGATCCCTGCGAGTCACTTCCGGTCCGAACAGGACGGTCAAAAGCTGCCACCTGCTGGTCACGATTATAATACAGTTTCAATCACAGTTGTGAATTCAGATAAAGCTTTTGAATGGCCAAAATAAATAGTAATTCTCTGAGACTTGCATATCATGAACATATTACACTTTCTTGCACCAGACTGCAATAGCTTTAGCTGAGTGTACCTAATACATTTCTGTATATCAACTGCAGGATAATGCAGACTCTGGAGTAGGTCTCTAGTTTGTAACTGCAGTGGTGGAAAGAGTTATTTTAAAGTACATATAAAATATACCAAAATATATACACGTATGTAACACAATAAATATGATATGAAGGTATGTATGATAATATAGAGGGTATAAATATTGTGTACAATAAATCTGTACAATAAGACAGTATAAGAGTATGAACCATGCAAGATATATAAATACTGTATAAAATATCTGATGTATTTAGATATGTAATTTGTAACCTATGTCAGTTATTAAATATGTCATACTGTATAAGAATAGCAAGTATTAGGCAAGTTGTGTCCTAACAGGGAGGCACTGTAGAGGCAGGGAATATTGTATAACATTACCTTGGAAAACATTATGCATTTATTTAAATCAATCAACCAAACAATACGACAGCTAGTTTCACATCCATCGCTTACAGCATTTAAGGTGATCTGGACTAATATAGCAACAGTTACAAAATCCATCTGAAAAGAGTATTTTCACTTTTAACATTGTTTTAGCAGATGGTGTTTATTTTATATTACAATCCCTTGTTTCGGCACAAGGGATTGTAACATCTTGTCCTGTGTATTTCTAAATAGTCTTCTGCAGGACTTTTGGTTTGGTCTGAACACTGGTCTGCTATTACTGGTAAATACGTCTAGCTCACTTCTGTACTTCTGAAACACAGGCTGCAGTTCAGCATGTGAACACTAGAGTGCAGTATTGTACACTATTGTACATTTTTACGGTTGAGCGAAGGATTAGTCAGTAATCCTGAATTTTTCCTACCAATATGAGGGGAATGAGGAAATAATAAACGCTCTCGCTCTCTCTCCTTTCGCCTCCCTCCTCTCCCACTTTCAAAGTCTCATACCATCATATTTTCTTCTCATCTGGTTTTACTTCTCCATCAATTAACCACTGGCTCCATGGCAACCATGTCTCTGCCCACACTCAGTTGAGACAGACATGAACACACATTAGTAACCCTCATTCTGGATTATGCTTATTTTAATTTTAGCCAACAAACAACACATTAATAGAATGACTGTCACCATTGAGTCGGGGGAGACAGCTCAATGAAGGATGGGCAGACCTGTCGCCTGCACAGTGGGGAGACTGTAAAACACAGCAGAAGGAGCCACACTGCAGGATATCTGCATGTCAAACTGACAAAAGACACCAAATTAAAAATCTTCCCCGAGGGGGAAAAAAAAACATGAATTTTAATGTTTTGGTTTCAAATAGTTGTCAAGTATGCATTCAGTGTTTCAATCCAAATGAGCAGCATCTCCATCTACTGCATTTATAATATCTTGCTTGGTACCGTCTCATTTTGACTGGTGCACCAAAGCTGCGTTCGTCTTTCTTATTTTCCAGACTATGAACTGACATTACACAGTGCACATGACAGCAGTTTGGCTGCAGATGACCTGGCCTCTCTGGACCTCTGTTAGAACAATTAAGCTGTTATTTTTGTTCATATATCAACGTGCCAGACTCACCTTCACCAGCTTTCCGGTCTTATTGCCAAGCTAAGTCAACTCCCGCTGGTTTGTCGCTTCTTACTGAATGCACAAACATGAGAAGAAGTATTGATTATCTCATCTGGCTCTTGGCAAGAACGTGAATAAGTGTGTGGTCCCAAAATCAAACTGTTCAGCTGTGTTTTTATGCATACATTACTCTCTTTCCAGCTCATGCAGCTCATCTAGTTATGCTCTGAAAAAAATCAATATGTTAGAGGCTGATCACATAAAACGTGTTAGTTAAGACTCAGTGGAGTGCAGCGGAGCCAGCGATGGCAGCAGGGATATGTCAGGGATAGAGATAATCTTTTGATTAAATCATAGAGCTCATTTCTGGTTTTCTTCATGGTCATGCTGGAGTTACTTTTTTATACCTGCAACGTCTTCATGTAGGTACAGTCACGGGGTTTTGTCTTCATGATTGTTTTAAGGCTCTCTTTGGAAGAACTGATTTGAGCAAGAGTTTGCATCAGGTGTGAGGAAGCAGGTTTAACTGCTGTTAAAGTGAATTTTGTTGAGCCTTGAGCAAACACACAGCTCTCCTGCTACCATCAGTCCATCGGCGCATTCCCTGAAAGTGCGGCTCAGAGACGCATTTCATCGGATCATTATGCTCCACCGTTAGTTTACTAACAATCACCTCCATTTAATGACCCCCGTCTCTCATTTGCATCCGAGTCAGATTGACGACCTGCAGGCAGCCATCGGTTAAACGCCCAGACGTGCTTCGTGATGGTAGCACGAGGGGGTGTGTGGGGGGTGTCTGCCGTCACACAATGTGGGAAAAGGCAACATTTTTTAATGGAGTGAAAGCTAAATGAGATGAGCTTTTCTCCCATAAAGCAGATGGCAGGGCCCAGCTGAGGCGCTGGCATTTTGTGCTGCTGCTATCTCTACTTCCCACATGATCAATGTAAACTGCAGCAATAGATAACCAGTTATGAATCATTCAGTTGCAATGACAAGTGGCGGGTTTTCCAAGAATTTATCTGCGAAACCGAGTGTGATTAGATCCTTGCAAAAGAGCTTTTTGATCTGATAATTAAAGTTTCATAATTTTTTTACATCACAACAGCTTCAAAGAACAATGCTGTGATATTTGTGAAGGTCAAACTTACCCTCTCACTCTACATATACACATAGACACACACAAATAGTCCTATTTGTGTGGGATTTTAGTCCGGACAACGCACTAAAATCCCCATGAAAATTTCTCAATAGAGGAAAATTCCCTTTTTACTCTTTGAACGCTGTCAACTGCCTGCAGGTGCTGCTTCCTGAAGGCTTCCTCTAACATCTTCAGCTGGATGTTGACAGAAGCATTCAAGGTTTACTCCAAACTGGTTTCAGGCAGCGCCGTGCAGCTTGTTTATCAGCCAGCAGATGTGAGACTCCCTAAAAATAACCTGCAATTTTGAAGGAGCGCTCACTCTGTATGGACGGTGACATGCAGCATATGCAGAGCATTAGCCAAGAGATCAAAGAGGACCCCTGCGTCCAGTCTCATCATTTTTTTTTTTTCTGATGACACTCTAAGAATTGAGCATGAGTCATTTTGTAATCAGGTTAAATCAGATGCACTGGTGAGTCACATGTTGCTGCGGTGGAAGTGATGGGAAGTTTCCAGCCACCGGGGTCAAACAACAACAAAATGGCAGCACTTTGCTCCCAGCTGGAAAGATGTCCCACATGTTTCCTTTGTCCACCCTCTGATTCTCTGCCTGCACTTCTCTTTTCTCCAGTTTCTCTTCCTCGCAGACAACGCCTGCTTGACTTTCTCAGCCATGTGAGGCAGGAAGTGTGTGTCACATTACTTGTGTGTTTGCGTTAGTAGGAATGTGCGGGGGACTGCTCATGATGGTTTTCACAGGATTCAGGAGTTCTTCAGAGGGCTCACACACAAATGATATACAACCTCTCCATCCCCACTTGTAGAATGTTTGTACAAGGCAAATTTCTGAATTAGTGGTAGACTACTTTGCAAAAAGGTGCTTAATGTGTTAAGAAATGTGTCTTTCAGTGATTCAAAATGTCTTTATGCGCCAAGCAAACACAACAAAGAGCCTAACAGACATTAAATAATCAGTATTTCAATCATACAAAGTACTGAGGCTCTGATGCAACCTCATTATAACAGCATGGGTCATGAAGCAGGCTGCCTGCTTGCAACATTGCTGCCACATGAATGAAGCCCAGAGATGCGCAGGGGTCATTTCAGTCTTCTTGAGTCCAACAAAAATTCAGGGCGTATAATTTGGCATGAGCCTGACGCCCTCAGTAATGAATCAGCAAGCAAGAATCTCTTGCACTGATGTTTGGATAGATAGACAGATTCACAACAATAAGAAGTTTCTCACTAAATATAAAGTCTGACTCGACATATTCAGAAACTACATGAACTCATCCATGGAAGCAAGTTTTTCAGGGCAGACTCAAGACACCTCAGCCATGGACATAGTGGGGATCAAACCAGTGACTTCACCTCACAGTCCCAACGTTGCTTCTCTAACGACCAGAAACCCTCGGCTCCCTGCCATGCCCCCAAATGATTTATGGCAGCAGCATGAACCAGTTTGTCTCTGTATGGTTGTTTGTCACTGTATTTTCATGACATCACAGGTGACAATTCGTGCTGAACTTGTTCTCTGACTTTTTATAAGGCACCACCTGCAAGACACATCATCCAGCGAAACGTCTCAACGTAATATTTAGCCACAAATAAATTCCGCATTATAATTTGTTATTATTAAATCAATGCCATTAGCAGGCATTACATCTCATAATGGTTGGTGAATGGGTGGCAACTGCTTGTCAGACTCCCCAAGACCAACCAGTGAAACAAAGCATTGTAATAATAAAGCGATAGATATGAGCTATTATATTGTCATTAATGTATTAATATTATGCCAATATATCTTATATGCCAGTATTTATGGTGGTGACTTTACAGGATATCAAAGGCTGTCAACAGTGTTCACTTACTAGGCTGCATGTTGCTTAGCTGCACTGCATTTTGGTCTATTGCTAGCAAAACTAGAAAACAGTCATTGTGGCATGGCGGTGTTTACACTTGCAAGGGGCCAGTAATCCTAGACACCAATTGTCACGCTGTTTTGTTAAAAAGGCATCGTAACCCTAGGCGCCTTTCTAGAGTCTTGCTGTCCAGTTGGCTGAGTAAAACCCCTTCTACCCCCGATTATCCGTTTCAGTTTTTCTTAACAAAGGGACATACTGTATGAGCAAAGCGACACATCAGCCCACAGAATGTATATGTGCTCTTTAGAGGCCAGCTGTAATCAGACTATAACAAATGGGCCACTCAGCAAGGCTCGGGCACAGTTCTCGTATTAATGCAGCTGACGTAAGCTTCCATAATATGGAGCTCACTCAAGTTTTTTTTTTCCTGCGTGGTTGTAAATTAACAAAAATATATACAGGCACATTTTAGTGAGGTCAAATATGATGACTGACAGAGGCCAAGTTTGGGGGTCATAACTAGTCATTAGGGTTCTAAGTCTAGCTTTATGTTTGTTGTTTCTATTTTAAATGAACTTAAACTTTGTCCAGGTTGTAACCCCCCCGCGCGATCCTTCACAGGACAAGCGAAGATGATAATATGCAGCATGACTAACAAGATATTTTCTGGTATGTCTTACTTCATTTGGAAAACAAATGTTACATTTCAAAGTATGATGGGAATCCTAACTGGGAATAATGATAACGCTGTGCACATTGTGAACAGCACATGAATGACGTCTAGTCATGCATTTGGCGGAACTGCATGATGAAAAGTGCCCTTGCTGGACTCCACCCTTTTGTCCTTTTGCGAGCTGGAAATGGACCCTCTTCCTGCTCCGCTCCAGACATCTGCATTCAACACAGGATGACTCCTGAAACTCACAGCCTTCACTTCCCCCGGCACAAAATCCTCCTTTTTCGGTCTATGTCAAGGGAGAGCAGCCAGAAAATCTGCTGAATGAGAGGAGTGATGATAAAGCTGTCACGTGGCCAATTAACTTCTTTTCTTCGTCCGCTAAGGTCCATATGAAACCGACTGTGGTGTCTGGCTGAATGCGGGCCTCTGAGTGGGTGTGAGGAGGAATTTATGGGAACATGCAGCAAATTAACTGTAACTACCAACGCTGTGGAGTCAGTATTTGTTTATGCCTGGAGCTTTTGAGGGGAAAAACAAGTGGGACCATTTATTTTCTATTTTGGGAAAGAGCGGATATTTTGTTTGGCATCATGTGCTGTCATCGAGTTGGAATAAAACATTTAAATGAGCAAACGCAGCGAGGCTTGTTCCGAGACCCCTCTTGTCCTGAAATATGCATGAAGTCATTTGTCCTATTTGCATGAAACAGAGGACTCCTATACTTACAGTATATGGATTTGAAGGACTATTATTACGTGTGATTGTTTGTGCTTTGCTCTCTCCAGTAACAATGAGGTAATTCTGCTGTACGAAACAATAGCTTCATCAGTTATGTCAGTCTGACTGCAGTGCCAGCATGTGGACTTCCAAAGCAGCAGAAACGTATTCTGATTACACAACAGACGGGAAACTAAGGAAGGGAGCAGTGCGCAATTTCCCAAACCAGTTGTATAACAGTTCAAGCTCAGCATGAACAAAATGCTACACATTTAAAACCCTCACTGTTTCTCACTTCACTAACAAAGACCAGTTGATGCAAGGAAGCTGAGTGGTAGGCAGGACCGGAGGGGAATTGATGGAGGGATGAGAGGGATCGAGGGGACGGATGAAAGGGAGGAGAATGGTTAAATGAGGAGTAGCACAGGGAGTGAGACTTGAGGATGGGGGCACGTCTCTGGCATCTTTGGCTCCTTGTCCCAATGGATCCTCTAATGGACATGATGGAAGATGGAAGAGGAAGAGAAGAGAAGAGGGGGAAGAGGAGGGTGGGGTTGAGAAACGAGACGAACAAAGAGAGAGGGGTCACCTTTTCAGTAAGAGTGGAAATAGAACACAATGAGGCGCGGGCTCCTGAACTTAAGTTTTGATAGCTTCAGTGATCAGACTGGTTGTAAAAGTATATCATAAAGTACAATGTCTTAAAAATGGCAGTAGGAAAAAGTGGCCTCTTACCATTACACATGCTCTACGGAAAATAGAGCTGAGTTCCTTTATTGACTCGCTGTGACTGTAAAAGTCACAATAAATAACCTTATATTAGCACAACACAGAAACAGTGAAACGCTGCATTGCTCCCTGCTCTTACAGCTGGGATGATCAATGTCCACGCTGGTTAGCAACAAACAAACGGGAAATTGATACATTTCAAGTCCAACTCTCCAGAGAAGCCTTCAGAGCAGATAAATCGGTCAGCGGTCCAACTCAGGACAACACGTCATCTTAAATATATGCTCTGTACGTGTGATTATAGTTTGGGTGTTTGAAGGAAACCGAAGACTTCAACTGAAAATGACACTGCGATAAAGAAACCACCGAGATTCCAGGCAAGGTGAGCAACGGCAACCTCAACAACAAAACCGGGAAAATACAGTGTGAGCAACTGTGATGTGTATTAATTTAAAGTGTGTGAACTTTAGTGGAACGTAGAGCGTATAGGGGATTAATTCCGATATAACTATAAAATACTCACATTCTTGGATGTTGATTCAGAGTTATTCGTATAAGGGAGTTTCTGACCAGTGACACAGGTCAGATTTCAAAATAAAGTGAGGGTGGAGGAGGACAGGCCCATCACATCACTTCCTGTTCTCCAACTTTCTTCCATTGTGTCCCTGCAGCGGCGCACAATGCGTCCCCAGCACGACTCCCTTCCTGAACTCCGGACCGTAATCCTTTGAATTCCTCCTGGCAGCAGGTCTGCCGGCGTGGTTGGGATTTTTGTGGAAAGGCCTCAGTGCCCCATGAGCTCACACAGGCAGGGACAGAGAGGAAGTGTCCGAGCTGGATGCCTTTGGCTGAGAATGAAAGATGTCGTCATGCCGGCATCACCAGTAATGAGGCAGATATATTAAGATATGTGGAGTAAAAAAACCTCTGACACAGATGTTCTGTAATTACCCCACGTATTAGCCATTAACGTCAGGGAGGATCGTCCGGTGCCGTCGTAAACAAATATAATCCGAACAATTTTTGGTAAAATCAATAGTGTTAAACAAAATGCTATGATATAAAATGACGTGTAAACAAATGAAGTGTGTGAACTGAGTAGCTTTGAGAGATAAAATGACTAAATCATGTCTGTAATAAAATACAAAGGACAACTCTGACATGCCTCTTATCAGGTTACCTTCACATTATTGATGAGGGGTATAACCCCTGACTGAACTTAATTAGCTTGTCCTTAAAGATTAACAGAGTGCAGACAGAAGAAGTCCATAAAAAGCTTATGGAGCTAATGCTTTTGCTTAGGTTTCTTGGTACACCGGACGCAGAGTAAATCAAACAGCAGCTTATGGTCAGAAACAGTCTGTTTACCCCTGGCAATATATAGGTCAGGTGCGGTATCATGGCTTGTTTGGTCTATTCATTTAACGTCTTAAAATATATGGCTGTTACTTTTATGGTTGGAGCTGCCGCAGCAGGGTGTTGTAAATTCAAGTAAATATTAAAATCAACGGCAAGATTGTAGGAAATATTCAGAGTGAGCCGTACAAAATGAAAAAAACTATACAATGCTTTGTAACTTTATCACATTTTTCAAGATTAATATTAATTCTCAACCTTAAAACCATCCATTTGGAATTCTGCAATTCGAAGTTTGAATTGAATTCATGTGTAAAGAATAACTTTCCCTTGTGGTTTTTCTCGTATTTTGATAATCCATTGATAATAGCATTTTCCTCAGATCAGGAGGCGTTACATCGACAGTGTTAGTCGAAGTCACATGAGGGCGCAGACAAGCTGGAAGCCATGGCAGCTGACCTTGTACACAAATCAGGAGTTTCAACCAATTACCTCTATCTAAGTGGAAATAAAGGTGAACAAATGTGACATCTGCCCGTACATGACCTTCACAGAGAGTAATGATTAACGTTCAGTTTTGTTTTTAACTTCCAAAATGAGTTGTTTAGTTAATACCGAAAACCCTTGGATTTATTTATGATCAGCGTTATCATCTGAGTGCACCTCGCGGCCCTCATTCACATGTAGCCATCGGCTCATAAATCAGCAATTTAGAGCATCAGTGAAGAGAAAAACCACCATGGGGTGAGTTTGAGTTTTTTGATTTTTTTTTTTTTTTAGTTTATTTTTCAGTGCCTGGTTCGGTTCTCGGTTTTTGCACCAAGATGATTTCACTTGAGCCTTTTTGTGGTCCTCTATAAAGTAACAAGTAAATAAATTAAGTTTTATTATTATTACTATTGACTCTTCTGATTAATATGCCAAACATATCAGAAATGTGATCTGTTTATGCTTTCTCTTTTATTAATATGGATTTATCATCAGTACCTGAGGTTTGGACTGTTTAAACAATCAATCATTCAATAAATCAACAGACCAATCAAGGTAAGATCAGCATCATACAGTAAAGAGAGCATGTGTATATATGTCAGAGAGTACAGTATGTGTTTACATACACCGATCAGCCGCAGCATTATAACCACAGACTTATGAAGTGAATATTGATGATATCAGTTCAGTGTAATGTTATTGTGGGAAACCTGCTTCCTGCCGCCTCCTGAGCATTGTTGCAGACCAACAACACTGCTGCAAGTGTTCCGTGCATGCAAGTGTTCTATCTATCAGAACCAGCGTTAAGTATCAGAACCAGCTCCAATGAGCCTTGGCAAACAGTGAATCTGTCACCCATTCATCACTTTTCTTTCCTTGGGGTACTTTTGATTGTGCTGACCACTGCGGACTGGAAACACCCCACAGCAGCTGACCCAGTCATCTAGCCACAAAAGTT
Source organism: Planiliza haematocheilus (assembly GCA_005024645.1). Taxonomy (NCBI): domain Eukaryota; kingdom Metazoa; phylum Chordata; class Actinopteri; order Mugiliformes; family Mugilidae; genus Planiliza; species Planiliza haematocheilus. The sequence continues at coordinate 8,497,159 of SRSE01000365.1, read as the reverse complement.
TGTGTATAAAACATCCATGTCACTCAGATCCCTCCACTTGCCCATGTTTCCTGCAGCAACTCATTTACTTTTGTGGTAAAAAATATGACCAACCCCTTAGACCTTGCATTAAGACCTGATAACATGTGACCAGCTTTAGGTAGTGTGTTCAGACCTGGCTAATTGAGGAAAAACTGATGCAGGATCACCCCCGTTGAGTGTAGGCAGTCTTTGTGACTCAGGACACACTGCGGCCACAGTACCAAAGGAATGCAGACCAGGCCAGAGATCGGATCTCTCGAGTGCGATCTCAGTGCGTCCTGGGGGTATTCCCACCTGTCTTTTAAGCTTGCCACTTGCGATTGGATTGCCCAGATCGGATCTTAATATAAGGTCTGAACAGGCCCTCTAACAGGTGCCACAATAACAAGTCAGTCAGCGTTATTTTCTTCACCTGCCAGTGGTCATAATGTTGTCTTTAAATCTCCCATAGAGGTAATAGAAAGTGCATCACCACTGCCCCCTAAAACCCCCAGTTGGGGGTCACAAGGGGCTCCATGAGTTGTCGTTTCATATGTGAGTGTGATACAGAGTTCAGATAAGCAATATAACGTATGACATGTTTAAATTACATGTTGATCCAGACTGTCCACCTAACGGAAGGAGGGATTTCTTTGTCTCAAGAGTCTAGGATCGCCACTGACAGGAAACTGTTTTCGTGTGTGTGTGTGTGTGTGTGTGTGCAGTACGTGTGGGGGTGTTGTGATCAGGGGCGGGGCCTGATGACGTCGCCCCGGTTGCAGCGTAGCTAATGTGAATGCAGACGGAGAGAGCAGATGAGGATGGAGCAGCAGAGGGACAGAGAAGCCGCTGTCTCACATCTCACCTCTGAAATATCGCCTCTGCATTTAAGGACTCCACTTATGATTTAGGCTCAGACATTTTCCTTTTCTCTTTATCCATCCATTCCCCCGCTGACATCTGCACACCGGTGCGTTTTTTCAGCACCCGGCTTCGCCTGTGTGTGAGACAGCGAAGAGAAAGAAAATCCCGTTAAAAAACACTCTGAGCGTTTCATTTTTGCAGCGAGGTTTCACACCCTTCCGTCGGAGCCGGACTGCCGGGTCGCCGTTTCGGTCGATATGGATGAAGACAATCATGGTAAGGCTGTTTTTCTTTCCCCACATTGGCTTCCTCCCTCGCAGACCGTGCGCTGGGATGGAGGCACGGTATGGATGGATGTGAGTCAGCGCACACGGATGCGCGAAGACATGAGGTAGTCATGTGTTCTTGTTTTTTACACGAAAAACAAAAAACAAACACACTCGGCTGTCATTAAACGCGATTGAACACATCAATAAAGAAGCATTTCTCTGAGACAGTTGCTGGCTTGCATGCTCTCGTCCTCTCGGTGAAATGCAGCTCCTCTTCAGACACGTTTAGAGACCCCTAACTGCACAAAACAGCGTTTTTTGGTTCATGCATGCACCTTTTCCATCTGTTTGATGTCTTGCCGTGAGACTTTGAAGTGTCTGTCACTATCTGGCAGCGCCGTTTGAAGCCTGTAAACTGGGGGAAATTGATAAGATATCTGACTGGCAGGCTTCCATGTGGAGGCTAGACCCAGGGGGCTCTACATCCTCTGGCACAAATGTAGAAATAAAAATAGAATAAAATCAAGTCACCCTAATTAATGATCAGGGTCTATGAACTTACTACAACTATGCAAATGACATTTAACACTCTAATACTAATACAAATGTAGGAATTGAGACATTTAACTACACTAAGGGTTTTTAAATGGTCAGTTTATTTGCAGATTATTAAAAAAAGGCTTAGTGCATTCCCCCAGAGTGCATCTGTTAATCACATGGCAGAGTAATAGGAATATTCATTAGAGAAAACGCAGGGGAAAGGTGCAGAAAGATCTCAATTTGCGAAAGCGAATGCATTCTCTTAGCTTCTTGACTGCTGTATTGTTCAGTTTGTGTTGAATCAGCATCAGAAAGGTGGCCACTTGAGATGTACGACCACTGTGGAGGAGTAGTGCTGTTGAACTGGAACACGTTCCTGCCATTTAACCCACTGACTGAAGTGAGGTTGTAAAACGCGTGTCGGTGCAACACAATACAGCTCAGTAGTACTACAAACCACAGCCTCAAAAGTGAAAACACAGCTGAATCACACTGAATACCATAACCTCCCCGAAGATAAAATTCACTGCTGGACTGTTATATAAGAATCCATTAGTTTTCACCAGTATACTTATTGAAACATCAAGATTTAAATGCTGGATGTTAAGTTTGGTAAGGTCGCTGTATGTTAACCGTTTACTAAGACTTATTTAGTAATCCAGTCCCGATTCTTGCTAAAGATGAATGAATTCAGTGCCGTGCAGCTGCCTTTAGCGTGGCCCAGATCATTGCTCACGCGGTGGCTGCATCTCTGAGTCAGTTATTACACGATAGTGTCAAAGTCCACGCATGCAGGATGCTGAGCAGATAATCCAAACTGTCTTGCGAGCTGAAGGCCTTGCAGGCAGTATAGTGTAAACAAATGGCTATAGTCTGATAACAGTCGGTCCGTTATATTAGGAGATTAGCAGAGCCAGGGGAGGTCTGAACTTCCACTTTTTTTTCCTCCTCCACATCATTCCCACATTTAAAGTCTGTGAATATGAACCTTTATGCTCTGCTGTTCATGTGAATGGAGGGAAATGACCTAGTTATTGAGGTTCTGTTATCACTTGATTTCATGGCCTTATTATTCGTTTAGATGATTTTCATGCATATTTGCTGTCTGTGCTCATGGTCTCCAGAGGACGAGCACCTGAGCTTCTGGTTTCATGTTCCCTCTAGAGCCAGTTATAAACATGAAATATGAAAACCTAATGCGCCATGAAATTGTCTGAGCATATTCATGATTCAAGAGGCAAGAGCTAGTATATTTTTAGACTTGATATTTCTAATTTTTTCCTTGCGTGCTTTAGAAGAGCAGTCTAAATGTTGTTTCAGTGGCTTGTTAAAAGGAATAGTATACTAAAGTCACAGTTTAGAAACTGACCTGTGTCCTTTTAATCTGACCCAGGAGATCTTGCTGTGGTCAAACTGCTTCCTCTCAGCATCACATGTGCTATAGCAAAAACTGTTCATACGAGGCCAGCCAGGGAGATATCGGCCACTGAGTCATGTGACAGGAAGTCAACACAGCACAGAGGCTCTCTATCTGTGATTAAGCTGGGACGATACAACACGAGCATGTGAAGATTATTACCAGAAATGTTAAACCAATTAAAATCTCTTGATTGCTTACTCACACTCTGGCAGCCTCTCGCTGGCGTGCGCGCATCGCTACTAACATGCACACCTTGATATGCTGGTGTCACAATTCAGGCACTTGGTGCTATATCTGTCTCTGTCAGCCACTTACAATAGTTTGAGTCAAAGTTAGAACTGCATTAACGGAAGCACATGTCCTGTCTTTGGTAAAGTGAATAGCAAGGACATTCTGTTAACCATACTCTAGATACACGTCGGACCACAAACAAAACAAATGATGACAAAGCCGTTTCCAGGGGACTTTCAGCTCAGCGACTGTAAATCTGTGCCGTTACAAGCGGTGCTTTATACATCTGAGACACTATTTCGTATGCGTACAAGTGTGCACACTATCCTCATTAGAGACCATGTACTCACGTCTGCATGTATGGTATGCATTGCAAACTGTACAACATGTGTTCAACGTTTAGGCTACGATTAGTTCTGCACCCGTGAGCCAATCTGAGAAGGACAGAGCCAAAGGATGCCGTCATATTTTGTAGGATTGAGAAATGGTATAGAAACAGCTAAAGCTCTCAATATTGGCCCCAAACGGATGCATGAAGCAATAAACAATACTTTATACTGACAATTATTCATTTACAACCAGGAATAAGGTTGCATATGGTGATTATTCAACAAAATATTACCACTCACGCAAATAAAATTAATTGATCAAAAGTTGACAGCTGGGATAGGCTCCAGCAGACCCCCACGACCCTTAACAGGAATAAGCGGGCACAGAATGAATGAATGATTAAAAGTTAGGTTTAGGTGTGACAACAGGTCTAGTTTGACAAAGACATATGTTTGTCCAAAGACCAATCTCTCTTCAAGTTGGTGGAAACCGGTTTGCGGAGGGTTGTCTTCAGGTGTGCTCCAAGCTCAAAGAGCATTTTATTGTCTTTAAGCTCACTGTTTTGGTTTCAGTGCTTGTTTTTGTTCAGCGTTCTCGTTAGTATTGTTTCTAGATACAACAGGCAGCTGTTTCCATCATAAAACGCGATAAAGCAACTCTGCACTACTGTTTGGGTGGTGGATTGTGCACAGCTACAGTGAATGGTGGAGCATTTTGCAGCTAAAGAGGAAGATATTTCCTGCAGTGGTAGGTGGAGACCAAAATAGAGCTGAAAGAGCTAAATATGAGTTATTTATATTACATAAACAGAAATACCACCACAAAATGAATGCGTATGTCTGTCTGAATGCATAAGTAAGCCACATCAGCTTCATAGGGTGATAAGTCAGTGTTGTGTGTTGCGCAGTCCCCAGGTGGCCAAGAAAATCCAATAAAGCAGGTTTGAGCCATTATTTCAGACTGACATTTGACGTGATTGACATGAAGGTGGAGAACCTATGCCCCTTTCGTCCACGTACGCACACGCTGCGTAACTCCATGAACAGTGCCACTGTGCATTATTTGTGGGCCGCAACTGTAGCATGAGATTCATTACTACAAGTTTACTGCATCCACTAATCAGAGTTGGCGCTTCTCTGCTCACTTTACACGCCACAGAGCAGACAGAGACAGGGCTTGGCCTCGGAATGGATGAAAATCAGCAACAGGCTTGAAAGTGTTTTTATTACTCATGTGTCTATTTTTAGCATCATTGTATAGTTGGATGGAGAGGTGGAAAGAACGCAGGAGCAGAAATTGGCTGGGAAGCCGCTGACTGAATGGCTGGATGGAGGCCATGGATTTGAACACTTGGCTTTTTTGGATTTTCTTTCCTTATGGGAGCTCTGTGATGCATCAGTCAGGGATTAATGAGAGCTGAGTAAATGGCTGTTTTGGGGTATTAAAATGCTGAAATGAATTGAACTCCAAATATTTTCCAGCGTCTTTAGAGACTCAAAATAACGTGCAAAAATGTTTATAAGGTCCTGTGAGGCTTTCCTAAGAATTTTTCACGTTTAAGTGTCTCAACATGTCAATCAGTACTCTACTCTCTATCTGACCGTGGGAAAAGTTGGATAGGAAAGGCCTTTCCTTCAATTCTCCTACTCTTGTTGGACTGAATGTGTGCTGAAATAACAAACTGTATCTGACTGCAGCCGTAGTGTTTTGTCTGTAAGGACGTGTTAATGGTGCACACATGGCTGCCTTTGCGCTGAATCACACACCCTGCCTTTGGTCTTCTCCTAAGTAGCCCTTTCTTCTCTACATTTTTTGCAATCATCTCCTCAAAGTTAATGGACATCTGACTTCGCAATTATTTCATATCATATTCACCCCACCAGGCATGAAACCCAAGATAATATTTGGGGAAAATCTGAATCGACACACTGTGATGTCTAAGTGCGAAGGACTGCAGTTCTAGGAGATAAGCTGGTGGGAAGGGGAAGTTGGTGTGACTGGGGTATGGTCTTTGCGCCTGTAGGGTGACTGTGTGGGAGGACGTCAGGCTGTCACTTGGAGCGAGCTGTGGCTGTGCTGTAGGTATTTTTTGCCTTGCAAGGCTGCCTGGCTTACAGTAAGTGGTGGGTGCTGAGTGGTTTGACAGAGGCGAAACAGATCTCAGACATCTGCTTCTCTCTGTGTCTGTAAACTTTGTCTACCTGATGTAATATGTTCTCTTGAAATGTTTTTCCTTCTATGATGATAAACTGTTTGGGGTTTGGATGGAAATAAAACAAATAACGGTTGGTACTTTTGTTTCTAAAGTAAATACGACATATTAATCTTAATCACACATTAATGATACATTAATCATTCATTTGTCCGTGTAAAAGTAAATTGACCATTTTAATAATCATTGCCTTTCTAATGTCCAAGATAATCTAGCTAAGCAGCTTAACATTTTTGGTTTGTTGTATTATGTAAAACATTTTATATATATATATACAGTATATATATATATATATATATATGTTGTTTGCTTCATTGGCAAGAGTCAAACAAGATTATTGAAATGGTTAGCTTATTTTAGCTTGTCTTAACAAAGTTTATCTTAAAGATTATTTTTGTAAAAGAAAAATCCACCAACCAAACATTTGCTTCAACGATGGATAGATTATTTCTAGGACGATTTTATCAACTCTGAACAGAGCCAAGCAACTGTTTTCCTTTTTCTTGTTCTCTTAGTTTATATGCTAAACTAAGCTAATTGGTGCCAGAAGCTAGTCTGACTGTGCGAAACTAAAAGCAGAAATGTTTAGCTTAGCATAAAGACCTGAACTGTGAACTGTGAAATATAGTTAAACTATTTCTTTTAAGGTGACTGATACAGAACCTCAATAGTGTAAGTTCTTCTCTGGCTGCAAATCTTTTTAAAGGGCTTTGCATTCATGTGAACATCACTTGTAATTTAAATGTGTTTTGTTCACCTGGCTGAATTCTCCCTTTGGTAGAAAAACATGGAGCTAGATATAATTCACCTCTTCCAAATTCCCTACAGTGCCCTTGCAGCCTGAAATAAGTGTCTGCAATGGTTTAGGCAAATGTGTCTCGTGTGTGTTTGACGCACACGCCAAAAATGTGCAAATGCAGTCTTTACAATCTCTATGGTTGACCTGGTAGACTGGCTGTGTTGTTTAAGGGCTTAAGAGGAGATTTGGAACGAACAGAAATTCATTTCGACTGCCAAGATTATGGGTTTTGTGGTGCAACATTAGAAGATTAAACATACACTACATTTTACCACATGTAACCAGACAAATACACGAACACAACGGCAGCGCCCGGCGCGTGACGTGCAGGGATTGAGTCGGCGCTTGTAACAAACTGTATTATTTAAGTGTTGAGAGGGGAGACTACATATGGAGCTGATTAAAAGAGAGAGACTGTGGAGGCTTCCCAACATGTTCCCATCTCCATGGTAGTGTGTGTATGTGCGGGGGAGACAAGACATTGTAGCTGTCTCTCAGGAAGGCAACATTTCTGCTGTTGTAAATAGAGTAACGCTTTGCCTGGAATTATTGCTTGGAGCCGGAGAGAGGGGAAGCTCTTTAAGTGCGAGACGGAGAGCAGATGGGAGACAAAAGACATGGCAAATTAAAAGAGCTGGGGTTTGGAACACAGGCGCAGAGATGTACGGCGTTCAAGTAATCCTCACCTAAATCAGTGGAAGGAGTGGAAGAGAAAACTGGGTCCAGCTGACCATACAGACAGGATGGGAGGGAGGGGCGAGAGGTTGCAGGGCGGACATGTTTTGCTAGAAACTGAGAACACCCAGCCTGTTCTCACCTTCACTTGTAAATACACGGGTCGTTTTTCAACCACTATTCTTGGGGCACTGGTTGCCTGGCGGTTACGTAAGATAGATTATTAACAATAACAAACACACAAAAAATACAGTCCTTGTAGAGTTTTTTCATGCTTAAACAATTTATATATAATTTACACCTCAAAAGATATGCTGCTCTTAACTACCTCAGACACTCTTTGGGTAAAACAATTCAACTGATACCAGAACATTACCACACTACAAACATTTATGAATTTGCCTACACAGCAGGTTGTGTAGTCAAATATACTGCATTGTGCTTTGTCATTTAATTTCCTACACCTTTTCTTGCGGAAGTGTATATTTTCTCTGCAACTTGACTTGAATAAGAACATAACTGCTTTTAATTAAAAAGTCTTTGATGCAGCAGGTGGCCATGGACTATTCAACTCAACCCATTTGTACTATGTGTTTAGAGCCAATACTAAGAGAGAGCCATCACCTTAACACTGTGGGTGGTTTCTAAAGCGCTGTTTAATCAAAGGCTCTTTTGGTCTCATTGCAAACATAATCGAGGCGGTGTCCAGTGTTTTTGCGGGCAGGCGCGCAACCATCACAGAAACATCCTGAAGGCTGACACAGAGCTACTGTTCAACAGACATGCCCACTGAAACGCTGGTGGCATTTATCCAGGTTGACACTCTTTTGTCTTTCTGCTTGTGCCTGCACATAGTTAGCATCACAGGAGATCACTGTTGTGCTCAGAATGACAGAATTCAAAATCCCTCCCAGGACTGATCGCTATCACAATAATAGAGGTGGGCATGCTCATATCAGATAAAGCATTACATTTCTTCTGCTCCTTGTCAATCACTAGACGCAGACAGAGAGCAGCACAGGTGTCTTGCAGGAAACAGTCCGTCAAACAGATGTCTGCTATCAGAGTTTATTGTCATATCTGTGTTTTCCTTCCTTGTTTGCTGAGAGGCTTGACTTTTATAATATTAAGCGGAAGAAAATGTTATAGCGTGGCTGGGAGCTCAATGATGCCTGGAGCTAAATGCTAACAGCAAGGTTTAGCTAATCTGATGTTGCATTGCTCACATAGCTGCCATTTTCTCATGCCATGTTTAGTACCGTTCTTTTTAAGAGAAGACCTCCTATTGGAGTTTGTCATTATCCATGATATTCATGAAAATCACTTCAGCCTTTTATTTAACTATGGATGCTATTTTTTGTACCCTTAATATATGTATTTACTCTTACATAGTTTTTATTCTCTTACCTTATTCTTTCTTTTTTTTTTTTTTTAACTGTCTTGCCCTGCTGCTGTAAACCCCTAAATTTCCCAAATAATTCTCATCTTATCTTTTTTGTGGGTACTGGACAAAGATAGCTTTGTTGCTAGCATTGCTAATTGTGCTTATTTAACTCATACCTTCAATTCAAACTTGTGATTACAACAGCGAAGTACAGCAAAAGCTTGCTGTGGAGATAAACTTGGTCATAAGAGTGTTGCTATGCAACCGGTGCCATCTAGCCCCTGTGGCTAACCAGTTAGCAAGCTAACAGGCGCTTAAAGTATTAAATTCAAAAGCATAAAGAAAGTATAAAGTCGTTGGGAAGTTTTCTTCACACAGGTAAAATCACAAAGAAGAACTTTTTTTTTAATTAATTACTATGTATTTACGATATATCAACTTAAAAATAAGCTTTTCTGGCCTTCATTTGTTTCTACAAATTTAAGTAAACACGCCACAACTCGCTAGCTAGGAGCTTTCAGAAAATTGTCTCTTCAGAGGTGGTGTATACCACATACAGACTCCTCTCAACATGATTTAAGAAACAAATTTGAAGGCAACATTAGACCATAATTACAAGCAAGAGAGCTGGAAAACTAGTTCAAGAAAGCCTTATAAACATCAGCAATCAGTTGACAAAATGACCGCAAAACAACCATTGCAGACAGTTACATCCTAACAAAATCCAAAGTAAACACTAATTTAAGCAAGTTACGTGAGTTTAAATGGAACTAAAGCATTTGTTTGTCAGTGGTTCTACTACTGCACGCTAGCTGTAACACATGAACATGGCGTGTCAGGATAAAGGGAGGTTTAACTGTTCTGAAAGCAGCATGAAAAAATGAACATACAGCGTGTTTTAGATTAATTTTTGATTACAAGGGAACGTGGATTATATGTTGATAGCAGTAAAGATGTATTGATGCTGTGTGACTCCAGTATTCAGCCCCTTTCTGTAAGATTTTAGATATTCTAGCCCTGCAAGAGAACGTTCTGTGTAAAAGCTGGATGATTATCAAAGAAGTTCTGCAGTAAGTGAACTGGGAGCCACTTGTGTTCCTCTCAGCCTATAAAACCCCTGATTCTGCCCAGACGCCAGAAGAAACAGCATCCATGTAATTCATTCTCAGGCCGATCAAATCATCAGATCATGATTACTTTGGCCTGCGGGCATATGGCAGTGGAAGCCCCCTCAGATCCTGCTGGCAGTGTTCGTTGAATCAGATATTGACATTGTGCTGATGCTGAGCAGATGTGTGATATAAGGAGGACATCGTGTGCAGACCACCTCCTATGCAACCACACACTCACAGCAGGAAGTCCCTCACCAAAACTGCAGATTAACCATAGCAATCAGTGTGAGGGCTCTTCAGCTCCCTGAGCCCCAGATTCTGCATGCGACCCCAGAGGTAGTTTAAAACTAGAAGCCATATTAACTCCCCAAATCTCTCCTCTCATGCATATGCCAGGACTGAATTATTACTGAACAAGCTGCAGCACAGTTTACTGTAAAAACACATGCATAATTTATGTAAAGTATAAATGTGGTTGAACTGAATTTCCCAGATAAATTAATTTGGCATTCACTAAGTGGAGAAAAAACTGAGCAAGGCTGAAGCAACTACTTGATGGAAAGAAAATTAAGAGGTCAACGTTTTTATTGTCTGTTAAAGTCATTTTTCAAACCAAAGGAACAATGACTTGCTTTGCTTGTGACAGTGAGTGTTTTAATTAAAAAAACATTCAGTAGGTTAATCAGCACAGAAAATAGTAAGTTGCAACCCTTTAAGCAGGGACAGTTAGGGCATTATAGAGTAAAGATAGCAAACAAACTTTTTAGATAAAATTTTAATGTTAAATCTTTCTTAGCTTCCCTACCACATTGCAGCATGTTGCATGTGCACATGCATGTGTCTTTTCACCCTCTATATCCTGAACTTGTTCACATCACTGGTCCTGCATTGTGGCTCGTGTCAGATTTCCTCTGCAGACACCAGACTATCTGCTGCCACTCAAACTGTCAAATTATTCCATCCAGCATCACTGAAGCAAAGTAGGTTAAAGTCATGCAGCGGCTAGTGACCATGAACATCTGTGAATATGCTGTTATACATCGCACTTCCGCTCTGGCGGGCTCGCATTGGGGTTTAAAGAGGGGCAGGGAGGTTGAATGTGTGGGATTAGTGCCAGCTGGCCTTGCTGTGTATGTGGCGTTCCATCCACATGTACGTCTGTACATATGACCTGGGCTGTAATGCAGCGCACGTCTTTGTCCACAGTTAGAGGGATTGGGGGCAGAAGGCTTCAGATTAGGGTCTGGATCCAAAGGAAGTTTCCCCGTCTTTCCTGCTTCCTGGCATGTGACACCGCAAGCAGCAGCAGGATTGAATATAGCAACAGGGTTTTCTTTTTTCTTTTTCTTTCTTATTTTTTTTTTTTTTTAAAGCTCATCCACTTTAAAAGACATCACAGCAGTAGTTTAAAGCCAGTGGCTCTGGACAAATCTCTTCTTTCTCACATGAGTCAGTGATAACTGGGACTATAGCCAGTGTTAAGTGAGCGTGGGATTTTCACTCTGAGCTCCACGTGCTCTTGAGGCTTTTCCTGCACAACTGATATGAATGCCGCCTTTAGGGAAGTCCTTGAATCAGTTCTCAAGGCCTGGGAATTGGTTTCCCCTGCCCCAACAAATGACTATTTTATGTATAAACCATAATAAACATTGTTTAGTTATGAAACAGAACAAGACATGGATGGCCAAAGCAATATCTCCATTATTTTAAATAAATAGTACTTAAGCCTCTGGATTCACTGGGTGGTCAGAGAAAGTTGTTAGTTTTGGGTGTGAAGAGCAGCAGGGGATTTACTCTTAAAAGTAGATTTTAAGGGATTTGTTTTTTTTGGGGGGGGGGGGATTACCATAGCCTCTTGTTCTGTGACGCACATCTTGGAGTTTAAACCCACAGTGGATTTCTGAAGTCTTTGTGGGTTTTTTTTAGAGGGCAATGAGGTTAAAATGGTCTTTTCTGCGTGCAAATTAAAGTCAGTGCAATATCTACTACATTGCTATTGTACAATCTGACCCTCACAAGGTCTGCTGTTTACTGCGAAGCAATCGCTCACACCATAATTGATTTAAGTAAATTATCATTCAAGCGTGGCTGTGTTTGGTTTGACCCAACATGATGGTAGCAACCAGCTTTGGCCCCACGACTCCCTTAGTGCATGCTGAAGACATTCATTTCCTGAGTGAGTCGTAGAAGGTCATGGGGGGGGGGGGGGGGGGGGATGTGCGTTAATAATGTAATTGGTGGACCACCTCTGTAGAAGAGCTGCCTGCCACTAAACCAAATGTTCCCTGGGACTGAAACAATCGTACAGCCCTCCTCTATTATCAAATGTATGGTTTGACAGAAGGTAAGTGGGACCCAGATTGAAGGATAAAGATAAGGCTTTGCCATTAATGTTGGTAAGCTTTTATTGAGGGGAGCATCCTGTGGTTTTGATTAGATTTGTAATGAATCAAGATTATAATCATGCACATTGTTGCAGTCACTGGATCTCTCCATTAGCTAATGCACAGCTTCATAGCTAATGGAAAGCATGCACTTCATCTTCATCTGGACGAATCCTGATATTGTGGCTGCAACTAGCTGTTTTTCCATTGTAGATTTATCTGTTGACTATTTTACTAATTCTTATTGATTATGTGGTGGATAAAATGCTGTGATAAAGATTTTTTGTTATAAGTAATAGTTCAAATGTTTGAATTATTATAACTGTTAAAGTTTTCAACCTTCTTATTATTATAGTATATTAAATGGAAATCTACACAAAGAAAGAATTGAAAGTAAATGTCTTGTGGTTTGTGTACATCCCACAAATTCATGAATCACTTTTACAGTGTGCCTAAACCTAAGTCCATTTACATCCCTTAGTTTTAGACTGCATTAACCGCTAGGTGACCGGTCAAAGAGTCAAAGACTTTGACATTTAAAGTTAACTTTAGCCCAGTCAGTTTAAGCTCTGTTTAAGCTGGATGTTAAAATTTCCTTGCTGACATGCTAATGTTTAGCAGATGATCCTGATGGATCCTGCCAGTTTGATTTAGCATGCTAATGTTAGCAATACAGCAGTTCAGCCCCTAAAGTATTTAGTACTATCATAGAAGACACATTTCAAATTGTGTGTCCATAGCTATGCTAACAGCTCTCTGAAGCTCTATTTAGGATGAATGCTAAAATAAGCTGGCTAGCATGCAAATGTTTAGAAGGTGGTGTTAATTCTATATGCTAGTTTAGATCAGGAGCCATGTGCTAATATTAGCAATAACTACAGTTCAAACGTGTGAAGTATTTAGTTCTTGGTATTTAAACAAAACGAAATATGATGTGGTTTAGGTGTGATATTAGTTCACAATCAAAACTCAGGGAGGACTGGTTGCATCTGAGTCAACCACTTTGACATTTAATGTTAACTTTAGTCCAGTCAGTCTGAAGGAGTAATTCGTCATTTGGGAAATCCCTTATTTATGTTTTCCAGAGAACACGCTAAAATTGATACCACTCTCATATCCGTTCTTCAAGCTTAGTTTAGCATAACAGTGGAAAACAAGGGGGTAACACAGTCACTGCACTGATACACAAGTTATTTCAGGAAAATAAGAGTATTTACTTCAAATTGCAGTCAATAAGCTCCTACCCATTAAAGCACATTGATGCATAGCTGCATTGATGCATTAGAAATAGCTGTGTTTGATTTATCCTCATGGACAGAAAGTCTCCAAAGTTTCCAACTAGGCTAATAACTAAGAAAATGTTGCTCAAGTAAAACATTAAAGAATCATTTAAAACATCCTTGAAACTTTGAAAACGCTAATTGGCTTAACGACAAGCACCCACTCTAGTGTTCTTAGGTAGCCAGAGGTTAGCAAAACTAATTAGCATCTTTATTTTCATCCTCAGTCATTTTGCAGTCATATCCGGCTGTCTATTAAAAACAGGGCCCACAAATGAAATCCCTCAGCTGTTTCTCTGTTTTATCTGACCCTCATCACTGTGCTTCAGGTTCGCATAACTGTTGTTAATGTGAGCGCAACTCTTTTACAAGCTGTCGAAGTGAAAGTGGGCTGAAAGCTTCCTCTTGAGCCTAGTGACCTTGTTTTACTTTAATTGGCGCAGATTCCTGCCCATGAGGGAAAATAACAAGTGATGTTCCTTTTTTTTCCCTTCCGCAACATGTAGGCATAAAGCTGCTTGTGATATTACATGTGCCATTCGTGTTGAGAGATTTCTGTTATCTGCCTCTAAGCTGGCTTAATGAAGCAAGAACGCACAGGGCTCTCTGCGCTTCAAGAAGATGGATAAAATTGAGAAGTGTGCACTGGGGTAATTGAAAGAGAGGGAGAAATAGGAGAGGAATAAAAGAAGCGGAAATGCAGGGGAAGAAAATGTTAAAATAAGAATGAGTCATACGTTCCTGCTCATTTTTACTCGGAGCAGTAACACCCCGATGGGCGGGAAATCAGAGCTGTAGGCTGTGTTAAATTGGCAAATTCACACTTAATGATAGAAAACTTAATCTGGATTGGTTTTATTAATAGAATTTCCCCCTGAGCCGAATGGAGAAGGAGGGAAGGGGCAAAACACTTTCAAGTGGAATAATTAAGACTCTTGGCCTTCTCTCTTTCTCTGGTTAATTAAGACAAACATTCAGGCTCTTGATATCTGCTGTTCCAGCTGAACAGGATGAAACACGATGAAGATGAGTCTTCAAGCTGATTCTCGTGAATTCTTTTAAGACTACGTAGGTACCGGTTTGGATTTAGGACTCATCTCTGTTTTTCCTCATCATCCTGGACCCCTATCACTCCTTGACTTGTGATCTCTGCTTTTTTCCCTGTTGTGCAGGATGTAGTAAGAGCAGAGTGGAAATACTGACGTGCGTGGTGTACAAATTAGAGTTAAGGTCCGCTGTGTTTTCTCCATCATATCTTTTAGTTCCCGAGGATCTGTCCCTGGAGGAGAGGGATGAACTATCAAACATCCGACGTAGGAAGCGAGAGCTGCTTGATGATATTGAGGTGAGTGTCTGAGCATATGAGTTTATACAGTATATGATGCTTTATCTCAGTGGCTGGGAAGCCCTTTGCTTATTAGAGTAGTCCCGCTTTTTTTCCTGGTAAGTCTGAGCTACCAGTTGATTTTATTATCAAACATTGCCATGTGCACTTTAGTCATAATCTGTGGCCTTTCAATTCATTTGCCTACCCACTGGAGCACTGTGAGTCTATTTGCATCCCATAACCGATGCAAATGGACCTCCAGTGCATCTTTGCACACCCAATTTGCTCATGAAAAAGTGATGACTTTTCCACCACGTACAGTTCATTCTTAGCTCCATCTCAAAGTAGCTCAAGCATGTGTTGCTGTCTCTTTCTCTCACTCAGAGGTTGAAGTTTGAGATAGCCGAAGTCATGACAGAGATCGAGCAGCTGACATGTGTTGGAGAAAGGTAAGTCACAGATGTCTGGATACATTCATTTGTATTTATATACCTTGTATATATGATGCTAATATATCATGTATGGGCAGATTTGCCTTGTGTTCACACAGGGGCTACGGTAGTCAGTTTTATTTGTCGTTAATTTAACTTTTCTTATATGTTTTTCTACCTTTTTCAACTTCTGAATTATATTTTATGTTTAATGTTGTGTCACCAAGTTTCTCCCGCATGATCGTCTAAAGGCTGTCATGGAGCCCTCTGTGCAGTGGTACAGTCGGGAAGCTAAATCCTATTGCTAATGTAAAAATTAATTTTATTAAAGCAATTATGCAAAATCTAAAATGCTGCCAGCCCTTTGGAAAATAACAATGTAAGCATACATTTTTAGAACGCTAACTGTTCCTCTTTCCACAAGAAAAATCTGTGACCTCTTTGACCTCTACAGCCATAAATAACAGCAATGATGGCTTTTACCTTCAGCCATAAATAGTCACTGGAACTGTGTCTCTTAGCTCTTTCATCCTTACTTTAGGATTTGCATGTTTGGTCAAAGACGTCAAAGACAAATGGATCACAAAGCTGCTCTGTGCTTTGAATGACCTATGGCGATATGGACAAAGCAGATACAGTGTACCTGAACAGGATGTGACTTTATATGGTAGCAGGGCTCTCCTGTCAACTGTATCTATTACTCTTTGTGTGGATAAACTATCACGTCGATTTGTAATAAAGAAATTTCAACAGCCTCGTTTTGTTTGACAAAGATAATAGCATGTAAGGGTTTGGACGGAGCAGCTGCATAAAACAAACAGTGTCAGTCAGTGTAGCATATGCGCCTGTATAAATCACTCAGGCATGTTCCCCTGAGATAAATCAATGTGTGTTCACGGTGTGTGCTGTTTGTCACCGTTACATTATCACCTGCACATCTGATGTCTGCCGGCAAGGTTTTTTTTTATTATTATTTGTGTGTGTGTTTGATTGTCTCATAGATTTGACTCAGGCATGAACACACATACATGTAATGATACAACAGATGTGCAAGAAATAATCTCTTCAATATCTTATCATGTTAATAAATATCAGCTATTGTCAGTGTTTTTTTTCTTTTGGGTGAATAACGCACGTGTCCCCATTTGTGTTCCAGTAAAACATCCCAGAGAAACAAACAGATCGCCATGGGCAGGAAGAAATTCAACATGGATCCCAAAAAGGTACACTACCATATTTTATTATCGTAAACCACCGCAGCCTCAGTGCCACAGCAGCCTTGAAATTAATTTATTTGCTGCAATAAAAAGTGAGTCATCCTCAGCTGTTGAAATCCTGTCCTTTTTTCCGTTGTACATCCGTGATTGAGATGAACATCCATCCTGTCCCCCCCCCCCCCTCCCCCAGGGAATCCAGTTCCTGCTGGAGAACGACCTGCTCCAGCACACTCCCGAAGACATCGCCCAGTTCCTCTACAAAGGCGAGGGCCTCAACAAGACGGTCATCGGAGACTACTTAGGCGAACGGTGAGACGGCGCGCCTTATCGGGCTGAGGGAGAAAGCCCTCCTTGCGTCAGATTTACGCCTCCTCTGTGATTAAAGAAGAAAATTATGGGCGGGATGTGCTGATTAAAGAAGGACAACGTGATTGATCCCCCTAGAACATGAATCTTTGAGGCAGTGTGGGTGTCTTGTCATAGTCCACCCATGTGGACTTATTGCTGGTAATAAAACAGCCATCCAGCTCCTCACGTCTCAGGCCGGGGTGCCGGATAAAGAAGAAAGTCCTGCAGCTGAAACACAGCAGCTGTGTTAGATAGCTAAAAGAGTAGTGTAAAAGATGACGTATGTAGAGATGAGATGAGATTGTTAAACGTCCAGCAGGCAGAATAAAGGCCAAATAAAATAGTAGCTGTAGAGAGAATGAATGAATCAAAATCCACTAAATAACCACTAAAATATGACTCACTATAAAGCTTCACAGTGACTAATATAACTGCAATAAGATCTTACCCCTTCTCTGGCTAAAGAAAATACACATTCAATTTAAGAGAGGAGCCTTTGTGGACAGGCTGTGATTGGTAGATGATCTTTGATTGTGCAGAGCAACAATGAGCAGGCAGCATTACAAATGTCACAAACGAAATGTCAAACAGAAAATCTGGTATAAAGATTGATAGCACAAGTAAAGGTGGGGTCAGTCGTTTCTGAGAAAAAGCTCAACAAACACATCCCCTCCCTCTTTACCTCCGTCAGAAGCTAGCGGCTTATGGGATACATATTCTGATGCGTCGTGGCATACGAGGCGGCTCGCCATAAGCCACGTTCCATCCTCTCTACCAAAGTCGTGCATCTCACAGACAATAGCGCAGAGGTTAATGACACAAGCTGCTTGGCTTGTATGAGTGTCGTGTGTTACTGCCCTAAGCTACTTGATTTCTTTTTATCTTTTTAACTCAGAGGAGTGTCCCAAATACATTTCAGTTGTTTTTTGTCTGCCCCCTCAGCTCCGCTCTCACTCCACCTCTTTGCCCTTTTTTCGAAGCAGGGATGGCGATAACACCGCGCTAAGCTTCGAACCGCTGTGCAGAAAACTCACAAAGGGTCAATCCGTCCTTACATAAAGTCAGTGTTGCAAACTTAAGCCTTTTTTTCCCATGCGTACGCAAAACAGATAGCAAGTGGAGCACGACACGATATTTGCTGTTTTGACAAAACGTGCACTGGCTTAGAGCGGCTTACTTTGTGTTTTGCATACAATAACAAAATGTGATTTTACACACCAGACCCCATATGAAGAAAGTGAGGACGCATGAAAGCGGTTAGGACAATAATTAGTGCACAAATATAATAATATTCATAATTATGCATCATATCTTCAAGTTTTCCTGCTGATGCCAGTGACCAAGCAGGTTTGCTTGTTTTGTCTGGTCATACCGTAAAGAAAACCACATGCCAGCACCTAGCAATGTCACTTTCAGGTATATCGTGGATGTACAGGTGGTGAAGGAGTCTGGCTGCGCTCCATACTGATGAATGGAGAATGATTGGGGGAAAAAATGCAAAGGTTTTTTAGTCTCATGATCCGGACTGGCCTTCAGTCAGACGAGTGGCTCGGCTGCCCGATCCTCTCCGTGATTTAATCCGCTCAGGAAATCACATCAGCGACTTCGAGTAATGCCTTACTTGAGTACAGGTGCTGCTTGTGCGTCATTGGGCAGATGCAGTCGGGCGGTAGCTGAATCAGTGAGAAACACAAACTCTGAAAAAAGACTGAAGGTGGGTGGAGGGGGGGTGGGGGGTTGTAGTGGGGAGGGGGCTCCTCTCATTGCCAATGGGCTTTATTCACGGAGCATCATCAAAGAGGCCACCTACCCACTGGAAATCACACAAAACACAGGCTGAGGGTTTACACTCAGTAATTATCACTAATTAAGCTTATGCAAGTAGCAGGAACCTATCATTACATGCTGAGCAGAGAGAAAGATGAAGAGAGCGAAACAGGTGGGGGACACAGGGACAGGGCGTTGAGAAGGGAAAAGAGAAAAATAACTGGAAGGAGGATTAGCGGCCCTGTACAAATGAACTTTATCAGTGCACTCGCTGTTATCACATTGTGTCATGTATATAGGTCAATTTTTATTTCAGCTTTTTTTGCAATAAAAGTGCCTACAGCAATAGCCTTATGTATTAACTTTCATAGGCTTTTATTTGGCTGCATACGGCAATATATTCACTGAGAAAAAAGATAAAAACTCAAGAGGAAAAAAGGGAGAAAACAATCAAGAATGTTATTGCAATGCGAGTTTATTGTTAGTCTAGCCTCAAAATACACAAAACACAAAGTCTGAAAGTCCCTGGTTTGATTTAAGCAACGCACGATACCGAGACGAAGCAAGATCGGGCCTGGCCCAACGTTCAATACAAATATGATCAGAGAGGCTGTGACCACAGTCGGAAAGCAGCTGATGACTTTTGCCAAAAAAAAAAACTTCCAGCGTCCAAACAAAAAGCAGCCTGTTTTAGTCTTTTAGCTGTTTTTCATCAGTCATACGCACCGCCGCCGCCGCCGCCCCCCCCCCCCCCCCCGGGGTGGAGAGACATTCAACATTGTCCAGCTGTTTCAATTGCTTCCAGACCTGCACAGCGTCTGATGTGAATAAGGGCGCAAACACGATAGGAATGCTGAGAAAAAGGAATTGAGCTTTGATGGATTAAATATGTTTTTCCCCCCACCCCCGTCCTCTGGGTTCACATAGTTTTCATAGGTGTTTCCTGGATGGATTTTCTTGCTCTGTGAAAGGAAATTGCTAGATGTTGAATAAACATGCGTTTATGTTCTTCTTTTTTTTCCATCAGGGATGACTTCAACATCAAGGTGCTGCAGGCGTTTGTGGAGCTGCATGAGTTTGCAGACTTAAACCTCGTCCAAGCGCTACGGTCAGAAGAGTGATTAACTCAAATATTGAGCAGGAAAAAAAAGTTATTGTAATTACTGCAGCTGCATCACGTGCACCCTGACACCTTTATGTTGCAGGCAGTTTCTGTGGAGTTTCCGTTTGCCGGGTGAAGCCCAGAAGATTGACCGTATGATGGAGGCGTTTGCCTCGCGGTACTGCCAGTGCAACCCCGGGGTCTTCCAGTCGACAGGTCAGTTTCAGAGCGGGCTACTAAAAGTCTGTAGCGCTGCTTGTTGAACAGTATTCATTCAAACGACTGAACAGTTTGGGTCAGTTCAGTAACGTTTGCATTCATATAACTATCTTTTGGAGGCAGGCAAGTGGTAGGGAGTACATATTTCAGCCGTGTTTTCATTACGCTTAACTATTTTAATCATTTTTTTATACAAATAGAAATTAGCTTAATTTAGCCAACATTTTAGCTAGCTATTTTAACATTATCTGTTACCTTTAGCAGATATTTAAGGTTAGGTTCACTTAAATTTAGCTTAAATAGAGTCTACTCTATGCAATTCTACAAAAGTGGCCTACCCTGTCGTCGTCTGAGTCGCTCCGTGATGATACCACCTGAATGGAAACTTGTGTGGATTCTGTGCAGCTTTGTTGAGTGCAAAGCAGAAAAGAGAGGAGATGGTGTGGACCCACGATGGTTAGAGATGTGTAGAGATGAAGGAGCAGCACGTTAGCCCACTGCATAGGATGCACATCTGTATGATGAAGCTATAACTGACAAAGAAACCTATTTCATCTGTTACTTTAAGCTAAACTTTTCATGCTCCTTCAGTCATTGCTCTTACAGCCGGCTCACTGTGGACCTGTTCATTCAAAACTATTTTTGCTTTTTAGAAAAATAACTGAATTTTTTTCCACAAACTATTTCGAAACTCCCCAACTACCTACGCCCTGTGGTGCAAGTCATCCCGGCTGAGGATCACTGGAGCAAAGTGTGAAATCCAATACGTTGGACACAATGCCAGTGCATTGACAAGCAGCCTAGCCTCATGTGCCAACAGAAATAAAGCCAGAGGGCCCATAATAGGACGCACGAGTGGTGGCCTGTTTTTTTAAATGTATTTCTGTCATTAAGCTGTAGGAGTTACTGTAACTGAAGCTCGATGGGAATTAACCCGATTAAAGTAACCAGAGATTCCATCTCATTGCAGCAGATGAGCGGTAAACAACCAGCAACAAACAAGGGCCATTCATTATTCAGGAAGACTCAACCTGGCTGAGCGATACATGGTCTTGTGATAAACAAAAGCCTACAGCTGCAACTGTCAGTAAATAATTAAAGAGGTTTTAGAGCTACCTATTATTGTAGCGGCTGCATCCTTTGGAGGCGGGATACTCTAAATTTAAGTGAGCTCCGGGTAAGGGATTTCCTGCTTAGGTAACTAAGTTCCTAAATTAATTTCAAAGTTTAAAATTAAGCTAAACACAGAAATTCTTTTTCATATGAGATTTGTTGACAGAGAATTTACTAACCAATACCAGAATCAGATAGTTTGCAGTATGAGGAATTAAGCGTGCTGCATCCTTCAGAGGCTTCACAAACTCTAAGCACAATCTGCATAAATATTTATGTGTGTGAGAGAGACAGTGTGGGTGCAACGCAGAGCACTAGCACGGACATGATCACGGACCTTTAGTTACTTATTAATGAGGAACCAGTTTGTCTCAGAGCTCATCAGTTTTTTTTTGTTTTTTTTTTGACTGCGCTGACATTCCTCTCGCTCCAGAACCTCTTTCCCCACAGTGCTCGACTGTGTGCAAGGCAGACAATAGGCAGCACACACACCACAACCAGGACCAAAGTGTGTCAGTGAGGGCAGACAGACAGATTGGAATGAATGATTCATTTACAGGCAGCCACTGGCCCGTGTGCGTCTGAACATTAACGCCCTGTTGAGAGCCTATAAAGCCTTTTCCCTCCACGCACACACATTTCTCTCACACCCATTTTTCAAATCAAGTCTGAAAGATTGTTCTGAAAAACTTCTATCAGTCACTGAGGAAATGCCTTTAAATTATTTACTAGAAAAATATAGGTTTAGAAGATTTAGGGCACAGATAAAAGAGGACTATATGCTGAAGAGAAAATGGAAACAGAGGATCATAAGGAACACAGACTATCACTCTATGCTGATGACATCCTGTTATATGTTCCACAATCTGGAAACCCTTTAATCTGATGACTTAGCCTCCGAGGGCCAATATTTCAGAGCTTTGAATGTGGCCAGCGGATGTCTGGCTAAAAGATGACGGATATGTGGGTCAGCTAGCCTGAACTAGCTGCCTCAGCTATCCGATAGGAGTTAGAGTTGAACGTCTATGACCCAGTAGTTTAGGCAACAGTTTAAAACAACCGTGAAACAACTGTAACAACTGTTTAAGGTATTTGCTCAGTAAACAGGATGTGACAGTTTGCTTGCCAACAGGATGTAACAGGGTGTCGGGCCCTTTTGTTGTCCATGTGGACAGACAGCATTTGGAAACAAAATCTTGTCCGCTGCCTTCAGATTTGACATATTCATATGCTGACATATATTTGTAGAGATTATATCCTGAGACATGAAAATGTTACACCAAACAGCTGCAAGAAAGAAAATATATAGCAGGAAAGAAACCTGAGCACAATGACATATGGCATTTTTTGATTTGAGCTTAGTTTATTGGCTGTTATCCAGAAGGGACTGGGTGTTAATACCAGGTATAAATCGTTTGATTCCCTTCCTGTTGCTTTCAGATACCTGCTACGTGCTGTCGTTTGCTATCATCATGCTGAACACAAGCCTACACAATCCTAATGTCAGAGACAAGCCCCCCGTGGAACGATTTATCTCCATGAACAGAGGCATCAACGAAGGTGGAGATCTGCCAGAGGAGCTTCTCAGGGTGAGGATTTGTCTGCAATGAGTGTCTGTGTGCGCCGCGCGATGATTGATATTTGTGGTCGTTCTGTCACATGGTGCACGCAGTACGAATGAGGCACCTCCTTCACCGTTTGATTAATGGCCTCCCTCTCCTGTCTGCAGAACCTCTACGACAGCATCAAAAACGAGCCCTTCAAAATCCCAGAGGACGATGGGAATGATCTGACACACACGTTCTTCAACCCAGACAGAGAAGGCTGGCTATTAAAGCTCGGTATGAAAAAGTAACCTTGATTGTGTTGATTTATATCGGCAGGGCCTCAGCATCGCTGTCATGAGCACTGTTTTTCTCAGCGGCAAATGTGTCGTTTGTCCGTGTCCGACTTGTTTACGCTGGGATTTCAGGCGGCCATGTTGGAGGTTGACAGATCCTGGGCAACAATGTCTGAAAATTTCTGACTGTGCGACTCAGCCTTATATTAATTAAACTGAAAGTTTGTTAAAAGGAAATTAACATAATGGAAAAGGCAAAATGTTATCTCAAAACACTGCTGTGTCTCCTTCGGCCTAAAACCCCTTAAGCTAATTGAAAGATGAAATTATAATGTGGTATAGTTATGAATAGGGGAATTAAAATGACTTTTTTGCAATTTTGAAGGTCAGCTTTTTGTTTTGTTTTGTTTTTGTACCAAAAATTTCTGCTAAAAAGTTATTTTAACACTGAGGCTTATGATGATTGACTCACTTTTGGAGCCAGCCTCAAGTGGCCACTAAAGGAACTGCAGTCTGCCTCACTTCTCCTTCAGCTTTAATATTAGTGGCAATATTTAAAACAAACATTAGTTAGCACAAACATTTGGCCGAGCCTCATTTTTTCCCAGAAAACTGTTCACCTCCATGATGTTGTATTAGTCTTTTCTCTCTTTATTCATCGTCTTGTGACGTCTCCTCTCTGTCAGGACTAACCATGACACTTTCAACTTCTCTCTCCATCTTCCTGTCATGTGGAGTTTGGTGCTCACTGTCTTTTCCAAACACTTTTTGTTTTTAGTTCCTCACTCCCTCCCCACGACCTCAGTTTCACCCTTTGTTCTTTCTTTCTGTTCTGTGATGGCTGTTCCCTCTTAAATCTCTGTATTAGGAGGTAGGTAACGCTTCTTCGTCCTCCATCCTCCCAATTCATCACGGAGTGCCCTCGTACCGACACTGGCTGCCATTTTTTTTTTCCCCTCTCGCCCTGGGCCCCTGAACATGCTGGCCGCCTCATATAATTGGCTTGTTGTGTCAGAGCTGTATGTTGGCAAACAAATTAGTAATCACTGTGGGGTCATTCCAAGGCAATGCCATTTGGAGGTCAGTGATCATTCTGCATGGTGGTTCTGGAAGAGGCTGGATGACGCTGGGGGCTCATCTCAGCTGGTGCATTAATATTTATCCTGAGAAGCCTTAGCGACAAAAAAAAGACACCTGCCATCAAACTGCAGCGCTATGTACTGTATCTCCTTTATATCTTGTTGTTTTTCCTAAAAAACTGCAGCTTTAAAAATGAAAAGTGATTTATGCCCGTGCTATTAGCCAACAGGCCAAGTGTTTCTTTTCTTTTACTTAAAAAAGCCAAACAAGGAACACACTTTATGAAGAGTTGGATCACTAACTAGCATGCTCTGCTTTTTATTGTTTGCAGTGTGCTAAGCTAACTCAAAGCCAGCTGTAACATTAGCTTAACATTTCTTGCATCGTCAGGGTGTGAGGATGCCGTCATCCTTTTACAGTTTGCACTTTTTCATTTAAGCTGCAGAATCACAAACTATATATATATAAAAAAAAACAAACATAAAAAGTTAAGTCAAGCAAAGACTTGCTCAAGGCTTTGTTGCTGACTTAAGTGATATTAGCTTGTCTGACATAAGTGACGTTTGCTCCCCCGTCGATTCCCAGAAGCGAGCATCCAGGGGTCACGCTGAACAGCTCGCCTCATGCTCTGTACCTTTAGGGACTCCTCCGGCACATCATACAGCTCCTTTGTAGCTATCTGCCAGAACATGCAGTCGTGCTTGAGCTTTACGGAATGGGCTGCTTTATGGGAATGCATACATGCTGCTGTGTGGCTGTTCATGCAGTCAAGGAGACCCTTTCTCATTCCCCTTTCCTCTGTTCCTGCCCTTGAGTTTTGCACCTTCATCGATCCCGCTCACTCTTTCTTTCCAGTTTGCTCCGGCAGATCATTATTCATCCAATTTATTAACATTTGTTAATCCCTCATCTAATTACAGCTTCATCAGAGCAACCACAAATGCTTAATGGGGGGGGGGGGGTATTATTGTTGGATTGAAGCTCTCTGCTGACGTATCATGGTGCTGAATATGATGTTGAATATGATGCGCAGCTGCACCGCTCTGATGCTCCATACGCTCTCATAACACTACGCTGTTAACAAGCACTGAGCCTGCCGCTGTGCTTGAATCCATCATCATCAAACGTGGGCAGCATGTCAAAAAACGGGGTTTTCCAGTCAGGCAGAGGAGTCGCAGTCACTCTGAGCACCTCTGTTGATCACCTGTTTAATAAAGAAATAAAACGGGGAGTTGTAACATCAAATTATTAAGTCTCCACTAATAAAATATTTATTGGCCAAACATCCCATCTATTCAGTGTAGCACTCACTTGCCATTTCATTAGGAACACTAGTGAAAATGAATTCATTCTAATGTAACAATCCTGCACAAACTCCACCTGCCACGATGTTCAGTTTAGGTTTAAACTGTGCAAGAAAGGAGCTGATTCAACTGTATGATCATTGTGGAGGATGTAGTGTATGGTGCTGTTTAACTTTGTTATGTAGCCCAGCCCACTGACTAAAATGGGATATCCAAAATAACAGCAACATATTTGGAGCAGAATTGTTATATTAGTATGCATTCGGTTTACCTAGTGTAAACAGTGTAAACAACTGGCAAATTAGTGAGTGCAGATTTTTTTAATCCTATAAATAATCCATAAACAAACCTCTAAATAAATCATTGAACAAGCCTAATATGAGACTCTTTACATCCTCATACAACTTTAAACTTTCATTCTTTCGCACAACTTTAATAATATTTAGTGTCCGTGAGCAGAGAAACAAATGATGAATCGCCATTACAAACGTGCAAACAGTGTGCGGTGCTGAAATTGCAGAATAAATGTGAGGATGAAAGTAAACATACGGCCGAGGCCGATTAACAGCTCTCCAGACTGCCTCCTGTTTTTATTTATTCAGTATTCTGTAGTTAAATTATCATTCGATTATAGTGCGAAAAATGCACCTGATGTCAAGTGACACAAGCATTGCTCATAAATAATATGATGCTGGATGTTACCCCATCTAGTTGCGCAGAATGAAAATCTGGGTCAAGTGAACATTACATATTGATTACATCAGTAACGGCTGCTTTGTGCATATTCCACCCAGTCAGCACTCGTGTTCTTATGGTGAACATATTGCAGCCTGTGCGCTGACATCAACTGCATTTTTTTTATTATTATTATATATATAGGTTAATTGCTCATTGCATCACCGATGGTGTAATTAACTGAAAAGTAATCCAGTAATCCTAATAATCTAGTTTTATCTGATGTTGGAGGCAGATGGAGAGAGTGTGTCTCTTACAATGAGACTTCCTTATATTGTTCCTACAGTTTAATTGTATAGAAGAAAAGAAAGGCTTTGGTGCAGACTTTAGACTCTACTGCAGTCATCAAATGTCTACTTTTTTTTTTAATTTCGGATTTTTTTCAATCTCATAAATCTCTTAAATCTCATAAATCTTGCTATTCAGACCAGTTGAGTGCATTTGTACTATAGCTGTCACGTGCACGTGGTGTGAACATGCCTGGGATTTCTCCTGGAGGGTAACACTGGGTTCAGCCGTCTGTACAAACCCCCTCCCCCAAATCAGTCTCGGTGGACGGGGAGGTTGGGAAGGGAATGCGGGTGGGGGGGTGGGGGGGGGGGGGGGGGGGGGGGGGGTTTGCTGGAGGCACGTCCAGCCTCTGATGGAGCCTTTTTAATGCAGGAGAGATGATGATCAGAACCAGATGTGGCACGTGGAGCTGAAGTCTCCTGCAGGTTTGCTTCTACATCCACAAACACCGTCACCTCTTCAGCTCTGAGCTCAAATGCTGTGTGTTTCTCCCCCGCAGGCGGCCGGGTGAAGACGTGGAAGAGGAGGTGGTTCATTCTGACCGACAACTGCCTCTATTACTTTGAATATACAACAGTAAGTCGGCAGATTGGTGTGTGTATTTTAACAAAATGCACACTGTGCATGCTTATCCTTTTGCAGATTATCAACAGAAAGTGGATGGAGTAGATGAAGCTAACGTACTAATCTGCTTTTGTTGCTGAAAGACACCACTTTAATGTGTCTGCATGCAAAATATGAAGTAAAAGTCGGGGGGGCGGGGTTTAGCTTTGCATAAAAACTGTCTGTTTCTGTCCACAGACTGAGAATAGACTGACCAGCAGCTCTACAGCTTACTAATTAACACACATTTTATATGTTGTATTTGGAATCTATATTTAGATTCACTTTTCCTTGCCTGAAAACAGTGACCATTTCATGTCTTAAGGTAACATTAATACATTACTTCCTCTGTAAAACCAAAAACTGATTTCATAGTTTAGCTTTTGCATAGTTTTTGCACACTTATCATGGGGAGGAGCTGGACGATCATTGGGCGAGGCCACCCATCTAGCACAGAAAGACCATTCGCACTCACACCTACGGCCAATTCAGAATCACTAATTAACAGGCATGTCCTTGGCTGTGGGAGGAAGACAGAGCACAGGGGGAACATGCAAGCTCCACTCAGATAGACCGCAGCCGGTCGGCCAGAAGCCAGAACCTTCTCGCTGGGAAGCATCAGTGTTAACTGCTACATGACTGTGCCACTAAAATGTCATAAGATTCCTTTAAACATCTACTTACAGATTCTAGTTTTACCTTCAGTATATTGTACATGTGATTATAGACAGATACATAATGATAAACTGCTGCTATGTTTATTTAGTCTTTGTCTCTCTTACACACACTCTAAAGACATCGGCCCAGGTCTTTGCCTTCCAGCTCCTCTGTTTAACATATGCATAAGCTTTGACCTAAATGAACCTCACCCCAGCAATTAACATGAGGCATCATGGGAAACATCTGCAAGGTCCACAGCACACATCTGGCCCCGCTAAGCTGTAGGCCAAGTGCCTCCCCCGACCCCACAAGCACGTGTCCCTCAGAGCAGGCAAGCGCATAATGCACGGGGGGCACACGCTCTCTCTCTCAAAAAAAAAAAAAAGCTGCACAGGGAGCCAGCTGTGAGCCGCTGTCCCTGAGCATTTCCTCCCCCTCGGCTGTGCTCCCTCATTAGAAGGAAGATGACAAGCGGGGCATGGAGTTGGGGGGGGGGGTGTTCCTCAAGGTCCCCCCCCCCCCCCCGACACATCTGGCCCTGCAGGCGCAATAGCAAGCACTGGAGGATGCAGGGTGTAGGGTTACGTCTCCCTCGGGTGGTGTCCCCTACATGACCAGGATGAATAAAAACCTCCAGTGTTTTTTAATTACACCCTGATTTTTACTCAGTTGCTGTCAGGCTCATTTTAATGTGAAATGGCACTTTAGACATAAACAAAAAGTTCTGCTGCTTTGATTAAAAAGAACCTTACTTGAGAAATGGACTGAGTGTATCACACTGAGAGGAAACAATTACAGCTGTCTGTTCTATACTGGCAATGTGAAAGAGGTGGACAAATGGAGAAATCAGCCGTACAGCGTATTTTTAACAATAAACGATAGTAACAAATTGTGTCCTGCCTCTCCTCTGTACTCTAATCCACCGAGAAGAGTCTGCCAGCAGCTCTGTGAGGCTTTGCTTAATCTTTAATCTGAGCTAAATCGGACCGCTAACACATTTTCAAGCTAAAATGCTAATGTTCAGCAGGTTTAATGCTCGTCGTCTTGACTTAGCGAGTTAGCATGCTAACGTTTGCTAACTAATAACTGGACACGTGGAAACGTCGACCTATGAAGCTGTTAAGTAGGTAAAAAGTGAAAACATCAAGTTCTCCCCTCAGACTTCAAAATATGTGGAAAAGTGTGAAAACACCAGCGTTACGTTCTTTATGGACTGAACCAAGCTGTGTCAGTGAAGGAAGGAGCAATGATCTGGGGTGGATCCTTTGGTCCTTTATACCACTGCTCTCTCTTCATACCCAGATCATTGTGCTGATCTTAGATAAAGAGGATTTGTTAAAGGGATACTGAATGGGTGAGTAATGATGCACATTTTCTATGTGTCCTCAGGACAAAGAGCCTCGTGGGATAATTCCTCTGGAGAATCTCAGTATCAGAGAGGTGGACGAGCCAAGAAAACCCGTAAGGACCAAATCTGTCGCCTCTTCTGTCGCATCCTGATTCCAAAAACTAAAATGTTCTCACATTTTGCCATCGCGCGCACCTCTTATTTCCCCAGAACTGTTTTGAGCTCTACAACCCCAATCACAAAGGTCAGGTGATCAAGGCCTGCAAGACAGAGGCGGACGGGCGGGTCGTCGAGGGCAACCACGTGGTGTACAGGATATCGGCCCCCACTCCGGAGGAGAAGGAGGAGTGGATCAAATCCATCAAGTAAGAGGCGTCGTGTTAGTGTGGATCCATTTACACTGAGAGGGCACTTAGCCAACGCCAGCCTGCTCCCATGTGGGACTTTCTCATGTCTGACCTTGACAGTGAGAAACCGGCACACACACACACACACACACACACACACACACACACACACACACACACACACACACACACACACACACACACACACACATAGCTGTGTGAGCCTAATCACAAATGCACAGACCAGACCAAGTACACACACTCGCGCTGGTGACTAAATGTGACTCCGTTTCTCACACCTTCATGTAGATAACACTCAGAGGTGATTTCTGCTCTGCTGGATAAGCTCGCTTCCCTTTGAAAGAAACACACACGCACACCCACACACACACACACACACTCCTACTCAGACACTTGCTGCACACTTTTTGGCAGCATTTACACCTCACATTCAAGTGCTGCCTTGTTAACCAGTGAAGAAAATGGAGGTGCTGCTGGAAATTGGACCCAGTGGGTAATTGATCTGCTTGCTGGTTATTATCCACTCATCTGCAGCTTCACTGGCAAATTTGATCAATACCAGGGCAGAAAATGATATTACTCAACGCATCCACGCTCTAATGACGCTAAAAATCCACTTAGCATTGACAGATGTGCACATGTGGAATGAAAGAGTAAGCTACAGTTCGGGTGAGGCTGCTTCACGGACAGTAAAAGAGATTGGAAAGAGGAGAGCGGGAGATTTAGAGTGAGCTGACCTTCAGATGACACAGTGCATTAAACATCCTACATCCCCGTCAGAGGCTTCATGGTAAAAGAGCACAGGTCTGCAGCAGGAGTGTTGACTTGTTGCGGTTCGGGTCGGTTGCACATCACAACGTGTCACTGCTGGAATAACAATGATCACAGATTGGACTCAGCAGGACAGAGCTGTGCTACAGCAACAGCACTCTGTCTCTCGACTCGACTGGTGAGGCGGCAGACTGTCCTGTGGTCAGCAGATTTCTCACGCAAGTGCGAATGCGCACACACACACGCGCACGCGCACGCACACGCACACGCATACCTGACTCATCCGCAAACTGGAAACTGCTGTTGTGGTCACCACTCTGTGCAAACTCTCTCTCACACACACACACACACACACACAGGGCAGGGTGTCTCAGGTCAACTACTGGGAAGCACTTAATTACTCAGCATTTTTCCAATATTCGGTGTGTCACACTGACAGCACATCAGGACGTGGAGCTTTGACTCTTCTGAAGGAAGCAAGCATTAGCACTTTAACAACTTAAAGCGGCCGCTGTCAGGTTCTTTTATGGTGAAATGTGTCCGTAATGACCGAGCAGTTACAAAATAAAAGCAACTTGATGCTAAAAGCAGCTTCAACTTTACAGCAGAATTACAGCGTGGTACAAAGACATATATTCGGTCTTTGTAGCTAACTTCCCCACGGATGATAAAGAGTGTTTGAATCTTTCCCTAACTCATCTGTTTAAATTATACCAAGGTTTAAAGTTATGCATTGTTGCGGGTGTGGCATCTTCAAATGAGACATGGGTGGTGTTTCACGCTGCTTACTGCCTGCATTGACGTCACCCAACCACCTCAGCTCCACTCTTCCAATGACTCTATTTTTGGATTAGCTAGTCAGGTAGTGAGTCACACTCCAAGATGGCGATAACCGGGGCCACGCTGAGCCTCAAAACCGGTCTCCAGGAACCCTAGCTGTCGACGTCACAAATAATTCTTCCATCTTTATGCACAGTTCATGGTATTGATGAGATCCCAGATAAATCCCACAAATAGTAATCATCAATCTGTGTAGTCTCTTTTTGTTAACTCTGTGCCTCTTGTAGCTTATTGGTTTTATAGCCCCCACTCTCATCTCCCTCACACAACTTTTCTCCTCCTTTGCGGGCAGCTATAGAAAAAATAAAAGTCTGATAGATCAGTTGTAAACTTCCCACCCATTATGGAGTGCAAGGGAAATGTAGCAGCTAGCTAATATCATCGGTGGAGCAAAGCAAAACAGAGCAAAAAAGGAGAATAAATATTGAACCTAACTTTGTCAGGAGTCCTTTTTATTAAAGGGACGATCCCAATATTCTGAGTTAAAGAACAGGTTTCAGTTGTGTTACAAATCAGCATAAATGTTTGGCTGTTGACTGGTGAATGATTCCTTGGTAAAACCACCACAACATGGTGAGATATGATTTGGGAAAGATGTGCTGATTAAGGTCTTGTGAATAGACGTGGTTCACCACCTTGATTAATCAGTCCTCGCTGTGGTTTAATCAGTCCCTTCCTGTCCTCTTCCACAGAGCGAGCATCAGCAGGGATCCTTTCTACGACATGCTGGCCACCAGGAAGAGGAGGATAGCCAACAAGAAATGATGACCACCCACATTCAGCTACATCTGTGTCACCAGCATTTCCGTGACCAGGAGTCCGTGTGTGTGTGTGTCCGTCTGTGTGTGTGTGTGTGTTACTCATGGGAGTCATGAAGGCCTCCCATTCGTTCTTTCAGGGATGGAGGACACGCAGGAGGTGGGACTAAAACGATTGTCTGCACCTCCGTTCTTGGGTGAAGATTTTATTTAATTCGGCACAGGTGTTAAACACTGATGCGAAGCAGAAGAGGAAGGAACCGTTTACTAAAAGCTGGATGATGATAATGGAGAACAGCACAGGGACTACTGGGGAGAAAGCCATGGCTGTAATCACAAGATCATGATGCGCTTTATGAAGAGATCGCCCTCTGCTGGACATGTAAGGAACTGAATCCGGTGCACTACAAATTCAGTTGAGGATTTGAAACCATTGCCACATTGCATTCCTGTCGCGCAGGCCAGCTCGCCTGGTTGTCCGCAAGACTCCCAGATGCCATTTATTCACCTTCACCTCACCTCCTTCGACAACTGCCAACAATATTCTGTAGCGACATGCGACTACAGGAAGCCTCAAGCTCATCAGTCAGCTGGTCTGATTGGTAGCCCTTAAGTGACTGTATATGTATATGCAAACACTGATTTAATGTAGAAACTTTAACTCATATACTTCATTTACAGTACGCCCTATTATTTCCTCAGTGAAGGCAAAGAAATGGAAACAGGTTTGATAAGAGCATATATTAAGTGTATTGACACCTTTTAAGTGGCCACAGTTTTAAAAAGCTATAATGCATATATTGTCATAAGTATTTTATGTATTGAAGATTCACTTTTGTGATCATTTTTTTTTGTATTTATTTTGTTTCACAAAAGAGGCATCCCCGACTTACATTATGCATGTATAGTATATAATGTACATACTGTTATTTTTTTTTCTTTGTGTTCATGTAGTGTGTATAGCATAGCGGCTGAAGCCTATACCCGTTCACTTTTCTTTTTTCTTTTTTTTTATAGCTTGACAGCTAACAGTTTACAATAGTGGAAGAGGGACGTTGTGCAGCTCTCTGTGGAGCAGTGAAACCTCCTCACACTGTTATTACTGAGGATCAGATAATACATGATGCTAGATGACAGAATAACAAGAGTGCAGGACGAAAAGAAAAACTGGAATCTATGGACGAGTTTTTCCCAGATGGATCAAACCAACCTGAAGAAAAATGTCCTCACTAGACGAAGATTTGAGGTTTAATCACGGTTTGATCTCCGTTTGGGAAAAGTGCTCCCCAATACTTCGATGTAGAATTTGAATAAAAATACTGATCAGAAAGCGATCTGTGTGTGTGTGTGCATGTGAACTCAGCGGCAAGTGCTTCGTCTCGCCAAACTTACCAGGTCTTTGGTTATTTCAAACATGGAAACAGAGAATAAATGAGCTGTGCCATCTTGCTGATCCAAATAGATAGAAAAGTGTGAGTGTTTAACAAAACCTGAATACAGAAGAGTGCAGTCAGTAAATGGATCTACATTATAATCTAACTGTGGTGGAACGTTTGTTCAATGAGGCTCGAATACAATCTATTCTATATAATACAAAGGCAGGCAGCTTCTTCCTGTCAACTCATCAGCCATCTCAATCAGCAATTCATTCATTTCAATGCAGCTTGTAAACAAAGTCTGAGAACAATTTACAATTTCTGACATTAACAAATGTATTTTAAGGCTTTTACCTTATACAATGTATAAATTCTGACATGCTTAACTAAAAAGGTATAACAGCAGGTTTTTTTTCCAACGTGTTTAAATTTGAAAAGAAAGAAAATGAACCCGAAAGCAAACCATACTCATTACCAATTGTTGTCCAAAGAACATGGTCAAAATTACAAGTTTTTCTAAAAACAAAGCAAAACAAAACATTTGAGAATCCTGATACAGGATCTTTCTTAACGTATAAAAATAACTGATAGTACAGTTCAAAATTAAATTCACAGTATTTTTTTTTTATGACGCTAGAATACACAAACTGTAGTTTTCATTAAAAAGCTAACACAGATGGTCCACGGCCATGATTACAAAGTTGTGATGCTTTTCTTTTTGAATGTTTAAAAATAAAAAAATAAAAGAATGACCGGTGAGAAAGCAAGAAAAAGAGAGGCGTGATCCAGAGAGGAAATCTCTACATCGTGTGAAGGAGTTTAAAAATTACAGTGAGTGAATCTTAGGCTTAGACAAACAAAAGCTGGGAAATGTTCTCAAGTCTGTCCAGGGTTAACACGGAGGTATCGGTCAGCGAAGCCTTGCTTGTTCCCACTCATCCGTCTCATGCATAAAGATCTCCCTCCGTTAGTTTGACCGCTCCCAGTGGGATCAAGAAAAAAACAAAAACACAAACATTGCAGCTCTGTAGATATGGTGACATCTTAAACTTGCAACCCGGGGCCTTACAGTTCTTCTCTTAGGCCTTACGTTTTCCCTTTTGTTTCGTTCTTATTTGAAGCAGGTGGATATCTGTGATGGATGTTGACAAGTTTTCAAGTCCTGAGTTCCACTGAGCAGCAGAGATGTTTAAGCTCCAGGCTTTGTGTCCGTACAAGTATATATTAATATTTCTCATCATAAATGTTCAACATGTGAAAGTTTGTTTTTATAACCTTAATTAGGAGAATAACGGCAGATTAGTCAACTGGGCCGTTCAGAAAAAAAGAAAAAACTAAAAGCAAATATTTTTTCATGTCTAAAACACTATAGTTGTGGTAAAAATACAATATATTCCCAATGAAGAAGCACCACGTCAAAAAGTTGTCTTCATTCCTCTGCTGTTGTTAAAATGTTGATGGATCTGAAACGAGAGGAAAGTAGAGTGATGATCTTAAACATTAGTGATTTTAATCAGAGTAGCCTGATTACGGCGTCGTCATCATTACGTGCACACTCACCAAGTCGGTGTTTCAGCTCACTGCTGTGGGAGTTGCCGTTGGTTCGGCTGTAACCATTTCCTACAAAATCAGACACATCAACACTTTTAAATCGACTCGCTCTACTGCAGCATTTACTTCAGCATCATGGTGAATGTGAAGGACAGTTTGAAAAAGGCGTGATACCTGCGTATCCATTGAGGTGGTGGTAAGTTGAACCGTTTGTAGGGGAGGTATGATGGGAGCAGGGTAGATGGTCACTGCTGGCATCAGCGGTGTCTGTGCGGCGGCGTTTTTCCGGTGAGAAACCGTTTTCATGTTTAGAGTCCTTAAAGTCAGAGTACCGTCGCTTGCGTTTCTCTCTTTCCTCACTGCTTCTGTTCTTGTGGCTCCGAGCTGCTCTCGGGCTATGCTGCTCAGGGTCGCTGTCGTGGTGCCGCCTCTTTTTCTTCTTTTTCTTTTTTGTTTCAGTGGTGCGGTCAGAATCCACATCGGAGCTTCTAGGGAGGGACAGGAAATGCAATATTTTGTTGACTATTCATTAAACCATAACCTATTATTTCAAATTTTAAATAACAAAACTGATTGTTATTTGGTTTTATGGCTATACGTAAACCCCGGTAGGTATCCAAGTAAACTAACATTTAGCTAAACATCTTTCTAAGTGAAGCAAAGACACATAAAAAGAAAACTCACCTGCTTTCACGGTGCCTGTCTTTATCCTTTGACTTCTTCTTTTTCTTGCTCTTTTTGTGTTTTTTGGACCGACGAGCCTCGGCGCTGTCATCCCTCTCCTTACTCAGATACTCAGCAGCCCTCTTATAATTTTGATCCTCCCCATCTGGATGCGACGGGGAGCCCTTGGACCTGTTTGTGTCTGCAGCTGGCGAGGAAGTCCGCTCTGCGGAAGGGTAATAGTCCTTCCTCGCCCGAGATTCTCTGCTCTCCTGCTGCCACCTGCCACGGCTGTGAGACTCCTCATGGTGGGTGTGTCGGTGTCCCCTTTGCTCACGGTCCACATCGTCTCTGGATCGGTGGTAGCGGTAATGATAAGAGTGCCTGTCACGGTTGCGCTCCCTGGAGTGTTGGGGACTCCACTCCCGGTGACGGTCGCGCTCCTTGTCCCTGTAGTGGCGTTCCGAATGAGGCAAACAATCCCTGTTGGAGCGATAGTAGCGGTGATCTCGGTAGTCTCTTCTGTACCGATGACGATCACTGTCACTGTCTCGCTCCTGACTCCCGTCTCTGTAGTGTCTCTCTCGTTCTCTACCACAGTCAGAGTGCAGTCTGTCCCGGGAAGATTGTCTTTCATTGCCTCTAGAACTGGACTTGGACTGGTAATGCTCCTTAGTATCTGTGTGTACATCAGTCCCTGGCGATATACCATTGGTTTGTGGTAAACTCTTGGCTTCACCTTCTTTGCTATCTTTATGTGGAGCTGCAGATGTTTCACTGGTGCTTTGAGAGCAGTCCGGCTGGGTGGATAAGGCCACAGGGTTGCCATTAGAAGAAGAGGGAGAAGATGCAACAGAATAGGCGTTTGTAGCAGTGGCTGAAGGTGGACAGTTAACAGAGGATGCTGTATGGTGATGCAGGGGTTCAGACAGAGGTTTAGCCCTTGTGTCAGGAGTGGAGTAGTGCTGGCTTTCATTAGCCACGGTATGACTGGTCTGAGAAGAACTGGCCTGGGATGAAGACGGACTGTGTGCCTCTTTGCTGGTGAAACAAAAAAAAAATCAACATGTGAGCAATGATTTATATCATTGGGTGCAGCATGTGGACAGAGTGTAACAATGTGAGAATAGCAATGCAAATGTCAACAAAGTTATATATAAATTAGGATTAATTCTTTATTAATTAAACTTTTTGTTTTTACTTTTTACTTCAAGAAGAGCTGAAGTGAACTCCTAAAACGATTGATAAAGCGATAACTGTCAGAGCTCAGTGGTGGATTATAAACCTTACCTTGGTGAACTATGGTCACTGCCTAATCCATTAGCAACAGCAGCCACAGAGGATGAACTACCATGATTACTGCCTGACACCTAAAGAGCACAAAATATATGATTATTAATGTAGTCATCAAGCTATACTTACAGGAGGATATCAAGAAATTGTAAAGAGTAAACATAATTTGCCTTGTCAGGAGTGTTATGTCCATTAACTTTGGGGTGGCCATAATGGTGTCCATTTTGGTTTGATTTTGAGACGCCATTTATTCCGTTGCCATTATGGTGCACTCCTGAATCTCCATTGGTGGTTTTAGCAGAACTGTTTAAGATATCTGCTGTGCCGTTCTTTCCCTTTACGCGAGTCTTGGATAAAGAGCCATTATCCAGAGTGACATAGTTCTCCTGGTCCGATTCCTCTGATGATTCTTGACTGTACGGCACTAAAAACGATGCTCCATTCCCTCCTGTGTGGTGATCCCCGTTACTGCAAGACGAGCCATTAACATGGTTGATTTGACGTGGAACAAAGCGAACGTCTGGGCGGACGTCTGAGGTAGACTGTGAAGAGGATAGAGAGCTGGAGGAGGAGCTGCTGGCAGAGGAAGTCTGGCTGTAAGAGGAAGAAGCGGAGGATGGCCTGTTCTGTTTGCCTTGTCCAATGAAAAAGGAAAGCTTCTGCCGTTTGTCGTGGTCTGGGATCATTGTGGGCCGGCTGACTGAGTGGGAGATGGAACAAGAAGCCAGCCCGTGGCTTGGTTTTCCTACCACGCTGCTGCTGGTGCTGGGCTTGGAGCTGTTGGGATAGTCTCTCAGTGATCCATTCCCATTGACATGAAGATTGCTCTGAGGAGGAAACAAACAACAACATGCTTTAAGGTCAAACAGTCACACACTGGCTACATACTTGAAATTCTAGCATTCAAATTCAAATCAATTACCAGCCATGTTTATGGTGTTTATGTGAACACTACTGTGATAGGCTTGGCTGTACCTTGGTCATGTGTGGTGGGAGCTGGGGACCTATGAAGCCAATGTTGTTATGGTGGACGGTGGTGTTGATCCGTGGTATCACCACAGGTCGTGGAGAAGACTGACCAGAGATGCCTGGATTATGACTCAAGTGGCTGTAGTCCCCAGTTTTTTTCACATCAGTCGACCTAATTCATTACACCACAAAAATGTTAAGGATCTATTATCTAATAATTTTAATACAATACATTTTCACTGATACTGGAAACGATATTCAAAAAAAGTGTCCGATTCTAAATTCAGGTTTACTCACTTGATGTAGAAAAGAACATAGGCCTGTTGGTTGAGGACAGACCTGATGTCACTGACAGACACAGAGGAGTCGTTCATCTGATACCACTGACCATTGCTGGCCTGAGAGACAACAAAAGAGTTGGCACAGCAGACTCAGTTCCCCAACTCGACTTAAACGATTAAACATTAGAACAAATATCATTACATATAAGAGTGCTGTCAGAAAAATTATAACTCAGCAATATAAAGGTCACGCACATGATACAAGCTCTGAATCTATCTCTGCTGAAGAGAGTGGTTGAGGTAAATGTGCAACAGCAGCATTGACATAGATTAGGACTGTGGTTTGTAGTACTGCCAGTACCTTAATATAGCAGAAGTAGTGTCCAGCATGACAGCTGAATCCAGAGTGAACCAGGACAGCATACAGCGCGTAGACCTGGGGCTCCCCTTGGGACTGAGACATGAAGGGCTGCAGGTCCAGGTACTCTGGATATTTCACATCCTGATGAACACAAAGCAGCTGATTAATTTCAGTATCACGGCCAAATATCCGATTAATAAAAGCAATGTGTTAGGTAGCTGTCCTATATCCGTGTCTCCTACATCACAGTACCTTTGTGATTTTGCCTCCAGTGAAGTTTGCAAAGCGTTTCAGTGAGAGGGTGAGCACGTTTGAACTGCGGTGGATTGTGAATCTCTTTGAGGCTGTGACCATTTTTTTGCACCTGAAGGAAACAATTAATTGTATATTGAAGTTAGCAAACTGATAAAAAGTCAACAAAAAAAGAAAACAGACTTGCTTTTCATCATTGTGACTCACTTGGTGCATTTGTAGGCATTTTCACCGTCCAGCTGTTCTGGCTTGACAAACTGCTCCAGAGCCTTGGAGACACTGGGAGCCGTCTGCATGCAGAGAAAATTTATTTTAGGGTCCATTACTGTTCTTAAAAACGTACAAAATTTTACACATATATACATTTGCCGTAATACAGACAATGCAAAGACTGCACTGACAACAAGACTGTTGTTAAAATACCTTAATTTCCAGAGTAATATCCAGAAAAGGATCAAATGTGTCTGAGACTGCTTTGCAGTTTAAACATTTAACTGAAAAAGACAAATTTGTATCAAGTTGTTAGTAAAGCAAAGATGCTGTACATAAAAATGCTACTGAAAAGTAAAAAAATCTACAATAAATTACCTCTGGATCTTAGGTACCCGCCAAATACTTGATGGATGAAAGTTGTTGCCTGTGTTTGCCTGTCCAATCTGTCGCAAGAGTAAAGATGACAATTAAAACCAACAACAGTGACACAATTCATTGGCTGTCTTATGAATCCAACAACTTATGGGTTCCTAAAGGTGTAGTGTAGGGAGAAAAAAATAAATAAATAACAAATTAGAAAATATTACTGTATATCTCAAGATACAGATGTGAGAAAGGGAGGAATTAGAGTAATAGTAATTATTTGAGAAGCCACCTGTTACTATAAGTAGTAACTGGTAGCTGAAACAGAGATATCACATACACAGCAAAATACAGAGAGCTGCAGCTTGTTGTGCAAGTTCAAAATTGCCGTACGTGCACAAATATTTGGTTCAACTATTACACAGTGTTAGTGAACTGGATAAAAAAAAGTCTCTGGGCCAAACAGTTTTGTTTCTACAGTAACGTCATCCTGACACTACCAGTGTGAATAAGTGATGATCTGGGAGGCTTGATCATAGCCTGTACCCTCTTCCTTAAGTTTCAAATATAGGTTTCTTCCAGGTATAGCCACTGTCTGACTATAATCCTGGACGTCTGTTGAATAACCCTGTTAAGCCGCTTCTGATCTTTCCAAGGCCACTTACCAAACCAAGCTACCATACCTGCTGTAAGAATACTCAACATGGAGAAGTGCTGGACATTAATTTATCTTAGAAGACCACTGCAAGGACTTAACTAATAACTAATAAATGTAGAACAAAATATTGTCAATCTAAGTAAACATGACTGTGTGTTATGACTTACTTGGTTCCAGGTAAGCAGGACTTTTGCATAGCATCCACTGTGTACCGCAAGAACTCATGTGCATCCTCCTGGCTTCCATAGCGAAAGTGTTTTGCAATCCCTGTGAGGAAAAACGAATTAAATCAGGGAGATACGAGAGTGTGGTACAGGATAGTGGAGTAAAATTTAAAATCAAACTTCTTGGAAAAAAGAAAGAAAGCAAACTCCCAGCAGAAGATTTCCCTCCAAAATGCAATGGTAAACAGTGACACAGCGCCTCCTACCATTTGTTTCAGGTAAACATTTTGTATAGGGCACGCTTTCAATATTCTTGCTTTAGAAACATCCACTTACTTTTGAGCTCATTGAGCACACCGATGGGCTTAATGACATTCCCAGAGTTGGCAAAAACTTGAATGATGTGGTTTTGCATGGTGCACATCATACAGAACCCTGGCTCGTGACCTGCAAAAGAGACAGATGGAGACTTGAGTAAAACATGATTCAAAGGAGAAAGCAGCTCATAGATACTGCTAAACTAATCAGGATTATTACTGTGACTGCACTTTACAAAGAGCTTTTTGGTTGCAAAAGTAAAACTTACAAGTTTTAGAGTGTTCACGTGTTAGCATGTAGTTTGCTAACGGCGGGGTGTAGGTAAGACACTGCAGGGCTGAGTTGAGGAAGCAGGTGTTCCCCATATTCTGTAGGCCTGCACCAATGCGATGAATATTTCCCCACTTTAGGACAAGCCGCTCTGGAGAGAACAGGACCTTCTGGGGCAAGTCAATTCCATCTCCACTGCTTATCACTACATACACAGAACCACAATTATAACTATATTAGACTGAGAACAAAGATCCACCATATAACACGTGCTGACAATGTACTATATTGCTTACATACTGGCCAACCACTAAAGGCACATTAGGACCTAAAGGCTAATAGCGTACAGAGTTTTATAACATGGCAGACTGAAGAACACAAAAGACGATTTGCTTTCTCTTTGGTTTCTGTTAAACAAATTAGGCTGCTGGTCTTTATATCAAAACAGTGTCAAAACCTCAGGAGGCTGTTCATGCTTTTCCTTCAAAACTGGTTGGGTTATATAACTGGATGAATGAAAGTACAGAGGAAGCAGCAGCACACCCACTAACAGTTGTGTCACACTAGCAGAAAGCTTAGCTTCATTAGTGCAGCATAGTGTTATTTACAATACAACACATATAATAGTTCTGAGTAGGCTTACAAGAATATGTTACTTAAATAAAAAAAATATCCGCAGGATGTTTTAATTTGTAAAAACTTGTAAGAAATAGCGTTAAAACGTGCATCTACATTAGCATTTCCAATATAGGTGGGGAAAAAATACCTACACAATAATCACACAGCTTGAAAAAACATCATAGGTTAGGAAACTTGTCAATGTGTCCATTGTGTGAGGGATAAAAACATAGAGCACGACTTGGCTAAGCCAGGATCACAGTGGAATAAGCCATCATTCTTAATAGTTTCATCCAAGCTTTCAAGACACTTGCATTAAAAGCTAATCCGACAAAAACCCTTGCTCCTACCTTGCTCCTTCGGCCGGTCCACAGAAGAGGGTGTACTGTTGTAGACAGCAGCTCCAGGCGTTGGGCCCAGGCAGCCTCCTTGAGCCTTCAACCTTGGAGAATCATTGGGCATGGAGGGGCCCACTGCCCAGCTGCTGGAACAACTGCCATCCATCCCCACGTCTCCACTGGCGAAGGAGGATCGGTTACACCCGACTGACTCGTGGTCAGACTTCTCTGAAGCTCTGTCAACTATGGTCATTGTTCATAGCTGTATCAGGAACAAAGACAGACGCATACAACTTCATGAGCTACAGCAAACAGGAAATAATGCCAAGCTCTGGCATTTCTCATTTCTGTTATAGTTCGACACAAATGTCACTTCATTAGGTACACTAGTTCAAATAAGTGTATTCTAATAAAACAGTCCTGGACTCAACCTTAGCTTCATGACAAATTATGGTGGGAGTTGTCACTGTGTTTTCATTTTACAGGCAGTGGTTTGTGGTGCTATTGAATTAAACTGCCCATGTACTGGGCTTAATAACAGCAACACTTTCATGTATAATTCAGTACAGTGTAACAATGTCACAAATTATAGAAAATGACCATGACATTGAATTACCTCTAATACACGGTTTGAACATTCATACATCTGTATATGGTGTGGAGCTGTTATTTATACACAGATACATAGAATAGTCAGAAGTGTACCTAATAAAGTGCCCGGCGAGTCTATGCCCATCGAAAGTTGTAGCATCATATCTCACACCACTAGTTTGTATTACTTTACAGTACATTTACATTACAACAGGTTTTCATTTCTCAAACAACCATGTCTAAAGACACATCCTGTGGTCATTGAAAAGATGTTGGTCTGTTTGAGAAGTGTCAATTCACTGGCATACATCAAGCAGAGAAAACATCTAAGGAGATTGCAGAAACTACTAAAACTGCGTTAATAGCTGTCCAACGCATTATTAAAAACTGGAACGATAGTGGGGAACCATCGTCTTTGAGGAGGAAATGTGGCCGGAAAGAAATTCGCTGATTACTTAAACGTTTGGTGAAATCAAATAGCAGAAAAATAAGTAGAACTCAGGGCTATGTTTAATAGTGAAAGTAAGAGCATTTTTACATGTACAATGCTAAGGCAACTCAAGGGATTGGGGTTGAACAGCTGTGTAGCCTTAAGAAAACCACACATGTAGTATCACAATCAGTGATACTACATGGAAAAAGGGTTTCAATTTGCTAGGGAGCTTAAAGACTGGACTCTGGAGCAATGGAAGGAGGCCATGTGGTCTGATGAGTCCAGATTTATCCTGTTCCAAAGTGATGGACGTATCGGGGTAAGAAGTGAGGCAGATGAAGTGATGTACCCATCATGCTTAGTGCCTACTGTACAAGCCTGTAGCCTGTGCTATGATCTGGGGTTGCTGCAGCTGGTTCAGCAACAACATGAGGTCAGCTGACTACCTGAATATCCTGAATGACCAGGTT
Source organism: Planiliza haematocheilus (assembly GCA_005024645.1). Taxonomy (NCBI): domain Eukaryota; kingdom Metazoa; phylum Chordata; class Actinopteri; order Mugiliformes; family Mugilidae; genus Planiliza; species Planiliza haematocheilus. The sequence goes on along the minus strand of SRSE01000365.1, from coordinate 8,454,355 downwards.
ATTCCATTAATGGATTTTTTCCTTCCCTGATGGCACAGGCATATTCAAAAATGATAATGCCAGGATTCACCGGGCTGAAATTGTGGAAGAGTGGTTCAAGGAGCATGATACATAATTTTCACACGTGTATTGGCCACCACAGAGTCCAGACCTTAACCCCATTGAGAATCTTTGGGAAGTGCTGGAGAAGGCTTTGCGCAGTGGTCAGACTCTCCCATCATCAATGCAAGATCTTGGTGAAAAATGAATGCAACACTGGATGGAAATAAATCTTGAGTGTGTGACATTTTTTTTGGCCAGGCAGTGTATGTCCAGACAAACGCACAGTAGCACCCCAGATTGCCACCTCTACACTACACCTTTAGGAAACAGTATATTTGCATCCAGTGGTGATCTTAATGATTTATTTTATATTTCATGGTCGGAACAAATTATATGTCATTCATATATGTCATTTATCTTCGGCATTTCATTTAAACATTCAAACTGACTTGTAGGATCAGCTATTAGTGATGCGTTTAAATACGTATTAAGGCACAAGCATGTTTTACTGTCCAGTCTGATAATGTTCAAATCTCCCCACGAATGTGGCCTGAATGGCTTTAAAATATATAGCGGTCAAAAGTCACAACGGCCAGACGAGGGGAAATTTCCTGGTCGGAAGCACGTTTACAACAGCAGCTGTGCCCTCCCACCTGCTCCGACAGACGGGCTCACATTGGCTAGCAGACACCAGCTAGGCCTTTAACACGCAGCGCCGCTAAACCACAATAAAACACGCGTTAAAGTCTTCGTTATTTACCGTGGGAGACGGAGTATCGATTAGAACGTCACATTTCTTCTCAAATACCAGAACCCAATGAGTGACGAGGAAAGAACCGTTCGCAAAGCCACCAACACCATGGAAACGGCTAACGAAACACAGAGCTACCGAACGCAGCTAACGTTACGTGCGGTGGCGCTCGTGCGGCAATATTGTTGCTAATGCGGCTAGCTAGCATGCTAGCTCGGCACGATGGACGTTGCCTGACATGGCGGACAGAAACGCGGATATGGTCTAGGACCTCGAATAGTGGTTTCCTGGTTCCACTTTAAAATATGTTTTATTTAAAATATGTCGGCCTAAGTAACGGGGCGTCTGGCTAGATGAGAAAGGAGGGGCTCGACACCGGCGGCTGAGTGTGCTCAATGCGCCGCTCTCGCCGACATGACATAGAGAACCGGTGTAAGACTACTACAGCATATCCAAGCGACGCAGAGCTACCAAAATATTACGACTGCATAGTTAAGGTGACACTTTAATCCAATAGAATAAAAGCACTCACCTGGAATCTGTTATGAATACGTTAATAGAGGTTGTAAATCCATTCCTTATTTCCAGCGGGTGTCCGGCGGTGAACAATGACGTAGCTAATTGCCCCACGGGTACATCCGGGTACCTGCAATGAAACGAAGTCTCTGATTGGTTCATTTGACTGTTTCTCTGGGAGGAACGTGTTTCGGGAAGATCCGTCGCATGTACACCTCTGACCTTTGTGTACATTATGTACAATACATTGTATACACTTAATACCGTTAGAATTAAATGCAATAATTATTTGGCTAAAACAAGACAGTGAAATTTATGTAACTGCTACAATATCTGTGCTAAAATTACCTCTCTAAATGGATTACTCACAGCATTTTACACTTTTCATAAGTTCTTAAAATAAAAGAACAGGCATTCCTTGTGACTGGTCACATTTAAAATATCCTCAGTTTGAATATCAATGCATAAAATAAAATGGTGAAAAATAAGAAGGCTTACCGGCGTGTCCACATCAGGCAACTTAACTTCCTGGTATTAAAAAGCTGCACAAAATCATAATACACATTTTCATTGCTGCTTGTATGTCACCCTTTCATCCTGTTACAAACACCTCAATTAGCAGTCACATATTATTACAAATGCCACCACATATATCAGAAAAAAAAGTTTTTATTGAACATTCGCAAGCAGAAAAATATTGCACCCCTACATCCAGGTGTGCAACACAGACATAAATGTTCACACACACACACACACACAGACTCTCTGCCATCCGTACCAAGTCAGCAAAACAAAGTACAGCAGTGACTGAATAAATAACGTTCGACAGTCTGTTGAGATATTTGAGGCTCAAGTGTCATCCAGCTCCGAGAAGTGAACTGTGACTTGTGAGCTCTGAAGCCTGCTGATCTGTCTCCTCAGCTGCATAATCTCTTCCTCTTGCGCTTCAACCCTCCTCTGCAATCCGTGGATCACCTGATGGGGAGAGGCATTCTTAAAACTGGTTTGACTTCACTGCATTCAGTGAAATGAAGTCTTTCTGGAACCTACGGAGAGCACTTTCTACTAGGACACACAACAAAGTGACGGCAATAATATAACAGAAGACAATGATTTGTATATATATTTGTTTTCAGAGTTTGTGTTAGGTCAATAATCCCAAATTCTTTTTATTTAGAGCTACATGGAGTATATTAAAAATACCTTGTCTTTGTTGCAGAAGAGTTCACTCTGTAGAAGCTGGCTGGCTGTGGGGCGAACACTGGGCTCTTTACTCGTCAGCCGCACGATGTACTTTGTCAGAACTGGCCATTTTTGGCAAAAGGAGTCTGAGATCTTCCCTTCTCTCAGGTCTCCAAGTGTTCGCACCCGCTCCATCTCTGTCCCAAAGGGTTGGAACAGCTCAAGAGCCAGAATTCCGATGCTGTACATGTCTGACTGGTAGAGCAATAGTAATACACACACAGATTATAATGTTTAATGATAAAATGACCACAGTGTATGTGAATAAACCATGTTACACAAAAACTTAATAAACAAATCCATAACAATGAACTTGTTGTACTATCAGTATACTATTTTATTTTATTTGTTTATTTATTTGATAGGGACAATGCTCATTAATCAACAGAGAAGTTACTCGCTGTAAACAAGCCAGAGTTAGCTGCAAGTGCTTTTTTCCATCTGTTGTCCCTAGACAGATCTTAACAGGCACCCTAAAATGCAAAAGTTCATAAGTAAAAATACAGTATAAATATTTACCTTTGAATCATAATAGGATCCTTTCAGTTGTTCTGGTGCAGCGTACACAAAGGTGCCGACACCTGAAGTATGAGCAGAATCTACAAAATACACAAGAGGTGTCACATCAAAGCAAATGTCGCCATCTATTGGTGACTGTAAGACACAGCATGTTATGAAAACGACAATAACAAGACAAGAGGGTACTCCGTTACCACTGCCAGCAGAGGAGGTGCTTTTATGGCTTTCTACTATCATATCCTTGCAGGCCAAACCAAAGTCCCCAATCCGAACATGGCAGTCCTGACCATGAAGGAAAATGTTCCTTGGCTGTGAAAATAAACAAGGGCATCACAATTCATCATTATGTGACTAAGGGTACATGTGATTCATGCGACACAGAAATCAATCACGTTTACATAATACCAGATGGACTGAATATGATTTGGCTTCCAATAGGAAGACAGTTATTACACGACTGTCATGCATGCAAAGTCTGTATGAAGCAACTTTACAATGTCGAGTTGATTCACAGACACAACCCCTCTGAAATCAGGAAATACTCTACTCCATTTCCTGCCATCAAATAACAGAAGCATGCTGTTATAATGCAATAACTGTTGTGCTTCCCTAAAACTGAAACAGTGTAGTGACCGTTGAACAGTGATTAACTTGCGGTTGAAGTGTGTGTCTTTGCAGCCTGGTATGTGTTCGTTAGTTTTAATTTTGTCACTTCACTTGAATTTCATTTAGGTGTGTTGGTTTGACTTGATTGTTTTTTTTTGTTGTTGTTTTAGTTTTTATCTAAAAATATCCTGTTTTTATTCTTGTTGTGTTGAAATCTGACCAAACTGACATTTCCTGCATCTTTATTTGATTTTATTTAGTTTTGTTAAATTTGTTTTTAATTTGTGTTACCTCAAAACTTTGCTCACATTTAGTTTTAGTTAACTAGTAGCAACCTCATAACCCCATAAAGGGCCCCACATGTTGCAAGAAGTTATCAGTCATGACAGGAAGGCTGTACATCAAAGTTAGACACCTAGCTCTCAAGCCTACGAAAGGAAACCGCCCAGAAAAACCAAACGCCAAAAACAGAAGTGGCTGCTGAAAACACCAAAAAACAGAGACGAGAAGAAGCCCACACAAATTTGGATCATTCCACCTCCGGGGGCCATAATAACAGACAATCCTCTCAGAAATTTGTGCTTGCTTCAAAAAACCTGACGAACGAGATTCAAACCACCACACATCTTCAGGAGTACTGAACACAGAAAGCTGTCAAAGTAAGTACGATGCCTGGTCATGTTGAAGGAGCACAAAGAAAATATGGACAAGAAAGGTACCGATTTCAAGTTGTGCAAGAATGAATTCTACTCTGCGATTATGGATGAAGATTTAAGTCGCATAAAGGACATGCTAAAGAAGTATGGGTGTGACTTTGAGATTCAAAGCGGAGCATCTGGAGCTGTTCCGTGGAAGGTAAATGCATCCGTGCTACCATTTCTTTTTGTTTGTTTTCACAAATTACTTGTAAGAAAAAAATTATTTATATATATATAATTAACAATCACACGAATAAAAATAACTAGACGATGCTTAATGACTAACAAACAACTGTCAAGTGTATATGCGCCAACATATCATAACATCATAACTTTGGAAATTAAAGTTAAAAGGAACTTCTTGTAACACTGAACAGCAATATTGGTATTTTTGCTGAATTCCAGTTTGTCTTGTCTTTGCTTGTCTTGCTTTAGGGTGTTACAACCCATCCCCTCCATCTGGCTGCCTCTTACAGGAGACTAAAGAGCATGCAGAGTCTGCTTTCAGCAGGAGTAGACATTGAAATGAGGTCTGGACATATAGTATTATAATATATATATATATATATATATATATATATATATATATATATATATATATATATATAGTATATTATGTGTATTGTATTTACATTCAACAGCTGTAGGTAAGGAGGTGGGTAGAACTATATATAAACCTGGAAACTGATGAAAGATTAGTGCGTAACCTTAGCCACCATGTTAAATTCGACAGGCACACCAATCAGAACAAAATGTCCTTTTCAGTTTTAATGATGACACTTCCTGTTTAAAAGGAAGTCAAGTATAGTACCAGGTTCCTTTAATCACTACTAGTCAGTTCTCTATTTCCCCTGCTTTCATTGTCTCTACCTCTTTCACAGGGACCAGCTTGATCGGACTCCACTACATTTGCTGATAAGCTGCTGGCAGAGCATACTACCCTACCGGCCTAAGGCAGAATCCAAGTTTCAGACTGCTATGATCGGCATGCATAGACAGGCAGAAGCCTGTTTGCGTGTCCTCTGTGAGCAGGGGGCTAACATCAATGCAAAGGTTATGACTTATCTAGTGCCTCTTCAATCCCCACGTTTAAAATGTGTAAAAACAACAGATAATATAAAAAAACAGAAAAGATAGAGATTTCTGAAATGAAACTGCTCATGAAATATCTTAACTAATGTGTAATTTTTTATCATTCCTCTCTAGCAGGAGGAAAAAAGTCAGCAGACAGCACTGCACATGTCAGTACGCTACAAGGCTCTGTTTGCTATCCCGATCCTGTCTAGCTATGGTGCTGATGTGAATGCAGTAAACAGCAGTGGGATGACAGCCCTTCATATGGCTGCTGGAGTCCTCCATAAGGATATTATAGTCAGCCTGATGAGGCAGGGAGCAGACGTTAACATGGTTTGTATTGGACCTCTGTTTAAAATACAATTTCCATCAAAGAAATTACATTTTATGTTTTTACAGCATTATTATTATTACTGTCTTTATGGGCAGTAAAAATACCTGCGATTCTGGCATGTATTAACTGTAAATGTTGTTTTAGGCTGCAGACGACACAAATGTATTTAGTTAATTCCCACTAAAGTGTGAGTTCTTCTTTAAGGGGTCGCAGCATTCTGGAAATACTCCTCTGCACCTAGCTGTCGGGGCAGTGGCTATGAAGACCACAAGAATCCAAGAAGATGATATCAGCTGTATCACTGAGTTGATCGAGTGGGGGGCCCAGCCCAACATAGTAAACGCGGCTGGAATGACACCTTTACAGGAGGGATGCAGCATGGGCAACGAGCAGCTCGTGGACCTGCTGCTGAGGTACGGAGCCAACATCAATATGCTGAGCCAAGCAGGGGAGAACTGTCTGTTCCTGTTCCTGAACCACAGGGCTAATTTAAAGAACAGCTCTCTGCTGGTGAAACTCCTCAACCTGACTTCCCCACTCACCATTTACAACCAGAAGGGCCACCTACCCTTAACTTTGACATTGCCGTGTTTTTTTAAAGAGAGAGATCAACTACTGAAACTCATTCAGCAGCCAAAAAGACTTCAGGATATTTGTAAGAATAACATTTATCTGAGACATGTTCAAGGCAAAACAGAGGAACTGAGAGTGGTCCTGCCTACGAGGCTATATGACTTTGTCTTCAACCACTGGGAGAATACACATAACATCTCCTTTGTGACAGATGGAGAAGAGTGTATTTGATATTACTCCTAGCAGACACCTCACGGACACTTATACTACACAGCTGTAAAAATGTGCATTGGGCACATTTAAACATGGACATATCATTAATACAGGCTGTCACCCTTACCTTCAGGTCTCTGTGCATGATCCCCCTGGAGTGAATGTAGTCCACCCCTTCAAGTATGTGTTTAAGCAGGCTCAGTGTGTGTTCAGTGTCTACACAATCATACGGATCTGTCAATAAAAACACACAATTTATTTATTTTCCAAAAATTTATATCTCAGACTACATGTAAAAATAATCATTGGTATCTTTTTTTTTTCTATAAATGAAAGACTTGCAATCTACACTGGAACAAAACATAATCCTGAATTGTGAGTCAAACAATTACAACCTGAGGTCTGCTCTTTGGGTTTGGTGTTCCTCTTGGAGATCCAGTCCTTTAGTGAGCGTTCACACAGCTGCATCTGGATGTACAGCATCAGGTGGAAATGGACCTGCAGATACAGAGAAACCATAAATGAAAATTTACAGCGTTTTTACTTCCCCATATTTCAGGAAAATATAATTATTCTAATCCCTGAAAGCTTCTTTAACCACTTACCTCTTTAGAAGACTTTGTTTTCCGTTTGTCAGACCACTGCTGACACTCCTTGTCAATACAGGAGTTGTTATTCAGTTCAACGCTACTCCTGCTGGACTCCTCCTCTAACAGTGCTGAACCATCCCAACCCATGGCAGGACATTTGGAGCTCTGTACGGGACCTCGCTGTCCCAGGAAGACACAGGGGACGTAGTTCTCTGGGATGCGTCGCATCGTCTTTGGACACACCACCTGGCCCTCCTGTGCTGAAACTAAGGCTTTTACAGGCTGGGTCTCTCTTGATGGTAATTTGGCATTCGAAGCAGCGTCTGTCGGTGCCCCACTGCGGCTTTGAAAAACTATAGAGGAGCCAATGCTACTGCTGTCAAGGCTCTCGTCCGAACTACGAATGAAAGAGGCGAGACAGATTTAGTGTTTCTGGACAAACATACAGTGTGTCTGTGCCTTAAAATAAATAATGTAGAGCAAACTCTATTTTGTTCTAGAAATATATAAACAGAACTAGAAATATTACTTTTATTTACATAACATAAATGTATAACCCACTTCTAATGCCATTAATGTATGTAGTCAACAGTTTACTCATTAACCTACTAGTAGTTCATAAAAAAAAAAAACATTTTATGTTAATGGTTGGTTTACACCATGACAGAAAATAAATAAATTATTGGCACAAATCCTACCTGTCATGTTGCCCAGGAGACTCCAGTGCAGGAAAAAGAGACTCAGGACCTGCAACATGTTTACACACAAAGCTTTTCTAGTGATCATTCAAAAATCTCTGTGAACAACACCCAAGAAAACATGCTGCAGGACAGCAGTTTAACACTCACGTGTGGTGGGCTGAACATGTTCCATCCATGCAGTGTGATAACCCACAACATTTATATGTTGCAGGCTGGACAACACTTTGACTTCCCTGAGGACCTGGAGAAAAACAAACAGTCAGATAAGCTGCTGTTGGTGTCTGGTAGTTGGACATATCTACAGATTAGGAAAGTGCTAATTGCTCACCTTCATACAGTCTTCCTTTGAGACATTTTTGATGAGAATTTTCTTCACAGCATAATACTGACCATCCAGTTTGTTCAAAACCTTGAAAATTATGTCAAACATAAAATGTCAATGTCTCTTTCTCAGAAGAGTTTGCTAACAAACAAAGCAGGACAGTAAAGATTAGAAAGGAGTAACATACCTTAAAAACATTTCCATATGACCCCTTTCCAAGCCTGCAGACTTCCTCAAACTCACTGAGATACCGGGACGTCTGTGCTTGAAACAGTCCCTCCTTGGGTCTGTGGGAAGGTATAAACAGCATGCTTAAATAATCATTGTAAACAACACGGCATCAAAAAGCACCCCGAGCACACTACCTTAGAGTAGAGTTGTGTGTGTTTGTGCCCAGATGTTGGCCCTGCAAAATAAGACAATGGTCACACTGAGAGAATAAACTGGATAAGTAAGTAATTAAAAGCCTCATTTATAAAATGCACATAGTTTGGTTCAGGAAATGCTGAAATGCTTCTACAATCACAACATTAAAACCCATCACCTTGTTGATATGTGTAATTACCTGTGGATACAGTGAGGAGCTGGCGGCATTAAGCAGCTCAGTGAAGGCTCTGTTGTGCTGGAGTCTGACGGTGCTGAACTCATCACTTATGGCCAAAGGTGAGAGGAGGTTCAGAGCAGCTAAACGCTGGCCAATGACTATCAGAGGAGCAACAAAATCATTGGAAACTGAATTAGTCATTACTTCACCGTAACTGAAGTAGGCACAGCTATGCTAAACACATAATGTATTGACATTATATTGAATTTGAAGTCAATTTTCAACAGAACACGTCAGTAAATACCTTTAAACAGCATACGTGAGCGAGCTGGATTGCTCTCGTAGACGAAGCACAGGTGCTCCAGCAGAGACCCCAGGAGGAGGTGGTTGGGGATGGCTGAAGCAAACTCTTGTATGGATGGATAATGCCTACCAGCCATAAGCACCTCGCGGCTGTCATCTGTGTCCGAAGCTGATGCAATTAAAAATACAGAAAAATTTAAAACAAGAAGAGGTTGTTGTTACTGTTCTGTTTATTTTTTTGTTCTCCTTTCCTAAAAAAAGCCCAAATTAAATTTTGTTGCACAAAAATGGTTCAGATTAGACAATATTTCTATTGTACAAAAGTACAGTCGTCTTACCTTCTTCAATAACTTTGGCTATCATTTCGACAATGTTTTTTTCTCCTAGGTTCATTTTGTGTATAAAAGCCCGTTAGATGCAATATTAAACACTAAGAGCTATGCTACTGATTATCCTGTTCAACTTCTCAAACAAAAAATGTGAGCTCATCTTGTTTTTGCATAAGGGGGTGTGCACAGCAGTATTGCTTATCTGCCATGTCCACTACACACCCGCACCCTCCACCTTATGACCACGGGACCTAACTGGGGATTTTCTTGACTCTCATTTCATCATTTTGCAGGATGTGTAGAGAGCCAAGGCATGACTTGTTATAAAGCAGAAAGGAAATGCTCAACCGAAGACATGACTATACAACCTTACATAAACAGTTCCAAAACTTTCTCACATAAAATGTGAAATTTTGAGCCTTATGGAAATATATCACATTAACTGACTTCAAATATCAGTACTACCACACGTCAAATGTATGTTCAGATGACATATTAACTGTATTATCGGGATTGTGCATGTACAAATGACATTACACATTTTTTTTTTTAAATCTTCTCCACAAAAATGACAATAGAACTAGGCTGTCAATACAAAATAAAAACATATTCTCTTGGATTAAGAAGAACACAGTTCATATTGGAGAACTGAAGCTTATTTTTTAACAACACACAGCAGACAGTTTATTAGAATGGATATCACGTAAATACATAAATAAAAACTTCAATCAACACATTTTGTCTATTGATGTTTAGTATTAGGAGCTGCAATCAGTCGTAATGATGTAATAGTGGCTGAAAAAAAGCACATTCCCACCACCTTCTTAAGTGGATCAGATAATGACAATGGATCCTGTGACACTTTATATTCTTCTAAAGGCCAAGAAACACCGAGCCGGCAGTCCAGTGTCTTAGGCAGTCTGTGAACGTCTGTGGTCCTAGTTGTTGGGATGTGTTCTGCACCACTAACACTATAGTCGGACTTCTGTCTGCAGCTTTTTAACCAATTAGGCATGTTGAAATTGCAGCGCAAAATTTATGATGGTTTTTTGCTCTTCCTAGCCTCCCAGCGAATATCAGTTTTTAAGTTTCTGGGAAGCTGGTTGTAGGCTATAGTTTTTTGGACCAGACACAGAAGAAGTGGGGTCATATCTTCTTCTCTGATGTGAGTTTGGTGTGACCATACAATCTAATTTTGGGACAGTGAATTATGAATCCAGCATCGTTGTCTATGCGAGCTTTTTTACATAATAATCATTCTTATTATGATGCTGAAAGTGACACGTTATCTCTATATGAGCTGATTGGGTAAGCATGTTATTTAATTTCCAAACAGATGCTGAGAAATGTACAACTTGTGCTGTTACAATTTACAATCCTAGCCTTTAGTATTTGTTCTCTTGATAAAGACCAGTATAGGAAATGTTTACCAGGTAAAAAATAATAATAATAATAACATTTCCCTGCTGATGAAATACAGATGAAAACTGTCAACATGGATGTTTTTCAAAGCTACAGTAGTAATGAACACTTGACTGCACCTTTAAGGAGGAGGGGAAGGGGGGAGTCACGTTGTCCCTCACACGACCTATAACTTCTTAACTACGTCCCTGTTACAATATAAAATCAGCAATATCCATTTACATTCTCAGCGACACACATTTACAAACTACTACCCAGCTATCAATATCGACTTAAATGAACTGTGTAAGCAGGTTACGTATGGCAGCTTTGTAAATAAAGTAAAAGTAGAAAGCAGCTTACTGTCAAACTGGACGTCATCGTCCTCTTCGCTTGCCAAACTTAACAGGCTCAAGTTATTCTCTACCTGCTGTCTGCTGATGGGTTTAAAGCTGTGGCTGACCAAAATGTTGCTGCCGTTGCCAGAACATTCTTCCGCCAGCAGAAGCCCGGTGTCGGATGTTGAACTGTACATTTTTTTTGGCTGAGAATGATGACTTGACAAAACGATTTTGTTATTTCACATTAAAAAAAAACGCATCCCAGTTCACAAGAGCTACCCCATATCTGATGCCAGGTGCGGCAAACTACTCGTTAAATCCCGACTTGTCAGTATTTACACTGGGAGAAAGAAATCTCTCTCAAAAGTCCCACACAGTCCGCCATGTCAACGACTAGCCATGACTCTCCTACACTTACAGTCGCGCAGGGACCGTCTGACAATGTACATGCATTGTTAAATTTAGATTACATGAAATAAATATGTTTATGACTTTATTACAAATATAAACATATGGTGTATTTTAATATGAAAAGCAATATCCAGTTTAAAAATATTAAGAATATCCCTTCAGTATTTTTTTATTTATTCGTTTTTAACACTATGAAATAATTGCGCATGCGTCCTAACGCCTCAGCGTGTGTCTGATGATGAAATTCTTCAAAGGTTAAGGTAGCCGTATTGAAAACACTTATTTACTGACATGTTGTTTTTTACCTTTTTACCTTCCTTATATTTCAAGTGTCTCGTTTGCGGTCGCGTTCTTAATCGACCATTTAACATATTATATATTAGTGCTTTTAATAGTAAGATGCGCAATTATGCGCACGAGTGACGCTCGCGACCACTCTGCGCACACCGCGCGGGACTGCTTCACTTTTGTGTTTACCTACCTGATGTCTGCTCCAGAAGAGGATTCTTCCTCAGTGAATACAAATTAGCGACATTTGTCAATGACGAGTTAACAGCAGGCGTCTCGTCCCTTCAGTGTTTCGGACAGGGACAGATATCAAACTATCAAACCGCCCTCTTCAAAATGTCTGATGCTTGGTAAGCTCGCCACCAGAAAATGTAGTGAACCTGCGTGGGGATATTGCTGTTTTGGCTCTATGCAAATCTTAAATGTTGAATATTTATTACGACACAGACTCTGTTTTCATAATATTTAAAAATAAAAAGTTTAAATATTTTGTAAAAATCCTTTTACTCCTTCACGTTTTCTCTTTTATGAAGTTGTCAGAAGTCTTTTTTTTATAGAGTTAGCATAAAGCAATTGGCTACAATTCTTCCAATATATGTCTTAAAGTCAAGCTTAAGTTCACTATTCACTATGTAATGGATGCACATGCTTAGACCTACACTCTAAATTTAGCCATCAATGTCACTGAGTGTTGGTTTTCTTTTCAGCACCTCTGAGCCTGCTGTACCCATCAGGGCTATTGACAAGCACTCAGTGCATCAAATCTGCTCAGGGCAGGTGGTGCTGACCTTGGCCACTGCTGTCAAAGAGCTGGTGGAGAACAGCATTGATGCAGGAGCCACAAACATTGGTAAGGAAAAATATAGTGCTCACCCGTACCTCGTCTTTTTTTACAAAGCTTTAAACGGATGGAACAATTTGTTGCTCATTGAATTGTAATGGACTCATCAGCAAAACACGATTTAAGGAAAACAATCTGTATGTTTACTTCTCATCCAGATGTCAAGCTGAAGGAGTGTGGAGCCGAACAGTTGGAAGTGTCAGACAATGGCAAAGGTGTAGAGGAGGCTAACTTTGAAGGACTGAGTAAGTGTCAGTTACGAGCAGATGCTTATTTAATAAAGCCTGTCTAAGTTTTATGGTTAAGGTAAATGTCCTGTGTGTATCCCGCAGCACTGAAGCATCACACGTCAAAGATAAGGGATTTCTCCGATCTCATCCGTGTAGAAACATTTGGCTTCAGAGGTGAAGCTCTCAGCTCTTTATGTGCTCTGAGGTAAAACTTCATTTGACACATTTATTCTATGTATAAGTTTAACTGTCTATAAATATAATAAACATCCGACTGTGTACTGCAGTGACCTGAGCGTGGTGACGTGCCACGAGTCCAGCCAGGTGGGCACCAAGCTGGTGTTTGACCACAAAGGCCACCTAGTGCAGAAGGTACCTCATCCCCGGCAGCAAGGCACCACAGTCAGCCTGCAGCAGCTCTTCTACACCCTACCTGTTAGACACAAGGAGTTCCAGCGCAACATTAAGAAGGTCAGATATTAAAGAACTGTATTTCTTTTTTTTTTTGTTCTGCATATTTTAGGCTTCCCATAGGCTCTGTATAATAATAGATGAGAATAATTAATATTTAAACGTTGTGCCTTGCAGGAGTATGCAAAGATGATACATGTGCTGCAGTCGTACTGTATCATCTCTGCAGGAGTGCGTATTACCTGCTCCAACCAGAATGGGCAAGGAAAGCGCAACACGGTCCTCAGCACCAGCGGCAGCCAGTGTATGAGAGACAACATTGGGGCCATATTTGGACCCAAACAGGTTATTGGTTTCACATTTTTCTGCAAAATCTTCTTTTTTCCTTATTTTCCATGCAAATCCGCGTAACATGACAATATTCGAACTGAAAATCAGGCTATTAAACTTACTTCATGTGTTTTTAATTTCTTTTTTTTTTGTCCTTTTTTGTGAGTAAATATTACACTGTTTGTTCCACAGCTACAGAGTCTTCTATCTTTCCAGCAAGTGTCTCCTTCAGAGAATATCATAGATGAATATGGACTCAAGGAAGCAGATCTACCCAAACAACTTTTTACGTGAGTGGCTCTATTTAATCCAAGTCTTATAAGCCTTCTCTAAGCACATTTTTTGTTGCGGATGGTTTTTAAAATGTAAAATGTCTTTATTGACAGCATCACAGGGTTTGTGTCTCGGGGTGATCATGGTGTTGGAAGAAGCGCGACAGACAGGCAGTTCTTTTTTATTAACAACCGACCTTGTGACCCCCTTAAGGTAATTTGCGTTGGGTGGATTGTTTGGAAAATGTGTGCATTCGTATTTTCCAGTTAACCACTTGTTATTCCCACCTTGCAGGTAACGAAGCTTGTGAATGAAGTATATCACATGTACAATAGACATCAGTATCCGTTTGTTGCCTTGAACATAGCTGTTGCCTCAGGTGAGACCAGAGCCACATTAATCAGACTGACCTTATTTCTCAAACACACTTGTTTTTTTGTTCTATTTGAGTGTTTTTGTGTTGTGTTTTCAGAGTGTGTGGATGTGAACGTAACCCCAGACAAACGGCAGATTTTCCTACAGGAGGAGAAACTCTTGCTGGCTGTTCTAAAGACCTCTCTTATCACTATGTATGAGGCTGGCGTTAATAAGATCAGCCTAAACCATACACCTACAGCCAGCACCAGTAAGTAATCTTTGCATTTAGCTTTCATATCAACAGTTGAGACATGTGTATATTGATATCATAGTGGAATTACATAACTGAGATGTTTTTAAGAATATGTGTTTGCACTTCTGTCTAGATGCAACATCTTCTGAAAAAGTCATTTTGTCTAATGAGATAAAGCCAGACTCTGGAGAGGACATCCAAACAAAAGTTATTCCAAGGACACATATAAACCTGGGAGGCCTAAGAGCTGCCTTTTCAAACAATTATTGCTCCAGTTCTGGGAACAAGTCAAGTATTGGAAAAGCACCCAACTGTGGCCCAACACAGAAGACTCTGCAGTCTTTTTTTAAGGGTTCACCCTGCAGCCCAAGTGTCAAATCTCCTTTAAAGTCCACTAGAGAACTAGCTAAATGCTCCACAGGGGGAAGGTCTGTGTTAGATGGGTTTAGGTATGGAAAGATGTCATGCAGTGATACTGAGTCTGAAAAGCACAGTGAAGGGTCCGGTTGTGATCTCACTGTGGCAACGCCAGATGTTCAGTGTACTGGACTGGACACTCCTGAATCGGTGACTGATATGAGTGTAAAAAATGAAGCAGTCGAAGATACAGAAAATGTTAACGTTGTTTCTGAAGACCCGGAGTTACAAGCTGAAGCATTCACTTCTAATGTGGTCTCTGCTGGGAGCCCAGAGGCTAAGAGACCCAGGATAGAGACTCCACATTTCCCTTCGGAACAAATATCCGACACTTTTTCGAACTCTTTTTCGAACTCTTCCTCTACGGTGGATGCTCCAGTCCACCGACAGAAGAGGACGGCGTCTCTCCAGTTTTCTTTACAAGAACTGACGGAGAAGATTAGGAGGTTGCAGGATAGACAGAAACAGAGGGATAGCATGGAGCTATGCTACCGACGCTTCAGAGCTAAGATCAACCCTGGAGAAAACCAAAGCGCAGAGGAAGAGCTCAAGAAAGAGATCAAGTAGGATTTTACTTCTGTAACTGTAGCTAACTCAACTTATCAGCATTGGACTGTTAATATTTAAAACAGAAAATCCAAAAACAAGTTTAATACAAAGGCAACTGGACTTGTTTGAGTTTTCTTTAAATACTTGTATATTACAGGGACCCTAGTCATAGCTGTGACGTTTAAGTGTGCACTACACACAGATCTCATTTAGAACTGAAGAAACCACTTGGATGAGTGGTGAAACATTCTTATGAAAACTCAAAGAAGTCCAGTTACCTTTGTTTTTTGAATATATACCATGACCTGGAAGACTGAGAATCGCAGACAAACTCAAATGTGACATTTCTTCCCTACAGTAAAGAAATGTTTAAAGAAATGGAGATCATCGGTCAGTTCAACCTGGGCTTCATTATCACCAAACTCAACACAGACATCTTTATGATTGATCAGCATGCCACGGATGAGAAATATAACTTTGAGATGCTGCAGCAGCACACCGTGCTCCAAGGACAGAAACTCATTGTGTAAGAATCTAAATGTGCATATAAAACCTATGTTGGATTGCTGAGTGTGTCCGTCTTTAATGTCTAATGATCTTGCGTTTTTTTGCCCTTTATGTTTGCAGCCCACAGAAACTTCACCTCACTGCGGTCAGCGAGAATGTACTGATAGAGAACATTGAGATTTTCAGAAAGAATGGCTTTGAGTTCCTTATTGATGAGGAAGGTACGACAATTTAACCATTAAATACGGGTGGATTTTTTTATTCTTATCCAAAACAAATGAATTCCCATTTTGATGATTCAACATCAAAATTTTTACTGTGACTGCAGCTCAGGTGATGGAGAGAGTTAAGCTAGTATCGCTACCCACCAGTAAGAACTGGACATTTGGTCCGTCTGACATCGAAGAGCTGATCTTCATGTTGAGTGACAGCCCGGGGGTCATGTGCCGACCATCCAGAGTCAGGCAGATGTTCGCCTCTAGAGCTTGCCGTAAATCTGTGAGTTCATATCAGTTACAGCTCACTTTCAAGTTTGGACTTTTGGAGTCAGTAGTTGTAATGAAACCTCTTAAGTTTTTTTGGAGTTAAAAGATAACTTTCATTTTCCAGTGTGTTTAACTGTGATTTATTTCAGTCAGTTACATTGATGTGTTACAATAGTTCCTTCACCTGTCCTCCCTCAGGTGATGATTGGCACTGCTTTGAGCGTCAGCGAGATGAAGAAGCTTGTGGTTCACATGGGGGAAATCGAGCATCCGTGGAACTGTCCTCACGGCAGGCCCACCATGAGACACCTCGCCAACCTGGACATCATCTCACAGGACTGAACCTGTCTGAGATTCTTGCTTTACACTGGCTCAGTATAACTGGAATTTCACTCCAGTTTAATGCTGTCAAACATTAACCTTTGGTAATACTAAAACCAGTCATACATGCCGTTTGTATGGTTAGAATTCCTGTTTTTCTTAGTGTTTCTCTAGATTTTACTGATATGTTCCGATTTCACAAAAAAAATCATATCATATTTTTATTTTATTTTTTAACAGTGGGTTAAAATATTTTTGGAATAAAATGTATTTTTCGCAGTACTTATGTTGTATTGTTTAGTCACTTGTTTGTTCTTGTAGTTCGCTTTTTGACCTGGTCGCGGTGCCGTAGTTATAACAGTCCTTTGCCGTTACCATAGCGACCCTTCAACTGGCTGGTGCGCATAGCGAGAAATTGATAAAGGACAAAGAAAACGAGAAGACAGTGATTAAAAACTGACAACTAGGAAGACGCCGGGACTCGCGGAAATGCTAAAAACGATGGAGAAAAGAAAAACTAAAAAGTTATCGAGCTGCTCTCCAAGTTTAAACACTTCAACTTTAGCCGATCGAAGCAGCCCGCCCTGCCAAACAGAGAGAGATGAGCAGTCCGAGAAAGATGACATCTATGTACTTCCCCCTTTTCTGGTCTTAATTATACAGAGGTAAATTACTTATCTGAATATTAATAATTATTTCCAAATCTGGTAAAGCAGGAAGCCATGTTAATCTGTTGTCTCTCTGTTAGATACGATGGAGAAACGAGTGAAGGGCAGTTTCATGGAGAAGGTGTTGCTTGTTTTGAAGGAGGCCATACGTATATGGTACAACTGTTATTTATTTATTTATTCAGGTTATAACGGATATTTTTATTTTGCTGTAGCAATTGCATAAATCTAATGCCAAAATCATTTACTTAAAAGAAGACACTAAAACATTATTGGCCATGCGTTGGTTAACTTTTAAATGTTTTTCTCCATGACATATCTTCTGGTCTAGTGGAATGAAAACGTCCAAAATACACATTTATTTCTAAGACTGGACAATTATGCGAACATATTAGATCATCTTTCATGTCAGTACTTCAACTTACAATTTAAGAATCAAATTCCTTTAACTGGTGGAGTTTCACAGTTGTGTTTATTAACCATAAACAACGTTTTTACATCTTCATCTTTCTACAGCCTAATTCATAATAGACCTAAACACAAGGCAAAGGGATATTTTCATTACTTTAGACAATTTTCACACGTCACAGTAATGCATGCAATTAGTGCTAATTGTCTAAATTGACTAAAACGATTTATTTTATTTTATTTTTTTAAAGTAGAATGTAAGAAATAAAGTGAAAAAAAATAATTAAGGTGGTATCTGTTATTTCAAATCTTTACACTATTCACTAGTGTCACGAAATTTGCTGTTCAAGCCTGAAGTTGATTTATGTTTGTAAAATTATGTAAAGGTGTTTCAGTGAGCGGGTATGATTAAACTGCACGAAACCTGTACCCTATTGTGTAATATAAAAATATTTAGACTTTTCTTCAAATGTAGTATCGGATACCTAAAATGATGAAAATGGTATGTCTGTGTGTGTGTGTGTGTGTGTGTGTGTGTGTGTGTGTGTGTGTGTGTGTGTGTGTGTGTGTGTGAAGGGAATGTTTTCCAAAGGACTCATGCATGGACCTGGTGTCTTCACACTTGCAAGTGGACTTAAATATGAGGTGGGGTAGAGTTTTGTGATATTATGGTAACTGTAACTACCTGAGACTTTATTCACCCTCTGTTAAGAAGTGTTTTACTAGTACCCATGTAATGTGTGTAACATTTCTAGACATGTATCCTATATAAAGGTAAAATATAATAAAATATATGAATAGCTGCTCTCAGCAAAATTGTATGTGTGTTTCCATTTTTTATCCAACAGGGAGAATTTGTGTGCAACATTCCCATGGGTCAGGGCACGTATACCTGGTCAGATGGTAGCATGTACAAGGGGGAAGTCTATAATGGCATACGACACGGGACAGGAACATATAAAAGTGCCAGTAATGGTGTGATCTACAACGGACAGTGGCATCAGGACAAGAGGCATGGAAGGGTATGATTGGTCATTTATTATTATTATTATTATTATTATTTTATGGCTGTATTTTTTAATCGGTTGTGTCTGTGTTAGGGTACAGTGTATTATAATGTGGAAAAGTCCTCTTGGTACAAAGGAGATTGGGTGATGAACAGGAGAGAGGGATGGGGCATGAGATGGTATGTATGCAGTAGATACACATTCTAATCTGTAGCGTGAATTGCATTTGAACTGCCCACAGTTAAGATCTGTTCCTCTACAGCTACCCTTTTGGTGCCATGTACTCTGGTGAGTGGAGGAACAACCTGAGACATGGGGAGGGCAAGATGATATGGGCCAGCATGGGGCAGGAGTATGTCGGGACATGGCACAATGGAGTTCAGGTACGGAAGCACAGCAGACTTTAGTGCTGTTTCCTCTGAGACTGCAGACATCCACAATGTCTTCTTTACTGTTTTTCCTTTTCTTTGTTGTTAATCACATGAGCTCTGTTCTCGGGCAGCACGGGAAAGGCACATATGTGTGGATCGCGAGGCGAGCGGATGGGTCCCAGTATTCCCAGAGGAATCGGTACAAGGGGGATTTCAGTCAGGGTCAGAGGCACGGACTGGGAACCTTTTACTATGCCGGCGGTGCCATCTACGAAGGAGAATGGAAGAACAATAAGAAAGATGGGCAGGTTAATTAATGACACATCATTACCTCTATCACAATGTGTTGCAAGAAAATTAGATGTATTAATAAAATACTTGAGGAACATTTTTTTTTATTTTTTTTTTATTTTTATTTTTTTATTTAGCACATAAAAGATGTATAAAACAGCATATTGAAAAAAAGGTATGGAGCAACTGTGACTATTAGATATAAGGTTAAAATGAAGTTGAGGTGCAGAGAATGTTTGCTTGTTGGATTCAGATAAACCATTTCTCTTTTTGTCACCTTTTACGAGAATCTTTAAAAAAAGTTTCTAATATGTGGTCTGAAGGGCAAATTCACTTTCACGGACGGGCGCGTATTTGAAGGAGAATTTGTGGACGATCAGATGATGACACCCAACTCGAATGAAAAAAGAACTCCCACTCCTCTCGGTAAAAACAGCATTTGTAGGCATATAAAAACAAATTGCTTGGTCTGCTTCAGTGTTGAGGTTTGAATTGCTTTTGTATCTTGCTACAGCTACATTTCCTTTACTTGGACCTCACATGGCTCTGAACATTGATTGCCTTCTGGACAAAATCCCCGAGAGAAGGCGAGACACTGAGCGCAAACAGGTCTGGTCTCACTGAACGTGTGATATTTTTTTCCTCCCTCTTTCCTTACTTTCACATGTGTTCTTGCCTTGATGCTGTGGCTACAGGTGGAGTTTGTGGTGCTGAGGCAGGACGTGGAGCTGAGGTCTATCTATAGTTTCTACAGCCGCCTCGGCCAGGCCCATTCTTCAGATAACACCTTCCTGCTGTCCCGCATGCAGTTCTGGCGCCTGCTCAAAGACTGTAACATCCATCATCACGGAATTACTCTGACACAGATAGATCATTTTATCAGAGGTTAGAGGGAAAGTGATTCAGCATCTAATAATAATATTAATCATTCAGCTCTCATACAGGATGGGACAAAGGTAGTTGTTTTGCACAGGATAATGCTTTTCATTTTCTGTGTGTTACAGATTGTGCAAACTCAGCCGAGGTTCACTCTCCCTTCACTACTTACCTGTTTCGCCAATTCCTCAGCTGTCTGGTGATCGTGGCGTACCACGTATACAGTGAAGTCATGGTGTAAGGATTCAGAGAAGATGTATAAGCTTGTACACCTTTCAGCAATACTATTATTAGTACTGGTCAAATGAACGACACTGATCATCTCATTATGTTGGCACCTTTTAGTGAGTGGGATTTATTAGGCAGAGAGAGGCAGAGTTTAAGTATTAGAAGCAGGAATAATGTGCAAATGGAATGGGCACAGTGTTCAAGGTTTAAGGTTTCCCAGAAGAAGACTACATTGTAATGAGATCATCAGTGCTTCACGGGTTGGTGGTTTTAATATTCTGTCTGTATCTGTGCCAATGCATGGTTAAGCCAGTGAGAATTATTCACTTGAGAGAAATTTATTTAGAGCTTTGTCACTTTTGTTTCCTTGATAAAATCCTTTAAAGTAGAACATTATGTCTCCTCCATTTGCAGGTCACAAAAAGACCTCCTGGCAGCCTGCTTGACCAAACTGATGACGGATGATGTCCTTCTAAATGCTAAGAATGTAAAAGGTGCTCACATCACAACGCAGGCATATGTGTCACAAGAAAAATATCGTCATTTAATAATACTTTGAGCAAAATATTGTTAAAAAGAAATAATGAAATAGTCAGTTAGGTCCCTGAGAATGAGCAGGCTCCTCCCTTGTCTGGTGGTTTTCCACATTTTTCCACATATCTTATAACTAGACACTCTCTCTGAGCTTTCTTGCTTAGCTTAATAACTACAGCTGTGTTGATCCAGGCTGCCTGTTCAGACAGCCTGAGTTTGCAGTGGTGGCTATGAACTACAGGAAGAGGTGCTGGGAAGTCTATCAGGCGTACTGCAGCCACAACGGACCACGTCCACACGACTGGACCATGACCTGCCGACAACTGCTGTGGATGTTCAAGGTACAACAAACTGTAACACGAGGAGCACCGTGCGTATCACCTGCAAGACATTGTGTTGATGAATGTATTGTAACCTTTGCTAGGATCTATGTCTGCTGGACCATAAGTTGACCACTCTGAGGTTATTGGAGATCGCTAATGCAGAGAACTGTGACAACAACCCGTGCTCCTGTGTGGATCTGGAGGTCTGCCTGGAGTTTACACATGTCAGATTATCCATTATTTTTCAGTGCTCTGTTGTTATAACTTGTTTTACCATTCTTTCTGTTCCAGATTACATTCTTGGAGTTTTTTGAAGCACTTCTGATAGGTGCTGAAGTGAAGTGTCAGCAGGAGGAGGAAGACCGGCCTCAGTCTGGTTCCGACACTGAAGCCAAAGTGGACTTAACCGAGGCAGAAGCCAGGGAGGAAATGATGCAGACTACAGACAGCTCTTCCCCATCAGTCAGATATTTTCTCAAACTTCCTATAATGTCCTATGCAATTATTTCACATGATCTCTTTAGAGAGCATATGTATATCTTAATGTGAGATTAACAGCAGAGCAAGCCATTATTGATAATAATGAAATATGCTTTTAACTACAGTGACGTTTTTAGTGTGACTTTTCTTTAGCGTCAGCATGTTTTATCCCAGACAGGGAATTCCACCAATCAGGATGTGGGGAGCCAACATGCCAAGACTGAAGTCAGTGGGACACCGCAATCTGCAGGTTTGATCTCATGTCAAATGCAGTCTCATATATGCTATGTTCAGAAAGTGAAAGGTCATTAAATTCACTATTGTAATCAAAAGTCAAAATTTTTTGTTCCAACTCATAATAAACCTGTTGTATTTTCTCTAGAACACACAGAAGAGCACAGGGACCAAGGAAAGGCTGTGCAAAACAGTGGCATGGAGGCTAAAGACCAAAATCTGGAACAGAGGACCCAGACAATCTATCAATTCTTTAATCACATTCTTTTCCCAGCATATGATCACCACCAGTTGGTAACCAGAAAGATGAAGGAAGAGACACAGCCCCAGGATGCCCAAAGATTCAGAGCTCTGAAAGGTACACTCGTAGCCAAGATTCATTAGTTTCTATTGGGTCAGATTAAAGTATAAGTATGAGGAAGTTTGTATGTCAGTATGGTAGTGTATGTTATACCTTTGTAAAATGTGATTTGGCATAAACAGTGTTGTTCTGTGTTGCAGGTCATTATGAAGCAGACGAAGGACACAAAATGGACAAAAACAGAAACTTGATGAAACCAAATGTTCTCTAGTTCTACAATTAATGTAGCATAAAAATACTTTTTCAAATACAGTCTGTAATAAAAGCATTAGCTGCTCTGATTATTTATGATATAAATAAAGAGAATTGGCAATTGTCTGGTTATATCTAAAGCTTTAATTAGAACTTTTTGTAGGACAAAATTATTTTCTAGTAATCTAAAAGTCAAAGTCTTTTTTTAATAAAAACAAAGAGTTAAAAAACAGTGAACCCACGTCAACATTAAACACAATACATGCTACATGTTAGGAGGGGTGAAGACCATAAGGTCACTTGGGCAGACAGACTGGCGTATCCTGTCCTTTGGGTCCGGGGTGAAGAGAAGCAGGGCAGACTTTGCCACCTGGACCAAAACATTAGAGAAAATTCATTAACAACCAGCAATGATGACGTGACAGTTAAGGCTGGAGTGAATAGCTTCACTTAGATCTAAAACTCAATATTTAGAGGAAAAGAAATGAAAAGTGGAAGACTTTTAACCTGTGGTGATTGAAGGGATAACAGGGGAGACACCGCTGGCAGTGCTGTGGTGAGAGTGAGCAAACACATTAACATGCAGTAACAGTGCAGTTATGCCCTTATAATGAGAGAAGTAGTTATCCAAGAGCAACATATCATTTCTACTTTTTCTGATGTAAAACTCATGTCAATATACACCGATCAGCCACAACATTAAAACCACTAGAAGGAGAAGTAAATAATATTGATCAGCTTGTGACAATTCAATGTCCTGCTGGGAAACTTTTGGACACCAGATTCATGTTGACGTTACTTAGACATGTACCACCCACCTAGACCAGACCAAGTCCCCCACCCCATAGCAATGACACTCCTTGATGGCAGCAGCCATCCCCAGCAGGATGCAGCCTGACACAGACACACACAAAAACTCAAAAAAACATTAACAACGTGTTGGCCTGGCCTTCAAATTCACTAGGGCCCACACTGAAACAAGTCTGATCCACAGAGGCCCCTCCCCTCAAACCATAGGACCTAAAGGTGTCCTGTGGTGTCTGGCAACCACAGAAGACTCATGTCCATTCTCTGATAAGTCAGAACTGTTTTGGAGGCAAAGGGAGACCTACACAATGATAGGAAGGTGGTCATAATCTTATGCCTGATCGATGTAGAATTTATTGATTAACATAATAGTTACCAAACGCAGGTGTGCAGTATGTGCATGCACAGTGCCCATGAGCACCAGTTATACCTGGTTGTTGCTGAGCAAGCAGATCCTCTGGCTGAACTCTGGGACTCTCCAAATCTACCGCCATGGGTGACATCTCTTTGGTGACGGTCTCCATCGGTGACAAACTGCACCTCTGTGACGGCTGGAGGTAACGTTCAAAGTCCAACCCAGGAATTTCCTGGAATTACAAATGAAATCCTTTTTTCATTGCATAGCTACGGAAAGTGGTAAGTCAATGAGACTGAGATTTGCCATTACAGAAACAGAATTCAAATTCAAGTCTGAAGAAGCATTTACCTCAACAATTGAGCTGTCTGGTGTGTGACACACAGACTGTTGGTCCTGTACAGCAGTAGAGGAGATGGGAGTCTGGCTAGGAGTTACATTAGGGGACAGTATGAAACTCAAGGCTGATGAGGGCTCAGGAATCTGTGAGACACGAGGAGGTACTTTGCACAATGACCGAGGGAGCTCAGCACAGGGGCTGTCAGCCGGCTTGTCACTCTCCTCGACGACAGTAATGGCTGGAGGCAAAGGTTTGGGTGTGGCCAATATATGAATGGAAGCAGTAGCCTGTGTAGAGGCCGTCACATCAAGGCTTCCTTCTGGCCGGGTGTCATCTGTAAGCACTTCCCTGACAGGTGAAAAACAAAGAGAGACGTTCACAGCTTCCCTCCTGTTCTGGGGAGACTGAGGAGGTGCTGGGGTTTGTTCGAGGGTAAGGCGGAGGTGTACGGGAGTATGGACGGGCTGAGCAGGAGAAGCATGGACAGGAGTCTGTGCCAATGCAAGGGACCGCCGAGTGACTCTTCTGGGCGAGAGATATATGGAGCAGGGAGAGGCCTGCGGCAGCACAGCAGCACTCAGGCGACTGGATCTCCTAACTGAACCTGCAGACATCAAGACGTACGCCATAGTTATTAAACCAAACATATGGTTATAGCAGCAGGGAATGATCACACAAGCACATGAGATGAAAGGCAAGGTCTCTGTCAGACAGATATGTTCCCTCTCACCTAATGGTTTGGCTGGGCTCTCCACCTTGAAGAAGCCTCCATCAAAGACCACTGCATCCAATGTCTGGGCTCCCGCTTGAGGTTGTGGTTCCTGAGAGATCACAATGGCGTCTTCCTCAGTATTACCAACATCCTTGGCTGCTTTCTCTGCTTCAGCTGCCTGCTGCTTGGCTTTCATGGCTGCTTTCACAGCAGCCAGGCGAGATTTGGCTGCTGCTTTGGTTCCCGTTGGCTTAGCAGGTGCAGCCGATGGTTTCTATCAAGCAGAGTGTAACTGGTTAAACAACCTTTCAAAACAAGAAAGCTACTTTCTTAAACAGATATGTAAGGGCAACTAGAAATATTTGTAGTTAGAATTTGCAATTTTTTTGAAGATAGATTACCTACAACATGCCTACAAAGGTGGACAAAGAAAGACAGTTTAAATTCAAGTGTCTGCACCTTCACTATTTTCCTCTGTCGTGGAGGGGGTTTGTGCTCCTCCACCCAGCCTCGGCCCTCTGCTCCTTTGAGAGCATCAAACTTGTTGTTGACGTCCTCCACCTGAAAGGCAGCAAAGATATACGGTTTATGTCGTCTTCTTTTCCTCCAGTGTTTTGTGCCTGAAACTATGAGACACTCACCTGGAAATAGACCATGTCCCAGAATCCCTGCAGGTCAGTGCAGGTGGTGATCTTCTCCCCTCGGCCCAGCTCACAGTCATCCACCAGACCGCTGAACTGCTTAAAGCGCTCTTTCATCAGCAGCCTTGCTTGGCCAATCACTGTACGCATACTGTCTCGCACTTAATAGATAAGAATGACACTGAATTAGAAATGTACAGTCAGAGAAATGAGTCATTCCCCCCATAACATGATGAACACCTTCTAAAGAACCAAATTGATTAATCTATCTGCCGCTCATAAAGAAGACAAACTCACTCTCTTCCGGGATGGACTCATCCTCCACTTTAGACTCCCACTGGAGACATAGATTCATCAGCCGGTTTGTCTCATTGACAATTTCCGATCTGAATAATTTATAAACAAGAAACACTGAAATATTATGATTAATTATTAAAACTATGCAAAGGGTGAATAAAAGGATTTAAAAGGGTATTCCACCTGAAGTATGGTACATCGTGCTTTGATTCCTGGGGACTGCCTGGAGTTGGAGAGGCTACTGCAGGAGACGTATGTGGAGGAGAGCGATGAGGGGATTTAAGGGAAAGGGGGTCACTTGACTCATCTTGAGGCTCTGCACTCAATACGGGGGCCGGTGGGAAATTAAAGCTGGAGCTGAGCAGGACAAGTCACAACTTTAGAACAGACCTTTTTTTAAGAGGAGCTAAATGCAAACATCTCCATACTCCATTATAACAATATTAAAGCATTCCAGTGTTTTAAATAACAGATGAGATGAATAACAAACAGACCTGGGTGTAAGGAAGGCATCTGCTGAGCGAGGAGTGAGAGGTTCAAACTTGAAGTTGGACAAGCCAGCAGGAGCCTGGAAGATAAAACCGTCCGGAGCAAACGAAGACAAAGAGGACTGAGGCTCAGTAGGATCCACAGCAGGAACAGATTCTTCTGGAGCTTGATCCACCACCATGTCGTCTTCCTCCATAGAACAGGGAGGACAGGGTTTTTCCTCTGGCTCCTGTGTCAGGGGATCGTTCCGTTCAGGCTCCTACACAAGACAAAAATTACTAACTGATTCACTGGTTATTTAAAACCTAATCCCAAGTCTAGCATATTCGTGACACACAGAAACACCTACCTTTACAACAGCAGGGTGGATGGTGTTGTTGACATTTACTGTATTATAAGGAGAGATACAAAAACATGATGTAAGAACTAAAAAGAATTTTAAATAATAATCTATGGTTGATCAACAGCCTTGGGTTCAATTTATGACAATACCTTTACAGTTCTTTTCTCTGCCAGATGAGGGGGCCACAGGGTTAACAATTGCTCTGCTCCTTGTGGTTCGTACATCTGAGGGCAAAGAAAGACATTTAACACGTTTTCAGTTTTCTAGAACAAATCTTTCTATATTTGTTTGTCCATTACAGTCTCTAAACAATTATGAGAGTGTAAAAAACCAAAGCAACAATGGTTGAGTATGTACCTGCAGCCTTGTCCTTGGGTTTATCTTTCACCACAGTAGTTGCTGTAACAGGAGGCCTGTTGGCTGATCTGGTTGACAAAGCGCGTACAACTGGCTCCACTATGGTAAGATGTCATGACACAGAGACACAGAATGAGATGAAAGAAAAGCAGAGCAAAGTAAGACAAAAGAGCAATGGGGTGAAACCAACACAACAGCTCGTCTGTCTTGTGAGGATTGTTAATTACCTGCACAAACTTTGGTCTTTGTTGTAGCCGGTGCTGATACAGGCTTGACCGCAGCTGACCGGGTTCTGGTTGATCTTTCCACAGCCGGTTGTACTACAGGAAGAATGGAAAGTCATATCTAAAACACACCAGGCTGCAACAGATCACATGCTCCATTTTAATAAAGAGACATCCAGGTGTTATACCTTTCTTTGCCCCAGCATTTGGATCATGCATCTTCAGAGGCTGTAGAAAAAAAGAAGAATGGTTAGCTTTTCCTTTTAAAAGAGGCAATAAATAAATAAATAAAAAACGTTGGAGATCCATGATAGTATATTACTTTCTGCTGCTGTTTCATTGAACGGGTGACTCTGGTATTCTCAGATGAAGCCATCGTTTTCTGAAAGACAAACAAAAACTACTCGTTAGAGTCATTCAGCACTGTATCAACACAAAGAGCTATCCCTCAGTTATAACCCCTGGCATGATATCTAATGAGAACAAAAGAAACAATGGGAGAGGTGTATTTCACAAACATTTGTCCATCCGTACCTCCTTAGGTTTGGCAGGAGCAGCTGGAATAACAGGTAGTGACCCAATGGTAAGGGTTTCATTTGGATGATAAAGGCCAGTCTTAAATACCCCTTTACGCTCCCTGTCTCTCTTTTCCTTCTCCTTTTCCAGAGCCTTCCGCTCTTTCCAGCGCTCAAGCTGTTTCAACCTCTCCTCCACGGCTGTGGCTACAGGGAGACAAGTGTGGGATAGAGCAAAAATTAGCTGAATGTCATGAACAGAAAAGATAGAGGTGAATGATGATCCCAAAACTTTATGTACATCAACAAGCACTGAAAAGATCCGTTATACACCACTGTATATGTGAACAGTGAAGTCAGTTTGAGTTGTAGTGGTGAAGTGAATGTAAGTCATACTTGCTACAGATTTTCCTTTCTTCTGCGTTGTCTTCTCCTGAATGACTGACATGTTGGTCATTGCGATGGAGGCATCCAGAGAAGACATTTCCATCTCCTGGAGCTTTTCTAGTTGCCTGCGTGTGTTCAAGACCCGCTCTCGGTTTTCCTTCTGGGACTGAGACCTTCTACGGGACATTTTTACCCTTAGCATCGACACACTGGCATCCCGCTGTCGCAGGTTTGCAAATCGAGAGTCCATGTTCACGGATCTGGAGGAATTAGGAAGAAGAGCAGAAGACAGTATAGGTACACTACACATGACAGTTTCTGGAGCCATTGAGAAACATATTAGAGGAACCTGTAGCTGGCCAAGTTTGTGAAAATAGTTTCAATTAATATCAAATAATAAATAAGGTCTAAATTAAAAGGAAAAATATAAAATAGAATTGACTGAGCGACAAACTCAGTTTTGTGCTGTGGTCAGCTAAAGCAACTTAATAGCTATCTTGTGACTATCGAAATATGTAAACGATGTTCTTCTTTGTTATTAAAAATACCTGTCCCACTGGGTTACAAGAACTGCAGACACGTCAACAAACCACATGCAGAGTGTAGCTCTGTAACTGGCTCCACTTGTTAACATTTGCACAGCATAACAAACGTAGCTATATTGTGTTATTTATCTGGTATGACGACATGGCTAGCTCTGCTTTTCCCGCAGTCTACATCCACACGCAAAACTACGTGGATTCAGCATAGTTACAGGAACATGTGTAAACTGGCCTTGTTTCACTTAAGTTACATAACATGTTGACGCCAATATGTAAAAGTAAACGTTAAAAAGCAATGAATGTTGCATAAACCAAATATTAGTACAAGGAATGACACAAAAGGCTGAAAGTTGCTCCCAAACATCATTTCACCACGTCTTTCGACAATAAAGCTATTTCCTGAAAAATGCACACAACATTTTAGGTCAACCTTAACGCAGTGGCCGTTTAAAATGTCTGCCTGCTTGCCGTAAATTGCTTTCTTTCGTTAACCATTATGCCAGTGCACATAACAATACGTGTAATTAGGACAAAATGGACTATTCACAAGAAAGCCTTCGAAATAGGCAAAAGGTTGTTCCAAAGCTAGCTCTGTAGCTAGCTAACTCCACACCTACTGTTCACGAGAAGCTTCAAACTAAGCTATTTGTTCCATTAGCAACCAGTGCCCGAAAATAAATAGATTAGATATTTAACCTACCTTGTTCTTCCCCCACAATAAAAACAAAACAAGACACTAAAACACCTTTTCTTTAAAAAAAAAAAAAAAAAGTAACAGCTACTAAAAAGACTTGACTACACAACGGTCATACATCTCAGTCTAAAAACACTAACAACCATCGCGGGCGAGTTTTTGAAATTCGTTACAGTTGACGCCGATTGGCTGCGAGTCAACAGGAACGGTGGGCTCTGATTGGCGCTTTTTCTTCTTCTTCAGACTATTTTTTGTAGTAGCGACGGCAATGACGATCACACCGTATTTGTAGCAGTCGGTATAGACAGGATGTGTTCTCTCCGGAAAAGCTATGTATTTTTCTGTATTATAAAACTAAAAACTCCAGTTAACAGTGTAGAATTTATTGCTATGAACGTAAGTTGTATAAATCATGCTTTACCGTGGAATTCACCCTGCCCAGGACAAGCAAATGAAAGGGTACTTTTTAATTCATAAAAACTTATCTTTTGTTTTGTTGAAATCCTCACTTAATAAAATGTTGCCACCAACACATCTTACTGTATGTTTTGTTGTCCTTCTTTGCAAAACGAATAAGTGTCAAGTGTTTCTGTCCTGTCAAAAAAACTTGGCATTTTCATAGATACACATAATATCTGATCACACATTTGTTCTTTATTCTGTCTTGACAAAAGGGATGGGACATATTTAAGCAAACTGTCACAGGCAACCTGGTCCAGTAAAAATGAATTTAGTTTTTTAGTATTATTGCTCTAACTGTATACTGCCACCATAAACAGATATCAAAAGATTTAGAGTGGCACCAGTGCTACGAATTCCTGATTCCTAATTCAACAATGGTCCTGGAACTGAAGATATCCATAATCCCTGATAAATCAATAGTGCTGCAGGTCAGCACAGTTTAATCCTTGCCTGAGTCTGACTGACAGTCATCTTCCTATAGATGGAAATAATCCTCATCAACACATACCTTCTTTCAGCAAATATCTACAAAAACAGGTCACACATCCTTAACTGCGATCAATAAATACCCAAAAGTCACACCTGACAATTCTTCACATATTAATGTAATGTTGTGTATCTAAAGTAAAACGAACATAAAGATGAAAACTAAACAATTATCTTTTAACAAACCCAGTAAAATTACTTCTTAATTTATTTAAAGGTAACACAGCTGTTTACAAACCAAGGAAAACTTTTGATGACACTGTGAAACCGCCACTGATCAGCAAATGAAACTGGAGTAAACTGTTGGGAGATGTCAGTTTTTAAATTAATTCAAGACATTATGAGACATAATGCGTTCATTATAAAACAGAAAACAAAAAAGTGTAATTTTAAAGACAAATATTATAAAAATGAAACAAAATCCTACAAGTATGTACAAAGCAAGTGAAAGAAAGTTCATGTACAGTCAAAATCTGGATTTTTACACTTAATTACAAGAGAAAATTACATTATGTTAAATTAAAAAAAACTTGGTGAGAAAGCTTTTCATTATTGTTTTTTTTATTTTACAATGCAATTATTGCATTACGCTGATGCTGTCAAGATACCCTGCGACAGTTTTTTAGTGTGGTGAACCCGTCTCTATTTGTCTGGTCCATTAGTCCAAGAAGAATATGTTGTTGAACTGCGTCGCACAAAGCCGCTTAACCTCCTCTGTTGCAGAAAAAGAACAAATGCACATCAAGGGTTGAATTGACATCAAGCATTGATGAAGCCTGCATCTTTTGAACAGAATCCCACGGATGTATTCATTGCCAAGAAGTGGAGACATACCGTTTACTTCGATCAGATTGGCATTCTTCTGATTCAGGATCACGTATAGTTCTCTCTGGTCTGACTTCTTGCCGACTACCCAGTAGTCTGTCATAGCTTTTACGATGATTTCCTCATCTTCATCAACCCTGGGAGACAAACACAGACAACTAATGAAGAAAAAGCATTTATCACACTTACAGTTTGTTGCTTTCTGCATGTCATATCTGCGATTTTAAGATGTGTATTTACTGATGCAAATTACACAAGGGTGTTTAAGAAGAATATTCTTCTTCTAGAGTTATCAATATGTAATAACAGGTAGCTATAGGAAGTAGGTTTTAGTGAACTGATAAGTAGCATCTGCATAACATCTGCAACAATGAGGAAGTGATATTCATACTATAACAAGTGCTATGAATGCTGCACCCCTGTGTGTGCCACAGACTGGAAATGGGACTTTCACATGACTAGAGTCTCATGACTGTTTAAAAGAAAGTGAGTTTACAGAGATCCTAGGAGCATCACACCAGAAATAAAAATCACCCAGCTGTGCCAAAAGTAGTAGAGTAGAAAAGAGCAATTGTTTTACACATTCCTAATGCTCTTCAGCTCTTTTTATGACGTCGACCCTTCACTGACACAGACATTAAAGCCAAAGTGTAATCAGTAATCAGTTTCATCTCCTCTTTGCACGTTTCTAATTGGAAGGCCAGTCATTTAGTGGAAAGAAAAACTTCTTCAGCAATGTCTAAAGGTGTATAATAAACAGTGTACAATTAGGTTCATTTATGTTTAGATACTGACACAATTGTAAAGTATTACATAATATAGTTTAAAGACTTTAATTTGAGGGCATTCATATTCATATTGGAGAAATAGAAAATTAACTATTTTTACATACAGTTGCCTATTTTCAGAGAACTAGAAGTGATTCAAAGTCGTTTAATGGATAGACAAGGGGTATTGTTCATTATCTCCCATTAATTAAGCAGGTAAAAAGTCCAGAGTGAGGCATTTGGAAACTGCTGCTATGACCTCACAACGTCAATGCAAATGAAACAAGCTATCCTTAAGTTGCAAAAAACAATCCATCAGAGTGTGTATTCAAGATGTTCAGCTAAGTACCAGATATCGTGTCAGCTTTGAAACATATACGGACATAAATGCAGATGTGGAGGGCTACATTTGAAAGCAGTGTTCTCTGCTGTACCTGGCAAAGTCACAGTTGATGTCTCCCAGGATCTTCATGAGGTCAGGGTGGACAGAGGTGAGACAAACACTGGCCGTCTTCCTCATATGGATGGTGCTCTTCTCTGCTAGGTTCATGTGGTTGAAGTAGATGAACTTAAACTGGGGCTCCTTCTCTGGTCTGGAGGGACGAGAAAAAAAGAAAAAGAACACACACACGTGAAAAAGTAAAGTAAGTCAAAGCACAGTCTTTGGAATTCAATAATTCTTATTTAAAAAACTGTGATTCAAGAATTTAAAATGATACTCAACAGGCTCTGCAAGGGGTTACTCTCATTTCTTATGGCACTAAAGCAAAGCAGCACATTTCTTCTTTGTTTAAATGTCAAAATTGCTAAAGTTTCTGTCTAAACAACATTTTAATTAAGCCTACTGTATTGTCCAGCCTGGTTAAAGCAAGCTGAGGACACACAGTTGCAACCACAGATCACCGGACAACAGCTGTATGACAGATTTTTATCTATCACGTGTGATTATTTACCGTTCTACCAGGCCAAATCAGGACACAGACCTGAATGCCAGCTGAGGAATTTGGAACGGCATTAATTATTCAGTGGATTCTTCACTAGGTTGATTAAAAAAGGAGCCCATCAAATTGTCTGACCCAGAGAGTCTTGGATTACAGGCCAGGACGTATCTGAAGCTAACTGCTTGGGTTAAAGGAGCGCAGACCAGGATGCCAGTCCTTAAAGCTGACCTGCTTGAGTTACCCCTAAGTAGTGCCATCATGATATCCAGTGATATTAGAGCAACGTGCACCTTGGCCAGTCAGGTAAAGTTAATACAAAGGACTGACTGCAAACTGATGACAAGCAAGATGACTACTGTAATCCCCAAGCACACATAGAACTTTCTACTAAAGCTGACAAGCTACTGAGCTGAAATCATCAAATGTTTAGCATTATTTCAATGATAACTATACTTTCAAGACCTCTTGTGGGGTTATGCTACTTGTTCTGCTGCTACATGTAAGTCAACATTCAATAACATGTTTGTTTTACTGGTTTCTACTGTGCTGTACTTTAATTCCTTATTCCCCACATATAAGTCTCATCAGTCTATGAACTCACAAAAGTCAACACCCGTAGACAACTTTTAGATGAGGCCTGAGCAGGGCTGGATCAGTACCCATAAGGGCCCCTGGGCACGTGCCCAGATTGCCCATATGACAGATCCGGGCTTGGGCCTGAGTGCTGTGGACAGATATATTAAAATGCTCTCCTAATATAAGGTCAGTAAATTATGACTATGTATCTCATCTAGGGCTGCTTTGGCTGACAGGTGTGTCCTTGACAGGTTGCCAATTATCTGCCGAGGCGTCTCCTGTCCGCCTCTGCTCTACTCATCCTCTATGCCTTCTGGAATTAGCTGGAAGTTAGGCGGAGTCAGGCACTATCAATATGACAATGACAGGACCCACCCTACTTTAAAGCGTCTTAAGGAATTGTTTGGATGAAGTGACAGACTTAATAACTTAATAGGATGTCCACAGTTTTTTTTTTTTTAAATGTCACAAAACAGTGAATTAACAATAGCAGAAAGGCTGATTTTAAAGTCCTGTGCAGGGGTTGTATCTACTGCTTTTCATTTTCAAAATCGACATCTGTAATTTGTCCATGCATGCATGCAGCTGTATACAAACCAAGCAAACTGAGGTGACACAGTACACAGGGTTATGCACCTCACCTCATCCTGTCAGATTACTGACATGCTCCCAAAATTCGCATCAGTAGCATCAGCATATAACAGAGACTAAAACAACAGCATCCCGTCTTCACGGCTTCTCAACTAACCCTGATATCCTGCGGTTAATGGTGAACTGTTCACATATGTCAGAGGCCAGCAAAGTGAGCTGAGGGCCCACCAAGGCATCCAGCTGCTCACAGAACTCCCTCGTGAGCTCCACAGAGGCTGCGAAGAGACAGGAGACAAGAGACAACAGACATGAGATGAAGGTTAAATACATATTTTATCTTTATATGAAGAGATAAATCACATTTTAGGAACTCAAACGAAAGAAGTTACAGTACTTCCTCAAATAAACCATTAAATACAACAGTCAAGTCAGCCATTGAGACACTAGATGGCTTTTAATATGACAGTTACAGGAAGCGCTAAATTTGTATTAATAAAATGTCCTCAAATATGACAACATATTACTATAATACCTGTCAACAGAAGGATTCAGAAGTAAAGTGGTCGGTAATACAAGCCAGATTGAAATAAAAATCTGGGTCTCTACCTGAGGAAATACTGCACTGTAATTGCAATAACTAAAGTGGGTGACTTACCGTTGATCATAAAACAAGCTGCAGCGCTCATTGCCTGAAAAAGAGCAGATCAGCGCAGGTTAAATGCAGAGTCAAGGTCGAGCGGATTAGAAATGACATTAACGTGATGATAAGCATTGTGGGATGTACTTCATCATATTAAAATTCGACTGTGTAATCCCAGATGTCCATATCGTTTATTAGAGCAGTGGGAAAATTTTACCCCAAATCTACTATTCATAAACAAAAAGTCAAATCCTCCAGTTGCAGATTATCAGAATCATCCTAAAAATGAATCTGCCACTTTGTTTTAACAGAAATAATAAACTCTTATATTTAACGTATCTACCGTACCTTATAAACTATCAGATGCAGCTCCTCATACCCGTCCTTGGCACTCACAAATATTTTTGGAAATCGGAATTTGGCCTCTGGATCTTTGAGATTGGTCGGTCCTGTCAAAAACCTGAGAGAACAGATGGTAGAACAGGTGGGTTAATATTTATGAATATATGAAAAACTGGTGACTGGAAACCAAACAGAAAGAGTAACACTAAACACTAACTTGGTCCCTAAGGACCTGCAATGCTTTAAAAGGAAAGAACCTTAAATTTTTCAGCGTTGAATGAAAGGTGTTTATCCTCTTGGCATCTAGGATACTTTCAGTAATGTATAGCTATTTTGTGGAAATTAAAAAACGCTTATGGGTTCATCTTCTGGCTTTTCTCTTTAGTCAACATTTTTGGTTGTCCAATATTTTATGAACTAAAATTTATAAAACTAATATTATTCTCATCATGCCCAGCTATACTTTACTGTCCTTGTTAAGAGCTAATTTGAGAAAGGATAAGCCCTCATCCTCAGGGCATCCTGAAGTTCAACAGGATGCTGAGGGATTTTATAATCGTTTTTTAAAGTGCCATGAAACGGACCCGAGTAACGTTCAAGGAGGAATGTTCCAGCCTGACTTCACTGGAGGAAGGCTCAGTGGTTTACAAATATGTTTCAGCCTCTGGGTAGCATGACATTTAATAGAATAACCTGTGGGATACAAGTGTGACAGATTGAACCAGACCTAATCAGCATTCATTAAAATAATTACAAATGAGATCATTCTTAGGTTTCAGTTCTGAGATGGATCAGGAAATTTTTTCATGACTAATCCAGACGATAAGGCCACAACCCGAACAAAGAGTTCATCTTTCACAGGCTGAAATTTAAAGATACCAGCACATTTCACTGCGTTCCATCTGGTAAGAACCATGTGCTCTCTTTGATGGCCTTAACAAAGAATTTTAGTGTTCTTAGAAATCCTGTCTCAACATAGAGCACTGGCAAATTAGTCGCACCTCCACACACTGCTAGTTATTTCAAGCAGCATGCAAACATGAGCTGACACTAAAGCCTCATTTAAAGTACAGAGGGACGTAGACGTCGTAATTACACATATTGCTTGCGCCAGTGCGAGACATGTGTACCTGTGCACTCGTCGGTCTGTCTCATTCTATAAACACACCCAAACGCTAGTTGCAGCTGTGTCTTTTTGCCAGTCAGGTTCATTTTTGTTTCTACTTCTTCCTTTTCAACAACGGTGACTCAGATGGAGAAGCAGCTGAAAATACTAAAGCAGAGACACGCAACAACTCTTGCGGTCTGCATCGGCGCTTCATGTTGACATATATGTACGTATTCTGTATTCTGGGGAGGTGCATGTCAGTTATGGTGCTAGGGTCTCCACAGGGTCTACAGAGGGTCAGCGACATTACAGCGAAAGTTTCAGCCGGAAAGCAGGAAGTAGAAACAAAACTTACCTGACTGGCATAAAGACGACCAACGTTTAGGTGTGTTTACAGAGCGAGTTAAACTGATGAGTGCACCGGCCTAGGTTACGGCGTCTATGTCCCGCAGTACTCTAAATGAGCCTTTAATGGTCTGAATTCCTTAGGTTGTGAAGCTGGGAAGATTTAATGTGATATGCTGCTTTGTTCTCACTAAAACTCTAGCCCCCTCCATCTCTGCTCTCTCCTGTTTGAACAGAGAAGTGGCCAGACTGTCGAGAATGACATGCTGCTGACACACATGTAAGTGGACTAATGATCAGATCCATATCCAAACAGCTTAGACATTAGTGTGCACACGAAAACTTTAATATGTGACGTGTCTGGGACAAATTGCCACATTACTGACACTACTCTACTGACTGAACCTCTGCAGAATGTGAGCTGCTTACCTCCCATAGTGCAACAGATTCCCTGCAACTTCTGGCCTCAGAGGAGAGTCCCTCCCAGCCAACTAAGACAAGAAAAGACAACTGATTAATGAAGATAATAAGGTTAAGAGTTACTGTGTGACTTTGCCTTGTCTAAATTCTTTCAAGGGGATTTATTACACTTGTTTCGAGCAGTATATTTATATTCTGGGGCCACTAAAAGAACTTCAAATGAAATCCACACTTATTTAAGGCTGCCATTTTATGTTGCCCTCAGTTTAGCTTCTGCCTGAAAATTAGAAATTTTATCTCTGTCTCTTTAATCATTCTTTAATTCAGACCTCACATTTCCTTTGATCATTCCTCCATTCACCCTTTGTTTCTTTCAACCAATAAATCTCCCTTATTCATTCAGCTACTCATTCTCACTCAATCATCTGTCCCTTCCCCACCTACCTCTGGTTCAGAGTGTCTAGGGAACAGCGAGGTGGTTAGGTACTTGTACAGGATCCTCATGTCATCTTGTTCCAATCCGCTCCTGCAAGTAGAGTCATGATAACAAAATTACACCCTGTAACCTTCACAACAACCAGTGCTCTAACAAAGAAAGGGGCAAAAAAAAAAAAAAAAACTCTGTGTATTTGTCAGTGTGCCGTCAGTGTACTTCATGTTACAACAAATGGTCTCCTGGTGCTAATTACTGCACAACAACGGATGTGAATGAATACTCCAGAGCAGGAAATGAAAGTACACAATACAGCCACTTAATTTAGACAGTAATTAAACAGATCTTCACTGTTTGTCTATTGACAGTTCATACTGAAAAGATCACAGTGCTCTCTAGTCATTTCATTAGCAATCATGTTATCCCTCTCTTGTGCTTATACCCTGAGCCAGACGGCACAATTAAAGGCAAGTGACATGTCGGGGAGCATAAATCGCAAAGAGGATTAGAGGTTAAAACTACCTCTGTTTATCCAGCATGCCACTGTGTGTTTGCTGATGATCATGCTGAGATTTCCCCTGGTATATGTGTGGTGGTGCATATGGCTACGTGAGCTGTCGTGACATGATTTTAGGGACAATCGCACACAGTTTATACAAGCATCCAGTCTGTACCAGATGAGTTGGTCGTTGTACAGGAAGGCTGTGTATTTGATCAGACTGAGGCTCTCCTCCACTCTGTTCACAAACGACTGGATCTTCAGGTAGGTCATCTTGTCCAGTGGGAAGAAGCTGATGCCTCCAAATACATCCAGCAGGTCGCAGGACTGCAAGTGGAGAGTCTGCAGATACTGGAAACCCCATCGTGAGCATACACAGATACAGGAGAAGCAAAGGAGAAAGGGGTTTAGTTTACCTGCATACAAGTGCTGGCTTACAGTGCAATGCAGAAAGTGGAATGAGATGCTCACTAAGGCTCTTTGGAGACTCTTGCATCACCCAGGGGAAGAGAAGCACTGACATTCAACCTCTGATAAGCACACCACATTCTCACTCTGTCTTTAGGTTACATGGCGGGGAGGGAAGCCCACGTTCACTTAAGAAGGGTATTCCCTAATTAGAAATTAATATTTAAAACATTTGTGTGAGTGTTTCTATAGAGAGCTGTATTGTTCTGGTGAGCTGACAGCCGTGTGAAAAGAGGACAGCTGACACGGACAGATAACAATCACGAAATCAGGCTTGACTGCAAACATGTTACGGCTTTCCAAGAGTAACATGAGCGTTCAGTGAGAAACAAATACAGTTGCTGTGTCCAAACATCATGAGCGGAGGACAGCCCTTGTGAAAACACAGACTGTCAGGCTCGACTGACTTTGTCTAAATAACCGTGTGGGGTTAAGAAACTAAAAGGATTCATGCTGTCAACATATCCACCTAGCAACAGTGTTTTTATGAGCAAACATGAACTATATTTACCCGGTAGAAGAACTTTTCAAGCTTCTGAATGAGCAGCTCCACTCCACCGGCTTCCATTGCTCTACCAAAAGTGCCGTTGAAGAGCTACAGCAAAAAGGAAAACAATCATTGTTACGAGCTGATTTATTCTGCATTATTAAGTGGTAGAGTAATGAACTGTAAGAGTGCCGACATATTGCTGTAAAGAGCTGAGGTGTTTTTATTCATGCGCGGCCCTAATGCAGTAAAACATACACAGAAAAAAATACAAACACTTTAACTATGGAAAAAGCAGGAGAGATTCTAAAACATTCGAGGACTCACCTTGTACATACTGTAGCACTGCCTTACCACTGCACCATAAACAGTATCCTACAAAGGCCAGAAGGTACATAAGTAAATGTGCCATTATTTTCATACAATCCAGTTTCCAAACACAGTTGGCATTAACTCGGAGGGCAATAATACATATAACTGAAAAATGGCACAAAGGCAACATATCACACCAAGAAATGCTTTATAAATATATATGATCATTCTGAATTTGATCATGACACATAGGATAGGAGCACTGTACTGCATCCTCTCTTTTGAACGCTGCGGTTAAAATACCAATTACTGCAGTTTAGCACCAAGACACTGAGCCATTTTATCAGCATGTGGTTGCTTATTTCAGCGAGACCTTTCCTGAAAGACATGTTGCCTGTTGCGCCAATTTGATCATTTGTTATGAAGTTCAAAATGAGCATAACAATTTCTTTTGTCAGTTTAAGGATTTGATTTGTCATCTTTGTACGATTTCCAATTATAGGGCCTACATGATTTGAAAAAAACAAAAAAACATGCATCAGTACTTACAAGTATTTCCTCTTCCTGATATTCTACCGTGGGAGGTTTACCATCTTTGTTTGGTTTCTCAACCATTGGGTTTCGAACAACCTGGTGGATAAAAAAAACAAACGTAAAGGGATTAGACAGGTGAGGCGAAAATACATTTCAAGTGGAGTTGAAAAGTCTGGGCAAACAAACCAGGCGCTGAAAGATTACGTAGTAGTTTGTTAGTTACCATTACTATCCAAAAATTGTCCTCGGGCTCAAAGAAAAACTGCCGGTTCTTCTGTGTGTGCAGGGATTTAGCTGGTTTTGTTGGACAGAACGTCCTGGAACAAACAAGACATGGCCATGAGGACAGGAGACACACCTAAAGAACATCTTCACTTTGTGTTTTTACTAACATTCAATTTGTGTCGATGCATGTCTGACCTCTCATTGCAACATGTCCCTATTCTGTAACACTTCAGACTCAAACACAAACATTTAACTAGTGATAGACGTTATTTGGCTTAACAAATACACCCACTGCCGCAGTCAGATTTGTACCTGGTGAACTGTACAATGGCTTCACAAAGACCCACATTGCGGATCTTCTCATTCTTCTCAACATCGCTGGGGTGGTAAAACAAAATCTTCTTCTCTTCCTAAAAACAAACAAGAAACTCTGCATCAGTGACACGGCAAAAAGACAACGGATTCTGGAGTAAGACGTGTGCATGAAAACAATTCACTCAGGGAGACGCGCTCACCTCTCCCTCCCGTGGTCCAAATGTAGGATTATAAATGAAAAAATTGAGCAGAGATGGTGTGTACTGTTTCTCTTGCATTCCTGAGGCCATCCTGGGACTGCAACAGACACGAAGACAAAGCTCACACACAGACAAGCACTTCGAGGACTCATTCAGGTATAAAGTCAGACTTGAGTAGACTTTACCTAATCATCAGCATTAGTGGAAATTGTGTGTGGATTTCCTTTGCTCCAGTGACAGTTTGGTTAGCATGCCGTGTGCCTGCAGGATGAACACAAACGTCACAGCAGACGGTCAGTGTCCATGAAAGGTGATGTCCTCTCTAACTATTGAATGAACGGTTTAAATCTCAACTTGCATAAAGTTAGCATACAGCTGATTGATGTCCTGGAGGAAAAGTTAAGTATATTTACTCTTAGCTCGGCGTGTTGAAAACTTTTCTCCTCTGCATCTAGGAGGTACGCTTGCTTGCTAATTGTTTAACGGGTTGTCACTGTGTACATATGCGGTACTGAAAAATTAGAACAGTTCCTGCTCTGCTTTAGCCGGCGAAGTGTCTGTTAGCCTAGATATCTTTGCACACCGCCTATTAAACTATTGCAAAATTAATTGAACACACGGGCCAACGTTTGTATTGTGTGTGCAAAGTGCAGCTACTTAACATTAACTGTTGCTCAGCCAGGAACCAGTCGACATTAATTTGGTTAGCTAGCTGGCTAGCTGCGCTGTGCTAGCAGCAGGCTTGCGTTCGCAGTGATCCAGCCGGAGAACAACCTCAGTGAGCCATGACGGTAAAAGACTAAGACGACGCGAATACTCACCTTACAGAGCATAGACACAATACGTTCATGTGCTCGTGGTTAAAAAATTTGCGAATAAAAGCAAAAAAATGAGGAAATGAGATCAATGAGAAGATACGCCGCTCGCATTATACTTTACATTCTTAACTTCCTGCTTTTGACAGCGCGGTGTCACATGTTCAACTGCTCGGGTACAATCTCTTTCGAACGAAATAAAGGTTCCTAGACCCTAACTTGAACAACGTCGATGCAACAGATACTGGATATTCTGGATGTTAAATGGCCCACACATATTACTGAGCAAGCATACTACTATACAAAGGTACAGCTCGCTCAAATAGTAATATTTAGTTTGTGCTTAGCACTGGATGGCAGTCGAGTTTAACTGATGTTAACCGATGTTAAACCGATGTTCGAGTTGTTATTTTCATTCAAGAACATTTTGAGCAAATGTACTGTATTTGTTTATTGTAAAACATCTAATTGTGGTTTATCAAATGACTCGC
Organism: Planiliza haematocheilus; assembly: GCA_005024645.1. Lineage (NCBI taxonomy): Eukaryota > Metazoa > Chordata > Actinopteri > Mugiliformes > Mugilidae > Planiliza > Planiliza haematocheilus. The sequence continues at coordinate 8,412,625 of SRSE01000365.1, read as the reverse complement.
CTAATATCTGTTTATAAGAATATTCAGTTGTTGAGGATAATACATGAGCTACATTAGTCAGCAAACATTTTTGACTGTAAATGTTTGTTTTTTTCATTAGTGTGTCTAGTGAAACTTTGCTTGTGTGGTCGTATTTGTATGTTAAGATGCACTACAGAATTAGAAACAGCCAATTTTATGGTTGAGAATTAAATATTGGACAATGACTGCAAAGTCAGACAGAAATACAGCCATGAAACTGCTGCCTTCCATGGATACTACTGACGAGTTCAACTAGTTTAAAATACACAGACTTCATGTATGTTTCCACATGTTTATTTATGTCATTCACTGTCAGAGGTACACAGACAAGAAAAACATGGTGAGAAGACATGTTCCAAGCTGCTTTCTTCAAAATGACACAAGGTCATTTAAAAGCTTTCTTTTGTTTTAATCGAGTAGCAAAACAAATTAAATCCAGTCAAATGGAGGATGAGATCAGGAGACTCAGGTGGGGAAAATGACCAAAAACCTGAAGACCGTAGCTTCTTACGTCTGCAAAGCTCAGGACAGGACCATAGTCTGGAATTCTGCAGAAAAGAAAAGCATACTGTTGAAATGCTGAACATTGCTGTCAACATGAATCTGCCAAAATCACAAAATCAAGTGAATTACAACTTTATTCTCTATGAGAATGATGCAGCAAGTACTGAAAAATAAAGCAGACTCTGTCATGGATTGTCTAAATCCTTTACGTCACATTTGGAGATCAGGTCTCTGTCAACTGAGTTACAAGTCTACCTTCGCAGACTTAATGAGGAAACACCCTCACGGATGCACGTGTATTCTGTTTCAAGAATCAATGTTCATATTTCTCTTGCTGTCAGTCCTTTCCACCCAGCGAGATTCAATCCACCTGTTTCTGTCTGTGATTTTATACAGAAACAGCATGAGAAACCAGAAACTGACCCTCTGCTCCAATTCTGCCATCACTGTCGTCGTCGGCAGCTGAGATGAAGCTCTTGGTTTCCGCTTCAGTCAGTGTCCGTGCCCCAGGAACAAACCGCTGCAGGAAGAACCTAAAAACACACACACAGACACACACACACAAAGAAAATAACTAAATATGGATAATCCGACACATCCAGATACGTTTGACACACCAATTCCTAAATTGCACAGCTGCAGTCAAGCCTCAGCTATCCTCACGCAAAGGTGAATTATATAACACTAATACAGTAATAACGTAGTGGATTATTAGGAGACAGCTTAATGGTGCCATCACAAAAATGCAATACAACTGTGTGATTAAACATATCTATCTCTTTTCTCTTTCTGTCAGACATTTCTCATAAGTGGACTGCTGCAGCATGCATTAGACACCCCAGCTATCCTTTTACACACTTGAGTTCAGATTCCTCGATGTAGCCGCTGTTGTCCTCATCAAGGATCTGGAAGACATTTTTCACCTCCTGGGGCGTCTTTGAGGACAGGCCACACAGCTGAAAGAACTTCTTGTAGCAGAATGAGTCCGGAGCTACAAACACACACACACACGCGCACACACACACGCACACACAAAATGTTGAAGGTGGACTACAGAGGTTTAGAGGGTCGAGGTTTAGCAGGTTGGGATGTGGAGATTAAAACAGCATGCGGCTGCTGTCCCGATGGGAGATTTTCTTTTAAAACCGACAGACACATGCCTCCACTAAAACCGCCGGGATGATTAAAAAACCTTTTTTCAAATTCACATTTAAAGCTGCATTTGACTTTAGCGGAGAGGATACTGTACACTACTGAAAACAACATTGAGAAGATTATGCACCTTTCTGTAGAAGAGAGTTTTGAAGATCTGAATGTGACTGATGCAAAGGCAGATTAAGAACAGGTTCACTTGTCAATATGTGGATCAAGGTGCATTTTATCATGATAAAGAGTGAGTTTTTTGGTGAGGTTATCAGAAATCTATATTCAATGCATGAATGAGTGACATGATTTTTGGATGAGTTGTCCAGCGTGTGTGTAGAGACACTACCTGAACAGTCCTTGACGGCATTTTCAATGGCCTCAGCTGAAAGAATGGAGGTGAGCGACATGTTGATCCTGTGAGGGACAAGAATGAATAATTAACAAACAGGCACACACAAACTTTCCCTCTCTTTTTCTTCCAGACACACATCTCATTCACCTGCACCCAGGCTTTGCAGTTTGCGCTCTCCCCCCCGTCGTGTCACACTGGATTAACTTTTTTCTTGTATGTATTTGAATGTGGCCTAATAACATGATCCCATCAAAACTCCAGTGGCGATTATTTAGCAGATGTGATAGGGTTTTCAAAATGTAAAATGAAAGGAGTTCGAAAAAGAAATTTTTGCTGGCTTGCTGCCTGATTCTTGAGCTTTTTGATTGGATTTCCCCTGACAGCCTCTGTTAATTACAGAGACTATTTACTCCCCTTGAATTTCGTAATTGGGTTGAATGGTCCCCACACAGTAATTGGCACTTAGAGACTGTACAAAACTATTTGGGGAAAGGAGGGGGGGCAAAACCATATGTGTATATAAAAAATAATAAGCAAACCCTGGCCTTAGACAAACTGTGAAAATACAGCCACTCTATGACACATGAGGGTACTCACCTGAAGCTATGTCAACTTTATAATGAAAAAAATATATAAAACCGGTAAAACACCATCTCATTGACCTTGTTTGAGGAGAAAATATATAAGTTCCATGACCTCCTGCTTCCTTAAAATCATTTTAATACAAGAGTAAAGAGTTCAGATGTTCTCTATTTGCAGGAATTAGCTCATAGACATAAATATTTGGTTTTGTAAGAACTCTGTTAGTGCCCTAGCAGCTTAAAAATATTTTTAAGGACCTTATCGGTTAGTACTTTGGAGAATTCATAACAATTCCCATTTGCAGGTTAACAAAGAACTTCAGTCAAGGCTAGCTATGACTAAAGGTGTCTAAACCCTTGCAAAAGTAAGAAATAAAACTTCTTAAAAAGAAGTTGTGGTTCCACTCCTTCACCTTGCAGACAGGTACCACCTGGCCAACACCTACATACTTAGAAGCTCCCTGTGCAGCTGTGGGACTCACCGGTGTTGGTTCTCTTTGCTCCCTGTTCAGGTCCAAAGCAGCAGCAGATAAGGCTTTGCGGTGGCCACTGACAGCCGGTCCTGTCTTATATACGCTGGGCTGGACGCGCTGAAGGATGCTTGAGTTTCCAACCTGTCCGAGGATCAAATTTTCCCTCAGCTGATTTCCTCCTTCTCGCGTTTCTCACCTGCTCACCTGTCCAATTAACCTTTACTGTTTATATCCGCTGCTCACTGCTCTTTCTCTCTCTCTTGCTGTCATAGCAGTGCGTGGTTTTCATCCAATCAACTTTTTTGCAGTGTTACATTGCTGTCTCTCTCTCCCCTCCCCTCTACCCTTATCCTCCCGGTCTGTCTTTCTGTCTCTCTCTCTCTGTGTCTCTCTCTGCAGGTGCATATTTCATATTTAATCTGTTTTGTCTCTTTGGTTTAGTGAGAAATCTCTTGAATTCATGTGACAACGTCAAGCAGCAGGTCATAAATCATAATAATGTTATGTATCACACTGATAGGACACTTTGTCAGAGAGAGATAAGAAGTCAAAACCTCACTGTTTGTGTATTTTACTGCCACTACTTATTTCTGCTGAGAAATAAAAACCACATGCAGCATTAACCTTAAGCAGCCACCATGTGCACAAGCTAAGATAACATAAGATAACCTTTATACCACAGCAGGGAAGTTTGCAGTGTTGCAGAAGCAGCTTTTTATTGACCTGCAGAGACACCTTTGTCTCTCTTTGCAGCTGAAAGCAATACAACCAACGATTTGGAACTCACTCACTAATGCACCTGAGCTACCTGTTTCAGGCAGGTTTTGCACCTGGTTGCCGTGGCAACCGACCACTCCAAACTGATGAGTTTGTCGCCTGCTACTAGGGGAAGTCCATGAAACCCTCTGACACAGCAGCGTCTCTGGTGAATCCAGTCAGCACTAATGGCATTAGCAGAGTGGGGGCAGGGAGGGATGCTTCTTGTAACGAGAACCAGGGGAATAAATCTCATTATTTTTTCAAGTTTCATTTGATGTGGAGATCTGACTCAGCACTTAGGCTGTAGCGGGGTTTGCGTGTATCTCGCAGCTGCTTCTTAGCATAAAAAAGGGCACTCATTTGAAGCTGAGGAAAAGAACATCTGTTGTTTTTTGGGAGCTTCCAAATTTGCAATGTGAAAATAGCAAGCCTGTGAAGTCATTGTGACTCATTTGCGCCACCTAGTGTTTTTTTAGAGGCACACAATAGGCCTCGCCACAAACTGTACAAGATAAGAGATGGATGGTTTAAGGCAGAGGCAGGTGTGTGTGCGCGTTTAAACTAGATTTAGTGAGTTATACTAGTATCATGTCTCCACATCTGGCTGGCACTTCCCATGAAGGCCAGTTACTTATCTTTTATAAGAGGAACTAAATGTTTCTTCCTCTTAGAAAGAGGATATTGGAATTCATGTGAAATAAAATTTGGTGTTGTGCAACTAGGTGCATGAAGGGCTGCTGAAGCCACATCTCACAGTTTCAGGTGAATGTTGAATTTTGCGCTTGCACCGAGGTTGCATTTGCAGCATTTTGCTAATTAAAAGTGGCGAGGTTAGAAGGTTGTGGAGTATTGCCTATCCACTGTAGGACCTTCATAGGTTTAAGAGGGTTGTGGTTGCCATAGCTACATAGGCCCCAAACAATTACTTGGATTGCCTGTCCTGGTGGCGATCTAAATGAAATTGTTATTTTTAGCTTTGTTTGTTTCCGAGATTCTTCCTGTAAGTCGTTTTCATTGCAGTTGGGACCAATCCCTTGTCAGACATCTGTTCCAGCATTTTTCATTAATCACCCATCCACTCATTCATTCGAGCATTGAGGACCAGGGCCAGGCTTGTGTTACTGAAAAAGAACCTTTATTGTTTTCTCATCGTCCGTCCGTTTCCCACAAAAGTGCATCATCACCGATCTCACAGTAGGCAAAACTCACACAGTAAAACGACGACAGAAGTGAGAGAGAGAGAGAAAGACACAAGTCAACCACGCTATAAACTTAGTCAGGTACATTCATCGTGGACAGCATTGGGGTGAGCACGGTCAGAGAAAGAGAGAGAGGGAAAGAGAGAGGGGGGGAGCGGTTTGTCTACAGTCGGGGGTGAAAGGTCAAGTGTATAAAAGTGATGTGGAGAGCAGAGTAGAGAAAGAGTGAGAGGGAAGAGGAGAAGAAGTGAGGAGTAGGCTCTGTCTTGGCTCAAGTTGTTCCTTTAGTAGTCAGGTGTTGGTCTGTTTATCCATTTAAGCCTTGACAATGGCAGCAAACTCTGCAGGGGGAGAAAGAAAGACAGAATTCTGAGTGCCGTTTCAAGATCTGTGGAAGGCTTGGCGCTTCTAGTGGCCGTTTCCTCACCATCAACTCCGATCTTGCCGTCACCATCAGAGTCACCAGCCTTGAGAAACACCTTGGTCTCGGCGTCGGTCAGAGCTCTGGCACCAGCAGAGAAGTTCTGCAGGAACAGCCTGGAGAGGATGATCGGAAACAAATACTGAGTGTTATGATGAATCTGCAGTTTGAGAAATTGAATCTTCCCCGGAAATATCTGCTCTGCTTGATTGCTAAGCATTTTTGTTTTTGCGCTAAATCGATTCCGAATGGAGCTCATCTTTCAGACATCCTCCAAATCCTATTATAGTTTCCTCACTGGCTTCTTCTCACTGTAGCTTGTCTTCTCACTGTCCTAGCATAAAAATCATTTGATTTGACCCCAAATTTTAAGGAAGGCTATGCTCTTCCATCTGCTCCGGGTCACCCTAGCATATGAGACACCAGAGGAGAGAGCTGGGATAGAGTTACTGCGGAGGAGAGCTTCTCAGATGCTTTGAGGCTCTGACATCATTCTGAATTTGCAGTGGGCCAAAGAAAGGCGATCCCTGTAGCTGTGTGAGCTCCTGAGATGAAATCTAAGAGAGAGGGTGCCTACTTCAGCTCATCCTCCTCAATGAAGCCACTCTTGTCCTGGTCAATGACGGCGAAGGCCTTCTTGATGTCATCGGCGGACTTGGCAGCCAGGCCGACCTTAGCAAAGAAATCCTTGTACTTGAAAGAGTCGGCAGCTGCGAGGAGACAGAGAGCAGGTCATATCAGACACTGAGGATAAAACAATGAAGCCAACTGTGCAGATGCACAGGTAGTAGTTTATGAGGCCTCAGAGTTGGTCGGTATTCATTCACAATTTTTGCCTTGCACTTTAACTTATAGCTTGACTTACTTAGAGTAGCTGCTGATAAATGATACATACACACCAAGTTGTGATCTGCAAGCTTGCTGTGCTAACTATCTGGACCCAAGACGTGTTTAAAATCAATGCAGGTTATGAGTAGCTGTAACTACGTAACTACTCTTCATTAGCAAGCCTGGGAGTTCTGCAGTATAAGATGTAGCTACATTTAAGCAAATTATGAATCGTATTAAGGTAAGGTCCTTCAGGATCTGGTTTGGGCTTTCTCAGGTGAAAACACTGCATGCTGAGACACTTTCACCGTGTGGCTTACCTTGGCATGCTGCAAGGGCTGCAGTGATGTCAGCTTCATTCAGGATTCCGGCGAATGCCATTTTTAACTGAGGGAGGAGAGCAGAGGACAAGTCAGTTCATCAGTTCAGCTGTAGCAAAGTAAGACAGGAGGAAACTGTTTTACTCTGAATCTGAATACTGTCTGAGTCTGTCTGCTGCACTAAAACACACAAATCAAAGTAACAGAGCTACATGTAATCTTGATTATGCCATGCAGTATATTTTATAGTTCCTCTCTGTGCGTATTCCAAGGCACAAATGATCACAAAAAAGTAGTCCAAATTTTCCAAAACCAAGCCCTCCAAGGCAAAAGATCAAATCTCCTTTGCAGCTGTGGTTGGCAGATTTTTTTCTCTCCCCCATTTGGTTCCTTTGTTAGTCCAAAGCCAAAATCTGGGCTTCTGGTGTTCAGAATCTGGACCTGTGTGGCCCTTTGCTCGATTTATATCCCAGTGCAGTGCATGAAGTTGAAGCCCTGTAACTCTCTCTGAGTCAGGAAGTAGTCTTGCCTGCACGCCTGCGGCTCCTCAGTGCAACTCACCTTAGGGTTATCTCTAAGGCTAGAGAGGATTCGCTCAGATGAATCTGCTGACTGCAGTGAAGCCCTGAGCGACTCTCACGGGCTTATATACTTCCACTCTCCCGAAATATGATGCATAGGCTATGTAATACACACTGCCCACAAAGCAGTCAAAGCAGTCGGTCAAAAAAATGTGTCCAGTAGACAGAGCTGTTCTATTTATATGTACATAAATGAAGATGCTTAAATGGTAGGCTAAGTGTGGACCCATGTGAAAAGTGCTTGATATTGCACAAGGCTAATAATATACACTGCTGATTGAGGTGAAACGTACTCTGCAGCTGGTACTACGGTGCAGAGCAGCACGGAGTGAAGAATGAGGTAAACTCTTATTGTGTGTGACAAGTTATCAGAAAGCTCAAGCAGGTTTATAGTATAGAAATTATTATTACGGAAACTTGTAGCTTTGTTTAATCGTTGTCTTTTATCTCGTACTTCTGTGATTTCTCTGTGACACACTATAGTGAAGTTAAAGTCTCTAAAATGTATAGCTGGTGTGTTAATAAAACAGTTTACATGCACCCTTGGTGAACAAGCCTTTCTCCTAAATGAGTACTGAAAGACTTCCTTAAATATGTGAAATAGTATAAATAAAATGTCTGGACCCAGATCTACCCACTTCTGACGTTATCCTAACCATGATTTCATTTCGACCCTAACCCTAACCCCTAATTCCAGATTTCAGGCCTAAGCCTTACCATGTTAACCCATCCCCAATTCTAGATCCAGGCCCTAATTCTAACTATGCTTTATCCTCAAACCCCAATTCTGGAGTCTGATTCCCATCCTGACCACAGCGATCTTAGTCCTAACTCGGATTCTGACCCTGCAGAGACACCCTCAACCCTAACCCCAACAGCAATTCTGGATCTGGACCCAAATCCTAACTGTGCTTTATCCTCGGTCATAGCAGCAATTGTTAAGTTTGACCCAAATCTTAACCCGTGTTGTCATTTTACCACAATTCTGACCCTTATCCTAACAGTGTTTTCACTTCGGTCCTAACTTTGTTCTTGTTCTTGCCTCCTTAAAAAATAGTTTTTGCAGAGAATGTAACGACGTTAACCCCAATTTAGGATGCAGAATTTAATCTTTACCTAGGGTTAGGGATTATGAGTTAGGGGTTGTTGGGTTAGGTGCTTAGGGAATTTAGGGGTTAGGGAGTCAGCGGGTTAGGTACTGTAGAGGGTTAGCTGTGCTGAAAAGCATCAGCTTTGGTGAAAATGAGTTGGTGTGTAGTTAGCCTGCATGGCTTTCCATAGAAGTCTAGTTGGTATGATTGATTATCACAGGCAGTGGTACCATGTCCAAAAACACGTGTTAGAAATTTCAGACGTTCATGTCTTAAGGCATTTAGATCTTTGGATTTTTACACCATTTGTTTACAGGAATTTATTCAAGTGCGAACTATTTCAGTGTGTTTCGGACGTTCTTTAACAACAGTAAAAGAAACTGCAAACTGTACTGTTTACACCTCGCCTTACCCAATGAGAAAATAAATTATTGCTATAGCTATTTAGTTTCAGTCAAAGAGAAGTCCTGGCAGACCACACAAACCAAATAAAACATACACCAGGCCTTAATACCATGTCACTAGGCTTCATGGCCTAAAGTGTTGTAGACAATATCAACACTTCGCACTAATAGGTTTAGTGTGAACTGTCTTGATGAATGAAGGAGGAGATGATGAGCCACAGGGACGAACTGAGAATGCTCTGATATAATAGTACATCCTTTAGCTTGCGGCTGTTTGCCAGACCTTATTTTCAGCCAATTTCTACTTATGGTGATGAAACTATTTACTGTGCTATTTTGGGAATAGCTGATATAATCTGTATCATAACCATGGCCATTACCATCTTCATCCTAACCATGCAGCAGGGGAGCCTGTGGTTGCTAAATGATTTCCTAATGATTTCTCACCCATATCCAAACAATGAATGTAAATGAGGAGCTAGTGCAGGGGAGTTTCTTTGCTTTTTATGCTCTGATGTCCAGTGCTCGCTGTCACATGCTTGTTGTACATCAGGTGGCAGTATTGAGATGCTTCTCAGACCACAGGGAATACATTTAACACAGAAATAACATACATTTTGTATGTACCAATCACTGTTTCCTATGATTGGTTCATAGGACACAAGATTAATCCTAGACCTGCTTCACAACGTTTTCTAATTTTATCACTTTTCATTCAGGTGTGCTCGTCATCTCTTATGCGTTTACATATATGCGTGTACTTCTACTTCTTGTTCCTTTTAAATCTTCTTAAGGGGTCCGTAAAAGTGATCGCTGGCCTTTAACATTTGCTGTGGTCAACTGAGGTCTCTCACCTCAAGCGACACAGCCCTAGATACTGAAACTATTCCTGCCCTTCTTCAATATCAGGCTTACATTACAAATATCTCACAGCAGGGATGAAACCCATCAAGTAAGACGGTGAATGCGAGACCGCTTAGAAACATCCCCCATCTTGATTTGAAAATGATATTCGACTTCACAGTTTATTTGTGAGACATTTGGAAAGATGGCCCTCAGTTCCACAAATTTATTCAAGTGGAATACCTAGGGCTTGTAAACACAATGAATTTGTGTTAAATTTACATTTTTAGGATGAAAATAAAGAACTAAGAAGCCTCAGGTTGCTCCAGATATGTCGCCTTCAGTTAGAAATGATCCACGTTTGTCTAAATCTCCACCTGACAGCAGAAGTTTGTTCCCTCATGCTACAGCAGAAATAGAAGTGACCCATATTCTCTGTCACTCTCCTCTGTCAGGCAGGCATTAGTGACTCGCCATCTGAGAGAAAGTTGCAAATAAATGTGCCTCACTGACAGAAGTCCTGGAGCAGAAACTTGATCCTGTCCCAGAGTTTCTCTGCTGGCACACTTCAAGCGATCCCTCTGGACGGAGCAGAACTGCAGAAGCTCTGTGAGTCCTCACTCAGAGAGCAGCTGCCTCTGGTTCAACTGCGTCCTGCCTGCAGACCTCGATCTGCAGTTCACACCATTAAACATTTCCACCCTGTGCTGGTTAAGACTAGGTTGCCAAAAAGCTGCTCGGTGACTGGTACTGTTCCAGTGAATCCTGAAGATTTTTATTACCATACGATTCCTGGACAAGTAATGCCTCTTGAAAAAGAGTAAATGCATCTGTATTTACTGTGAGTACAATCTTGAGACACTTTGTTGGATTTACATATTCTCCTACATTATTGTATTATATATAAAATAAATATTATACAGAAATCGTGTATGTTTCTGCCCCACTGTTTGTCAGAAGGAATTCATGGGCTAAGATTATTACTTTTATTGAGCTGGTGCACCAAACTTCCCAACACTATGCACACTATGAAGCAGTCAAACACACTTTTTCTTCAGTCAACCTTATCCTGCTTAATGAGTGTTGCTTTTTAATATTTTAAGAATACCAACATGAACACTTTTGTAATTTTTAATTAAGTAGATGTGGATGTGAAAAGAGTCTTGGTCATATTTGATACTGTATATTCTTTAATAGACTCTGGCAGGCTGTCCGGTGTACTCCAGACAGTTCTGGAAACATGTCACTCAGGCATCTAACTGTAGTTATTTATGTTCTAAATTCCTTTTCTTGTAACGCTGAAGTCATCTACAATCACAGCATAAAACTTTCAATTTAAAAAAAAAAAAAAATCATATTAGATCATATTAGGTCACACTGAACAAAGGATGAATTTATTATTTTTTTTAATGAAAAAACTATGTTTCAGTCAACATCTCTTTAGCTGCAAACTGTATTTGAAATAAAATGGATTGAACCTTGTGCACGCGTTGTCTAAGTGGAAGCCTATAATTTATACTGAGTTCCTTTCCCTGTGGTGCCAAACACATTTCCAGAATGACACAGTTGATTGGCGAAACCAAAGCCTTCCCCCGACGCATGGACAGGCTAGATGTTTCCTGGTGCTCAGTATAACCCCCAAAACAGCAGAGAGACAAGCCTCGCGCTGGTTATAAGCAGAACTTTACTTACATACTTACTTACATACTACTTTGGAATAAAGTATGCTTCTTTACAAACTCTTCTGGCAGGTAAAGACACGTGGCAGAGACTTCACAAGACTTATTTTATTACGTTCCATTAAAAGTAAAACAGATATTATTCTAAACACATACAATCTTTATGGAAAGAGATCTGCCACTGAGATCATCTGAAGTCATTCAGGGATCATGCAGACTTGACCAGTGCAGAAAACTCTGGGGGAAAAAGACAAACATCCAGATTAGAGAAAGACACCATGTGATACTGTGCACTTTAGGTACGGATGAAATAACTGCAGTATTATTGATTCAAGGATGACTCTTCACTTATCATTGATACTGATCATTTCTATCCACTTTGCAGTTAATGATCTAAAACGCTCACATTTAATAAAAGCGTCAAGAGAGGTGGCCACAGACCTTCTGAGTTTTGGAGCAATTATTGATGAATTATGCATCAACTGAAACAATGCCAATGAGGACGATCCCAGTTTTTCTTTTTCTAGTTTTCCACTTATTAGGGATTCAAATGGACAACTATAATGTTTTTCTGTATATAAACTAAACATACAATATTTAACTGTTATAAATTTAATTGGTGAAATTAATATTTTAAAACTAAAAAAGAATTTTTTTAGGTTTTTCCTACTCTTCGCTGTAAGCTTTATAATTGTGTATTATTCTTCACACTCAAAAAATAATTACTAATTATTCACACATTTGCGTCTTAAAAAATAAAATAAAAAAATAAAGAAAAACAATATATATTTTTTTAAATGAGCTTTTTTGGGTTCTGGGAAATGCTATTGTCCTCTAGTAGTGCAAAAGACCAAACAAAGGTCTGATAAAAAAGAAACTAAAAAGTAAACTCGTGATCAGCATCTCAGCTCAGACGTCTCACCTTCCCAGCCGATCTTCCCGTCACCATCTGAGTCTCCCTCCAGGAGAAAAGCTCGGGTCTCGGCTGCAGTCAGTGGCCTCGCTCCTTTAGAGAAGTTCTGCAGGAACAGTCTGATGAATAATGAGAAATCAGCCGTTAAAAATAAGAATATCTTCTGTATGTGTGTGTGTGTGTGTGTGTGCAGGGTTTTTGCCATACTCAACTGTAACTCATCCTGTTCTATGTAGCCACTTTTGTCCTGGTCCAAAATCTTAAAGACCCTCTCAATCTCTGTTGGATTTTTCTTGGATAAACCCACCGTTTTGAAAAACATCTTTGGGCTAAAGGAATCCTTTGCTGTAAATTAAACAACAGATAGAACATGATTAGATCCAGTCAGTTCAAATGATGATGCCCAACAGATGACAGCCAGGTGGAACTACAGTGAAATACAGAATCAGAGGCCTTATCTCCTGAATCACTCGCTTCGATCATAGGCTAAAAACCCAACCATCGACTCACCTTTACATGCATTAATTGCAGAAGTGATGTCTGAAGCTGCTAGGAGGTCGGTGAGAGCCATGGTTGTGCAGTTGATGTCGCAGCCTGGTGCAATATGTGACCACTGATGGGAAGAAAGAAGCAACCAGTGACAGTGGACAGACTTCACCCCCCAGTGTCAGAAACCACCAGTGTCCTTCTGTCTGCTGTCACCTGCAGCTGACCACTTCAGCCATCAAAGCCTACGTGTGTGTGAAAGGGAGGATTTCGCCATTGCACAGCTGCGGTTTCTAGACGGCTTTCTGCAGGGGTCAGAGGTCATCGTGGACTTATAACAGACCGTAGGCAGGTAGTATCTGTCTGTAAACAAAACAGCAGCCAGTGGGGTTATATTTGGTGCATCTGGACGAAACCTGGCTGGCCTGCGTTTCCTCTTCGCTCGTGTTTCCAGCCATGCTTGCTGCCTGCTTGTGGTTGTCCCTGGCAGTGTTTCCGCAGGCTGTAAACATCCTGTTATTATGGCCTCTGTCACTTTCAGGCTGTGCTCCACGGAGCTGCCTCCACTCACAGTCAGCTTGTTCCCACATGCGACATTTGGCTTGGTTTTCAGACACACTGTTCATTTTAAAAATATGGAGAATATCCCATTATGCTAAAATAAATCATCTTCTTTGGTAGGTTGTGGTAGTGTTCCTAACCTTACATTCTGTAATTTGTTATTTTATTATATATAATATTATATATAATAAACATCTAATTTTAAAACATTATTATACTGCATTTTATGCAAGTTGCCAGATGTATTAAATACCCATACTTCATATTACTTTTCACACTTGCATATGCTTGTATTCTAACAATAGTTTTGCTAGTGAATTCAGTTGTGTAATGTGCACATAGTAACATGTATATTAGGTATTTTGTGAGGGGCACATTTTAATAAATACAAGTAAGTTTAAAAACTTGAAAGAAGTGATCTCCTGATCCAGTGGCTGAAAGGGCTGAAAATCAGGGCTGAAAAACTACACTAATACATACAGTTAAGTGCCCATGGGTGCAGTTCCATTAGTGGCCACTTGAGGCTCGCTCTAAAGACAATCCCCATAGACGTCCACCTTAAAATGCCAACTTTACAGCAGAAATGAACTTGTTTGCAACCTCGTACAGCACTGACAGGTAATTTCTTCATTCAGTGCAACTATAAAGGGTAAATCTTTTATATGCGTCAATCAGTCATAACATTATGACCACCTTCTTAATACTGTGTAGGTCTCTCTTGTGCCTCCAAAACAGTTGTGACTCATCAGAGAATGGACATGGGCCTTCTATGTGTTTTTCACGTTTTTTGAGTTATTCCTTGCAGCCATCAAGGAGTATCATGGTCTGATCTAGGTGGCTGCTACATGTCTAAGTAACATCCACATGAATGCCTGGTCCAAAAGTTGCCCAGCAGTGAACACTGAATTGTCACTAGATAGCCAATGTTATTCACTTGGTCAGGAATCTTTGTGGTGACACCACAGAGCATTCATCCATCTTTGGATACATTCAATAATATTGTTGTTGAACTTGAATTACTGGACAAATGAAAACCACTAGTCTGGGCTGGTGGTGTTATACTGCTGATATGTGTTATGCACATCTGCACTTTCTTTTGTTACACTATAAATCAGTCAGTGTGAGTCTGTGGAAAACCCCATGGTAATATATTCTCACACTTGCAGGTGGCTTGGCAGTCTGCAGTGATTATATACAGGAAATACAGGAGTGTGGTTAGCTGGCAAAGTTTTGAAGTTTGTTCTGGCAAACCACTTCTCACAGTATCATTACTGCCTGTTGAAACTATTCTGATAATTCTGAATAGTCGTGTCTGTTCGCCCGTGCACATGTGTGAGGGGTTGCTGCGGCACTGTTAGCGCCTGCGTCACACGGGCCCTGCGAGGCAGCACGTGTGGGCCCAAGGCCTGGCCAGAGTGACGTGAGCCCGGCTTCCTCAGGATGGACCACGCTTGGGCCTGCTGCAACAAGAGGGGCAGAAGAACGACAAAAACATCCTCTGCTCCCCTCCACGCACATACCCCCCTCGGCCTTGTCCTCTTTCACGTTCTGAGGCTTGTTTTCAGGAAAACCAGACTTCCTTTGTGATGGAGCGGTGGATGAGAGGAGGAAGAGGGGGATGGGTCAGAGAGGAAAAGACTGACACAGACACAGATGGATAGGGATGGGGTGTCAGTCGTATGCACGTAAGAGATTTGGGGGATTTTGTCGACAGGCAGTTAAGGGAGTCTGAGCAACACGTAGAGGGAAAACTTCAGATCTCCCGCATTGATAGAAACTTTTTTGTCTTTTGCACCTGCAAAAAGTCTTGTCTCACGTCAGCAAACTTGACAGGGAGTGGCCTGATGTGGCAGTGGGATACATTCAAGGCAAACGGTCAGTACAAGTCAGTAGTTGGCTGGGATCTGGATCCTTCACAAATCAATCTAGGGACAATCAGCAAAGGTAAGTTTCACATGAACATATGGCAGGTTACATTATACATAAATAAATTAGTGTCTGCGATGGTTATGCCTTTGATTTAGTCGGATTACATACTCGACGTGAACCTTGTCTGTTTGAGTGAGCTTGTGGAGGTTCAGTGATTTGTTAACGGACACTTAGACAGGATGTATCATTCTCACATACTGGCTTCAGTGGGGGATTTATTGTGTGGGATTTGTCTTACAGGGAAGTTTTTCAGCGGTCAACCTGAGAGTTTTCAAACTCACACAAGATTTCATGAGAGTTTTCAAAAATATAAAATGTTGATTACATCCTCAGAGATGATTAACTGATACGTGAAGTGACTGCATAATTAGCTGATTGCACAAATGTGAATGAGGTGAGCAGCTATCATTTATTCATAGGGTTGGTGGTTCAAACCCGGGCGCATCCTTTCTGCATGCACATGTGTCCTTGAGCAAGACAGTGAACCACAGATTGCTCTCAGGCCGGTACCGTTTAACAGCTTCTGTGCCATCGGTTAGTCAGTGTGAAGGCCTTTGTCCATAAGTGTAAATACAGGAAAGTGGATTCCATTTCGTGTCTAATAAAACCGTTGCTTTAATCCAAACTATTCGGATTTCCACTCATCCGAACCAGTAATTATTTACATTTTATTAACTTTTAATTTCCTGCATGACAACTTATATTGTTTCATTAAAATCTAGTTTATTCATTTACATTACTGTAGTCTATCTGTCAGTCATCAGAATCAGAATCAGCTTTATTGGCCAGCTATGTGCACATACAAGGAATGTGACTCCGGTAACTTTTCTCTCTAGTACAGTACAGCTTAAATAGCGAATTAAGAATAAGAAATAAGAATCATTTATTAATGTTTAAATACAGGTGCAAACGTAAACGTAATGTGTCATTATCTTTTCTTATTGTGAATGTCTAGAATGAGAGGCAAATACATTTTGCCCAGGTTTCTTTAACTTATTGACTTTAGCATGAATAAATACACACGGGGTGCAAATCTGATGTCAGGATTGGGAGGACACAAAAGTGATTGTTTTTTTGCCGGTATGCAACTCATACCGTGCCACCATAAATCACAACTATGTATGTATAGGCTCGCCATATCATTCAAAAAGTACCTCACAGGGAATCATTTATTGTGCCCATCCTTTTTGTACATTATGTGTTTTACATTCTTTTTAGATGTCTAAAATGTGAAGAATGTGAATTCTCAAAATACATTTGTTCAGTCTCAAATTGAGGTTATTTTTATGTCCCCTCTGGGATCTGCACCCATGAATATATATTTATATAATACCTGTTGCAATCATCAGTTCAGTGTCACTGCTGACACAGTAAATTACTTAAAATTGAAATACTGCGCACCTACGATGAAATACAAGTGCATTGTTTCAGTTTTGTTTGTTGGTAAAGCACACTTTCTGCACGTTCCAGCAGCTCCTTTGCATTCATATCTTTTCTTAGATTTCGAAGTCCCGGCTTGAACTTCATATTTCACCCTCACTTTAATAACTGTCCAAATGACATTTCAAACTGTGGAAACTGCAAGTGTTGATGTTTTTTTATAGCCTGTGGTCATCAATTAACGTTCCTTGTAGGAGCCTTTGTTTATTTACTTCCGAATGACAACTTGTGACCTGCCTCTTGAGTCCTAATGTATCAATTCTGACACATTGACACATGTTTGAGACTTTACAGGTTTATGTGTTTCCAACCATGCACATTAATGTCATTTAAGACATTTTTATTTCTCATTTCAACTAAACTTTTTCTCCCTTGTTTCTCACATATGCCCTAATGTTTATACATGTAAGTATGGCATTAAAAAATATGTGCCACAATGTTATTGTGACCTTCAACCTACTCTGTATGGAAAGAATTGATGTTAAACAACGCGTGTCAGACTACAGTCAGTCGCTCTGTGTGTAGTGCTTCAGCAGCTATTCATATTGGAGGCCATTTTAATTCCGATAACGTCATCAGCTCAGACTTAATGTCCCTCTGCATGCTGACCTGACTCTTTAAGTCCTTCGCTAGTGTCTGAAATGTCCTCAGACAGAGACAGAAGACAGACATCCGTCCATGCATCCGTAAAGAAAGTGGACGCTCCTTCCTTCTCCTGGTCTCGGTTTCTTCCTTGACTATTTCTAACTGACCAGCTGTGGTGTGGGCATGCCAGTGACACATTCGGCCAAGACACCCCCTCCTTTAAGCTCCGCCCACCCAACCCCCGTCTTTACAGTTTGGTCTCACTCCTCTCCTTTGGCACGGGCACTGTTTCAGGCTTAAATGTGCAGCTTTCATTGTGCATATGCATGTACTGTATAGTTTCCTGTCTCTTCTGTTATCAGTTTTGACACCATGCATCTACTGTATGCACCTGTTTAGTGTATCCATTTATCTGTCCATGTGTGAATCTATTTAGTGTGTCACCCCATGTGTGTTGCCTTTCTTTCTTTTTTTTAAATGCCTTACATTCTTTATTAATAATTGGTTAATTTAGCAAATCGGAAAAATTGCTAAAAAAATTAAATTAAAAGAAGAAGAGGTGAAGAAACCACGGTTTGCCGGTCTGAATCCCTTCATGTGCTTTGACATGTAAATATTACTCAACAGCAGTAAACATATACTGTAAGGTAATATATGGTGAACTGTAAGTGAACTGTGAGATAACGCCCAGGATAGCCCCTTACTGTAAACTTCGATTTGATTGACAGCTATATGTGGCGGTCACGAATGGGCCAATGAGTTTGTGGCATCCCGACTTAGCTAGCTAGGTGAAGCTAGCAAGTAGCTAACTCCAACGTGACTCGGGAGTGTTCGCATTCTCGGCCGTGAGGTGAATGAGGTCCAGTGCAATCTGAATCTAAACATGTTCATGTCAAGTGGAACAGAAAGTATAAGTGGTTGGAGTGTTTACATCATCGGGCAACTCAAGATGGCTGCCGCTGCTCTTGTTGCGCCACTACAATTATTTTATAAACACTAACAAAACAGGCTGACCCGAACCACAGACATCTAACATTTAGCTTAAAACATTAATTGTTAATTCAGACACGAGCAAATTCGATTTATCTTTTTAAAGTTTTAAATTATTATCTTTGACATGGTGCTGCAGCTGATGCTATACTGTCTTGTTGGATATGCAGAAGCTAAAAAAAAAGAAGCTATTTGGGCTACTGTTGAATACGGCATGATCGCATATGGTTTTCATCTATTAAGAGGTATCTAAAAAAAAAGCCGTCATTGTAGCAGACTGGCGCTGTTCTCATGTAAGTGTGCTAACTAGCTTAGCATAAATACTGTAATCGGGGAAGTTGACTCTCTTCAAAGGTAACAAAATCTACGCGTTAGCATGTCTAAGTTGACTAATTTAGAAAGTATTACTGCGGATTATTTGTTTATTAAAAACTAGTATGAAAATGACAGGACAAAATGCACTACAGTAGAGGTAGATTAAAGGGAATTAACAGACCAAGCCAAGAAATATTCTTACAGCACATAATCCACCATGTTTCTAGTTTGTATTTTTTCTTAACCTCAACCTGTTGCTGAGGCTAGCTTTGAATTAATCACACATCTGATCAATCTGCAATATTTCTAAGTAAGACCTCTCAGTCCAAGGAGTGCTGCCTGTCCTGGCATAGGAAGGCAGCAATAAAATAGTGTTGTGGTCTGTCTGAGCCCGTGGAAACATAATCCTCTTCAGCCTGGCAGACTTCAAAGATGAAATGTATGTTAAATTCAGCGAAATGTAACCATTCCCATGTCCTTATGCCTGGCCGCTCTATTGGTCATATGTTTGAGCTGTAACTAAGGGCCAATCCAGGCTCATCACATTTTTGACTCGAGCGCGGTTGCTGCTGTGCAACTGGATCTGGGCCTGATGAATTCCAGTAAGCTCGGGATGCAAGTGATAGGATCTGTGCTGAGACGGGACCGGGTGGCTGAGCGGTTTAGGAGGGAGGAGTGAGGGACTCCCTCAGGCGCCTCTGAAGAGAGGATGATGTTGGGTGGCTGCTGCAACGACTCGGGACATAGAAACATACATGCTGATATACTGACAAGACCTTTCCTGAAATACACTCGGACCTTTTCTTTTTGCCACTGAGTCCGGACAGCGGTTACTGGGAGCTACGTGCTAAAACTAGTCTGCTTATAAAAGTGATGGTTTGACACGATGAAAGCACAGGGTCCTGTTTCTAGTTCCTATAGTGTGAGGTAGTGTGATATACCCCTCAGCAGTGCCTGATTCCCAAATAAAGACATTTATGTGTATTCCAAGGCCACAGGTCTCTGTAAACCTCATCAGATTTAAGATTAGCCGCTGAAACAGATCTGCTCTTATCTGATCGGGGCTGTGTAGGTGTAAATGAGAGCTCTGTCAGCGAGCGCTCAGACTCAGCTCCTCCATAAACACTTCAAACTAGTCGAGGAGTCCCACAGCTGCCCCAGACCGTGCATGCTGGAGTGCGTGTGCCTTTGTGTGTGTGTTGGTGTGGGTCAGAGGTCACACTCTGGCTTTTCGCCACTTTCACCACCGGCTTTGGCCTTCCTGCATTCCTGGCATTTCAAGAAAATTCCTCCCAACATGCGTGCAGCCTTGTGTGTGTTAGCTTAGCTGCTCCCTTAGCCGTGGTCTGATTACAGGACAGGATGAGGTAAGTGTGTGCATTCACAGGGGCAGATACAGAAAAGTGACAGACAGGTGCAAGTCATCACCACAGCTTTTAGTAGCAGGCTGATAAAAGGGTTTAGTGTTAAAAGATGCGGTCCACCTCTCTCTGTGCTGTGTGTTCAGGAGGACCAGTGTTAAACACACACATTAAAGGAAAGAAAGAAAATACTTTTCTGAATCACAGCTCCAGCAATGCCGTCACTTTTACCAACATGGTTCACAGTTTGTGCGTCAGGGTGTGAAACCCTCATTGCCCTGAGTGAAGAATTTATCTACTGCCATCCAGTGGTACAAGGCTGCACCAACAAATGTTGTAGAGACGGCTTTAACTAACACAATGGCAAGGTTCCTGTTCTCTGTAGTGCATTTATTATTTTTCTGTCCAGCTGTAATAGCACACAGACACAGCAAAACAACAAACTTGGTTCCTTTATTGTCATCTACGATAAAACACATTTTTTTTTAATGTTTTCATGTCATGGTGTATGGCACTGCAGAAGCTATTTATATCTTCTACTTTAAGTAAATGTAAAAAAATGGCAGTGAAAGTTCTGCTTTTAAAATCTTACTTTACAGAAATATAATTAGTAAATTGTGCTTAAATGATCAAATTTGTCATTTATTGCTATTACAGTCATTATTAAAGCACCTTTGAGTATTTAAATGTTATTGCTGGACCATACATTTGATTGACAGTTTAGTCCGGTGGGTTTGTTCCCTTTAAAGGGTCCCAAAATTAATACAGGGTTGCTGGACAATCTGACGGCTGCCACTTAAGTGTAATGAAGTAAAACAAAAATAAAAATCGTAAATTTGTGCCTCAAAACTGGATTTAAATTACTACTTGAGTGAGCTTTTTTTCCACTAGCAGTCTTTCTGAGGACTGTCGCTCAAAAGGTCACAGTTGAAACTAAAATCCGTGAAATTAAGAGCTGTGTGTATTCCACGTCTATATACAAGTTTCATATCATCCTGTGCATGACTTTCTGGTTTACACCCAAATAGACAGAAAATGAAAAACACCTTTGTATGTGAACATATATGCAACATATCAATCTCTTCCTCTGTCAGGAAATGGATCTTTTGTGGTGACTGACGATGTAATTAATGATAATCCACTTTCTTATATCACCATAAAATGAGTAAATATAGTCACACACACACACACACACACACACACCATCCCCCAACTGAATCCTCCCACTCGCCCTCCATGCGCAGCTCTCTCTGATCCTATATCTGTCTGTCTACGCTTTTTTGATTCAAACTCACACTTCTCCCAATACGGCAGTGCCCTTGGCAGCCGCGGTGCTGGATCAGACCGGCAGTGTTCCCAGGTCTGGACTGGGGAAGAGCAGGTGTACTGCTGTCAACAGAGGCTCAGAAATACTCGGCCTGCGATTGGAGATGGATTAACTGTCAGCAAACACTTTTCAAATTCCCAAGAGAAAAGTCCCTACAGAGGGAGTGTAAGAAATCTCTCTCTACTGTGCGCCACATTCAGTGATAATCTGCGACAGATGACCAATTCATGGTTCACAAACAGACACAGCATAGGCTTCTGCTGCAAAACAACAGTTTAGTTATTACTGAAGCTACACCTTAAACCAACAATGTGACATATTTACTACTCTTTATGCTGTTATCGCAGTCTCACATTTCACTCCCTCTCTGCCTATCTCCTCTGCAGCTGTGAGATCCCCCTGTGTCCAAATAAAGACTGCAAGCGGCCCTACCAGCGCCCTGAGTGGACGTCGCGTTTTCACTGTGTTACCCACAGTGCTTTGCCGTGCCCCATTCCACTGGACAGTGACTTTAGAGACCGGAGCTCCACATGTCCCCTGCTCAGGCCTTGAGCACGGTGTATTTGGCATGCTCAGAATAAGCCCAATGATCTCCAATTACCCTCCTCTCAGGGATTGTTTGGTGTCACTTGCCGTGTGGATATGATGATTCTGCTCCCACAGTGTAAAAGGATAGTTCCACAGTTCTTTTGGCATGTACTGTTACAACTCAATTGGAGCAGTAAGCTACAGTGATCCCGACCCTGTCAATTATAAAATTCAAGCTGTTTCAAGCTACAAGTGTTACCTCGATATTTGCTTGTTCTCACCCTCTTAACTATTGCAGATGCATTCTATCTCACCTTTTGATAAGTGAGGTTTCCACATGAGGCAGGGAATTGTGCAGCTGGTCTGCCGGCTGCTTGGAAACCAAATAAACCAGGATGGCGTTTAGGCAAAAGAAGTAAAGTAGTAGTAGGATATTCAGCGCTTTATCCTGCTTTAAGAAACTACAGCACCTGATAGGATATAACTATGAAGCTTCTTCATGGTCACTCAGAAGGCTTGAAACCAAAGCACTCATTCATCTGACACTTGGATGCAGAATCTGCCGACCTATCAGATTTTGAGAAACTCAGACAGGACACATCCATCATTGCTGTAATGTGAAAATAGAACGTGAAAGAGACCGGAACAGGCTCACATTTTGTGCCAGTGAGAAGGCTTTCTGCTCCGCGGCTGTATCACATCCTCACATGCACTGCTAAGTCCGGGGAAAAAAGCGTTGACCATACTGAAATACTGTACTGCAAGCATTCAGGGTGCACCGGCTGACCTGATATGGGTCCACAGGTGCAGGTTGCCGTGTGACACCATGCCTGAGAAGGACGGCTGCGACGGGGATAAACTGAGCCGAAGGTGGAATTCTGATTTGGAAACACCATCTGTCCATCTCTTTGTCTCTTTTCACATATTTTATTTTATGTTTTGCTTTTAAACTCCTCCATTATCTTTCATGTGTTCCTCTTGAGAACCAGAGATGGACTGAATGGTGACGCTGGCGCCTCCTGGGAACAACATCCTGATGCTGTCTGGGTGTGTAAAGTGGAACTCCAGCATCAGTGATTTTGTTGCCAGTGGGAGGACTAAAGCTGCCGGAAAGTCGCAACAAATTAGCAGAGTTGTGGAAGTTACATGATGATAGGAAATTAATCTGTAGCTCAAAGTTGAAGAAAACGTGCAGTAGCAGTGTGGATGATAGCAGGTGTAATCATATTTATAGCTCCATGATACAGCAGCTGCAGCAATGTAATGTGTAATCTTTTAGTAAAAGTCTCTAAAAATTATAGCAACAGAAGAGGTTACATATGTGCATTTCAGGACTTGTATTTCATTATTATCTTATGATCTGATCTATTTTTTAGTCCGTTTCTTTGCCTCTCAGTGTTAGTTTCTGCTGCCTGCTATTCCGCCTTTGTCCTCTAGAGGGAGATAATGTTCATGTTTGAGACAAAACTGAAAAGCTCATTCCCACAGGATTTAATTGAACATTATGCAACTGTCTCATATATTGTGATTATCAGCATTATTATTATTATTATTATTACTACTAACAACGACTATGCATGTCTTTAATCAATGTAATTAACCCCGTCACTGATTTTTTTTTTTTTTTTTTTTGTCATACTGAGCTTTTATTTTGGTGCCTTCTCTTTGAAGTTTACTTCCTGGTTGGTGTGTTTCTACCTAGTATATACAGTCAATGGTTCCTACAGGAGTGCACACATGAGGGGACAAGGGAGAGAGGGGAGGCTGTTATATGGCATTATCTGTGTTGCAAACATTAAACTTATTTGGAAAATGTCTGGTTCACTTACCCTCGCCTGTATTATCTTTTTTTTTTTTTTTTTTAATGTAATAAAATTAAAAGCTCCAGGAAGACAATAACATGCATTAGTGCTGCACATTAGCACTGCCCCCTTTCATCCTGTTTGTAAGGATTCACCACCGAAATACCTCATAATCAATCTTTGGTTTTCTGTCTTGGGGAAAAAATAAACCTACTGGTGGTGTTTGTTCCAAAGAAAGAACAAGAAACAGAGAGAAACATTAATCCAGCAAACCTTCAGCTGAAACCACCTGGCAACATGGGTGTATCAAGACTGTACAGCTTGAAAACCTAGCTGAGATATAAAATACAGACGAAATAAGATGAGCCCAGGTATTAGTAACGACTGCAGCTGAAACAGTATGACCTGAGACACTGAGGAAGGACATGACATGAAAGAACCCCAAAATGCATTATGTCAGTTTAATGTGGCTAAAATAGTTCACTATTGAAGTACTGGATCATAAGAGACCGAATTTTAAAAAATAACTGTCTAAATCAATAGAGGCTGAGCTATTCGTCTGGCATTCTGCTTCCAGTGTCATGTAGAAAAACACTGGCTCATTTCCCATCATGCACCTCAGCAGTGTCATTCATTATCCCCTCCCTGTTCCTTGAAAGCCTGTTTCTTTCAAACTCTTCTCATTACGTTTGTGTTGCAGTTTTTTTTTCTTTCTTGAACATAAAGCTTGAAGCAATACACAGATAAGATGGGACTTATCTGCAGCGGTGACAAACAAACTGCCTCTCGTGTGTAAAGTTGACTGTCTGATCCATTAAAATACAGTTTGGGTGCGTTAATAATAAACAATTTACTCTGTCCAAGACACAAGAGTGTGTGCAAGTTAATACAAAAAACAAAAAAAAAATGCGTACATTTCCTTGCAATTACTTACGATTGACATAGTCCCTACTATATTTGTTAATGTATAGAAAATGTATGTATTTCTGTGCATTGTTACTGAACAGAATCGCAGGATGTGTTATCATATAGTTACCCAACAAGCTATCTGATCATTCATTGATTCATTCATTTTCTCATTAACGTTCTGTCTGTCAACACAGTGCTGATGTGGACTGTTAATAAGATGAATGACTGTACTGCAACCAGACTGACTGTATATCACGGTGACACGTACACTCTTGTTGTTCCCCATCAGTAAGGCAGCTGTGCAACATTAGACCAGATAAGTTATTGATCTCCATCTTGCACTCTGCAGCAAGAAGGTCAGTAGCCTCCGGGGAGTGTACTGTACACGTGAGCTCTTCGTCCTTTCCCTGTCCTCACATCCCTCTCCTCTTCTCCACCATTTCTTTCACCCCTCCCCACACCCCAGTTTGCCCCCGTCACCACCACCACCACCACCAACCCCCCCCCCTCTTCTCTGTGCATCCCTCTGCCTCTGTCTCTCTCCATATGTTCAGCTCGTCTCATTCGGCGTCCCATGTAAGCCTGCCCGCAGTGATAGCGGGGCGATGACTGGGGCTCGCAGGATGCAAGGTAGGAAAGGGAAGTGTGTTGTGCATGGCAGATGCAGACTATGTTGCAACACATTTCTGCAGCGTCATGGTGCAGCACGCTTCGAAGCAGCGCATATCAGTATCAATTGATAAGTTCTCTATGTTTTTGCAGAGGCAAAATACTTCATGGGTGGGGCCACTCTGGTCATTTCTCTAGACTGTTTGAATTGGCTTTCTCAAAGGAGATGTGGTGACAAAGGAAGAACAAAAAGGTATCACTTATATTTTTATTACTAATAGTTTGTGAGTATAACACCGAAGATGTGGTATTCTGTGTCTTTCTCTGTGTCTGTGTTAAGACTTCAGCGTCTGTGTTTGTGGACTGGCTGTTTGGAAAATTCTTGTATTCTGTTTTATTCCAGAGCCCCTCACCTGTTACACAGTGATGTGTTAATTTACCTGAAACAGGGCAGATTAGAGGCTTTAAGGCCTGCTGCATGCGTGTGTGCGCATGTGTGTGTGAGCCCATACAGTAGTGCGTGCGTGTTTGTGTGTCCTTTCACATCCTTTACGTCACAGCTGCTGTGAGTCAGCTCCTCTCTTCCTTTCCTGAGTCACTCATCCAGTGGTTGCCTGGTTACTGCAGAGCGACGAAAGTTTCCTATTGCGTCTTTGTCTCGGGCGGATGGATGGGCTCCGATATTTATTCAGGCTCGGGAGCGAGTGGCCAAATAATGTATGTGTTTGTGTGCACGCGTGCATTTGTGTGCACCGTTTCATCCAATGGACAGCGGCTGACGAATCAGTTTTTAGTACATCCTGTTGTTAACAGACACGGAGGGGCTGCCTGTGCAGGAAAAGCAGACACTGACCAGGAATTGCAATTAAAGAGAAGGTTAATTACATTGTGTTTCATTGTTGTTGCAGTTTGTCAAAATTAGGTTTATTGAAGCCATGTTGAGAGCAGGGGGCTATATTTCTTGATCCTGTTGCATAACTCAAGGGCAGCAGGATGCATCGCTGTACCATCAACCATCAACTAACTGCCCTTTGGCATTCAGTCACTTTAAATATGTAAATTACTGTCACTGTCAATTATAGTACTTTAAATTTAAACCCTTCCATTTATTGCAATGTCAGATAAATAAAAAAAATGGAGAGAACATCCCTGCTAGGCAACTGTCGATGTCTAGATGCCACAGGGCCAAAACTTTAGCAGGCTAAAGAATGGCTATTGTTACGTGGGAATGACATATATCCAAAAAAATTCCTCATGCACTGGCCTATAAAAATATTACAAAGAAACGTATGACTAAATAACAATATACACCGATCGGCCACAACATTAAAACCATTAAAGTAAATAACTTGACCATCTTGTGACAATGTTCTGCTGGGAAACTTTTGGACCTGCCATTCGTGTAGATGTTACTGACATATAGCACCCACCTAGACCAGACCAGACATCCTCACCCCATAGCAATGACACTCCTTGATGGCAACATTCATCCCGAGCAGGATACAGCCTGACACAGATATGCAAATAAAAAACAGCCTTTAGGACCAACTCAAAAAACTTGAAAAACAGCACAAGGTGTTGAGCTGACCTTCAGACACCTCTCACAACTGTTTTGGAGGCACAACTGAGACCTACACAATACTAGGCAGGTGGTCATAACGTAATACCTCATCATATCGTACGAACTCTTCTCATGAACACAGTACACACAAACTAGTGTTAAGGCACCATAAGACCTAGTGCATGCAACTATGTTAATATATAGCTGGGTTCGGTATTAGGCCTCTACTGCTAGTTTACTCAGTCCGTCATTGTATGCACTGTGTTCGCGGTGCAACATGCGGCTGAACATAAAATGGGAATAGAAACAGCATTCAAAGTTGGATAAACTAGGGGAGAGAGACATGAAACCCCCTCATTAAGTCTTTGTGAATCATTCACGTAGGGATGACGAGCTCCATTTGTGGATGCCCTCCAGTCAGACGCTGCAGGCTGGTGAGGAGAAACGGCCGCTCATCTACTTCTGTATCAGTGATCGAAGAGGAAGCGCCGCCCTAAAGTCGTGGTGGACCACTGACTGCAGATCAAGCTCGGTAACAAGATCATCAGCCTTCTCTCTCTCTCCTCGATACTGTTCACTACTCAGAGAGCCTATCCAACAACCAACATTTACTTCTCTAGCTCCTTTTGTTACAGATTTCTCAAAGGAGGATGCTTGGACAAGACTTATATTAAACATGCGCGACATTATCAGTTTGATCGGTAAAAATTTAAACATGGCAACCCAGCAGGATACGATCACAATGGACAACAACAATAGGTTTATTATAGTCTGTGATGACGCCATACCAGAACAACTTATTGACAATTATTCCACTCAGGATTGTGGGACATTGATTGGGCATGTTGGTTGTCAAATGTCTATGGATTTAAAAAACTCCACTGACCAGTGGCCCCTTAGTCCCAACCACAGCTCTGAAGATGATCAAATTGGAACTGCTATTAAAGACAATTTAAATACACGCAACATGAGAAGCCTTCTGAAATCCTGTCAGAACAACAACAACGATCCAGGGGGATCACCTGGAAGGAATAGAAATGTGAAAATGAAGAAGAGTGTGTCCTTCGATGAGGATGTCACGGTGTACCTGTTTGATCAGGTACTGGTCTCCTGTTTTACTTTCTAGCTGTGGGTGGGTGCTGGGGCGTTTTGTCCTACTGGGATATATAAAGGCTCTTAAATAGTTTTGAGAATAAGATTTTAATGAACTTAAATATTTATCAGTTGTTTTACTAATTTAAACTAATTTCACTGTTCCAAATTTTAGGAGAGCCCCACTCTGGAGCTGCACCCTGAGCCCTGCACATCTATGCCAAGCAGCAATTCCTGCAACCTACCAGTTGTCTCACTGGAAGACAGTGGTAATATTTTGTCCATGCAACCAATTTTGCTTCCTTCCTTTAAAAAATATAAACTTCAAAATACACATCCACACCGAATTACTTAAAGCTACATTTCAGAACTTTACACCCTCCTTCTGGCAGTGGGTGCAATTACACAGTTTATAAGTGTTCACGCGTGAATGCGACATAAACCTACAGTCCCTCAGTTCCTTCTTTGTAGTTAGTGCGCCTCAGTGAGGAAAGGCCATCCCAATATTTTTCCCTTTTTATCTGAAACTTTGGAAATTTCCAAATTCATAGAACCTCAGTTACCACTGTTTGCCCTCTAAAGGTTTCAGGATACTGGTTTTGTTTGTTATTCCCATCCCTTAGCTTTGGCAGACAGGAACAACACCTTTGACACGCCCCATAATACCTGGTAACTCACAGATGCATCCAGACCTGATTAGCTTAATCAGCAATGTGTGAACTCGTTTGTCAAAGGCCTGAATGGAACATTTCTATTTAAAACATTTGCACTAAAGCTGTAAAGACCTTTAATGACTTCATAAACCATCCAATATTATGCAAACTACTGTTTCTCATTTTAGTGACACTGCAGCAGACCTTCTGTTATATAGTCTTCATCAGTTATCTACATTATCTACTTTAAACAAAGGCCCGTGACAATGTAACAAGATCCGGGTGGGACACTACAAGGCTTAGCAAACTTTTTAACACTTTGTACCCATAAGCTGCAGGCTATTAACAGTTCATCATCACTTGTTACACATGTGGTTGGTTTTGCCTACAGGCTTGGAGTGGGATGATGACTTCTTGGCTGACTGCCACTTTCAGCACGACACCTTTTCCCTGCCACCACGGAGCTGGACGCCTCCGTCCAGGCCAGAGCGTTGCTGTCTTTCCCAAACCTGCCTGTTCCTCACCTATGTCACAGAGTCAGACCTTGAGCTGTGAGATAAAGGGTGAGTGGCACACATACTGAGTGTTGATTTCCATGATGCGGCTGTGGTCAAGTAAGGCCCTTCTGTCACAACGCCTGCCTTCAGCCAAAGGCCAGTCTTGCTGTCACAGTGGCCTAATGTGACATCCACACTTGTTTTTCTTTCAGACCGCCAGCCTTGGTCTAATGGAAAAACTGAGTAACCGTCCAGATCGCATCTCTTCACCTCTAACTCATCTCCCCTCCCCCCTCCCCTTTTTATGATGACTCAGGGATTTTAATGGCCTTTTTTATTCTCTCTGTGCTCCAAATGGATTCAAAGCACTTGACGTTCATGACATCACAGCCGGGCAGGACTGTGCAACAGTGTATTCAGCTGTCGCGGTTGTTGGTATGACACGATTGCTTACTGTGATGTGGTCATAGTTGCCTAACAGTCCTGGTACCTTTCCAGCTGCAAACCACTCCGGATGTTATTTTTAATGCCAGGTTGCGTCCTTGGACCTCAACTGGGATAGAGTTAGTGTAACAGCATTGTGTCAACTTGCATCAGCTCAATACCAGGAACACCTTTCTAGTGTCTGAAATCACACTGATGTGTTAATTTTAATGTTAAAATATAAAGAGTATACGTTGTTTATTTAGTTTGTTTTGCTCAAACAGAGCATGCTTGTGGAGGTCCTGTTTGCTTGCCTCATTACCGAAGTGTATTCAGCTCAGAATTTATCAGCAGCTGTGACAAAATAAACAGTCTAAGCCTTAGGGCCAATGGAGGCAGAAACTGAGCAAACTAAAAGTAATAGATAATGTTTCCACAGAGCACAGCATCAGCGAGGTTTGGTTGATTAGATACAATGTACCTGAGGAGGAAAGGAAAGCTGGCAGGAGCAGTCTCGGTGTTCACAAGCACATACACGTCCATGCCATGTTTCCATCACTTCAGAGGAGGTTAAATTCCACTCAAGCCAAGTCTTTGGCCTACATTTTTAGGATTTGGGCAATGGGGACTTGCTATTCGTCCCTATAAAATGAGTGTACCACTTCAACTGCATGCATTAACCCCTAACCATAATCTTATTGTAACCTTTAGTCTAACACCAAGACTTAAGAGGCTTTAAATCTCAAAGATTTGTGGGAAGAACGAGACAAAATGTCCCCATAATGTCAGTTTTCCAAAAACAAGACCACACACACACACACAAATATTCACAGGCTGTTCAAGGACATGGAAAACCAAAACCAAAAGGTGTTTGCTTCCAAGAGCTGGGAGCGTCCCACCTGTAGCCTGTAGCTAGCCTATATTATGTGCTATCCCCACAAGCAACATGTTGTTGTATTGTATCATGCCATATTTTTTCTATTACTTCTTGTCTTTTTTCTAAAGTTTATTTTAAGTTTATAAATTGGATACATTGGCGTCCTTTAAGCTAACGCGATCATGTGTCTTTAATTTGCTGAGTAAAAGAGGAACGTGTCAGTTATTCTGTTTTAGCAACTACTGAACAAACACATATATATATGTTTTTGACTTTCTTGCCCTTAATTCATTAAGAGTGTGTTTACTTACTGCTTGTTAAACCGCTTATAACATATCTGGTAAAGCTGAGCTTATTAGCTGCTAGCTGATTTTTATTTTATTTTTTCAGAATATATTCAGTGACATTATTAACTTTCCAAAGTCCTGACTTGTGAATTTCACAACAACTAATTTTTCAGATTATTCCGAGATGAATGAGCAAACAAAACAGAATTTTTAAATGTTACATTTTAGAAAATCACAAGGCAATATACTGATCTTATACTATAAACCCAGGCCTCATTTTTGCCTCCACCAAAAAGGGGTGTGGGCAGCATCAGCAGCAGCACATTGCTTTTAAAGGTACAGATGCACAAATGGCCTATTTGGAACCCAGCTGAGACATTTAAAATGGTTATGATGTGGGACCTTTAAGTTAGAAGATCCATTTAAATGTAAGATAGAGGAAGCAATGTAAAATAGGTAAAATATTTTTGAATGTATCAAAATGCTGTAATAGTTATACAGTAGATGGCATGTTGTGGGACTTTATTTACCTAATGACTATACTGTACCTCATTACCATAACACCTCCCAGTTTCTGTGGCCCACTATCTAAGGTAATAAACCCAACTGCCAACAGATGAGTTGGGCTGCCAGGGTAACACAGACAAAGTGGGATTACTGCAGGCCGCACATCCATGCGAGGAAGAGCTGTGATAGTCATCATATGAGAAGGCTAATTACAATCTTCTGCCATTATTAGTGTGGTATGTTTGTTGAGTTCTACTGTAGTGTGAGGCTGTTTGTTAGCCAGCTGTTTGCCTAGGGCCTAGTCCATTTCTCTCAAACTACAGAAGTCATTCTGTACAAAAACTTTAGAAACAGTTTGTCTGGTAAAAAGCAAATATTGTGACATAGTTTAAATGAGACCTGCTTCTGTGCATTCAGTTGTAGCCTGGAGGACTGTATTCAAATGCAGCAGCAGCAGCTGATAAGCCACAATGGAAATTATGTTAACTGTTCAGAATAGCTAACTTTACTGCTTGCATTTGGTGAAAAAGTTCAAAATCCCCTCTGCTGTTTTGCTGTGAACCAGTCTTTTAGGAAAAAGGATGAATGGAAAAATAAATGATCACATCTGAGAAATGTAGTAGAGTTTTATAGTATATAAAACGTCATTATAGTGGATCTGTTGATCAGTTATGTTCAGTTAAGTCTTCCACCACAAGGAAACTAAAAAGTCATTTTATATGCTTTAGTTTATTTTATAAAGGTGTAATTCACATAAAATAAATCTAAACAGAACAGGGACGTCTCAGTTACTGTTACCCTTTAAACCCTTGGTGTTTTGCATGTCAGCTTGAAATTTGCTGCACTTGTGAGCAATGAAGTGTGAGAACCAGGAAATGCAAACATTTACCTTTAGTTTGGAAAATTAACTGTAAAGCCAAAAAGTGAAGTTATTTTTATTTATTTATTTATTTTTAAGACTGGTTTTAATGTCAACTACTTTTATGAAGATACTATTTGCACACAACAATGTGTCAGTATAAGTTTCATTATTAAAATTTTCAATTAAAAAAAATATCCATGGTGGTTCTCATTCATTCATCCATCTCCTTAACCGCTTGGCCTTGAAGGGTCGCGGGGTCATGCGGATTCTCATTCCACTGATTTCTTTTATATTGTCTTTTTTTCACATCCAATTCTTTTCAAACCCAAACTCTGCACTTTTTGACACACATGCACTCCAGTTTGTGCTATAAGTTCATTTGTAAAGTCTAATTAATATAATATATTTGTGGAGTAAGGCGACTGATTTCTGGAGGCCCGTAGGTTTTTTTCATTTTGCTGTATTTACTTGCGTCTCAATTGACTTCAACAGATTTAAATTCTGTGGATTCAAAAACGTAATTGTGCATCCCTGCTTTGATAACGGATCAACTATGCTAATTATGACCACCTTCGCCATGTTTTCTATATTTTTTAGGCAGATGTTCTGATTCGTACTAGTTTATTCTGCAGAAATAACACATTAACTTGAATGCTAAATTAAGCTAAGTGCTAAATTAAGCTTAACTTAGAGTTACAGTTATCATAAGAGTTGATTAATTCAGTTTTGAGCTATCAAATGACCCCCCCCCCCCCCCCCCCCCCCCCTCCAAACCCGAGTCCACTTTTTTATTTTAAAAAGAAGAAAAAAAGAAGTACATCTGTTGTTTAGTTAGTTATTTATACTTTGACCTTGATTGTCCCTTCCAGGGCACCGTAATTGCCCATTTCGCTCAATTATTAATTTTTTTTAAACTATTTAGCATTGCTAAGAACCGTTCTGAATTAATAAATATAAAACTAATTTCATGTACATTATTTTTCCAGTAGAAGAGTGCTTTTAACTCACATCAAGTCCTGTTAATAAAATCCTACAGCAGAGTGAAATACTGTTTCTCCTAGTCCCCCTGTGCTACATACAGTATATGCTGGCAAGACACACACAACTAGGCTACTATAACAGAATACAAAAACTCTTCTTAAGAAAATAGTAATATTTTAATGCAAGTGAGCTGAATACTTGTTCCTCCTCTAGCTATGATTCAAAACCCGTTTTTTTTTTTTTTTTTTGCAACGCTCTGACATTTACTGAGGAC
Organism: Planiliza haematocheilus; assembly: GCA_005024645.1. NCBI lineage: Eukaryota > Metazoa > Chordata > Actinopteri > Mugiliformes > Mugilidae > Planiliza > Planiliza haematocheilus. Next base: position 8,379,654 of record SRSE01000365.1, on the reverse strand, counting down.
AGAGCTGGAGAGAGAGAGAGAGAGGCCTCTCTGATTGGCTGAGCAGCGCGACGTGTACATCAGTCAGCTGCAGGTAGCCCACATGTGACAGTTATCTGTGTGTGTGCGCTGCACGGCGACACACTGCTGCTGCTGCCGCCGCTCTCTCCGCTCTTTGATTGACTTTGTGGCTCTTATAATGTCCGACAGCATGGCGACGCTTTTTCTGTGAACGCTCGGGAGGAGGAAAAGTAGCTGAACTTGCAAGGTAAGACTTGTCCAGCCCGCTGCGCGCTCTTTCATCCACTTCCACGGTTCCTGGTATTGAGTTCGACTTTCGGTTACAACATCACGGTCGAGGTGATTAAACTGAGGTTAGGGAAATAAAGAGTGGTGGTGGTGATGCAGAAACACAGAACTTTTTTTTCTCTAATCTATGCAAAACAGCTTTATCGTGCCAATTTTAATAACAGTATATTTGATAGTATGGTTTAAACAGTATTGCATTGCTTGGGGATCCAAAACTAAAGAATATTTTAACATATAAAAAAAAGTGACTTAAGTACTGATGAGTTGGAGCCTGTGTTTGAAGGCTTGAAGTGAGGCTGAAGAGCTGTGGGGGTAAATGTGCTGTTGCTGGGAGCTGGCTGCTCTCTCTGTTTTTGTGAGCGTAACCTTGAAATGGGCATTATCTCAGAGCCGTGAGGATAAGAGAGGCGTAGATTAACAGACCAACATCATGGAGTTTTCACACTGCAAGAGTCCGATTAGATACTACAGGATGCAAGGCTGTTTGAATTGGAGAGAGGCTAGACCAGGCTGAGAGGAAACTGCAAAGAAGAAACCTAAGGTCAGCTGTTTTTAACGTTCTCGTCTTGTCTTCTAGGATTATTGAAGCTGTGAGATCATAAAGAGAGGAGGCAGCAGGATGAAGTCCAAAGGAAAGGCGATGAAACCATCCAGGAGAACTTGGACTGACCCGGAGCCAGACCTAGAACCAGACACAGAACCAGGCTCCAGCGAGCAGGAGGGCTCGGAGGCCTCGGTCCGGATCGGTGGCTCCTGGAGGGGCTCTCTGAGGAGCGGGAATGGGAAAAGGCAAGGAGGAGCGGGAGGAGGCCGGAGGCGCCGGCAGCACGGCTCCAGCACCAAAGAACGTAGCGTCCGGCGGCTGGAGAGCAATGAGCGGGAACGCCAGCGCATGCACAAACTCAACAACGCCTTCCAAGCACTGCGCGAGGCCATCCCGCACGTCAAGACCGACAAGAAGCTGTCCAAGATCGAGACACTGACCCTGGCTAAAAATTACATCAAAGCTTTGACCACCATCGTCCTGGATATGTCAGGGGCCTGCCTGCCCGCCGACGGAGTCCCTTCAGAGGCCAGCGCCGCCAAGCTGCTCCAGTGCTACCAACAACATCTGGAAGAGGAGGGGGAGGAAGGCCTCACCCAGTACCTCACCCACATGCAAAGCTTGAACCAGCATAGCTAACAGTGAGACTCTGAGGTGGTTTGGAGACCAAGAAGAGCCACCAAGTGGACGGTCTCCAAGGCAAAGAGACATGTGGATGAGGGACAACTCAAACAGTGTCCACATCCGACAGTCCACACTGCTCTAGGACCCGTTCAGTGCCGTTCCAGATCATTGACCTTATACTATAAACCCACAGCAGGAGCTGGGTGGCGTAGGACTTGCCATTAATGCAAAATATGGAATGATTTGAGAGCCATGTAAGAAGCAGACATGTAGGCCGCAGTGAAAAGCAAGAGGACCGTGGTTAAGAAAAGACTCCTCTGCCATGACACTCAGAAAAGAAAGGCTCATCTTCTGCCACTCTCTCTTTACTTCTCATGTGCTACGGTTCAAGTTGGGGAAGGGACGTGTTCTCTTTTGTGTTATCTTGAGATCTTCTTGTGTGTTTTTTTTTGTTGTTGTTGAGAAACCTGCTGAGCGTAGCCTCTAGTCACAACTGTCACCACCAGGGAAGACAGAAAGACAAGCAGCGGGCCTGAATATTGAAACGTAGCAAGGCCGCGCGTTGGCTCGCTCGGCCACGAAGACGATGCGCCACCAACTCAAGAGCATCGTCGCCTCTTTCCGCAGCTGTATCTGAAAGTCACAGATGTGTATGTTATTTGCTTTTTGTGTGTGTGTGTGTGTGTGTGTGTGTGTGTGTTCCACTTGTCTAAAAGCAGCATCGGGAGAAGAGAGGATTTGAGGAGTTTTCAATAAACACATTTATTTATTGATGCACTGTTATTTTTTTGTTTTTGACCATGCACAAATGGACCTTACAATGATAACAGCACTGGTACTGACAATTCACAGATAATACAGACACACATCTGCAATACAAACAAATGAATGCCCGAAATTATTCTTAAAACTCTGACTTGTCCACATTAATATGGTGCAATTACAACGGCAACGAGGACACTAACATGTCACGCAACTATATTACAGATTGATAACAAAAATATAGTTTTTTTTTTAGTTTTTTTTTTACTGCTCAGTCACTCTACTACCATCAGGACGAAGGAAGTAAATGCAAATGCGACAAACTCCTGAGAAAGGGGAAGGTTAGTTTAAGCATTTCAACCACAAGACATTTAGAAGTACCCCGCGCTTTTCCCTTATTTACAACGTTAACCATTGCACATGCTCCATGACAATAAGATTTTTTTTTATAGAAAATAACTTCATAATTGTTTTTATATTATATTTTATATATTTTGTACAAAGCACACGCAACCATCATGTCAGTAAAGCCAGTGCAGACCTTGTTAGAGCTGCTACAGTCCAAATAATTGCTCCTTCTAGAAACACAAACGGTCAATTCCTGTTAGTCTGACCTGCTAGACGAAGCTGAGGCTTACAGTGCCGTGGGTTTTAGAGTGTTTGTCTTGTTTTTATAAGCTGCTATAGTGATTTCTTCTACTTCTTGAATGTAACAACCCCAACTTTTGGCTGTGTTGTTGATTCTTACAGCTGTCTGAAACATCAACAGATAAAAGACGTAAGCAGTGAAACATGGATAAAAAAAAAATTGTTTGATTCACCCAAAAAGGACAAGCTGGAACAAGGGCCACTGGACCTGTAGGATTTCTACCATGCCTCAATGCTCATCCAAGTAGCTTCTTCAGTTCTAAAAGATTAGTGGGGAGCTGAGGTTTTAATGGGAACCCAACATGTCCAGTCCCCCTTGATTTTGGGATATACCATGACACATATGACCTTTACAGAAATATCTGGATTCACATTATTCAGCCTTTCTGATGATAGTTCAGCAGGTATGCAACAATAGTAAATTCTTTACCTTATTGAAAGAACAGAAAAAAATATAAACTTTTACCTTCACCTCGTCCTGACGAGGTGTTCTGTACGCACACATTCACAGAAACTACAGATCTTGATGAATAAATAAGAAATAAAGTGTAAGACCATGGAATTCAGTGTCACTGACAAGAGCACAAGACGATATTTACAGAGAAATGCCCAAAACAAGGAAATGAATGCTCAGTAAAATGAAAAATATTCAGGTCAAAAGACTAAAGGAAGTATTTAGAGAGCGAGAGACATTTTCAGCATTTAACCAACAGTTCTGATTGTCCAAATATTCCATCAGGAGATGCGAAGACTAGCCTGGAGTTTCACTATCATTGACCTAATTCAGTGTTAACAGCAGAAAGAAGCGGTTTTCAGATGGCTACATACAGTATGTGTGCACAAATGTGTGCGTCTAATATCCCACAGCGTTGCCGTTGACCTCCAAGCTCCTGGCGGGGAGGGGGCTCCGAGGGGATGAGTCTGTTAGAGAAGGAAGTTGGATGCGGGGCGGCTCTATGGAGTTCCCTCTCACTGTGATGTGGTCCCACCCACCCTAAAAAACACAGAGGGGGAAACGTAAGCTCCCGGCGAGTCTGTTTGTTTGGAGTAACCATATTTACTGTCAGAGCACTAAACAAACTCATTTGAGCGTTTGACTTCATTACACTTAGACACGCCTCTTTGGTGTTTTATCTGCTGTAATCTGAACCTGGACGTTTACATGGGATTGTTGCTTTGTAATTCTTCAGTGAGCACCTAATGTTTACATGACTGTTGTTATTTAAAGAGACAATGAGGAAGACATACAGTACGTTGCAGGTTGATTCTGATTGTTGTGTTCTTAGGATGTGACGCCTTAAGCACACTGAGGCTTTTATTAAAGACTCATTATCATCAACGTACTGTGTCGGTTTCTGGGATTACAATGTGCCTTTCTTATGTTTTCTAATTATAGTCCAGCAAAACTCAAAAGGGTCACGCTGGGTAAGACAAGATCATCTTAGAGATTTTCATATAAAATTTAATTTCAGTCGCTATTGGTAAATGAGTTAGCAAAATGCTAACCTGAGCCTATGTGACTGCTATAAACAGATATTTGGAGATGAATGCAAACTGCTAAATCATTGTCAGGTGAAAGCTGGTGGGGTCAAAGACTGTAGGAGTGAGGAAAACTGGATATTTGCTACTGCTGCAGCTTCACATTAGAAGTATTTAACTGGCAAAAGGTAAGGTGACTTTTATGATGAAGAAGTCGCAGGAAATGCTATGGCTTTTGTCAAATTGAAATGTTCCTGGGACAATGGAGCAGTGAGCTGTTAGATGAAGAGCTGCACACCTTCGACTTCTCAAAGAGGCAACCGTCTCATTTCATTGTGGACTCATATCAGATTATGGTAGGATAGGACAGGCTAGGGCTGGGTGATAAAACGATAACGATACATATCGGGATAGACACGTGGTCGATATTAATAGAAAATACGTTCGATAGATTGTTCGATAATGTACCTTGAACTCTGTTAGAGAAAAATTGGAAGAAAAGCCCGAGCCAGAACTACAAGTCATTCTGGGGGAATGACTTGTGTATGTAAACACTTACATCGTGATACATTTTTCAGCCATATCACCCAGCCCTAGGACGGGCCCATTATTATCTGACTTCTTTGATGTGTTCTATTAAACTATGTTTGCTGTCACCAAGAGGAACTACACACACTGGCCAGGACTGAAACCAGGACTAAAATGTTCGAGATGTTCCACTTTAAAGTGGAACATTGTCGCTTTACCCCAATGCCATAGTCCCACGACTGTCCTTTGGGCTCCATGGGTTGGACTCCGAGTCGATGGCACACGGTCCCGCAGCTCAGGCTGTGGCTGCCCTGAACCTTGTCTGCTATGATCCACACCTACAACCCCACAACAACAACATAATCACACACAAAACAACTAGCAAGAATTCTTTATAACCCTGAATCATTCTTTAAAGATGCACTACATCAAGTTTCTACCCAACAAATGACATGATCTAATGTCTCTAATCTACCCACAGCATTCCCATGAGTGATACCTTTCTGTCTGTGACGCCTGATATAAAATGGGACAAAACTGGCTGCGCAGGAAAAGGTTCAAAATGTAGCAGACACGGCGCATCCTGGTACTCACCTGGTCTAAAGGCCCCAGGGAGACCTTCCGCACGTTGTTAGAGATGTGTTCCCAGGAGGAGCCCTGAGCGTAGCTGGGGGTCACACCTTGACGGTACCACAGGTTGCCTGGACAGGAAATGGCCACATCAGATCGATATAAAGTCACTCAAATGCATAGATGTTTACCTGAGAATTTACTAATAAAATGACACGTTCATATAGTTGTAAACACAAACGGGGAAGCTTTACCGTTTTCATCTACAGTGAAGACTGATGTCCTCCCAACAGATACCTGCTTCAGCTTCTGCTTGGCTGGAGAAGGGATGTGGTACCAACAGTCTCCTGCAGAGGGAGACACAACACACACATGTTGTTAAACGCCTGTGAGAGTGAAAGTAATTCCTCCTCCGAGGCACAGCAGACTTCAGAATAGTTTCTCCCACTGACCGGCTGGGCTCTGTGGTGACACGGATCCCCTGTAGAAAGCAGAGCCATCTCTGGCAATGGCCCAAACCTGGCTGGCAGCACCGATGGAGATGGACTTGAAAGGCTGGTCAGTTCCCACATGGAGCCACGAGGATCCCTGAGAGACGAGGAGGAAGTTAGCTGTTACTTCCCAAGTATTTGTTTTTTCACATTTAAAGACAGAATGAATGAAACAACATACAAATCAATACCAAATGAATCTATCAATCTCTGCCTCATTGCTTATTTTTCCTTGGGTATATGCAGCCATAAAAGCATTTCTCTGGCACACTGATTAAACCTAGATAGTGTTTTTACTGTTGGCTTCCCAAGAAGTGTCAAACTAGTATCTACGTGTAAATTATGTAAAGACTCACAGCAGGCGTCAGCGCAGTGACTCCCAGCCGGCAGAGCACGTCTCCCTTGTTGCTGATCGCCCACAGAGGAACCACATCCATGCTGCTCTGAGCTGCACATGGCAGGATGGTCACATCACTCAGCGGGATGGGTGGAATTTCTTGCCAAGGTCCCGTTGTGTTCAATTTACACTTCCTGCACAGGGGGAAAAACCACAATGCTGGCTCAGTCACCTGATAGAAGAAGACGTGGTGTTAATGACGCTGTGGCATTCGTCTGTGTGATGTGCAGCAATCGAAAAACAACCCGGATAAAACCCAAACCTTAAAGCAACTCCTGTGTTCTGTGAAGTCAACTGTTTTTATTTTTTTTTTAATGGACTCTTTTAATAGAAGAGCTTCTGTAACTCTGTAAGTGCTTTGTTTCTGCACATCTCTGCTTCTTTATACTGGGAGTGTGATGACCATCATCTACTGCAGGGGCATACACCGATCATGGTACCTAACAGCTTAAAGATTTTTGACAAATAGAAATCTCCTGTCAGTTCATGTAGTTAATTATTCACCAGTGATCACTCAGCAGCTGTATTTTTGCTCCCATTTGACTGCCCTTACTCACTGACATACACACAAACAAACAAACAAAACACTGTAAATGTCAAGTGTACTGGCTACTTTCAGACCACTGTGTACCTGCTGAGCAAATATTGCAGAGACTAATATGCCAGTGTTGCTTTTTATAGTACCTGGCCCATCGCCTGCGGCGCACAAAGTCCTTCATCGTTTTATAGCCGTGATAGGACCTGCATGGAGACGAGGGGGGAAGTGAAAGGGTTAATGACAGGAATAAACAGATAAGGTGATCGCTCGAACCGACTGACGTGGCAGGTGGGTTTAAAGAAGGGCAAATGAAACTTACGCTGGAAAATCCGCTGCATACTGCCAGCCTTCTCTGTCCGTGCCTAAAGAGACACTGTAGTCGACAGCCCAGTCTGACACCTGAAGAGGTACGGGAAGTGAAACAATGCATTTTTGGCCACACGGCTTGTCTGGGACAATTTGAGAGCAAACGTTTCCAAACAACTACTGATAAGAATGGAATGATGGTGGTTAAATCTATTTATCACATGACGAGTTTCAGATCACCAAAGCGAGCATTTCCCAGCGTGTACGTGTGCGGCTCTCCTTACCCATGTCCAGTGAGGGGAGGGAGGTTTTGAATTTGTTTTGGTGCACTCATGCAGTCCTGATGCATCACTCCACATGAAGCGGTCTGTTGGTAGACCTCTAAAACAAAGTAAAGCAACATCAAATGAGTCAGAAATGATGTGTCAAATGAAGGTAGAATAAAACAAATCAAAACATGTTTCAGTTGAAGGTGTTGGTATCGGTCACATGACAGCATAATGATGCAGGCTGTTCTTCAACATTGCTCTGCTTGTGTAAAATCAAGTAATCACTACATCTGGCCTGGCCTGGGAAAGCCTCCCAGAAGAGAAGCTGAAATGCACTGCTGGCGTGAGGGATGTCTGGAAATACGCTGACTGAGTGCAGTACCTGTTGGTGTAGCCGGTGACAGGGTTCCACCTCTGGTTCTCATATATGTAGACGCTCTTGACATCCGTCTGTGTGTAAATGTTATCTGTGCTGCTGGCCAGTCCCTGGAAGAAGCCTCCTCCGTAGCCTCCGGTGTAGATCCAGGCAGTGTGGTCATAGCCAATCCCCCACACTATCCCGACGCTGTTACATTCCACTATACGCAAGTGACCCCCCACCTGCCGCCAGAACCTGCACGAGAGAAAAAAGAAACTCGCATTTTCCCCATCCTCATCTAGCAGAAAGGTTAGCATCACTTTCTTTCTCCAGCAGCGGCGGTGTCTTGGTTATTCTTACATCTGGTCGCAGGGTGTGGGGTAAGGCGTAGCTTCTAGGGCACGAGAGGGCTCACTGACAAAGATGTCTCCTTTACAGGTGATGGACCAGATGGCCTGCTTGGAGGGAGGACCATGGATCCCCCTGGAGTCGCAGCATGACACGCTCAACAGTGCCAGCTGGAGCGCGAGAGGGAGGTGAAGGAGTCCAAGAGGGAGAGAGACAAATGAGAAGGCATCAGAAGCGTCACGAAGATAAATAGTAAAGACAGTAAAATGTGGGCGAATGCTATGAGCATTTCAAGAATAAGAACTGGAAAAAAAAAAACACTGTGATGATGATGAAAAGAAGTCATCATCAGAATTATTATGAGGCTCTGATTCATCAAACGCTCTACGTCTCACTACAGTCTTATGGCGCATTTCCACTAGCACGGTTCGGCTCGGTACGGCACGGCTCGGCGCGCTATTGCGTGTTTCCACTAGCACGCAGTACCTGGAACCGGGTACATTTTTGGTATCACCTCAGCCCTGGTTCCAAGCGAGCCGAAGCGTTACTAAAACGTGACGTCAGCCGACTGCCTTCCACTGATTGGCCGATGAGTGTCGTCACTGGAAGCGTCATAACCGCGCGACGACCGCCTAGAATGTAAATAAAAACAAGACGCGAGACAAGACACCACTTTTTACTGCTTTTTGACTTGGAACGAGATGGCTTCTCAGAAAAAATCCGCTCCTTGGTCGGTGGAGGAGGTCCAGACGTTCCTGACTCTGGTTGCCGAAGAACGGATTCAGAGGGAGGTCTTCCGGATTTGTACGTTGCTCGGCGCCGTGTAAATGACGTCACAGCGGTTTCGCGCAGCCGTGTTATGACGACCCCGCCCACGTCGAGGAGGCACCAGTTGTAATGGAAACACAACCAAACCGAGCCGAGCCGTGCCGTGCCGTACCGTACCGAGCCGAGCCGTGCTAGTGGAAATGCGCCATAAAAGTCCTTGTGTTTTGGTGCAGACCGTCAATCGACAGAAGCCATTCATTTTTGCATGTTGCACATTTTTGTCAGAGCAGACAAGAACCCCACACTGTGGGGACGTGACAGCAAATATACAACACAAGCTTTGTTGATTTGTGTTTTTGTTTCTGCATACGCACCCAGTCGTGCATTTCCAGCTCCGTGGCGGCTGCCAATCTAATCGGCCACCTTTGCTTCGTCCGCTCGGGGGTGTAGATGGCGAAGGTGTGTTTGGAGTCGTTCATCACAGGAACCAGGATGGTCACTTCGTTGACGAAGGCATGCAGGTACTGGAGGAGGGAGCGGAAGCAAGGAGGAAAAAGGAGGAAATTGTGGATAGAAAGTTAAAGATTGTGCTTTGTGGTTATGTGGCAGAAAATACACCATGGACAGAGAATCTTCACTGAATCTGGAGAGTTAAATAAGTTGATTTGGCATTGCACTCTTTACTAAAACATCACAGAAAATGTAGGGTGAGGTTTTAGCCTGAAAATAACTTAATCTGAAAGCAAGAGTGGTTGCAAACACACAAACAGAAAAGAATTTAGTTGCCTACAATAAGTATTCACTAGTAACAACATCTGCCAAAGGACAGATAATAAAAATGAACATAACAGTGCATTTAATTTATATCATAAAACCACACACTCACCTTCTTCTCCTCATAATGGTTGTAATAGATGAACAGGATGCCGTCCTTGTTGCCCTCTGGTCCCGAGAACTGCTCAAAGGCAAAATGCACATCTATCCACTTGTGCGGCTTCCAGTCCCTCCACCACTGCATGGTTCCCTTCTTCACCCACACAGACTGCAAGAGGACGATGTGTACAAGTACAGCAATGAATGGACGGCTTAACGAACGACACAGATGGAAAGACAAAAGCAATCCTATAGCACGCATACCTGCTCGATGGCTTGTTCGTAGTGTCTGAAATTATCCATCTCTCTCTTGCTCCTTTCACTGAGCTGCTCGAAGATTTGTTTCCGCCAAGCAGCCGTCTGGGCTGGGGTGACTGACAGACTCAAGGACTGGACCGACTGGGCCAAAGCTGGATTAAGAAATGTAGATTAGCACCATTAGCCAACATCATCACAGGTTTTCTGCAGATGGAATTAACCGAGCTACCCCCGACTAAGATGTCACATGACTAGTTACTCTTCTGTGTGTTCTGAAACTTGATTTAACTGAATTATCTGTGTAATTCTGTCTTTTACCTCCAGAACTGCCACTAAATCAAATGTAGATCAAAAATCTAACAAATTCCAGGTGAGCTACCTCCATAAACTTACACGAAGTGTTCAAAGCATTAAACCAGTTGAGCTGCGAGTGACTGTCCACTGAGCAACCTCCTCCACTGACCCACGCCCACAGAGGGCGCTCATCAGCCCCATACGGGTCCTCCATTGCGAGGGTGTAGGTGGCCACTGACGACAAGCTGCAGGTGTCCACCGAGTCCGGTACCAGTCCAGTCTGAGCCTGTTGGCTCTGTGCTTCCTCCAGATCCACGTTACTCCACTGTGGATCAAGAGGACCTCCTGACTGGCTAGGGGAAAGAGCCACAGCAGCTGAGGGGATGCTGAACTCTCTTTCTCCGGGGACGATCTCCTCTTCCAGGACAGCGGGAGTGGCAGATCCAACTGGTCTTGAGGTCTTTCCCGGGTCTCGATCAGAGACGAGCTCCGAGATGAAGCTGTCGCTGGTGACCTTGGGGATGCGGGGTTTAGGGGCTTCAGCGGACGGGTCAGAGGAGCAATCTGTGGGAACATCGGTGAATGGCTGTGGGGAGGTGGAGGCGACAAGGCAGCTGGGTCCGTCTGAAGATCCTTTTTCTCCGTCTGATTCCAAATCACTCACTGATGACTGAGCTTGCACCTCACCACAGAAAAAACATCCAGCACTGTGAAACAAAATGAAAGATAGAATCAATTTACTGTATGATTTTGCAGAAATCTTAATCTGGTATAAGACTGAATGAAGACTATGAGTGTCTATGTCTGTGTGTGAGCGTGTTATCCACCTCTGCAGGCTGTTTGCACTTGCGCTGGAGTGCGATCGGTCTCCGTCTCGGGGAACACTGATCGCCCTCCAGGTTTTCCCACTCAGTTCACTGGAGGTCACACCCTGTCTGAAGTATACGGCCCGATCCTCACAGCTAATAGCCCACACCTACACGCAACCGCAAGACTTTCAGAAAACCTTAACGTGACCTGAAGACCAATAACCTACTGACATGGTGCTTCTAACAGTTATATGCAGGATGTTGTTTGTTTGATGCAGCCAGAAATCACCTGGTCGTTCAGTCCCACATTGATCATGATCATTTCTCCAACCATGCTGATCCAGCCAGAGCCGCAGGGGTTGTGAGAGTTCACACCGCGCCTGAACCACACCTGGGAACGCAGGAGAGCGGTCGATCACTTCGATTTCTACTTGAGTTCTTCCACAAACTGTTGAACCGAAACTCAACATGTACCCAAACACTACGGTTAATACCCATTTAGTCACAGTTTATAGTTTACAGAGTAGTCTGTTCCTCTTTGCTAAGGCAGTTTTCTGGTTTACCACATGGTAGCAGCTAAATGAGTCAATCCCAAAACAAGAACAAGTAGCACAATCTTACTTTGTTATCCTTGGTCACAGCCCAGATGACGTTGGCGCCCACAGCTACATGTATAGCTCCCACATCATCGTTGGGAGACTCTACCACTGCCCAGGAGGTGCCTGCACGTCAGCAAACGTTATTCTCAATGCAGACAATCAACTCAATCACACACACACACACACACACAAGAAAACATCCTCCTGCCACTAGTGAGCCTGTGTGTACCTTTGGGGCAGTCTCTGCTGATGCCCTCCCTGACAATGAGCTGCCCCTCCCACAGCACAGCCCAGACCAGGTCCCCCGGGCCGCAACTGATCTGGACTACTTCCCTGGCAGAGGCACCTCCTCCCAAAAGGAGCCCTCAGGATTGTGGTGACAGATTCCCTCTCTGAACCACACCTGAATGGAGAGAGGTGGGGGACGGAGGGGGAGGGAGGGGTTAGATGATCGGGAGGAATATCATGAAGGCAGTTTGAGTCAAGTAATGCAAATGCAGTCGTTTATCTGATGGGACGAGTCAAACAACAACACAAACACACGTCTATCGGTGGGTGTGTGTTATATATGTGTTATATATACAGTACATACTGATCTGAAGACAATGTGCTCTTCTACTGCTGCAAATAGCTGAAAGCGTGTGACTGTGTGCATGTTTAACAGTACCTTCCCCTGCAGAGACACGGCCCACAGTGACAGCCGGCCCCTCGGCTCCTCACTGATCTCCCAGCCTCCACAGGTGATGTCGCTGAAGGGATCTGGCAGACTGGTCTGCTGTGAGGGGATCTGTGAGCGCACACCGGAAGAGCTCCACAGGTTAACAAACTACCAGAAAATACCACCCTGCTCGTTATACGACACCCACCTTAGCCCAGGTGTCCATGGCTTTGTACCTCCTGTAGCGGAGCCATCGCCTGCGACGGACACAGGAGTTCCACTTCTTGTCTTTGGTGTAGGTGGCAGGGAAATCGATGGCATAGTTCCAACCCTGCAATGTGAATCAATCACATTCGAGGCAGGAAGAAGAAGGTACTGAGGGGATGCACAGAAAAAAAAACTGCAACACTCACCCCTTTTTCAGTGGGCTCTCCCTCAAAGTTTTCATCCGCGTACCAGTCACCCTCCCACTCCCAGCTGCCGGAGGGAAGCTTAAAGCTGTCCAGAGGTTGGTGCTGCAGACCCGTGACATCGCTCCACTGCCAGCGGTCGCTTGGGAGCAGACGGTCTGAGAAACCATCAACGGGATTCCACCGCTGACGCAAGCAAAGACAGAGATGTGGTGTTAAGCTGGCTACAGCAGATCTGGGCTGAGTTACCCTCCTGACAATCGCAGGAAGAGTCAGGTGCAGACACTGCTCTTTGCTGAGGTTCGTCCCAGATTACAGAGTAATGTGAGGGGTTTACAGAGTACTTTCATCGTGGCCAATGAGAGAAGAGCCTCTGCAAAGACACAGAGCAGCTGATGGTGATGTCAAGCAACATTTATCTAGCACACTACTGCTGACCCTTAAATTTCACCAGTTCTCATTGAATAATAGAAAGCCTCCCACCCCATTACTCATCCACACACTTTTGACATCTGCTTTTTTTCCCCTTTCACCACAAATAAGTTACAACATATTGCTGCACTGCATTCTCGGTTTTGGCCACATCTGCTTCCCCATACCATCACTTGAGATCACGTGCACTGCTTCCTAATTGCTCTCCTTATAACAGCAGTCTAAATAACATCCTGTAGTTAGAGATTAGAGAGAAGAACATCTGAACATCTTAATCCAGGAGCTTTTCCTTCAAAACTGCTGAAATTTTTGGTTAGAAGTCACAAAATTGACCCAATCTGACACTGCTGTGTGGCAAGTTTCTGAAAGTCAGATGCACTCACACACAAGGAGAATAAATGAAGTTTGTGTTTTTTCTATTCGTGCTCCACAAGCACTACGTTTAAGTTTTGCTTAAAACAAATTTAGTAGATTTCTAATGTTTGCTTGTGAGAACACACACCTGTTTGCAACAGAGTGAGTACCGTATGAGTATGCTTTACTTACATTTTAAGATCACTCAATGGGGAACTTTTCAGTTTTACTAGTGCACGGATATTCCCACACAAGTAATCATAGCTAGTTTTATTTCTTTGTTTCATCTAAAAGGACTTTGTTTCCTGAAGTAAACTCTTCATAAAAAGATGTAAGCTGAAGGAGACCCACTTGGTTCTCGTAGGTCTCCTCTTGGTAGCGGACGGGCAGGTCAGAAGCGTGGACATTTAAGTAGATGCTGTTGTCACAGGCGATGCCCCAGCAGCACTGCTGAGCCGACGCCACCCGCTTGAACTCCAGCTGGGCATCGCGGCACTGCTCCCACTGCTGCCCTGCTGTTGACAGGCTGTAGACCCGCCCGTAGACGTCCACCGCCCAGAGCAGGGAGACGGGCATGGCTGCGCCTGGAACCTGAGGAGGAGGAGGAAGAGAGTGGGTGAAAGCTGCAGCATGAAAACAACATTTTTATGGATGCATCAAGTTAAATTATTCAGACTATGACGTAGTTTATATTAAAACAGTAATAACAGCTGAGAAAGCATGGACATGTCCCTCTACATGGAAACCTAACCTGGAATAAATACCTATTATTAGCGACACTATGGTTGTCATCACTTGCTCGTGCACAAATATGACTCACATTCAGCATCAGCCTGGTTTATTTCCAAGCAACTGCAGTCTTCATTTGTTTCTACTCTTATTAGTTAATTACAAAAAAAATCTGACTTCCTCCACAGATGAGATATAGTCAAGACTTGTGACTGCGTACAAAAAGAACCAGCACACAAGAATAACAGCAAAAAAAAAGCACCTTTTCACCAAGAATTAGCAGATACAGCTCAGCTCACAGACCAGCTGTGACAAGATCAATAAGCATGAGTACACGCAGAGAGGGCTGAGCTCACAGATCAGCTGCACGTCTTGGCTGCCTCACAGTGATGGAGGTGGATTTGTATTTATTGATGGACTCATAAACTGTGGCATGCACAGAGGAATCCCAGATGACCACTCTCAGAAAATGATTCAAACCCACCAGCCGTCTGCTGAAAGATTATTTTGCAGAGTTGAAAATCAAAGCCTTAAAATAGAGCGCTGACCTCAGTAATGTGTAGTCAGATCATCGGCGCTTGTGAGTGGATGAACTGAAAGCTCTGCCTGGAGGAAACTTTCATCACAGCTGTTACAGGAAGCGTTTGACCTCATGCTCAAACTCTGACAGTTCTGAAACCTTAGGTACGGCAAACTAAACACTGCCCAAATACACTTCATGTCTACATTCATGGATTTTGTAATTTAATACGTCTCAAAAAATCTTTTTAAGGAGTACTGAGATGTTGTCCTGATGAATTATATGTTACGTAATGGAGTATACATCCTGTATTTTTAAGAGTCTGAATGTGAGAACAGGGCATCAGAGTTTGCCACAGACCAGTCATGATGCCCACTGCCGAAAGCATCTACAACAGGCATGTGAGCATCGCAACTGGACCACGGAGCAGAGGAAGAAGGTGGCCCAGTCTGAAGAATCACACTTTCTTTTACATCATGCGGATCGACGGGTGCTTTTGCACTAGGATGAAGGCACTACGGGCGAGAAGACAAGCCCGTGGAGAAAGTGTGACGCTTTAAGGTAGATGACATGCAGCATCCACCTAAACAAGCTACACGACATGAACACTCTACAATCGACGCGGAAAATACCAAATGGCAGTGGCCAACAGTGGTTTAGGAGTAATTTGAACCCAACAACAAGTTCAAGGTGTTGACTTGGCCTCCACGTGGGCCAGATCTCAGTCCAATCGACCAATCTGTGGGATGTGCTGGGCAAAAAAAAGCCTGATTCATGGAGGTCCCACCACTTAACTCTGAGGAGTTAAAGCATCTGCTAACATCATGATACCACGACACAGATTGCAGATCTAGTGGAGTCTCTGCCCTTGAAGAGTCAAGGCTGTTTAGGTGTCAAAAGGAGGACCTACCAAGTATTAGGTAGGTGGTCAAAATGTGTCATATGTGTGTGCAGATAACTTCAGCATAGATATCAAATCTGTACTTCTCAGGTCAGACCCACAGCCTTCGTATCACCATGATGTTATTGATACAACTTCTACACCCACAGCCTTCATAGTATTCAAGGGTGAATAGACAGATGAAAAGGCAGTCAATCTCGTCCCGTGTTTGTTACAAGTGTTTAAGGGTAGTTACCTGCAGAGACGCCGCTGCTACGAAAGTGTATCCTCTATCACATGACAATAATTAAAAATAAAAGGCCTACCTACACCCTGAAAGCCCCACATAACCATGACGGTACAAACAAGATACACAGGGATGTATTTGCAATGTACCGTATGTACATTAGCATTGTGTCGAATTAGCCGACACTAGCTTTAGGCTTTAACGACAACACTTAGCTTGTTTTTGGTTCAGGCTTACAGGCTTAGCCCTCTACAAATAGCAAATAAACAGAGTTCAAGCACACCCACCGGGAGCCTCCTGTCATCAAGTGTCAACGGGACCTGGTGGGACGTCTCCGCTGTTCATTCAAGCAGGCGTCAGGCGGGGATGGGTGGACAGCCGTCTAATTCATAGTGTGCAAGGTGGCTGCTGATATTTCTCACCATAATTTCTCTCCTGTGTGAAACAGGAAGTGCTGCTCTTTTTTTTCTGCGCTCCCATTGGCTGTTTACCCGGCAGCAGGGGGTTGTCTCCCTGAAGTCCAGCAGAGGGCGCTGCTGGTCCATATTTCACTGCAGCAACTGAGGAAGAGGAAGAAGAAAATGAATAAACAAACACTCCTGGTACTCTTTGAATAGGTGACCTGTATACGGGAAGTTGTATACAGTATACAGTCAACGGTCAATTCACAACACTGGAGAGGAAAATCTAAGCCTTCTCCCATTTTTTGGATCTAATTATTGTCGAGGCATAGGGGTACTTTTAGTTTGCAGTGAAAATAGAGGCTGTGATCAGTTTGTCATCACATATTAGAGCCTGCACAAACCATGTGTTTCTATTGTGTAGGTAACTGGCTGGTTGGCTCAGGCTGGAGCCTTATTGCTGCAA
Source organism: Planiliza haematocheilus (assembly GCA_005024645.1). NCBI lineage: Eukaryota > Metazoa > Chordata > Actinopteri > Mugiliformes > Mugilidae > Planiliza > Planiliza haematocheilus. The sequence continues at coordinate 8,362,806 of SRSE01000365.1, read as the reverse complement.
TTTCCATCATCATTAAAATCATACTACCACCATCATTACCATCAGCATAGGAAAGTTGAAAGTGTAATCAACGGTCATATTTCTTGGGTGCCACTAGGCTGAGGGGGATTTTATTCCTATTCAGTAATAATTTACATATATTAGGACATTTCTTTCAATAAACTACTTATTTTTTTTGTGTGTAAAAATCCATTTACTTTACTTAAATAGATTGAAAGTTGCATTTTTAAATTATTTAATTCCTGCATTACTTATTTGAAACTGCATCTACTTTGTGTCTCCTAATGCACTGTGCCACATTTATTCACATTTTAAGGACCGAGAGTATAGCAGACTAATGCTTTAGATGAGCAGCCACATTAAAATCCATAGGGGAAAAAAATCCTGTCTATCCGTGGTTCACTTAAACCTAGAAAGACATATATTGGCGTCAAGTGGCTTGAGGTTAAAGATTTCTTGTACTGATGCATGCAGCTTCTTAAAGTGACAAAAAGGGAAGTCTGCAGACTCAGATTTTTCAGCCTTGCTGCATAACGAAGTGATCTCTCTGAAATTAAAGATTGTGGGTTAAAAACCCAAAATGATGATGGATGTCATTAAATGTTGTAACTGACTGCATCTGATCCTGAGGCCTTTGGGCATCTTCTTAGCAGCCTAAATTAAAGGGGGTTAATTAAAGCAGAGTTTCCCAAGGCCCCCAAAACAGCATTAGCTTCCGGGCGAGGATCCCCCTTTGCAAACCCACAGACAATGTTACAAAATATGTAAAGAAACATCAACTTTTAGAATATTTTTTCTTACTGTTATTCACTATATAATAATGGTTAAAAATAATTAATTATTTTTGCATTTTTTTTTCTTATTTTCCCTCCAATTGTCTGAGGCCCCCTAGCGCCGCCTGGCGGCCCCCACTTTGACGACCACCGAGTTAGAGGACTAAATAAAGTGAACAAACAATCATCTATTCAGACTTAGTCATGTTTTATTGAGAAAAAAAGAGACTACAATTGTAAACACAGTGTCAAGGTACTCTGAAGAAAGCATGTAGCAAGTACTCAGCATGATGAGTTTACTTACATCAGTGGGTCTACGGAGATCAATAAAGCGTCTCATTAATCAGTTCCTCGTCATATTCATTCAGTAAAGCAAATACATGGCAAAAAAAAATCCTTTTCCTCACAAAATAGTTAATACTTACAATGAGCCGCTTTATTCACATACAATTCAAATGTCTGCCAGTAGAGCATATTTAATTTTGCATAAACTGTGTATTGTGCACAGAATCTCCACATAACAATGAAACAATGAGGAGTGAAACTATTCCCGTCATGAAAAGGTCCTTTAACCCATTTAAAAACAGCGGTGAAAGCTAAATCAGGGTAGGGTCAGACTGAGCACACGGGCACTCAAAGGAGCACCTACACAGAATGGACTTTCGTATACATGGTTATTTAAATATTTAATACAAACTAACTGAATATAAATAGCCTTCTCATTTCAAACAGTGACATACGGTTTCACCCTCACTCAAAAGACACACCCGTTTCCCAACACATCACTCTCCCTTCATTCTCACTGCCTCTGTGTATCACAATGCCTCTTAAAAGGACAGAAATAATTATATTTAAAAAATAGAAATAACAGATTTTTCTTTTGGCAAGTCAGGAAGATAGCCTGTGTGCTGGTCTGTTTCATCGGTATCAGGTTACGATCATTTACTCTCCTCCTTCTCGTTCAATCAAGCAACAAAAAATCCAGAACACATTGTCTGAGCAGCTTAAAACCTTAAAGGGACTGTTCACCCCAAAGTGAAAATGCAGGCTTCATCTCCCTATTAGCACTTTAGCAGAGTCTCCTTTCATACCTGTGACCTGTATAGCTTTGTCTTGGCTCTGTGTTAGACCACTGACAGTAGTTTAAATCTTAAATCTCTAAAACCTTTACATTCAGTGATGCATATGTTTTGAATCTGTCTCAAACTTTTCAATTTTTTTTCCAGTTGTCAGTGATCATATTTCTTATAATATGGTGGAAAATGTAGGGGTTTACTTCATTTGCATTTTCAGTTTTATGAAATATTAGATTTAACATATTTACATTCAGTTATTACATCAGTTCTATGTTAACACTATATACTGTACTAATACATAGTGGCAATATATAGATTATGTTATCATACTGAATTACCATTGCACACATATCTAGTGCAATTTTATCTGTTTACAGTTTGCTGTCACGACTCAGTTTCACAACCATATTCAATTTCTTGTAAACTAAATACTTCCTCTGGCCAACGCAAACCACGCGGAGGTGTTTATTGCTTCACAATTAAAGCAAACATGCTTTTATAGCATCCCAATAAAAGCCTCCAAGGGTAAAGTGTGAATGGAATGTGTTTGTCAACTGGATGACAAGATAAAGCCTACACTTTCAATTCGGAGTGAATTAAACACAGCTCTTCTCCTTCATATGCGAATTATGCAATATTTCCCTTTAGTGTCTTATGTGAAACACAGACTTATGCCATGAAACAATGGATCACTCTGTCAGAGTACTGCTAAAGACTTGCATGCAGGCTGGTGTGATGACAGGTTGGGGAGATGTTCGGTGTGTCGCAGGGGTTCGATTCCCTTGAAGGCATAACAGCGGTGAAACGCTCCTGTTCTTTTTAGACGACCGGCGCCGATCTGTCATTGGTGACAGTTGGCCTCAGCTTGACCGTGGCAAATGGATTCCCTCCTCTGCAGGAAGAAACATTTTTGGAAATAGTCAGAACGCCGGCGTTAACACACAAGATTAAATCGTTCTCCACCTTTTAACTCCTCACACGGCTCAGTGGAAAGCGGTGAGTTTTTGTTAGTTGTGTTAGGTCACTCACCCTAGAAAAGGAGCTTTTGCAGTCCCATTGACTAAAGAAACCTGTTGTCAAAAACACAGAAGAAAAGACCCTTGAAGACTGGACAAAGACATATAACACAAAACGTTACAACAAACACACACACCCGCACCCACGGTCACCAAAGACGGCCTCCAGCTGTGAGGAAGCTCAGAGCTGCCAAGCTGGTTTGGTGAGATTTCTCATCAGCAGTTCCCTCGGTCTTTCCTGATCTGTGCATCGGAGCTGTGGCATGCAGTTATGCTTCAGCCTCAGACCTCAACAAGTCTGGAATCTGGACAATCTAGAAAGGCTGGTGCGAGACAAACACTCTTTCTCTTCTCACCTGAGGACGATGATGATCTTATCACCACCAAAGAGTCAAGTGAGCATGGGGTTGATAAGATAAGGAACATAAATACCTTAGCTGTGTACCCTGAGGTGTTTTGTAGTCCAATATAAGCTTGGAAAATAACATAAAACCATTTATAGGGAAGCTACGTCATCTGAGAAATATTACGTTGGTGTTTTGTTAAGTTTATACATACATTTATCATAGATCAGATCAGACTGACTCACTGATTTCATCAATAATTTATTCAGTGTGTGATGAGGGCTTATAATGTCTCGCTAGTACAGTAAATCAACTGCTTAGTTTTGTTGTTGAGGTGCCTTTATTGTATTTTTGAGGTCATATTTAGTCCATATCTATTTTTACAAAGCATCTATGGATGGAATTTATTTATTTTTATTATGAATTACAGGAATGAAGCACGGCCCCATTCTTCCACTAGAGAGCAGGCAGCATCTAGATGTCACCAAACATGTGGAGAGCAGTCGAGCACGAGAAATGCGTTCCTATGTCACTCGCTCCTGGTTGTGTACTGTGCTCAACTAAGTCGTTTGACATTAAATGGTCCGCACGTCCTTGGTAGATAACATTAAAGCTTGTGATGAATTTACTGACTGTGAAGCGTTTCAAATATTGCCGGTTTTGGACGGCCAGAAATATGTCAATGCAAAATTAGGGTTAGTCGTGCCTTAACCGTGGACAGGACAGGACAGGACTCTCTCTGTGTTAGCCCTGTGATAGACTGGTGACCTGTCCAGGGTGTACCCTGCCTCTTGCCCGATGACAGCTGGGATAGGCTCCAGCAGACCCTTAACAGGAATAAACGGGTACAGAAGATGAATGAATGAATGAATGAATGAATGAATGTGGGGGGACTTTTTATCACAATATGTTGTGATAAAAAGAAAATGGATGCACAGTGGCTCTGGTCAATAATCTCCTCATTTCCTGCATGAACCAGTTAGCTGAAGTAACCTTTAAAATGTAAGATTTGTGTTGATGTTGCTTGGGTAAAGTACAGTATATGAACACTTCCCACCTCTGTGCTGTTTTAGTAAAAGAAAAACCGCAGCGTAAAAGGATAATAGTTTGATGTTGGTCTGCTGCCTAATATTTGATTTGCTGCTAAGTTATTATTAATTTTAAGTGTAATGGAGAAAACTGCAGCTCTCAGTGACATCCCAATTGTTACTGATAAAGCTTCACTAAATAAGCTGTTGAGAAAAAACAATGACCTGATGAACTCAATGAATAAAAGTTGAATCAGATGTCAATGTGTCATTTCGATGAAATATGTTTCTCTTCAAAATAAGAACTGACTATGCCATGACTTCATTATAAATGATTTATTGATAATTAATAGTATAATAATGGAATAATTTATAATAATCTCATAAATAATTACATGAGAATAACAGACTTCTTCATGTCATGTGGTAGAAATCAGCTGTGTTCTCTCATTTGCATATAGAATGTTCAGAGGTCCTTTGAAGCTTCTGTGATGTCATTAGAATCTTTGGTCGCAGATGCACAGCTACACCTCAGAGAGTCACATGTCACTTCATGTGCAGCTTTCATCAGTTCACAAGGACGTCGGATCCAGCCACAAGCACCAGCCTCAGAGTTTAGCTTTTGTTTTTCAGGGAAATAATCTCTTCTGCTTTTGTTTTTCAGGTTTTCAGGGAAATAATCTCTTCTGCTTTTGTTTTTCAGGTGTCCCAGGACATATCATTTACCTGTTTTCTTTTTCAGGGTTTCAGGTAATTAACCTCTTTCACTTTTCAGGTTTTTTACTAATTCTTCGTGACTAATTCACACCTGCACCATCAAATTAAAAGGTAAGTGGCACCAGTGTCTGCAATACACTTTGCACCTGCAATAAGTTCATGTGTTCAGATTTGACACAGTCTAACTCAATAGGTCAGTGTTTGTGAGATTGTGTATCCTCTAGTTGTGCGCTGCGTTTGTGTTTTTTAATTGTAATAGTTCAATCAAGTGAAGCCAGTGCAACAGTTTCTATTTCTGACGTTCGCCTGCAACAGCGTCTGTAAAAAGCATTCGACTGTATCAATATATGTCACTAATGATCGGCTCCTCTCTCTTTCTACCATTGTCCAGTCATGTCACGAAGAAGTCTCCGCCTGCAAGAAGCAGGGTATTACACTGGAGACGGAACTCCAGTTATCTCCTATAAGGAGAAATTAAACAGGTAAGATGATGTGCAGTGTTTGTGTGCACATGCTGTGTCATTTCCTCACTACAATCTATACCAATCTACACCAACATATCCAAACAGTTGACTTGTGGGAAGTCTGAGGTTAAATAGGAACTCCTCCTGGAACTTGCCTGTTAAGGAGGAGGAGAAGTTCCTATTTTACCTCAGACTTCCCACAAGTCCCCTAGAACTGAAGAAGCTACTCAGATGATTGGTGAAACGTCTTTCCAAAAAAACAAAAAAAAAACAAAAAAAAACTGTACAAGTCCAGTTGCCTTTTTGAACCTTTTTTGGATATACCATGACCTGGATGAGTCAGAACCTTCAAAGACAATCTACACCAACACCTTTTCTAACCTCTGTTGTGTTTTGCAGGATATTTTACAGGAGGACACATCATCATCCATACAATGAAAATGTTGTAGTGGACTATCACGATGTGGAGAATAATGTGGACATTAACAGTCACACAGCTGATTGTTTGAATGTTGGGGCTCAGAGGACTGGGGTCAAGAGATCCAGAGGTAAGGACTCTTCATAAGAGAAAGATCAGTTCCAGATGTATTTGTATTTCAACATGTTCTAAATATCCTCTTTGTGTCTCTCTGCAGTCTCAAAAATGTGCAGATTCTCTGCATTGGACATCAGCTTCCTCCTGCTCATGTTTCTACTGGCTTTTGGTGAGTGACTCTACTCTTCCTGTTACTAACAATCATTTCTAATGCATGGTTTGATATTAGTTCATGGCTCAGGTCTTTCATGTGTTCCTTGTTAGTAAAAGTGTTATTTGTTGTCTTCCTCCAGGATTTATATTACATTTAAACTTAAGAGCCGTCCACCAGGAGCTGCTGTCCCTCAGACAGTCGTTGGACATGTTTGTTCCTCTGGCAGACACCATATCAAACTTTGCGTTAGAATCTCAAGGTAGGTGATCCTCACAGTCTCCATCTGAGTCACTATGATTCATTCTGTGTTTTACTGTGGAACTTGTTTACAGGTTGATTTCTAACTTCTTGTGTGTCCTCTTGATTGTGTGAGCAGGTGCCAGAGTGATTCAGCATTTATCCTCTCACACATATTGGCCTCGAGAAGAGCCAGGCTTAATATGGAGATGGATGTTCAACTGGTGGTACTCATCAAAAGCCCAGAGAAGAGTGATTCAGGTAGAGATTACACAGCCACTATTACTATTACAGCACATTATAGTTCCACTGAAACAACATGGACCAAAGTTGTAGTTTAGGATCTGTGGAGACTAAAGTATGTAATCTTCTCTTCCAGGGTCACTCAGCATTACGTCCAGGTCAATGTTGGTGCTTTGCAGGTGAACAGGGACATTTATTCGTCTACCTGTCTCACCCGGTCTCTGTCACTCATGTGACCCTGGGCCACATTTCCAAAAGCCAGTCCCCTCATGGAAACATTGAAAGTGCACCGAGGGAGTTTTCTATATACGTAAGTCACACCTCGTCTGTTATTATTCTGAAGATTTCTTACAGTATTAATTCTGCCGTGCACAATGAGCCGTTGAGCTGATTTTCTCTGTCTCTTAACTTTCAGGGAGCGAGAACCAAAGGAGAGGCAGGCACATATCTGGGAACACGGGTCTATGATCTGGATGGAGCTACGTTTCAGACATTTAGTCTTTCTGTACGTATGATGTCAGTGATACAGTACTTCCTCGTTAAAATGCATTTTTCATTTTGCCATAGGAATGACTGCAAACTTCTTTAATTGAACTAACTGCATCATGGAAGTGGAGCTGCTATTGGTCCACACAGATACCAGGTGCATCACAATGTCAGCCACATCTCTGATGTCTGCTTCTCTCATTCTCCAGAATCCAGACAACAGTGTTTTCAGATGTGTGAAGCTCCAGACTGAGAACAACTGGGGAAACATGGACTACACCTGCCTCTACAGCTTCAGGGTTCATGGAAAACTCCCTTCCTAACTCCACCTCCCCTCAAAGGAGAAGTTCTTCATTGTTAAACCTGGGCCTTTTTCCTTCATGTATTTGAGTGTAAATGATTGATAGGGAAAAAACTACACATATAGACAGTTGTCTATGCATCTTATCTCAGCCAGCCTCAAGCAGATGGCTCCCCCCATATGAGCCTGGTTCTGCTCAAGGTTTCTTCCTGTTAAAAGGGAGTTTTTCCTTGCCACTGTCGCCTTAGTGCTTGCTCGGGGGGTTTCAGGCTCTTTAAAGTGTCTTCAGACAGTCAAAGGAGAACTACTGTTTTTTACATCCTGGACCTTGTTTCTGGCATAAAATACAATCGTTTTGTGTTATTTGGACTCCTTCAGGAGATAATTAGATCAGCATATATCCATTTAGCGGGAGTGACTGGGGCATCGAGACGCAGTATATATTTTGTTATGATACGGTAATGCGTTGAGTTTTCTGTAATCATCATCTGGAGTCTGTAGATTGACCTACAGACTCTGGATGATGTCTTCTGACCTGGATGATGTCATCTCTAAGCGCCGCGCGTAAATCGGGGCGGTCGGTTTGTTTATTTGTAATTTGCTACTGCTATAGTTCGTCCACAAACTCAGAATCGGAAAAAAAATTCAGCCATGTTGTAAAAAAAAAAGCAGTAGCAAATTATATTGTCGTAATGAAGGAGTTTAGCAGCAGATAATGCGGTTTTTAGATGCTGGGTCTCGATGCCCCAGTCACTCGCCGTAAATGGCTACACGCTGATCTTTCCTAAACGAGTGCAAATAACACAAAAGTTATATGGGTGAGTAAACGATTGTATTTTTTTGCTAGAAATAAGGTCCAGGTTGTAAAAAACAGTAGTTCCCCTTTAAGATGCATTTTAGGCAATATAGACTTAACTGAACTAAAACTAAAATGAATTTAACTGATCTTAATGTAATTGTAATGATTAATTTCACTTTTTTAACTGAATTTAATTGAACTTTAATGTAAATAACTGTATTTAACTTAAATGTACATAAATAAGGCCCAGGAGGTAAGTATAACAACACTAACTTTAGAACATTCACTAAATAAATAAATAATAATATAAAACTGGAACTACTCCCTCTCTTTTCTTTTTTGTTTTACTACTGAGTGTATCCATCCATCTTACAAAAGCACACACTCATCTCATGACAATCCAGCGACTATCTCTACAGTATGGAATGATCTGAAACTATTATCTGTTCCTGTTTATCATACATGTTCAGAACACAAGGTTTAGTTTTATATCACAAAGTGCAGTTGATCCACATGTTGTGTTGATTTTACTGACTATAAAGCGCTGGGACTTGGACAGCTTTATGACCACAAATATGTCAACTGCAATTAGCCTTATCAAATGAAACAACAGTGTTATAGAAATTGTGTGTCAATAAACAAAAAGGTTACAGGTAATTAATACTAGTCCTGTTGAATGCTAGCTACCTGCCTACCTTAGGCCCATTTTTGCATACAGTGTCATAAAATGTAATGTTGTACAGTTAAGCCTTAAACCTGAAAGCCTTGGATTGCACAACAGCATTGGATTTCAGTTTTAAAGTATGCAGTCCTGTCAAAGGTCTATGCAGCGGTTCACAGAATGTTTGTAGGTAAACAACTCGATCGATGCAGCTCAAAGGGATTACTTATTTAGCCAATCACGCAATCACTGTAGGTTCTAGGTCTGTGGCCTGTCAAATGCTGCTCTACCACAGGACACAAAAGGCTTTTTACTGTAAATGAAGGTAGATTTTGAATGCCTGTGGGACTAAACTCAGGGATCTAATATCCCCATGGTAATGGTGACAAAGCACACTTTCTCCCTACAGTCCCAACGATAAACCTTCAGGACCCAGTCTGCCTCCCACACTTAGTCGAACATTTGAAGAGGAAAGGGCTTTTCACGTGTGGCATTATGAAAGTTTTTCATCCAAGCTGGGCTGATTTGTTAAAAAAAAAAAAAAAAGTTGTAAAGTTGTGAGAATCACAGGACGGGAGGGTGGGAGGTATGTTAGGAGGGTACATAACTAACCGCAGTTTAGTTCGTGGAGGAGCCCTGAGGCAGCAGTTATAGAGGGCAGTACAGACAGTACAGTACAGCACAGGCAGAGCAGCTTGGGAGGTGATGATGGAGAAATAAGTGTGTCTGGGCTTGTCTGCTGGCTGGACAGACAATAGCTCATTTTCAGTCAGCTGACTCAGTGCAGCCACTAAATGAGATTCTTTATCCCCCTCTCTGTAACTCTCTCCTGGCAAAACCTGGCTGGGGACATTTTTGAAAAGTCTCTTTATATATCTGTATATATATATTTGAGAGAAGCTCCAGTCTGTTTTGTCCTTCTCTACTCAGTCTTGTTACAGTATGTATGTCTATAGTGGTAAACATAGCAAAGCCGCTCCTGCAGAATGAAAACATAACACGTTTAACAGCTCAGACATGCTTTAGGGAAATAAACATCTAGATTAATCATGTGTCTTTCCTTGAGTTGGCTGAAGGAATTGGGGTGTGTTTTTTGGCTGTGCACTACCACACGGGTGTGGCTGCAGTGACTATTGTCGATAAGCCATGATTTGTCAAACAGCATTTTGAAGTGTAGGTGTGGAGTCCGTGACAACTCAGCTAGGTCACGTGTCCTATCAGGAAACATAATAGCTTTTTCTAGCATGTCACACTTTCCAGCACAACTACAGTCCTCTCCAGCTGATCACACACCACACTGAAATCTCCCCTAGACATTAATTAAGTCTCCAGGTAATGAATCCTACTGTCTCTTTACTTTCCCCCTAAGCTGCTCATGATGACATTTGTGGTTCAAGGCAAATAAGAGAAAAAGTGAAACTAGACCCTCAAGGACAGTTGTCACATCCTCTGTTGGCCACAACCACTGACAATCCAGACTCCCAAAGGAGGCGCTAGAAACAGTCTTCGGTAAAATTACAGTAGTTAGTATATGCAGTTCAATCCCTGGGCCTAAAGCTGAGGTAATTTTGTTGCACATTTAGTTCAGTTTGTTTGGGAGGTAAATAGGAAATGTAATACTAAAATACTAAAATAAAATTTCTATAAAATAGTGTTATTAAACTCACACAGATCACTTAAAAACCATGTTCACCGGTTAGACATTCTTCATATCAAACCAAACCATCAAACCAAAAGGTTAAGTAGGCAAAGGGTTATGTTATTTAAGGACCGTCTTGGCTTAGTTTTTAAGGGTTAAACCTCAGCTAATTTTTCAGGCTTTTTTTCAAAACAAAAGAACCCATTTAACAAACACGACAGCTGATGTACAGTATAGCTTAGTCAAGGCCTGGTACTGACTGTGTTTTTTGATGAGGGCACCGAAGAGACCACAGGGCTGGAGGGGGTGTTGTCGCTGTAGTCCGGCGGCGGCAGCAGTACCGGCTCCTCGACCACCTCCTCCTCCTCCTCCTCCTGCTGCTGCTTCGGCAGGCTGGCCATGCTCAGACTGCGCACCGGTGTGCCCAGATTGCTGTCAGAGGCATATGATATAAAGCTTCAGCTGTCAAACGGCGGCCGTAACAACTCAACTCCTGGGAAGCAGCAAAGTTTCCTTACCTGTTTGATATCACTGGCTCGGTGTAAGGTCGGCAGTAGGATGAGGGAAACCAGCCCCGCCTAGAAACAGAGACACACGTGCCACATTATAAAAACAGTTTTACATAATTTAGATAATTTATTTACTTATATTTGCTTAATATGATTGCTATTGACACCTTCTCCTGGGTCTATTCATGTCAAATGCACAAAGAGTGCAAGCTAACTGGCCAACCCAACTTCAATACATTTGAAAATACATTAGAGCCGAAACTAATGATTTATTTACCTGATTAACTAAAGAAATATATTGCTCCATGTGTATTGTCTTTGTGTCAGAGCCAGTTCTTCTTCAACTGATAATTTGTGCAAGCATATGAGATGCTAAAAGTGATTGATGTGTCACAGGAGTTAAATACTTGTGGATCACTGCAGAGGACACGACGCATGCAGCATCACACGCAAAATACAGTATGTGATAGAGCGAATTTGTTCACTAAGATGCAGAAGTTGTCTCCAAGTCACGTCTAGGGAGGAAGGTGGCTCATCAGATCAACGCACTGGATTTGTTGCTAAGGAACAGAATGTTCTGAGATTTAGCCCAACGTGTCCTCTGCTTGAAAAAATAAAATAAAAAATGCAGCTGACTGCATTAAAACCACTTCAAAGGCCACTTAATGACACTCGCAGGAAGCGAGAGGAAAATCCATGTTAATTTCTTTCCTAGTGGAAAAGAGTAAAACATTTGACACTAACCGAAAGCATTTTCTGATCCTGCATCACGGGCCCAAATTGATCTGGAGAGGAGCTGAAGATGACTGTAATTACACGACTCTGAGGCCACTCTACAGGTTCACGCTATACAGACGCAACATGTCGAATGTACACATCTTCAAACCTACTGCTTTGCGCAAACCGGACACAGAATGATATTTGTTTAGTAGAAGCAGGAAAGTATGTCAATTAGCGCCTGAGAACATTTTTTTCTCAGGTGACATAAAGCCACAGCTGCTGCACAAAGGCGTCCTGACATATTTATCACTCGTCATACGGTGTCACATAAAATCAAGAGTTTGTTCACCGGTGGATTTTATGTAAACGGTCGGATGTCTGTGTGCGCCTTGTCGTGTGTGTGGTGTTGTTAGCCAGCGCCGGAGTGGGACAGAGAGACAGAGAAAGGAAGAGATGGAGTTTTATGACTGTCACGTTGAACATACCTGACATACTCTGTATTTCTAGGTATGATGTACTGCAAAGCATCAAAAGACACAAAGCAGAAAACTCGTACTGCCACGTGAGTTATGTGAACAACGCTGGCGCGTCAGTGCGGCCGCATGCTTATTAGAATGAAAGTACATTTCCCCTTGTGGTTCTGCCAACGGTTGTATTAAGACCTCATTTATCTGTGAGGGAGAGGAGGGATCCCTCAGCAAGACCTCACATTATTGCATGTTTGGTTTCATTTTGTTTTGGTAATCCCTAAAAAAAACACACAATAATGCTTGTGTAATTTCATATTTTTAGCTGTTGTTTATTGTATTTTTTTCAAACAAATCCCATGAACTTTCCGTGTTTGTTACACGGAACTACGAGATCGTCCTTATAAAGTGTTGGCTCTTTCAAAGAAATAGCTGATGATCCACCTGTCTGAACTTTAATCAGTCACATCACTGAAACATATGATGATGTGAGGGAGCGCCATAGAGCTGCAGCTAGCTACACTGTTGTCCCTGCTTTATTCTTTCAGTCACTGTAAGGAAAATGTGCACATAAAGAGCACCACAAATGCATAACTTGAACCTTGAAACCTGGCGCGAGCTATTTTCATGAGATCTTGTGATCGACAAATGACACCAGAGTCCAGCTGCCTCAGGAGGTGACTTTAAAAGACTAAAACCAACAACGTGTTCACTATTAATACCTAAAACTAACAAAAAAAAAAAAAAAAACTAAAGCAGTTTCACCACTCAAGTGGCTTCTTACTGACCGATTTGGTTTTTATTTCAGATCTGTGGGCGGTACCCACTTGAAGCTCGTATGACTAAAGCCAACCCAATATTCACCCGATTGGCTTGGGTGGTAACAGAAAAATGGTCCTCTAATGACCCGTTAATAGCCTGAAACCCTAAGAATCAAGTTGTCTTGGAGAACTTCTGGTAGCTAATGGAACTTAAATTTAAATTAGGGCGCTGAGATGGATAAAAAGATGGGTAAACTGTGACTCACCATAAGGCAAACAAGCAACATTCGTATTTCCATATAAACAAATTAAAAGTAAACTGGTTAGTTAAACTAATTTTGGGGTCATTAGACTCTAACACACGAACAGTTGACCTGAAAAGCGGTCAAAGACTCACTGTCGTGTCTTCTCTAATTCTCCGTACAGCCAGCCGTCCTTCTCTTCCTGGATGAGCAGAGTGATGATGTCGCCGTCATCAAAGCTGAGGAGTGTCTCGTTGTTGCCGGCTGTGTGGGGGAAAATGGTCCTAACCCTGGTCTTCCTGCCCATGTTGAGACCAGATGACTGGGATGCCGATCTAGACAAGCTGACCTCCCCGAGACTGCCTTGGTCTGGAGGTGGAAGATTTAAAATAGAAATGAAGTCAATTTAAAAAAAGAGGAATGGTTTGATATTTTGGAAAACTTTCCCTTATCTTGTCCAGCTATGAGCTATGAGCTGGACGAGATAATCAATACTGCTCTCATATCTCACTGTTACATGGTGTGCAACGACTCTATGTGCTAAGCTCAGCTTGTTTGTGTATTTGTTCCATGTTCCATTATCTGAGACAAAACTTTTTATTGACTTCTGGTTTTCTTTAACTGAATACTGAACATTATTTCCTGAGCAGCCTTCTTTACCTGAGTTGTGGTCTGAGGAGGAGTTAAGCGAAGGCCTGGGCTCCAGGTTAAACATGTTAGCCAGCGGACTGATCTGAGCCTTCAACGGTGGTGCAGGAGGAGGCACCATAGACTCCTTGTTGTTCTGAAGAGATGACAAAGAATAAGTTTGACAGCATGAGTTGGAAATCTTCAAATGTTAACAAGCATTTTGGCTGAATGACCTCATATGGACAAAGTCCTTATTAGCGCAATCATTTTAAACGTGCATTAATGCGTTTACAGCTTCCGCCCTCACATTAATGTAGGGTAACAACATGCACATGCAGGAATTCCCATGGCTAATAGCCAGTTAACGATGTCCTACTACAGCTGAGCCTCCATCTGATGCAACAGATAGCAGCAACTTAGCAATATAACCTACAAGCAACAACAAGGCAAGATAAAATACCACAGGGTCAACCTTTTCCTCAAGCTTTGTTCTCATTCTTTGTTATTTAGGTATTCGTGATTTTTATCTGAAGTGCGACACAGTACAATAAGTGTGGCAAAGTATGTGATAAATAACAGCAGGTTGCTTTTGAAAATGGTATTCCAATCTCAGTACGACTTTGAGCTAGTTAGATAAGAAAGATAACTGAAAAGAATAGAAATTGGAGAGGTCACATGAGGGTCTTATTGACGCCACTTTTACTGTTTTCACTCAAACCAAAGAAAACAAACTCACCCTGTTGCAGCGTTCAACCAGCGGTGATTGTTCTGGGGTGGTAGACAGCCTCTCTATCATGGTCGTAACCGTGTCCGGCACGTTGGTGATGTCGCTGCACTTTTCCTGCCAGCTGGGGAGCCTCAGAGCCAATATATCTTTGGCCTGGAAGACAGCAGAGCATTAGCGAGAGCGGGTGCTAAATGATCCATAATGTGGCAAGGATCTGGGTGTTTTGGATCTCCGTCCCTCCGTGCTTGCTTACTTTCTCGTGGAAGCTGATGATTTGGTAGGAGAACATGCAGTGCTTGTCTGCCAGGAAACAGAAGCGTCTCTTTTCTTCCAGCAAAGCCTCTTTGCAGCCATCGGCGATGAACTTCTGCATGTCAATCTGACGCGACGAGATGGTTTCCATGTACTGCAGGCAGGGTCACAGGACGGGGTTAAGAGCAACAGCAATGACACAGGGCATCGCATTGTAGTCAGTGCATGTGGAAGTAAATAAGGTTCATTAAAAGAGCTCATTAAAATGTTCATTAATGAAACTATTGAAAGACTAAACAAATAAAATGTTATTAATTTACTTACTATTTCAGTGCTACATAAAAATTATGATAGTAATGATAGTAATGATCTAGATACTAAACACTACAAATACTATCAAAACAAAAATACAGGACTACATTGTGTAAATGTATTTGTTAATAAGTAATAATCTAATTAAAACTAATAATAATATTCGATTTTTTATTTTGGTATTGTTGGTATTTTTTTAATAAAAATAAAATCGTGCTAGCGCTTGGTGGCTTCCTACGTGTAAAAGCTAACCCGGTGGTAACAGCTTAATGTTTGCGTGTTCCCGTCAGACAAATCAAGGCACTAATGAGCTATGTAACCAAAGTCGCTGCACTTAGCAACAGGTTATTTTTTTGGGCCTCCCGCTGCTGCTGATCAATCGTAGCTCAGCAGGAAACCAAATCAGTGTGCTGAAAGGCACACCCTCCCCACAGACCGCCTGAGAGTGATTGTGCTTGTTAGACTGTGCAGATGGGCGACTGGACACGACGCAAGGCATATCAAACTCTGTAAAATGACTTCCCTCTATGCATCTATTGTAAACACACTCCCCCTGTCTCTCCCGTTTTCCCCATGTTGTCATGGAGATAGTAAAGCAGCCTGTCTCTAAGGGCTCTGATAAAGACCCTGCTCTACGGTCTCATTTTCTCTGTCTGACGCTGAATCCAGGCTCTTCATTTCCCCATTTCCACTGCAAAACATTGCCCAGACTGGAGAAGACAGACAGGACCGAGCTCATCATTGGCAGCTTACTCAAGCTCTGCACGTGATTAGTAGAAAGCTGGGCAGTTAGCCTCACCTCCCTCGCGGTCCTCCGGTGTCAGTTTTATCAGATAATGAGAATTCTGAAGAAGGAGGGCCCCCGGTTTCAGCTCGGCTTGAGAAACAGAATCGGGCTATGGAGCTCCACCCAGTTAAAAACAGCTCATTGTACGGCTGTCTTTTAAAATGTGCCACTCGAGCGGAACGATGAAAGGAAGACCAATACCGCAGCCGAGAAAACAGACACAAGCTTCTAAGAGAAAACACTTTTACAACCTGCAATCACATGTTGACTGTTCAGTTTAAGGCTTACACACCATCCATTAAAGTGAGGCCGTGAAAGCAGTCAATAAATAATAAAAGGAGGCAGACGGGAGCTATTACTCAGGCTCTGCAGTCCTCCCGTCATCTCACCAAATTGATTTACAAAGCAAATCTCTGTTTGAGATGTTAAGACTGCTTAAGGACAGCAGGATGCAAACACCCAATAATGTGCAATGTTTGGAAGAACACGCTTCCACCAATATGCCGAGGCTTTCATGTTGGTGTAATATGGTTCTCTCAGCACAGACGCAGCTGTGCTTTCAGTGTGATTATTGTGATTAGTTTTAATCAGACCACATTGCGGTTTAGCCAGATCTCCTGTCAGAATGAACATTATTGCAGCATTGAACACTCAAATACCGCACAATGAATTCAGTGGAATTAACTAAGCTTATTTTATTGACTCAGTTTGAATACTCAGGTTTTATTCATTTCAAGTTGGGCCAGTTCTTTGCAACTCCTTCCTAAATGTACACACCAGGCGAAGTGAGCACTGTTTGCTGGTAGAAGAAGAAAATGGAGAAAAGCAGTGCTAAGAGTATTTTAAAAAGATGGTGGTAATGATCATTTTTACTAGCATATACTGGCATGTAAGTCCAAGGACTGATCTGTAGACTGTAGAAGACTTCCTTCCGAGCAACAAGTGTGCTTTTAACCAACATAGAGTTGAAAAATCCACCAAAGAAATACCTGATTGTTTCAGTAGAATGTGTTGAACAAAAAATCATGTGTCCTGTTCAGACTGGAAGTTCCCAGCTGGCATAAAAGGTGGCATTAATTTTGCTTTCTGTAACATCATTACTGTGATTATCATCATCATCATCGAATAATTATAATCATTTTGGTTTCTCTGACGATCTGAAGAGACATGAATGGTTTCATCAGTTACGCCTTTACGTAATATCCAAACACAAACCTGGAATTTCCAACCTATTAGGCGTCTCCAACTTAAAAAAAAAAAAAAAGACGCAATCTCCATACATTCTTCTCTGCCCATTATGAGAACAAGCTTAGCCACCCTGCCATGCTCCATCTCAAGTAAGTCTGTGCGGTTTCAGCCTCACCTCGTTCTCTTTCATCTCATATTTGGACACGTGCTTTCCCTGGCTTTTCCTCCTGAGCTTCTTCAGGTCCGTCTGCGAGCGCTCCAGGGAGTCCTGCTTCAGCTTGTGCTCTGACTGATAGCGCTTGAAAGTCGCCTAGAGGTAGACGTGAGAAAGAGAGGAATGAGACAAAGGAAGACGGTGTTTTTGCCGAACAAATGTTCCTCAGATGTGGGATGCTGAAGTTGATACCTACACCGTCCGAAAGGCCACAAGAGTCTGCCTCTGCAGCAGCCTTGACTTGACGAAATATGTTTGTGTAAAAACTCTTACAAGTGCAGGGATGATGATGAGAGACACTTACATTCATGTATTTAACATCCATTTCCGTCTTCTTCTCCAGCTCCGTAATAATGTCTCTGTGGAACCTCTTGAACTGCAGAGCAAAAACACACACTTCATATTCGGTGCAGCGTCTGGTACATCATCCTGCATGCATTTTCCTCTAATCACATTGCACAGTCTCATTGTGGTTAAGAGTGGAGTGGCATGGTGGAATGTGTCATAATGGGTTTCTGAGAAGATAGGATTCCACCCACGAGCGGTGGCTTATCAACTTGTTAGGGTTAAAGATTTACAACTTTCGCCGCCCTCAGATAAATCACGATTGGGCCACGATTGTGAAACAAAACTCTTTCTTACTGTTCTTGAGTGTTGTGTTTCAGCTGCTGCCATGTTTAAAATGGTGACACTTGATTTCAGTTCACTTCTTGTCACTTGGTATTTGAAGCATTCCACCCTGGGGCAGCAGCCCTTGTCAAACTTTCTTTCACCCTTTGTTACGACGATTTTTAAACTCTTTAAAATGAAAAGAATGAGCTAAAAAGGTTGTGGGGGTTCTCCAGAGAGGACTAAATCTAAACCCCTCTCTCTTGCCTATTATGTGAAGATTAGCGGCAAAGCACTTCTAGGAATGAACTGTTCACTCCTGGAAGCCCAGTGGACGACCTGTCATTGCACAAGATTATTTAATGACATAAGTGCAACACAGGCAAGGCTTTGTCTCCTTTTACATCAGACACACCCATTATGTTGCTTTCCTTCTTCTGATTCTGAGCAGAGAGTAAAAATGTGAGATTAGCCCAGGCTTCAGTCTCTAGTTAAATAATAAAACTGACCACTTTCTTTTGTTTTTGCAAACAAATCTCCCATAGCAGACCAATAGCGCCTTTCATATCCCTGCCTATGACTCTAAAATCAGGTCGCATACTGTAGATACTTTCATTTCCAAAAAATGCCGGGCACATTTGTAAAGCTGTGTGGGTATTAGCATTTGTAGCACTGGATTCATATCTATGGGTACTTACGTTGTCTTCTAGCTCATTGTGGACTTTCCTGTGGGCTTCTGCAATCTCCATCAGAACCACGCCTAGAAAGGAACATCAGGAGCAGATTTCAGTATTTTTAGAAATCATTACAAAGAAAGGCTTAATGCTACATTGTGCTGCTTTTATCCTTGGTTATCGCTGGCAGACAGGTCTTTGTTGCCCGTGGTTAGCCTTTGTGCTAATCTAAGCTAATTGCCTCCTTGGTGCAGTTTCATGTTCACTGGAAATATGTGAGAGTGGCATCAGTCTTCTCCCCTAACCTGTCCATTAACTTTAGAAAATGTTCCTCTGTGAGGAATAGTTGATAGAAACCTTTTGAGAACAAGAGAACACAAACTCAACAGCAATGAAAACGGTGCATAACAAAATGCAATTTACTTCCGGTAAGACAGCCACGAACAGTCAATCCTACCCAAACTTCCTCCAAACCTTTGCTTTCACCAAGCCTTTCATCTCACTGCCCATATTTTCCAGATGACTTATCCCTTTTCAATATTTGAGTAGCTGTCAATAAGTAATCTCTATGAAACGTTCTGGTATTGTGTGGTCACATACAGAACAGTCTCCATTCACAGGCAAACTACAGCACAGAGAGAGCAGCATATGACATGAAACAATGGGAGTGAGTCAATACTGTAAACAGAAGTGGACAGTCATAGCTAAGCAGTTTATCGTGCTATCTCTACCACAATGGGGCGAAATCTAGACTCAAGGTTTATTATAGGACACGGCATTCTGGTGAAACACATACAGATTTGCAGTCAGGACACATAGCAGTATTAGTACGAGGGAGAAGAGCAAAAGTGAATGACCCAGAAGGATTTCAACACCTTCGAGAAAAAGCGAAGAACGCACAGGTGTCGGTTTGTGATTTTTGAGGAAAAAAAAAAAAAGTTGCTTAAGTCAGCACACTCCGCCTAAACATATACATACACAACGCAACACCTGACATTCCTCAACTGCACACGTCCACTCTGAGCAAACAAACGTAATGATACAGGGCTGTAGTTCTGTGATCCAACGAGCAGCGTCCAGCTACAACAACATTGCCCTCTGAAGGTCACCAGAACGTACTGGTAAATGCTGCCTTTGTGTTTGGATGTGGGGGTGAGCTGTTTGTACAGCCTCAACAACAGGCTGCACGGGGTGGAAGAGGGGAGGTTGAGAAAGGGCAGGAGGGGGGTTCAAAGAGGGCATTGTGCACCTGCAGGTTTCACCTTTGGGGTGAGCAAGGTGCGAAAGCCTACCTGAAAGGAGGGTAAATGCTACAGAAAGTCATCACCAGGCACATGAACCTGTCACATGAACGAAGTGAAAATTAGAGTTGAGAAAGACAGCGGTGTTAAGAGCGAGAGAAGTGG
Source organism: Planiliza haematocheilus (assembly GCA_005024645.1). NCBI lineage: Eukaryota > Metazoa > Chordata > Actinopteri > Mugiliformes > Mugilidae > Planiliza > Planiliza haematocheilus. The sequence goes on along the minus strand of SRSE01000365.1, from coordinate 8,342,835 downwards.
CTCCCCCAAGCTTTATCTCTATGGAAATGGGAGATGGAGAGCTGAGATGTTTGAAGTTAAAGTGGTTTCTGTCTAGCTAAAGTAATATACATGGTAATTAGTACATGTACCTAGCCACAACTTTCTAAATGTCTTCTATATAGGAGCTCATTCATTTAAAAGGACACAACAACAGCAGCTCAGTGTGTCTTATCTCATATCTCTCTCTGTTGCCAGTGAGCTGTTTTCTTTTAAGGATTTTAAGTATCAAGATAATCTAATCTCAACAACGTCAAAGAAACAACTCCATGTTTTTAAGCAAGCTGATTAAAAGTCCTTGTGGAAAACCACACCACTCATGATTCATGTGGACTATGATTCACTTCTATGGAAACTTCCTATTCTCTCACCTGACATTAAAGATTGGAACTGAGACTGAGGCACTAAATATGTTAAGACTGGTCCTTTTAAGATCATTAATTTACATGTGTTTTTGCACCACCTGGGTGAAACGCCCCATTTATAAGCCTACCGATAAGACACACAGCAACGCCTTTGACATTCTCAACAAGTGACGCTTTTTATGAGCTGGAAATGCACCATGCCAACACAACCTCTGCCTATTTGGAGTCAGATAAGGGTGATTTACAACAAGGGGCAAGGCAAATGTTGGCAGCAGACCTGTTGGCATGGTTTCTCTTTATTTCACTACCCTGACATTGGCTCCTCTATTTGCAAGGTGAACAAGCAATCTCTTGTATCGACTAGCTTTGGACCTTTGCGTCGCCATTGGTCATCGTCTTGTAACATTTATCAGTGTGACGCATTGCTAGTTTTGTCCAAGCACACAGGTCTGTGATGAAACATGGCCTCCTCCTGTGTGAGTCAGGATCTAATGGCATCTCAGTTATACACAATACAGGGCTGATGGGAAGAGGTTGGAGGTTGCCATGGGTGAGCCACTCCCTGTAATCATAATGACGTCACCGGGATTAGTACTAGACCCATGTGGTGATAACACACTGAGTTGTAACAACTTCCTTATGATGTTGATCACTCAAAAGGAACTTATATCTCATCCTCCCTGTCAGCTGTTCAAAACACCAGTGACACAGTTATTTTGTCGCACCAAACTACTGCAAGGACACTCACTGAATACACAACTAACAAATCTGAGGACCAGTCAAAAAGCAGCAGCTAATACAGACTATAAATGGTCCATGAAGCTGTTTTTGTCAACCACTGCATTAACTCAAACATAAATTTAATCTTGATTGTGAGAAATAAAGCACTTCCAGGCAACTGTTGTTCAGGTTAACGTTGCTTTCCACTACTGGCAACAACTGCCTGCAATGCAAAGTAACCCCATACTAAATGAAAACTTATCAAGAAACATTTTCATTATCAGTAGAGCCTCATGTTGGGGCTTGCCGTGCTTCTCCTGGACAGATAAGGTGTTGGTAGATTTAACCTGACAATGAGTAATGACGCTGAATGTTTCCAATAGTTTAACCTTATGCTACCCATAGCCAAAGACTCATAGTTGGGGCTGTGACTAATTCCACTATATGTTTATGTTTATAGAAAAAAATTCTAAAGGTACAAATGCCTAGAGTGCAAGTATACACATACTGATCATATCAACGCAGTGTTGTTCATCTGCTGTCATTCAGAATATCTACTGTGTTTGCAGCAGATCAGCTGTCAACGTGGACCAATGACATGCCATCATCCACAGCTCATAACATTATTTAGCACAAGTACACACATAACCTCGGTTTAGATGATGCAACTGAATACAAGCATTGAATCAATTTAGAGACTGACACCACTTTTGTATGTTCACATATGTGAGGTTTGCTGGTTGCCACCCTGTGAGAAAAATGTGAGTGAGTCAGTCTAAAGTTTATAGCCAGTGAGTTCCACAAAAACGCAAGCGCTAATAAATTTCCAAGCAAACACTGATCATAAATAAGCAGCATATTTTTATGTTACATTGTCTTACATGCTCCAGTGTCAAGGTTTATTGAGTGGCAAGTGAGTCAGTGGTTTCTTTAGAGGTCACTCAAGAAAGTGCCAGTGGTCAGGTGAGAATTTACTTCACTGGATTCAGAATGAGGGCCTCGACTCGAGGACCATTAGGGAGATTGGAGTGTGATGAGAGAACAAATGGCTGGACAATAAGTAGAACTGAAAATAACTCCCCTCCCCTTAACTTCACCAGTTTCTATCTAGTACAGCAAAGCAGTTTGTGTCTGTGTGGCTGTCCCTGACTTTTCTAGTGGTTAAAATCTGGATATAGGATATATAAGCAGGGAGACAGGGACCTTGTGATTATGAAATGAGAAGTTGTTTACACGTAGCTTGTTCAAGCCCTAAGTTGACTGACTGATGACATTGCTGCCAGAAGTCACACAGGGGCTAACAGTTTAGCAGGCTAATGGCTGCGAGTAACTGAATGTAGGAAAAGAAAATATGTAATAATAATGTGAGGCTGTTGAATGAGAATATCAACATCTGAGATGTATAACAAAACAAAAATTACTCTATACAAGTAAACTAAAATATAATAATTTATCTTGTGAACTTGGACATTACAGAACATTTTCACCAGACCATTTTGTTGGGCAAATGTGACATCAATTGAAGACAGTAGTCACAAATAAGACATAATGTGTATAATCCCTCAAGTTATGTAAGTAAGGAAAAATTTACAACATGCAGACACAGCTATTCTAGCTGATTTCCTTGACTGGTATGATTAGCGTTTGTGTTATTTGAAGCTAATTGTCCTGTATTGTCTGTATTCCATTGTTAATGGACAGATAGGGGAGGAGATGTAACAAACCCTTTTTCACAGCGGACATTTTGACTTGTCAGGGCGGTAAAAAGATTACTAATGGTGTTAAAAAAGAAAACATTACATTTAGGTGCGCTGGATGTGGGATCCTGATATTGTGGATGCTAGCTCACTAGCATGACTAACCATGTGACATTTGGATCACCTCTTCTACTGTGTGCCCAGATATACTGTATAATGCCTTCAAATGGAACTAATACGTTTTTGGTTATGACACAAGGGGTAGGGTATTCAACTCAACTGAACTCGGCCCTTACCAAAAGGTTCCACTTATCATCAATATTCAATGTTGTCAGTAGAGAGGACCATTGATGTGGTATTTACACCTGAACTCTGTAAACACCCCCCATTTGAAGGCAGCAATAAACTTCACAATGTACACTTAATAATGGAGACACTATTATTGTTTTCTACATCTAGTCTCTAAAAGTGAACTTACTACTGTAAAGAAGAGCACTAGTTTCTGAGACAAAGTTGTATGCATCTCAAACTGTTTCTTTCATTTCTAATAGTCCAGATGGATGAGTTTGGTTCAGGCTTTCTGAGACACAAACTGCAGTGCAGTGACAAAGAGGAAAGAAGGTTTATTTTGACTTTTGGGAGCCATTTCTGGCTTCCTGGTGCTTCTGTTTTTGTTGTGTCTGTTAAGACAGACAAATTGGCCGTCATGTTCAGATGATATAAGCAATATTGTGTGTTGTGTCTACAGAGCATAGCAATTCTGTGAAATAGCTGTAATACAGATGTTTGCAGTGTCACCAGGGTGGCTCATTAGCCATAACATCAGACAGTCTTCAGAAGAAATGGCTCCCCTCAGAAGCCAAAACCTGTTTCAAAAGCTATCAGCAAAAAAACAAAACAAAACAAAACAAAAAAAAAAAACACTCTGCAGTCTCTCCACTCTGAATTCTCTCTCTCTGGGGAGAGAAAAAAGTCCCTCTGGTTGGCATTACCATTTTCTCCCTTGCCGACTGCGTGCTTCAATAATTTAAAAAAAAATAACAATTTCGACTGACAAACAGCGCAGAGAAAAGGTGGAAAGGGTGGGGTTCATGCTATTCATTCTGCAGTAACATTTTCAGTCCTTCAATACCTGCTGCTTTTCAGAGTGGAAGAGCAACTCCCTGTTGAGCCTTGTCATGCAGGAAATTTCTCACTGAAAACTAGACTGTTAAGTAAACAGTAGAACATGCCATTTCTTCTTTTACTTTTGTGAAAAATGAAGTTAAACATTTGTCCTAGAACTAAAACGTAGTGTAAGGTTTGCAAAAGAATACAAGGGCCACAGAGTCAGTAAACTCTGCGTTGACATTTACACACAAATACTTTTCTTGCGTTAGCTTCTGCTAGCATTAGCTACAATATACAGAGTAACGCTACAGCATCAAAACCACTGTGTTTTATGGAGCAAGACAACTTATTAATTCAACTTTTAATTTGTTTAATTCAGTATTTGGAAGTTCAAATGTTTTATTTTAAAATTACAAATATTTTTAAACCATTAGCAGTTAGCAGTAGTAGAAACTCATTAACTTAATAGAGAGGGTAGGGCTCTGACCAAGTAGAAAGCCAACAAAAGGTCAGTTTATTATGCCCAGCGAAGCTCTTTGAGGCATAGTGAACTACCCAATAAACAAAAATAAACCTACTTAATCCGTTTGTGCGGCCTGTACGCGCTGATGGACAGAAGAGTAACAGCAACGTATATTGACATACTTATCACCTGAGTGCTATTGAGTTGATTTCATTTACAACAAAATAACTGCAGTCGGACAAGCTAAAAATTAGATTCAGTTCTTTGTAAAGGATGAAAGGATGAAACAGCATCTGATCGATTGTTGAACTATCAATTGGGTGATATTAACTGTATTGGTTAAAACATGGCCCATAACGAAATCCAAATGGTACATTAACACAACTCAAATTCTGATCAGAATTCAGTCTCCTGTCATGTGATTGGGCATTATTGTAACTCTAATAAAGTTCATTCCTGCAAATATAGTGTTTTGTGGTATCAGTAAAAATAGGTTAAAAGCACCTAGATCTTAATTCATCTGTGTGTATTTTTCTTCAGGCAGTATTTTCCTATTACAAATACACTTTCCCCTTCACCATAAACTGAAAGAGAAATGTGGACAAACACCAGTCCTGAAAAAGAAAGAACAGCACCAAAGTAAAAAGCCTCAGGTAACTTTCCGCAAATACCTGTCAGCCTCTTTGACGCAAGCTTTTTGAGAGCACCATTCACAGAGGAAGGAGGAAAAAAAAACAATCTATCCCTTAAGAGAAAACTATCTTTTCAAATGTCTGCAACATAGAACTACAAAGTAATATGCTCTGTCATTCCTGACAGTCATGGAGTTTAAAGTAAACAGAATTATGTAACTACTGAACCCAAATCTCCTTCAGCTGTCAGACCATAATGAACAAACCGCAAAGCCTGTAAAAGTCAGTGTTGCTTTGTCTTTTTCATACATTTTGGAGAAGGAGATGGTGAAATGGGGAACGGGGAGAATCACTAGTGGGAAGACATTCCCCTCTGTCTGTCTGTTTGCTCAGGGTGTTTGCTACTCGACTTGCTGCGGTGGGTGAGAAATCACACTGTCTCGACGTTTATTCCAGGCAGTCAAAGAACAACTATGGAGCACGGAGACCAGGACTTCACGTGACATTTTTACCTGAAGACCTTATGATATTGATATGTGTTTACGACTGGGGTCAAATAAAGAAAGTTTCATAGACAGAGACCAGTAAGGAGGGACGGACATGGAGTCTTTGTCAGGCCCTTTTAACTGGTAACCAAAAGAATTTCATGGGTAAAATCTGCTGTCTTTGACTTTCCACATGTTCAAAATATCACAAAGACACTGGAGCTACTAGGGTCTGTCTGACTGTCTGTCTGTAAGGCTGTTTCACCTCACTGCTTCTGGTATGTGGTGACAATGTTGCCAGACGACTATCTAACGTGTACATATTATTCAATGAAGTGATGAGATTCTTCTGTTGTTCACTGACAGGTGTGGCTATCAGACTTCACTGTCAGTTTGTAACAGGTGAGTATGTAATCTCTCAAATCCAGGGTTTCAGACAGATAGAAAATGGTAATATCTTAATGCTTAAATACGTACTTCCTTTGTTTGCGTACCTATTTGCATCTAGATTCGTTGCATAAGGTTTAGTATCATATTAGGTAAGAGGAGAGCACTCTCTATATCTAACTTGTTTGGCGATCAAAGCCTCATCGCTTGACATTATATTCAAAGTAATTTTAAACGAATGAATGAGAAAAGGAAGAAAATCTAGTCGGGTAGTTTTGAGCATTAAGCGTTACAAAACCTGTTCTTCACGGTTTCATTCTCAGACACGGATGTTGCACTGATGGTCCTTACTCTTTTAATTACATTCCCCGCAGGTATGACAGACAATTTTGTCTGTTTCACACAGTGACAGCTTTGTGAAAATCATTTCATCTCGTCTGTCATTTCATCTGACGTTGTTTTTTCTGTTTGTTTTTTAATGGCTTGCAATTTAATCTGGAAAATCAGGAACAAACCATTTTGCTTAAAAGGAAGCATGGGCAAAATAAGAATAATCTTTCCATTTCAATTTTCCTGCTCCTCCTACCCGAGCTCCCGCGAGGCCAATTTGTAAACCTTTGCATTAAGTGGTGCAGCAGAACACAAAAAGCAACTTGATGAATCGTAATAGCATGGAGTAATGACCCCAGGACAAAAAAAAAGATCAGATCCAAATTCTAGCACTAATAGAATAATTGCAGGCTGACTCACAGGATGAATAAAAACCAACCTGTGCATTCTTGATGGCAGCAACAGAGAAGAGATGGAGAAGAGGAAGCACTTCAATCAGAGTGAGAGGCAGACAGCGCATTATAATGAATCTCTGCCACCACTACGCCTTGAGGGTTCAGTCATTTTTATTTCCAGGTGTTTGCATAACTCACTCACTGGGATGATAGTTTCATACAGGAAAAATACATCATATTGATGACTTCAGTGAGAAACAGCCTTTGGATGGAGCCCAGCTTCCATTAGCTGGCGTGATATTGCCAAGACAAGATGTTTCATGACTACAGGGACATTCAGACCAAACAGTTCTGGCCACTCTGAGGGTAACTACCCACGGTGGAGCTCCCTTTGAGGGTTGTGTGGTTTCAAGGGCTTTTTTTCTGTTTGCATTCGCACCAGCAATACGAATGCTGAAGTCACATGGTAGCTGGATGTCAGTTGGTATGGCAACATCACTTGGTTCTTCGCCATATACAACAACATACAGACTTGATAAAGATTGGACTTCACTTCATATCCAAGGTTACCGTAGCGTTAAGAGCCGTTCTTCGCGAGGCAACTATTCGACCATATGTTTGATCAACACATGGAACAACCACTGGAGACTCACATCACCCATGGCTCCTCTTGTACAAAGAAAGTACATACCTGTAAATAAGAGCTAAAGACCGTAACAAGAAAGATCTAAGATGGTTCTCAGTTCCTTCAGGGACAATGCATGTTTCCAACAGCTATAGGACGTTTGAAAAGTGCATGTGCACTGAAGTGCTTCATGTTTTCAAGGATTGGTTTGACCTTTGGAAGTAAAGTCATTTTCTTGCCAAGAGTTTAAAGAGAAAATCAATAAGCCTGCCAGCAACTCAAAACCACAATACTAATCAGGTTTGTTTAATCTATACACAGCGACATGTTGTGACTTTGTAGGGGGCTATTTCTGCTCCAGAAGCATTGATGTTTGTCTTTGAAAAGTTGAGTCTGTCAATGTAAAGTTGTCACATAAACCTTGGGACTTGTTCACGTCAAAGGCAAGAAGCAGTCAGGGACGTAACCCCACACTCACATTGAATATATATTTGTGAGGTATTTTAGAGGTCAGAGAGTCAGATATCAGAGAGGCCCAGCTCCATATGATGGTTTGTAGCTTTTCCTAGCATCCTGGCCTCCCAGCTAATAGTACCAGTTCTAGTTTCCCACAAGAGTTTTTCATGCAAGTTCAGAACTTGTTTGCTAGCTGGTTGTTGGCCATAGTCTTTGTGGTGTGTTCAAGTGCAGCAACTTTTTGACCCAGTTACAGGAAATGTTAGCTGACCTTAAAGTCAAACTTTATTGCAGGTAGTTTAGTTAATTAGATGTCGGTGTGGTGCCACCTCAACTGTGAGTCAGAGCCAAGCTACCTGTTTAAAACTGCACAAGGTTTATGCTACGCTATGCTAACAGCTGAACCCTTACTGTACTTTTCTATAAACAGAGCACAGCGGTGGTGAATAAATGCATTCACCACAACGTCAGCATTGTCTTTTTTAAGTCACAGCCTCAGCAGAGTCATTTAAGCATGGATACTAGATAGTTCCCCTTGAGACTTTGCTCACAGCCTGCAAGCATGAAACTCACCAAGCTCTCTGGAGACTGGAGACACGGTAGCATTTTCTCCAATCTTCGACACGGCTTCAAAATAGGCCTTTCCGGCAAGATTCATCGCTGCACAGGGAGAGAGACAAACATCACCAAGTTACAAGCTGTTCATACAGTAAGTCAAGCCAGCAGTTCTTCACTACAAGATCATGGATCATCTGGTGGGATCTCCATAGTCATGTGTGAGGTTAAAGACTGTGTTTACCTGTGACTGATTTCTCATAGCTCTTCCCAAGGTTGACCAGGTTCCTCAAGCCTGGGTTGAACTGTTCCATCACATTCTGCAGCATAATGGGGGGAAAATGCGTCATTACGAATGAAGGCAACTACCACAGGTACTAATTATTGTACACACTGCTTGTTAGTCACTTTCCCTTACGCTCACTCTCCAAAATCTGTAATTTCTTTTCTCTTTGTTCAAAGGGGGCCCATGCCATGGACAATAAAACTCAAGAGGCTATTTTCATGGAGGTGGGTGGAGAAGAAAAACACATGAAAACAAGCGCAAGTGTTTGTGCCATTGCCCTATAAATATCTCCATGTGAGAACAATAAAACTTTCAATCTTTAACTTGACCCCTCACGTCTGCCCTGCAACTCCCTCGAAAAGAGCGAAGTCCCACACAGAGTCACAGCTATTTGCGGAATGAACCTCATCACTCTGCCGTCCCACCCCCAGCCCCCGTCTTTCTCCCTCTCTCTCTCTCTCTCTCTCTCTCTCTCTCTCTCTCTCTCCTTCTCTCTCTCTCTCTCTCTCTCTATTGAAATGTCTCCACAATCAAGTACTACTCACCTCTCCCTCTCTATTCCCCTGGCACACCCTCAACAGAACAATGAAGGGCCAGGTATGACTTTACATGGAGAGAAAAAAAAACACAGCAAGGGAGAGAGAAACAGGGAAACAGGTTCCTTGATTTCTCTCAGCTGAAACTGTGGCACACAGTAAACTACAGGTATTACTCTCTTTCTTTCTCTCTGTCTGTCTCTCTTACTCTCTTTCTGACACTTTGTACCGCTACTAACAAACTTAAACTTAGCCAGAACCAACAAAAAACATAAAACATAAATCCAAACTGTTCCCTATCCTTTTTTTTTGGATTATGAGAAATCATCGGTGCATTGGCAGGCAGCAATACCAGGACCTCTCAGAGACACTGAGACAACAACACTCACCTGGACATTGGCTTATCACAAGGAAGAGGAGGCTGTGTAAATCTGATTATATTAAGCCAGAGTGAATGAGCGAAGCCAAACGCATGATCAAGATATTGATCAAATCATTTCACATTGATTAATGGGATACAACTTGTTGATTCGCTGTCATCACAGCAGGCTCACAGAGCAGTGGTTTGCTGTGATGTATGCCCATTTTATTAATAAGAGAGGGATCTGTCTAAATTTATGTTTTTTTTTGTTTTTTTTTTACTTTTCCTTGTTGACACAACAAAATCTCAAATGTGTTTTGCAGTGTAAAAGCCAAAAAGTTCTCAAAACAAGGGGTAAAGTTAAAGAGGTCAAACCTCCCATAAAACGTGATAAGTCCCAGTAAAAGAAAAGCACATGAGCACTAAAGCTCCCTCTTATCATTTTATTGTGCTTTCACCACTGTTTTTTATTTTATTTTTTATAAGCAAATGTAATATACCAGTCTCATTTAACTATGAAAATATGATTTCCTTCCACGGCCATTATAATACAAAAACTCACCTACAGTATCTATGGATTGTCAGGTATTTCCTTGTATACTCGATGTGTCACTCACCTTATAAGTACTTTCAGTAAGCTTGCTCACATCCTCCACAACCCGAGACATGATGGCAGCGTGTTTCTTTTAAACCCAGAGATCAGAAATAACAAAACAAAAATGACAATCTCAAAAAAAAAAAAAAAAAAAAAAATAGTTTGGAAATCCAGGCGTTCACTCCGAGTTATAAATCCAACAGCTGCTCCTGCTCTCTGTCTGCACCCTGACTGCGCATGTGGGCAGAGAGACGCTCTCGGCAGCAGGCGGCGGACACACTGACAGAGACGCTGACTGGGACACCGAGAGACTTCCCCCTCAGCTCGTTTACAGTGGGTGAGGACGGGGAGGAGGGTGCCGTGACGTCACGAAAGGTGCTGTACGAATTGAAGCAGTCAACTGGTGAAATAAAATGCTGTGAGGCGATGACTCACGAGTTTGATAGAGGGAGAGAGAGAGAGAGAGAGAGAGAGAGAGAGAGAGAGAGAGAGAGAGAGAGAGAGAGAGAGAGAGAGAGAGAGAAACATGCCAGTTTTTTGGTACTGGGGTTCTGGCGTTCAAGTTCTCAGACTGGCCGAGAGAGGGCGCCGTAACACAGCAGACAGGTAGCCTAAACGCAAGCGATCAACCGCAACATTAAAACCACTGACAGGAGAACTAAATAACACTGGAACAACTCAAAATGGATCAAGATCTCAAACTGATCAAGTATCTGTGGGATGATCCACGGAGGCCCCTTTCCTTAACACATAGGCCCCAAAGGTCCCTACCAACAGCATTCTGTTGTCAGACACCACAGGACACCCTGAGAAGACCCATGTCCATTCTCTGATGAGTCGCAACTGTTTTGGAGGCACAAGGGAGATCTACACAATATTAGGAAGGTGGTCATAATGTTCTGCCTGATCATTGTAGGTTAAACCACAAGTAGAAGTTGACGTGGTTGACACAGAGACAGCTTTCATACCTCACTGTTTCGCCTGTTTTGTGCGTCGAACCTGCCAGTGTGTAACCTGAGATGCAGTGAAATTACAAAGTACTCTCAAGTATGTTCATGACACATGAAGGAGCCACCCCTCATCGCACATACCTTATTACAGCTGACGGTCCTATGTGATAACTGAAATATCTGTGCTGCTGTTGCTGTTAGTTAATTTCATCCCACGCCTACAATGACCATACGTCACATGGCCTGAGCGTATTAAATGCGTCATAAGCAGTGGAAATGTCCTATTAAAATGTAGAAAGCTGGTTTGATTTGATATTGTTTGACACAGACTGTAAAACATGATTGTCTCCGGCCAGATGGGGGCAGTTTAGGTCAGCAGTTGAAAAGGCACCACATGTCATGACAGCTGTTAGTCTCTCTGTGTTAGCCCTGTGACAGACATGTGACCTGTCAAGGTTGTACCCCGCATCTCATCTCGCCCAAAAACACCTGGGATAGGCGCCAACCCTGGGATAGGCTTGAACAGACTTTTATGATCAAATCTGCACAGCTATCCTGACCACTAACTCTAAGTCACTTTCAATAACCTTCTTCTTGTGATAATTCTTGGGTTATAATCTATAATTGCGCTCTCTGTTCTTAGGATTTGCGGCATTTAAATGTCATGTCCGTGACCAAGACCAGAGCCTCCAACTCAAAGGTTGCTTGTTGTTCCTCAACCACGTGACTGAAACTCATGGTGACAATTTCAAGCCCTTTCGGCTCAACTCTGCTTGCTATAAATCCCCTTTCCACCCCTTCTCCATCCACTTCATTTCTTCTTTAGGTCCTCCAGAGATCACCAGTGAGAGGACAAACAGATATGGACAGGTAATTCTGCCACATTTAAGACATTTGACATTTGAAGATATTTTTTACACTTTTGAAATGACTTCTCTCAGGAAGTGCGTTGCTCGGATCTTGATGCTCCTTCTCCCAGTTATCCTGGCTGCGGCGGAACCTGCAGACCCCTTGACAGATCTGGGTATGTCCATTTCATTTATACATTTTTTCCCCACATTTTTCAATTTAATCCCGTCTTCACATTTGAGTGCATTTTGCTTTTTAATCAGAAAATATCGCCGGGAAGCTGGTTTTCTATCAGACGGATGGAAATGCCACGTATGTGAGAAACATGGGAGAGCTGGCGTCGGACAGTCCCACAGAGACCATGTTTGAACTCTTTGACCCCCAAAAGAACTTCAGCGCGACAAAGTTCAAATATACCTGGGACTTAGGGAATGGGTAATGAGAATTCATCACACTTGAAACAACTGAAGGATGGGTGCTTATTGTTCATCTGTCACCCTTCTTCTTTCTTAAACCTCTGATGCAGAGAAGTGATCCAAGGGACGGAGCCGGTTGTGCGGTTTCTTTACCCTAAATCAGGAAACTACACGCTGAGCCTGAGAATAGGAGCGAATGGGGCCAAATATGTAACTCCAGTCTCCAGTGTCTACTCCATGGATGTTAAAGTGCTTGGTTTGTAGCTTTGAAATTCCTAAAATTATAGTAGTTAGATTTTAGTCTTACAACTGGTTTTGATCATTTGATTCTTCAAACTTATTTTGTAAACTGATCTGAATAAGTTAAAGTTGCAGCTAAACGAAGTTACTGATAAGTGATATGAATTTGCAGATGCCATCAAACGCATTGAACTGAATGGGCCATCATATTATGCGGTGTCTCAGGAAACCAGTTTGTCTTTTCATGTTGACGGAAGGTAAGCTGCGTTAGATCTATTTAGTTTCTTGTTATTGCAAATATACACATATAAGCAGGAAAACATGCAGCATTAGAGACATTTATTAGCAAGTTTTGTATTTCAATCAGTGGAAATTACAACTTTGAACGTGTTCAGACAATGCTTGTTAGGAAAGGGAATGGAAAAAGTGATTCCTGTCGACTGTGTGGGTTTGATTTCAAGTCCTCCCATGTGGGTGTGCTGGCGTTTCCTCCCCAACTGTGTGTCCGACGTGGCGGGAGGCTGCACACTCACCATGCTGTACGGAAACACCCTGCGGCTGAACCACACCTTCACCTCGGCCGGCTCCCACTGTCTGGAGATCAGTGTCAGGAATGATATTAGCAAGCTGCAGACCTCCTTCAGCCTCTATGTCAGCAGAAACAGTGAGAGAGCCCCCGACACTCACTCACGCACACACACACACACACGCTGATTACTAAAGCAGTTTGAAAATAATTTTTGTTTTTAGCATTGGATAACATCAAAAATGCACAGTCATAAAGTTGCAAAACAAAGCAGAGGCTGTGTCTCTGTGTGGACTAACCTCATCCATCCACATTACCATTGGACCGCGTCATCCTAAGCGCTTCATTAGTTCTTCATTAGGTCTGATACTTTGACCCTCCTCCCGTCCGTCTACCAGGTTGACCTCAAGCATGTGAGCTTGGTTCAGCTCTAGTGCCAGTTAAAGGAGAACGTTTCCTTCCTTGCCACCACTACCAATAGTGCTTGCTCTGGGGGTTCGGACTTGGATTCCTGTAAAGTGTTTTGCTACACCTTTGATTATTATTAGTGCGATATAAAATTATGTAGCAGGATAAAATCCAGGAAATAGAGATGCAGGAAGTATGGAAAGATTACTTTTGAAATGATCTCATAGTCTCTTGATATATTTAATAATGACACAGGGCTGTGATTACTGTGCATGTACAGGAAAGTTGGTTACTGTAAGCTACTATGCCTGAACTCCACGCAGTATTAAATAGCAAAGGAACGCAGACTGTGGATCCAATAATGTGAATAAATACCAAAGTGAACTACGACAGGACCCTGAAGGGCCGAGGTTCACAGTGTGTCCGTTGGTTTATTTTGATTTCCTTTCTTGAACATCAGTTTGGGATAATACCTCAAAAGACACTGTCAGTTTTGAAAGTATAAATGCATGCAGACACGAGGATAGTGTTAATAAATTAAAAAAAACAACAACAACAAAAACAACAACATGTACAAGCAGAATACAATTTGTTCTGGCTGGAAATCTAGTGTTTTTACTCATTATGTTATCCTGTGTGAACGTAAAACTGGAAATAACTGTCTCTCATAACATGCAGGCTGTTTATTAATTCAGTTTAATTAGAGAATTTTTAATATCTCATGTTTTTTTCCCCCTTAAACATATAATCAAATTGATGTGTTTCTATTGATTCAGATTATTCATTGACGTGTGTACTGTTGAATCTTATTACCCTGCGTGATCATCCAGTGAACCAAAGACACTGTTTTATGCATTTCTGTGTATTATTCTTTCAAAAATGATATGATTCGTTCATTTGTAGACCCTTTAATCAATCCTGTCATCATCATGTATAAATTAACAACTTCTTTTCCCTTCTGAGAGGTCCTCCGGGCTGTTCTGCTTTTATTTGCCTCTGATTTGATGTTGTTAATTGTAGCAAATCAAACCAAGGGATTCTGTGGAGTCAGTGCCAGGATGTGTCTAATTATTTATAATTTCTGGTTTGTTTTCAAAGGAAGAGAAGTTGCGCGGTGTCATGAGGTGTTCCACTTAAAACAAACCATGCGCCATTTGGCTGTGTTAGTTCCACGGCCGGACAGAGAGGGAATAAAGAAATTGGAGGAATCCGAGCGTGTCGGAGCAGAGGGATCCTTACACGGGCGGGTGTGCTCAATCGATTAGCTGTCGCTTAATTTGATGATATCTGAAGTCGTGATCCAACGGAAACGCCGCCATTTTGTGTCGCTTTCTTATACTTTCTTTCTTTGAGGAGTTTGACGCCTGTCTTGTGTCACTGAGAGCACAATAGGCAGCTGTGACCACATGCCAAATAGGGTTATGAAGGCGTACAGATAACCGACGGGTGGTTACGGCACAAAACGCAAGCTTTCGCCTTCCATAGTTGAACTGCAAACTCTGAGCATATCAGAAACATGGCTCTCCAGCTGACCTGCCTGATGCAACACACTTCCTCTCGTCCTCTATAAATTACAGCAGTTAACAACAGAGCCTCTCTCTCTCTCTCTCTGACACGCTCTTTTCCGTGCTATTTGCAGGCAACATCCACTTGTTCTTCATCCTGTCATGTGCTGCCATTCTTGTGGCGACCTTCTCCTTCATCACCGTCATCGCCTGTCGTCCTCGTACCCTCACCAGAAGTCAGGTACAATTATACAATAAGGGCATGGTGTGAGGTTTATATCGCAGGTAGAAAGTGTTTTGGATGTAAAGATTTGTCAGCTCATGTGAGTAAGTGATGGCAAAATGAGGAACTGCATCAACACTCAAGGTGAGTGTTACTCAGTAATTAGAACGTCTTTGCTGTTTGCAGTTAAATGCTCTACATGACCACAAGGAGGCTTCCTGCCCCTAGACATGAACCCAGCGACAAGCTGTGCAGTATGGAAATGTAGATCTAGGATTGATTTTCGTTGCATTTCATTTAGAAGCTATGCTGAAACTACTGCATGTTTTTATCTCCTAACCGACTTTTCTTTGCTCAATGTTATTTCCAGATCGCTTCTTCCACTAACGCCGTATTCCTGAAGAACCGAGACTCTGACGCTCACAGCACTGTTGTTTTTAACGCGAGCAGAACAGAGAAAGAGCCGCTCCTCTTGCAGTATGGGACCCAGTACTGCTCTTAATCACCACACTACCCCTCTGTCTGACCTCTGCCCCGTGTGCCTCATATTTTTCAAAAACTGGGCTGCATACACCTGGAGACACCAATCTGTCTGCAGGACAATGCTAAGCTGAGTTAATTAATGGTTGTGTTTAGTAAGATAATGCGTGAAATGCTGTATTTGCTGGAAAATAATGACGATGATCAACGCATGAGTCAGTCTCTGACATTCAAATGAACTCATAATAAATTAATGTCTCAAATGCAGGTCATGTTTAAACAATGAGCGTTAACTGAAGCTTGCTGTGAACGGATTGGACCACTCATTTATTTATGTAACGGCGAAGTATGCGTTTGGGCCCTGCTTTGGGTTTTTTGCTTCCCTGGAAAATAAAAGTAGAACAAGTGTTTCATTTTCTTTTGTTTGCACAGCTAGATATAAAAAGATAATAAATGAATAATAATTATTTTGCAAAACATTGGTCTTGAGTTTCCACATGCTTGAACATGCTTGAGTATTGGGTGAAGGTTGGTTGGCGCAACCAATGTTACTATTACTTCCCCTACACATTAAGAGGGTGGTTTTGTTGGATAGCTGGAATGTCAAAAGAGGCCACTGATGTTCAGCCTGTAGGACCACAGAGTGGTGGTTAAGATAAGGAAAGAAGAGAAACTGGATCCTCGAGCTTAACTGACAGAGGGACAGGCAGAAAGACTGGATTATGATCATGCAGATACTAATACGGACTCACGTCTCAGCTCTAGATCAGAATGAACTGAAGTAAGCTGCACTGTTCATTCATTCATTCATTCATCTTCTATACTTGCTTTTCCTGTTAAGGGTCGCGGGGGGTCTGCTGGAGCCCATCCCGGTCTCCAGTGTATCACAGGGCCAACACAGAAAGACAGACAACCATTTGTTAGAGAATAATTTCTCTTCCCTACTGCTGGGGTCAGTTATCTGCCCTATTTTCTCTCTGAGGAACATGCCAAGGCCATGGTCCCTCTTTTGGCGTCTTCAATCTCACTGTCTGGTTGTCAACAAACACAGCTGTAGAGTTAGATGATAATGTCCTCCATCACTGTCTGACAATTTGTATTTCCTAGTTGGTGTGAATGCTTATCTTCATGTTTATGTACAATAACCAACTGGATATTGACACATCTCCCCCTGCCTCGGTCCACCTTCTTAGTATAAGACTTTGAGTTTACTGTTTGTCCCTTAGAATTGAGGTGGAACTCATCCAGTTATATTGTGAAGCTTCTGTTCTCCTCGATCGAGCCTACTCCTTCAGGCATAAGACATACAGGACTCTGGTGCTTCTTCTTCTTCACCGGCATCACCGCAAATTCCTCCTCAACAATTGGCGTCACGAACAGTATCTCAATAGAACAAAGACTCGGTAAGTGCAAATGTATGATGTCTTGTTGTATATTGTGCCTTGTAAATGGGACATAAACTTTTGATAAAGAGCTCGTATTAATAGTGATACTTCATTATTAATTCTGTATAAGAGAAATTATTCTCTAACGTCATTCACACTCACACGCACACCTAATTTAGAATCACCAGTTAACATAATCAGCATGTCTTTGGACGTTGGGAGGAAGCTGGAGTACCCAGAGAGAAGCCACGCAGACACAGAGAGAACATGCAAACCCCACACAGAAAGGACTAAATGGTGTCATGTTTTATGAGTAAATCAATTTGAACAGCTCCTTCTTGTAGGATTGACAACCATGTAAGTGCGAGGTCAGAGTATAACAGCCAAGTCATTCTACAAGCTCATGAGTTTCGTTTTAAGGCCGCATTCGTCTGACGTCGCTTATTACAAATCTGGAGGCTTTGAAAGCTGCACAACATCCAACTGCATTTATACTCAGACCTTCGATTTGTGTGATCAGCTCACGATATCAGTAACAACTCCTACTGTCCATCGTTCAGTAATGCTCATTGGAGGTCATATACTGCAATGGCGCAAATGTTAACCCCATTATTAAGGCCTGCGCTTAAAACTAGTCAAAAGATTTACCTTTCGATACTGTAAGCAAATCTATAGTGTTGACAGTAAGGATGACAAAATACATGATGAGAAATGGGAAGGACTTCCAAACAAACAAGAAGAAATAGCTTGATGATATAACAGCCAAACGATGCTGCCTAGTCCGGTGTCATTAAAGAAACGGAAATTTTGACCAGGCAGATTTACAGCTCGTAATACTGATAACAGGAATGTTTGTTCCATTTGTTATTAGTCAATTGTCCATCACATATCTGAAAAATGATTCTGATTAAATTAAGTGGCACACATCCATACCACATCCACAAATCCATCCAAGTCACATGAGTCCAGTGATTACCGTTCACAAAAGTCTTTCCAACACTACTTTTTATGGCATTTAGCACCTTGATGGGGTTTAATGACAGCCTTCTCCTCTGTGTGAGATGCCGGTGCGTTATTAATTACGAGTCTCTTGATGAATGCCAGCTGTCACAAAAGCCGTGGGGAGCTGCAGATGCTGAGGTGAGCCTTGCTTCCACCAGAAGACTGACCTTGAGCTTTGGCTAAAACCTGCAGCTGTTCAGTTTTCATTTAAAGAAAAACAACTCATGCAGCTCTGCTTCAAGCCCGATACGTCACAGCTGGCATTCACTCAGATGTGCTGAATCTCTGTGAACTTTTTGGGTGGTTGTGCGGTGGATGTGGGAACTTGAATGTGCTCTTGAGTTTTGGCTAAAACCATCTTAAATGATCATAAAAGGGCCAACAACCACACAACCCAAATGTCAAAGAACTTGTGAGCATAGGCTTGAAATCTTGAAGTATGGATAACATCTGCAACTTGTCTGAGTGCACGACTGTTTTTTACAACCTGGACTCTATTTCTGGCTTAAAATATGATTGTTTACTCAACCATATAACTTTTTTGCAGCTGTTGTTACTAGGGCACCGAAACACAGCCTCTAAATAACACATTATCTGCTGCGAAACTTGTTTATTTCACCAATATTTTGTTATGATGCGCTAGTGCTATTCCCCGTTGAGTCTGGAGTTACCTGTTATCATCATCCGGCTTCTGTGGATTTGGAAGCATACAACAAGCACAATGACGACATCAAAATCCAGATCTGTGGAACTGCTGCGCACATTTCACGCTGTTAATAGCAGATCACTATGAAAGACAACATGTGCTACAACTCTGCCGTTTTGACAGACAAGGAAATGAATTGCTTGCAGGCACTTTGAGTGAGACTTTTGCAGAGGTAAAGCTGGATGGAATCTTCTGGGAAAGGATCATTTCAATCTGCTTGGCCAGTGCAGGTACACAGTTAGTGATGTCTGGACGCGCAAATCTAATGCTTGCAAACACCAACGCAGGACAGACTGTCTTGAGGATTTGATTTGAGAAACTAATCTGATTGGCCTTGTTTGAGCGGAGCCCAAATGAATCCAATTTTCATTCTCCTTACAGCTCTTTTCTTGCCTCTACCGATTCCCAAGGGAAGTATCTGGCTCCTGTTGTTAAAGGCTCCCATGTTCTCACCATTGTGTTTTTAACTTATCTGTGTGGAGCTGTCCAGAGGTTGTTCGCGGTGAGGAAAAAAAATAAATAAATAAATACTGCCAGCACACAATGAGAGCTAGGGGTGTGTTACTATTTGTTGAACTACAGAAGAACACAGCACACAAGTGAACAATTAACTTATGTCTGCTTTCTAAGGTTGTGTCCCTACTGTGACAGATTTGCATTAATTTGTCGAGTTTAACTGCCCCCACGATCCAATGTATGACACGTCTGTATGAACTCCAACCATATAACAAGAACTCTGAATATCCTGTTGCCTCACTTGGAGTTATTGCGGTGTGCCCCAGCGGCCTATGCTAAGATGAGGTCAGAGAAAGTCAATCCAGTGACATCATGGTGTAAAGCCAATAACCGCCTACGCAAGACCAAGGAGATGACCGTGGACTACAGGAAGCTTCAAGGAGGAGGACACGCACCCATCCATGTCAAGGGAGCAGCAGTAGAGACAGTCCGCTGCTTCAAGTTCTTGGGGATCAGTCATGTGTATTATCCTAAAGGCAGCAAGACAGCGCCTCTTCCTCTTCCTTAATCTGAGGAGGTTCAACGTGGACAACAGGATACTCTCAAACATCTGCAGATGCACCATCGAGGGTATCCTGGCTGGGGGACATTACCACCTGGTACAGTGGGCGTGCTCCAGAGGGTGGTAAAATCAGCCCAGCACATCCCCAGGCCAGAACTGCCAGCTATCCAGGACATCCAGGATCCTCTCTGACCCCAGCCAACCCAGCTATGGCCTCAAACCAGCAGGTTCAGAGACAGTTTCTACCAGGAATCCAGCTACTGAACTCATGAACTGAATACCATTATTATATAATAACATTATGACCACCTTCCTAATATTGTGTAGGTCTCCATTGTGCTTCCAAAACAGTTGTGACTCATCAGAGAATGGACATGGGCCTTCTGAGGGTGTCCTGTGGTGTCTGGCAACACAGTGTTAGTGGGGGTCTTTGGGTCCTATGGGTTGAAGGTAGGGGCCTCCGTGGTTCATCTTTTTTTTTTTTAGTTGATCCTAAACCTTGTCGTTGGAGTGTCATTACTATGGGTTCTGTCTAGATGGGTGCTACATGTCCAAGTAACATCCATGCAAATGCCAGGTCCAAAAGTCGCTCAGCAGAACATTGGATTCTCACAAGATGGTCAATGTTCTGCATTTCTCCTGTCAAGGGTTTTCATACTACTGAGCTCAGTAGGTAGTGTTCAGTGTCCTTGAGCAAAACACTGAATCCTAGTTGCTCCCAGTGCGTGGCACTGGTGTGTAGATGTGTATTTGTGTGAGTGAATGGGTAGATGTGCCTGTGACTGCCAAGTGCTTTGAGTACCAATAGGTAGAAAAGCACTATATAAAAGCAAGGCCATTTACCATTTTGTGGCTGATCGGTGAACACACTTACACACACACACACACACACACACACACACACACACACACACACGCACGCACGCACGCACGCACGCACGCACGCACGCACGCACGCACGCACGCACGCACACACACACGCACACACACACACACACACACACACACACACACGCACACACACACACACACCAACATACAATTCTATTTTGCTTCAGTGAAGTTGAGTTGGCACCAAGAACTTAAAGATGCATACATTTTCTATGGAGCTGAGGATGGTTTGTCGGTCCTTCACATTCCGCCATTTAATCCACAGTTGACAGCTCTAAGATGTGGTGTTCGTGTCATTATTCAAGATCTACAGCACCGTACTTGAAAAAAATCCTCATTACACAGCGCCTCTGTCTCTCTTGTATTAATTTTGGCACATTAACAAAAAATAGTAACAAACTGTTTACCAGGCAACCTTGTTTTTCATCTTGTATAATCGGGCATGAAACACAAAGCGGTGAACAGACGCAGACACTGCCTTGGACATCTCCTTGTCCATTTCCATGGCCACTATTGATTGTCTCCATCTGAATAGCCAGGTGGAGGCTTTCATGTTATTGCTTTCCACTCGTTCAGCCCAGATAAAAGGCTACAACATACACAACATTTTGGTGTTATCAGAAAATGACCTGCTGCATCTTACGCTGCGGCATGTGAATTAAGGCTGCCTAAACACTATTAAACCTGCAAGACAGCTAATGTAGTTATACTAATGAATCTTCGCCAAAGAGCACTGCAAGGATTCTTTCTATTGATAAATTATGCCAGTGTCACTGTATTATATCCAATAACAGAAGGCACATTTAAAGAAGCTATGAAGCATTTATCTAACTATTCAGTTTTGCTCAGCTTCAGCAGCTCATCTTACATTTAAAGAGCTAACACACCTTCGGTTTGACGTGTAATACTGAAGCTTCACAGTTGATATTCAAAACTACAACATGCACCTTGACCTTTAACAACTTTGTAGTTTCAGCCCCACCTGAGATGTGCTCAGAGCTTTGAGTGGCTAGAAGGTGTTGCTTTGTCTAACCGAGAGTGTCATCGATGTCGGTGCTGACCTTTCGGCCTCTCTCATCTGTTAAGAGCTACTAATGCCACCCAGGACACCTGTTGTTGTGTTGACCCGAGCCATCCGAGTCTGAAGATCCTGCTCAGCCTGTGTTACTAATTGCTCATGTCGCCTCAAACAGCTTGGCAGTGTACCTTTGTGAGAGACAAGGTGATTTAAAACTGGTGTTGTACGGCCATATGCTTAAATAAAGTCCATCGGAGATTAACTAAAGGAACTCAGATGACCCAGATACATTTCACGGGACTCTTAATTACCAAAGAAAACATACTGATCAACATGCAGCTGACGGATTAAAAAAGTCACAAGTAGATGCATTTTGCAGGAGAGACTTTCTTTATTTGTCACATTTTATTATTTATTGGCAAATCATTTTCAACACTTACTGTGGAAAACATTTAATGGCACTTGAACATTTAAAGAAGGCAACAGGACAAGGTGGACCAGAAACAGAGATAAAAAAGCACAGCTACAAAGATGCTATATAATGTAAAAGAAATGATGAATGATTCCTGGACAACCAAAAGTCATGTTTAATAGTTCTGACGGATCTAATCTGTCACATTTACTGCGTGCTTGCTAAGACAATCCACAGCAACAACGAGTAAAATATTTCACGACACTGAAGTTACAACTACACTTCATTTCACCATTTAAACCGGTTTTGTTCAAACGGAAAAGGCCAAGACGAAAAGGCTCACTAGCATCACTGGAGTCAGCAAAAAAGTAACGCTTCGCGACAAGGTTTATCACAACGCAAGCTGTATATCTACATCAGCAGCATTTCTAACAAAGACTCACGCACATGCCCCGTCTGCCAGCCAGAGCCCTGTCACAGATAAAGGTGCATTCTCTTCTGTTATGTCCCCTTTAATATGACTGAACATGTCAGGATCAGGGGTTGGATTGATGTTGGCTCTAAGTCCATTTCCTAGTTAAGGAAGAGACATAACATTAGCCAGACTTTAATCTTTCCTGACTCCCACACGGCACGCAACAGGAACTCACATGTCGACGGCAAAGTCAGTCTAGACCTCGGAGTATTTGCACGTCTGTGCCGGACTAGAGTGGATTTTCATTACATCAGGGCTTTTGAGCGCGCAGGGAGGGGTGAGTGGGAGATAGTGGAGAGGGGGGTCTGTGTAATGCTCTCACACTAATACCTGTAGGGTACAGTTACCATGGTCGGTGTACTGACGGACTTAAGTATCAGGGTACGGAAAGAAATGTCAGTAGGTAGCGCTCTGATTGCCACTTGAAAGGAAACAGTGAGCAAGTCAGTGATTGAGCCCAACCTCCACATAGCAATGTGCACTTTGGTGTGTTCCCACGCTCAATGCTACATATGTAACTGTCATAATTGTTCACAACTCCTAAATATATCTGTGTGCAAAGCAGATAAAACTTCTACAAAACAAAATCCATAAACTGCCTAACAATGATAGCAGGCTTTTTGTTTTCATCAGCAGTTGAAATGGCAATGAGAGGCGGACAGATACTAAGCGTTGGGCAGTCGTTCCTGACACATCTCCAAGGGCCGTTTGGAGGCTCCCCTCCCAAAGACTTCGACATTGCTTGCCAACCAGGAGATCACGTTCCCCGGGACGTAAGAACTGCAGTTGGCCATGGATTGGATCTCGACCGGCTTCAGAATGCGGTCCCAAATGTTCACCTGACTCAGCTCGCCCACGAAGGCCTGGCCGGCATCAAAGCGCCCGCCCACCACGTCCTGTGAGAGCCATAAACAGCAGGATTTAACTTTACACAGCATCATCAACAACATTATTAAAAGTAATTATCTCTCCAACGTGGAGGTGGGAAAACTGATGGACAAATCAATCAACTCCTGAACTTTCACTTAATGTGTTTATGTGTTCCAGTCTCAGCTTTACATGATCATTGTTTAGGGCATTGAAGCCATTTTATGTGTTCTGTAATTTAAAAAAAATAAAATAAAATAAATTCCAGCATGACTTCTTTTGTGGCAACAAACAAATAAAAAAATGGATTTGGAACGCACAATTTTATGAATTAATTGTTGCGCTTGGAGATAAAAAAAAACAACAAATAAAGATGAAAAGTACAAATCATTAAAACAACTCTATTTTTCACAGCTGGTCCGAATTCTGTGTGTGAATGTAATTGCAGCATCTTTAAAATTCTGTTAAGAAAACTGAAGGGGTCTCAAGAGATGGTACCACTAAAGTGCCTGATTCAGTATATCTATATAACAGGCTATGCCTTAAACACTCTGTTAAAGCACACTATCAACACACAGGACACGGGGTGAACTGTGTGGACGTTTGAGTGGAAGTGAATCATCTCATTTCCAATTAGTACAAACAAGACGTCCTTGCCAACAGCTCTGTGATGTTTTACTTTGAGTCAGTAGTGGTTCCAGGTAAATGCGGCGTGCTTACAAGGACATGCTAATGTGTCGCAAGCACAACGTCGACTCGCTTATTACAGGGCTAACACAGAGAGACAGACAACCACTCACACGCACACCTACGGACGATTTAGAATCACCAATAATGAGCATGTCTTTGGATTGTGGGAGGAAGCCGGAGAAGCCACGCAGACACAAGGAGAACATACAAACTCCACACAGAAAGGCCCAGTCGGCCCATGGATTCTAACCCGGAACCTTCTCACTGTGAAACATCAGCGCTAACCACCTCCCCACTATGCCGCCCCTTGATACCCCTCATTCACCACTTTTTTTTCCAAGCAGGAAAGAGAACCAACGGTTGGTCACCAGCAGTTCTGATACTGCAAAAGTTTGGTTTGTCTGTTCTGGGTGCAAACATGGCAGACACCAGTGAAGAAGACCTACTTGCTGTAAAGATATAAAGGGCCCATTAATAGTTACAGGTGATTACAAAACTATGAATACTTTCAGCTGATGGACCTGTTTAAATTGTAAACACAGCTCCATTAAGAGTTCTAAAATGTATTGCTACCCAGGCAATAGTGGCTCAGATATATTAGTTTGACAGACCAACATTGCTGTGAGCAGAGCAATGTAGCCAGCGTACCTAAAAACACATCATTCAAAACATACACCTTTAATTCACAAATTTGCTGTGTCATTTTGGTCTTTGTTGCCAGTCACTGGACAAGCCAATTTCACAGAACATAACAGACTGACAGACTCCTTATTCCTCCATGGTGACATTCTCAATAATGCACCAATTAGTCCAGAAGGAGACAACAGCATCTGTGGCCAGCGACAGGTTTACTGTTGTCCTGCTAATTGCTTTGTCAAGATAACCTGACACCGTCTCATTTCCGCTGCATTTGGTCTTGTTTGATTTTCTTGTTTCCATCTGCAGTTTGCAAAGGAGCCTCATAAATAGTCCTTCTTATTAGCAGAACTAGCTACTTGACATTACACATTGGAGCATCAGCTTTGAGGTAATGTGAACACGTTGCACAAGACATTGTCAGTGTGATGCCACTTTATAAAGCAGAGATCTCATTGACAATGCAAGCCCACATACCACGGCTACCTTCTTTGATGGTAGCCGTGGTGACTAAAGAAGAGGAGTAATGGCTTTATCTAGAAATACTGCCATTCATTGTGCGTTCTGCTGAATGTCCTTACCTGCTCCTGCCCCAGGATGATGACCCCACCGGGTTTGATGGGGTGCCAGGCTGCCAGGTTGTCACCGGCTCCCAACTTCTCCCCGTCTTGGTAAGCGTCCCACTGGCCGTCCCGTGTTGTCCAGGAGATGCAGATGTGGTGCCACCTACCATCGCGTACCTCCAGGGGCAACTGGGCAACCTAATGTCAAGAGAAGTTGTACTTTTAAAATTCTACATGTTTGGGTTGTGCTTATGATCATTTTACAGAATGACAGCAGAATAGCTTGCCTTGTCATTAATGAGAAGCTCGATTGGGTTGTTGCCCCATTCGATGAGCACAATTTCATTAGCTTGGCCCGGTACGCCATAAGAGAAAGGCGTCCCTATGCCTGGGCTGGCGTTGGACTTGATCCACATGCAGAGCGTAAAGGCGTACATCTCTGGAAGGGTCTTGGTGAAACGGCCGTACAAGTAGTTGGTTCGCTGGGGAAGGGACAGCTTAAACTGCTCTGGAGACTTAAAGTCTCCTCCTCCTGCAATAAGAAAGGCAGAAAAGTTAGAGGAGATAAGAACATGGCAGGAGAGGTTGCCCAGGAAGGTATGTCATTTTTTAAAGGTGTATGGAAATGAAATGAAATGAAAGAAACAACGCCATGACCTCTATTAATGTTATTTCTATTCAACAAATGGGCATGTCTCTTATTTCACCTTCTCTGACTCACTAGAGAATATCCATGAATATGGTGCTCAGCCTATACATCTATTACAGTACTGGCTTAATATAAATGCATGCACTGCTCAAAGTCACAGGGAGTTACCTAACACCTTCGATGTAAAAAAATAAAAAAATAAAAAGACAGTGCTGGGGTTGCTGGATGAATGCCCACCCAGCATTTTACCTTTCTCCAGCTCACTGATCCTCTCCACCAGAGCGTTCAGAGTACTCTCCGTCTTCAACCTGTAGGCAGCTGTGGCGTTGGACAGCATGCTCTTTTCCTCCTCCAAGTTGCTGACTTTCTTCAGCAGTTGTTTCTCTAGCTCCCCGAGCCGACGCTGCAGCAGGTCCCGGAGCTCACTGGGGAACGAGGCGCCAGATATGTTGGCCCTCATTTGCTGTTGCTAAGGAAGAGTGAACAGGAGATCATGGACAGGAAGTGCACAGAGATTATCAGGGACACTGAGCCCCTTGAGAGGTGAAGGTGATGCCTTACATCATAGTTATGATTCCTCTGCGTGGGCAGTTCACATTATTATGAATAAACTGTACATGGCAATTTATTATTTTTGAGTTCTGACAAGATCCACTTGTTATTCCTTTATTAATAATTTTCATTAAATATGAGAGGCACAAATTAGGACTTGAAGTATATATTTGACAATAAAAAAACTGTGCATATTGTGAAGTAAACGTTTTAAGACTGTAAAGAAGACATTGTCCTTTTAATCTTTTGCGCACAAACAAACTCGTCACATAGCCTGCGTACTGCGTAATAGGTTGTTTGAGGTTGGCCAATTAGCCAATTAATCTCTTTCCACTGATACCTCCGTTTGATCTCCACAGCGCATTCTATAATTAGAAGTTCTACTCTACGGCTGCAGACTGAATTTACAATTTGTCCTAATCCTGGACAAGATAACAATCATACGGTGAATAAAACTACGGTTTTACGCATGGATGTGGCACAGTGGTTCTGACTTGCGCAACAAGTGGCACCTTACCTCTAGGTTCTCCAGTCGGTCTTTGAGCCCCTGCATTGTTTTTCCAAGATTGTCGATTGTGTCATTCGGATCCCTCGGAACATCCCCCATTGTATTTTGCTTTTCTTTGCCCCAAGACCCCCCTTTGTCGTACTTTCTATCGTCAGTGGCTGAGGCGCACAGGGACAGCTTGGTGGTTAACTCATTGATGGTGCCCACCTGTTTGGAAATGGTTTCTTTCTGCTGTAAAATTGTCTCTCGAAGCTGCATGACGGTATTCCTGAGCTCCTCTTCCTGGCTGCCGGCGTTCAGCTCGGGCAACAGTGTCACGGGGCAACTGGCATCGCCGCTCAGGGGCACAGCTCGGCAGATGTACCGCTTTCCATCGTCCACCTGGCCGCCCGTTAGATGACCACAAATTACGGCGCAAAAGCATAAAAATCCGTGTGAGAGTGAAAACATACCGGCGGCGTTTCAGTCAAAGTAAAAGCGAAAAGCCTTTACACTTCCCGACGAATTCCACTGTTCAGTGCGTAAAGGGGCACCAGAACTAGGTCTACCCCCGAGAAAAAACATCAGATGCAACAATTTATATAAAGTGGTGCCAGTACCACACGGTAAAATAAAGTAAAATAAAAAAATAAAAAATAATACGCTCAGCAGAAAATCCGATCTAGTGGGAGACAGTCACTGTAAGCCCCGTAATGTGGCTTGTGTTAACAGGACTATTCTTGGCGCAAACAAGAGCGCACGGTGTGGTCTGACAGCTTCTCTTAGGAAAGAGGATTACCCAAAAGGTGTTGGGAAGCTCCTGGAGGGGTTGTAGTAGGCTGACGTCACCGACCAGCTGGGGGAAGTATTTGTTCATTTGATTATATGTTAAATGAATTAAGCAGTCAGGACTCTGGGGAGATATTATGTCAAAACGATCACGCTGATAAAAGAGGCTGCACGGTGATTGAAAGGCTGATCGGTGCTTGTTGGGGATTATCTCTTGGCTTTAAATTTATAATATCTTTAGACGTTCTTTTCTCGTTCCCTACACAGTATGTTCCCTCTGCATGTGTGAGACATGTCCAGGTGGTTAAGGGTATAGCTTAAGTGTATATGAATATTCCAATAATGCTACAATAACACACCACATATTAATCCCATGAGTACAGCCTCCTACAGTACAGCAATCACACTGTGCCACCCATTCAAAAACACGTTTTTAAAAGCTACTCGAGTCCCTTTAAGGCCAGAATCAGAATCTCAAAAACCCAACAAATCATTCCGAATGCAGGTGAATCTTTTGAATAAAGCAAGCAGTGAAGAAACAGGATGTGGCGGTAAACAATTAGCAATAGTTGCCCGCCTGGCTGTGAAAGGTCAATAAATCCTGGTGTGCAGACTGGAAGGCATGCCACTGTGCTTTGAACATGGCCTCCAACTATGCTGCAAACTGCAAAGTCAATCAGATTTTTTTTATTTTTTTTAAACGACACTGAGACATGACAAAGCAGAAGCAGCTGAACAGTGGGGACAAATTGTTCAATGGGCTTTAAAACAGCAAGGGACCTATTTGAGTTTCAGACCACTTAAAATCAATCCATCCCATCAGCACACTGATAACACTGCTCAATAAAATATTTTACAAAAGCCATCTGGATAGTTTGGAAAGTCTTTAGTTACTTCTCATATCAATTAGAAGATTTGTGGTTATAGGCTAAACAGTGACCGACATTTTCAGTAATTATTTTAACTTTAGGCTCATTTGCCGTCACAGGAAAAGCATTTTACTGTTGTAACTGCTTGAGGTGAAACAATTTTAATGTACAATGTCGTGGTCGTACTGAACGTTTTTTAAACCGTCTAAGAGATTTGGAAATAAAATCCTTCTCTGATGAAATTGTTAGTAACTCACAAACTTCTGGACTCCGATAAGAGGATTAAGAACGCAAGCTGTATATAAAAAATCTGCACAAAACAGCTTCAGAAACGTCCAGGTGACGCCAGTGAAGAAGTGGCTTAAAGTATTAGTCCACTGATGGGTGCAATGGTTCTGACTCAAAGGATCCCTGAGATGCTATCTTTAATTAAATACTAAGTCAGTATTTCCACGTGTCATTGTGTTGTCATTAAGTGAATTCGGTTCCTCTGATCAGATGGCTGGTGAGCAGTGACAGATGATGACAGACAGACTGTTCATTTTCATTTTTTCAAAAGTTTTCAATTAATACTTTCTGGATAGTTCTGTATACAAACCAACTGGTGTGTCAGGTTAGGCATAACTTAAATCCCAGTTAAAAGTTTGGGTGAATTATGGTGGTGTACCTACTTGCAAAGCTAGCTAGCGAGCGCTAGCATAAGCTGATGACCAAATGATTGTAGTAAAAGTCTATAGCTCTTTACTTCTCCCCCAGCTCCTCCCATGTGTCTAGACATGTCGGCTTCTAGTGGAGACTTGGACTGTATATGAAGACAGACCCCACCAGGTTTGACATCACCCATAGGATTCCTAAAGAGACGTTTTGAAGCTCGATGTGGTGGAACTGGCAGCCGCCATCTTAGCAGTGCTTTAGTCATAACGCTTAACTTAGCTAATCAAAAACCATAAGAGGGGTGGAGTTTGAGTGGAGCTGAGGTGGCCAAACAACGAACTAGCTACAGAGAACAAAACTTTCATTATATGAGGCTTTAAACATGTTTACACATCAGTGCGTTTTGCATATTACTATGGAAGTGAAGGGGGTGGGGGTTGACTCACTTTTCAAAAGCTTACCACATAGTGTTTTTTTAAATGTTGAATCTGGCAAAACTTACAGGGGCTTGAGTTTCCAGTTGCTGGGATATATTGCCGTATAGACCATTTTTTACATGTTGGTATTCTGTATGTAAGTGCATCAAATGTTAACTAAAACATTACATTCAAACTAACTCATAAGTGTACTAAAAAGTACAACGCTGTCCTCTGAAATGTAGATTATAATATACAATAGAAATAGAAGTACATTCAAATAATGTACAGTAGTAAAGCTAATGTACATATTTACTTCCCCTAAACTTAATGTACAAATTTACTTCTACTTAGTATTCTGTCAGCGCAAAGCTAAACGAAACAGTAGTCTGAAACTCTGAGAGCATTGTAGCAAAAATGATTGATGATGAGAAGAAAGAGGCACAAGCAGGATCTGCCATCAGCACCTTGATTCTGGGACAGTCTCTGCTTTACCTTAACATTTCTTAAAATGACATCACACCTGTTTTCTGGACAAAAGCTACCTGCCGCCTTCACAATGGGAAGTGAAAAATGAAAGCGCAACAATGTCATTATAAAATTAACATTTTCAGTAAGAACCATTTTCACCAAGATGGAGGAGTATCTGGTCCGAGTCTTTTACTTGGTCAGGGAGGACATGTCCTCTTGTTCTGCAGCAGTGGACACGAGTCGAAAGAGTGAATGCGCGCCAGAGATTCAGATTCATGAATAGATTTCAGGGTATTTGTTGAATAGATTTCAGGGTAATGTTGATGATTCAGACTCAGTCTCAAGGAAAGAGCACTTCTTTCTATGGAAAAAATAATGCAGGGGGTGAACGGGCTTCATTATAAGGGCATCAGCAGCTGCAGCGGTGCACTGAGAAAACACAAATCTAATGGACAGATGAGTGGTTTTGGAAAGCCGCGCAACCAGTGTGTCATCCACTCCCTCCTCACAGGATAAAGCCCCCATCAGAAAAAAAGAGAAACACACTAATGAAACAAACAGGATAGCGCAATAAGTCTGAGACAAACATCTTTTAGCAGATCATTATTGCTTAGGGAACAGCGAGTGCAAAAGAGAATGAGAAAGTCACATTATATGTCAAATTATGTCTTACATCATATGTGACATTCATTGAAAGGGATATCTCATTTTGTACTCTTTCTGCCAGTGGGTTCAGTCATTGGACGGAGGAGGAGGAGGAGGATGTGAAGGAGAGAATTATGAATTGAAATCCCATTAGCAAAGCTGGAGTGTTGGAGACAGACGTGATGGATAAGGCAAGATAAATAATGTCCATCTTTCAGCCAGACTTCATTATTTCCAAAGCTATTAAAACAAGCATTATGAAAAAAATAATAATAATAATAATCTAAAGCCTTGTTGCCATATACGCACACTTTCATTTCTGAACTGCAGAAGTGTGCAAGGCAGCAACTTAATATTATGAAAATGAAACATGGGAGCAATTTTTAAAATGATAGTGAAATGTGTTCTGATCTCAGATAACAGCTGTTTGGATTGTGACTGACCTTCTTAGTGCAGAAATACTGTGAAGAAGATCAAAGATACAGCCATTACAAAATCTACAACTTGTCAAATTAACACATAATGATACAAAAAAAAACTAAGCCATGAGTATATCATTTCAAAATGTACGTAGATTCTACTAAAAGATCCTTATTTATATCTTAATAATATTATTGCTCACACATGCACACACACAGCTGGCTCACCTCTAAATGATCCACAGCTTTCCTCTAACACTTTCCCATCCTTATTGAGTCACAGTCATCAGAAAATGTGCCATGTCGATCAACCCCTCAGTTTTCTCTTCAGATTTATTGTTTGAAAAGATTTATTCTGGTAATCCAGTCATATATTAATGTACATTTATGTTACCCTGCAAATAAACAGTCACATGACCCAAGCGGACCAGTTCAAGAAAGAAAATGACTTAATGTTTTCTAATTAGGGTTCAAGCAGCGAAGCTGCGAGAAGCCCTATTGTTAGGGTTCAAGCAGCGAAGCTGCGTAGAAGCCCTATTGTGATTCTATGTTTTCTTATTAGGGTTCAAGCAGCGAAGCTGCGTAGAAGCCCTATTGTGATTCTATGTTTTCTTATTATTATTAGGGTTCAAGCAGCGAAGCTGCGTAGAAGCCCTATTGTGATTCTATGTTTTCTTATTATTATTATTATTATTATTATTATTATTCCTAATTCTTCCGCCATGGGCGTCTATGGCAGCCCATAGAACCGTACGGTAAAAAGTTGTAAAAATTGGGCACATAGCTTAAGGCCAGTCTCAATATGACTTTGACTGGGTTGCATGTAAGCGCCAAGTACGGTCTAGCGCCACCAACGGGTCAAAGTTCAAAGTACATTTGTGCATGTAACTTTTGAACCGTGCGTCCGATTTTTGAAAACAAGGTATCGTTGGAATCCTTGGATCATGACGATCGCAACGCACCCTATGACGTCATAATGCATCGGATAGATTTCTCGCAATTCACGATTTTGTTGAAAAACGAAACTAATTTTCAGCGGTCACAACTTTTGTCCGATTCACACGGAAATTGCCACAGACTGTCTTCTGACCAATGCGCACAAAAGTTACTATAAGGCGTCCGCAGCTTCGAAACCGTTTGGCCGCTACAGCCAATCAAAAGTGGCGGCGAAGGCGGCGCTCATATCTCTGCAACGATTTGGTGCACTGCAACCAAATGTGGTAGCATTGACACTATCGGCACTATTGCAAATGAACTGCTTGAACCCTTCATTGCTGCTTGCAGCTATATTTATTATTATTATTATTATTATTATTATTCCTAATTCTTCCGCCATGGGCGTCTATGGCAGCCCATAGAACCGTACGGTAAAAAGTTGTAAAAATTGGGCACATAGCTTAAGGCCAGTCTCAATATTACTTTGACTGGGTTGCATGTAAGCGCTAAGTACGGTCTAGCGCCACCAACGGGTCAAAGTTCGAAGTACATTTGTTCGTGTAACTTTTGAACCGTGCGTCCGATTTTTGAAAACAAGGTATCGTTGGAATCCTTGGATCATGACGATTGCAACGCACCCTATGACGTCATAATGCATCGGATAGATTTTTCGCAATTCACGATTTTGTTCAAAAACGAAACTAATTTTCAGCAGTCACAAATGTTGTCCGATTCTCACGGGAATTGGCACAGACTGTCTTCTGACCAATGCGCACAAAAGTTACTATCAGGCGTCTGCAGCTTCGAAACCGTTTGGCCGCTACAGCCAATCAAAAGTGGCGGCGAAGGCGGCGCTCATATCTCTGCAACGAATTGGTGCACTGCAACCAAATTTGGTAGCATTGACACTATCAGCACTATTGCAAATGAACTGCTTGAACCCTTCATTGCTGCTTGCAGCTATATTTATTATTATTATTATTATTATTATTATTATTATTATTATTATTATTATTCCTAATTCTTCCGCCATGGGCGTCTATGGCAGCCCATAGAACCGTACGGTAAAAAGTTGTAAAAATTGGGCACATAGCTTAAGGCCAGTCTCAATATTACTTTGACTGGGTTGCATGTAAGCGCCAAGTACGGTCTAGCGCCACCAACGGGTCAAAGTTCAAAGTACATTTGTGCATGTAACTTTTGAACCGTGCGTCCGATTTTTGAAAACAAGGTATCGTTGGAATCCTTGGATCATGACGATCGCAACGCACCCTATGACGTCATAATGCATCGGATAGATTTTTCGCAATTCACGATTTTGTTGAAAAACGAAACTAATTTTCAGCAGTCACAACTTTTGTCCGATTCACACGGAAATTGGCACAGACTGTCTTCTGACCAATGCGCACAAAGGTTACTATCAGGCGTCCGCAGCTTCGAAACCGTTTGGCCGCTACAGCCAATCAAAAGTGGCGGCGAAGGCGGCGTTCTACATTTGAGCTCATATCTCTGCAACGATTTGGTGCACTGTAACCAAATGTGGTAGCGTTGACACTATCGGCACTATTGCAAAGGAACTGCTTGAACCCTTCATTGCTGCTTGCAGCTATATTTATTCTATGTTTTCTTATTATTATTATTCCTAATTCTTCCGCCATGGGCGTCTATGGCAGCCCATAGAACCGTACGGTAAAAAGTTGTAAAAATTGGGCACATAGCTTAAGGCCAGTCTCAATATTACTTTGACTGGGTTGCATGTAAGCGCTAAGTACGGTCTAGCGCCACCAACGGGTCAAAGTTCGAAGTACATTTGTGCATGTAACTTTTGAACCGTGCGTCCGATTTTTGAAAACAAGGTATCGTTGGAATCCTTGGATCATGACGATTGCAACGCACCCTATGACGTCATAATGCGTCATGATAGATTTTTCGCAATTCACGATTTTGTTGAAAAACGAAACTAATTTTCAGCAGTCACAAATTGTGTCCGATTCTCACGGAAATTGTCACAGGCTGTCTTCTGACCAATGCGCACAAAAGTTACTATCAGGCGTCTGCAGCTTCGAAAACCGTTTGGCCGCTACAGCCAATCAAACGTGGCGGCGAAGGCGGCGTTTTACATTTGAGCTCATATCTCTGCAACGATTTGGTGCACTGTAACCAAATTTGGTACCTCGCTTCCAGACACTGTCCCACATGCACAAATAAAATCTGGTGTCTTGTGGTCACTAGAGGGCGCTATAAGTAGCAAAACATTGTTTTTGCTCATATCTCTTGATGCGTTTTTACTTGAAATGAAATTGTGATATCCGCACATACCGTGGGTTGCCCCAGTGACAGTTCACACCAACATTTCGTGTTAGCCAATTGGAGTCGGCGGCGAAGCCCCAAAACAGGAAGTTTGCTTATATCTCGGTGACGCTTTGACGTCTGAACACCAAACTTAGTCACATGCTTTGAGACTCCCTTAGAAGTGCGCAATTAAAAGTTGGTGTCATTCAGCCACTAGGGGGCGATGTAATTAG
This sequence comes from Planiliza haematocheilus, assembly GCA_005024645.1. Lineage (NCBI taxonomy): Eukaryota > Metazoa > Chordata > Actinopteri > Mugiliformes > Mugilidae > Planiliza > Planiliza haematocheilus. Next base: position 8,308,147 of record SRSE01000365.1, on the reverse strand, counting down.
CAACATTGCGTTTTTGCTTATAACTTTTGACCCATATGCCTGATATTCAAAAACATGGTACTGTTCGACTCCTTGGATGATGCCGAGATCAACGATACCAATGATGTTCATTACGCCCCATTGGATTCTCCACCATACTGGATTTTGTTGAAAGCGAAACTAAATTTTCAGCGCTCGCAAATTTTGTCTGATTCTCACCAAAATCAGCACAGACGGTCTTCTGACCCATGCGCACAAAAGTTACTATCAGGTGTCTTCAGTTTCAAAACCGTTTGCCCACTACAGCCAATCAAAATCACTGGTGAAGGCAGCAAACGTGATACAAGCTCATATCTCGGGAACGGTGTGACGTATCAAAACTAAATTTGTAAGTTTGTTTGGAGACCCTGTCCCGAGGGGACATTTCGAATTTGGTGTCATTCGGCCACTAGGGGGCGCTGTGATTAGCAAAAGTCTCTTTTTGGCTCCAAATGGTGTATCATTTGGCCACTAGGGGGACTATTTACTTAGAAAACATTGCGTTTCCCCTACAAAAACATGGTACTGTTGGACTCCTTGGATCATGCTGACGTTATCAGCACTATTGCAGATGAACTGCTTGAACCCTTCATTGCTGCTTGCAGCTATATTTATTATTTGGTGTTGCATTGTAAAATTTTATGTTTGTTTTACCTTGGCCACTGACCACCACAGATCACCTGGGCTGCCATCTTGTGGTGAAAAAAAGCCCAGCACTAATGTAAGAGTATGGAGACACGGTGATTTAATCTTTGTTTATCTTTTCATCATCAACATCAGTGTAATCGCATGTACATCATTTATAGCCTAAGTGATGAATATCAATCTTTTGGGATTCCATGTTATAAAATATCCCTCTTTGTCATATTTAGAGAGATATTTTCTTTAGTTCAGCTGCTGGAGGAGAATAACTGCACCTGCAGTTATCGTAAACAAATATAGTTAAGAAGGAATGGTTTGTTGTTAAAACATTATTTATCTGGGATAAAGTACAACTGCAGAGTCGTTTTATTGTGGAAATCTATATATAATATTGCTGTATTCTTTTAATAAAGCAATTTGCTAGAACTTCTACCTGCATACCATTTAAACAGTATGCTTAATAAATGAAAATTTCCAGTTAGTGTGTAAATCTCTTCCCCAAACTGCTAGTTATCTTAGCAAATTTACTTCTCTAGTATATAAACAATAAATTGCACATACTGTCTGTGCAAAATTGCAATCTTTATATCTGTATTATTAAGATAGTGTGCACTTCTGTAAATGGCTTTACTGCCATGCAGAGACCATATTACCACCACCAACTTACTTCCTCCGCTGCAGAGCCAGAAGACCATCGAAAATGATGGTCTTATAGCCACCGTTGGTTCTGTGTAGCCTTCCGCCGGCACTAGAAGAAAGATTTGCGACTAGTAAATTCTACTTTTGCGTAGCTAAACGCCAACTATGTCGTTTTTGACGTGTATTTGTATCAACTAAACTTTGTTACGTTGTATTTGGCGGTTTACATGGAAGATATGATACACAGTACGCGGAGGAATATCACACATCGCGGCTTGGGCACAAACGGCAGCGCGAGCGCGGCGGATAGAGAAGACCGACAGTTTCCTGTCTGTGGCGCTGGGTAAGTGCTAACGGTTGGCTTTGTCTTATTAACTTTTAGTAAATATCAGGTGTTTTTCAGAGCTTATTGTATGCGAATGACATTTAAACGGATTTTACATGAACCAAGGTGGTTGCGCCTTCTACTCCATGCTAGTTTGTGTTACATGGAGTTTTATTTTAGGGGATGTGCGAGCGCTTTCTTTCTTTGGGAAAGCTAGCTTATTAGCTAATGCTTGCCAGTGTGTTGTGCAAAATTATTATATGTATGCGCTTTCAATTTGTTGAGCGGGTTCGTAAGTGTGTACGACATCTTAAAATTAGAATGGTGTCTATTTAAGTCCAAAACATCGCTTTTAATTTTTAAATACCACCGGACTGTACAAAAATTGTGCTAGCTGACGCTTTCTTATGATGTCATCACCGTGCGCTCATATCGGCATGTTGTTGGTGGTGGTACCGGGGCTTGTTTCTGAAAACCTGCAAATTTCCCGCAACAACTCTGAATTTAAGGGATATATATATATACGTTTATTTATGTTTTTCCTAGCGATTAATGACTACGCTGTGCTTTGTTAACTAGTGTCTTCTGTCATTTATACAGTGTACATGATATTACAGTGATCACGCAGGTCTGTGCAGACTGTATCCCAGTCTGTCCCTGTTGCCATCATGGCTTTTGTACCCGCGCCCAGCCCCACTGTGGTCGACCAGACCACACTAATGAAGAAGTACCTGCAGTTTGTGGCAGCACTCACAGACACAAACACACGTAAGTTAATAAACCTCCATGTGTTGTGTAGTGTAGGGTTAGATATCTGAAGATTTCCCTAAAACTATTCTGATTCAAAAAATACACAGAAATTTCACAGCAGTGTTTATTCTCCCTTTATTTTTACTAAAGGATTTCTTCTGTAGAGGAATTCAAATACAGTATGGCTTGATGTAAATGAAATTTATCATCTTATACAGACTGGGTGTCAATTCTTAAAACCTTTAAATACTTTAGTCCTGTGTTCAGTAAGAGTTAATGTAAATATGAAAGAATTGATTCATATAAAATTAAATAGTTAAATTAGTCGTTCGCATGAATTAATATTAGGTGCACCCATTTATTGTATTGAATGTTGTCCTACTTAGATTCAGCTAACTGAATTATGCTTCAGATGTGTAACTTGTGCTTAGCATGGGCTATGTGATGAGGGCGATATGCTTTAGTCCAGCCAAAGGTACGAGTGTGTGGGAGAGCGCTGTGTTTGTGAGTGTGTGTGTTTGAGTGTTTGTTTCTTGATGTACCTTTTGAACAGTCTGGACGTTGAAAGTAAAACTGATAAGATCTGAGAGCCCCTGCTGAGCGCATTAAGACAGCCATGAAAAACGGAAGTGTATCATTAGCATGTGTGATTAATGGCGACGCTCTGTCCTTCAACTTCCAGCTGATGAAACTAAGTTGAAGATGATGCAGGAGGTCAGCGAGAACTTTGAGGTGAGGTTGATGAATGTTTTCAGTGTGTGATGGAGTGGATTCATTTACTTTGTCACTGCCAATGGATTATGATGGATTCTTAAAAAGTTTTATGGATCCCATTTAAAAAAAAAATCAGCAACTGTTGGAACTTCAGAAAAATATTGGACATTTCTAGTCCGATTAAGTAATTTAGCATGCAGAAACAAATAAACAAAAGCAATAAAAGGTGGCACAAGGCGGTAACATTTGTGTTTGAGTTTTCATTTATCTTGGACTTGTCTGTTTCAGAATGTGACGTCTTCACCTCAGTACTCCACCTTCTTGGAACACATCATTCCTCGGTTCCTCACATTTCTTCAGGATGGAGAGGTTCAATTTCTTCAAGAAAAACCTACACAGGTACGTGGCAACAGACCTGCACTCATCAGTTGTTATCTATTCATCAGTGTTCACCAACTGTCTGTAGTGTGTAGACCATTACACTCATATGTCATTTACAGCCTTTCCTGTTATGTTATTTTAAGGGACTGAAATTCATCACAGCACATCTGCGGAAATGAATGAATGTGACTGTAGTATATTGAATCATGAGGGCTGGTTTATTCACTTAAAATATCCTCTGTTTCTTCAGCAATTGAGGAAGCTCGTCCTGGAAATCATCCACCGCATTCCAACAAACGAACATCTTCGTCCACACACCAAGAACATTCTGTCAGTGATGTTTCGCTTCTTGGAGGTATGAGTCCAATTCTCAGTGCAACAGTTTAAATTTAATGATTTTGTGTCATACGTAAACTTGAAGCTTGAGACCATTTTTAATTATAGTATTTGACTTTGCCTTATTACCCAATAACTAATGAGTTTTGAAAGTTTAGTTATTGAAAGTTTGTTCATTTAATATTAAGCGCCTTTAAATTTGTTGGGGTTCACAGCTATGGCAGAAATGTATTAGATGTTGATATTTGGTATCTACAACTCAATTTGGAGTCAGTTTTATCCGCTAGACAGGAGTTATTTCTCATTCGTCTTCTTCCCTCATTTATTTTTCTAGATTGAAAGTGAGGAAAATGTGCTGATATGTCTGCGAATCATTATCGAGCTGCACAAACAGTTCCGACCTCCAATCTCTCAGGAGGTGAGTCTCTCGGTCTTGTCATTAAAAAATGTTGTGAAAGTGATATTGATTGTGATAACTAAAATGCGTCGGAGACTAGTTTTCAGTTTAAGAAAGTCGATGAATGAATGAAAATGAATGCATTGGGATCGTTTTATAGTGTAGCTCTTTTTAAAGACTAGGGCATTTTCTGAATATTTCTGAGAAGTGAAGTCCATTACACTTTCATAACTCGTGACTCATCTGCAGCAGTATGCAATTACCAACAAAATGCGATGAATTAAATTTACATTTTTAGCTGAGAAAGACCTGAATGACAAACAACAGGGGCAGAAATAGGTTTGTAATTCTATCATTATGTTTTTTTTTTCACAGATTCACCACTTTCTGGACTTTGTGAAGCAGATTTACAAAGACCTTCCTAAAGTTGTTGTAAGTACAGCTACCACAGCAGGTGGCTCTTTTGGCTTTTTCCAGTTTTCTCTGGAAGCACTTTCAAGTTTGCAGTTGTCTTCCTTTCACTGCTTTTCTTCGCTCAGTTTTCTTTTTTTGTTCTGATACGATATTTTTTACTCTCTCCAGGCCAGATACTTTGAGAATCCACAGGTCATCGCAGAGAACACAGTTCCTTCACCAGAGATGGTGGGGATGATCACATCAGTGTTGGTTAAGACTGCACCTGAGAGGGAGGACAGTGAAACACGAACAGTAAGCGAACTCAACAGTTTATATCACCACCCTGTGCAGTACTGTCTGGAACCAGCAGGTGGTAGTAGAGTACTGTTGGGATGTTATTACTCGAGCGATAACAAGTTACACCTAAATACACAATGCATTGGAAACACATTGTTCTCTTTTACATCAGTGTCCTGTTTCATATTTGTATGAACATAACCCTTCAGTGAACTATACGTGTTATGATAATTACAGTAAGAAACCTAAACATTGATAAACCGTGTCAATTTGCTGATGCTGTAATATAATGTCAAGATTCTTCTGCTAAAACTGAGATTTGCTCTTCACTAGAGGGACTTGTTATTCATACTTTTTTGCCTGTTTTTGCGTGCATTGCTTACGTTGCTCAGTCTACATTCCTAATCTGATTTTTCTTGTCTGCTTCAAGCACACCATCATCCCACGGGGGTCATTGTCTCTCAAGGTGCTGGCAGAGCTTCCGATCATAGTGGTGCTGATGTATCAGGTCAGTTAAATCTTCATGGGCTTGTCTGTTAATGCTCATTTCAGTAAGACGGTAACAGAGAATATTAAATAGTGAATGATATAGCTGCTTTTTGTTGAAATGAAACTTATGTAAATGTAATACAAAAGATACACATAAAAATGACTTGTCTTTATAAACACACCACTCATTTGCAGTTTTTATTAAACAGAGTTGGTAAAGGTACATATACTTCCAAAATACACATTTAAAATTGGTCAGGCATAGCCATTTTGTTATGGGCCGTGTTTTAACTGATACAGAGATAATCTGCATTAAACCCACCCACAAAACAACCTGATTGGCTCAGTGGATCTCTGGGTATAATCGGTTCCCTACAGAGTGACCAAAGACCAACTTGAATCCTGTCGGCTGTAATGCGTGAATACCTTTTTACATACATTTTTTTAATTAACAGAAGTTGTGTGTTTGTTTTGTTCCCACAGCTATACAAGCTTAACATTCACAATGTGGTGTCAGAGTTCGTACCCCTCATCATGAACACCATCATGCTCCAGGTGTCTCCACAGGCCAGGTAAAATACATCTGTGTGTCCAAAGTTATGAGCGTGCTAGTCTGAATGTGCTTGTAACACATTTTCACTGAAATGCGCTTGGCCACATGTAAGAGAATTGATTTCCCCCCACCTTCTCCATCTCTTGTGCTAAGTTGATGGTGATGCCGCCTGGCACTTTACCTGCCAAAGCCAGAGTTAAAATCCATTTGGGGAAGTTAAAACTGTGCTTAGCAGGAGGTGAAACCTCTTAGGGAAGGAAGGGGGGCAAGGTGTTAAGCATTCCAAACGGGAAGGAAATGGAGCAGAGTTAATTTGAAAAAATACCTCGGCCGTCTCTGACAGGTATAACGAGAGTGTTTTCTACATTCAGTAACTGCTGTGACGCAAACAAACAAGTCACCCATGTAGAATTAAATCCTGCATGTGCACCAACGATTTCAACCTGTGTAATTGCCACTGCTGCAGGAACACAGCGTTGTTATTGCCTTTGATGGGACTAAATGGTATTTATATGTTAATTTTTTCCTTTGTAGGCAACATAAGCTTTACAACAAGGAGCTTTATGCAGACTTCATCGCAGCCCAGATCAAGACTCTGTCATTTCTGGCCTACATCATCCGGATCTACCAGGTACACCGGAAGAATTTTTTAATGCTGATTAAATTTTAATTTGCAGCGTCAAATTCGTCTTAAGTTTGAATGCCAGCTGAAAATCCTCTGACTGTGTAATAAAGAAAACATATTAAAAAGGATTTTTTTTTTTAAAGAATTTTTTTATGTTTTATTTCTGCTTGTGGGTGTCAGGTGATTGGCAGGAAACAGTGTAAAATAATTTACTCACTAGTAGGAAGGAAGAAAAGAGATAAAGTTAGACTTTGAAAATTAAATTAAAACTTTAAGTTTCCTGTTTTGGTTTTCACACCAAACAAGAATTAATGGCACACAAAGCTGACTCTGATGCTGCCTCCAGCTTTAATAACAGTGTGTATATTAACAAGAAACAGTGTGAAAGACAATAAAAAAAAGGCTGGAGGAACAGACATCAAAAAACACTGATAATACCACAGAAAGAACCCGCATAGGGAAATTCTATTACAATGATGTTCGTTTTTTATGCCCTTATAGACTTTATGAAATATACGGCATATGGCTTGTATTGTTACTGACCTTTGTGTGAGCCATTTTAGAGGTGCACCACTGGCCCCAGAATACAGTAATTTCAGAAATCCTAATCATTAATCATTGTCTGCTTCTCCTCCCTGTCAGGACCTGGTAGGAAAGTACTCTCCACAGATGGTGAAGGGCATGCTACAGCTGCTGTCCAACTGTCCCTCTGAGACCGCTCACCTCCGCAAGGAACTGCTCATTGCAGCCAAGCACATCCTCACAACTGACCTCCGCAGCCGTACGTACACACACACGCACGCACTCACACACACACACACACACACACACACAAATCCACACAAGCCAGCGCGGCACAAGATAATGAGAAGAGAGGCTTTTTTTTTCCTCCTCAGTGAAAGCTGAAGACGTTTTGAGGCTCATTTTAATACATTTAGTCTATAGTAGGTTCTTGCACTTCACACTTCAGAAATGACATTTTTAATAGCTGTCAAACCATAGCTCCAGCACCTCATTTTGATTTGGTGACTGAGAGGTGAAAAGTGAGACTGAATGGAATAAAAGCTCAACCATCCATCACTGAAATATTGAGACAATAATACACATTTTGGATGATTTTCTGCGTTACTTCTGAGTCAGTGGCTCGAACCATTTTCAGTGATTCTGCTTATTCCTATTGTGCAAGAGATTTGAAACTTAGGAGTTGCAGAGAACTGGGAAAACTCAGGACACACAATAACTGTGGGTGTGTGGATGTTACTTATTCTATTGCTGCCAAAGCAGAGAAAGGCACGGCTATATTTAAAGTATTTAATAAACTAAAATTACTTTTTTTTTTTTTTACAGGTTTTGCATGCACTCAGTAGCTGTTATTGCTAATAAAATTTCATGCACTCTTGAACCTAACTTTTCAGATTTTCCCCAATTTTCCCTTTGTCTGCACACGTCTCTCTGAAGCACACTGAACCACTTGAAATCATTAGAGTATGCATTTCTTTGCTGTGTTTCAGAGTTTATCCCCTGCATGGACAAACTTTTTGATGAATCCATCCTGATTGGTTCTGGCTACACTGCTCGAGAGACTCTTAGGTAAGTTCTCTGCATGTTTAGTAACGATCATTAGAATTCCTTGGTGTCAGACGTCTCTCCCTCTCTCTCTCTCACTCATCGATGATTTCTCAGCCAGGTGCATGTCAAGTGTCCTAGCATATTAATCAGGCAGTTCTCAGTGCTGCACAAATTTTCAGGGAAGCTGAGAACAACACTGCAGCACAGACCACCCTGTCAAGTTGTCATGTACGCTCGCTTCTCTAGAGGGCAGGCTGCTTGCGCGTCCTCTCTTAGTTCTGTTTCAAAATCTCCTCGACCATCCTCAGTTGCCAAACTAGCTCACCCCATCAACAGAATAGCTGTCATTATACATTAGTACTTCATTGGAAACAAGGAAGTTGGATAGGATCTGGCAGGGCTATCAGTGTCACTCATTAGCTCACCTTTACTCTCTTTCTTCCTCATCCCAAACCTGCTTTCCATAACTGGGAAGTTTTTCTATTCCACTGGCAGTTCTTTCAGTTTTCACTACAATTTAACAATGAAATCAGATTCTTTTTCTCCTCTAAATGTCACAGTTACTGTATATGTCTGTCCTTCTTTCCAGACCCTTGGCCTACAGCACTCTAGCAGACCTGGTCCACCACGTTCGACAGAACTTGCCCCTGACAGATTTATCCCTAGCTGTGCAGCTCTTCGCCAAGAACATTGATGACGAGTCGCTTCCCAGTAACATCCAGACCATGTCCTGCAAGCTGCTACTCAACCTGGTAGACTGCATCCGCTCAAAGTCAGAGCAGGAGAACGGCAATGGACGGGACATCCTGATGAGGATGCTGGAGGTAGGAAGTAGGATCTGGGTTCAGTAGAAAAGTAGCTCTTGATGTATTTTTACCCAGATATTAATGGGTTCTTTGTTTTCTAAAACAGGTGTTTGTGCTGAAGTTCCACACCATTGCGCGCTACCAGCTTGTCTCCATCTTCAAGAAATGCAAACCTCAGTCAGAGATGGGTGTGGTTGACCCAGGGCCATTACCTGGGGTACCGGCCACGCCTACTCCATCAACCACCCCTGCCCTTCCACCTCCTGCTCCTCCAACGCCGGTCGCTGCTGCACCTCCAACGGCAGCGACTCCCTTCGACCGACCCGGCGAGAAGGAAGACAAGCAAACGTTTCAAGTGTCGGACTGCCGCAGCTTGGTCAAGACCTTGGTGTGCGGAGTGAAGACGATTACTTGGGGCATCACGTCTTGCAAGGCACCTGGAGGTGAGAGGAGATTTTAAGATCATAATTTTGGTTCATAAGTGACTTATTGGATTTTAATTCACCTACCACTGATCACATTTGTAAAATGATTAGGCATTTAAAATAGCTATGCATATGTAACAGTTTGTTGTTGAGGAAATTGAGGCGTATATCACATTATCAATTTTGGTCTTGTCTACATGTAATGATGAACTTTTTCTTTCTGCTTTCAGAGGCTCAGTTCATTCCTAACAAACAGCTTCAGCCAAAGGAGACTCAAATCTACATTAAGCTGGTCAAATATGCCATGCAGGCCTTGGACATTTACCAGGTACAGCTTAAGAACAAACTAACTGCACTGATAGGAGTTTTACAGTTGCTTATCTAAAATATCTAATAAGGGTTTTGGTGTCAACAGCGTAGTGTAATAGGCCTCATACTTCCCCTCATGTCTCCAGGTCCAGGTCGCCAATAACCAGCAGACATACATCAGAGTGGCCAATTGCCAGACGGTACGCATGAAGGAGGAGAAAGAAGTCCTGGAGCACTTTGCCGGTGTCTTCACCATGATGAACCCCCTCACATTCAAGGAGATCTTTCAGACTACTGTGCCGTACATGGTGGAGAGAATCTCCAAGAATTACGCACTGCAGGTACATTATTTTCTCAATTTTATAAGTCATTACATTAGGATACTGAGTATAATTAATTTAGACTAAATTATTTTGTTTTCCTCTTAATGTTTTCCAGATTGTGGCAAATTCTTTCCTGGCCAACCTGTCAACATCTGCTCTATTTGCCACCATCTTAGTAGAGTATCTTCTTGAAAGGCTACCAGAGATGGGCTCCAATGTTGAGCTCTCAAACCTCTACCTCAAGCTATTCAAGCTTGTCTTTGGTTCAGTGTCACTATTTGCTGCTGAGAATGAGCAGATGCTCAAGGTAATTGTTTTTTGGTTTTTTTGTTATGTTTGTGCGAGCCTGCTAATATTCTCTATTCTTGCCATTACATACTGATTAAATTGTTCCTCTGTCATTAGCCCCACCTCCATAAGATAGTAAACAGCTCCATGGAATTAGCCCAGTCGGCTAAGGAACCGTACAACTACTTCCTGCTTCTCCGGGCTCTCTTCCGTTCTATTGGTGGAGGCAGCCATGACCTACTCTACCAGGAGTTCCTACCCCTCCTACCTAACCTGCTGCAAGGTAAAAACACACATACCGTTATGTTGAACTAAACATAAGACATTTCTTAACATAAACATTTGACATAAAATTCTTACCAAATTTCCAATCCCCTTACTTTTTCTGTTAGGTCTAAACATGCTGCAGAGTGGTCTCCACAAGCAGCACATGAAGGACCTGTTTGTGGAGTTGTGTCTGACAGTGCCAGTACGTCTGAGCTCCTTGCTACCCTACTTACCTATGCTAATGGATCCACTGGTATCTGCCCTCAACGGCTCCCAGACTCTAGTCAGCCAGGGCCTTCGCACCCTGGAGCTGTGTGTAGACAACCTGCAGCCGGACTTCCTCTACGACCACATCCAGCCTGTCAGGGCTGAACTCATGCAGGTCAGGGACTGTTTCTTGTCATAGTGAATAGGTGTTTCTTAAGATTAAGATTATGTATCTCTGTAATTATTCACTCTGAATCAGTTGCCCTCTTGTGGTAAAAAGAGGGCACAGTAGTATCAGCAAACAGGATCTCAAGAACCAACAGAGATAGGCTGCTTAGGGCCATTCATACCTGCAAGACCAAGTTCTATAACTTGGTTTATCTTGGTTCTATAAATGTTGAAACATACTGACATCTAGTGATTTATCTCAGAGTATTGCTGATATCTGTCTTGTGATCAGTCCTCAGAGTGATTATTTATAATCCGCCTCATGCTGTTATTTCCTTTTCAACATCCAAACTGATAATTTATCACCTTCTTACTCTCCGCTCCAGGCTTTATGGCGCACACTGCGTAATCCAGCAGAAAGCATCTCCCATGTAGCCTACCGGGTGTTGGGAAAGTTTGGTGGCAGCAACAGGAAGATGCTGAAGGAGTCTCAGAGACTGCATTACGTGGTGACCGAGGTCCAGGGGCCCAGCATCAAGGCCGAATTCACCGACTGCAAAGCCTCCATACAACTTCCCATGGAGAAGGTGAGATATGATGACGTCTTATACTTCGGCCAGATGTTTTCCAAAAGTTTTGGGATGAGTTGACTTTGAAACATCGTCCAGAATGAGTTTGGAGACCGACCCTTTTTTCTTTTGTATTTTAGTTTGAGAAAGAAATAATTAAACATAAAACAGCCTGATATTCCTCATTATTGTTCTCCACTGAGAGCAATACATCTTTGTCACAGGGTTGTTTGTGTGAGAGAGAAAGTGAGTGAGGAGATGTGTGTGTCCTCCAGGTAATTAAATTCATCTCTTGTTTCTCCTCCTCATCCCCAGTCAGTAATCATCAATCTAGTCTGGGCCACCATGACGGCATTATTTACTCTCACTAATGGCTGCTCCCTCTTCTTGGCTATCAGTCTGTGTGTTTGCCATCATCATGGGCGCAGGCAACACACTTTCAGACCCACACACTCTGTCACATGCTGCACACCCACATGCACAAACTGAAGGCATGAATCTCTAGCAGCCTCATAATGCAGCCATACGACCAGTTTGCACATTAGGGAAAGACGGCTTGGAGCGCTGTGCGGTGGATGGAGAAATAAAGTAATATCGATGCAAATAATTTTAAGATATACAGCATGTAAACACACTCATGTGGAATTTAAGAGTTATATCTTTCTTCTGCACCATTTCTTCAGCTTATTTTCTTTTTCAAGTTCTTTTCCTGTTCCCTCGTGGTGACCCCAGGTACTCTTGAAGAGCCCAAGGACAAAGCTGTCTTTTCTTAGAAGTTTGCCCCTTGAACTTTATATCTAACACCTAGTAGCAGAGTACTTGTCAGAGTCCCCGACCTGACAGAAATATCCTAATACCATAATATCCTGACAGGTCTACAATTCAGTTATGCTGTGACCTTACTTCCTCTCATCCTCCCTCAGTTCTTGTGTGCTCCTCATCTTCTCCTCTCTGTTCTGAGTGGCATTAATTAGTTCATTTTCTCCATTTTAAGTGCCTGGCTGCTCTGGCTTGTCAGCCGTTAATGTGGAAATGATAATGACCTTTGCTCGGCCAGATGGCGCTCTGTGCAATTAATCACATATATGTATAAAATGCAGTGCAAGTCTTTAAAATGATTGGCACTTGGCATCATAGAAACTTGTTATTTCAGTATGAAAAGGGTGAAGATAAGCATGTTGTGTTTCCTTTAAGGCGATAGAGACGGCTCTGGACTGCCTGAAGAGTGCCAACACAGAGCCTTACTACAGACGACAGGCCTGGGAGGTCATTAAGTGTTTCCTGGTGGCCATGACCAGTCTGGATGACAACAAGCATGCTCTCTACCAGCTTCTGTCACATCCCAAGTGAGTAAACATTCTGGGTTTGAGTTGCCACATGTCTCTATATTGTCATTATCGAGACACTTATTTTCAGTGAATTGTTATTTCAGTCACAATGCATATTGTTTAGATCTATATGATTGAGTTATGTTTTTTCATCTTCAGACGTTCCGTGTATAATTTTATCCCGATTAATGTCATGACACAGCCTTATGTGCATGTCTCCAGATATTTAACTTTTATAATATTTTATCACCAATCTTTCTCAGCAGTTAATAAGCAAAGGAAATTCATCCTTCTGCCTCCTACACACTGTCTACTTGCAGGGTTTCAGTGAAAGTAACTGATGTTCAACATTATTAGCTCAGTTCCAGTCTCCATTGTTTGAAGTTAGTTAGCTACCGACTAATTACAGCACGATGCTGACACGCCAGTATCAGTGCTTACAGTGGCATGGGCTATGGTCCAGTGTGTGTGGATCCATGGCTAGTGTCTGTTCTACTTTTGCTGCCCTCTTCCAGCCCATAATGTCTTATATCTCATCATACCATTTGCTGACATGCCCTACTTTCTCTCTCTTACGTCATGTCTTCACCAACACACTGCTTCATTATTTCTCAAAAGCGGGTGTTGGTAATTACACATTCGAAGGCCACCCACCCTCTGGTAGACTCGACTGGAAGGCGGAAACACATACATGAACAGACAAATGGAAATAGGGGTGGTTGTTGGGTGGGTTAGTCACATTACCATCATTGATCCCCGGGCACTGGCTAATTGACTTTCCCCCTGTCTGTTTATGCAACCCCATTTCCCATACGTTCTCCTGTCATTATGCTCCAGTAACCCACACATGCACACAAATACAGTGGGGGTGAAAGTGTGTCAGTTATGATTGGTGGGGGGCTGTGCTTGCCGCTTCCTCAGACGTCTCGATTTGCCGCATCCTTTCTCTCTGAAAGATTTTGTCTAACCCGCTGTGTCTCCCTTCGTTATCATCCAGCCATCTTTGTTTGCCTCAGCACTGTATATGTACAAATTCCTGAAATGCCAATTTTGCTGAACAGTTCGGCGTTGGAGTGGCATGCCCCTGCATGAGTAAAGGGCAATTGATCTGACATTGTGTCGACAAAGCCTCCTGCCGCATTCGCCCCACGCCCTCCACCTCCTCACCCCGTCTTTTCCCTCCGCCTCCAAAGAGCAGTTTTTTAAATGGCAATAATAAAATGAAGCGATCCATCAGCTCTGCCCCTGGCGTGTGGCATTATAAAACACAAGCTCAAGCATGGAGAAAACAGCTGCTCAATCACACCACGGCCCAGTTGCCTTCAGCTGCAGTAAATAACAAAAATACCAGCAGGGGACAAAGAACGAAGGAGGAAACAGAATGGCAGAGATAATCTGAAGTATGCAGACTAAAGTCAGGATGGACATGGATCTGTCTACTAGAAATACTATGGATGCACATTAAATGATTTTTAGGTTTCCCATCATCAAGTAAATGTCAGTGCCACTGCCATAGGTTAATATGTTGTCGTTGTGGATGTGTAATCCTCTCATTCATTGTTTGGTTTTCACCCCCATTAGTTTCACAGAGAAGTGGATCCCCAACGTCATCATCTCTCACCGCTATAAGGCACAAGACACGCCTGCCCGCAGAACATTTGAACAGGCCCTGACTGGGGCATTCATGTCTGCTGTGATAAAGGACCTGAGGCCCAGCGCATTGCCCTTCGTGGCCAGCTTGATACGCCATTACACCATGGTCGCTGTGGCTCAGCAGTGTGGTGAGGGACTGGTGCTCTTCTTACTCGCTACATCTAATATTAGCTTTCTGTTTTGCCCTTGCATTGGTATTTATTCCCAGCTGCTCAAGAAAATTAGTCTCTTACCAAATGTTTGCTTTTGGAAATGTTATTACAAGTCAGGATTTTTCTTTCTACATTTAGCACAAGATGTATTAGTGTTTTAAAAATTGCATGTACTTTCCGCAAATTATAGTAATCTCTTTAATCTAAATTAAAATTTAGTGAAAAAAGGTTGATGTGACCCATAATTTCTTTGGTCATACTTCATCCCAGGTCCTTTCCTGCTCCCGTGCTACCAACTCGGCAGCCAGCCGAGCACAGCCATGTTCCACAGTGAGGAGAATGGCTCAAAGGGCATGGATCCGCTCGTTCTGATCGATGCCATCGCCATATGCATGGCCTACGAGGAAAAGGAGCTGTGCAAGATCGGAGAAGTGGCCCTAGCCGTCATCTTTGACGTGGCCAGCATCATCCTTGGCTCCAAGGAGCGGGTGAGTCACTGGGAGGATGATTCACCTATTTGTGTATCTGAAATAAGCACTTAAGCTCATTCTGCGTATTTGTGGTAAAATGTACCATTAAGATAAGACAATTATTTCACGCTGTCTTGTGCCAGATCAACCTTATGAAAAATCAAATATTCTGACTTGCGTTCAATTCATTTTTGTAATTTCATATTATGTGGGAGTCACCTTTAATCATCCTGGCGTCTTCGTTCTCAGGCATGCCAGCTGCCCTTGTTCTCCTATATAGTGGAGCGTCTGTGTGCCTGCTGCTATGAGCAGGCCTGGTACGCTAAACTTGGTGGTGTGGTGTCCATCAAGTTTCTGATGGAGAGACTCCCTCTGATCTGGGTGCTACAGAACCAGCTCACCTTTCTCAAAGCCCTGCTGTTTGTCATGATGGACCTCACAGGCGAGGTGAGAGTAACTGAGTGCATCTGTTATTTAGCAAATAATTTCAAAATGTAATGCTCTGCTGTATGTGCAGACACTCTGGTGTAGCAACTTGTACATTTCCTGTCTTGTCAAAGCACTGTTAGCTTACTGCTAAGGCATTGTAGTTATTGGTTTTTACACAGGTATCAAATGGAGCCGTAGCGATGGCAAAGACCACCCTGGAGCAGTTGCTGGTGCGATGTGCCACTCCACTGAAAGATGAAGAAAAGACTGAGGAGCTGCTTGCCGCCCAGGACAAGTCTTTCCACATGGTCACCCATGACCTCGTCCGAGAGGTTACCTCCCCCAACTCCACGGTCAGAAAGCAGGCCATGCATTCACTACAGGTGCTCGCCCAGGTCACTGGCAAGAGTGTCACTGTCATCATGGAACCGCACAAAGAGGTGAATGCAAAGATTGGATAAGGTGCACTTCAACACTCTTAAACACCAAGAGAAACACCTCATGAGATTCTGTCCATTTAAACATAAGACTTTAATTATTAAGTGATCTCTCCACCCAGTAGAAGGTGGATACAGTTAGCAATGTTGTCTTGGCACTGGCTGTAGAGCTCTGGATTGAAAATGTAACGTGACTTCATTGGCTCGCTGTTGCCTTTCTCTTCAGGTTTTGCAAGATATGGTTCCCCCGAAGAAACACCTGCTGCGTCACCAGCCTGCCAATGCCCAAATCGGCCTGATGGAGGGTAACACCTTCTGCACCACACTGCAGCCCCGCCTCTTTACAATGGACCTTAATGTCATGGAGCACAAGGTCTTCTACACAGAGGTATGCAAGCTGCAGAATCATTTACACTGAGGACATTGACTTTAAGCCGTGTCATCTTCATATAGAATAAAAAAAGGCATCATATTATACAGCGCTGCATGACTCATTGACTTAGATGTACTGTAATGGACGGTTAACCCCTAACCTTTTCTTTCTCCTTTTGTTTTCTCCGCTCATGTCTAGCTGTTGAACCTGTGTGAGGCAGAGGATGCTGCTCTGATGAAACTGCCCTGTTACAAGAGCCTTCCCTCCCTGGTTCCACTCCGTATTGCTGCCCTAAGTAAGTAGACCCAGCCCATTTTGTGTGTAGTTCCTTACTTGAAACCATTAGTCTGAACCCTTATTGTTGACCATATAAATTACATTTACCAATAAAATGAATAAATTAGCAACTGTTTTACTAAAAAATACTTACGGGTCTTGTTCTTTCCTTATTCTAGGTATATTATGTCTACTTCTTATCAAAAAACAAGTGTTAAATGCTGTCAATGTTCTTTCTCCTGGTCAGATGCCTTGGCAGCCTGTAACTACTTGCCACAGTCCAGAGAGAAGATCATTGCTGCCCTCTTTAAAGCCCTCAACTCCACCAACAACGAGCTGCAGGAAGCAGGCGAGGCCTGCATGAGGAAGGTCAGTGTGTTGCATTTCTTCCTCCTTCCTGTTTTGCTTTGTAATTGCAGTAGAATAAAATGATAACATAACGAATTCGATTTGAAATGACTCACCCCTCAAATTGATTATTACATTGAGTACTTAATGGATTACACAATTCTGTTATAAAACTGACATTTCTAGGAAGTGAATGATATCTCATGCTTCTATAATCACTTATTAGACTTGACTGATGTAATCTCATGTATGTTTAATATTCAAAAATCGCAATGCTGCGGCCTTTACCCCTAAGCTAATATTTCTTCATTCTTCTGTTTGGGTTGTTTTACTTTATTTTCATTGACTTCTTAAAATCTTCCTCCGTCTTTTGTCTCCATCTCTCATGTCATTTACCAACTTCAAAGGTCTTTGTTAATCCTCCCCTCATACCATTTCCCCACCCACTTATCTTCATATGGACCTCCCTCTGCTTTATCACACTCTCCCTGAACCAGCCTCTATTCATCATACCATCTTAGCCTCCATCTTTCTGCTCCAAGCTCTTTGTCCATTTTCCCTTCCATTTTGGCGTCCTTAATTTTCTCCTCCTTTTTTTTTTTTACCACCGTAGCTCCTTTTTCACTATCCCGTATTTTCTTTTTCTTTTTTTTTGCTTGCCATTTTCTGTTCTCTCCATTCTTTCATCTCTGCCCCGCTAGCACTAATGAGCGTTGCCATGGCCAGATCGATACAGGATGGAGTGTTTGTTCTCAGCACTGAGAGGAAAATGAATGTGGCTGCCATGCATCATTCCCCACCCTTCTGTGTGAGGGTGTGCGTCATCGGCGTTTGCTTGGCATGTGTGCTTGTTTACAGCTCACCATGCCCTCATTTGAGTGGCCTTAGTTCCTTAATGGAGATGCGAGGGGTAGTGAGCAGTTTGCAGGGTTAGAAGACCAGACAAGGCCGGGTCTCATGTTGACAGGAAAAAACTGTGAAGGGGAAAATAAAATGGTATCATATCAGAGGTCTACTTTTAATATTCTAAATTCCCTGTACTCTGTCACAGTTCCTGGAAGGTGCCACGATTGAGGTGGACCAGATCCACACTCACATGCGCCCATTACTGATGATGCTCGGCGACTACCGCAGCCTGACCCTCAACGTGGTGAACCGCCTGACCTCTGTCACGCGTCTTTTCCCCAACTCCTTCAACGACAAGTTCTGTGACCAGATGATGGTGAGAGAAGCCCCCACTCTGTTGTCATTCTCCCTGTCTTCTCGCCAACATTTGCCTGTTTTTATTCAACACCTGGCGGCTTGGCAGTTGTTATGGCATGAGCATGACAACCAAACTGGACAAATAGATTATGCACATTAGTCTGAATTCGACAGCCCACCACAAATCCTATGCAAGGTGTTCCGACCTAAAAATAACGAGACAGGAACATCAGTATTTGGACAATTACAGTGAGTTCTTTCTGATTCTTGCTCGGTGATTGGTGTCTGGGAGTTGTCGTTGTGTCTTCCTGTGTTATGTGCCAGACAAGAACTCAACAAAGCCTCTCTGGAGCAGGTGCTAATGACTAGTATGGCAAATCCGGTTTCCAGTACGTTTTCAAGTTGTAAGCAGTTTGTATATGTACATATAGACTGAGGTGTAGGCAACATTTTGCTGAAAAATAACACAACTTGTTTGTTTCTTTGACATAGAATCGTAACTTAAAGTTTCTTAGTATAAACTTCAACACCATACACAGTGTAGATATAATCATTTCTAGCAGCTGCATCGTAGGCTTATACTTTTGAGGTAGCAAAGCCAGGAAGAGTCCATGTGGTTCTTATACAGTTTGGCATATAGTCAGCTTGTCTGCTCTAAAATAGTTCAATAATTGAGCAAAAACTTTGTGGCAGAGATTTGAATGACTGGGTGAAAGTATGGCAGTTTAACTTCAATTTTTTGACTTTATACTGATTTTATTTCTCTATATTTCAGCAACACCTGCGGAAGTGGATGGAGGTAGTTGTTATAACACACAAAGGAGGCCAGCGCAGTGATGGCAGTGTAAGTAAACACATCTCATACTCATCCACATAGCACTAACAAATATAATACACCTGTAAATCCTGCCCTGCTCGCAGCATCTAGGTATATCTTCTTTCTTTTGTCTTTACAATCTGCTTGAATGAACTACAGAAGCTTTCCTGGCCGGTTAGAATCAATACAGCTGTCTACTGGCACTGTTTTTGTTCAGTTGATCTTTCATGCCTAAACCAAACGGCATTCACTGAACGTGGCGAGAAATCGCTCCTTGTACTCACAAAGCTTTAGTCACATGTAGACAACACCTTCTCTGTGTGGCCTCCTCCCAGATGAGTAGTGAGTGCCCATATTACAATCAATGATTAATTAGGCGCCAGGCAGGCGGTGGTGGGCCCAGCGCTGCGTCTCCTCATTATCTCACCGACAGATAACCTTGTAAAGGCAGAGAAAAGGTGAGAGTGAGGGGTAAAAAAAAAAACAGCTGCCTCTCCCTCCCTCAAAATTTTTTGCTGTCTTAATGGGAGCCCATCTTAAAATGATGTGTTTAATTAGATGCAAATTGGGCTTTTGTCTTACCCGCCCTCCAAATTGTGGTCTTTGTGCCTGTTGACAGCAAGCCTGGCAGTGACAGTAGAGCCAGGGTCAGGGAGTCAATTAGCTGAGGCTGATGAAGACAAAAATTGGGGTCGGGCGGATGTAGAAGTGCCGAGGAAGAGGGTCTGGAGGCATGAAGGTTCTGACAAAAAAGAGGAGAATATGGAGTGAAGATGTGAGGAGGAGGGTGATGGGCTTTGTATGAAAGAAAAAGAAAACTGCTTTGGCTGAAAGGCTTTATTCCAAAAATGTCACTTTCAGTTTTCTCTACTTGGTACCAGGCAGACAAGTGCCCCCCCCCTAAATGCACTTGATTCTATGCTATTCCGCTAACCTTCTAGTATAGGCCTTTCCCTTTTATTCACCCTGAGAAGAATAGTTCCTGAGTTTATACCCATTATCACCTTCCATGTGGAACGAAGACACACAGCCACACAAAAATGCACACATAATGTTCTGCTGACTCTTATCATTGTCTCCCGTTCTGGTACAGCCTGCGTTGGAGGGCGTTGAGGTGAGATGTGACCCGGTGTCGCGCCCTCTGTTGGCGACTTTCTGTCAGTGATTGAAACCTAGTTTGAACCAATGTCGTGCTGGTGAAATGAACCCATGTCGTGATAGTGGTGGAGTTATTTCTGTATCCATGTGTCCGTGATCATTTTCAGAAATGTTACTGTCATCTCAGCCTGCCTCTAACCCTCTGTTTTGACTGTCAGGAAATGTCCAGTTGCCCTGATTTTCCTCTGACCTTTGCACAAGCTACTGGCAGCACAAGGTTTATAGCAATGACCGTGCATACTGTCCTTAATTTGTTTGTACCCTGTGCAAGTCTGATCCCAGAGCTTGCGGGTAGTTAACTTGCTTATAATTACAGATGGCATTTTCATTATTTTTTTTTAAAGGGATCCTCATCCTCGTCTTTCCACAGTGGCTGTCCGTCAAGACTGTCTGTCAGATATTATGTCTGTGTCCAAGAATTTCATCCACTCCTTTATTCCCTCTGTTGTCTTTCTCTGAACCTTTCCACAGGAGATGAAGATCTGCTCTGCCATCATTAACCTTTTCCACCTGATCCCAGCTGCACCTCAGACTCTAGTCAAACCTCTGCTGGAGGTGGTCATGAAGACAGAGAGGGCTATGCTCATAGAGGTAAGACACCAGCTCTCAAGTTATGGAGGCTGTCTTACGTTCGAGATGGTATAAAAACTTGGAGGATGGAGGATCAGCAAAGATATCATAGAGTTGCTACTGAAATGGCAGTTTAGGAAAATAGAAGGTTAAGTTGTTGTTGTGTTAGTTGCTTTTTGTTTTTGTTTTTATCATTGTTTAAAGCAAAACTGAGTCACTGATATTAACTAAGGATGTTTTATGGGTGGGGAGATGTTTCCAGATTCAATTTGATCTTCATTATTGGCACGTTCAACCCTGCAATTTAAGGCATATTTCCACAAGAGAGTGATGAGTCTGATTCTGCATTTGGTCATTATCATCATTCCTTCCTTTGCCCCTTTCCTTCTCCTTCCCCATTCATTGGTCACGCACCAGGCCGGCAGTCCATTCAGGGAGCCTTTGATCAAGTTCCTGACGCGTCACCCATCTCAGACGGTGGAGCTGTTCATGATGGAGGCCACGCTCAACGACCCCCAGTGGAGCCGCATGTTCATGGTCAGATGATGGCGCCTCTAAATGGCACTCCCTTCAGTCTTTTCATTGACATATACGCCATTATGAATCATTTTGTTTTTGTGCTGCCGCAGTAATGGGCTATAATCGGGGATATATCACAGCTCAGTGGTCATGTTAACACCAAATTGAGACAGATCACTCCCAGTAACAGTTTCTTTATCATTCTTTTCATTCTATGTTTTTATTGTGTTGCGTAGAGTCGATTCAGCGCCGTTGTTCTCTTGTTTGACTATAGCAGTAGGCTTGTGTTATCCTTAAAATATGTTTATGTATTCATACAGAGTTTTCTGAAGCACAAAGATGCCAAGCCACTAAGAGATGTATTGGCCTCTAATCCCAACCGCTTCGTGCCCCTCCTCGTGCCTGCTGGCACTGCAGCAACAGTTCGACCTGGCTCTCCCTCCACCACCACAGCCAGACTGGACCTGCAGTTTCAAGCTATCAAGGTACAGCATATTTTTATTACAGCTCTCTAAAATATGCACTCTTGTTAAACCCAGGCATGTCTTTGTAAGTCAGCTATACAAATGTGTGAGGCTTTAGTAGTCATCATCCAAATCTTAATATGGCTTATTTCTCACTAATGCCATAATTTAATCTAATCGTTTCTCTCCTCCCATTGTTCAGATTATTAGCATCATTGTGAAGAATGATGAGGGCTGGCTGGCAGGGCAGCACTCCCTGGTCAGCCAGCTAAGGCGAGTCTGGGTCAGCGAGGCCTTCCAGGAGAGACATCGCAAAGACAATATGGCTGCCACCAACTGGAAGGAGCCCAAGCTGCTTGCCTTCTGTTTGCTAAGCTACTGCAAGTATGTAAATGAGTTGTACATACAGGGTTGGAAATTCTAAAATATAACATGCCCACCCAAAACAACTACACCAGCTGAGCTCTGGGCCAGTGATTACTCTGAAATTAACAGCATTACCAGCAGACGGTAAAACTTTATGACTTAAGCGACCTTTTGGGTGTCGTCTTGAGTTATTCAGTAGTTTAAGCACTTTCAGCTTATCATGCAAATTTCCAAAGCAACTTCACTTTCTAACTTCTAACTAAATGACATTCCAATCATGAATGACCTTCTCACTCCACCTCTTTGTCTGAGCACTGAGAAAGTGCTAACACACTTGGTTCTCTAGGCACTTAGCAGATGTTTATTTCAGACCTCACAATTAACCCCCAGCCACTTCAGCTAGTAATTTTAAAGTGTATGTGTTCAGTCAACCTTCTTTTGATAAACATATTCTGTTTGAAAATGAAAATAAAGCTGGCCAATTATCAGAGTTGCACTGTCAAAAATCCAAGATTTTTTGATAGTTGTACACTGTATTGTTGTTGACATTACACATATGTCTTTCTATTGTAGCACTGATATCATGAACCCCCTGTCTTCTCCCTAGGCGTAACTACTCAGAGATCGAGCTACTGTTCCAGCTGCTGCGGGCCTTTACAGGTCGCTTCCTGTGCAACATGACCTTCCTGAAGGAATATATGGAGGAAGACATTCCCAGGAACTACTCTATTGCCCAGAAACGTGCCCTTTTCTTCCGCTTCGTTGAGTTCAATGACCCCCACTTCAATGATGAACTTAAAGCAAAGGTATGTGCACAAGCAAACGGTGCAGGGAAGTGCAGAACTCAGATCTTTTGCACTGTTGTTGTCCATCCTTATCACTCAGGATATACTGCCACCTGTCACCATGAACAGTTTTTTTCCGGTTTGTGTCGTGTGTTCGAGTGCAACGTTTTGCCGCAGATGCATGCGACATGAGGCGAATGCCTTGTTGGCCTTCATTACATCTTGTTCTATGGTTCTGATTTGGTGTGCCCAGGCCCTAAGACTTTACCTCATGAGGCTATATGCCTGCTGTATGTTAACATGTATGAATTATTTGCATTGCACATTTGCAATGGGTTAATTTATTTCAGAGCGCTTTACTGGTGCTTTACTGGTTTTAAGCAACGGCAAGCAAGCAGGTTAAGGTACTTTTAGTGTACTGCAGGACTGCTGTAACCTATGCAAATAGCCATTTATACTTGTGCGTATACTCTGGCGTGTGGGTGCTATATATGTACGTTTCAAACTGTAGGGCACACGTTGACAGCAATCGGGGAAAAAAACATTTGATTTATGTTCGGGACCACGTTTAAAATTATAGCCCCCTTTAATCTTTCCAAGGCCTAAACTTAATGATGCATTCTTTTTTCAGCATCTCCTCACCTTACTTACTTTACCTCCTCGTTATGGGAACTGCAGCATTTAGGGACCTGATCTGTGTGACTTTTATGGTTGGTGTGTTTTGTACCAGAAGTTCTTTGACAGAGTCAGGAAGGTCATTTTGTCTGGTTGTAGACCCTCAGAGGCTCACAGATGAATGCCTCTGTCCTCTCTACCTGACCTGCTGCTGCGAGCATTACAGTCATTGGGCTGCTTTTTAATTAAGCTCACTCTCCTGCATGCACACACGCACACACATCCACACACACACACATAGTTTGCACAGCTGTAAGAGGCACACAGCTTGGCACAGAGAAGCAACAGCACTGCTGTTAAGTACAAATGGGTCATTGGGGAAGGCCTGGCCTGGTACACACATGACGCATAACCAAATGGCTGCATGGCAAGAACCCACAGACACACGCACAAGGAGTGGGCAAGTGCACCCAGACCACCAAATCCAAGGACATACAATTATGTTTAATGTTTCTCCCTCCACCTGCCCTTTCTGCTTGGGTTCAGTTTGCATTGCTTTAGTGGCTGTGGAGTGTGAATGTAAATTCACAAGAGAGTTCAGCCAACTAATTGTTCTCTCACTTATCTGTATCTTCCCTGTTGGAGATGTTGGAATTTTTTGGTGTTTATTCTTTTAGCTAGCAGAGCTGCTGCATCCCCACTGACCTCCACCCCCCCATCAGAATGTTGCTTCTATTGTTGTTTTTCCCTTAATTGCCGTCTGCTGGTTTGCAGCAGATGCTCGCTGTGCGTGTGAGGCACAGACCGACAGACAGATGATATGTTTTTGTGTGAATATGTTTGTGCTGATTGGTGTATGAGTCGTGAGCAAGAGAGTGTGGGTGTTACCTCCGCTGACATTTAAATAATTGCCTGGAACATTTTCCCAGAAGCATAATATCACAGGAAAATGTGTGTGTGTGCGCATTCTCAGTATGCCTGGGAGTTGCATTGAAAATCAGTTTCTTATGTAGCGTCACAAGGGTCTGGGAGAATATTTCACTTGGAGTAAGCACAGAGAGGTTGTAAGAGCAGAAGAGAGACAGCAGCAATGAATCATCTATGGTAGCACAGACTGACCCCATGTTGCTTCTTTTGTTTTATCCAAACAGTTCTTACAGAAAACCACTTTTTTTTTTGTTGCTCTTCAGTTCTGTAGCTTTTGACTCTGCGCCGAATGGATCCCAAGCAGACAAGCAAACAAACAAATGTATGAAATTTATGAAGCACAGCATCTGTTTTACATTCTGCTGCTTCTCTTTTTGTTCCCATCATGGCAAACTGTCAGAGTTTTCTACAACATCAGAATATGTCTGTGCGCTGTGCTACTACCACATTCTCCACAGAGGTTGAAATCAACCTGAACTGCTTAGTTGAAATAACAAAAGCATGTTTTTATGCACGCCTTCTGGCATATTTATGTGAACAACAACAAAGTAGATTCAGGTGATGTTTCCTAATCATACACCAATCAACCTGCTGGTCATGTGAATAACACTGGCACCTGTCAGTGAAGGAGATATTTTAGTTAGCAAGTGACCATTTTGTTCCCAAAGTTGATGTGTTAGAGGCAGCAAGAATGGAAAAGTGGAAGGATTTGACTGTGAGGGATACATTCTGATGACTAGACACCTTTTCTGGGGAACTCATCTCACCGCATGCTTTGTCTGCAACAATATTCAGGAGGTGGTACGTGTCAAAGTAACATCACCACATATGGCAGGACCCAGGTTTCACATAGGATTATTACACTGTAACAAAAATCATCTTTTTCACCGGTTGATTGGTATATCGCAGTGGCAGGCCGTGCATTTTCCACTTTGGGCCTTCAATGCCCTCTGACCTTATTCAAAACACATCTTAATACGATTGACACGATCAACAACATATGAATACGCAATAAAACAGGGTGTTGCTTTGTGGACAGGTTTGTCACATAGCAAGATGAATGCCGGTACTAAAGCAACAAAGTCACTTACATTTGTGACCTGCAACAGATGAAAATGAACGGCTAGCGGCTCTGTGACTCTCCAATCAGAGGACGTGAAAATGCTGATGCCACCGAGGCCAGAGAGAGGGCCTGACAATACAAACTTGAAATGTGATTGGTGCAGTTTTAATTGTGGAGGTCCAGGCAGATTTCTTTGACTCTGGCAACACGTGATGTCTGTAATGTGATTGGATAAAAGCTCTAATGCTAAGTTACACTGCCAGAAGCACCACAGCTAAGAGGCAGACAAGCCACAAAATGAAAGGATTAGGCTATTGGGGATAATATAATAAGATTAATGGGAAAATATTAAAATGTAAGTCAGTGATTTTGATCAAATTTAGGGCAGCAAAGAAGGCTTTACTGGCCCTGATAGCCCACCACTGATGGTATATCATAGTTTTAAACATTCTTTACTAATTTAGTTATTGTGCAACTGCATTGACAAGACGGTCTTTTAATTACCTTGTCCAAACTGTCTGATTTGGCCAAATAATCAGATGGTTTCAATGGTTTTAACTGTCTGCAGTTATTATCCTAACGGTGTTTCCTGGGGCTTCTTCTCAGTTAGATCTATATATTTTTTGGTGCGTTCCCGTGCATATCATGTAGTTATAATGCATTCTTCCCTCAGCCTTTACACACACACACACACACACATACACATACACACACATACATACATACATACATACATATATTATTTGTGAATGGAAAATGAATTAAGAATATTCAGGCCCCTTCAGAACGAGATCTAGGCTTCTTGCCCAGCAGTACGTATGTACGCATGAACTAACACACAGATGATGCACTCCTGCAGGAGCACATCATCAATATTGTTACAAAAACACCCCGGTGTCTTACAGTGATTGATGTCAGAGATGCTATGGATTAATAGGAACAGATGAGACCGAAAAGCAGAGTGGTGCACGTTGTGTTTTCTTTGTGTCTTCATTTGAGAATGTGTGTGTTTTTGCATGCGTGTGAATAATGTGGTAATGGTGGAGTTGGAACATATGCTACCACAGCTCATTCTCCAGTGAGCGATGCCCTGTCCTCCCCAGTGATGGATTGAATGTGGGTGTTCATTAATAGATAGCAGCTTTTTTTAATAAGTGCAGTCGTTAGCTGTATTGTGTTTTCGTTATTCTGCAATGTATTAGCTAATCAAGCTTCTTTCAAACCCCTGCAGGTTCAAACATGTTAGTAAATTGCATTTAAGTGTTTCTGCTGTGATAATATAGATTTTTGCTTTAATTGCTTAAGGATGATAAAGAATATGTGATGGTTCTTTAGTGTTGCCTCAGCGCTGAAATGGTTTTCCTTCTGTTCTTAAATGTCACATCATTTCTTACCATTATTTTGGGTCACGTCTGACACTGCTGTGCCTCAAGAGTGTCTTTGTGCAGTGACTTATATTTCTCTTTCTAATGAATCAAAGGTTTTTCCCCGTAATTATCAATCTGAAAAGGGTCCCGTTGATTTAAGAATAGATTTTAGATTACTGTTTCATCACTTAATTATGTGCCATGGAGAGCTGAGAGTGTGCAGGCTTTTTCTCTCTGTAGCTTTTGAAAGACCACACCAGGTGATTTCACTGATTAGTTTCTCCTTTCTTGAAGGTGTGCAAGTGAAATTGGCCGTCATAATCTTTACCAAACGGAGTGAAGGTTGTAGATTTGCCTGTGGAAAAATGTTTTGGGCTTTTTTTGTCACTAATGTTTAAATGTTTGGTTTATAGGTACTGCAGCACATCCTGAATCCAGCCTTCTTGCACAGCTTTGAGAAGGGAGAAGGTGAGCAGCTGCTTGGACCGCCCAACCCTGAAGGGGACAATCCTGAAAGCATCACCAGCGTCTTCATCACTAAGGTACACATGCACACAAACCAGCTTTCTTTTTTGTCTTCTCAACAGCGTTTTTCTCCGCCTTCAGTCAGTTGACCACACCATCCTGTTTATTATACAGTTTTATGCTTCTATCTGTCTCCCTGATTTCATTACCTGCTACATTTCTTCTCATTATGTCGTATCAGGCCTCTCTACTCTGTCATCTTTAAATGCATCCCACTTTGTCCGGTTCTTCTTCTTCTCTCATGGCCTCCAAGTATTATTTGATCACTTAATCGCTGTCATTTTATCTTCCTCTTCTTCCTCGTTTATCTCTCTTCCCCCTCACCGTCCCACCGACCCCTCTTTGCACCACGTTTCATTCATCAGGCCAGACTATAATTCCTGGTGTAAATGTCACAGTGTGACCGTGCTAAAGGTCAGCATGTTTGTTTGTGCTGTGGCAGATCTCATCACTGACTAACACCAGTCCTAATGGCTGCTAATGGCTCCTCTACGGTCTGGTTAAAACTCATTTCCTCCCTCACCTCCCTCTCTCTATATGCTGTCCCCTCTTCTGTACCTCCTCTCCAGGGAATTCAGATGGTGATTGGTATTTTGGTCAGGGAGAGGTATTCATTTTGTGTAAAAGTATATTATATTGGGTACAGTGTCATTCAGATCCAGTGAACATTAGTCAGATCCATATTATACTTCTTTAATTCAGACAGTATAATGTGTTTCTCTCTCTTATTTATGTACATAAGTGCATTAATTATTTAAGACTTCTGCGCTTCTGTCTGAATTGTTAAGAATTACAGTAGCATTAAAGAGGTCTCTGGCACTTCTGCACAAAATATGTGTATTTGATGTAAACATAAAATATCTCACCAACTGGCAAAGCAGTTGATTCATTGTTAATGATCAGCAACCCAGTCAGGTCTCTGCAGATCTACTGTTTTTACTCTGCTATATGCAGCAAAAGTCATTTCAGCCTCTGCTTCACTCATCAACTTTTTAACACCACATTGTTCCTTTCGCCCTCCAAGGTCCTGGACCCGGAGAAGCAGGCTGACCTGCTGGACTCGTTGAGAATCTGCCTGCTGCAGTTCTCCACCCTGCTAGTGGAGCACGCGCCCCACCACATTCACGACAACAACAAGTCACGCAACAGCAAGCTGCGCCGCCTCATGACCTTCGCTTGGCCGTGCCTGCTGCCCAAAGCCTGCGTGGACCCTGCCTGTAAATACAGCGGCCACTTGCTTCTGGCCCACATCATTGCAAAGTTCGCAATTCACAAGAAGATTGTCCTGCAGGTGAGAGGCTGAACTCAGTGGAGTCAGGGTTTGTGTGCATGCTTGAACCACAACTCAACCACAGCCATTGAATTTTCTCCAAAAATATCCAGGCATTGAGCTTTAATTTAGTCACCTGAGCTAAAACCAGAAACTAAAGATTAAATCAGTACAGTCGGGTTTGATGGACTGGACCCAATTCACACCAGTATATGGGAGCTTAATGTGTGGGGTGGGGGTTTTATGAGAGAGCAATACAATGGTCTTTTATATGCTCTTTGAATTCCAGTGTAATATGAATGTGTAGCAAAGGAAGCAGCATTCCAGGTGGTTATAAAAAGGAAAGAGGCAAAAGTATGTTGCTAAATTAGATGTGGTATGTGTGCTCTCTACAGGTCTTCCACAGCCTGTTGAAGGCCCACACAATGGAGGCAAGGGCCATTGTTCGCCAGGCCATGGCCATCCTGACCCCAGCCGTGCCTGCCCGCATGGAGGACGGCCACCAGATGCTGACCCACTGGACACGCAAAATCATCGTGGAGGAGGGACACACCGTGCCGCAGCTCGTTCACATACTTCACCTCATCGTGCAGCACTTCAGGGTGAGTGCGTTTAGAAAAGCACGAAAAATAACTCGAGCCAACAGAGTGCTTCATCCTGTCTGATCGAGATTACTCGTGTATTGAGTCCCAGGAAATCCATCTGGGCTGGGTGGGGCAGACAGAACAGTCAAACATATCTGATTTCTGTCCCTGTGACTTAGAATAATCATGACAGAGCTGTCTGAACACTTTAGGGTAATTTACGTCGTGTGCTGTTCATCCCGGTTTAGATCAAAGTAATATGAAGACCGATATCAGCATCTTATACTTTACGCTTTATGATACTTTGAGCTGCCCCCTCAGTAAGCAAGAAGGCGTACACAGCCATTTGTTGCTGCTGCCAGCTCACTGCAGAGAACCATGTGGGGAGAAAAACAGCAGAGGAGCTAATTTTACTGATTATCTGAGTGCCCTGAATTACATGCCACCTCTTAACAAGTCCTAATGGGAAAGGAGCATCCTCATTAAAAGTTAGATTATCTTATATGACCTAATTAATGTTTGTGATGTTGGTTAATTTCTGTTTCATATTGGCTATAGCTGCCACATTTTGCTGCCTGTATCTGCTTTAATGCTTTTAAGACATCATTCTGTGAGACTTTAAGGTGAGCCACAGAGTGTCTCATCCGTGGACGCTGGCCTTTGAAACGTGAAACGCGCATTCTACCCTCTCACTTCTTCAAGCTGATGTTCACCGCCTCGACAGTCGGAGAGCAACAGTCTTTTAGCAGAAGACTGACATTTTCCTCAGCTCCCCTCTCTATCTCACTGACAGGCTGCTCTCATTGGGCCAGATGACTAATCTAATGTAATCACATCAGCATAATTACACTGGGGAGGAGATAATGACAGACAGATGAGAGACTTTGTGCGTGCGTGTGTTTGATAAAGAAATAGAGAGATTGTGTGCGTGTTTGTCTGTGTGCACACGTGATGGACAGGGCTAAGCCAGTCTGTCATTAAGGGGCTGTGAAGTCCTGCTCTATCGACTATAATTACCCTCAAAATGAGAAGCTTTAATATTCTCTGACACTGACAAAAGCCCTCAGATAGACATCTCATCTCCCGTCCCTTTTGTCTGCTTGTGCGTTTCAGAGTCTCAGTTCGGTTTTCGGAAGCTAAGTGACTCTTGAGTGTGACACTTGAGTGTGTGAATGCTCGGGGCTAAGTGTGTGTCATCATGTCCTTGAGACGAAGTGAGAATACGACGTCAGTTTGCCTATTCTGACTCAAAGTTCGAGTGATTGAGCGGCCAATTTATCTTTGCATGTGTTATCACCCCAAAATCTTAAGCCGAGTATTAGCGGTATAGCGTACGTAAATGTGCTTGCCCTGTCACTTTTTATTTTCGCCCGTCTTCGCCCGACATGCAGGCTGACCGAATTTCTTGCATCGATTGTGATAGTGATCAGCTGAATGAATTCAGACTTTTAGGCACTTCTTGGAAGTGGGTGTCTTGCAGAATCCCAGTGACCAGGATGGAGCAGATACAGTATATGATGGTTGCTAAGGAAATAGTAGCCAGTTTCTGGGAAGACACAACATATAAAAGGAATATTCATTCATCATTTTATGTAGATACCCAATCACTGTTGATGGCAGTTGTATTGATTTCCATTGTTGTATCTTTAAAAATAAATAGTGTCTAGTCTGAAAGTAGGCCAGTAATATGTTAATATATCTGAGGTAATGTTAAATGTGAAATGTCCCATGTTTCACCTTCATAAGTTTTACTAAACCAGTCCTACCAAAATCCTTAGAGCAGCGTACTTGGGGTTGCAGGTATGCAAGTGGGATGAATGAGTTTTTTGTCAGAGGAATGTGTTTTAGATGGCCCTGCAAACTGAGAATGTTTCCAATTTATGCAAAACTTTTTTAAACAACACTAATCCAGCACTTTCCGCTCATATTCCACTCGTCCATTATTGTATTCTGAAGACTGGTTCAAGTGGAGGTTCAAGTTGTGAAACATCCAGATACAAGTACAGGATGTGAAAAGCTCTCAGTGACATTTTATATTGAGCTTTAAGCTCTGTACTCACCACTTTGTCATCTGTTGATCCTTACTGCCTATCTGTATTCACTTTTTGTCTGCTTATTTTAAACCCTGTCAAATATGTAAGCTTTTGTGAACTGTGTGTTCATTCAATATTTAGTTGAATCACTGCTTTCTCTGAAGTAATGTGGTTACTTCAGAAATGATCATATTTTCTAAAGTTTTACTGATCATCTTTTTTTTTTCTAGGTGTACTACCCAGTCCGCCACCACCTGGTTCAGCACATGATCAGCGCAATGCAGCGCCTGGGCTTCACCCCCAGTGTAACTATTGAGCAAAGGAAACTGGCCGTAGACCTGGCTGAGGTGGTCATCAAATGGGAGCTGCAGCGGATCAAAGACCAGCAGGTGAACACAGGTTTTATTGACTTGAATTGAGTTCAACCAAACCAGTATGGGTCTACTAAATGCAGTGTTGTACTCTTATGTACTGCTGACAAATCCATTCATGTTTCATTTCACTGCAAACAAGTTGCATATTATTTTTAAAGACAAAGCTTTGCATTATGATGATGAAAACATTTTCTTTTTCACATTCTTAAATACTAATTTCTATAGCTACTAAGAGGCCATTAAGAAACCGTAACAAGATATAATCATGTTATGTTGTGATTGTAATCATTTTATAACTTTGGTGCATCAGCCTGAGTCTGAGGCTGAAGTAGGGCCTGGTGGAGAAGGGACCAGCGGGGGAGCTGTGAAAAGAGGGCTGTCTCTGGACGCTGCTGGGGCTGGACAGGATGTCAAGAGATTCCGTACAGCAGCTGGTGCTACCTCCACGGTGAGCTCAATCAGCAATCAGTCAGATGCCACTAGAATGCGACTGTGAGTGACGGGCCCTCGTGGCCAGACGGATGCATCGTCTTACCTTAAACATCCTTGCTGGATGTCCCTGCACTACATGCTTCTCTGGATGATTGCAGAACAGTCTAAAAGATAGAAACAACCAGTTTTAATGTGTCTGAGAAAAAAGAATGCACCTGGAGATGACAGCGGGGCTGTTGTTGCCTTAATGCAGCTAGCCTTACTGGAGTATTGAAACTGCACGAGTTCATCTCATGTCGCTCTGTTGTCTGAGAAGCCTTTTTCCAAGAAACACCACCTATGGTCAATCTTTGATACATTCAGAAATGTGTCTTTCAGATATTCTTATTAAATATCTTTGTATCTGTTTCTATGTGGTGAAGCTACTGGACACCGAATTTCCCACGACACAGTGTGATATTTGACGGTTTCATTAGAATGCAGTTTTCAGAAATGAATCTCAAGGTCATGTATTTTAAGAAGGATTGTTTTTATTCTGTTAGTTTGAAAATCAGTTCCAATACAAGAAAAGTTTTGCATTTTTTTAGATGCAGGCTTTATTGTAGCAGCGTTTGCTCCTCTTTTGCAGATGATGACGTAATAATAATCACCAAATGTTACATATGCAGACTGGTTTATATATATATATATATATTTTGTTATTATTTTTTTGGTACAAGAAGTGCAGACAAACCCCTGACCTGGTGCAGGGACTTCGATATTTCCCTCTAAGTAAGGACGCTGTGCAGCATATGCGGTGCTGTGGAGAGTTTAATCATTTTTTGTTCTTTCCTAGTCACTTTATGGAATCCCTTATTTTCTCAAACAAACTTGTTTCTAATCACAATGGTAATGTGTTAAGGTATTTGGCCGCAGCCAGTCCATGCCAGGCACAGAGACCATGCTCACCAAGCCTGTCGAGAAACAGCACACAGACACCGTGGTCAACTTTCTCATCAGGATCGCGTGCCAGGTAAGACCTCCACCCAGTTTCCTACACGCACACAACCATTTTTCATCCATCCTTATTCTACCATCCGTAGCGCCTGCCAGGTAGGGCATCTACCTCTAACCACTCATTTGAGCGAGGGTAGGACACTCTAAATCCACACATGCAGTCCTTTATGTGTCCCTCACACAGCTGTCCCTTGCTCTAGTGGCAGTGATGTCCTTGGTCACAAGCCTGAAATAGACTGTTGAGATTTCACTCACCTTAACTTTTTCTACTTTCTTTTTGGGCCAAGCTTCATTCTCACTGTTCACCCAACCATCTCTGTTGAATATAACCTTCTGTGTAACCGCTGGGAATCACTCACTGCTCATAGAAACGGTCTATAGAAACATAATCCTTCCCTTGTATTCCACTTGATAACAGTGTATTGTGATACTAAATTGATCCCTGTAGAAGAATTTTATGTTTCCAGCGGCCCAAAAGATTTACTTTCAGCCAAAGGACACCTCACCTCATAGGGATTCATTATCTTGGTCAAGGATGCTACTGCGCAGTGGATGCTTGTCACTTAGCAGGGTTGCACATGGGCTCCTGATTGAAGGATGCTCTCCTTCCTGGTGGAGCCACGTTTGAACTCTAGCCGCCTGAATGAAATTACAATATATGGTGACAGCCCTAGCCCCTTCTTGCCCTGTGTGATTTCTTACCTCTTCGGGACACCATACCAGAGATGAAGACCACTGTCATTGATAATGGTAATGATACCAGTTTTCCTCCCCCTCTCTTGTCCAGGTGAATGACAGCACCAATGTAGCTGGGTCTCCGGGGGAGTTGCTGTCCCGCCGCTGCGTTAGCCTGATGAAGACCGCCCTCAGGCCTGACATGTGGCCTCGTGCTGAGCTCAAGCTACAGTGGTTTGACAAGCTGCTAATGACAGTGGTAAGATGGCTTGTGCCTTCAGAAAGTGTCATCATATATCTTATTAGCCTGCAGTTAATGTATTCGTGGTATATTCTTCTATAACTCTGTGTTTCTGCACTTCATTTAGCTGAAGATCACTACTCTGTCGTCTTCAGTCCTGTAATAGCTTTTACTTGGATTCTGTAGTAGTCCGTAGCCTGGTGTAGCAAGATTTCTTTATTCAGAGAAAAAAAAAAAATCTTTGTGCGCAACATAAATAGTTCTACAATTAATATAGAGACATTTTGTTGAACCAAATTCATCTCCACGGCGCTCAGATGACATCCATGACTACGTTGCTCTCTTCTGTCCACCATGGCACAAAGCCCACCCAAATTATTTGACTGGTCTGGCAGTTCTTTGCCAGTGTTTAATCAATTCCTCAATGGAGTTACTACAGACCAACATTCCCCCACAGGCGAGGAAACTTCGGACAGCCTTCTAGGCTACACAGATCAATAATAACCTCCTGTCATAGCCTGGCTTGTCTTCATTATTGTGAAGTAATGCTGTTTGGTGCTAAACTGAGAAAAACAGTAGTATTATTGACAGTTGCTAGAAGTGTATGTCATCACCTGTGTTTTAGGCAAACCAATTTAAAATAAAATTCAGAATATTTTGTGTCCTGTTGTTACAGCTGCAAGCTGTAAAGAAATAACTAATGCCTTCTGAGAGAAGTTTCTCAGCCTCTGCATAAGCTCGGTCTTAGTGTTTGCGCTAACACCTCAGAGTCCTTTGTCTGTTATCAGTAGTACATGGAGTGAGGCGCCAGCTGCCATAATGACAAAATAATGGCAGTGGTGAGATAACTAGAGTCTATCCGGGCTGGCCTGTGCCTTCTCATTCAACCCCCCAACCTCTCTTCAGCCTAAACTCCTCATCCTTGCTTTCTGTATCGCCTCACGGTGCCTCTCTGCATCTCTACTCCTCGCCTTTCCCTTTGTCTCTAACCACTTCCTCCACTCATCTCTTCTATGCTACTCAGCCTCTTATCGCAGCCTCTCTTCTCTCTCTTTCACTCTCTCTTTATCCATTTCTCTCTCCTTCTCCACTCCTCTCTCGGGTCCGATGTAGCGTCAGTGTTCAGACAAGGTTATCAACATGCACTGGCAATTGTCACGTACTTCCGTTGTTCTCTTTTGGGGATCACTGCATCGGTCGCGTCTTTCTCTTTGCAAACGCGCGCGCACACACAAAACCAATCAGCCAGCCCAGATCCCATGGGAATGGTCTGACAAACGTGGGTTTTGTAGGTCTTATGCAGATGCACATACACAAGCCTTTCCCCTCGGGAGCATGCTCTACCTGCCCAGCCGTCTTACTCAGACTAATGAACAATGTTCTAAATCGGATTACCTTTTATCATCTCATTGTACTAGCGTGGCAGTGATTAAAAGTCAGGGGGAGTGGCACGAGAGGGCACATGAGGACCGTAAGGGTAGACGCACACAGCTGCATGTATGCATGCTCTATCTGCATGGCTCCAGAGACAAGTTTCCATTTGGTTAATACAGTGCCAAATCAATACTACCCTAACATCTACTAGGAGCCTTATCACAAGAGTCACCTTGTTCATTAGCCAAGATTAGGCCCATGGATCTGTCACACATTACCCTCTTGGCCCTGCCATTGTAAACCTTGATTGCAATTTAGACAAAATTAGGACACGACGTTGGCCATTGATCTTTGGTTTAGCAGCCATCACAATTCCTTGTTTTTTGTGTGCGTGAGAAATACCTCTGTGTGTAGAATATTGATTTCTGAGTTCTCTAGAATTTGTATTGAATAAAAACTAGATTGGTTAATGCATCTGCGAGAGGATTTTCTACTATTGTCACTTGTGCTTTTTTTAGGATTGTACACAAAAGATATCTTGACATTTTGCTAAATTCCATTTATTAATAAAAATATTAGGTGCTAAATATTTTCTGTTTCAGTCAGACAACTAACACGTATGCATAATCCATGTGTTCTTTTACTGGGCTGACAGACTGGTTGCACTGCTCTCCCCTTTTGTGTCTCAGGAGCAGCCGGCACAAGCTAACATCTCCAACATCTGCACTGGACTGGAAATTCTCTGCTTCCTCCTGACGGTGCTGCAGTCCTCGGCTATCCTGGCCCACTTCAAGCCTCTCCAGCGTGGCATCGCTGCATGCATGACCTGTGGCAATACCAAAGTCCTGAGGGCCGTCCACTCCCTCCTTTCTCGCCTCATGAGTATCTTCCCCACTGAACCTAGTAAGTTGCCTCATTTCTGAGTGGAACGGAAATGAGCTTCAGTCATTGACTCAGGAAAGGATTATATATCTGAGTCCTTTCTAAGAAACTGACTCATTCCTGCTGTGTTCATTAATGTAGTGCCAGGGTATTCGGACCATTGCATGTTGCTAACATTTGTATGTTTACATGTCATTAAAGTAGGCATTCGATTTTTGGGTGAACGTTAAGGTTGAATGCTTGTTTTTTTTTAGGTACATCAACTGTGGCATCCAAGTATGAGGAACTGGAGTGTCTTTATGCTGCTGTGGGCAAGGTCATCTATGAGGGCCTTACCAATTATGAAAAAGCCACAAGCAACACTAACCCCACACAGCTCTTTGGTAAGGACTCCTCTGCACACACACGCTTTCTGTTACTCTGTTTGTTGCTTATAAACCCTGCCATTTAACAAAAAAAAATCCTCCTCCTCTTTTCCCTGCAAGACCAAGTGGCCTCCCAGTCACTTTTTGCAATTAAGTTAGTGAGTAGGTTGTTAAAATGCAAGCCGATGGGCCCTGCTGCTCAGGCTAACATCTGGTCTGTTTAAATGGAGGCCACAGTCCAGCAGCTTGGGAAAGATTGTCTTGGGAAGGATTGCTGCTTTCGACCACCCTCCCTGTACAAACATTACTTTTATCCACCCAGATGTCAGAGAGTACTTTCTTTTCCGATATGCTGTAGCTTTCCAAATATAGGGTGCGGAAGGTGACAAGTGGCTGCTGGAGAGCAGTCTGAAGGCGGCACTTCTTGGTATGGTTTTCCAAATTTACACTTGCGGTCAATAAAAAGCTTCTGGTGTCCTGCTGTTGCAGTGAGGTAGCGCTGATGTGATGCATCCGTTTGGCTAGGGGGGTGACATTTTAACATTTGTCTCCCCTCCAGGGAGCAGCAACAAAGAGGGACATTACTCATTCTTATTCCTGCCTCTGTAACAGTCAAAAAAAGTCCTGCAGCATTACAAACACTTTGTCATGCTGCGTGAATGAACAATAGCCGACTGCGGGTGTATCTGTCTGTTACCTTACCCCGGAGTGGTTACAGTTCTTATAAGATTATTGTTTTTGTTTAGTTTTTTCAGTTTTTTTTTCCTCCCCTCCTCCTCCCCCCACGCCCTTCATTTGTCTCGCAGGAACACTGATGATCCTGAAGTCAGCCTGCAGTTACAATGCCAGCTACATTGACCGCCTCATCTCAGTGTTCATGCGCTCGCTACAGAAGATGGTGCGGGAACACCTGAGCCCCCAGCAGGCCAACCCAGGGGTCACTGAAACCAGCACAGGTACATATATGGACATGAATTCAATGGAAATATACGAGGGAGCCAGTCACAGCAGTAACAAATGCATTTTACATAATGAATCACGTGCAAACACACATGGACAATCTTATGAGGGAATGAAGGAGGCCTGTGGTCTGCTACCTTTATTATAAACCATAACAATGCAGTAAGTCAGTCTGCAAAAGTTGCTTTGTTACTTTTTTCTTTTTAGTTTAAGTACTTTAAAAATCTCAATTAACAGCCTCTAAAATACAGATGACTTTTGTGAACTTCCAAGAAATCTTTGAGCCAAATAGACCAGCTCTGGATTAAGTTAGTCTTAGTTAGCTAAGACTGCTTAAACAATATTGTTAATGATTAGAGCAGCAAATATTGGCTTCTTGACAGTCTCCACATACACAAAAGCTTGGCTCGCAGTCTCCCTTTCTCTGCCTGTGTGATTCAAAGTGTAGCTCAGCTCTTGAGTTCACCTCACACCTGAGTCAGAGAAGCACCACACTGCGCACCAGGCATCAACTCCTGTTTTAGTTGAACTTACTCTGCTGTCCTGCTGTTGCACCTGGCTGACATTATCAGGAAGGTTAGTGTTCCTAAGCAGCTCTTATCCAACAAGGGGTTGACTGTATGCGAGGTCACGCACACTTACACAGAGGCCCTCCTCAGAGCTCAGATATCCCATGTATCTCAGGAGTACCTGGCTCCATACAAAGACTGTATCAAAAGTTCTATATCAATGGCCCCAGCTGTGTTCTCAGTACCTGCTGTGGTCAGGGGAGATCTGCTCAAAGATAGTTTGGTTTCACAGGGAATGTTCCTCAGCTCTAGTTCCCAGTCTCTGTTGTGTGTAACCCCCTCTCTGTAAGTAAACAGATGGTCTCCTTGTGCTGCTTTACTATGGCTTTAAAAGGATATTCACGGCTTGATGCAGAAATGCTTCTTGTATTTTTATCACTGCTTTTTACTTTATGTTTTTTATAATAATTATAACATGTTAATGTTACCTTTATTCTCTGAACTAAACTTCACCAGGTTTATAGAAGTCTGACAGTACATAATTCCTGTTGTTACTCCTAAGGCGGGAAGTAATGGCTTTAAGGTGCTATCAGTACTTTAAATGGGCCCCTTAATTAGTGTATTGAAAAACACGGACATTAACCTTCCACTATGAACAGTTAGAGGGACTAAAACCAAACTATCTGACCAGTGAGCCCTTTGCCTTTAAAGATTATCAATATTTCAGTAATCCAATTAGCTAAACTCAAGTAGTTTCATCCTGATAATAGTGAAACTTTTACATTTTGGCTGCTGCCACTATTAACAAAACAGGTAGATAATGAGATTATATATATAAGAAATATCTTCCACTAACCTCAATATTACATGTTCTACTAGTGTGATTATGTTTTTTTTGGGTGTTATTTGGCTCAGGCCTGCTTCTGATTGTTGTCTGATCTCATAGTGACCAGTGAGCTGGTAATGCTGAGCCTTGACCTGGTGAAGACTCGATTGTCCGTCATGAGCATGGAAATGAGGAAGAACTTCATCCAGGTCATCCTTACATCCCTGATTGAGAAGTCGCCCGACCCCAAAATCCTTCGTGCAGTCGTCAAGATTGTGGAAGAGTGGGTGAAAAACAATTCTCCCATGGCTGCTAACCAGGTATACGAGGCTCTTGTCGAGTAAAACGGTTCAGACGGTTCAGCACTATACCGGTATTGAGTATTATTGTGTACAAACAAACGCCTGATCCAGCAGATTACAAAAGTTTGTAATCATTTGCAGTCAGGAAAGGATCAGCAAAGAAATGTGTGAAACATTTGGACAAACAACAAACAAAGCACATTTTCTAAATCCAGTTAGGTTAATATTAGCATAAAACAGATTAGGTTCTTCTTCTTTTAAGCTGTAGAAAGAAGACAGACACAGCTGAGCTAAGACAGAAAGGTGTACTTACAAGACTAAAACTGAATAGATTATATGTGCCTTTTTATTTTCTCCTCTTTTCCTGTCTCTTTAATTTTCACAATGCCCTCATAATTCCTGTACGCCTTCTTCCTGACCGACATCCTTTCTCATGTCAGATGCCGAACCTGCGTGAGAAGTCCATTTTGCTGGTGAAGATGATGACCTACATAGAGAAGCGCTTCCCCGATGAACTTGAGTTAAACGCCCAGTTCTTGGACCTCGTTAATTACGTCTACAGGTAATTACCACCATTCATCACATGGCCAAATGGCCGCGCCACTGACGCCATGACGCCCTTGCATCCATCTTAAGGGGAGGGAGGGATGAAGGTCGGGAGGTCGAGGTAGGGAAAGGCACAGGAGGCTGGGTCAGGGAGCAATGGAAAATAATGATGAAGAGGAGGAGGGATTTGAAGCTTCAGCTGTGTACTGTTCATCTTTAAAATATTAAAGTAAATATTTGGGAAGATGGATTATTAAGACAAAGCAAATTATCAGAATCTGTCGGTGGTAAACAGGAAATCAGGAGCGAAAAGAGGTGGAAAATGAGGGTGGCAATAAAACAAGGGGTCAGAGAGACAGAAGGTAGTAATGGAGATAGATAATGTGCCAGGGTCTTTCACAGGGCTACAGTACTATCAGGACTCAGCCAGCTCATGACAGGACACCCAGCAGGTAGGGTCAGAGGGGAGAGACTGTCTGTGAGCCTACTATTCATCAAACCATGGAACTCATTGTCTTTCCATCTGACACACATACACATTTAGTCATCCCAGTGTACCTGGTATCACCCCCGCCCCATCGGCTCTTCGTGTCAAAAGATTCAAAAACAATGAGCGAAGCCATGATGGGCAGAGAGTTACGATAATGGAGCGATAAAGCAGCTGTGCCAGAGCAGAGAGTGATCAGGAGAATGCACAAACACGGGCAGTATGCAGCTGTGGTAGCCTTGTCTTTGTTGTCCCCTTTATCCCACCTTCCATCTCTCTGTCTGTCATGTGACTCATTCGCACAAAGCTCATTCAAGGTGGCAGGATGACATTTGTTATTTAACACCTGTTTCAATAGCATTAGCATCAAAGATGTGGAATTTTGCCCAGCGTTAACCGCTCTCTGCTCAAGGCATGACACGGCTGTTTAAACATGCTTGCGTTTGAATGTTGCTGTGAGCTGTGTGAATCTTACCTGCATGCCATATTTTTAAATAATCCTTTAATCCCAAGCAAGATTGGTTTTTGTATTGTAATCTGCTAATTAGTATTAAGTGTGATTAGTCACACAAATACCAGAATAAATTAGGTTGTCAGTTATTTTCATATTTCATATCATATCATATATTTATATATTACTCCATATCATTTAAAAAAATTATGTATTATTATTATTATTTTAGTTGCTCACATTCTGATCAGAACAGAGCTACGCCAGGCTGAAAATTCCATCTCTCCTGATACAATCTGAGTAAAAATGGCAGTTTCCTCACTTCGTGAAAGTTAAATGGGTGAGTATGCCAAGTTAAACCAATCAACTTGTGATTGTCTCCAATTCAGGGATGAGAGCCTTTCAGGAAGTGACATCACATCCAAGTTGGAGCCGGCCTTCCTTTCGGGGCTTCGCTGCACTCAGCCGCAGATCAGAGCCAAGTTCTTCGAGGTGTTTGATGCCTCCATGAAGCGGCGCGTCTATGAGAGGCTACTCTACATCTGCTGTTCTCAGAACTGGGAGGCCATGGGCAACCACTTCTGGATCAAACAGTGCATAGAGGTAAACAGCACTATCTTTTAGTGTGCCTTTTAAGACTTTTATTCTGTTCTGTATTTAAAAAAACACACATACATTTTTGACTCTCAGCACAGGGCTTGTTTAGTTCCACCTAACGTCTTGTCGTGCCCGTTACCCGTCACTTACTGTCAACGACACTCTTTTCAGTGTTTCGCACCTGTTTGTGTCTTTGATAGTTGTTGCTGGCAGTGTGCGAACGAAACACCATCATCGGCACCAGCTGTCAGGGATCCATGCTGCC
This sequence comes from Planiliza haematocheilus, assembly GCA_005024645.1. NCBI lineage: Eukaryota > Metazoa > Chordata > Actinopteri > Mugiliformes > Mugilidae > Planiliza > Planiliza haematocheilus. The sequence continues at coordinate 8,266,640 of SRSE01000365.1, read as the reverse complement.
GTCCATCACCAACGTCATCAACCTGGCTGACAGCCACGATCGCGCCGCCTTTGCCATGGCAACTCACGTCAAGCAGGAGCCGCGGGAGAGGGAGAACAGCGAGACCAAAGAAGAGGTGGGATGCACGCACAGACACACACACATGACCCACAGAGTGTGTGTCACATAAATTAGCACATTATCCCATTAAGAGTGTGTTTCTGTGGATCTGTGAAAAAATAACGCCTGGATTCTTGGTTTCTGTATTTTTATTTAAGATGTGACTCTGCTCTTAACACTCACCCGTTACAAAGAAGCTGTTGTTTGTCATAATATGTCTGATGTGAAAGCTTCACCTAAAGACAGCTGGTTTCAACCTTTACATTCCCTGACAGGATGTTGAGATTGACATAGAGCTGGCACCAGGTGACCAGACGGCCATACCCAAGACTAAGGAGCAGGCTGAAAGGGACACAGGCAACCAGCTGCACATGCTTACCAACCGCCATGACAAGTTCCTCGACTCATTACGGGAGGTCAAGGTAAGCTTGATCCCTCTGGTCCTTCAGTTTCAGGGGCTGGATCATATTTACAAGTGACACACCGTACATTAATTAATAACAATGTCTTATTTGTTGGATATGCTAAACGTATAAATATAAGTATTAGGACCCTGTGCCCTCTTTATTATTCAAATTCGAAATATTCCAATGCAGTTCAACTACGCTGTTGTAAGGTGAGGGACTGAGGAGTACATTTGAGTCATGAAGACAAAGAATAACTGTCTTTCAGAGTTTGCAGCCAATAGCTGTAATTTGTCCTCTATTCCTTGTCAGACGGGGGCACTTCTGAACGCTCTGGTGCAGCTCTGTCACATCTCCACACCGCTGGCTGAACGGACATGGGTTCAGCTCTTCCCTCGTCTCTGGAAGATCCTTTCTGACAGGCAGCAGCATGTGAGTATAATTTACTGGCATCTGTCTTGTTTCTCTCAGAGAAGCAGCGCAAATATAGTTGATGTCATCAGATTTTCAAATATCGTCAATATTCAACAGGAGAAAAAATAAAAATCACGCTCCCTTGTCACTTGCCTGAACATATTTTAGCATTGACGAAAACAAAATGTCCGTTTGAGTTTGCAGCGAAATATCTGATGTGACTCTTTCCACTACATCTTAAAATGAATTTTAAGTTTGATTTTCTTGCAAAATCCGAAATGACAGTTAAGCACACATTGCTTTGTGCTTTCCATTCCCGGTGTTTCTGATGTGCATGTGTAATGTTGAGTTCACACAGACTCTAGGTATCTCAGCAGTGACATCAGAAAGGAGACGGTATCTCTGACCTTGGCCATCTCATTACTGTCTCAAAACGTGAAATTCTGCTTAATGAGGGCGGATTTATTTATGCTAAATATGGAAAAAGGAAAGCTGTGACGAGTTTAACAAACCAGAATGCATATGGAGTATCTCGTCCAAAAGCCTTGATTTAAAGTGACTGAACTCTTAAACGTCTAAAGATGCAGGCACTGGGACTATTCAGCATATATATATGTTTTTTTTTCTTCATATGACATTAATTCACAAAACTGTCACATGGGTGTATTCTGATGGCTGTTTTAGCCTTGAATTCGGCACCATTAAGTCAATTTATGGTGAAAATAGAGTGATTACTGCAGCTCAAGCCCCGTATCTCTGGGTTGGCTGTTACATGGGAATGATAGAAAAATCGTATTCTTCTTAGGAAGGAATTTGATGACATTTTGGCGTTCTCCACCACCAGTCTAATTAAAGTGACCATCAAGGCATAAATTACTCCATGCTGTCAACGGGCAGAGAAAATTATATTCATTACCAATACATCAGTGTGTGTCAGTCATGATTTTCAGAGCGCGAACCCTGTGATCACGCTCAAAGTCTATTCTGTCCAAATGTGGGTGTTCGGAGAGGCTCTGATTGCATAGAGTGGCCGTGAGTGGTTCAAACTAGCAGATAATGCATTTTTCACAGATTTAGCATCACCTTAAAGTGTATTAGTTTAAAATTAGAAAACAAGTACAACGAGAAGTGGTTAAATTTACTATTGCAAAATGTTCCACTTTTGGAAAATTATGCATATGTAAAATCACAGCACATGTTGCTGACCTCTGTTGGAATTAAATAATCCTTTATTAACTTGTTGATGGTGTTTCACATGGTCTGGATACACAAGAAGACAGCATGCGATTTGTCATTTGTCCCTTCTCAGTCCTCCAACTTGTTATCCTCCACCTCTCTTTTCCTGTTTCTTAACAGCTTTCCCTTACTGGAAAATGGCATCATGTTGCATCCCGTATGTGCAACGGAATGCCTTTATCAATATGCCATATCAGTGTACTGCAGCTAAAGTCAAAATGAGTGCTTGATCATCTCTTTCCTCTCCAGGCTTTGTCTGGCGAAATGAGTCCTTTCCTGTGCAGCGGCAGCCACCAGGCCCAGAGGGACTGCCAACCCAGTGCCCTAAACTGCTTTGTGGAAGCGATGTCCCAGTGTGTTCCTCCTATTCCCATCCGCCCCTGTGTGCTCAAGTACTTGGGCAAGACACACAACCTCTGGCTACGCTCCACTCTCATGCTGGAGCAGCAGGCCTTTGAAAAGGGCCTCAGCCTGCACAGTAAGCCCAAGCAGAGCACCGAGTTCTACGAACAAGAGAGCATCACGCCACCTCAACAGGTAATGTGATTTTGATTTAAGTTTCCAATTTAGTAACTTTGCAATCTTCACATAAACCTTGACTTTATCAGGAAACAAAAACAAGATAGTTGACTTTGTACCATAACTCTGTTTTATGCTTTTATCTTCTCAGAACTGTTACCATCCCTCTTATTTATCATTTTTTATTATCTTTACGCAGCCTCGTGTTAAAAGTTGTCTCTTATCCTGTTTCAACTAGACTTAAATCTTGTCGATGTACAGTTTGATCACTGCATTTGTCCTACCTCCTATTTTAATATAGGAGATTTTAGACTCCCTGGCAGAGCTCTACTCTCTGCTCCAAGAGGAGGACATGTGGGCAGGCTTGTGGCAGAAGAGGTGCAAGTTCCCTGAGACAGCTACCGCTATTGCCTACGAGCAGCACGGCTTCTTTGAACAGGTGAGAGAAATCTTGATGTGCTCCCACTGTCTGCTTTAGAATTAAATTTTTTATACATCAGTTACTCAGGAATACTGAGCATGGGTAGTTGATAGAAAGTAACACAATAAACATAGCATAGCCTTCCTTTGTAAAAATTAAAAAAAATATTCTATGTTCTAAAAAAAAGTAAAACATGCACAGAATACAGTTTACATCTGTTTTTAAAGTCTATTTTGAATGTGCTCCAGAAGGTTATGTTGCGATTCTTGCACATCATCATGATAGATTTTTCTGATCGGCTGCTACAGAGGTGGACGATCAAATTATTTATGTGGAATATTGGGCGATTGGTGGGAGCGCCCTTATATCATAAATACCCATTTATCACAGTAGAATCAGTCCTGCCATGAAGGGCCCTGATATTATTCTCATTTTGGAGGATGTAATACTTTATTACATTTGTTGGGAAGGTGTGCCTGATATTTTGCTATACTAACACGTTATTATCCCGAGCGTGTTCTGAAAATTTAACAACACATCTGTTCAGGCTCAAGAAAGCTATGAGAAAGCAATGGAGAAGGCTAGAAAAGAGCACGAGAGAAGCAACGTCTCCCCTGCCATTTTCCCTGAGTACCAGCTCTGGGAGGATCACTGGATACGGTAAGATTTCTACAACATCATTTACTATGTGCACTGTACAGTGTACCTTTTATTGGACGTTTAATTTCGTTACTCACACTTAGAAACAAACAGAATTTCTGTACATACTGCTTTTAAATCTATTCATCCCATTCTACACATTGTGGACTTAGCTGTCCTGCAAAAAAATGTGACCTGATCACCATCATAGCTGCATAGAGTACGATATTTGGTCTATTTTACAATGCAAATCATTAGATTCAAATGAAACAATCACCATGTGGATGAGACAAACACAATGGCAATGGCAGATAAAGCTACCCGCTGTGATAGCTGCTCCAAAACATAATGCACCGTAAAATGGCCCAATAAAAAATATTTTATTTATCGCTAAAAATCTTGTTTAGAGCATAAATTGTTTTAAGATTAAACGTGTCCTTTCATCTCCAGCTGCTCTAAGGAGTTGAACCAGTGGGAACCGTTGACTGAATACGGCCAATCTAAAGGCCACTCAAACCCGTACCTTGTGCTCGAGTGTGCGTGGAGGGTTTCCAATTGGGCAGCGATGAAAGAGGCTCTTTCACAGGTGAGGAGCGTGCAATCAATATGTAAAAATGATGCATGTGTATTTCTCCCAAAGGTTGCAGTAACCCCACTTATGCAGTGTGACAGAAAATAGAAATTAAAACCACAAGCTCTCACTTACACAGTCACAGACACCGTGGAGCCCGCACTTGAACCCAGCGAACCAGAGAGGTCCGACTGAACCGTTTGCATTTTGTTCCTGGTTTCCGGTACGGTGCTGTATATTAAGCCCATGCCTCATATTAGTGTGAAGTATGGTAACTTGATATTAATGCTGTCCAGCCCCTCCATAACCCCACACCCTGAGAGAGCTGGCCGTAAAGCTGTGCAAATTCAGTTGAGCCGCTTGTGCTGTGAATTTATTGGCCTCATGTTTCCTAAAACAAAGCGTAGATGGGTGGCGAGCGTGTGATAGTACCTGACGTATAACAAATACTCCTGCTTTGCTCTTTCAAGGAGACTTGGGACCAATCCATTGACTCGCTCTGTCCTAAGGTGACATCTAATTAAATTGTCTGGATAGCAACACCAACTTCTCTATATCCTTCCTTCCTTCCTTGCTTCCTTCCTTCCGTCCTTCCTTTCTTCCTCACATACCCTGTTTCTCTTCTTTACTCTCCTCTTTCTGGTGCTACTTCTCCCTCCACTTTCACCTCCATCTTATCATCCCTCGCTCCACAGCTCTGGCTGTAACGGCTAATATTTACGACAGCTGCGTGCGTGAATAATTACCCCAGCATCTGCTGCAGGGTGATTTGTTTTATGGTGGGGGAGAGGAGCAAGACTTCCAGTTGCCTGCCTGCCCACTGCTCACCAACTCAGAGGCAAAGTACAAATGTCCCTGCTTTCAATTAAAGCTGGCTCTTGATAAGGGCGACCCTGTCTCGGGGATATTCATCAAGCGTCACCCCTGATAAGTGCACTTTGGCTGATCACTCTAATTTTCCGCAGCATCGGAAGAGCTCCCACAAACACACACCTCTTCTCTTGCCCTTTTCACTCTTCTTTTTAGCCTCCTCTCATTCAGCGTCTCTCACACCCACTTATTAGACACAAACCAGCGAACCCCAGGTGTGACGTAGGAGGCTCCCCGTGGCTGTTATTTGTTTAGCGTTAATGCACTCAGCGTTTTAATCAATAGCAGGGCCTTTTCCATTACTCCGCCCTCGTGTCAGACTCGTCAGGTTTGTTAGTCATTAGTACAGAAGTCCTGCTGAAGCTACTCAGACAATGAATCGGAAACAGTATTGTTGTGTATTTGTCTAAGTACTAAATTATGCAAGGAAAATGTCATAGGTCCTTTCCCCTCGGATGTTTTCATTTAATTAAAATGGCCGCACTCACGGCGCTGGGTAGAGTGCGTGCTTTTCTGCTCGGCAACATGGTAATAAACGCACACACGGGTAAACAAACGGCACATACACTAACTGTGCCAGCTTCAGAATAGGGCACATCATCTTCACTTTGGAAGCTGAAGAATATCTATAATTACTTGAGAATGTCAATTCTTAAAAAAAGAGAAATTTGTGTGAAGACTTTTCAGCTCTGCATTTTGTCCGGTGATGCTATATGTGTGCGTGGATTTTGCAGGAAAACTGTTGTTAGTCTCAAGTCTGCCACTTAACGTGACAGCGGTATAATGTTCTTTGAAAATGTTCATTTTGCTTTCTTATTATCTTTTAATTATATGCATAACTACAAGTCATATTTGAAGTTGCTAACTTTATAAATTTCAATTTAAATATCAAGCTGTACTTCTTTATTTCCAGGTGGAGCTGAGCTGCCCCAAGGAGATGGCGTGGAAGGTGAACATGCACCGCGGCTACCTGGCCATCTGCAACCCAGAGGACCAGCAGCTCAACTTCATAGAGCGGCTGGTGGAGATGGCCTCCAGCCTGGCCATCCGCGAGTGGAGGAGGCTGCCTCACATCGTTTCCCACGTGCACACGCCCCTGCTGCAGGTCAGTGTACGAAACGCACGCTGGAAGGCCGTCTTTAAAGCGGCGCGGTAGGCAGGAAGCCAGGACGAGTAGTGACGGGAAGGAAGTCCGTCGTGATAAGCACTTGAGGAGATGCATGCCAAGGGATCATCAGTAGCCCCGAGACACCGCGATGTAGAGGAAGAGAGAGAGAATAGGGAAGAAAGAGAGTTAGTTTAGAATGGCTGTAATTACTTCCCTGCCATCAGATACTATTTGATTAAATACCTGCAGCAGAATTACATTTACATGATGAATGGGATGGCCTGAATGAAGGTTAGAAATGGGCCATCAGCTGATATTAACAGATAATTGTGAAAAATATTGTACTGCCTAATTTATTTTGTTTTGCAAGGGAGGGGGAGGGGTTAAGTCTATCAGCGCTGCTCTGATTCACTACATTTATCTTTTCAACATGGGCATTTGAATTGTGTGACCATATTCTTTCGGCTGTGTGCGTGCCTGCGTGTGCTTGCATATGTGCAGTCCAATTATTTACCCCAGCCGTGTGAAAACAAGCTATTTATTCCTCTGCCCAGCCAAGCGACCTGTTGTAAATCTCCATTCCAAACTCTATATCTCAAATTCACGACTCCGTGAGACTGAGAAGCCCAGACTGCAAATACAGCCGGGGTTCAAATACCATTTGAATCAAGTTATCATCAAATCCCAGCTCTTGGCAATGACTGACGATCAATGGATTATCACCCACGCTATCGATTATGAGGGTTGGCATTAATATTGATTGATGAGTAGTTATAATGGCATGATTGATTATCTGTTCTCAAAGCTGCTTTGAGCCAATCAATGAGGCTTCTTTTTACGGAATGAGATAGAAGCCCCCATTTTCACACTTTCCCATCTATTTGTTGAGGTTTTTTTTTTGTTGCATTAGAGCAGATTAGCTATTGAAGTAATGTAAGAAGACATAAAGACTCACACAAAGATATTGCTGCTCTGCATTTCCAACACATGCATAATGTGTTTTTGTTCCTTCATGCCGTTTCCTTCGTTTTTCAGACCTGGATGTTACTACCTGGTTTTAAGAAAACAACTTAGTGGAGTGGAATTTAAGCATGGCCTCCTTCTTATCAATGCGTATCTTGTCAATACAGTAACAGGCGTCTTTTTCTTTCCATTTCACTTGCTGCCTTTTACATTAACTTTTATGTCTTTTTACTCTCCATGCTCACGCTGTGTTTTTCCATTAACACAACAGTCTCACGGCTCCTTTGCCAACACCCTTGTTCTCATTCATTCGTCTATCTCTGGTTTCCCGTCTCCCATACCATCTTTCTACCCCTTAATTAAACCCGATCGCCAAACACCCCATACCCACGTTCAAACGATGTATCGGCTGTCTTTCTTAGTCCTGTTCTGTTCATTCCGTTTATTTAAACATTTAGATATGAAGTTACCCATTTTAATTTCTCACTGTAATTTAAAAAAAATAAATACTTAAAATTGCCTGTGAAATCCCCCTAAATGAAGGAGGAGATTTCATAAGAGCTGATGGACGGCAGATGGACACTGTGTGCACAATGCATTATAAACAGGAAATCTGGACGGCAGCTTACATTTGTTTAGATGTGTAGACAAAATATTAACAAGATTAAGTTCATCTGTTGTCGTGCTTGGGCCAAGTCTTTGACGCAATCTTACCTTTCAACAAAAAATGACTGGTTATAAACATGAGAATCTTGCTGTTTGTTTGCTGCTTTAGTTGGGCTTCGTCGCCAGCACAATAAAAGTTTGAACTTTTCAGTTATTAATGGCAAATATAATCACGATACAGAAAACACGAGAGCTCATTTTTAAGTCTAATGTCTCCCCAGGCGGCGCAGCAGATCATTGAGCTCCAAGAAGCAGCACAAATTAATACGGGGCTTCAGCCAGCCAACCTGGGCCGCAACACCAGCCTCCATGACATGAAGACAGTGGTGAAAACCTGGAGGAATCGACTCCCTATTGTTTCTGATGACCTGTCCCACTGGAGCAGCATATTCATGTGGCGCCAACACCACTACCAAGGTATGACACGCGCTCTGACAGTCCTGCCTCTAAATTCGACGTTCATTGGACACACTCTCAGATTGCTGCTTTGGTATCCACCGGTTCCTGGAAGGGGTTTTCTTTAAAAGGCCAAGATGTGCAGAACCCCTCAGGGTCTCTGTACATTTCAAAATGTCAACCCACTAAAGCACTCTTTCTCACACTGCAGGACATAACCCACACACACTCTGACACACTCGCATGTTTACTTTGCTCGGTGCTCTGCTCTCTCCTGCAGTGACTTTGAAACCATTCAGAGGGGCAGCCACTGCAAAATGTGATGTCTCAAGCAACTTGAGCTCCAGCTCACAGTGTGAGGCGCTGAAATAATGATAGCGTTGGTTCTGGAGCACCATGCCAATAAAATCCACTTCATTTATACGTGACAGCCTTCAAACTTAAAGTGAAATGGAATTTTCTTGATGAAATTCATCGTCATGGCTCATTTACTGTTCAATACGTTTAGTGTCCCCAGTGCCCTCCTCTGAGTTATGACGGCAGATCTTTCAGATTGCTAGAAGATCCCCACTTTTCATACTGCACTCGGCTCACCTCATTTTTTGCTTTGTCGACTTTCGGAGAAATGCCATGTTCATCACTGTTTGCTCTCTGTCCACAGCCATAGTTACGGCGTACGAGACGAACACGCAGCACGATCCAAACAACAACAACGCCATGTTGGGAGTTCATGCCTCGGCTTCTGCCATCATTCAGTACGGAAAGATCGGTCGCAAGCAGGTACTGGTTCAGGCTCATAGGCTCGAAATAAATGTGGATGAGTAAACTTAAAGCTCAGCATCTGTGTTTCTCAGGATTCCTTAGATATTTCATTTGCACTTATGAAACATTGTCATGCTGTTGTTTCCTCAGGGGTTGGTGAATGTGGCTCTAGACATTCTGAGCCGTATCCATACCATCCCTACAGTTCCGATCGTCGACTGCTTCCAGAAGATCAGGCAGCAGGTCAAGTGTTATTTGCAGCTGGCTGGTGTCATGGGCAAGAACGAGTGCATGCAGGTGAGATGCTCTCTTTCATTTTTATATCAAACAGTCAGTTGCCTCGTAATACACATTTTCTTAGAAGCACCAGCCTTGTGTTGTACCTCTTCTATATAAACACATTTGATGCACTTAGTGGGACTTAAGTACTAGGGTTGATTTGTGTCAGCAGCAGCAGTTGGAGGCATAGTTAGGGTTACTTCAAGTGGGAAAATAAGTAAGAGCAAGAAGTGTTTGGGGTGGCTCTAGGTGATCAGTAATAGCAATGAGACTTATAAGAGAGTGTAACTCAGGAGCTTGCTCTTAAGCCCATGGAGTGCTCTGATTAATAGAAGCAGTTCACTACACCACAAGTCATTAAAAGTGCCAGTAGACACCCCTCTCCCGCGCTCTCTTTCTCTCTTCTATCTCATCTCTGGTTCCCTCTGTCTCTTTCTCCGGCTACACATCGTTTGTCACGGCAGCACATAGGGGACACCTAATCAGAGGCTCACCGTAATGGAAGTTTAGTTCCCTTAACACCTCTTTTCCCACTTCTTAATGAACAGTGAGCAGTTTGTTTGTTTGTTTTTCGCCTGTGATTATGGCCCTACCCAAAACAGTATGTCATGGCATCTTCTTCACAATTCCTCCCCCTCCAGCGTAAGGGGAAAGTTTTCTTCAGAATGTTGCTGCAGTTTTGTTTGAAGTGTCTGAAGTGTTAAACTTGCGCTGTTCTCACCTCTTGTTTCGTAGGGTTTAGAGGTGATAGAGTCAACCAACCTGAAGTACTTCACCAAGGAGATGACGGCCGAGTTTTATGCCCTGAAGGGAATGTTCTTGGCTCAAATCAACAAGTAAGTCCACTGGTTTTACGCATTGTAACCAACTTTTACATCAGATTTCTTTCTTTTTTTAGTGTCTCATTCTTCCCATCATTCATTACCACACCATCCTGAAACTGTGTCAGTGGTCCCTTAACTCTGTGTGGGCGTTTTACACTTCAGGTTATGTTACTAGATAACCCGTTAGACACGACTAAGAAGTGATCTGTGTCAAGAGGTTGCGACGGTGTCAGTAATTAATTTTTGGCTGCAGGGTTTGCCTGTGGACCATACATCTGCTGTCTCCACTCTTCTGTGCGATGCATACCCAGAGCAACACTTTTTACCACGGAGTCCCCTCTCCGCCCATCATCTTTGACGTGACATGGCATCCTGAGGGGTGAAAGACAAATTGGGGAAGGCTTATTAAATGTATATGCGGCTGAATAATTAACTGAAGGCAATTTGCGGAAATCTCTGGGATCAGCAGAAGTTGCCTCCACCTCAGCAGGGTTTATTGCAATCATTAAGTTTCCCCTACACTGGGGGAGAATTACCAGCAGAGTGGGGGCTAGGCGTTCAGAGATTGTGTGTGCGCAACCGCATGTGCGGAGGATTTTGGGATCATTCAATTAAACGGGTGTCAGAGATTTGACAGTCTGTTGGGTGCCTGTGCTCCTGTTGAGCTGGCTAGTAGAAACAGTTAATGTACTTTAACACTCGCAAAGTGACTGAGGAAACCCCATTAAGTATTACTGGAGGGTCTTCGGCTCTGACTCCCATAGCAATCAAGCTCCCATTTTTTTAATCACATGCCAAAATGCCTTTTATAATAACACATTTTAATTGATTGGCTTGGGAGAGATTTTAATATAAGCAAGCGGGAGAGCAGTTTTGGAAGCGTTCCTAAAATGGAGGCCCATTTACCAGCTGTAGCTCAGTCAGAGTTTTCCATTGACAGGCCTTGTTTTGACTGCAGGGTAGCGCGTCTTGTGTCTCGCCTCTTGCGTCTTATTTATTAATCAAAGGTTGAAAGGTGTGTAGAAATTATTCATACTGTGTGCCAATGAGTGGTTAGAAGCTGCCTTGGCCCGGTGGAAATAGCTGATGATTCAGAATATATTTCCCTGTCAGCATTAACGGTGCAGTCAAAACTTGGCTTTCCTGCCAGACTTCACCTGTCTGTCTTTGCCTGCTGTTTAACAGTTAAATCGGCGTGACTGCTAGATTGCAGTGCAAGGATAAAAACGCTGAAGGGTTGTGAAATGTATCAGCCCGCGGCCTTCACCGTGCTCTGCCGATGCTCTTTGCGGTCATTGTATCTGTATATTGATAAATATAGCTGTGGTCTTTACCTTGCTGTGGCCCTGTCATTTGTGATAAAATAGGAAGATGTCTTCCAGTTTTAAATGGATTCATCTGTGCAGCATCACAGCGCCGGCTTCACCCGTATTACATTATAAGAGAGGGAAACCTTGGAAGCGTTAATTCATTCTGGTTTAAATGCTTACTCTATAATGCCGAGGAGAAGGGCCTTGAAGATTACAGCAAATGAAATATGGTGCTTATTGATGTGTAGTACATGATTCAGGATATGATCATCATAATCTGTTTCTAGTGCACTCCATCTTTCTCTTTTTTCCTCTGTTCCCCCACCGCCCCCATCCTCTCCCTACACAGTCGTTGCATCCATCTCTTTGACTCTTTTAGCCCCTCTGCTCTTGTCAGTGCTCCTCTTTACTTTGTATCTTTTTTTTTCTTCCCACTTCGCCTCCACTCAATCCCGCTTCCTCTCCCCCAGCCACCTCCTCTTGCTCAATTGCCCTTGACGCTCTGCGTTACGCGTAGTCCGCCCTTCACTCTAACAATCTTCCCTTCTTTCTTATTCTAGGTCAGAGGAGGCCAACAAGGCCTTCTCAGCAGCTGTGCAGATGCATGACGTCCTGGTGAAAGCCTGGGCTATGTGGGGTGACTACCTGGAGAACATCTTTGTCAAAGATAGGCAGCTCCACCTGGGAGTCTCTGCCATTACCTGCTACCTCCACGCCTGCCGCCACCAAAACGAGAGCAAGTCCCGCAAGTACCTAGCAAAGGTAATGAGAGATCCAAGACTGAGAGTGGTTAGAGTATAATAGGGAAATTGTGAAGACAAATTCTGAAACCTCAGCTTTTGATGATTAAAGAGTGAATATACTTTTTGTTCTGAAGTTTTGTTTCTTTAAAACGATGAACCACAATCAGCCCTTCTTCTTTCTTTGTTACCTAACCTCTAGCTCATACATTATTGGTGGTGATGAGAGGAAAGGCTTTCTTTCCCCCCCTTTTCAGATCCTGCTATGAGCCGGGCCACAGTTACAAGCAGAGAGAAGTAATTTGATCGATTACAGTCTAGCAGTAGACGGTGTGGATGGGTTCCCTCAGTAGATCGATGGTGAAGTGAAGGCCATCCTCTGGCACTGGAGGTTAACGGACTAATGGCCTCCCCCGACACTCGGATCTCATGACCCTGTACATGGACTGACCTTTCTCTAACAGTCTGACCAATTCTACCATACTGACCAGTCCAGTTAGCCCTGTGTGGGAGGAAAATAGTTTTGGCTAACAAGCATCCACCTTCTTGCGTGCACGCCAACTCATTCAGTGCAGCCCCTCTAAAGGTTAGCACAGAAACCAGATACTACTTTGTGTCAGGTTGGATAAATAATAGGCTCTTGCCATGTCCAGTGTTAGCATGAGATATTACTGTCATTATCTGTGATAATAAAGGCTATTATCAGCCTAACAGTCACATTATATGTGTTTTTTTTCTAATTATCCTACCTCCAAGTATTGTGCTGCCAAACTGGGTTGGCAGTTCTCAGTCCTGATGGATGAAGTGAGATGACCAGTCATTATCAGTAATTATAAACAATCTGTGTACTCGGATTGGCTTGCTAAAGAGAGCCTGGGGGCTCGGCTGGGGTTAATGTCTTCATCATAATGTAGACGCACACACAAGCGCACCAGGGGAGCTGAGAGCACCTCGGCACTGGCACCACTTTGATCCTAGTAAGGATTGCCAAGATGTACTCATATTTGCTCTCCCACCCCCCGCCTGCTGTGAACAGAGCCAGAGAAGCAGCAACGGTCTGATTAATGGCAGAGACCTTACCCCGTGCTTCATGGTGTCTCATAGTTTTTACTTTACTGTGAGATGTACAGACTATTTTTATGTGACTTTCTTGGCAAAAAGAAATAAATAAAAAAGAGTGAACTTTTAATTTGTTTGTTTCTTCCTTCTGTTCTTATTTGCCTCTCCACCTGTCTTCAGCTTCCTCCTTCACTTCTCACATTTGTTCTCATCTTTTTCATCCCTAGGTGTTGTGGCTGCTCAGCTTTGATGACAAAAACACTCTCGCAGATGCGGTGGATAAGTATTGTATTGGAGTCCCTCCCATCCAGTGGCTGGCATGGATACCACAGCTCCTGACGTGCCTGGTTGGGTCAGAAGGCAAACCTCTGCTCAACCTCATCAGCCAGGTGAGGCTTTTACAAAACTCCCACAGTCAGAGCTAAATTAAGTTTTGCATTTAGAGCAAAATGCTTGTGTTTTATTATTTTGACTATTTACTTAATATTAATAAAAACATCTATCTATCACAAAGCTTTGTAAAATAATCTTAACACCGACTTCAGTTTAATAATATTCCTTGGCTTCATTCATCCATTTGGGACTGCACATCTGGCTGGTGTGTCAGCGTTAGTCCTCCTGCACGTCTTTCTAATCAAGATAAATTAACTGCATTCACGCCAAAGTGCTCTCTCTCCTGCTTTCTATTTACCAAATTAAGCATTCAGATTCTTTCACTGTCACTTTTTATGGCAATTTATTGGCTTTCACCAGTCCCTGGTGAATTGGTTTTAAAATTATTTGTTCAAGAAATGATTATAAAGTTAATATTGTACGCATCCGCACTGCGGGAACAGAGCTAGTAATTAAACCGAGGACTAATTTGCTTTGCTTAATGGAGTATTATTTCCGCACAATTTGAAGAGGGTGATCTTCAAAGAGTAGTCTGCTATAACAAACAGCCATCCTCGCAGCAGAGCAGGGATATTGTATAGAGGATATGAGTAGAGCAAGTACGAAGGAGGATAAATAGAAGAGACAAGGTTTTAAAATACAAGTGGCTAGAGTACAAGATAGATGTAGTACTTTCTTTGAAAGACAGGCCAAGAGTGTGAGGAGTTGATAGGGTTGATTGTTTAGCCCATTAAGAAGATGACTTAATGTAAGTTGCCAGTTAAATATGAGTACAGCTGTAGAAATGTGCTGTATCATTTGCATTTATTTGCGTTTATTCTGTCAGATTTTTTTGTGATATGTTAATCTAACTAGGTTTTTCCAGCTTTCTAAAGAGCATTAGTGCATCACACGTAGTTCAGAGCTGTTACCTCTTACTTCCAGTTGACTTGAAAAAGTACTTGTCTTCCGTATTTATATGAATGGATGTCAGCGTGTGGCTGTACAGCCTTTCCCTCCATTGAGATCCGGCCTTTCATCGGCGTCCTGTAACTACTGAAGGGTAAAAGGTTGACACCCCTTTCTTACTGCCTTTTTTATGTAAAGAAAACCACATTTTAATGCATGGCATTCTTTATCTCTCTCGATTGCTTGAATTATTTAGAGTTTCTCTGCGGCAGCGGGATGTTTAAAAAAACGTATGTTGAAATATTGATGAAGGTGAGGAGAAGAGCGCCTGGGGGCAGACGGGAAGATGAATCAGAAGTTAGCAGAGAATCTCAGCACCCCTTCGCACCCTCCCTCGCTGCCTCCTCCGTGTCTGCCGTGCGCCCTCTTCCCCTCAGCCCACCTTAGCTTCGCCAAAATATGACATTTCTTATCTTCCCATTAGTGTGGTGATCTGTGGTTCCTCCTCTTCCTCTCTGCATTCCTTCCTCTTTCATCTTTAATGCAGCTGTTAGCTCCCTCTTAGAACTCCCTCTTCCACTTACTCCTGACTTTGCCTCACTTCTCATCACCAATGAATATTTTTCATTTTAAATCTTCGTCTCTTCTCTATTTTAAACTCTGTATAAAGGAGCATCTTGAAAATTGCACATTGGCCACATGTGCTCTTTAGAAATTGCAATTGAGAAATATTAGGAATAGAAAAGGCCTTCCTAATGTTGTTGTTGAATGCTCTATATGTAAAGGTGTGCAGAGGTTTGTGCACAGGTTCCCCTGAGGACAAGGGTGAGACTAACTTATTTAGATTTTTTTATGACTGCAGTCATCCTTTTGTGCTGGCAGCATCATAAATGGGGGTGTAGTAGCCACAAAAGAGCAGTTAAAGCTTCTTGATGGTAGCTGAGGTGTGCTTAGATCACGTTGAGTAAGTGAAAAGTGTTTTCCTAGAGTTTTGTTCTGTTCTTTTGTATTGTGTCCAGACTTCCTCAGACCTAGAACAGCAGCAGCCTTTTGCCAGGTTGTTAATTCTATATTTTTTGCCTTGGTGCTGCCTTTACTGCACATTACCCCTCGCTGACCGACATGTAGAGTTGTGCGTTACATGTTTTGAAGGGATTGAGATTCTTGAAGTGTTCTGAGATGTCAAGTAACTCAAGTAACTCTAGGTAGTCTAAGGATAAATACAGTATGTTCTAGTTAGCCATGGGCAAGTCCTTTCTCAGTCTGATGTAGATTTTGTATAATATTGATTTGTACAGTTTGAGAATCCCTCTGATGACTTGAGTTAGATGTCAGAGGAATGTGGATCAAGCCAGCGAAAGCTTAGAGGTTCCAAAATCAATTTAGCCTTAGGCTAAAGTGTGAGAAAAGCTTCTTCCCTTTCTTCCTCCGTCTCATTCCTGCAGCCCCTTCCGACAGCATCCATCCTCGACCCACCTTTAATCATATTGAACTCAGTTTTGTTGTTGAGATGTGGAGGTATCCTTTCCTGCCCTGCAGGCGTATGCGAGGTCTAGAAGGGATCAAGTAGCTTTGTAATTGTAGCCTATGAAATCGTGCTCTGAGACCTGAGAAGAACCTTGTGGTTTGGTCTCCAACCAAAAATCCAATGGACATAAAACCGTGCTGCGGAATCTTTCCCTTTCAAGTAGAAAAAAACAACAACTTTTAGTCTGTTTTAGTAACAGTTTACATGTCTACGCTTACTTTGCAATTGGAGGGAGGAACACAAATGGTCAGACTGTGCAGCGCATTATAAACAAAACTCCAACCAGCTCATGTTTTAAAGGTTCAAAAATAGAAACGCCGAAACTAGGCTTGTTGTACCTTAATAATACAGCTCATGTTCTACCTTGAGGCGCTCACTTTGTGCAGTCACAGTGGCATGGCACACAAACAGATTTATCAGTGCTGAGTTTACCTCTCTCATCCAAAGGGTGAGTCCTTTACACTGTCTGCAATTTGTTGCAGTGGTTGCCCCTCTTTGTATTCCAGTGTCAGTCGGTGACACAAGTGTGGAATTGGGATCGTTGCCACAGAAACTGGGTGTTTGAGTATTTGGTCAGGGCTTTTACTGCCCATTCAAAACTTGAGGATATAGAAAAGACTGACTGAAGTGTTAAATTTTCAGTGTAACATTAAACAGCCAATCAGATGACGCCCATTATTAGCAGTAGAAAAAACAGCAAGAAAATATCAGCCAAATATCCTGGCATGGCAGCAGATTTTCAGTGATTTTTAGTTCATTGTAGTTTGATAGCTGATATTTTGATTTCAGAAACCGATCTCGCTTGGAGAAACTGAAGGCTCTTTTTCTTTCCATTGAACTATGACCTGAGACAGATGTATAAATTATACCTACACCAAAGGTAGACCCTGCATTCACCTGGTGCATAACTTATCAAAGGAATCCTACTCCACCAAGTTTGAGGTGAATTTGCTGTGTGTTTAAAACTTGAAACCTCTTATGTCCCGACTTCAACCATTAAGCCTTCCAGTGCTGTCAGTGACTTTTCTTGAAGTCTTGTAGGCAATTTCATCATCAGTCACATTCGGTTTTGTAATTCAGCCATGACGTGTTTTTAACTTCGCTAACTCCCCTGACTCAAAGCTTCAAACACTCCCTCTGTTACAGCAGAGGTCTTTGGCTGTATCGGTATGATCTCGCTCTCTGACACACTCATATTCATGGTATCTCTCTGCCACTCTCTCTTTCTATCCATTGCTTCCCTTCACTACTTCTGTCCGCTTGCTCTCTCTCTCTCTCTCTCTCTCTCTCTCTCTCTCCCTTTCTCCTTTGCAGTCCTGAGGGGAGTCTTTGAAATGTAATCTGTGACCCTCTTTTATCTGCTAGGTGGGACGAGTGTACCCCCAGGCTGTCTACTTCCCGATCCGCACCCTTTACCTGACTCTCAAGATCGAGCAGAGGGAACGCTACAAAAGTGGTGAGTAAACATAGCTGCCTTTTTTTCTACTGCTATCATGCTGAGTTATTACATTTGAAAGTATGTACAGGTGCAGACAATTAAATGTGGGATATGCTCTGCGAAAAACAACTTCACCCAGTGTTGTGGTTTCCGTTCATCTAAATCAATCCTGCTTTTACACTGTAATTAGAATCAAATTTATTTTTTACACAATTCCATTCCTTTTATGCATCGCATCTGCGTTTATACCACCCATCCTTTCATCTCCACTCTTTCTCTCCCAGATGCATCAGGCCAGCAGCAGCCCAGTTCGGTCGGGGCCCAGCCTCACTCAGGGGCCTCCGACCCGGGCCCTATCCGGGCCACTGCCCCAATGTGGCGCTGCAGCCGCATCATGCACATGCAGCGGGAGCTTCACCCCACCCTCCTCTCCTCCCTGGAGGGCATCGTGGACCAGATGGTGTGGTTCAGAGAGAACTGGCATGAGGAGGTGAGAGGAACAGTGGCGGCGCCTTTGTGTATGTCTGGATTTATTGCGACGTGTGTGTTTTTAGTGGCTCGCGTGGTGAGGAAATAATACAGCTGGTGGTGAGAACGTTGATATATGAAGGCAAGTTGGACATGTTGTGTATATGAGTGTTATGCAGCATGCTCAAATAGATGCGACAGGTTTTTTAGTATGTTGTTTGTACAGCATAGTGAGAATAGATCATGCGTGTTTTTTTCCACCTAGCCAGCTGTGTTGATGTCAGTCCAGGAGGTAGGCCTGACACAGTCGTCCAAAATGAACGTGGTGCTGCTGCAAACCGTTGTAGCCGCGATATCCACACACGGAAGCTAATCTGTGTGTGAGGGACAGGCCGTAGGAGAGGGAAGGCTGAGACAACTGATGGATGGGTGCAGTGAGCGTGTAGGATGGGGTAAGGGATTTAGGGCTAGGAGTCTGTCGGGGGGTTGTGTGTATCTGTGTGATTACCTGTGATGATTTGGGGCGCTCGACAGCAGCTGCAGGCTCTATGCTTCATTCCACTGGGCAAGAAGGGGCATAGGTATGCCGACGCATCACCCCCTTCCTGCTCTCATTTGCACTGGTCACTGTATGACTTCACATTGCTGCTTTTCCCTTAGAAGAGTACAAGCACCGGAAAGTTTGACAGAGGGAATACTCAACAGATTGTTGACAGATGATTCACGCTGGAGAAGAAAGTTTGGACGTCTCTAAATAACAACAAAGTATTGATGAAGTAATTCAAGTATTTGTCTGTTTTCTCTTCCTTTCTCTGCAGGTCTTAAGGCAGCTCCAACAGGGCCTGGCTAAATGCTACTCGGTGGCCTTTGAGAAGAGCGGTGCAGTCTCCGATGCCAAGATCACACCACACACACTCAACTTTGTCAAGAAGCTGGTCAGCACGTTTGGTGTCGGCCTGGAGAACGTCTCCAATGTCTCCACCATGTTCTCCAGCGCTGCCTCTGAGTCGCTTGCACGCCGGGCGCAGGCCACAGCCCAGGACCCAGTTTTCCAGAAGATGAAGGGCCAGTTCACGACAGGTTGGTTGGCATTTTAAAAACGCACAAAAAATGAAATGGCACACAGAACCATGCAGAAATGCTGCAGTCCTTTCAGATCACGTTGCCTTTTTTAAACTTAGTTGCTTGTTCAAGTGATACTTTCAGTATCAAGTGAATTCTCTGTTGCAACTTTGTTGTTTAACTTGGGAACGTGAAGCATATGTTTTCAGGCAACCACAAAAGCAGTTCAGTGAGAATATGACAAGCTGCGACATTTGGCCAGGTATCAAAACCGGAAACACCACCTCGCCCTTCTAACTAGAGACATCAGCTGCCTTTGAGCAAACAAAAGCTGCGTTTGTGTTACTGTATGTCCGTTCCAGTTTAAATGATGAGTCAGGCGGCAGACTGCCCTTTGTACCGATATATTGAACTGGTTACATTATATCTGCACAGACACTCGCCCTACTCATATCAGCGCCAGTGTCGGCACTGTCGCTTGGAGCAGCTGGGGCACCGGTGTTCTACAATGTAATTAAGGTTTCTGACAGGATGATTGGATTTTAGGGAGGGATTGGAGCTGGTGACCATCCTGGTCAGAAATAGGCATTTGTACGTGTGTCTGTTTGTTTATTGCATTGTCTGAGCAAACGCCCACACTGGTTTTGATTATTCACATGTCTGCAGCATTTCTAATCTAAGCTGGTGCAGCACTGAAAGGGTTTTTATACGTTTTACTGATTAAAGTTCTGATAGTCTGTTAGTAGTAAAGTTCAGATTTTTTTTTCTCTGCACATTTTTGTGTCAGGGTGAAATAGTTTCTCAGTGCAGGATTTATATATCCTATATCATTTCCACCCAAATGACACTGGGTTTCTGGGGTATTACGCTGAATTGGGAATGTATGTAGCCCCAATAAGACAAGGAAAGTAGCATCAGCCAGCAGTTAAGTGCTGCATCATTATACCTTGTACCTATTGTGATATCATTTGTCAGGAAAAAAAAGCATTGCTTACTGGTTGCTTTCTGTACCACAGTTGAATACCGCTCACAAAATACTGGAACAGATAGATGAATTCAAGAGTCTGCTTCAGCTACTGTGGAATGGAGATAAAACTCTTAATACGCTTTTCCTGCTGCATATTGGTCTGCAACGATAATGAAGTAGTTATTTTGTTCTCATTACAGAGAAAAGCCTTCCCTGGCAACGAATTACCAATATAAATAACCCTTTGTGTGGGTTCACTACAGTCATTGCCGTTGGATAATACAACAGTGCGGAAAACAAAGTCTACTGAATTTGTCATGGGGAGATTTTTATTCTTGATATGCGTGCTCATGTTTACTAGATATCACACACTACTGACTGATATCATTTAGTACTTGAAACGGCCCATTGACTGTAAATTGTTGGCAGTATATCTACCTTGAAATCCTGAAGTCTCTCTAGTTCCCCAATCTTTCCTCTGACGTTTTGTATGTTGATGTGACATCGACAATCAGGAGTTCGAAGACACACGAGAGACGGTCCTCTGATCTATCCTCCCTTTTGGATTTGCCTTCTTAAAGCAAAACTCTGTGATTTTCATGTGCATGCTTGTAACGCCGCGTTCACGCCTCCAGTCATCGTTGCCTACATGTTCAGATTTATGTGCAAGCTGTGGAATTAACGGGACAGGTGCAGTTTTAGTTTAGCCAAAGCCCCCTCTGAGACATTTTTCTCAAAACAATCATCCCCCTGTTTTTGGAAGCCACGTGTCTGTTTTCCTACATTACATAAGGGAGTTGAACCACAGTTCACTGGACCCGGTTTAAGCAAGGACTGTCTGCTGCTCCCCCCAGCTTTCAGTGTTCAAATAAACCTTTTTTTTTTTTTTTTTGCTGACTTTCACTTGTGGGGACTAACTGCACATACATGTGGCCCCAGTTACATTTGCGCTATACATCTCGGCCTCTTTATTGCCGTTATCGTTGTTGTTGCATTTCCGCGCAACGCCTCCCTTTTTTGTCCTCCTCCCCCTTCTCCTCTGTGTTTGGCCCTGAGATTGCAGAAGACAAGGAGATAGAGTGAATGAAAAGCAAACTGGTAATAAGTGTGAGGCAGAACTAACGAGCATAGAAAATTGCAGAGAGGAGCAAAAGAAATGTGAGAGAGGAAATGTGCAAATAGAAAACAATACGACTGACAGGTGTGATGGCATTGGCACGCAGAAGCTGGGGAACTGCACATAGACTGAACAACACAAACAAAACTGAGTGAGAGGGTGAGCGATTGGCTGATGAATTTTACCAGATGTTGCAATGCCAGCTGTGCTCACGCAGCCAGGCGTCACCAGGACTTCTGCCTCGCAGGGTGCCTGCCGACCATCACTACACAGATGTCCCCACGGTGACGCAGGAGCAGGCCCGGCAGAGACTGAAACCACACAAGCCTTCCAGAGCGGAACAAACAGGGTTTACAGAGCTGCAGAGCAGCCAAGCTCCCATTCCCCGCACCACGTTAGTGGCTCACTTGCTTTCACAGGGTTTGTGGGCCGGAAAATATGGGTTTATGTGTGCACATATAACATTTGGCAGCGGGGAGGCATTCAAATCCAATTACGGAGAATGCTATTTGCATGAGTTACTGTTTTAGCAGTGGATCTGTTCCAGAGACTTTTGTCAGAAGAGCTTTTCATGAAAAAATGGACATGTTTCCTGGCCTTTTGCTTCTGTCACTATTGAATAATCATTTGTCATGCTAAAATTACTTACTTATTTAGCAGAGTTGAATGTAACTCTGCATAATTCTATACAGCAGTTTGGCTTAGCACCTATGTAGTCTTCAATAAGGAGCTATAAATGTAAACTTTTAATGCAGCTACCACTCTAACCCTGCCCATGCGGCTGTGGTGACCTCTGAAACACTTTCTACTTCAGTTCACCAATCAGCCATAATGAAGTCGAATAGACTCCACCACAGAAAACACACACACATACAGTCCCACACAGAGTCAGGTCCGGGGCAACACATGAGGGAATGATGGTTCTATATACAGGGGGGGCCCACCTCCCGAGTATGAAACCATAATTTGGTGCAGCAGTGCAGATCCTCTGCTGTGTCCGTCATGCAGGCCAGGTAGGGCAGTGTTCTAGCTCTGCTTTCTGCACACAGGTCAGAGAGCAGTCTGGCTACTTTCCACACTGCACTCTTTTTCTCAGCATCCTCCCCCCCCCGAGCACGGGTCAAAGATAAGTTCAGGGGGACTGAAAATAACTCCTCCGGTCTCTGTGGCTATATTACACTCGTTACAAAGCACTCCCGTGGTTTCTCTCAGCAACAGTGTGCAGCTTTAGGGCTGGCACACATTAAGGGATGTGTGTCGACGTATGGAAACTGAGGCAGCCACAGTCTGTCCATCCTGTGCTGTATGTGGAGAGCATTTCTCTGGCTCACATGAGGAAAGTTCTAATGTTTGTATTAGTTTTAATGATTTGATTGTACTGAAGGTGTCTGACACCCTTTTTTAAATAAACACACATTTAGCTAATTACTGCATTGGAGCAATTACATGCATTTGTGGAATATTGGTTTCTAAAAATAAGTGTATTGTGCATGTTTGACAATACCTACAATTGCTTTCAAAATGTAGGTACGTTTATAGGTTGTGAAACACACAGAAAGCCAGTGTCTTATGTGCAGCTTCCTTTAGATTTAAACAGATAGATTGTTTTATATCCGATAAGGACAGAATGATATTACTGATATTGCTGATAAATGATATTGCTTCCTGGTTTCGAAAAGAGTGCAGCATGTCTCGCTTTTTCTATTTGTAAGCATTATACACTTTTATGGGGGTGAATTGTTGTCGGGCTGCAATTTCTCAGGACTGTTTCAATTTTACCTCTGCTGTGGAGGCAGGTGAATTGCGGGCGGACGGATAGCGAAATAGGGCCACTCCGAAAAGAACATTGGCTGTTTTAAAGGGCTTATTTAAAGTATTAGGAGGTCTCACTCTGGGAGAGATTGAACAGGTTTGAAATGGCAAGGCCTTGCAGTTTCATGGATTCATTATAACAGGCGGCACAACAGGGTGTACTGAAATAGGAGAGGTGGTTGTGTGCGTGCGCGCATTCATGTTACAGAAATGTCCTAGGGGCTTTAGTCTAAAATGGAAAACCTGCTTGGCTCACTTCCCCTCCTTCCGTTGTTATTACTGCAGCTCATCACAATATGTTATGTGCAATATGAGTTGTGACTTGAAACAGGAATTTAATACTTTAAGACTCTCATTTTTATAGCTCTAATTTAATCAGCTCCCGGCCTCCGCCTGGGAGTTTTAAGTCGATAGAGCAAACAGGCCTCCTCGTGCTGTCAGCCTGCCATGAATAACTGATCTGTGAAGTTCCCTTAAGCAAGGCACTGCACCACGCTGCTGGAGTGGAGTGGACAGCTATGCAACACAATATTTATAATGGAAATTTTCCAGATGTAATTTTGTGCCGTGCTGAAAGCCATCGCTGTGAGAAAAAAGGGTTTTACGCCTCCATGCCGGCAACAGCGGTAGCTGGAGGATTTATGTTTTGGGGTTGTCCTTACATATGCACCTCAGTTTGGCTGTCCCATTCTAGTGATATCTCAGGAACCCCTTGATGGAAAGTCTTTTATTTTGGTAAAAACATTCACGTGGCTTCAGTTAGTTTTTCACCATCAACAGTCCAGGGCTCTCATCCATCCCATTATTGTTCATGTAATCAGTATCTCAGGAACTGCTTTACATTGAATTTCTTCATTTTGGCAAAACGTTGGGATGAACTGAGGAAACTTACAGCCGTGGGGCAGAACAAATATTTGTAAAGTAAATACCCAGATCTCACTGTACTTATTCTGACAGGATTCTGTGTCAGCATTTACATTTAAATATCATCTAATCCTCAGTAAGCCTTCAAACTTAATTTCCATACATTTTATTTTCTTAGTTATAGCTGACTTAATGGTGGTGCTTCCTCCACTTTTAGTATTTTATGAAGCATATTATTTGCTAATGTATACGTAGCATCGGCAGTTGAAGGTTACACAAACGCATGAGGGAGATGACCACTACAGTTGTTCCCCGTTGTTGTGTTGGTGGCTGAGAGCTGGTCCAAATGAAGTTGGAGGATTAGTGTCTGGCTGAAGGGCATTTTGAGGTTAGTTGATTAGGGATGGAGTGCAACACACCGACTCCCCCATCCAGACTCCCAGCTAGCCTGAGGATTTTATCTGATCACTTTTAAGGTCTTTATCTGATTGGTCGCTTGTTTTCACGGTTTTACTCTTAATGTCGCACAGGTTTACTCATTGAGAATAATTGATTCAATACCAAAATCCATGTTATTTAAAAGTCAAGTGTTTCAAGCACAAGTCAAGTCAAAGTTTATTTCCAAAGCATGTTTAGAAACGGCCTCAGGTGAACCAAATTGCTGTACAAGCAGAAAAATATAAATAAATCTACAGTCGTGTTTAAAATGAAACATATAGATAGGAGTTGAAATAAGCAACATAAAATCCAAGAGGTCTTTAAAAATGATTTATAATGCCCTAAACTCTTGGGGGGCAACCACTGAAAGCCAAGTTCATATTTATTTTTATTTATTTTTCCCCTCTTTTGCCGCAGTGAAGAAAAACATCAAGCCTGTCAGACACTTTGAAAAATAAATAAATGAATATGTCAGTGCTGTGACAACTGTTCTCTCCGCTCCTCGCAGACTTTGACTTCAGCGTGCCCGGCTCCATGAAGCTACACAATCTCATCTCCAAGCTGAAGAAGTGGATCAAGATCCTGGAGGCCAAAACCAAACAGCTCCCTAAGTTCTTCCTCATTGAGGAGAAGTGTCGTTTCCTGAGCAATTTCTCTGCGCAAACAGCCGAAGTGGAGATCCCGGGCGAATTCCTAATGCCCAAACCGACGCATTACTACATCAAGATCGCCAGGTAAAGACTCCTCAACACATGGTGGATATTATAGTTGCCTATATCTGTGTGTCCATCCATCCTTGCTTCGTATTGTTTACTACTTTCCTTCTGTTTCTCTGCTAACCCCTCACCAGGTTCATGCCCAGAGTGGAAATTGTTCAGAAACACAACACTGCGGCACGCCGCCTCTATATCCGTGGCCACAATGGCAAGATCTACCCCTACCTGGTGATGAACGACGCCTGTCTGACCGAGTCACGTCGAGAGGAGAGGGTCCTGCAGCTTCTCCGCCTCCTCAACCCCTGTCTGGAGAAGAGAAAGGAGACCACCAAGAGGCACCTCTTCTTCACTGGTATGACCCAGGACGAGCCTGTCTTTGTTTGAGTTTAAAAAGTCTGTAGCGAATAGGGATAAATCTCGCTCATGGGCAGCCGTTTACCTCCTTTGACCCTGCTTGGTGTTGATCACTGGCGCGCCTTCAGTGCAGCTCTTTACCAACTCTGGGGTATTTTAGTTGTAGGTTTAGCTCCGTGGTTTTCACTGCGGTAAAACAGAGTTTATTTGCTAGCAAGTGCAGCCAAATGTTTAGAGTTTCTGCATCACTGATGTGGTTGCTCTCCCGCTACTATCCTCCTCTCTGTCTTAACTCCATTTTAATTTCCTTGCTCTCCCCTTGCCTCTTTCCCACCTTCTTCTCCCTCCCTCCGTCCATCCCTCCAGTGCCCCGAGTGGTGGCAGTGTCGCCCCAGATGCGCCTAGTAGAGGACAATCCTTCGTCTCTGTCGCTGGTGGAAATCTACAAGCAGCGTTGCGCCAAGAAGGGCATCGAGCATGACAACCCTATCTCCCGATATTACGATCGTCTGGCCACTGTGCAGGCCAGAGGTACACAGGCCAGCCACCAGGTATGGACACAATTCTAAAACTTTTGCAGACGGCATGTACTACAACTGTGCAGCCTGGTCAAACGGTCCTGGATTAATATTCAACCACCGGGACTCGAGTTTGCCAGTTTTGATTTTGCAGAATATTAACTATTCTGGAATAATAAGTGTGCTCCACTTTATTAAAAAAACATCAGCACAAATCTTTCCCGCACCCGATCAGCTCACTAGGTTTGCTTCAAGGCCAATCGCAAAGAAAACAAAGGCCAGGCAGACAGTCTGCTAAATTAAATTAAGCAGACTGTTTTCATGGCTGCAGTACATTTTGTTCTACAGATGCTCTTTTTGTTCTTAGATTAAGCAGACTGTCTCTCCTTAATATATGATGGATTTCAATTTTTAAGATTGTTTTGTTCAGAGCCTTTGCCTTTTGATTCCTGACATTTATTGATGATATATTAGATGACTATAAAATGAACTGCTGTCAGCTGTTGGCCTTCTGAATAAAAGGCAAATCCACCCACACAGTTCAGCTCCAAAAAGAAGATCAATATTTTTACTCAAGTACAACCTGAGTAGCCCATAATAACCCAGTATTAACTAGACTACCACCTAAACTCTGCTCCCTCTTACTACCAGGTTCTGAGGGACATCTTGAAAGAGGTTCAGGGCAACATGGTTCCTCGCAGCATGCTGAAGGAATGGGCTCTCCACACGTTCCCTAATGCCACCGATTACTGGACCTTCCGTAAGATGTTCACCATCCAGCTGGCCCTAATCGGCCTGGCTGAGTTCATGCTTCACCTCAACAGACTCAACCCTGAGATGCTGCAGATTGCACAGGTAGGATACTCACACAAATGGATATGTGTTGAACTTCCTGTCAAGGGCAAGAAGAATCCATTTGACGGCGGTTAATTCAATAGATATACACACTCGTAGATGCATTAAGAGATCACCATTCCCTTCTCCATATCAGGCTGTATGAATTACCATTCTCCCCCATGACATTCACGCTAGGCCTATCAGTCAGCCAGCCGCTGTCAATGCAAAGGGTGTTTTGACAGAGCGTTATATTCAGTCCCTCTGCTCAGCTATCAAAGACGTTTCAATTTGAAGAGCCCGTGTTTGTGTGTATGCGCGTCTGTCTCCCGGTTCACACACATCTGTCTGCTGCTAAGGGTCTGCAGACAGCTTTCTCAAAGTCATTATTAAAGATGATTGTGTCAGTTGGCCACCCCTCCCCTCTGATCCTAATCGGCCTTTGCTGACAGGCGTTCCTCCGGGCAGCTAAGCGCTGGTATTAAGCCCCCTCTCTGCCTGTTCCACTCCACAGATCCCATTAGACACAGGAGGATTACGGTGCGGAGAGTGTACGCACATACAAACACACAAACAGAGAGAGAGTGCAAGGACAGGACATCACAGCCACAGCACAGTGCCTCACCCTGCCTAAAGAGTCACCTTATGTTCCTCCACGTTGGCCCTTACAGAGCTCAGCAGTGATGTGAGACATCGGCAGGGGGAAAAAAAAGTTTGTGATGTTCATCAGGGCCCAATTTTAAATGTACAATGACTGGTGCAGAGCAGTAAGCTGTAGGGTGTCTCCACAGACACTCAGTATAAACCAGACCAGCGCTGGACAGTCACATTGCTGGTTTCACAGCCAGTCATAGTGGCACATGACATCAACAGCTCAATAAATGACAAGAGGCTTCTCCTCTAAATGATATTATTGTTGTTAAAACTGTTTTATTTAACTTTTACAATGACGATAGAAATAAATGTTGATGAATTTATTGAACATCTCCCACACACACACATCTGTGTACTGAGTCTTAACTGACCGGTTGGATGTGTGAGGTATTGATTGTGTCAGTTCATAGCAGCTCGGTGTCCTTTAATGAATAAAGATGAACCCAGCAGGTCACACTGCATCACGACAAAGGTCTGCTAGTAATTTAGAGATCACTTCTTTACTAACATTTTTGCTTAAAACACAATAAACACTGATATTTAAGCCAGTTTATTAACCGGAGTATTAACCATCCTTTTATTTCCTTTACTTTTGCCAAAAAAACAAACAAAATAAAAATGACCCAGTTGTATTCAGCGGAGCAACTCTGTGCTGCTTCATTTAAATGAATCTCCTACCTGTATGTGCTTCTCTTTCCCTCGCATCAAAATACCAATAACATCCGGAGCGATGTCGGAGCCAATTCTCTCAACACCTGTCTTCATAAGACGTGGCATTATCTCTTGAGACTGTGTTTGATTTGCTTATAGAATTATTCACTCTTTTGTGTTTGACAGTACCCAGTATCTGTCATGTCCCGCAGTTACTACAGGTGACACACTAATGTTGCGTCATTCTATTCACACCAGCCTTCAAATGAAGCCATCGCTGGCCACTAGTCTGGTGATTTAACATTCAGAGTGCTGCCTCCACAGCCAACTGTCTGCTGGCTTATCAGAGCCTCCCGGGGGTTGCTGGTGTCTCAGCCCACTGCCTTTAGGCCCTCAGCCGGGGCCTGGAGGAGCAAATGACAGTAGGCAAGGGGGAGGGGGGTGAGGAGAAAGGAGGAGGGAGGAGGGAGGCGAGACAGAGGGGGAGAGGGAGCGAGAGCTGGAATGAAATGCCCCGCTATAAAGCTGTCATAGCTGCACACTTTTTCATACGAGGGAGCTTATCTTCTCTGGAATGGCTGCTCGTGTAGCGGCCCTCTCGCACATAAATGCAGGCTTAAAAGATGAAAACATGGCTGTATATATTTAAGTCAGTGGGGAAGGAGAGGGTAGTGGGAGTGGATAGAGGATTATAGACGCTGTGCTGCAGGTAGTTTGACATGTTACTGTGTCTGGGACACAAAGATCAATAATGGCAACCATTTTATTGGCGTGAGCGACGCCGAAGAAGAGTTGTTTCGCTGCGTTGCTCATGTATTCAAAGGACTGTGGAGGAAACTGCAGACACGAATGTTTTGTAGGCCATGATTCATGTTAATCAGCAGGTTTTTATTAGCAGCGTTTTATTGTAAATGTCCTCATTGTTTTGTAAGAATGCTGACATGAGGTTTCTCTGTTCACTGTCTTTAGGATACAGGCAAGCTGAACGTCTCTTATTTCCGCTTCGACATCAACGACGCCACGGGCGACCTGGACGCCAATCGCCCTGTTCCCTTTCGCCTCACGCCGAACATCTCCGAGTTCCTGACCACCATCGGCGTCTCGGGCCCGCTCACCGCCTCCATGATTGCCGTGGCACGATGCTTCGCGCAGCCGAACTTTAAGGTACTGGAAAGCTTGTCTACTCGGTTCAGTCACACTAAGACTCCATATTACCGTCCATATGATTAAAGGGGTTAAATACAGCACACGATGGGATCAGAGAATCAATTATTGAAATGTTTCACTTTTGATTTAAGGTGCTGATTTTAGTTAGTCAAACCTTTTTATGATTTGAACTTTTAAACAGCATCTTTGTAGAGGATTATGAGCCAACTGTATTTCCCCTCTGCTCAGTGAAGGGGTTTTACTCATTGTTTTGGGTTTTCAGGCCAATAAGCTTAAGGGACATCTATTCCATCCTTATTAAAACTGTAAAATGAGCAGGCTGAATGTTACATTTAAATACCTAGTATACTGGAAAAATTACAGTTTCTCATTCTGACCCAAATGACTCATTGGCACAAGTCTTGAGAAGCTTCTTTAGGGTTCAGTCATCTGCCAGTGTCAGTGAGGATACATTTTATTCGGTCAGTCACGAGGGCTCGGTGGTTTTTTCGTCCAATCTGAACTCCTGCCGAGTTCACCCGATACTGTTTAGCGCCTAAACTTAGATCAACACAGAGGACGCTCCCTGAGGCACAACTAAAAACAATACAGAGGAGAAAAAAAAAGGAGCTGTCAGAAAGTTGTGTAATATATGTACACCAGGGCGGTAATGACAGGCGTGTGGTGTCTATGTATAGGTCTGGCTCATACTTAGAGTCTGACTGATGTGGAGGACACGCAAGATGCGGATAAACAAAACACTCAGAGATGTGAACTAGTTACGGCCAAATGCCAGAGGCCAGCGCCTATTGTGGTCAAAGAAAACCGATGTTACTAGGGAACACAATAAAACACAACAAACACGTAACAATCATCCGCTCAAATATAGTGAAGCCATGAACCATATAAACATCCAGGGCTTCCCGAAAACCTATAAACACTTTAGGTAAGGGAACGGTGCGTACCTAGTTAGGTGATGATTGCCAGAGTCGCGGCCGCTTCGTGGTTTCGATGGTTATGTATTTCAGTTCTGCGCCACCATAATGAGCTGCTAACAACACGGAGAAATTTCCCCGAGGATGATTGACGCGCCCTAAATTGGAGTTAACAGCTTTGTTTTATGTATATGTTTGAGATTGGCAGTGACTTTTTATAAACCCCGGTTTTTATCACATTTCATCGCTTTCATTCCCACGACAGACAATCTGAACACGCGGCTTAGAAACTTAACTGAGGAGACAAGAAGCATAATCTGCATATGAACAGCTTCACTGTGACACATAATTGATCGACTTTACGATTATTAAAGTAGCTACAAGACTCTCAATAAGACAGCTAGCAGTAATATGATTATACTACAGTGACTTGAAAAGTTCTGTACACCACCATAGCTCACCTGTTTAAGAAGACCCCCCATTATTATTACAATTAAAAATATAATAAATGATATATTGTCTAATAAAATAAAGGCTGACACCCTTACTGCAGTGACGCAGGTTTGATTCTAACTTCCACGCTTTGCTACGCACAAAACACAAAAAAAAAAAAATCACAAGATGTGGTTGAAAATTTGGAAAAGACAATATTTAAATATTAAAATTGGTAAAGAATAATAACAAAAATGATAATAAGGAAGTAAATAACCACGTCACGTAGACATCAAGTGGTGTGACATGTTTCTGGTTGAGCATATTGAGCATTTGTTTCATGTTTTCATTGGGTGACAACCATTACACTCAGAGAACCAGGGTCACACATATAACCTTAAGCCTTTTCCTGTTTAATGGATTCAGTCTTAATAATATTTACGGCATATTTGATGATCTTATTTATTATAAAACAAATTCCAGAGATTCTTTCTTCAAACCTGTTGTCTTTACTGCAGTATTTCTCAAAACTAAATTCATCATGTCCTCTCTCCAACAGGTGGATGGCATCCTGAAGGCGGTCCTTCGCGATGAGATTATTGCGTGGCACAAGAA
This sequence comes from Planiliza haematocheilus, assembly GCA_005024645.1. Classification (NCBI taxonomy): domain Eukaryota; kingdom Metazoa; phylum Chordata; class Actinopteri; order Mugiliformes; family Mugilidae; genus Planiliza; species Planiliza haematocheilus. The sequence goes on along the minus strand of SRSE01000365.1, from coordinate 8,235,530 downwards.
GACCCAGGAGGACACGTCCATTCCCCTGTCCCCGGCCGGCCAGCCGGAGAACATGGACTCCCAGCAGTTGGTCTCGCTGGTCCAGAAGGCGGTCACAGCCATCATGACCCGCCTCCATAACCTAGCTCAGTTCGAGGGAGGGGAGAGTAAGGTCAACACCCTGGTGGCTGCGGCAAACAGCCTGGACAATCTGTGTCGCATGGATCCTGCCTGGCACCCCTGGCTCTGAGAAACCAGAGGGGAGAAAGGACGACGCGGTGCAGGGCAAACATGGATTTGTTTACCTCTATCTGACAAACACAGACAAGGGTTGTTACACGTATTACGCCCTTCACTGTAACTGAAGCCCGATGATGGACTTTTTTTTCTTTCTCGACCAAAACACACTGAAATAATTTGGAAAATGGAGTCAAGTGGAAACAAAGGCCCGGATGGTCACACTGTGACTGCATGTTCAATAGCGACATTTGGACTTTATAGTTGTTCTTTTTAACAAAAACACAGTTTCTTCTTCAACTTATATTTATTTTTATAACAAAAATGTCAGGGAATCTGTGTGTGATCACCCTGCCTTTATTGTGACATGGAGGCAGAGCAGATATTTGTATAAGTGTCATAATGAGCCACGCTTACTGGAGTTTTTTTATTTAAGAGTCGGGATATTCCTGTGTCGTTTGCTTTGATTGCGTCTGCATCGTCTTTCACTTGCAACTACCTTCCGGTTTTTCTATTTTGAATCTTTCCTCTGAAATAGTCGTGTCTTCTCCAGTGTGTTGTTTTTTAGAACTGAATCCCAGCTAAATGAGGATTATTGTTGTCCTATGAATAACAGATGCTCTTTCATTTTTGTTTTACCCACCGCTTGAGTCTGGGTGTTCCTACTTCGAGAGCCATTTTACTTGACATTTGTCTTTGTATCAGCCTCGTATACTGAAGCTGTGTTAAGCTATGACAGCTGGAATGCAACTATGTAATTCCCATGCCAGCTGTGTATGTGTATTCCTCCCCCTTTTTTTAAAGGTACTACGCCTTTCCCAACAAAAGCATTGCCTCTTGCCTTGTAAATAATTTTTTAATACAGAAGCCGTATTCGCTCTTTTTTTCCCCCCCGCAATCTCCTGCAGTCTTTCTTTACACTGTAAAGAAGCCAATGAATTTCAGAAATGAGTTTCAACTGTGCTCAAAATTACCATAAAGCAAAACTCTCAATTAGTTTTCTTCCCGAGTTGTTGTTTTTATTTTTTAGACCCAGTTGTAAAACAGCAGTAATAGCTAGTAATCCCCATCTGCGACTCCCATCTACTGCATCACTGTCACAGCTATAATCACCCTGAAGGACGCACTCTTGGATATTATTGCGGTAATAACTCATGCTGTGAAATGACTCCAGATGAACCATTCCCTGCCGTTAAAAAGTCTATCGCCATCATCCTTGCGGTTCACAGTTAGCAGACATTTATGGAGCGGCATTTCGGCGCAGCGGTGTCGAATCAAGAGCAGGCCTCTTGCCTCATGGAGTACAATAACCTTGTGGTCATTCCCTCCCTCTGCTTAGAGAGTCCTGCAGAGGTGTGCTGAGGCGTTTTCTCCCACACCACCCCCCGGTGCTTGATTAATGCGCGCCACTAGATCTCCAAGTGGGCTGGCCTCGCTTGACTTATACACACTGTCAGCCGGCCCGCCTGCACTCATAAACAAAGGTTATATCTCTGTTTGCCTCGATACAATCCACACACAGCCGCTGCCTCTACATGCTTACCTGTAATGTGCCTCTTCCTCTCTGAGCCACGCGAGAAAGGAAACACGGTTTGGATTGTAAGACTCAGCCGCAGCTCCAACAATCATCGTGAATCTCTTCTTTGTACCTGTCGTTCTGATGTCGAGAGGTGCTTACCTGTGAACATGCGAAGAAAACTGCTGGAGAAAGGCAAGGTTTACCCTACGCATTAGGCTAATGGCCAACAAAGGGCCATGTGTAGTGTAGTAACATGCTACAATATCTCTTCGGCTCCGATGCATCGGAAATTTAAAAAAAATGCGCCAAGATGATTCACATCACAAACAAATATTCAAAAAAATGTTGAATATGTAAAACAATCATCAACCAAGAGTATGCTGTCAGTAACGGTTAGGTACCGTGCATAATATATGTGAGAGAATAAGGGATATTTCTAGATGTATCAGTGTATAGTACCGACGCCTCATGGCAAGAACTTTCTGTCTTCAAACCCCCGTCAGTCAGGGCCTTTCTGGGCACTTGGCCTTCCTCCCACAGTCCAAAGACATATTCATTAGGCTAATGAGTGATCGTGGACGTTCTTTGGGAGCTGGGATAGGCTCCAGACCATCTAGAGGACAAGCGGCTATGGAAAATTAATGAATTAATCTCTTCCTGGATAAAGAATTCATAGCGATTCATCCAGTAGTACTCATGATATTATTAGGGTGTATCATCTTGGGACAATGTCTTTTTATTCATTTATCCATTCATTTTCTTTGCCCGCTTATTCCTGTTAAGGGTTGCAGGGGTCTGCTGGAGCCTATCCCAGCTGTCATTGGGTGAGAGGCGAGGGTACACCCTGGACAGGTCGCCAGTCCGCAGGACTAACACAGAGACAGACAACCATTCACACCTACGACCAAATTAGAATCACCAGTTAAACTGAATGTCTTTTTAAATTTATTATATCAGTACATCTGGTGGAAGTTCTCTGGATTAGTGGAAAAAAAACTTGCTGCTTGCATTAGAGGAGACAGTAATCCTAAATTCACTAGATTCATCCTCTGGGGACCATGAAATGTACCATGATAGTTTTATTACTATACATAATAAGGTGTTTCAGGAAATTCAGGGACTAAAGGAAATTGAGGGAAAAGGTGGAATGTGCTGGAGTTGAGATTACATTTTTCAGTCTAATAAAATTTTGGCCTATAATCCTCTGTGAAGATTTCTGCTGCTCTGGAGCTCCATTAAACTAACCTGGCAGATTTTTGCTGAGCATCATCAGTTCTTAAGATAGAGACTCCAGGCCACCGCAAAAATGTCGCTTATTTTTACTTCTATTCATTGAAATTGAGAAGTTTTGACTTACTTACATTCTAATTCCTGATATCGTACAGCTTAAAGGTGTTCAACATCCACATTTACTCACCAGCTTGTGTCGAAGTCAACAACAGAAGCCAGGCCGACTCAATGACCTGGAACCAAGGCCTCCAGAAAGGATAAATGATATTCATGTCGTCTTGGGTCTAAAACCTGATGGAGGGATTTAGTTTCTCAGTGAAGAGAGACAGGCTCGCGTTCGGTCCGTTGTGTCTCAGAGTACCTTTTGAACGACGCCGTTTGAAGTCCGGGTTGCCCTCTGTTGGGACAGGCATCCATTTCACGCCTCAGGTGTCGGTCCTGATCTGGGAAAGATTAGGTGAAATGCGAAATCCACAACACACACATCACCGCCCTGCAGATGTGTCATTACTTGCCTTCTAGGGTCTTTTGGTGGCAGACAGACATCACAGGAGAAGAGGTGACAAGAGCAGCAACCACACCTCCCTCTCCTCCTCTATTTCCTTTCTTCCTTCTCCCCCTGATATGAGTGAAGTGGAGGTGAAGGCTTCACCTCCCCACGCATCCCACTTCCCCCCCTACCACCACCACCACCACCTCCTTCCCTCTCACCGGGAGTGTGAGAAGAGTGGAGGTGATTGATGCGCTGCTGTGGGTGTGGAGGTGTGGAGCTTGGATCATCGTCAGCGCTGGCACAGAGCAGAGATCTCAGAGGACACACCAAAGCAGGAATAGATCCTGGCAGGACCAGATGATGAAATCTTCCCCCTCCAATGATCCTAATCCCCGCAGGGGATGGCCGAGAGGGGGAGGAGTGGAGGACGCAGAGTTTTTTTTTTTCTTCTTCTTTCCTCAGTAACGGCGCAACTAAGCTGTCACAATATTTCTCAAGAGACACATTTGGATACAGCGTAATGAAAATGTACAGTAGAGTCTGGATGAAGCTGTTCAGAGAGTAAAGAGGACAGAGGTGAAAAAGTACTCCACTAACACTCCAGTCCTCTTCGTTCCTCTCTGCCTGATTCATCATTCAAGATCTGGATGGCAACAACTCTTTATGTTTTCACAGCCAGAATCTAATTATATATCTCTCCTTGTATCGGGCTTTGCAGCGCAGTAGGGGGAGACGACTCTTTGTGTCTTCATGTAAACAAACAGTATTAATCAAAAAAACAATTGTGTGTTGATCTCAAGCCAGGGAGGCCGCGCAGCTCATATCTAACAGCTGAGGATTTGTTTTGTTACTCAGAGAATGAGGCCCATTAGGACTTCTAATGGTGTTTCCGCTCAGAGGAGTTGAGCTCATTAGTTGTGTGTCTAAAATCTGCCATTATGATTTTAATTGCCCGAGCTGTACACACAGCACTGTGGTATGCAATCAAAGTCACTTTCTTTGTGTCGGTGTCAGTGAGGCAGTAAAGCATCAACAGCTCGCTTGTTCTTGTACGCTTTGCTTAGAGGGGTTTTGGAGTGAAGGGCTTGAAGAGAGCAACGCTTTTTTTTAACAGCCGAGTGTCTTTTTGGGTCCTGGTGACGGCCTGCACCTGTAAGGTCTGTTTAAAGCTGCAGCTTGGTAAAGGAGCTGCTAGCTTGGGTTAGCATTAGCGACCTGCATGGTGGGCGAGAGGTAGGCAAAACACAACCACTCGCAACATGACCAAAGACAGAAACCCGCTGCAGATTCTCACAACAGCAGCAAAAGCGCGCTGCAAGAAGTGCAAATGACGACAAAACTGTTGACTGGTGCATTCTCCTGCAGGAGGAGTGTCATTGCTATGGAGTGGGGGTGCCTGGTCTGGTCTAGGTAGGAGCTACATGTCTAGGCAACATCCACATAAAAGCCAGGTCCAAAAGTGTCCCAGCAGAAGACTGAGTCACAAGATGTTTAATGTTCTCCACGTCTCCTGTCTGTGGTCATGTTCTTGTTGCTGCATATATCACACAGGGGGCTCAAGCGTTTCTTAATGAAGCCACTTTCAGTATATTGTTCTGAAAGTTGCACAGTGCATGATGGGTGGAAACCTCATGGAGCAATTGTGGCATCCCACACTCAAACAAACCTTAAGATGAAACGACGGCAGCAGCATATTCCTTTGTTGTTTATTTCTTGGTGGCGACATCAGCTGCACCGGAAAGTGGAGCAGTGGAGCACGATTAATTATGGAGTGCACTTGGCACCGTATACCACACTGAAGTGGTATTAGCGTAAGTGTGCATGAAGTGTTGGTTAAGGGTATTTCAGCGGAACACGCAGCCGGTGTGTGTGTGTGTGTGTGTGTGTGTGTGCGCTTTGGTTTTCTAACCCTGAGGTTTTGCTCCAAATTTAGCAAAGCACAATAGACAATACAACACAATACAAACTATATTTTCTGTAGAGATTTGACCGTGCACCCCAAATCTTCTGCTTTAGCTCTCCTAGGCTGCCATGTATGGTAAAAAAAAAAAAAAAAAGGTGACAGAGAAAGGCCAGATTTGGAGCAAGAAATGCGAACAGTGCTGACTAGGACAGAAATACAAGAATGGCCTGAATTCTGTTTTGAATTGTTGCAGCGCTACAATCGGTGTTGCAAGGCTTCTGCTTGTTCCTTTGAATGCACTTTCTTGAACCTCGTCTACTGTTGGCGTTCCGTTCAATTCAGCAGCATTTTGAAATCTGCCACGGCTCCAATTCAGCTGCCGCTCCTCAACGTTTTTGGCCTAAACATCATTTCTTCAACTAAATGAAGACCCTTTCTGAGCTTACTGGCCCAAATGCAGGCCAAGTGTGTAGGCGCTTGTTTGAAAGCACAAAGCATCAAGATTCAAACGGTGCAAACTGTTCTGAGACACCTGCAGTAAAACCGCTGCCTCCGACAGACATTAAGGGGTTAACATCCATGATTAGGAAGCCCATTTCCTGCTTAAAATCAAAGAGCGTCCTAATCACACGAGTGGCTGGCAGAGTGGCATTCACATGATTCACGATGTCGAACACCATTTAGCACGTCACGCTGCCTCAGAAATCGATGGGCGTGCGGTAGGGCTCGGTGCTCCTGCTCCTCGCATTGATTCAGCACTACAAAGAAACGTGTCGACAATGCCGCGCGAAGGAGGCTCGCCAGCAACAAAGACGGGTCCCAGTAATGGGTTTAGGATTTGAATGAACATGGGGGAGGTCTGTCAGAGAGTTATCTGATGGTGATTAAGACTGACTCTGGGGAACAGTGCGAGGGCACGCGGTGTGACCAGAAACGCCCGGGTTATAAATAAACAAACTTAAAGACCATTCATTTTAGGAACAGCTCGGCAAACACAGCAATACACTCTGTAATAAAGCACATTTAACGTAACAGTATATTACTAGTGGAAAGTTGGTAAAAGAATATATAATCTACGCCAGAACAAGTCAGTGAACCAGTTTGATTCGAAAAAAATTGCCCCAGTTGTGCTCAGTGTCATGATTAATCCATCTGAGTTGTGATTTTTTTCCTGACGATTGTTGCAACATTTTTTACTGCACCGGTTTCCCGTCTCCGTCTGCAACATGTTAGAGCTTTACCACTTTCCCCTTAATCATTTTCGACAACAGCCACACCACACCGGAACGTGTTCGTATGTCTCGCGTGAGATGGCAAGAGCAATTCCGATGGTGATGGGTAGGCAGGACCCAAATATTTTTCACGCGAGCAAAAATGAGTTGCCTGTCTTAGGTCTCACCGGCTGACGTTGTTTTTTCGGCTCCAGTTGTTTAACAAGTTGACTGCGCTCACCCGGGCCTAAATCGTTCCTTATTAGACGTGTCAAATGAAAAGCAGCGGGGCCGGAGTCGGGAAAGCTCTGCTCCAGTCGGCTGAGACTGTTGGTGGGGAAATTGACAGCTCTGTTTTTTAATGGATTTCTAGATGGATGTGATTATAAAGCCGTGATGTCAAAAGTTGTCTCCTGCCACTGATATAGTTATTAAATAGTAGCTGCCAGCAGCTCTAAGATAGCAGCTTCGGCTTTTCTTTCTCTTGGAAGAACTTTTATTATTATTTGCAGAGGCATTCATGGTCCCCAGAGGATGGAGCCTACCAAACGCTGGCCATCCTCTGACTTTTTCTTCTAGGGCAGTCCTTGATCGTTTCTACGTAGACAACGTTTTTTTGGTTTTAGGTTTATTGTCATAATGGCTATGAAATTCAAGGATTCAAGGATTCAAGGATTCTTTATTGTCATTTCTACACATGTTGGTACATATGAAGGAACGAAAATGGTTTCTCTGGTCCCGTTTCAAGCCATAGTAAGAAAAAGACACGTATAAATATAGAAAAGTATAGATATAGAGAAATAAAATTAGCTAACTGTACAAACTGTATAACTGTATAAATAAAAACTATGAAATTAACTGTGATGGTCCTGTGCAATTGAGGTAGTGTGCAAATGGAGTTAAAGTGACAGTGCAGTGCAAATGCAGTCTGTCCATGGGGGTGACTATTGTTCACTACTGGGTGTGGGGGGGGGTGCATTCTCCTAAAATTCCAGGAAGATGTTCGTGTCCCTCAGAAGAAACATTCATAAACACTTTTGTCATGTCATTCTTGCATCGGAATCCCAAACATCTGCTTGATTTGTTGTGTACGCCAGTGCTTAGGGCGGTAAGCAGTATTTGCTTCCCAGAGATCATGAGTCACCTATGTGATGAGGGTCAAAGGCCACCATGTTAACACATCTGGTTTAAGTATAGGTGGTCTTTAATGAGGCTCAGGATGCATTGTGTTCACACTACCAAAGGAATGCGGACCACCTATAAATGTGGTGAGAGGATCGGATCACTCAAATGTGATCTCAGTGTTTCCCGGGGGTGTTCTCACCTGCCTTTTACCTGATCTAAAGGCCCAGATCAGATCTTAATGTAAGGTCTGAACAGGACCTTAGTGTCATTTTCACTAGCGGCTGTAGATAATACAGGTCAACTCGTCTCTGATCTTTTATCATGGAAAGAGGAGGACTAGACCACCAGACTGTAAATGATACCCAGAAATGCAAACTCACATCACCTAAATCTTTCAGATGTTTTTCTTTCACCATGACCAGCACAGTTCTCAGTTCACCTGCGCCTCCTGAGGCCGCTCCATCTCTGATACGGCCTTTAATTGTCAGCCATCATGGTTTTGTCATGGACACGGCCAGCGGCGACCTGGCCGTCTCCCACCGGTGCTCCCCTCCGTCTCAAGCCAATTAGCGATTCTCCTCCCAGGATGTCCTGATCAGACCGGGCTGCTCAGCTTGGTTGACAACTGCCCCCCCCCACCCTCCCTCCCCCCCCCATTCATCCCAGCATCCTCAGCACTCTCCCTCTCCTCTGCGCCCAACCGCGTGATTTAATTTGTTTGGTAATATCAGGATTGGCATGTTCAGCCCAGCTTCACTCTAAAGTGAAATTGGACAAGGGCATTGGAGCCTCACCATGTAAAACCGCCTCACCTTGACAGCTGCTTGAGTGGGCAGCGGATTGGAGGAGAGTGGAGGAGAGGGGAGAAGGTGCGTGTGTGGGGGGAGGAGGTGGGTGAAGGATGTACCTGAGGAGGGCAGACACCAATTCACTTCTCCCCTTTTCCACAGGGGAGTTTTGTGTCAGGAAAGGAGCCAGCTACGAAGACCGAAGCTGTTTAAAGTGGAGACAAAGCACCAGGTGCTACTGGGGACCAATCTGCTCCACAACAACAAGCTGGAGCGCGTCCAATCTGTCCAATCAGCTTCCAGCGAGACTCTGGCAAGGCAGCCCCCTCCTGTAAGGTGTGATTGATCTCATTGTGTCTTGTCGCAGTTATTTAGTCAAGTTATATTTTCAAAGTCTGCTTTTTTTTTGTGGAGATCACACATAAGTGCACAGTGGAGCTTATTTTACTCAGATTTTCACAATGTTATAAAAAGTCTACCTTGACATTTATTGGCAGAACCAGGGCTTTGTGGCTCTGTGTTTGGTGTGTTCTCTAGAAGGTAGCAGGTGTCTTTTGTACCCTCCTGTGAAAAGGGGACGCCCATCACAAATAACATAATAAATAAAATTAAAATTGTGGACATAGTTGAGAATGTTAACCCTGATCCTGTGACTGCTCTGATAAGACGTGATAACCATAGACTGTATAAAGATGGACAGCGGGACAGCTCCTCTAAAGTGAAGCCAAAGCAAGTAGAGCTCCCCCTGGTGACTGGCTGGTGATAAGCTCCACCCACTTCATGTTAGTGGGTGGAGCTTGGGCCAAACTAAAACACTAAAGTACACGTTAAACTGATAATGTTTTTCAACGACTGTTTCTCTCATTTTAGGTTGTTAATGTAACAAGTGTCCATCTCTGAGAAGTTTTATCTTAGTTAGTTATCTGGTGCTTTAGAAACAGGATGTGACATCATGATCACTACAAGTTGCTATGCCAACCGCTCCGTGAAGCTGTCTGGCAGGACCATGAGAGAAAAAAAATAAATAAATAAATTAGTACAGTGTCTAAGCGAAGATTTCTGTCAGTTTGGTCAATAAAAGGAAGTGAGGATGCACTGTCCATATTTATATACAGTCTAGGGGCAAAACATTATGACCACCTTTCTAATATTGTGTAGGTCTTCCTTGTGCCTCCAAATCAGCTGTGACTCATCAGAGGATGGCCATGGGGCCTTTGGGTCTCCTCTCCTGGCTGCAGACTATAGTAACTGGTGATTTGGTATGCCATATATCTGTGCTCGACTGAAGACAGACCAAATGTTCGAGAGGTTTAGCTGTAATTATTCAGCGAGCTATCCAGAAAGCCAGGCTAACTAGCTGTGTAAATGCACATTTGACTGGCAGTGACTATTTTAATGCTGGCCATTCTCAGCAACTCCCTTCAGATCCAGGGTCTGCATTATTGTAAGCGACACCCACCGAATGGATTTAACATTTTTTTCCTCACACAGCAATCCTCCTGCAAAAACAAAAAAAAGGCTTTGTGAGCAGAGGCTGAGAGGGGAAGCTGTGTATATGTCTGGAGTGATGGTTCAACAACCCAGCAGACAGACAAGACAACCAGTGGACCTTATTACATGTATATATGGAAAGTCCACATCCAGATGTCTCTGCTTCTTCTACTCTAACTCAAACGGCTCCTGGACCAGAAAGCCGCTGAGGCAGCGAGGAGCGATGGTAATAAGATTAGTTTTCTCAAAACTTTCATGCGGGCCAGATCACGGCCATCATTTGTAACTATGTCACTCTGTCAAGGCCTCTGTTGTTCCTGATAAGTCAAGGCGGCTTGATGGACAGTGATGAAGAGCGAGAAAAATGGGAGCCCCTGAATGTTTAGCTGACTCTGCTGCTTCACAGCATCAGATCAGCCGGAGAAAGAATTGAAGGTAATTGGATTCAATAAAATTGTGCTGCAGTTGATCATTCTGTAGTTTTGGAAAGTTGAGGCTCCAGCTCACAGGTATATATATAAATACACACACACACACACACACACATCTGCTGTTTGCACCAGTCACGTCAAACAAAGTGAGATGGCCTAGATAGGTAGACGGGGAGACAAGCAGGGTGTAAGAGGGAGCAGAAAAGAGTGGGGATCTGAGGGCCAGATTCATTTCCACCTCCAGTGGAGGGAGACCACCTATTTAGCCTGTCTGTGAGAGGCCAGGCCACAGGGACGATAACAGATCACACCCCATCAGCCTCCGGAGCTCAGATCTAACTGATGGCCTTGAGAATAGAACTCATGACTGCATTTCACGAACTTACGACTTCAATTTCCATATCATTAAGCTTGTCTGCGTCGGAGCGTCCTGGTGCTAGTTGTGATAAATTCACAGCGATACATAACAAATAACATTTGTCACGAATCCAACGGCATCAGCAAATTGTGTTTAAGTTCAAACCTGCGTGTCTTAGACTCACTTAAGCTCATTTTGTCTGTCATCTCACCGGCTTGTAACCTCGTTACTCCTTTGGGGATTCTGGGGAATATTTTTTGATGTGTTGCCTGGACATGGTGAAATTCCTTTTTTCTGTTGTTCGGGGAGTGAAAGAGCGGAGGAGGAGCCCCAATCTCTTGTCTTCCCACCTCATTACCCACACCTGGATAGGGCTGCGGGGGATCCTAATTTAAGTCACTCGTTAGCAATGTCCTAATGCGTTCTGACAGCAACAAGAGAGGGCGATGGAGGGAAGGTGAAGGAGGATCCTGGGAGAAGGAGGGTGAGGAAGGTAAAAAAATGGTCTTGACAGAAATCCAGGAGGAGGGGAGGCGTCCACGCGTTACAAGATCTGTTCTTATTTTTTGCTTTTATTTCCATAAAACGAGCATCATCCTAAATCATCCGAGTGCTCCGCTGTTGGCCTCGTATGCATAAACCATTAGATTCCTTTGCTAATGCACATAAACTAATGAACACAATATCGCTCTCTCCAGTACTGTACGCCGCGGCACAACAGGAAATCAAATAAAACCCTGTTTGCCAAATAAATTCGCCTGTGTGCATTAGGTCTGCCTCCGGTTGATTGTATGTTTTGCAGCAGACACAGCTGCACAGTAGCTACAAACAGCACAAACACATCAGCACGCCGGGTAATGGATCGGAAGGAATTATCAAGGGAGCCGGGGTAAATTTGACTTCTGAGAGTGAAGCGTGGTGAATTTACACCTCCAAATGGGCTTGGAACAAGGTTGGAAAGATTTCCAGTGAAAGCAAATCCCTTTGTCTGCCAGAGATGTGGAAGGATATGTCCTCCATTACCGTACAATTGCGAGGAACAGCGTTCACATCTAGAGCAAATCCCATTTCGCTGCCCCCAGTGAAACATTTTAAAAGATTTCCATATTAGGCCAGTTGTATTCCATATTTAGTAAATGAAAGTCAAGATGTCTCTTCTGCAAGACTGCTGGTAAAAGACAATCATGTGATTCATTTGATAGGAAAAGGGGGTTTGTAGGTCTTTACCAAGTGGAGCAAAAAGAGATTTAGCTGCAGAAAAATGTCTTTAAGGAGCCTAGGAGACTTGAAATTGAGATCTATTATTTATCACTTGACAGTATCTCCTTCTAAACCCTTTGTATATTGCAACAGGAAATAATCATTATTGTAACAGAGACAAAAGATGTGTCACAAAAGCTCCAGGTCAGGCTGTAAGTGGAAGAGTCTTAGGTCATAACCATTATTTCTGCACGTCACCTTTCAGACTTTAGATGTGATATCAAAAGTCTGACGTCTGCTTCTGAAGCAGTTTGACTGAGAGCAAGCTCAGCTGCGAATCCTTGCAAACCGCGAGACAACAAACCGAATAAGAGAAAAGGTTGGAGGGGCAGCAGATCAGCAGGTTCACCTTGATGAATATGAGAAAAAAAACAAAAACGTTTCAAGTCCACTCATTAGCCCGGGCCTGGTGTATAATCCCGGCAAGGAGAGGCGCAATGGGGGAGAGTGCGGAGGGAGAAGCGAACAGCTGGTGACGATTGCTCCTCACGTTGGCATTTTCAGATGAAAAGACACCTTCTAGCTCCGACTGCCCCGAAAGATGGTGAAAGGAAAAAAAAGGGAAATAATTATAAAGCGTCGGAATTAATTTGAAGCGGTAGATTTCACCCTTTTGTTTTGGAGTGACTCTGACGCTTGTTATTGCTAAAAATCTTAGTGAGCGGTTCTGGCTTGAAAACAAGAACATATGAGTCTTTATTTTTTGGCTTTTGGTTTTGATTAATGAGCACATACATCAAAATCAGCAAATGTATTCCTGCAATCAGGCGTATGAAGTAAAGTGTCCACTCTTTATAGTAGAACGACAACTACACAACAGGAAAGCAGTGTAGCAGTTTGATCTGTTTATTCTACAGTTAGGAGAGGAGTCCGTGCAACTCTTTCGCTGTGAGTCAAATAGTCTTGTTTTAATGGAGAACTTGGCCAAAGTGAAACTCTTTGTGACTAATTAACATCTAAAAACGCAATATAATTCAGCCTGATGCCCTACAGCGAATCTTACTGCACACAATAAAATAAAGAGCGAAGAATTGAGCTTTATTGAAACAACGTGGTGAGAATTAATTAAAGAAGCAACACGCTTTTAAGCGACAAACGCAGACACCTGTTACCTGAGTGCAGTTCATTTCAGCTCTGCAGGGCACTTTATTGTCTTTCGGCTCAGGTTTTGGTTTTACAGAACGCTACTGCTTTCATTCAGTACCTAGCCATCACTGGACTCGCTGTGTGCTACAGCGAGCGGACAACGTCAGCAGCTGGCTGGTGAAAAAAAGTGGCCGAAAAGAGTGGTTTGCAGTTCAGGAGGCTGTGAATATTGAAACACGGCTCAACACTAGCTTAAAAATAAGCTATTGTTGCTCCACGTCCTCTAACACGCCACCGCAAATGGTTACAACAAAGAACCACCTTAGGTTGGAATCCAACTGGGACAGTGTGACACAGTAGGGTTAGGGACAAAACACAATGATCAGCAGTGTAGCTAGCTAGCTAGCACAGGTTTACTTTTGAAAAAGTAGTACTAGGCTCAGTCTACAGCTAACAAAACTACACCTTGTCTCAACTAACTGGCCTAAAAAAGGAGACTGAAGTTTTATACTGGCCGGTCAGCCCAACACTCATCAACCTCATAGCATAATTGCCCTAGTCATATTTTAACATTTCTGTAAAGCAAGAAAAAACACAGTTTCTAGCAGTGGCGAAAAAAATGACTTAGGCAATTATGCTATGAGGCTAAGAAGCACTGTTCCCTCCATGCTGTCACAGTTGATGGTCCGGTCCATGTCTGGGCCTCTGACCCTTTAATGCACCTTCTGGCCAGACCAGGAAGGAAGTTGGAACTCCACAATGACACAAGGTATGTCATCTGAATTTATCTCTGAGCATTTGTCTCCTGAATATGGAGAGGCACCTAGTTTATTTTGTGCTAAACAAAATGATCCATGTCTGTGACAGCACTTTACCAGATGTAGGCTACTTCCTGTTTCATTGAAGGAAAATGTTGCACTCTTATTTTTTTCAGAAGGAATATTAAACCTTCTTCTTTGTATGTTTTTGGTTTTAAAATCAAAATCAAATAACTGTAGTTTCTCCAATTTCTGCTTCTGGTTTTAAAATTAAGCTTGAAATACCTAAAAAGCCACGGATCCTGACGGCTACAAGTTAAAAGTGCAAAGCCTGGAAAGATGGAGTTCACGATCTACGGATCTTTCGAGAATCCCTCTGCCTCACAAGGTAACTGCTAACACGATCAACATTTTATCATCACTACATAACACAGTATTGAACTGACAATTTATTGTGGTGCCACAATTCGGCCAAATAAATCAGTTAATACAGATGCAAAGTAGCAGCAGTATTTTTGTCAAGTATTTTCATCCACAATTAATCAATAAATCTGCAACAATAGCAATGTTTCAGAGTCATAGAAAGATTTTGAAATACCAAGAACCCAAGTCAAAATTCTACAGTGAAATTCAACTTGAAATGAGATAAAGACCCATTTTGGCATCAAACAAGCGCACTCTTATCTGTAAATACATGTTCAACACATGCAAGAAGCAGCTCTCAGCCTCACCTTCTCCTGTCAAATCCTGTGTTAATGATTACAGCAGAAGCAGCAGCAGGTTCGACATATCATATATTGCTTATAAAGTTTACTTAAAAGTTTGAAAATGATTAAAAATATATATCCCACTGCAGCATGTTTATAGTCACAGAACAGAAATACAGACTCTTGCCAAACGCATGCATTTCAGCAGGTGAGATAAATATAAATATGTATAAATAACTGCACAATTATTAGTTAATCTTGTCCCTAACTGCAGCCCTCCACAGCTTGTAATGCTGCCTGACCAATTACAAATATAACAGATCGCTAGTAGTCACACACACCCCTGAATAATTCTCTCCCCTCATTGGAAATAGTATTGGGAAGCCTGGAGCACAAAGATATGAGTTCTAATTTGGTTTGCTGATGCATTCTGAGGGATAAACAAATAGATAGTGGCGTGATCTTAGACAGGCAGAGATGGATTTCCTGGTTACTTTTTCACGGTTGACTTTGTTGGCGTAGCATGTAGCAGCACGCCCGTAATGAGATTTTTAAGCGGAAATGACATTCAAACATGGGCGCTGCACATATCTAGATGGGTAATTTGAGTGAAAAAAAATGTATACATTTATTATTTGCAGTTCTGAATGTTAAAGTCTTGCGTTTGCAGATGATAAAAAGGGTTTATCAACTGGAAAGAAGCTAACCCCCCTCCTCAGAAGATAGAGCCTTTTAACTTTTGGATTTCCTCACATGATGAAGTTAGACATAGATAAATTTTATTCATCCACAAGGAAAATTGCTTGGTCACAGTAGCTGAGTTGCACATAAAAAGACACTCTTAAGAACCACAGATAAAAGAAAGATTAAATAAAATACAAATTAGCATATTAGCATATGGACAAATGTACAAGAAATACAGACAGAAGAATATACATTATATACACAGGAATGATAATAAGTTATCTGTTACAGAAAGGTGAGTTGTTGTACAGCTGGACTGAGAATGAAAGAAGGTGGGGCATGCGTTGAGCTGTAGTAAGATAACTAACTTGTGTCTGCGCTTAAAGACGAAGAGCAAAAAGAAACTGTAGCAAACTGCGTTTATGTGCTTTAATAAAAGCTCCAAACTTTAGCCTGTCGAGCTAACTAGCTTACTGCTTACAGTGTTGTGAGTTACTTACAGTGTACAAAAACATTTTTTATCCATTTTCCAGTGTGGGGAAGCCTTATGTGAAGCCACAACGTGAAGCCACAAACTCGTGCCCGACCCTTGCTAGCTGCTTCTTGGTGGATGTGACATGCTACAAATCAAAGCTGACAACACTTCAGCTTCTCTATTATAAATACGCAATAACCAACCAATTATACGTGTTTGTTTCATCTGTTTATTTGTTAATCGATGGCGGCATTACGTCGGCAAGTTCTTATGCAACACTTCAGATGTGACTCACTGTTGGTGACTATTTTATTAAGTTAGCATAAGATCAGACCTGGTATTAAAATGCATCGTGGGTGATCTGATGATAAATGTGCACCTTAAAGTACTGTTCTTCTCTGCTTGTTATCTTCTACATTTTCCGGTATGTTTCCATCTGCATGCACACACATGCATGGTTCGTGGTTTATGGTTCTGAAACGACGGCCCATTGTTTTGAGAAAACAGCTATTTGTGTCATATTGTACTGGGACCTACATGATGGCAGAGTTTGTTTGCACGTAGCGCGAGGAACCAAGACCTGAATGCATGTTGTCATTTGAGATTTATGTGAAGGCACACTTTAATGCCAGGTGCAAACACGTGTAGTTTGTCTGTAGATCTGCCCAGTTGGGATTTGTAGTCTAAAACAAATCAACTGGAAATTGTGTGACAAAAATCTTATGTCTTATTTTCAGCTAGCCAGCTATAGAAGTAATTTCGGCCTACAAATGAGAAGCCTACCATAATCTGTGTATCTATACTCGACTCGGACTTGATTTTTAATCAGCAACACTATAATTTTAAAATTGCATGCATATGTGCCAATGGAAAGCCTGACAGACATAGCATCAGTAATCATGGCAAAACAAGAAGTTCGGTGTTACATCGGTGTAATTGTAACTCCAACATCTAATCTGTGGACAGGTTTATTTATTTTTTTGTCACTTTGATGTGCTGCTGATCAGCCTCTAATTTGCATTTGTCCACCGTTCAGGAACACCTTTGAAGCACATCCAAATGACATGAGCCATATTTTGCTTTGTCCTTGTCCGGCTTAGCTGAGCGTGTTTCCAACTAGTCGACCTCTGCCGCTGCTTAGAAGGCACTTTCCAGCTATTAGACTAATTTGTTCTGGGCTCCTGCAGTCCTGCAAAAGGAGCAGTGAAAAGGTTTCAGAGTACAGTGTACCTTCACAGGAGGGTTGTAATTAGCACAGACTGAAGCGCCATGCCTTACCCACCCCTGTGCAGCGTGGCAGATGCCTTGAATGATAAACACAGTGCGCAACCACGGAAAATTGCATTTAACAGTTCCGTTTTAAGCTCGGAATAAGCAAGAATTTGTTGACATTGGCTAAAGGATATCGTAGCAGGATCTCTTAACCGCTAAACGTGTTTTTTTTTTATTATTATTCCGTTCGACTGAGATGTAATTTAAAAAGGGTCACCCGTTGACCTTCATCTCCTGTAATACTGTCACTGTCTCAATAAGAGGACTTGTAACACTGGCCGGAAGATTCAATCAGTATAAATGTGTGTGTGTGTATGTGTGTGGATATTTCCAACGTGCACACGGTCGTACCATGTGGGTGAGTACCTTCGCGCAAGGCAGGTCAATGTCACCGGATCACCGAGAATAGCCTTCTTATCTACGCGCCGTTCCTGTTCCACTTGACACAAGGGACGGTTGTCAAATGAATCAAAGTGTAAGGGCCTCCGCCACAACAAATAACCCTATTACCTTTGTGGGAGGATTGAGAGATGACTCCCGCGCACTCTTCCCTATTAATAATTAAAAGCACTGATGCTGTTGTCAGTTCTCATAAATCATCATTTAACAGTAGGGCGACGGAGGGTTCGTGTGCAGGTTTGCGTGCACCTGCTGCAAGGCGTCGACGACACAGGAAATGACCTTTGCTGTTTCGTAGCGTATTATGTAGTTTAACATCCGGATACTTTTGATGAGCTTGTGATGGCAGAACTGTAGAAATGGGTTTGCTCACTGAGTACAAAAAAATAAATTAATCAATGGCCAACATATAATTTGTTTAATTGGGCTTATCTTAATGTTGCATAGCATCTAGATGGGAGACGTTTGCTTACCTGGAAAAATGAAAAGTAATAGAATAAATAAGAGATATTTATAGAAACCAATTTTCTGCAAGTCTATAAACAGTTCAGTAAATGATCTCTGCTTCTGTTTCTGTGTGTGTGAGTCTCTACAAGAGCCATACAAAACCTTCCTCAAGGCACTCTGCGTTATTAGAAGGACAGAGAGGCGATGCGCTGACGCACGGACAACTGCGTGTCTTCGAGGCTTCATGCATGTGTGCGCCAAACCGGCACGTCCGCGTCCGTACGTGCGCATGCGAGCGTGATCATGGCCCCGCCGCGCAGGAGCCCATGGGACCTCTGTGATAAATTGTTGACAACCTGCAGTAATTACTGATCTGTGCTCCGATAGCTTCAGCCACCAAGTCCGGGGAGGAGAGATAAAGCAGCAGATAGTTTTCAATCCGCCGGTTTCGTCATACAACAATGAAGAGATCGTCCCGTTTGATCAGCGGAGGAATGTACTCAAACAAATTAATATTAGACTCCGTTTGTTCCGCAGAGCATTTCTTGTTTGAGAGGGTGGCGGGGGGGAAAAAATGATAATTCAGACGCTTTCCTCGGCTGTGACTTTTAACTTTGCTTTCCAATTTCTCTTCTTCTGTGAGTCACATCCCTTTGACAGAGTTATAATAGCGCCGAGATGAAAATAGATGAAAATAATGAATTCACTGTGCACATTCTCACACGAGGCTCTGTAGCTACAGTGTGCCTGATGACATTTAGATAGTATTTGTGTTTCTCTGTGGGTGACCCGTGTCAAAGAGCAAATCTTCTCTTTTCATCTCACTGAATCTCTAATTACAGTGGAGTGAATCACGTTATTTCCTCCTATTGATATCTTCTCACTGACTCCTTGCTGGAGTCATTCAGTTGCAGGAAATCAAGTAAATTGTGTATAGCCGATGTTTGGGATGCCTTTCTTGTGGCATCTGTTTGTATTATCAGACTGCATGCTTTGGCGAGGGCGTCTTAACCGCCATGCTAACAAGCTAGCATGATGGAAAATTATCCCTTCAAAGGCAAAAAAGCACTTTGAATCAAACACTTTAACGAAGCAGTTATAGTGTAGTTAAGACATGAATGGGTTAATTGTGATCCTTTCACTTTAACACATGTTCTCTAATGTGTTGCTATAATGCATGCTACCAGAAGGTGTGAGAGCATCTGATTGCACACGTGGTCTGCATCTTTGTTTTCATCACTTCCCTTATCTGTGCTTTTTAAAGAAAAAGCCTTTCATAACTTTATTTTAATGTGGAAGCATCCGCCCACGATGATGCACGCCCCGAACACAATTTTGACTCGACTACTTAGCCATTGGCTCAGATTCAAGGCAAGTTGTGGACCGTCTGTAATAGTGTCCTCACCCCCGCTCCACACGGAAATGTTGTTTGTAAATCGGAACCGCTGCAAAAAAAGGAACATAACATCACAAAACGAACATTTTATTAGGCTTTTATATATGAAGGATAATGCTTTGGTCTGTTAGAGGTTAGAAGTTAGAACTGAATTAAGTAGCCTTTGATCAAATATACACTGATCAGCCACAATATTATAACCCATGAGAGGGGAAGTGAATACCTACAACTGTTTTGTGGGCACAAGGTAGCTTTACATGATTCACAGTTCACAAAAACAGCTAATTCATCATGTAATGGCTCTTTACACAGACCCTTTGTTCATCCTCTGATTGAAATGAGCCGTTGTAGATCCTGTCTCTGTAAGGGCCCCCTCCCAGAAAGCCCACTTGCTTCTATGTCTGTGAACGGTCTCAGTCATCCAGGTTATTGTATATCCAAGAAGCGTTTAAAAAAAAAAAAAAAATTAAGAAGCTACTCAGATGAATGGTGAAACGTCTTCTCAAAAAACTCTACAGTCCAGTTGTCTTTCTTAAATGCTTTTTGGATACACTTGCTGCTAACTGACTAAACTTGCTGAGGGGCAGCATCATATGCTTTTGAGCCGATCTGCCGTTCCTGGAGCAAATGGCTGTATAAAGAAATCTGGTGCCGAGCTGGTGCCAACTTGTAGCAAAACTAGGATGCACATATGGGAAACCCAAAGCTGTTTGAGAATTTGGCTCACACAGATTTTAATATTATTGTTCTTATTTTATTTTTAGAAAAGTTAAGCATATTATTTGAATCTGGCCACATTTATCTGAAAATCTGATCAGCTTACACATAACTGACAGAAAATAAGGAGAATGGTGTCGTGTTTATGGCAGTACTGACATTTTTTAGTTCAGCTGTGGGTGTCACCACCTACTCCTCACAAGAATATTCTGCTTTTTAATGTTCTGTTTGTTCTGTTGTTCATGAGGTAGGTAGATAAGCTCCCCCTATATGACAGGAAACTGAAAAAGATGATAAAACGTCTCACCATAACTCAGTACTTAACCACAACTTTTTTTGTGCTGTATGAGCATTAGTCATTCACGACGGTGATTGTGCTGATTTGAAGTGAAACATGTATTGGTGCCAATAAACGGATGCACTACGGTGCATATGATTTCATCGTGAAGCAAAAGTCTAGATGTATCGGCTTAGGGTCAGTTCTGATGACGCGTGTTCATACCAGTAAAATCATTTGAAGCAATGATAAGAGAAAAAAACACATCCTAAATTAATTTGTTTTTTATCAAACACTGCATCTCCGTTTTCCAAATCAAGTATCATCTAATAACCACTGGCGCCTTCATCAAATCAACATATTTATCAGTTCAGTCACACTTCCATCAACCGTTATTATCTCTTAACTTTCTTGAGTCGTTCCCCTCATTGCGAGCAGCTATTTTTGGTCAGAGAGTCTGCTGGTGGATTTGGAGTGACTTGTTGATGCCGTCGCTCACAGTGGTCCCATATGGCAGCGCGGTTAAAAAAGAAATGCTGCATAAAATGCTGATGCGATGCATGAAATGTTGATATGATGCATGAAAACAATTGGATTCACGAAGGTCACCGTGTTTCACAATTACACAGAAAATCCCAACGGTTCATTAACTGCAAATGTTATTGAACGAATTTAAGCAGTTCATTCAAATATCAGTTATGTTTGTTTCACTCTGGCGGATGCTTGTTCAGGCTGTGTACTTCCTTGATTGTGTTTCTGTTGCTTTTCAATCAATTCCTCACTTGAGGCTGGGTGAGGTTGAGGACCTCTCCACCAAATCAATTGTTTTAATGTAACAATTAACATCCGGTCATGTATTGACTAAGTGGCTATCACACAGCTGCAGCCTGGTAAAAGGCTGTGTTCTGAAAAAACAGAAAATCTAGCAGCTGTGTTGAATAAAAGACTAGAAATCGGAACAAGTGAAGCAGTTTCTGGGTTCTTCGGGGATGAGGGAAGGTGAACTCACGGCCAGGAGCCCCGAGGTCCAAAAAATTAAACAAAAGCAAACAGTTTTGACCGTGTGTGCCAGCTGCATTTAGGTTTTATTTTGCAACAAAACCTTTTCACCTTGCAGAGCTCTGTTTCCTGAGGCGGTGGAAGGTTAATGTTGCATCTGGCCTCCACTTGACACTGTAAACTTTTCTCTGCACTTCATTCACTTCCTGCCCTACTACTACACCGCCAAACTTCCCGCAAATCCCACATTGCTGATGCACGATTTCCTCTCAGAATGTTCTCTCAGGTGCATGGCATCTCCAAAAAAAAAAGTCGAGTAGGAAAATAAATTCTTGTAGAAAATACTTTTGTGTCTTAAGTTTTGGTTGAATGTGCTGAGTCTCAACATTTGCTATTCTTCGATGATCACTTGTAGAACTATATCAGTCAAACAAAAGTCCAGGATCATTCTCCTCTTTCCTATTTGGCTAGCTGGACATTATGTCAGTGGACCTTTTTTTAATTCTTGATGTGATTCAAGTGTGAAACCAGTGGGCCTGTTCACATTAGTGCCATTGGTATTGGTCTTGGGTGATCCAGTCACAAGTGGACTACAAACAGCAACATTATGGGTAGTGTTAAAGGAGGCGTGGTACCTTTCTACCGCTGCTTACACCTGTGCTTTAAGCCGCCCATACTGTGTCTCAGTGGGTAGAGTAGGCTGTCAGTGACCCAAAAGGTTAGCAGTTCAATCCCAAGCAAGACACTGAATTGTCACAGGTGTGTGAATGTGTGTGACCAGTAGTCAGAAAAGTGCAAAATAAAAACAAGCACATTTACCTTTACTGCTTGATCACCCAGGACACGAGGTTGGTACGAGGTCTGAAGGGCCACAGATGCACTTTTACTGATTGGAGGCTGTTCAGGGACCAGATTCTGCAGAGTGATACTTTGGTATCTCTTGTGGCCTTTAAATGATTCATGCCAGGTGTGGTGCATGCAGCGTATTCTTCTTTAATACAAGACAAAATCTCTGATAAAAATCACCTCTGAAATGTGTCCAGCAATCATGAAACGTAGGTCAGATTGCCCCTGAGATGCTAATATTAATAACTGATGACTGCGTTGTAAATGAAAACTCAGAGGTTTGTTGTCCTTTGGCCAGCTGTTCCTCTCTCTGCTCCACATCGTATTTTCAATGTGAAGCTCCTCATCCGTATACTCTAAAATCGGTAAGCACGTCCATTATAAACAAAGTCGTCGTCCACGACCTCAGAATCTGAAAAATATTCAGCCATGTTTAAAAAAAAATAGCAATAGCAAATCAGAGGTAAACAAGCTGCGCAGGGTGTACATGGCACTCAGAGATGAAATCATCCAGGTCAGGAGTTAGTAGGTCAATCTACAGACCCCGGATGATGATAACAGGTAACTCCAGACTCAACAGTGAATAGCACTCGTGTATCATAACAAGATACTGGTAAAATAAACAAGTCTCACGGCAGATAATGCATTTCGGTGCCCCAGTCTCTCCCACTATATGGATTCAGAAATGGACTCCAAATGACACCAAAGTTACATGAGTGAGTAAACGATCGTATTTTATGCCAGAAATAAGGTCCAGGTTGCAAAAAAATGGTAATTCCCCTTTAATAAATGCAAGTCATGTGGGCATGTCTGTTTGTGACGAGAATCTTTTCTGATATAGTCATCATCACCCAAACTGGCCTTATGTCACACAAAATAATTTCTTAATTTGACTGGGAACCAGGACAGCGTGTGCACACCTAAAGGGTAGGTGTTACAACACAATAACCCATAAATACAGTATATTTAAGTCTCAAAATCATCTCAAACACAAAGCCATTTCCCGACCTGATCCCAAATCATATCTAAACTGTAACACTCATACTCATACTGAATGTATCCAGCCATCTACTTCCAGTTCAAGAGATTAATTTGCCTTTGTTTTTACTATTTACCGTGACAGAGGCGCAGTCAGTGTGAAAGAACTGATATAGGAGCACAGGTTCAAAATGTTTTTTAACCTGTTTAAATTCAAATATTTTACTTAGCCCCTGCAGTGTGTTTCTGAATCCCTTCACATGCTCTAACTACTTACTTGTGCTTGATTGAATTGGTTTATTGGTTCTTTTCAAAACAGGATTTTGTGTTTGAGTCAAGTGGAGCGAGCAACGTGTAGAACATTCATTTATTGTCAATATGTAGCCTGGAGGGCTTTTTTGGTGATTACCAGGTTCAGCTGCACATGGAGGAGGAGACGGTGTTGGACTGGACCATTATTGTGATGGCTGCTGCCAGGCTCTGTGCGCACGGATGGCAGACGGAGCCCAGGAATTTGAACGCTTACAGTAGAGTGTATCCTCTATCTTTCTGATGTAGCAGCTGTGAACTGAGCCGTGATACAGCTCCTAATTAGACGTGATGGTTTAATCAGCCTAACAAGGCACAGTCAGTCATTCAGTCAGTCCAACAGGCTCCTAATGAACCAACAAGTGTTAGTAGTGAAAGGAAAGCTCATACAGTGTGTGAACCGTCGACTGGATGGAAATGGGAAGTATTTTTTGTTGTTGTTGTGAGTAGATGGTGCCAAAAGCTGACTCGCAAGGACAACAGCGATAAAAAATTAAAATATAAACCAGAAGAGCCTGGTTTTTGGTCAGCAAGTGTCTGCAGGATAATACAGACAAGCTGGAGAATCACCTACATGATTCAATATAATAACTGCAGATGTCATAGAGAATGTCCTTCGCTTTAAGAAGGCCTATTTAAATAAATCCCATTATCAATATGCTGAGGCAGTTTTTAACATCACAGAGAAAAAGATGTGACGAAAAAGAGTGAATGACAAAGAGGAGACGGATAGACAAGGAGAGTGAGGGAGTGAGATGTAAAATAGCAGCTAACAAAGAGGAGAAACAAAGAAGGAGGGGGTGGACGGGGGCGAGGAGATATGATAATAGATTCACGACAGAGCCAAACCAATTTCCATTCTTAACCTCATCCAGACCAGCTGATGATTAAGAACACAGCTGGGGTCACCTTGCTACGGCTCTCCTTTTCTCCATCCCAAATTAGAGACACTTACGGATTCATGACATGCATAGAGTCGGTCTGAATTATATGCCAATACATAAAACAGGACACTCAGAGTTAATAAGCGAGACTTGCCAAGATAGCATATGTATGAGAGTGTGTTAAGGAAGCAGAATAATCTATTTCTATCTGTTTCTACGCAGCATGGAGGAGGTTAGAGGTTAGCGATACACAGGAAGAATGAGGAGACTGACGTTGTGTTGAGGAGGTGTTAAGCTTCACCTGCTTATGACCTTAAACTTAATACTTTAAAGCAAGAATAGGTTTATATGCATTCATGTTCAAAACCCTCATTATTGTTTTTACAGCACTGTGCTCCATATTAGATCATGTCTCTTTATCACGAAGGGGGGTAAAAAAGATGTAAGCTATGAGAAATCTGCTGCTAGGCAAACATTGGTGTCTTTAAGTCACAGAGTCCAAAGGCATGATGACATGATCCACCCCCGCTATTTCTGAAATCCCCAGCATATACAGTATGCCACGACTGCCGCCTTCCAGAAGATTTCCAATATCATATACTGTCAGTACATCGTATGGTATTTAAGTAAATGGAAGAATAAGTTAGGTGGCAAAGTACTGAAGCTTTGTGTGTGTGTGTGTGTGTGTGTGTGTGTGTGCAAGCAGTTAGCACAGCGTCGGTCAACATGGAGACTGAAAACAGCTGTCCTGGCTCTGTCCAAAACTAACAAAACGTAACCAAGCTGCACTTGTAAAGTTTATTAACCAACAAGTCCCTTCACATGTCTTCAATTTGTGTAAAAATATTTGGGCTTGTGTTGCCGCATAATTTCCTGGAAGTTGCTGAGTCTGAACAAGAAATACTTGCATATACTGGCACGCCACCCCTGTGAGGTTTTTACACGGATTAAGTATACAAGATACACAGATCAGCCACAACATTATGACCACTGACAGGAGAAGTGAATGACATTGACCATCTTGTGAAAACTCAATGTTCTGCTGGGAAACTCTTGAACCTGGCATTCACGTGGATGTTACTTAGACATGTGCCACCTAACTAGACCTCCCCATAGCAGTGACACTCCTGGATGGCAGCAGCCATCCCCAGCAGGATGTAGCTGGAGACAAATACAAAAATGATTTAGGAACAACTCAAAAAAAGACGAAGAACAGCACAAGGTTTTGACCTGGCCTCCAAATTCACTAGATCCCAAACTGATCAAGTATCTGTGGAATGATCCACAGAGACCCCTCACCTCAACCCATAGGACCCAAAGGCCCCCACTAACAACACAACCTACACAATATTAGGTCATAATATTATGCCTTATGGGTGTATAATGCTTAAATTAATGGAAACACAAGGAAACAGGCTAATTGACATACGACTGTTATCACATGCTAGTAACACTGTTAGAGTTAACAGGAATGGTAATATAAATTCCAACTTTCACAGTATATTTCGTGTTTAAGTTTGCCTTGATATTTCAGTGGGTAGGGCTGTTTAACCTTCTCTCTCTTCTCCTTTCTTTCTTTTTACCGCAACACACAAACTTCGTTGCTCGGAGGCGAGGTTTTAAGCACCTAGAGCAGCCACATGTCTGGCATTAAACCAGGACCTCGTTAGAACAGCGGGGGGTTTTATTTTTCCAGAACACCAACATCCAAAACTAATCTGGTATTCAGTGAAATCTCACACAGCCCTGCTCTGACGACAGTCAACCGCACAGCCAACAGATCCGTCCCTTCCTTTCATCCATCCCTCTGCTGACATCCTTTTCTTCTCTGGGCTCATTTATCCCACTGGAGTGTAGCTTAGTGTAATTGTCACCCCGAGCAGAGCTGAGCTTGTTCTCAGCAGCTCTATGATTTTCAGCATTACAGCAGGAGAAAGCAGAGGAAGCCCCCTTTTTTTTTGTTGTTGTTGAATTATTGCGTCAGTTCCATTACAGTAGGTTTGACTCCCTGCCGTGTGCGCCTTCTGTGCAGTCGTTAATAATGTTTCACCTTATACCCATGTAGTCCACCGTTCTGTAAGATTCTCATCTAACACAAGGCTGTTCTTGACAATAATAATACACACAGCTACACAGGGAAACCTTCTTTAATAATACAATTATTTTAAAACTCATAAATAATCCTCCAAACATGTGAAAGTCAAAGGACACACTGTCCAGAAAAAAAACAAAAAAACAATTAATCAGTGGGGATGTTCTTGAGTTGTTCTCTAATTGGTGTCTGATCATACGACCTTGTCAACACGCACAGGAAGATCTCGCAGATTGTGCACCGATTAACACTGCAGATGTTTTCATGCACTTTAATGAGTTTGTCATTATTTTGAATGTACAAAAAAAGCCTTTGGACAGGGCGTTTAAGGTGAGGAGTGGTATTTAAGTGGTATTTAAAACAGCAAATCTCTTGTATTATGTTCCCGATTACACGGTAAATGAGTGCAACACAAGTAACCATGTCAACCATGTTTTTTTTTGTTTTTTTTTGCTCCACCTGAAGGGCACACATTACACAATTTCCATTAGAAAACACTGCGTTACATCCTTCCCCCAGCATCCAATTTCCTCTGCGGTGGCTGTGCAGGCTAACAGGTTAATAGGTTCAGTGGTAACCCGGTGGTAAATTGGTTGCTCTGCAGTGGTTAAGGGAGTAATCAAAGCGGATGATTGCGGACCACTCACCTGTTCTGATCGCAGAGGTCGCGCCATCAAACCGGCCGGTCACGCCGTCGCCGCGGCCGCCGCTGCTGTCGGTGCAGGCTAGCAGATGGCTAATTGAACGGGCTTTCTGAAGGGACATGGTGGAGATGAGAAAAGGCTGAGTGATGGAGGGACAAAGGACAGACAGAGGGAGCAACGAAGGAGGGATGTAGGAATGAAGACTGTTGATTTTTATTGGAAGGTCAGCAGCAGATGTTGAAATGGCCTTTCACCGAAGCTTGATAATCTGTCACGACCGGACTATTTCAAGTGGAGAGCGAGAAAGAGATATTATTGAACTGACACCACCTCTATTACAAAATAACAGATGGACAAAAGAAATCATTGCTAAGTTGCTTCATAGTTTTCCATTGCGTGGTTAAACGATGATGCTGCCCATCTGAACGGCATGTTTCTAGATGTCACTCTTTATTAAGTGATAAATCAGCACTTTCTTAAGATGAGAGTCTTGAGAAGACCATTCTGAGGTTATTAATGTTTCATCCAGCAGCCAGTTAAATAAGCATAAACACTGGTGGTTGGAAACGGCAATTAAAGTTGGTTTATACTTCTGTGCCTCTATAATCTATGTAGAGCTTTTTACACCACCACAATGCCTGTGGGTGGCGGGATTTCAGTTCTGCTGTGTCAAGCTCCTTGGTGTACTTCCAACTGCAGCGACAGGACATTAGCAAATTGCGTCGGACTCGGAGCTAATAAATGTTGAGTAACACTTAGTTTTGCTCAAATTACTGCAGAGCAGAAAAAGGAGAGGGCGTAGGAGGAGATGGCGTATATGGCAGCTGAACCGTCTGAGGCAGAAAGAGGGTGAATTTTTTGGTGCTTGTCTAGTAGACACTGAGGAAATACATTTCGGATCGATCTCAGTCGCCATGGTCTGCTTCGACATTACCGGTAGTTACGTGTCAGGAGAGGTGCTGTTAGGCTACAGCACAGGATGTAGAGCTATGTGATACATATGCAGAAGTGAGAATTCAGTTTTAGTGAATCCAAAATTGAACAAAATGCCCCAATAGCACCTCATATGCAATACTCATGTTAATACCGACTGCATGTACAAGAAAGACGGTGTAATAAGGATAGGAGTATAGCACCAACTGGGAAAGAGAAACGGGTGGAGGCTTAAAAGGACAGTGGACGGAGACGCTGTAAGAGGTTTTAGCCAGTAAGATGAGGATAGTGATGAGAAACTGGAAAACAGAAGACGCTTTTAAATATTATGTACAGAAGAAATGAGGCAGGTCACAGGGTCATCCAGTCAACACGACCTCTGTCAACCTTCTGCAACATGCCAGCGAAACCCTGTTTGAATAAGCGCTGCTTTCCTGCCGCCCAACATGACCCCTGGACTGCGGGCCTGAATATTTATAGAGACACCACGCTGAGGACGAGGCTCTGCTGCACATTATCCCGGTGAGAAATTCATTCTGTTATTCCGTCGCACTGCAAATGCTTTACAAAGCATTTCTTGACCTTATAATAAAAATAATAATAATAATAATAACAATGCACAATATGCAATTTCTGCCCCTCCAAGGTATCCATTATACTTCTAGCTGTAGCCAGTGCCCCCCACAGCTGCACAGAGCTTTTAACTTTGAAAGTCCAGACATATCTGCAGTAAACTTGAAGTAGTTAATGAGATGAGGACGAAAGGTCTAGAAGTGATTCACAGTGAACTATTTGATGTATGAGGTGTTTTCAGAGACGCGCTGTCAGAATCTTATTTTAACTTGCCTTTTACTGTTTATTATTGACATTTTGTGGGTGCAAGACGAGTTAATCACTTGCAAAAAATAAAACCATCATTATTACCTGTCCCTTTGACTTTGTGTGATTCACTTTCTGGCGCATGCAGGCAAGCACGCGGGAAGAGAAGAGAGACAGGTGTGCACAGTCAACCAGTCAAACATTCAGGTATTTTGGGAGTCAAGCTCTCAGACAGGCAGGTGAGCCTTCAGGCAGAAATTCAAATGGTCGGCTTTTTAGACAGAAAGGCAGACGTTTAAGAAATTCAATTTTGACGGAGTCAGACCAGCAGTTAAGACAATCAGTTGTTCAGGCAGGTGGTCAGTCAGTTCAGCAGTCAGGAAGACGGTGCAGATATTTATGCCAGTCACAGAGACAGACAGGCAGTTAGACTGCTAGCCAGGCTGCTGTGTGGAGAATACCAATAACATTCAGTCAGCACTGTTATAGCCGTACAAACACAGAAAGTATGGCAGAATAGGCACTCAGCACTGACCATAAGCAGTGAATGAGCCAGCAGAGCCACAGAGGATGAATGCATCATTTAACAGCAGGTCCCTCTTCGTAGAATGGGTTGCGATAAGGGGGGCAAAACAACTAATTTGGCGGCCAGAGGGGCAACTGTGAATATTACATGGCAAGGTTTGCCTTGGTTAGGGACACAGAATCAGCTGGTGAAATTTCACTCAGAGTCCAAGTAAATTTCACAAGAACACAAAGAGCCACAAGGAATATTGTGTAGTTTACTAAAGCGCAATGCAAACAGATTGAGGCACGTCGGTTTGGTTAAATTGACTGGAATGATGCCGTTTCAGCCTCATTAGCTGATCGCTGAGCATTAATTCTATTAGTATCAGAGCTGTGACGCAGGCTTTCTGGTGTGGACATTATCCATGACCTGACTGTCAAAAACATTAGTGATGCGGCTGTCTTAAAATAGATGTGCACTAAGAGCAGATGTAGAGGAATTGTCTCTTCTATGATGGAATATTCTCCTGACTGCATATGAAAAACTGTACATTTGCAAGATTTTTAAATGTTGCACCACACAAACTAGATCTTAGGTGGGGAAGGTTGTGGCTTTATTTGCATGCAGTGACTGTTGCATAGCCAAGTAAAAAAGTAGAGTGACAACCTTAGCTCACCTGTCCCAGATGTCTTAGACAATGCAAGGAACATTCACAATTGGCTTCTACACACACATGAACAGGCTTAAGTAAATATTCATACAGCTCTTCTAGTCTTTCCAGATATTACCAGCTCAAATGATCAATTCCTGTAATAAAGAATGTTTTTGTGTGTTAGAAGTGCCCCATGTCCAATGATTGTGTATGCTCTCTGCTGCACTGTTCCTCTAGGTCTGCATTGCTAGCATAACTACTAACTCTTAAGCACACAGTTTGCAGTGCCAGTTTTATTATACGTTTATAGGCTAGTAATTATTTTTTAAAAGTTGTCAAGTTCACATAGTAACATAGTAACTTTAAAACTAGCAAGCTGGTGCAAAATATGCAGTCTTCAAATGGTCTCGGGTT
The DNA here is from genome assembly GCA_005024645.1 of Planiliza haematocheilus. Lineage (NCBI taxonomy): Eukaryota > Metazoa > Chordata > Actinopteri > Mugiliformes > Mugilidae > Planiliza > Planiliza haematocheilus. The sequence goes on along the minus strand of SRSE01000365.1, from coordinate 8,205,209 downwards.
TGCCAAGTTCACAAGTAAACTCCATATGAACAGCTCCCCTGTTATGGTAGTCCAGCCCTGACTGATAAGTCACATAGTGTTATCTGGTATAACATTTTGTCTGAGCAAAATTCCCCATTATGCTTTTGCACTTGCTACATTAAGTTAGCTGCTCGTTAGCTCGCTAAACTGTTAGCCTCTATTTCTTCTAGACGCTAACAGTTACGGCTGGTGTTACCACTTCAACACCAAATATTCAGTGTACACACCCGCCCATGTCAAATGCTGCCTTCAATTTACTTTATGCGACACCTGAAGAGTGGCGATTTTCAGAATTGAAAGAGGTTCACAATTGTGACATTCTTTTGCTATGCCCTCGCATTCGCTGTGATAAGTTAGCCGCTTGTTAGCTAGCTAAAATGTCAGTCTTGGTGGTTTCTAGATGCTCGTTGCTGTGTTAGCTGATGTTACCACTTCAACACTAAATATTTTGTGTACTTGACTTCCCATGTCAAATTACCGTATGTATGAGAAACTTCCATGAAAAAGTGGCTTCTTGTGTGGAAACCTTCCTCAAGGAAAGAGGTTCACAGTTGTGACACGTTTGCTGGCCTTTACAAAACTGGCAGAGGTGGATGGTAATTTTAAAATACCATTACTTTAGTCATATAGTGTTCACAATTTTATGTCTGGGGAAAATGCCAATGGCATCAACCTTTCATTTTGCCTTTGCACTTTCTATGATAAGTTAACCGCTTGTTAGCTGGCTAAAATGTCGGCCTTGGTGGTTTCTAGATGCTAGCAGTTGCATTTTTTCTGTGTTCTCAGGATGAGCAGATGTTGCCACTTAAGCACCTTGCATTTTGTCCACAAGATCCATACAAAGTTGGTTCACCTTTCACAGCAGATATTGAGACTGGTAAGAAAATTATAGGTGTTTATACTATTAACAACATCTATTCAAGTGCATAAATCAGACATAATTTAATTATATAAACCCAGGCCTTTTCTCTACTGTGAAATGTCAAACACCTTCTTTGAATTACATCCTAATATTAGGCTACGTCAGTCGTAGTTCTACGGTCTCCAGCACCAATTGTCTTCCAGATTAATTTTGCTCTCTGGACTTCCTTTTTTTTAAAAAAAACAAAAAAACATCAACTCTGCAATCTCTTTCAACCCCTCTAAATTCTCCTCACATGCCTCCTTCTGCCAGGTTGTTTGTTAAGGTATTTCGCCAGCTCACAGCCGCTAAATGATGGAGAGAGATTTATTCCAACTCCTGCTAAGGTCAAAAGCCTTGTTTTGCTTCCGGGTGCAGCTTAATAATGCTCATAACGAGGGCTGACAGAGAATTAATATAAATTAAAATGGACCAAAGAGTGCGCGCAAACTTGTCTTCATTAATAGGTAAGTGACAATATAATTTTTGTGGGGTACTCTTGCCAAGAGGCTCATACAATAAGCTCTGCAGAGGCTGCCCTGCTGTGAGTTATTTCATTGTTTTTGAGTATAATTAGCTTTTGATAAAGCTTCATGAGGGGGTGTAGACGAGGGCAGGAAAGAGGAAGGGTAAAATAAAACTGCTTTAACAGGGTATTAGCCTCCGGGCCCGGTCCTCTTATTGTGGGGTCTGTGCTCTTCAAATTGTATATTAGGTTATATTCATTTGGAGAGTGGTATCTCTTGCAGAATAAGGGGGGCTTTCGTTGGTGTGCTCTTCTCTGCGGTTTCCCCTGAACCATTTTTCATGTCGGTGCTCCACTCCGTATTGATTAGGCTTCATAAATTGTGAAAGAGTATAGGGGCGACGGATAGGTCTAAAAGCTGCCCTAAATAGGTTAATGCTGGGGGAATGAGAGCTGGCAGGGAGGAGAGGAGCAATGAGAGCCTCATCTTAGAGCGGCTCAGTCGAAAGGCGCTGCTGAGACCGTGTATAATCCCTTTATGAAATTAACTAAACGTGCATGGAGCTCTTTATCCATGTCTGCCTTTGTCTCATACCAATACAGACGCCCGGTGCTTGCACACTGTTTCAGGAAGTCTACCCAGAATTTTAAGCCCAGATTTTCTGCAGATTGAAATTTTTATTATCAGTGCAAAAATGTTAAAGACGCATGAAGTTGAATTTTGAAAGTTACTATGTGTTGAAACAAATTAATGTGTAAAACGTTACAGCAGACGCAAGGCCCTTCTTCACTTTAACTTTGCCTTATATAATATACTTTATGGTGTGCAGTAAACTGAGATCTCCGACGCATATTAGCATACATTAAATGTGACACACTGCATTGCTCGGCAGATGTGCACTAAAAATAAGATGTAATCTAGAATTACCACCTCGTGAATATAAGTCGTCATAATTACAGGATGATGTATTGAGTTTTGATCACAGGGGTGTTCTGTGGGGTCACGAAGGCCTTTGACATTCAACACATCGAATTCTAATCAGTTCATTCTCTGGTCCAAGTGAACGCTTGTGCCAAATTGGAAGTATTTGAAGGAGTTCCCTCAAGGCATTCTTGAGACATCATTAGAAGGGGCTGTACATACTATACTACAGGTATGATATAAGGGTTACCTGCTAACATTATGCCATAAAAATGAAGTGTTATATAATACCCATCCCTGTTGCCACATGGAACAGTTTCATGGCCAATTCAGAGGTTTTTAATTATTTTTTTGCGGGTATAAAAACAGAGATTGGTTTTAGTGTTAATTTGAAACTAAACTACTCAACGTGCTCTGCTTGTGCAAAGAGGAAGATGCCGACTTTCTTCATATGACGAACCATGGGTGGTATAGTTGTTGGCGATGCCTCTTTCTAAAGAGTAAGGAAGTGCTCCACAGGCCTATCAGTGGACTACATGATGAGAAATGGCTTCACAGTGGCTAGATGTGAGTATGCGGCTGCTGCGGGTTGTTGCTGTATGATTTGTTTCTCATGAAAGGGTGATTAAAGTACCAAACAAAATATCGATCCAACATTTTGTCTGGTTTTCTGTGCGTTTTGGCCTCTTTTAAACTTCTCCTAGGCCAGAAGCCATCAACTGTATCTAGTGACCCTGACTATACAGTGTACAGGGACTCATTTCAGACCTAGAGATCAGAGTGTGACTTTTAAAACTGAATAGAATCATACTGAACATTGCTGGCAGGATGTGTTCTAGGTTGAGCTGCCCTCCTCTTGTTACGGTCGTGTTACCTGGCTTTGAAAACTTGAAAAAAGAGATCTTATATAATTATACATAATCTGAAGAACATCTATTAGAGTTTTACCAGACAATTACCTTACTCCACAATTTACAAGGACAAAATGGTAGTTGCCCAAAACCTATGTAGCAATATTTATAATATCATTGCTTCTCCTTATTGTGTGTCAGTCTTAATACAAATCATACATGACTTGTTCACACTTCCCATCGCTGATTCTGAATATATATACGTATATAGTGTCTTAGCTTCAGTAGGATACATTTTATTTTTGGTATGTTGCATTTACTCAGAACAGTGACATCGGAGAGGGAAAAAGGAATGTTTCAATTCAGCACAAGCTCTGGTGCATGTTGTTGCTCTTGCGCTGCACACCTCTTTGTATAAAGTAGGTTACACTGGTGAACAGATATGCATGTGAGCTGAGCTGTGAATGAATCCTCAAATCCACATATGCTAACACGCGCAGTCAATCATGCGTGCCTCCGTATATATTCTTTCTCGTGTTTATCTGTCAGCCTGGATTTATGCTCACAGTCACCTGATTCCACAAATACGGACGCTTGTGCAAAATACGCGTCTGTATCTGTTCTGTAGATTAAGACCACCTCCCTCCGTTCTCCTTTATCACGCTTGTGTGCATGGCTGTCACTGCTGCTTTAGTGTGGAGAGGACAGTAAGATGAATGTCTGAGTTACTCTATATTGTAGCTACTGTGCATTTCCTGTGTTTGTAGCGAGTGTCCTATGCGTCTAGAGTATGTGTGCACGTCCTTCGCCTCATCCCGTGCATGGATATAAGGTATGAGTTGTAGCGGCGTAACAGGGAGCCACACTCATCTGTCTTTGTTCAACGCTGATGTCCTGTTATATATCAGAAGCAAAGATGAATGCAGTTAATAGACTGTGACACAGCCATTAACTACAGCTGTAATAGAAGTGTAATGGAATCAAACAGCCATTTCTCCCCTCAGCATAGGCAGGCACAGGTAAATGTTTAAAGACCAGTCACAGTGGAGGCTGCTGCCTCTCCCTTCTCCACTCTCTTTGTTATTTTTCTCTTTTATCTCACCCACTCCATTCTCATTCCCCCTTGCACACATGCACATTTCCTATCCTGTGCACCATCCCCACCTACCCCACCCCACGGTGTCGCGGTTGTCCTTGAACCTCCATCAGCCTCTTCAACATCAAAGCCAGCAGATAAAAGTGTCCAATTGTCCGTCCTTCCACTGATACTCGCAGCCGCCAGACAGATGCGCTGATGTCGGCTTTCATCCCGCGTGTCTTGGGGATAAAATGCGACATTGCTCCCGGCACACGCCCCTCCGAAACCCCAACTCCTTGTATATTCCTGTATGAAATTACTGTATTGATTGGTGGAATTTGTCGTTTATGGTTGAGCTCTTGAGTTTCAGGAGATAATGGAAGTCGTGTTATCCAGCAACCTGGACAGAAAATCGTTGGGAATTTGAGAACAATCATATCTGCACGATGATAATATCCCTGTATGAGTCGTGTTAGGAGGATTCAAATTTTGTCAGTGTTGGGTGCGCTTCAATAATGCACATAATTGGAGCAGAAATCCAACGTTCATTTGGTTTGGATTCTATTTGTGTATTGTTTTGTGCTCAGCTTCACATCTTTTGAATGCTAAATATTGCGGGTAGAAAGCTATTTTTATCTAGGGACACGGCAACAATCCATTCTTTCGGATCATAATGAAGAGACATCACAACTGCAGACGATAGCAGTGGAATCGGTTGATGCAGACGATGCAGCCTGGGAAAATTGTTTATTTTTTTCAGTTTTTGGAAAAAGCTGTCGACTTGGAAATGAGCAGCATTCACAGGCATTTATTTCTTTCTCTGCTCCTACACGTACGCATACGTTCCGGGGGAATATGCATCCAGACAGAGATAATGGGGTTCAGGTGCTGTCACTTGTTCCATCAGGCTGCTCTTCATCTTCCTTCGCCTCCTGTCAGTGCATGACCGACCCCACCTCCGGTAGCTGCAGGACAGTTATCACACGTGAGGGTGCGAGGGCTTGTACTACACTCGACAATTTCCTGCTTCTTATGTTGTCACTGCTGTGTATTATCAATGTTTCTGATGTTGTTATCTTTGTCCACATGGACTTTTAAGCATGTACTGTTTTTCAGGACATTAAATGTAATGTCTGTGTCCTCCAACCCGACAAATGTGTAAAATACATTTCCTTTTTCCCTTCCCGAAGCCAGTCGCTTGATTACTTTAAATTGAAAAATCCATATAGTGGAGTGACCTTGGTCCCTCACAGCAATTATACACGGACATTGACTTCATTGCACAAAATAGTTATTTTGGTTCTGTAGCTAGGGCTGCTGTGTGTATACTCTCCTAAATAACAAGGCCTGGATGTTGAGACATGCTAGAGTCGAAGGAATGAGCTGAATGGCAGTGAGCAAACGAGAGGCGCTAATAAGCGAACTCTTAGTCACAACCAGTGAAATGCAATGTACCTGTGTTGTACAGCAACCTTGTGCACTGATTTCCCTATATTAACCCAAGCGCTGACCTCTGGGGCTGAAGCGTGAAGCCACTGTACTTGAGGCTGGCTCCAGTGGAGCATCAACCGCTATAGACCTCCATGTTAAAATGACAGCAGAAATAAACATGCTCCTGCTACATGGATGAATGTTCAAATAACCATTTAGGTTGTGTCAAGGATTGAAGTTGTGCATAATTAAAGGCGTGGCTGCTTTGAGTGGCAGGTGCGTGCCATCACAGATTGCAAGCAGTTGCTCTCTGCGACACCCATTTGCCTCAGCTCCACTCACACTCCACGTCTTTGTCCACTGTACTTGTCCGAGCTTCAGAACCACTCACCAGGAGTTCTCTTGATTCAGGCCTCTTCTATTTAACATATAATTCATAAAATAATTCAAAAAGTATTGTTTTAACTGCCTTTATCAGCAAGTGTGTGTCTCACCTGTTTGTACCAGTGGACCTGGACTACTTCCTAGTTCACTGTACCGACTTCCTGGTTCCTCCTCTAGTCTTCACTCATTGGCCCTATGTCTGAGCATCAGCAGCCACCAATCAGACTGCTGCTGCATCATTAGGACACCAGCTTAAATGCCACGTTGCGCTGCCATTTGAGGCAGCTGAGTAGTGTTTTGAACAGCTGTCCTTGGCGTCTCTTTCCATTTGAGAATCAGATTGTTAGTAGCGTTTTGATTAGAGGCTTTGTGCCCATTCACGAAGTCTCGTATTATTCTGCATTAACACTATGCATTCATGTGATTTGATCTCCAGATACACTGGGTGTATGGGCACCAATAGGAAACATGGTTTCCCTTTAGCTCAGAGAGCAGATTTCTAGTCAAGTGCTTCTTTTTTTTTGTTATATTTATTTTGAGTAGTGTCCGCTGCCCCCTATTGCTCCACTTTTTGTTATTTCAACAACTATATTAAGAAGCCTTTTCCACCTGCTTCATTTTATGTTGCTACCACTCACCCCAGCGAGCTGGGGATAAATTTCCTTATACGCTAACAAATCAGAAGCCCACTTCAAAAGAGATGACTTCATCTTACTCTTAAAAGGCAAGAACTCCATATGGTACCTTTTAAGAACATAAATCGTGGTTTTCCATAGGGGTTTGTAAGAGGAGACCAAGATGGATGACACACAGAAATGGAGCACTGCAAACTGAGTCCATGTGGCGTTACTGTGATGAATTTAGTCATTAAAAAAACAACACGCTTGGAGTCGTTTACATTTATGGATTGTCGTCATACAATAAGATTTGTTTTTTTATCTGAAGCACGCCGTCTCAGCATGAAATGTGTGACAAGCTGCTCAAAGAACCCAATTTTTATGACTTACCTGTGGCACATTTTTGCACTGTAAAAAAGAAAATCTCCAGTCATTTTCGAATTGCTCCCTATTTTCCCACCTTCCTCCGTCAGACGGATCGACCCTGTCAATTGCCTGATTGTATACTTGGAAACCTGTGTGCACGTCTCTCCAATACAGCTGAAAATCAATGAGAAAGCATGTGTGCTATGTTAGCTCTGTAATGAGATATGCCTTGCTATTGACCACTGCTGCAGCTCTTGTCAGTTTGTGGATAAACTGAAACAGGTTTTAAAAATTAAATAGTGTTGATATTCCACGCAGGCTGTCCCCCTCGGAGATGTTCACAATATAAAAATAACCTTACCCCTGTATTATATATATCTCATTACAATGTAAGAAGATTTGCTGAAAAAATAAGGTTGCTGTGACTTTTTCAGTGTCGGTGGCTTGTGAAGCTGTTGATAAAATTCTTGTCAGCAGCTTGCATGATGGGGAAAATATCTGGAATGTTCTCTAGTGGCTGGAGCTGTGCTTTAAATGCAGCACCCCAAACAAAGGATGACATCCGCCTCCTCAATCAAAACACTCTTGCGAAAGAGATTTTCGCAAGGTCCAACTTTGCATGCTAACGGGGAAATATTTTGGAACTGATTAAAGGTGAATAAGCTCCATCCTGTCCAGCTGAGAACAATCATGCAGTGATGTATGAATTGTGTCTGCTCGCTGTTTACCAGAGATGTGTGGATGATTAATCGGACTCACCTGTTGCGGGCCCCGCCTGGGACTGGACAAACCGAGGAGCGCATCATTACCTGGTCTGATTAGAGTTGGATGCCTGCGCACGACCACCACGGGGCTCTGCACCTGCTTCTTCTGCTCGGTAAAACTGCGTCACAACTTTCTGCTGCTCCCTTGTTTAAAGCGACTGTTTTACCTTTAGATACATCTGTTCTTGAACCATGTAACCTGGGTAAAATAGGTATGATCTCACAGTGCTTATCTTGCACACCACCAGCTATGGGTCTTCAGCTACAGTAGCTGCGTATAGGAATTAAATTAGTTTGGTATTTTCAGCATGGAGATCAAGCTGAGGTAAAAAAAAACAGAGTTTGGACATGAGTATGTCTCATCTGGCCATTTTGTTGTTTTCGAAAACTTTGTGTTATATAAGATTGCAAGACAGATGCTAAGCTAGCCTTCTTGCTGTTGGACTAGTAAGTAATATTTGCTCTCTTGCTAGGTCTTGCGTTGATGTTTGGTTGTGTCAGCAAAGTTTTCGAATCACTATTTTGACCGTACGATTTGCCCTTAGTACTCATTTTGACAGAGGTTTAGCTGATAACTAGACATCCCACTAGCTAGCGATAGGAAATATATATTGTTGCCTTCCACACAGAGGTAAAACTGTGTTGAAGTGGCAGTTTGGTCTTGGAATTGTACTCCTCTTTCATTGCTGTTTGTGTCTTGAATTCAATATCCTAAAGGTTGTTTGTCGGTGGAACAAATTAAAGGTTGTGTCCCAGTGCCCTTCACCACTAGAACATACAGCCCAGCAGAATGCACTAATAATGCACTAGGATCCTATAATTACCACCTTTGGCCGCAGAGCCAGCTGTTTCCAGTGCTCAGCAAACGTTACATAGCATTGCTTTAAGTTGGCTAAGTAGCTTGTACACTTTTCCTTTATTCCCAGTTCCCAGTTTTCTTCCTTTAAACTTCAGCATTTTTCTTTTTCAACAATTTCCACAACATTTCCTGCAAAAGAAATTGTGTTTCAATACGAAGCATAAACTGAAGAAGGATGTTAAAATCTCAGCCAGCAGAGCGGCTCCACTGTTGACTGAGGAGTAAATCAAGCTAAGCTTGTCCTTCCACCTACTGTCCCCCCATCAGTGTTACGAGTCATTGCTCTCCGGAGCACAATCCACCATTCTGGCTGCTTATGTGGCTGCCTGGTCAGGATTTAGTAGACTGGTAAATGTTGTCATCCATGGTACACGCACACACACACTCAAGGCCTCTGTTGTTTGTCGTGTCGAAAAGTCTTGTTAGTCAGACTGATGGAGAATTACAGCCCTGAAAATTGTGGTTCTCTCACATCCTTCACACACACAACAACGCTTCAACACAGACCTGAGGAAAAGGTGGAATCAGATTAGGATGTTCTGGGTGAAACACGCCAGAAATGCAAGTTTCAGTAGAATACCAAAAGTCCAAAATGTATATCTGAGCTTGCTAGTTCGCATTTTATTCATCGAGGTGTCAGTATTCACAGCAAGTGGCACATTTGAGCCTGTAGAATCCAGAGACTACACTGACTGATTGAGCCCCCCCTTTTTCTGATCAAAAAATTGTGCAGTCCAGAGCAGCGGAAAACATTGGCAATATTGCAGAGGGAGAAAGTGCCAACAGCACACAGACGGACCAATATAGTGGAAAAAACTTTAACAGCATCCTACTTTATAAGCCCTGCAGGCAGAGGGAATCTTTGACATGTCTCTGTGCAATGCACATACTGTACATTTGAAATCACACCGTGAAAAATGCCTCCTAACAGCCTGTTGGCTTTAATTTTCAAGGCTAACGTGCACTCACATACAAGTGGTTACAAAAGAGGAGAAAAGAGAGTGAAAAGCGAGTGCACACACAGATACGCAGACACACACACACAGAGGAAGGATCAGTGAGGCGTGCAGGCTCACCTTGCTGTATACTCTGAATGAGATGTAAATGTACCACTCACCTTGCCACCGCGAGACCCCACTGTGATCAAAGCTCTTTCAGAGACATGACTGCTCTGCTCACTGTGAAAATCTGCTCAGAAGAATATCACTGCAGGTGGAGACACAGACGTTTTAATTGCGTTGCTTGTGTGTGCTGGCAGGCGCATGCATAGGGAAGCATATATTTTATTTTATTATTTTGTCACTGCAAGTGTTTACGTGTTGGCATGTTTTGGGATTCTGTCCGGTATATATACAGTGTGTCTGGGTCTGTGGGTGTGTATACAGTATATGTGTGTGCATATGTTATCAGGCTAAAGTGTGATTCTCGGCTGCCAATCATATCTCAAAGAGCCAGGTGGATCTTTTCACAGCATCTTGCAGCTGCCGTGCTCAGAGGCTCGACCACCAGCTGCTTACTTTACAAACCATCCGACTATAAAGCATGTCGCGCCTGTGTTTGTGTCAGCATTTTTAGACAGATGTTTTAGAAGCATTCAAAATACTATATATTTTTTTCTGCCCCTTTGACGCATTTTGTGTTTCACCTTTGCAAATTCATTTTGAACACGAGAGGTTGTGGATAACGTATGGGAGCAGTGATGGGTATTAGCATCTTCACAAATGGTTTGTAACATTGAAACGACAAGAGCATGTGAAGCCCGCGGCTCGAGAGAGAGAGAGAGAGAGAAATATCGCCGCCACAAAATTCTGCGGTGTCTTGAAGATAGTCAAACAATTTTCAAGACCAGCAACTTTCAAGTCTATAAAAATTGATCTGTTTGTCATGAGAGCAGACCCATTTGGGACTCCTCAAGCGTGAAATCTTCGTGAAATGGGTGTATCAATCAGAAAAACAGAGAGACATAGATTGAAAGATGATAGAGGGAAGGAGAGAAATGAGAAAAAAGGAGTGGTAGAGAGAAAAAGACGCTTTAATTTAGTCATTGTCTCGGCTTCCCTAAATCTTTTCAAGATGAAAGGCTGTCTTCTAGTTGTCTCTCTTCTTTCTCTGTGCAAAGAGAAGCAGAATATCACTGCTCTGTCAGCGCAGATACGAAAAGCAATCAACTCCTGTTACGGGTACAAGTGTATCATATCTTGTATCTTCTTTATGTTCCTAATAATGCCAGGCTGCTGTCGAATAAACGCTTCGTATCCCGCCATACTGGTGTACAGTGTCTGTGTCAATGAAATGCAGCTTGAGCTTCACATTCAGCCGGGAACAAAAGCAGCCCAGAGAGCATCTTTTATGTTTTCAAAGCTGCCAAGAAACATTATTCAAGTCGCATTGTGGACTGATTATGAGAGCTTCTGAAGCGAGATGGACGAAAGCTTAAGTCACTGGTTACATTTCTACATCTACCCATACAAGACTCTCGGGTAAATTATTATTATTTTTATTTTATTTTATTTAATGCATCAATAAACCAAAGGACGCGACTCGTTTTTAACCAGTCTGGGTTTTTCTTCTGTTTTATATTTTTGAAAGAAAAGCAGCCACCCCTAAACTCTCTAGCCACAGAGCATTATTTTTATTACCTCCTGCATGTGGAGAAATCCAATCCGTTACTGCAGCTAAATCGTTCTCTTCAGGAATGGAGTAATTCCTTTAAATGCACTGAAATTAAACTCCAGGCATTTCTACCCATGGGATGAATGAAACTGCTTTTAGGCTACAAGGAACACAAAGGCAGTTCAGCGTCGTCTGCTGTTCCACATATGTAATGATCTGTGTTTGCAGCTGTCGTGTCAAATCAACATTTGAATGTATGCGTCACAAATCACACGCTGTTGCTGAGGGATTTACAATCTGCTCAACACATGACATTAACGTGGTGATGAACAGAAGATTAAAGCAACGCAGTCACACACGTCATCTCGCTGGAGTTGCAAATGGCTCTGGTTGACGGAAGGACAATCTAATTGGGTGCAGTATTTTTTTGTGTGTGTGTTTGTAAATTGGTTGATAATAATGATCCATAATGAAATCGAAATGGTGTCGAGCTACCAAGCTACATACGACATAATCTGTGACGATAAACTTCATACTGTGACATCATATCTCTGGTCCACACTCCAGGAACTGCATCTGCTGCTAAAGCCTATTAAACCTATATAGCAATTTGTTTCTTTGAAGCTGACAGTTGGCCACTGGTAGACATTCAAGGCTCTGGTTGCCTTAGTTGAGGTATTTCTGATTAGAGAGGTCATGTCGTGTACAATATGTACAGTACTTTCATTACTGAAGCAGACGTCAGAAAACCAAACAGACTTTTACATACTGTAGATATAGTTTTTTACATATCAAATATCAGCTATCCGATTGTGCCCTGTTTCCAAACTACCTGGCAGCATGTAAACCAGCTCCATCTTCAGTGACGAGATGAATGAATTAATGCATCCATAAATAAAATCAATGCATCGAAACGTGCATCATCTTCTGAGATTTCCCTCTTCCGATGCTTTGGATCTTGTGCTTTCTTGATAGTTTTCACCTGCAGTTCAGCGGCATCCTACTGAATGTGCCCCTGAACTCCTGTCCAAACCTTCATCTACAGTTGCCAACGCAGTCTTCATAATTCTTGAGCAAGAAAGAGGCAGCAGAAGGTTGCAGAGGGTTGCAGCTTTCTTCAAAATTTATATGTCTTCTTTTTGCCGAGCGAGACACTCAGTTTCAGGGTCAGTTGCAGGATACGAAAGGTGCACGGCTCAACCAGAAAAAGATCTCACTCAGGAAGCAGGGAACGACCGGCAGCCACATCACTCTAAAATGTAGCCATTAAGCCTGATTTTAGGAGTGAAGAGAGGCAGCTAAAAGCCCTAAAAACTGCCAGTGCTTGTGGTCAGCGCTGCTCCCCCACCATAACATGAGCGGAAATGAAGCATGATGCCCACCACCACCTCCCACCACACACACGCACACACACACACACACCATCAGCACCTGCAGCTCTTCCTCCATTTGTCATCAGTCCGGGAGAACAGAGAGAGAGAGAGGGAGGGAAATAGAGAGCACCTGAAAATGAGTATGGTGGTGGAGATATAATTGCTTTCTTGTCTTTTTCAGTTCCCTCCCAAAAGCAGGAGGCATAGCTCTGAGTGACTGAGGTTATCTTCACCGTACTATCTGCTGAAGAAGCACATTAATGAATAGTGCATTAAAAGTTTGAGTCTGTTCTGCACAAAACACACACACACACACATACACACCACCCTGCACCTACTGTAATTTAAAAACCACAATAGCCGCTATGCAATCTTGAAAACGAAAAATAAAAGCCTCCGGGCATTGTGCACAGAATTTCTTTTTATTCAGACAAAGCAAAGGGAGAGTAACATTTACCTATCCGTGGTCGCAGCCTAATTGATTCATTTCACAGTTCTTTAGTCAGTGCTCAAGTTCGCACGCTCCTCCTGAAGAACACACTGTAGGAGCAAATATACATAGAGGTGAACACAAAGATCGCCACGGAGAAACGGAGGCTCCGGCAAATAATGCAAATCAAAAAGGGTTGCAGTGACTAGTTAGCATTCAAGGTGGGAAATTAAAAAGCAAATGGATATCAGGAAAACAAACAAACAACAGAATTATGAATAATACCTCGTATCTGCACCTTGGTGGGAACTTGCTGAGTGGCTCTGTGAACTAAAAATCCAATTACTGTAGTGTGAATGCTTGTTTAATTAGCCTTGTATGATAGGCTGCCCATCAATTATGTGGCTAATTGCCATCCTATCAGACCAAATAAAACGCGCTATCACACTCTGGAGTCTGCATCATTGCGCCACATGATATAATTTCCCTGTGAATCATCTGGATAACGAAAGCAGGAGAGTGACTGACATAATGTAAGCGTGTGTGTGTGTGTGTGTGTGTGTGTGTGTAAGGTTGGCTGGTTGGGCACGGAGATGTGCACGTTTGCAAGACGGATGCAGCGAGAAGCCCGAGCCATATTTCAAACATTTGAGCTGATTTCACAAAGTCTCCCTGGCAACGGCTAGCAGGAAGTGTTCATCTGTCTTCATCGAGGACGAGTTGTGTTTTCAGTGAGTGCGTGTGTGTGTGGGGTGGGGAAGGGGGGAGGCGCACTCACCGGGAGACCGCTCTCTCGTCTCTAAGCTCCCCACGGAGTGTGCTGTGGGTCTTGAGCTCATCTGAAGACAGATCTGCACTGCACAAACACTCGCGCGGGAACTTCCTTTATCTCCCCTGCAGCCAGCAGTGCTGCTCAAATAAAGGAGCTGAAATTTCCCGTTCATTAACCCTCGTGGAGATAACATCCAAACTTACCCACCCTCCAATCAGTTTACTTAGCCAAAAAAGCTTCCTCTCTTTTAGCCTCGCAGCCGTTTACTGCCATATTTGCTCTTTTTATGGCGCTGCCACCGTGTATTCTCTTGATGGAACTGGAGCGAAGGACGACTATGAGTAGATTTTCACATCGGCCGGCCCATGTGAAGTAGAAGAGACTGTCATTATGCTGTTCAGTGGAGCAGTAATATCTCTAGCTGCTTGGGGACATTGGGTGCCTGAGCGTAGCCGGCCTGCCCCCCTGCCTGTCTGCCTGCTCGCCTCTGACTGACGGCCTCCGTATCTACCTTGCGTACCTGTCTGTCTGCCTCCGTGTCAGATTATCTGTCTGTCTACTAGTCGTTCTCATTTGATGATGTGCAGTGGGTGGTGTGTGCACACGTGTCTGAACATCGGCACAAACTGTACCTTGGGGATCTGGCTCATGGCTCTGAGACAGCATGGCAGATAATGGTAACTTATTGGGCACTGTTCTGTCCACATCAACCTCTCAGTTTTTCTTCTCCTCCTTGTTTTAAACCTGACGGGTCAGGCTGTCGCAGCAATTAAACTACCTCCCTGTCACTCTCCCTGGCACCTTTATTTTTATTTCTCCTTTTGCTAACTCTCCATCTTTTCCCGCTCTCCTGCCGTTTTTCTAGCAATGTACATAGAGCGGCGAAGGTTTTCTGGAAGGGAGAAACTGGTCATCAGCCACTCATCTTTTTCCTGTTCCTCGCGCCTTCCTTATCATCTTTTCCGTTCTCGTCTAGCACCCCATCCTTCTCCTTTATGCGAGTCCTTGACAGCTGTCCTCACAGGGAGAGCTGCAGCACAGACTGAGACAAATACAGATTCTGGACACTTCCATCATAGACTTTTGGACTTAAACTTACAGCACAGGAGATCTGGGAAATGGTCACTCCGCTGCTTTGGAGAATTCTGTAAGAACAGGCAAGCTCACATCGCATAGGCAGCCAAGTGTGTTTCCGATTGTACCTGTGACATGTAAAGCTGGCAGCATAATCATAAAACACTTTACTACTGTAAAGTTAAATGAACTGAGAGACTTCCTACTTCCATGTTTGGGCAAGTGATTTCAACAAAAACTGAACGCTGCCAAAACAAAGCTCACCCTAGCCCTGGGCAAGTTTTTTTTGAGAATCCATGCATCAAGAAAATAAAGCAGACAAGTCAGTCAAAAAGAGTGAAAAGCACTTCATGGGAAAGCTGGATGCCGGCAAAGCTCCAGCGTCTACCCTCTCTAACCCAAAGACCGTCCAGCTGCAGTCCAGACTCAGACGCTGCTTTAACTTATTTATCAGCAAAAGACAAAGCTCGCTGTCAGCTTTGATTTCTCTTGCTCCCGCTCACGACAAAAGCAGCGGGTGAGCGATGTTTGTCATCTAAAGGGGATGACAAGTATGCTCGGCTGGAACAAAGCATCAAACGGGATGATGCCGCTTGCCACGTTGTCACTGATGAGATGTAGTTGTCAGTGAGTCTCTGCAACTCCGGGTTTGATATTGCTTTTGTTCGACACTCGTCTGTAATGTCGGGGATTGTGGCTCGTCTCCTCACAAGTCCTCACATGCTGCTAAGCGACGGTAAACAAGATTGCCGCGGTATAAAGCTGACGGACGACGGGCGAACATGTTGTCGCATGTCTCTGCGCGGACTTTCGTCAGCGACTTTGAACTCATTGTTAACTTGTTATATAAGTTCATCTCTTTGTTTCCATGGTGTTGTGTGTTCAGCAAACACGCTCTAAAAGCCTCCTATACAGTCACCTGCTCAGCATCAAAGAGCAAACAGGGGTTAGCTGGTGAAACTGCACGTGTGAGCTTTTGACTGTGCTTGTAGGCTGATTTTATTTATTTATGTGTCCCGTTTCCCCTTGTTTCCAGTCGATATGCTAAGCTAACTGGCTCCTGTCTCTAAGCCCCTTCTTAGACTTGAGTGTTGTATTGATCTTCTCGTGTGCAGTAATTCTCAGCATGTTGTGGACTTCATTTGCATACTATACTGGGCTGTAAAGGCATAGTACATGTGTAAGTAACTCTCCAAAAATCTCAAATATTTTGTAAAATTAGACATATTTAAGATTCAAGGGGCATTATCTCTAAGTTCGCAATTATATTTAAGCACATGTGCGACACTGATATCGCGTTAACGTTTCCTTGAGTTTCTAGTTTCACTCATCAGTGGCTTGTTCAAGTAAATGCGGCGTACCTGCAGCCGTTGCTCAGCTGTTCTAAAAATGTCTGTGCCTCAAGGTTCCAGTGGAAGCACTGCTGATAGCCTTGTGGAAAACATCAGAACAAAGTGTCATGAGTCAGATTGTTATTGCAAGCCAAACGGGACTGTCTGTGTCAAATCACAGCTACACTGTCCAAAAGCACACCGGCGGGAGAGGGTACATTTGTTTTCTGAGAGGTAGAAAAGCAGCGCAGGCCTCCAATCAGCAAAAGTCCTGTCAAAATAAGGACGTCTCATGGAGTCTCAGAGAACACTCTGCGTCTCTGAGACACAGGCAAAACAAGGCTTCAGGTGGGATGTGAAATCTCCTAGTAGGAGAAGGGAAAAAGTTAGATTTGCTGATGAATTACAGTTTGATGATGATGATTTGGGGCAGTAACAGGGGGTACTCTATGTAGGGAGATGAACAGGGGAGAGAATGGTGCCACACTGTGTCAAACCCACAGTGAAACATGGGGGGAATCAACACCCTGACACAGGAGAAGCAGGGAATCCATTCTACAGAGACAGGCTCCACATTGGTTTGTGGAGACGTCGTCACACTGCAGCAGAATAATCAAACCAAGCACACCTCAAGCTCTTGAAGTCCGAGCAAGTACAAGGAGTGCTGACTGTAATGGACTTTCTTGCATCGTCATGTCCTCACTGAACTTTTGTAGGACACTTGAAGACTGAGAAATCCAAGGAACCTGAATTATCAGATTTGGAGAAAAAGAAATACAGAAGAAAAATGTCTTCCCTGGTGGACTGAACTTATTGTCACATACTTGAGTTAATTGAATTTTCCTTTAATTAGAATTAGTGTTTTTCTCTTCATAGTTCTAAATGAAATTTACTATGAGTGCCAGTTGATTGCTC
Organism: Planiliza haematocheilus; assembly: GCA_005024645.1. Taxonomy (NCBI): domain Eukaryota; kingdom Metazoa; phylum Chordata; class Actinopteri; order Mugiliformes; family Mugilidae; genus Planiliza; species Planiliza haematocheilus. The sequence goes on along the minus strand of SRSE01000365.1, from coordinate 8,188,041 downwards.
TATCAATCTAATCAGTTTATTAGTGAATAAATAAATAAATTGCTAATCTTTGCACAAAAAATAACAAAAAAAATATAATAACTGATGGATCAACAAATCAATTATCCAAAACAGTGGAATTAACAGTTCTGATCACTATAAAACACAGGGCATGACTTCCATAATCGGATTACGTTGTTCACTCAGACCTGTCAGTTTCCATTCCGTATATTAGAAACACTTAGAGGAAATGAGGATTAGCTAATGAACCTAAAATTATGGGAAATCCGAGCCACAGGCCTTCATAAAGTCAATTGTTTATCCACCAGGGCTGAGATTACATTTAAACGGGTAAATTGGTTTAAATGCAGCTAATGCAGGCACTTTTAGAGAATTTTCTAAAAAAGAAAAAGAAAAAAAAGGCCCTATTAAAACAGCCCTTAATTCATAGGGAGTCTAGCCCCAGTGCTAATCCAGGCCCAGTGGTCCTCATCTTGACAGCCAATGAAATCAAGCCTGGCACCCTCAGCCCAACATTATTAGCAAATGCACAAGAAACTCTGCCTGTGCCTGCTGGGTCTGTCTCTCCTTCCATCTTACTCTCACTCAACACACCAGGGCTACAATTCCCTGTGACAGGTTTCCAGCCGCAGTATGTGTGTGTGTGTGTGTGTGTGTGTGTGTGTAGAGGAGTGTCTGGGTGTCATGTGCGCCGTGATACTCATGCTACAGAGCAGCTCTTTTGCTAATTGCAGCTATTAGGCCTCCAGAGACCGTCTCAGAATCTAGCATGGTTAATGAGGAGTGCACAGTGAGATAAATGAGACATTGTATATCTGATGTTGGAACAATGATCGAGTGACATTAGATGTGCCGTTGAGGGCCACGTGGAGCAGTTGTGTTCTTCATGATCCTCGTCCCAAAAGCGCTGAAGAGGCATCATTGAAAAATGTTTTTTGAATGGCTATAATTAAGGTTATTATTTCTTTTTTTGGGTGCTGATTAGGCCTTTGTCCTAGATTGCGCAGAGGCCAGAGTGATGTGTACCGTGGCCTTCTCACTCCCACGTATCGCCTTAGCCTTTGGATTAAACAGTCCACTTTTTTTCAAAAGCCAAGAGATATGTAACGTTTTATATACATACGGTATTATCCTCAATTAATGGGAAGATATTGTCACTATCAAGTGAAAAGAAAATATGGCAGCTTTGAAAGTTTCATTCCAGGTAGTAGAAATAATAACTCCTTCTTTATCTTGAAGATAAGAGATCTAGCCAGAGTGGATTAAAAGAGTTCTTAAGATCAAAGTGTTTTTCAGTCGCAATATGAGTAACAGAGAATTGTGAAAAAGGATAGTATGTCAATTCAAGTTTCAGTCATAATGTGTATATTTATACGAGTACAGTATGACAGTCAAACGGACTAATGGTGTTCACAGAAATGCATGAGTTGCCATTTGTGGCTTCCTCTACACATTCTGTAGCCGCACAGGAAATCTGATGGACAACAGCAACAAGGCGGTCATGTTGCTCACTGTGTAAGCACGTGGCTATGTATAGGTGCAGTGTGTCACGGTGATGCATTAGTGGATGAGTGTATGTCTAATAAGCAGGGACAGAGGGGTGGCAGAATGTGCAGTTGCACCCACGAGAGATGTCGCTGGTTAATACAATGAAACATGGCGCCAGTTTGACAGCCTCATGACACCGTCACCTCAGCCCTTTATCTAACACTGAAACCCAGTTTCACTATCAAGACACAGAATAGCATGTGTACTGTGCACTGGGACACGCTATCTTCATTAGTTTTGGTATAAGCAAACCCAAACGTTAATGAACCTGAAGCTATTTCCTCAGTTTTTCTAAATGATTTTTTTTTGTATTTATTGCACTTTTCTCCCTATTTTTACTCAAAGAATTTTGCATTGGCAATGACACAACTACCCTGCAGACATCTACTTCATACATTCATTTAAGCGTTCACACATTCACACGCACAAGCATTAGGAGCTAGCTCTAGCCCTGCCATAGACTGGAGCCCTATACGTATAGCCAACAAACTTTGACACAGTCATGACTCATTTAGAAGAACCAACTGATCAGCTAGGTTTGTATTCCACTGGCTGGAAAATGGGAACTTCTTAGCAAGACTAGCAAGGCTAGCAAGGCTCACTGTTTGCACTGGTGGCAAGGTGATATGTTCAGGCTCCAAAAGGGATTGCGTGTCTATCCTTGTGTTTCTCAGGGAGCATAGATAGAACTACCATCCCTGTTTGTGTCAGAGCTTTCTCTTGGCAGTGTCCAGGTGTTGTGTCTCATGGCAAAGACATATAATGTATGTCAGATTTTCCCATGTAAAAGTATCCTCGTCGCTGTGCAGTCTTCTTTTTAGCTGATACGTTTTTTCTGTCAAATAGTGATATACGCAAGCTGTAGTATTAAGAGCATAGAGTGTCGGAAAAAAAACGGTATGGGTGTGCCACGTGTCATATCCATCCCTCGCTACTCCTCAACTCCACCCTCTCATCCAAGCACCGCATGTTCACGCCTGGCTCTATAAAAATGTCCAAAATACTCAAATGTCAGCCCAGAAACCAATGGGCAACTTCACGGTTCTCTTATATATTTCTGCTCTTGAGAGCTCTGCATCTTTCTGCACATCCTCATTACCTAGGTTTTCACACAGCTTTGAAAAACACTTAGCACATTTTGAGATTTGTTTGATATAATTCACACAGAAGTGAACATCTGTTACATCCCAACCCAGTTCACACAATGCTGATTAAGTTTGTCATCCATCTGTATTTCACAGTATAAATACTGTATTTAACTCTGTTATCTGTGGCTATAATCTTGCACTGCCGTATTTGAAGTAATGACATGGTGTACCCGCACCAGCAAAGACTGGTTTGTCAAAGCAGAAGAGTGGAGTAACTCAATGAAACTATAGTATAGTGGAGTAGTAGAGCCTATGTCGGAGATACCAGTGTTACAAGAGTAACTAAGTTTCTACGAATCTCTGGAAGTCTGACAAATGAAATACAATCTACAAAATGTCCAAAAAACGTTTCCAATACTCCAGATAAATGTGAACAATCTAAAAACAAAAGTAACTGACAGCAGCTACAAACACAGATTGCCACAGACTGTAGGCGTATGTCAGTGTCAAGTGTTTGTGTAATTACTCTCACTGACACAAGCGTTCTGCACTGTAGCTTTGATCGGTTTTGACATTCCTCTCTTTTCCTTATTGTTGACCTAGCATTAGTTTTAGTCACTCTAAAGCAGTAAAATGATCATTTAAAATAATGAGCTAATGGTCCAGGTTTTATTAATGCACTCGCGGCCCAATAACAACGGACCTGTAACCACTGTTAGTGTGTGTATAGATGTTTTATGGTAATTTATGAAAGTAAATAGGGTACACAAACGCTTAAACACGCTTTCTGGAAATGTCTGACAAACTACTCCCAGGGGACCAATTTTCAATCAGCACTGATTGAAAATGGTGTGCGGCGGATGTTCTCATTAATGGTTTTAGTTATGATGATAGACGTGTAGTGAGACATGCCAGATCCATTCATCCCTGTCTCCACTGTCAGCCATAATGAAGTTATAATGCTCACTGTAAGCGTGGATGTGGAGCAACATCAAAGATCTATTCTTTTTTCCCCCTCAACTTTAAATGAGCATATTCATTGCCTTGCTTCTGTTTCAGGGCTTAATCTGTCGCTCTCTGTCCCTAAAACCCATCTCCATTTGGGATTTCTTGTACAAATCCTCCTTTCCCATCATTAAGATTTTCTTTTTCACTCTTTGGATCAAATCAATAGCTGAACAACCGCAGGCAGCAACAGACAAAACTATTTGTGTCTCTTAAAGAGGTCAGCGGACTAGAGGTTTTATTTTTTTTAATTTTTTAATTTTTTATCCTCTGGACAAACAAACCGATCAGTTTAAAGGCTAACTTGACAGACATGGCTGCCGTTGATCAAAAGGCCTCATTAACATTTCAATCTGCTACTGCCCAGATAAGACAACGACAACCATTTTGAGATGGACGCCGTCTGTCAGATGTGCTGGGTGGCCAGTAACGATGGTGATATTTCATATACGTTATCTCAAGCTTCATGCGTCTATCTTTCAAATAACAGATGCCTCAGGTTTAATGTGCCTACCTTCCATTTTAATGAAAGTAGTTTTTTTTTTTTTTTAAGATTAAAGGATAAATTGAGTAATCACTCCCTTGAAGTGAAGGTGGAAAATGAACATTAACCAGGTTACTCATGCCTTAAAAATCCATGAACGTTCGTTGATTTGAGGATGAATTAATTAATCAGTGCATGACAGCTCCCTGGACGTGCCTCCGTCTGAGGATCGATAATCCACATCCCGAACGATGGTATGGATTTTTGTTGAACTACAGCTTGGTAAGAATATTTGGACTGAAACATCGCCAGCTGACGAACACGGGCCTTAAAGTTTAGTTCAATGAACAAACAGGAATAAGTGAATAACCCTGATGCCTGATTTGTGGTTCGAACGAGAGGCGTGTACAGTATCCCTCCAAGCACCTGGAGAAACATGTTCACAGTCACATCAAATGAGTTATTGAGCCTTTTCTCTTTTAACACAAGATCACGCCCTTATAATTGAGGCGGTAAAGAAAGAGAGAGCGAGAGAGAGAGAGAGAGAGAGAGAGAGAGAGAGAGAGAGAGAGAGAGAGAGAGAGAGAGGAATGTGGAAAAAACAAAGAGAAAGAAAAATATGAGGCAGAGACAACCCAGCGCTGTGCGTAATATAGATATGACTTTACTCACATGTTAACCAACGCAATTATCGAGTGGCTCTATTCGCAGTGCCAAGGTCATTGGTGTGTGTATGTGTGTGCACACGTTTCCTTCAGTACCCAGCTGCCGTTCAACTAAAAGGAATCCGAGCCTCACTGGGAGCAGTAAAAGCTGCAGAGGAACGGGGAACTTCACAGACGCTCGACCGGTCCGACCGCTCAGTGTCACGATCCTTGCATGCAATGCTGACCAGGAAACCCTTGAGAAAAAGAGTAAAGGCTGATAAAACCAAGACGCTGGCGGATGTGTTATAGTGTAAGATGTTTCCCTGGCATCGTTTAGCTCCACTTAAAAGGACTAACAAGTAAGACTTTTATTGCCCCGTAGGACAAAACGAACGGATGGAGGTCGATACGGGTTGTTGATCGATACCAGTGACTCAGTGATTGCTCTAACACAAATACTAAAAGGCTGTTTTCTCCTGCCAAAAACCAAAACAGAGCTAATTAACGTTTTCTGATGGATCCCAGCTACAAAAACTCCCGTCTTGGTAATTCTGTAGCCGTTCCTGCTAAGTGACAGAGTATTTTACTCGGGTTAAACCGCTAATAATGGATGGAACGTGCCAATAAATTGATGTCATAGTTCTGCGGGTGGCAAATGAAATGAAAGAAATCCAACCGCAATGAATCTTAACAGGATCCTAATCAGTTTTCCGCAACCTCTGTGCGCGTTAGTAGAAGGATTCTGGATTGTAAATCACTATTATATTGCAAATCAACCCCATGATTTACTTTTCTGTTTACTTTTCTATGTTTGGTGACAGGGACAAATACTGATATGGTTGTCTCATCCCACTTTTAGAAAAGAAACTGAACAAATGTGAATGTGCTGTTTGTCGCACGTCCTTCTTATTTATTTACATGTTTAAAGCTTGTGAGTGCAGTACTTAAATAAGTGAATGTTTGTTTTCCGAAACACTCTTCCTTGAATACGTGAGTGCTTGATGATCTAGAAATGTTAATTGAGGTGTTTGATGAAGTCAATTTACTTTGGCTGTGGTTTGGATGGGTACATTTTAAGTTAATGCGTTTTTAAAATCTAGCTCTAACCAAACTCCTGTAAACACATCAAACCCGTGTTTAGCCCTCCGCTCCCTCATCGCCGCCACCCAGCCATCACCGCTCCACAATCACTGAAATCAGTCCAATCAAGCCAGGGTGAAGCGGTTAAGCAGGGAAGGCTGCATTTAGTGGGTTTTACAGGAGCTGTTGTTGCTAGCACTCAGGGTTTAGTAATCTGAAGACTTCACCTTCAGATTCATTTATTATAAGCGAGTGAAGCTCACAGGCAGACATGCTGTGTCTTTCTAAACTTGCATTTGTATATCCTCCTATATTTAGGAGATGGACTCGGTGAGATGCTAAGAAATCGACATACATTTCAGCATGCGAGTGTTTTATTGATCTCCGCAGCATTGCATTACATGCTGAAAGCAAGCCTGAGCTGTGGTATGTCACAGAGAATGCACTAGTGTTGAGTGTGCGCAAATGTGTGTGTGTGTCCCAGGAATGAGGTGGTGGAGGGGATTATCAAAGTTGTGCAAGCTAATATGGTGAACATTTAAACATCTTAGCTTTGGCACAATTAGAACAGAAACATTTATCTCAAATTAGCGCTGTGCCGCTGTGCAGCCTCACGGAGTTGTGACTTTGCCGTGTGTGGTTTTAAGGCAGTCAGTGTATGTGTTTAGAGCCTGCTGTGTGTTTGTTTGAACTCAGAAGTGATTAAATGCATCAACGAAATCAGCTCCTGTCTGTCCCATTTTCCCGATCAATCCCACTTTGGATACTGCAGCAGCCCTCCAGATATTTCCTACAGCTGGGATCAATAGCGGGTTTGAGTGATTGAAGACTACTAATCCAATTGACTTTTTACCCCTGTTTGACCGAGATCTATTCAGAGGCTCAGGATTGTTTTCCTTTGCTTTCCCTAATTTAAAGTGGGCTAAATGACAGATTGAGACAGACGGTATTAGTGTCTTTGGGCTTAATTGCCATCACAGACCACAGAGTGTACGTATGCTTCGTTTGAATTTGTCATTATACACAGACTCTGCTTTTCAAAGGAAGTGATTGGTATCCATTTAGGTGAGTGCTGTTACAAATCAACTAGCTTTCCTGTGCATTTACCTTGGCACAGCATCCACTGCTGTGAAAAGCGCCGGGCACTTGCTTTGAATTCAAGCCTATCTGAAAGCCTGGGACATGCAACACAACAGTTTCCCAGACTCTATTATGTTCAACAAGCGAATAGCAAGTATGAGCCTTACGTCTGCACTCATTGTGCTTCTCATTTAGATGGATGTGCCATCATTCAAACAGTAGGACCGCCAGGGATTCAAAGGAAGTTCGCAAACACTACATCGACTTCAAGACCTTGGTGGCTCAAAATAACCCCTCTCAACCATATGCCAACAAAAAGAAAAAAAAAAAAAACATATTCACCCTTCGTCTTTGAGTGTTCTTGTTGTCTGAGGATGACCTCCAGTAGAAGGAAATGAGGTGCAGCGGGAGGTTCGAGAATAAAGCCTTTTACTGGTTTAAGATCAGCCACAGGTATTAAGCTTCTCTCAGGGCCCAGCAAAGCTCCGGCAAAAAGCCCGGTCAGGTAGCTCGGAGCACAAACAATGGGGAATCAGATAGAGGGAAATCATTGAGATACACAAGAGGCATGGTAATCTGGGAAAAACATAAAACTGAGGCTTTAATGTTTCTACGGTGTTCAGAGGAAAATTAGCGTCTGAATTTGCTGCTGTTTAATGTCTTAATAAAGGATCTTATTTGGACTTTTTTCTCTTTTTTTTTGTTCTTTCACATAATCATTACTATCTCATCTATATCTGGCTCTATACTCAGTCTGCCACACTAATCCTACCTCTATCCCCTCTCAAACCTTTTGGTACAGGCTGTAGAAGTCTTTTCTTTTTTTCTGATAATTTGTTGGCACAAAATAGACCTTCTCCTTTAGAGTTTTGAGCGCGTCATCAGTCTAATACAATCAAGGCCAGCCACCTGCTGTGGCCACCGCAAACCACTGCCTATTACAACAGAGATTTTCTCTTTATTCACAAAGACAGAGGGCCTCTGTTTTCGGAAGGACTGGCAAGGACAACTCGGCTGACGGAATGTGAGCCTGAAAGACTCATAGGTTTGTTTGACCTTTATATGGAACTAAACTGGATTAAGTAAAACACGCATTTCAAAAAGAAAGACCACAACTAAATCACCAGAGTTTGATTTCAAAGCTTAATTGCCAACATATAGTGTGGGGCTTTCAAGTATTTAAATGAATGTCCATTACATTCAAGTTTTGCCAAGCAAGCACAAAATGTTGGTAAAGCAAATCAAAACTATGTGACTCTTTTTGTATTTTACAGTGTACTCTAATTTTAACTCTGGTTACTGCGGGTAATGGTAGGGATGCATTTAACGTCAACCAGCAATGATAGTTTGCAAGAGCTGAAGAGAGGAGGAACTAAAGCCGACAGCAACTAGGGAGTATAGTGGAGCCCAAGACAGAGAAGGGGTAGTTACAAATGTAACTTGGGTTCTGTGAATGCATTGTCTCTGGCAGTCACTAATAAAAAAATTAAAAAGGATCTAAGAAAAATTTACGACGCTCCAGATAATAAACATAACTTGATGCTCAGAGGCAAGAAGATGAATCAGAAGAATCTTGTTGGTGGCGTGACTTTTTCTTGTTGGAGATCACTGGAGAGAGAGAATGGATTGAGGAACACTGGTTGTGTTTTTTTTATAATTATTCACATTGCTGTAGCGCAAAAGGAAATTACCTGTTAAAACACTGCATAATTGACTGATCTGACTGAACATTTATGTAATTATTTTTTTTATCTCACACATGTTCTGCACGTTATGGTGTTGGTGTTGATGACAACTGAAAGACAAGTTCCTGTGTGTCTTGGTCTATTAAGAGTAATAATAGCTACAACGTAAGCGCAAGATGTTTTAGCGCTGAGGTCTTAAGGGAAATAAGACCGGAATGGTTTTGTGTAAAGCTAAATCAATATGTCCTTTAAATGGCAAAAACACAGACGGCGGAGGTCATGCATGCGGTGTCCATTTGATAGCAGTAAAATAGTCAGAGCATGTTTTATCAGGCAGGTTGTTGTATTTTACTCCATCTGCTGCCTTGACAGTGGCAGATCACTTAATGTGAAATACACAAAGATATATAAAATCACAAAAAATAGCAGAGCCAAGCATGTTTCATGTCTCAGATCGCCCAGTATTAGGGAGCACACTGGAACGCACCCCAATACACTATCAGATTTTAATAGCTATTCTGTTCCTACTGCATTAGCATGGTGAGAAGTATTTTTGTAAAATATCAGTTCGCTCTCTAAAATTGCGAAATGGATGAGGGTCAGACTTTATCGCAGTTTTGTCTGACATTCAGTAAGGAAAGTGGAGGAGAAACAGCCTCGCTTCTTTCTCTTACTCCCCGGTTCAATAAAGCTCCCATTGAGGGAAAGAAAACAGCAGACGCGTCTTTTCTTTTTTCCCTGAGGGGAAAGTACCTCACATTGAGGCTATCACTGAAAGGTCAGGCTGCTCCGAATCTCATGGAAACTCCATTCAGAATACACACTTCCTGTGCCATACTGGGCCAAGTCCAGCTATCCTCTCTGTTACAATAACATTTCCACGACTCTGCAGGGGGATATGAGCTCCAGAGGTGCTGAGAATGTCAGGACAACGCTCTGACCTTTTGATCGTCGTGAATACAGATGGGCATCTAACACTCTGTTGATGTCAGAAATGCAACCTGTGTCTTTCATATTTATGTTGCCCTTTCAGTCTGTCACTGCACTACGTGTGTCCCTCTGTAACATATCCAGTTTTAACATTTTAGGATTTTTTAATGACACAGCACCTTTAAAACTGGAAATAAAAAAAAGCCCTACAAAACAAAGCCACACACTATATACTGTACGTTCAGCATTTAAATCATAAATGCTTTAAACTTTTAGACACTTCATACTTTCTGTCTTGGCCTTGATAGCTTAAGTTAACAATTAAATCCAAGGTCCAAGTTAAGTCCAAGGTCTATCTATCTATCTATCTATCTATCTATCTATCTATCTATCTATCTATCTATCTATCTATCTATCTATCTATCTATCTATCTATCTATCTATCTATCTATCTATCTATCTATCTATCTATCTGTCATGTTAAACTCAGCAATTTGCAGTCATTGTATGCAAGCTCTGTATAAGCATGCCAGTTCTTGCAATTTTGTATTTTGTTAATTTACAGATGCACCAAACTTGTAAGTTGACCTTGTTCTCAGTTCTTTTGGATGTAGGAAGACTGGGAACCATCACAGACTTGGTAGCTGAGAAGCTAAGAAACCAAGGAGGGCTGCAAACCATCGTACAGAGATGGCTTCTCCTCAAGCACTGCTGGTGACTATAGTAATCCCGGACTGTTTTAAGCACGCAAACTTTAAGCACGCAAACTTTAAGTGAGGGTCAACCCAACAACAGAGAGGGTAGAAACACAAATATTGCTTCAATTTCAGCTATCAGCTCACATTTCAATTTGAAGACAACTGCACTTGTTTGAGGGCGGCACAGTGGCGAGGTGGTTAGCACTGATGCCTGGCGACCTGTCCAGGGTGTACCCCTGCCTCTCGCCCGATGACAGCAGACCCCCGTGACCCCCAACAGGACTAACAGGACTAAACGGGTTTAGAAAATGACTGACTGACTGCACTTGTTTGTTCAAACGAAAAGTGACAAAAATTGTTGTGCAGAGAACCAGAAATGGTGCTTACTCTCCTATTCCCGCTGACATTTCACGAGAGATATCAGTGTGAATGGTGACCTTCTGGTCTCTGAAAGTTACAGAGAAGGTTCCCAAATAGGAGAGGGGTTTCTCCAGCTTTTCAGCCATTTGGCAAACACGTCTGATGGAGTGTACTGGCAACTCTACTTCAGGGCCCATATTCCTAAAAAGAGATTCCCCTCAGAGAGCTCCTAACTTAGCCTAAAATTTCCCAGCAAGGAGTCTTAGCTGAGGAGTGACTCCAGAACCTTCTCAGCAAGGAATGCACAGAAACTCTTATCTAAATGAGGAGATGTGTTTGACCCTGTTGCTAGGTATGAGTCACCATTTCAAAAGCCGTGACTGGTTGATCCTAAAAGATAGATAAAAATACACTTTGGTGATAGTGGGCATAGAATGAGCCGTCAAATTAGAAGACTTAATCATAGAATCTCATCTCTATGAAGACTGTGTAAAAGATCCTACAAAATGTGTGAAAACTCAGGCCGACTTGCACAGTATTCACAGGCTGATAGTTATATTTATTTGCTTACATTCATTTACCATGCTGGTCATTTTTGCACGTCATCCATTTGGTATTAATAAGGGGCAAAACGACTCAGCTTTCACGACTTTCTGTCATTGCTAACCGGCCTATAAGAAGCAGTGTTGGTTGGTATTCAAATCTTCCACAAACCGAACAGCAATGGAGAAGAAAAGAAGAACGAAACCCGAATGGACAGAGGAACAGTGTGTGCTTCTGGCTTAATTGGTCAATGACAATAAAAGTGTTTTGAGAGGTAGATTTGGCCCCAGTGTGACACTACAAGCCAAGAGGCAGGCATGGGAAAATATAGCACAACAGATAAATGCCTCCTTTCTGACATTTAGAGAACATCATGATTCCAAGAAAATTGTTAGGATTTGGCCGCTAGGAACAACTCTTTGTCCTAAGAATCTCAACGAATACGGCCCTTGGCCTTGTGCACTACTGTAGCAAGTAAGTTATACCCCCCTGAACTCACATACTCGAGTTTCCTGCAACCACGCACTCTAACACAAAGTTTATCATGATACAAGTGTAAGCTAGTACTCAGATAAAAAGGTTGGCAGTAAAAAGAAAAACCCTTCAATGAATAGCGCATTGTTGATCATTTCGCCATTGATCCTGTAGTGGCTATTTGATTGCACCGGAGAATAAAGCTGATCATAAAACGGTGTATAAAAAATGTCGTAAGTGTTTTTACGGTTTTACGACGCCATTGCACAATAACTCTCTGAGACATTATCCACAAAATACACTTTATCCTTCAAAACCCAGCACTAACTGCAGTTTTGTGGCTTCGTGGAAGCTTCGCCATTGTGAGTCTTGAACCACACTCGTACCTCCCGGAGAAAAACAAGGACCACTGTCACTGAGACACATATTTGCACACACACACTAAGCAACACAATGAATAGCCGGGGCAGCGCCGCCAAGAACAGCCCGCTGCGTCTTGCAAACCTCGTGCAACATTATGCAGGCATTTTGCGTTTGTTGTTGGCTGACAGTGACGGGACATGGTTTACACACAGCGAGGAGATGAGCACAAGGTGGAGAAAATTAGGATTTGGATAATGTGAAGAAAAAGGAAAATGCCAAAATAAGGACACTAATGAGAGAAGCGGAGAGGAGAGGAAAGGGGAGAAGGGGAGAGAAAATGGGGCCTTTGACAGGTCTACAGGAGTCTGTTGAAATGAGAAGAAGAAACCGATGGAGAGGAGGAGGCGAACTAAGAAGGGGGAGGCATGAGTTGCAAAGTCAGCAGTCAGGAGTCAGGTGTACTGTATGTGTAGGAGTTGCTAGTGAGCGGCAGAGTGCTGGCGAAATAGACAAGTTAGATAATGTGTGTACTCATGTGTGTGTGTGCATTGTCTACTATTCGCTATGAGTAAAGATCCTGGGCAGAATAGGTTCATATATCATTCTCCTAATGGTGTTGGCCCTGAGTCAAATCTTTGAGATATCTCTTTCTCTCTCATTTTGACTTAACGACTTCGGGATCTGTCTCCATTTAGCTCTATTTTAGCCCGCCTGTCATAACTGTTGAGATTTACTGCCGAGCGATTCCTCCACTCCCACTGCATTTAGCAACCCAAACATGTCTCTGGCGGGCAGGCGCCTGGATTAATAGTGAGATTTCAGTGTTTTCAAGCCATCAGGATGTTTATATCCTTTTCAGGTCCCAACACTAGGATTTGCTCTTGCAGGACACGCTCTCCTCGTTAAGTCAGTCTGCGCTAAACCTATAAAACCTTCTAATATAAATGTTGATTTTTGTGAGATGGTATCTGTTAAAGAGGTCATGTAAAGAGCGTAGAGGGAGAAAAAAACATGTTTAGCAAAAAGAGCATGTCAAGAGATAAGAATGTTTTTCAGTCAAATGGTGGTTACAGTGATTAATTCAAATATTTGCATGAAACTGAAGATGTGGGCATATGCATGAATAACATTCAGAATGAAAGGTACAGACATCAGAGCGAGAGTAAAGCAGTTTAACAGGAATGGGAAAAGTGCCATACCCCAAAGAGAAAATGCAGTCGCTGAGCATTTGGTGAAACTTTAAATTAAATTTTAAATTTAACTGAGTAAAACTGGAGCAAAACTCTGCTCAGTTAAAAGTAATAACTTCCAAATTTAAAATATTAAACAATATGAGAAACTAGTTTTTCAAAGTCCTAAACGCAGGAAACACTTTTGATTGAAGCAGTTTCACTTCGGTTTACTTCTTCAGTTAAATTAATTTCAGAAAGTTGGTTTCCAACCATGGACTATTTTTCACTAAATAAATCTGAATGTTAAGTGGAAATTACCCAATACATCTTGCCAAAATCTAAGCTGACATGTTTACATTGATGGTTTTGTCCAAAGAAAAGAATTTTTTAAAATATTCTTTGTGAAATTTCCCAAAACAGGTTACTTTTCTGTTGAAAGTTGCCATCTATGCACTTTATCCTTAATTTTAAATTGAGTGATAGTTTAGTAGTTCCTCATATTTTTGCATACCTGAAATCAAAGATTTACCACTACAATGATTGGAAACTGGGAAAAAAGACTGTTACAGCGAAGACACAGTTAGCTTAGCATAAACAAATATGGCAGCTTGAAAGCTTAGCATAAAAAAATGTAATTAAAAGAGTTATATGTGAACAACAAACACACTAGCATGTATGCATGCTACAGAAGATACAGCCAGCTAGCTTAATGTAGCTTAGCACACAAACTACAAAAAGAGCTTGACTCACATTATTAATATCTGCACACGAGCTACTCCAAAATGTTGTAAATAACAAGTTAGAAATATGTTGTTGTTTTGTAAGAGGTTAAGAATAGATTTTATTGTTTTTTTCTGTTGCCTTTTTCTCTCCAGACCGTTGTACAATGACCCTCCCATAAAACCACCAAGTTTGTTTATGCTTAGCTAAGCTAATTATCTGACGTTGGTAACGTCATCTAACTCTCCGCAAGGTGGCAAATATACTGCATTTCCCACCATGCGAAAGCATTGCTAAGAGACGCACTGGTCTCTAGTGGTGGTAGTGTAACTAAACAAATGAACCGACAGGCCAAAGAGCATTTCAGGCAATCAGGGTAAAAGTTAACAAACAGATTTCTCATAGATGACTGGTATTCAGCGAGGGTCAGGGAGGGTGCTATATCTGGACGAGCAGTGAACCCCATGCTGGGGAGGCCTGGCAGTCAACAGAGCCGCACTCTAAAATAAACACACCCTTGTACCAAAATGATCCAAACAGGAACACTAATCCATCCAAGCCAGCCTTCATTAAAGTGGTCCACCCAAACTCTAATTATAGGATTACAGGGCAGCCAGCAGGACACAGCAAGAACCTCTGGTTGGATGCAGTTGCTCCAAAACACACTGATCACTGTACCTAGTGACCCAGGTACCCACCCACAAGCACACGCACACACTTCTGCGCTAACCTCAAACACTCATTTACACAGTGCCCATTTTTGTCCTCCTCTCCACAGGGCTCTGTGCACACTTCTCAGAGTCTGAACTAACACACACAAGCCAAACAAGACGTACACCTGGGTAAGTATAGTGCTGACCGTGTGCCTCCTAAACAGACATAAAAATAACCCCAAGGTAGAGTGGCAAGGAGAGTCAGTTCCACAGTCTGATAGCAGGGGGAGGCAGACAGGGTCAGGAGAACTCTCAATAACATCTTATTATAGCCACAGACAGTCTGGGCTTTTAAGATGTTTTAAGAGATGACCCTGGAGAGGCTGCATCACCACTTAAGAGTCTTGATTTAAGGGGAAAAAAGGCATCCGTCCCGTCCTCCCTTCCAGAGTTTTACTATATGCAGCTTGTTGTAGCTGCTTCCTTCATTTTCATTCATTCATCCCTGAGGGGTAAGATGGCATGAATGAGTTTGATGTTTGCTGATATGACTCAAGTTGAGTAGAAGTCAAACTCTCTTTGATTTGAATGGCTTCTTCTGTGACAGCATATCTGCAGGGCAACACATTCTCAGTTTAATGAACTGGATTTTTTTCTTTCTTTTGAACATCCATAGCTGACAATGGAGGAATTCTGAGGACTTTTATTGTGAAATTTGACCATGAAATTTGGTTCGGACCCTCGGGATGAATTATGGCGATACCTTTGGTTTTCATCCGTCATCATGTCTCTTTCAGTGTGTGCAGTGCTTTGGTTCCCATTTCCATCAGCTGCACTTTGTGGTCTGTGCTAACCTGCTAGTGTGCTAACAAAATAGCCTCACAGAGCAGCTAGCATGGCTGTAGTTTCTCAGTCCTGTTAATAGTTTCTTCTTTTTATTTTTATTTTATTTTTTATTTCTATTATATGATTTTCTGAAGTTAAAATTTAAAACATACTTTTTACTTTCTTAATATGTGCGATTAGCATGCTAACGTGTAAAGATATGACAAATCCTCAAAGAACTGTTAGCATAGCTATTGTTTTTCATTCCAGTGAATAGTTTCTTCATTCTGTGATGGTTTATATTTGCCATAGTGACACAATGAAAGCAAAACATTAGTTGAAAACAATTTCGTGAAATTTGATTTTGATTTATTTTGATTTATGATGTGGTGCATTCCCATTTCTTTGTGTATAACAGATTAGCACGCTAACATGCAAAAAGTAGTTTTTAACGATGGTTGAAATTTGCAACACTGAGGAGGAAAGAAAATATTGGTTGAAAACACAGATTGTCTGATTTGTGGTACTTCTCATTTTTTTTCTTCATAACATACACATTGCCATGTCTTAAAATATGAGCTACAGGTAGCTTTAGTTATCTCTTGATTATGCTAATGGGAACAAAACTGCTCACTTTAATTTACCATTTTGTCTTAATTATTCATGGGGGGATATATTTTGTAGATACACTAATACTTGTGTCGAGCCAGTGATCTGTAAAGAGCTGCCAAGATGTTTTTTTTTTTTTAAGCCCCCGGGCATCATCTTAAGGAACAATGAATTCCCTCTGAATATCGTATTCCTTCCAAATGAGATGCCAATTATTTTTATCAACAACTTCCATCCCTCTGTAAGTAAGAACAAAGTGATGATCACAAAAGCAACGCACATCTCCCTCATACACGGCTAATATGCAATCAAGCAGAATGTCAAGCTTGCTTTGTGCTGACAGCCGCAAGTGATAATTGTGTAAACAAAACGTGCATCATTCATTCAAATATTATAAGGAAATGGATGAAAAGGGTTACAAAAGAATACAAACAGTACCAAGAAAGGCGGCGTATTGAAACTGAGAGAAAAGCTGCTTTGCTATTCAGAAACACATTTCTGATTTCAAGATTTCCTCCGGCCCCCTGTGAGAAGCGACTATTATGCCAGTTTAAATGTGTCTGCGTTTACACATCTGGCTCCCAAGTGAAGAAGGGCTGAAACGCGAAGGAGGAGGAGGGCCGAGGAGCTGGAGGAGCTGCGAGAATGGCGTGAGGCTTATTGGGGCCAACAGAGGGCATTGTTATCTGTAATATCCATTCAAATGTGCCGTATCAGATCCAGCGAGTGCGACGCTGCTCGGGGATGGAAATTAGTCTTGTTCGCCACTCAGCCCTGGTCACACCAAGGGCAGATTCAGACAAATGAATTTACGCAGACAATACATATGGAACGCTGATGATACAGAGGGCAGCATAAATTGCAGAAAGAGTGGAGGGATGCGAAGCACGCACCGAGGCCTTCCGACCTGCTCTCGCGTTCTCCCTTATAGTATAAACATGTCAGCATTTTACTTCCATGCAGCTTCAGGCCGACTTTCAGATTTCATTTTAAATATGGTACATTAAAATCCTTTCTTAGGTTGGCCGCTGCTGCCATCGTTACGCCAAACGCTTTTGAACAACTGACGTGATAACAAATCTTACTTGCTGCACATTGTCACTTCCAGTTACAGGCAGGGGTGCATCAAATTAAAGAGACAGCTCACCCCCAAAATCAAATATATATGTGGTTTTTACTTTCGCCTGTAGGGCAGTTTATGCATCTGGGTTGTTTTGACGCGAGTTGCATCCAATATTTTGGCCTTCTCTCAAATTTAATCGAACTAGATGACTCTCGGCTTGTTGAGCTCGCAGTAAAAGAAAGAAAGGAGCATATATCCATCTTCTGTCCAGCCACACCTGCCTCGACTGCCAGCCGGTTCCAGTACATAGAAGGAGAAACAGATGGATACAGAGAGGCCAGCAATGACGGCTCCTCCTCATGGTAGATGGACGCCTCTCTCTGCACAGTGATAAGGTTTGTGGGTGTAGTTAGGCACACAGGAAATAGTTCCTTCATGAAACCTCTCGCCACAAGATCTGCAACTTCATTTCTGGGAAGATACTCGCACCAAAGCAATCTAAATGAGTAAACAGCACTGCAGGGATAAAAGAAAGAGCTGTGCCTGTAATTTGAGACACTCCTGCCTGTAACACAAAGTTATTATTAAAACAATTCCAACCCAGATTAATCCAACCAAAGTTTGTTCATTTTATTTATTTATTTTTACATTTAATGAGGTTTATGGTATGATATCATCTAATATGATATAAAATATGATTTACACTTGAGTCAACTCTCACCTGAAACTATTTGCTAGACTTTGTACAAACCTCACCCTTCACTGTGCAGATAGGAGCAGGGGCTGTGCTATCTCACTATCCCCCTGTGCTATCTCACTGAGAGACACTGTGAAGTGTAGAGGACATAAATCTTTTGTATTTACGACTCGCGCTGTAGTCAGCTATCTGTTAGGATGCCCTGCCCTCCTCCTCCTCTGATGTGCAAGGTCTAGGGACTTATGATACCTTTGCAACATGGGATATGGAGGGAGGATGGTGTTTCTCAATCAGTCTGTTATGTCACGGGTTGTGACTGAGAAGATCTCCTTGCTCGTAGAACATGTGAGTGACAAAGGCTGAAACGAGACAGAGGATCCTTTTGTCTGTGGATGTGTTGTTTCCTGAGCTGTGCTTTGTCATGATAGCTTGCGTTTCTGCCCGGCAATGGAGTAAGATCATTAATTTGGTGTTGCAAATTGTCATCGCGCAACAGTCCGCTCCTATTACCACAAGTGAAGCACTAATTTCTTTTGACAGCACGTAAAATAAGTTTAAAAAAACAAAATGTGTTGACGCGTCAGCCGAGCAGCTCCCGAGTGAGAGAATCAAGGGGTCCTCTTGATTGCTCTCGAAAAGGCTCAGCAACAATTGCAAAAGACAGGCCCTGAGAAGAAGCACTGACCCATCGACTGCTGTGATCCATGTCTGACTGACATCAATACACATTCATCTCTGCTTGTTTCACCTCAGGCTACTGGGCCACGGGCTACAGTGGCTGGCACAAAATCTGGTCAGACAACAAGCATCACTTTGTCTCCCACGCTCGCGCTATCGTTGACATCAAACACCAGAGGAGGTGATCTGATGGACCTTTCGCTTTGTTGCGAACCAGTCACTGTTAAAGGGCCCCGAAATGTCAGCGGCCACTGTGTAAACCCTTCATTACGCACTAATTTAAAGGGAATGCTCTCCAAAACACGACAGTCTTACCCTTATGTCTGACACCACACGGAGGAGAGCGCTCTATAAATGCATTGTTGGTGATTTGACACCTGATGCTTCCTTCCTGCTTTTCATCTCCTCCTCATCTCCCCAGTGTGCCGGCACACACAGAAACACACACAGCATCGGATTAGCAAAGATCTCTACGCTGCTGTTTTAATTTTGCTTCTAAAGCAGCTTCATTAACATTCACAACTAATGTTTTTTTCCTCTGGGTAAATCCCTCCATAGAGACCAGCTTAAGCCATCTCCACTTTTCTTGTATGAGTCGATTCTGTGTTGGTACGACTGCCATCTCCCTCTCTCTCTCTCACGCTCCCCCCCTCTCTCTCTATCTGGGCTCTTTTAATTAAAAACTAATCTTGGGAGGTAATCGCAGACAGCATGATCAGTAACTCATGCACATATAGGAGGACTACATATATGAAATTCAAGTTTTTTATTACCTTTTCTCTGCTGTCTGTTTACAGCCACTGTAGAAGCAGAGATACAGCCCTAATGCTCTGCCAATTAGCCATAAAAAAGAAGCATTAGTCCCCTGACTGGATAGTGGAGAGCTCTGTATTTGGCTCTCATGCACTATGGAGTAAGTGTATATAGTAAGTCTGTGGGGTCAAGGCAGCAGAAAAGGGGAGTCATTTCATTTCTCGATGCAGCAGAAGTCGCCTCTGCTTTTGGAGAGCAGCGCAGGAAGGTGCTCTGTGGTTTTCATTTCATGCAGCCTTTAAACATTATTGAAGATGCGATTGCTGCTGAGTGGCAGCAGTGCAGGATGGAACTGGATCCTCAGACTGATGAGCGGTCTAATAGGCCTGTCTAATGTATCATCGATGGATTGACTGCCGTCTCAGAGGAGACATTTCAGAGGGATTCCAGCAGATGGATTTCAGAAAAGAAAAAAAAACATCCCGCTCCTGGTCGCTGTCGTGTGTGAACCAGGCAGAACATTGGTTTGTAGAAAGACGCCCTCTTCTTGCGCAGGCGGGATGTGCAAGGAAGGGGGGATTTATTCCAAGAGGAATACAGACGAGGAGTTATATGCTTCACATGGTCGCAGTGTCTCACTATTCCCCTCTCTCTCTCTTTCCCTCTCTCTTCCTCTCTCTCTCTCACTCCTCAGCCAATCTGCGCACGGTGACGCTGCGCAAAGGCAGGATCTAGTCTTGGCTTCATCATCATATTTAACACACCCACCCAGATTCACACATGCTACAAGAGGTTCGTTCTCTTATCCCGCTGCACTCCCGGAGGTTGGTTTCTGTCTCTTGCAACCTGTGCACATTTCTCCGCTGGCTCGCCTCATGTGATAATCGGGACTCGATGTGGCCGAATAACGCATCCTGGGTCGCCGGGGTGAATCAGAGCACGCACTACTTTCCGGGGACTTTCCCGAAAAACACTTAGAGCTGCACTTCTCATATTTCTAGTTTTTCTGCTTCGCTCTCTCTCTCTCTCTCTCTCGCTCTCTCTCTCTCTCTGTCTATCTCGGCGTCCCAGCTTCTCTTCCCCTCCACAGGAACGAGGTTTGACGGCGAGACCGATGCGCGCAGTCGGACCTCTTGGGCACGCACGTTTGACGGATCATTTTCGCCGTGGATCCTCCTCACTTCTCCGCCAGTCGGTGTCAATTCAGAACGATCCTGTGGCCGACTGGACAGGGGGAGAGGTCCAGTGCGAAGAGGATGAGGCTTGCGCAAATCGACCGCTGGTCTGAGCCGTCTCGACCTGTTTTACCTGGACTCCTGCGGATGATTTTGCGCTTCTGAAACCTCGCCTAGAGACACCCGCGACTCAAGCAGGACTCTGATGTTGAAAATACAAAGGTTGAACGCTGAATCCTTTACTCAAGACGGCAAGTGAAGATGGGTCGTACCTGTTTAATGTATATTTCATTAGGTTGGCGTCCAGTCTAATAAACATCATCAGCGATGTAGTCAGTCTGTTCATCTGCGTGCTGATCATTTGCAGTAAATACTCACATCTGCTCAAAAGGGAGACCATGAAGATGATACTCCTTCGCAAATTCCGCTTTTTGATCCTCATGGTGTTCCTCATCGCGTGCTCCATGCACATAATGATAGACTTGTTACCGAAGCTGGAGAGGCACGGCAACAGCGGCTGCTCCTGCTCGCACACGCCGAGCGAGGAGCCTCAGAGCTGGGGGAAGCAGGGCTGGCCTAACAAGCACACTCTGCGGATCCTCCAGGACTTCAGCAACGAGCCCAGCTCAAATGTTTCCTCCCACTCCCTGGAAAGGATCCCGATCACGGGCGACAAAACGCAGGCTTTCAAGAGGCTCCAAGAGCATCAGGGGCTGCGTGGTGACAGGAAGAGACAATTCATGCAGGACTCCACAGTGACCAAGAACATGCCCATCAAGGGTTCAAGGTTGTCTGCTCTCTACGACCACCCCTTATATAAAAGACCCCTGCCACCTCTGACAGATGAGGACACTTTGTTCAACGTCAACACGGACATCAGATTTGACCCCAAGGCAGCAGAGGATCAGACATGGTAAAGTGTTTTGCTCCTTGAGTCATCTTTGAAAGCATGTCACCATCACCTCTAATACAACACAATCAATAAAGAAGTATTTTAGAACCAGTTTACACACCCAAACTCCACAGCCGAGGCCTCGCAGTCTTGTGCAATCACATTAATCTAATTTTGAAGCTGTGCTCACGGGCTCTTACACAACACCTGTCACTCTTTACACAAAAATGTGAAAATCCCCTCCGTGCCTCTCTTTTCCCCTCCAGGGCCGGGGAAGGCAACATAGATGAGTTCGGCCCCACTGGGGGGCTGACGGCTGATTCCTACCCCAACTGGCTCCGCTTCCACATTGGGATTAATCGATACGAGCTGTACTCCAGACACAACCCTGTCATCGATGCTCTCTTGAAGGACCTGGTTACCCAGAGGATCACCAGCGTTGGTGAGTCATAAAAATTGACGCGGGGAGTGGGTGGAGGGGTGACTTGGAGGCGGCTGCAATCAGCAGGAGGGCTTCAGTGCACAGACGGAGGGTCAAAATTTGCGTTTTACTCCGAGGATACCGAGCTGCTGTTGCAGAAAACCGTTAGCACTTCTTATAGGCTGACGCAAGTCATCAAGGCACACATGGAGGATCAGATTTGAGTGCACGGTAGTATTTTACACAAGCTGAATGTCACCTTTCTTGTGTAATTGGTGCCTGATTAAACAATCTTCTAGTGGGTCCAGTGTCTTGATTAAGGACACTTTGACTGGCCCGTGTCTCCTGATAGAAACAGACGTCGGTTGTGCTCATAGATTTAACCTGTGCCATTCGGCCGTTCAGTAAATATGTCTCTGGTGTGCCATACAGAGAGGTCAAAGTTCAGGTTAAGAGGTCGGAGAAGCAATGTTCACAACTTCAGCTCACAACACTAACTGTCAAACAAAACACATTTTTTATTTCTGTTTAGGATGAAGTAAAACTGATGACAGGATCCATATATTGTATGGAGCGTGTGTTGACTTATTTATAAATGTTTTTCTTGTTTAAACACGAAGCTTGATCCCAAACAACCGCTTCATGACAATAATACACATTTTACTTTTTTACATTTTAGATTTTTACTTTTACTTTTTTTTTAAGTTGTAAAGTAATGATAATGGGCTCTTTGTGTAATAATATAATTATTATATTATTAATCCCAGCAATCAAAATTATGTATAAGGCTTCATGAGGCTTCTGTCTCAGATCTATGGCTGTGCAACTGAATAGCACTGTTAGCCTGGTTGGAGCTGAAATTACATTAACAGGTCATCATTGTTTAGTCACTCCTTTTGAGCTGAATGCTCTGTGAGTCCATGTTAAGAGGGCCGCCATGGCAGCATCGCTACGTTTTCGTCATTGTAAACTAGCAAATAATCGCAAACCACGCGCTCAAACAACCAGTCGTAGACGGCCTGTGTGGAACGTGTCCCTCCAACATTCTTGCATGGGTTAAACCGGTTTGAAAGAGTCGCAGGAAGCGCTGCTAACTGACTGACAAGTGTGCTCCTCTCTGCCGCACACACACACACACACAGCTATGCATGAAGGTGGAAGTCGGCTGCAGGCTATCATAGAGCGCCGTTGAATGTGATCATCCTGCACACTCCTGCCTTACAAGGCTGAAGGAATAATAAAACGCCACAATCTTCTCTCGTGTATGTCCACGAGGCGTCACGGCGGAATACATCAAGTCCGAGAGAACACCTGGTTTCCATGCAAATCACACGGCTACGCTGATGTTCGAACGGAATCAAGCACTGTGGCTTTTCTTTATTTGACTGACAGGCGTGAATCCAGCGTTCTATAGAAAGCTGTAAAAACCTGAGAAACAGTGAAGCAGATACCTGATAGAGGTGATAATCCATGCTGGGGCTGTTATATCAAATCCATTCCTGGATTCCTTTTTTTTTTTTTGGAGGGGGGCTTGTCTTCCTTTTTGGCTCAGTTCAGCTCCTACATTCCAGGAGAGCTTGTCGACTCAAGGTCGTCCATCTTGCGGTAAAAACAGCTTTTAGATGTCAGGTTTATCTGCCAGTGACAAAAATGGAACCGGCCTATAGCAAAGATTAAATACGTATCAGGGAGTAGGATTAACCGTTTATAAAACTAACAACGCTGCTTAGTAACTACTGGAAGAAAACATTCATTCTTCTCCCTCTTTTTGGTCAACATGATCTCTAATTTTGCTCAAAACTCTCCCTCTCGCTTTCTGCCTGTCAGCCTGGGTGGATAGAGGAAGCAGTTCTCAGCATATCTTGCCAGCTAAATACATGGTGGCTCAGTAATTATAGAGTCTTAACACAGGCCTGCAGGGCAGAATACCAATGGAAGCTGAAGAACTGCAGTGGTCTATTATTTAAAGTTAAGGATAGGAGTTCTTGGATGTATTTTACACCATAAAACCTTTTGAGCAACACGCATCGATGAAGATATCGTGTGCAGAAACAAGATAGATTAAGTCTGCAAGTTTGATGGTTCCACTGCACAACCCAAATAGAGACGGAGCTAAACATTTTTGCACCGTGAAGTCTCATTGAATACGGTTTGTTGGTTGCATGTGGAGGCTGAAATGGAACATTATTTTCATAGTGGCTCTGCATGCATGAGTTCCTTGCAATTACAGTTAGAGTTCGCACAGCAGCAGGTGAGGTCAGGCAAACATTGATCTGTTCACTTCTAATTTTTTCTCAGTAAACTGTTTGCTTGTCCTCGCGATTCCCATATGTAAAAATAAATGAAAACATTGATTGAGAAGGTTGTTCCGTTGCAAAACGCCACCAAAACACAGCTCCCGATCAATCGGGGTAGAAATAACACGCACAGTGGTTGTTGTGCCTATTTTTTTTTTTTTGGGGGGGGGGGGGGTCTGAGTATTTTAGCCCTGCCTGTAGCACCGAGCCCAGTCCCATGAGTGCCTTTAGACTGCATTATCGTTTCAAAAATGGAGAAAACATGAAGGATAGGAGCATGAATAAAAACACAAAGAAACAGAGACAGAGACAGACCCTCCAGAGAATACAGGCAGAGAGTAAACAGCAGAGGAACAGAGAGCGTTGGGCGAGCACTGGCTGTCCTTCACCCCCTCACTGTTCCTTCCCATCAAACAAACACTGTGACATCAGCTCTCAGTCTTTTCAGAGCTGAAACACACAAGCACACACAACGAAACACGTATACAGTGAGCCTGCATACGCAACTGTGAACTTCACTTTCATTGCAAAATAAATGTTTGATGTTTCAGGCTTCCACTTAGCTGTGAAATATTTATGAAAATGTAAATGAATTGGTGATTGTATATGTATATTTATATGCAACGATCAGGCATAACATTATGGACACCTGCCTAATATTGCTGCATCCTGCTGGGGATGGCTGCTGCCATCAAGGAGTGTTATTGCTACTGGGTGTGGGTGCCTGGTCTGGTCTAGGCGGGTGCTACATGTCAAGTAACAGCCACGTGAATGTCAGGTCCAAACGTTTCCCAGCAGAACACTGAATTGTCACAAGATAGTCAATGTTATTTACTTACTCTTGTCAGTGGTCGTAATATTATGCCTGATTGGCACAACATTAAATGGACTAATGGTCCAAGGTCTCCTTTCTCAGCGATGTTAATTGATTACATTATCATCGAAAAAGTGACAGTTTTTAATAATGATAAATGCAAGTGCATTTCATACAAACCTAGTCTGCCACAGAAAGATTAGGATTGTTTAATCAGATAAGCTATGTCTGTACTCATGCAAGGGAGTTCCATTTTGTAAAAAAGTGCATGAGAAATCTTGCATGTATTAAAATGAAATGTAACGCCTTTTAAAAAGAGAATAATTTGTTACGAGGAGTATGGATGATAAACCAAGTGCCATGGGACCAGTAGTTGTCTACTTGAATTACACACATATGAAATGACACCATATGGCACCATGGCTGATACACACTGATACACAGTAAAGGATTCTGAGCAAATATTAGATGAATGTGGATTTTCTTACCTTTTGTTTTATTGAACAAACAACGGGCAAAGACAGTCTGTTAATACAGAGCTAGAATAGTGAGCGACAGGAGAAGTCATCTTTTGACCTTTATGTTGAATTTAAAAGCAGCAAAACAAAAAAGCTATTTAGAAAGGTTGAAAATATAAAAGTTAAGCAATGAAAATTAGAATGCGTGAATTCTGCTAAAATAATAGTGCTGCTGATGAATGTCATGTCTCCTTTGAATGAATGTTCACTGAACAACAGCACGGAAATCAAGCAAATCACACAAAAGCATCTACTTAAGCAAAATATTTAGTGTTCCTCTTAACTTACTTGCCAATTCATTAAGTACACAAAGGAAAACAAATCCATTCTAATATAACAGATTAAGGAATTTTGTCCTTTTACAGTTTTACAGTTTTTCTGCTTGTGTTATTTATATTTCACTGAGCGTCTAAGTCCTGCTACTTCCAATAGACCACCAGGCAAATATTCACAAATTTATAATCATATGTGTCATTCACGATACGTTTTAGTATCATAAATGACACATATGATGATAAATTTGAAAGCCAAGACAGTTGCAGTATGCAGTAAAAGTGCTGAAGTATAAAGACTGAACACCCAAAGTAAGAAATACGATGTCAGCTTAACTTTCTGTGTGTATAACATACAGCGTCTTTAAATATTTTAAATATGTTGGTGTTGGTGTGTGGTATATTATACAAGACGAGAGATGTAGTTCATTGAATGGTTTCATTCTGAACTAAATAGTACTTTGGTATCTTGACGACGAACTGCGACTTCCACTCAACACTGTCTTTTACATTGATACATTTTGATTAGCATAATTCAAATGGGCTCAAAAGCTTATTTATCTCCTGTCACTGACTGCCGCAAATTTACTTTCCAAAATAAGATCCCGTGGTGTTATAGAGAGACCTTGCCTCTCTATAACATCAGTTTAATAGAATCCAATGAAATAAATAAGATGAAATGTAAATTCTAATAATATATTTGGTTTTGTTTCTTATGAAATTGAAGAGTATCTACATAGACTGGTTGCAGAATACTTAATATCAATCTGAGTCAGTCCCCACACAGAATAAGTTGGCTATACCTCTAAGTTATTCAGCTATGAAGACTGTACACAAGTGTCTTTGTAATTTTAAGGACAAACGTCTCTGTGAACATTTTTATGTTGACTTAAATTTAAATTGTCTTGGAGCAGAACCGCTCCGGAGGTAAAAAACAGCATCAGTTACAGTTTTCAAACGCTGATAAGATGAATTGCAGTTGTGGTGGATAGATACACATTAAAATTTACTATAAAAATAAATGCAGAGACTTATTGACTATGATATTGCAGCTTACTTAATTAGCCTAAATGCTATAGTAAGGCTAGTTTGAGTTTTAATCCTAAACTAGGCTACCTAGCAATCACTGCTAGCTAATAATAAGTCGACTAGCATCAAATTTGTGCTTAATTTCAACTAAACTCCATTCAGTTTTTTATCAGAGAGTGAAAGACTCATTATAGTAGTAGCTGCTGTCATTTAATGTAAAATGAATGGTTGTTTGTTTGTCTCCAACAGCAATGAAGTCTGGAGGCACGCAGCTGAAGCTCATCATGACCTTCCAGAACTACGGCCAGGCATTGTTCAAACCCATGAAGTAAGTTATTCTGGTTTTCCTCAAAAATGCTTTGTGTGTCTGGTGCTAAACGTTTCCTTTTCGTTCCTTTTTGGTTTAAAGTCGTATCTCTCCTGCTCTACCACGCTGGGTGTAGATTCCTCCTCTGTTTAAGAAGAAAAGCTATCTCTTTCGTATCACATTAAAGCTTCAGTGCCATTTCAGCATAAAACACCAACTATGCAGCTCTTTACCTCGACTGACTTCCTTTTCCGCATCCCATCACCTGCTCATTCTCCTCACAACATCAATCTCGTTTCCTCATTCTCCTCTCTGGCGAGATCAAATTGCTTTCATTTCAGCGCAACCTTGATATTCGATTGAAGGCCAACATCACTCTGCTGTGTCAGAGCCAAATGTTGAATAGGCATTTCACCTCGGAGGGCTTTCAGGTGACACATCATTCTTCAGAGGCCATATTGGAGGTCTGCAGCCCTCAGGCCACACTGGCTGTGCCATTTTATCACAGATTTGTTTGATCAGTTTGGATGTGGCATCATCTGGTCAGTGTTGTTGAATGATGAATAATGCATGAAATTTGCATGCTTGTTAACAGAAGTGGTTGAACCAGCTGATTGTGACACGTTTAGCCGCCATTGGTGACGTTGACTGGCTAATCTTTTGGTCGGTACATGACTTTGATGGCGTTGCAAGCTGAATAGATCGCGATAAAACATTGTACAGGCATCAATGGCGCCCAGAATAGCAATTGTATAAACTTTGGTTTAGCACTAATTTATCATTCCGTGGCACCACTAGAGAATATTTTTCACTTACTTGTGGAATATCTCCACATGTACTAATTGAATTGGCACAAAATTTGGTAAAGACCTTCATGTGACCCCATGGGTTTATGCCATCATTAGGTTAGCTTTAATTTGCCCATTTTAATTTAGTTTATAGTGAAGCAGGCTCTCAAGTACCCAACCTGTTAACCAAGTGGCCTCATATTATTATTTTTCCTTAGCTACCTCTCTATAATGGTGCCAAGACATAATTGCTTGGAGCTTCATGATTCAGCCGCTAAGCCTTTGTTCCTTGCCTCATTTCTTTCTAATCCTATTCCAGATGTGAATAAGTAATACAATTTATCATTATATCGTGCATAGAAAGGGCAAGAAGTAGCGAAATCAACACTTTTCAGTCTGATCTTACTCTTCTACAGCCTGTAATACACCTTAGCGTGACTTGTGGTGGAGATAAGGTACTGGCTGGTAAAAGCCACTGTGCGATATTTCAAGAATTCACATCACAGTTTGATTCACATTTTCTTTGTCCACACTGTCATATTTAGATGATAACGCATCCTGAGAGAAGTGCTCTTTGCTCCTAATCCCACCCCGATTGGTGGATTTAAATGTCACTGTCCTTTGTTATGGTGATTGTAATTTAATTGTGGGTTAATGGTTCTTTATACACAGGCTGTTTGCTGGCCCCTGCATGTCAGAATGGAGAGTGGGGTTAAGCCTGTGGATGATAGGTAGGAGGGAGGGAGGAAAAGCTATTCAGAGAGTGTTGTAATTACTGTTTCAATCGCAACACACTAAGTCAGGCCAAACGCAACAAGCCTGAAATCATCCTGACAGGCCGGGAAGAGCAGGGATGAGAATGAGGTGAGGGGAGTGAAGGGACAGGAGAGAGGAGAGGTGCGGAGTGCAAGAGAGGAGTCAGGGGAGGTGAGAGGGAAGAATTGGGGAAGACAGGGGGTAAAGGAGAGAGACAGATGAGGTGACGTGCGCACAGAGTGTTGTCAATACACGCAGAGAGTCAAAATCCACAGATTATCTTGGTGCACTGCCTCGAATCTGAACCCAGGCAGAAATGTGAAATGACAATTTTGGGAGAAAAGCATGGGGCTGGATGTAAATCTGTTGCTTGACAGTTGTGGTTGTCAAAGCTGCTGTGACGTCTGATAATCCTGAAAAACGGCAAGAGCAAAAAAAGAAAAGGGCGGGGGCGGGGTTCCACTCCCTCCTGCTTGAATGCACTTTAATAAAATAGGGCAACCCATGCTGACATGTGTGTGTGTGTGTGCTCATTTGGACTGCAATCAATGTCTTGACAGATTTGCACAGTCATTCCCGCTATATAAATCATTTCACTCGCAGCGATCACACATGCTAACATCCGCAGAAACACACACATCCACTTAACACCCAACATCATTTGCTCGTTCCCAAATCTGCTGGTGTGTTTCCACATGATGCATCAAAGAGACAGAGGCTGAGAGATCAAAGACTTCTCTGGCTGTGCTCTTCTGCTCGGCTCCTCTCGACTCTAATGCAAATGTGTGCCAGGCAATCAGGCAGCGAGGGCAGGCAGGCATGCAAGCGGTGTCTGGGTAACGATCGACCCTCCAACCATCAATATCTGTGGAAAGTTGCACTTTCGCTGCTCCTCTCTATTTGGTTATTGGCTCTTCTGTCTCTTTTTTCACTCTTTGCATTCACCATCATTCGGCCTCCATGTGTGCTACTCTGTCGGCTGTTTTTTTCCTTCCTTTGCCGCTCAGCACAGATGCAGAAATCCATTAGCAGGCTTTCTGCATACTTGGTTACACGCTGGCAGTGTTCTTCTTTCTGTGTCCGACAATAAAAATACACCTTTTTACGATTTCACTGTTAATGAAACACACGCACAAAGGGCCTACACTACCTATCCAATATGAAGCAACAAAGGTGAATCACACCATTTAACTGTCTGTGGTTCAGTGTTCCAGACGTGGAATAAACACAGTCTTAACTAGTCGAATTTAACGCAAGGTTTGTTTGGCAATTTGTGTGAAGACTACAGGCCTTGAAGGATCAGAGAGGCTTTATGGGATGGGACTTACAATCCCAGCTGATGCCCAGCCCTGTGTTGTTTAAACAGGCAATACAGGCCTGAGAAAGCATCATAGCTCTGCTCTCTGTCACAGCAGCTGCATTGTAACCTGAATAACATTCAGTTCGATGACTAAGCTCAATTATCTTCTTCGTCATCCTCTGCATCCTGTTATGCCTGTGGTCAGGACTGAAATAACCCTGAATTACAGCATTTCCATAATTTCTGCCTTTATCCCAGCAAACAAACATTTTACGGTGTCTGGTTGGGAGACAATATGCTGATTTTCTCACATAGGCTTCAAAACATACAGCACATAAGCTACAAGGACACACTACCTTTAACGGACGCTCTTTTTCATATTGCAAAGAGCAAAATAGTCCTATTTCTACCAAGAGTCTTATTATGTGCTTATGATGCAGAATCAGGTGGTGGGCTGAAAGGAATATGTCATACTGGAATACATTTTTACCTTTGTTCACCTTAGTATACGGGGTAATCATGCTTTTTATCAGCTTTACACTGAAAACCAAATTTAAACAAAATGACACTAAACCAAACAAAGAAGTGAAATAGAACATCTACATTTATATTAATAAAATTGCAGTGTAATGAAATTGGTTTTCTTGCTTATGAAGGTCTAACAACACAAACAGCTGAAGTTGCGATAAAGAATTTCACCTGAATGTTTAATAGGTTGGACGTCTTTCACCTTCAATTACGTGTTCACATAATATGAGAAGGATGCAGTTTGCTGATGAGGATGACCGTGTAGAGAAATCACAGTGTCGTCTGCATACATTTGATGTTAAACTTTTGGAATTACACAGCATAACAGAGGGCCTCAGATAGGACCTTGAGGGACATCAGTAACGCACAGGGATAGAGGAATTTTCTTTTAAATCACACGTTAAACAAGTTGTTGTCAGATTTCTGATCCCAAACAACTGCTCAGTTGCCCTTGATTGATTTGCTGTTGGGAAATCCTTCTCATGAATAACTCAAATTGCGTAACTTGATGCTATAGGACCGAAATTACATTTGTTCCGGTCAGAAACTGCAAGAAAGGGACGACAGTTTTAGACTGAACCCTTAGCCCATGGCAGAAAGAAAAAGTGCTCTTTGAAAAGGTACAATCCCTTTGGGAGGACCTCTCCCGCAACAAAACATTTTGTACTTTCAAAAGCTTACCTTCAAGTTCAGATCTTACTAATACATATAATGTGCCTTTTACTGTCAGAAATGTCCATGTACCTTTTAGTGCAATGAAGGGGTATGCAGGTAATACTTTAAGGACCGCTAGGGACCTTGTTACCTCTGTGTACAAAAATAGACGTGTTCTGTGTTTAAGTCCCAGCTATGGCATTGTGCTCTTTAGTACTTTGAACTTGAGTGTCTGGGTGGAACCATCTCCTATGTTCTATTTGTCTTTGTCTCTTCCTGTCTTTATGTCATCACGACTTTGTGCTGATTTGAACTCCAGAGACGTGATTGTAATATTTACAGTGAAATTAGTCTCAGAGCGCACAAAGCCCATTAGATGATGAGTGCTGATGATCGACAAAGGAAGGTGGGGGAAGGGCTGATGATTGATATAATGACGGTCTTCCGCTCCTTCCAGCTTCCACTTAATTGTATCGCTTGTCAATCAGCCGACTGTTGGATCAGTCACACGCGAATCAATTGCAGTATTCCTAGAAGAGATATGTGCTCTTTCCGCTGCCCCTCCTCGCTGAGCGATCTATATCTGAGCGGAGTCGGATCCATGAGTAATTTTTGATTGACATGTCGTGGAGACAAGAGACGGGAGCCTCATAATGTCACCTCGTTTGTGTCAATAACATATTGACAGCAGCACAAATAACAGCCTGGAGGAAATGCCTGTGTTAAATGTGAAATATTGGTGGGAAATTGACTAGATATATGAGATGATGTTGTATTGTCAGGCTGCACCAGCCTTGAGAGGTGAAAGAATAAGATTGAATGAGCTTTTTCTAGAGAAATGGCGAGGGCATGTCTCAGAAACACCCTTGTTATTCTTGCTTAAAGCTGCCCACATTTGTCCTCAAATGAGGCAAAACACTGAACACAGAGAAGCTGGTTGCCAAAAACCCCAAACGGAACAAATAAGCCACTGTTCCTGCATGTATTCAAATAAAAGGGATGTCAAACATACACAACTCCTCTGTTGACAAAGCTCAGTTCTTGCCCCTCCTCTTTTATATATATATTGTCGGTTTTGGCTGTTTGCTTGTCAGTATGTGCATGAGCACTTGTTTACTGTGTGATATTGTATTCACAAGGTCTTCTGTGCCTCTGCTTTGACTTTGAGTCGGGAAATAAAGGGATGAACCGCCTCAGGACAAGTCATTCAGAGCACAGATGATGAGCGCAGCTCTGTTAGGAAATTCATAGCAGCACAGTGGCAATGCCAGAGCTGCAGGGGCAGAAAGGACCATTTTAACCCTCAAACTGCTCTCGGACATGCATGGAAACACACATGCACTTGCAGTGAACCATGACGTAACATATTTAAACACTGTCACGAGAATAATTGGATATGTACGGTGTAATTAAACCTTATCGCGTACATGCTTGCGGCATATAGGTAGCACACTGGTGAAATACACTGTGATTTCCTTTTCCATTCCATGGCATGCTTTTACATTAACAAAATATATACATAAGATATCAAAGATATCAAATCTAAGCTTCTTATAAATACAGTACAACAGAATACAATACTTCCTGGACTGTGAATGCAACACGGCACGCACATCTTCATGTACATGTGCCGGCTGACCTCAGGAAATATCCAAGTTCTGTTCATGTCTGCTCTACCGCCGCTTCTGTTTGCTACTTGAATAATTAATTTACAATTAAAGCCACTGTGAGATGTGCCATTTAGCAGCACTTAAGGCTTTGCCCTGCTCTCCACCTAATGTTTTGACTGTTTCCCCCATGTTGTAATTGTTGCACCGGGGTGTTATTGTGCACTGTGCGGGTTTGTGTAGGAGCGCAGAAATCACAAGTGTTTCGACGACGGGGGGAGCAGCTTAAGAGAAGTAGTCACACCAGCGGGTGAAATTGGCACACTCGTCGTCGTTTGTACTGCAGATGAAATTTGCAGTAGCTGAACATATTTTTGTGCAGCGGAGTGACACATATGATCACATGTAGCCCCCAGGCTTAGTAATCTGACCCCCTTACTGCCTTCCCTATAGAGGCTGTGACACACTGTAGGCTATCGGTGCACCAGGCTCATGTAGAACACAGCTGCACTGTGTTTTTTCACTAAACGTGTTAGCTCTTCCGTTGACACATCTAGGGAGACGGAGGAAAACTAAGAAATCTAAGACTAAAACATTCACCTTCGTACTGCTGAACCTAAAAAAAGCATAGCATAGCTCTCATTAGTTTAACTGATGCTCTATAGCAGGTTACTACATATGTAGCCATCCCTGATCAATTAAATGAAAGGAGGAGAATCTTCTAACATGATGGAAAAATAAATGAGACATGGTTGACTTGTCTAGACCAGACGGAGCTGAAATTTTGCCCGATTCATGCCGTGCAAAAAGGGATGAAAATGTAAAACCTCTTCTTTGCATTTAAGTAGAAAGTAGCACAGCAGAAATGATCAATATTGTACAAGGTTGTGCCATAGGGCAGCGATGAACACCGCCCTGATTCTGGTGAAGTGTCCTTTTATTTTATTTTATATCCAGACAGTAAAGGCCCCAAAAACGCGGTTGTGCACCATTTTGTTAAATAGTGCTTTTTTTTTCCTGTAATGCATAAATTTCACCCTTTTCAAGTGCATATCGACAATAGAGCGGCTTTTATGGAAATGCTTTTTGCGGCCGTTCCTCGCTTATAAAGACTACAAAATGCAGCAATTTTTCTGTGCAACGGTAATGTATTTCTCACCGAAAAAAAAAAAAAAATCTTTCGCCTTACTGCGTTAAGTGATTTTTATGTTCGGATGTGAAGCTTGTGTTCTACTTATTTAATAGAACCTTTTAACCCAGCAAACACTGTGGGATGCGCTGTAATTAAATATAAAGGGTTAACTGGCTGATAATCTTTTAATATGGGGCAGATCTCGTGTTGGACAGTCATGCAAAGTGTAATAAACAGTGCAGGCCTATAGAAAAACACGCTAGGAGCACTCACTAACAGAAGCTTATGCAACTAATCTATGGCCCAGTGGGGACAGAGGGGGCTTCACATGAGCAAGTAACCCTGTGTAATAATCTGTTAATGTACCATTGGCATTCTGCCATCTATAGTAATCATCCATCAGGATTTATGTTGAATTCAGATATTAGTAAGCATGTGACGTTTTCCTCAGTAATATATTCTAGCACAGAGTGCCACTTTTAATTAGTGCGGTTGATTAGCATAATCGTTGAGTCTGACGTGTTTGTCAGACGCTCCCGCTCTTTTCCTATTTTACACGTTATTCTGCACTTCCCGAAAGCTCAGCGTCAGCATCCGTTCTTCTGAAGACGTCTTCACTCCGCACCGCTGTCGCTGCAGTTGCAATCTCAGCGTGTGCGTGCGGGAGTGCCGCCGTTTCGCTTCTGCCTCTTATGATTTTGGACATGCGACGTCTCACTTGTCACGGTACTTGTACAGTAGTTTCCAAGGAGACAAGGGGGAAGATAAAGTGGTTATATTTCTTTGTCTTTTTCCGCTGATCTTTCCGTGTGCTTGTTGTACTCATGCGTGTTCCCGTGCATGCAGCTCGTGCAGTGGTGCTGTTGTGGCAAATTCCACGCAGGGCCTTGCTCGGGCCTTCCAGGAAACAGGAATGTCTTCATGATGTTATCAGTCAACTGCCCCCTTCAGGTAAATGTTATCAGCTCTAATGTGGTGCTGAAGGAATGATAACACAGTGTTGCAGCCAGCAGAAATGACAAGCCAGCACCCAATCTGCATATCAAAGCCTCGGCAAAATTCCTCTGCCATCTGTGTGTGCGCGTGTGTGTGCGCACGTGCACTTAGCCAGAGCCTCGCACACACACACACGCACAAAACGCACACATTTTAAATGCATGCTGTTCTGCTGTTTCTCCGCAGTCTCTGAGGAACGTCGTTCCTGGTCTGTCACAGTCTCGGTTCGTCCCTGATAAACTCATTGTTTCTTCGAAATAAAAAGCGAAACTTAATTATTCACCCATTAACATTTCAGAAAACCTGATCCAACTCAGTGTTTCTGTGGGAATGCAGGCTTTGATACCATCTGTCATCTTGTCTCTTTGCTTTGAAGGAGCTGTCACTCAAAGGCGGGCTTTACTCTGTCTCTGTCTGGACACAGTACACCTCAACAGTTGATGTGACAATAGCACCAGACATTGATTCATCTGGCTTGAGCCCGTCCCTCCACGATGCCATTATTATTGAGGACCAGATGCTAGAAGCAGAGGGTGTTTCATGACTGGAAATGAACCTTTTATCTCTTCCCAGAGTCAGTGAAGATAGTCTCGTGTGTCCCGTATTTCCTACTGCATACTTGACATAGAAAGTGGAAACACCAGCACGTATGCATGCCAAACATTTAAGAAGCTAAAAATCTACTTAGAAGCATTTCACACCTTTCAGGTTGCACCATACGCATCTTATTTTAGAGCCAGTCCATGTTTACTGTATTGACTTTTCACATGCGGTTCACTTACTCTCGCCAGGAGTTGTCTCACAATGCACTCATTTACTCTGTTTTGGAAACCCGTCATTTTGTCAAGTTATAAATTCTTGGAGAAGGGTTAACATAAATAAATCAGTGCCTTTAACTTCAGCCAAGAATCGTGCACTGGCTTACTGGCTGTACTGTTTGCACCAGTTTAGGATCTGAGATAACCGAGTCTCAGCAACAATCCTGACTGAAGTTTGTTTTGCTCGGCCGCCAGCCATCAGATGTCGTGCGCTATTTAAAACTTCTCAGTTTCTGTGTGATAATGGTCGACAGTTGGTGTGGATACATTTTCACTTGCAAGGGTGCCTTGACATCTGCCAGGCTTGGTTGGATAAAAACAAAACATCAGAGGGCTTCAGTCGAACAAATGTGAACGTCGGAAACCTTGGTGTGCGCCGAACAAACAAGCGTGACTGAAATATGAAAACAGCGTCAGATGAAAGACACATGTACTGGACTTCATTCAGTGATTTCAAAGAATAGCACAACGGGTTCTTGCAGCGCATCTGTTGTCTTGTTTGAGTTTGCAGCAGAGGAGCTCATGCTGTTGTGTGTTCCTCCAAAACAGTGTGGGTCATCAGAGAATGGACATGGGCCTTCTGAGGGTGTCCTGTGGTGTCTGGTAACAGAATGTTGTTGGGGGGGCTTTGGGTCCTGTGGGTTGAGGGGACGGGCCTCTGTGGATCATCCCACAGATACTTGATCAGTTTGGGATCTTGTGAATTTGGAGGCCAGGTCAAAACCTTGCTCCTAAAGCGTTTTTGTGTGTGTGCCTGTGTCAGACTGCATCCTGCATCCCTTTTAAACCTATCTGGTGCTATTCAAAGACAATAAAACAGGACGGTGCATCGTGTCTCATATAGCGAGATGAATGCCGTTACTGAAGCAAGAAACTCAATTCAGAAAGTCTCCTCTCACTCCACAACCAGCGCCACATGCATCAAATCCAGCAGAAGCATCAATGCTGAAATGCCGACGCTTACCGTAGGCCACAGAGAAGGCCTAAGAAGAAAAGAAAGGGCTATTGGGAGTAATTTAATGAGATTAATGGAAAAATGTAAAATATAAGCCAGTGATTATGATAAAGCAAAGAAGGCTTTGCCAGAGTGCCACTGCGCAACAGTGAGATATTTCTGAATGATGTCCGTTTTCCTGCCAAAGACAGAGACAGCTCCAGTTTTACAGAAGAGTCCAACATTTTACAGTGTGCCGGAGGTTTGCAGCAGAGCTCAAGGTTCCTCCTGTGATCTTCCTCTTCTTACTTTCAGTCTTCACCTTCACTGGCCATTAAAGCTCCCCGTCTCTTCTCACTGTCCTGGCAGCACAGAGCGACCCCTTTTATAAGCTGTAGTTAGTGTCAGGGGAAACACCTTAAGGGCATCATTAGACTGTAATGAAGCAGGAGGTAAAATACCATGTTCGCCCGTCGCTCTCCAACATTCCTGATTGTCAGGTTTAATTATAGCACTGCGAGGTCTTTGACTGTTATTTTCGCTGCATTTATCTCATTTCTCCAACTCGGCCTCCACTTCTCTGTTTCAGTGGATGGACACTTGGTCTAATTAGGCTTTCTCTCCTCCTGAAGAGTCACCCTCTGAGGGAGGCGTTCAGGAACGTGGCATTATGAGGCCATGCTGTGATACGTAATTAGCAAACAGCAGAGCACCGGCTAAGGTTACAGTGGGAGAGGGGTTGTGTGAACCACAGCTGTCAGTGCTCCGGCTATGGTATAGATGCAGATTAAAACATCTGTTCAGCACTGCTACTTACACAAACGTGATTGGAGTAGAAAGCTCTGCTCCTACAATTCAATATCCGCGTCCACCAAGCTTTGCCGGCGAAGTTCTCTTCAGAGGAAAAGGAGGAGGTTGGGTAGTCAAAACAAGTGATGCAACCAACCTCAGATGGGAGGATTAAAAGGCCATTCAGAACGCCCAAGTCTCAACATGAATTTCTGCCTCCCGTGGTTGAAAAAGAGTTGGGTGTGCGAGCCTGTCTCTGCGCTCAAACAGCCCGGGCTCTCTCAGAAATGAGCATAATTTAAAAGCGATGACAGCATGTAATTTGTTGCGCTCGAGACGTGCTGCTTTAGTGGCACAACAGAATGTGTTGCCTATTTTACATCGGCACACCTTGCTTTTTTACTTTGTCTCTCTAACACTTCGGTTTCATTACAGTTTACACTCTAGGTGCTGCCTCGGCGCGTCGGTACACGCCGCGGAAACGCAAACACCGCCAACCATTATTTGTCAAGAGTGACAACAAATGCATTAAAATGTGATTGCATTCTTGCTAGCCAGAAAATGAATAGACAAATCTGTGGAATGACATAGCTCGTGCATCGTTCTTTATTATAAGAACCTTGTCTGCCTGAAGGAAAGCTGCAGTAACGGAGCAAAGAAATCACCTTATGGCTCACATGTTAGCAAAGTAGACACGGAGTATAGTATTCGCTCTCCGTATTCGATTATTTACCTGCTTAACGCTCCACTGTGTGTCTGAGGAGGTGGCGTGCAACCGATTTTTATTGGAAACGACTTTGTTTTAACAGTAAAGTCGCTAGACAGTGAGCGGAAATTGCTGCAAAGCCGTACAAAGCTCTATCAGCGATGCCTTTTGCACCGCCATGTTATTTTCACATTGTCACTTGATACACCGCCGCTCAATAAATCATGTAAGACCCACAGCATGATAACTTCATCATCCATTGTAATGAAATACTGGCATATCAATCCATCCATTTTAATGACGATGCCCGTTTCTGCCAAAGAAGCACAAAAAAATGACAGGAAGATTACTTGAACGTTGGGAATGTTTTGGCCCTATACCATCTCCCCAGTGCTACAGATTATTAATGTCAGTGGGGTGCGGATAAAGAAAGGATAAAGAAAAGACCATATGGTCGGGCTCACCACAGGATTATGATTTGTTGTTGTTTGCAAAAAAGAGAGGGAGGGAGAGAGAGAGAGAGAGAGATCGGAAAAGTGACTTCAGCATTGTTGGGCCCAGTGAGGAGAAAGCAGCTTGGCAAAATGGCATGGATTAGCGTGTGCTTCCCTACCAACTGTGATGCTGTGCTGTGTTCAGTTAACACAGTGCGGTGCTGGTGAGGGGGAGTGATGGGGCTATTTGTGGTGTTTGCCCAGCGCTTATTCAAATATGAGCTTTGGAGTCTCGGTTCTTGTCCAAGCACGAGCCGACTTCAGAGGAGGCGTGCCTGACTCATCATTCAAAGTAATGATCTGGTAAAATCACAGCCCAGAGTCTAACGCGGGGCAGGGCGACCACCTTTAATTCCACACGTCCTCCCCTAATTCACCGTCCGCGAGCAGCTCAAGCAGGCAGACGGCTCAAACACGCAGCACGCACTATCCAAGAGACTGTCTCTTCTAAACATAAGGGTACAACTCATAATTTATTAGTCAGTCTCAAAAGGGGCTTTCACATCTGTCATCCTGTGTAAGGAAACATTAACGGCAGTTTGTTTGAGCTCTCAGCCAATATTCGCTCCTTTATTCAGCTGCGCAGTAATGGAAAAGCTGCGGTTAAGTGCAAAAGACTTAAGAAAAGGCTGCATATGAAATATGCAAATTTACACAGATCCTCCCGACCCCACCCCCCCACCATGTATTTTCCATCCCCTGAATTAAATGTGCATGCATCTGTCACGGTGTGTACATCATTAGTTACTGTTGCTAGCCATGTTTGAGGCCAGGTTTTCTCCAGGCAGAAGAGAAATTGGCATGTTATATGAAGAGTTAGTGCTGCTTGGTTCTCCTGTTGGAAAATTCATGACAGCACACGAGGAGCTAAGCGGCAGTTCCTGCGTCTAAGGCCAGTTGGCTGCTGGACTTCTCTCCTTCCTCGCTCTGTGATGTTTTTCAAACCTGGAGCATTTGTGGGTTTTCTCAGTTTGTTAAAATAGTCGGTTCGCGTTTTTTTTTTTTTTTTTTTACGAGGCCTCCGAACAATACTCACACCATGTCCACGCGAACAGTGGAACCTTTTAGACGTCCTTCCTGTCCTTAAGAGATTATTTACTAAAAGGGTTTTAATAAAAAAGATGGAGGACCAAATCCACAGGCACACTTCTGTGCGAAAATACTTTCCAAAGTTCCGGCAAAGATGATATGAGGTTTAAGTGTAGCTGGGTTGCTTACTTAGTGCCAGCCTTATATTATACATCTCCCTGGGGATGGCGTTATTGGTCAGTCTGTTGTTTTGATAGTAAAATGCAGACAAATGCCATGTCTTATAGACATTCATGGTCCCCAGAGAATGTCCCACTGACTGAGGTGTTCCCCT
The DNA here is from genome assembly GCA_005024645.1 of Planiliza haematocheilus. Classification (NCBI taxonomy): domain Eukaryota; kingdom Metazoa; phylum Chordata; class Actinopteri; order Mugiliformes; family Mugilidae; genus Planiliza; species Planiliza haematocheilus. Next base: position 8,148,296 of record SRSE01000365.1, on the reverse strand, counting down.
GGTGTTACCTGCAGTGCCAGCACAAGGTCCATGTATTGTTTCATAGAAGTGCCTGTCCATAGACTTTTGCGTCGTCCGTCACTTTGTAGGTGACAGTTACAAAGCAAATGTTTGTCAGTCAAACAAGCGGAGGGAGTTAGCTCTTCTTGAGCTTCTTCCATTTGAAAAGGAAATATGGTCAGTACTGACAACACACCATCCAATCAGCCGCAACATTATGACAAAAGAAGTAAATAACATTGACCATCTTGTTACAATTCTGTGTTCTGCTGGTAAACTTTTGGACCCACCTACACCAGACCAGACTCCACCCCATAGCAATGACACTCCTTGATGGCAGCAGCATCCATCCCCAGCAAGATGCAGCCTGACACAGGCACACACCTAAAAACAGTTTAGGAACAACTTGACCTGGCCTCCAAATTCACTGGATCCCAAACTGATCAAGTATCCGTGGGATGATCCACAGAGGCCCCTCCCCTCAACCAATAGGACCTAAAGGCCTCCACTGACAACATTCTGTAGCCAGACACCACAGGACACCCTTTCTCTGATGAGTCACAAGTGTTTTGGAGGCACGAGGGAGACCAAGGAAGATGGTCATGATGTTATGCCTGATCTGTATATTTATGTGTTTTATCAGTCACTCCCTTTGACTGTCACCTCATTCACATCACTTCAAAGTTGAGATTCAAGCTCAGATGTGTACCTGCCAACTTCCTGTTGCCAAAGAGTTTTCAGCTGTCACCTCTACAGTTCTCTTGTCACTTTGTCTCTGCTAGTTTCCTCGTGTTTGTAATCTCCTTAACATTCACGTGACCATCAGCAGATCAATGCTATATATAGAGCTAAAAAAATTGAAGACCAAATTCAGACGTATCTTTGTTTCCTCTTTCCTCTAAGTGCAGTACCATTCAAGCTGCTAAACCTGTCATGTAGTGCTGTTACTGGGTGGATCCTCATGTTATCATTTAACACTCTTGTTATTTGATCTGATCATATTCCATTTTTGACAGACACTGATTTGACCAAAAACAGAATCTTTCAGCGGCACTGTGTTAGAAAAGGATTTCTCCAGGGACATAAAGGCCTGAGTAATGACTACAGCTATAAAAACACAATGATCTGGGCACTGTTTTAACGCATGCTTCAAATCATCATTTAATATCGGTGTCTCCCACACTCTGCCACGAGCCGTCAGCTCATTTAATCCCCACCTTTCGGGCGTCTCATCCTCATTCTGCTTCTAAATTGTTGCTGTTTTATTTCCTCATTCACCTCTCCGCTTCTTTTGTAAGCCGCCCCGAGCTATTTCCTGTTTTTCTCTGTCCCTTTTTCTCTCCCTGTCACTTCTTTTAACCATCACTCCTTTTTCCTCCAGCCACGCCCCTCAATCTCTGGTCTTGGGAGAATTGAAAGCGAGAGGAGAGCTGTGCTTTCCTTCCCTACAACAACACCTTGGTGTTCTTATTTTCTCTTGATATGATATGAGTGATTCGGGCCGGGAGAAATGGTCTCGCTGTACAGTATGCTCTCCCTCTCCTCGCCTCTCCTCTCCTGCGAGTTTCTTGCCTCTCCCGTCTTTTGGAAAATGTGAATCTGTCGTTTATTGTTCTTCCTCTCGCAAAACTTGTTTTTCTTTGGCTCATAAAGCCTCCCAGACAGTCTTATAAATATTTAACAAGGTCAGTTTTGTATTGTACTTTCCAGCTTCCAGCCGTTCGGCTTCCTCTTGCATCCGTGAGCTTGTAATGGTGGTGCAATAAAAACGAGGTTGGTTCCTCAGAGGTTGGAGGAATAAGATGCACCCTTTTCCCTTCGTTTATTATGTAACAGAACATGACTCGTGACGTCGGAGGGATCTGATGGGGTTTGTTTCTCGTATATTTACCAGTCAAAGCTCCGGGATGACTTCCCCGTGCCTTCTGTCTCTCCATCCGTCGTCGCTCTTCCGTCTCCAAGTCACGCTTTTTCGCTGAATATATCTGCGGCAGCGCGGAGCCCTCCTTCCCTTGATCTGCACCCTTGCCACGCAGGGTTTTCCTATGTGTATTTATTGCGTATTTATAGGCGCTGAGCCCTGTTTTCTATCTGCTTATCAACAGCCACCGTGTACCCCACCCACCAATTTAGCAGACACAGCCCTGGGATTTCAGGACACCACAGGCCCTGGCAGCAGTCACTCAGCCCTTGATCCTTGTGCTCCCCGTCTCTCATTCGCTGCTTTCTTACAAAAGCTTTCCCCAGATCCCTCGATTTGTGCCCCGCTGATTTATGTTTTTTCCCCCCAACACCCATTTTTTTCACTACTTCTCTTTCTTTTACCATCACTCCCTGCTAACCCACTTCTTTCTCTCTGTCTTTCATGCTCTCTCATTAGTCAGTGCTCTCCTCTCAGACGCCGAATCCCTCGCTGCCCCCTTGCAGGTTTTTTTTTTCCCCCCACAACGACAGAAGAGTGCTCCTCTCCTCTTCTGTTTCTGTCGCGCGCGTATCACTTTAGCTATGAGGTGTGAACCGTGATTCGTGGAGATCTGCTTGCCGTCAGTCATGCACGCTCGCCGCCGGGCGCGTTGCCAGATCGCACCCATGCACATTTTTACACAATCAGATTTTTGCAACAGCGACATCAGTCAAAGCTGGAGACGAAACAGAGGCGTGCAAGCCGGATCCTGTTTTAGTAGCATGCCACCGCCTCCTTAGCCATGCGGCAAACTGTATAATTAGACTAATTGTCTCAGCAATAAATTTCAATCCAGACATGAAAGAATTTGGAGGAGGTTGGGCGGGGGGGGGGGGTTACTAATTACTCACAAAGTTTGCAGCCCATGTTCAGAGCGCCGGGACAAAGACATGGGTTTAATACCGGAGACTAGCGCAGTGGTGATTGGTGGGTAATTTTAAGCTAGAATTGATTGAAGAAACTCACAAGTTGGGGCACGGTTAAATTAAACTGAGCGCAGTAGACACAAGAGTGAAAAAAAGAAAAAGCTCATTGGTTGTTTGTAGCATACCGTATGGCTCAGGGACAGGGAGAGAGAGAAGTCTGGAGGCTCTACAGGTGAATGTGGTAAAAAAAAAAAACAATATCATTAATCATAACTCAGCAGCATGTTAAATATAGCCGCATCCTCAACGTACGTTTGCTCCCCATGATCAGACTTGTGAGCTTGCCACTGAATATCTGAGTGTGGTTTATCGCTTCATTTTTATTGCAGTGGCCGGTACACAGTCATCATGGAAGCACAATTATTTCCTTGCCAAGAGAAGATGATTGAAACGCCTCTCGTGTGTGCATGCTGAATGGGAAGGTACAGCGAGGAGGCAGCTAGCATGGTATTATAGCGTGCGCTCAAGTCATTTTCTGGTCTTGTGATGTGCAACCAGTCCAAGCTGAGCTACCTTCACTTCTCTTCTAGCGTGATCCAATGATCCATGTTCCATTCAGTCTGCATTCTGTCTGTCCACATATTTCAGTCAGTTTGGCGACAATTTTACTCAAAACCTAAAACAAATGTTGTTCTAGAGATTTGTGGTACTTCCACAACATTGTAGCTCTGCTTGGCATATTTTGCATAAGGCCTCCACTCACCTTTGTCATGGTTTGCGTTCTCCCTCGTGCTGATCTCCTTGCACGGCCTTGTGAGATTTGTCCAACGAAACCAGTCTTGCGAGACCAAAGCGAGATTCCTAACGAAAAGATGCAGGACACAGAGCACAATTTATGAATCCATGTCAGATATTTCAATTGAAGAGCTCCATTTGAACTGGAAAATTTATTTTTTAGAAGCCTCCTTGGCAGCAATGAAACAGAATGCGGCTTGGCTTGTGAGGGTAGCGGCTGTTGTGGGGTTACCAGTTATTAAACGTACATCTGACAACGTCAAGACTTTAACTTGGAATATGTAGCTGACCCCACTGGGTCATTTTGAAACTTTTTCGCTCGTAGTGTGAACAAAGACATGTGAGCGAGGCGAGGCGTGCCTATGAGCAAATGTTTAACTATAAGGTTAAATAATAACAGTGTTGGTTTACAGTGAGTCATTCTCATCTTTTGATAGAGCCAGTCTAGTTCTCCGTTTCCTTTATTCATTCTAATCTTAGCGTCTCTTCTTTTAGCATCATTGTTAGGAAACCGACCTGAGAGTGGTGTCAATGTCTGCATTTATCTTTAATAAAGAGTTGTTAGATTTTACAACTGTTCTTGACTGAACTGTGTTGCCTTATATTTATTATATAACAGAATCTCCGGCCGCACAGCAGCTACCTTTCTGTATCTGAAACTGGCGTCAGCATTAAAAGCCCCGGTCTAAGATTGACTGACCCGCTGCACAGTTTCTGGCTCCGTGGTTTAAGACGATCAAAAGATAGACCCCCCTTTTCCCTAAATTTGCACTCTTAACAAATCACTACTCTTTGCACCGCCATCATCTAAGATGTTTTTTTTTTCTTTCTTTGGAGTCCAAAACCACAGGAAATGAGGAAAATCCATTAGCTGGATGGTTTTAGCCGTTTCACCCCCCCCCACACACACACACACACACTCCAGTCCAGTGGAAGCATAGTCTTGCCCCGTGGGCCTGCATGACAAGGGCAGAGGAAATGGCCAGGCATTAATGGCAGCTTTGATTACTCTCCTGTCACTAATGTAGCCAACATGAAAGACAAGAAGAGGAGAGGGATGACTTCAGCTCCAATCTGATGCAATCTGATGGCATCTACATGAAGCCAGGCCATACTTACGGAGCCATTTGGAGCGCACACCAAGACTCTGGGGGGCACATGTGCAATATTCAATCACCACATACCTCTGAGCACACACCTCCCCTATGTGTGTGTGTGTGTGTGTGTCAGGATAATGGTGGAAGAGGTTAGGGATTAGAAACCACAGGGGGTTAGAGGATCTTGGTTCTCATCTCTGTCCTTCTCCAGCCTTCTGCACTCTCTCTGAAGGGTGCTGCTGTTTGCTGGAGTAAATTGTTGTCTGCTGTGTGGACCAGATATTTGAGCAGCACAGATACATGGCACAGTGCTGCCACGCAGGGAGTGGCAGCTCATCACACATCGCTCATCGTGTGAAGTTACAAAACTGCAGAAAGAAGAGTAAGAACAAATAATGTTTGATTAATGACTGCGTCCTTTTCCGTGACGACATGATGCGTGGTCTCTAAACAAGACAACTACATATTCTACTCTATTCTACTCTACTCTAAACTACTCTGCTATGTTACATACATTCTACTATATCCTGCTGTACTTGGTTGAACTCTGCCCTATTCTATTCTATTCTATTCTATTCTATTCTATTTGTTGCATTGCGTCTCTCCTCTACTACTCTGCTCTGTTTCTATACTGTGCTATATTATATACTGTACTGTATTATATTAAACTCTATTCTGTTCTATTCTGTCCCATTTGTTTCTACTCTATTCTATTGTTTCCATGTCGTTCTACATTTTTCTAATACACTACACTATATTAAGCTTGACTCTACTCTACTGTGTATGAATCTATTGTATTCTATGTTTTTTGTTTCGTTTCTTAAATTCTACTTTACTCTTCTCTACTCAGTTCACCTCTGACATTCTATTGTGTTCTACCATGTCCTGTTCTTTTTTCTTTTCTTTACTCCTCTCTGCTTTTCATGCCTGCATTTGCAGCTTCTAATTGTCTTGTGTTTTTTGATTGCACTTTTCTGGGTTCAGTTTTGCCTTACATTGTAGTAAATGTATGATTATTTTTATTTTGAACTCTTAATTGAACAAAACAAACATTAAAATTAGAATTGCTCTTGATCAGATAACTGAGGAAATAATTGCTAGTTGCAGCACTGCAAAACTATAATGTCAGGGCAAAAACAAAAAAGAAGTCATTGCCACTTATGTATATTTAAGATCTTTCTTTGCTTCAATTTGCGATGTAATTTATCAGCTCAACAAATACGGAGCTTTCTGTTCTACACAGCGAGGTCTCGGCCAATGAGATTAGCTCAGCCTTCACAGAGGCTCTGGCTCCTTGAACTGTTTGGGTAACTAAATTTCCAATTTGCCATATGCATGTGCCCAGGGGCTTTGGTGTGTCATTTAAAACCGGATCATGTGCGCAGAGTGCAGACGCGTTCTTATCCATCCTCTTCACAATTGCCGTAGAGCCATTTCTGTGTCAATATGAGAGATGTGAGAGCAACACAGCAGCCTGTACCGGCCCCACCTGCTCACGTAGGGATTACACTGACGAGAAATCTAACATCAGGAAGACAGCCGCGTTGATTCGGTTTGATGGAAAGGTCTTAATTTGAGTTCAGATGGACAGTAATTTAGGAAAAACTGCAAATTTTGAAATAGTGCTTAATTTTTTATTTCAAAATACGCTCATTAGTGACATTAGTGACAAATTATGGTTGCAACAGAGAAGAGCACTCTGTCCCCTCTTTTTGAGATGCTGCAATTTGCCTTATTTGACCAAATTATTGATACTTGTGGAAGATCTTCTCGGCGGACGTGACTGATGAACGAAAGCTCTGAGGCAAATCACGCAGCCGTCTCCTAGATAGCGGCGAGCGAAGACGTCGGAACCTGCTGCGAAGAGAGTTTCTTTCCTCTCGAGTTGGAGTCTAATTTTCGGCGCAGCAGTCATTTTGCGAGGGGCAGTATTTGTGGATTCTCATTTTGCAGCGAAAACCGTTGATAGTAATGCATGAGGGACTTTTTTTTTTGCACATGTGAAAGTTTTAATGATGCATGTCTTGGATCAAAACACATTTAGGCGGGGAAAAAAGTGCATTCTTTAAGCACTATAAATTCACTAAATGCATTTTAAACGACCTTGTGCACTTTATTACTAAGTTAATAACATGAAACAAGGCTCGGGTGCATTATAAACTATTAAACCTCTCTGCTTCATGCTGCTGATCTGATTGACTCCGGGGCGAGGCTCTCTGCTGTGCGCCCGTGTTGATCGGCCGTGTCCAGCTGTTTCCAGATACTCAGGCTGCTCTGGCCTCTGCCTTTTTTTCCCGGGGATGCACGCACTCTTCGCTCGCATCACAGCATGAAGATGTGCTTGTGTGGAAGCCGGCAGGTAGCGCGCGTGCGACTTAAAACTCTACTTTTCCAAGCTACTCTCTCTGCAGAAGCTTCACTGGAAATAGCATTTCCTGCCGCTCACATCTCCTCCCCTCTGTCTTCTTCTGTCCTGTCGTCCCCCCTATACGCAATCGCAGATGAGGATGCGACTCCTCTGGGTGCTTTTACTCCGCGCCTGAGAGTTCATTCAGTGTCAGCCATGGCTTTATTGACTGGCGCTTGTACAATGGCTACAACACATGTCCATGCCTCCTTTGGAAATGAATCCGCTCTCAACAGAACCATCCCCGCCATTCTCCTCTCCTTTCATTCCCTCCACATAATTCTATTAGTGCGTCCTATTCAGGAACAGCCTGATAACTCCGCGGCACAATGAGCGGCACGATGGAGGGGGTTCTTCGGGGGTTTGGATGGCGCTGGCCTGTGTGATGTTTCGCAGAGCCTCGGCTTTGTTCTCAGCAGTGTAGCCTCCAGCAGCAACTACTGCTGGTACTGTAAGCTGTGGTCTATCAGCTCCGAGAGGCGCTTGATGAGCTTAGGAAAGTGTCTGCGCCGTGGCTTTTTCATGCACAGCATAACATCATGTGTGTGCTCACACGTAAATGAGCAAACCCAGGGACATGGATGCTAATGCAAAGGCACATCCATACCTTTGCTCACACGCATGCCCGTGTGACACACTTAATCACACCGGCTCGTCTCTGCCGCCTCGGGGAATGTGAGCATGTGCGTGCTTTTATGTGTGCGAGGGAGAGGGGCTGGGCCACTCTCTCAAAGGAAGATTAATATAGGCCGTGTCCATCTGCAGCGTGTGTTTGCGCCATTAAGCTGTGTCAGACAGAAAGCCATAATCTGAAATGAACAGGCTCCAGCGCGGGAGATGCGCTGACTCGGTCGACATCGATGTTCTGTCTAGGTTTGGGAACTTAGCTGACCAACATGTGCACAACAGAAGTGTGCGGATGTGTGTGTTTTTGTGTGATCTCCTGTTGTGTTAAAATGCAGGTCAAATAGAGGCAGGTGTAATGAAGGTTTGATGGTTTGAATTATAAAGGGGGAAGTCATGGCAGTACCTCAGTCAAGCCACACAGCATCATTAAAACATAACCGTGGCTCTTGTCGCAGTCACAGATGATAAAACATTGATTTTAAAGAATACACTCTGTCTGCCTGCTTTCTTTTCTTCTCTCACGGGCCCTGCTGTTCTGTTACCTCTTGCGTTCCTTCTGTCCCACCTCCCTCTCTCTTCTCATCCCCCTCCGTGTTTTCTCTCGCCTCTCTCCTCCCCGCAACGGATCCATCCGGACGCGAGAGCGCGAGCGCCAGGCCCTCCCGGTAATACCTCCTAATAAATCCATTGCACGCTGTGAGAGCAAAAGGGCGGATGAGGGGATTGAGGGAAGAAGAAGGGAAACCGCGACGAGAGAGAGGGAGAGAGCGAGAGGGCGGGCATGAATAATGAAAAGCGCCAGAACTCAAGCTGTCCCATCAGGCCCGGCGACACTACGGCTTCCTCCTGCGCTGTTTTGGTTACAGGCAGATGAGGGCTGCTCGCGCGAAGGGAGCGGGAGATAGAAGGAGAGAAGAATGGCCTGAGAAGTGAGCGGATGGATGTGTGCTACGTGCCTCGAGTGCTAAGGGCAGAAGCCGAGGAGAGCAGGGAAGCTGATAATTAGCAGTAATTGTTGTTCAGGGGGTAAAAAAAGCCAATTGGTTTGGGTTTTCATCTCGGGCGCCTCTCTGTTTATGTCGGAGGGTTTCTCCTGTGTTTGACTGAAACCGTGATCCCATAATTGTAAAGAAAGAAAACATTTTATTAGGGATGCAACTAACACTTATTGTCATGGATTTCTTCTTAACCAGTTATTATCTACTTTGTTACGTTCTATTTTGTCGTGTTGTATTATTCTCCACATTCGGTTCAGTTTGGTTTGATTCTAATTGGTTTGATTCCACTCTATTCTATTCTACAATACTTTATTGCTCTACTGAATTAAATGCATCCGTCAAATATCAGCTGACTATTACGTCTGATCAGCACTTAGATTGTCCACTGTGTGAGAAAGAGTGCAAAGTCCAATCATGATAGCCAGCTGACCTGCGGTGAACCTTTCTCGATGATATACATTTGACTAATGATTTAATCTAGTCAACATTCTCTTGCATTTTCACTGGAGGTGAGATAATCAAAGCAGCGCTAGGAAACGCACCGCGTACGAGGAAATAATGTTACCTGACCGATCGAGTGTGGCGCCGCGGCCCCGTGTGTGCACTGTAAATAAAGAGCTGTTAAAGCAGGCTTTCCTCTGCACACTTGACTGCCCGGGTAAGGTGGGGGCTGAAATGCAGACATAAGCGAGAGAAAGAGCGGCTGTGACAGAGGTGTAAAGGGGCAGCTTTGTATGGCGCTACATGGAGGCTGAGTGAAGGTTAGTGGGCATAAAGACGGAGGAGGAAAATTGCAGCTGAGAAAGGAGAAGGCCACTTACACGCAGAAATACTTAGACGCGCCGAACGGAGGCTTGCATGTCGGCGTGATCTTTTATGAATATAGTCGTGTCTTCCATAACTAACCTTTAACCCCGAGGCTTCAAGCTGCATCTCATTACAGCAGACAATAGCGATCGTTTCCCTTACCCTACCTACTGAGCCGCACGGTTACATGGATGAACTGCTCAATTCCAATTACACCGCGGTGATTGCATCGCTGTCACAAAAGCCTGCGAAGGCTGCTCGGTGGTACACGACCACACTCTCGCACACACTGGAGTGCAAGAGGCTTTGGCTATTGTTGACGCAAGGAGAATTCAGAGAGGCTGCATCAATCTTGTCATCAAAAATCAGCACGCTTGTTAGTCTCTGTCTGGGCGTTTGCGTGTGTATGCATGTGCTTGGTTTGTGCCTGATTGCATGGCTGTTGTTGTTGTTGTTATTGTTTTGCATGTGTGTGTGTGCGTGCGCGTGCGATTCACCTTTTGGTCTGCGCAAGGTTTTACTGGACCGTGGGTCGATAGATCGATGTTGAGTGGAAGGCACACACTCAGCAGAGCCAGAATAGCTCTGGAAAGGCCACGGCAATCAGTCTTAGCCAAGCCTGTCCCCTAATCATCCAGAGGAGATTTTCATTCTGAATAGAGGCTATTTTTACAAACTGCCACTTGAAGCGCTTCCAGTGAAGTCAAATATGCAGCAATTACAGATATGGATAATTAAATTTGACTCGCAATCGATCTTAAACTGAAATTGGGTATTGCTTTTTTGCTGCTGATTGTTCCGTTTTTATTTACCGCTACATGTATGCATGTTACAGCGGCTGGTCGGACTTTATGTTAATGTAACAATGGAGGGCAGAGGGCAGCGGGTATAATCTCGCTGCTGGAGTTTAATCTAAATGGCCGGAGCCAAAAGTGCAGATTGCTAGCTGGCATGCTTGAATGGCAAATAAATAGATACAAAAAAAAAATTGCTAGCGCTCATACGGAGAGTAGAACTGTATAATAACACTGTGGCAATTTTGTCTCCGCCATTGAGGTCTCACTCAACTAATCAAAAGTGTTTCTGCTCTATAGAAAAGCCTGTTTAACCATTGGTCTCCATTACAGAAAAGCCTTAATGCACTTCCCTTTTAGCTGCAATAAAGATATGTTTCCTATGATTGTTATTATTGCGGCTATAAGTGCTTTATAATTTCATTTGGGAATGTTTAGGAGATGTTGGTTGCTGGTTATTGTTACAAATTGCACATTACGTTGACACTATTTCACATCAGTTTGATTGCAGTCTCAGAAACTCAGCCGTGAAAGCTCGATAGCTCTCTGGATGGTAATTTCAGTGTGTGGGTTGTGTGTATCAGTCATTTGGTGCACAACGCTGACTGAGATGGACATAGATACTGCAAATGCATGCCTATTAGCTAAAATGTATTCATACGAACACACTAAACTAAGTGTTAGCAGCATTCTGTGTTTTATTAACATGTAGCCAGTATAGCTTCTCAGGCTTAAATCTACTTCAGAATAGCTACATGCTAGGGCTAACACTTTTCAGTGAATCTAATTAAAGCAGTTACGGTAACTGCTGCATAACTGGGGTCACGCCAGATACTGAACACAAGGGTTCACTTACTTCTGAACCTCACAGATATGTAAATGATGTCGTGAAAATCCGTTTTGAATCAGTTTTATGCAGAAATATAGAAGATTCTGAGGGGTACAAATACTTTTAAGCGCCGCCGTATAGAGTCTATAGCTGTTTCCTGAAAAGATCCCGCGGGGTTAAAATGGTCCCGTATTGTTGAAGCCTTGACGTGTAAAATTAAATGTCAGATTTATTCAAAGTGCGTGAATCACATGTACTGTACTATTTTATTTTTCAAAGCCCTGTATCACAATCAAAAGCCCGATTCATCTCGGCATACATTCACAGCCCGTGCGATTGTGTAACATAATGTGATTATTTAGTCAGTATGCGGCCCCGCGTACCACTCATTCATGCGGCTGGGAGCCGACTGACGGCGGCGGCGCTTCACTGATGTTGTTCGTTTGAACGCCGAATGAATTGTGCAGATTAAGGATCATCTTTTATGGCGTACGCTGGGAAATTCATCATCTTTCCTTCCCTCTCATGGAGACAGACACACGTGTAATCCACCTCTGCTTTGGAAATGGAGATTAGAAAGCAGTTCAGTTGTCCTCTTAAGCGGCTTCTGTGGGAATTCAATGATGCGTGTTTACAGCTTCAGTTTAAATCTTGTTTTTATCATGCCTTATGTTTTTTTTCTTCTTGATCAGGTGCAAAGGGAATGGGCCTCCTCGGAAAATATCTAGCTATCTAGCTATCTAACTAGCTAGCTAGATAGCTAGCTATCTATCTACAGTATCTCATGTCCAACCCTTCGTCTCCTCATTCAAGGTTGAAGGAATGGCATCAGGTATTTTCCAATTTGTAATCAAAGGGAATTTAATTAACTTGGAGCTCTTCCTGATTTCCTGCTGGCCTTCATACGTTCTAAACTAAATAAGAAATGATTACATGTTTCCTTGGAGTATCCCTGAACTGGAAGGACGACTCTTGCAAGCGTCTCCCTGGCCGTTGTCTCTCATGTACTGTAGAAGAGGCTAAGTGTCCAGCAGCAGACAGAAGCGAGCAGGGCAGATGTTTCTTTCTCTAATAAAGAAAGACTTAAGGAGACGGAAGGAAGATAGGAAGACGGTGCCCAGATAAGAGGCGATGCCATATCAGGACGTTTGCTTGCTGGGAGGAGGCGTCCTGCGCCGATAAGGACACGGAGCTGGCTGTCAGAGGCGGCGGTATATCTGTCCCAGATTATGTTGAGGTGACGGCTTCATCTTTACGGCCGCTTTATCTGCCGGGATATTTACAGGATGACATGACAACAGCTCGGCAGGAGAGGAGAGGAGAGGAAGAGGGAGGAAGGATGTCGTCTTCCTCTGTGTCTGCATGCCATAAAGGATTAATGCCAATGATTAATGGTGCACTCGTTTCACCTTTCCGTCCCTTGTCTCTTGCCATCATCTAAAAGGCCTCTCAATAGCAATCTAGCTGAACATCCTTCGTCCAGAGCCTCCCTCCTCCGCCTCCTTCTTTCACTCTTCATGGTGTCTTGTCATGCGCTAAAACTCTAATAGCTGTGTTTTGCTCGGTGATTTTCATTTGGAGCTATTCTTCACTAAAGCCCTCTGAAGTGGCTTCGCATATAAAAAAAAAAAAAAATAAGAAGGGGAGGAAGAGGCAGAAGCTGTTGTGTTCTGAAGGCGTTGGCTATTTATTCGGGATGACTGCATTTACATGGTGCCGGCCCCGAGGCCACGGAAGCGAAACTCGACACTGGATGTAGTTACTTTTCCAAATCGTCTCTGCTGCATAATTCATTATATTGACATTATCTTGATTCATACACATTGTGACGTATCTGAATCATGGTGATGTCTATGAATTAGTCTCGAAAGGAGGGTGCGTTAGCATGAATGCAGAGCGGCGCCGCCGTGGCGAATGGCTCATTTCTCGACTGGAGTCAGGCTCTGTGCTGGTTTTTGCGGCGTGTGCGTGTGCGTTACCCTTGTTGTCAGAAAGCTGCCTCGATACTTTTATCATTTGCCAGTGTGTGTCTGAGAACGCGTGCGTCTACCTATGTGTGTGTGCTAATGTGTCAAAGCGAGGGAGAGGGGTAGAGTGAGCTTTGCTAGAAGGAAACAGCTGTCTCTCTGTGTGTCAGGCCGGGGATCTGAAGGAGTAAGGGAGTGAAGGAGGAAGAGGAGGAGGAGGAGGAGGAGGAGGGGGATGAAGAGAACTGCAGAGCCTCGGGAGCTATGACAGCCATCACACTCAGACACCGCTGCACACGCAAGCAGTGCCACGCACGCACTCAGAAACACACACAAACACACCTGGATCACGGTGTGAAGGTTATTTAGAGAGCCCTTGGGTGTTTGTGGTGCGCTAGTTAAAAAATCCTTGGGTGAAATTTTTACAACCTGACTCATTACGGCTGCACTACGCTACGGCCTGACTGCATGTGGTTTTGAAGCCGGCACTGTTGTTTTCAGACGATTTGTGTCTTTACATTCGACTCTTGTCACGTCACGGCCTTTTTCTTTAAAGAGGGACTTTGTAGTGGTAGTTGGGAGTATTTAAATGTCTTGGTGTACGGACGCAACATGTTTTAATACATTGTTGTGATGTGGTAACACATCTTTCCAGCCTTTCCCCTTTTCTGTCTTTTCTTTCTTTTCCGTCTGCCTCCATAAAGACAAAAGCATTGGCAGGTGTTTCTGTATATTGTGTTACAATTTTCAGTTTCTCCTGTTTCTATTCCACTTTTCCTTCTCTTCTCTCTCTCTCTAGTTTCTTTCATTCAATTATCCTTTCATTCATATTTATGTGATGTTCTTTCTAGGCTAATTCTCTGTACTTTCTTTCTTTCCTTCTTTTCTGTCTTTCTTTCTACTTTCTTACATATTAGTCATTTCCTTTCCTCCTTCTTATGTATGAAAAACTTGAAACTTTTCCTTCTTTCTTCCCTGTCTTTCAAACATAATCTAACTTTCCCGTCGTTTCAGTTATTTATTTTTGTTTCTTCCCCATTTCTTTCCTCACTACTTTCTTTCCTGCTTTCACACATCCTTGCCTTTATTCTTTCTTTCTCTTGCATCTTCCATCATAAAAACGGTTGCGCTTTCTTTCTTCCTTTCTTTCTTTCTCTCCCCCCCCCCCCCATCCTTTCACCTACACCAAATGTCATCTCCCTGTACCACCACCCACCGAGCACTTACTCACACAAAATAACCTGTCACAGCTTCCCCTTTGTGCGGCAAATCCTCATCGTGGACATAAGATTACAGCGTTACGGCAGCAGAGGCCGGTAAACAGTAAAACGTATCGCCGCATGCAAACACGCAGGTACGCCTGTCTCGTACGCCCCTGAGAAGCCTATTTTTTTCCCCTCAATTTATCAAATGTCGTTGCAGAAAAGGTCAGCTTTCACACACGTTACGCCGGAGATAAAACAATGTACCGCCTCCTCTCATCTCCAGCCTCACCGTGGTTGGTTTTTTTGACCCATAAATGGGATTTGCTATCTTTACCCTCTTATGCATTTAAAGCTTACCTTCCACCTCGCAGTTCCACATCTCCCTCTTGAGGTTTAGAAAAAGTATTTTTTTGTTGCTTTGTGCGCGCGCTTGCACTTTGCCGTGCCCGTGGGTTTGACAGATGATGTGTGACAAGTGTGTGGAGTCAGCCCTTTGGTGGGAACCCGCTGGGGCTGGAAGATGCCCTTGTCCTTTTATATTTTACAGCATATCTTTTTACTCCTCCGCTCTGCTTCCCATCTGCTTTGGCCTACAAGTATAGCTATAGGCCCGTGGTGATCGATTGGCCGTTTGACTTTGAAACTAAATAAAACACCCTCCCCGTGCAATATCCTAATGCGCTGAGACACGATGACACTTGGGTTATTACACATCACCTTGGATAAGACATCCACTCTTATTGTAAAGTCAAACAAAACTACATTTTAATGATGTTTTATATCCACAATCCAGCTCAGTTCCAGATGAAAGAGAAAACTAGAGCGTGACCGCAGATTGTTCAAAAGTTAGCGGTTGGGCTGCGAAAAAACATAAAAAGCAAAAGAGCAAAAATAAAGCATGTATAATGAGTTTTGTGGAAAGAATCCACAGCGCGGGGCTTTGTGCATAATTTCGACGTTCGCAAATTTGGAATTCGTCTCCATAATAAATAACTTAAAGCCACTGGGATTTGCGGTGCGAGCAGCGACGAGTCCACAAACGGTGGGAATGTTTTGAGAGAAGGAACATTTAGTATATATTTAGAAATTTGTTAAATATTTGCATATGAAATGGAAAAAACTTCCATTGAGGTCAAAAACTTTCTGTGACTTTTTTTTCTACGTGTTGCCGGCGAGGATAGTTGAAGGAGCACTCCAGCAATTCCCGCATGAATTACAGTTAACAGGTTATTACAAGTCAGTTTGTTAAAACGGGTCAGTCATGTCTTCCGTGGTTCTAAGTTCACGTTATGAACGGAACACAGAGTTTGAAAGAGATGTGAGCTAAGACCGCAGAAGTTTCTAATTCACCCAACCAGTCTGGACGTCACCCGATACTGAGTTTCTGCCTACATTACCTGATAAAATCAAGGTTTACGGATCCGCTGTTGAACCCCCCGAATCACTCGTAGACCTGTCAGGGCTGCAGGGCTGCTGTCACAATAACCAACAAAAGAAACGACCCTTCATGGACGAGGTGATGGTGATGTCTAGCAGCATGAAACATCCTAGCTCTTTATGCTAATGCTAGCTAGCATACCATCATAGGCAAGTGTTACATCTCGGCTTCAGTCCACGACACGTTCTGTGTTGACAACAGTTCACCATTAATTTTTCTTTTAATTTAAAGTCATTTGGCCCTCTACTTAAACTTTTTCTTACAGAAGTTCTACAAAGTTTCTTATTTTAATTTAAATAGCTGCTGGCAAAACCGCTTGCAGGTGCTTTGTAGATTTAAAGCAAGTTGTTACCCCCATTTCCCCATGATATCATGTGGCAGATTATCATGCCAGACCAGGGAGCACTGAATGCACCCCGGTCTGGCATGATAATCTGAGGGTGCATTCACACCTTGTTATCCAGAAACTAGGAGTTTTCCCCCCTCAGGTCAGTTCGTTTGGGCTGGTGAGAACAGAGCATTCACTACCAATGCTCCACTTTCCATTTGATTATTTCCTGAAATCTGCAAAATTGTAACAAACATCCAAACCGTTCGCAAGGCTGTAGTTTGCTTTGTCTCGATTGCCCTGTGAACACAAACCATTGTAACAATACTGTATAAATGACTCCCTGAGTCTGAACGAAATACAGATGTGAAAACAGCCGAGGGCATATCCTGTCGTGTTGGACTATTATTTCAAAATCATGCAGTGTGTGCAAGTTTGAGATTAGACAGAAGAATGTTTGTGAAGTTTGTGTGATGCAACCGGATTTTAAACTCTGGTACAATTTTAAAACCCCTGCTGCTCGGCTTTACAGTGCGAATCTTTTAAAAGATGTTGGCATAGTTTAAAAATGCTCTAGTATCTCTTTTGTTTCTTATTTGTGACCTCATTCATCGTTCCAAAAATGTGCAATAGTGCCTCATCCGTGATTATGTTACAAATCCGTCTGGTTTCAGTTCATAAGCTGTGTTTAAGTGCACGTTTCTAAGCATGAGAGTGACCGATACCAGAAAGGAGTGACAGCTTCCAGCGAAATGCCTTTTCCAACTTGATGTTAGTAACAGCGCAAAAGGAAATGCCTCTTCCTTATTTCCCCTCCTTTCCCCCCTGTCTCTCCCGCTCTCTCTCTCTCTCTCTCTCTCCCTTGCCGGTGCTGCAGAGGTCAGGTAGTATGAACAGGTCTCATTGACTCTCATTCACCCTTATATTTTCACACTGCTGTGTGTCTGCCGTTAGACCTCCGCCGCCCCGGTGGCTGCCGGGGCCCCTCCGAGCGGAGAGCAGAGCCAAGAAACTGTCTGACCACCCAGTGTAAACTATGTGTTTACAGCAGGGCCAGGGTCACACTGGGCATGCTCGGCTCAGTGCGTCTCACCTGCTGCTAATAATAAAGGGGCTGACGTTGGTGTGGCCACTTGCTATCAAGTCGCGTTTATAGTATACCCTTTGCCTGGCTGAAGAGGAAAAGACATATACTGTGCTGGCTTTCACCGGCACTTTGGGTCAAGAGATCTACTTTTCATTCAACATAAATCCGCTGTGGATTAGTAAATATTTCAAAGGTTAAGCTCAACCAGGCAGTCCAAAGTGAAAAGGGACGAGTAGCTCTTGAGCAACCGGCATCCCTGCCCTTCTCCCTGGTTTCTGTGAGCTCAGTGCATACTGTGTACTCAAACATTTATAGACTTTATTATGTGGTCATGCATTTATGTATGTTTCCTGCACCGCGCATCGACAGCATGGCTTCCATGTAACGATGTGGCCCTAATGGTTTGCTTGATCAGAACAGGGTCACATTCTCCAGGTGCAGCTGTTGGAGGATTCAGACATAAAGTTATATAATGCACAACAGCTGCATATTTGTTGTTTGTTCAGAGGAGAACACTGAGGGACTGTGTGTCCTCTACTCTGCCCCTATTAAACTCTCTATTTAACTTCAGCGCTTCTTCTTCTCTTCCCCTTTTTACTCGTCCTGTCCCTGTCAGTGGGGGTGTAATGCCATGCTCTAAATAACTTTATTGACATTTGAATTGGTTGCGGATCGCGGTAATTAGCCAGCCTTCCTGCTTCCTGGCTGGCATTCACTGAGAGAGGGGAGCATCAGTGCGGCCACGTTTCAAGTCGAGCCACAGCCAGAGAGATCTGCCTCAGATGCGAGCACATGCTCTCGAGCTCAAGCTGTTGGCTCGTGTTTTCATCCCCATAAGAGCAGAGCAGCACAGAGCTTGTGCACCTAGCACCTAGCACTGAGACGGTTCAGGGTGGGGGGCATACTGGAGCTTGTGAATGAAGCGGCATGTTGTGGTACCTTTCCTTATGCGGAGAGAGCTATGTAGTAGGACTGTGTGAAGCATTCTTGTGGGTTTCTTTAAGGCTGACTGACTGTGAATCATTGCACTAGAGTGTTTGCTCATTTTCATCCTCCAAGATATCTCCATGACGACACTCCTGTACGGTCAGTGTGGGCATAAAATGCTCAACTTGCTCTGTCACACATTTTGTCTATAGTGTTTTCTTTCTTGTATTATCTTTATTTTACTGTATAAGGTCATTACAAATAGTGCTGGAAATCATGTGTCTTCTTCTTTCTTTTAACACTGCTGCGCGATACAGTCTACAAATAATATATCTCCCAAATGTCTGCATTTCACAACCAAAAATGTTGCCGCACATTAAGCTCAGTAATTAAAACTACTTCTGGAATTATCCACTGGTTGCCAAGCAATCTGAAAATGACAACGAAACAGTGAGTCACTGCGCTTAGCAAAGTTAGCTTAGCAAACCCCAGACGCTTTATAGCTTTTATCATTGTTTTTTCAAATTTGAGATTAGTTTCCGTTCACTTTGCTTCACCAACTTTGCTATCAACTCTACAACTCACTGGATTTCATGGTCCGTGGTCTGTCGTCGTCACATTGCTGCTAGCCTCTCCTTCCCCGAGGCTCAGCAATTAAGCCATCACCACTTAACACTACTTCCTGAACCATTCGCTGGTTGCCATGGCAAGCCGAGGAGGTCCCAGCGCCAGGCAAAATAAAATAAAATTAACTAAACCCCCATCACCCATAAAAGAACATTTTATTTTATTACGCTTCACATCTTTTATCATTTCATTTGTTTGTTTTTTCTAATGCTTTATAGAAAAGACTGTAAAATAAAATAGACATTCATACTACTCGGTTCAGCCTTACATCGTATATCACAAATTGGTCTCAAGGGGCTTTTACAATCTCTACAGACAACAACACATCTATAATTAGACCGTAGGCTCTATTAGGAAAAACTCCCAAAACAAAACCTTTAATGTGAAAACAATGGTGGAAGTCATTACGAAACTAAACGTATGCGAAAAGACTAAATTACCAATGAACCAGTGTTGCACTAAACACTTTTCTGCACTAATTGGACATGGACAGAGTTTAAAGTCGGTTTTCACTTAAAATATAGTGTTTACCAGTGAGCTTAAGTGTCTGTATTGTTTCTCCCTGTTTCGTTTTCATTAGTAAGCTAAGCTAAGCTAATAGGCTGCCAGAAAGTGGGCATGGGAGTGGCATAAATCTTATCCTTTCGCTCTCAACGACAATATTCCCAATAAAATGAACCAGCCATGTCTTAAATTAGCATCTAATTTTGTGCAGCTGCCCCCAGTGACAAAATAGTTTGTAGTGGCTTTATGTGTTGGTTTTCGGTGCTATTGCCATGCGAGCGGCGTTGGCGTAAATGTGCGCCCTCCGCTTTCAAAGTGTGTCTCATTTTTTCTTGATGTGAAGCGAGCGCTGTGTCCGCGATGCAGGGCTGCCCATGAGAGGAGAGCGATACAATCAACAGACGGCGCTCTGCCTTTACTGGCATGGCCTCAGTGACCTCAGCGAAAGAGAGTGAGAATGCAAAAAGGATGAATACACTGATCAGGCATAACATTATGACCACCTCCCTAATGTTTCGTAGGTCTCCCTTGTGCCTCCATAACAGTTGTGACTCATCAGAGAATGGACATGGTCCTTCTGAGGGTGTCCTGTGGTGTCTGGCAACAGTCCAGGCCTTTGGGTACCGTGGGTTGAGGGGAGGGGCCTCTGTGGATCAGCCCACAGATACTTGATCAGCTTGGAATCTAGTGAATTTGGAGGCCAGGTCAACACCTTGTGCTGTTCTTCATTTTTTTTTAGTTGTTCCTAAACCGTTTGTGTGTGTGTGTGTCTGTGTCAGGCTGCATCCTGCTGGGGATGGCTGCTGCCATCAAGCACTATCATTGCTATGGGGTGGGGGTGTCTGGTCTGGTCTAGGTGGGTGTTACATGTCTAAGTAACATCCAGGTCCAAAAGTTTCCAGTGTTGGATCGTGACAAGGTGGTAAATGCTATTTAATTCTCCTCAGTGGTCATAATGTTATGCCTGATCGGTGTAGATTACCAAGGCATATGTCTGCTGTGCAAACAAGAGCTAAATATCATTTCAAAAGATGTGTTCCAAAACGTTCATCAAACTTTCCTGCTTACTTTGGCCACGCATCTGCTTGACCCTCTCTGTCTAATGCTCACTCTGGCTGGAGAAAGATTACAGAAATACAGGATGAAGATTGATTAAAAAAAAAAAAGAGGAGGAAATTGAGGGATTTTTAGTGGAAGAGTGTGTTCCTGGGCTCCATGATGGGCTAGTTAATGACTGGTGCATATGTCAGCCACGCAGCTGCAGAGCTACAATCAGCCAGCCAGCTGAGGAGGGGAGTGACGGATGGAACAGAGAGGAAAAGGAGGGAAATGCGGACCGATATAAAGTGTAAAGCCGTGGATGCACAAAAACAACAGAGGAGCGTTCTGAGCGAGGGAGCGCTGCGGAGCCGAGGAGGTGAGATGGGGGGGGTTCGAGCGAAATAAACAGAGAGGGAGGCATCCAGAGGGAATACAAAGAGAAGGAGAGAAAAAGAGAAGTTGCCAAGATAGTTTCCATTCTTCTCATCCTCCCTCAACTAGCTGAAGTAGAAATGGCAGAGGCTGCAGTCCAAATCATCACACTCAGCTGCCTTTCTGGAAAGTATTTACTGTCAATAAAAGAGGAGGCAGTGTGTATAAAAGGAAAACTAACTAAAATATGCTCCTCTGTAGGAAGTCTGGACTTCTGTCTTTGTATTCTTCACAGACATTAGCATATATTCTGTACCCGGTACCTTCTCACCGGCTCTTTTCACCTCCACTTCCTTTGACTTTGCCTTTTTACCCCTGCCATCCTGCCTGTCCTGCCTCGTCCTGGCCCGTGTTCCATCAGCTCTGGGATTTAAGCCTTTAAGAGCCTCTTTTCCCTCCAGTAAGAGCTTTAAGGCAGAATGTGTGTGGAAAGCATTTTTTTTCCTTTTTTTTTTTTTGGGTGGGGAAGGATCAGAGCCAGACAGAAATAGGTACAGGCCCGAGAACAGGAGCGGGTGCTTCAGGAGGAAGTGTTTGACCTTGGATTGTCCCCTTCTCCTCGCTGCTCCACAAAACGCCGGCGGTAACTCTGGCGAGGCAAGGACAGTGGTTTATTGTGTCTTGGTTATTGCTCGCAAATGCTGTCCGCAGTATTAGGCACACGGCGTAAAACCAGAGCGTTTTATCGCTTGCGGAGTGAGACATCTGCGAGAATGCGGTGTTGATTTGAACGCCTGTGTACAGTAGACCTATCAAACACGTGTTTGTGCATTACCGTTGATGTCATCTGGCGTACCTCATGCTTTTTTCTTTTCTTTTTTTTTAATTTCCTATCAAAACGTCTCAACTTCACACGTTCAGCTCGATGTTGCTAAGCGCTGCCGTGTGGCTCGGCCTGACTTTTACACCTGACCTTTCGGCTAATTGAGCGTTTCTTTTTTTCCCTTGTGCACCTGCAGGCAGACCCGGGAGCAGGAAACCCCGCCAGACTTCTTCTATTTCTCCGACTTTGAAAGACACAACGCTGAGATTGCAGCCTTTCATCTGGACAAGTAGGTGGAAACGAGCCTGTCACAGTGCTCAGAGGCGGTTGTGTGTTCTCTGTGTGCGCGTGCGTTACTGTGTCTGCAACAGTAAATTGTCACATTGTCGTCTGTGGGTTTTCTTTGCAAACCAAACATTATCCCTCATAAAGCAGATGATCGTTTTTGTGTCTTGCTACACAGGTAAGTTCTTGAGCAAACGGCGTGCTGCAAGTTTTAATGGAGGGGATTTAGAAATTGTTTGTGAGTAAAACTCCAGAGCCACAAAACATAACAACAATTCTACCAAGGCTATATATATTTTCTTAATAAACTCCCTTTTGGAGGAACTTTTTCCATGTTGCTGGAAAAAGCAGCTAATACATTCCTTTTACATAGGTTTGCTCACAATACACGGGCTAAATAATAAAAACAAGGCCACAGAATCAGCTCTTTTTCCACCGCCTGTCTATAAACTTGCGCCTTCATTACACACAATTCAGAGATTCTGAGTTGTTGTGCTACCAGCAGCTAATGATGAGAAGCTGCAGAGGTCTGCTTGGCTCACTTCCATCTGTCTTCTCCTCTAGATGTTGTTACTGGCCAGAGTTTTTTTTTTTTTTTTTTTTTTTGGTTATTTCCTAAAACAACTTTAAACAGAGCTTAGCGAGTTTAAAAGGAAGTTAAATTGCCATAAATGCTGTATGTGGATAATGAATCATTAGATCATCAGATAGGAACACCAGAAATAGCTGTGCTCTTGGGAGTTTCCAGCTCTGGGTTCTGTAAAGCGCCTTGAGACCTTTTGGATTGTTCTTGTCGTCACGTAAATAAAACTGAATTGAATCAAATGGACGGCTTCCTGCGTTCAACGCTAGCACGTCTGGAACGAGAGTTTGAAAGCAGGGAGAAACATTAAAGTGGGCACAAAGCAGGCGCTGAGGAAATCTGAATTAAACTAAACATTAAAGAATTAGCCGTGGGAAGATCAGCCCCTTCAGGAGCAGGAGTGGTGTGTGTCTGGCCTTGAGCTATAATGACATCCAGAAACAGCTCTGTTGCTACAAACACTTTCAACGAGAGAGAGAGAGAGAAAAAAAACAAAAAAAACAGCTGACGTTCCTGAATCTAATCTAACCTCCCGAGTACATTTTTCCATCCTTGAGGGCCAACGTCCTGCAGGTTTTTGTTCCTCCCTGATTGCTAATTTGCCCGTCCCCGTGCCACCTCATTAACCGCCTGGGTGGAGAACAGATCCCGACGAGAGCACCAGAACTGGCTAGCGCTGTTTTACAGTAGTGCTTCCAGATATGTGTTTGCATTTAGTATTTTCCGTGTTGCATAACTGATTCATTAGCAGCACATTTAGAGGGAATGTCAAAGATGTAACGATGAAATGATTGCAGCTTAGCACGTTCTCTAGTTTTAGATTGGAGCAAAAATATTCCAGATCTTGGGTTAGGTGAGGCTAGGATTAAGTTCTGCTCAAGAAATACAGCAATACAGATCAGATTTATGTGTGTCTGCATACTGGCGCGACTGTTAGCATACCTATTTCTCTTCTGGACATTCCATGAACACTAGATTTTCTCAGAGGAGCTTATTTGTACGTTCCCGTCCTCCAGAAACTCATCTTTTTTTCCAAAACAGTGCTCAGTGTGAGGCCGGGCCGGTACAGTAGAGGCTGTGAGCTCCGAGAGGCCGTGAGTCATAGAGAATGAATGCCGCCCTCCCGCAGCTAGTATCTGACTGAACAATGAGCACAGCCTCTTTGCTTAGCTAACCGCCACACTCTCTGACTACGCTGCCTTTACGAGGCGAACACTTTACAGGCCTACTGGAGAGACTTTAATGAAAAGAGAAATCCTCACGAGCCTCTCAGATCGACGAGAGGCAGCAGCGGCGCAGCTGAAGACAGGCTGACGTCACGGTGGCCGCGTGTGTTTTGACGTGAACGCTGGTGTTTGCACTGATGCGAGATGGTACTGAGGTCGCGCACACATGTTCGCAGGGACGCACAATGGGGCCACGGAGGGTGGCGGCGACGCTGGCTCGGCTTTTCCTGCAGGCACAATGACACAGTTCATCAGCAATTGCATTAGCAGCGGCGCTCCTCACCAGTCTGCCACACATCTGGTCCTCCTCTGTGCACACACATGAAAATATGCTCACACGCTCAGGCATATGTGTGGGTTAAGGGGAAGAGAAGGAAACCAAAGGCATGAAAGGCCCTGTGCCCGTTCTAAATATAAGCCAGGCAGGGTTTGCCAAAAGCAGCGCTTTATTTTTTTTGCCTTATTTTGTCTGTTCTAAATTAGAGCCTGTCCACGGAGCTGCTGCTGCTGCTGCTGCTTGTGCAGAGGCTGAGGCTACACTGCCTCCCAGGGGGCAGACACACACACAGGCTCCTCACACACATACACACACACACACTGTCTTTTCCTATATAGGCTACACTGCTTTAAGCATCATTAATTATGTGAGTGGATTTAACTGGGAAGTGCACTGGTTTTGCTGCATTAGGTAGGCAGCAGATATGAAGACTCACAGAGCCCAATATGACCTTAAAATATTAAACCACGTTGCTTTAAATTCATGAGATCCCATTCGCGTCTTCTACATTTTTCAGCTGGAAATATGTGCAGCAGTGATGTCAGCCATACCCTGAATAGAACACATGTTTAAAATTGCCACTGTGGGAATTTATCAAAGACGGAAGAAAAGGCGTGTGAGTGATGAAGGAAGCCAGCCCTCGCTGTTCTCTTTAGCACGGCAGCAGGCCCAGACCCAGCAGGCCACACAGTGCTGTGCGGTGCTCTGTCCTCTGTCCGCCTGTCTCTTTGACAGCGAGGGTGGGGGCACAGACATGACTGTGTCTGTGCGTGTATGTGTCTCGCTGCACCTGCCAGCAACGCAACTTCATGATGGCATCATTTGTCCGATGGTGCTCCCTCTTCCTGGCGTTCTCGTTTTTCCCGCACCCGGTTCTCTCATTCCTCCATTTTTAATCTCGGCCTGTCTTCCCCGTCTCTCTGCCCTCAGGCCTTGGCCATTAGGTGTTGTCAGGGGAATCAATTTTTAAAGAGCCCGTGCTCACGTCGTAGTTGGTCGGTAGCGAAGGCAGGGGCATGGGACATAGCATGGAACAGGCATGTGGCACGCATACGGGAAGACAGCCATGCCATGTTTCAAAAAACTACAGCCATGTGAAATCTTTCTCTTCATGTCATGCGCATTAACACTGAGGCTAGTTAGCGGTCAAGCAATGCAAAGGCGCAAAATCACCTCACAAAATGGAATAGAGGCTTAGATCCTGCTGGAAGCTGGCATCTCCAAGTATATTAAATTAGAAAGTTAAAAATGTAGAATCACAGCCACATAAATACCACGGGGAGGTTTTTACCACCATGTGCTGCATCTCTAAGGTCCTTGCTTGGGTCACAGTGCCCCCTTTTGGCAGAGACGTTACCTCACATGTGGTTTCATAGTGACAGCACAGTTGTTTACTCCACTGACTTAATGGATGAAGCTCCAGCCCGCCAAAGTGAGGGATTGTTGGTTCTGCCCCCATCTGTGAAAAAAAGCTTTTCTGTGTTACAAGCAGCAGGTCCTTATCACTGCTCTCAGCAGATGGGTCTATATACACTGGTAATACTGTAGGGTGGATTTAAAAAAAAAAAAATAATCTTTGAAATAAAGCAACATTTTCAGGGCCAGTGAGTCTGTTTCCAACTTCATATTTATTTTTTTAAACAGTGTTATGTATTCACAAATATGTGATTTACAATACAAGTTCTACAGTATGCCAACATCCTTCTCCATCCTCCAGGTAATTTTGCCTGTGTTTGTGTGGTTTTCTAAATAAATGTATGGAAATTTATTTACCCTGGAGCTGCTGACATCCTGGGAGAGTGTCTTAACAGCCTCCATCAGCTGAGGGTGGCAGCCGCTCTAGCTGCCACTGGTTTTTTTTTCTGTTTTGAACACATGCAGCAGTTATTTTCACTTTGTACAATTCGAAATTCTGTTTTCTGAAGACTAACCCCTTGGTATTTGCCTCTGCCTCGTAGGATCCTGGACTTCCGGCGTGTGCCCCCTGTGGCTGGCAGGCTGGTCAACATGACGAAGGAGATCCGGGATGTTACGCGAGATAAAAAGCTCTGGAGGACCTTCTTCATTTCACCAGGTACACAGTGAAAAAGGGGTTGGGTGATTGGTTTTCAGACGAGGAAACTAAGATTAGATTCTTCCTGCTTCCTTTAATTTTGTGTTCAGCAGTTGATGATTCCATTGACGTTTAGTAAAAAGGAACAAACCCTCCATCGCCTTAATTTTTGAAGCTCAGTGTGGTTATGCCACGTGTGAGTTGTCAAAGTGGCCATGCTCTGAAGTATGACAAACATTAAGCCTTGTCATCATTTTAAACATTTATACAAAGATTTTGTCAGTCATTTTAAAGTGGAGGTCAATGGGGTTTGACTCGCTTTTGAGCCAGCCTCGAGTGGCCATTTGAGGCACTGCAGATTTTGGTGCTCCTGCAGTGCCTTCATTTTGCACCTCAATTTCAGTCTCAAAAGAAACACATTCATAAAAATTACCTATCAATTTATAAAACGTAAAAGCCCCGCAAAAATGAACAGCTTCCTGGCTCATAATTTGGAGCAAAGCTACTCTTGTGGCCTGAATTAGTGAGATATTCATTTGCATGGGATTAGTATTATCGAGGGACTTTACCTTGTGCCAAAGCATGACAGTTAATTAGCGATACAACTTTACTTTACATATTATACACATGGAAAACTCTCGCAGGATTAAAAAAATACTTACAATCTCAGCAATTAATGCAGCTCAGTGAATATCCCCAGCTAATTTTAAAAGCAGGCGGCATGGGCTTTAAATATATGTGCCGTAAATGACAAAAGGACAAATAGAGAGCAGACACTTTTTAAACGCAGAGTGGCATACTAGAATAAATTTAGAATATATCAGCACTTTGATGTTTTTAGAAGAGGTTTAACATTGCAGCAGCAATACCAACGTGTGCTCTGTTTCTGGTTTTCAGCCAACAACGTGTGCTTCTACGGAGAGTGTTCCTACTACTGCTCCACTGAGCACGCGCTGTGCGGCAAGCCAGACCAGATTGAAGGATCTCTGGCAGCCTTCCTGCCAGACCTGGCTCTGGCCAAACGCAAAACCTGGAGGAACCCGTGGAGACGCTCCTACCACAAACGCAAGAAGGCAGAGTAAGAGATCGATAAGAGGCGCTCATTAAATTAGATGCTGAAGGATTTGCTGCTGAGTAGGATGCTGTAGATGCAGCTATCAGAGGGTATTTATTAGACTCGCTGTCAGTTATCAAGGGTAATAATTTATGAGAGCTGAGTAAGAGGTTTGAAGTTTGTAAGATATTCTGCATACATGCGTCTAAGCTGATGTCTTTGTACAAGAAAGCAATTCACTTCAGTCTCATTACCATTAAGAAAAAACACATAGCTTAGCTTCGGTTATGAACAAATTGGAATAGACACATAAAAGCATTCGTTTATGCAGTGCTGAAGTGGACTGAGAATACTAAAACTCTTTTCAGATGGGAGGTGGACCCAGACTACTGCGAGGAAGTCAAACAGACTCCACCCTATGACAGCGGCACACGACTGCTGGACATCATGGACATGACCATCTTTGACTTCCTCATGGGTGAGCAATGAGTGAACAAGTGAACGTGTGAATGGGTGAACAAGGTGATGCTAATTCTCCCAGTGCTGCTATCTGTGTGTCACAGGCCAGATAATGCACAAAAACAATGATGCATATACTTTACAGCAGGTTGTATACATTACAAGTTGGCATGACATACACATACACCAATAGGCCACAACATTAAAACCACTGACCATCTTGTGACGATGCAATGTTCTCCTGGGAAACATTTGGACCTGGCATTCATGTGGATGTTACTTAGACATGTACCACCCACCTAGACCAGACCACTCACCCCCACCCCATACCAATGACACTCCTTGATGGCGGCATCCATCCCCAGCAGGATCCAGCATGACACAGACACACACACATAAATGGTTTAGGAACAACTAAAAAAAAAAAAAAAAAATGTTTTGGAGGCACAAGGGAGACCTACACAATAGTAGGATCATAGTAGGTCATAATGTTATGCCTGATCAGTGTATTAACTCTAAATCTTTGTCTGCATTCCCACACAGGAAACATGGATCGCCACCATTACGAGACATTTGAAAAGTTCGGAAATGAGACCTTCATCATCCATCTGGACAATGGCAGAGGGTAAGCCAGCACTGAAACACTGAAACGCAGAGATTATCAAGTTGTCATTTATAAAAAGGTTAAGTGTAAATGGAGCACACAAATAACAAATAGAAAAAAGAACAATACATAAAATTTAGAAAATTTGTCAAAAAATCAAAAAAAAATCTTACCTCATCTAAATGCAACACCATCCTGGTTCTGTTTTCTGCCCTAGCTTTGGCAAACACTCCCATGATGAGCTGTCTATCCTGGTGCCGCTGACACAGTGCTGCAGGTAAGCCTATGCTTTATGGTGGATATATGTGGGTTGAGAAGGGTGCGATCCCCACGGAGAGGCATAAAAACTGAAAGTTGTATTTGCAATGACACGATCATTCCCAGTGAGTTGGCGAATCCACAATGTCAGCGTTGGCGATATAATGCAATAGACTTACTTCTGTCCACCGCCCGCTGTTTCTCTGCAGGGTAAGAAAGTCGACCCATTTGCGTCTGCAAATGCTGGCTAAGGAAGAATACAAGCTGTCCATGCTCATGGCAGAGTCCCTGGTGAGGGACCGCCTCACTCCCATCCTCATCCAGCCACATCTGGACGCCATGGACCGACGACTGCGCCAGGTCGGTGGATTGTGGAGTTCTTTCACCACATTTCTCTCTGCTTCTAGTCTAAGCTAACTGTGTATTGTAGCTTCGGATTTACAGTGCAGACACAAATGTGGTGTCAGACATGCTGCTGAACTTTTAAAAAGGGAATAAATTAGCCAAAAACCTTACTGGATCTCTGTTTGTAGTAGAAAAATCTGTGTCATCCAATAACGATAATTAAACTTTTGTATTTCACTGTCACTAGGTGCTAAATGTGCTGTCAGAGTGCATCGAAAAGGAAGGTTACAGCTATGTGGTGGAGGACGACCTCCAGGGAGACCAAGGGACAGACCACAGCCACAGCGGCCCAAGACGGAGGTAGCTGCCCCGGGGTGCTCGTGGCAAGACTGGACTGACTCCCTAGACTGGACTGAGCTAATCCAGTCTTTCTCTCAAACTGTACAAGCATCCTGCAACACAGATGAGCCCCATCTGTGCTGAATTTCTCAGAGGGCTTGATTTTTGCTGAACTTGCAGGGAAGCCCACCTGCCTGAGGTAAAACATAAGCTGCGTGGAAGTGGAAGCCTGCTGGACTGGACTTTAACAAATAGTGCAGTGGCTTTAGCTGTACCGATGCTTGTGGCGCAGTCGATGTGGAAGACTTCTGGATGGATCTGCGGCTGCTGGACAGAAGTGAACCACCGCACATCACCTAGACTCCTTAAAGTATCCAACCCTGACTGTAGTGTAGGATAGTATCACCACAGCTGACCCAAGCACCCACCGACCCACCGCAGCAACCAAACCATTGAAGTCTTGCAAAAGACGCCTTCTGTCTGTCTGGTTCGGGACCGTTTTTGTTTGAATTCAGTGAATTCTGATGGGCTTGTAAAGAATCTCCCCGTCTTCACAAATGTGTGTTTCTACTAACTGTTGGTATGTGTTGCAAGTGTTTCAGCTGAACATTCCCAGAGAAGGACGTGGAGGAGGAGGAGGAGGTCCTGTTGTCTTCATTATCAAAATTATGTTTTATTGATTTGCTGCAAAATGTTTTTATTGCATTGTGTCTTTTTTAAAAAACTTAATTTCTGCTGAGGGTTTTCAGCATCTCATAGATGCTATTCCAGATCAAAATATTTGATTGGAGTGCAGGTTTACTCCTGGTTTTGTCCATTGATTTTGCCCATAAATGTTAATGTCCTCAAGAGAGTATTTATTAAAATTCATATTTATTGTTTGAAATGAATACTAATCAGTACCACAACTACACATTACTCGCTGTCAAAAGTGTGCAATTGAATTTCCATCACAGTGGTGTACTTCCTCGTTTGTCCAAAAGAGGGCAAACTGAGCATGTGCAAAAGTGGCTGCCAGCACCGTGCCACTCATCAAAGTCAACGCTCTCCATATCTCAACCCGTTACAAATCAGACCGGCTTTAAAATTGGTTTATAGCCACCATGATCATCATTTTTGCAACTGCTGTTTTTTGATTGCTTTCAATGCGACAGATATGAGGTTAGATTTATGGTACCAAAAGCCAAATGTGACACTAATAGTTTTATATTATTGTTTCTTTGTAATATATTTGATGTCCAGATGTTGCTGTTGTGGAGAGATTATTTTTCAGGATGTATATTTCATTCATCGCCAACAGCTGATAGCTTAACTGTTGGTGTCAATGATTCAGTCACTGGCTGAAAGTTAATATATACAGTAGGAAAATCTAGTGCCTGTGCAATGATAGAAATACTTGAATGTCTGGTTTCATAGCGGAAAGGTTTAAGCTCCTCCCGGGTACAAGCTATAGATAAGATTCGGAGGTCTCCATATGTGTACGTGCTGACTCCATCTGTTCCATAAGGGTTTTATTACACAGTCTGAGTTTCCATTGTCCTGTGTCAGGGCAGCACAGTGTGTATGGATGTATGGATGGATCCATGGAGGACCTTAGACGGTGTTCTTGAAGTGAAAACGCTTCTTGTTTTTTTTGTTTTTTGTTTGTTTTTTATTGAACTCATCGTTTCTGTGGATTTTATTTTTTAATTTCATTGCATCATGGTAAAAGTGCAATAAAACAAAAATAAGCATAACATAATGAGTGTGTGTGTTTTTTTTTCCCCCTGCAGGAGCAGAGGCTAAATCGTGCAGTACATCAATCATCTGTGAAGTCAAGGAGATAGTGAAACAAATCATCCAGCTAGATGAAACGCCCTTCAAAATGAGTCATGATAAAAGTTAGAAAAGCAAATAATAGAGCAGCAGCCGATAAACGTAGAACACTAGATATACAAAGTATTGCAACTCAAATATAAATAAAATTCAACAAAAGCGAGTCTAAACAAACTCCTCTTCAGCTGCTTCTTAAACGTTGCCACAGATTTTAAGTCGACTGACAAATTTAGGATCAACAACCACAAAAGCACAGTCGCCTTTTCTAGACTGAGACACATGCAACAAATTTTGATCAGAGTATTCTTCCTTAGCCAGCATTTGCAGACGAGTAATTAATATTGGCTGACACTTCAGCTGGATTCTGAATTTAATAGGAATCCACTATAAGGAAATCAGGATTGGTTTACAATGAGGACTTCCGGACAACTTCGTCTGAAGGTTGGAAGCAGCATTTTGGACCGTCTGAAATCAGTTCAGGGATGCACTAGTGAGAAAAGTGAACAGAGAATTACACTAGTCAGGCAAGAGGAAGGCACGTATAATCAAGACTCAAACACCAGACACACTGGATCACAGTGTACATTTAACAGAAGACAAAAAGGCAACCACTACCCCTAGATGGGGCAG
This sequence comes from Planiliza haematocheilus, assembly GCA_005024645.1. Classification (NCBI taxonomy): domain Eukaryota; kingdom Metazoa; phylum Chordata; class Actinopteri; order Mugiliformes; family Mugilidae; genus Planiliza; species Planiliza haematocheilus. The sequence continues at coordinate 8,116,866 of SRSE01000365.1, read as the reverse complement.
GTGAGCCAATTTTTAAAAGTAAAACAATATCAAGCCTTTCATAAACAAAACTGAATATTATCTATGTAACGATTATAGAAGATACCTTTAGAAATTACTTGTTAGAGAAAGCAGATGAAATGCAAACAGCATCGGGCCCAGCACAGAAGCTTGGGGAACACCGCAAGACATGAATTCAATTGACAAGGCCTAACTGTGAACAGTAACTGAGAGACCCTTATCTGAAGAAGGTGAAAAAAATCTTACTTTCAACACTTATGACATTGAACTGTAAGATGAGAAAGTTTTAAAGGTTTATTCTTTGACATTATTTCGTCTCTACTGGCAGCTGACAGAGTTGCACAAGCATCCAATTTCAACTAATCTACCTCTCCAGTCTAATAATATTTCATACATCCTGTTTCAGAAATTGTTCGTTTATACAGCACACAATTTCAGGAGTTAGTATTAAGTATGATCAGTATCATCGGATTTAAGTGTGGATCTGGAATCAGGTAAGAGTTAATGAAGTGTAACTTAGCTTAGTTTAGCTTAAAGAGCTCAAACATGCACAACAACAATCAACTGTTTGTCACTGGCTGTGGCCTTGTTTGCACAGAGGTACTGGTCACAACGTTCTGTTCTGAAAAATCTCACAGCCCTATTAGACCTATTAATATTTCCATTTTGAAATATTTTGTATGAGTAATAAAACAACGTAGAACAGTAATTATCAAAATGCTGCAATCACTCAAGGTGAACTGACTCCATGATTCTTAATTTTTGTTTTTTTTTAGCTGCCTGCGACAGTCTGGATATTCTGGTAAACACAGGTCTGTTGTGTATGTCTTATCTGTAGCACTCTACATAACCTAGTATAATTGGACAGTGAATGGTGGCAGTGGGGATGGCTGCACAGTACAGTGCAAAAGAAAATGGCCCTCAGCCCCAGATCTGTGCATAAGCATGTTTACAGTTCCCAGTGCACTGTTGTGTTTTGATAACCTTTCCTCACAGAACAGCCCCCGGAAAAGCTCCTTGGTTGGTTTACATAAATGCATGTATGCGCACACACACACCGCGGCAGACGATGGATGAATGGAGGAAGCGGCGTCTGAGACAACCATCAGAGGGACAGAGAGTGACCAGAGGAGAACTAAGGGCTGTAATCACTGCGGTCGGCCGCAGACAGGACGCCAGAGGAAGCCTCGTCATGGGAGCGAGCCACGAGGACCTTATCAGATCTCAGTTCAAACCAACCTGATACTGTGACCTCTTCTTCTCCTCTGCACTGCTTCCCTTCTGCTGGTCCCGGTCACAGCTTCGTATGAATCAGGTCTGTTTTTGTCGTCTGGGAGCTGGCAGATCACCTGACTGAGTATAAACCAGTCGTGCTCAAAGCTCATGAGCATTTTGTAATGTAGACACAGACATGTAGATTTAGTTTAACAAGTACAACAAAACTGATCATTAAAAACAAGCAGTCCCTTGATATGGTGGTGCCGAAGTGAAAAATGAAATACTCCACCATTTCTTCATATTTCTGAGCATTGTCATCATATTTTCTGGACCCCACGCCCCCAGAGGCCTCACAACGCATTCTAAATAATGTAGCCGTCCATCGATTTGTTATCACAGGGCTAACACAAAGAGACAAACAGCCATTCATTATTAATTCAGTCATGAATCTGGTATTTCGCAGGGTTACGCCCTGCCCCGATTGATTTTACCTGCACCTCAACACCTTGTACAAAGAAGCACATCAAAAGGCTGAAATTCTGGCCCTGTACCTGAAATCGAGTACCGGTTTGACCTTTCAGTCGCTTCAGTAACATCGGAAATAAACAAGCATGTTTGTTTTAAAGTCTCAGGGAAGCATCACCATAGGACCTATAGGTGACTCCTGCACCAGCGAGGCCACACACAGAGGCCTGGCAGACCTCAGGCTGTTTTCCCGGCTTCTGTCGCCTCACTGGAGACCTCCAATTGCCCCGCTAAGAGCCCTTCAAAATACACATCCCCTGTTTTATAGACACGGAAACAATTTATAGCCATTATGGAGCATTATAGATAGCATCTACAAAACTTCCCGTCGTTGACTAAACGTCTGCCAGAGTGGACACACACACATACACACCCCAAAGAGTTAACGGAGAGAAAAAGAAAACAAAGATGCAAAGGATCTTGTTTGTTGGTTTGAGGTTAGCTGTTTTAAGTACAGTCAGAGAGATTAGGCTATAAAAAGAAGCAAAATAAAACATGAAGGCAGCCTACGAGCACAGCGGACCACCCAGAATCCTGCCGGAGGTGAGGGAGAGGAGCATGTACGTCCAGTCCAGATGAGCGAGCTGCCGCGGTGAGACCGTCAGTCTGTTTGCCAGCGCATTAATACTCAGCCTGTACTAACAGCTTTACATTATCGTTGGGAGAAGGGTTGTCGTATCTGGGGAACTCAATTAGATGTGGATAGGTTTCACCGTGAGTGTCATCTACAACCTGGATGTGTCGAGGTCAGTAAAACAAAACCTCCAGGTTGGACACTCAGATTTAAAGTTCCACATATTTAAATAAATAAAAATAATCTTTAAATGTAGTATTATTTATGAAGCATGTGTGTTTATGCAGGTTCTTATAATTCCCCCCTTTTCCAGTGTTGTGTATCAATCTCACATCATTTAATGACATTTAAAAATGACCAATACCGAAGTTAACTCTGACTGTAAGTTGGTGACTCGCTGAGTACTGAGTTCTTTTTAGGTATTACAATTAAAGGCATTATGGGAAATGTGGTAATAGTATTTTTGGTGACTGACCCATAGTAAGAGTCAGGAAGTCTTTCTGCTTCTCTTAAATATTTTTTGAAAGTTTATTTTATTTAGTAAGTGCATGACTGGCCCAGTGTAACATTTAAGCCCAAACCAAGGCGCAAAGCAAGCAACTGTTGAAAAAATAGAAAATGGAAAGGAAAACCCAAGATAACTAAATTGTTATTTTTTGCAATGACAACCATAATCACCCTAAAACCTATGATGGCTCCCTGACGGACCCCTCTCCTGACGGACCCCCTCTACCCTATGACAGATTTTGTTAGTTTGTGCTGGGGGGATAGCACATGTACATCTTTGCCTGGGTCCCCCCTGAACTTAACTGATCAGGCATAACATTATGACTATTGTGTAAGTCTCCCTTGTGCCTCCAAACCTTCCGAGGGTGTCCTGTGGTGTCTGGCAACAGAATGTTGTTAGTGGGGGGCTTTGGGTCCTATGGGTTGAGGATAGGGGCCTATGTGGCTCACAGATACTTGACCAGTTTGGGATCTAGTGAATTTAGAGGCCAGGTCAACACCTTGTCATGATTTTTGAGTTGTTCCTAAAATGTTTTTGTGTGTCTGTGTCAGGCTGCATCCTGATGGGGATGGAAGCGGTCTTCAAGGAGTGTCATTGCTATGGGGGTGCCTAGGTAGGTTGTACATGTTTAATTAAAATCCACACTAATGACACGACCAAAAGCTTCCCAGCAGAACACTGAACTGTCACAGTAACGATCAGTGTTATTTACTTCTCTTGTCATTGGTCATAATGTTGTGGCTGATTGCCTTGATGTAACTCAGAACGGCTACGATTAACACACAGATTTGGATATTTTTAAAGGGTTATATATTTTTTTGTCATAACGTTCCAAACTTTACACAACTAAAAAAATAAATAGGAAAAAAAAAAAGGTCCGGGGTTGTGGAGTTCAAAATATCCTAGCAGGCCTCTGTAGCCCTTTCCTTAACTCTGCATGAGGCTAGCAGCTTGAGGCTACACTGTCCCCTACTATCATAACACACCTGAATCTCCAAGCAAACCCTCAGCAGTTGAGGTGCACTGTGGGTAACGTAGGCCTGAGATTTTGTAAAGGGAGGAGAAGACAAAAAATATTTTCTGTGATTCTTCTGCATCCATTTATTTTTTTTTAACCAGCCATTGTGACAGTTTTAAAATGATTCACTGCTGAAAATACAAATATAACAAGGAACAAATTATCCTGATGGACCCAGCAGCTATAATATGTAGCCTAGAGCAACTTCAAGGTGGTGTAGTCAAGTGGAGGACTGGCACTCGAGCATGACAGTTTCTCCTCATGCACATTTGAATTCACATAATTTTCAATAATAATCAGTCTATATATGTAGAAAATCCAGTCTATACAAAGATGATGCACACTTTGATTATCAGTGATTTTTCAGTTGGAAAGAAGAGCTGATTTTGTCTTTTTTTTTAGCTAAAGTCATAAAAAAATTGGATTTTTTTTTTATATCATTTTCAAGTGGTTGTAAAAGACACCAGTGGTGTAACAAGAGTTTGTGTGGCAGGAGTTCAAAGAGCTCAGAGAGGTGGCTGCAAGCCTCGAGACCCTCAGCCGCTGCTGGAGAGCAGCTGGGACGAGGAGGGGACTGGAGAGGGGGGCTGGAGGCAGCCGTCATCAGCCGAGCTCAGAGTGAGTGTCAGCTGGCTGAGCAGAGCATGGTGGCAGAGCAGAGCAGCAGGACAGGGTGTTGCTGCTGGGCTTTGGCCGGGACACTCAGATGAGCCAAACAGTTCAGATTAAGCATCTGACCCCTCAAAGTGTAGATATGTTCGACAACTCTCACTACCCCTTCAACTGCTTCAACTACGATGGAGACGGATATCCTTCATCCAGCACTGATGAAGAGAAGAAGATGTGTAGACCCGCGTACAGGTACGGACCGGTTTTTAATCCCTTTCCTTTTTATATATTTCTGTGGCACCTTATTGTTTATTTTGCACTTTTAATATTTTTACATTTATGCCATTTGTATTTTATTTATTAATGGTCATTATTGCGAAGACAAAATGTTGTCTGTTTATTGGCATGGCACTCATTACAGTCTTAAGACATAACTGTAATCATGAACATATCTAAAATATCTGGCATTTTTGTCACCATTATTCAACAGATTGGAGCAAAAAGATACAAACACAAGTCACACAACTACTTATGACTGGATGCACTTTTTTGAAATTAAAGTATAATTTAAAACTTGTTCCATGGTAACTTCTGTTAGGGATTTTCTATTAACAGGAACACAGACGTATTGAAAATGGTTTAAACTTAATGTACTTCCATATAAATTTTCAAATTTCATAATGAATCTCTGCTCTGTTTTATATGTATGTGTGACTGATGAACACAGTTCAGGAGGTTTGTCATAGATCTAAACTTGACAACTGCAGGGCTAAGAATTAAATTGTAACAAATACTGAAATAGCTGAACATGTTCAAACCGTGTGTGTGTGTCTGTGTGTGCGTCAGCTACATCGCTCTGATAGCCATGGCCATCCAGCAGAGCCCTGAGCAGCGGGTCACTCTGTCGGGCATCTACGAGTTCATCATGAAGCGGTTCCCCTACTACCGATCCAACCAGAGAGCCTGGCAGAACTCCATCAGACACAACCTGTCTCTCAACAGCTGCTTTATCAAGGTAAAAGCACTGAACGCGGGGAGGATAATATGTTCCCTTTGAAAGGACTTTTAAATGCTTTGTATTTTTAGTTTGACACAGTATTTGTTTCATCTCATTTCTTTTTCAGCATTTTCTAAGACTAGAGAAGCAGAAAAGATACCTTTGCTAGTAGTATGAGTATTCTTATTATTTATATAAAGGTAGTAGTGTGTATAACCAGTTTTTTTTCTTCAGGTTCCTCGGACAGAGGGCAATGAGAAGGGAAAGGGAAACTACTGGACTTTTGCTGCTGGCTGTGAATCCATGCTCGACCTGTTTGAGAACGGCAACTTTCGGCGTCGCCGGCGTCGCAGGACCATGAAAATAGGCCTCCGTGACTCAGGAGAAACCCCTTTCCACCCTTTGGAGAGCCACAGCAATCAGCGCCTACCCTCAGATCGACGCCCTGAGTCCGACTCCACCCTCTGCCCTTTGAACCCGGAGAGGCCGAGGCCTGGTCCCCAACAAAACCACCTCATCCCTAACCCCACCCAGCAGGGGAAGCCGGAGTCAGAGATCAAGTTTAGCATTGACTACATCCTATCCACTCCGGATCCACCCCTGCCTGGGTTCAGATCCGCACACGGCCCCGTACATATAGGGCCTGCGGGGCCACCTATTCATGTCCTGGAGCCGCAACACCTGAACCTGCACTTCTGGACTCTGTAAGAGGAGAGGCTAGCAGAGACTTGGGAACCTGGGATTTACAAGGACGTCCAATGACAAGAATTCCACAGGAGGAATTTTGCTTGACATGAAAAAGTAACAAAATAAAGAGGTACAGTATTATGTGGTGGATTCAAAATGGAAACACTTAAGAAACGCATTTTACTGTCAATTCATCCAAGAGATAAAATGTCAACAGAAAAATCCAGTAAAGCGTTTTATCATTCTGTCATTATACTGTTTGTGCGGTGTCTAGTGCTGACATAGACTAGGTTTACAGTTTTCTCTAGATGTATATACACGGCACAGCTAAAATGTGTTTAAGAAAAAAACAAGGATTTGTTGGAATTATTAGATTATCCCCGAATCAGAAGCTGAGATGATTTTGTTCATAAAAGAAAAGAAATATTCAGAATTGTGTGGCTTTCCTTTAATTCCAGTAAAAAATTTTAAAAAAAAAGTACCCCATTGATATGTTTCAAAAACATACATGGTTAAAATACCTTTCTAAAAATCTCATAATGGTTAAAACTCCATTATTACAAACACCCAAATTTTACTTTTAATTCAAAATCATTTCACTGACAATTATATGTATATATACTTTTAGTTTCCACATAGCTACACAGTTGTCATGTGTAAAACTCTGCAAATGAAACATTCTCCTCGCACAGATTATTTCAAATATCTGAGTGAAGCAGCAACAAGCAGAAGCATTTCTGCCTGAAAAGGGAATGTAACACTGTCACTCATCAGAAACTGAGTCAACAGAAAGAAATGGATAGAACCTCGGCCGGGGACAATTACTTATTCAACTGGAAAAGTGTGCAAAATGCTCAAACTACATGTATCAGGAAGGAGAAACTCATATCTAACGCAAATCTCGTTCTTTCTTCAGTAATGGCTAACATCGATGTCTGTGACCAATGGCATTTAAAAACGAAAAAAAGAAAATAATTTGCACATTTTTAAATAACAGACTGCTCATTCCATGTGTTAGTTTGGGGATGTTGTACATACTGTTCTTTCCAAATCTAAACTACACATGCCAGCTAATTACCCTCTCATGACACTTCATTAGATACACTAGTAAAAATAAACGTATCCTCTCAGTCCTTTACTAAATCTTGACGGTTATACTATTCAGCATTTGTTTAACACACCTGGGAGGGCTGATGAGTCAACTGTGTTATCATTCTGGAGGCTGTGCTTTGTAGTACTATTGAATTCTATCATGTTGTACCAACTTATGTTTCTATTATTTTAACAGCTCCATCTTACTCAGTGGGTTAGGCTAAATAACAGAAACACTTTTAAACAGTACCACCAACTACATCCTCCAAAATGAACAGTTGACAGTTATTACTTTCTTTCTGTCTCTGTTTCGACATTTCGACCTGGCAGAGCTGTTATATTACTGTGTGTATGTTTTCAATAGTGTACCTAATGAACTGGCAGCTCAGTGTATAGCCTATGTATTAATATAATCAGAGACATTTTCACATTTTCTAGGACATTACGTGTTGACGTATGAAAAGCAGTTAAATTCCCTGAGTTTATTGCTAGTTTGTAAATGTTAGCATGCTAACTCGCTAACCTGTGATTGGGATCTTAGGCATGCTAACATGTTTAGCTTGAAGAACCACTGTTCCTCCATGGTTTAGCAGCATCTAAATGAGTCAATCCCCACAGTGAATACTCCTGCTTGAAATTGGCTGCGTAGTACATTACACTGTCATTACTAGTTGAAGAGTTAATTTAAACGGTAGCATCTGTGCGTTTCCTACACCGTGAAGGCCTATTCTGATTTAATTCACTCGTTTCAAGCCCAATTTCTCCCCGCATTTTGCATTTTTTTCCCACTGACCTTTTGAATCCTGATTGACTGACACTTAAATTCTAATCCACTCAGTCCTTATTATAGCGTGTTGTATTCGGACACTTAAAAACAGGCCTAACGAAACTGGGGCCTGCCTAACATTTCTTTCCTGCGCGAGGGAGATCAATCATGGCGTGTTCCTGTGCTGTTGAAGGGACATTTTTCAATTTAACCTTTATATTATGTCTTGACTACATCAGAGGAGGGTTTCAACACACTTAACATGAGTGGCATTTAATATAGCATAACACTTGCAAGGTGAGGCCGAGAAGTGACCCTATTTAAATACCGGGGCCCCTTCCCGTGCTCAAACGGCTACACCTCCCCCAATGAGGTGTGCGCACACACACACATGCACACACCCGCGGACCCCTGACGCAGTTATAATTAAACACACCTTATGCCTCCTTTGCAAATGCCCCTCATCGATCTGTGAGGTTTTTAACATTCATACGCGAGCTGCCCCCCAGCAAACGTCTGTGGCGGCGCGAGCGTTTATGGATCAGCAAGTTTCCATTAACTAAGTTGTTGATGTTGAGGAGCGGGGCTGCCGCTGCCACGACGCCGCGGATATATTTGGGTAAATTAACTTAGCATAAAGTGCTTGGAGGGCTACAGGGAGTCTTTGGAGGCAGCTAAAGAGAAAGCAAGGCACCAGTCAGGCCCGAAAAGTCAATGCACATACTACGCTGTCAGTGAATATATAAAAATGTAGCTGGTGGCACAGCGTCCCGATAAATGGCCTCTATTAAACTCTAAATACATCCGTTTTGTTTCATTCCCGTTTAATCCTTGGAACACTTTGGGCCAGCTGCTCCTAATTACTTCCACAATCCTTCTCATTTATTAGAGCAATTATTTAGTTTTAGACTTTATTACATGCATGGTACCTGGCAGGTAAAATGAGCAGCTGAGGGCGAGAAACGTTTGGATCCCAGGTAGAGGAAATTGGGAAACCAGTGATCTGCAACATTTATAACAATCAAATCATAAACACAAATAGGTCATTTAATCTTCAGTGCTTGTTTAGCGAGTGGAATTCAGCAGAGCCGTGGAAAGGATGAGGATGGAAGTTAGTTCTAATATCTAATGTTTAATGTAATTTCTCCTCGCTTGAAGTGTTTTCCTCGAGCCATCGTTGACTGAGCTGCGGGGCTGCATGGGAAAGACACCCGTGTCAGTATGAGCCACCAGCTAATGAAGATCGGTGAAACAGCCCGAGGCCTTTGACATACACACACACATCTCTGCCCTTTGCCATTTGGTGGCACACACAGAGCCGCTGCAGGTGCACACTTTAAGGCTGGAATATGCTATTATTTCTAAACGGCTTCAAGTGTCCATAATGAGAAAATCAACACAGCATGTCCATCAGTGGCGTGAAGGGGGACGTGTTTACAGTTTTGACTGTCGGAAGGACGTCCCTGCTAGGGATACAGCAAGAGGCAGCCGACTGGACTGGAGGTGACCAGGAGGGTTTTAGGGGGAAAATGGAAAATGGGAAATTTAATAAAGGAAAGGGGCTTGACATTCAAATCAGAAATCAGTTTTATTTGTCAGTTCTCGTGAAGTAAACATGCCAACTTTAGTGAAGCTTCGGGACAGGCTTAGTTAGAGGCGCAGATATGCAATTACGCAACAAGAAACAACAGTTTATAGTTTGATATAATCCAGTGCATGGGCCTAAAAGATTAACGTAAAGCCGAATCAACATCTTCCTCAAACATTCTGAACTTGACTGAGGTACTATTTACATTCACAGCAAGACAACAAACTCCTGTCACAAACTTTCCATCCCGGAAAATGTGTTTGATCATATTCAGCAGTGTATGTGTCACAAATGAGTGTTTAAACATAGCAGGTGTATGTGATATGACTAAAAGATAAACTACCATGCTCCAAGTAATGAACACATGACTCATGTAGCACAGCAACGGCAAGATATGGCTTTTATTACGCTGACTCTGATTGTTCGTCATGATCAATTTGTTATTGGTTTAGGTCTTTTAATGGGTCTTGAGAATCAGAAACGACAATATATTGCATCTCTTAATCATTTCACACCCTTAAATATGGCATATATGGAAAAACTGATAAACAACAACAGATTCAGGCCGACTATAAATTATGTTTTAATCTGAACATATAACTTTAATAAACAATCCCAGGTTAAACATGCTGTAACTCATTCAGGTTAAAAACAGCACTGGACGACTTGTCGACTTAAGGCAGGTGTGTAACAGCTCATCGTGTCTAATTGTTGTCTTACAACCAAGTTCTGTGCTGCAAAGCAGATCCATTGCATTGAGTTAGCCTGACATGCAATGCAACTACAATGCACCGCAGCTCTGGCCATCCAGTGTCTGATGAATCCAGGGACGGAGATGTCCTCTCTCGGGCATATACATCACTGCCTGGCTCTGTGCCGGGCTCAGTATTGATGAGCTGATCAGAATCAGTTTCCACTAAACTTTTTCCTCAGATGTGTGGGCTGCAGGGCTCCGCGGTGCAGCCAGCAGGGTGTGCTAACTACCTGCTTGTGGAGAGGTGAAGCCAAAACATCACCAATGTGGCCAAATAGTCAATAAAAAGATTTCTGCTCAAGTCTCAGTGAATTCTTGGGCGATCCATCATCTTGGGCTTCTGCAACACATGTTGAAACATCAGAGTGAATATGCTTTCAGGCATTAGTAATATGTAATGCGAGTTGGAAGAGAGGCAGTAACGTTTCACACTGTTTCACAGCAGGAAGCAGCACATGGTGCTTCTGCTACTGACAAATACATCTGATCTACAACCATTTTTTTCTTTTCTTTTCTTTCCAGATAAACAACAGACATTTCTGGACAGGCAGGATTTTCTTCCAGTTATCAAAAAGGCAACACAAAAGCATCAATTTACCTCTCTGAGCGAAATCCCCCGGCAGCTCTGACAGGATTTAAAACAGTTAGCTGCTCACTGTAAAAACAGCCACTGACTCAAACAGTGATCCCTGTGTGCTTCGGTCTACTGTCTCACAGACACACCCCTCCTTCTTGACCGGGAAAACGCTCCAGTGAGTGAGGCAGAATGCGAGGGGCCATGATGTTGGGATGAGGCGATTCCTGGCGACCAATGGGGAAGCCCCGGGTGCGGGGCCCCCAGGCCTCTTGAGAGAGAGAGAGAGAGAGAGAGGAGAGAGAGAGAGAGAGAGAGAGAGAGAGAGAGGCAGGGGACTATAGGGAGGGGTAAGGTAAATGAAAAGGGTTTACTACAGGTCAGCTTCAGCTATTAGCATCTGAAGAGGGAGCAAGGCGAAGATATCTGCTAAGGCAGGGAAACGACCGGAGTGGTGGTTCAGAAGTAAAGACAATTAAAAAAAGAAATAAAAACCTTGGATCACACACTGCTAATGTTTTATTAGAGTTCATGCATAAGTCAAACAACACAAAGAGAAATGAGAGATGAGGCAACTCAGGAAAGTTAGCAGTCACACAGCACAGCCTCCCTTATGAGCATCTTTTCATTTTATCCAGCGAAACACAAAGGAACGGACTGTTCATCCGGTCTGAGATGACTCTCAGATTTACTTAAGAATCATTAACAGAGCTCACACCGAAATAAACCAGGTCGATCCTGGACGCTACAGAGGATATTAACAAGTTCTTTTAACACAGATTTGGAGGTGGCTTTTTCTTCTTCTTTTTTTTTTTAATCCTCCATCAACCGAGATAAAACGTTTCTTTACAGAACAGCTGACACGCACTTATAACACTAAAACAAGGAAGGAGAAAGGAAGTGTCCCTTTCAGAAATGTGCAATGTTGATGCTTTGTTGAAAGTGTCCCAAGTATTTGTGTCTGATTTTATTTTTTTTTTCTCTCCATGTGCTGGTCAGTTCATAAAATTCAAAGCGAGGCAGAAAATGTATTAAAATATGTATCCTTCACGAGATAACGGTGATTCTTTGACAGCTACCAATCAGTGGAGAAACAGAATCAATCTCCATATGTTTCCTGTATGGACACTTTCAACCAAAAGGATTATCCACACGTGACCAATAAACCGTGTCAAATCAGATGCATTATCCAGCAGCATTGTATATATATATATATATAAAAAAAAAATACTAAAACACACCAGTAATTTCTCATCCTATCCCTTAATTCATTTCCCGCTTTTAATTTTGCGCAGTAAAGAGATTGCAAATACTGATCTGAAGAGACATAAGTAGTGCTGATAAAATGGTATCTACTCGCAGCAATTACACCCCGCTGGGTTAGCCGATTTACAGGACGCGCTGAATGCGACGGTCAAAGTGCACGCTTGTTTTAAGCTCGTTGTGATCGTGTAACATTTATTATTCGTCGGGATGGAAATGTCTCATTTGTAGCACTTGGCGAGCTCATTTCTGAAAACAACTGTCGTGTTGAAAGGTCAGGCCTTCTGACGTGTCAGCATAAAGAAATAAAAGGAGATCTGCACGGGAATAACATGCAAACTGCTTTTGTAGTGTGACGTTGGATTCTCCTCACATCCCAGAATTAATACGCCGTGAATCATGTGGAGTTTTAACAAAAGGAAAACGCTGAGTATTTTCCTTCTGTATCCAGGAAAAAAAAAAGACAAATTTGGTCCTTCAAGCTCAATTTTAGGACAGAAAACATACAGCACAGTCAACTCACAAAGGAACTAAAAGCTACAGTCAATGAGTAAAAACTCGATAACTCCCTGCCAACAGATTCATCTGTGTTCAGCATAGACATGATCACGTAAATCAGAATAACTGGAATTAAAACCAACTATAGCAGCTTCGGGCTAATAAATCTCAGCAAAATAATCTCAATAAATCTGTTGTGACCGGCAAAAATCATCGGACCACTGCCCGCAAGTTCATCAGAGAGGTTCCACGCGGTGACAAGGCAGATTTTGAGGAAGGTGAAAGAACACGCGTGTCGGTACAGTGTGCAACGACGCCGATAACAAAAACTAAATTCCCTTCTTCTGACATGGTCTTTTTAAGTTAGTAAATGATCACATGTAGTATATTATTCCCTTTTCTTGCTAAACCCCGGTGAGATACATCCCTATTGTCAAAGCGAGCGGAGCATAAACCCCTTTCAAAAATCTACATTAAATTACCATCTCTTTCATACATATGTAGCTTAAATATACACACAACTAATAATCTTGACAATTTTTTTTTGTCATTTACAGATTTACAACTCAACTTAGACGGACTTGCAAAGGGACTGATATGAACACCAATACAAGAGCTTTGTACGATCAGTGCTTGTGCCTGCAACGGTAAAATATTCCTGTACGGGTTTCTTTAGTAGTAAAAACTAAACATCTGGCGGGACTGTCCGAGGGATCGGACAGGAAATGGATTTTCCTAACTATGACAACTCCTCTTTTTTCAATACATATAAAACTTCACCCTATTTTATCAGGATTAGCTGCAACATGAAGCTCTGCAGTCCACAACAGGCTGAAGGAGATTCTTTACACATAAAATAGAAGAAAGCAGGCTGACTCATCGTCTCCGACATTGGCTGGATCGGTGTTTGGTTTTCCCTTTCTGGTGAGAAATGAACAGGGACTTGGTAATTCTCTTTTTATGACGAGAGCTCGTACAGATCTCTGTAGTGTGACTGAATAGTGTTGTGATCGATCAGAACGGAGGTGTTTCAGTGTCAGGTCAGTCTGTCCTTGGGTGATGCTGCTCAGCTGGTCGGGTGTAAGGCTGGGGATCGGAGGTCAAAGGTGGGAGGTCTACATGGCAAACAAAGTGTCCTCTGGTCTCTCTGGCTTCTTGCGGCTGGGGGTGCCCTGCGTTGCACCCGGGTTGCCGCCGGGGGGCGACGGTAGGCTGGGGACCATCTCGGCAGCTTTGGCTCTCTCCTCGAGGAACTTGTCGAACTCTGGATGCGTCGGGCCAGGAAAGAAAACAAAAAATGAGAGAGGGAAATGTGAATTTGAAATAGGTTGCAGTCAAAATACAGCTGGGAAGAGAAGGGAAATTCCTAGACGATTTATTATGTTGTCCTACCTTCACTTGTCACGCCTTCCTCGCCCTCATCTCCTTTCTGTTAAAAAACAAAAACACCAGCGTCACATCTGTCCGCTGACTGCGGCCGTCGTAACCCACTGCAAAGCACCTCAAGCCAAAGTCAAATTCAGATCCAGTGCGTGTGCCCAAAAACACAAGTTTCACCAAAATCACTGTGTATTTTTTAAGCAATCTTCCACCAGTCGTATTTCATAAGGAGTGTAGTGGTACAAGTATTCAACCCGAATGGGATGAGACTTCCTGGGTTCAGCGAGTTCCATGAGGAGAAACGGGTCCTCAAGGAGACAAACATTTTAAAGCGTGTGCTCTACCTGATTGTTTCAGTAGAGCTCCAGCTAGTAGGGCAAGTCTTGAGAGCATGCAGACGTTGTGTGATGTTTATGAATCTCACACAATGCTGAATTTAAAATGTCTTCCCTGTGGCCAGATTCTGCGATGGGTCAAGTGGCTGACCACCATGTGGAGCTCACACTGAGCGGTTGGTCCTCAGTGTTCACAAACAGATGGTTGATCATCAGCGTTGACAAACCGAGAATATGAAGGGCACAGCATGGTGCCGTGTGGAACAACTCCTACAGAACTTCTTTGTTCTGGAGTTTTTGACATGCAGCCATGGTCTGCCATAGCTTTTTGGTTTTTCTTCTTTGTCTTCCTGCAGTGTTAGCTTCAGAGGATGCTTCGTCATTCAAGCCAATCAACATTTGGGAAATTTCTGTACCACTACACCCCCGTGTTTTATTACACACTGAGCCACTTACCATCACAAGTGCAAATATGATGATATTATACATATGATTTTTCTCCTAACCAATCAGCTGATAAACCCATTCAGTGACAGAATTCAGTCAAACATATTTGTACAAAATGAGAAGGAGCTCTTCAAATATCAGCTGTTGGACAGCTCAGACAGTTCAGGTCTTCCAGTTAAGATTTGATTATGATTATGCAGTAAAAACAATTAATAATTTACATAAATGACTGGAATGTTAATATCACAGTGAACAGAGACCTGATTTCACTTTAATCTTTAACATATCTGCATCTAAGAGCCCATATTCATTTTGCAACATTCGTCCATAATAATGTCCCCGCAGCACACTAATTAGTAACTCGTAAGCGTTAAAAGCATTTAAGTATTAAAATGTGATTGGTCAAAGAGGAAATGTTTGAGATAACTATGTTATTTTAAGTTAACATAAGAATACCTTAATAATAATAATAACAATAATAATAAAGAAATAAGGGCATATAGCAGAGAGGGGGAAAAGTAAAGAAGCAAGCAGAAATAAAAAATAATAAATAAATAAAAAATAAAATAAAAAAATAAAAAATAAAATAAAATAAATGAAATCATGACGGGCTCACCACATCAGTACATAGCCACTGCTCTATGTCATCCATGACATCGGACTGGCCTCCGACACCCTATGGGGCAGCATCAAGACCGCCACAGGTGGGTGGAAAACAGAAAAATAAATTCCCACCCCAAACATAACAGAAAATATGACTTAAAAGAACTTCAGGGTTAACTCAAATGCAACGTAATAAAGTATTGTATGAGGGGGAAATAAAAGAAAAACAATGTTTATGGATGGCGTGACCCGATTTTATGACACTACTCATCAGGCTATGAGGGAGTGTTAACAATAACACAAAAACAACTTACACACATGGCAGAATGAATATTAAGCTGGGAATGCAGTGTAATGCTGACTAAAATGAACTGAATGCAGAGAGCAGCATCATATGTGATACCACAGCAGGAAAACAACTGATTCATCCAGTGACCACAAGCTTTTTAAACACAGAAGAGAAAATGTAATGTCATGTCATAAGGCCACCAACAACAGATGAGTCTTGTTAGTCCTGCGTGAAGGACTTCCGGTGTTTAAGCTTATTCAAAACAGTCCTATCAAATGGTCTGTTAAAAACTAAAAGTTCACTTTTGAGACAGGCTCTGAGATTAGTGGTATGCAAGATGTCTGCCCTGTGCTGATCAAACAGCACACAATCTTTCTCACATGTTCTCTGACTGGCTAACACCACTAAAGAGTATAGTTCAGATTTAAACTTACCGCTCCTGCAGCTGGCTGTAGGACATCCAGAGTGGGAGGAGGGCCACTGTCTTCTGCTGTAGCACTAAAGACACAAGACGTTATCAAGCGTTTGAAATAAGCTTGTTTTGTCTCCTCTATCATTTAATAACAAAACGACCAGAGAAATTGTAAAAGCTGAGCTAAAATCTCCTCGTTCATCCAAAGTTAAAAGAAACGGTTAGTTCTTACGTCTTTTGCGGTTCAGATTTAGCTCCAGTCCTGGTCTGAGCGAACACATCGAAGTCGTCCTGGGCGGTTGGAGGCTTACAGCTGGAGAGAGAACTCAGGGTGCTGCTGACACTGTCTGCTCCAACATCTGCAAAAATAACATGAATTTCAAGCTACTGTGCTGAGAAGGAATCATCATGTGTTTAACATTGACACATTGTGCAAAAAAACCCACAAAGCAATCGTTAAATGCTGAATAAGGAGGGGGTTGAATGAATGCCTCCAAAATGCAGTGGATGACAGAACAATCTAGCTATTTTGAAAATGTATTTATTTACTTTTGCACTCACAGTTAGATATTAAGTATGTTACCACTCATATCTGCGCCTTGCTTGTGTTAACATTTAAAGTTTTTAGCTTAGCATAACGACTAGATGCAAACCACAACAGCTAGTTAAAACGCTGTTTCAAAAATGTGCCCATCAACACGTCTCCAGCTCAGTAATTAACAAGCAGTGTGTCAAAATGGGACCATTTCTTATCTGGTTCTGATTATGGAGAGACGTCAGTGAACTGGCTTAAATCCAATGCCCGAGGTCAGTGGCACACATAGATTTTGTTGCATAAGCTAATTATGGGCAATCAAACTAAAATGAACAATAAAAGCACTAAATCTGTGACATTCATAAAAGAATAAGATGATCTGCTTTGGAGTTGTATGCAAATGTTACTTTTGGTTCAACAAGTTGGCAGCTATAACTGATTTGTTACCATAGTCTTAGTTCTAATTTGATAGACTTAAAATACAGAATTCAACCTTTGTTCCTGAAGCTCTCTGAATTTTCTGACAGGTTGGAACTTTGTACAGAGAGACACTTTCCCTCTACTGCCGGTCTCATTCAAGACCTACAGTATCCATTTAAACCGTAGACAGTTACGACATTAACTGTCATTAATTCGGTTCTCTCATTTGGCAAATCTTTGAGGTAGTATGTGCGTACCTAAACCAGCCAGACGGGAGGCCAAGGTGGCCGGGGAGGAGGGCCTTCCTGCGGGAGCTGTGATCGAGGCGGGCAGGCTGGTTGGGGCTGCGTTCGGCATGTTACTGACCACCGCCGGGGAGCCCGGGCCGAGGTCTATGAGGTTGTCCTCCGTAGCTTCACTGAGGACCTGGTGAAGGAGGAATGATCAGACTCAATATAGCTCTCATTTCATGAAGGAACAAATAGAAGAAACTAGGGATTCTGACTCATGAGGAACGAAACAAATCCTTTGTGGGAGGCTAAGAAAGGGCAGGGTTAAACTGAACCTTCAGTTCTTGGATTATGCTTAGAAAAACATTAAAACAAATTTGTGGTGTAAATTTACAAACGAAGACTTGGTGCGTGACAAAAGTGGACACACTCTTGGAAAAACTTGCTGGTTCGCTTTAAGAGAGCTTTAAAATGCCTGGGACCGACAAAAGCAGGAGATCAGGAAAACAGATTCTTAAGGGGGTCCAAGAATACAGTTTTATTTCAAAAGATATATTTAGGTCTGAGAAGTATTTGGTTGCTAGGAAATGGACAACATGATAGATGCACCCTGTCAAGTATTGCTTATCCGTAAAGACAAATCAGTCCCCTTAAGAAGGCAGAAAATGTAGCAGGGAAGGAGGAGGAAAGACGGAATATTTGGGCTCTGCAGACGTTGCTCTATTGTGAGCATTTTGCAAATCTCAAAGTGACAGACTGAGATATGCAAAATGCAGCATGGCAGTGATTCTAGGCACACGCCATCTTATGGCAATAAAATCCGGTGGAGGCCAGGCCCATGCTATTCAGCCATGTTTCAACAGTCGCTGTGGCGGGACACCGGCCATTTACTGTAGGGAGGTTGACGATGTTTTCATACTTGCCTGTCTCAGCTAGCCACAGAAACAGAAGAACAGAAAAGAACAGAAAGGAAGAGACAGTGAATACCATTAACATGCCTGCGCAGGGACACAATGCAATGGCATGACAACTATGGAACATATATCATTCACAGACAACTGGGACACCAGTGAAGACGTAAGAATCTCTACTTGACGTGGTTTTATTTATCAGATTCTTACCTATGTTCTCTAGTCTAATCAGTAGAGACAGAAATGAAGGTGGAAAGAACAAGAAACTGACGAAGGACATGAGGCAAGAAAGCCCTGCACTGCACGTAGCTACAGGCATCAGCACATGGACAGAGAGAGGCAGACAGTAAACAGGTTACTGAGCTCTAGCTAGCTCTTATTAGGTTTTAAACTGTGGAGCAGCCATGTGTTAAAGATGGAGGATTTAGTGGTTTCTTGCAAAGAGGTTGCAGATTCCAATTTAATATCCCTCCCTTCCTTACCACTTCATTTCCAAACGTGTAGGACAACCTATGGTGGTCATCTAGAGTATTTAATTTTAACACGTTAGATATAAAGAGCTCATTTTTTAGTTTATACACCTAAGAAAATATAATTATGAGCATTTCTGCAAACAGATCCCCATGAAGCCAGAATTGTTCAGCACTTGATTTATGTTTTGGGGCATTTAAATGCATAAACCTTACCAGATCATATTATTTAGTGTCCATGTAATGTTAAATTAGTCATGTCAAATTGCTACCTTTATGATTACTGAAGCACCACAAGCCCTCCTACAAAGCTACGACTGGGCTGTTGAATGTATGTCAGTGTTTCCCAACTTTAAATGTGCTGTAAAAATACGCATTCAATGGAAACCAGAGAATACTAAATACAAAAAAGCAAGATGAAAAGAAATGGCATCTGCTTTGGATTTTACGATGAAAGCAAACACGTGTCTTTGTTGCGTTTCCATTTCATTAGATGCAGACATGTGGTGAACAGCTGACAGGTAATTCACACAGATAGACAGCACTTGAAAGACTTGGTTAAGCTCGTTGGGTCATGTGACATGCTTGTTCACACTAAAGAAACTGAAATGAACGGATGTCAGAAACAGAAAATCAACTCTACGACAGAGAAGAGCTGGGTCAAGTGGTACAACACCCAGGGCAAACACCTGAAATATGTATTGGTGACTCACCCCATTGTTGACACTTTGAGCTGAGGACCTCCCAGACCTGAACCGCTCATACCTGCAGCAACAATGAGACAATATGAAGGACAAGAACGAAACCTCTATAGTCCATTTAAACAAATGTGTGCAAATACACAGTGTCATCATGGATGGCTACCTTGACAGAGCAGTCTGTTTCTGCATTTGTACAATTTGTGTGTTTTTATGTGTTTTTGAACCTTTCGTAGCGGAGGAAAATGTTGTTGAGGTCGTCGTTGACGTGCAGCAGCTCCTCAGTCACCGCCTCGTTGGAAACACAAGAGATGAGCTCCATTATCCGCTGCTGCATGGCTCTACAGGTCCTGTGCAGCTCCTAAGCAACACAAAGGGACACAGCACACACACACAAGAGAAGTGATCCCAGGTTAACGTTTTCTTAATGACTGTACAGACACGTTAGATAAAAGACATGCCAGTCTATACTTGCTGATTTAGTTGCTCCACCTAGGCCCCTACCTTCTCCAAAAACAAAAACTATCTCAACTACATGCCTAATGGTGCGTTTACACTACCAGCGACAAAAGTTATAACTCGGTCAGCAGTGTTGTGTCACTCAAGCACTCAAGGAAAACACACAAGACTGGTTAATGTGTCGCTGCGTCAGAGGAGAAACCAGTTCAACGTTCACGTCACGCGTCAGACATCAACTTCATATCACGGACTACCATCAAAAATATTTCGTAACTTGTCGCTCTCTCGCTGCTGGTGTGAACGTAGCATAATTCCAACACTAAACACTTGTAAGCTTAACCTTAGTCCAGCCAGAAGGAGCCCACAGGAACAAAACGTATCCACACACACACACACACACACTTGCCTGTAGTAACTCATAGTCTGAAGTGTCCTCTTGTCCTGGCACCATCTCAGTCAACATCTCTGACATCACCTTCGTGTTTCCACGAACAATGTCCAACTCACTGCGTAGCCGGGAAATCTGGATGATATTAAGGTAAATAAGATGACATTAGTTAAGAAAAAAAACAATTAAGTAAAAAGAGTATTGCACAGAATAGTAATAGCCCAAGTGTGGGGTGTGTGAGACAAGTATGACTCAACAAAACTAAAATGACAAATGATAGTATTTTGACCAGAGCTGGTTAGAACCGGTTCATATGCCTCTAACCTTATCAACTCCTTTGATCAATGCTGGCATTTATTTTATTTTCAAATGATGTCAAACACATGTGCATGCAGGAAACGTGCATGAGGAGCCATAGCAAAGAAGAAGAAATAATCCAAAGTGGGGCTTCATTTCACACGAGGGTGGAAAACAGATGTATTTGACTCTGTGTTGCAAGAGCATCACTGCTTCCTAATAGAGCAACGTGTCCAGTACTCAACTTAAACGTCGTATGTCACATATTATGCGAGTCACAAGGGGTTGAATGACTATGAATTTTTTTAAGTTGACTAATATGTGGCTCTAGCTCGGCAAAAAAAACGAAAACAAAACACGATTTTCACTTACTCTACTATATAACCCACTGTTCTGATGTTTAAAAGCATCATGCAGTAGATCATTTGTTTTTCCAACAGAGAAAACTGATCAGAAATCAATGAATTAATAAGAAATTAGACTGATAAGTGGAATCAAAAAGAAAAATGTTGTTTTATTTTTGTGTTACAATGAAAACACATATCTGAACCAACTGTTCAGCATGTTTAGGGGAATGTCACCATACCTGTTCGGGTGTAGGATTGACGGATCCCGAGGCAAGGATGTTGGGGGCCTGAGTGGTGCTATAGGCTGGTGGGACGGAGGGTGGTGTGGGCTGAGTAGTGCTGCTGTACTTATGTAGGGTAGAGTCGCCCTCTGGGGCAGTTGCTGACTAGAAACAAAAGAGGAAGAGAGATTGTCCATGTCATAATGTGACAAATTACCCGATATGATAACAACACTGACGTTTGCACGGGAGCTTAGCCTACATTTAGGCTGCTCTTACCCTGTGGGGTGTGTGTATAGGTGACAGGGTCTCCAGGTCTGACATGGGGAACTCAATGCCTTTCCTCTTTAGCTCCTCGTAGATTTGAACCACACCTGTAAGGTCGGGACTGCTCCTGAACGCATCAGCCCACGCCTGGAGAATGCAGAGCAACAAAAGGGTTAAAGGGAAAGAAATAGAACAAAAAAACAAAACAAAAAACAATGGGTCAAGGGAGGGCTGACACAGCAAACAAAGCAAGTGATGTGAGAATAGTAAAAAGAGTCTGTTCTCTGATGATTTTGTTTGTCTGCCTTGAATGCATTCAGTCAGCAAACCACAAAGCTCTTGGCTTCTCCTCCTCAGCAGGACTGGGCCGTTGCAAAAGTTCAAACATGACAAAACAACAACTCATAAACATGTGCACACAGTGTTTGAGGGTGTTCTTGCTCCAAAAGTGCTATATTCGAACAGTTTCATCTGAAATTAACAAAACGAATCACAAGAGAAAGCCTGTGTCAAGTACACTTGGTCAACTTAGATTCACTTCAATTCCCTAAATGTCGTTGCGACTTTCATCACAGACTACACACAAGTAACACCTGAGAGAGGAGACAGCTTGTTAGGGCGTTGCTCAACACAGCCACAGTCTGTTGCCGAGCTGTGTATTGCGAGTCTCACTAAAAGAAAGGAAATGTCAACAATACTCCAGCTGATGTGTAAAGGGAGTGCTGCTCAATAAATTTTCCCACACAGTTTTCCCAACTGAACCTCTCATCACAAACTTGTTTGTCTAAACACTAGACAAACAAAGAGACAATTACATCCTCTCTCACAGTTACTATACGTCCCTCCTGGATTCATGCTGTAAGCTGCGGTCACATGGTGTCCCTGGTGGAAATAGGAGCAGCCCACATGAACATTGCAGAGTCACCTGAGCTGTGACGGGTAACTAGAGCTGCCCCTGGCTGAAGCCCTGGAGACTCCGTGCTTTACGTGAGGCTCTGCCTTGGGGATGACAGGTCACCTCCTAGAGCGCTACACAGCTGCAAAAGCTGCAATAAACACCTATGCTGCAAACATCACCTCTCACTTACACATTTGTTCTCTGCTGCACAGCATTATGACAAACAAATATGCAGACTCAAAATCATCCATGGGAGTAATCCAACAAGCTTCATGACGACGTTCCATGTCAGCCTACCTGAATCAGGGCGAGCACTTTCTCTTGAACGATGGTGGGCGGGTTGTTCTTAGGAGCGATGATTTTAACAAGCACGCCGTCAACAAAGTCCCTGCTGGTCACTAAAGCATGGAAGCGGTGGCCGCAGTTCTTCACACACGTCTCCAGAACCTGACACATGCGGAAAAGGAGAAAAAAACGCCTTCAGACGACGCTTATTCCTGGCAAACTGTGGCTCAAGTCCGGACACAGAATACACATGATGTTTTAGAATGCAAATTCTCTATGCAAATCACGTGATATGATCGAGTGGCCATAAGTGGTTCCCTTTACATAATAGTTCAATGAGTGACAGAAATAATACAATAATATTTTTGACAACATGTAAATAAGGGTGTATTTACTGCTCTCCTTCCATCCACTCTATCTCACCGTTAAAGCCAGCATCACTTCCTTATAATTCCTGTTGCCACTGAGTCTCTTCTTGACTGCTTTAATGGCATCCTTCGGCCTGCACACACATAGACACACAGGTCAAAACACACGTTCAACACTCATGGATAGCATAGCAGAGTATGCCAATAGCCTTTAAATGGAAATAAGGCACAAAACCTGTGAGCCTGAATACTGGACACAAGCGCATGTCAGTGACTCTTGCACATTCCACAGTCTTGACATTGACACAGTTATTGTTCTACTTTACGTAATAATTAACTTTCTTCCAACGGATCAAATCAGGGTACACCACTGGGTGTGTGAGACGCCACTTTCATTCCTCATAGATGTGGAAGTAGTAGAGTCTGGCCTCTTTTTACTGATTGCTGATTTAATGTACAACGCACTCAGCTGGACCCACCTAGGCCAGTTTACAACTCACTGATTAAACAAGACCTGGACTTCACACAGCAGCTTTAAAGATACAGCACAAGGTTAATGGAGCAATGAGATAAGCAGCGAGGCCTTGCAGAAATCCACTTTACACAGGCACTGCAAGATCTCCTCCCATACTGTGCCACCGGTGTAATTATAAAAAGGGGAAAAGAAAGACCCTGTCTGCATATTTCACTGCAGCAATTCATTATGTAAACAGCACAGCCAGTGCACAAAAGAGCTGATAAGCAAACATGGATATTCATTGATTTTCCATGGGTACTTACCCGTCCTCTGTTTCATTGATAATGTCACATATTTCCATGTTGAGGGTCCAGTCCTCACTTTGCAGGGAGCCATCAGTGGCCCTCTCTGAAACACACATATAAGTTAGTTAAGTGAATAAAGAAAATGACAAAACACAGAAGACGAATTATATGACGATGACTAATAGCTGGCTAACTGTTAGCCAACTTAACCATTATGCGTCTTTAAATATCTAACTATTTGCATTAGTTTGTGGTTCTTGCATTGAGCTACGGGCTGACAATGGCAGAAAACAGACATTTAGTTTGTAAACGGTAATGCCAACACAGTGACAGCAGATGTTACCGCAATTACGGGTTAGCTAGGCGGCTAATGGTGGCTTTCCAGCTGTAGAGAACTCATTCACAGACGTTAGCATGCTAAAGGTAGCAAACCCGTAAATGACTACCGCACAAAAATAACTACGTTAACAGCACATATATACGCGTATCTGCGCGCGACGTCGCTTCCTAAATATCTAGTTACATACCAATGCAATGCCCCACCGGGGTACTGTAAGGATTTCCCAAAAGGAACTCCATCTTGCTCGACAACAAACAAGTCAGTCCATGGCCTGATGATGATGATACCTGAGGAAACGTCCCCAACGCTCCGCCCATCCTGCGACGCCATTGGTCAAGAAATTCTGACCTTTGCCGTGATTGGGCGGCTTCGACATCCATCAAGAAAGCAGGGTGATTGTAAATAAAGGGAACCAAAGGTTGCGCCAATAAAACTCAAATTTATATTTTACGACTGTGGCATTCATTCTGACATTAAGATAATGGAGACAGAATATATGCATAAAATATTCTTATGACAGGTATCTGTGAACATGTTTTGACATTAATTTTAATTCACAAATATGCTGATGCATTCTTGTTATAATTGCTTTTATTATTTTTGTGCATGTAACTACTGTAAAACCAACATAATTCTCAGCTTTGCACATATAATAACCACTGCTAAACTGCAATGTGCAGAAGAGATAGTGCTTTCTGCACAACCATAAGTCTATTTCCCCTTCACCACAAGAAAAATAACATAATACAAACATTAATGATCACAGTCTTAATTACATGAACATTTTCAGCATGCAGAATATTTCACATAATGCAAGTGAATATTTTCATGTGCAGTGTCCCCATACCAAACACTACACACACTAATCAGAAGTTGCTGACGACAAAAGATGGAATTAACATTCCACTACCATGCAGACAACAACATCATTCACTGTTCTCTTGAAGCCATGTGGCAGTGCCCAAAATGTCGCAGTTGACTGAGAACCGTCTGGAAACTCTAAAGAGTGTCACACTTGGCAGCTGCCACATACAAACACTGCAGAAAAGACAGCCAATGTGTTTTGGTGGAGGGAGATGACTCTTTAGCAGATCACTGTTGCAGAGCAGCTGTCAGTGAATACAAACAGGATACGTGGCGTTTGTAGCGATGTAGAAGGATTTGTGCGACTGAGGTGGCCGGGTTTGCTTTTTGGAAGTTTTATTTTTGGACTCTTTGATGTTCCTCATCCTTCTCAGTCCTGCATAAGCTTGCGTTTGACAGTCGAACTCTCAGATGAAAGATGAACAAAAAGAGCCCCAGCAGCAGTCCTTGCCCTCAGCTCATACATGTCATAATCATGGGCCCACTCTACATTTCCCCAGCTCCGAATCTGGAAAGGAGGAAAAAACATGCTGGATGAATAAAAACTGTCTGCAGGAGCAGGCGTACAGACTGCACACAGTAGTGCAAGATCAGATATTTATAGACTTTCTGCAAAGCAAACATCAAAAACCAGGCCTCAAAAAAAGCAAAGTCAGCCTCTACACTGCCAAGTTAAGTTTAAAAGGGGACACTGTGAAAACAGAAGAGGGTGCTGTTTCTCTTGAGCAAATGACACAGACTTTTTGAGGTTCTGGCGGGGATCCAGGACTGTGATGGTTAAACACATGCTTTTAACACAGAGTGAAGAAGCAAGGAAGTGCCTTCCAGTGTTGGGATATAAACATAAAATGTTCCTGGAAAAGCTGGACGCTCTCTAAGAGTCCATACCTGGTATTCCTCCTCCAGTCTAGAGAGCAGCACAGCCTGTTCCACACTGAGATGTCTGTCAATCATCCCCAGGGAGAGCACAACAGACTTCAGCTGGGTGATCACATACTCCAGCCCTGAGAGAGAGCGACAATAGTAATGTAAGACTAACAGCCTATTTCAATACGTCACAGTAAACATTACATCAATTCTATGTGCCACAGAACATCACCTTCACATTATTGGTTGAGCCATAAACTCAAAGTTGATGTTTAAGTGTGTTTATATAATATATGTATTGCACTATATGTCACATGTTCTCATGTATCTGGACCAATAGTGACAAAAACATTGTTTTATATATTCTGTTAACAGGCGTACAGTCATCAAATGTTGATGACTCATGCTGCACTTGGGTGCGTGTACAGATTCTGCATCCAATAAATGGTTTTCTTGAATTTACAGTATATGTCACCCCCCTCCCATGTCCCTCCTTCACCGGCAGCTCTGGCAGCACGCGGCTCGAACGTGTTTGGACTGTGTCTGCTCAGGCTGTTGTAGTTGAGCAGTCAGGTTTAAGGCGGTGAGCAGCCTCCACTGCTGCCTGATTTTACAGGAAACATGTAAACATAACAAATGAGCTTATCTTAGATCAGTTAGGGATGATTTACCTGTCAGGGACCAGAAGTTATATGAGTTGAGGTGTTGCCGGAAAGTGTCTTTTGTTGCCTCTGGAATCTCTGGACCCAAAATACTGAATGAGGAGCCAATGGTGACATTATACCTAAGATTGGAGATAAACATTAAGAAAGGTGCTTATTATGGCATTTCAGCAAACATTTGGGAGGCTTTAATGCTAAGCTAATGACAAAAGCTAAGTATGCTGTCACCTGTTTTCAATCCAATGCAGCACAGGGTCCCACTCATTCTTCTGTAGCTCAACCAAGCCATCTGGCTCCTCTACTCTGTAACTGCACAAGACATAATTACTATTAACAAGCAGTACATTTTATCCTTTTTTCGGCTGGTATTGAGTTGATGTCTCTTCTAAATCTTCTAAATGCACTAAATTGATAAGAAATTAGATATGGCTACATAAGGATGTATGACCATATTTACTGATGGCAATACAAGTAAAGAAGTGATATACCAGATGGTGTCAGTCTCCAGAAACTTTAGAGCAGCGTTGATCATTTGACCCTTGTTGCGTTGGGTGGGATTGTCCAAAGCTGTGTTGCACAGAGTGGTCTGCAGGAAGAATTCACCAACATTACAAGTTCTGTTCAACTTTTTGTTAAATACCCTTTACTAGTGGCCCAGAACACTGTGGTAGCAATGTGCTTTCTGAGAGGCACTTTTCACACTCCTTATCACTAAGAACTGTTTCAGTGTTGCATGAAAGACTTACAGGCATTTCAGAATGTGGTCGTTGGTTTGAATTTTTGATGCTTGCACAACCAACCAGCACCTGACCACTAATACTCGCTGAGCAAGGGGAGTTATGTCCACTGTTACATAAATACAGCAGGGCCAGAAAGCTACATCAGTGAGCATTGGCTGCCTATGGCTGATCAGTATAAAACGCTGCCTGACCATAATGACAGGTACTCCCGTTAGCAAAAAACCTGAAGTGCCTGTTGTTGTTAGAAATGTAGTTACAAGATCCAAAAAGCTACTCGGATGAGTGGTGAAATGTCTTCTCTAAAAATCTACAAGTCCAGTTGCCTTTTGTGAAACTTTTTGGATTACCATGACCTGGATGACTGAGAACCTTCACAGACAGAGTTACAAGATGTTTCAGCAGTCTTTCATTGAATACACTGCATGTGCAATACAGAGGTAGGTGCCACCAACTCTGCATTAGAAACTCTAGTGTAAGCTCCATCCAATGTCATGGTTAAAGGCCGTACCAGGTGCATAGTGTAGAACTTGAGTGTTTCCCTTTGAGCGTCCCATTCGGTTGCCACGGCAATGGCCAGGGCTTCATTTGGCACTGTGAACAGCTTCCCTCCTGGAGTTTTCAATTTCCTTTGGTCTAGGTTTATCTCATATAAACCACCTGTTAAGAACATTTTAGAAAAATTGAAAAAACATTTAGTCACTAGGTTGAAGACTGACAAAAGTATGGAGAATAAAAAATAGGAAGGAACTAAAATTTGACAGCAGCAAACTGTATTCTCAAACATATGGAAGTAAACTTATCTTGATTACTAATAACACTAGACACGTACCTTCACCTTGGGATATGCTGACATCCTGATAAAACTTCTTTCTCTCTGGCAAACATCAGAACAGCACATTGGTCAACACACGCAAAACAGTGTTTAGTATGCAGAATGCATAGGTGTGCCGGAACGTGCAATCTAGATACTAGTAACCTAGTATAATTTATCTTACCTGCTGTGGCTGTGGAGTATTTCAAAGTACATTTGATGTGCCGATTGCTTGGGCACACTTTATTGAGAGAAAGGATATTTCCAAACTGACTCTGGAGTCTAATGATACTCCTAAACATAGCGAAAATGATGTGAAGCTGTGAGCTTGGTAAGCTAACTGTAAATAAAGCCGACTTACTATGCTTCCTGTTTCTGACAATTCCTCACTTAACAAGATGCAATGTTACACGGGTCAGTTTTCTCTTCAGCATCGGTTCGTGTTTGTACGGCACTAATATTTAGAAAGTCTCTACTATTTGTTTCTATTTACTGCATCACAT
Source organism: Planiliza haematocheilus (assembly GCA_005024645.1). Classification (NCBI taxonomy): domain Eukaryota; kingdom Metazoa; phylum Chordata; class Actinopteri; order Mugiliformes; family Mugilidae; genus Planiliza; species Planiliza haematocheilus. The sequence goes on along the minus strand of SRSE01000365.1, from coordinate 8,088,386 downwards.
TTCTTAGCTCTAACATAGCAGCACCTATGTTCAAAAGCACGCGTGACCTTCGTTGCTTGACAGCGTCGTAAATGATTTTAGTTTTTTTGGGAAATGTAGTTTTACACGTGCATCTACGCATCCTTACACAACAGGGAAAAAACTACACCCAAATGTTTGCCTAATACCTTCCGCATCTTGAACCAATAGAATTTGAAATTCTTTGCTAGGTTAGAATCAATTGACCAATGGGAGAGGCGGATACTGCTGGCTACAGCGTTGCGTCGAAGTCCACTTACTTCTCTGGGAGCTTGGTGGCTTGGAAATTGAACTGTTGCGGAATTAAGTGGAATTTGAATGTTGGTGGAGCTCTTCAGTCCTTCTCCGCCTCTTCGTAGACGTAGACAGAGCCCCTCGTTCAGACGGCCATTGACCGCGGTCGGCGCCCAGCCAGCGAAGCGGGAGCCATGCCTGTCCCCGCTGGATACCTCAGCGACTCCCCTGCCGCGGCCTTCGCGTCCTCGGCCTCACTTATTCCGCCGCCGCCGATAAACACACAGCAGCCCGGTGTTGTCACATCGCTCCTGTACAGCGGCTCCAAGTTCAGAGGCCACCAGAAAAGCAAAGGGAACTCATACGACGTAGAGGTAGTTTTGCAGGTGAGCTCGTAATGCTGATATTTCCTCATTCAGTCGAGATGTCAGGGACATTAGGTGATCTGTCAAACGGGCGGTGAGATGATTGACAGCTGAAAATCAGTCCCGGCCTGTCCCGGAGTAACTCGCCTAGCTAGCTGTGGATGTAGCGGTGCCTACGACTGTATGCAGACATCTAATTTTCTAATTTAAACTATAATGAGACTGTTTGTTTTCTGTTTTCTGTTACTAAACTAATTTAATGCTACAAAATGCCGTTTAAGAGATTAATATATTGTTTTAACTTAAAGCATTTGTATGGAATAGACATGCACGTATATGGCTTATATGTAATATTTGCTTCATAATACCAAATAATAGGAATCTCCACTTTACTAAAATCCTGGAAGTAACTACTGCATATTGGCATGTGAAATGTAATACAACAATCTCTTTTCTTTTAAAAGCATGTCACCATGGAGGATTCCTATCTGTGTGGCTACCTGAAGATAAAAGGGCTGACAGAGGTGAGAGGAGTGATTCCCCACATTAATAATTCAAACAGTGTCTGGCTACTGCTACAGCCATGTGACATTTCCCATGGAAAGAGTTGACCCTTTTTTTTTATATACCTTTCTGGACAAGCAAACCTTTGATCCTTTTAGATTCAGCGCTTGTAGATAAAGGCGGTGTACTTTGTACAACACCACAAGGAAGACAATAGCATTTTTGATGATTTGTTAAACAATAATATCAACAGTAACTGAGGGGAAACCACTGGCCTCAGTGTTGCCCCCTTTAGGTGAAATTACTTCACCCACATGTTTTGCACACAATTGTCCACAGGTCTCTGGCATTGCCTTGCTGAAATGTTTGACCACTCATCTAACCAAAATTTCTCTAGTTTTCTTACTGGCTAAAAACGCAAAACACAACATTTTAATTGGATTCCAATCTTGGCTGAATCCCTCCACTTCTTTGGGTGTTTGGTGAAACTTCTCAAAGACTCTACAAGCCCAGTTGCCTTTTTTTGAACCTTTATTGGACATCTCCGTTTTTGTCTGTCTAGAGCACAATTCAGACCTGATCTTGCCTGTTTGCCTCACTGATAGTTTGCTCAAATGTTATTTATGGACGGCAAAGGATGTTTTCCTAATTTGCATGGTCTGACTGTTGAAGCATATAGTTTGTCATCAGCAGTTATAGAGTTGCCTGCAGATTATGTGATGAAATGTTGGGGTTTTTGCTCTTGGACTGGATTTGATATGGCAGCACGCTCTGATATGATGCAGAATTCATGGTTGAATCAATGACTGCAAGCTTCCACCATGCTTCACAAATGGTTTGAGGTACTCTTCCTTCGGCACCAAGCGTGTCTGCTGTTACTGTGGCCAAATCAAATGTTTGATTGTTAAAAATATACTGAAAGGGTCAGCAATCCCTGTTGGTATCCTTTTCAATAGACTGTGCAGGCTCTAGTTGTTCTTTCTTGTTTGGGTCAAAGTTAAAACGAGCACGTATTCTCACATTTAATCATTTCCAGATCACTTATGTCTGCTATTAAATTAATAGCATTTGCACTTTCAGCAGTGGTGTAAAAACGTTTTTACGGCCACATATGCAAAAACGACTTACTATATTAGCTCTGTAGGAGGTGTGCTAACATGGTTGTTGATTATTTTAGTGGAAACTGAATTGTTTACATCCATCTTAAGTGGTTGCTGATGACCAACTCAATACTTAAACTCACTAGCCAGTTTATTATGTGTAACAGTCCTGCAGTATTGTGTTCCAGCGACATGTTTCCATTACTTTTTACAACCCCGTTTTAGTCAGGATAATAACAGAATCTCTTTTGTGTTTAATTCAACCCAGTTTAACAGCACCACAAACTACAATGATCACTGATCATTGTTTACTCAGATGTAGAAAAATATTCTCACAGTATGAATGTAATGGTGAACAATAAACTGTGAATATCGGAGCACCTACTCTTATACTTTCAGAACCTCAATGATTGTGTTGAATTCTTATTAAAGACCAGACCATGACACTGTGTGTTTCTCCGTTCTGGTGGCCCTCATAGGAATATCCAACTCTGACCACATTCTTCGCTGGAGAGATCATCAGCAGGAAGCGGCCATTTCTCACCCGAAAATGGGACGCAGACGAGGACGTGGATCGTAAGCACTGGGTAAGTCGAAACCCTGTACGTCCTTAATCTAGAAATGTTCTCCGCGGCAGTCTGGTTTACCCTGATGTTTGTGTGCAGGGCAAGTTCCAGGCCTTCTACCAGTACGCCAAGACATTCAACTCTGATGATTTCGACTATGAGGATCTGAAGAACTCTGACTATATATTCATGAGGTGGAAGGTAACGCGCTATCTGAACTGAGCTTGACCATATGTTCCACTGGGTCACCTCTGAACTCTGCAGCTGCTGTTGTTTCTCACCCTCAGGAGCAGTTCCTGGTTCCTGACCATACAATCAAAGACATCAGCGGCGCTTCCTTTGCTGGATTCTACTACATCTGTTTCCAGAAATCCACGGCAACTATTGAGGGCTACTACTACCACAGGAGCTCTGAATGGTAACTTGGCACAACACAAGTTAACTGTCGCATCCGTTTTAGAGGTATTAACAAGCGGGTTGCTGGATCAAATCCCAGACCAGCAGGAAAAATTATAGTGGGAACAATCATTAACAGACGCAGTTTCCAGCTTCTGACAATTTGCCCTCAATTCTTAATTTCTCAGTGGGAGTTTCTCTCATAACTAGTCATCTAATGTGGCTATTACAAACAGCTCCAGGTTAAAATGTGGAACTTTACATGGATGAAGCAGAACAATCCAACCCACAGCTTGTTTCATCTGCATATGGTCATAATGTCCGGTTAAAACAGCAGTTCTCAGTCTTCAGTGATTTTACCCAACAGTTTTTGGCATTTCTTCCGCCTGCCCCTGCACATAATGGTCGAGCAGTCGACGCAAAAACCCTGTGATTACCACCCAGTACATTTTCATTTCAGTTCTCTTTTCCCTCCTCTGACCAAATACTTGGAAAAGATTTTTGTTGCTTTCTCCAACCTCAGATTTATTTTATGCCAATTTTCAAAAGTGGGGACCGTTACAGCCAACATCTAAGTGGTAGGGTGAGGTTGAGTGACAGGATTATTGAATAATTAGTTCCTCAAGCAAAGTTAATTGTTGGCTTTCAGAAGTCAACATTGATATTTTTTTTTTTAAAGAAAACATTTTGGGGTTGTTTTTGACAAACTGGACCACAGCTCTGTTGGAAGGGTAAAGATTTACAAGCGCAAACGAGTTCACTGTTCTCACATGGCTCAGACTTTTAGTGGAAACCAAATATGACTTATGTAATTAGTCCTTCCTGGAAAAACATTTAGAGCATAGTGTTCTTGAAGCAGGATGGTGTTGCAGTGACCAAGGATCCTGTCCAGTGAAAGGCATGCATATTCATATTAGGAGTTATTTCCAAATAAACCGGAATCTCTTCGGGTTGTAATCTGTTTAGACTTCCATTCTGATTTGATAACACACAATATCGCAATATCAATTTCTTGTGGCTCGTTCTCTCTGAAGCCTTCCTTATTGCCAGTTGAATGCTTTTAATGTGAAGAAGCCGCAGCATGACATCCTATTTACTATGGTTATGGTTTAAAGGTAGTGATCAGTAAATGTAAGATTATCTAAACAAAAAAAAAAAGCCTTTTCCCAATGCCAAAGAGGAACTGATGAAAAATGTATATTGTGGTGATGCTTGTTCAGAGGCAGCTTAAAAGCCTTGATGTATAGGAACATACTCCACACATCCTGTACATGCTTCTTAGATCAAATTTTCATGAGTTTGGGGTTTCATTCCACCGTTAGTGGCCCACTGTGAATGGGTTTAAATCATACTGCACAGCAATTTATGCAAAGGATGCACTACAGCTGCACTTATAACTGACCTTCTGATGCATACAGCATGCATGCAGGTGGAGCATACCACTTGGTCACAACATTGCACCTTGAACTTTGACCTTCTTGCTCACATTTGTCAGTTGGTGATGGTTGGTGCTACATATTCAACCCAAGACGTAGAACGACACGCCAAATCAGATGGTAGTCTGTCATCGTTTTTGTTTTTACTGTCTTTGTCCTGTCTGTGACTCAGTCATGTGACTCGTCTTTCTCTGCTCAGATGATTGTGGGTCAGAGCAGCCAGCGAAAGACAGAAAAGGCCACAGTGGCTTGTGTACTGCACAGTGTCACCAGACACATTGAAGTTTCAGGGTATATTTGGCATACTGCGTCTGAACATGTTCATTTCTTGTCTTGCTAATATCACAACCACTACTGAAACACCAGTAACCACATTGTATTTCCTGTGGCTTCTTCACAATATAAAAGCTTTTTGACTGAAGTAGCAACTACAGGAAATGGGAAGCAACTTAACACGGTCTTACAGGACTGAAATGGATCATTAAACTCTAATAAAAAAAAAATAAAAAAAGATACTGAACAGGCGGTACAGGAGACTGCACCCGTCACCTGTTGGGACCAGGTGAAAATACCTATAGTTTGTCCTGTTCAAGTGTATTTCTTCATTTCCGGTGTATACAGATGCTAACATATATTGTGTCATTGCATCTTAGGTACCAGTCTTTAAACCTCACCCATGTTCCCGAGCACAGTGCAGCGATCTATGAGTTCCGGTGACCTCCGGCCGGCATTGTGGATCTTTCTTTTGTTGGACAAAGACTCGAGGCAAAGCAGAGGTCTGCCGATGCTACTGAGAAGGATAAAGGAGGCCGAGCAGGGATGAGAATTTGGGCTTTAAAGAAGTACAAACTCTTACATGTTCCTAACAAGTGGATGGACAGCTGCTGAGGAGAACACGGGATCTAGGACAAGTGAATGTATGTATGGATGGATGAAAAGAAAGAAGGGAAGTGCAGTGGTGCTCCCTGGCTGGAGCTTGTAAAGTCAAAACCGGCAGCAAGGACTGGGTGTGGCTTGAACGGTGTACCCCTTTCTTCTTTTGTTTTAACGTCTGGTTTTCAAAAAACGCTTGGCACAGTATCTCCGAGACACTTTATAAGCAGAGATGGGAATCCCCCCTTCTTGTTTTGCTACTAGAAACGTTTCCAGCTTTCGTCCGACCGATGCAGAATGAGCAGCATAAACACATTCAGCTCCCGCAGGACAAGGACTCCTCTGAGGGGTCCGCTTGTAGAAACACAATCGCTAAAGATCACCAAGTGTGCGAAGAGGAAGAGCAAGGGAGAGGGTTCATGATTGGAGCTCTTCAGGTTTTAGGATTAGAGCTTTAATAAGCTACAGAGACAGTATTTTTAAGCTAAGCTGGTTCTTTGTTTGCCTGCCAAGAGGATATTTTGTTATTTCACTCTAAATAATGGACACTGAGCGGCACTTTTAAAGGCTACAATCTGAGTGACACACGACCCCCCTGTCTTTATAAAACTGCTTGGGAGATCTTTTTTTTTTAACATAGGATTGTTGTGGATCTTGTTTTATTAAGTTACATTTGCACAGAGATGGACTATATGTTACTATTTTACACTCACGTCCCAGTGCACAAGCTTCAAAGTGGCTGGTGGAGCTTTTAAAGCTTTTATTGAGTGGTGGGTTCAGAGCCAAAACATGAAAGTATTCAGTAGAAAGTATTCTTATTTTTACCCCGCACTCCGCATTAAAACAAAGAGAGTTTCCCCCTCGTGTGTCATTTTAAATTAAGATCCCTGCCACCCTACATTTACGTCTCCTCGACTATGCAACACTTTCAAGATAGCACTCTCCACACAAAAGACCTTGAGTTTCCAGAGGCAAAAGTTTATTCTATCCTCAAAGTCTATGAAAAAGATCTATCTACATTAAAGGAAATATTTTTGTTAAATTATCTATAATGAAAACACTCTCTCATCCCTCCCATTCACCCCCTCCTTCCATGTGATTGTGCCATCTTTTTAAAGATTATCAGAGTTGTATTATAACAGATCCAAAGTGTGTTTGTTTGAGATTAAGCTTGGATTTAATTGATGGTGTGACTGTAAAGAGTGGATTATGGATTTAAAAAAAAAAAAGAAAGAAGAAATCTTATCAAAACATTCTTTGCCGTGTCGTGATTTTCTGACCACATTTGTGTTTCTAAGGAATATTTATCAAGTGATTTGCATATTTTAAAGAACATACATGTCTGTGAATATGTGAAGGTCATCCCCTTCATGCTATAGCCAAAAACCAGGCCCAAACGAGGCCAAGTAGACTCGTGTTTCTTAAAGACGTTTTACCACACATCCTACAAGTCTAGTTGTCCTTCACTGCTGACGGTTGCCTGGTTGACAGTGATTGTATTGTCTGTCAACAGCATCAGTTGCTTCAGGACTCTATGTGCTATTATTATGCTGCTCTGTATTTTTAGCCTGCACTGCCCTCTGGTGTGGTTAAACACTTTCTGCAGTCTTATGGGAATTTTCAGGTAACACACTAAAAGCCTGCGTTGTGACAAACGTTGCATCAGAGTATGCGCACAAAAGCCAAGCACTAACATGGCTTTGTGCGCATTAAGGATGCAGCAGCGCTAAACACGAGCTAGGCCTGATGGGAATTTTTTACAGGTTTTAAAAGGGAGGACCAGGTTAAATATTTACCTCATGATGGCGTAAAGTGACTGGAATTCAACCCGGATGTTAATCTCCACAATAGTCAGCATTTTTTGTGGAGAATTGATGAGACAGGATCACAAATTGTGCTTCTGGTGTATCTAGATCAGTGGTTCCAAATCTCTTTTCCTTATCCAGAGGAGTTGTAATGTATAATAATACATATATACGCTGGTGCTCCAAGTGGAGGGAGAATGAGAGTGAAACTTAGGGGGTCTAGGCCCAGAGGTTGAAAACCAACAGAGAGGGTAAGCTGTGTGATTACAATGCATCCTGAGTGTCATCCATTCAATACCTATTAGGATATTTCTCTCAGAACCACAATCGACAAGAGCGTCGAAGTGTCTTGTCATCTTAATGAAGGTCAACACTTGAACTGAAGTAAAACGTAAATGTCTGTGGAGAAATTCTAAAGGTCAGGAAAAGACACCAAGGAAAAACCGACTTCAGGCATTAGCATTAGTGACACCGTGCAGGGATCTGCGTTGCAGCATGAGACAGAAAAGTGGGACAGAGTACATGAATAAGTTTCCTCCTGTGATAAGTTGTCTAAACAAGGACTATGTTACAGAGATAGGAAATCTGATGGCATCAAATGATCCTTAAGTAAACTACCAGAACCTCAGGAACTAAGGAAACTACTGCTCAGATTACAACAACTATTTGAGCAAAATGAAGTCTGTTCTGGAGGTGGCAGTAAGGAAGTTATTTCAGACTAAACCAGACATGGCGCTACGTCATTTGATTTTATTCAACCTTTCTTTGGGCTTAATCAGACTTATGAAAAGTAGGTTAGACCGGGTCGAATCTGTTACGGCTGACTGCAGCAGACAAATAATGCAGTAAGCCAACAGCTTATATCTGAATTATATTGATCCACATAACAAAACATTTATTTTTCTTTGTTTTGCGCTCCTAAATCCTCAGGTACGCAAAGCTTGAAGACGTCAAACTTGCATCATTAAAACGTGAAAAGGAACAATATATTAGTCACATTCCGGTTCCAGCAGGAGCCTGATAACTCGTTTTCTACGTGTGTCTAAGCACAGCGCTTCTTTACCTGTGGCCGTTTGTGGGCGTGTGTGCAGTTTCCGTGTGATGGATGCTCTTTGTTTTCTTTAACATAGTCAGAAAGAATTTCCCCATATCTGGCACAAGAACCGTCCTGGCAAGCTTTAACAGACGGCGTCGGCACACGGAGGGCCGCTCCCTTGCCAGAGGCGTCACTGACACTAGTATTTCTGATGAAAGTATTTCTGAAATTCCATAGGTGAGTGGAAAATGTGGTGTCTGCAGGACCGTCCCTAACTGTTCAATTTCCAAAGCCACTGCCAGTTTCTAAAAAAAGAACCAACAGTCTATTTTTGTTTTGAGTTCTGTAAATCAAATGCATTTACGTGACAATGAAACCTACTGATATGCATGCTCAAAGCCGAACTATAAAGCAGCTTCTGGATTAGAAATGAAAAGAAATCAATCTAATGCATTGCTCTCTGGTGTGGTGGCACGCTTTTTAAGATAAGATAAGACAATCTTTTAATTTATCCCACAGTGGGGACATTTGCAGTGTTGCAGCAACATTAAGTCCATATAAAGGACACTTAAGACACAAGACAAGGAGCAGGTTCAGTTGTACGGGATCACAGGACCTCCGCCGGTAACGCTTCTTCAGACAGCAAGAGTGAAGCAGTGTGTAGTCTCCTGGGATTTATTTTTGATCTACACAATAAACATACACTGTAGCACAAAAACGGCACCAAACAGAAAGTACAACAGAAGGCAGTTGGTCTTTTAGCAGATGTCAGGATATTTCATGCAAAACCAAAAACCTTCTTCCAGAGATGTGAACTGAACATTGTTAGGATTCATCATCAGGCACCGTGAATATTTCTAGTTGAACTGTTTCTTCCATTTCAACGCAGGGAAACTTTAAAGCCAGCTGGAAATGATGAAGTCCTTTGCTTTGATTGTGAATTTAAGAAAAAGAGAGAATAAAAGCTGAAGGTAAAAAGAAATAAAAACCAAGACACGATGCAGCCTTGGAAAAAGTCAGTTGCACATATGGTACAGCAACGTTTAAGAGTGTTTATAACACTTTGGTACACGGAGGCCTGAGGTATTTATATTAAGCCACCAGAAGCAGAGGAGAATGTGGGGCAGTACACAGGTGAGTTACTTCCAGTAATAACCGTGCAGCTGCCTCATGAGGAGTTTCCAGTGACAGGAGTTGGAAATTCTGGATGGGCCGTGAGAAATAATGATACTGCTGTGGTTTTATCTTGTCAGACCATAGCCAGTCTTTGGGCAAAAATGCAGTCTGACCTGAAGGTGACTGCAGAGGAAGGTGTGACCTTAGTAAAAACTCATTTTCCTTTGCAAAGGAGCCAGGACATGAGTTAGATGTGCATTATTTGACTTTATTAAATATGTTTTCAAGTGTTATTTTTGTAGATGCGTGTGAACTCTGTGTGAACAGCAGGTTTGCGATGCCTGCAGGCCTAAAGTGTTGCAACGCCCTCGGAGAGAAATGTGGGAAATGTCGGGCAGTACACAGGTAAATATTCTACTGTATAACTATGCTTTTGTCCCAGTTACTGTTCCCAGGGTTCATTCTTTGGGCGCCATGAATATCAATCCAGACTTGACTTGTACTGCCCATGTGAGAAATAGCCCTCTGGAAGAAACATTCTAAACGAGAGCTGAAGCTTGAAAGACGTTTCTAATGCCACGTGAAGGAGAATCATGTGTCGTTACCGACATTTTCTGCAGAAAATAAAGAAGCACGGAAATGTGCAGTCTCAGAATAGGAAAAAGAAATAGTTTATTAAGACACTGTATCATTTTCACAGATGACAGGTTAACATCAGTACGGTATGCTAACAACTCATGATACTTTGTTGGTGTGTGGTTTGTGTGAACTTTACCTGAAGTGTTGCAAAATGTTGGCCAGCATACAGGCACGTAGGTGGAAAGCTGCCAGGAGAGGAATAGGTTACAGAAGTTCAAATAATGTCAATCATCAAATGAACCTTAAATAAACAAGCTAGAATATCTGGATTGAAGAGATATGCTTTGCCTCTGTAGGCAAATACTCAGTCTGACGCAAGGGTGGCAGTAGAGGACGTGGTTAGCTTTTTGAAAATAATGTGCAGATTATTACTGACAAAAACAGGCATGGCTCTGTATTGTTTCATTTAATTTAAGCTTTCAGGGTTCAGTCAGATTGTTGGGGGCTGCATGTGCCTGGGTGGTGCATCACATCCAACCCAACAATCTAATAAAAATCTTTCGGTTTGATATCAGCGTTAGCATGAGGCACGTGGCTAATTAATTATGACAAGCTCTCATTACCTTCCTCTCTTAAAATAACCTCAGCTGTTTACCAGTCGCGCAAGATAACCCCTATAATTTGAATGTTACTCTTGGCACAGGTAGTGCCTCTTCCTTGCCAGAAACGGTGCAAACAAAAAAACAAAGAGGAAGGGGAAGAGACGGCAAGGAATGTCTTGGCATCGTGGAAATGGACATCATCTGTTAACGTCTACAAAATAAAAACTTGTCTAAGTCTATTTTTAAACTAGTAGTCTAATTTTAGGTAGTTGTTTAAAAATAGACCTGTAGTAGTTTGGTCTGGTAGTCTTGTTTTGCAAACCTTGCAAGAAATTCGGAGGCCTATCCCTTTGACTGACAGTTTAAGAAATGAAAGGGAAAGTCAAAGGCAAACAGACAAAAAGCAAAGATGAACTGATCAGCCACAACATTATTATCTTGTGACAATACAATGTTCTGCTGGGAAACATTTGGACTTTGGGTGTTACTGAGACATGTAGCACCCACCTAGACCAGCCCAGACACCCCCCACCCCATAGCAATGACACTCATTGACGGCAGCAGCCATCCCCGGCAGGATGCAGCCTGACACAGACACACACACAAAAACAGTTTAGGAACAACTAAAAAAAAAGTGAAAACAAGCAAGAGGTGTTGACCTGGCCTCCATATTCACCAGATCCCAAACTGATCAAGTATCTGTGGGATACACAGAAACAAGTGCACAGTATGCAAACATATGGAACTTGGCAGAGGGGAGTCTGTTTAATAATATGTGTTTGGGATGAGAGGGATCAGCCACAATCTTAGCTGCATACTTCAGAGTCCTGGAAGCGAAGCGTACAGCTCATACAGAGATTTCAGCCCGTAGTCCATCACCTTCTCTGCAGAGAGAATGACACGCTGCAGTCTGCTCTTGTCCCTAGCAGAGGCTGCAGCATACCAGGTGGTGATGGAGTTGGTGAGGACGGACTCAGTGATGACAGTGTAGAAGTGCACCACCACCATTGTCTTTGGCAGGTTAAATTTCTTCAGCCGCCGCAGGAAGTACATCCTCTGCTGTGCTTTTTGATGTTAAGCTCACATGTGAGGTCCTGGGAGGTGATGGTGCCTAGGGAATGGAAGGATTCCACAGTGTTGACTGTGTCACACAGGACGATGGGGAGGAGTGGGGCTGTAGTCTTTCTGTAGTCCATGATCATCTCCACTGTCTTGGAAGTGTTCAACTTCAGGTTGTTACGGCTACATCAAGTCACCAGGCGTCTATAGGCATCTCCATCTGAGATGGTGTCATCTGCAAACTTCATGAGCTTGTCAGGCTTGTGACTGTAGGTGCAGCTGTTTGTATACAGGGAGATGCGTCTGCCTTGAAAGTGTCCCAGTCAGTGCAGTCCAAACATGCCCTTAAGCTTTCCTGAGCCTCACTGGTCCACATCTTAGATGTCCTCTCAGCAGGTTTACAGAGTTTAAACTTCTGCCTGTGTGCTGGAATCAGTTGGATCATTACATGGTCTGATTCGCCCAGTGACAGCTGGGACAGGCTTCAGCCCCCCCTTGAACCTTACGTGACAAGCAGTTACAGAAGATGAATGATGAATGGAGATTGTGGGAGAGATTTCCTTTGTTAAAGTCACAGAGGACATTAAGGTCCATGTCCATTCTATGATGAGCTCCAACTGCTTTGGAAGCACAGAGGAGACCTAGAAATGAGGTCATAATGATATGCCTGATTGGTTTAGATAAAACCATGTGAATGCTGCATTTGTTCTCTTGACAAACAATAAGACATGACGTTAAAGATGACGGCTATAGAAAAAGACAAGAGAAATAAACTGCCTTCAATGAATACACAAGTTCTAAAAATAATAGGCGAACATTGAAATGGCATGCAAGATGTTACGCAGGTGTGTGCTCTGTTGTCTGCAGGGATTAAGGTGTTGCAATATATCAAGACGGAAATGTGGGCAAGTGCACAGTTAAGTAACCTCCTTGAATTACCATACGAGGAATGAGTTACACTTACGGGAAAAATGACGGGATCAAATGAACCTTTTGTAAACAGCTGAAAATTCTAGACGGTCCAGTAACAAGGAAACGGCTGCTCAGATTATCACTACTCTAGAAGTCTTGCTGTAGAGGAAGCTGTAAGCTATATGGAAAGGGGGTTTCCTCATTACGGTTTAGCCAGGACTGAATAGATTAAGCCCGATTTAGCAGTACATTGTTTCTTTTCATTTAACTTTTTCTCTTGATCAGACTGTTAACCCAGGTCACGCCTAGAAACTGTTAAAGCTGGTGATGAAGCAGCCACACAACCCACACGGTCCAGTATAAATATTTTGGTATGATATCAGTAAGCCCAGCATTAATCCACATAATTAAACGTGTGTCTAGGATTAGCAGTTCTCTCTTTGCTCTTCACTCATTGAACTTAGTCAGGTTGAGTCAGAAACAAGCTTCTTTGATTATATAATACAGCATTTATGAAACCTCCATGTCAACAGGAACAATGTATGGCAATGTTTAAGCTCTCGCAGCTGTAAACTATGTGTGCATGCGTGCGAGTAGTAGCTGTACAATGGATGCTCCTTTGTTTCATTTAAAATGACCATCAAGAGCGTTGTTATTGTTGTCGTTGTTGCACTGGTTCCCTGGTTGAGGTGTTGCTAACAACAGACCCAGATAAGGAGAAGGACGAGAGGACAAGGAATGTCTTGTCATAAGCTAAGTATTTCTGAAATGCTTTGACACAGTTTGTCTGGAGAGTGGAAACTACAAGACTGTCTGTCAAAAAAAACTGTGGAAATGTCCAAAGCTGCCATCAAGCTTAAGCCAAGAGCTTGGAGTCAAATAGTTCAGCTTTGTACCTCACAAATGTACGGCATTTCCCCCGGAGACTTTTGACTTTTGCTCTAATGAGATTGCTGTTGGCTGATGCAGTCATTGACATGGTCTATTGTCAGAGTGTTATATAATCAGGGAGTTGACCTTAACAAATAAACACAAACTACATTTGGTATGTCCAACAAACAAATCTCAAACCCAGACAACTGGACACCCACAGATGTTCCACATGGAGACCTAGAGTCCCCAGCCAACATCTAGAACTGAAGAAACTCCTTCAGCCAAGTTGTCTTGTTTGAGCCTAGTTTTTATTTTTTTGTGTACATACCACAACATTGGTGACAGACATGTCGTGAGTATCGTCTCTTTGCTCTGCCGCTCCCTGTCTCGTCTTTAGGACTATGTCTTAAAGACGAGACAGGGACACTTTTGGACACTTTTATTCAATCCTAATCACGATATGACTTAGGCTTAGCAATTTAAGCAATTTCCCTTGTGAAAAGCAATTCCCCTTGTGGATGAATAAAGTTTATCTAAGTCTAAGACAAGTCAATCTCTCTCAAAACAGACTGATTCAGTCCGAATTAATTTTTCAATCGGATGAAGAGGGGCGGTATAAACCTTTGAAAATCTGTTCAGTAAGCAAAGCTTCTTACATAATAACACTGTGAACACTTGATCAAATTGTTCTCCTTCGGACATTCTTTCTGCTCTTGTTTGGCCTGCATGGTGCGTCAGACATCAGTTTACAATACATATGGTTAATCTGTCCCCAGGGAGTTTCAACCATGTTCACAGCTTCAGTGTAGTGGCTGGCTGAGAACAGGTCATTGGAGTATCATTCTTGGGGAAGATAAATAGGATCAAAACAGTTCCCCTCTGCCTACAGGTAATATGTGGTCCTGCAAGTTTCTAATGGGAAACTCCCAAAGACAAATCCCAACCCCCCAGTCCTTAGAACTAAAGGAGCTACTTGGATGAGTGGAGAAACATCAGCCAAAAACTGTCCAAGTCCAGCTGGACATTCCATGACATGGCTGACTGAGAATCTTCATAGACACACCTCAGCTGACGGGACATGTTTTGTTCGCACAATCTTAATACGTCATGATTTTGCATCCATTTTAAGGATTCAGTTAGAATGTCCCATCAGCATCATTTCAATCATTTTCATTGTCCAGGTGTAGACCGTGAGTCAGTTCCATCACCATCCAGTAAGCTGCTGCCACTACCCAGGACAAAGGCAGACTGCAATGTGTCGGTTGTTGTGTTGATAAGGATATTGAGTGCAGTCTGCCATCTCTCCAGGACCTACACACCTTCTTTACCCTGAGGTGGACATATCTATCCTTCTCCTGAGCACTGTATTGTCACCAGCTGGTCAATGTTATTTGCTTCCCCTGTCAGTATTTGTAATACAGTTCCTGACTGGTGTAAATACGATATATTATCCACGCACATTCATCTTATTTTCTCTTCTTGTGTTCACTGCAATGAGTACTGTGTTACAAAGCTAGGTAAAGCTGCTAAGCTAGGTGCTAACGTTAGCACCTAGCTTAGCAGCCTTGCCGTAGATTTATGCTAGCTTCTACATCAGAGGTTTTCCCAGAAGCCGTTTTAGCAGATCAGATATAGACACAAAAATGCTCCTTTTATCTTTAACCCTGTTACACAGTTTACCGTTACGAGCTCTGACTGGCCATGAAAGGTTTGACATAAAAGAGCTGGAATCAAGGTTGCACAAGAAGACGTAAATCCCTGCTAATGACTGGAAGCATTGTAAAGTGCATGTGTTTAATGTATGTCTTCCTTGTGACCTCATTGTTTGTGTTACTGCAGAACGTGTTGATTCTGTGTTTAGGGTATGGCCGGTTGTTCATTAACCCTTTAAAGGGCACTCATTGAAATACTTGGAAATTCTAAATTTCGGCCCTCGAGTGTTATTGTAGGACATAAGAAGACTTTTTTTTACTTTTGTGAAATAAAATTTTAAAAAAAAGTCATGTCAATTAATGTCATTGAACCTACCATATATGGTCCCTTGCCCTTAAGCGGTAAACAAATGTAAACATGTATCTGACCATTAGAACATAAGCGATAATTAAGATAAGATAAGATAAGATAAGAAGAACCTTTATTCGTCCCGCAATGGGGACATTGCAGTTCACAACAGCTTACAGAGCAAATAGCAAAATAGCAAAAAAAAATCAGGCACTTGTCAACATGGGCGCAATTTAAAATGTGTGCTGAAGTCACCATTTATGGTTCCTTGCCTCATAAAGGGTTAATGCCAACGTTTTCTTACAGGGAGAGAGGTTAAAATAATTTACGGTTACACAGAGGCCTCACCTTTTTAAATCCACAGCTGTTGAAATAAAATGCATCTGAATTACCAGAATTAGAATAAAATAAAAATATTTATTGATGGATGCGTTCAATATAGTGACCACAGAGGAGTTTATACCCTGAAGAGTGCATTGTGTCACGTACAAAAGAAAGAATGGAGAGGCGCAAATATCTTGACATAAACAAGAAAAACCTTCTCTGTGCCAAAAACAACCGGAACAATAAAGTTAATCAAAACAGAAGCTGTGAATCACACATGTAATTTTTAGTGTTTTATTCTGCTGGGTGAGGCTCGTTCCTCAGAAGGTGAACCAGGTAAAATAAATTCAAATAAATTTTATCTTGGGTGGTGCACATGTTTGTTTGTATTTTTGCACAACACTGACTTCTCAGCCATTGTCTATGTTCTTTACGGTCACTGGCTTTGTTTACTACACCACAGCTTCCGTCTACTTGTGATAAAAACAGAGACTTCCCAGAAGTTCTTATCCACTGCCTCTGCCTTTTCTATGTGTAATTAAGACTACTGAAAAACCTTGAGCCACTCCTGTGGCGGAAGTTTGTATTTAACTCGTGCATAAATCAGATCTGTTATGGCTCAGTTTTATTATCATAATTGCAAAAATCAGATGTGCTTCCTTCTCCTTTAATCAGCAATATTCTGGCAGGAGGCCACATTCTCGTTTCGTATTATTGTTTTTTGGTGAGATAAATAAAAGATTATCTTATCACATGTCATTCATGGGCTTCACAGTGGTGTTAGCCATGTGATAGACTGGCGACCTGTCCAGGGTGTACCCCGCCTCTCGCCTGATGACAGCTGGGATAGGCTCCAGCCTCATGTTAATGAAAAGGTGTATGTTGGTATTTACCCTTTTACCATAGTTGTGGTACGAGCCAGTAACTGTGCTTCATGTCACGTCCTCACATTGTTTTTTTCCTGTCTGTCTTTTAAAAGGCTAAAAGGCTCAATTGTTTAATTTACTGTCATGAAAGAAATGTAGTCAACCACATGCAGATAATTGAAAGCACAGCACAAAGGACTCTCTTCCTCATTACTAAAAAACTGTCAGGGCATTTTCCTTGTTTTTAATTCAGTTTTACAGTTAAATCTGATCTGTGATTTGACAGTCAAGGAATGTATGTGTAAGTACAAGGTTTTCTTTTCAGGCAGCAGAATTTGCCAGAACATTACACGCGTATTCCTGTAACTGTCTGGCAGAGATAGAGGGAAATGAAAGCCGTGAGCCACCTGGACACTGTCTCTGTCACTGACACTGATATTTCCATTGTCAGTTTTAATGAAGCCCAAACAAAGAGACGATTGTGATGCTGTTTGGCGCGGTGTCGAACATTCTGGCGAAAAACCTTTGCCTGCCATTTTGACAGGTGCAACTATTGATCTTGGCTATCAAATGATGCCCCTGATCCACGGCTCAGCTCAACTCTGGACGGATCCTAGCAAAAATCTTATCATCTGGGCAGCCAGAGGAATTTACATGGTTGATTAATAAGGGGAAGTCATTTCAGGACCAGAAGATTTATGAACAGTGAGCAACTGGATGTTTCCAGACGAATAAGAGCTGGCGCCACAGCTGGATTTTATTTCATCATTAAAACTGGAAATAAAAGGTGTTTCATCAACACAATAAGCTATTGTTCATTGTCCTGAGGGGATATCATTGTGGTAACTCAGTCTCAACATGCCAAAATTGAAATGAAGTGAGCCAGTGGTCTGATAATAATTGTGTAGTTTCTAGTTGTTTTGTCACCAAGGGTTAAATGTTTAAATGAAGTTCACAATGAACAACCGTTTCCAGTTCAGCGAGAATACTGGTATCCCTCTCACATCTGCATAGCAAAGCCACAGCCTGTTAGCTTAGATTAGCATAAAGGCTACAAACAGCTAGCCCGCCTACTGTTGTCTCTTCTGACTTTCAGCAAGAAATCAAACTCAGTATCATCAACAACAAAAAAAAAACATGTCCAAAACACTGGTCATTAAAACTACTCAGGAAGCAACATTTCCACGTACCGGATCTAGAATTAAAATTGCTGCCTTTAAAATAATAAGACGCACCACGTAATCCTTTTGTACATATACATACAGTACAGTACATCCTATTCTTTGGAGACCAGTTTCTTGGGACTTGGCACAAATGTTGCACTCAAGGATGAACCGATATTTGTTGGTTAATGTTACTCACAAAGTAATAGCGTTTTGCTTTAACTCAACATGTCCTGTAGCCAGACTCAGTTCTCACCAGACTGTGAGTCTGGTAACACACCAGTTGGATTTCATTATGTTTCAACTGATACAGGGGAAAAGAAACTACTTCTGCCCAAATTTGGGTAG
The DNA here is from genome assembly GCA_005024645.1 of Planiliza haematocheilus. NCBI lineage: Eukaryota > Metazoa > Chordata > Actinopteri > Mugiliformes > Mugilidae > Planiliza > Planiliza haematocheilus. Next base: position 8,070,210 of record SRSE01000365.1, on the reverse strand, counting down.
TCCTACAACTAATCAAACGTTTTGCTGAAGACAAATTCAACTCCATGGTTCTCAGAGGACGTACAACCAAATAACTATTACTGTCCTGTCCGTCATAAAGCCTGTCCAAACGGTATGATTGGCCGGAGTGGATAAAAACACATAAAGGTCAGCCAATATATGTAGGAATGACTCACACCACATCTAGAATGCAACACCTTTACATAACAATAAGGGCTTTCTAGTCCCAGTAGTCCTAGAGTAACTCTAACTGCTAATGGCTATTTCCCAATGTCCCTTGTTTTGACGTATTGTCATTAAACCTTTTAATTTAATTAGTTTGTATTAATTGTGTACATATACCAAAGATGTTGCCCGTGCACATGGTATGAACTCTGCATATATTCCACATTATACAACGCAGGATCTTAGCTTATGAAACTTTGTTTTCTGTCCCTCCTTGACCTTTTGTCATCAGTGATCCGTGAACAATGTGCCCTCAATGTATCCTGGGTGTGTTCACGCCTGTACTGCTAAGCTGCTAATATGTGATCAGATCATGTAGGTCAGAATGAGGCCAGAGGTTAACCCTTTATTCTGCCATGAACCATACTTGGTGTGTCCCACACACATTTCAAATTGCGTCCCTGTGCCTCTCAGTGAGGTTGAGAAGCATATGGTTCTGACTCAGCCAAAGAAGATCAAGGCAACGTTCTCAGGTCAGATCTGGTCTGCAAGGTCCACCACTGCATGAAAGCTGAGCATAGACATGAAGAAGTGTCCTAATGTTGTCTAATGTGATAGCGTGTATGTTGACCATAAGTACCTGGATTAGCAGTTATGCCCTACAATTTGGATATTTCCAAGTATTTCATTGAGTAAGTACCCCTATAAAGGGTTAACCCAGTTCTGATCTCCCCCACAAACAACTGATATACTTTCTCTCATGCTTTCTTCTCAAGAGCTCTTCAGCCTCAGCCCGGTTTGCCAAGACAGACGTCCAACTCACATTATAAAACAGAGCAGACAGAGACAGTCTCTCTCTTTTCTTTATTTGTCTCTCCTGCTACCAACTCCAACTTAACCTGTGAGCTGACAACAACACGGCCCCGAACCCTTGAGGCATAAAAACTGAAAAACCGCCTACAATTATGGGGTGGTGTTCTGGGAGTTAACATGTGAGTGTTTGTCTCATCTGCGCATACTGAACATTTTCTGTATTTCTTTGCTGTGTCTCCATACTTGCACTGGCGTCACGAGCAGATGTCCAAAAATTCAGAGTGACGGTACATGTGACTGTTAGAGATCTCGTGAGGCTTTACACTCAGGTGTTGACATCCTCTGGGGCCGTATGTGAAGCAGGACAGTCCTGACCTTTTACACAACAGCACCGTGTGAGTCTGTTTATATTGTCTTTGTGTGCCTGTGTGTGTTTCTGTGTGCGATGTGATAAAATGCTGGCATCCCTTCATACACGGACTCCAAGCCCACGTCCGTCCGATGAGTGACTGGGATAACCCCCTCTGACTCCGGCCCTTTCATGCAATCCTCACTTTGAAGAAGCACCTGCTCCGCTAACCCCCTCCCCCCACTTCCCCACACGTGCACGCCTCTTACCTGGTCAGCCTCAGCTCTCTGCACTGCTTCCTGATAAGGGGATATTGCTCTCAGGTGACAAGTGTGAAGTGACTGAACATGAGCAAAAAATAATAAAGAGGGTTTAATTACTGTAGCTGAGGATACCAGGAAGAACTGAGCAAGACAGGTGTGAGAAGTGTCATAAATGAGGAATAAAGAGAGTCACCAGAGAGTGACTTGTAGTTGTTGTTGTTGTTGTTTACGCCTCTCACCCGATGATAGCTGGGATCCAGCACCCCGTGACCCTTCACGGGATAAACGGTTACGGAAGATGAATGAGGCATTTATTTAGGCTATATCCACTTGATTCAGTTGAGTATTTGCATAATTCCCCCAAATGTCAGCGTGTTAGTTTAAATGCCACAATCAGTTTCTAATCTTATGAGTTATTATATGTGTCAGTGTGTGGAGAAATGAAACTTCTGAGTGAACTTAGTTAAAGGATAACGTAGGAAGATGGAAGAAGTTGCTGCAAACTATGCAACACTAATGAATGCCTGTTTTTCTAGTTGGCTTGTATGTTCTTTCCATGTTGCTGTAACCAGTTCTGCTGCATTCTTCCAAACCATCCCATCACGGAGATGCTGCTCCTGCTGCTGCAGCAGCTGCCCACGCCTTCCTGTTTGCATCCCTTCCCCAGGCTCCGCCCCTATTCCGTCTCGCTTAAATTCGGGCAGGTAGAGCAGCAGAGGCAGTTTGACTGAAGCTCACTTTAAGCAAGCTCTTCATCCCTTCAAGAGGAGACACAAAGCAGCGCACCATGGCCGCAGAACAACGCTTTGTGATGAGCGCCCGCATCGTCGGCGGCGTCCGCCGGGACGCACCGAAACTCAAGGTGAGACCTCAGAGGTTTTGCTCTTTTCCTCTCCATATTTTCACAACTGATCCGTCTCTAATCCACTGCCTTCTAACCCTCTGCAGATGTACATGATATGTGTGACATGGTCCGATCAGACTGAAGTGATCATCTACAGGTCCTTTAAAGATTTCAAGACATTTCATGTAAGTCAAACATTTAAATAGTAATTAAAACAAATCAAATAAATTTGGATGGATGTGTGAGCTGAGTTTGAGTGAGATGATCTTATTTTCATTTTTCAAACAGGGACAACTAAAGAGGAAGTTCCCTAACCTGAAACCTCTCAAGACAGAGGAAAGAGTGATCCCGAAGTTTAATGGTAAGATTAGTTTATACCCTGACATGTGTCATATTGATTATAAAGAAATGTAAAGCCCTGGGGTTTCAGACAGAGGAATGTCCAAACAAGTGGTTTAATATCTCCTTAGCTGCTTATCTTTCAAGATAAAATCAATTGCAAATAGTGTTTGGAAATAAGTTGTCGTGCCTCTCTCAGCAGACGTTGTAAAATATTTTCTCTCCAGGGAAGGCCAGGAGGAGCAGCCTTAAGCAGAAAGGCTCCAAGAAGGCTGTCCTGCGGATGAAGTTCCTGGAGAGCTACTGCCACAAACTGTTGAAGTGCGACCACTCCGTGATCCAGAGCACAGAGGTCTCACAGTTCTTCTTGCCCAAAGACCACGACCTTCAGCCAGACTTCACCAAGAACACGTAGGGTCTCAGTTTAGTCTGACATTATCATGAAGTTTGTGCAGTAATGAATTCCTGACCGTGAGATAACGTCGCTCCTCTCTCACACAGCGTCATGATCCTGATGTCTGACGATTTGCCCGATGGGTCAGGCGAACAAGGAGGGAGTTTTGCATTCCCCCATACGGGCAGCGTCACCAAGCCATTTGTCACCCAGACTTACCTCTGCATGGCCGCGTATGAGACAAAGGACACCAAGAATCGCCCGTTCAAGGTCGCTGTAAACGAGAAGCTGGACGTCTTGATCAAAGACCCTGCAGGTCAGTGCTTCTGCTTGCATGCTTGATGAAAAAAAAAAAATCATTAAAAGATTTATTTGATCGTCTCCTTCATACTAATCTGTGTTACCTCCACTCCAGGCTGGTGGCTGGTGGAGAATGAGGAGAAGCGCCTGGCTTGGTTTCCTGCTCCCTTCCTGGAGCTATCAGAGGAAGAGGAGGACGATGACGCTGAGTTCCAGGCGGGAGGTGAGTTTCAGTTATAGTTAGATCACACAGGGTGGCCATCATTGGACATTCATTATTTCCAACTCAGTGAGTGAGCTGCATCAGATGCCTCTTGGCAACATATTGCTGATGAGTTGTTGCAAACAGCCAACACTAGAGTGCTCTCTTTGGTCATTTTTATAGTTAACATGCATCAGGTGCCTCCATCCCTGTGCATTTTTATACTTATCCTTACTTTACCAAACACCTGAATACAGTTTTAGCTTTACAGAAGTTGCCTACTTTGTCTCTAAACTTTTTCTCTTGATTGTGATTTCAGGTTCTCTGTACTGTGCCACAAGGAGTTACTCAACTAAGAAGGAAGATGAGATATCTGTGTCTATTGGCTCTGTGGTGGAGGTGCTGAGGAAGTCTGACAACGGCTGGTGGCTCATCAGGTATGACGGTCCTGACTTGGGAAGCTTGGGAGGATATTGAAGAGTTGTGATACTGACTACATTTAGTTCAATTATGACACAACACAAGGTATTTTAGTTTGCATACAGGTTTTAAGTAAGTTCTCTTCCACTTGTAATCTTTTCTTCAGATGCAATGGCAAGGCAGGTTACATCCCCGCCATGTACCTGCAGCCGTACAACAACCCACGTTCAGCTATGTACGGTCTGCAGAGAAGGCTCTATAGCTCCTCTCTGAACCTGGCAACCATCAGAGCTCCTCAGGTTTCATATCAGCCCAGCATCAGTGAAGAACAGCAGGATTCTCCAGGTCCTTCCAGAAATGAGCCCAGTGGCCCCAGTCACATCCACAAGGCCCGATCCCTAGATGTTCTCTCTGAGTCCTGGTCAACACCGGCAGAGAGGGAGGCCTCAACCTCGGAGGGCCGCATGCGCAGCATGAGCAACATCAGTCACGAGTCCACCTTCTCCAGCTTCTCTTCAGGGAGTGACTCCTCCTCAAGTTTAAAAGAGGATGCACAGAGGGGCGTGGATCTTCCGGCAGCCCTACCCCAGACTGATGCCAGTGACAGTTCCCAGAGCAGCCCTGATTTCAGCCACGCAGACCGCAGCAGCGCCACCAAGAACTCCCATAGCTCCGGATCCGCCAGTTCCAAGAGCAGTGAGATGGCTTCTGTCACTCCCAAGGTACCTCCGAGACCCAAGACTGAGGAGATTCTGACCCGCTGCACCACCATGACCCGCAAGGCAGCCCTGGCCACCAAGAGCAGGCTTCAGATTCAGTCAGAGTCCATTCACAGCCGCTAGTCAAAATAGAGAACTATTGTACACATCCTGGCCTAAGTTGTGTTGTCAATCGTCTCAGTCTTTATGCATAGTCAATAGATTTAATCTCTTCAACACCACAGTCAAATGTGTTTTGTGTAGCTTTTACTTTGAAATCTCCTCAGGTGAGATGGAAGAGTAAAGAGCAATAAAACATAAAACAATGTCATGAAATTTTCTATTTTATAAAATGGAGCATGGCATTTTAAGTTTGAGTGTTTAACTGTACACGTATAGGAATAAAGTAGCTTCAGTGAAGCACTAAAAAGAGAAATGTATGCAGCATTCAGTTGCACGGATGTAAAAAAAATATTTTTTTCTAGTAATTAATGAAGAGCGATTTATAAATAGATGTTGGTGTTGAAGAGATTAGAAACTAAATTCATGTTATTATTGCAGTTTTAACATTCACAAGTCTGTTGCTCTTAAATACTCTTCAACTGCTTTTGTGTGTCATTACATTTAAAGGCGCTCACCATGTGTAAATAATTTCTCCTGATGTAAAATAGCCAGCAGGTTATCCTCTATCTGTGTAAACAAACAGTAAACGGCGATAACGGCATCAGAAAACAGATCAGCGAGCAGATTGAATGTCAATGTGAAGGCCGTTTGATCGACTGCCAAATTGCAGCAGCAGAAATGTTATGGCCGTGGTAAAACGAGCTGTCAGCTTAAGAGTGTCCTGCCAGAGCATGTTCATATTTATTGAAAGCCTTCTTTTTCTGTTATTATATTATATGAGTTTGATGTTTATGTAAAAGATGTCCTGCATTATCACCTGTATAAGTTCATATTGATCGATGAGTCAATAAAATCCAATTTTCATGTAAGTAACTATATGTCTGTCATGTGTCTGTGTTGGATGAATACAGTGACTGGGCCTTTGTGAGACCATAGCTGAAAATATAAAGGCCAGACAGAGAGGGAATATGTCAGGGATGACTCACAGTTTCTTCTAATAAGGGCAAAATGCTCTAAAGCATGCAGATTCTATTTTTATTTATTGGAGGTGATGCTTTTCAAAGGTGAAAATACTCTTTATTTCACTCTGCGCTGCAAATGTAAAGTACACACGTAGTTATGCATCAGTAAAAAATATGAAAGCAGCGTTAAAAGCATATAAGCATAGAGAGCTTGCTAGTGGGTTGGTTGTTCAAAGCCTCAGGCCCCTGAAAGATGACATTTGTTGTTGCTTTTAATGAATGTGCTACCTGCAAAGATACTATTAAGGACCTTCAGCTAATAACATACCTATGGTATGAGGTAGAAAGGTCACTAATGTAAATTAACATTTCAGGTTAAAAGTAAAAGAACCTGGCTAAAATAGGACAAGGGATCCATCATAATTTGGGGCAGCAGCTTTTCATAGCGGTTGTTAATGGTTCATGTCTGAAATGTTCCTTAGCTGCAACAACAGGTTATTTATCCCCCACACCTTTGTGCTGAACTCAGTTCCCACTTTTACTGCACTCAGCTCTCTCTCTAAGTCTTCATGACTTGCTCTTGACGTTTTATTGTTTATAGTCTTTTCTATTGTGTTGTTTTCCGTGCTACTTTTTATATTGGGTCTGTCGCCTTTGCTATTGAGCTGTTTCTGTTCTATGACTTTGCAAGTGACCACAGCTGCAAGTAAGGTCAGAGCTATAATCTGGTTCTGTACATAAAATGGAGACATACACTGATCAGCCATAACATTGTGACCACCTTCCTAATATATGATAATACTCTTGTGTCTACTCTTCTATACTTCTATCTTACCTGGAAATTAGTTATTTACTAAATCTGATACAGTGTATCTTCTCCCTTTTTAAGTGATTAATGCATTTTGCATATGGTCCCTGTAAGAAATAAACTAAATAAACTAAACTAAACTAAACTTGATCAATTTGGGATCTAGTTAATTTAGAGGTTGGGTCAACATCTTCTGCTGTGCTTCATGTTTTTTGAGTTGCTCTTAAAGTGTTTTAGTGTGTGCCTGTATCAGGCTGCATCCTGCCAGGGATGGCTGCTGCCATCAAGGAGTGTCATTACTATGGGGTTCTGGTGTCTGGTCTGGTCTAGGTGAGTGGTGCATGTCTAAGTAACATCCACATGAATGCCAGGTCCAAAAGATTCCCAGCAAAACATTGAATTGTCACAAGATGATTATTTAGTTCTCCTGACAGTGGTCATAATGTTATGCCTGATGTGTATATGATTGTATAATACTGTAATGACGGACAAACCCTTGGTAATCTAACCCACAGGATTCCTGAAGCTCCAAACGGTTGACACTAGCGGTCAACATACTGAAGGCGCTGGATTCCACTGAATTCCAAAACAAAAGAGTTAAAGTGGGAGCAGTACTGACGCCCACAAGTGACCTCGAGGCATTATCTGTCACTAAAAGCAGCCACACCTAAATTTATGACCAGAGCTTATTTGCTCAAGACTGTAAAGTATTAACATCTTAACTTTGAAGTCTACAGGAACTGACTCTCTTTTGGAGACTGCCTCACGTGTCCATTTAAAATAGTGCTTTCGTGTTCTGTGATTCGACGCCATGTTTGATTAATGTACCACCTTTTTTAAATAAACAATAACACAATATTTCAACAGTGTCCTAACTGTTGGATTTTGATCATTCAGAAAATGTGCAAACAAAACTAACTTATGACGTATTTTTCTGTTATCAAATGGGTAAGTCAACATACAGTAGTGGCCAAGATCAAGACATTTCTAAGCTGGGGCAGAAATTTTCTACACTCCTGATGTACATCCTGAACCTGGGAAATTCCCTAAGATTGAGGTCTGAGCATGGTCACGTCTGCCAACTCAATTGACCTAAGTCCCAGACCCATTACTGACTCTCTTTTCCTACCCTGAATGACTTCAGACAATGAATACATCACAAACAAGTGGAGAGCACTGCTCTCTAGTTACAGAATAATCATAAAGGAAATAAGAACATTTAGGGAATTTTTAATCCTTCCTTGCTCTTTGTAGCTGGGAGGCCATATTTTTTGTTTGCCTTTCACAAAACATTACACGGCAATCAGGGCTGATGGGTAAGAATAGGGATATGTTGTGCATTCATTCAAGTTGCACATCATTGTCAAAAACATTTCAACGGGGTTTGGGCAGCATATCCTTGTGATTGGCCAAAACCAAGATGAAAAGTTTTTAACCATGAATCGAAAAAATTCATGTGATATGATGGAGTTTAGCTGAGGTTATTGCAGAGAAAGATGTGTGATTTTAATGAGCAAGCATCGTGGTTAATCTTCACTTTGCCCTAGCAGATGAGTTGCAGGTAGGTAAAATAAGCATACAGTATGAATAAGTAAGATGTTAGCAGACTGCGTTGCTTGGATAAATTAGCCTACATTCATCATTTTAGTTGACATTTGCCTGGGATCAGGTTGAAATACCAGTTGCCAGCCTGATTTAGAGTTGCTGTCATTAACACCGTAAGTGCAATGGTGGCCTGTAAATCTGAGAAAATCATTCCCTCAGGTAGGTGGATGATGGTGGATGATTTAACTTCAGGAACAGACCCATGCAGAGCTGGCACTGTAGTATGCAAATATACCTTTGCATTTCCCTGTAGTTTTCCAAAACTGAAATTGAGCATCTCACATGTGACGATATGGCGATAATAAATGTTAAACAGCATTCATTTTATGGAAGTCACTGTGACACAGAAACAAGAAACATGCACGAGGTCAAGTGTATGAGGCCGAAGAAAGGTGAATTTTCTGCATTTGTGTGGCCACTTAGATACATGGATGAGGAAATGATTTTCAGACAACTGTTCCATTGCGTCTTGTAGGTGTAACTATCTGTGAATTTTGAAATCGAAATGTCTCAACTATTGGACGGATTGCCAAATAATTCTGTAGAGTTTTATAGTCCAGAAGATGAATCCTAAAGCCTTTGAGGATTCCTGATTTGCAGAGGTGGCAAAAGTATTCACGTTCTGTACTTAAGTAAACGTACGGATACATGTGTAAAAAAATACTCTGGTAAAAGTAAAAGTACAGGCTCTGCAATGTCCTGCATGAGCATCTGGATAATTTTTAATAACAAACTGAGGGTTACAGAGTTGTTTTTAAATGGAGAGCTAGCTAGAGTTAGCTATAACTGTCAAAATTATGTGTTCCCATAGCATTGCTAATGCTGTAAACTGGCTTCCAAAAAAATCCTCAAAAAGCTAATGATGGCATCAGAAACCACACTACACCTGAATTAGTTTTTTTCAGATTAGACCAGTACTTCTCAAATAGTAGTATCAAGTGTATTAGTGTTTTATTGAGGCTTGAATGCTTATGCTATTGATGCTAATCAACAGGCTGCCTGTTCAACCCAGTAGAAGAAGTACACAGAGCTGACGGAGGGTAAAAAAGTAAAGATCCTGTTTTTCCAATGTAAGGAGTAGAAAGTACAGACATTTATGCACAAATGTAGGGAATAAACGTAAAAAGTTGTCAGAAAAACAAATACTCACTAAAAGTACAAATACCTTAATACTTTGTAACAAAGTGAAGTATTTTCATATTAGCTCTTTGGATTGACAAAAAATTTGGAACAGGTATAACTGGTTCCCTTATAATATATCCTAGTGACACTGAGTTACACCACTGAGGAGTAAGCTGTCTGATTAACCGCCCTCACCTTTTACCTGGTAAAAATTTTCAAATTAGCATTGCATTTGTTAGCATTGCTATTATTAGCATGTTTGCACGCTGATACCAAGGTAAATTCGTTGACCTTTGCACAGTCCAAGTGCGGCACAGAAGCACAGTGGCCTCAGAGGTGTCGAAATCTAGGCTGAAATATGAGCCCTATCCTAGTTTGAAAATTTTCACTTGTGCAATGATGGAGAATTGAACCACAACCAAGCAATCAAGCATTTTTTGCGTCACTGCATATCACTGGTAGCATAAGATTACATTTAAAGAACATGTCAATGTGTGATTCCGTGACATTGGGCTTTCCCTGTTTGAACCAGTGATAAGCAGTTAAATACACATTGCAAATACACATTGTTTAGCAGTCATGTGATTTTTTTTTTTTTTTTTGGTGCTTATCGCATAAAATTGGCGCATAGGTGATTTATTACCTGTCGCTCCTTACTGTGGCAAACTCATTGACCTCAAGCTGAATGCTGCAAGATCATATAGTTTTTATTCTTATTTTCCTGTTTACTCATCTAAATTACACTCATTTCCCACACAGTTAAAGGAACTAAGAGGGTAACTCCTGTGTTTACTTTAGGAGGGTCAATTTTCGCCAGATTGTTATTGTGTGAGCGAACAATGACAAGGAAACTTGAAGTGAATGATTAGTCAGAAGAATGATGCTGATGGGAAGATATACCTTTACACATCAGATACCCGACCAGTCTTTTGGAAGAATTGGCTACGTGCGTACATGTGTTGCTGTGTTTACAGTAAGTTTGAGGAAGTGCTCCAAAAATAGTGGAAGATGTTGCAGATACTCAATTGCACTGATGTGTCATCACTTTAAAGAAGAGCACTCCCATTTTGTTGAACTGGTGCACACCTGAGATTATTTCCTTGTTAAAACATCTAAAAATAATATCTAAAGTGGTGTTCATGTGTGCACAAAACAAAAAGGTTTATTGACTAAGGACTGAGCACTAGGATTTGATAAGACACGCTTCCTTCGAATCACAGTCTTTTATTGGCAGGTCTGGGAGTGTAAAGTAAATGTGCACTCCCTGATAGTGATATATTCTGTCACAAAGAGTTTTTTAAATCTAAGAGAAAAACTGTGCCCACAGTTACATGATGCACACATTCAGTCACATTTGTTTTGTGTATAAATGTTTTCATGCATGATCTAGTTTGAATTTAGTGCTTTTCTGTAATCTGTTCACAAGGCGCTCATATTCCAAGGAAAATGATTCCCTAACATGCATTTCAGTTCAGGTTTTTTAGTCCTTCCTCTCCTTGAAGTTTAGATATTTTATTGCAGTTATTCATCTGATTCAATCACAAAAAAAGCTCAAAGGTTACAGAGCCAAATAATCAGGAGCGCTCGTGTTGGGACATGCATCATTTGGTATCAGGCTTTATCAGGCGGATTCAGGCAGCTTAAGGAAGGCAGTATACTTTCGCTTTCAAGATGAACACACTCACATAACCACTCTACTAGAACAGGTTTTTTCCCATTTCCGTAAATGTGTCATTTATCATGTACAGTGCATGATGCGCCCAAGAAACCATTGTATTATTCCCGTAAGAAATATGAAGGAGTGGTATGTAAGGAACACACACTCCTTATTACATCGCAGTGTTTACAGAGGTTTGATCAACCTGACCTCATGGATGACCAACTTTGCCAGGTCAAAGGCCGTGTATTGACCTGCACGTCGGTGCTTATACAGAATGAAACCAAAGAAAGTTCTACAAGGAACAAGGAAAACAGCCAGACCCCACAGAGAGAACCAAGGATTTTTAATGGTCATTATTCACTAGTTCGATTGAAATGAATCAGTCACGCTCCACACATGGCCATTTATTCTGAATGTATCATACAAGTCCTTCTTAAAACAGTATTGACAGGCCGGTATACTCACTGATCAGGCATAACATTATGACCACCTTCCTAATATTGCGTAGGTCTGTGTTGTGCCTCATCAGAGAATGGACACATGTCTTCTGAGGATGTCCTGTGGCGTTTGGCAACAGAATGTTTTACTGTGGGGCCCTTTGGTTGGAAGGGAGGGGCCTCTGTGGATCAGGCTTGTTCCAGTGCATCCCACATATCAGTGGCCTCCAGATACCAACCGTTGCCCACAATTTGAAGTTGATCTTGACACTTGAACACTAAGAATCTTGTGCACATAACATCCCAAGACATTGTCACTTTGAGTTCTGATCGAAGGCAGCTAAAACTCCCCAGGCACTGTGGTGTGGATAATTTGAGACTTGACAAATTAAGTAGAAGCCATGTTTGCTGACAGTGTTTGCTTGCTGAGCTGTAGCAGAAGGATGAAGGAAATTTAACTTGGCAGGATACTCACATGATTTATTTGAATTAGATTGATTTTGTCTGATCGTGTTTTTAAAATATTGACATTCCTGTACAGGGGGTTTTGTGGAGATTTCCAGGACAGAGAAACAAATACAGCCAATGTTGTGTCTGCATTTGAGTACTGTATTAAGGTGCTGCGGACGAACACATGTACAAGGCCAAAGAGCTGATTTTAGAAGCTATCCTATAAGGATGAGAGAGGCTGTAGGAGTCACGGTGGATGCAGGTAGAATGAACGCTGCAGTGTTCATTGATAAATGATGAACAAATGCTGCCCTCTAATGTTCGACTCCTGACTCTGTATGGTTTATGATCAGTACACAGAGAACAGCTTAGTGTTCCATGAACGCACAAACTCAATCTAGACACAATCTACCCCTCAGTGATTTGAGAAATGCATTTCTATTTTCGGGGTTGCACATTTATGAATCATGTCAACCCAAACACTGGGCTTCTGAGAGATGCCGAGGACTGCTAGTGTTCAAACCTATTTCCATAAATGACTTCATGATGTAAATTATTCCTATTGTGGAATAATCACAAACTCTGCAGCAATACATTTGCATCTTATAACAGTTTGAAACACAGACCCGGGGCCGGTCTAATGAACCATACTGCAAATAATTCAAGTGTCCCGCAGAGTGACACTCACACTCTCACTGCACACACACCCTCCCACACATTATTGCACCTCTTTTCCATGTGATTCAATTTTATGCTTCAGAACTTTTCCCGTGGTTTTCTCAGCACCATGTTTCCTTGTAATGTCGATGAATAATTCATGTATCTCTTAATTTAGACTTTTGGATCATTTATTTGCTTGTGTGTCTCTTCATCAGTTGGCATCTGTTGCTCTATCGCAGCATTTTCATCGGTTTGATTTCTCGTTCATCCCACACTAAAACTAATCCAGGCCTCATTAAAATTTTAGATTCAAGGTCAGCTCGAACAATTGTTCAGTTTGTCTCTTTGTTCTTTTATTTTATGTTTAGGTATTGATGTTTGGCTCATGGCCCGGAGCAGAGAGGTACATGCAGGTTTATCAAGCCAAAAAGGGCATGATTTACTCTCCTGTAAAGCTGTGCTTAATATCCTTCTTGCACATTTTGTCAGGTCATGACAGCTGTTCCCGAATCATATTTTTCTTCTACTTACGCGAAACCAGCCTGTGCATCAGAGCACTCGTCATGGGTCAGCTCAGGTTGATGCTGTTGGCACTGATGTTATAATTAGCATAATTACTCACTTGTTTTGGACATCTGCTCAAATAAAGGATAAAGTCATGATCCAAAAATAGAAGCACCATATCCTAGTAAACCTCCCTAATAAGTGTAAAATTAAATAATATTAATCAATATAACTGTAACATATATATGGGAGTACGATCATTTAATATGGTTTCAGTGCTGTTAATGACATCAATAGAGTGTTTGTTCATCCTGTTTTTGTTCATCCTTTGGTTTTGAAAGGATCCTTTAAATTTTTTGAATACCTTTTGGAGATTTGATATAGAAATAATATGCAATAACAATTGCCAAACAAATCATAAACGTATATTTTTTAATAAAATTCCTCATAGGGAGGTGTCAGATAATATGAGGTTTTTATCCAGTAAATGGGACAAGTGCTTCTCCAGCTTTTATTTATAATATCCCCCCTCTTATTACCCAAAGTGACACTGAGTTGTAAACATCAAAGTAAATAAATATACTATATATACAATCTCATAGGGATCCATCACATGTAAACATTTGCAAAAGGTTTCACTCTTAGTTATGTCACAGCATTCACTCTGACTCATGTGAGCTGTTCTGAGCTATACTTTTAGGTGAAACAAACAATTCCCAAACTCCCCATCTGACTCTCTGAAACTCCTAGTTCAGACAAACATGAGGGTTAGTGAGTCTGTTTAAGAGAAAGTCTGTAGATGCAAATTTGATTTCATTTTGAGCCCATTCTGCAGAGTAGGCTCATTGATCAGCAGTGAGGCACTAGTCAGATTTTACCCCAGAAATCTCAGGTGGGATCTTCTCTATGGACTCTGTAGACGAGTTGTGGGACTGTTGGGACTCGGAGGCCAGAGCATTGTCCACAGCCGAGTGCATCAGGGGTAAGTAGATGTCATCCATGTTTGGCAGCACAAAGACTTTCTGGAGAGGGGAAAAGAGGTAAGAAAAATAATGGAATTTTCATAGTAGGAAAGAAAGAAGGATTTCTTTTCCCTTTACCTGAAACTCATCTTGTAGTTTCTTTTCAATCCACTCAGTGACATGGCAGAAAGTCACCTCCCGCTCCCCCAGTTTGGGACGGACATGCAGATCCAGCTTGGGTGGCACACAGAAACTGTACCTGCAGAGGACGTCGAAATACATCCAATTCTTAATGAGACTGATTCGGACCTAACTGCTCTATTTCGTCATTTCATGTTGTCTCTGTGCTTGAAGCAACTTCGGCACGCTACTAAATTTAGAATGAATAAATAGCTTGTTTTTTTTGTTTTTTTGGCAAGAGATTATTTGTGAAAAGTGAGTCACGCCACAGAAACACGCTGCATGTTTTTGAGCATTGGTTGTGAAATGAAAGAGTGCCTACTTCTAAACCATAACCATAGCTACCACTTTCCTAACAAATAGGTTAGTGTAACATTAATGCTTAATTTCTACATAATGCTGTGCATGTAATCAGGTCAACAAAAGTTCCAGTCATTCTGATTAGAAAATGTCTACGTCTGGTTAGGTCAGCACTCTCCTTTTTTGTTTGTTGCACTGTGTACCAGGACGTTCCTGGACCTATGACCTACTGTTTCAGGTAGAAAAATCTGCAAAGTTAAAGCATTTACTTGCTTAGATCACTAGAGGGACATGGTCCATACATTATACAGAATTACGGAAGAAAGCGTTGTGAAAAGTGGCATAAAGTGTGGCTGCATCTTGAAATGTATTGATTCATGATTCATTCTTGCTTTTGTCCACTTAAGGAAGACATGTCCCCGTATTGTGACTGTGTACACAGGTTTAGATCCCCACAACTTCAGTAAAACATGGACATGCACGTACACACAAACACAGATGCACAGAGTGACGTCTGCATCACGTCAAAGGATTTGTCATTGGCTAGCCTACGTGTTAATGAGTTGTAGACAAGTTCCAAATGCTCACTCCCTTTAATCTTCAATCTGGCTGTTGAACAAGCTATCACACTGATCTTACAAATCCTAAACACTTCTTTAATTCAACATGTTTTTAAGTTTGTCGTATTGTAACTTTAAATGACTGACCCACACGTCTTCTATTAACTACTAAGCTGCCTTTAAGTACGCTTGTTCATACCATATCCTGTCTGTAGGGGGCGGTGGGATGTTGATGACCAGAGTCCCTGACAACTCCCGAACCTCCACAGTGAGCAGCAGGGGCGTGTTGGACATCTCTTCAAACTTCTTCTTAATGAACTCGTTCTCCGTCGCCTTCTGGAAGTACTTGGATTTAGCGATTTTGTCGACAAATCTCAAAATCTTCCTTCCAGTCTTTCCGCCCCCTGTCCTGTGAGAGAGGATTAGAGGAGAGGAGTTAGTGTGATCCTACGTTTGTCAGTAGAGTTTGTAGTCAGATGCTCGAGTCAAAATTTGAGCAGGGAGTCTGAAATGGAAATGAAAGCCGCAGCCATCTGGAGTGTGATGTCAGTGCGGTTTAAAAGGAGCATTCACAAGACAGAAGGATAGAAATATCACTTCATAACGCCGCTTACTGAAGCTGATGCTATTTGACATGGTACCATTACATTAGAGAGCTCTAAGACTGCGATTGTGTTATTATACATATACACTAATCAGGCAGACAGTTGTGACTCATCAGAGATTGGACATGGTCCTTCTAAGGGTGTTTTGTGGTGTCTGGCAACAGAAAGTTGTTAGTGGGGGGCCTCGGGGTCCTATGGGTTGAGGGGAGGGGCCTCTCTGGATCATCCCACAGATACTTGATCAGTTTGGGATCTAGTGAATTTGGAGGCCAGGTCAACACCTTGTGCTGTTCTTCATGTTTTTTTAGTTGTTCCAAAAGTATTTTTGTGTGTGTGTCTGTGTCAGGCTGCATCCTGCTGGGGATGGCTGCTGACATCAAGCAGTGTCATATACAGGTGTCTGGTCTGGTCTAGGCAGGTGGTGCATATCTAAGTTACATTCATATGAATGCCAGGTCCAAATTTTTCCCAGCAGAACATTTTATTGTCACAAAGATGATTGTGACAATATGTTGCTGCAATGCTTACGCAAGGTGGATACTGTCTGCTATGGAGAGATAAGGTATTTTATCTAAGGTCTATTAAGCTAACATAGACCACGTGTGTACGTGCTTCTATTGTTCCTCCCGAGACTTGTTCCTACTACCTGTCCCTAAAATCCATGCTGATGTGGGTGAATTTGGGTGTCCTTTATATACTGTAAATTTCAGGGGGCAGGTATCACTAAATGCATCTGAAGTACTTTTAAATCATTTGGAAGCATGCAGACGTGGCTGCAAATTTTGTGATTGCTTCATATTGTCCCTGTTATCCCTGATCTCTACTGACTGATGCGTGCCTATTTAAGCAGCTGCCTGTCTTTATAATGATAGCCATAGAGTGTAAATAAAGACTGACAGGGTCACAGCCACAGGGTCTGAAAATGAAGCCATTGCAAAAGTGACTTGAAGTGCAATAAAACGGGTGACCACTAAGTGCTGGTTCCAAAAAACTCAGCAAGATGGCGATTGCAGAATTCCAAACTCTAGACCTCAAAATAGTAGCCTACATATCAGTGGATGGCATCATCTATTATATACAGTCTATCTACTATGTTAATATACTGCCTTTTGTATTAAGGACATTTACACACATATAGGTAGTTATTCCACTTTAATTTAATACATGACCTAATATACTCAGCATTTACCCTTCAGTTAATGGTGTGGATCCCTTTTCCCCAATCAGACCCTGTGGTTCAGAGAGAAGAAGTTCCTCTTCATCAGAAGAACCGGCACTGGAGGACTCCTCATCACTGTCTGCCAACACACTGAGAATGGGCCTGCAGCTGGAAGTGTAAGTCAGTGATGAACAGATTGTTAAAGAAATAGAGATACTGACAGAAGCATCAGCACTATACCTCCACGGACTTACGTATGAATGTACAAAGCTTGACCTTATTATTATTGGCCTAATCCTGTGTCAAGCTTTAGCAATGCAAAAGACAGCTAATGTGCTGCTTTGCCTGGGCTTTAATCTCAACCACTCGTGGGTTTAAGAGAGGCAGGTCTACGCTGATCAATGTAACATGAGGCTCTGTAGATCACAGAGGGATTAGAGGAGAGAGAAGCGTAAGTGTGGGAGCTGTAGAAAGGATAAAAGGGCAAATCCCACATTTGCTGTTATTTTAGACATCGCTCATGCCACTTGGCTACGCCATGGATTTCACACTTTAATGGGCAGCCTACTCGCCAGGATGAGTTCCTCTTTGGCTGTATAATCAAATGTGAAATGTCTCCCTTTTTAGAGTCTGAAGGAGGCAAATATAACGATGCAGTTATGTTGCAATATTTGGATTTTAGGCTCTTAAACCTGTCATAAAATCCCGCGGCCTCCTTCAATGTCTCTGCATGTATTCCGTCGTTGCAGACAGCATCGCAAGTCATAATTTGAGTGATTTGAGAATATTGGATTCATACAGTCATCTATGTACATCTATGTGAGATTATAGCTACAGTAAAGTTTGTTGATATTGCATTAGCTACTACTAATGGCAATATCACAATCTATGTTGTAGAAAATGCTGTGTGACAGGTGAAAAGAAATTATGTATATTTTACATAATCTAACACAGAAATATAGGTGAAGTCAAAAGTGAAGTGTCCCTTTATGAAATGTTTAAGCTACATTAACATTAGACTGTGACATATTTTGGCTGGCTTTGTGTGTAGAACTGACCGCGGGCTGCCAGTTTCAGTCGCACATTGCATCGTATCCTGACCGCCCTCTTTCCCCAGCTTGGACAGGTTGAACTTGGTCTGCAGGGTCATCTGCAGGTTACCGGTGTAGACCATCTGCAACTCCAGCCACAGGCCTGCAGGGGGCACCACAAAGAGGTCAGCGCCGGAGTGCCAAAACTAAAGATAAAGCTGCTACACGCAACCTAATCTGGACACGCACTGCTCAGTGGGAAGATTAAACAGCTTTCCCTGCGATTATCAGGCCTTGAAATTAAATTTATAATAAATTACGACGGACTGTTAATCCCCTTTAGGACCTGGCACATGTGGGCTGAGCAAGGAAAAAAAGAGGGAAAAGCTGAAAACAGGATAATTTGTGGATGCAAGGTTGTGTAACAGCTAAGTAGGAAAGAGAAAAATGTCTCACACTTGCACCTGGGAGCTGCAGGATTGCTTGAGTATAAAGCACACATGGGTTAATAATAAACCCAACAGGCTGTAAATGTGGACGGTAGATGTGTAATAGCCTCCTCTGTGATACTGCCACAGGAATAGACTTGCTGATGCTTAATATCACTCACCTGTCATCATGTGTAAAAGGGCACCTATTGCACATACTGCTTTAGTTCACTGGTGAATGATTTTATACTGGTTAGGTTAATTATGTGTAATCTAGCTTTCAGTCTCAGTCTGCACTCACCTCTGTGGTTAACCTCTGGTCTGGAGGTGGCAGTGATTTGCGGCATGGAGCAGCCCATGTCCAGCTCAGTGAGAGTCAGTTCATTCATGAAGTAAGGCAGCTGTAGAGAATATAGCATAATTCAAAATGTTATAAAATGCGGTATAGTTATAATTCACCTTCCTGTGACTTCCCCCGTAACTGCACTCACTCTGATTTTGCTAAGCTTCTTTTGAATTTTGTGGGAGACGGCGTCGGCCCAGTGCTTCTCGCGCAGGAAATCCCAGAAGATTCGACCAATTAGTGCGTTAGCCCATGCTGTCTGGCTCTTCCCAGGATACTCAGTTAGATCACAGATACACTAAAAAGCAGAAGCAATGCATGTATAGAGCAATTTAGTAAAAAACTGTGGAAGAATTGTTCACAGTTGCATTTTATTTTCTCTTACATTTCCTCTGATGGTGGGGCTCGCCTCTGCAGTGCTGGCTCCAGGGCTGGAGAGCGGGGTTGTCTCCTCTGCAGCCAGTAGACGAGCCATGTAGCTGGGATAGTCGAGAACTGAAAGGCCCCTGGTGCTAGTGGATGGAGCAGGGATGCAAGAGACTGGAGGTGTGGTCG
Source organism: Planiliza haematocheilus (assembly GCA_005024645.1). Taxonomy (NCBI): domain Eukaryota; kingdom Metazoa; phylum Chordata; class Actinopteri; order Mugiliformes; family Mugilidae; genus Planiliza; species Planiliza haematocheilus. Next base: position 8,050,969 of record SRSE01000365.1, on the reverse strand, counting down.
GGGCTTCATCATCGCTGCTGCCCACTCTGCTGGGGCCTTTGCTGCTTGGGAGATTGACTTGTGCAGTAGCACTCTGTGCCGGGTCAGCTGAAAGAACACAGGAAACATTTACTTGGCTGGTTGATCCTTCAGTAACCATTGACAGGAAACATAAGAATGGAGAAAGGTAGGATGTTAACACCAACTGTTGAGGGTGCATGGACTAATAATCTCTCACATGTTAAAAAGCGAAATAATGCTTTTTGTAAGAAGAAACTAGCTCTGAGTTGTTCAACTTCCTAATCAGCATGTGATTACTATATATTTTTTTTTACAGATAACAATGTAACACTGACAATGAGCTGGCTCTCTAAGTGTCAACAGAACCTGCAAGTAAAAATTATCAGTTTACCTAAGAGGGCCGTTTCCAAGCTAATGCACTAGCATGTTTCGTTAGTAGCCTTGTACTAGCTTCACGAACAATGGGTGTGACTTTTCTACCTTAATATAAGGTAAAAGCTTGGGAAAGTCTGCCTCTAAACATGTGACAACAGTTTGTCACAAGCTGACATCAAATGTTCTGCAGCGGGTTGATTTCCAAGCTTGACATTCTTTCTCTTGCTGCAGAGCTTCACAAATTTTCCCTGCACGGTTGAGCTAACTAGCAAGACTAATGGAAATTAGCTGCCTGAAGTAAAGCCCTCGACTACACATAGCAACTTTCATTTCGTAAGGCTAGCTGTTTCCTTTGTCCCAATCTGTAAAGCTGTCGTAATGCTAAGCTACTGCATGCTAACTGTCTCTGTAACTGTATGCACAGACATCAGACCATTATCATGCTTCTTGACAAGCTCTTCAGAAATGGGACTACACGTGTTCCCCAAATTCCAACAGTGCCTTAAAGTAACTAACAAAGGAAACAGCCTTTCCCTGGGGTTTGACAGGACAGCTATTTTAATACTGCGTCACTAATGAGTAACATGAGTACAAAATGCAAAATAGTTGAAAAGAAATGTGACAGATGACAGATCAATGACAGATTTTTCTGTGAAGGTTCTCAGTCATCCAAAACATGATATATCTAAAAAACTACCTGAAACAAGGCCAGCTCTGCAAGAAGAAGTTACTTGGAGGAGTGGAAAAAAGGCTACAAGTTTGTTGCCCTAGTTTCAACGTATTCTTTCTTGGAAATTATAGATTTGTTTCAGAAAAGAAAAAGCATGTTCAGTATTATATATCTGCTCTTCCAAGACAATGTTTTCTCCAAAGCAATGCTGGTGTATTTTCTGGTCCCTTTGCCCCATTAGGTCACCCAACAACCATGAGATCTGTGTGTTTCTTTGAAAGGCTTTGTAATGCAAAGAATTGGAGCATATAATCCATAATCCACACATACATGGCATTTGTGTGGGTGCCTTATCTGGAGGCCTTCTCTAATGCGTTAGTGTTGTTCTTCATACCCGATTTGGACGCACATCTGCCAGGCCTCGGTGCACCCCCCTCCTTTTCCCGCTCTGTGTCCATAGATGCCAAAAGGAAATGGCGAAACCACTCTTCTTTCTCTCTTCCTGTGCGGCCGAAGAGGTAAAGAGTGGCGTGAAGGTCTTGGGTGTATTTAGAGGAAGTTTGATTTGGACTTGTTGGTTCAGCTCCAGGATCTTCTCCCCAGGTGTCCTCCGACCTTCCTCCATCGTGTTCCTGGGACTTTGCTTCCCTGGCTAGCTGGATGCAGATGGGATATTTTGGGTTCCACACCCTCTTCCGAGCCAACCCTGATGGCAGCAGGAATACCTTTGGGGAACAGCGACGTTTAGTTGAATTAAAGCAAAGCAAAACTGTTGAATAGGCAATGCAATCAGATGTTGCACCTTTGAATTCATAATTAACACTGAATATATTATTTTCCTTGCCAATTCACCATCATTTCAAATGTGTTTTTTCTCCGTCTTCAGTTCTCGGAGGCATCACCAGCAATGACATACTCTGCACTACAAATGCCGGTGTAAATGTCACTCTCACATCCATGCATTAATAATTCAAAATCACATGCACTCATTAATTTGATACTGAACACTTTTCTACAAAGCTCCTGCACACTGTTTATCCTTTTAGCCATTCTGGAAAAGGGGCTCCAGGGATTTCACTGTCACATTCATGGTGGCCAAAATGTCCCTTTAGTTTCCTCTTGTGTCAGCATCAGGTTCATTCTTAGGATATTTATAATCCTCCATCAATGGTTTTCCAACAGTGGCTAAAAGCATGAAGAGAAAAATGTAAATCCCGTCTAAAAAAAGGCATCAGTATCAGACAGGACACAAATATTCCTTGAACACTGTTACTTAGGGAATCATCATACCTTGCTATTTGTAAGCTGAAAGCAGCGTGACTTGACAAAGGTGGCCTCGTGCACTCTCTCATCAAACGCGGCCCTGCGGCTGATGTTGGTGCGCGGGGAGTCCAGGCGGAGACAGGAGCCCTCCAGGGTGGCAAACACGGAGTGAGTCAGAGCTGGATGGCACGTTTCTGGGTCGTAATCATGTATCTCATTCATCCAGCCCTGGAAAGGTAGAGAGTACTTAAAATCAACAGAAGAGTGACAGCGTAAAAAATACAACACTTCAGAGTCTGGAATAGCTCCAGTCGTGATGACTTTAATGAGCCTGAGGGAAGAGGTACAAAAAGAAAAGTAAATTAGTTTTTTAATGTTTCTGTTTCTGTGAAAGTTTAAGTGAGTCCACAGCTCTGGAGGGTTTCAGAAATATCAAACATGGTAAATTTGGCGATTTTATTATAACTGAATGAACAGTTTAGTTCAGTGAATACTGCGCGTCTGGAGGCTTCATGCATTTAATACGACAAAGGCTCTGTCAACAAACTCTACTAACCAGAGGCTTTAGGATACAGATGTTAAGAACTATTATTATTAAGAACTACCTGGCTCAGCACATAACACAACTTTGCTCAGAAAATAACCCCCTCTTGCTCTTTATTTACTGTACAAGAACATGGAGGGTATCAGCCTTCTCGTCTAAACCTAAGCAAGAAGGTTTTTTGTAGTATTGTACTGTTTTTTTTTGTTTTTTTTTAATCTGAAGATAGACTTGATCGCTTGCCCCCTCTTAATGCTCCAACTGAAATGTCATTTTGTTGTATATTAGAGTCACCCTCTGCCATCAGTTTTGATGTGTGCCTGTAGTCAAACACACAAATTGTTCTCATTCTGTTGCCGGATCATCAACTGAACCTTGAAAACACCTCACAAACCTTGATGCTCTGACATTCCCTTCTTAACAGCCAAACTGCTAATGACCAAACAGGGGAATTATCTCAACACTGACACAGTGAGCCCCCATTTCCACCACTTCACACCCCCAACCTGCCAAACTCCCTGACAAATTACAGCTTATTCCAGCCCGTATTTCCCACTAATTGCCTCTGGAACTGCAGTGTTTTGGTTGCGGTTGTGCTCTCCGGTTGCCCTGTTTCAGACTTCAGTCAGGAGGAGAACAGTAATTACCACGGCAGCTCCAGGATTTCATTATTGAAGGTTTTAATTGCATCCTGCATACCTCATGTACTGTAGTTGCAGGCCACTTTCAGAAGCTTTAATCAGCGGGAGAAAAAAAAAGACGCTGAAGCGACTCATCAACTTGATGCTGTTCTGTTTTAGAACAAATTAGAACCAGAGAAAGCTAATAACAAGCACTCTGGTTATTTAGCAGCTTTTAAACAAGCCTCGCTGTAACTTTCACTGGGTGAGTGAGGTTTTCTTGGGAAGTGTTTTATAAGAAAGGATGCAGTGTAACTCGCAAGTATGCTTTTATAGAACAGGAGTGAGAAATATATTGAATGTACTGACTTCTTAAACTGAAAGTGGCTGCACTCCACCTTTAAGTTTATTTCCCCCAAACTGTTTTATGTAAATTTTAATTCTCCACATTGAAAATCTAGAATGGAAACATCCCATTTCAAACATGTCAAGAAAATTGGATATGGTGGAAACACATTGTGGATATCAATGGGGTCACTGGGGTAAAAAAGTATAATACGAATAAGTAAATGCAGTAAAACAGACTAAATGAATCCTTATTCACATGACATATGTGACCTGAGCATTTGGAAAGCTTCCAGCCACTGGATAGTTAAAAAGAAATACATCACTTCTATGTAGACTGATAAGGAGGTTCCTCAATTTAATACATGCAGCAAGCATAAATGCCATATCTTAGTATTGTTTTCACCATTGTCTCAGTTTGACTTTGCTCTTTTTAAAATGTCATCATGTTGCCCTTTCTTCTCTTGCAACTGCTTAATGGCTCCCGACTGGAGATTTTGTGCCACAATTTATTTATCTCGACGAGTTCACTCCTCATATTTGCACAGTAGTGAATGGAAATGCTTTTCTTTGCCAGTTTTCAGGACATTGCACTGCATGAAAAATTGCATGAAATTCATCGTTGGGTAAATAGTTGAGCAATGGGAGTAAACATGATCATGCTCTTGAACGGAATGAAAAGCCATTCAAAGCCATTCTTCTATCTGAAGATACAGCAGCAGTTAGCTTAACTTTAAGCATGGAGCTTAGAAACAGCAAGCCATGCTTGCTGATCACTACCGCCAGCACCTCTAAAGATCACTAACTACCAAAGTATAAAAACAGCATGCCATAGTTGGCAGTAAGCTGCCAGGGACAACAGTATGCCACAACTTAGCTAGCTTAGCTAGCTATTACCCCATTATCCAGTCTGCTAAATTAAGCCAACCAGGCTAATCTGAGTGACAAACAAGGGCCAGAAATATTAGTGATGCTCTGAATGTTAAATAGTTTTGGTGCTCTTTTTTGGCCCATCACCTGTCTTTGTTCAGTTTGGATATGTGTGTATGTCCTTAACAAAGAAATCCCCCCCCCCCCCCAAATAAAACACACCGTGAAGAACTGTGCTTAACGGCGCTGCGGAAAGCCATCCGATGTGGCAACACATTTGCACCGCGACACCGCTCGTCGCCCTGTCGCACAAACAAACCGTCATCTCAACAAAGCATGGGCTATGGAGGAAGAGCAATGTATTGGAGGTAAAAAAAAAAATGTAAAAAGAACTAAAAAATGAACTGTTTAGTTCATATTTGAAATCATGAATGAACAAGTTCATTTTAAAGACTGTGAACTATGAACTGAACTAGTTCATTTTAAAGTTTATGAACTATGAACTGAACTAGTTTGTGTAGAAAAAGAACTTTCCCAAGAACTTTCCCAACACTGCCTATAAGTGATCTTTTAATTGGAAGATGTAAGAATGTGTGAGTTTTGGAGTGCGACTGAAGCGGCTTAAAATAGGGTGGCGTTTATTTCATTAACAACTCATACATTTACCTTAAGGGCGTCGGGCTCCGTGCTGACAATCCCACCTGCCAGAATCCCTTCTTCTTTCCCCAACAGCGTCTGTGTCGGTCTGCAGCAGCTAGACCTGGAGGAACCCATCCTAATGAGCAGCAAGCCTAGCAAGAAGCCCAGTGCCAATCCCAGAGCCAGTCCAGAGAAGTATGGACTGAGAGGTAGGATAAAGTAGCCGTAGGACAGCACCGCCACACAAAATAAACTCATTCGTGGCAGAGGACGAGGGGGCTGAGGGACACTAGAGGTCCTTCCTGGGTACGCTGCTAACGCCTGAGAACTGGGCGACCTTCTCGTCTGTCTGTGAGTCTCGATGGCAAACACTTGCATCATATCACCATCTGTGCATATCTCCAGCTCCTCATCCTTGTGATGCTGTCTGTGGTGATGCACGGGGCAGGGGCCTTGCTGAGTTCTCCCAGGATGTTTCACAGAAGGCCACTCAAACACAGAGAAAACTTCCGCATCTGTTTTTCTAGTGGTTCTCACAGGAGACTCCGAAAGAACAGTATCTGTACTACCTTCCCCGCCCAAACCTCTGGAGCTCATCTGGTGAGCCCCCTGGGTCTTACACTGGTGTTTGGGGCTGCCTGCACTTTCCTCTCTCATGATCTTATTGAACATGCTGCTCAGAGGTTCATGCACGGCCTCCGACAGCTTCCTCTTGGTGTCTTCCAACTCCATTTTGAAGAAGCCCCCTTTCGGACCGTCTCCACTTGGGGAGAGTGAGCTAGGGGATGGGGGAGCAGTACGAGAGTCCCCATTGCTGCGGGATTTAGTTTGTTTAGGCTGGGTCAGCTGCTTCCACAAGTGGATATTAAGGCGGGAGTCTGATTTTGACTGCGTCACCTCGGGTTCTGAGCGAGAAATCTCCGTGGAGATTGACTTCACGAGACTGAGGAAGGGCTTGGGTCTGAGCGTGGAACCCTCTTTCAACTCCAGCTCTGTGGAGAGAGACTTCACCAGGCTAGCCAGGGGTCGGTGGCTGGGTGAGGAAGGGCCAGGGGTGAGGAGGCTAGGGCCTGCAGCGGAGCAGTTACCCAGCGATTCAGGGGAAGAGGGAGAAAGAGGGACATGGAAAGCTTGGGACAGCGACCCTCCATCATCCTCAACAGAGAGCTGCCTGTCCTTAGAGAGTGATATAGAGGGGTAGTCCTCATCACGGTCAAGGGAAAAGATGAGCTCACTGTCATCTGGGCTGTCCCACTCTCCCTCTGTCCCCGTCAGCTGGATCACAATCCCTCGGGGGAGATGCTTCCTTGTTCCAGTAGAGGCTCCTACTGGGGAGAGGCTGCATGGGTCCTGGAGAGGTCGGCCACCTCCTCTTCCTTTGTCCTCTCTTCCTCTTTCCCCATTTTTTTCACTCTCTGCCATTTCTTGACTTTACATGTCTAAGCCAAGGCAGCAACGTTTCACTGAAAGAGAACAAATAAAGAACACGGTCAGCTACATTATCAAGCCCCTGAGGCAGAGTGAGTGAGGGCAGTCGGGGAATGTGCTGCAGAGAGAGAGAGAGAGAGAGAGAGAGGTAGGACATATTTTCTATGCCTGTGCCTCGTTTTCAAAGAAACTGCTTACACTCACCAACAGCGCCTTGATGTAGAGTTGTGGAAATCTACATTAATCTGATGACTAGTGAGCCTGAATCACAGGCAAACATGCACCTCTCCCATAGCTGTCGCTCCACATACTGAATGAGTTTTAGAAGCATGCAAAAATAGACAAGACAGACTTTCTCCCCCATATGTTGCACAAACTGGGGCAGCTCAGGCTTGGATCTAAAGTCTTTTGGGGCTGATTGGATGTCTATATAAAATTCAGAAATAATCTGGGCAAGCCCAAGTACAATTTATAGACTTACATATTACAAAACAGCCAGAGTATATTTGTAGAAACTGACTGGTTTTTAATACTCCTTTCTACAAACAAATGCTCCATGTCTTAATTGAAAGTAGCAAATTCTCAAACTCACTCTCTAAAGTAGCATTCAGCACGTCATCTCCCCAAGAAAACAGCTACGGTGTCTTCCGGCCTCTTCCCCTTAAGAGCCGACTGTCAGCCGTAGAAACATGGAGCCACAGCGCTCCCTCTGATGTCTGCTTAAAGAGTTACTTATGTAACCATGAGACGAATAGTGAGGGGAGTTCAAAGATGTTCTCTGTCATTACCCCCGTGTGGCTGTGACGCCAGCATTGCCTGTTCCTTCATAACACTTCCACCATGCATCCACCACCTACTGACTCGTCAAAATGACACTTAGTAGAAGCCAGCTCAGAGCAGGCTGTCGTCATATTATCATCTGTAATTCTGCAAAAGAAGAAAGTAGTTTCGCATCACTGGACACAAGCTGGGGCCCAGCACAAAGGCCCATGGGAACCCTTTTCTTTGCTGCCTCTTTGGGTCAAGTGCCTGCTCTTTATGCCAGTAAAGCCTACCTTTCGCTGGTCAGATTTACGTAACTGTATTACAGCCCTGTGTGGCACAATTTCAACCAATTCCACAGCAGCTGGTGGATCCTGACTAATCTGCTCTTGCCCAAAATGGACGACGGGGAGATAAATCTAACAGACACACATGCAGCCAGACGCCATAAGACCCTCCTTACAGCTTTTCACAGGATGGAAAGAGGGGCCACAAGCTGCAAGATGCCTAATGCGTTCACACATATATTAGACTAGCAAAACCACATCTTAAGCTAACAATTTCCAGTCCAAGCTGGCTGTAGAAGGTTAACAGGCGAGCCCGGCCTTATTGCCAGGCAGGTTTGAAACTGATGCACAGTATATGATCTCCAGATGCTGCTGCTTTTTTTTTTTTTCTCCTAATCCAGATATTTTTATATCTATCACTGCAGCTATAAATCGGCTTTTGTATAACCTCATTGTGAAGGGATATGAAATAAACATTTTCTGATACTGAGAGGACTAAACCAAGAGGGTGCATCTTTTGCTTGAGAAGTATAATATTCATTGTGGAGGGTCCATTAAGGTAAAACTCAGAGTTTGGCTATCAAAAACAAACATAATAAGATAAATAAAAGTCTTAAACAGCATTGATTGTTCTTGGAAACTCTGTTAATGCCATGATAACAGTACAAATAAGAAAATTACAAAACGCTCAAATGATTCTAGCTAAATTGTTGGCAATTTAACAACGCCCCGCTCTTGTGGATGTTGTTATTTCATCACTGTTTCAAAAATGAACACATGCAACAAATAAATACGACTGGTTGATGCTTCAGCCCATCATTGGATCCCAGCTGCAGTCCTGCAGTGACAGGGATGAGTGAGTTTCATAATGCCAGCTTCCACGGAGAATAACCTGCTGCTCTTTCACCAGTAGTGTGAACACACCAATTAGGCAGAGCTGTGCTTTACACCAGATGCATCAGCTGATAAGTTCACAGTGACTATATGTGGCAGGTGTAACGTTTATGACGTTCACCTTCTTAGTTTAGGATGTTAGCACGCTGACATTTGCCTAGCAACAGATAGCACCAAGTCCAGCTGAAATATATGTTTTTAATTTTACAGAATCCTCATCACAAACCAGAATAGTGGACAAATTAAAACTCTTTACTGGATGATAGTGCCAGAATAATGATAATCACATCACAAAAGAAGGATTCATCCTCTGGGAGGATCCTTCAATGTCTGAATGTCTGACTTGTGTGTGTACTAATTATTTTTGAAAACATAAAAAAGTGTGACTTCCCCTACTCTGTCTGGTGGGTTGGTGATGTTGGAAGCATTCAGCTGTGACAATCCCAGAGGACTCAGAAAGAATGACAAGCAAAGAAAACAGGCGAAAACAGAAGGATGAATGCTGTTAATGGTCCAGTCAAAAGCATAAGGCAAATATATTTTTTTAATCAGTATCTACATGGCTTCAAAGGCATCCGCTTTTTTAAAGTCAGCAAAATGCTTGATCGTAATCTCCTGCGGAATAAATAGCACACCAGAACTGTTAAATCTGTCATATGGTTGTGTGTGAAACAGAGTGACCGTGTGATCACTGTAACTTGAAACATGGAACAAATCTGCTCTGAGTGCAAAGTGTTCAATCAGTCTCTTACAACGTCAGTTAGTGAAAGTATCAGTCTAAGCCACATGTCAGTGATGCTGTCTGTCTGTCTGTCTGTGTGTGTAGGGGTTTGTGTGTTTGTGTGCCATGCACTAATCAGACACAAACAGTAACAATCTCAGATTAACATTAATGCAGGGTTTTACTGTGAAATCTGACAAATCACACAGCTGGATTATGGGCTAAACCAACATTCGGCGTGTGCGTTTCCAAGCATCTTCTAGCCCAGTGTTGATTGTAGTTATTAGTGGCATCTCAGTCTTTGCTACTTGTGAGCTTCTTAGGTATCAGGAATCAAACTATGAGAGGCAAAGGGCTGAAAGTTGTCTGAATCACATGTTATGCAGTCTCCAAATTGAACACGTATAAAAGAATAAGCTCTGAGTTGTTGTTCTGGAAGCTTGTAGTGAAACTCAGATATCAAACATCTTTTCCATAACTGCCTAAATCAAAGGAGCATTAAACTTAGTGGAAATACATCTTGGTACGTGCAATAAAATACAATTGGCACCATTTTCACATCAATCATCTCTGCTCTTCTTTAGAGAATATTTAAGGTTTGGGCTGTTAAATATGTCACTTCTTCACTGCTTTCTGACAGTGGTCAAACATGATTAATCAGTAACCCGGGGAACCAACTGACATAAATGTTGACACATTAATCTGGGCAAATCAAATGTCTAAATGGAGTTGACCAAAATCTATAAACAGCTGTTTCAGCTATAAAATATGGTTCACTTCCCCTTCACATGTGCACAGGACATGTTTAACGCGAAGACGTGACAGCAGAAGTGGATGTTGAAGTGATGGAGAGTGCGCACCGAAAGGAACCAGTACCAAAGAGCGAATATTCTCCACGTATGCGTCGCATTACTTTCGGGTAAAAACCTGCACGTGTCTGCAGCTATGGTGAAAAGCAGGCAGCATAAGTGTAGACGAGTGCTGTTTACTTACCGGGAAAAATTATTTTGTGCAGCAGTTCAGACGTGACTAAATCAGTGCGGTCTTCTGCTGCTTCGCTCTCCATTTGTGCGCGCAAAGACAGAGAACTCTCTCTCTCTCTCTCTCTCTCTCTCTCTCTCTCTCTCTCTCTCTCTCTCTCTCTCTCTCTCTCTATCTCACGCAGTCGCTAGCACGCTCACCTCCCCACAACCGACTGCCCGTATCCAGATGTGTCATGCGCCGCCGAGAATCACAGCTCACCAAACTGATTATGAAAAGCATGGCCGCGCTGCATGATAATCCAGATTAAGAGTCGCGCAGCCCCAACAGAGGCACGCACCCACACATATGCATGAGTGCAAATGGCACAACAACAATGTGACAGACATTAAACTTCAACCTGAGGGTTAAATACCACACTCTGCTGCATTTGAAGGCAAAACTGAATTACTCACGTTACAGTCAAGTGCTGCACCATCCTGAGACCTCTAGCGCCGATCATCCTGTGAAACTGAGATATATATATATATGTATGTATATATGCCATATGTGTCTGTTTCAGTGCCTTCACTACTTTATCCTGTGGCAAAGATGTGGTGCAGTACCAAGAAGGAAAGAGGAAGAATAAATTGCCATTCTCCCTCCTCCCTCCCTCCCTTCTTGGCCTACATAAACTACAGTGGAAGACCTAGAAATGACAATGTGAGGAAAAGGCCTGAGCGGATAGCTGCAGCTGAGGTGAGAGACAATGACTCTCATCCATCACTGACTGGAGGAGACTTAGTCAAGGCCTGTGTTTATACACTTTGGTGACTTTAATCATTTGTAGTTTCATTTCAGTCTACCAGCCTTCTCTCACATCTGTTTTATTATATTTGCACATAACGTGTTGCTGTGTTGTCCCACTATGTCGCTTTCAGCTTAATACTCCGATCAGGTGTAACATTATGACCTAGTATTGTGTAGGTCTCCCTTGTGCCTACAAAAGAGTTGTGATACATCAGAGGATGGACATGGTCCTTCTGAGGGTGTCCTGTGGTCAACAGGATGTTGTTAGTGGGGGCCTTTGGGTCCTATGGGTTGAGGGAGGGGCCTCTGTGGATCAGTTTGGGATCTAGTGAATTTGGAGGCCAGGTCAACACCTTGTGCTGTTTTTCATGTTTTTGCACATGAGGAGTTGTAGTCTGTGTCAGGCAGCATCCTTCTGGGGAGTGTTATTGCTCTGGGGTGGGGGGTGCCTGGTCTGGTCTAGACCTCTAAGTAACTTACATGTCTAAGTAACATCAACATGAATGCCAGGTCTAAAAGTTTCCCAGCAGAACATTGTATTGTCATCAGATGGTCAATGTTTACTTCTCCTGTCATTGGTTTTAATGTTGTGGCTGATTGGTGTCACTGTTGGCCTGACTGTTTGTGGCAGCACAAAAGCAGAAGGCCGAGATGAGCTCCAGACCAGCCAAGCGTTTCAAGAGATTGCACAATTAAAATATTTGAACATTAGCTTGATAACGTAATCGAACCTGTTTCATTGCAGGACGTACAATATCTGTGTCATTCATTCATTCATTCATTCATTCATTCATTCATTCATTCATCTTCTGTACCCTCTTGTTCCTGTTAAGGGTCGTGGGGGTCTGCTGGAGCCTATGCCAGCTGTCATCAGGCGAGAGGTGGGGGTACAACCTTGACAGATGGCCAGTCTGTGCTAGATTACAGTAAAACTTTAGACCCTCCATCACTTAATAGGCATGTATTAAGCTGTGTATTTATTTATTAATAGAGGAAGTAGGTCAGATCTAGGCCCAGATCTTTCTGCTTAACCAAGATCATGTAAACTAGCACATAGCAACTGTGAAATGATCATTTTCATTAACTTAATACGTAGTGTGTTCATGTCCCTTTCTAATGACGCCATTATACGCTTTGGTATTTCATTACAAGGAGAAAGCAGTGAAATAACAGAGCAGCTGCCATGGGAGGCGTTCAGGCACATCGCTGAGTGTGGGTCTTCGGCACGTTTTGTCCTAACACAAAATCACTGCAAATGAGACAGAGAAGCACTGGTTCAGACTGCAGCATGGGAGGAAATGCAAGGCAAGCACAGATGAGATATAGCTGAGCTGATGACAGAACTGCACCTGGCGGCAGAGACTTTTGGACAAGCATCATTTAATTACTAAACAGGATTTCAATGGAGGAGTTTGTAGAACTGATGCTTTACATGATTATTCCTACTTTTTCCGACCACAACAGGAGACACTGAAAAAAAAGTTGAGACTAATATCTCTGGTAAAGCCCCAAACCAAAATAAACTAATGCTATATTTAAAGTGCTTGTTCAACACATTTGACACATTTACATAAAAGAAATAGCATTTTATAGTAAATCATTGTATTTAGTAGCAATGCAGCCTTCTTGTATGGGACCTTTATTAGTTGCATTAGCTTTGGACCCCTAAGAGATTATCATATCTCAGGTAAAGAACTACTGGTGCTATTGAAACTGCTATTGTCTTATTATGTAATGTAGACTGTGCGATAATACAAAGTGAGCCTCATTGTTTTGGAGGCAATTGTCAAACAGTATAACAGCAGGAAGTAGAGTCTAACATGGATGTTCTTGTCAGTTATAAAGCTATAAACTGCTCACTGTAGGTAACATTTGCTAGGATTCGTCATTATTTGCTCCTGGCCATACCAGACTGAGTTTATGTTTTTGGAAAGCTAAGACATACAGTAGTTTGTCTTTAAAGCTCCAATCACAGTCAGATATTTATTTGAAATTATACCTTTTTGTAGGTTTGACTAAGATCAAGGATGTGAAACATAAGGCCTGGGGGCCAAAACTGGCCCACCAGGAGGTCCAATGTGGCGCGCCGGATAAATATACAGAAGACACAGAAGAACATTTTCTTAATTTGTCCACTAGTGGTTGCACTGTTTTAGTGAGTGGTGGACATAACACGACACTGAGACCCAGAACTACAAAGCAGATAGCATCAATGCACCGACATTGTACTTATTTTTCTTAAGACTTTTAGGTAGTTCATAAAATGTTTTGTTATAGGATAGTTCTTTCAATTTAAACATTTTCATAACTTACTTTGCACTTTGAGTTTTTGTTATTTCTAGGATTATGCTATAATGTTACTAGTCCAGTCCCCTTGAAATGAAATTGGGCTGTATGTGGCCCCTAAACTACAATGGGCTTGACAATCCTGGATTAGACTATTTAGACTGAAATGAAATGTATTGTAAATGTACAGCTGGTAAAAGAGGGTGTTTCTAGACTCAGGTATCCATAATTATTATAAAGATTAGCTGCTCATAAGTCAAAATATAATTCCTCCTCATATTTTAAAATGTAATAAACCTCTGCAGACGTCTCCATTTGGGTATATGACTTTAACTGCTGTTTTACATAAGAATGAAGTCGTGCCTGTATGTGGATGGGCTATATTTAGAGTGCGGCTGTGAAAGGTGTGCAGTTGAATATGATAATTACGTTGTTATTACTTCAGTACATGGCTTTGTGAAATTAAATGAGCACCAGGGGCCCAGTGAGCTTGACTGCTTCAACTCACCCATATTCAGTGGGCATGCAAGTTTGGTGTGTGAGCATGTGAATGCTGGCCAACCCCCACAACACACACACACACACACACACACATGCATACCTTGCCATCTGTTGACACACTATGCAGCTGTTCAAAAATAGTCCTACCAGAAGCTTCCCTAAGTGGCCCACAGATAGGCAGAGCAGAGCTCCTCTTGTGTGTGCAGGTTGTTGTGTCTCTACACTGAGCACGTGTTTGCCGGCAATCCTACGAAACCACAGCACGTCTGTTTGATTGGAGAGTTTTCTTTACGGCTGTCTGTTAAAGTCATCTGACTAAGGACTTGACGGATTGAACCAGTGCAGACAAAGTTGGAAATGGAGCCCTATCCCGACCAGTTCATGGAATTCCATCCAATCCATGGTACCAACGTCAGGCTTGACTACTCAGGTACCCAGGCCACTCGGGTAGAGAGCTTTGCAAATGGCATTTGCTTCAGCAAACACCCTCTGAAGCCTGGAGAGATTTTCCTAATAGAGATCGAGGACAAGGAGCTGGGCTGGTGTGGCCACCTCCGGATCGGCCTGACAGCAAGGGATCCCGGGGACTTGGAGGTGGTACCTGAGTACTCTCTCCCTGACTTAATAGACTTAGGGGACAGCTGGGTGTTTGCCATCACTCGCAACCACAACAAGGTCGTAGAGGATGCTGAGGGAGCAGCAGCCGGGGGTCAGAGACTTGGTCGAGGAGAGGCAGAGGACGGAGGTCAGGATGGAGGCAACAACACAAAACCTAAAGCTTTCTTCACTGACAGTCACTTGTTCATTGACAGTGTCCGAATCCCTAGAGACAAGCTGGTCGGTCGGAGCCGTCCAGGACGCTTCAGCCACATTTTGGACGACTTGTATAAGACGAACGCTCTGCCTCCAACAGCCAGACGGAGCAGGATAGGAGTACTGTTTGTGCCTACAGGGCAGGGCCTGGGTGATATGCACATAGTGATCAACGGTGAGGACATGGGAGCTTCTGCAAAGGGGATACCCACCATCCGGCCGCTCTACGCAGTGGTGGACGTTTTTGCTGCCACCAAGTGTGTCCGAATTGTCCAGGTGGAGTACGGATGTGAGTGTCACGATGATTCTTTAGATCATGGAAATAGATTTATGAAATAAAACATATAAAGATGTTACTGTCTGTTACCAAAAAAGATGCACAACGACTAGAAATGACTCATTGTATACTGTCTGTCAGTGTTAGTTGAGTGTCAAACTTAAGTTTGCCTGCAACTGAGACACAAAAACGGAATTTTGCTTCTTTCTGTGATCATTTTACATTTCGTTGTGGTTGTTAGCGCCTTCTTGTGATCATTTTGTGTCTGTCTTTAGATGGTTTGTGTATTTGTGTTGTTGTATTGGATTTATATGTGTTTTTTCTTTGTAGTTGCTGTGTGTCTCATCATCGGTTTGGATCATTGCACCATTTACGCTTGAAATGCACCTTCTTTCATTTCATTTGTGTTCCATTTTTATTCTGCTAATCCACCGTCTGTTTGTCCCCTTCTCTCTGTCGTTCCAGTCTCGTCCTTGCAGACGTTGTGCCGGAAGGCCATCCAGAAGCACATTGTTCACAGGATGGCCATCGACTGGCTGGAGCTGCCAGAGGCTCTCAAGCACTACTGCAAATACGAATGAAGGTTGCAGACCTGCAACAGAAAGAAACATAATTTCTGACCTATCTCCCATTTTCTACCAAGAAAATTATATTTATTTTCATGATGGAACTCATGGTGTGTTCTTTTGTAAAAATCAAAAAGTATTTTGTTATATCAACTAGATAAACTAATATGCAGACACTTGTCTTGTGTATCTTGCTTGATTTAACTTTCACAAATCCAATGAGCCATGTTTATCTATATACAGTTTGCATAATTTAACCGGTGAATAATTCAAGCTGTTGCACCTGAAAACGTCAGATCACTCCTCAGTGTAGACGCTTGTGTGCAGCAGTGAGGATGAGATGCTGGTCTGGTCACAGACGGAGAGTCACAAAATAGGCTGGTGTTAGAGAAGACAGTTTACCCTGGGAATAAATGTTAGAGCAGCTTACATATCCCTCTTTTCAGTATAGGTTACCATTAAATAGAAATGGCGTATGGTAGGAAATATATTTATGATTTTTCTGACATTACTAACATTAGACAGACTGTGGAAACAGTGATACACCTTGAAGCTTCTCCACAGTCAGAGAATAAACAGCAGCCACAGCGATGTTACATGGATTTGAGCACATTTACTAATTTTCGGCACAGTTTAGTTTGTGGATTTTATTTATTTATTCAATAAACCAAAATATGTTCTTAGTTCTGTCTGATAATCAGACTTTAAGCCGTAATTACAGACTTTCAGTAATGGACGTCCACCTGTGGTCCTGCGGTAAGACACTGACATCTAGTGGTGGCGCTGATAACAGCAGCTGGGCGGAGTTCCCTTTTAAATCTGTAGCCAACCTCACTTCACGCGAGAGGAGGGAAACGGCAGGTCGTTCAGGCATCTCTCTCCAAAGACAACCAGATTAAGATTTATTTTGGCTGCAGTCGATCTCCGAAGACACTCAGCTATGTCTTTCTGTCGGTTTATTGGCAGTGAGATCTATAAGGATCATTTTAAAGCAGGTGAGCAGGCGGCGGAGAAACTGTTACCCAGGAAACCCGTGATGTGACTGTGATGTAACCTGCCTTTAGTCTGGATTACGCAGGATAAAATTAGCATTTTGTTTTTATTTCAGGGCTTGTATAAAACATATTATGCGCTTCGTTTAAAGCGTTTTGTTAGAGATATTTTGGTTTGGTTTGTTTTACTTTTTTAAATAATTGTTTATAATCTAAATCTTGTGTGTCATCCAGTGACGGGAAGACATATTTTTATTTACTCTTTCAGATTAAAGGCGAACCCTGACATAAAATTCGGAAAATACGGAAGTAAAAAGGCCACAACAATAATATTATTAATAATAATTAGGATGCAATTTATTTAAAATGCAATTTTTAGCATCAATTTGTAAGTTACAGCAACCACCAGCAACATCACCGTTTGTTACTGGATTTATCTCAAAATAACACAGATTAAATTAGATTAAATATAAACCTTAAACTGCATACTTCAGAACTTTTTAAAAGCAACCTCCTATAATATGAATAGTAAACTACTTTCAAATGTGTTTTGGTTAGTGGGCAACTTGTTCCGTATGCCATGTACAATATGATGTGTATCAGCTGAAGTTTCAAAAAACAGGAATAAGAAGAGAAAGAAAAGGAACTTTTTAGTGTGTCTAATTTAATCTCAAACCACCTCTGATGTTCTCTTGCAGGTTGTCCGTCTAGTAATTCAGGTTGGAGATGTAACAAATGACCGACTTTTCACTGTCCCCTGCAGGAATGTATGTGTGCTCCATGTGTAACCATCCCCTGTTCTCCAGTCGGTCCAAGTTCCCTCACTCGTCTCCCTGGCCGGCTTTCACAGACACCATCAGAGAGGACAGCGTCACCAAGATG
The DNA here is from genome assembly GCA_005024645.1 of Planiliza haematocheilus. Lineage (NCBI taxonomy): Eukaryota > Metazoa > Chordata > Actinopteri > Mugiliformes > Mugilidae > Planiliza > Planiliza haematocheilus. The sequence goes on along the minus strand of SRSE01000365.1, from coordinate 8,033,467 downwards.
ATGGAGACACTCACGGCCTACAAGGTCTGGGTTCAACGGTTGTTGAGAATGAGACAAATAGATCGGTGTGTATCAGCTCTGTTGTGTTGCATCTACACAGGTCCTGTGTGGAAAGTGTGGCAGCGGACTGGGCCATGAGTTTGTGAACGACGGGCCGAATGAGGGAGTGTCACGTTTTTGAATATTCAGCCACTCGCTCAAGTTTGTCCCCAGCAAAGGTAAGATGAAGTGTGGGCTTTCTGCTGTTTCATGACAGTTCAATTTTAAACTTCCAGGCATGAATGTCTAAAGAGTCCGAGTCCAAATAATTCATCATGCCTTTTCAGAATTTATGCTGCTTAGTGGACCACAGGAGGCGCAGATTAATAACCCCCTGGGGTGGCGTTTTGAGGCTGACCTGTGATTTCACAGTTAAGCATATTTCTCGTTTCGCTGTCTCCACTGCAGGCAAGGACAAGCAATAAAGAGCGAGTCGAGGGGCTTCCACTCCAGCTGCTGTTTCTGCTGCTCGGTCGGAGTCCAGCGAACGGGTCGGGTCAGTCAATGACGTGGACAGGAGCAAAGGCCCGAGAGGGACGTCCTGTCTGCTGAAGAATCTTTGGCCCGCCTGTGACACTGGGACAAGGCCACACCTCTACAAATAATAATTTATTAACACTTTGTCTCATTACTTGAATATCTTGCAGTTAAACACACTGACGACACGACTAGCATGTCACCCTTAATGAAACGTATCAACAGAGGCATGACATTGTAGCATTTAAAAAAAGCTTACAAGAAATAGTGCATCATTTAATCAGCTTCACTGAAACATGCAGAGGACTTAATATGCATATTTAACCCTATAAGCTATGCACTAAAGTCCAGATTGTCATCCAAACTACTGTACGTGACAGGTGCACATACTCTAAACTAGTTTATTGACTTTGGTTGAAATTCATTTTTGTTGTTGGTTTGTTTGAATGACCATATTGTTATAACTTTACATTTCTTGAATAGCATAGATGGGACAAATGCAATTTTTTGTCTTGTCTAGATTTTGATGCTCATGTGAAGGGAAAAAAAACAATAAATTATATTTGATAGATACTGCACATGTGTGTGTTTTTACATAAAAATGAATGCCATGCCAATTCATTTGTTAGGTACACTCGAAAATCTATCTATCTCTCTCTCTCTCTCTCTCTCTATAAGCAAAATTCAATAAAATTCAACATGATTATATTTAAATGTGATATTTTACTGTATTTCAAGTTATTTGCCCTGTTTATATGCATGGGCACAGCAGAGGACTAAATACGATGCACCATGAACACAAACTACCCTCAGTGCTAAAGCGTCAAATAGAATTATCTAAAAACCTAAAATAATAAAATAATAATAGTAATAATAAATCAGACACAGGCTGCTGGACTTGTTTGAATTGTCTTGAAAGTGTTTCACCACCCATCCGGGCTGCTTTTTCAGTCCTCCTGCTCTGAGCATCGGAGGTGGAAACCGTTTATAAACCATTTACTAGCCCATTCATGCACTGAGTGAAAGTTTGTGGCCTATAATGTTTCCTCATTGTAAACATGTGGAAATAATCCAGGTCCAGGCTAAACTCCCCACCAGTCACATACAGTAGAACGGGGGAAAGCTACATGGACCGTGACCTGGATGGCTGAGAATTTTCATAGATCATGGACAAAAAATAACATCCCTCTGACAGTGTGGACAAAAATCTGTAAATAAAAGAAACTGTTAAAGTGGATTTTATGGAACAAGAGTTGGGTTGAATTGCATTATACCTATGTAAGACCCACTAGCATGAAAAAGATCATAACTTACTTAATAATATGTAGTACCAACTGAATAATTCTCTTTGATGTTCCCTAGATTGACCTCTAGATGGCGAGCTCCTCCTGTTTGATCACATTTACTTTGCCTCCGCTAAAGTTTCCCTTTTTTCTCACAGACTGAACCGTTGCTGGAAACAGTTTGTGATACCATCTCTTCAGTTGTCCTACCTGCATGTTTAAACGGATGCGTGTGCAAAAAAATGTGCTCGATATAAATACAGACGTGTTGTCTGTTGCCTGGAATTAATCATGGAGGTCGTCTGCTTCAGTAGCCAACAGGGACTTATGCGCTCTCTGTGGCCCAGCTGCAGGCCATATTCTTTGGGCTTCCAGGGTTGGCAAAGACCCTGAGGTTTAGAGGAGTAGCCTGGCCGCCTGGTGAGAGACCGAGGCCTATCATTACAAAGGAAGTAAACACACGCACACACACTCACATAGCATAGTATACGCACAGTACTAGAAAAACATGCATGCCAGTCATCACTCTCCTCTTGCACTTCACGAACGACTCCAGAGGGATCTCTTTCCACCTTGTGTTATCACATGTGCCGATGCCTCATGCACTTCTTTCACATACACACGCACGCCAGAACACACACAGGAAAACGCACACTGTACTCCATTTTATTGGTTTCACCACAGACAAGTTGAGCTCGAAACGTATTTTCTTTCAAAACATCGCTTCTTGTAGTGTGCAATTACGAGAGGTCACGACAACATTTCGTCGATGTCGTTGAACAATTTAAATATTCTGGGGCGCCGCTTCAACTTCAGCCAGCTACACTTTGACGCGTCGCCAGGGGCATTCAAATGAATTTTAGCCGTCAGTGTGGCGGAGGAGCCTGACCTTGCATTGAGGTTGTTATGGCTGAGTTCATTTCCTCTTGTGTTATATGTGGCGGGCAAACGCTCAGAAGCTTACTCTCTCAACATAGTTTATTTGTTGGATGTTTTCACCCGAGCTGTCGTACTGTAGTGCATTTTTTAGCATTGGTGTTTCCACTAGTAGTCAAACCCACAACATTGGCAGTGGCTCTGTTTTGCTCCTGCCCATCGTACTGTACAGGAGTGGCTATGTCTGATAAGCACAAAACAAATACGGAGAGAGGAGAATGAGATAACCAATGTGAAGCTTGTAATTAAACAGAAACATACCCCTGGATCATCTTACTCAGTATTGTACTCAATGGACGTCAGCATTTCATTAATATTATATTGACTTTGGCTTGTGTTTTGAATAGCTTTCCTCGAAATCCTTACAGGCTGACTTCCATTTTTTTTTTTTTTTTTTTTTGCCTGGCCTTTTTTCATTTGTTTTCTTCTTTCTAAATTTCTTTCTTCCATGCTTACGTAGGGAGTCAGACCCAATAAAAAAAACACAACTCTGGGAAGTTTGCTTTGAAATGCAGTAATACTAACATTAACATGGTCATTTACCAAATTTGATTTGAGCTAATGCACTAAATGAACCGATCCTCTCAAATCGGTACATTTACAAATGTCCTCTTTTAAAATCATCTCTTCTTGTAGTGTGCGGTAACAAAGCGCCATCGTAACCTTCAGAGATGTCGTCGGACCCTTGACAAATTGGATATCATGCAGCGTCAGCTTCATTAAGCTTTAAGCTTTAACAAGGTATTGAAAAGAATTTTCAGCCTATATTTGTGGTGGCCCTTTCTTTGTACCTCTATTAACTGCTGAAAACGTTGTGCATCAATTGCGCCTATGCGCCAAGTACACTGATGCTAACTGGGTGCTAGCTAGCAACATGTGCACCAGTTGGGTTTGTAGTAGCGGAGGTGGAGTTCCAGTCTATCACCTTTTTTCTCTTGAATCTATATTTTCACAAAATAGTTATTCCCAAGTGTTTTCTTTTAAGACACTTCGTGTAGAGCGGTGTGCAGTTAGAGTTCAACCAGCAGACACATCTCAGCTTAACTGTTCAAAGGCGACTGCATGAATCAGGCCTTCATGGTAGAATTGCTGCAAAGAACCCACAACTAAGGAAGAGCTATGAGCAGATAACTGCCTGGGCATCAGTGGAAATTTGTACTTTTGTCTGATAAGATTTTTGGTTCCACCTGCCTTGTCCGGTGGTTCCTACCGTAAAGCATGGAGGAGGAGGTGTATGGCTTCTTCGCTGGTAACACTGTTGGTGGGTTCTTCAAAATTCACGGCACACATAACCAGCATGGCTACCACAGCATTCAGACATGGCAGGCCCACCATTTGATTTTCAATAGGACAGTGGCACCTCCAGGCTATGAAAAGGCTTTTTGACCAAGAAAGAGAGTTATGGAGTGCTGTGTGAGGTGACCTGGCCTTCACAATCACCAGACCTAAACCCAGTCGAGATGGTTTGGGATGAGATGGACCGCAGAGTGAAGGCAAAACAGCCCACGAGTATCCAACATGTCTGAAAACTACCTCTAGGAGCTGATTGAGAGAATACCAAAAGAAAGCTTGACAAATTAAAAATATATGACATATTCTGACTTGTGTTACACTTCTGTGTTTAGTTTTTTGTTCCATATGTATTCCTTTATAGTTTTAATGTCTTCAGTACAAAGATACAGTTTGAAAAACAGAAAAATAAAGACGGTGAATTTGACTGGTGCTAGATGTCATACACTGTATATCTAGACTTGCTTCACTATATGATTTTGAATGCCTCCCATAATGTTAAACCTTTCTCTCTGTTTATTTCTTTATTCAATCATTTTTCTTGGGCTGACTGAACACAGCTGTATTTTAATGATATTATGCAATCTAACCTCTGCCTAATATCCTCAGGAAAAAGAAAATGGATTATGAAGCGTTGTGCAAACATGTTTTACAAGGATTTATTCTATTAGGTTGGCGCGGGTAAACAAACGCAACCTTCCCGTCAGTGCTTTAAAGCGCTACTTCCCAAGAATTCAAAGGAGTGCCGTGAGAATAACAAAGTGGCATGAGTCTAAACCACAAGTCTCTTAACTACCGTACCGGTCTGAACAGCGATGCGGTTCATAATACTCTTCCTCTTGGTGTTTTGTGCAGAACTCGTAGACAGACACATCAGCAATCATTTATCACCTCATTACTGTCATTCCCTCTGTATGACTCACATGCAACATATAACATTTAGTTTTTTATTTCCTTGATGAAATGAAAGAGGCTACTGAGAAGAAGTGTTTTCTTGTTACAGTATGACCTCAGGACATGTTTTTCACCACTGAATTTCAAGTAAATGGTGAATCCCCTCAAAGGGACAGACAGTACACTGCCAGGCCACATTAACCTGGCTGCCTTGAGACATAAAGACTGGGTTAATGTTTGATTCAATGAGAAAAATATTGGCAAAGGCATGAAAGGGTTCAATTATTATTGCCTCTGCAGTATGTTAGAAGGAAGGGGCATTCACAGGGCTGTCACATCTTCAGAGCATTTTCCTTTTGTGTTGCATTCAGAGACCTGCAGTTTTCTTTTTCAAACTGTACAGGTGACTGAGAGTGTAAATGAAAGCTAATCAGAGTGTTTCATGAAAGAAAATGTTTTGGTCCACACAGCAAACACCTTTCAGATGGTCTAAAGATTATTTTAGAAAACACTGAGAAGAAAAGCCTTTCCCCCGGCGCTTCCCAAAGTAGATAAGTATATTTAAGTGTTTTGGAATAGGCGACTTTTAACGTCTGCAGTTCGTGTTTTCTCTGGGTTTTAGCTTGTTAGCTCCAGATCAGATAAGATGATTATTCAAAATTGTCCCATCAGTCATCGCTGGCCCCGGAGACAAAAAACAGGTGGATGACATCATGATTATTAGGGCCTGTTAAGAGCCGCCCGCGGTGCCAAAACACACACAAACACTGAGATCCTCACGCACGCACAGGTAATACTTCTGCTGTGGGACGATGAAGGACCATTGTCTCGATCTAGATAAGGAGCTGGGTTTAACCGTTAAACGTTCAAACGGCAATGCCTTCTCTGATAGGGGCGGTTGTTTCACACAGAAGGATTAACCCCACCTGTATCATGGTATGTTTGTGGAGAGTTAACCTCCCTTTTTCAAGAAAATTACACCAGCCTGATTAAAGTATGATGTGCCTTTGAGTGCTTCATGGAGGACACAATCAAGATTATTAATGCTATATTTTCATGGGCACTAGTATTCGGTTAATAATCCAAAAATAACAGAGTTAAAAGACCTCATGTAACCACCTCACTTAGATCAGATTTGCCTGATTGTGAGGAATAAATTTTGATAACGTGTCCAATAAGGCAATACTAGCATCTACAAACCATCAATGCATCACCTGGTAATTTCTCTCCAGTTGGAATAAATATATTCTATTTAGTTTTGTACCAATTTTCAATGGCTATTAGGCAACTTAGGTGACTACTGGACTTCTGCATTGTTGATGGTCAAAACTGTCCAAATGACAGCAGCAGAGGCTAAGAATCTGGCATTTGTTCTTGCTCTAGTCATTTCCTGGCTGGAAAATACCATTTATCTCAACTACATATTTTAAATTTGAAGCAGAAATTTAAAGTATTAATGTTACGAACAGTGTGTTTTTTAATATATATGTCTTTTTTCTTCTGCATCTAGAGAGGGCCTTTAAAATCTTAAAGTTGATGGGACAGTTTGAACTTTGTGATGCTATGGAGACAATGACGGAGAGGAGATACTGGCACCTTACAGCACCGTTCTCCTACACGCCTGAGAAGAGCGTGATGAGGAACTAGTTGCAATCTGCCACCTACATCCTGAACACTGGAACTTTAAAGTCTTAATTTTGTGCTAACCTTGGCTGTGTCTTTGGTGTAATTGGACAACATACACAAGAAGGGGTTACACAGAGACAAGATATCTGAACAAAAACTATAAATTAGTCTGAAGATGTGAAACCATCTGAGTGAAAATAGATGAAGTGCGTTCTACAGCCCATTCCTGCTGGGTGAAGATGGTGTGAAGTTAAATCATACTGTGGCAGATAACAAGCCAGGCAGTGGAACAGAATTCACTGAGTATCTGGGCTAAATTATGCCCCATCGTCTGGACATGGAGCAAATCTCCTCCATCCATCTTCGTGTGCCCGTTGCACCGGCCCTGCTGTGTGTCCCCGGTGTCAGCGGCATCTCTCAGATCCCTGTGGACCCCACACATGTATCCCCATACATCATACTCTTAAGGTCCAGAGCATTGAACTGCTGCTCAATAAGTCAGCGGGCAGGCGGCACAGACAGCAAGGTATCGACACCTTTCAGCTCCAGATGGGATTGGAGTTAAAAATGCAAAGGGCTTCACCGACTTATTGTTTTTCCTTCCCTCAAGTCTCACAATGTCTCTGACTCTGTAAAAAGTGATTTTCTATGTTACGTGCCTGAATATATGTAATGTCCTGGTATGACGCTCATAAATCTGCTGTCACACTATTCTACATTATTTCTGTCAAAGAGGAGTTAAAAAATATTTTTGCAAAAGAACTACTCATTCCAGAGAACTGAAGGACGGAGGACGGTGGGAATGTTCGGGTGACACTGACTACTTGCAAAGTGTCACCCAGCCACGTCTAAAGGCGCTATTATGTCTCTTTGAAGTGGTCGGCTGGAAAAACCCTGCCATCACCGTGAGGGCAAGTAGCAGTTCAAACAGGGATGAAGAGTACATAAAGACTGTTTTCAAAATTTTCACCTTTGTTCACCCAGAACGTGACAGAGCTAATGTACACCTGCATGGCCAATCATTGCATGTGGGGATGCTCTTTTTCGAAGAGGGGCGTTTCATGTGCTATATGACAATCTGAAAAAAGCACTTTACCTCAATCACTATGGCATCTCAAAGCCTTCATCGTGACAATACTGCTTCAGATTTCAGTCTATGAATGAAAAAAAGATAATAAAAACCCTAAAATTAAAATCATATCATACACAATTGCATGGCTTTTAATGGTTAAACCATCCAAATTAATATTAAAAATACATACATGCTCTTCCTGTGCTGCATTTTCTGGAATTTGTGTTGGCCTAGTTGAATGCCACAAATGAACTTCCATTCGTCTTCAGTGTACTGGGACCTGGGAGGTGAGTGGAAATAAAGGGAAAATTGGAGAGCATTCACATGGGAAAAGTTAGATTCATAACCCTTGTCCAACTTTATAAATTCTGGGATGTGTAAATACATTTGGAGGAAATTAATGAGAAAAAAATGTTTTTTTGGGGGGGTAATGTTTTACTAAGGGGTTTATGGCATGTCTTGCAGCAGCAGGTAGAAGCATGTGCAGGTTTCAAGCTCCACAATAATCTTCCTCTTACTTCGCCGTGGATTTTCTCCTGACAGCGCGGCTCTCTGTTTGTAAACATCGTCTCTGAGCGATGTCTAACTGCGTTATCTTCAGTCTGAAGGCAGATAGCACAGAAACACAGCGGCTGGCTTCAAAGCAGCCGAGCTCCCTGGACCAGAGAGATACACACCCCAAAACTATTTAATCAGGCGCTTTTCTTCTGGCCTCTGCTGCAGACCTGAACTCTGTCGCTTGTGTGTGTGTGAGTGCGTGTGTGTGGTGGAAGTGGTTGAGGGGGTCATGTTTGTTTAGGCTGAGCGACTCTTTCAGTGGGTTCGGCCCAGGCTCATAGAGGTATAATTCTGTGGTAAAACTGCTGAAGGTCTTACAAGTTTTCTGAGTTTTCCTGGGGCGCCCCATGCTCCAGTCAATTGATTTCTGCTCAGCTTGTCAAATAAAGTCAAGCTGATGAAGTTACGCCCCGAAAAGCTGCTGTATTCAAAGGGTTGGGCATCACAAAAACACCATGGCGAAGCCCGGTGCTAGCATTAGTAATTTTTATTTTGTCCCAAGGGTTCTACTGCCCCAATAAGATGGCCTAGTACCGCGGCCTGTCTCTATATTTACAGTCCTGTTCAGCTACTTGATATACCATCATCATCCTTTGAGGAATTTCATAGCGGAGAGAAGAAGTGACCAGAATGATTATAGGTCGCTTCTCGTGGCACGAATGACATCACGGCTGTAGATCACAGAATCGTATGGTTTTGGAAATCCTCTCCGCAAGGCGCAGTAAATCCTACAGTAGCTGTAGCGTGCAAGTCCAACATTTTTGCCTAAATGTCTGGATTTGATGCAGAGGAAAGTGGAGGTTCATCGGAGGAATGCCTGCATGCGAGAGTGCACAGGCAAACACATGAAATGGACCCGCGTAACCTACGAGCTGGCGTGCGACTCTAATCGGAGCATTTTGCACGGTGGTCTTATTGCTTGGAGTTGCGTTTGTCAGATAACTTATCAGAGAGGCTGATTGCTTGCTGCTGTGAAGTGCAACTCAGATCGGTCGACTACTCTGCTGTCATTAACAGCCCCTGACGCCACCTTTAACTTCAAACCTGTGTTGACTGTTTTATGAAGTTCTTTTTGTCCTACAGGTTGCTTTGATGATGGCAAGTAGACCAGATGATCAATGCATTCTCATAGCTGTTAGCTTAGCTTAGCTGTAGAGCCCCTAGGCACATTTACGTAAAGGGGAACTACTGTTTTTTACAACTTGGACATTATTTCTAGCCTCTAAATAACACATTATCTGCCGCAAAACTCATTCATTTCGCCAATATTTTGATACGCTAGTGCTATTCCCCGTTGAGTCTGGAGTTGCCTGTTGTCATCATGTAGGTCAATCTACAGATCCCTGATGATGATAACAGGATGATGTCTGCTAACCTGGATCATGTAATCTCTGTAATTTACTACAACCATTTTTTTTGTAACATGGCTGAATATTTTTCTGATTCTGAGGTTGCTGTAACAAGTAGCGTGTACAAGCTGTATGAAAACAAAATATGGACGGAATTAACGAGTTTTGCAGCAGATAATGCGTTATTTAGAGGCTGCGTCTCGGTGCGCTAAATGGATATACGCTGATCTAATTATTTCCAAAACAAGTGCAAATGACACTTGTTTCTCTTTAATATTTTACTGACTGTTGGATATTTTTGGGAAATGTGTTGGTTTGCATTTTTGCCAGGCGTTGCAGGTCAGCAGTGCTTTTGATAACAACCGGAAATGCTGGTACAGTTATTGTTTACTAAAAATACAGTAAAAGCTAATGCATTGTTATGAAATGATCTCACGCTGAACTGGGACATTAGAATTTGATTTGTATCTCATTAAATTAGGGGTACACACAGTACCGCCAAACTGCTATTAGTGGAAACTTTGCTGCCATGTATGCATGTTTAAAATACTATATAATTGTTATGAACTATAGCTAACGGTGCTTGACAACAGCTAATCTGGCTAGTAAAAAAAGCAAACCACACTTCTCAGATGTGACGTCATTCCTAGACCTAACTTGTAAGGTAAGTAGAATGAAGCATTAGACATTTGACAAGTAAGCATATGACCATATTTCTTCGAAATAGTGACATTTGTACTAAGGGACAGTATTTCACAGAAATATACAGTAAAAAAATCGTGTCAGCAAATTGTCAAAATGTTGTCAGACAAAAATCTTACAGCTCTACTGGCTTTGTACGCACATGGCAGTTGACAGAGTTTCAATCCTCAACTCTTTCTATCTTCCTCAAAAGATAGCTTTTTGAGCCTTTCTTATGCTAATAACACTAATTACATATATAGACATGACTCATCATCTCCTGACTCATCATCCTTTTCCAGCCACTTTCCTCTCCTGATCTTGTGACAACAGTGATGTCGCATGTCAGGAGATAAGCTGATCTCTCCCTGTGTTGTTTTGTCTGAATCTGAAAACTGCGTGGCACACCTGAAGCCTTATCTCAGTCCGTATTGTTACTTGCCGGGGTTATGAATGGGCCCAGAAAGCTGGGAGCGTGCGATTGGTCAACAAGCTGTCAACACAGCTCAACAGATCCTCATGGATTTTCCCCAGTCCTATTATGCAGAGAGTACATTTATAATGACTAAATGAGAGGCAAAATATTTGTCTTAGAATAAAACCAGAATGTTTCCGCTAAGCCGCCATCTGAAGTTCATTTGTTCCCCTTCAGTTTTTCTCTCAAACCAAGAAGCATTTTCTTTTTCACAGTTTATACAAGCAGGAAATAAACCTAAATAAAATTGAAACAAGTGTCATATTCAAACTGATTTTATTATAGATAATGGCCTCTGTTTAATCATATTGCGCTGTAGTAAATCTTTAAATTTATTAAGGCAGACAGGTATACAGTTGCATCGTTTTGCCTGTCACTTTTTTCCTTCTGTAATAATTAATCTTTTAACTGCCAACCAGCTTTAATTGTTGCCCTCGGATTACTCCATGTCACACAGTGAGGCAGCAATCGTGTGCAGGCATGCCTGGCACTTTACGTGCCTTCTTTACTCCTCTATTGAAAACATTTTTTTGAGCACCAGTGCTCAAAGCCACACCCATGTGATAATGTACACTGCCGTCGTGCCCTATACTTACCCAGCTCACCACAGAACTCTACCCTGCAGTTATGGCTGAGAATATGGCCCGGCTGCCAATGGCTTTCACGCAACACACAAGCTCCCTGTGCGCAGATGCTGAGACTGTTGGTGTCTGTGCTTTGTTTGTGTGTGGAGTTTTCTTGGTGACATCTTTGGTGCTGAACACAAATTCCTCCACTTTTCCGGTGATGAATGAGAATGCTGAAAGCTGGTGTTTTCTTTCTTTTGTTGACGGTGTAAGGGGTGTGCCCAGACCAGTTAATCTCACAACAACACACTGTAGCAGCATTGGGTGACGCACAGATATTTAGCATGGCCGGATACAACTAATAAACCACCACGTTGTAATTTCTTTGTCCCAGTGCCAGCTATGCAACTGCAAAAACAAATCCCTGGAGCTCCAAAAGCCTTTTTCCCATACATTCCCATTGTATAAGAAACATCTGGAAAACTACTGCACATGGCCCCCAGAGGATAAAAACCTAATGTGATCACCTGATGTTAAATCTCTTAAAACTATTTGAGAGAAAAATACATTAAGAACAGTGAGTCAAATGTAAACAACAGATTAAACTAATTAGAACTAGCTTAACACAATTAAATAACTATTTTCTCTCATTCTGTCTGTGTGACTGCAACGTTGCAGTAGTTTATTCTCATTTTCCCACTTGCTAGTTTGAGAACATGAGGGAAAGTAGCTAACATCTCTTTAGACGAGCTACCAGTAGAGCAACATGCTAACGTAGCAAACTTTTTATTTTCTTTGCTGGTTATCATTTTTGAACAGATGCAGCATCTCTGTTTTTTTGTTTGTTGTTTTTTAACCCATATAAGCATTTTAACGGCGTTCCTCAGCTGATGTGGGCCTGATTCAGGAATTCTCCTGGGTCTGCTACTTGAACAGTATCTTCACAGCTGTCCTCTCAGCTAGTTTTGTTGTTGTCATTCACTGGTTCTGTTTTTAAATCATCCAGTCGATCAGTGGATAATCAGATGATCATTTTTAGTGGTATCTACAAGATGCTGTGACTCTAGTTTTTCAGGATTTTGTCTTTATTTAGTCACAATGCATACATTGGTCGTACTGATGCTAGACTTCAAGGGATATGGCCGATGCCATACAGATGCCATATTCTTTATACAGTCTATAGTAATAATAGACAATGTGGTCTTGAGTTCAAGGTTATGTAACATATTTACACACCACATACACTTTTTTGAAGAAATTTTTTCTGCTTCTGCGTTTTTTTAAAATATTTTTTTGGATTTTGTCCTTGCAAACAGTTTGAGTAACAGCTATAAATGTATTAAGAGAGTAAACAAAAAGTGGCTCTGAACTTTGGTGTGAATCATTCATGCTGACTTAAAAAAAGGAAAAAAAATCCCCTGCGTGTAACTCATCCTTTAATCTGCACCTTTAATTGTGATGTCTGGGCGGGGGGTTGGTGACAAGTTTCTTTGTGTGTTTGTCCCAGACTTAGAGTGAATCACATTCCATCCAGGTGAGTTAACAAGCCGTGTGAAGAGGTGCTCTTCAGTAGCTTGTCGCCTGTATTGTATCTTCAGCGAACCGGTACAGCACTTGTACAATGCTCCGTATTCTTCTGGGGGATAATGTCTAATGTCTACAACGCCCTTTGAGACAGTTGAGAAGGTCAGTGACCTGAAACAGTAAAGGGATTAGCTATTGTGATAAAAACTAAAACACAAACACTATTAAAAGAAAGGAAGTCAGAGCAAATACAGGCTTAAAACTAATTGTTATATCTCAGGGAAATCTATGCGACACATGCGTTGTTCCTGAATCAGGAAGTAAAGGGACACGTGAAACAGATCCTGCCTTAGAAGCTGCCGCCTCAGGTCGCCGTGGGGACTTTGTACAGCTGTCGTGCTTCCCACAGACACAGACCTTACAGAGGTGTGCAGGAATTTAACACAGAGGATGTCACTCACAGACACAGGTGTGTGTGTGAGACGGTGTGAATACCTCGGTTCAGGTGTTCCCCTCTGAGCTGTCAAAGCGAGCCAAGTTCCCATACAGTAGACAGATACTGTACACGGGGCTGATACTGGCCCAAATATTTGACCTCATATTGCACATAGGTTGGAAATTTGGGGCCTTTAATTCAGTCCTTTCCATGTTGTGTTTTGGCATCAGTCTCCACTGACATTAATTCTGTTTTATATCACAGACTTGGTAACTTCCTACACATATTTGTCATATGAAGCGAGTGTTGTGAGACTGCAGAGAGATTTCTAACAAAAGATGCAGGAAATGGCGTGTATTTAAAAAATCTATCTGATGATTTTGTGCATCTACTATATTGGATCATTCAAATGACGAAATATTTTTAATGGAAAAAAATATCGAGTTACGAAAAGAAAGTAAAAAAGACTATTAAGCTAAAGCTAACATTATCTGGCTATGGCTAGCTAGCCTAGCGGAGAAGCTGTTTCTGCCATTTCAGCTTTTGACTAAAGACGAATTTATGTTATTCTATGTTATAGATGATCTTAAATCACATATTTAAATGTACTAAATTGCCTAATATAATTTCAGAATATTTGCTTCACTATAAGCGTAGTGAATGTGTCCATAATCTTTTTGCACAAACAAATGTTGTAAATGGAAGAGAAATATTCTGTTATTTTGCAGTCCAGTCAGGATGTTCAGCCAATAATTTGATCCAGACTGCCAGCCGAAGCATTATGTTAGACATTTTTCAAGTCACATATGTGTCCCCTTCTTTGCATTTCTTGGGTCATCTGCGATTGGGAACTAAGGTCAAATTCTGTTTACAAAATGACCTCAAATATGATGGTAGTACGAAGGTGCTTCAACAACACACCAGCTGGGATAAGGCTGGTCCAGTCAGTGTCTTGCCAAGTCCTGGGTGTTGGGAGCTTGTCAAATATGCTGATGTACACTGTCTGTCCCCACAGTGGGGAAGTAAGCTGCAGACACTTTATCAGTCGAATTAAAAACTGAGAGACTGATGAAATTTCAACAAGTTAAAGACATCACTCCGGTAAAAAAGTTTTGTGTTCATCTCCCGGCGGTGCACCAACAGTCGTGACTTTAGTAGCGCCTAAAAAGAAAAACGGTGAGCTCCCCCTTGTGGTGAGAGGAGGGGCAGCGCAGACAAATCCTGCCAAGTTTAGTGTAATTATCGCACAAATAGCCTACAGTGTTGTATGTTTATTACTCAAGATTTGTTGCCAAATCCTGTCATCTCCTCGCAGCCTGGTAGGAAATGCTTTGCGGACAGCTACCACTCCATGACCCAGATGTTTGAGACCTGTGGTCTAGCAGACTGTCGGAAAGCTCTGCCTACGAGCTAGTGGTTCTAATTTAACTTTACTACAAACTGAAAGCTGAGAGAAAACAATATGTTTGTAGATTTGCACTCTTTCCTTTCAGTATATAAAGTACCTACTGCTCTATGCTGAAAATAATCACATCCACTTTGATGTAAAATGATCCGAGCACAGTCTTCCTCCACAAATTTAAATCCTTTCAAGCCACTTTCAGTGCAAAAATACTGCTCTGTATAGCCCACATTAAACAACAGAAAGCAGGCCCGCCTTATTGATCACTTCGACAATGGAGTGGCACGTCTCTGATTGTTTTTCAGGATTACAGCAGATCAATATGAAGGAGTGCTTGAAGAGTACAGAAGGGTAAATGATGTCTTCTCTGTTTAGAGACTCGGGGTAATTGACATACTGCCAGGTTGGAGGAGGCCCGGGTCGATGGATATTGTCATCCCCTTCAGATTTATCATCCGTATGGATGTGCTGCCATGTAGCACCTCGCTTATGTTCCAACATGTAAGGTGAAGGTGCCAATATTTCCTGATTTATGCAGTAACACATACAGTAATGTCAAAAACTATTTTAGGAAAATGGGATAAGTATCCAGCAGCATCCATCTCATGTTAGGTTTGGTTTTTGGTGTAAACCTCAGCCCAGATCAGCAGGATAGCGCCTCTGTCTCTATGGCATATGGCATGTTGTGAAAATCTAGGGAGTCAAAGACTTTAAATATATCAGAAAATGTATGAATGAAGAAATACCACTATATATTTTATATGTAAGATTACGACTGAAGCTGTGCTGCTGTCTGGTCTGTTTTTGGAACTGTTCCCTCTGTGATGTTAATCTTCAGTGTCAAATGGAAAAGATAAGTTTTAATAAAATCTCCAAGATTTAAGACAGATGTGTGATTTATATTATTTGCTTTATTTGCGTTTTTTCTCATTACTCTCCACCTTACATGGATTTCAAATAAACCAGTTCAGACGTGTTTATCTGAATGTGTTCCCAGTGATCCGATCACAAGTGAGAAGCAGAAAACACTGCTTTCACATTGCCACTGTCTAAGGACTGCAGACGGTGTTGTTTGTTGTGTGTGCATCAGGACTTGGAGAGGATGACACAAATCTTGTGTTCACACCAAAGAAATGCAATCAAATGTGTGGCAGACCAGCTCCCAGTGTGGTCTGAAATCAGATGACTCAAATGTGACCTCAGTGCATCCTGGGCGTGTTCACACCCGTACTTTGATCTGGCTGTTTTTGATCAGTTCAATAACCATGGTCTGAGCAGGGTCAAACATGAGGCAGACAAAATGTTGCACACATGTTCTTAAAACGAGGGGAAAAATGTCTTTAGTTAGAGTGTACAGTACGTTAGTCAGTGAAAACTCAGTTCATATTAAAGAGAACTAGTCGTCCTGTAGGAGCTTGTGTTAAACAGACACACAACAGCAACACTAACAAACATCATGTCCTAATAAATGCAGGAAAGTTTATTAATTGACAGGATCTGAGGGGAAATGGGTCTGAGGGGAGAGAGGACTCCATGGAATGCGATCAGGCGTGGAGAATGGAGATGATCTTCAGATGGAGAACCCCAGGGAGCGACTAGCAAACAGGAAACGGCACAGTTGATAACTGAGCCAAACAGAGAGAGAGAGAGAGATGTGCTCCTGAATGTGCAGTTGTAATAACATCATTCATTGAATTTCATTGTTAATTTTGAACTCGTGCCACTAAATTTGAGAAGATAATCTGTGCTGGAAAAAATGTTAAGCCACCTGACAGCACATCACAATGCTTTGGCATGCACTGAAATGACAGCTAATAGAAATCGTTCCACCTATTTATAGAAACACTCTGGCACCACGGGTCATAATTCGGGACAGAAAGTGCTGTATCTCAGATTGAAGACCAAATCTGGAAGGAGTCTGTTGCAAGAAAATTCAAGTAAATGACTTGGTGGATTGGACAAACACAAACCTCTCTAATCTCTCTTAACTCTCTCTCTCCAGCGTGCTTCATATGTTTATGCCTCACCAGATGAGCTGTGATGTCCGAGCACTTCCAAGCTGCAGAAGTGAAACAGGGCCATTTTTAAAACTTTTTTTTAAATTTTTATAGCAGCTGTTGCAATTATAACAAGGGGGAAGCGATACAGACTTTTTATGTAAGAGCTGAAAATATCACACGCGTCCCCTTGAGCTCTCTCTGCGGGATTCAAGAACCGATCGTTCCCGAAATGCTAACCTGTAAATTTAAAACAATTCCTCTCATTCCAGTGGCCAGCTTCTAAATTTAAAAATATAAACTGACGTCTTGCCTTCGCTGCAGAAGAGAAAGTAGACAAGGGAGAGACTGATGGTGGTCTGGTTTACTGCATGTTTCCCATAGTTTACAATGGTCTCACATATGCACACACACACAAGGAGAAAAGGAATAGAGAGAGCTGATGACACCTGTCTTGTCCCAGTTGCCTAGGAGTGACAGGGTTAAATGTGTCAGTCATGGCTGGCACCATGGGGGTGTGTGGTCAGCCTGGCTAGCAGACAGCAGGTGGCCTCTTGCTGGGCCATATACAGAGCCACAAGGTCTGACCTAAAGAGGGTACCTGGAGCTCAGTCCAATGAGGTTTCCAAATATGCAGAAAGAGTGGATGTGGTGATTTAAGGGGGAAATGAAGGGAAATTGCATCCTCAGTCTACAACCCAAAAATTAATATCCCCTCTTCATCATTTTCCTGCCGTTTTCTCCTCCTCCAGCGCATTAAATACAATTAAACTAACGACCATATTCCTCAGAAATTGCTTTCAAAATAATGCGACGTGGGCTTCTCTTTAGCTGGAAGAGGGTGCATTGTTAATTATTTTCGATGTTATTTTAGCGTGGCACGAGCTGAGGATCGAGGGGGGCGTGTGTTTGATAAACAGGGCGTGGATTTGAGACGAGACGGGCTGCTGAGGGTTTTCAATAGAGCCGCTGCCAGGGAGCGAGAGGAGCGCACAGGAGGCACGGAGCGCTGCGCCATAGACACATCTGAGCCAGGGTCTTGCTTGGACCTCACATAAGTTATTGAAAAAAACAAAAACAAAGAATCGAAATGTTACCTTTGATGAGTTGACAAGCAGCATAAGGAGTAAAGGGGAACATGTGGAGCGTTTTGACGCGCGGTGGTCAAGTTTTGCGCCACTTGCTATTGTGGCACAAACGCGGCGATTTTTGTAAAAGTAGCCCGAGTTTGAGTAACTGTTAAAGACAGTGGTATGAAGACACTTGATATGGCATGTTTCCTGCGTTGTGTCCCCGTGCTCAGCATTGCGACCCATGGGATGTAGTAAATGGAGAGCTGCGTTCAACTTTGGACACCTGAAGGTGCAGTCCAAGCTGTCCGTCTTCTTTACCATGATCATTCTCTTCACGTACCTCTTCTACTGCCTCAACGGATACTGCGAGTCCTTGCCAAGACCAGTATATGACCAACAAAGTCATCTTCACAACAAAATCATCTCAGATGATGGAAGAGAATCGGAGCAGCTCGGCGCGTACGACGCGTCCCCGGTCTCGTTTGTCCGGGAGCAACTGTCGGACTTGTCGAACAGCGGCGCTCCATCCAACAATATTTCTATAGCTAATAATTTCGGCAGCAAAAAGTTTCCCCAGGCCATCATCATCGGGGTGAAGAAAGGTGGCACTCGGGCTCTGCTGGAGTTCCTGCGCATCCACCCGGACGTGAGAGCCGTGGGCGCTGAGCCGCACTTCTTTGACCGCTTCTACGACAAGGGGCTGGAATGGTACAGGTAAAGTCGATTTTCACTTTTCATATAAGAGTTCGTGAAATGTTTTCTTAAAGCCACGAGTGTCCGTGCGGCCCACAAACCAGAAATTGTCGGGATAATAATGATTCTGTAAGGTTCAGAGTCGAAGTAAGGAGTCCTGGGAGCCTGAGTAGCAGTTGTACCTGCTGTCATTTGAAATACACATCTCACTTAAGAGTTTAAGAAGCCTAAATTGAACTATTCTCTGAAATACCCGTCTGAAATGTTCCTTTTATCTTGTGTTATATTTGATCCGTGGAATTAATAAACAGAAATAATAATGCACAATTCATAATCCTGGTATAAAGGTAGCAATTAACTGGATAAAATACACAACAGTGATGTATTCGAAAGAGATCATACAGGGGAATTGAAACTGTGGCCCCTGAAAAACAAGGGCCTAAAGCCCTCTGCGTCCTCCTGTGAATTATTTTTCATTGCTTATAAATTTGCTCTGTCATCTGGTTTAGAGCAACTTGTCTGACCAGTCTGAAGGGGCGGAGGCCTGATTAGGCAGATTATGATTCAGAGGAGTCAAAGCTCATTTTCTGTCGGACCTTTAAACTGAAAAGTACTCTTAGAAACACATTAATAAAAGATCTGAGACGTCGGCACTTTTTGTTCTTTCTTACACCACCGCATGATTGGGCTGGGCGAAATCTGTCTGAGCCACATATCCTCAACCCATTCTGTGTTTTTCTAGTTCCCTGTTTAGTTCCACTTATAAGGTCTGTTTTTTTGGTAAACATGTCCTCTGATTCTTATCAGACCCTCCTCTCCTCTCCTCTCCTCTCTCTTCATTAATATCTCTCAGCACCAATAAGGTGCTCTGCTGATAGCTTCCAAGGATGGCAGTGTATTCAGTCCCCTGCCAATAAATTGCTGTTTATTGAGCTGACACGCTCCTTCCCTAAGTGTCCATGTTGCTCCCCTGAGAGCCTTTGCCACTACCAGCCCCTGATCACACAGGGGGAGGATGGGTTTTTGCCGTGTGGTTGAGCCTATAGTCAGGTGGCCAATGTTGACAGAGATTCAGCGTTTCTCTGTTCGCAAATTGCAGTTTTAACCTAAAAAGAACTGAAGATAACATCATGTATAACTAACTACCTGACACGTAATGATGAAAGAAAGGAGACGGTGAAGGAGGGGGCAAAGAGAAATATTTACAGAAGCAGAGTGAGGCTCTGCAGAGAAAATGACAGCTTGATGAAGAGACGTGGCAAAGACAGAGGACGCCGTGGAGGTGTGACAGAAAAATACAGGGCGAGAGAAGAATCAATAGAGTGGGGTGATGACTGGACGGCTTAGGTGGAACAGCGCTAAGTGACATCAAACATGAAAGCGCTTTGATTTCATTTCTTGTAATGTATAGGTTTCAGGAAGAGGAAGGGGATGGGGTTTTCCTGTTGCATGTGAGAAGACTAGGTTAAAAGTTGTCCTTGAGCTTCTTGAGGCAGTCTGAGTTGAAAAGCTGCACCATAACCTATTAATACTAAACATGAACCCCGGATGTAGTTTGAAACAGTCGTGAAGCCTGTAAAATAGCTCTTTGCATTCAGTTTTCATAGACAAAATACCGTCTTACGAGAGTGAGAAGCATGTAAGTGGCACTTGATTTCATCATGAGTGTGTTCCCTCACATTTTAGAATCAGCAAATATGTGACATTTTCTTCTTTAAATGTCCTTTTACTACTAATCATTTAATGATGAGCAGTATTTTCAGTTGTTAAAATGGATTATATAACATATAAAATGATGGTAAACACATTCTGGTTATAGGATGTAAAAGTGAAACTACAGAAAAAAAGGTGTATTCTTGCCTAAGAAACATAAAATTGCGTATATTATTTTTATTATAGTCCATCATTATAGTCAGATTCATGTTACGTGGTTAGATGGCATAGGGATTATGGATGTTCAAGAGGGCAACTGAGATATCAGCATTACTGAATCATGTCTACAGTCAGGTCTTATCAACTGTGAATGTATATTTAAAGGATCTACCACATGTGAAGTTCAGTCATGACCAGGAATTCTGCAGTACTACAATGTCTTAGTCCTGAGATACAAACGGAGGAGAAAAGTAGATTGAATTTAGCAGAATGATGGGTTCAACGAAGTTCAGTTGCATCATGGGAAATGCAGCGTCTGTGGGCGCATGTGAATGATGACAAAGTTGAATAACATAAAAGGTGAGAAGACCAGTGACCTTTACATGTTACTTTTACTGCTTTCTGTTGATAGGAAACTGACATTACCTTGTACTGTTTTAATGCAGACATGACGTAAAACGCTTCTTTTTTCCCTTCCTCTTCTTCTCTCTTTTGAAGGTATAATGAAATGTGTGTTTTTGCTCCATCCTAATCTGCTGACAGCTCGTGTCAACACTGTGCGAATTGGACCGGTGTAATGACAGGTCAGGCATTAACACGGACAGCTCAGGGACATGCAAAGGGGCTGAGACGGATTAGGCCCCCGGTTGTAGTTAAACAAGGCCTTATGAAGCATTAGTCAACACCCTGTTCAACCACCCCCTCACCTCATAGTGCCGGTCCTTGATGAGCGCTTCACTCTTCCTACACCTCCACATTTTGTGGAACTGTATGGTGGACCACTTATTGTACCCTAGGGCCGTGTAGTCCACTGGCGTGGTTGGGACTTTTTTATGTGAGACACATCAATGTTTGAAGCCAACACAAGCGACCCCTTGTCCAGTGATTCCCAACCAGGGCTATGTGTACTCCTGTAGTTACCAAGGAGCAGGCCTGCATGAACACACTGAAGTAGCTCAAGAAATATAGGGAAATAAAATAAAAGTGATGATTAATTTTTAAGTAATAGCCACGTGTTGAATCAGCTTTACCACCAGAACCAGAGTGAGGTGATTACAGACGGAACACAGAAGTCTACATGGTTAGCAAAAGATAGATGTTCAAAATAGTCACAATAAAAACTGTATCAACACATTTTTTTTACTTATTGGCACAATATCAAACCGAACATTTCAGCTAAACGTGAGCAAAGTAGTTAAAATAACCTAATGGAGGTTTAAAATACAACACATAAACAACATCAGAAACAAATGTTAGCTAAAAGTGGCTGAAATAAGCGTTTAACAATCAAGTAAAAGCAATAGATGAAATATGGATTTGTAAACAATGTTTTTGTTTGCATTTGCACAACATCAAAGTGAAATATTAGATACGTAAATGTTAGCAAAGTAGCTAAAAAAGCTAGCGTCCAGTTTGCTAAAAGTAAGTGACAAACATCTAAATCACTTAGCAAAACTGATATTGGAAAATCAGTTGGTTAAGTGGCTAAAAGTAGGTAAATGGATAGTTAAATAAACAAATGGTTGAAAAAGATAGCCTAGCTAAAAGTATGCTAATGGAGGAGAATCAAGTGGATAGTTATCATGAGATGTTATCATGTAAAAATTTTAGCAATGTCAATTTCCTTTCCTTTCCTTTCCTTTTCTTATACATGTTTCTCATGCCAAACATAATTTTGAAAATATTACTTATTTAATGAAATAACATAGTGCTTATAGACATATCTCAACTTCATTTTCTGAGGGCCTGAATGAATGATTACTAGACACACTGGTATTCTTTGTCTTGTCTTCCTGTACTGTCTACTTTCCTGCTTCCATACATCAAAATATGATCTATTCGCCTAAAAATTATTATTAATTTGATGTAATTACAATCAAAGTACCCACTGATTCACATATATCAATTTGAAACAGCGTCGTTGCATGTGAAGCCAACAAAACCATCTGAAACTGGCCTGGAAAGTATCACTTAAACATTCATTCTCTGACAGCGCTCTTCATTTCAAAGTGCTGTCTTTGTCTCTGAGCTGGGAGAGAGGGAGCCCTGGCCCCCGTATTCAGCTGGTAACCAAGTAAAACACATGGACATCCTTAAAGGAAGCATTTGGCAAATTGTTTGAGAAAAAAATGCTTATATGTGGAAAAGCCTTGGCTCGACCATCCGCTGGAAACGATTCTGTGGTTTTGTGGTGGAGAATGAGGCTTCAGACAGCCATGGTGTGCAAGTGTGTGAGTGTGAGGATGTGCGAGCTCAGATTCATTCATGCTACCTGAAGTCCATTCACATTCCCCGTCTTCTCAATGTCCCTCCACCGTTTCTTGACACTATAAATATCCCACAGATATAAATGTCATTTCAAAATATCGATCACCTAAAATAGGTTCTTTCTATTGATTCCCCTCTCTCTGCCTTTATCGCGCTGTTGCAGCAGAAATGAATTAACTTCTGAATATTCAATCTTGTTGACAAGAAGCTGTCCCTCCCATTCCCAGCTGACATTTATGCCCCACAGTCTGAGTGTTGCGGGAGTGGATTTATTGGCTTGTTCAGGTCACTCAAACTGTGTAATGTCAAGTCACTGGACTCGTTCTGGCTCCTGTTATAGAGACGCTCTCTCCTCCTCTGAGTCCGCCTTGTTTCTCTTCACCTTATCGACTCATTTCTTTTTCTTATTGTCTCAAGGAGGAAGTGTGTTGTATAATTCTGCCGAGCTGCGATGCGCTACCTAGACAAGAATGTCCAGGTTTTATTTCCTGTCAGACTTGTCTACCAATCACAAGGGATACTCTGGTCAAATTCCTCTCTGCTCACATTCTTGGAAGCTGCATGTTGCAGAGAGTGTTTTTCAGACTGACAAAGGGTCTAAGGGAAAGGGAGGTTTTCGGGGAAGAATTTGGAAAAAAATAAGAAATGTATTGAAGAAAGAGGGCTTTGTGCAGAAGACAGGGTTCAGTGCTTTGCGAGTATCTGAAGCTGGATCCGAGTCTGAAGTAAAAAAGAACAGAGGGTTATACGAACAGGAGCAACGCCATCCAGCCTGTCTGTCAGAGCCCATACACGTAACATGGCATGTCATTTACATGTAAAGGGATTTTAATTAGAATGAATGCAACATGTAAATTAAGATGGAAAAGCCATTATGGTTTAATCAGATATGATCAGTTGTTGTGAAATAGTTATCATTTCTGACTGCTCATCATTGGACCCTTCCCTTCCTAACATGCCCCATCTAATCCAGTCAGAAAAAAATAGAATTAGACAACAAGAGATGAACAATGAGATGAAAGCACAAAGCTCAGAAAGAGAAGTCTGTCATCACTATTGCTGACTTAAAACTCCACTGTTTAGAGTTTTAATCCCAGACTGTCAGACTCAGAACGTGCATTTTAAGTAAAAAGGAATAATAAATCTAACGGCACACTGTCACTTTCCTTCAGCCGCATCGAAATCTGCCTGTCTTGGTTGAAAAAAAAAAAAAAACGACAGAACACATGGTGAGGCTGCAGAAGATCAGGGTGACGGATGAGCTGCCATGTTTAATGTTCGACGGCATAATAATCCTTTACTTCTTCCAGCTTCTTTCCCGCACATCATTTTCTTTACTTCCAACCAACCCCTTGCTTTGTTCCTCTTCTTTGATTCGTCTCATTAGCCTCACGCTTTTGATGAGTGTGCCTACAGTACATAGGGAAACATGAGGGGGAAACAATGAAAAGTGTGCGGCTCGGGTACATATATCATATTTCACACAAGAGTAAGCCACACGGCTGAGTCATAAAAAGAGAAAACAACAGAGGTATAAAAGAAGAAATTAAATTGATGACACAATAATTAATTTACGGTTACAGCCATTGGATTGTGCAAGGTCGTGGAAAGTAGTCACCTTATGCTTTTATACTTGGTGTTTTTTATTACAAAACCCTCATGGAAAACTATGAATGTATTTATTAATATGGAAGAGCTTCTTCAGCATAACGTGCGCTCTTATTTGAGATAATTACGCCACCACCGCCACTTCTTTTAATACTGAGTGAAAAACTTCAAATCAAACAAGGGCAATTGGACTAGTTGGGTATTTTGGAGACGCCACACTAGCCTTCCAGAACTGAAAAAGCCACTTGGATGAGTGGGGGAAAAAAGTCCAGTTGTCTTTCCTTTTTGATTTTAAATAATGGTTACTATTAGTTCTTCTACCACCTGACCAGTATTATATTTCTTAATTGTATCAAAGTCAGATGTTGTAATTTTATAAGATTAAAAATGCCATATAATACCTTTGCTTCATATCGTATTTGAAAAAGTGTGACTGTAGTTAGTGAAGTGAGGCTTAATAAAGATGTTAAGAAAATAAGAAATGTAATGTAGAAAGAGTGCAGAGCCCTGCGATACACTGGTGACCTGTCAAGGGTGTACCCCGCCTCTTGCCCAGATGACAGCTGGGATAGGCTCCATCAGACCCTTAAAAGGAACACTGACATTAACTGCAGTCAGATACATTTCTCTGCAGGACAAAAAGTGATTTCTTCCCCTAGTTACACCAAAAAGTTCAGTCATAATCGGGTATATATTTGCTAAGGATAATTTTTATATATCCTATTATCATGTCTAGAAGTTCAGGAAATTAAGTCTCCTTTCTACTCCCTCTTAACTCTCTATAGTATTTCTCCCCCATTCACTCATAGCTACTGCTATTTGGTTTTGTTGAGCCAGATCCGCCCATCCACACCCAATTGCCCATCACTGGTGCGTCTGGAGAGGCAGGTAATTACAGGCTGCGTGTGTTTGTGTGTGGCCATTGACTTCTCACTAGTGTCCATCTCTGTTTAATGTCTGACAGCCTGACAGGGTTGGGGGGGCGGGGGGCATGAGAGCTTGCAGCCACCCTCAGTCTTCTGCAGAAAAAACACACCTTTCTTTGTCTGCCATAAAACCTTTGTGGAAAGTCCCATCGGTTTGACTTAAACTTAAAATAGCCGGTTGATTGTCGGTGATGCCTGTGCTGCTTTTGACAGGAAATTAGGTTAATTATGGACGAAACCCTGGCACAGAGAACTCGAGCTGAGTTTGAAGACAGGGGAAACATCAAACAAGACACGGTGATGGGAGGAAATCTGGAAACCAACACCAGCTCTCGCTTCATGTCCATCCAAACTCTACTCCGTCCTGTATGTTTGATGTGTGTGTGCAAAAGCCCATGGAGTAGTCCACCCTGAAGAGCCTGATGGATGGCACTAATAGCAGACCGCTGAACGGACTGTTTCCAGTTGTAAAAGCCGGGCCTCTGCCAGCACCGATTTCCGTTTTATTCTTAAGACAGTGCTAACAATGAGCTGAGAAACCACAAGGATGAAGGCTGAAAGTGTTCGGAAGTGGGGTTTTTGGAGATCGGACCGTATCGGGTGTTCTTATTGGCCAGGATCTTGGGAGTTGCCAGGCGAGCAGGAGTCCATATTGATTCAATTACAGTGTTGCTGAGGTGTGTTTGTTCCACATGTGTCTGTAGTCGCTCAGAGCTGTTTAATTAGTGGAACCGTGTTTGTGTTCTCTGTCGCCCGAGCAGAGTCAAAGAGGAGGGTAAACATTACAGCATGTCCATGTTGTCACACGTTTAATCTATCTATCTATCTATCTATCTATCTATCTATCTATCTATCTATCTATCTATCTATCTATCTATCTTCTTTTTATCTGTTTTTAATATCATAATTCAAATCATTATCACTTATTTTTAGAATATTGACAAATAATGCAATATATGTTGTTTCTGCATTTAAATATATTATATCATATTATATATTATTAGTTAAACATGTATAAAAATGTGTTCTAAGAACAATATTTGTTCTCAAATAATATTTTAATTGCAAGTAAAATTATTTTCCAATAAAAACCATCATCACGCCTTTACAGAAACCAAACTGGTCTATTCAGTTATTTATTTTTATTCCATTAAGCATTCCTCTTGATCTCACATACATTCCCAACTGATCATGTCACCCTGCTACTAGCCTAAATATGTAACCGTGGACATCATGACATCACTGAGGTTAGGATGCAGGAAGCGTCCGTCTGTAATCTGTGCCATCTCTCTACCCAATCTATCTGTCCATCCCTCCCTCCATCCTGTGGTCAGGAGATCAGATGAAGGCAGGGTGGGACCCCTGAGGCCCCCGGCTGCTCCCAGATAAAGCCACACAAGTAGGCCACTGCGGACCCAGCAGGAACACAACTGTAGATTTTCCCATTTGATAAGTCTGGAGGGGTGGGAGCAATCAGTGGCAGTGACACACACACACACACACTTCCACTCACTCATATGAGTATGTACAGGACAAATACATTCAGACACACATCAGAGACCTTATTTCCAGGATCTGCCATTACAGCCGGTTGTGCTATTAGACAGATATAATCACAACATCCTCTCTTCCTGTTCTTCATCCTGTCTTTGTCCTGTTTTTATTTGTTAGTATTTTGGTGAGTGTGATGCTCTATAGATGGCAGAATAAAAGGTTTGGGAAAAAATGGGCTTGCCAGCACAGGTTCTATCATTAGCTTGTTGCTCCCTTCTGCTTGGTATTGGACAGTCAGATAGCTATGTCATCATCCATCTGCGTTCTTGTCCACCTTCTTTTCATGCTTCTTTATGCTTCTTCCTGTTTCCCACTTCCTCTATTTGTTAGTCATGAGCTGACGTGTAAAAAATACACTTTCAGAACAAAAAAGCAACACTTAGTGCACTCTGGGAAATGTAGTTTAAGAGCCATTATGATTGACAGGAGAGCGTACAGACTGTTTGTGGGAATTCTCAGAACAACAGGAAGTCCCAGTATGCCAGAGGGTATAATTTGGAAGTGGACTTACTGGAGCACTTAAAGCATCAGATATACATGCTAATTGGTGAGCTTTTAAAGTGCTTTTATGCTAATTTTGCTTCCTCAAGCTAGCTGTTGCCACCCATTTCCAGTCTTTACACTAAGCTACCTGCCTGCTAGCTGTTGCTACGCTGAGTGAATTGGTATATTTTCCAGAATGTCAAAATATTTCTACTAAATTAATTACATAACTTCAGTACCAAACAACTTTGTGCTACTAGCACAGGCACTATTGTTAGCTTTAGTGCTTTCAACCGACTTTCTCTCGCTTGGTATAACTGTTCGGAAAGCTATGTTTTATTCAACTCTTTTCTGCCCAACAAGTGAGTGTTGTGTAATAAACAGAAAGAGATAAGCAACACGCACTGTAGTTTGTAGTTTAAGTGCCATTAGGAATTTTCAGGAGGGATATAGAACAGGAAAAGTCCCAGTGTAGTGCATACTGGAGCATACCAGCCCACTTCGAGCACTGGATTGACAGTACATGCTTGTTAGTGAGTGCTCATATGCTAATGTTGCTTCCTTTTTGCTTCAGTCTATTTCCAGTTCATTACAGTTCTATCATACTGATAGCTGTTGCTACACTGAATGAAGGGGCATATTTCCCAAAATGGTATTTCAATGAAATTTAACGGCATCTGGCTGTAGTTTAAAATATATCAGTCTGTTTCAACACTAACACTAAGCAAAATTCACACACAAAAGCACATGCAGATCTTCCTCTATCATTAGGGCCGCCCCTGGTTTCTCAGGGGAAACTCTGACTGACCACTTCTCACTCGCCCGCCACTCTCAGGCCTTGGGATGTGTCTATTAAGTGTTACGCCTGTATTTTTCCCTTCAGCTAGGCGCATTCTTCAGCTCTTTTCCTACCGACCTACACCAGTGATGCAAACCTCCGCAGTGAAAATAGTCATCACCACCCCGGTGCGTCAGCCAGACAGCAGCCTTCGCAGTGTGTAACACTCCGCCACACACACGCTGAAGCAAAATACAGTAACGTGAGCTCTGAGCGGTATAGATTTATGTCATGCAGATACTGTGTAAGAAGCGTGTGCCAGCGTTTGCTGCCCTCAATTCAAGTCCATCAAAAAGGCCTTAGAAATTTATAGAGAAGTTTTTTTTTTCCTCATGGAGACAGCAGCCTGGAAGCTCATTGTCTCCTAATGGGCAAGTGTCAGTTTTAATTACTCCAATTCATTCAATTTTTTGCAGTGTACGTGGTTCCAGGTAACATCAATTACTTATGCTGGTAGGAATTATTTTTACATCTAGCCAGCACTAACAAAATACATTATTACTGCTTATTCTTTGATTATGAAAAAGTATTAAATTACAGTCTCTGAGGCAGTCTTTCAAAAACTTTAATTACACAAACACTGCTGAAACAATTTAGAAGTTCACTTCTTTCTAAAACTGCCAGACATATATTTTTATTTTTTTTTACTTTACAGGAAAAGTCTCTGAAACCTCTAGACAAAAACTCTTGCAATTACTCATAATTGATTAAGCCTACGACTTAATCTGGGCAGACGGACAGCCAGAAATGTTAATTCCTGCGCAAAGGAGAAAAAGTGTCCACTATTTTTACATGGGATGGTATACATAAAAAAGGCCAAAAATTGGACAAAAACATTTAACTAATGCAGTGGCCCATCTCCAATCTACACAAAGAGAAGCACTAGTTTACCTCGCCTTTTATTGAGTTGCTCACAGTCCCCACTGACTTCTAATCAGCCCTCAGAAACTCCTCAGCCCTGTATTTGCCAACACTAATGACAAACCTCCTGCTCCACGCAGCAGCTTTTACCGGCCTTTGAACCCACACAGGCAAACTGTATCTGTCTTCATATGTTGTGGTTTGAGGATGTCAGTGTGTTTTAAAATTCCTTCACACGTGTCAAATGCGCTCATAACATTTTCACTTTGAAGGATACACTGAGGGCCAAGTGGAGGCTTTGAAGCCGTAAGAGAAAAGATCAGGAGTCAGTCGGGAAAGTGGAGAAAGGAGAAGAGGTGAGCCAACGAGAAACGGTGGGATCGGGAAAAGAAGTGAAACATGTAGGAGAGAGAAATCTGCCCACGATGACATGTTGCATTTGCTTGATCCCCGTGATCCCTGGTGGTCTCGCTCTTTGAATCACAACCATGTGCCGCTGACCTTAAGGGTGGAAGAGTCCATTTCCGTGCAGTGCCGGCTGGTGGGGATTAAGAGGGTCCGTGGGTCTGGCCTCGGGCCCAGCAGAGCCAGTACGGATCACAGCTTTAAGAGTCCTGAATCCCGGGACCAGAGGGAAACTTCCTAACCCAAGAAACACTTCCCTCATCTCCGCCGCACACACACACTCACATGCGTCTGCACAAACTAAGAACTTCATTGCTCCCAGATGTGGGAGTCTATCCCGTTGAGGGCATTTTCAGATAGTTACTTTATGCACATGTGTGTGTCGTGTTTACATGTGTGACAGAGGAGACGGCAGAGAGAATAAGGCGGGGTGGGCACACGCAGAAATGAAAGGAGCTGGTGGATGTGCTTCCCTCTGGATAAGTGATAATAGGCACTCTGTTTACAGTATCTGCAGGTGTCATTTTTACTATGAAAGGTTAAACAGCTCTGATTAGAGTTCCCCAAACACAGAAACGCAGAGTTTGCGGGGGGAAAGTGAGAGATTTAACAACTGGAATCATTTACTCTTAATGGTGTGCATTTCTGAATTTGGAGAACATACTGAAGTGCCATAAGGATTTATACTGATAATTAATAGGTGTACTTCAGAGAATGTGGTTTTCACATTGACAAAGTTAGGAAACATTAGGTCAACTGAATCGAATGTGCAAAATCTGTGAAATGCCAAAATAAACAGACCTTATAGTGTCTGTTTGATTGTAACCAGACAGTCAGATACTGCCTTCAAATGTTCACAAGAAAAGACCATATGAACATGCCCCTCAACATGTTCTGACATGTTTTCTGAACCTTTATTGTTACGTATAATATGCTTGAAAAACGTAGTATTCCCTACGGCTCAATTAAGAAACCCGCTTGTTAGCTTCCTAAAGTGTGAGCCCCTGTGGCTTCTAGACGCCACCAATTACCTAGCACAGATAGTCTGACAACGGCTGATGTTACCACGTCAACTCCAACAATTTTTTTACTCATTTACGTCATGATCACAAGCACGCAAGTTCCATTTGAAAACAGCACAGCTGCTGTTCTGCAAAGCTAGGCAAAGTACTGTGAACTTTGGGTTTCTTTTCATCGTTTGATTTAACAATACTGAAGAAGTCAGGTCGTAAAAGTTCATACTTTTGATTTACACCTGGCAGCTAGTGGTAGGTAAAGCTACTAAACACATTTACAGTTTGTTGGAGCTGTTGCTGTGTCACCACTAGCCATCTTAAACTTGATATACAGTGGCTGTCTCTAAGAGACAGCGAAACCAGATTTT
Organism: Planiliza haematocheilus; assembly: GCA_005024645.1. Lineage (NCBI taxonomy): Eukaryota > Metazoa > Chordata > Actinopteri > Mugiliformes > Mugilidae > Planiliza > Planiliza haematocheilus. Next base: position 8,002,897 of record SRSE01000365.1, on the reverse strand, counting down.
ACCAAGACAGAATGGCATTGCGGTTTGGCTTCGCTTTCAGCTCCATTTTGCAAATTCTGCACAGTGTCCTCATGGAAAATACACATTTCATGCAGAATAATCACATTTTATGTTGTAAAAATGTCAGATTCAGATTCAGGTATTAGCTCAGTTTTGCCCAACTGGCCTCGTAGAGCTGGGATGGAAAATGCGAGTCGAATAATGTGTTTGTCTACCACCCCCACATTAAGAAGCCCCTGCTCTTCTTCTGCTTTTTGAGGTCAGCACACTCAGCTCACTCATGTGTCCTCATTTTCTAGCGATAAACAGTAGCCTATGAGGCAGCAGTCCCTTAAACAGGGCCTAATAAACCTCAGCCCACCCACACAGGCTGCAGCTAAATGTGAGTCGGCCTTTTACCGTGTGTGTGTCTACAAGAACGAGAGGGAGAGAGAAAGAGGGCCCAGGCGCATTTGTGTGCACAGATAGACGCACATCTGCGTACTTTCAAAACCAACCACATTCCTCCTCCAGATGCTAATAAAGGTGTGATGAAAACAAACATCGGGTCGCTAGGTTTCCCTAAACTCTTTGGCAGCGTAACTCAAACAAAAGTGCTATCAGACTAAAAGAACAAATGCTGCGTTTTGTTATCTTTTGGAGAGCTAAGGTAGATCAGACGCTTCTGAACGGTGACTCAAGTTTAATGAGAGAATTTGGTGCCTCATTGAGCTGCTGTGGTTTTCACTCCTTGCCTTACTCTTCTGCTCCCCCACTCCACCTCCCCTTTGTCCCCCCGATCTCCACCGCTGTGTGGCCTCCTCCTGGGCTTTTTGTTGTAGTCGGTCTGTTCTGAGATTACAGACTAGTGGTCCAAAATGTAAACAAGATGTCAATGGAAGCCCTTCTAAGCCTACAATGGGACGCCATGGCTTCCATTAGCCTAACTGCATGGAATTAAACATCCTTCAGCGCTATAGACGCTCTCACGAAATAGCAAACAACTCGAACACACTGGCACCTCAGCTACCTGCCAGCGTCTGAAGATCTGTCTCCTACACATTGCTCCAGTTTGTCATTTCGGTCTTTGTATTCCTTCAGATATAATACATAGATTACGTTCATTCAGGGTTTTCCAGGATCAAACTGTCAGGAAAGAAATTAATGGCTCAAGAAGCCGACTCCTGTAACAGTAATATTAAGGGGCCTAACTGCTTGCAACCAAAACTATGTTAATTAAAGGATGCAACTCGGTTTTTTTCTCTCTACTGGAAATACTTAATTGCTCGCGCATGTTCTGCGTTGGATTTTTGAGAGTCACTCTGGGAAATGTAGGAAACACAGGTACTGCAGAGAAGGCAGGTTGTCAAGAAAAGTGGAAGCCCAAAACAACACAACCACAAAATACCTCACAGATTGATGACATATATCCAAGGGTGGAATTTCCTCTCAGAGGCAGAGTTATTAAACTTTCCTGGGATACAAACGAGACATTTAGCTTTTTCTTTTTTTTAATTTCTGGGACCCAGAGCCATAAAAACTATACTACCACTCACATCATGCAGTGACCAAAATTTGATCCCGTGACCCAGAGGCTCAGAAACCTGGCCACAGAGTTTACACTCTGGCTTTCGTTCACTGCGATATATCGAGGGGAACTATTCTCCATTTTTGTTCTGTTTTGCGCTGTACAGCGACGACTTCTTATGAATACCATAAGTTGTGTATTTGGTGTTACCCTCATAGCTTCTTGCCAGGGGACATGCCGGACTTGGAGCCGAGTGTGTGTGTTGGATCAAAGAGAGAGAGAGAGAGGAATGAAGTCGGCCTCATCACCGCACACCAGAGCCCCATAAGCCCTTCACTTAGAGACCAACCACGAAGACTCCGACCCAACCAGCACCACATGCCTGCTGAGCAGGGGAAGGGGAAGCATGGAAATTAGCTGAGGGACCTCTCACAGTGGCAGCGCTGCTTAGATTTCTGCCATACATACTGAGCCTGCGATTTGAATCTCCTCTCAACCAGAGGAGCAGTATTTTGTGTTGTTTTTACAAGGGAGGAAAATTGGCAGAATATTTTTCACTACGGAGGTCATTAGATTCCATTTTAGCGTTACGGTAGCATTTGAATGAGGTAAACGACACGAGACAAATAGGTTTTCCTTTCCCTCCCATTTCCTTCAATTTATGCACGATCTGCCCTGGCACGTTACGAGGACCGTCAAAGACAGACTTCGGTCAGGGTTGGTTTGTTGAACTTTTTGAGGTACTATGCTACATCCTCTCCGTCTCTGAGTCATCTAAGTAGGGGTAAAGATCAAGAGGAAGAGGGCAAAGTGTGCCTAGAATACCTCAAGTCCTGATGATAATAACAAGCAGAGGGCCAAAAGCAATAACCAGGCTTGGACCAAAACACATGGTATTCCATGTCATAGGATACGTCTGGCGTGTGTTCTCATCGCTGATTAGACTGTTGCACCCAAAATATCCAAAAGATCCATTGAACAAAACAGCAGCTTTTTTTTGGGATGGGGTAACGATAATGTGTCCGATGAGGTGAGGATTAGGTTGATGATCACACATGTTGCAAACAAGTCACATTCCTAAATCGCTTTATTCAGAGGAATCATCTGACTAAGTTTCCTTCCCTGTCAAACTTTATTTTTTTAAATCAAACGTCAGCAGTGGGGTTTTTTCAGTTCAGTTCTAGTTCATCATCACAGTTGTATTCCATTAAGCAGTTTCTGGGTTTGGTGGCTGTGCATGCTGACTCGGTGGCACAATGTCAAGACCTGTGATTTTCCTGCCACGACAAGTCGAATTTCCTGCTGTAAACAAAGTCTAAGAACGAAGGGGATAGAATATTTTTTCATCAAAACGGTGCCAAAAGAACATTGCATTCAAGATACTGTTTTCTTTACTGGTTCTTGCAGACTTTGTATACCATGCTCTGCTTTAAATAAAAAAAAAACACTAGCACTAGAACAGTTAAATCTTGCTTTAGATACAATAGCACAACAGTTAGGATGCACCTAGCCTATACCTGAAGACTAGAAATGGACCTCCTGACTTATTTCAATTAACTGACCCTGCACTATTTTCATTATGAGATAAGAATAAGGGGAAAATATATAGCAGGCGAGGCAGTAATCCAATGCTGCTGTACAAATAGTGGTATGACAGCTATGTGACTGTTATTTCAGTCTAGCGGGAGACTCTCCCACCATCAAGGAACACTGCGAGGAACGGGAGGAGCGGTTATGAGCTTGTTTAGGAGGAGGCAGCGGATGAGAGGAAATTACTTTTTTGAGGTTAATATAGCCTTGCGGTTTTCCTACAGTAGCCGTTCAAAAACTCTCTCCCAGTTTGGTCACTCCATCAATGCCAGCAGCTAATGTCATGTTTATCTCCCTCTAATCACAGATTTAGCCCTCTAATTACAAAGTAAAATTGAAAAGCCTTCAAGTCAGTTGAGGCATCAACAAAGGAATGTACAGAGAATATTAAGGGAATGTATGAGTCTTTCTAAGATATACTCTAGATTATATTTCTGTAACATTAAACGCGTGTCGGCATTTGGTATACTGGAAAGTTCAGAGTATTAATATCAGTTTGTTTTCTTTTTCTCTCTTCATTCATTCAGGAACCTGATGCCTCGTACTCTGGAGGGTCAGATCACCATGGAGAAGACCCCGAGTTACTTCATCACCAAAGAAGCCCCTCGCCGTGTCTTCTCCATGAGTCGCCACACCAAGCTCATCGTGGTGGTGCGAGACCCCGTGACCCGGGCTGTTTCTGATTACACACAGACTCTGTCCAAATCTCCAGGGCTTCCATCCTTCCGAAACCTGGCCTTCCGCAATGCCACCACGGGGCTCATCGACACATCCTGGAGCGCCGTGCGCATCGGCATCTACGCCAAGCACCTAGAGAACTGGCTACGGTACTTCCCACTCTCACGGTTTCTCTTTGTCAGCGGGGAACGCCTCGTCACGGACCCAGCAGGGGAGATGGGCCGGGTTCAGGACTTTCTAGGGCTCAAACGCGTGGTCACAGATAAGCACTTCTACTTCAACCAGACCAAAGGTTTCCCCTGCCTAAAGAAGCCAGAAGGGAGCAGCAGGCCGCGCTGCCTGGGGAAGTCGAAGGGCAGGCCCCATCCCCAGATACCCTCTGAGGTACTGCTCAGGCTCAGAGACTTCTACAAACCCTTTAATCTCAAGTTCTACCAAATGACTGGCCACAATTTTGGCTGGGACTGAACGGCTATGCACCAAAGCTCTTTAAAAACTCTCAGTACCAGTCTTATTTGACCAAGAACCAAACCCTGAAAGGGATATCATGTGTCATATTCTGTGTCACCAAAGCTTCTACTGTGCAAAATATGCCTTTCCTACATTTCTGTAATAACTCGATGCCAACACATACTGTACAACTGCCTTCCACAAGGTTTACAGCCATGCTAAAAAAATTGTTCATACAGCTGAGACAAGCACAATCCAGATTGAAGCATACTGCTTATTTGTGTAAAAGTGGAACATGTAACACCTTTTCTGTCTGAGGAAGCCAGTGCTGCAAAGAGGTGAACCAAAGTTAAACCTACAGGCAAAATTGTAACAGGTCGTAGCCTTAGATAGGCAATGGTACAACAAACCAAACGACAAATAATATCAAGGTAAGAAGCAAAAGGTTTTGAATTATGGACAATGGCGCTATCTCAGTAGGTGTATGATGATGTGTGATGATCATTCGGAATCACACTGGCATTGTTTGGTTCACATCTGGATGAATTAAACGTTTATACAGTGTATGCTTTATCCATTTTTTTTCATTATCTATTTCGTTAATTCAATGGAAGCTCCCATTCTGAACTGTCATTATTTTTGTATTAAATCTGTTGCAACAGTGGGATACCTGGTTCTGGTGCAAAAGGGTACCATAAATGTAAAACAGTCCAGTATACGCTGTAAATGTGCTGTTATTTATGTCACCTATGTGATGCTTGTATATTTACCGATCTGAAAAGAACATTAACCTGTGACTTTGTTTCAGTTATTTCACACTCAATTCTACAAATGGTACTTAAAAACAAATGTGTATTTCTAAAGGCCTAATTTATAAGAAAACAAACTGTTGTTGAGATGTTTTCTCTGAGACTTTCGTATTTGATATTCCTCCGGAAATTCTGATTAAATCTTTTATTCTGATACACGCTTGGGGTGATTAGCCTTTATTTTTTTTATTTTTTTCACTTTATTTCTGAGAAGTCATCCTCTCTCTGTTTATCTTGAACAAGGCACCATTGCTTCTACTAGGAATACAACATACTGTACATCTGCTGGGCAGATTATTTTTCTTTTCTTTTCTGCAAGAGACCCGCCAGCCACAGGATAATTAGAAAAGAAAATGTTATCAATCCCTATTGTGTTATTTCAAAGGAGGGCTTGGTATTAAACTAACATTTATTTACAGCAGATGCTCTTGTGTTTGTTTAAGCTTTCCATATTCATCGAATCAAGTGCTGAGCTTGTGAAAATAGAGGATAAATTAAAGAGATTTTTTTAATCTGTCTTTTTGCGGGAAAACCTCCAGGATTTATCTCCAATACGCTAATCCAAATTAGCTCACACTATCAGAGCTGCTAAACAAAATTAAAACCTGCATTTTTTTTCTTATGTCAGTGGGATTTTTACAGTTTCCTATTCCTGGAACTGATGCGGCGGCTCTCAAATAATGTTGTGTTTACCGTGTTCTCAAGTAAACCCCATAAAAATGTCCCTCTCTTGTGAAACTCTCAACCTTTGAAAGTGTATTTTTTATATGTATAAGGATGTTGAGTTTACCAGTCGTATAAAAAACTTTCCATGTCATAACCATGAGCTCAGAAGTGACATTTAAAAGAAGCATGTAATTGGTTACACTTATATCAAAAAATATGCGTGTGGTGTCTAAATAATAACCACGTTTTCTGTCAAGCTACTCTATTAAGCATAAGTGAGTGGTCACTTCCTAGACTGAATGAAGTTAGTGGGGAGAGAGGGCAGTGGTTGTTGGGGTTGAGGAAGGGTCATACGGCGGCAGGCATTCGGGGCTAAATTTGAAGTTAACGCGGGACTGTGGCTTTTCTGATGTGTAAGCAATCAATTCACTGGGGCGATTGGAGACCTTTTGGGAATGGCAATCTTTGACCTCTCTGCTCCCCCTTGACCTGTGAGCCTAGGCGCCATAAACTGCTGACCACTACGGCCACGCTGGTTAATGGAGTTGCCCCGCATGAGCTATGAGCACGGAGGCATGCTCTCACACACATGCACACACTCCCTCACAAATAAACACACACTCACAGGCATACCACGACTCCCCCTCAATCCATTAATATTGCATTCTCAACCTCTGGGACCTCCACCTAAGGGAGATGGTACAGATCAATAGCTGCCTATTTAGTTTATAGGTGGCGGGGATATGTGCTCATAGGTACCATGCTCCACTGTCATTGTGATTTAACTCTGGGGTCCAGCATGGTTGGCTATCATACATTTGTAAAATATTATTTAACAGCTGATATATCTCCCATACACATGCAATCGATGCAGGACCTCAACACAAATACACAAGGGGGGCATATGTGAACGCTGGACCAGGTTATAAGTTTAATCTTTCCAGAGCTACACAGTCAGTATAGGGCATCTGTGACATTTATCTTTTTTCTTATATGTGCAGTTCTTATTTCATTTCAGCTGAGATCAATAGTGGTATCAGTTTGTTCAAATTCACAGCAAAGTAAGGCAAGATGGATTGAAAATGGCAAATGCACGGCTTATATCTTTTATTTGGTTTTGAGGAAATTTAACACAGTATGCACAATTAAAATTGCATTGTAAAAAAATTACTTTAGCAGCAGATCAAATGACTGCATGCAGTGACAAAGGAATCACTCCTAGAGATAAATGCACAATAAATCAGTTTCTGATTCTGCACTTTTTATCTCTTTCGGCACTGTCTCATGGTTTTTAGGCCCACAACTTTTCGGCTACTTTTTCAGTGACCACCTACCTTCACAGATTTTTACTAAACATTGCTAATGTCTGACAGGTGGGTGGTATTCATTTTCCACCCTGCATACTATTCAGTTAAAGAATATCTTCAAGTCACAGAATCCCATTCACGGGTGAGGAGTGCGTATAGGGAACCAGCCAGCTGTGTCGTTGAGTTTCCCTCCAGTGAAAAGTTTCCTTTATGCCTGCCTCTGCACCAGAGAGCCCTGAGACCTGAGATAGCTGCAAATCTCTCATTCATCAGCTGACTGAACTTATTCAGGCCTGAAGGTATTGATATGCAAACAAGATGGTTCAGCTACAGGTCTGCAGAGCGGGCCTTTATCCAAAAAAGCCCCGGCTCCATTCCCGATACATTTCTCTGTCTCTCACACAATGGCCCCTCCTGTCAATGGTCCATGTGAGCGTCTGGCTCCACTGAGGGTGGACAGGCTCCAAACACACATGGATTAGGCCAAACCCGGATACCGGGATGGATGGACGAATGTCACTCCTTAAGATCTTTACACCAGTAATGAAAGTGACTGGTGACCCCTGCTGAGGAGGTCAAGTGTCCTCACTCAGGCGGAAGGGGAGACTGCGTGAGGACTGCCTGCCAGTCTGCCAGCCTGCTTGCAGGGCACCACGCGGGTTCAGTCAAGCGTTGAACAGCAGGAGGATGTAGGGATATACAGCTCATTGAAATGCTTAATGCACGTCTACACTGAGGCAAAACATGTTTTAGTTTGTCTGGTTTAAGTTAAACTCTTTTACTTTTTGGATATAATGTTATTGGAGATTGTTGTATGTTCCTTGAAAGCTTATTTAATCATGCATTATTGAGTTCCATTTTCCAAATCCAAATCCAGAAAGAAAATGTGCAACCCCACACATTTGCAACGTAATTCCAGATTAGGTCACAGGATGTCTTAACGTGGCGTAAAAGATACAAACTTGTTCCTTATTACATACACTATTTCACACCAACACACCAAGGTCTACACATAATCCAAACCATGAGCATTAGCTGCAGGATGCTGACACTGTTTTTTTCTTCCCTGCTAGTCACACACAGCACATGGACAAGAACAAGATGACTATGTTGACATGCCAATATTTTGAAGCACACTCATCTCTCTAATTTAGCCTTTCAGTGGGCTAACATTTACTGATTAAATTCACTAAACACAGAGTATAGAGGGAGTTCATGGGAAGTGGGGATGTTTTTTTTTATTTTAACCTAATAAGAGTCAGCAATTAATGGCATGGTGCCTATGCCAAATTGTTCATGCTAAATTCAGTGACAATCCATTCTGCATACGCACATTAACTTTACTGAATAAATGAATGCTTTGACCTGCTATAGAAGCAATGTGAGGTGATCGCCAACATACGAGGAAATATTCCTGTGAGAACCAAAAAAAGTTCATGGGATGACATCTAAAATATAAAATTGGGTATATAATTAGCTAAAAACCCAAACACAGTGACAACAGCCTCTGGTAAACCAAGTCATTCATGCTCCTTAATAGGACGACCAAATCCTGCCATTGTTGCGCTCTATAAAATCTACTTAATAATCGCTAAAATGTCCAGGCAACCAAACTGAAAAACAAGCCTTTTTTTGTTCCTACAGCAGAATACTGACGCACACACTGACCAGCTACCATCCACATTCCCCCTTAATCTCCCAAACAACATCTCCTCTCACTCCAGAAGTGATTGGAGCAACTGGTCAGCACTCCGTTCTGCACCATGCTCTTCTCAGTAGGGGTCACAATCGGCTCTCCAGCCTGCCCGGAGGTCAGAGTTCAAAGTGCATTCCCCCACCAGGGTCGCTTATGGTCCTTTGACCCTCATATTCTGAGGGTTATTCTCAGACCGATGAGTAGAAAGAGATTAATCTGTTACAACCTTCGTGTAATGGACTCATTTACTATGAGTGACTGAGCTAAATTGGTCATTATAGCTCGGGGTTAAACCTTTCCTATGACATGATTATGTATGATCCCTTATGTTTTGCCAGATTGTGGCCGAGTGCGATAACCTGAGACGGAGCAAAAGAAACAACTGCCTGCCGAGTGATTTCTTTGTCGTGGGTGTGTGTCCTGGTGGTCATTTAATAGAGGAGTCATCTGTTGCCCTTTGACCTCATAGTATGGAAGTGTGAGGAAGAGAGAGAGAGTCTGCTGTCAGGCAGACATACCTGAGTCTGACACCTCAACTCAACCACTTTCAACACCAAGAATTTTTATTAACATGTACCACATCATGTTTGACACTTTTGGCAAAGGCTTCAGTGCTAAGTGCTAACCAGGCTATTGTTATACGTATTAATGGACTCCAGAAACCAAAGGATACATCTCCAGACATGGAATGTTTAAAGCTGGCCACAAGTGGCCAGTCAAATGTAAATGGTAATGATGCACATAGCAAGCAGACTTTATTATTGCTACAGACATTTTTAAACCATGCAATCACTCCCTCGATTCTTTTTTAAACTCACCTCTCGAGGGATCGTCTTGACTTTATAAAGAGGCCAGTTTGTCAGCAAGAGAGGGCTCGTATCTGCTAACAAGATCTCAGTCAGCTTAAACAGGAACTGGAATCAAAGCCTTGAACAAGAAAAGAAAAAAAAAAGTGTCCTTCAAACCTTCGCTCCAGCTGTTGTGTGTTTATCATAACTGCCCGAATCAATGCCAAATCATACAGCGTGTGATTGGTTTAATAGGAGGCTTTCCCCACTTTGACGAGCAAGCTTCAAATTAGGAGCAAACACTCGGGCCCTGGCTGCAAAAAGCTGCATTCCTCCGGCAAAGCAGAGAAAATTTGCACCCATGTTTCCTCTCTAATTAGAAGATCAAGGCAGGAACAAAGTCGTGCAACGTGCATTAATGGGAATAAATCCAAGTTCCTGCGTTACATGTGCTATGTATGTGGTAGTTTCCACTTGAATGGCCTCCTGATGACAGTTTGCTTAATGAATGGACCCTCACATTGATTCCACCATATGTTCAGCAGAGCCAGGTCAATGAGGTTTTGTGTAGTTTCAGATCCAAGACTTTTTTTCCCCTTTTTTTTTGTGGTTTAGTCATTCTGTGTGTTTGGAAAGAACAGAGAATGCATCAAAACGGCCAGATGAACAGTCTCACAAATCATGATTTGTTAATAGCGTGGATTAACAGGTTGTAGTTTAACATAAAAAAAAAGAGGCAGAGTTAAGAAAGAAAAGCTGGAAGCTGACAACCTGCCCTAAGGGAGGATCATTACCCCCTAATGAAGCACACAGTGGGTATCTATGGATGACCTATGACCCTTAAAGTGCATGTCAAGCTCCTGAAACAGTCAAATTCTTAGAGACAAGACAGTTACTCTATTGGGGATATGCAGTTATTTATTTTAGTGTGGCTATTAATAATTAATAGTTTATTGATGATTTCTTAACAAAGCCGAAATGAGACAAGCGTTTAAGCTTTAAAATAAAGTTTATATTTATTCTCTGTGAGCTCCATTTAAAGATACAGTACAAAAAATGCATAAATACCATTAGAAATGTTTTAACTGATCTACATTAAGACAATACAATAAAGAGCTGGATCACTTGACTTTTACAGCGGACATTAGAAGCTAGAATCACACCCACACCTCTCCTGCTGACTCTTCTTCTTTAGTTAGTATGCGGCTCTGTGAGAGCGACCTGCTATTACACAGCTGTTTGTGGATCCTGTGCTCTGTGGCTTGCACCCAGTCAGTTGGTACAAACGGTGCAAAGTGCACTTAAGCATCTGGTACCATGTGCTCAGACTTGTGCAGATCCGTAAATTAGCGCGTTTAAAAGTGTGTGATGTCTTTGTCGTTGGATTGTCTTTTCCTCCCACGTTCTGTATATCCTAAAATAGTAAGTGAAGATTGTGGAATCCTATTGGGCCATTCCTACTCAGGAATAGAGGGTAAAAGAAAAAAAAGGACATCTATTCTCATGAAAAAGTCTTTTGTCTTGTATTAATCCTCCCATTCCCAAGCCTAATTCTATACTTCCCTTCCACCTCTCCCCTGTCCTTTGTTTTTCCCTCTGCACCAAAAGGTAAATTAGATGCCATTCTACATGACAGATGTCTGGGGAGTCGAGTCTCCTCTTGTACGCTAGGGTCTCTCTCTGAAGGCTCTCTTAGGTCAGATGGAGTTTCTTCTCACTCCCACCGACGAGACGGAGAATGTCTTCGGGGACCTGATCATCTTTCAGCAGCTTGGAGGACGATGCAGAGAGGAAAAACAGAAACACATGGTCATACGGAAACAAAAACCTGCTTTCTTTATTAGTAACTAATCCCTAACAACAATTAAAGTTGCTGCCTCTTTCGTTCTCGTGTAGACATTCATTTATTGATTGGTTTTGATTAAGAGAACAGCTAAACCACATTTCCATTTGTTTGTTTTTATTTCATTTATGTTCTTAAAGTTTGTTTCACTTTTTGTGAATTTGGTTTACCGTGATGCTGTTTTATGAAGCTGCGAAAGTCCCAAAATGTCCTAGTTTAAATGACTCAGGTCAAAAGTGTAAATGAAGTCCTCAATAGTTACATTTACTGACGTAGTTAAATTAGTACCAGCAAAATAAATAAATAAATAAATCTTTAACCTCTAAACAGTTTTGTTAATAAGATCAATTCAAACTTTTATAATGCTATTATTTTACTCCTGGATTTGGGTGTCTTGGGCTGGGGAAGCTAGCACAAGTGGTGCTTAAAATATGTTGTGTTCACCACATTTACAGGAAAAGTCTTTCTTTTAGCAACATTTACAACCATAAGTTATAACATTGTAATTTAGTCCTATAAAGCTTTATATATATATATATATATATATATATATATATATATATTTAAGTTTGTTCAAATGTCATAACTGTGAGCTCTGAAATTCCATTTGAAAGCTGCATAAAACTAGCTAGTGCTACCTTGTAACAGTAGCCTAAGGTTTTTAGCTACCAATCTAATGCCAACAAATTTAGCTAGCTCGTCACTTTCCAGACAGGGTCTTTTTTTTTTTTTTTTCTTTTTTTAATACCATCATTTGATAAAAAAAAAAAAAAAAAAAAATCACACAAAATTTGTACATTGAGGCCAACACATTTTATTTTCTGTGAAAAGTCACAATACTAAACAAAATGGAGCAAGCAGCAACATTTCCTGCATTAAGTTAAATGGTCATTAGCCTTTTAGCTGTTAGCCTCAATGGCTTCTAGACACCAGTGGTTGCCAGGAGGGTGGTTCTCGCAACTTACAGCTGTCATGTCATAACCACAAGCTTACAAGTTCCATTAGACCACAGAGCATTTTTAAACTTGAGACAATTTTGAACGATATATGTGTAATTGGTGTGCAATATTTAAACTATATCCATCTTCAGGTGGATGTTTATTGTTTTCTACAGAATAAGGCTTAACGTATCATATTGCCACTGCCTTTTTAAAACTGCCTTTTCATTTTTCAATAAAAATTCTTGCAGTGATTCAGTCCAAACAAATGTTAGATGATGGTGTCCTCTTCTTGTGTACTGCTGGGAGCAGGCTGCAGTTAATTCCTACTTTGGAGGCAGAGATGGGAACAATATCACATCTCATCCCTCAGGGGCCTGACAGAGGACCAGATCACCTCCCAGAGTCTCATTATTTAATATCAGAGCGCTTTACTCAGAGGCTGCAAGGAGGTCAGAGATTTATGGTCAGTGTTCAATAAGAAGCATGTCACACACACACACACACGCAAGAGAAAAGTCGAACACAAAGACACACCAGCCCAGGATTTACTGACATTAGTTTTGCTGTGAAGGGGGCAAAGATATGGAAAGATAAAGAGACAGATTGATGCAGATTCAGGCGGCGCTGACATGTAAACAGTGATGGAGAAAGAAAGTCAGAGCAAACAAGACAAGGCTGGAGAGAGAGGGAGACGGTCCAGTGTCCAGGTCAGGCCTTCAACACCGGCGAGAGAAATGAGACGGGAGATCCCAAGAAAAATAGAAATGGTTGGCCACGTGCATTTTCCATCTTTCTTTTCCTTTCTCAAACACTGAAGTAGGGGATCGCAATCGGTAACTACAAGCAGATGTGGCTGTCATTTACAATTTAAATCGCCAGTAACAAATTATCTGATATCGACGCACTGACAATGTAGTTATAATTACTCTTCATCTACTATACATCTACATCTAAAATATTACGTTATTTTCCGACCATAATGGCCGCTTTGATATGTCTGTTACTCTGCTCAGACATCATGATGGCTTGGTTAAGACAAACCAGGAACTGACAAAAAAGAAGCCTGATGAGGAAGGAAATACAAAACATTACCACCAGAATCATTATCTTAATTGTACAAAATAACTTTTCTAGTGTTACTGGAGATCCTGATAGTCAAAACAGACATCAGAAGTATCGCCTTTAGTATTTGGTTATTTCGATGCGGGGGCTCTGAACTTATTTTTTCTTCATGAAGCCCACCCTGTGTCCGGATGCATCAGTATGATCTGAAATTAAAAATTTAAACTATAGAGAGGTTATTTAATCTGTACAAATCTGTATTGTTATCATAAGAAAGATATTATCACTCTGCATAGCTGTTAAATATTTAGGGTTTTCAGGAGCTAAAAGACTTGACGCAGTTGTTCGGTCAGCCACGTTTTTGTCTGTAAATCATAGTCATAGCCATCCTGTTGAAATAGCCAAGAGGTAAACTACTTTGTAACACATTTAAATATCTAACCTGACTACTTAAGAGTCCGAGTCTGCGTCTGTGAAAGGGGCCTCGGACTCCGCTGAAAGTCAGTCCCTCCTTGCACTGTTTTCAATCATTTCACTTGGGCGCTGGAATGCTGGTGCAAAATAAGAAACCACAGCAAATGTAATGTCAACAGGTTGTCCTTTGTCTACAAGTTTATTCCGCAGACAAAAGACAAACCCCCTAACGTCAGTGGTTTTAAAGCTGTGTGCGGCAGCTATTTTTTTTTCACTGCCATACACTGTTTATCTCAAAGCGGCCACGCCTTAATTATTCATAACTTTAGGCCTTAATAGAATTAAAGGGATGAGTTATTTAGAATTCACCCCCATACAGTTGTCATGAATGGGGAAATTAGTTATAACGGATGAACAACAGCCTGTAAACATGATTATTTCTGCTGTAAAGTTTTATTCTTACATGGAGGTCTACGGTTACTCACTCGCTGCTGTTTTTGGCACGTTCACATAGGCTTCATTTTCATTTTTCATTCTTCAAGGCCAAGCTGATGGTTTCGTTTCATCATGATATCAAATCTATTAATTTGCAATAAAACGTTTCCAAAAAAATAAGATTTATATAACTTCATTTCGCCTTTAGAAATTGGTCAGCACGTCACTGATTGTTTGTGAGCATGTTAACCTTTTGCTCAAAGCAGCTCTGAGCTTAAGTGTGCAACCCTGCAACTGTCACTGATGGTGCAAAAATAACCATGTAAGTGTCTGAAATTTACAATGTACTGCTCACTACAGATTACACTATTGCATGTTTATTGGGGTGAATGACTGAACAAGGAAGTCATTTCAAACACAGCTACAATCAGTGTTGCTTTTGGCTTTGTAACGTTCCATTTAAGATACAATGAATGTTAAAATTGAAGTTCATCTTAAGCACAAATCCATCACTTTTAGTATCAGCCTGTGGAAATCCATACTGTTTAAAACCCACATCCCATCCCAGCCACTATAACATGTACCATAAAGTGTCCATCTGAGACAGTGGCACTTCACATTCCCAGAGATCAATGGACAAACCATAATCCTCCCAACCCTTTGATTCGCCTGCGATGCACAGCAAGCCCCTCCGCCTCGTTCTGAGGGGCTGACACTAACGCGCAGGTAATAGAGCTCATCATAACCAGCGCATGAACGGCTGCAGGCTTGATCAATAGGTAGCTACAGGAACAGGTAATATGATATTGACGGGGCCACGATTACAAGGATGGTGAGCAGATGTTTGCGATTTCATGTCAGTGTGTGTGTGGCTTCTCTGCGACCGGCCATGCGTGCATGTGTGTCCAGGTTAATATATCTTCTTTACAACGCAAATGTATCTTTTGACATGCCTTTGCATTCGCAACAGACACACTCCGGGCTGCAGCTTGCCGAGGTTTAATAGTCAGACACACTGGAGTAGTCATGAGGCCTAAAGGAAATCAATTCCATAGTGGCTGTGTTGTTAATATCAGGGCTGCATTGGCATTTATTCATGAATGCTTTTACACATATATCAAATGTTATTGAAAAATAAACAAGCAAGGGAAAAATCACATATTTTATACTCCATATTATTTTATCATCAAAATAATACGTACTAGCTGACAGGACTGATCAGCAGTGAGCCCCTTTTAGCGAAAATCCTTCTGGATAAAATTATTCTTACATATAGCAAAGGTAACCCAAGGCCAGAGTGGAATACCAGAAGCCCAACTCTGGTGGTCTAGAGTATAACGTCACTGACAGTGAAGGGGAAAACGACTCGGAGGCCGAAATAAATGTCCCAAAAAGAAAGAATGAGAGCGCAAATCAGGCGAGCTGATGTCTTCAAATCCAAATACAACAGACATGTGTGTAGATTCAATAAAACACCGCGGCATTACAGACAGACCGTATTTAAGCACCAGAATAAACCGAATCGCAGACCTCCGCCGGGCAAATATAAGCCGGCTGCCTTTACAGACTTAATCGCGCGTTGAAACAGTGACATACAGGTCAAATTCAGAGGATGGCATGTAACAGACTGTGCACTTGTCCTGATGGAGCCATTAGGATTCCCTCCATGCTGTAGGTCTGAACTAACCTGCACCCCCTGCACTGGCAGCTGATCTAAGGACAGACATGTCACTGCATACAGAGACTTATTACGGTTAGGCCCAGGTCTGCCCACCCATACAGAAAAAGCACCTACTTCTACTGTCATCTTCTCTGTACATCTTTCAATCAAGCTTGAAATACTTTTCACATTTGCACAAACAAACAGTCATTAAGAAAGTGAGCGCTGAGGTGAGACTATTGTACATTACAAAATTAGGAACACAGCTCGTTGGCATAATATGTCAGTTTTAATAAGTGCATGATATTTTCATTGGAGTTTTTTCCGAGGACAAAAACAAGCACAAAGATGGCACATCGTTTTTGCTGGAATATGGAATGTGAAAATCTGTCAAACTGAGCAGTTTGCTTCAGAGAGAGAACGCCTGGTAGATCATGACAATGTGTGCCAGCCAACACATGGAAAACATCACCAGAATAAAAGACATGTTCCTAGAAAAGGAGCCACTTTGGTCCAAACATGAGACGTGGTTACATATAGAGTCTCTCAACTATGCAAAAATGAAAGACACTTAACAGGATTTTTTGATGACACAGCTCAAATTTATTCCATGGTCGTTATGCGTTTCTGTTATTTTGTCTACTTCACTTTTTGAGCGGCCAAGTGGCCATACACAGACTTTAAATTCAGATGTCACAGAGTATTATATCAACTCACAAACAATAACAGCCGCTTGCATTTACTTGCATTTATCCTGTTCGCAAAAAGTCCACTTACCGGTGAGATGGGAACCACACCGAGAAAGTTGAAGAAGCCACATCATCTGTGTTTGTGTGTGTTTGAGTGGACAGTTGATTTAATAAAAACAAATGTTCTAAGAGATTTTTGAGTGCTTGTCCTTCGAACTACGAGAGACTATGTGTGTTTCTGTCTCGTTCGTGTGTGCAAGTAAATGGACTGACGGTAATTTTACTGACGGCAAAATTACAGTGTAAGTGGTTTCCCTACTTACGTATATATTAATTCAGTCAGTTGCTTTGTGCATTATATATTCAAGGATTTTATACTGTCTACAACGGATCAGTGTTTTTTAAGATCCTGCATTTCTTTGTATTGCACTATGAAGATGATATTTGCACATGTGGGAGGCGTGATTCACACCTTGCGATTAGTTTCACCCATTGGCTATTCCAGTCATCAAAATGTGGTGGCGGTGAGGTGCAAATAAACGCAGCTACATGCTAACAAAGTCAATGAAGAAGAATGCTAAGCCTGAATGTGGATGGGCACAATGTGGGATTTAAAAACATCCAGAAGCCTTGTAGTTGCAAAAAAGAAATACGGATTGATGAATGTACTCTGCATGTCCATCACCTTATACATACTGTGTTTAGGTTGGATTAAGAGGTCCAACTATTTAAATTCCACACAATCTTAAAATTGCAAAACTGTCTTTGATTCGTTGTCCAAACCAACTTGTGTTGCTTCAAGAGTCTTTCAAATTTGAATATTAAACCAATGAGCTCACTGCGTTCTGCTTGTAATTTAAGTCACTAACCGGATCAATGACTCTGGAAATTAATCACCTGCCTTCAATAGTTTCTCTTCAATTTTACATTCCTTTAGCTGTCTCTGTTTTTCTCTTGTTCTCATCACAGACTCCTTGCATTCCCAGTATTTCAGTTATTTAGCTGAGCATGACAGTTTTATCCCCGTTTTAATAAAGGCTCAGTTCAACCTTCGTCATGCTGCTGTTGACGTCTCATTACCCCTGGCACAGCCCATCTCTGTGCTGCCCACAGACTCTACATCTCTCTGTGTGTTCCCCCTCTATACCACAGCACTGAGCCCCAAGAGCTGGACTGGTTATTGCTGCGAAGCCTGGCCCTTCCCAATCCACCCCTTATCCTCAACTCCCCCGTCTCTCCTCCCAGTCTCGCTGGCCTGGACTGGCTGCTGAAGCTACGCTAATGTGCACCAGTACATGAAGGCCCTGACTAGGATGGGGCCATAATTCGTTCCATTCCTTTTTATTAAAGCCATAGCCGCACTGTTATTAGTGCATGTTGAGGAGAGCTGCTCTGTAACAGCGTGATGTCTTCCATATGTGATGTTACTTCCATCCCCAAGGAGAGAGGACTGAAGAGACAGATGAGGTGGAGTCTTTACCCTCTAATGGTAGAGTTTGGTTTGAAGAAGGCCTAAATGACATCCAATCGGATTTGGGATCAGAGCGGCACAGCTTGCTATTTCATGCGTCTGATTCTTCACAGCAATGCAGGACCTATTTCAGCCTTGTAGAAGGAATACCTTCAGTGCCTACATCTTGCATGTCTTAACTTAAATACAGTTTTACGTCCAAGTTGGTTTGCGCTCACTCAATGAATTTCCTCCAGAGGATCCTCCAGAATATTTTCTAAATCAGATTGCTCTATGTCATTTCTCCAGGCAGTTTTGACTTTAACCTTCTATGTAACTGGGGGCTGCTGGTCACTCCTTTCATGCCAAGATGCAAAGATGAAAATGTGCACATTATGTTGAAGGGATATAGTTTGTATAAAATAAAATTAAAACAATGACTGGTCTGTCGTGTGTGTATTATTTGATTTTATTTGTATTTTGTGGTTTCAAAACTAGTGTTAAAAGTATTTGCACTCCTCTGAATTTTCTACATTTATGCATAAAACAGTTTAAAATAGCAGAGTTTCATACAAGTCCAGAAAGTGGACGAAGAGAACAAAATTAAAGCAATGAAACAACAGAAACTTGTGTATTTGCTAATTCAAATGGAAAATGACCCAATATTACATATCTCTGAGGTAAAGTCCACCCCAAGAATTACAGATTCATTTCAAGACCAAATTAGAGTCCATCTGTTCAAAAGTGTTTCCAGTCATTGTAATGAGACTCAGGTGTTGTTCAGTGAACTGTTTAGCTTTTAAAAAATTCAGAGATTTGTCACAGTTTGAACTCCACAACATATGTTTATTGAAGTGTACAATGGCACGGACAAGAGTAGCTTTCTGAGGACCTCAGAAAATGAGTTGTTGTTGCTCATCAAGCTGGAAGAAAGGGATTACAAAGCCATCTTTAAAGAGTCTGGAAACCACAAATCCACATACTGATTGTGAACAAATGGAGGAAAATTGAGAGTCTGAGAGGCCACAGAGAAACCAAGGGTAACTTGTAAGCAACTAAAGGCCTCTCTGACACCAGCTAATGTTAAGGCTCACGGGTCCTCGTCCTGGAGAACACTGTGTGACAATCTGTTTATGTTTTTAATAGAGTGCCAAAACATGTAAGTGGCACTGTAGCTAACATGCTACTCATATATGTTTGAAATACAAAGATTAGCCTAGCTTAGCATGAAGATTAGACCAAAAAGGGTCACTCATCAACATATTATCCATTTTGTTCAATAGTTGAAAAATCATGATGGTAATAGCTTGCTAGCATCACAATTGGGGATTCGACAATGTATATACAGGGATATCACACTTCTAATCTAAATCTCTGCAAAATCTAATCACTTTACTTACCCAGATGTCAAACACTGGATGAAATACAGATATACAGACCTACAAACTGTAATATTTCTGGCAGAGGAATGGATTTTGACGGGATATGATACATCAGTGTGAGAAGCAGAGAAACCTAATGAATCCCCTCAACATTGTTTGCAGAGATTGTTCTTTGGCAAGCAACAGAGCACAGACGGCAAAGATCTCCTATGGGCAGAACAACTGAGATCAGGAGGATTGAGACTATCCGTGGATTTGTTACTCTGCATATTAAATCCTTCATTAAACATCATCACAACTGAGTTACTTGACAGAGAACAAAGGAATCGGAAAACCAGAGGCGCAGTGGATATAAATTGTAGATATACAGAAAATATAATGATGTAATGTTGTTTTAAAATGTTACAGTGAGATTCTCCACTGAGCATTTCTAACCATGGCACCAGTAAATTAGAGGACAGGAATTCCAGTGTTCCGCTTTTGGAAAAAAACTAAACAAATGATTCATGCTTAAATCTCTTTGGAAAGTCAAAGTCTGACAATATTGCAAGTCCAGTAATAACCCTTGATGAGTTTTATATTCCAAACAGTAAGTATTTTATTAGACTTGATGTCACTGTTATTCAAACGCTGCGTGTAAATCGTCCCATATTATGTTCCGTTATAAATAACAGACAAATCAGTTTATCTGCCTATGTTGACGCCATGCAGATGTCGCTTTACAGAGAACATCAGTCCCACATGCAGTAAAATCAGCACCTAATCAAGGCAACACTGAGATCATTTAACAATCAGCTCATAAATGGCAGAACTGTCATATGGCATGAAACTGTGTCCTGCTTTTTACCACTTTTAGGGTCCGATGCTCCAGAATATAATGATTTCATTGTTCGGCGGAACACATGCGGCAAAGAAATGAAAGCTTCTGTTTCATATATCACTCAGTGATAATTGAAGAAATGTGTTTCTCTCCTCATTTACTTCAAAGTTGTTGTTTTTTTTAGATTTTTTTGGAAAAAAAAAAAGGCAGTTGAGGTCAAACGTGGAGCCAGATATTTCTGTCAGGGAATGTCAGAGGGGAACTACTTAAACAGTGGACGCTGTGAAGACGCTGGTGATAGACTAGGGCAGCAGGGCGGGCTTTGATGTAGCTGAAATACAGCTCGGGGTCTTTCCACAGTTAAAATGATGTACTGATGAAAATCTCTCTGGGCAACATTAAATTGCCAATGGCAGTATATCAGGTGGGATTTTTGTTCTATAGTGGATAAAAAGTTTGAACTGAGTGATGCCCTTTCACCCGCAAGCACACACTCATACTCACTCACACATGGAAAATCTAAATCAGAATGAATAACGCAATGCCCCGCTGCTGTTCATAGTAAGACATGTCATACCAGAGATCTTGTATCTTCCAAATTCAGATCTGAGAGTAATGATATACAGGGAGCTGAGGGGTGTGCGTGTGTAGATGTCTATACACATGTGGAAAAGGTTTTAGCCATACATAGGAGAGACAATGATGATCTGTTTGGTGGTTGGTTGGTCAGTCAGCAACTTTGATGCGCACAGAAGTAATTTAAAAGCTTTTGGATGACTTGTAAGGAAATTTACTACAACCATTCAGGGGATTAATTTTGCAGACATTGGTGTGTGTTTGTGATTCATGCTAACTAGCAAATGTTAACTTGCATGGCAACAAAGGCAGAGAACACTGGAACATACTATGCTGAGTACGTTGGCAATAAGCCATTAGAATGAAGTAATAATTCTGTAGAAACTTACCCCCAGTGGGCCGATGATGGACTAAATTTCTGTGTAATGACTGGTGGACAAAACATGGCATTGGCATTAAGACTTGGGATTAAGACTAGAAATAGCTCAAAGCTCAGCTCAAACCTCTGCTGTCATAAGGTGTTAGACTGTCCTCCAATAAAAAAGATCCAAGGATTAACACTACAAGCATCTTATAATGACTATGCTTATAATTCTAACTGCCACAGCAGGCGCAAACAATCAAGTGAGGTGGTATAGTTATAAAGCCATAGTCAAAGAATCAGGTTTGGGTGGATGGATGTATCAACAGAACATTTGCATTTAACAGGTGAAACTACTGCGTCAACATGCTTGTCAAAATTATTTTTTTGTCGTCTTTCTTTAAACTTAAACCCATTTTAGAACTGTTACTACTGACCCAATCCAACTTGTTTTTTGAGACATGACCTAAGTCAAATGAGTTGTAAACACACAGCAGGGACACATTCAGGTGGAAGGACTTGTGGAAAAGTTCAGTCTCACAGAACTACTACAATGAGTGTAGAGAAGAGTGTAGATGATGGGACCAGACATGGTTGCCGAAAGATTTGTCAAGATGCCACGGACTGAATTTGTGTATTAGCACAATGCAAAATCTGGATTAAGGCCAGACAAGCGGCATGATAGAAAGCATGCCCGATCTGGGTGTGTAGGTGGCTGTACCTGTTTTGTGTAAATGCTGACATGAAAGTATTTACTGCAGGATTCTCTTTTAGATTGAGTATGTTTTTAATCTAAAATGTCTTTACCCACATTTAGTTTTCATTTAAAGTCTTGTTT
Source organism: Planiliza haematocheilus (assembly GCA_005024645.1). NCBI lineage: Eukaryota > Metazoa > Chordata > Actinopteri > Mugiliformes > Mugilidae > Planiliza > Planiliza haematocheilus. Next base: position 7,980,935 of record SRSE01000365.1, on the reverse strand, counting down.
TGGAATGATTTCTGTCAAACTTGTGTTTTTCATCTGCCAAACAAGAAAACTCTAAATCAGCTAACAGTACATCAAAAAGACAGTTGTAGCACGACCATGGCATATGCCACAATGTTCCTCCCATTACCTAAGCTTGGTGGCATAATGATGGGAGCTGACATCATGCGTGCATGCCACTGATGCCGCTTTTCAACAGCATGTTATTAACATCATTTAAGGTTTCCTCCACAGTCACATACCCCCATCTTACTGGACATGTGGATGAGGAGACAGGGTACATTGTTCTACCAGAGCCCAGCTGGTTTCAATGGCTTTGAGCAGTCCCAGTGCTGCAGCAGCCACAGTATAGTCAGTCACACAGGTGGCAGGGAAATTACAGTGTACACATACTTGTAGTTTGGACGTCTTCCACTGGTGGAAGCCAATAAAGTCTGCATAGTCTCCTGCCAATGACTGCAAAAGCTATAGTTGGATGTAGACGTCTGGGTTATGCCAAGATATTGCTCACTGTGCACAGAACAATATGTTTTAATGGTCTGATTCAATAAAATAATGAGTATTGGTTCCATTAGATCCTCACAGAATATCTCATTCAGGAGCCGGTCCACTGAAACTAACTTCATTTTTAACAATAAGCCCAGTGTCTTTGCGTATGTGTGCTCCTACATATGTGTGCATGCTTGCATGTGGACTGAAACCAACTAAATACTACAACTTGTCTACCCACTTCCTGCACAGCAAATCACAGCACCATAAAACCCTGTGCAGGATTTCTTTTTGGGAACATCACATTTTCTGGATGTAGCGTAAACACCAGCTGTTAGGCTTCCTCATCACAGATGGTCATTTAGAAATAAAAACACATGGACAACTACAAAGGAAATATGGAGCTGTCACATCCTTTCGGTCCCTGCAGCTCCAAAAGAACTTTTGGTTGTCTTTTTTTTAGTCATGTCTCTGAGCGGTCAACGCTGTCCTTCCTTCCCCCTCTGTGCTCATGTTTTACCAGTTTAACTATAAATCTCCTGTCTGGTGCCATCGTGGAGGTCCACTGGACTGCTGCTAAATTAGAACAGCGGTGGAAGTAATATTCATTTCTTTTACTTTAAAGTAGCTAAAGTATATCATTATAGTGACTTCTGATGTGTTTAAAATGTGAGCTGTATTTCAAGGTTGTAGGTGGTTGAGGTGGCTTTTTTTTTATTAACACTGAGAAGTTGAAATGTTCTGCACAATGATTCATATTTGATATGCTCAGATACTGCAAAGTACGATGAACAGGTTTCTGAGCCAATGGCAAAGTGCTATAGGAAAACTTACTTTTAACAGGCTTTAGAAAATCAGGAAAAAATACAAAATTAAAGTAAATGTAATTAGTTTTAAATGGAAATATGAATGGATAAAGAGAAATGCTTCAGTATATTTTAATTCTGCTTTAGCTACAGTGCGTTTGCCCTAGTTTTTCACAAAGCACTAACATTTTAAAGGACTCCCGTGTAAGGTTTTGTGCCATCTAATGGTGATGTTGCAGATTGCCACCAGCTGTTTTTTTGTTGTTGTTGTTTGTTTGTTTTTTGGTTTGTGCATCCTGGGTTAGTGTAGACACATGGTGCTGGATTATGGCCAGTAGATATGAATGGGTGATTCTAGGATAACAATGGCACCATGATTCATAGTTACAAGTGATTATAAAGTGCGAAGTGAAAAATAACATGTTTCTCAGTTGAGAAAATTGATGAAAAGCAAAACATTTTGGAAAATGTAAAGCACGTGAGGTTAGAAAATGCCAGAAGCCACAATGAATGTAGTGTCTGAATGCCCAGTGACTTCAAATTAAGCTTGTCTTTTCATTTTGTTGTACAATGCATGTGGAGCAGAAATACAGTTTTCTTTAGAAGTAACATAATTGTTCACAACAAGACATCTGTCTGAGAAGAGACCTATAAATCAGAAATCAGTTCGTGATTGTACACTGTTACGGCCACATGGAGCACGACTGTTTCAGTTATTTTCTTTATTTCTTTCCGCTTTCAACAGTTCCTTGCTCCACCTGCCTTTATGACAACAGCCTGTATACACACACAGGCACACTTGCACGCACGCACTGAGATGATGGATTAATAGTCGAGGAGTGGTCAGACGACTACGGGCCCTCCAGGGAGCCGACCTGAGGCAAAGAGGCCACCGAATCACAGCACATTCCTGCAGCGACCGTGTTTGCAACCCTGTGGTTATGACACCGTGCAGACATAATGCTTCCTCCCTGGCTCGCTCCACATGAGGTCATGCTCTTGGAGCTGACAGGCATACCTTATCTGATACAGACATAGAAATAATTATTCAAATCACCTCAAATGAGCCAGCCGAATATTGGATCAAAGTGTGATTGATGACAGCTTAACAGGAGCTGTAAATTCATTATGAATAAATCATCGAACCGAAAGTAAGATTCGCCTGATTTATCTGATGATACTTTACAGTGGCGTTGTGATTAATGGACTCACAAACTGTAGTCAGAAAAAGCTAATGAAATTAGAATTTGAAATTTAGTTTCATTTGAATGGTCAGCCACTGGTGCAAATAGCAAATCAATTCCTCTGCGTAGGTAAATGTTCAATGAATGTAATCACTCCAGTTTCACATTATACAAAGCACATCAATAAGTGGATGGAACATCAGACAGTAAGCTAAGAAATAATCTCACCATGTTGACTTTCCAATACAGTGTGTATAAAACACATTTATGACCTCTACTGCACGTATTTTATTTTATGTCTTTATCAAAGGCTAAGAATGCATTGACTGTAGAATCACATCAACTTATGTAATACATGAAAATCAGCATTAGTCAAAGGGATGAGGTATCTGATCCGAAGGCCTGACTGTGAGGATTAGTCATAATGGTAGAGGAACGAGGCAGTGTAAAGCTGAATGAGGGTTTACTGTTACATTGTCTGATTCCTGCTTAGGTGCGTGTAGACAGTATCACATGTCAAATACAGCTTTGTGCTATCAAAACAAACCGGGAAACTGTCAAATGAATCTCAGCATAGCTGACTAAGAACAAATCCCATGCTGTGAATCATGGCTGGGATGGATATCAAAGTCTAGGGTGCAGGGATATGTTTCACAGTACAAAGAGGTGGCTTATACACTGTACAAATATAATATGTCAGCGTGTATGAGTGGCAGCTTCAAGTCAGCAGCTTCATCAGGTACAGTGGCTGTACTACCAAACTGTATGGAGGTGTACCATACCCTATGTGAGTTGAAATTGTAGTTTTTATCCATGAAAACGTCCTTGAAAAATTCCATGAAAACTAAAACTTGATTGATCACACTTTTGTAAATTAAGGAAATTATAATATATTAAATAATAAAAATAAAACATACTTTTCATGCATAAAAAAATAACCTTTCTCCAGTTAATGAACTAAAAAGTGTGTGTATTCAAGTGCTTCTTGTAAATTTCTGTCTCCACGGTTGAACACCAGCTTGTTGTGCCACAAGAATAATAGAGGGATGGGCAATTTCACATAAGTTATATCTGGTGGAAGATTTTTTTTTAATAATTAATAATTTAATAATTATTTTTATTTGCTATTTGTTATTTGAGATTTGTTTAATGCTTCCTTTTATTTATCTTGTCATAGTTGGGACAATGCGTGAGCGGTCAGGTTTGAAATTTCCGACAGCTTAAAGGCACCATCTGAAAAGCTGTCAACTGTAACTCTTAGCAACGACGAAGACGAGAGACCTAGCTAGGTAAAAATATATAGATATGATTAAAAACACTTAAAATTAATTCAAGTAGTTGTATGTCTCAGGTATAACTGAAATTAGACTGTTTTATTCAAACTTGTCTTTAAAATGTAGAATGAAGTTCCCCAACTCGTTAGCAACTTAGTTAGTTTTAGCTAATAAAGTTGCCTGTTAGCTAATGTTTGGTAATGGCTAATGCCGGGAACCGGAAATACTTAGATGAGTTTTATTGCGGTAGAAATCATGTTATTGTTGTGTGTGGTTTACCTCATTTTACAGAGTCTGTTGATGTGATACAAACTGGACTGGACTGGCATAAACCGAAAAAATAAACAAATAAATGAAAATGTCTGCTCAGTCCTTCATTGCCATCTCTGAACTACATCCTAACTTCTCTCATCCAGTAAGTTCAGATCATTTCCAGCCAGTTACTGTTTCATTTAATGTTAATTCCTTCATGCTTTAGACCTCAGAACAAAATCTTCCTCTAATATCCTGGGATATTTTCTTCATTTATAGTTGGGCACGGATGGAACATGGTCTATTATCAGGCCTGAGATAGTCCTGTAAACTGTGACGAATTTAAAATCTCCATGTACCGTTACAGTATTCATTGTCCTTGTGATGTTTTTTCAGAAAGTGGCCGGGATTATCATTGGAAAAACTGATGTCAGAAGCTTCCCTGACAGAAAAAGTTAGTACTAATATCTTTCTGTTGGTGTCCTTAAACTACTTAGCGCTAAATTCATCTGTCCTCATTGTGCCTCAGTATATTGTACAGCAGCGCCCTCTGTTGGTGATCATTTTAGACCTTTCCTTCTTTTCCTCAGTTCACCTTTGAACTGCATCACTAAATAAACCTCAATATCTGAATTTCAGACAGTGGTGTGGACAGATTCACGTTTGGCTTCACCATTAAGGACTCACCTGACTTCTTTATTAACGTGACCGCCTGGGGAAACGATGGATATATCAACGGGCTCGCCAACAGCTTCAGCACTGGAGACTGTGGTGAGGAAGTCTCTTTCAGAGTTCCCACAAGTCCCAAACATTAATCACAGTATCTAGATATGAGGAGAAATAGATTTAATAGCACTTTATTTACTCTGAAAGCAGCTTGAATCTATCAATGTAGTGTAGTCATGGGACGATTAACTTCCCAGTATCTTTAAATCTAAAATTAACCCATGGAAATGTTATATATGTTCTTGGAAGCACTGTACAAGTATAAGAATAGTTTCTGATTATTTTTCCAGTCACAATTGAAAATCCTTTGGTTACCAACAAAGACTTGGAGAAAGGAGACAAATTCTGCCCTACAACACCAAGGTAATTAACACGTGCTTTTAGATGGCTGGAGGAAGTGGATGCAAACCATATGTAATTCTGTGTAATATATGATGTAACAGTGTGTAATATATAATGATGGTGTCAAAGGACTCCCTTGTTTAAAAGTCCTTTACCTGCTATCTCAGCAACTACAGGCTCCTGGTGACGGAGGCTCATTCCCAGGTGTTATTGTGCGCTGACATGGACACTGCTGACAGGCTGCTGCCGCTGCTTCACCTGCCTGTCAAGGACTCCAGAGACTTCTACTCCCTGGGAGACATAGTGGCCAACGGGCAAAAGCTGGATGGATCCGTGATTAATATACTGGCTGCAGTGAAATTGGTAGGAATCATTAAGGCTGCAGTCTTTCTCTAAGAAAAGTTCATCTTAGAATATGGCTTTTAAGCATTTTCCACATGACATTGAATTTGTGTTGTGCCTGCATATATCTAAAGCCTACCTCATCTGCTTTTGCTGACTGAGCAGAATGGGTTTGATGAGAACTAATCTGACAGAAACACTGTTGCGTGCAGTGAATAGAGTCTTGAAGAAATAGTTCAACAAATTGGAAAATACAGTTATTTCTTATCCTGGCAAGACACTGAGGAAAATAACAGCATCGCTTAGATGTCTGTATGGTTTGCTAGATATCAAGATCCGAGTCTGTCCAAAAAAAAATAAAAAAATCTGCAACCCTAAAACTTGCTAACATTTTTAGTCATTAGAAAAAGAGCATCCATGGATGTACCATGACCTGGATGACTAAGAACCATCACAGACACGGTAGAAAATGTGTAAAAAGGAAGTTTGTCCTACTGTTTTCCAGCCAGGATGACGTTTAATTAATTATTGAGATTCAGCAGTTCTGGATTTTGTCACCTAACCAAACGCTGGCAGTGCATCCATACAGTAAGACAGGACGAGATGAGATGTACATTTGTTGCCGTACTGAGACTGAGGGAGAATGTGTAATTGCAGCACATGGAGTTAATATTAAGAAAGAAATATCCACAGATGAATCAAAATGTCGTCAAGTTACAGTAAAAGAGACAGAATATATATAATAGTGCAATAACAGAAACACTGAAAAATGGAAATCTGTTGTGTGTGCAGCACATGTGCCAGAAAATGGTCGTATTTATCATGTAATCGAACTCCCAGAAAGAAAGACATTAAACACATTTCCCAAAGGTCCCTATATTAGAATATAATGGTGCCTGCATATCTATCAAGAGGGAATCTGGAAGTATTCAAACTCTTGTTACTTTGTTCAGATATTCTCCTCCATCTAATCTGAGTGTATTGTTTTCCGATGTATATAATTATGTGATTCCCCGTTTTGCCAAATGTTTTTGTGGTAATTTCTATAGTGAAATTCATTAGCAAGAAATATAATATGTTTATTCACTTATAGTATATTTATATGATCAACTGAGCAATATAAAATGAAATGCTTCTAATCCGACTGAAATGATCTTTGTGGTGTAACAGCCATGATTTGAAACCCAATAAGAGTTGGTTAATGAATCAGTCATGGTTCAGACTGGTTATTAAATTTGTAGGATATCATCATTTTTAAGAGGTGTTTTTCCAAACATGAATAAAATTGATAAACTCATTTTGAAACCGCAGTATATTTTCCAAATCTTCTCTCGCACACAGACAGTATGATGTTATTTTCCCCGCAGTTAGCTCGGCTATGGTGGAAAATCGGTTGTTAATGTTTCCAGAGCTGAAAAACAACATTAACAAGAAGGGAAGGGCTGTTAAAGAAGCGGTCTAATGTCACATTATGAAAGTGGAAAAAGTCCTGGAACCTGTCAGTGACGCAGTGAAGAGAAGGCCGATAAGCATGAAGTTGGACATTTTGGACAATGACTCTGGATACAGAGCAAATATTTCATGTGTTGAGACAACTTTGAAAACCAAATATACCAGAGCTTTCTAAATTTACCCAATTCATGTCTTATAAATTTCTAAATAGACTCCAGTGCGTCTGTTTAGACTGTGTGGTTTCATGGTGAACGCTAGCTGTTGGCTTGGAACATACCGGCTCTCCATAAAGGCCATAAAGACTCGCTCTGGAGTTCACGGAGAGGCCAGACCCACCCTGCCCTTAATGTGTCTGTGTTTCGTGACATGAAGCGATGATGCTGTGATAGGAACTTCACATGATTCTGTTTACATTTTTAGATCGGAGAGACGAAGCATTTCACCACTTCAGACGGACGCAAAGGGCAGAGGCTGGAAGTGAAGCTCTTTGATGACTTTATCTCCTCCTTCCCCCTCGTCTGGTGGGTCACGGTCCTTTATTAATTTGGAAAAGGAATAAAGATTTATTACATTTGTTGCTTTTTGCGCCATTTTCCATCTTATTGCCTCTTGGATTGTGTGTCTTTAAGTTACCGCAAATTTACTTTGGTGACACGAAGCTTTAAATTAACCCGCTGTAGTGCATGTGTGTTTGATTTTCACTGCGCTCTCCCGTGAGTGACTCCCTGACCTCCGTTTCACTCACAGCTGGGACAGAGAGGCCATTCAGCTCATGCAAGCTTTGATACCGAGGGAGACTGGTAGGTTAACAGCTGCTGCTCATTCTCAGTCACAAAATGAATCTTTAATTAACTGTTATTCCTGCCTGTCAAGTCCTATTAACAAACTGTACCAAAGAGGAACGTGGCCGAGGATATCTGAGAAGCGACTGCATGTTTATGTGTAAGATAACTTGATGTTATTCTCCATTCAAAGTGCTCTTCATAGCCGACGCAAAGATCAGCTTTGACAGCTTTCGCAGTGGCATGGTAGCGACCGTTAACTCAAAAAGCATTATCACTGTCAACCCTGGTAAGATATCACAGCAGCATTTGCAAAAATAACTGAGAGTCCGATAGATGTCCGTTGTGCAGCTAATCAAAAACAAGACTCAAATGCTCTTTTAGGATCGAGCCATGGTGCATAGTGCAAGATAAACATATCACTGTCCTGCTTTGCAAGTACAATATTTCCAGTGTGGGATACTTTTCAACGTCAGTCTTGGTTTGTTCTCAGATACCAGGGAGGCCAGCGCGCTGTTCAGGTACGCCAAAGAACTGTCTGAGTCTGGAGCTCTGGATCAAGATGAGATGGCAGAGGATATGTCTGGTAGGTTGTGGTGAAGTTCATTTTTATCACAACCAAATACTGTTTTAACTTAAAAGTATTTTAAATTTGAGGCATTATTAGTGTGATATTCTCTTTAAATTCCTTCTTGGATCACGCAGCAAAGGACTAAAATACATTTCACCACTCAGCCAAGTTGCTTCTTAAGTTCTGCATGACTGGTAGGGAGTTTTTATTAGGAACATCTATGTGCGGTGCCTACAACTCACCTGTAATTAGAGGACTCGTTCAGATTAATATGGGTGGTGTCCTGTTAGCTCACAATTAGTGGCCAGACCCTCTAGACTCAAGCTAGAGGCGAAACTCGGTAGCAAGTGTCTCATAAATTCTGTTTCCATCCACCTCCCTGTTCTGAGACATCATTCACCCACAGACGTTCTGAAATAAAAACTTGAACCAGTCATTTAGAAATGAAGAGGCAAAACAGTTTCAAGAAGACTCAAAAAGTCCAGTTTCCTTTTCAGACATCATTTTGTAATTTTTTCTCTGGATATCTCAGACTAGATCCTACTATAAACTATACTATACTATACTATACTATACTATACTATACTATACTATACTATACTATACTATACTATACTATACTATACTTAACTATACTATACTATACTATACTATACTATACTAAACTAAACTAAACTAAACTATACTGTACTGTACTGTACTGTACTGTACTGTACTATACTATACTATACTATACTATACTATACTATACTATACTATACTATACTAAACTATACTATACTATACTATACTAAACTATACTATACTATACTATACTAAACTAAACTGTACTGTACTGTACTGTACTGTACTATACTATACTACTATACTATACTATACTATACTACCCAAAGCTACCTGTTGGCATTACAGTTCTTTAAATTTACAATATCCTGTTGTTTTCAAGAGATTAACGTTTCCTAAACTTTGTGTTTGAGAGACATCCATAAATCTAAACATCTTCAGTAGAAGTTGTTGGTACTAGTTTGTTTTGGGATCGAGAACCATTTTGACACATTTTTGCATAGTTGAATCCTGTCACTTAATTTCTCTAGGTGTAACATATCTTAGATAGAGATAACAAACATTGCAGATTGCATGGGAGTTTGTTGCTGTTGTTGTCTCTGCAGTGGATTCCATCACTGACGTCTTCACAGTGAGCCAGCTAAAACAGAAGGCCTATGAGTGTCCCGAGGCTTTCTTTGGCATCACATACAGCTTCATCTCAAAGCTTGACCTGGACTCATCTGTTTCAAAGGTCATCAGGACACGCTGGTAAGTTCATGGAATTATACAGAGAGTGAATGGATTGTGGTAGTGTTAGTCTGTATGTCCTGTAATAAAGTCTGTCATTTCTCTCGTGTCTCAGCTCCAGGTGTAAGTTCCTGTTGACTGAAGACATGCTGAGCTGCACCAACCAGCTGTGTTCAGGGAGGGATCAGCCTTTTTCAGCCACTGTAGGCTTTGACCTTCTGGTGGACTTCACCGACCACACGGGAACCCTGCAAGCCTGCAGCCTCAGAAGCCCAGTGGCTGAAAAAGCACTTGGCTGCACGGTGAGTACCACTGCACGGAGGCATGATTATTCTACCTCAGTTCTAAATGTATTGTACCTGCTGTATGGAGATGTTACGTTTACATATAGATTTACAGTCATCGGTTAGATTAACGTCTAATTCATGTAAGGGATTGTGTCTGCACATCAGACAGAGGAGTTTACCAGTTTGACAGATGACGAGCGGACTGCAATGAAGTGGAAACTTCTCCTGGAGAGATGCAAGATTTGTGTGAAGGTACTGTAGCTTTTGATTTTGTTCTGTTTGGGCTAGTTATAAAAACAAACCACACGCTTAAAATATCCTGTGTTATGCTGTAGATCCTCCCTTCTACAAAGACCAAAACTGGTGTGAGAGGGGTGATCCTAGCTTGCTCAGTGGCAGATCCAGGAGAGGTGAAACAGCACATGGCTGCCCTGCTGCGCCGACAGTGATCAGTACGCAGACTGAGACGGAGCAGATGTGTTGCAGTTGTCTGTTTAACCTGTTGTTTATTACAAAGTGTTCTGACTGAGACGTTTAAAAGGACATTAGACACTCATTGTAGGCTTTAGTGTTGCATCGATTAATTCTCTGCATTATTTATACTATTTATGTGTTATTTATATTTAATGTATAGGTTTATTTAACTTATTTATCTAAATGTATTTATTAAATACATTTCAAATAAATGTATTCAATCAAAAAACATTTTGTCAACGAGTTATGCTTGAAATATTCATTCTTTTTCTGTAACCACTTGTCCTCTGGAGGGTCCCAGGGGGGCTGGAGCCTATCCCTGGACAGGTCGCCAGTCTATTGCAGGGCTAACACATAGGAGACAGACAACCATTCACACTCAAATGCACATCTACAGCCAATTTCAGAATCACCAGTTAACGAGCATGTCTTTGGACAGTGGGAGGACACATAAAAACTCCCCACATGAAAAGCCCCAGTCAGCCGATGAATTCAATCCCAGAACCTTCTGGCTATAAGGCATCAGTGCTAACCAGCACACCACTGTGCCGCCCTAAGTCAAATATATCTGCTTTTATTGTTTTTACATTAGGTTTTTATGTCATTTTGTTGAATTATTATGGATAAATTAAGATTTTGGCAGATATATTTTCCTATACTTCCATAGTTTAATGAATCATCTCCTCTCCCAGTCTCACAATAAATTTAAAGCAACTAGTATGGTAATATGAAACAGGCCAGTAGATGGCGCTATTGCGCCAATTACCGAAACGGAACCTCTGACAAAGTTATAAGTTGCTAACGGACACATTACGGAGACGTACTGATTTGGCGTGAACTCCCAACAACGGAAGGAAAGGTAAACATACACATTTCCTCTATTATCGTGATTAGTTAGAAACACTATAGTTGTGTCACTGTTACTATGTCTGTTTTTTTTAAGTACAGACATTAATTGTCTGAATTGCACAGCCCTTAAGCTTAGCTAGCTTGTTGTGCTAACGTTAGCCTGGAGGTTAAAGTTAAATCGTACATTGTTGACATTAAACCAAGTTCCTGTTTGGCATTTAACGGTGCCACTCTCAAGCAGATTATATTCCCTGGTATATAGATTATATTCCCTGGTATATTTCTCTGCAGTGTCTGCCTAGCTGACAGCCAGCAGTCCAGCATGAATGTGAACCAGGGGACGGTGGGCAGCGACCCGGTCATTCTGGCCACGGCTGGATACGACCACACTGTCCGTTTCTGGCAGGCCCACAGCGGGATCTGCACCAGGACGGTCCAGCACCAGGACTCTGTATCCTTACTGACTTAGAATTATTGTTCTGTGACAACTGGAACCTGACACGCAGTCTATAGTATGATATTCATATGGTAACAACCCCCCAAGGTCTCAACAAAATCAATCTCTTTTCTGCTATAGAGAGATTTGTTCATACTCACAAGTAACACCTGATCTTTAAATATTAGAGAAACGACAATAACCTACCTTAACATGTACCTCCAGCAAGTAAACTCGCTTGAGGTCACCCCTGATAGGAGTATGATTGCAGCTGCAGGTTGGTTAAAAATGTCCACATTGTTCTTCTTCTCATCCATTACATTATTGCTGCTATATTTCACAATTAACTCTTTTTTTAAAGGTTATCAACATATCCGCATGTACGACCTGAACTCCAACAACCCGAACCCCGTGATCAACTACGACGGAGTCAGCAAGAACATCACATCGGTGGGCTTTCACGAAGATGGACGCTGGATGTACACAGGGGGAGAAGACTGCATGGCTCGCATATGGGACCTGAGGTAATGCAAGGCAAGCTGCGTGTCTTTCAGCGTGTTTACCTGGTGATCAACAAGCTAAAGTGGTATCCCTGCTCCTTTTACAGGTCAAGAAATCTGCAGTGCCAGAGGATCTTCCAAGTGAACGCTCCAATAAACTGCGTGTGCCTACATCCCAACCAGGTCAGACATCCAATGTGCACTGATCCATATCTCCAACTCCACTCCATCTACTGATCCTGAAACATCAGTGTACTTCCATTGTTTTTTGTTTTTCAGGCAGAGCTGATTGTTGGAGACCAGAGTGGAGTGATTCATATCTGGGATCTGAAGACTGACCACAATGAGCAGCTGATTCCTGAGCCAGAGGTCTCAGTCAACTCCGTTCACATCGACCCAGACGCAAGCTACATGGCAGCAGTCAACAGCTCGGTTAGTGCTCGGCCAGACAGCTTGTAAAGAGTCAGAGAACATGTGTAGAGCAGGTTAATGAGGAAAACATGGAGGTGTTGCATTATTGACAAAGGCTCGTTGATTGCTCTCATTTACAGGGAAACTGTTACGTGTGGAACCTCGCTGGAGGCATGGGAGATGAAGTGACTCAACTCATTCCAAAGACCAAGATCCCTGCACACAAACGCTACTCCCTCCGCTGCAAGTTCAGCCCCGATTCCACGTGAGTGCCGTCTACCTATCCATCTACAGAGATGCTGCTGTGCACGGGGAAAACCGCTATGCATTTCAGGATGTATTAACTTGATGAAAATGTAATCTTCTTGCTCTGATGCCTCCAGACTGTTGGCCACCTGCTCCGCAGACCAGACCTGCAAGATCTGGAGGACGTCCAATTTCTCGCTGATGACGGAGCTGAGCATAAAGAGCAACAATCCCGGAGAGACGTCCAGAGGCTGGATGTGGGACTGCGCTTTCTCTGGAGACTCCCAGTATATTGTTACAGGTCTGTACATTTTCCTTGGATATCGCTGCAGTAGAACATCAATACATTTACACTGTTGTCATTCAGTAGCGTTGTGCACAGTAAGTGCTATGAAGAATTAGGTTTAGAAAGGTTTCGTAACCTTGCACACGTTGAATTGTGAAACTGTCGCGGCTTTAGTGAGACTGCAGATTATCAGCAAAAGGGTTGCAGCTTTGATGTGTATGTTGATATCTATGTTGTTTCCTGTTGTAAAAGTCCTAACACATATTGCCACACTTTGAAAGTTTAGACACTGCTGCATATTTAAGCAGAGATGCGAGACAGACATAATTTATGCAGGAATCTAGAAATAAATTTGAGTTAAATATTGTTTTACGATATGGGTTGTTTTTTTTCTGTGTTCTCAGCGTCTTCAGACAACCTGGCTCGCCTGTGGTGCGTGGAGACCGGCGAGATCAAGAGGGAGTACAGCGGCCACCAGAAGGCCGTGGTGTGTCTGGCCTTCAACGACAGCGTGCTCAGCTGAGGAGGAGGAGGAAGTGGACATAAAAGATGACGCAACAGGTGGCGGCGGGCGGCTGTTGCAGATGTGAAACAGGACAGAAAAATCAGCAGACTCTTTGGTCTTTGGAGGGTGTGACTCAGTTCCCTGAAGGTTCGCATTTGTGCCGGCGTCAGTGGAAATTATTTAATAATGTTCGTCTGGAGAAACCGGAGGCCTGCGTTAGAACATCACAGTCTCCAGGAGGTGTGCAGCAAAGCAACGAAATATAAATTAAACTTACTTTTCAGTGTACGTTAAGTCGCTACATTTCCCGTGGCTGCAGATTCACACAGTAACAGGTGCAGCCGAATCAACCAAGGCCAGACACCACCTTTCTGCACCAACTTTCAGTGTTGCTGCAAAAAGAAATCTCCCCATAACGAGGCAAACGTAATTCTTTCTTAAATAGATATAAATCTGTTTTACCAAGTACAAGATGTATTGCATCAAAAGGACCACGTTATTTTGTTATCACAGTGCTTGCATGTGCCATAGGATTGATTCATCTCTCTTTTCTACTGTATGTGCATTGTATACTCTTTATTTCAAGTTGAGTTCTAAGTTGTGCTATTCTGTACAATCACATGTGGTTTAGGGAGTGTTGGAAATAAGTGACCAGTCTTTTACTGCCACCTTTTTTCAAGTTAATGAAGAAGAATTGTGCAAAAAAAAAATCCCCCCTGGTATCCACTGTGTATTTATTGGACAGATCAAATGCATCACAGCAGGAAGTGTTACACATAATTACGCTGCAGCAGTAGGAAAAAAACGGAATCTCTGAAGTGTGCCGCCACAGAGGGTATTACACTGTACATGAAGAGAGTGACGATGGGGATTTGGCGATAACGGCGACAGCCTGTCTCCGTCTCTTCTCTCTCGGAAGGCTGGAAACTGACTGGGAGCGCTGGCCGCTTCACTGGTTTACATGCGACTGTTCGGCACAAAGGGAACAGTCAAAGCTGGCTTTTGTTTTTTATGTTTTTTATTTTTTTTTTTATTTTTTATTTTTTTTCAAAATGGGAGCCAAAAAAAAAGGCAACTTTGTCCTCCCTGATCTTTAGCTGGGAGGAGGATACAGAGAATACAGAGTCACTCAGGCAGGTAGTAGAAACACACAGACACGCAGATGTTGCTGGGAAAGCAGATGTCGATGCAGAAGTAGACCAGCCTCTGTTTGCCTGGGCCTGGGAACGAAGACAGAGAATACAGTGACTCATAAACATAAGATAAATCATGAAAAAATGCATTAAGCTCTTGATAAGATAGTGAGAAGTGGAAACTTTTTATAATGGAGATGGCAGAATTGAAGTTTAACTCCCTAAATGACTCTAAATTTCAAGAAAGAATATAGGTGGAAGTCATTTGTGATAGTTTGGGGACATCAATAATGAATTATTCATAAATATTTCTTAAGAATCTACAGTTTTTACAAACAAAACACCATTTATGGCTTAAAAATCGGCCTTTTTATTCTGAATGGTTTAAATTGGTCTCCAGAATCACACGTACACTTAATGTCATTTCATCTCGTAATGTACTGCAGTGGAAAGGTCACAGTGTCACAGATTAGAGTTAAGTTTCAACTTGACACGGTGCTTCGTTATAGAGCAGCTACGGGACTCATTTAAAAATGTCTCTCCGTACAAACCTTGGTTACACAGATACATGAATTATGGCCAATGCTTTTGATACCTTTAGCCTTAAAAAATCTCTTGATTAATCATTTTATTGAAGAGCAGAACATAAGCTGGCAGTTAACTCTATGCCAGTCATTACTCAGTGCAGACTATTTTTAGCTCACATGTGAGGATTTCCTGTGGCTATTTATTATCTATGATGTTTAGCTGTGTATTTTGGGGGGTATGTTAGGCTGCTGGCCAAACTGAAATAGTTTGAACAAGTAATGACGGGCTATGGGAAATTATAAAGGATACTTTTACAAAGTTTTCTGGTATGTAATGGACAAAACAATAAGATAAAGGAAATAAGGAAAACAGATTTTAACTTAAACATCAATTTCTGAAACAAAGAACCAAGGAACCCTTCACTCAAATTCCAAACCCGCAGTCAGGCAGCAACTGGTAATCTAATGATTAAGTCATTAGATCGAGACCTGATCCATATGTTTTATGTTGTAGTCAAAATCTGAGAGAAGTCCACAAAAAGTCCAAAATTAATTGGATGCAAGTCAATAGTGTTTTTGGGGGGGACTACTTTCAGCTGCGGATTAATACAAATTTGGTGTTCTAGTAAATATTGCTGGCAGTAGTGATTGATTTGAACTGTAGCACTTAAATTTGACAAACATTATTAAGACCCGGATTTTGTCCTAACTCTCATTTTCTTTCATGTGATATTTTACACCTGAGCAGTTATCCTCTCACCCTCGGCCCTCCTGGTCCAGTGGAAGGATCTGTCCCGACACAGAGCCCGGAGCGGCTCCTCCAGCGACGACGAGTTCACCTGACTGGCCGCCAGCACTCCCAGGAACTCGGTCTGCCTCAGGGTCCCGTTCCCAGACAGGTGAATCTGGCTCTGCTCAGGACAGTATCACAGTTGTGTATCTCTGACATTGACAAAAACAGCGATTTCACCTTGCATGACATGAGTCAATTTGTTTGTGTTAGGCTACTTAGTGTCTTTGACTTGTTAGTTGGGTTAAAACACCAAAGTCATCAGAAGACCGGGAACTACTGAAGTCTGAGTGTGGTGGATGAAGTCTTTACCCAGATAGCTGGGTCTTTCTCTGCTGGAGACAGTATCCCAGCAAAGCAAGAGTTTTATCTTGAAAAGAATAGAAACTCCAGAGCTTGTGTCTCTTAACAAGCGTGAGGAATCATGGAAGACATGAAGAGGAAAACCATGACGGGAACTAAAGCTGCCATTAGCTTGATATCTTCATGATGAGGTCACATTTGCGCTTTTATTGGTCACAAAGGCCGCGTGTAATTGGCCCACTTACACCTCTGATTGGCTCCGATAGTGAACCACTTAACGTGCCGTTGTGTTCAGGCGGATCACGTAGCGACCGGTTTTCCTCAGCTGCGAAAGACCAAGAAGATCATTGTGCTTCGACGCAGACAAAGCACGTTTACTACCACGGATTAAACGACCACACAGCAGCAGCAGCAGCTAGGTCTGAATAAAGAGGAGCTGTATGAAGACATGTGACACCGCAAGACGGGATCACAAAGCCCCTCGGCAAATTGCAGCTTTTGATGCGTGGAAATGGAAGTATTGCCCAAAAAGATGATAAGCGGGCCAAACAAGGAGCTCCTTCTCGTATTACCTGCGACTTCCAACATCTCATCTCTGGTCCCTGTTTGACCACAGTGAGGCCCATTCTTCTGCTCATACTTTTAAAGTATAATTAAGAATCAGATATGTGCCACACACATCATAGGTGAGGGTTCAGTTCAGTATTTGCGAACAAGCGGATACACACACAGGCCCTTTTGACGCATCAACCTGTATTTTAATCCAATAGAGGCGTCTTAAAAGCTAAAAAGCCATCACACAGAGTGGCCATTGTGCCCGGTCCAGGGCTCAGGCTCGCTGCGTAGCCTCTTGTAAAAAGATCCCGGGCACGGTGTGGGGGCTGGAGGGATCAGATGTGCTGAGGAATTCAGCGAGAGAGAGAGACTATGAGGCTCTTCAAGGCCCTGTGCGCTTCACCCCTCTCTTTGTACAGGGTGGCCAGGAAGTCATGCAAAACGTATGAAACCCAGCAGGCCCTGGCTCAGTGGTGCAGCGCTTCAGGGATAAGGCTGTGGGTCAGAAATGCCAGTTTGCACATTAGCGAGGCTGCGACTTTAGAATCTCCTGGCGGGGCTGAAAGGGCAACTTTTCTCTTTCTCGCTATGGCCCGGTGAGTTCTGATGTGTCACATAATGCAATAAGGCAAGACCTATTATATAACACGGCCGCTCAGTTCACACGCCCTGAGATGTCCATACCTTGTGGCTGGACTCGCGGAGGAGGGAGTTCACGTTGTCGTAGTCCGACTGCTCCATCTTTTGTAGGAAGCAGCTCTCCTGGCCGACAGGTTTGTAGCATATCAAACCCTGCAACACAGTCAGTCAGACGGCTCACTATATGCAGTATGTGCAGAGCTTCCTACTAAAAGAACAACAGAATTACCCATACGTACATGTTTTGTGTCAAAGAGCACGGTGGATGTCTGGTTTGCCGGCGAGGTCACAGAGAAGGTCACCAGGTCATTCTGCTGGTCCACGACAGCTGACTGGTTGATCTGAACCCCACTCTGATCCGGGACTGTGATTCTCACAATCTGTAAAGACTGCGGAAACACATTCAGGGAAATCAACGTGTATTCTGGCTTAAAAACACCCACAATCCACCATGACCAGAGAGGCTGGAGAGATAGATGCAGGTTGTACCTCTGAGCGGGGCTGAGACAGTCCGAGGTGCCCAGTCAAGCCCAGAGCGACAATGACCAGGAGCAGAGAGACTGAGACGCTGACCCAGAATGCCTTGTGTGGGAAGAGGGACCGGGGCGACGCGTCAGGACCCCCATCCTGGAAAGATGTACAGTTTGGTTAGCCATCATCAGTGTATTGACTAGACTAGATGCTGGTTATCATGCCCCCAGTTTGGAGAAGCAGAGGAGTGACGGTACAGAAACCAAGCAATGACAAGGGTCAGCAGCACAGTGTGTCTTACGGCCTTCTCAAGTGGAGAACTGCAGCCGTTGATGATTCTGTCTTCAGAGCCACTAGATGCCACTTGCAAAAACAGCAAATGCACATCAGAGAACATGGGAGTTGCTGTTCCCCCACTATCCCAATTATTTAGTTAGTTTGTGCTATTGTGTGACTTTCGTGCATCAACATGCACATTTGAATCCAGATTCAGTTTTAGACTAGACTCTCTGCGAGGTAAAATTACAGTTTTTACCAATGGAGTCTGGTGGCTGCGAGGAAGGTGGTTGATGGCCTCAGTTCACCTGAGAAAAGTCTGTCTCACATCAAAGTAAAGCAGTGACCATGTTGTTTCTGTGCTGATCTTCTTCTCTATTAAGGACCTTGTGGCATGTTGACCACCATACACTGACTATAACTGAGTACATCAAGCAAACACACTTCAAGAACATTGGATTATCCCTTTAAACAGCCCTCAACATGTGGAATTCAAGCACCAAACTGACACAAACCAGATGTATGTGACTGGCTGCTGAGATGTGTATTTAAAGCTCTAGACCCACTCAGTCCTGATGTTTCTGGCTTTTAATATCCCAGAAGTGACAGGATCTGCATACAGTTAAAATCAGGTCAGCTTCCTGTCTCGATCTCTTTGCCGGCAGACGTGCAACCCTCCCTCACTCGGTAGTTTCTGGCGCTTACCGTGCACTGAGCTTCCTCCAAGCGGCTCTCCGAACGCTGCCAACACCTCACCATCCTGTGTCCCTTGACGGCTCCTCACTTGGTCTGCTCCCTTCTCGTGGCTATCGGCATGGAGCTGTGGTCATGACCACCGCTGGCTGAGGCTCACCTGACTGGCTTGTCTTTGTCCACACAGACCTCAGACCCCCGCCTTCTTCCTCCCCCTCCTCTCCCCCCTTTCACTGCTCCCTCCCAAAACGGTCACACAAAACTCTCACCAAACTCAATTTTCAACTTTTGTCTTCCTGCAATTTCCTCCCCCTTTTTATGTCTCCTCTGCCTAATGTGGCTTAATACGCCTCTTTAACATGATCCAGCTTTTCATTAGGTCCCCCCTCTCCTCTTCACTCAATCTCAAACATACGCCTACACGAGAGGACTTGGCTGCACTCTGCCGTCTGGACAATGGACAAAGAGGTGAGGCAGGCGCAGCGTGGAAAGTCTCTCTCATCAGGTGAGAGGTGATCCACTGGCCTGACTGCTGCCGCATCCAGCCGGTGATGACAGACCAAGGTGACTTTAAGCGCGGGAGCCACAGAGAGTTGAGGTAGGCTTAGTGAAAACAGTTTATTGTGAGCGTTGCTTTCATTGGTTCTGGGTGACAGAAGGAGCTCTGTTCTTGTGAGCAACTCTTCCAAGACATTAGTGTCATACTCTCACGAACAGAAATGACATTAACAGAACAGTGTGGGACCGCATACAGTACATTGCGTCTCAGTGCAGACATCAGCCCATTTTGTCCCACGTTTTAAAACACACAAAAGAACACAGAAACCTCAGGTCGGACCTTTATCAGTCTGTAAACCTGAACACATATTACCAAACTGTTGACACTTCATGTGCTCATTTCCTTGCTCAAGTTGCAGTTGTTTAACGTGAGATTTCATCACAGACAGAACAAGGGTTTTGTGAAGTACATTCACCTCCTCTTAAAAACGGGAACAAAACACTCAGCTTCTTTTATAACCATTTAACACTTAAATACATTAAAAGAATACTTTGTTTTTATCATATTTAGTTAATCACATAAAATCTGGATAGTGTCTCTAGAGTCTTTATCTCCTCCCTCATGGGGAAGCTTCATTATACAGATGACTTTTAACATATTAATCTAGATTAAAAAAAAAATATATATTCCCTTTTAAAAGACCGTAGATTTGTACGGCCTGCAGCCGCCGGGGTGTTGCACGGCTGTGTAATTTATTAGTCTCATCCCTGCAGAGCTGGAAGGAGGTCTGCGATGCTCTCCACGTAATAATCCGGCACCATCCCCTGCCTCTCCGCGCAGCCGCTCTCCCGATGGGCCTCGGCGTCGGCCACGGTGCTCACTCCCGTGAGGGTGAGGAGGGTCTTCAGGCCGCAGTTGGAGCCCAGCATGATGTCAGTGTCGAGGCGGTCCCCGACCATGAGGCAGCGGCCGGGTTCCACGCCGAACTGGGAGGCCACGCAGTCGAACATGAAGTGGTTGGGTTTGCCAACGGTCTGGGACTGACGCTGGGCTGCTGTCTCTACGGCCTGCAGCAGGCAGCCCGTACCTGGGAGGAAGGAGGAGGGGATATACACCGATCAGGCATAACATTATGACCTAATATTATATTGGTAGGTAGTTTGAGTGACCAGTAGATTTGTTTTTCATGACAAGAATGAAGGCATGGCTGGAAATCTTGAGCACTTAAACTATTCAAGAAGAAGAAAAACATACCAATTTATATTAACACCTCTTGTTTAGAGTTAAACTAGTTCAGTATGAGGCCTTGAGTGGATTGTCTACTGTCAGTGTGTGTCTTTACCTGGGACAGCCTTGCCTTCTTCCAGGGGCAGCCTGGTGTCCCTGTTGGTTCCCACAAACAGACATCCCTGCTGGGTCAGGTACTGCAGGGCTCTGTTCAGCTTCATGTAACTGAAATGTTCATCGAAGCCCACCACCACCGCCTTCACCTCGGGGTCCAGGGGCACGTTGGCCCAGTCGGTCTGCTTCCCGGAGATGTGGTCGGGTCCCACGCCGGTCTGCTGGATCCCCACCGCCTCCAGCTCCTGCCTCATGGCGTTGCTCCCTATCAGGTAAACTTTGCCCTCCAGCTTGCAGACTGTCTTCAAGTACATCGCGGAGCAGTACGCTGTCCCGAACACCTCGTCTTCAGTCACGTCGAAGCCCAGCGTTTTCATTTTCTCGGCGTACATCTTCCGCGTCTTGCTGCTGTTGTTGGTCACGAAGACCACCTTCTTCCCGTGCTCCTTGAGCAGGTTGATGACCTGAGCGGCGCCGGGGATGGCCTGGTCCCCTCTCCAGATCACCCCGTCACAGTCGAACAGGACACTGTCCACAGAGTCCAGGAGCTGTTTCACCAGGGCCCCGCTGAGCCGAGTGCACTTGGACGCAGACATCGGGAAGACGGATTTACACTGAGCCGTTAGCCGTAGTGTGATTTAAAACAAACCGCCGCTCCTCAGTATCGTTCCCACCCGCTGCGGTTCCTCGCGAGCAAAGCCACGGACGTAACAGGCGTTCAAGCCGGGTAGCGGTGAACGTAGAAACTCCTAGCTGTCCCTCCGTGACAGTTAACTGGTTCTGAAAACCGGCTTGGTTTAACATGTGATGGTTAAATTCACTAGAGCACGAGCCTGACCTTCCACCGAGTGTTGCGTCAACTCCGCAGCTACTTCCGCACCGGCTTAAAGGGACAGGAACCACAAACAGAGGAGTGCTGTCTCACTTCCGGCCAAGCTTCTGTCACTAAAAACGATTTAAATCCAGAATAATTATTACCCCCAAACATGTAAGGGTAAACTGTGTTATTCTTTAACTGGAAGTACAAACAAAAAGCTCATTTAAGATATAAACTTTTTTTGTGCGTTTTCTTTATTTGCACGTAGTATTAGTCCTTTTCAGTGCTATATTCTGCATTGTTTTTTAAAATACTGGATATTCAAGTTATTCATTTTTGTGTGTAAGTCTGTCTGTGGGTCCACCAGGTTTAGGTTACGTTAAGGTTAAAGTTAGATCTGAGTTCAGAATCTGAGCTGTCGTATAATCTTCGAGAATGTGGACAGTACCCTCTCAACCCTTACCGGTGGATTCTAAGCTACACACTTGCTGTAATTTTAACCAGTTAAAACATCAATGGTAGCTGTGTTTAATGCTTTGGAAATGCACTAAATAACTAAATCAGTCACAAGACAGGAAGCATCACATCAGGTGGAAGGCACGATGCAGAATAAGACAAAGCCTTTTTTTTTTGCAAACAGGTCATTTCTGTTTTGTGAAATGTGACATGAATGCATAGTTTGAAGAACCACTTATGGGAAACGGAAACCACAGCCCATATACAAATCACCAAACTTTATTTTTACAGTAGTAGTAGTCGTAGTGTTGTCTACTAAGTAAAAGGTCAAAACAGAAGCCAGTGTCTTTTTTTTTTCTTCTCAGTTGTCTTTTTTCGGAACGGGTCGTGGAGGAAAGAAAATTTCTCCCAGGTTTCGGAGTAACCCCCGACTATAAAAGTATCTCTTAGAGTGATCTGGGACTGGGCTACACAGGTTATCAGCTGCTGCTGTTGGGTGGCAGTGCTGACAAACAAAACCTCGGCTTTTGTACCACTCATTGGAGGTCTGATTGATGACGGCCAGGTATGAGTGGAACAGGGCGTAACCGGCCAGCAGGAAGAAGACGAAGATGAGGAAGCCCAGCATGAAGATGATTCGGGGGAAGGTCAGAAACAGATGCTGGAAAGACAGAGGGGAATAGGACATTTTTCAGTTTACCATGCAATAGGACATAAAAAAATAGAAACGTATGGATGGTACAAATACACTACCTGTACAATAAACACAGGTCCTGCTTGCTGCTGCTGGCCGTACTCATCTATATAGCTGGCTCTCAGAAGTCCTGAGCGCAGCACGGCATGAAGTAGCATGTCTGTTGTTAGCAGCGCAATGTCACCTGCCATGGCACACACGCTGAACAGGTAAAGCAGGAAGTAACGCGTATTCTGAGCACCGATGCAGTTGTTCACCCAGACGCAGTGGTGGTCGAAACGATGGACACACCTGTTGCAGACCCCTAAAATACAGACGGTGTTTAGTCAATGCCAAGACACATTTCTTTTTCCTTAAAATTGTGTGTTTTCTGTGAAATCTCCCAGGCAGGCCCTGTTAAAACCCTCCAACTGGCACAACATGAGGAAGAGAAGGAGACAGCCTTACCTGTGTGAAATGTTTCATAAAAGGGGACTAATATTCATTTAATTATCAAATGCTGAGAGGACAGAATAGCTGGTGCATTACAACAGTGTAGTATCTGTAAGACAGTACTCACTGCAGTGTTTGGAACGGGCTGGTTTGACAAGCTGACAGGTTGGACAGGAGACTCCCGGGTGAAACAGTTTCCTGTCGTAAGAATAGATGTGCATCTGGCTGGCAACTTTCTTCTTAGTCACTGTACCTGGGAGATAGTGAGTTCGAGAAGGAGAAAGTTAAGGGAATATACTGCTCTAATAAAGCCCTACTCTGGGCGATTTGTCATTTTTAGCCTTTAGTGCCGTGGGAACTTCGTCTTGTCAGGAACTAACTTGGCAGCGATTGGCTCTGGCTATTCTTGTTAAAATCAGTTAAAATCGTTTATAACCTGTCATGCAACTGTTGTCTTGACATGTAATTATCTATAAAAATCCTTTAAACCAGTTCAATGAAAAAGCAGTCTCTCTCTCTCTCTGTTAAGACTGGATAGAATAAACTCTGTCTCCTGTCATAGTAAATAAGACAGTAGTGATCATGCAAAAAATAATCAGTCACGTAAGCTGAATAAAACTATAATAAATAGACAAATAAGCACAAGTTATGTATAAGTTAATGAGCGCAGCTGCTAAATTTCTGCATGACATGAAAGCACATGAGGTTGTTATACACTCACTTACTGAAACATTAGGTACACTTGTGAAAACACATGCATTCAGCCCAGTGTAGTCCCTGGTGAGTATGTTTAAACAGGCTGCAGCCAGTATAAAAACTAACCTGGATCTCCTTTGATGCAGAGGTAGAAGAAGATGGTCTTGACGACCAGCAGGATGTAAGGCACCGACAGGCTGGTCAGAGTGGTGTCCATGTCCCTGCAGAAGCCGAACACCTCGTAGGTGAACTCCGCATACACTGCTCCCTCCAGCAGGACATGCATATAGATGAACATGTTGTTCCTGCAATTAGAAACACATAATGACACTTAGTGAACGCTAAATACGCAAGAGAGGAAATTCTGTGAAGCTTTAATTACAAACCTCTGGTGAAACAGTCTGTGCAAGCCCCACTGGGAAAACCTTTGCAGCCATTGTGGCGTAAACGGTGAAACAACCTGTAATGAAAATAGTTGTAATATTATTGGATTGTGATAAACTAGTCCAGCAGCGCCACTTAATGTTGGTTTGAGGAAGTGCTATAAAAAAATGAGTCTTACCTTTGCTACAGAGTTGTAGAGTTTACTAAAGGGGGTTTGCTGCTGGCCCGAGTATTTGCAGACTAGGGCTATACATGTCAGCACCACCGCGACGTAGATAGCGAAGAGGGTGAGGAAATCCATTTCTCACCTGGCAGCATCACAGAGAGCCCAACAACAGGTGTTTGTGTTACAAAGTCACCACGAGCAGGTAGCTACCACAAAAGGGACCGCTGTTATGGTTGTGTAGATATTTACTTTCAACTTTTAAACACTTTAAAATTCATAACCATTCGGACAAGTACACAAAAACGACTCTAACAAGTTAGCATGCTAGCCTTAAACATGACGCCAACGGTTAGCAAAACTACATGTCGATTCGTCCTTCATTTTCTGAAGTCATTCTTAGTTCGTTTCCTTCTCACCCTCTAGTCGAGGTCACACATAGCCGCCTTTCAGTTTGTATCTCACGTCAGCATAGTTTATTTGGTTTAAGCCGTGGCTATTAGCCTCCCCTTTTGGTCCATGCTCACGCCCTGCACCTGTAAACAGTGCTACTTCCTTAGCATCGATGTAGCAGCAAGCTAACAGCTGGTGGGTTGTGCTAACGTCGCTGGCTGCTGCTTGTCTGGCAGAGAGGAGGAAATGATGGGTCAATATCAAACTGTAGGCTCAAATAAATGTTTTAGCACTCTGTTAATACGGCAAAAACAATGCTAGTTAGAGTTCGAACTTAAAAGTAAGCTTTACTTTTACAGAGACCGTATGCCCAGTTTTAAAACTTCATAATTAATAAAAAGAGGGGAAAGGGCGTGCAGAAATGCTTTCCCCTTTCTATTTTTTTTTTAATCACAGTCACATCGGTCACATCCTAATGTTTTCAGTAAGTTTAAATACTTTCCAGATTTCTGAATGTTTCTGGAGGTCATTAGATCAGATCGGATTAGATTAGATTCAACTGTATTGTTATTGCATATAGTACATACACAAGGAAATGCAGTTTGGCATCTAAGCAGAAGCAAAAAGTGCGAAATGAACCCAATAATAGAGAACAAGCAACAACTATTGTACAGGCATTGGTTGTTGTATTAATTAAGTAAGTTTAGAATTTAATGTATAAAAAATGTAATATTAATATACAGATTTGTACATGGAGTATGGGCAGTCAGTATTCAGACACAGTATAAATATGCACATAAATAGACTCATAGTGTATCATCACATGCGTCATGGCTGAAGATCTGTGGTCCAAGTTTATGTAAAGTCCCGTTACTTTCTCCAAATCAGAATTGTAGTCCGACCATTTGCAGCAGCCTTTGGGCTGACTAGTAGACATAAAATAAAGTCCAGTTTGGATTGGCTTTGTTTAACCATTGTTTCAGAAAATCAAACCATTTAAAAAGGCTATGCTGTTCCAAACATGACTTAGGACTACCTGATATGTCTTTCTGGCTGTGTCTTCCCTCCAGAGCTCCACACAATGCAGCAAGCCATCACAGGACACCCGCTGGATCTGGTTGCGGACACGGCCCGACGCTCATGTTACAGCTGGAGAGGGGAACGTTACTCTGAAGCCGTTTGAGCACATTTACGGATGCTGTTCAAAAAGGTACGTGTGAATGTGTGCTGTG
Source organism: Planiliza haematocheilus (assembly GCA_005024645.1). Taxonomy (NCBI): domain Eukaryota; kingdom Metazoa; phylum Chordata; class Actinopteri; order Mugiliformes; family Mugilidae; genus Planiliza; species Planiliza haematocheilus. The sequence continues at coordinate 7,954,937 of SRSE01000365.1, read as the reverse complement.
CAGGTGTGTTCATAGGTTATGGTGATTCTATTTTTATTTATATTATGTTGTATGAAGTTGTTCAGTCATTATGCGTTGTTTATTTGCAGTTGGAGTTTGGGTCTGAATACTGATTCTACAAACAGTTTGCATTAATGGATAAAGTACCCGTTCTTTTCATAAAGATAATTCATTGCATTCAGTTAACTTTGTTTTTTTTATTTTTTTATATATAACACATCTAAAGTGTAAGCAGACAGTTGGTCTCACGTATAAATGATATCTCTGAAGAAGAATCTATCACAGGTTTTCCATCTGTTAGTCAAGGCTGAGACAATCTGACATAGACTGAGAGATAATTGCCTGTGAGATCAGTCACTTTCTGTCACATATATTGTCACACTCTAAGTTAATTGTCTTGGCTCTAGTGTAAGGGGAGCGTTTGACTGAGGTCCACAGCGTGTGTGTTTAATTATTCAGCTTGTAGCGTTTTACCTGTTCCTTATTGTGTCTTTGTCTCAAACAGTTTACACTCTAGTAGGTTCCCTTCTTCAGTACTTTCTCTTTAGCTGGAATAAAGTCTAACTTATTTTCAAATATTTTATATGTATTGAATCTTCTTTGTTTGTTAATAGTGCAGAACAACACATTTTATCTTCTCCTCATACAAACATTTTTCATATTAAAAATGACCTCTATTCCTCCATTATCAATAACACATATCCTTAGAGGGCGTGTGCAGGTACGGGGAAAGGAAAGGCAGAGGAAGGAACTTTGCCACTGCAAAGCAGCAGTGCTTACTACTGCACCATATTCAAAAGTAGAGCTAGATAATTACATGTGTTGGTGTTATTATAATCAGGTATTTAGACCAAAATTAAAATCAAATTAAGTGAGGGGCCAGAGGGCCTTTTATCAGGAAGACATTTTGACTTTTTGATCGTAGGAAAACCACATGTGATACGAATAGCATTGAAGTGAGCCAGTATTTATAATAGAAGAGTCTGAAACAGAACAAAACAAATGGATTTATCCATCATTTTGTTTTTGTTTTAATGTAAACTTTTCCAAGTATGACACCATAAAATGTCTTACAGTAAGTTCGGTTTAAATTTAGGAACAGTTGTACTGGCTCTTACTGAATTAAATGCCTGCATAGAAGAAGTTATGGAAGCTGTGTGAGGTCAGAACATTTAATAATCCACTAAGAATGATGTGAAAATGTGAAAACTACCAAGAAGTTGGAAAAGGTGTCAATCAAAAACTATACAGTCTGCATACTGCATGCCCTGCATGGTCTTTGATTAGACACTAAATGAAGACACCAACGTGGATGTAGAATGGGTGCTCTGAAACAGTGATTGTAAGCGTGCACGCCGAGCAGACGTGGAACAATGTTAGCAGTTGTGTTTGTGTGGCTTCATAAATGGATTAACTCTCCAGGCTCAGTTATGGTCCTCGCCAGTATGTCTGCATCTTAGCTGCTAATTCTTCAACTGTTTTCATTGGCTAGTTGTTAGCTTTGCTTGCTCTGTTCCAGTACAGCTAGTTTATCATAGCCTTTTGTCTGTTGAAAACCACTTCCTGCTGTGATTGGAGAACAGGCTTATGAGAACATTAAGAGCTTTAGGATTAAAATTCTCCATGAGTTTGACACTTTGGTTCGTTATTTGTGTGCATTACAATTCTAATTTGTTAATTAAACTAATTGGGTAAATGCTAGTATGGCTGCAGCCCTTCTTCCAGAATTATAAATTCCAGATGAAATTCTCATCTATTATTATATTATATTACACATTTACTGCTGCCGGCACACTGATTGTCCTTTTCACTCATTACTATTAATTACATACTGCATGATGGTGTTCTTATCAGACTTGTGGATACAGAAAGAATGATTTAAAATCAAAGCACAGCTTTGAGGCTTTGCTCCTGCTTTGTCATGTCAACCTAAATCCTAAATATCACCTCCAAATAATACATCATAAATCCCATTGTATGCACAAAGCCGGAAAGAGACGGTACACAGAGTCCGTGTAAATATTCATTAAGGTAAGGGAGCATGTGTTCCTACTGTATTAATGACAAGGGGGTGGAGGAGAGCTAAAGATTCAGCTGATAATCCTACTTATCCTGCAGGATAAAGTCTTAAATTGCCCCCACTCCTTCTCAATGGGCCAAACATTTGTGTGCGCTCACACACACACACACACACACACACACGGATATGCAGAATTCCAAGCAAGCAGACGCTCCAATTAGCACTCATCACGCTTTCTTGCATCGACGCAGAGTGATTCTGGGCCACGATCGGTCCCTCCGAGAGCCACCTAGCCAAGAGAGGAGGAGGAGGAAAAAGACACACTGGTGTATTTTTAGAAAAATGAGGCCTCACAATACCCTTTTTGGAGAGAGAATTATTAAGGAACTGAGGTGCGCGGGTGCACGCGTCCCAGTTTTCTGATTAACACTGTGCAAGCGGGCTGGCCCTAGGATGAATCAGGGATGAGGCGCAGGACTAACTCCTTGACACACTCACAGAGAGACTGCGCTCGCTTTTCATGCACACTCACCCTTTGCTCATGGCTGCTGTGGTTTCAGGGTGGTGGAATGGGGCACTATTTTGAGTGTGCAACACTTTCTGTTTGACTTTGGGTTGTGTGTGGTCAGTGAGGGGAATTTTTTTTTTTTTTTTTTTTTTTTTACATTATTTTTGAAATTGGATGACAGCCTGCTAGCAGGCTACCTGACACTTGACATTCAAGATGAAGAAGTTTTTGCAAAACAAAAAAGGCAGATACTCTTTTCGGCAGAGCAAACGAGGCCCCCGGTATCCATCTAAAGATTTCTGTAAGTCTTTCATCGGCTCCGTCCACTGTGTGAAATCCTGCTGTGTTATTCTGGAGGCTGTGCAGCTCATCATGTGCCTCAAGCTGAGCTACAGATTTTATAGCAGATTATTTTCAGCATCATTTCTGTAAATCTGTTTTTGTCACATCAGAGGCATTTGGTTAATTCTCTCTCGTTTTGTATTTTACTCCACTTTAGTCATCAAAAGCCTTTATATTTGCCATTTGATTTAATTTCATCCCGTTTCTTAACTGTTCCCTGCTTTAGACTCATCGTTTCAGTCAGTGCTGTTCTGTGTTGCTGTGTTGCATAGTTACCGTTCAGCAGGAAAGACTCAAATGTGTGCTGAGTGAAAAAGAACCGCTGGAGGAACTTTTGTCTCTCAAACTAATTAAGGTCACAATCTCTGCAACGCCTGAATTTGATTGGCTGTGATGGAGTTTATGAACCAGGTCAGGGACCATGGAGTGTGTCACGGTTCAGAGTAGAGGGTTATAGAGCTAAACTTGGTAGTACAACTCGAGACACGGGAGACAGTAGGAGGAAGGAGACGGGGAACAGCGGCGTCAAATTTCTTCTCTTTACAACATATAATTAGGGTTTTTTTGCAATGTCTCTAAACTTGAATGCTTTGGCTAATGTAGGTAAGTACTTGAATGCATGTCTTTTTTATTTTTTTGTAATATGCCGCCTCATCACTCCACAGATGAATGGCATTAGACGTCGTAGCAGAAGACTCCTAAGCTCACTTTTCTCCCTTCTTTCCTCAAGTCCTCAGCATGCCGTCGTCCAACCAGGGCTGGCCCGAAGATTTTGGCTTCCAGCTGGGCGGGAGTGGGCCGAGCTACATCTTGTCTGTCGAGGAAGGCAGCAGCGCCCACTTGGCGGGGCTGCAGGCGGGGGACCAGGTCCTGGAGATCGAGGGTCACAATGTGTCGACGCTGGCTCCGCAAGCCATCATCGCCATCGCCCAGACTCAGAAGAACATCCCTCCCAGCATCGGAGTGGTGTCCCGCATACAGCAGGTCAAACAAATTCTAAATATAATATATAAGTTAAGCTTTATTGATCCCTCTTGGGAAATTATTCCTGCATGTGACCCATGCGTTGGTTCACACAGTAGTGTGTACACTTGGAGCACAGGGCTGCTGCCACTTTCGTGCAGCGTCCGGGGAGCAATTTGGGAGTGCTCAAGGCACCTCAGCCATTCGGTCCCAAAGCTGCTCCTCTAACCTCTACTCCACAGCTCCCCCTTACAGCTCTCTCGCTTTGTAGTTATTAGAGTGCATTGACTTCTACTGACACGTTTCTATTATTTTGACAACCCCATATCAGTCAGTGGGCAAGGCTAAATAATAGAAACGCTTTAACCGCATCACAAACTACATCCTCCACAATGATCATACAGTTTAAGCACCACTTTTCTGACACTGTCTCAGCATGACCTAACATTATAACAGTCATGAATGTGGGCTTAGTGCAGGACTGTAACATTACAATGCACTAGTTTTAACCAAAGTGAGTTTTAACAGCAGTATGGCATATGTAGGTTACTGCCCGGTACAGTAGGCTATCAAGCCGTAGCTGTGTGGGCGTCTGTGGTCAAACTTGTGTCTTGTGCAGATGGACATCGTGCCAGGCCCAGATGGTCGTTTTGGGTTCACCATCGTGGGTGACTGCCCTCTGCTGGTGGAGGACTGCTCCCCTTGCTCCCCAGCCGGCCGCGCGGGCCTGAGGGCCGGGGACTACGTCATGGAGGTGAACGGCATCCCCGTCAGGCAGCACGAGATGGCCGCGGCGCTGATCAAGGCCTCGCAGGGGAGGACGCTCCGTCTCGGGGTGCTGTGCCTCGGCCCGAGGCAGAAGCGCAGCATCAGTGTAGAGGACAGCCAGATGGCCGGAGAGGGGGTGAGGCTGGACCGCAAGCACAAGGCCCTGGAGTTCAACAGGAAGGTACGGACCGTCCGGGTTACTTCTTGTTGCAGAGCCAGCTGAGTTGGTTGAGTTTAAAGGCTCCATCAGTGGCTCATAAAGAGAGACGTGCATAAACACACCGCCTGCAAAGTTGGAACAGTGTTTGGTTATTTCTGTTGTGTGTTTCTGTTTTTTTTTTCTTTCTAATGTCATTAAGTGTGAGGAGACTAATTGGACGAAAGACTGTAAACTATTTGTCTGTGCACCAAGCAGAATTTAACTTAACTTTAATTGGAACTGAAAACTTCTGTTGCCAGGGAGATGCTTCTTTTTAATTACTGCTCCAGTACTGAATGTTTTTTGTTTGTTTGAGAAATATGTATAGATGGAAACCACATTTTCAGGACCTTCAAGACCAAAACGAAAAGAAAAACCATGTCTTTGTGAGTGTTGTAGTAAGGTCTTGGTAATGGGAGGGCATGCTGTGACTTCCTACACAGGGCTAACTCATGTAATATATAATCACTCTGGCATTATGTGAGAAAGGTCACAGCATCCGCCCCGACCGTCAAACCTCTCCCGGGCTCTGACCGCGTTGTTGACTCTCCACCAGGTCGACCAGATCTTAGGCGACGAGCCCGAAGTGAAAGAGAAACTGTTCGCTGTGCTGAAGCAGTACGCGGCAGAGAAGAGATTTGAGTGGTTGGCCTCTGTCCTGCCGGAGATACTCACCACTGACGAGCACCGACAGCTCATCTCCAGCATCAGGTAGGAGCCAGAGGTTTTTTTTTTGTTTTTTTTTGCTCTCGTTGGATGTTCCCACAGGGAGAGAATAAAATACAGGTAGAAAGCAAAGATAGGATTTAAAAGATGACTCAAATGCAGTTATTTGAAACAATGGTTTAAACTGAGGTGTGTGTTAAATCTCTCCAAATCACATACCTCAAAATAAAATGTCTTGACACATTCAGAGTAGTCTCACATCATGTCCCCATTTTGTGTCTGACTAATGGACTCTCATCACATCTTATTCCCCTCTGTCTCTCCCTCTGTTTTGCCATGTGCTGTCACACTGTCCTCTAACTGTCCACTGAAACCAAAATACCATCAAAGGGATAAGAACTGAGACGCTTTATAGTTTGTGCTACTTTATAGCTTTTACTGCTATATTTCATCCTTACGCCGTCTTTGCATTCTATCAGACAGACTGAGTTTTTAAGCCCCAGTGAAAACTAAAATAATCTGCTGGGATTGAATTCATAACGACCACGTAAACAGGATTTTCCTGTTGCTCTTTCTGTGGCAGGGTGGATTATAGGTCTCGTCCACCATTGCAAAGCTACGCTAAAGGTTTAGGTGGGCTCCATCTGCCACCCGGGGTAAATCCACGGTGAGCCTGCAAGTTGCAGTGCCACTGGTGTTAGGGGAAACCGAGAGACTAAACTGACCCTTAGGGGCCCGAGCCTTTTTAGAGCTTTTAGCGGTAAATGAGGACTGGCAGCGTGAAGCGCATTCACAGCGTGGAGGTGTCTGTGATGGTGAGCCACGGACACATTTAGCTGAGCTCTCATGGAAACATCATCCTCCGTCCTGCAGACAAACCTGGAGCTACATCCAACAGGTCTATCAGGAAGTGCGTGCCAGTGTTTTTCCATCATCCAGAATAACTGAAGGTGAACAATCTATTCTGAGAGCCACTGTTATGTGGTCGCATCTGTGCCAAAGCAACCAGCATTTGTGCCTCCCTCTAAATCCCCAGACTGCTTGTCCACAGATTGCATTTCTTCCACAAGTGGAGCCAACCCAGCCGTTTATTCTCTGACTGCACTGGCATCCTCCTCCACTACTACTACTACTACTACACCACTTTTAACTCACTGGCGTTTGTGTAATAAAGGAGACTCCTATCCACACGAGCACCAATAACAACATGAATGCCACGTCTCTGTGGGCTTCCATCCCCCACCCATCTCACAACTCTCTTACCTCGCCCTCTCCCTCTCTCTGAAGGGGTTTTTGTCTTTTTGCGCCGATGGATTTTCTTCTCATTATTCTGCTCAGAGCCCGGGCTGCTTCCTGCTCTGCGCGGTGACCGTTTTCCCTTGACATTTGCTAGAGACAGCCTCCTGCGTGCACCAAGCTTCCACCACGTCTTTTATCCACCTCAGAGAAGCAGCTCAGAGAAGTAGCAGAAGATACTTCTGTAGATGGTGTGACTTAGTGCCCGTGTTTGATTTTTAAGCGATGTGTGGCATCTAAAACCATGAATTGTCTGGGGTGAGTATAACTATGCACTATTTTTGATTGACTTTGTGTTTGCTGCTAAAGTTGAATGAAATAATCGTAGCTGTTTATTCATGCCTTTTTTCTGCTACTTTACATCTGGCACCTGCACTGTGAAGGTGTTATTATGCATGGGAGGCGGGAGGTTAATGCAATCTGACGTAGGTGACTGCTTTTAATGTGTTACGTGCGGCGTATTTCGTTTTCATACCACAGAGTTTGATGTGACCAAACTGGATGGATGGAAACTAGAGTCGGACCAATGCTGGAGTCATGGGGCCGGTGGTAGTACGGATTTTTAGGGAGTAAAAAACAAATTGTATACAGATAGGCTTATGGACAGCCCATGGCTAGACAGGCACTGGATAATAAGCAAAATCATTTGTTTTGGAACTTTTCAGCAGTGTATTTTAAGAGCTAGTTCCCAGCTCATTGACACATTACAGACATTATTTACGCCAGTGCCCATATTATCAGCCTGGACTGCCTACATTTAAAAATACAAATACAAAGGCTGGATATCATGTCTGATATTAAGTGACTTAAGTCATTAGAATGAGTATCTCTGCGTTTAGGATGTAATCTCTGGCCTGAGGCTGTGTCTCTCTGTGGATCTACATACATTCTTTTAAAGTGTAAGGTTCTCTCAGATTACATAAAGATTCCTTTTATCTGCCTTTTTTAATACAGACTCTCTCTGTGTCTGCTGTAGCAGCTTTTTTTGTAATACCTGATGTCTTCCTGTAACCACATAATTAACATGATGGTCCTGGAGAATAGTTTCAAAGCAAATGTAATTATCCAGCTGTAGCAAACAGCTCTAACTAGTCATTTCGCCATTCATTACTACTGCAAAACAAAATCTTAACTTGATCACAGCTGGTCTTTTTAGACCGTAGTACTGCAGTCGCCAGCAGCTCGTCTTCCTCTACACTGCACGCTGTGCACAAAGCCTTCTTTTTTGGCGGTGTTGGTAATGATGGTGTTTAATCTTGACTGCAGGAGTCAGTGGCTGGAGCTGGTTTGCAACTATTCGCAAAACAGCATCTCAAAAGGGCCCTGCACGATGTTTTCATTGAGCACTGATAGGACTTAAGCCATTAAATTCCTGCATTAAAGTGGAACAAGCTTTCGTAATATACAACATGTTCCAAATTAAATTGCAGATGCCTTTTTTTTTCCTTCCCAAGTATAGTACACTCCATATTATTGAAGTTATTATGTGAGATGCAGTTTGTGAAAGAAAACACAATTTAGAAAAATATATTCACTGCTAAGCTGAGTTTCTTGATATGATTTAAAGCCCTCTCCCGTTATGTATCATGCAGGGATTTCCTGTTCTGCCACCTCCCCACGTAGACTTTGTTTTTTGTGGACAAAGAGGATGACGAGCTGTTCTCCTTCTCATATCATGGTAGGAAATGGTCAGTCAGGAACTCCGTCTCCTTGCTGGTACATGGTGGATGTTCAGCACAGCATTGATCAGTATTTCTGTGTCCACTCCACTGACAACATCAGCCTCAGCAACTTGTCCGAGACTGGTCTCACGTGGACATCTTTGATAGCGGGGGCCCTTTTTGTAGTATTACATGGAGCAGCTTTGGCCTAATGTTTTGAGCAGCCGGTCTCAGACTGGAGGGTCATCGGTTAGAATCCTAATATTGATGCAAAGGAAATTGCGACTGAATGAGCTGAAGCGTCCTTCTTGAGCAAGGCACCCAAACTGCTTGACTCTACCGTGGGCCGTGGCTACATGCAACTACCCACTTCTCAGAGAGAGTGTGTGTGTGTAATAAATGGATGGAATGGAGAGAACACATTTAGTAGGACAAGTACAGTATATCTTCTTCTGTTTGTTTGGCTGCTGGAAACATCCTTAATGAGCTTTTTCTTAGTCATCAACAAACAAACATTCAGCTCAAAGGGCCACCACAAAGCATAGCTCACGGATCTGCTCGTATACCTCAAAACAAGTAGCTTGTATATCATATATACTGTATGTGTGTGTGTGTGTGTGTGTGTGTGTGTGTGTTATTAGTAATCCTTTCATGATCGTGGTCCTAGTCTAATCTCATTAATGCGTGCATCCCTGCTCTCTGGTTCAGACGTGCCAGACGTTTATTATTTTAACCGTTGCATTTTTTATATTTTTTCATTTACTCCTGACGCGTCGCTGGATACAGATCAGACACCCGTTAATGCTTAAAGCAGATTTGCAGTAATTCCACTGGCTTTATCCTCAAATGTGTGACCCGTGACGGGGCTGTATCTCTGTCAGACTCTGTCAAACGCAGCCGCCATTATTACTTTTCTAATTATGCGTTCCCACCCAACTCCTGCATGAGACACCCGAAATGAAATCAGGTCTGCTCTTTGTAGTTTCCTGCTTGTCACTCTTTCCCTTTTGAGAGATCCATCCAATCCTCCCTGCCTGCTTCCTCCTCCGCAACCCTCCTTCAGATAATTATAGATCTCTGTTCTTTATAAATGAGGTCGAATCCGAGCACTCATTTAGTTTGCGAGAGTTGACGTGGAAAACTTTTTTTTGTGATGAGGTGGCCGTTTCAACAGATGCCTGTGCGTGCTTGATGAACAGCTGCATTCGGAGGAGGAGAATGCTGTTTGCTGCAGCCGCGCAAACACAAACCTCCTGCTTACATAGACAGGTACTATGTCTGTGTCAGAGACTGTGGCATATTAGTACTATGCCGTGACTAAATGGCAAATAGCAGGAACGTGCACGCAGAGAGGGACTGTGTGGGCCGCTACACCTTCGGCACTGTAGAACATTTATTTATATCTCTGGAGTCTGCTTATTGTAGCCAGGAGTCTGTGCTCAGGCTGCACCGTCTCAGGCTGCAGATACAGTTACACCTCAAAACCGATCAAACTCTGCAGAGACGGTGACAGCAGGCTAAGAATATACGGCCTATATCTGTACAGCAGCATTTCAGAGCCAGGGGGAGAAAAAGAAAAAAAAGATTAAACACATGCTGTATGTTTTAAGAATAGCAGGTAACTTAAAGTTGCTGTCTGCAGATTTTAATACCATTATAGCATTATTTAAATGACTGAGTCTGCTGTTAAATGTGGATTATTGCCAAATGATAGGGCACATGTGGAACTGCATTTGTTTAATTGAAGAGCAAGACCTTATGTTTTTGTCAAACTCCTTAAATTAGATAAAAAAGATTACAGAAATTCAAACACTAACGCTTCCCCCGCTGTCTAAGGCTTCTTGGTAAGCCTGTATTCCATACTTGTCACAAATGCAGCTCATCAACAACTTGAGCAGAAATCAGAACCTGACCAGTCACACCAGTGAACTCTATGCATCATGAAGAGTAGCTCTCTTTTCAACAACTGATCTGATGTTAATGTGTAAAACTGATTGGTTTCTTTAATCTTATCACACTGCTGTGACAATTTAAATGTAAACGCAATGCATAATTAAAACAGGAAGCAGGATGATTGTGCAAAAACTCTCTGTTCCTTTTCTATTGTGGTGCTGAACGGAGAGCTCCTGCATGGAGGGTAGAAGCATGTCATTTTTAGTCCTGCCGCTAGGGGAACTTTGTATTTATTCAATTGCGCTATGGACTGCACTGATCAGCCACAGCATTAAAACCATTGACAGGAGAAGTAAATAACACTGACAATTCAATGTCCTTTTGGACCTTGCATTCATGTGGATGTTACTTAGACATGTAGCACCCACCTAGACCAGACCAGACACCCCCACCCCATAGCAATGACCCTCCTTGATGGCCACAGCTATCCCCGGCAGGATGCAGCCTGACACAGACACACACACACAAAAACTTTTTAGGAACAACTAAAAAAAACATGAAGAACAGCATTAGGTGTCGACCTGGCCCTGGTCCAAGTATCTGCGGGATTAGAGGCCCTTCCTCTCAACCCACAAGACCCAAAGGCCCCCACTAACAACATTCTGTTGCCAGACACCACAGGACACCCTCAGAAGGACCATGTCCATTCTCTGATGAGTCCCAACTGCTTTGGAGGCACAAGGGAGACCTACACAATGTTAGGTCATAATGTTATGCCTGTATGAACTCTTTTACTCACAGACCTAAAATGCAGCATGTTTTCAAAGTACTCTGGGTATATATTAGTCACACATTCTTCTTGATTGAGAATTAGTGCTGCTAATGATTAAAAATGTCAACTATAAAATGTTCTGCTTGGCACAAATCCCAACTTTTAAATAACCAAATTCCTTTTGATTCATTTTTTTTTATGTATTAACAAAAGAACAAAACGAATGAGCTCTTCATGCAGGTGAGCAGTGTTGTTAGCAGAGATGACCTTCCACATGTAAATGAGACTTCATTATTCCTTACACCGCAAGAACAGAGCAGTGCTGCAGGTGCTCCGTATCCACAAGAGTACCTTTTAATAAAGCGCTTCAACAGCTCAGGATAGTGGCATCCACAGTGGCTAAGACACATGCTGAGAAGTTGCTGTTCTCTCTCCACCCCTCTACTATAACTATGTCCTAATTGCTTTGTTTAGCTGTCAAAATTGTTGTTGCAGCTTAATTAGCATCTCGAGGGCCGTGTACAGCGGCGGGCCGTCGTCTCATCCGTGTCTCTGCTTGCGCGTTTGTTGCTAATTACTCGACTGGCGCTGTTTTTCCACGCGCTCTACTCCCTGTCTGCTTACGGCTGATTCATCTGATCAGCCGGTCAGAACACAACAGACTGGTGTAGGTGGGAATCAGAAGGGTTGTTTGTGCATGTCTGTGTGTCGGGCTCCGCTCTCGGTTGGATCTTAATGCCACTGTTACTCAACAACTTTTGGCTCGCTCAATGTATCAACGGGGGTTTCTCTTTTGTTGCCATTCACCAGTCTGCATTTTCTGAGTTCCTTTTAGGTCTGGTTTGAAAAAAAAGACATGTTGTTAATATGCGTGGCACGCTGTGTGTTTATTACGTGTAGGCTGCTGTGGTTGGCCTTGTTTTTCCCTCTTGAATGCACGTTTAATTGTTGTGCAACATAGACAAATTATCCAGTTGTTTAGTGGGATGATTTGTTTCATTATCAAATGATATAAATACTGGAAAAAGTTGCCTCACTGTGTATAAATTTAACAGAATCCAGCTATGAGAGCCACCAATCCCTCAGAGACCCACTTATATCCAGTCTGTACACTAAGCTCAGGTGCTGCTGGGAGCTCCACATTTACCCAAGACTCATGTTTTATGTCTACATTGCATTCTTTTTATTAAGGCAACAAACTTTATTTTCTTCAGTCATTCAGCAAACAAAAAGGATCCAGGAATACAACTGCTTTTGTGGCGATCCCAAACACTTTCATCTAAAGTTAGACGGGCCTTCAATCAAAGGTAGAGCGTGTGAACATGTTTTGAGCGGTTCCAAAAGCTGTGTGCGTGTTTGGGTGTGTGGGCGGCTTTCTTGTCTCCTGGCAGCAGTTCTGATCACTCGAATGAAAAGTTGTTTTCTGTTGTCAGCGGAGTCCTTGTGTGTGCGCATTTGTTTTTGTTCTCACAGTCCGCGCTGTTGTTCACTAGGACTCCATATGAAACAGGCTGTACGGTTCCCACTCATCCCCCTCTTTGACATTTAATTTGACACAGATAGTATGTTCTTAGTCTGTTTAGCAGGACTTGGCCCACGCTTAAATGGGTTTGACATTGTGTATCAAAAGAAATGCCTCATTCTCACATCCGACCATAATTTTTTATGAAGTTCTTGAATGAGTATTTATAATAAATAACTATTCATATAAGGTCATGGCCAAGAGCAACATGTGAGAGCACTGACTTTATGCTTTATGCAGGGTTTTAGATGAGAAGATTTTGTGTCTATGTGCTAAATAAATAGTATAAAAATATGCCCAGAAGCTGGTTAGCTTAGCTTAGCATAGCAGCTAATTTTTACACTGAAGTAATCCTCGAGAGCTTTAAACATACAGACTGGTGGACTTGACTTTTAGACATTAGATTAGCTTAGTGGTGTCCCTTTGTTTCTAGTATTTATGCTAAGCTAAGCTAACCAGCTGCTGTGTGTGTGCATATTGTGTACTGAGTGGTGTCTTTATACAACACCACAATAAACACAAGGATGGCCTATAGCAACTCAGTTTTTATACATTATCGGATATGTCTGTATTTGTAGCTTGACTATAAATATTTTTGACGTTTCTTTTTGAATATAGGTCCCCTATATTGCAATTCTAAATCCCTGGAGTACTCTTTGTAGAAAAGATGAAGTAGTTGGCCTTCTAATGAGGATCTGTTGACAGTTTTCACCTTGTTGTTTGGGAAACATTGTTATCTGTGTGCTTTCTTTGTGAAGAATTAAAGCTGACAGAACAATACACTGTTAACAACTGACATGGCAATGAGTCACTTAGTTTGAAATCTGCCCACCTACTGTGTGCTGTTTTTGTTTCAGTTAGTTGTGCTGGTCTTTTAAGCCCCCCTTGGGAAGCTAGTTAGCATAAGAAGTGGACATAGGGAAACGGTTAGCATGGGTGGACACACTTTCTAGCACATTATCGCTACAAAAACTTTGTTTTATTTTTACACTTAAGGATTTATACATATTAAACACATAAGTGGATGCTTTCATGAACTTTAAATATTCAGGTCAATGGACATTGTTACCGTTGGACAGAGCAAATTCAGTGGTGTCCCCTTGTTTGCAGTATTTATGCTAAGCTAAGCTAACACACAGCTGTATGTGACATTATCTCTAATGTAAAGGCATGGGAGTCAAGTCAGTCTGTTTATACAGTACCATAAGAAAGACAAGTACGGTTCAACATGAGATACGTGAATTTTTGCAGCTGGACTGGGAACATTTTGACTTTTTCTTTTACACTTTAGGTCCCCCATATTGCAGTACTTAATCCCTGGACTACTCTTTGTAGAAAATATATTGTAATAAAATATATAATTTATAAAACTCCTAACTTGTCGTTTTTCCTTTGTTGTAATGACAGTGATCAGTTTAATTTAAAACCTGTCCACCTGCTGAGTGCCGCATTTGTTCCGAGCATAAAATCTAAAGTAAAACAATGAATGTCTTCGACAGAATGGGAGTACTGGTCAAGTCCTGCTCAGTGCTCACATTGGCAGAGTGACACAGAGGTGAGGTGCGGACGGAAGTGTAGGAGAGTGCGAGGATGAGTTGCTGTAGATGGAGAGAGAGAGAGAAATAGCAGAGGAGAAATCCCATGCTCGCTCACTCCCACACCTTTTTCTCTTGCTGTATTCTGGCTCAGTTGCCTCATGCTGCAGTCAGACTCCAGCAAGCATCGAGTGAAGATTTCCTCACTGCTTTTCTCCTCAGAAAAAGATCTTCTCAAAGATCAAATTCATCTTCTTTTTTTGTCAGGGAACCTTTAACTACTGGATGAAAGACTCCCCACAGAATCTGAGAGTTAATGGGTGAAGTCTGCTGAGTTGATGGTCACTTTTTAATTCCTGGTGTTTACTGGAAACCCAACATTTGTGATTATGGACTGTTATGTTTTCAAAATGGACTGAGGTGGATCAGTGATGTAGACCCATCTCTTTTTCTTCTCTGTGGCAACTTGTGGACAAACAGTTAACATCTCCCAATCTATTTTCCTTACATGCCACCATGTTCGCCAGAATCTTCATTCCCAAGAAGCACCGGCAGCGCTTCGACGACGCCGTCTCCCAGAACGTGATCAACCGCCTTTGCCGCAGTAAGAGCATCAGTGAGCCGCATGCCAGAATTCGACGCAGTCGGAGCGAAGATCACTCCGACCGGCACCACGGGTCCAAACGGGCCAGCTCGGTGCCGAGGGATGGAGGAGAGCCCGGAGGGAGGGGTGAAGCAGAGAGGGACAGGGGCTTAAAGAAGTCTGCCTCTGGGATACCCGCGCATCCCCCCATTGGACCCAATCAGAGGTGAGAATCCTAACATGTTTGTGGTATTGATATAGTGGTTTATGAGTCTCTCTGGCTCTGGTTTGAGTGTTGTTTACTGTGGGAATCCAGGCTGCCAACAGGTTAGCCTCAACACATAATGCAGCAGCCAAGGATTCACTCAAATATTTGAGACAAGATGTTTTTAAAAATGAATGTGAAACAGGAGACAGCCTGTCTGTTTCTGTCTGGTTTTCCTCTTTGCTGATTCTCCCATCCCGAAGCTCATCTTCCTCAGATCCTTGTTACAAAACAGCACTTAAAAAAACAGCTGATTACCATATGTATGAAGATGTTATGTCATTTAGCTGACAACCACATCTGTAGCTCCTTAAAGCCTTAAAATATCATCACCCATTCAACGCGTCGATGCGTAGCTCTGACCGTGCCCCCTCTACCACTCGTCCTCCACACGCTAACACACTGATTACACGACTGTCCAGTTAATAACACCACAGTGGACTTGGTGCAGGGTGACAGGGGTGGCGCTGAACTCCCACACAAGGCTAACTAACCGAATCCAGGGATTGATCCACAGGAGAGTGAAAATGTGTGGCTGTGTTTGTCGAGTGCGATCATATTGACAGTACGCAAAAACAATTGGAGTCGAGCTGATTGTGTTAAATGGGAGCAAGCTGATGTCATGTGCTGTCAAGTGGCTCAGACAATAAGACGTTTGGCTTCATGCTGGTGCCTAAATAAACCCAAGGAGTGTTGTGTAACACTGCTGTGTCTCCTTGAGACAGATGGATAGAGATGTAGATATGAACAGGGACAGAGGTAAATAGAAAGAGAGGTCCAGATAGACATGTAGAAAAACAGAGGTAAATATGGACGTGGATGTAGAGATGTGTGAAGATGGATTGATGAGGCACGGGAATTATTGGAGGTTGTGATATTGAGCTGGAGAAGGATGTAGGCGCCATAAAGTCGAACTGATCTATATTGTTGTACGTGACTCCACCCCCAGATGTGTTTAAAGTTTTGCTATAGTGTGCAGTCTCAGTTAAGAAAATGGTCTATTGATATGGATGCTCTAATCCGATCCCTATTGATCGACCATTGTATTTTTCTTCCAGTATTGGAGCTTTTGTTCAATATGTCAGTTTGCCTCTATAGATTTCATTAGGTAGATTCTCTTGGGGTTGGACTTAATGTGAAATCGTACAAATGTATGAAGTGCCGCTACACAAGAGGGAACTGGGGACAGTCGATGGGGATTGTCGATCCTTGAGCAGCCTCAAGTAGCCGCAGACACTTCTATCAAGGGTTGGAGGCTGTGTGGTGTTCAGCATCCCCACACACTCAAAAAAAAAAAAAAAAACACGCAGCACCCAGCGTTCCTAACTGCATTTAGCTTGTCTTACATAACAGCCTTAAACCGCTGCTATCAAAGAATAGATTTGTCCGTTTTCTCTCTCCCCATTCGTCTTCCCCCTGTTTATGTACCACAGCAGGGTTGCCTTGAGTCGTTTCTATGGCAACTCACTGTGGATAGACAGCATCTTTGATGTCAGAGGGAGGTTCTGCTGTGAATGTGAATATGAGAGAAGCACCACCATCAGCAAAAATGTCAAAACAGTATTCCTTTATTTAAATGTTGAGTTTATTGATTTATTTTTTTTAAAAGAAGGCCGGAAACTTGAATTAAAGTGGAACAAGTTTGGATTGTTATGTAATAGAAAATGAAGAAGAAGGGTTCGCGTTAAATGACACGTCATGCCTCCACTTGCTCGGACTCCCACCTACAGGAAGTGACAAATCAAAACAAAAAAGGCGAACGGACAGGCTTGTAAACAGCAGGGCTCGCTCCAGAGACAGATTTGGACGCCTCTGCCATTCATAGAAAGCATCAGTAGAGTTGCATTGCTATTAGGCTGTAATCTGATGTGTCAGACGGTCATGAAAGAAATTTGAAAATCAACTGAATTAGAAACACTGGCAAAAAAAAAAACACAGTCTGTTTCAATACAACAATTTCATTTTATTATTTGAACTTATCCACTCAAGAATTATTATTTTCCTGCTCGTGTCTCCTCCACAGGGTCGTCCGTGTTTACAGAGGGAAGAAGACCTTCGGCTTCACTCTGCGTGGCCACGCTCCCGTCTGCATCGACTCCGTCATCCCAGGTACTGCTACGATAATGAAAACCCGTAGTGTCCTGTCACAGAGGACGCCCCCTCTATTTGTGCGACGCTTGTTCTGTGTTGGCTGGAGAGGAGGGGGGCAGGTGCATTTTCTGTGGGCGAGTCTGTTGTGGTGCGAGCCGCTGGGGGTTGAAGGTGATCTGGAGGTGTTTGTGTGTGTGTGATTATGAGTATGGCAGGAAGTGGACTCGACTGACTCACCAATGAAATGTTAAGAGGAAAACACTCAGGATGGACTGTGCTTTGCAGCAGCAGGTACTCTTAACAGTCTGTCAATGCTACACGATCACATTCAGGGATTTGTTACACAGATTTCTATTTATGGTTTTAGTCTTTTTCAGTTTCAGTATACAATTAAGTAATGCAAAAAAATTATCCTCTGGCTCTTTCCAGACTTACTAACTAACACATTTTATCTGTTTTTTCATACAAAGTGTAAAAAGGTTGTGGTTTTGTAGGCGGTTATGTGTCAGAAAACAATCCAGCCAGGCTGCTCTCCTCTTTCCTTTCTTTGTGTTACTCTAAACTAACTGGCTCCAGCTTCCTATTTATTATGCAGAATTTAAACTGTTTCTTTAAGTAAATTATCGCTACATTCATTTTTTAATTTCAAATCGGCAGCAGTGCAGATTTTTAAATAAAAAAAATGATAAGTTGCTTTTTACTGGAGATGTTATTAAAACCGGTAATTGCTGCTTAGAGCTTCTGTTGAGAATGCTGATCACATTTTTATTTCCTGCAGTAAAAGGATATTTAATTAACAGTTATTGCTTTTCTGAAATAAAAGACGCAGCCAGGAAGGGTCTGTGGAGCTACTGTTGAGGGAATTTGCCAGACTGCTGGGTGGAGAGGGAGGGAGCTGCGTTCTTGTGTGTATGTATGTGTGCAGTATTGACTGCAGGTGTGTATTTGATGATGACGGCTCTGTTCCCGCCCACCATCCTCTCCCACCGACATGTGCTGAAGCTGCATGAGCGGGCTGACTCAGTGGGCCTTATGGAGGTTGACATGGAGATGGTGGGGGAGGATCTCTCATCGGGATCTGAACGCAGATTCTTCACTGATGTACAGGAAAACACAAAGTCCATAATGTTGGGTTTAAAAACCCGGACACCTGCATGAAGACTTTATTATGCCCAAAACATGACATGACAGTTCGGTGTGAAGAAAACTGAGGAGTGAGTTGACAGATGAGGAGGCGAAGGGTACCGCTCAGTCAGAATATATTCCACCGGGGATGGTTTTGACAGCGCTATTTCCTTGCGTAATAAGATGAAGCATGGCGCTCATCTCGTTTGTTGACGGGCTTTATTGGAAGTCATGCACAGATTGACAACATCACATTAGTCACCACCTCTTCTCGTTCTGCCCGTCTGTTTTGTGGACCTTGTTAGCTTGAGATGCTGTGCCAGGATCTTTTTTCCATCTCTGATTGATGTTTAATTTTCTGACACCTCTCTCTCTCTCCTCTCAGATAGTCCTGCCGAAGAATGTGGACTGAAACCAGGAGACCGTATTCTTTTCCTCAACGGACTCGACATGAGGTTTGTCTTTAATGCAAAGCACTGTTCGTATCAGCTGTAGTAGTGGTTAGTAGTGTTTTCTCTTTGCCTGCTGTCCAAGTATATTTAGACATCAGGACTTGTTTTTCTCCAGGAGGAGCCATCTGTTCCCGTTGATTCTTACTCAATATGAAAAACAGAGTCAGATAATCCATCACAAACACTGGATTGGTCATAGTTTCTCATTCACCAGTATTTCTTAGCTTTGGAGTTGAGAGTTTAAACTATGAGTCCGTGTGAGTCCCCTTGAGGAGAAAATAAAAGCTTTAGACCTGAATTAAACTCTCAAAACTAACTTTCCAACATTCGTTTTCATTTATAACTCTGAGCCAATGAAAAGCACCAGGATGGAAGTACAACACAGCCATGACGCTGGAATCTCTTCAAGTTTGCAGTCAGCTGCTTTTATCTCCGCGCTAGCTTGTTCACAGTGCACACATTCTGATGTTCAACATATCAGTTTAGCCTGTTAGCATGCTAATAGATATGAATTGAATAGCAAAAAACATTAACTCCCTGTCCTCTTTTCTGTAAATATAATGTTTGCTAATTATGAATAAAACATTAAAGGTTATAAATAAACAATAAAAACAAGGCTTTAAATTACCAACAAACTCAAAGGTTTCAAATTTAAAATAAATACAAAGATTATGACTTATCAATAGACAATTAGCGATGGCAATAGTTGTAAATGTTATAATTTAGCATTAAATAAAAATTTGCTAATTAGCAGTAAACACAAATTCGGTAGGAAAAGCTCATTAGTTTTGCAGAAATTAAACTAAATGCTAGTGTTAGCATGCTAACATTCTAATTAGTTGGAAAACACAGCCTTTGCTAATTATTAGTAAAGACAAAGTTTAAAATACACTGTAAACACAAACATTGTTAATTTTACAAAATAGCAATGAACACAATATTCTAATTACAAATCAACTTGCTAATTAGCAAAAGAAATCCTTCAAGGTTATAAATTAACAATACAAAGGTTGTAAATTAGCAATGAACACAAAAGGTTATAACAACACAATAAACACAAAGGTTGTGAATTTTCAGTTATAAAGGCTGTAAATAAGAGATAAACACAGGTTGCAAATTATTAATTATTAGTATTATTTAATAAATGCTAACGTTAGCCTCCTAACACATTTTGTTTTGTAGGTAAACACAGCCTTTGCTAATTAATTGCTAATTGAGTAAACTGAGTAAATTATCAATAATCTAATTAGCACGTGTCTGTGCGGGAGCAGCATGTACACATGGGGTGAGGTGATCACAGCCCTTACGTAAACTGAACTTTTCTTGTGGGAGTCATCGCTCTTTTGTCAGACGCAACTTCTTGACCTTTTGCCTTTTCAAGGAGCGTGTGTGGGAGAGCAGATAAGAAATTCAGCATAGATGAAACTAAATTGTACCAGTGTGAACTTGGCAAATACAATATACCATCCAATCTATGGGCCAGTATTTCCACTTCTGTGTGAAAAACAGTATTACTCACCGTGTAGCCATGTGAAGGAAGCGCTGCAGAGCTGTTCCCATGGCGGCTTGATGTAATGATTTGATTGGTGCTGTATAATTTTGCTGCGTTCCCTGATAACATGGTGTTGCTGCAGTGGTAGGAGGTTATCATGAAAACAGTGGGAGTTGTTCACCATAGAGACAAAGAAAATAGAGATACTCTGTGTGGGTGTTCAGTGTTTACAAAAAGAACATGTGGCGTACGACATCTCTAAAAATCTGGAAGCTTTATACAGTAGATACAGTCATCTTGGGTGAAGAAAAACTAGAATCTTTTATTATTTGTTTTTTTAACTGAGGTGAATAGTTTGTTGAGGCCATAGAGCTCTCTGTTTGTGGCTCTAAGGACTTTGTGACCATGCTCACAGTTTCACTCATCAGTCTCCTCCTGGACAATGTTACTTGTTCACAAACCTAACCACTTCTGAATACTGTAATATAAAGGCTTAAAGCACACCTGTGGTTTTCTGCTAAAACAACTGACTTCTGCAAGTTACCTTATCTATTTTAAGATGTCACAATCCAACTGAATTTTGAACCACAGCCTTATTACATTGTTAAATGATTGTGTTAGAAGTCATGCATTACCTCATATAACTTGGATCTGTCTCCTTTA
The DNA here is from genome assembly GCA_005024645.1 of Planiliza haematocheilus. Classification (NCBI taxonomy): domain Eukaryota; kingdom Metazoa; phylum Chordata; class Actinopteri; order Mugiliformes; family Mugilidae; genus Planiliza; species Planiliza haematocheilus. Next base: position 7,934,121 of record SRSE01000365.1, on the reverse strand, counting down.
CAGTTAAAAGCCATCAACTCTACTTCATTTGCTTTTGTCCCACTTAAATCCACTAACTAGCTTTTCCCTTTGCTGTAGGAACTGTTCCCACGAGAAGGTGGTGTCCATGCTGCAGGGCAGTGGGGCTGTGCCCACTCTGGTGGTGGAGGAGGGTCCGTCCGACTACTCTTCAGAACAGACGGAGACGGAGGAAACCCCTAGTCTGCCCCCAACCACGTTACCTCGCTCTAGGTGAGAACTCTCTAAAATGTGACATCAGACCTGTCATATGGCATTGCTTCTTTCAGTGAAGGTGCATTCCTCCATTTTACCTGCCGTCCAGGTCTCCGGCCCTCAGCTCTCTCCAGTGGGTGGCAGAGATCCTTCCGCCAAGCATCAAAGTTCATGGGCGGACCTTCAGCCAGCAGCTGGAGCACCTGCTGACCATCCAGGAGAGATACACTGTTTGCAAGGCCTTAGAAACCTTCTTCCAACACAGGTCAGTGAATGAAGGGATGGGAAACACAGAGTCTAAATGGTTTTGTAAACAGAAATAGATAGAGAGGGTGGAAGGGTACATGAAACATGTAGGTCACATGTAGGACAGTGCAGCTAAAAAGATATGTAGATAAGGAAAGAAGATCGGCTGGATTGTGTTGCATTTTGTTATGTCAGAATTTCTCAGAACAAAGCATTTGCCACGTTAACACTTCTAGCAGAAAGCTCTGCAAAACAATATATATATATATTGAAAATAATGAATAGTCAGTAAATGGAAGTACATGGAAGAAAATACTGCTTCCGTCAGGAACATTAGTTGGTTCCAAGTTCACTTCAGTTTTGAGCATCTGTCAAACCACCTTTGCGGTAATATTCTGTACAGTTATAGTGACAAATACAGATAGATAATTAGCTGTTGCCCAGGAAACCGTGTCAGGCTGCAAAACATTTCTTGATACAGGCGAAAGTGAGAGATGGTTAATGATGGATGATGCGAGGAGAGACGGAGACAGATGCACATAGCTAAGCAGGAAGTTTATGTCTCCCCTCAGTGTCTAATAATGTTTCCTCAAGGATGAAAGGGTGGAGAGGAGGGAGGGATGATGAATTAGCTGCGTGTGATGCAGCAGGATTTAAAAGCAAAATACAAGTCGAAATGTGCTGCTCATGCATACATCATATACCCCTAGATGCCACTGATGTTATCTTTCCACCCTTTCATCCTGTAGGTCATTCTCAGCTATACGTGTGACTACTATGTGCAAGGAATAGAAACTGAATTACATTTGAATGTGTCCTGTGTCTGCAGGAACGTGGACACTCTGATAGTAGATGTGTTTCCAGTGTTGGACACTCCGGCCAAACAGCTGATCTGGCAGTTCATCTACCAGCTACTGACCTACGACGAGCAGGAGCGCTGCCAGAGCAAACTGTCGCGATTTCTTGGTTTTAAAAGCAGTGGTGAGCCACAATGCGTAATATGAAGATAATCTGCATTTGGGATCCTAATTTTAAATCTTGAAACCTGACATCAAAATATGTTTTGTTTTGTTTTTTACAATAGAAAAAAATAGAAAGAAGTAGCCACGAAACAAATTGCCTTTAAATAACCTAGAATAGAAAAACGTGACACTGCATGTGTGTGTGTGGTTTACAGCGGTGTTAGAGCCTGATGGAGGTTCAGAGCACCACCGGCGGAGCAGCTCAATGCGCGTAACAGGGACGTCGTTCCGCAGCAGCATGCGAGAGAGGAGCTCTGATGACTGCATCATCGGGACTCATCTGGGAATGGGTATGCGGCTCAGGACAACATCTTGGAGAGACTTCTCTGAAAAATAAACAGTTCTGGTTGGCCTCTAGCACAAAAACGTTATAATTTAGAGAAGGATCTGAAACTGTATTCTGTAGGATAACTTTATTGTTGGATTTATTGAGTTTAACCTTCTAGCTAGATTGAAGACACTGTTGTGTCGCTGCAAACTAGCAACAACACTGTTGTGGTTGACGCTCTCAAATTAGGCACATAAAGAGCTAAATATTCCAATCAAGCGTTGGTAGGGACCAAAAATGGAGCTAAAAGAGCGAGCAATAAAGTTCTCCCTAACTAGCTGATGTGTGAACATGTGTTAACATCAACTGAACGCTGCCCTCAAATAAACAAAACTAAATGCAGCTACAAGTTTATCCAAATCTGTAAAGCAGGAGTTTTGCTGTGAACTCTTTTCCTTTTGATATCTCTTCCTCATTATTAATTCAGTATTATAGCACTGAAAACCGAGGTAGAGACAACTGAGAAAGCATTCATTTAACTGTTATTACACTCCTGACACTCGCTTGAGTAAAGTTTCTAACCTCTCGTTATCCCTGAACTGCTTTGGACTAGTAATAATGCTGTGTTTGCACTGGTCAGCTCCCTGGTGTGTGTAAAAGCACAATAGACTATTCCTGACGAAGATGCACGCTCAGCAAATCCTAGGAGTACTTGTTGGTTTCGTAAGATGAGGATTGTCTTCAACGGCTCATACATTAACTCCATATCTCAGCTGCCTTTGCTTCTAATGAGCTACATAAAGTGTTTATTTCCAGCTGAGGTCATTTCAGGCTTATGGTATTACGTTTGTGGTTTCTCTTGTTTACCATTACCATCGCTAACTCCTGTCCTGGAAGCAAAGCTTTTGGCTTTTGCTTCTCCATGCTGTTCTGCTCTGCTTCATCCTCCACCCTCTTGGCCGGAGGTGGATGGATGGAGGAGGCTTATGTCCATGTGTCACTGTTCATGCTTTATTGTGCTTTAGGAATTCATGTCGATGAATCTGGGAGCCCGGAGGAGAGGCAGTCAGGAGATGGAACCTCCTTCCCCGAGTCCCCTGACCTCAGTCATGTAGGTATAACTGCAGCTTTCCAGCGCTTAGCTTCTCAGAAACTGGCATTATGAAAGCTGGTTATGTTATATGTGCTCTCTGGTCTCGCATTATTTGAAGGTCTGCTCTCAGATACTGCAATTCAAATTAGATTGGATGCTGCAATTTGCACATTTTTCCCCCGAAGAGCTTAGAAGCAGCGGACCTTCAAAGAAAATGCACGGCGGCGATTGTGTGCTAACAACCGATCATGCCTTCACCCATAGATGACAGGTGTGTACACGGAGCTGGAGAATGTGTACGCAGGGAAGAGTGTGTCTCCGCTGCAGGGTGGCTCGCCAGCAGAGCCCGAGGTGCCGGGACAGACTGAGGCCTACGGCCGCTCTCTCTCCCCCCTCACGCTCCCCCCTCTCAAAGGTACTCTGGGGCTGACACACATGCCCTAACACTCAAACACACAGATGAAAACACATGCTTTCAGATAAATGCTTTCATCAGTGGTTTGAAGCCACCTAGGTCCAATGTTTGCATAAAAACAGTAATGAAATCTAACTGGGCCTAGATGGAACATGACTGATGCCATGTTCAATCTGTCAGACTTGATGTAAAGACAAACTACTATACTGGGTTATGGTGGACATATACCAGATTAGGTGGTAAAATAGTTTAGCCTGTGCCTCTCTTGTCAGTCTGATGTGAACATGACTCAAGAACCACTGATTTTTGAATGTGTTTGAGGTAGAACCCATTCAAATCCTACTGTCTATATGTGCATATAAGTCTGCAGTTTGTTGCCATGGTTACAGTGACAACGTGGCCAAGGATGGCACAGATAATTCATGTAGGGAATAACGGGCATCATGTGTTGCATAAAACATGTAGGTAAAAATTCTCAGCACAAGACGCCATAAACATGTGCAGCGTGTCATACGTTTTCAGTGTGAGTGCAGCCATCTTTAATGTCCTTCTTTCCAGGGAACCGTAAATCTGGCCTCTCCTTGTCCTGGAAAGAGCCTCTTCCCACTCCTGTGTATGAGATCCAACACCAGAGCAGCGTCGACTCCAACCCCTACGTCAGCCTGGAGAGTCCCCCCGCCTCCCCCGAACACCCGGAGAGCGGTCACAACACGCTAAACCGCCGAAAGAAACTGTTCACCTTCTCCCGCCCGCCTCGCAGCCGGGACACCGACAAGTTCCTGGACGCCCTGAGCGAACAGCTGGGCCACCGGGTCACTCTTGTGGATGACTTCGTACCTGGGGAGAATGACTACGAGGAGGTGAGGAAGATAAAACATTTTTCGTCTTAAGCTTACGTTGATAGTACATTTTTTCTAATCTCAGGATATAAAATCATGAATTCCAGTTATTCCATCACTGAACTGCCAACTGTGAGAGTTAGATGCATACTACTGGTGTCTGTCTGGTGTTTTTGAGCCATTTGGGTCAATGAACAATGTGTTTCCATGTCATTTACCCGCCCTCTTTTCTAGGTTCTTGTTAAGTTTTCCAATTATAAAACCTCCATTTGGGGGTAGCCTATCCACTGCACTTGAGTTTAGCTTGAACACACCGCAAAAAGCACAGCCAAGGCCATCGGCCAGCTTTCACAGGCCAGGAAGCTGGCAAGAGCAAGAAAACCTCATACAGAGCGGGCTTTTCCTGAATAATGCTGATCAGTTGATTTACATTTTATGACGTTGTTGGGGAAAATACCTGTGTATTTGAATGATCAGATGAGACGAAAATGAAAAACATGGTACCCTTCAAACTTTCTAGTTTGGTATACTTTCACCACATCCACTTTTCTGCTCGTGCCCTACTTGAACTGCCAGACAGAGTGATCTTTTTTCCCCGACTGCTCTTTCAACATGCTGGAGTGGCTGAGAAGCCAGCGATAATTGTCTGACTTGTGCCAACGGTGCGCGACACACTGGAAAGAGTTGAGTCACAGATGACAGCCTGACACTGGAAAATGTCGACCGTCAGCTTGGTGCGTTATGGCCATGTTATGTTTTATGTTTTAATTTGTGCATAGTTACCTAAATTTCCCAGTTTAAAATTAATAATTTTTTTTATCAGTTGGTTGCAGTCTCCAACCTCACCACTAGATGTCACTAAATCACATACCCTGGACCTTTAATAAATCTATGCTTGAAATTCTTGCAGTGAACTGTCTTCAGTGAAAGGAATAACTGGAAATTGTGCAAATAGTTAACGAGTGTCCGGTATTAGGAGGCTAGTAATAATGTGGGTATTATCAATTGTATGTATTTTAAAATTTACTTAGTTTTCCTTTTAAATACAAATAGTACTAATACTTAGTTTAATTACTGTTAGAGTAAGTAGTATTGCAGTAAAATTATCTGAAGGCTCTGTCTCTTCCCAGTAATGCTATTCATAACTTTACAGACAAAACCTTTATTTTTTTATTTTAAGTACTCACTGAGCCAAACATCAATGTCCTATTTGTACAGAATGTAAGATGCATTGTGGAAGCTGGTAGAGATTGTGGTGGTCTTTCTTGTGTCAGTAACAGTAACAATCATCTAAAATATAATACATATAGTAGCATTAGTATCCTATCTGTGTGTGCATTTGCTTATTATTAGCTAATAATAAGCAAATGCACATCACACTACAGCAGTAATGACATTGTAGTGTTGCATGTTTACATTAGAGCAGCTCTAATGTACGCTACAATGAACACTTGTGTCACATGAACAGATATATGACGGTGGTTGTCATGGTTTCAGAAGAAGAGGTGTGCCTGTAAGTAAAACATGATACTCAGATATACAGTAGTCTCTGATCATATCTGACTATTTCTGGCTATTTTTTCTCTAATAACAGTTCATAAGATTTCATGCATTGCATAAATAGATGTCTTGGTATACTGAAGACATTTAAGTGCATGTTTTTAAGTACTTATTCTTAATTATTCTTTTTTGTTTTATCATTTTTTTAATAGAATTTCTCTTCTAGAAGTTGTAAAAAATAAATAGACTAATAATTTAAAGAATTTTGTATTTAGTATACCATTAGCAATTAAAACATAGACAGCCAAAGTAAATTAATTTATCTAGATATCCAACAGCGTAAGTAACAAATGGTGAAAACCTAAAGGAAGCTAAAAATGACCCTATAAATGACGAGCTTCAAACTACTATTTCAAGACAGTACTTTTGTATGTGTGGGTGAAAAGCTGTGGTTATCAGGTCTGATGTTGAACCTCTCCCCCCCAGATGAGTTTCCCAGAGGACCAGGACTTGGGCTTCATGCCTCGGCAGCTGAGCAGTGGCAGTGAGGACCACAGTAGCAGCGATGAGGCCTCGTCTCCTTCCTATTCTTCTGAATCCGAACCAATCCCACCGCCTCCCACCCAGAGCCCCCCGCCTCCCCCACCCTTCCAGTCTCTGCTACCCCCTCCTGTGCAGTTTACTGACCCTCTTCCACCTGTCCGATTCTCTCCTGAGCACATCCCCCGCAGCCGGATGCCCTTCCATCCGCATCACCCCATCATTCCTCCTCCGCCGCCTCCTCCGAGGACGCTCCTGTCCAGTCGCTCTCCTCTCCATAAAGTTCTCCCTACGAGAGACGAAGTGGAGAAGACTCACCAGCGCTTCAAAACCCCCACCACCCGTCTCTCGCACGGCCACACCACCCTGAGCACCACCACCTTGCGCTCCTCCCAGCCCTCTCGCTACCTCCCCCGACAGCTCAGTCAGCCCCAGCCCATCCGGCAGCCCTCACCACAGCCCTCACCGCAGCCTCTGAGGCCGAGCCAGCTCGCCCTCCAGAGGCACCACCAGCTCCACCACCAACACAGCTACCAGGGCCCGATGCCAGCCTCCCTCCAGGATCATAGCAAGTCCCAGTGTCAGGGCAAAGGCTCCGCAGGCTCCACGCTACTCTCCCAACCTCCAGCTTCACACTCCACCCTCCCCAGCCACAAGACCTATGAAACCACACGGCAGGAGCACAAGTCACAGCAGGTAACATCTGCTTTTACACCACACTGTACAGTAGTCTAGTTTTTCTCTTTTGTGTTTCTTTGTGTGTATTTTTCCACCCTAGCTGCAAGACAGAAATGTCAGGCAGAATAGAAAAATGCCGCAGCAGTGCCATAGCAAAGAGTACTTAGCAACAGAGGTGTCACATATAAATAACAAGAACTTCGACACTTTGAAGTCTCTCAGCTTATTGGCACATGTTCATGAAAGTCTTTGACATTGGACAAAACAGACACTATTTTCCATCTTTTGGCAGCTCATCCAATTTCAGTTTAATTTCTTCTTAAACTCCCTATAAAACTGAAAAGCCCAGACTGGTCAACTCCAAAGGCCTGAGCAGACACCACCAAAACATATTGAAGCCAAGAACTCAAGCCCACAAAGCTGCTGGTGAATGAGGGACAAGAAAATTCAATGCAAAATGAATACACGCCTCCAAGTGCAGGATGAGTCATCAACATTTTTACACCATTTTCCAGGAAATTAAAAACAAATACAACTAAGAAACCTTACAAAGTTACTTTTTGTCAGTGGTACACCCGACACTGGTGTGTAGGTGACATACAGTGGACTATGACCTATTATATAACAAACAGAACTGATTTCATGGAACTTAAAAAATAAAAAAAGAGAGAATCGGTTATGAAATGCTGTATGCGTGCTATTCAAGTGTTTGTTTTTTTCATCTCCAAGGCTCCACCACCTCCTCCTCCACCCCTGCCTCCGCCATGTGATCCTCCTCCGCTCCCCAAGCCTGGCCACCACGCCTCGGACGCAAACCACATGAGTGTAAAGAGGCTGCGCTGGGAACAGGTGGAGAACTCTGAGGGAACAATATGGGGTCAGGTGAGCTGTGATCTTGTGTTCACTTGTTGCATTAGCCTGTGGTAAGTCGCCCTACATGGACGCACATGTGAAAATCCACCCACTTTATCTGTGAGTTTTCACACTCCTCCTACATCTCTCCCCCCATATTTGGAAAGACCTCCTAATGCGTCTCTAATGAGTCACGACAGCATAGGAGAAGCAGTCTTGTTTTTGTAAACAGAATTTTGCAAAGCTTCAAAAAGTTTTTTCATCCCAGTGTATAACCCTGTCAGCCTTTGGTAAAACCTGCTAGTCTACAGACTGTGTCCTTGTCTATGTTTAGCTCGGAGAGGACTCAGAATATGACAAGCTCACTGACATGGTGAAGTATTTGGACCTTGACCTGCACTTTGGGACTCAACGCAGATCCAGTAAGTTATTTTGTAAAGCATTTATTACACGTCATCTTCATAAATATCACCTCATATATATTTGTATTGATCAGGCTCATCTTCATAGTCACTGGTGGACTTGTGCAATGTGTATACATTTCGAAATCACCTGTTTTGTTTGTACCTTCACAGTTGTGATGTTATCCTGCATTGGAGCTGCTCCATTGTCCTGCCTCACATCCTTTCTCCATAAGGCACCATACCCCTCTCTTCTTTTCACTCTAAAGAAATAACACAGATCTGTCAGAGAAAAAAAAAACACATCTTAGTGTTTTTTATTAAAGATAACATATAACAGAGGGAGCATTTTGGCCCCAACTGGCAGAGCTGTGCTATTAAGCCATCATCCTGCTATGTTCAGGCTTTCTGACCTGTTTCTGTGTATTTGACCCCTGGTGCCTGGAGAACCCATCCTTACCCTGTTGTTAAAATTACCAGTCTCTCCTCCAGAGCCAGCCTTCCTGCCCGAGAACTTTAAAAAGAAAGACGTGGTGGAGATTCTGTCTCATAAGAAAGCCTACAACGCCTGTGAGTACCACAGAAACCAGACTGAAGATCACGCATCTGAGCTGTTGAGGAGCGAGGCTGTGTAAATAACAATAAAAATATGTTGAAACCCAAAAGTCTGTTCTTACGTCCAAACTGTAAAACACAGAGAGCTGCATTTGCATTTAGAAGCACAAATATGAACTGTTGATCTTGTGATTTTTCTGCCACAATCTGCAAATATTTATCCAATTTCACCCAAAAGTGCGTCTGCTTTGTCCCTTTAACAGTTGGACACTATGTGCTGTATCATTTACAACTTGATACTAGTTTTATTGCATTTTGATCTTGAAATCCACCTTTAATCAAGCCCTCTGGTGGCTTCAGGAGAATCCATATGTTTTAGATCACATAAAATTACATACTGAGGATTTCATCCAGAGTAGAATCAAAATTGGATTTTCAGAGTCATTTTTCTTCCTTTGAACACTGTTTATCAAGTTGTGATCCATTTTGATAACAGAAGTCTGATGAGATTACCTCTGATATTTTTTTTTATTCCCCAAAAGATGTTGATATGTTCTATCCATATTGAGCCCACTACATAACTTGACAACAGAATGAAAAATATGGAAAATTGAAAAGTGATAGAATTTCTTTCATTGATATAACGTAACGTTTTGTCAAATGTGGTCATTGAATTCATTAGAAAGTGAATTACATTTAGTTCATTACCACCAGTGACTGCCTAAAATAATTATGTGATGACAGTTAAATGGATTATTTGATCCTGAACAGCATTTAATCCTGGATTAGGTAAACCGTCCTTAAAGAAAATGGCACAGATGGGAAAGTAATAATGAAATCTGACGTAAAGTAGACAGTCAGTCACATAATAATATATAAATACACAGTTTATGTTGGATTAATTTGCATTTTTCCATCACTGTAGGTTTTCCTACAGGGTAAGGTGAAGATTATTTAGTTGGTTGCAGTCTGCATTTTCACCACTAGATGTCTCCAAATCCAAAGTACTGGTCCTTTAATTCTGTTGGGTAATTTTAGGAAACTACATTACGTCTGTATATGAAAATTTGTGCTGCAGTGGTGGCTGAAATGGTGGCATATGCTCGTGTCATTGTATTGTTCTGATAAACTTACTGCAAAGTGCATTATCTGAAATGATGCAGACATTTGTATTTTGTGATTTCAAGCACAAAAATAGCTTCTGTTTTTATGTATTAAAATGTGAACTTAAAAAAAAAACACTTCAATGCAACCAGACTCCTTGTACAAGAAACATCCAGCACAGCCGTTACTCACACAGAAGATTCACAAACACAGAAAACAGTTTTCTCTGCTATCGTCTATTTTTGTTGTGCCCTTTCACACCCATGATAGAGGTTATTTTTTTGTTCAGGCACTGCTGTTAATTATCAGGTTTATGGTGGGGTTTTGGATTTCATAATTAACTGCTACATGGTAAAAAAAAATACGAATAAAATAAAAATTCTCAGCCCAGGGAGATTAAAGATTGGGAGCAATGCAGGAACACAGTGATCTTCTTCGTTATGTGAAAACAGACCTGAAGCCTCCACGTCTTCACCCTCTCCCTTCCCACTCACCCTCCTTCTGCCCGCAGCCATCCTCATCGCACATCTGAAGCTGTCCCCCATCGAGCTGCGGCAGGTCTTAATGAACATGTCCACCGACCGGCTGGAGCCGGCCCACATCAAGCAGCTGCTGCTCTACGCCCCCGACGACGAGGAGGTCAAGCAGTACAAGCAGTTTAATCAGGACCCAGTCAAACTGAGCGAGCCTGACCAGTTTATTTTCCAGGTACTGTGCCACTAGAAAAAAACTGCAAGACCTCCAAACTTCTAAAAACCGAGTAGGAAGGATTTGCATGAGTGAACTTTGTTGTGCGTTTCAGATGCTAATGGTGCCTGAGTATAAGACTCGTCTACGGAGCCTCCACTTCAAGACAACCCTGCAGGAGAAGACGGAGGAGATGAAAGTGGCGTATGATTACATCTACAAGGCTTCAGTGGAACTGAAGAGCAGCAAGAAGCTGGCTAAAATCCTGGAGGTAAAACCCTCCTACAGGCAAAGTCAATGTGAAGCCGTCAGTCTGTGTTAACAGAGGCTATTAAGAGTTTTCTTTCTGCCAACAGTTTGTTCTTGCGATGGGCAACTACCTGAACAATGGGCAGCCTAAGAGCAACAGGACAACCAGTTTCAAGATCAACTTCCTAACTGAGGTACGGCATGGACACCTGAGCTGTAATTGTGTTCTGATCATCTTGATTAGCTGTTTCAAGTCATTTATTCCTTCCTGCTTTCTTGCAGCTAAGCACGACCAAAACAGTTGATGGGAAATCCACTTTTCTCCACATTCTGGCCAAGTCTTTGTGCCAACACTTCCCCGAGCTGCTAAACTTTTCCAGAGACCTTACAACGGTGCCTCTGGCAGCTAAAGGTACGGTGATGTTAGAGCAGCTGAGCTCTTTAGCGCTACTTGATCCGGGGGAAACCATTTAGGAGCAATGCTGCTAACCATTACATCAAGGAAGTATAAGTGTTGATGCTACAGCTTCAGTAACCCCCATGTTTCCATGTAACAGTGAACCAGAAGGCCATCACAGCTGAGCTGAGTGACCTTCACTCCACCATCCAGGACATCAGGATGGCCTGTCAGAAGATCACACCCACCCCAGAGGACCACTTCGCCTCTGTCATGAGTGTACGTCAACAGTTTTTAATGCCTGACGATCAAATGCTGCTTTCCTGCTGAGAGTTACACTCACAGTAAATATGAAGCTACACCAGCAACCGTTTTAGCTTAGAATGAAGACAGCGGGAACGGTTCTCATGCTACCAGCAGTTCTTACGCTCTTTATGACACAAGTCTGTTTTTGAATTTGTACAAATTGTTGTAAAAAATGGGCAGAACTCCGGAACATGCCACAGAAAGCATCCTCGTCACAATCTGACTTGAATTCATTTAATATTTTGCACCCTCAGAGTTTCCTCGAGAACAGCCACCCTGCCATCCAATCTCTAGACTCTCTGCAGACCCGAGCGATGGAAGAGTTCTCCAAGGTGGCTTCCTACTTCGGAGAGGACAGCAAGTCCTCCAGCACAGAGACCTTCTTCGGCATCTTTTCAGAGTTCATTTCCAAGTTTGAGGTGAGCTACTGATCTGCCTGAATGTGTCGACAGAGTGAGCTAGGCTAAATGTGACTGGTTCAGGAGGTTAGCAGCTCATATTTATGATATCTGGTGCACTTCTCACACTGACCTGTCTGCCTGCAGCCACAAAGCGACTAGACTGTAAAGTGCTGCTGTCTGCGGAAAGAATAAATGTGCTTTAAACGTGAAAATAAGTATAAATCCCATGAATTTATGTGATTTATATTGCAGAGAGCTCTCAGCGAGACGCAGACTCCAGAAAACCCCAGAAGCCCCAGACTGTCTTCCCCTCTGGCCTGGTAGGAGCAGGACATGCTGGCAGGTGTCGAGCTGAAACCGAGAAGGCTCCGTTTTCACTCTGCTCTCCACAACCAAAGTGCCAAGATTTCACTCACACACACACACACACACACACACACACACACACACACACACACACACACACACACACACACACACACAACAGAGACACTGAAACCAACGGGAACAGAGACCACGTCATCCATAGCGAACCGAATGGAAATGCACTGCGCCAGTCTAGAGTTCAGGAGTGCCCCATGTGCAGCAGTGCTGTTATTCCAGGTGCTGGGTAGAGCAGGAACATTCACCAGTTACTTCATTACTTACAACTCTTTTTAATGCACATAAGTCAGTAGACAGTAAAGGACACATTCAAGATGCCATCCAAAAAACAAACAAAAAAAAAAAACCCATTGCTCCCATCCATCCTGATGCTGCATTGAGGTGAGCTTGAAGCGGTGACACCAACTGGTCTGGATACTTACAGAGTACTTACTATGTTTATTACATGACTATATAAAGTTTATATTTTGTATCAGATCATATTTGACAAATGTAAAGATTAAGTGTAGATGTAGACAGCTATCCGGGATCAGAATGATTCACGAGGGTAGTTTAGCTTAGTGTTCGATGGTGCGTTCACTGCCTCCCATACAGCAGGAAACATGTAGGAATAGTAGATAGTGGAGTTTTTACAGCAACCTGTGCCCCTGTTTCTCTCTTATCTAGCTTAGTGTGAATTTAAAGGATGCCTCTTAAAGTTTCTTCTCATCACCGAGGGAGCAAAAGTCGTCCACGTCCACCGATGGCTCACTTTGGTTCTGCATACTGCATTGCTAGATTGCTAATGAGGAACAGTCAGTCGTTGCTATGGAAGCAGAGGAACATCAGTGTTTGAATTTTATAAACAGCTAAAAACCCAAATGTCATTCTCAATATTAAAATGGACGTGAATGTGAATTCAAACAGTCTTTCCAGACATTTTTTGGTAAGCATTTAATGCAGTCGCTCAAATTAGAAATTTAAAATTTAGACATTGTGATTCAAGATTGATCTATTTTAACCTGAGCCAAAGAGCTTGAATGGAACCGTTCAGCCTTTACCTACTGTATGCACGGCTGTGTAATGCATTCACCTGAGAATTTTTGTTTCAAATTTCTGGGAAAGATTGTCATGAAAGTAGAAAAGTCGGTTCTATTTTTCCAAATTAACCAGATCCCAGAGAAACATCTCAATATTCAGCAGATGGGCAACATAGAACTAAAAGAACTGGATTATTTTTAACAGGTGGGACTTTTGTTTGCTCTCAGAAATACACCTGAATGAGTAATTCTCTTGGGGGTTTTTTTGGGTTAATTCCTGTTTTGTGAAACTTTCCTTACAATTCTGAGGTGACAATTTTTTAACATTTTTTTTTTCTGAAGTGAATGCATCACGTTTCTGCAGCTGGATTGTCCAAGAAATAAAAGTAAATAGAAGCATGGTCAGATCTTTTGAAAACGATTTGTGAATTCAAATATTCAGTCAGGTATTCAGTGCAAAGTTCAAATAGTTTTTGGGCTTTCCCCCAACATTTTAAACACATTTAGCTTTTAGACAATTAGCCACAGAGCTGCTAATAAATCCACCAGGATGTATGGTGTCTTCACACTATCAGTGATGTTTACTAAAGATGTTGACAAAGAGTTAGTTTGAGTGGCTAAGACATGTGAGCCTACCCCTTTACTTGTCTCAACCATCACATCCTAACTGAACTCAGCCCCCATCCAGCTCAGTTACTGGTCTCTGTCCGCTCAGTTTGCAGCAGCACATGAGCTGAATGCTCTGAACAGCAGCCATTTCTCGTCATCCATTCAGCAGCTCTATTTATTCTCTCTGTAAATCAGCTCTGAATTCATTAGCGGCGAGCTAACGTTGAAGACATCAGCACACTGTGGCTCATAAATGATCAAATTGAGAACGCGTGGGTGGAATAGTAAATCTTTTTCTTTCAGTAATTAGTGTCATCTCTATTTGGCAGCGCCAAAAGATAAAATGCAGCTTTTAATGTGAGGAGACTGAGCTGTGTGCTGCCGGCCGGTAGATCTGCACTTTCCTGCTTAAGTAAGTGGGCGGCTGCTGAATGAATGAACGTCAAGCTCGGGAGAAAAAAAACATGTTCATGTAAATGGTTATTTCCTGCTTCTCCGGTTGCCATGGCGACCTCATGACTCATCCACAGTACAGTGCACCTGTAGCTGTGTCGTATTTATGTCCAGGAACTATTGTTGAGGTTGTTTTTGCTATGCACTGCTCATCATTGTCATTTGTACTGTATGCCTGTGCGTCCTTCAGGTCCCGGTTCATTTCCCTATTCAAAAGTCCCATCAGAAAATCACTGTTTTATTTATTTATGCACAGCTTCATTCGAGCTAACGGGGCGAACTTGTAAAAAAATAAAAAGAAAAGAAAAAAAAGGCAATCCTAGCTGCTACGAGTGTAGTAACAGTGTTTCTCGTCTCAGTCAGTTGCATGTTGGTGCGGTTACTGTATTAAGATGTGCAGCTGGTAGCATTTCCCCTCCCCCGGATATTTTAGGTTGAAAATAAAATACACTTCTGTTAGTCTGTTTACGCCTCCTTTTTTTTTTTGTAACTGTTTTGTATGTTTTCATGGACGTATGCTCATGTTTTGTGATCATTTGACTCTTTTCTTTGCTTTCAAATGACGGATATGTTTTTGATCTATAAAAATATCATGCTTGAAAAGAGAACTGTCTGATTTATCTGTGCTTAAAAATGCAGAACTACATCTAATACTCCTGCTAGAAGTGAGCTGTGCTACATCGACAAAATGTCAAATAATTCCAAACTATATCAAATAAAGTATTTCTGCATATGAACAATCACAAACAAAGACTATAAAAAGACTATATTGAAAATAGAGGCCCAGGGAAAATGTTACACATTAAATGATTGTATACACTATATGAATTTAAATGGTTTAAATTTCTCATGTTTCCTGTTCTGAATTGGTTTGCGTATTTTATTTTGTATGTGTGTGTGTGTGTACTTGTATAGCTATCGTTGTGAGAACCAGTTTCAGAGGATGTTTTGGCTGGTCCTCACTTTCTAACATCCTCAGGTTTAGACTTTATCGTTAAGCTTAGAATTAGTTTTAAGTCTGGGTTAGGCACTTGATGGTTGAGTGTCCTCACAAGGAAAGCAAACGTGTCTGCGTGTGTATGTGTGTGTGTTCTTATACATCTGTCATTCTGAGGACTAGTTTTAGTTCATCAGAGTGAGGACATTTGTCCAAAGTGAGGACATTTTGGATGGTCCTCATTTCTTCACGAGGCTGCCGAGCCCTGTTTGTTCCCTATTGGGAACCAGATGGTGTTGGTTCGATCCCTGGCACAGTACCACATGATCCTTGAGCAAGACACTGAACCTGAAGTTGCTCCCCTTGCTTGACGCTGGTCTGTAAACAAGTGTGACTGTAAAAGACGCCTTGAGTACCAATACATAGGCCATTCACCTTTCAAGTATTATTGTTGGTTATGTATGGAAGCATGATACTATTCCTTGAGGGAAAACAAATAACCTGAACATATGAACTTTCTCTGTGTCCGATCATTGGACAGTGTCTATCTGCATCGATGTTCCACAAGGAAATAAGATAGGCGACCACTTGTGTGGTATTAGTAGCAGCTATGTGTGCTAACTCTGCTAAAGAACGTAAAGGTAACCCCGATGAATCTTGCGAGCACATGCTTTCATGTATTGATGCCAAGATACATTTGTTTGGCTCGGATGGTGTACGGCATGTTTGCCATGTACCTAGCCAGGACTACCGCAGTGAAAGCAAGGTCCTGCAATGAAGCATGGAGGTGGGTGTGTGGTGATATGGGGCTGTATGAGTGTGAAAGGTGTTGAAGATGATCTGTACAGATGGCACCATGAATGGCTGTGGATAAATAAATAAAAAATACTGGCTGACAACATGACTCCCTGTCTCCAGAAGGTTGGCCGAAGAGGAATTAGCCTCAAATGACTCACAGCTCTCCTACAGTAAAAGTCCTCCTGGGTATTTTAAAGTGAAAGGTAGAGCAACACAAACCCTCCGGCAAGATGCAGGTAAAAACAAATATCCCTGAACAACGGGAGACAATCAGTCCAGAAATGAGGAGAACATGTGTGTCCTTCATGTTGAGGATTTGTCAGTATTTCCTGAAAGATTAGGCTAAAGCAAACGGTTTGAATCCAGAAAGTGAAATTTGTATTTTTAATACAGCATCTCTAAAATGTTTAATTTTACATAAGAGCAAATACCCTCTCGTTCAGTTTGAGGGTGATGTGAAGTGATTCTGAATCATTTGACATTTAAATGATGTTGCTCAGCAGCGGTGCACTCACTTATAATTCATGCTACTTGAGTTATAGTTACAGACATCAGTGAACGTGGCTTTTTATTGCTCTGCTGAGGGTAATCCTAAATATTCCCTTTATAATGAGTGTATCAGACTAGTCTGGGATCTGACAGCTTCAAGTTCAGGTTTTTTTTTTCTCCCATTTATCAAATGCTAAATCATTTATACGCGTGTAGCAATGTTGTCTCCGTCTCTTTATAAATCAGTCCGATGATATTTGTTATGATTTAAACAGATATCCGCTGTCAGAAGTCGGTCGCCGGCTTGAGAAACCCCGGGGGCGTCTTCAAATCTGGTTCAGAAATAAATAATAATACTACATCAAAATTTCAGTTTCCCATCAGCCTTTACAAACCTCTTTCATCTGAAATGTCTCTGTATTTTATTTTATCTATTTTTTTCATATCAACAGGGATTGGATGCATTTATATGAAGAGAGACACTCCCTTTTAATAGGAAGAACCCTTGAGGCCAGACAGGTAGAGACAGAGAAAAGAGAGAAGAGACCTTCTAATATTGTAGGTCTCCCTTGTGTCTCATCAGAGAATGGACATGGTCCTTCTGAGGGTGTCCTGTGGTGTCTGGCAGCAGGATGTTGTTATTGGGGGCCTTTGGGTCCTATGGGTTGAGGGGAGGGGCCTCTGGGGATCATCCACATGAATGCCAGGTCCGCAAGTTTCCCAGCAGAACATTGGATTATCAAGATGGTCATTTACTTCTCCTGTCCCTGACCCGAGTATTTTGACTTTTTACCGGTTTGAATAATCAGAGGCGTGAGTTAATAAATCAGAGGAGACTTGAATAGTTTCTTCGTATACTTTATTTTCTTTGGAAATGGGGTATAACCAAGCATTCATATTACATGTTCCATATTTAAGCACACCGGACAGCATACATACAAAACTGTGGAGCTCAAAAAAAGAATGCAGCATTATCATGTCTAGTTTAATGGCATTTGTTTGTCTGGAAGAGACACCACGTTCTCTTGTCGCGCAGGGATAAGGCAGCGAGGTACAGGAGCAAAGAGAGAAAGGAGGGGATTAGATCTGCTTCGACTGTCTCTGAAAAGCAACACTAGACTGGTTTTCAGGGCAACCCGCAGCATCCGAGGCTTTCTCCACTGGTACCATGTAAGGTCAGTTCTCTAGAAACAAACATCTGAGGCCAAAAAGAACAAAGCTTAAAGAGATAATACCTTTTTTTTTCTTTTTTTTTTGTGGGGGGACTGGCAAATATCTAACTCCACATCACTACTGAGATGTCACAGCGCCGTGTGGCTCTCAGCTCAGCGGGGAAAGATCGAAAACCTCGAAACCAGCTCACCAAGGCGCCCCTCACCGAGCCCTGGCCTGTGGGATGACGAGGCTTCACTACATTCACTCGCACAGAGGCAGGTTCAGAAACAGAAAGACAAAATACTGACTGTGTGTTCGGGCTCGGGGTGGGGGGCGGTGGGGCGGGGAAGGGAGTGGCTAACCCTGCTACTTAGAAAACCCAAAGACGTCAAACCGGAACACGTTTAAATACACAGCTTTAGCGGAACAACACAGAACCACACGCGACTTCTACTGGATCAAACCGCCTTCCTCACGTCCCTGAAGCGTCTCTGAAACACCGTAACACTAGGAGCAGTATATCCTCCGTACAGTAAATAAGGCATGAATTACATTTAAAGACTGCATTAATTATGTCAAGCCACAGGGAATGTGTTTTTATTAAACTGGTAAATAAATACAAGAGTGGGGGGAGGGGGCGAGGGAGAGGACGGTGGTTACCATACAAAAAAAAAAAAAAAGTGTCGAGACGACTGGAAACCTGCAGTCACCAGCTACACTTTGAGCAACTGTTTTGGTTTCTACTTCACCTGCTGACTTTTTCCCTTCCCCACCTGTGCTGCAGAAATAGCTTCATTTCTTGTTCTAAGGCCATTTTTCAACATTTAAAAAAAAAAAAAAAGAAAGAAAAAAAAAAAAACTATAATAGTACAAAACACCTCACACCAAATTTCAAAAAGAGTCTCACCGGTCCGTGTATTTGGCAAACCCCTCACGCTCGACCGCTCTGTTCTGTTCGTATTGCCGTGACAACGCGGCCCGTCCTCGGTCCCTCCTCTCCCGCTCTTTGCTGTTGATTGTCTGGAGCTTCTTCTGCGGGGGCCGCAGCGTAAAGACAGAGGTGGTGGGTCGGTGGGTGGGTCGGTGGGTGTGTGGCGTTGCAGCGTCAAGGCTTTGCGTCTCTTCGCGGAGCACGTCTGGCAGCACCGTGGAGGTCAAGGAGACTCTGTCGGGATGTCGTTTGTGGAAATGAGACCTGAAGAGGGACGGCTTATGTGTCAACTGACAAAAAATTGGATCATTACCAGAGCTGAACCTCATGAATATTTTCATAGTCTAAAATAGTGAAAAATGTCCGTCACACACTGAGGTGGCCTCTTTTGTCTGAGCTAAAAACCTGCATTTGAGAAGCTGTGAAGTAGAAATGTGTTGCTTCAATTCCTTATTGACGAATGACTTGAATTTAAAGTCTAATGATGTATTTTAAGGTATAAAACGTATTTATTACACAGCCTAAGCTGAGTGTTTCTAAGTCAGATGCTAAAGTCAAACTGGGTCAGAACGTAGCTAAAGAGACAAGGAGCCGATCAGATGTCTTGATCGACCTCCAGGACGGCTGCCAGAGGGCGCACTGCGTCACATTATTGTCCTCCGTGCACGGAGAGTAAGAAGGGCTGCAGACATGGGCTGAGGTGAAACAAGAGGAGGATAAAAGAGGCGCGCGTATGATGAGAGGAGGAGAAGGAGCGTCCGGACCGGAGCGGGTCACCGTCTCCTCCTTATAGGACGGTGCTCTCGGTGTCCAGGTCACAGTCTCTGGGAGGAGGCAGGTAGGAGGAGGAGGAGGAGGAGGAGGAGAGGGAGGAGGAGGTGGAGGTGATGGAGGAGGAGGAGGAAGGCTGCTGGTCTACAGCAAGCTCAGGGACCAAAGCTCGACCCAGGCCCTTGAAAGACATCAGCGGGTCTAGACGGCAAGACAGAGACGGGTAAGTCACAGTTAGTTTTAAATAAATAAATAAAGCTGCAACAAAACACAACCCTTAAATAAAAGGACACAAATATGATGAAAGAAAAATATTCCTCAGTTAGCAGGGAACTGGAAAAATGTTCAACACAAAACACCACATAAACATCCCAAAAAGATCCCATGCCCACATTACATGAACAATGGCCATAATCAGAAACATGTGCGGCTACATCCTGTCCTGCTGTATGTACACAGTTCCAGCTGTTATACCAGCCAGTCGCACTGTGTAATATTTTCCAAACAGCAGCAGAGGTTTAGCAGTGAGGGAGGAGGGGGGAGCTGTAAGGCTGCGTCTGGCCAGCAGGTGGCGGTGTTCAGTCAGAGACCGACCGTGAGCAGCGAGTGGTGAAAGCAGATGGAAAATGTGAAGTAGGGTTAGGGTGAAGTATCAGTTCTTGATTGAGAAAGCAGGTTTAGACTTGAATGTGGTTTAAAAAAAAAGTAATAATATAAGGGTTTTAACTCTGATCATGTACATTAGATGGTGCCAGCGAGCTGATTGCACGTTCTGACTAAGTCCACCAGCGACCAGACGGGGACGTAACAAGTTATAATGTATGTAACAAATGTGAATGTCATGCTTGATGAAGGCTTTAAAACTCCATAATAATACGTCAGGGACAATACACTTCACATTTCAGAAAACCAGAACAAAGTCCAAGAGACAGTCAAGGGTTTGAAAACGTTTAAATGCAGTTGCTGACTTGGTCAGAAAGAAATCAATGCATTTCAAACCCTTCCACTGCCGGCTGATGGTATTACAGTCCGGTGAAGATGAATGACTCATGAAAAATGATAGCTGTGATGCTAGACTGCCGTATTACCTTCAGACCGGTGACGTTTTTGTGACTGAAACAACCATTTCTGGAGCTTAATACACCCACTGCACCAAATTTCCTAAACTCAATTAAAACCCATCTGATTACAGATTCCATCTTAACCGTTTCCATGGACACTAAATAAGGTGATCTGATAAGATACACGCTTTCACATGCCCTCAAACCTCAATCAGATTAAGACATATCCAGAGCGGTTCCGCATCCAACACTGAACTCATTCTTTATTCTTCTTTTTTCCATCCAAGCGCCCGTTTGAACAAACCCGTTCTTCTGCCACTGCAGCGTCCCTGTCTCTCCCCGAAGCTCGTCACCTGATGTTTTTCCCCCGCCGCGGGCAAGCAGTTCACGGAAAGACTGGATTCTTTCCAGCCAGAGGGAAACAAATAGATCAAGCGTTTACACGGGTATTAGGGCGTAAACCATTTCCCACACAACGGATTACCAAGGACTTACAATCCTCTCATCTCGATTGTCTGTATATTTGAGTCAGTTCCAGTTGAGACGTTTATGTCGTGGAATACTAGTGTCTGTGTAAACGAAAGCCACTGTTGGAAGACTTTAACCTTCCTTAGATTAATACATGACATTAACGGAGACGCCCTGGTTCCCTCATGTCCTCTACAGCGAGTAACCTGTTCTCTGCGTTTCAGGAAACGCACTGGTTTTAATGGTTTACAGGCACGAGACTTTAAAATTAGCCTCACCAGCCGTTTATAAACTGGAAGAATCTGTTCGACTGGTTGCACACTTGTTCATTCGGTTATTTTTTTTCCCTTTGTCACCTGCCTGAGATATTAATGAGATGATAAATTGCAGGGGGTGTATTAAATATCAGAAAAGGCTCCTTTACTAATAACCCCAGACATACAGCGTGACAGTCCAGCATCAGGGCTCAAATAAGAAGGCAGCAGGCAAACAAAATGACTGTGGTGATGAGTAAGATTCCCAGAGGTAAACAAAAAAGTGCAGGTGCTCCTAGTAAAGGTGTCAATTATCAACAAACCTCTCACAAGTGCCTCTTTAACCTGTGGAGGTATTACAATGCAGGACTGTTAGAAATAGTAGGCATTAGTGTTCTGCAGTTAATAAATGGTGAGGTACAGAGTTACGCATTCAGGACAAACTGAGCTCACCTATCATCTTATAAGTAGTGGAGCAGATCCCGTTGGTCTCACTGGCCAGCGTGGTGGGTTGTGGTGGTGGAGGGATGCTGGGTCTGTTCCGGGGTTTCGGGACGGGACGGGGTCGGGGAAGGGAGCCTGACTGGTAGGGGGACTGAGGGGTGGCCACGTCCTGGCCAGCAGTGGAGGGAGGAGGCGTGTCCGGAGGGGTCGGCGTGCCCGGGGGCGAGGGGTCCGCGCTGTGCTGCTGCTGCTGCTCCCCGCCGGGATGGGCGCACTGCGGCGGCGGAGGGCTGGCCTGCGTCGGAGGCTCTGGAGGTGGATGGCTGGGCGCGTGGATTGGGGGCTGGTTGCTGGAGTGGCGTCTGGGCGTGGCGCACGGCTGCGGGGAGGGGGAGGTGGGCGAGGTGGGGGAGTGGCTGGACAGGGGTCTGGGCGTGGGGCTGAGGGACTGGGAAGAGCTGGAGGAGGAGGCGTGGTTCGCTGAGTTACAGGGCTGGCTGGGGGGAGGGTTCGTTGGTTTGGGAGGAGCAGGAGCCTGCTTTTTGGTACCTGAAAAGAAGACAGATACATGCTGGGCTAGCTACGAGTGTGTCTGTAATACATTACTATAACCTAAGAACGCATGAAATCTTTACGAAGCTGTTTGGACCCGATCAGAACAGAGTCTTACCTCTTCGCATCATATGTGGACTCGGCCCCATGGACCCAGCACCGGAGGATCCAGCAGCCAGCTGCCCTGCAGCCTGGCCGCCTCCTCCAGAACCATTCCTCTGGAGCACAGGGGTTGGGGCGGGTGTAGAATCCCGCAGCTTCTGGCTGCTATAAAGAAGATAAAGAAAACAAACTGATATATCCTGGGTTACGTTCAGGCTGCAGCATCCAGCACTGAGTGTTTTTTAAAGAGGGTTAAAGCTATTTAAGTAGACACTGAATTATTTTCAACAACAAACTCCTCGGCAATATCATGCGCTGCAAAAATAGACGTCACAGATCCGCGTCTCTCGTCTAAATTTACCTTCCAAGCCGAGTCTGTAGGACCGAAAGAATGCCGAGCTGAATAGTGTTATCTGTCTGAAAATGAATGTTGTCCTTTCAGCAACTTAATCAAAGACACCCTTCAGTCTCTGCATAACAGGCACCAATGTTCAGGCTCTTCAGAGCAGTTTGAGCCAGTTAGTGTGAAGTTCCTGCTGATTCCAGTGATTTGGGGAGGAAGGCAGAGGGATGGGAAGTCGAGAGGCCCTGAGAATGACTGGGAGCAGAATGACAGGGGCCATTGTTGTGCTGTTTCTGTGGGCTTAGCTCAGACAAGTCTGCATAGCTGCAACTGGTGGTGGCGTAAAGCAAACTTGCGGTTTTGCTGGAGAAACAACAAGCTGAACCGAAGTGACCAAGATGAAAAACTGTCTGAGAGTTGGCAGTGAGTCATGCATTAATAATCCACTGAACTTGAAACTAATCAGACGTAACTGACGTCATGTGTTTTCAGAGAAGGCACTAATGTCGTCCCACAATACCAAGACTGAAAACATAAAAGCATGCAGGTCTGTCTGTCTGTCTGTCTGTCTGTCTGTTGGACATGCTGTGTCATCCCCACCAGCAGCAGGGATGCTGGGAAGCAGCTCTTACCTGAGCTCCTCTGTGTGCTGGGCTAGAAGCTGCTGAGCTGCAGCGAGAGCAGCCAGACCCTGTGCCAAGCTATGCTGGGAGGAGTCAGACCCTGAACCCCCTGATTGAGCTTGTGGCTGGGGCTGGGGCTCAGCCGAGGGCTGGGGGACCTGCCCGGCCCCATGTCCCTGCCCCTGAGCCTCCACGGGGGGTAAAGGAGGCTGGAAGGCAGGTGAAGTGTGCTGCTTTCTACCTAAGGTGTTACTGCCTCTACGGAGGGTGTGGTCCGAGTGCTTGTTAGGGGTGCTACACAGGGAAAGCAGGGAGACGGTGAAGGAGAAAAAAAAAACAGAGAACACCAAAGCTTTGATCAAAAAGTCAATGATTAGACCCGAATCACCAAACCCCAGAGACACGGGAGAGAAGTCAGCAGACAGTGAATCACATCATGATGATGATTAAGGCCAACATTTAGTAGTAGCAAAAGATAGGGACCAGAAAAAGCAACTGGATTAAAGGCTAAATTAGGCTGTGGACGTCCTGGGAACTTTTAGAAAGTGGGAACTTTCCAAGAAGGTACAAAGCAATCTCTGGTTGATTACTTGTCTTTGCGCGCTGTGTCGTTCTCTGGTCCCACCATGCTGCCAGGCCTCTTCCTCTCAATGGTGCCGCAGTCATAGTCTAGGTGATTGTTGTGGTTGGATGCGGGCGTGGGCATCACAAACATGCCGGACACATTGAACTCCACATCTGTAGGAGGAAATGAGCAGTATTAGAGCATACCTCTGTGGTATCTCTCACTGAAACAGGGGGATGGTGTGGCTATATGGTAGGAACAACTAAAAAAACATGAATAACAGCACAAGGTGTTGATCTGGCCTCCAAATTCACTAGATCCCAAACTGATCAAGTATCTGTGGGATGATCCAGAGAGGCCCCTCCCCTCAACCCATAGGACCCAAAGGCCCCCACTAACAACATTATGTTACCAGACACCACAGGACACCCTCAGAAGGCCCATGTCTATTCTCTGATGAGTCACAACTGCTCATCTATTCGCTTTCCCTTCTCATTTCCTATATTAAGTTACCCAGCCTTAACTGTAGATGCCAACAAATGCCTCGCAGCAGTGTTCTCACAAGCTACAGCTGATGTTACCGCTTGAAAAGCAGTTGTTTTGTACACGGATCTTCCAGCGACGTGGCTTGGGGACAAGCTCGGACAGTGGAGACACCTGACTGGCCCTGACCACATGGGCCCTGGCCCCCATCCAAGTGAGCCATGGTGCTTCTTGTTAAGACTATTTAGAATTCAAACCAAATACAGGAAACGATGTTGAAACACAAAGTTTTATAGGTCAAAGGCAGCAGACCTCAAACACTGCAACCCGTCGCAGAACAGATGCTTAGATTCAACCCAGTGGGCAATTTAGAGTCACAAATACGCCTGAAAATGTGCGTCTGGAGACCGGGAGAGGAGTTTCCCTCAGAAACAGTCAGCAATTAAACAAGGTCCTAATTACTGTGAGGCTGTTCTCATTGTCCCATCATCTCTACAGCGACAATCTAGTGAGTCTGTCATCATCTTTGCCTAAGCTACTGGGATTTTAGGGAGACAAAAGGACTAACCCGACTGACAAACCATGGCAAATGTAAAATGCACTTTTGCATTTTGAAGCCCAAGATACAAGTATGAGAAGTTATGAACCCAGTAAAAGCACACAGACTGTGGTATAAGCATGATAACAACCTATTTCCTCTAACACCGCTCACAAACAAACTGAATTTGTGGGTGATATCTGTCGTGGGAAACGGCTAAGTAACGTGTTTTTCTGTTCTAGCCTTCAAGCCGACCTTAAAAGCACAGTTTGACCCTGGAAAGCCGCAGTGATATTTATCTTGAGCAGAGGAAGCTTTATTACTGTTGATTTTCTGTCTTTTTAGGCGGCTAATATCAGTTGCCTTCACCGCGCGTCCCTCGTGTACGATAGGGCCGTTGGCAACAAAGAGGGGAGAGAAGGTCAAACTGAAAACAGCAGCTGTAGAGGAAGCCCAGGACCTACCCTCAGGAAAGAACCAGTCAGCATGCTGGATGATGGGCTCCACGATGGCCACCACGTGCACAGAGGTAGCTGCAGCCATCTCAGCCAGACTCCTGAGTGGGCAAATGTATTAGAGCAAAGATTAGATGCTTACGGTCATAATGAGGGACGGGCTGAAATAAGCTTCTGTGGACATTCAGGTCACAAGGATCTGAGATTCTCCCTTGTTTTACATTCTTCATACCCTTCAGTCTTGGCCCAGAGCAGATTGGGTCCCAGGACGATGGCGATGTTGCTCGGAGTCATTTTGTTCACTTCGCTGTCTTGAGCCAGTTTGGCTAAAAACTTCACCAGATACCTGCACGGAAACAAGAGGAGCTGTAGGAACACTGGCATCTGATGGAAACCACAACGAGAACTTTCTCTTTTACGTCCGAGCGTCTTACCTCAGGTTGGTTTTGTTGTTCTTTGGTAGTTGATCGCACACAACCCAGAGTGCCTGCAGCCTTTTGTCTGGGTCCGTCACACTAGAATGATAAAAAAAATAAAAAAGTAAATAAACAATAGATAATTGAAAGCAGAGCAGATTGTTAGCTTCCAGATGGTGAAACGGCCTTCATGTGTTATCCGCTCATTTTTCAGCGCCGTACAGTGATAGATTCATTTAGTGTTTAATTTCCAGTAATAATATTATGAGTCTTGCCTGGAGGCCTGGATCCATTCATCATAAAGCTGGTAGCTCATTAGAGGTTCAGGTAGCTCCCTCAGGTAGGACTTCAGTGCCCCTGAAATCACACAGATACATGTCATTCAAGGCACTTTCAACTAACTCTTCGCTTTTTGAATTACGATCAAAGTTTTACACCAAAAAACACATTATTCCCGTTTTGGGACATACCAGCGACGGCATGGGGGTCGGAGTAAAACTCCTCCAGTTGCGAGGTGGAACAGTCCAGCGCTGCCTTCAGCTTCTTCAGCTTCGACGCCCCCGCTGCGATCCTGAACAGACCCTGACGAGCACAAAGACAAATAAACCACGTTAACGAAGACTCTTCACTGCGTAAACTCTCTCTGCCAGCTGCACATAATGAAGCCTTAAAGCAGGCACACAAACCACCAGTCACAGCACGCACAGCTATTTACTCTGACACGTAAACAAAGGCCGTCTTCACGCCGCAGTGACACGGAGTGGACGCACCAGGGGATGAATGGGGCGACAAATAATGTGATTCGCTGTCAACACTCCCTCTACCTCTTTTTCTCGCACAAACATGGAGGCGCACAAAGAGCTCTGATTTATGGACAGGAGACGCTTTCTATTGTATTCTAAATTTGTTTCAGGGAGGAGACATCGCAAACCTTTCATAAATCACTGCTGCTGCTAATGGCTGAAGATTTCCCCGCATTACGTAAGATCGGAAGTTTTCCTGTTTACTCTCCGTCTATCTGCCCATCTCTGTGAATCTTAAGATGTTTACAGCTTGGTTTCAATGATGTCAATGGTGAGAGGAGCTGCTAATTGCGGCTCCAGCTCCATGTGACTTCGAGTAAGATACGTCAGTGCGGCTTCTACTGAAATGGTTAAGATAAGGAAAACGAAAGTGCGGTGAGATCAAACGGCAGAGGAAACAAGATGAGAAGAGATCTCCAAAGAACATCCTGATAAGGATTTGAAACTGGATGTCAGCTTTTAGATCCTCAGGCTTACAGTAGAGTGGCTAAATAATTAAAAGACACACTGATTTAGTGCTGGATTGTCTTGTTTCTCAGTTTGTACAGTTTGCCTTGTAACAGCCTCAACAGTCTTTTGGCGCGACCAGACAATTTACAAGATTAAAGCGTAAAAATACTCCTGTGAATTCAGGTGTTGTTGGAATTCACAGGAGCAACACCTTTTCCTCTTAACAGGTTGATGTGTGTTACTGGCGAGAACGAGATTAGTCCATGTGTGACTAAGAGCCAAATCATGACAGAAGCTAAAACCCTGAGAGCTCCGTCAGGGCTGAAAGCTGAGTGGATTAAAAGAGTATGACAACAGAGAAGAGCCGCACAAAAGCAGAGCAAAGTTCCGATTGGAGGTAAAACGCCGTGGAAACGCCACAGATCTCTTGACCCAGTGACACCGGCACATTTGTGTAAAATCTCTTTCGTAACTAAGCAGCATTGTTTCAAAACCGAAACATCTCAAAATGAACTGAATCGAACTAAATGGGAGCCTTACTCTTAAAAGATCTATTTGTGCCAAAGACTCAAAGGCCGGCCTTAGAGGCCACGCTGCTCTCAGCAGCCATGTGACATTAACGTGAAGCAACCCAAGCCCTTTCAGATTTCATTGTTTTCTTTCATTTGGTTTGCGCTTTTGCATTACAGCTATGCAGAGCCTTGCTGCACACGTCTTATCTGTGATCCATGCCAATTCAGTTTCCCTCAAGTAATTCAGCGCTCCCACCCTTCTATCAGTGCATCAGAATATCACGTGGGGTGTTGCCATTGTGGCGCGTATCCCGGCGTGTCTGGTTCCTCATCTGTCCCGTCTTAACCCGCTCACCTCTTCCTTCATGCCAGTCTCCAGGAGCATCATGACACAGGCCTCAATCGGCAGGGCGATCTCCCTTCCACTCCTTTTCAGGTGTTCATCCAGACCGGTGCCAAACGCAGGCTTTTCCATCCATGAATCTAAATGCAAAGAGGAAATTCATTGAGAACAGAGCGGAGGGGAAAGTGTAAACCAGGAGCGCAATTTCATTCACACCGTGTCAAACCTGAAGAGACGTAAAACAAGCAATGTAACGGAGCTGCTGAAGATCATTTTCTAAGACCTGTCTGTCACAGTGGTATGCAATAAAAAAAGGACTCTCGAGGACGGTCGAGGCCTGTTGCTAGTTTGGATGGCAGATTTCTGGGTCAACAACTCTCCCTCGGGGCAGCTTTTTTTTTTTCTCTCCCCCCTATAGGGTGCTGCCAAATAATAACCACATGCTCGCAAGCCAGAAGAAGAGACTGTTTTGGCCGTCTCTCCGAGTTTACGAGTACGTGTGTGCATGTGCGCAGGGAAGAGGGAGCCAGAGAAGTGTGGGGAAAAGGCAGAGGGGGGCTGCAAAACCCAGGTGGGTGTGATGTGAGAGAGGGTAGGGGAGCGTGTGGAGCTGGTGAGTCATCGCCACATGCTGGGAGACCAGGCTCGGTCTGGTTTAGACCACATGTGTTTAGCGCAGAAAAAAAACAAGCTCCTTCGAGAAGGCTGCTTGCGAGGAGAGTGCGAAGCCAGACAAAGACCTCGAGGAGCTGGTTTGTTTGTGAAAGTAAAAGATTGATTATTTTTAGAGAGCAAAGCGGTGAAAACAAAAGACTTTTTTTTTTTATATCTGGGCCCCAATTTTGGCTTTTAACTGTGAGTGTCGTCCAAAAACAAGAAAAATAAGCCAGAGGAAAGCACAGCAGTTGGTTTCTTAAGCCAGATGGTGAAGTGTATATAAAACTGCTTCCCCTCTTTGCAACTACGTGTCAGGACACCTTGGGAAAACTTCTCCGGGGTGTAAAATGCTTCCTTAAAGGGACGCCCCAAAAAAAACACAGAAACCAGAGGCTGTCACGTGAAAAATACGACGGTGTGTGGCATGTTTGCATGCGTTGTACCTTGCTGAGACTGGATGGTCGGCAGGACACTCTCCAGGACAGTGAGCGACTTCCTGTGGTAATCAGCCTGAGCTTCTAAGAGCTACAGAGACGGAGAGACAAGAGATGAAAATAAAGGAACGAGACGAGCCGTAAAGAACACGAGAGCAAAGTAAATAGAACGGGCGGCCAAGTCTCTGTTCCCCAGTTACACTGCAGCTGTGAGCATTCCCACAGAAACTTGTGTAAAAAATGTTTTTTTTTTCCTTTCCCCCAACCTGTGGACGTGCAGCACTCACCATTATGAAGTAGTGGGCATAGTCGCCTTCTTTAGAGAAAAAACTGTACATGTCTGCAGCGAGTTGATCCTGGTAGAGAAAGACAGGAAATGAACTGAAAGGTAATCTTTCCCGTAACTTAGCCGCAGTCATATTGTACCTTACAGAGCAGCACATAAACAACAAGAGGAAGGGTAGATTTACTCGTATAACATCCTGCATCTTTACCACGGTGTCTCTGGACAAATCAAAGGATATTTCAGGGGGCATGAGGAAAGGTAGTTACAGGTCAGCTTAGGTTTAGGTGAGTCACAAATCCTCCCGCTGTTGGCGGGACTGAAGGAGAACTTATGAAAAGGAAGCATGAGGCTGTGCGCTTCCTGCAAGGAAGAATCTATCAAACTAGTGACTCAGACACTGCTGCAATCAGAGGCGCAGGGCTGACGGGGCAGATTCAGCCACTTGTGTGCGTCAGCAAACTTGGCTCAGACGACCCAGGGGTCTTGGAATGTCCAGTCACTGCTGCGTTCCCAGTTTACTGGTCTGGTCTATTTCCAGGTTGTTTTGCCAAGATCACAGAGGTCATAAATTATCTTTAGCGTGCCCATCCGCTGACAGCCCATGAGCATCTGAGCATGAAACGGATTAAACACCGTCTTCACTTATTCAAAACTATTCATCTGTATGTAACGGCTTCTATGAAACTGCTCTAATATAATCCTGCCGTGCGTTTTCATGTAGAGTGTGTATTAATTGTGGTGATGCTAGTTACCTTGCAGAGCTCCACTTTGTTCATAGCCTCATCCATCTCCTCCTTGAGTAGGTCAGCCTTGGCCGTCAGTGCTTGGGTATTTGTTCCTGAGATTATTGACTTGGTTGCCTGCAACCATCTGAATTCAGGGAAAACACACAATTTGAAAATCAGGAGCGAGTCGCCCAAAGAGATTACAGTACTACTGCATCCAGTGGTTTCAGGTAAGAATTCAACCGAGCTGTAGACAAACCTTGCTCTGGCAGAATCATAGTCCAGCACCAGTTTGGCCAGCTGTTTCCTCTGCTTCAGGATGTTGGGGATGTCCACCTACAAGCATGATCAAAAAACAAACAAAAAACCACTAAGTTAAGCAGGCCTATGAGGGTAATATCAATGAAATAGACCAGACAGGAATTACTACTGCCTCCCTGAATGACTATCAAAGGCTCTTTCCACTGATTAGTCTTTTATTTCCACATGTTAAATAAACTCATACTGGAGTAATAAGA
Organism: Planiliza haematocheilus; assembly: GCA_005024645.1. NCBI lineage: Eukaryota > Metazoa > Chordata > Actinopteri > Mugiliformes > Mugilidae > Planiliza > Planiliza haematocheilus. The sequence continues at coordinate 7,903,777 of SRSE01000365.1, read as the reverse complement.
GTTTGTTTAGCAGGTGGGAATAGTGACATTTAACAGCAAAAAATTATCACAGCACAAAATGTAAATAGAGACTGAGGTCTCTTCTAAACCATGCTAATTAACAGGAAGCAGCTCAACGTGCAGGAATTATAAATGAAAGAAAAAGATCTAGATGACTGTAATATAATGACAAGGAAAAAAGTCCATCATGCTTAGCGATGATATGAAAACTCCCTCAGGTTCATTTGGACGACGTAAACACAGACGTAGAATCTCATTTCTAATCTGTTAAATTAGTTCTCCGTCGCCAACTGAGGTAACCGTGATGACCGAGCCCAGGTGCTGATAAAAATAACGTAACATTCATGTATTTTCATTATTATGAACTCATTGTCTGTGGTGACATTATTAAGTTACTGCTAATGTAATCTCTATAAACAGATATTTGGATGCAGAAACGCTAGAACGTCACCAGAGGAGAGGAGGCAAACTGGCATTTATTATGAGCCTCAGCAAATGCAGTGTGCTTTGTCAGTGAGTTTAACCCATTTATCAAAATCAGTCTGCAAAACAAGACAATGGTAAGGTCGAGGGTTAGGTTTAAGGTGGGTTATTACATGAAGAGGTGCAGGCGACAGGCTGGCAGAATAAAATCTGATGCTCACGTAACGACAGAAACGCCCAGAATTCAGTGATCTGTTGCATTCAAATACATCTGAAGTTGTCAGCAGTAAATACAGATGAGTGTGACTTCAAAAGCGCATTGGTGAGGTCACACACTGATGTTGGTCGAGAAGGCCTGGCTCTCAGTCTCCGCTCTAATTCATCCCAAAGGTGTTCTATCGGGTTCAGGTCAGGACTCTGTGCAGGCCAGTCAAGTTCATCCACACCAGACTCTGTCATCCACGTCTTTATGGACCTTGCTTTGTGCACTGGTGCACAGTCATGTTGGAAGAGGAAGGTGCCCGCTCCAAACTATTCCCACAAGGTTGGGAGCATGGAATTGTCCAAAATGTTTTGGTATCCTGAAGCATTCAATGTTCCTTTCACTGGAACTAAGGGGCCAAGCCCAGCTCCTGAAAAACAACCCCATACCATAATTCCTCCTCCACCAAATTTCACAGTTGGCACAATGCAATCTGAAATGTACCGTTCTCCTGGCAACCTCCAAACCCAGACTCGTCCATCAGATTGCCAGATGGAAAAGCGTGATTCATCACTCCAGAGAACGCGTCTCCACTGCTCTAGAGACCAGTGGCGGCGTGCTTTACACCATTGCATCCGACGCCTTGCATTGCACTTGGTGATGTGTGGCTTGGCTGCAGCTGCTCGGCCATGGAAACCCATTCCATGAAGCTCTCTGCGTACTGTACTTGGGCTAATCTGAAGGTCACATGAAGTTTGTAGCTCTGTAGCAATTGACTGTGCAGAAAGTCGGCGACCTCTTTGCACTATGCGCTTCAGCATCCACTGACCCCTCTCCGTCACTTTACGTGGCCTACCACTTCGTGGCTGAGTTGCTGTTGTTCCCAAACGCTTCCATTTTGTTATAATAGAGCTGACAGTTGACTGTGGAATATTTAGGAGCGAGGAAATTTCACGACTGGATTTGTTGCACAAGTGGCATCCTATGACAGTTCCACGCTGGAATTCACTGAGCTCCTGAGAGCGGCCCATTCTTTCACAAATGTCTTGTTTCACAGTCTGCATGCCTGAGTGCTTGAATTTATACACCTGGGGCCAGGCCAAGTGATTAGAACACCTGATTCTGATCATTTGAATGGGTGAGCGAATACTTTTGGTAATATAGTGTATTTTAAACATGCAAAGAGCTGTTGTTCAGCTGCTACGCCCTGAACAGAGGGTGTGAGGCTGCTGACCTCTGCTAACTGGCTGAGAGGATCCAGAACCTCCTTCTCTATCTGCAGCTCATGCTGCATCAGTTCTGATGCCAGGCGGTTCTCTGCCTCCCCGCACACTTCCATCATCTTCCTGTTGACACACACCACATCAGCACAAAGAGAGAGAGAGCAGGGTGTTAAAATGAAAACACAGTCAGGCGTAAGCCTCGTTAACGCGTCGGCATTACTATATGAGGATGTGAAGTCTTCTGGAACCAGTGTAATCACACCTACTCTTGGCAAAATATCATTTACATAACAACACAGAAGGACGTCAATCTGTGCTACCAGCTCCGTATCTGTCCCCGATAAATAGCTGGATGTATGACAGGGTCAGTGTAATGCCATCTTCTCTAGCTGCCCATGTCTAGGGCCAAACACTACCCGGGTGTTTCCAGGAATAAAACCACTATGCTTTGAAACACAAACACAACATGTTTACGCAAATACAAGCCGGCCAACTGTCATACTTTCCCTTCCTTATAATTTCCAGACAGACACGTGGCTGCAGTGTCATTCTGGAGACATTCACTTTCTAGATCCTCAACTACAAACCGACAAGTCCTGTTTTGTGTGTTTCTCTCGGTCAGGGTGGATGATGTGATGCTCGTGAAAGGGAATTGCTCCCCAACACACAGAAAAAAAAAAAAAAAAACTACCGCGCAGACTGCTTGCCCTAAATGCATGGCCTCATATTTCACACTCTCCGGGGTGCATCTGCTCCAGATAGCAACAGTTGTCAAGGACGAGCCATTGGACGTCTGGTGTGTCAATCAATCGCAAACTCACCCAATCAAGGAGTCCTCTCCCAACTGGTTTCCGCCCTCCACCATCGCCTGGGACAGTGCTGTGAGCGGAAGCTTTTTCTGTGGTGCGAATGTGGCGGGGGAACAGATGCAGACAGTGATTAGACTTAAAATACTTTGATCAAAGCAGGAGAACAACAAGCGCTCATATTGATACAGAAACTTCAAGCCAATGGAAAATTCATCAAGGACTTTCCATTGAACAGCCTAAAGAGGAAGAGAGCCTTCGCAGCAAAGGAGGAAAATACAGATGTTAAATGGGACTTAAGATGCGAACAAGGGAAGTGAGACATCTATCAACTGACAATGCTGGAAGTTATTTTTACAGCTACATGGTTTACATTTACAAAAACACTGATGTGCGCCGAACATCCTGTTTTCACCCCGAGACTCCCAAAGGCACAAGTGTCATGCATAGTGAATAAAGATGACAGATGATGGAATGGGAAATGGAGCAAGTGGTGCTGAGGACCAGAGAGGCGGAATAAGGCTTTTTACCTGACCATTTCCTGTATAGAGTCGTGGTACGGACTGTGGTGCAATTTTGTGGTTGGTGTGGGGTAGGAAAAAAACAAAAACAAAAGAGAAATCATGGCGTGTACTTTCTACGTGGGTATTTTTCAGCCGTACATACTGAGAAACTCTTTGGGGGATGATTCCAAAAATGAAGTTATTACACATTTTTTACGTTTGTTTTAAAGATAAATTCTTGTAGCAAACTTGATGTCTCACATGTCTCTTCTCCGCCTCTGCGCCGATGTGCCCCTGTAGACAGGACACCATCCTTTTGTGTGTGTTGTGGGACACGACACGCACCAACTCCATGCGCCGCTCAATCTGTGTGCCAGAAAAGACATGGAGAAAAGATTTTCAGCAAGTGTCGAGAATATGTTAATTTCGTTAAAAGTCTTTAATTTGGTTGTAGAGATGCAGCATAAATGAAACACGTTCACTTCTGGATACATGAAAACAAACACCATTACATGTTATAAAAATTACATAATGAGCTTCTCATCAAAAACAAACCAGCTCGACAGTGTGTCTGCGCTGCTGGTGTCTGACATGGTCCGGTTTTCATGCCGACATTTGATTTGTAGCGCCCTTCTGGGAGTCTGTGGTCAAAGTTCAAGCATGATTGATAAGACGTGTCCCTGCGGAACGACGCTGGAATGTTATCTTTGAAACACATGACTCATCGGAAGTGTCTTCATAGCAACGGCCTCTGAGCTGTGACCAAAGGCGAGGGTGTCTTTGGCTTTAAAAAGGCCTTTTTGATTACACAGGCTTTCTCCTGTCTACGAGCCCGGGTGCACAGATCCACTCTGTGCTTTTAGGCTGACAAGATATAATACAGTCATTGACTGAAGTCACAGCTATTCAGGCTTAAAGACAAGAGGCCGACTGAAGCTCTGCGGGGCGACTATTCACCGGCCTCGTCATGCCAGGTGTCTCTCTGGGACAGTCAGTGTCAACATTAAGCCGACTGTCACTAACCCGTGAATAGAATTGATGATTGCAAGTCAAAGCTTCTCAAAAGTTTGTCCTGCATGACATGATGATGCAACGAACTGGTTAAACTTGGCAGCGCTTGTGGGAAAGTGAAAAGCAAGAGTGTCTGTAATGTTTTGTACCATTTCCAAACAGAACAATTAAGTTTTCTGTTTAAAAAAAACATGCAACCGAAGTAAAGTTAGTCAGAGTCTCTCAAGGTCTCCAGTGTATCAACATGTACTTATGAGCCGGGACAAACAATGTTCCAATTATAAATAGGAACACTGAGGTCTAGAGGGAAACTTGAGCAAAAATACATGGAGACAAATGCGGAGGGAGGATCAACCAAATACCAGGCAATTGTATTCCAAAAACAGAACGGAGTCGGTCGGAACTCAGGAATTCCACAGCAGATATCCGCCTCCCCGACCGCCGCCCCCCGCTATCCTTTCCCTCACTCTGTTCTCGCGCTCTTACGTCATTCCCGACCCATGCTGCACCCCGGCATTCCCAAAACAGCTGGGTTAAATACAAAGTTACCAGAACACACTTTCGCACATGTATACACACACACACACACGCTACATCCCTAGGCTTGGGAGCGCTGCTTAGACTCAGCCCACTGAGTACCTGGCACAAAACCATTCAGGGGATTCCCGTCCACCCCCCCCTTCCCTCCTTCCCTGTGCTCAGAGAAGGACCGAGGTTCCTGTGTGAGTGCATGGGAAATGTTTGGATTACATGGCAGTATTCTTCTTCCTTCCATTGTCACAAAGTTGGATCTGACACACAACACTAATAAGCAGAGGAGCGTGCAAATCAAAAAGAACTGAAAGGCAGCAGGGTGTGTTTTTCCTCCTGCTATGTGATGAGGTCAATACTTGGTCAATCCTGTGACGCGTCAGGCCAGGGAATCCCAATAATAAGTAGGACAGACGGGGTGAAAAAAACAAAAACACAAGAGGGTGGCTGTGTTTGTTTATTGGTTCCTAAGAGAGAGGATGTTAACATGTCTGGACTAGTCCTGAGAAAACTAAAATAACACAACGTGACGCATTAAGGGTAAAATTATTCAATGAGCCACGGATGGCAAACAAGATATTCCTTGTTAGAATTGGGAAAATACTCAAAAGTGTTCAAACACATGGCTGCTAAATGCCTTCAGTTATTACCCTCAAATCTAAGTCAACATGTTATTTTCTGACTGTTTCCGTGGTACCCCTTATAGACAGGCTGCTACTGTATGCAGAGGAGCAGTCAGGAATGGACAGCTGGCACAGAAACGCCGGGTGGGTCGTCCCCACCCTGGAAGACGATGCGCAAAAAGGTCTTCACATGAACGGGCTAAGAATAAACCAAATACAGGCCGTGTAAAACTAAAGACATAGTGACAAGACTACCAATAAACATAGACATATACATGGATGCCTCACTGAGCGGGTTGGCGCATTGTTGCGATACGTCAACGTCGTCACCATATTGGAGGAAACCAATATGAAGACGTTTTTGGTTCCTTTCGGTTTTCTGAATACATACGTTTGTGTGTGAATGTGTAAATGACGGGCATTAACTTGTAAAGGACGTAAAAGACGCTCAATGAGGCAGGACAGACCTGGCGGCGACACTGACGTATGGTCCAGCACTCACTGAGGCGTCTATGTATATATGTCTATGCCACTAAAGACCCACTGGTTGACTTTGATCAAAATCTAAATTTACAGTATAACTAACAGAGTTGGAGTTCCCAACTGGAGTGACTTGCATCACCATGCCTGGTTTGAAATCTGGGCACCACTAGCAGACCAGTCCCTGTGGAGACCTACCAGGTTTAGTGCTGGACAAACATATCTCAGATACAGTTTGGTCCCAAACTGCTGAGTGAATTGGAGTTCATGCAAGGAAACCCGCCAGCATCTTAGAACTGAAGCGGTTCTGTGCAGAACAACTTGCTAAAGTCCCTCCAAGCCGCTGCAGACAGAGTTACTGGAGACGTTTAGTTGCTGGTCACACCCAACACTGAAAACAAGGATTCACATAGTTTTGCAACTCACAGCTATGTAAAAAAACAATAATGTTCTTGAATATATAAAGGCACAAGTATAATTTAATTTAGTTTGACTGGGTTCTTGTCGTCTACTTTCAGGACTTGTGAGAAAAGCAGATTCACTGTTGTTGAAGGATGTTTTGTTGCATCTAGTTGCTTCCAGATCTCTTGCTAATTGGTAAGGCGTAAGTGTTCTTAATATGTCCATTAAGGAGGAAAAGAAAGTGCCCTGCTCCATCAAAACCAAAGTAACTGTTGCAGCACAAGTTATAGAGGATGAAACCTGACACTGAACCAAAGTATGTACAATACAAATTAAGTTGAAAGTCTTAAAAATAGCTCTTATGTCATCGCTTTGCAAATGTTTCTCCTTATCAAGGGACAAACTGAGAACTGGGGAGAAGAAGGAAAGCAGCCATCTTGGGAATCGGGAGGTCGAGGGAGTTTAAGCTCCCTGTGACTCACTCCCTTTTCCCCCATCAGAGAGTGAGAAACGGAGCATGAGAGGGAAACAACGGCTGAACAGAGTCAGAACAATTGTGTCTTTGAGGAACGGTCAAAGTCAACTGTCAGTGAAAATAAGACATCCTCTCTTCAGTGAAAAGCACCCGGAGCGCTTAGTCACCACTGTCCACTTGGATTATAATAAAGACAGCCAACTCTGAATCTAACCCGCATGCTCTAGCTGTCACTCAAATGTCCATATAAAGGCTTATTTCATTTTTACACCTTTCATCTCAGAGGGGAACGTACCGGGAGCTCTGTCAGTTCTGTTTGTTCAAGAGCTGACTGCAAAAATAGGCGTGGAGCAGAATTATAAGAATAGAGGGCGTCTGACATTGTGTCTGTTCTCAAGGAGCAACTCGGTGGTAACCGAGTTCGTCTGAACATTTATGACGCCTCCCTTTTATTCAGATAGACTATCTTTATTGCTGGAATGTCTTTGTTGAGCAGCCAGAATTTTGCCCCGACCTCACCTGCTATCTGAATCAGAAGGAGGATTGGAGATAATTTTCACCAGGGAGATCCCGACATGAGCAGCTTTCACATGCAAAGACGGAGTTATTTAGAGTGGATGCATCCACGCCTGTGCTGATCTCTGCACAGCTACACAATAGCTGTTTGTCAGCAGCTGTACCATGAGCTAGCAGTCATCCCAAACGAGGGCTATTCCGACTGAACGCACAGATTAACAATCTTCCGTCAGAGAGGAGGATCCGATAAGTGAGCTTGCTTAATTGGCATGAAAACACACACATACACACACACACACACTTTCTGGCTGTCTCCACAGCAGCTGCTGTTTATAAGTCGGCACTGCTTCGGTTTGTTCTGTCTCACTGTAGCACTCAGACAAATCAATGGAGAGGAGAAGCCGGTGAGTTTCTTCACAGAGCATCAGTAAACTAACTAAAAGGCTTTCATGAGTGTAGGTGGAATAGTTGCTGCAAAAAGAAGTAAGAGAGGAGTCATTTAATAAGGACAATAATGTGCAGAGGCTGCAGAATGAAAGCGTGACAAGACGGTCATTACTACGAGTGAAAGGGCTGACTATTAAGTGAAACACTTGACCTGATTTTGCTGTCATTTTGGAACTGAACACATGTATACACCGATCAGCCACAACATTAAAACCACTGACAGGAGAAGTAAATAACATTGATCAATCATCTAACAATCCAATGTTCTGCTGGGAAACTTTTTGACCTGGCATCCGCGTGGATGTCAGGCACCCCCCATCTCATAGCAATGACACTCCTTGATGGCAGCAGCCATCCCCAGCAGGATGCAGCCTGACACAGACACACACAAAAACTCTTTAGGAACAACTAAAAAAACATGACAGGGAGTTGACCTGGTCTCCAAGTTCAAAAGATCTCAAACTGATTAAGTGTCTGTGAGATGATCCACAGAGGCCCCTCCCATCAACCTACAGGACCCAAAAGACCCCACTAACAACATTACCGGACACCACAGGACACCCATCAATGTATTAGTTTTACCTAATGATACGTCACAAAGGTAAGGATTCACTTACATTACTGCATCACTGCAGCCCTGTATTTATATTTATTTACAATGAAATATAAAATAATTTCACTCGGGAGAGGTGTCGTTACAGACGTTGACCAATATCGATCTATTCCACTTTGCACGCGCTTCCTACTGGATCAATACATTTCTGCAAGCACAACATACTGCTAGCCAATAATCTGAGGTTTAGCTAAAGCACACACAGGACTGAAATCTAGGGCACTGATTATCAAATCATATGTGTCTTAAACTGTAAAAGTTGAATAACACAGTCCCCACGCACGACCTCTTTTACTGTATTTGTGTTTTTTCATTCATGCGCAAATGTTCCACCAGGCCAGACCCCTCCCCTCCACTCACCCACACCACCCCTCAGTGATGAGTGCAACCAGACCATTATCCAGTGCTGACACAGCACTGTGGAGTTAGGCCTCCCAACGCGAGACTACTGCCTGACAGACGCAGCCATGTTGAGAGCCGCTCACGGTCTGATTAATGATTTACCTGCAGGAGGTCATCGCTGAGGACTTCTGTTTTCTCCGCTCTGTGGGTGAGAAAAGACAACAGAGATTAGCACTGACATACATCAGATAACAAGTTCAACACGCTGTGCAGTCACCGTAAAAATATCTGCCCCAACAAATGACAATACTCCTGAAAGACTGGTTTCCGAGCTTAGAAACCATATTGGGCATCCGTGGGAATGCTCTCGAGGGTGGATCTCTATAGTGTGTGGCCAAGGACCATGGACCAAAACATGTTTCCATTCACAGTTGTATCTGCATGAAACCCTATACGTCATGTTCTTTCAAAGAGCGATGAACTGTAAAAAGCTTGCATTACACAGGTGTGTCACAAGCGACAGCTAGCTGGACTCATGGTGTCTCACGACACAGACTAGCTATACAGCCCTGCTACGCGCGAGCCTATTAATAGTAAGCTAATGGCTGGACCCGAAGAGGTCAGACAGATTAGATTCACTTAAAGGGAGAAGGCTGAGTCTCGGCTCAGACCGCTTATCAACACCTACACAAACGCTGCTGGCATCTGTCAGAGGGTCAATGGCTGAAGTCAAGCTGAGTCCTGTGATTTTACTGAGAGGTCATTTGGGACGTCACCAAAGCCTAGACTGTGGTAGTCTTGGAGAAAGACACTTTATGCAGGTTGCTGGTGTTATATTATCAAGGACATCCAACCATACTGCACCAATACTATGGTGCTCTACTTTAGCAAGTTGTTAGTCAAAAATTGTCTCGGGCTCTGTAACACATTATGCGATATAATACAATATTATGACATTCCAAAGTAATGAGCAATGTAAGAGATCACAATTTCCAAAACAGACTGTTATTAGTCTAAATAACGCTGCGGTACTAGACAGCCATTGGTCTTATGCCAAGTAAGATATCTTACATATATATGCGCCAAGTCATGATGGCCACTAAAGAAGGATGTACCAAGGATGGCAAGAAATATATAGAACAATTCTGAGTGTGTCTGTCATTGCAAACTTTCTGTCAGTTCTTTAGAGCCCCAGTTACCCACAAGGCAGGGAAGCAACTGTCTACTGGTCCCGCCAGTTAGAGGAATGACTTGGAAACGTTTGCACTTTATGAAGACACAACAACACCTGCACAGTCTTCATTCTGTGTAGCCGCCAAGAGACAGAAAATTGGCGTGACAGCAGAGCAAAAAGGAGAGAAAGGAGGAAATCAAGGATTGTTCGCAAGGTTAATTCAGCAGTTCCCGTTCGACCAGTTGGGTGCCATGCCAACTGGAAAATCGTGTATTGGTGCATCCCATGCGGTGTTTGACATGTTATTACAAGTTGAGATTAGATTTGACTTTACTGTCATCGTTCAGTTTACACGTACTGAGTCAATGGCTATAACCATAAAAGAAGGTATTATTTACTGGAAGTGCAGGTATTTACAGACGTGACAGTAGTGGAGGTAAATGGTCCTTTGTCCTATCTATGCCGTATCAAAGGTGTCAAGTCTACAAGGAAACTGAGTAGAGATTATCTGAAGGAGTCAGTGCTGGGTATATTGTGATTCACTCTCATGCATAGCAAAGTCAAGCTGCCTGGGGGACTTTGTTATTGTCTGCAGTAATCTTTCAGAGTCATCTCTTTTGTTGCCCCTGCCTTGATGCAGTGACCTTAATGGACTCACATCACACCACTAATTTACTCAGCCACCATTTATAAAATATATACACTGCTGTCTACAATCAACAATGTACATACTGTTCTTAATCTCGGTATTACAAATAACCTATTCCAATGTCAATGGTGTAAATACACTGATCAGGTTTAACATTAGGATCACCTTCCTAATATTGTGTAGGTCTCTCTTGTGCCTCCAAAACAGTTGTGACACATCAGAGAATGGACATGGGCCTTCTGAGGGTGTCCTGTGGTGTCTGGCCTTTGGGTCCTATGAGTTGAGAGGGGTGCCTCTGTGGATAACATGTCAAATGCTGAATGGGATCCATCAATGCGACTGTCACGTAGACGTGATGCCCAACTGGTTGGACAGGAACTGCTCAGTACCATCTTGGAAATACAGCCAATCAACAGTGCTTCTTTCCCTGTAAGCGCCCCACCGTCACATTTTCTGCCTCTGTCCAGCTACACAGAATGAAGACTGCACAGGTATCGTCGTGTCTCCATAATGCGCAACCTTTTCCAAGTCATTCCTCTAATTGAAGGGACCGGCAGACGGTCGCTTGCCTGCATTTTGGGTAACTGGAGCTCTAAATGAATGCCGGGCCCTCCTCCAAAGACTGCTCTCTATGAACTATAGTTACCTCCCCACAGCTGCTTTCAATTACAACCCAGAGGCAGGGAGCAGGGAGAAACAGAGAAGGAACCATAGTTTGGGGGGAAAGAAATACAAATAGTGAGATATGAGGGGGGGGTGGGGGGGTTAAAGACTCCAAAAAGTGGCAAACCAGAACAATCTAGAGGCTTGACATGAATGGAAAGATTTTCTCTGGATGAGGGCCATAACCAAGTTGGTGAGGTCACACATCTTAGAACCCACAAGAACCTACAGACAAGACTTCCAAATAGCTGCGGGGGGAAAAAAAAACGTGAACTACACACACACGTTATGATACACACACATATATACGAGCGAAAGCCACAGCATGGAATCCATGTTCTGGTGTAGCCTACAAGCTGCACAGCGCTCAGTGTGGTCTTAAAAACCAGCGTATTCATCAAGTGCACTTATCCTTTCATGAATACACACTTATAAACCATACACTTTGATCATTCAGTATGTACGTATGCACACAGATACCCTTTTCCAGCCGACTGAATGGCTAGAGGGATTGTAATGTGATAAATGCAATCGGGAAACGCTGCAAAGAACATAGAAAATTGAGATGATATTGTGCAAAACTTAAATTAGACCTCAACAAACTGCTGTCAATCAAAAAAAAACTTGTACCCATGTCTTTAAACACACCATTTTGGATCTGTTCTACTTAATGAGAATCAATGACTTAATGAATCAAATCAAAACGACCAAAGGAAAGCAGACTAAACTGCCGCTGAGCCAAGAGCAATAGAAAAGCTCGACTCGTAGCCCGGCCTTAATTGAGCCCTGCAACGTTAATGTGAACAAGGAAACCTACTGAGGTGTTTATACGGCACGTGAACATATTGCCCTAACCTGTTCGCAGCTGAACTGAATGATCACGCGCAGGCCGTCGCACTTGTGCAACCAACCTTAAAAAAAAGCACCGTGTTGCAGAGGCCAAAAAAAAAAATAAACGGCCGTGCACTGCCTAGTCAGAGGACAAACAACAAACAAAACAACAATTGTTTTGCCGGCATCAGCTGACCCGGGGCGAAAAGAGCTGACCCCATCGTGCCTCACTGAAGCAGCACCCTTTGGAGAAAGTGTGTCACTGTGCGCTGCATGTGACTTCTCAACAACAAGAGATCCTCGCTGCACAGCCGCCGTGGCTACTAGTTCAGAATGGTAACCATGGCGATCTACTATGAAAGCGGGAAGGGAGTAAGTGAATACTGAGGCCGGGAGCAACAATAGAGCCGCTGTTACCAGCCACTCAACACAATCAAGCGAGCCGAGGGCTAGGGAGGGTCTGCCTCTTTACGGCTGCAACAGTTGGCAGCTTAAGGCGCAAGGTAATGGATACTGGACCTGGATGAAAGGAGCCGGGAGAATAATTGAGTGACTCGGCCCATACAAGCTTCCTAATGTGGCTGATTACGTGAGCGGTTAAGCTAACACTAGATCTGGGCGAGAGACATCACAACACTTGGATAGATCAAGATTGAGCTAACCTCCGTGTCATGACAACACAGGATGCTTTGCTCTTGGTACTCACACACACACACCATAAAAGCTGTGAGCGCATAATTTACCTGCGCATAATTTGGTTTAGACTGTTAACCCTTCAGTATATTGTTTGAGATAATTGAGGATGCAGAAATCCCCTTGCTGTTGTGCCACTTCCTTATTATAGGTCGCAACCTATAATTTGAAACAACCATCTAACCTTATAGTTCATCACCGGCACAAAGGCCGCCCAGCTGACACACCTCATTGTTCCTGCAGCACTGGCCTAGTGAGAATCAGGGTGAACGCCCGGAGTCACCTATCCCTGTTAATTCAACAGTGACATTTTGTTGATCCCCGCGGGGGGAAGTGTCTTTTCAATTCGAGCCCCTCTCGAGCCAATCGGGGACGTTCAAATACAATGGATCTGCATGAAATTGCATAACGCTCCGCCGCGTTGTTATGGCATCAAAGGGGATTATACAATACGGTGGTTTATAATCCCGGTGAATTATTAACAATGAGGGACGGGAAAAGCTCAGATGAAAACGGTATACATTGTGCCGCTGAAGTGCAGCGTGTGAGATCGAAAGCATCTGCACTCGTGTTGACTCGCACAAGCATTTGTGATAAGCTCATCGCTCCGGTGAGGCAAACCACCAACCTCAGCAGCCCACATAATGTCACACATCAGGTACTTTTAGGAACAGGAACTTTTTCAAAGTTACTATAACTCCACTATTACTACACCTTTTTTATAATAAGGAACGGAGAACAATTAATGTACTTTTTTAGTTTTTAGGGTATTTTTTAGCTCCTACGTCAGGCTGACTGTCTTTGATTAAAACAAGTTACTATACATTTTCAACAGAAGCCAGTGATATGAAACGTCACGCCTCCTGACACTTTGCATGCTACAAACGTGAGAGGAGTTTTTTCAGCGCTCCAATGACAAGGAGACAAGTAACCAATCATATTTCTTGGGTTCACCAGACGAGGCCACCAACAATGTCAAGGAGCACTTGTGAAGCATCTAGATGGTAGATGGCAGACCCATACCCTGGTAAGGTGCTATTAAAATTGTGCAGACCATAGCTCTTAATGTAAGCAATATATGTATATGTACGCAGACATATCTGACACTGCCATACCAACCACCTGCTGGCTAATACCGGACCTCAGCTTCGCAAACAAATAATAAAGCTTTATAGCTCCTGGAAGAACTCTCCAGTGGTTGTTTAGTTTTTTGGTGTGAAAGTGGCTACTGCTTAACTGGGGTACGGGACGGTTGTGTCTACTCCCTTGAAGATGAAAAACTCCAACCATATGGGAGCTCACGTGCGCCCTGAGATATGCGTTTTATTGGCTGATCTGCGTATGTCCCAGGCCTAGTGAACGATGAGGTCTTGTTCTGGAATTTGCCTTTGAACTGCACCTTATAGGAAGCATGCACGCCCCTCGAGCATACCATGCGAGTTGATAATCAAATTCCTTCCTCAGCCGCTGAAAAGCTTATCTAAAAGCGATAACCCGACAATCACATTTGATGTCATTATCTCAAAAATAACAGAGAAAACGAAACCACTTAAACACCAACGGGGTAAAATACAGATTTTGTTGCAAGTCTGAGGAGTATGATAGTTTATTTTAGTTTAAAACCATGTTCGTATGTTATCTATTTAAAGGTGTCACAATCTGACCATATTAACGTGATGCAAACGTGGGTATAGTGTCAGCGGGTTCATAGACATCAAACCAGAGTTGCCTTCCTTGCCGTGTTCCCCGGTGTGGATCAAATGCTGTTTTTCCACGCACTTCAGTTTCACTCTCAATCTACATCAATTTTCCCAGCCCGCTCTCCCTCTCCCCTGTTCTCTAGAAAGTACTAGCATGTCTCTGGGAGGCAGTTTCCTGTTTGTAGAAGAAGAAGAAGGAGCGATTTCCTCGGAGCGGCTGCTTGCCGGACACAGTGTTCTGCCTTCGCACAATCACAGGAACCCAGGGGGCAGCGGAGAGGGCCTTTTGCACTCCAAAAACTTTTTGCAGATACGCAAGCAGCCACAAGCTTAATGCACAAAGCAGAGTATGCTTGTTTGTCCTAAATCCAACCGCTGACAGATCCTTCGTTCAGAAGTGGATGTATATGATGGCACGGGGATTAACCCTACTTGTGCATGCAAAAGGGCAAGCAAGTGGTGCACACACACACACACACACGTCTGTTTTGTGCATTATGCGCTCCTCTTCTAATTTACTGCTGGTACAGTGCAGAAAGGAAATTATGAGTATTCCAGCTGCCCTGTTTCTCCTGCTCTCAAATTTTTGGCTGTAACGAACATTACTGAAGCAGATTCTCTCTGTAAACCTCGACGATAGCGTTTCCATCAGATAAACACGGAACGGACAGCAACATGGCAATTACTCCGTCTAGTCAGTGCAAGCTGCCAACCACCTACTTTCTATCGGCCTAGTAACAACTACCAACGCCGCGTCTGCCGCTTAAGTGTGATTATTTTCATTTTCAGATCACATTACGCCTGATTAATTAGCCAAAGTGTGACCAAAGTACTATTTTGATTTAAAAAAAAAAAAAAAATGCAGACAGAATTTACTGGATTTTTCACTTATCTTCAATCCTGTGTTTCTTTTGGGTGAAATAAAGGGCATAAAACATTTGTGCATTAGAATACTATGGCTAATTATTCAATAAATTATTAAAATAGTAAATATTTCTAACCAAAGTAACATATTTGATACTGATCCGTTAGCCTAGATCTAAAGATCATCTTTGTATAAAACTTGACAGAAATTACTGAATTTAATATAGTTTGGGTTTTTGGATTGGTGGTTGTGGAGCTGTTGCAACCCCAGACTTGATCTATACCTGTATGCTCCCATTTAAAACGATACATATTCCATGATCTTTAGACAAGGTGAACAAACCCGTGCAAGTCAATTCCCCTTCTGCATATTTGCAGATAAACAATAAAGAATCGTTCGCCCCCGTCAGTGTCTACGTCCGGTACCATCCATTACTCGATGCTTCAGACGTCCTCCTGCTGTGACTCCAAACACTGCTGACCACCATATAAGCCACACATAATGCCATGAGTCACAAGGACAACCACGATGAAAAGGACCTGCCATCCTGACTCCATCACTACATTAGATATCAGATTACACTGCGTGTCATTACACAATAGCACTAGCTGACATCTGTATACCTAGAAAAATACCCTCAGTTGCCATTTGCTTTTTCACACTTGTGAAAAAAAAAGCATTCTAATATAACAGCCCTGCCTTAAATCTTATTATGTGATGGTTATGTTAATTAACGTTGTTTAAAATTGTTTATTTTGACAGCCCTATTTTAGCAATTACAGAAACACTTTAGTGTTGTATTCGATTAACGACACCACAAACTACATCCCCCACAATGACCACACACTTGAATCTCCACCTTTCTAACATAAACTGAACACTATATCACTAAATCCACATCCATGACATAACAGTCAGTCACTGAGTGTATATGTTCTCCATTCGCTTATCAGTTCACTGCTGTATGATTCAAGTTGAGAAGGAGATGATTGCTGAACTAGACGTTCATCACTGTAGCACACTGATCTAGTTCATAAGCTGGATGTTTGCTTGAAGCTGCATGTCTAAATGGACAGTATCTTACTGCTACTAAAATCTGTTACAGTATAGAACAGCTCATTCACTGCTTCGGCACATCAGTCCTGTCTCACTGTCATCATGTACCGTCATGACGCCTGACCTCATCCTGCACAGGTAAGATCAGAAATGGACCAGGCAGCAGAGGTTTGACCCCTGGCCAGGCAGGGACGCGCTGACAGGTAACACTTACTGGCCTTAAAGCTCACTTGCTGTCAGTTCTTCATTTATACATGTCCCAAAAATCACTGTCAACTTTGCACATTTCAGACTGAACACTCTGTTACCACACAGCAGACATGTCTGAAACCACTTTCTGCATCAGTTTTTACAACAAGACTCCTGCAAGTCTGTCCATTCAGCTCTCACTACGTGTCTCCACAGCCTCCTGTCCTACAGCTCGGTTGTCAGCCATTAAAGGCAAATGATTCATTCATGAAAGACTTGTCCTCCTTGACAACACAGACTCCTCTGATTAGATTTTCTTTGCCTTTAGCTCATGTGATTCCTTGTTTCAACTCCCAGTCCACCGCTAGACAGCGAGTTAACGGAGCTTAACGGCGGCCGGGATGGTTTAAAAGTTAAAATGACATCCACGAGCACTGAAACGTGTGCTGGTTTGCCTCAGATCAGTAAACAGAGCAGACTTTTAATGTTAATACTTGCCTGCCAACTGTTTGATTGGCGAGCTGTTTCATCCGATTGAACTGCTTCTTCATTGTCGCTCCTTTGCCAGTCTTCCGAAGTCGGGCTTCAAAACCTTTGGTTTGTCATGAAGTTTCTCAGGGCCTCTTCCAATTTCCCAAGCTGTCGCTATGACAGGGAGAAACAAGCGAGAGCCATTGAGCCCAAAGCCAATTAAAAATAGTTTGTAGCCTCGCTAGCCTCTGAAAGCTAGCCTTTCCCAAGTGGAAATCCTAGAGAAAAGTTTCCACTGGGGGCGACGGCATGACCCGCGAACCTCCTTTTCTGTGTATCTGCGTGCATTAAAGTCCCGAAGTGAGCCGTGACTAACTTTCACTGCGGCTTTTCATGGCTCTCCCGGGTTGCTGTATTTGACCGTTAGCCGACGAGCTAATGTTACCGAGCTGGATAATCCGTCGGCCGCTTGTTCCCAGAGCGGAGCGGGTAGTGCTCTCAGCAGCGGGAGCAGATCACCTCTGACTGCACTGGCAGCAAACACAGGGCTGCAGGAAGTAACGTTAGTGCTGAGCAACATCTGGCAGGCAGCACCACCTCCTCCTGGACACTGACAGGGCAAAACAGACTTACTTTTGTCATACAGTCTGTGGGACAGTCCCTCTCACATATTGAAATCATCAAAACCTTATTAAAATAATGCTCAGTGCAGCCTTTCTTTTACTTCGCACAGAAGGGATCACTTTCAGAGTAACCTTTTAGTGACCAAACCACCAATTTAAATGATGCAGATACTCTAAATTGGCTATGCCAGCTGTGGTAAAGCGATGTATATAAAACCTACTATAAGCTCTTATTTTGAAAATCGCCCACCATATAATAACCTGGGTGCTTACGTCGTGGCATTTGCACAGTGTCTGCTGAATAATAATGATATGTATAAGTATTCATTTTGGTCAACGTTTAATGTGATAACAGTCCTCCTTCATGTGATAGCAGGAGATGCACAAACATATTAAAGTTGTGGGTATTCTGAGGGTGTCCTGTCATGTCTGGCAACACCGTGTGGTTAAGTTGTTCCTGAACCGTTTTTGTGTGTGTCTGTGTCAGTCTGCGTCCTGCTGGGGATGGCTGCTGCCATCAAGGAGTGTCATTGCTATGGGGTGGGGGTGCCTGGTCTCGTCTAGGTAGGTGGCACATAACATCCACATGAATGCCAGGTCCAAAGGTTTCCCAGAATAACACAATAACATTGTATTGTGACCAGATGGTCAATGTTATTCACTTCACTTGAGATAGAGATAGAGAGGAGATGCACAAGTATATTAATGATGGCTGCATTTGATTTAGAAGAAGACCTTTTGCTCTCTGTAATGTCTTACTGGGACACTAAAGGGAATTTAGTCATTATTTGCAAATCATTAGGTACACCAGTGAAAACAAATATATTCTAACATAGTCCTGCACTAAATCCCCTTCGTGACTGTTATAATGTTCAGTTTATGTTGAAATGTGTTAGAAAGGTGGTAATTCAAATGTATGATCATTTTGGAGGATGTAGTTTGTGATTCTGTTAAACTGAAGTAAATACAAAAGTGGTTCTGTTGTTTAGCCTAGCCCACAAAATAAAATGTGTTGTTACAATGCAATACAGATTTCTTTAGATTAGATTAATACAATATGCTTTTTGTACAGTTTGCTTTATATGAATTTAATAAACAGATTTCCATTTGAATTATGCCTTATTTAGATAATGAAATGTTTGAAATGCATTTAAAATTACCCAGATAATAGATAAAAAGTTTTTGAGGGGTTGTTATTGCTTGGATTAGATGAAGGTGATTGCAGTACTCAGGAAGATGGACATTTTACAGGAAGTTTTAGCCACATCACATCTGGTAATGAAACCCACATCCTTTTAGCCATAAACAATAGTAGTGACTATGCATTCACCCTTAATGCCATCCAAGTCAAGTAACTGGCACCAGTAAATGGTTGAGAAAGGTTTTGGTCGTGATCCAAATGCATTACGGTTCTGGAAGATAGATGCTATAGATCTGAAGTAAAGACGTGTAGTTCAGTTGAATCACTTGTAAAGTAGGCAAGATTGATGGAAAAGCCACACCACATTTTGTCCTTTGCATCCTCTCCAAAGTATAAATCCAGGTAATTGAAAAATAAATTCTCTGTCCTTGCAGCCATACATCTTGTCAAGAAAACATGTTCCTGAAGGTGCTTTATCTGTGATAAATAAACATTTATCAGATTATCAGAGCTTCTCTGAGCTGAGACCTATTTTTTTTTTTACAACAGAGTGATTAATCTCCAGTGTTGACCCATGTGACCTCCTGTTCTTTTCGACAGTTATGAAAAGTATTTCTTTTAAAAACGTAATTTTCTAATTATTTTTTGGAATACTTCAGATAACTAAATAGATTCACCCTTAAAGTGAAGTGTCCTCGGCTAGACTGACTTTGCAGGAATGATGAATTGCATAGAAATATGCCAGAGGGGTTTTGAATTCTTTGTTTCACGTGGTCTTCTTCCTCCTAAGAAGCAAAAAGGGTTGATTTAATTTGGAAGACCTTACTGAGAACGAGATGGTAAAGACACAAACACCAAAAACACACCGAGACTGTGTTGCTCTTCGCATTTGACTGAGGGTTTGGTGGTTACGTGTAAACATCTTTGATACTTTTAATCTGAAAGTCACATGATCCGGAAGTAATTTCTTTGAGTTTCCGGTCAGTGGTGTCCATCTGTTCCGTAGAGTTTCTTTTTATCCAGCGTGATATTATTCCTTGGTTATGTAATCATATTTGGCATGTGATTCGTCCTGTGTTAGAATTGAGACTTCACAGGCAACTCGACTAAGCATTCAGTTTTAGCGTTCCGTTATTTTGTCGAAATAAAGCCATCTGTCTGTCACGGTATCTAGCTAATTAGCTTGTGGTAGCTAACCAAAGTAAAGCAGCTAAACAGATAGAAACCGACATTTAAACATGTCCACATTAATGGATATTTTGGGTCTGTTTATTATACTCTCGGGATATAGACTCACAAGACACTGATGCTCCACTAAAGTGAAGTTAGAATGTCGTTTATCGTATGTCCTCTGATGTTTGGTAGAAATACAGGTCAATTGCACCCAATTAATAGTACATTTAATCCCATTTACCAAGTTTCTCTGTTCAGTACTCGTTGAAATACCCATTCTGCGAGAAATACATTGTAAGGTATTAGAGAAAAGAGCACAAAGTACATCATCCAAACTGTGCATGAATAGTTAATATCAGAGTAATCACAGTAAAACAGCCTGCTTCTTTGTTGTCTCATATCATATTCCTGGGAGAGCAGACTGTGGTGTAGATTAAGACTGATCAAGAAGCATGTAGTTCCTAGCCTGGCATGTTTAATGTATTTACAACTGTACAGTCCTGCACAACATGTAAATCAGCTTAACTGACCAAGTATACATGCACATACAAGGAGTTTGTTCTCTGTTCTTTTAACCCATCCATTTGTACAGAGAGGAGTCATGTCACTTGGAGCAGTGGGCAGCCAAGGGGTCATCCAAGTTAATCCATTCCAACTTCACGGGATACCATATACATCCACAGTTATATTCTCAGTTTATGACTACTAAATTTGCCAAAGTTACCACTGCTATTTAGGACATTAAGCAGCACAAGTGGCTCTTGTTATGACTGGCTTTGTTGTTGCGATATAGGGCAGAGATCTGTAGAGGGAGCCAGAGCCTCTTGTGAAACAACTTTTCAGCTTTTACAGCTATTGAACTGGACTGGAGCAACATTGTCAGTATAGGGTTTTATATTATGTTGTCTCTATGCTCTGTGTATGTAACGCTTTACATATGATACATAATTATAGATCTGAGGTGATGTGATTCACTTCTCACATACAGTATTCTCACATTAAGTTATTTACATTAAAGTAATGTATGTATGTTAAATACAGATAAGTACAGTAAAATTAAATATAGATATTTACATTAAAGTTAAATGCAGATAAGTACAGTTAAAATGAATACAGTTAAATACAGTTAAGTTAAATACAGTCAGGTACAGTAAAGTTAAATACAGCTAAGTTAAATTCAGTTATTTACAATAAAGTTAAATACAGTTCACTTCAGTTAAGTGAAATTCAAGTTCCATTCAGTTCAGTCTATACTGGCTAAAATGCATCTTAACTGTCTGAAGACATTTTAAAGAGCCTGAAACCCCCAGAGCAAGCACTAAGGCGACAGTGGCAAGAAAAAACTCCCTTTTAACAGGAAGAAACCTTGAGCAGAACCAGGCTCATATGGGGGGAGCCATCTGCTTGAGCCCGGCCCTGTAGACAGACAGAAATACGATGCGTGCAACTATACATGCATTTGAGCGTTAATTATTAATCAGTAATTGTTCCTAAGAGTTTTATCCCTATCAATTGTTTGAAAGAAAAAGGCCCAGGTTTAACAACAAAGAATTTATCCTTTGAGGGGAGGTGGAGTTAGGAAGGGAGTTTTCCATGAACCCTGAAGCTGTAGAGGCAGGTGTAGTCCATGTTTCCCCAGTTGTTCTCAGTCTGGAGCTTCACACATCTGAAAACACTGTTGTCTGGATTCTGGAGAAGGAGAGAAGCAGACATCAGAGATGTGGCTGACATTGTGATGCACCTGGTATCTGTGTGGACCAATAGCAGCTCCACTTCCATGATCCAGTTAGTTCAATTAAAGAAGTTTGCAGTCATTCCTATGGCAAAATGAAAAATGCATTTTAACAAGGAAGTACTGTATCACTGACATCATACGTACAGAAAGACTAAATGTCTGAAACGTAGCTCCATCCAGATCATAGACCCGTGTTCCCAGATATGTGCCTGCCTCTCCTTTGGTTCTCGCTCCCTGAAAGTTAAGAGACAGAGAAAATCAGCTCGACGGCTCATTGTGCCCGGCAGAATTAATACTGTAAGAAATCTTCAGAATAATAACAGACGAGGTGTGACTTGCGTATATAGAAAACTCCCTCGGTGCACTTTCAATGTTTCCATGAGGGGACTGGCTTTTGGAAATGTGGCCCAGGGTCACATGAGTGACAGAGACCGGGTGAGACAGGTAGACGAATAAATGTCCCTGTTCACCTGCAAAGCACCAACACTGACCTGGACGTAATGCTGAGTGACCCTGGAAGAGAAGATTACATACTTTAGTCTCCACAGATCCTAAACTACAACTTTGGTCCATGTTGTTTCAGTCGAACTATAATGTGCTGTAATAGTAATAGTGGCTGTGTAATCTCTACCTGAATCACTCTTCTCTGGGCTTTTGATGAGTACCACCAGTTGAACATCCATCTCCATATTAAGCCTGGCTCTTCTCGAGGCCAATATGTGTGAGAGGATAAATGCTGAATCACTCTGGCACCTGCTCACACAATCAAGAGGACACACAAGAAGTTAGAAATCAACCTGTAAACAAGTTCCACAGTAAAACACAGAATGAATCATAGTGACTCAGATGGAGACTGTGAGGATCACCTACCTTGAGATTCTAACGCAAAGTTTGATATGGTGTCTGCCAGAGGAACAAACATGTCCAACGACTGTCTGAGGGACAGCAGCTCCTGGTGGACGGCTCTTAAGTTTAAATGTAATATAAATCCTGGAGGAAGACAACAAATAACACTTTTACTAACAAGGAACACATGAAAGACCTGAGCCATGAACTAATATCAAACCATTAGAAATGATTGTTAGTAGCAGGAAGAGTAGAGTCACTCACCAAAAGCCAGTAGAAACATGAGCAGGAGGAAGCTGATGTCCAATGCAGAGAATCTGCACATTTTTGGGACTGCAGAGAGACACAAGAGGATATTTAGAACATGTTGAAATACAAATACATCTGAAACTGATCTTTCTCTTATGAAGAGTCCTTACCTCTGGATCTCTTGACCCCAGTCCTCTGAGCCCCAACATTCAAACAATCAGCTGTGTGACTGTTAATGTCCACATTATTCTCCACATCGTGATAGTCCACTACAACATTTTCATTGTATGGATGATGATGTGTCCTCCTGTAAAATATCCTGCAAAACACAACAGAGGTTAGAAAAGGCAAAGTGTTGGTGTAGATTGTCTTTGAAGGTTCTGACTCATCCAGGTCATGGTATATCCAAAAAAGGTTCAAAAAGGCAACTGGACTTTTTTTCTGGGGAAGACGTTTCACCACTCATCTGAGTAGCTTCTTCAGTTCTAGGGGACTTGTGGGAAGTCTGAGGTAAAATAGGAACTTCTCCTCCTCCTTAACAGGCAAGTTCCAGGAGGAGTTCCTATTTAACCTCAGACTTCCCACAAGTCAACTGTTTGGATATGTTGGTGTAGATTGGTGTAGATTGTAGTGAGGAAATGACACAGCATGTGCACCCAAACACTCCACATCATCTTACCTGTTTAATCTCTCCTTATAGGAGATAACTGGAGTTCCGTCTCCAGTGTAATACCCTGCTTCTTGCAGGCGGAGACTTCTTCGTGACATGACTGGACAATGGTAGAAAGAGAGAGGAGCCGATCATTAGTGACATATATTGATACAGTCAAATGCTTTTTACAGACGCTGTTGCAGGCGAACGTCAGAAATAGAAACTGTTGCACTGGCTTCACTTGATTGAACTATTACAATTAAAAAACACAAACACAGCGCACAACTAGAGGATACACAATCTCACAAACACTGACCTAGTGAGTTAGACTGTGTCAAATCTGAACACATGAACTTATTGAAGGTGCAAGGTGTATTGCAGACACTGGTGCCACTCACCTTTTAATTTGATGGTGCAGGTGTGAAGTAGTCACAGCTTAACTCTGAGGCTGGTGCTTGTGGCTGGATCCGATGTCCTTGTGAACTGATGAAAGCTGCACATGAAGTGACATGTGACTCTCTGAGGTGTAGCTGTGCATCTGCGACCAAAGATTCTAATGACATCACAGAAGCTTCAAAGGACCTCTGAACATTCTATATGCAAATGAGAGAACACAGCTGATTTCTACCACATGACATGAAGAATCAGAATCAGAACCAGAATCAGAATCAGCTTTATTGCCAAGCATGTGTGTACATACAAGGAATTTGCTTTGGTCCTACAGAAAAGACCATGGCCACGAATGGGTATCGGCGCCAATTAGTGGGAAATTGGGGACAAGAAAGGGGGAAGGAACAAGAGGAGAGAGGAGGAGAAAAAACACCTCCCAGACCACACATCTCTGGGGGAGTACAGCCTGGGACCAGTAAAAAACCTCAGCAAACATAAGCACATATGAACACCCTTTACAACACAATAAGTCAAAAACAACATGCACCGGGGAGGGGGAAAAGGGAGGTGAAGGTACTCCAGCTCAGACAGTCAGCTATCCGTGTCATCGGACCCCGCCTGCTGGACTGGATGGGTAAAACCTCCCAGTCAGTGCCTCAGTTCGCAGGATGTCATCGCGATAACACAGCAGGATTGCCATGGAGACGTCCCTGATTGGGTCCCAGACGAAGTCAACCATCGCAGGTGTCCGTGAAGGAAGGGAGCAGGGATGGGACAGAGCGTCTCACAGCAGCGATCTCATGGGGTGTTTGTTCCAGCAATGGCCTTGGCCAAGGCCCGCTGGCTCCGGAATGCAGATTAGAATATGATTGTTTGGGTTAGGGCGAGTAGTCGCTTTTCAATAGACACGGCTTACTCTGTTTGTCCATACTGGTCTCCAGGTCCGTCCATTCGCCTTTGCAAAGCCGAGAGCTTCTCCATGATGTTTTCCATGTTGCGGCTACTGACCACATCCAGAGCACGAACAGCCTTGTCCAGGGTGGTATCCATGTTGCGGTTAATAATCACAGTCAATCTCTCCGAGGTGTTATCCGTGTTGCGATTTATAGCCACAAGTCTGTTATTCTCATGTAATTATTTATAAGATTATTATAAATTATTCCATTATTATACTATAATGAAGCCATGCTAGACATGGTCAGTCCTTATTTTGAAGAGAAATTTGTTTCATCCAAATGACACGATGGCATCTGATTCAACTTTTGTTCTCTGTGTTCAAGACAGTAACTTTGCAGTAATAACATGCCATAAAATATTAGTCAAACTGTTATCATTTTACATGCTTTTACGTGTTTTTTCTTTTACTAAAATTGACGACAGCACAGAGGTGGGAAGTGTTCATATACTGTACTTTACCCAAGCAACATCAACAAAAATCTTTTAAAGATTACTGCAGCTGGTTCATGCAGGAAATAAGGAGCTTATTGATCAGTGTCACTATGCATCCATTTTACTCTTTCGGTCATTCATTAATAGCTTTATCTGTAAAATAAGTTTCGCTTTAATCTCTACATGATCTGTGTAAACGTGTTAGGCTTCTAAGGTGGAGGGTGGAGCAGATGGTGTTTTTAACATCCCTATGAAATGCCATGATAAGTGCATAAGCGGGGAGGTGTCCTCAAATTAAGTTCGTTTTATCTGTTACTCATGCCTTTGTTTTTAGCAGCGCTGATATTCTTTGCATAAGTCTGCAGACCACCCCAGTACTCCACCTCTTTGTTCTTATCCATTATTCACACCACCTATAACAGGATTTTAATAACTGGTGATTTTAATGTGCATGTAGACAACACATCGGACCCTGTGTCCAGAGAATTTTTAACTCTCTTAAACTGTATGGATTTTAAACAACATGACACACAGCCGACTCACAGCAGGGGGCACACCCTGGAGGAAACGCTACCTAACTTATGAAATGGCTGCAATTTTTTTATTTAAATAGTGAGAGGCCAACTTGTTAGATTGGACAGGAATCATATTCCTCATTTTATTTTATGGCTGAATGAATATACGCAGTGACGATTACAAACCTGTAGCTCACATGCAATACATGCACTTAGACACTAGAGGGAGGCAGAGACTATGCAGGGAGATTTGGCTCCAATTTGTGTGCGTATCATTAGATTCACTTTCTGTGTTTCATTAAGTTAAATTTTATTTTATTGGTGTTTGTTTGGCAGTGTTTGTGTGTGACTTTTTACTTCAGTGCTCCGTTGGGCTCTCTGAAGAATAGTAGCAAACCTGTGGGAACGGCGCTGTGAAGGAAGTGGGTCTCTGCGTCCCACGCTGAGGAGGGTTTTCCGGTTAAAGTTTCCTTTGTGATTCGGAAGTGGTGGTGTGATGCCAAAGCCGTTTATCCTCACAGACACAACAGACAAGTGGCGAACATGATAAGTAAGCGATGATACGTGAATCAACCGAGCGGTGATGGTTTCCTTTCTAGTGAGCGACAGCAGCAGCAGGATGACAGACAGTCGCGACATTTAGCTAGCCGTTAGCGCGTCTGACTGTAGTAGACAGTAGTGATATGCTAACGGTTGCTAAGCTAACTTGGGGTGTCTGACTATGTGCAGTTAGCAGGGGGAGCAGGAAAGGCTTTAGATGTAGCCGGCGCTGGCAGTGTGTTATGTTATTGTTGTAGTTGTTATCTTCTCGTATTTAATGTGTTGTATGTGTGTGTGTGTGTCCATGTAGTAGCTTTACTTTGGCTAGCGTTGAGAATGTTATGTCAACTCCCACCCAGACAAGCTAACAATAGCTTAGCATGTCTGTCTGTTTTGGACAGTGACAGCTGTAGGCTGCGGCCCCATGACATCTGTGGAGAGGCCTCTGAAATTCGCCCAGCTCATATTATCAGTTGTCATTTTTCTTTTTTAGTCTATTTCGCTTTACATCGTCCTTTAGCGCATCCACTGATTATACATATTCAGATTCTCAAAATCATAAAGCGCAGGGAAGCGAAGCGTGGATTCGGCTGGTAAAGAGATAACATTATATTGTTGTTTTCTTCGACAGAACTGCCTAGAGCTTTGTCCTGCTGAAATGGGAAAACGCCCCTTCAGGATTTAGAAACACAGGTAAGCAAGGAGCCTGATTTCCATCTGGCCTTGTTTATGACAGCTCAGGTAGGAACCACATCCTTTACCTGGCTGCTAGGAACTGAAAGGCTGCAGTAATTCTTGGTAGTGGTTTTCCTGTGCCTGCTCACGAAACAACTATTGCTGACAAGATGTGTGTGCCTCCGCGTGCACCAGTGCAATTGATTCATATCTGAATGACTAGTGTGGACGTGCAGAGAGGAATTCTGAGCACTCAGTAAATTTCTTCAGTGCATTGCACCAGAACAGCACACCCTGCGTGTTCGAACAGCAAGGCTTGGATGATGAGGCAACCCATGTTGCTGCGATCATCTCTGGCCTTGCGATTGAAATAGGTAGTTTAAGTGTGTAACAGCCGGCGTGTCTAGTCTGTAGTTTTGTGCTCGGTTGATAAAAGTGATGCTTTGCCCTAAACATCAGAGGTAGAAAGATAAACTTATGTTCTCACTTCTCTTTGAGAGGAGATACACATCTGTACTGAGGTCACATGTTGTCCTGAGAAAACACACTACACACATTATCTCAGTGGCTTATCGTGGTGGCTTACAGTCCTTGCACATATACTCAACGAGGTACTGAAGAATATTGTCGGAGAAATACGATTTCCTTTCACTGCCAGGTTATTTCATTGTAGTTATAAAACGGTTTCCTTGTTTGTTTTATCTCAGTCTGAGTGGAGAGGCTGGCGCGTGACTAGTTGGACTAGTTTTGCCATCTATAACATGTGATTTTAAATACTGTTGTAATGTTTTCTGGGTTTTTTTGTTGTTTTGTTGAGTTGGAGCTCTTGTTGGCAGCACAATGAGTTTGATTAGCAGCAAGGAGTGGTAGCTCCATGCAGTCATGATAAGGGAGTAATAAAGTCTTTCACTGCAAGATATAACACAGTCTGATATGTCAACATGATGATGAGAGAATGCTTATAAAGTGGCTGATAGTTTAATGTATTTCATCATATCTGCGCAATCTGTCAAGACTCTCTTTGTCCCACTCAAAACTCCACATGACTTATTGACACCTCTGTGATTAGAGCTTTCAGGGTGATATAACTGAGATTTTCTTTCAATTTGGTTTTATTTATGTAGCATCAATAAGATTCCAAATTGTCTTAAGGTGCTTTACAAAACCCGGAGCCTGAAACCCCCAGAGTCAAAACTCCCTTTTGACAGGAAGAAACCTTGAGAGGATTCACGCTTATATGATGGAACCCTTGTGCTTGAGGCTGACTGCTAGAGAGACAGAAAAGAAGGATGATAAAAGGATGAAAGTGCGATAGAAGAGAAGAATGGTGCAGACAAAACAGCAAAACAAATGGCTGAAGTCATAAACACATCTAAATAAAGCATACGTGCAGCAAATAAGTATGTTATTGTACATGAGTACAAGACTTAGGTGGTGATGATGCATGGAAGGTTGATACTGGAGGAAGTGCAAACGTTTGCACGTATTCATTGTAGAAAAGCTTCAGGATGAAGCTCAGGCAGAAAGCTATATTAATGACAATAGCAGTTCTATGACATGTGAGTTGGCTGGCACAATTTACAAATATATAAAATATCACAAGCTAGGCCGGAGAATCTGCCTGGCCAGCAAGACAGAGTGAAAATGGAGTGTTTCACATGGTTAGTGTGTTACGGTTTAGCAGCGTCTGGTTGTGACAGAGAGGAGTGACATCTCAGACAACACTGCCTCATTGTTTTGAGGCTCGCTGTGCAGTAACGGCAGAATCCCCATCAGAACCCCACAGCCACAAAACACATATTTGCAGAGAGACATCAACAGCACAGCACAGCAGCCGCTCCTGCCTTTGTAAACAACCATTTCTTGTGATTAGCCGACTGAGTTACTGGACCTGTTCAGTCCAGAGGAGTGTTTCATAAGGGAACATAACCTGATACGCCGAATTTACTCCAGTAAATCAGGAGAACTGGTTCTATAAGTGGTGTATCAATGACAAAAACTCTCATCTCAGGCTTCAGCCATTCAGGCTGCATCTCAGGCTGGACCAGTTAGTCTTACAAATGTGCCTGCCACTCTGAAACACAATGTTTTGTTGTTGTTTTTTGTCAGCGCTGCTCTACTGTGAATGTGAGTGTGAGTCACACTGACTTCATGTCTGATTTTTCTTTTTGTTTATTCAATTTATTTTTTTTGACACAGTTTTTTGGCACATGCTGCCATACTGCCACGGTTCACATAGACACCTTTTTTAAACAGATCAGTGACACCTCTGCTTTTCTCACAATCATACATCTCTGCTCTGCATGCACTAGACCTAGCTCGAACAAGCTATCATGTAAAACTAACAAATCATTTAAATTTTAGTTTGACTCGGGGCGGCGCGGTGGTGCAAGGATTAGTGCTGTCGCCGCTGTCGCCGCTGTGCAAGACTGTGCAGGGTTAAAAGTTTCCTTCTTGGGTCTTATTCCCACAGTCCAGTGACATGCATGTTAGTTTAATTGGTGACTCCTAATGGACTGCAGCTATGCATGTGAGTGCATATGTTTGTTTGTCTCCGTTTGTTAGCCCTGTGATGGACAGGCTCGGCTCCAGTTAGTCTGAATTGACTGTATGCAACTATTTAATTCAAGCTTTTTACTGTAAGCTTCCCCTTTCAGCTTGCAGCCAGATGCAACACACACACACTTTTTATCGCTTCCTTTATGAGATACCTCTGGCTCTGTCGGTGAATTATTAGATGTGTTAAGTGCATGAAAATCGGTTGTTAATAAGTCGAAAAAAAACAGAACAATCCCTCACTGGCCTTTCCAAAAACAGCGGCCACAGCAACAGTTGTAAAGGCTCAAACATGCAAATTCTTCCCTGATAGCTGATTTAATCCGTAGCCTACAGTCCTTGCATTCTTCCTCTCTGCACAGGTCCTCCCTCTTTGTGTGTGAGGGAGACAGGGAGTACAAGAAAGGTGCTCAGTTACTAGGTTACTTTTTGACTTGTTAGAGCCTGTAAATGTTCTTTGGGCACCGTTTATGTTATTTTTTCTTTTTTTTTATGACATAGTGGTGATAGCAGTAAAAGCTCTCTTTCATTCCTTTATCAGTTTATCTAATTACTCTGACCTGCCAAGTGGCTATAAAGACACTACAAAATAGGACAAAAAATTATGAAGATGTTATTGAATGTTATTATGTTGGCACCAAAAACCAATATTGAAGTTTTCCCATTTGTATTTCCTGCATTGAGGTTTAAATGCAACATGTTTTATTCGAAAAAGAACCAGTGATATCACTGACTGCACTTGTAAATGGAAAACTTTTTTGTTGTTTTTGTTTTTTTTTCTTTCTCTATGACCCTGATCATTTCTTGAAACACTTTTCATTTCATATTTTCTTATTGTAGGTCTCTCCGTCACCATGGAAATAGACACACACAAAGGGGAGCAGGCGGGTCCTGGCAGTACTGAAGTCGCCGGTGCACCGGGCTCGGTCCTGAGCCCTCAGAGTGAGGCAGTGACCACCGAGCTTCAGGAGCTGTCTCTTCAGCCTGCTCCCAATCTGCTGCCTCTGCAGGAGCGCAAGAATGGTGAGACAGCGATGCATGCAGGCCATTTCTTTTTTCTTTTTCAATCACAGGTAGCTGTGCAACACATTTGGGTGTTTGGTTTTTCAAAGATGTCGAAATGTCTGCGAAGGTTCTCTGTTGCCCAAGTCACAGCCTGTCCAAATAACCTAGCTGAGACAAAGGCAGTGGACTTGTTGGGAGTTTTCATGAAGACGTTTCACCACATTTCCAAGTAGTTTCTTCAGTTCTAAATGACTGGTGGGGAGCTTTTCTCAGGAACATCTGTGGGAGGCACCTATCTCACCCCCACAGACAGCAAAAAAAACCAAAAATGACTGCAGAACACAGTCCAGCCTCGTGATATAAATTGTAATGTCCTTAGATCTACTGTATGTACAAGCATGCCTTGTAAATAAAATGTCAGTGCTACAGTTATCATCACAAGGGAGACAAATTATTTCTGGCATGAGTTGTATCAAATGCTTTACGGCCTTATGGATTTCAAAATAACCTCTTTGCATGTTTTGAGTGCAAAGCTATTTTTGACTTGAACACGGCCTTAGGCAGAGGATTATGGAAAATGTGAAAACAGCACATGCACAGTAGTGTTTGCAGGTCGTTTTTCATCAAGGTTTGACCGTGATATTGTGCAGCCTCAGACTAAGGACTCTGCCTGGTTACTCTGCTTCTCGGTAGCCTTTGTTTTGATTTGTTTCAGTGGTAGTCTCTGCACAGTATCCCCTGCAGCATTACTCGCCTGGAGCTCCCCAATGTGACTTTTCATGTGTATACGTTCTCCTCAAAGGATTTGTAATCAGGTGGTGTACTAATGCACTTTTGTAGGCATGCGGGGCTCATGGTGCATATGTTGACATGTTGCTGTTTGCCTTGTTGCCTGACTCTTGCCTCCCACCACAACGGATTTTGAATCCCGTCAAAATATACGCACTCCCTATCACCCTCTTGCAACTACACACTGCTCTGTGTAGAATGTCTAAAAAGAACGGACTGAGCCTCTGTCAGCCTACACACTATGTCTCAACATAGTGAGGATGATTAATAAGTGTTTACAGATTTACATTCTGGCTTTAGGGACATGTTTTTTGCCTGAGCTGCTAGATAAATGTACACACCAACATTCTTGCTTCTCCCATAAGCAAATAGTTTGGCTCATCCTTCACAGAAGCTGCCTGTTTCCAACATAAATTCCTGCATGCTGAAAACGAGCGCTCGGAGAATATGTTACATAAGTTGAGGCTAAGTAGAATTTGGCCATAAACACTTATCTCAGAGGCAGGAGTTAAATGTCAGATGTGCCTGAACATCTTGTTCATTGTCAGTAGAGAGACTGCCTCACCACAGAGGATGTCTGAAGGCAAGAGAGACCAGTAGGTTTAAGTGCTCAGGTCAAACTGTGTCTGTGTGCGTAAAAGATCTTAAGAAAGAAGAGAGTGAATAAGCTTCTGAACCCTTCTGAGCATCATACTACAGTAGCTAAGAGCTTGGAGTACTTTCCTCTATGTGTAGATATGTACAGCAACTACAACAGATTGTTGTTAATGGGAGCCTTTGGGTTGAGGGGATCATCCCACAGATACTTGAACAGTTCGAGAATTTGGAGGCCAGGCCAATACCTTGTTGCTGTTTTTCATGTTTCCTGCTGCCATCAAGGAGTGTCATTGCTATGGGATGGAGGTGATACACGTCTAAGTGCCAGGTCCAGAAGTTTCCCAGCAGAACATTATATTGTCTTAAGATGGTCAATGTTATTTACTTCTTCTGTCAGTGGTCATGATATTGTGCCTGATCTCTGTTTTGGTGAAGCTATTCATTGCTACTCTACGTAACATGACATCTTTGTCACCAAGTTTATTTGTGTCATAAATGCAACTCTCAGTTTAAATGTTAGTTATGCCAAAAAATAATGCACTCTCGTGTGGGTGCACTTCGACGTGACATTGTCTTATACATATGTCTTCACTACAACAAAGCTTCTGAAAGCCTTGGCCACAATAACACAATCAGGCACCGTCCAGGAGATAAGCCGAGATATCAGACGCTTAGTCAGACCTGGGGTAGTGCTGCTGTTAATCAAACATACTCACACACATATCTTGCCTTATCAGAAGAATCCGTCTTTGTGGTCATTGTTTCTAACTGGGTGTTGGCTGCCCGCCTTGGCAAGGTTGAAGCAGTAAATGATTTACCGTCTGCGGGGTGGTAAATCAACACAGGAAATAATGCCCACACAATAAAAAAAAAAAGAAAAGAAAAGAAAAAGATGTTAGTAAGTTGAGGAACAGTTCAGCTAACTTCAAGGCAGGAAGAAATACTGCTTCTGTTACGTGAACAATATTTCAAGTGATGTTTGGATAATGCTTCTCATCATTTGACCATGTTTACCTCAGAAAAAGACACACATACTCTGTGACTGCCCCAGGCTACCACTCCCAAATTTAAACAACCCCTGCTCTTGTTGGCCTTTTCCTTACACTTCATTCTGCTAGCTAGAAGTAGACATGTAGCTGCAGGCACTCCTGCACCTAATCTAGCACGAAGATACTCTGGAGAAATGCATTCCATGTGACAGCATGTGCATTTCTGCATGCATACATGTGTGGCAGCACAACAGAACAGAGCACCCGCATAGTAAAAGGTTATCGAAGCTTTATCTCTAGTAGCAGCTTATGCAATGTGTTTACAGTGCAAGGTTCCTTCCTCCGTAAAGAATGAGTGCAGGGAGATTTATTACTAAACACACGTGTGTGTATATATAGAGAGAGGTGACATGTTTTTCAGGATGAGGATTGGAGACAGATGTTTAGGTCCGTGTGCATGGAAGGAGAGAGAGACGGCTTTAATCCGAGCCGTTAAGGCTGATAGAAACAGACATTTACATTTCTCATCTCCCCGGTCAAAACCTTGCCACTCAAGTGTTTCTTTAGCAAACAAATGCCGTCACGTTTTTGTAGTGCGCTTGAGACTAATCCAAAACTTTGTGGCGGAGAAGCTAGTTTGAGTGTGGTTGAGTGGGCTGTAGCTGCAGCAGCAGAAGGAGGAGGATGGGGAAGTAGAGAGGAGGGGGAGGTCTCGTCTGAAATGGCAGTATTGCATAACTTGTTAGAGAAGGAACAGAAGGAAAGCGAGGGAAAATAGAAAGCAAGAATAGAGGAGGTGTGTTATTTGTTCTTGAGGAGAGGAGGTGAGGCTTGGCACCAGATTTTTTTTTGTTGTTGTTTTTTTTCATTTCTAAACTGGCCAAGAGTGCAGAGGAGTGACCAAAAGTTTTCGTCTTTTTTTTTTTTCTTTAAGAAGAGCTTAAAAAGAAGTACATTGGGGCAGGAAAGAACAAACTGTAACTGGAACCAATGGGTGGACCTTGTTGGAGCAATAAGACACAGACACACAGACCTACGAACGCCCTTTCTGTCGGGGCATGCACACACTTGTAGACAGACAGAGCAGAGAAAGGGAATGTGAGGTGTGCTGCTACCTGTGGAGTACTAGCTGCCGGTGAGAGGAAAACGTCTTTAATGTAGCTTTTCTCTTGCTGGACTTTTCTTCAACCTTCTTCGGCTGTTGTGTTTTGTCACCCTGTTTGCTGTGCTTGTGTCTGGAGTATGAATTGCTAATCTTGCCACAGGAAGGTGAAGCTTCCCTTCAGCATGGTACAGAGGGATATGACTATCCAGTCAGGTAAAGTCCGTTTCAGTGCGCTGTCCACTGCTTTCTTCTTTGTTTTGTCTTTGAAAAAATAAAGGAAATGACTGACACAGCTGGAGGTGAACTTTGCAAAGTTCAGGTGTGTGAGCGCAAGTATTGTTGAATGTTAAGTATATTGACACTGCTGACTTAAGTTGTTTGAACTTGCTGACAGAGGAGTAATACTGTAAACCGCAAACTTACAGCTGTTACAAAATTGCTCCATTACGGGAACATTCTAGTTCTTTCAAGAGTCTTAAGTCAGTTTTCAGGGGCTCCACGGGGCCCCCAAGGCAAACAAAAAAGCCAGGGCTGTCAAGCCAGGTTTGCAGGGTGTTTCTGGAGCAGAACTGGGCAGATGAGGGTAGGTTGATGGCTGTAGTTAATAGAGGGAGGTGGAATTGGACCTTTTTTTTTTTGTCAGAAATCTTCCCTTCCGTCACCGCAGCTGTTGTCCAGTCAAGGCATCGCTACTCCTTAAGGATTGACTGTCATTCAGGCAGGATCCTCGAGGAGCTTGAGAGTCGGAGGTTAACTGAGAGCGGAGGCACAGAGATGTAGCCTGGGCTCACTGACGAAGAGCTGGGGGGAAACTAGGTTAGAGACGTCACAGGCTCTGCTCCAGATTTAAGTTGAAATGACCCACTCATTTCAGTCAGAACAGATTGTCCCAGTTCATGACATCTAATACCGCTGAAACTAGAAAGTAGGTTTTAAATGATAAACGCAACGAGACACTGTGGCAGTTTCCTGCTGAAATTCCATGTGTGAGCATTTAGATGTGGATCTACATGATCCAGACCTGTAAACAAAAACAGATAACGATCACACATCCCTCCGTCCCCACCCTTGTATAATGACAAATGATGGGCTTTAGTTAACTCTGTTATGTTAAGTCATTAGTGCTGGGTCTAGTCTGCAGGAGACAGAAATCATCAGTTAGCTTTCAGAAATTAAAAATGCTATTGTAATCTGAACCCACACAGCCAGACACTCTTGCTCTTGGGCAGCATTTAAGATGCAATAGCTAGATATGTGGCTTGGTCGTGGCT
Source organism: Planiliza haematocheilus (assembly GCA_005024645.1). NCBI lineage: Eukaryota > Metazoa > Chordata > Actinopteri > Mugiliformes > Mugilidae > Planiliza > Planiliza haematocheilus. The sequence goes on along the minus strand of SRSE01000365.1, from coordinate 7,868,649 downwards.
AGCCTGTCCCAGCAGTGATTCAGGGAGGCTGATGGTACTGTTATGTAACACGTTGGATGGCTGCCAGCACCAGAGGCCCCAGAGCGGAGAGTAGGAGGGAGGAGGAGAGAAAAGAAAGAGATAGAAAGCCTAGTGGATGGCAAGAAAGAAGAAGAACAAGCATGCAGAGAAAGAAGGACAATGAAGAAATGTAGAAAGAACTGAAAATAATAAATTGACCAATAAATGGTCAGAAAACTACTTTAAAGACTGAAGCAGGGATAGAAGGAAGAAAGGAAGGAAGGAAGGAAGGAAGGGCTTGTTTAAATCTTATCCAAGCAAACAGCTGGAGCAGACATAGTCCAGCTGCATGCCTCCTTTATTTTGTGCCAGCGGCCTTTTCATGACATTAGATCATCTCTATATTCCTAAAAGGCCCCAAAGCACATAAAGACACAGACAAAAAAATAGGGCATTATGCATTGACCGTAGTACGTAAAATATCCTGCAGTTGAATTTGATGATGGATGGATGTCGGCATGGTAGAGCATTTAAAACAGCACTAATTTCAGCTTTACAGCAAAAATAAGACCAAAAAACTGAGACCAAATGTCATCATTTATGGTGAATGTAAACAGTTTGCAGTCTGACAAACATAAGGGCAGAAACATATGCATTTAGGCTACTGAGGCAAGTTCAGCAAGAAGCTGAAATGTGTCCAGCACACACCCACAAACTGCGCATGACTCACCAGTATACACGCGCACGCTCTCAGGCACACACATGCACACGTTTCACAAGTTGTGTCGCTGTCAGGACCTCGACACGCACTTACAGGACTTGGTAGCCTTCCATTTTTCGCAGAAACCCTGACAGCAGGGTACCTCTGCAAGCACTAACACACTCTCATCTTTGATTTGTGATCCAGTAAATTCCTGTTAGATAATGAGAAGTCTACCTCACTCTGATACGTTGCCTAAAGCCAAAGAAAAGCGCTTTATCAGCTCCGTAGGTCTGCTCGTAGCAACAGGCAACATGATGCCTGCACACCCACAGGTACAAGCCCACTCACGCAGCTCAGCGATCTTTAAAGACACACAGGAGAACACACCGACTGCATCTTAAAGGGCATTTGAAGATTGTGCAGTGGTTGGCACATTCGCCTCGGTAAACGTATGTGGTGCAGGCACCATACACAGGACTGTTAACATTAACACCAGCATTAACCGATATACTAAATACAGAATTAGGTCTATAAACATGTCGACGCTCATTATAATGTGGTGTGTGGGGCGCGCCCCACATTATGCACATTTATATTATACGCACATTTATATTAAGTGTTGTGGGTTGCACAACTGAAACATGCGCAAAATGTGCTCAGTAGTAATAAAACTGGCATACCGTTTTGAAAAATCACTGCAGTAGTAATAAGTTGTAGCCTGTGGCTTATACCCTGCTCGGTAACTAAACGTTCTAAACACCACATTATCTTTCCTCTACTTTCAAAATGTGTCAATGAGGCTTTCATGAGCACACACGCAGTCTTAAGTTCCCACAGTGTAAAACCCGCTGCTGCAGGAAGACAGCCGCACAAGCAGAAGACGGGCAGCGTCGAATTGATTGTCTCCAACTCAACGCGCTCTGCATGTTTCTGAATAATAGAACAGCCATTAGCCTGTGACTCACCTGCTAACAGCAAATGTGGCACACTTAGCGTTAGCCGATTAATGTAGCAGACTCTGAACTGACGGGACTCTTGTTTCGTCGGGATGACTCAGACACAAGCTGTGAGATTCTGTGTGGATGACTTCAACAGTAAAAGTGAAGGCTGTAGGCTATGCTTTGCCAAACCTACAGTGTTTGTTCTATATGTGAAACTTCTATGTGGAAAGTAGAAGCATGTAGCAGGGAGTGTTATCTCCCTAACATGTTTAACGAGTTTTTTTGAATTTGACCCAGAAAGGCTTTGACACCGATTGTGAAGTAGTTGCATTTAAAAGCTTGTAGAACTTGTGTCTTGTCATTCGATCAGTGTCACCAGGGTGTGCCTGCTAGTGCTGCATGGATAAATTCTGAAGCCATTCTAAATAATAAAAACATGTGTTGGTGTAGCACAACACAATTCAATAGTACTACAAACCACAGCCTCTGAAGAGAAACATTGTTTTTTTGTTTTTATTTTGTAAATTAAAAATGGGAACAGACTTTTGTCACATTTTTAAGAACTGAATTAGGTGTTATTATCCTTATTAATGTTTTTTTATTTCCCCCACCTGCACTGTTAATCACGTTGTTAATCTCGCTCTTAACCTCACATACAGCTGCTATCCTTGCATTACTAGTACAGGGTGTTAGACGATACTAACAAAAACAGCTTTGTGCTACGGTGATGTGATCACTGGTCTCCTCTGGGTTGCCCCATTTACCTACTTCTTCCCTTGAGGTTTTGAATGGTTCTTTTTTGGTCTCTGTGCTTTTAGCCTCCCTATCGCGGTAGCGTGAATATGAATATGCGCATCAACGAGAAAAGACATGGTATGAGTCGGCGCGTGAAAGATCTTTAACCAGTAAACCAGACCTGCAAACACTTTGATGGACTGATAAGATTTTTCTTGGAAGCAGAGTGAGAGAACAAAAATACGTACAGTACCCTGGAAAAGGTCAAATTGGCCTGACATTGACGTTTTGCGAATGTAGAAAAGAAACAGTCATAATGGTCATAAAAACAAAAATGCATTCCACAGTGTTGACCATTTTTCACTTGCATGTCACTTAAACTCCAGTAAAGAAATAGAAACCTGTGTCCCCGTTAAAGGTCTGTCTAATAAAAACCCTGACGCTGCAGCAAATTAGCAGCCAGGCTTTTATTAGAAGTTATATACAGTAACAGAAAGATGAGAGGAGAGGAGGAAGAAGAAGTGGCCAATAAAACCCCAAAGAGCAGCTTGAAGGAAAACACTTGCAAGACCACAGACTGCTAGTATCGTTAGGCTTTCTCACACAGAGGCCAGAGACATTTCCTCTGACAGATAGTCGTATGCTGTAACGTTATTTCTGTCTGACTGTGACTGTGTTTCTCTGCTGTTGCTGTTGGGTCTAAAGTGAAACCAGTCAGAAAGGAGAAAAGAAAGCGTTTTTTTTACCATTCAAGTCAGGCAGGAGGTTAGGGGGTTCGTTACAATAAAAATGATTTTCAGATGTTAGAAGTTATGTAACAGTCTGTTACAAAGCCGTCATCGCTGCACAAGGAACACCCCTCTCCAGCTCTGGTTGTCTGGTTGTTTTTTTCCCCCCCTTTCTTAAAACCTCATTTGCAGAGCGCAGCCTCGACTCACCTCCTCCGTCAGTCCTTTCTGTTTCACATCACCGGTTCATAGTACCATATGCTAACCGCTGCCGGCTGGCCTGAGGTTGTACTTTTCATTCAGCACTTGTTTTCCTATAGACGCTTCTCTCTCCATCAACAGTGTACAATTAGACCTCTGTTGAACTGCTTTTTACTGACATGATGTGACATAAAGAAGGGTGCCACTGCAGGTGGTCAACAAAGAACCCTTTACTACGTTTAACAAGAGACTTTCAGAGAAGGCTGAATTACTGCAGCATCTAAGGGCACGTATTGGCTTTAATTTGGAGGGATTTGCTCTGTTCGTTAAATCACTTGTTGCTTTAACTTTTCTGTCCAAATAGGGTGATATTCAGTCTGGTTTTCTTCTTATTTTTCACATTTAGAGATTGCACCAATTACTCTGGAGTAAATCTTCACTGACAAAAAGTTATAACGCCACCATAAGTAACCCTACATTAGTCATGTGTGGACTGCAGTTAGGTCCACATAATGAGTAATGGCGTAGGTGGGTGGAATAATAGCTTTCATCTTTAATAAGGAAAATATGAGCTAATTTCATTCCTCTAAATGTTTTCTGAAAAAACTGGGCTGTTGGAGGATGTGCCCAAAGTGTTTAATGACTGACTCAGAGGGTACTTAAAAGCAGTGTGGAAGGAAAGTAATGTATAAAACAGCAGGGGAAGGATATATAAATCTGGAACGGCAAAGCACGGGCGTCTGTGAAACCAACCCTAGCTAGTCGACGCTCCTCTCAGAATGCTTTAGCAATCATTGCGGTTACTGTTTCATTCTTTAACTACTTTTCCCTCAACATGACTGAAGTGCTCTCTTCATGTTGCCTGAGGGCGGGCTTCCTTACTCTATCCTGTGTTGTTGTATTAAACGGTGAAAGTATTACAAGATATTAACTTAAGTAGACATGCTGTCAGATTTTACAAATCCCTCGTATTTCCTTCATCTGTGGTGTTTTTGTGGGAGCGATTGCAGGGCACTACGTTTTGTTACCCGTGGTACCTGAAGACCAAAACTTTATTCCTACTGGGAACAAAACTGAAGTTCATCGTTAGGTCAGCTATGCATCTGGCATCCCAGAAAGATTTGTTTATCAGCTTCTTTTGCAAACACATGGGGGTTGAGCTTGCTAAACTATGCCGGTGAGTTTAACTCTTTTAGGACAAACAGTGACTGCTGTAAGTGTTTAGGTGGAGCCTTGCTTCAGCACCGTTTACATTCGGGTTTTGTGCCAGATTCCACATCCTTACCTTGTGATTACTCACATGGATGCCATTGAACTAGATTGCAGGTTTCCTCAGTGAGATCACCTTGGTCTGTATATCATTGGCCGCGTTCCTCAGATTGTACCTCTTTGCAGTTCACAAATGCCAATGGATTGATGCTACTAAGTCCCAGGCCTGAGGTCAGTATTGAAACAAAATGCTGGTAAATTCCACAGCAGAGCGGTGGGGGGAACCAGGAAGTAAAACAGGAAAAAAACACCTTCTGTTTTTCCTTCCTGGAATGTTAATGGCTGGTCCGACCTGTGGTAGATTGACACTGGGCCTGGTAAGTTTCTTGGCAGGTCTGTCTTTGTCTCGTGGGTAAACAACTATTTCTAAACCCAAGACATGATTGGAAAATAACATATTGGTTAAGTACTAATATGTTACCTATGTTTTGTGCATGTAACATAACTGTATTTTTATGATACTTTAGAATTGGGACAATGAACTTCAATCCTTTTGAACATAACACATGCTAGAGAACGTTCTTGAAACAAATAATAAAGTTCTAGTTAGCCTGGTATAAATTCCAACCAGTTATTTGATGCAGCTTATTTATACTTGGCACTAGTATGCCCGTTATTATGTGCTGCTTGCATACTGTGAAGGAGGGAGGTTTCCCAAGTATGTACCGACTCAATCAAAGATAAGTCAAAACATTATGACCATGAGACAGAAATCTAATCCAGTAATATAATAAAGGTAATTTTCTTGCTCTTCCCCTGCAATGAAGAGAAATCTTATGAGATCTTATTTCTAACTGAAAAGTGACAGGCAAAAGTTTCCTGATATAAAAATCTGAGCAGAATGATGCAGGATGATGCCACGGACTGAATCGCAGACGCTCACTGTTGTCTATAAACATGTATTCCTCAGTTTTAGTCAACTAAGTCCAAGACGGAGATGGATGGCGTCGTCTACTTTTAAGTTCCAGTACCAACATACTTATCTGATCTTCTTTTTTAGAAATGATTTGGGCAAAGTTAGTGGAAACAAATGCCTGTTATGGGAACGTTTGTGGCGAAAGGTCAAGTTGTCCCACAGCCCGGAGGAGAAATTATAAATATTAGTTAAGGCTACAGTAGTTTGCAGTCAGGAAGACCTTCATACTGTTATATATCCTGCACGGTTGCACAAAAGTATGTTGTTGTTTTTCATTCACAAAGATGTTTTTCGGACGTCCAAGGCTAAACATTAATGGGATGCTCCTAAAGTTATGACTGTAACACCCAGTTTCTCCTGCTAAAGGTTCAAATAGTTGAGAAACTTTCTATAGTAGTACTGTTACACATTTTAAACAGCAGTATCTTTTGTTGGCGTTAGACCTGCTGTAGTTCGTAGTTATCAGGTTAATGCTGGTCGTCAGTATCAGCAAGTTGTTCCATCACTTATAATAGCAGAGCAGTTCAATACTCATGAGGGGATGAAATCTGTGCGTTTAAGTCAAAGCTAATGACAGCTCCAGCTGCATAGGAACGTTTTTATCTGACTTGTCATCTTCTGGATAGATTTAGTGTATTCTTGGTTTCTAACTAGTGAATTCTAATGATTTAGATGATCTCTTGACTAGATAAAACTTGGTACCTGCCCAGGATAAATCGCTTTAATCATCATTAAACTGTTTGCTCAGCTGTGGGGATGGTAGAGGAGATCTTTTCTATGAAAAAATATGTGTTACTATCCAAGCTTTTACAGTAATATTTTATTAATCTTCTAACTATGCCCCTGTTTGAACTCGGTCAGGCCTCTGGGTTTGGTTTACTGTTTAACCCAGAGTGTATTCCTTATTACTAATTCAAGGTGAGTCCAGTGATGAGAAACAATAAACTTTACTTCCTACACACTATGGTCATTAAGCCATAAAACCATTAACAGTCATTCCCCTTCAGATTACTGTATGACTGTTTTGATCAAGGTAACAATGGCAATTATCAAACAAAACAAGCTGTGATTTAAATAAAAGCGTGTAAATGTCAAAGGGGTTAGCATTTTGTGCCATGGGGATTAAAATAAACAGACACGTTCGGCATTCGCGGCGTGCCAGTGTGTGTGTCTGCTGCTGAGATTGGTTGAGGCCACACAGCGACGTCCCACCGTAATCCCAGCGTGTGTTGTCATTTCTGTGTTTCCTGCCCAGACTGTGAATCATAACAGTGGCTGGTCTTTAATCTCTCACTCATAACAGTAATTGTAGTCACCAGACGCCGTTTGTCCAAGGTGTTTTCAGGTACACTGCCGTCGCGTGTGTCACCATTCCAGTCCGACTGTAAAGTCCCAGTGTTTCCATGTTTGATATTTATACTCAGGCTACTATTTTATTAATAACTCTGCTCCTCTCTGTGCTGTATATATATATATATATATATATATATATGATGAAATGAGAGGCAGGAAAGCCATTTGTTTTCTGTTGTTTCGCGTTTCGTAAATCATTGATACAGTCTAAGGAAACGGGCCTTAACGTTTTCTTGTGTGTGTGTGTATGTAGGCCGTGATATGTGTTCCTCAAAGTAACCTTACCCTGCGAGTGCACAGGTGATACCAAGCTCAATATAGCTCCCTTATGGCCAGCTGGCCTTGCTATTTAAAACAGAGTGGAGGCGGGGTGGGGGGTTGCGGCCTTGAACGGCGTTTACCATCAGCATTCTGCAGGATCTACAGTTTGGTGGTAGGACTGAACTGCAAAACAATCAGAATTTTTTTTAGACAGGATTAAGATGCATCACTTTTTTTTTTTTATCTGGTCGCATCCAGTCAAATAGTATTTAAAATCCTTTCCTAAAATGCACTCCTAAGGTACCTGTCCTCAGGCTTTTTGAAAACAAAACGTTTGAGTATTTCAGTGGTGATTGGGTATCAATCAATTGCTAAAAGTCAGGGTGTGTGATTCATCTCCGTATCATATTTACCCAGGCATGTTTGACAAAGGTCGATTATGTTGGATGAGGTCATCGCTGAAAACTGCTACCGCTGTTTCCACTTGTCCAATAAAAACTGCTCATAGGTTGGCTGAGTCACCAGTTTTAGAGCGAGCCTGTGTGACCAGAGAAAGTGTTTAGACGCAGTTTGTTTCATCGGCGTTGGAGTGATTTTGTACTGTATGCTGTGTCTGAGTGCATGTGTTTAACAGGGAGGAGGTTTGCATGTGGCAGCCCCCCTGTGCTTGTAACTGTGAATGAATGGCAACAGCTGAGCAGGAGAACTTTATCGGCAGCACTCCTCGCTGCTTGTGTGTGTGTGTGTGTGTGTGTGTGTGCGCGCGCCTGTGTGAGATTCAGGAGGAGCTGCAACCAGAGCGGTCTCAGTGGGGACTCTCTCTGCCGAGCTCACTGCTGTCCTCTCTTGCTCAGCCACTGGCCTCTTTTCAGTTTTACTCTCCCCTCAGCTCTCTCATTCTTTTCGTCCACGACTCGCCCTGCGGGTTTCTTTAGCCCCGGCTCTCTCGGATACTGCGGAACAGCACTGTCGTGACTCGCCGGTCGCCACTGCAAGGAAAGGAGCGAGCAGGAGGCAGGAGGGAACGAGAGAGAGAAGCTGAGACAGACTAATCGATTACTCTGATACAGAGGAGAGTCACCGGGAGAGCAGAGGCAGTTGCAGTATTTTTCCTTGCCGTTGTGGTTTAATAGGAGATATTCTTTGACTTGTATTGGAGTGTACGGAAGCATTTGTTACACATTTTTTCCTTGGAAACAAAGGACCGCTGTTAGTAGGAACAAATTTTGACGAATCGAGGACTCTTCTTCTCTTTCTTCTTCATATCAAGACTCTGGAAGAGGACCCCTTTTAAACGAGAAGTTCAATGTTAGCCGAATAGTTGATCTCCTTTCTGAATGATAATGCTGGACACCAACCATTGCCTGTCCTTTGAACCCTCCCCCATGGGCTCTCCTCCAATGCCGGATGACATTGATAAGGAGGACCTGAAGATGGATCATGACAGGCTTGTCTATCACAGCCTGAAAGAAGGTGGGCGATCTCGAGTGGCACACAGACAGTAGAGACACGAGATACCTGATATGATTTGATTGATTTTATGTGCCTCAGTCTCAGCACTTTATGGCTTCGTATGAATAGTTAATGGGGCATCGCTGAAGATAAGCGTTTGGATTCGCTGGCTCGTCTAAGACGGAAGGAAGTCAGAGCGGTTAAATGTGTTCTCTGATAAAGTCTTTCAAAAGAGCAACTTGCAAGTGTGGGCGGTTCAGTTGTAAATGCCTCTTAGATGTTCAAACTATCAGGGCCATGTTTTTCAATTAAAAGATCCAGATTGCATTACATACCTTAAAGTTCACCATATGTGTTGAATGAATGTATTTCTTCACAACGCATTTGCAAAGACAGTTTTTATTTTTGTAATATCATACTTTCTTAGTGTTTCTCTCACTTCATTTCTGCATTTCTTGGTGCATTATCACCATCGGTGGATCAGTGCAACTGAGCAAAACTCATTAGTGGGTTTATATCATGTCACCTACCTGTACACGTGTGTGTCAGAAACAAAACAGTGACCCACTCATGAAAAGGCTACTCCATAGCACTACTAGTGGACAACGTCTCTACAGGAGGACCTTTAAGTAATAATTCAAACAGAGCTACCGGCAAACATTTAATACTAATAAAATTTAATTGTCAGGCACATTGGATGTTTCTGCTGTTAGCTTTATCTTATTTTTTTTATAGTGTTGTCTTGCACTGAGTGTTTCAGGATGTATTAAATTCGACTTACTGACACTGTGCAACTCACAAAAACACTGTCCCACAAAATGAAGGCAGCCAGCAGCGACATTATATCATAAATTGGGGTTGCACCCTTATTTGGTGTGGTCTGTGGTCAGCGCGGCAGTAAAATAAGCTTTGGTTTGTTTATAACCAGCGTTAAAAGCATGGGCCAGAGTCACAGATGACTAAGTACTGATGAAACAAAACATTCCTGTGAGGTTAGAATGACTGAAGATGGAGGGGGTCCAAGTAAAGGGAAAGAACTTCATAAAAAGGGCGCAGGCGTTTCTACTCTACCATAACAACAGCAGACATGTTTGGCTGTTAACTTACATGTATGAGCTATAGCTGTCCAATAAACCGGATTATCATCATTGCTAAATGCCGCAATCTAGGCACATATCACATCTAGAGAGAGTGTGTGTGTGAGTGTGATTGGCAAGAACTGCATAAAGCCATTAGCTTTGGGAATTTGACTCATGCCCATTGAACTTTAAGATAATTAGTATTCACTACACCTCTCCTTGTCGTCATCTGGCTCCTCGGCACATTGCAGCAGTGCGAAGGCAGTGGGAGTGATTCCGAGGAGTGAATGGCCTTAACCTTGTATTGTTCCTGCCCTCGAGCTTCTTTGCATTCTCACTGATGTGTGAAACACTTGCTGTGGTCTCTGTGTTCAACAGATGAAATCAAACTGTGCTAGTGTGCGAATGATGAGCTCATGCAGGAGAACATTTCCAGTGCCGATGCCAAACGGTTGCTCAAAGGCTTTTGTTAGGTGGGCATGTGGCAGGTATCATGTGCGCGTCTGTCTTCATGTGCCCACTTCCGTACCTCACTGTGGACATTCATTTATATTCTGTGGTTGGTCTGTGTAGGCTTAGCTGTGGGGTCTTTGGGGACAGTGACGAACTCAGACATGTTTAATCAGATCTTCTGACACATGAGCGCAGCAGGATTAGCCCAGTTGGCCACCAGCATCTTGGCTCTACTTCACCTTCCTCCTCCTTTGCCCCTCTCTAACCCTGCACCTTAATCTTCGGTTCCTTCTTTCCTTTCTTTAAACTTTTTCTGACGTTTTCTGCTGCTAAGCTTGTCATTCAAACAAGTGAAGCTTTAGAAGTTGCAGTTGAAGATTTGATCATTGTGTTTTTGTTTTGTTCATCAAGCTTCAAGTACATCCAAGGTTTAAAGAACATTTTTGTTGCTGGGCAGACAGATAAGCTAGTTGATGTTCACATTACTTGACTATTAAAGTCATTTCAAGACCTACATCCAGAAAAAAAAAAAAATAAGTTGGCAGCCAGTCTCTAGAAAAGATGTGATTTTAAAACTGAAGCCATATTAGAACCATGTCTTTTTCCTCCCATGCTGTCCTTTATATTCTTCATAACTCCATAATCATAATGTGATTTTCTCTGTGACTCTCAGGTCGACATAGTGGTGAAAAGGGCCGATCTTATAACCAAGAGACCACAGGTTTGACTGACTGAACAAATTGTCCTTGAGCAAGCCAGCCGCCTGTGGTGTACTGTTGTCTCCTCTGCTTTGTTTAAACTCTGTAAACATAGTCAACTCTGCTTTCCTTTCTCGCTTTGTGTTCCTCCGCTCTAACTTTTTATTACTGCAGAGGCAAGCTTTGGCTGTGGCCTAGTATCCTAATAAAAGTGCCCTGCCGCTTCATCCTTTTCTTAGATTAACCAAAATGGCCTTAAAACCTGATTTAAGTCCCAGAGTGCGTCCTAGTCTCCAAAGGACAAAGGCACACTCCTCTTTTTTTCCCAAACACTAATCCACTAACAATAAAAATGATCAGCAGCTCTACTGACTTGGCTTAAATCCACCAATGATGCCATGACTCTGTTGTGACTGCATCTGTTTGTTCTTGTGGTAGTCTGACCTTGGCTGCATTATCTTGTTTGCTGACAGATTCATGTTGCCATCACCCTCTTGGAAAACGGTGTGAAACTGTGATTAATAAGATAGGAAACAAATAGAATGATGTCATATGATACACACTAACTGAAAGAGAACCGTATCCAAGTTACTGAATTGTGTAATTATCGTTGCAAAAGCCTTTCTTTGCACGTAACGCTTCTTTAGAGTTTACTGTATGGTTTTTCCCACATGCATTTTGTCTTTCACTCCTATTCTTTCTATTTTACTGTTTATTGAAAGCTTAGTTGTTATTTCTGCAGTATCCCCGCATGAACCTGTGATTTCAACAGCACTGCAGTTTTTCACACCGGGCCACATCGCTAGAATGTAGGTGTCAGTGTCAGACTTCCGCAATCTTTTTCAAGTCGACGTGTGTTTTTTTTATTAGTTGACACTTTATCGTCATAGTGAGCCATGACAACCGAAGATTGAGGCTGGAGTAAACAACCCTGTCACTGTTTTGATGTTAAGAAATAAAGACAGCAATGAGATCAGAGCATGGAGGAGAGAATAGATGAGTGAACATGAGTGTCCTGGCCGTGTGGTAGAAGATGAGGAGGGGGGCACGGGGATGTGAGGCTAGCGCAGGGAGAAAGTGTAAGATTCTCTTTCCCAGAATAAACCTCTTCCCTGGAAAAGCCAAGTGGCGTTGCATCTTATCCTGCACGGCACGATTAGTGTGTGTGTGTGTGTGTGTGTGTGTGTGTGTGCGCGTGCGTGTTCAGAGGGGATATTAATCTCTGCTATCTGCTGCACGGGTCAAACATATACATGAGCTCATCTGGTTGTGTTTAGGTCTCTTGTGTTTATGCCGCTGAAGGTGAATTGACATGTTATTGCTTCCAGAGAGCAGTCTCTATGTTAAGTGCGGCGCATATGCACTTGTGAAAATAACAGAGGGGAGCTGGGATCGCCAGCAAGGATTCAGAGCCAAAGAATGACATTTAGTAGCGCAGGCTCTGACAATAATTCACGGGACTTGCAGTGTTGCTGTCCAGGCCTGGATTGTTTGTCATAACAGAGGGGTTGGCGCAGCGGCAGCTAACTGGTTAGCTAGCCTGTGAGCACCAGTGATGTCACTTTGTTAGTGGGAAGGAACAGGTGCTGCTTGTCCTCAAAGTAGCAGACACAACCCAGCCAGAAATGCTTGAGAGTCTTCGGTGGTGTGTTCCACTTCATGCACACACACGTACACACCCATACATGCACACACCTTCAGCGGGGACAGCTGGTACATGTAAAACAAGAGGCTCATCTATGTGGAGCTGAGCTGCATGTTTATGTCAGTGGAATTAGGGTTTGATGTAACGACATACTTGTTCCTCTTCTGATTTTATTTAATCCCGTGAACTGGAAACCAATAAGAACACTAAGTATATGTCACATCTACATCACATCAATCTAAAATGAAAACAGGCCGCTGCCAAGAAATACAGTGGAAGTATAAAGCCATATCGGTTACCTAACAGCTTCAACAAAACTGTCATACCACAAGCAAGAGTGTGAGCTGAAACCCTGTAGCCTCTCCGTTCATTTCTGTCTCTGTCGCTGATGTGTTTGTCGTCTCCGCGACTGACTGAAGAGTCCAGTCACTTCCTTAAAGTAATGTGTTGCAATGAAACTCATGCTGCAGCTAATGAAGAAGTACACTGCACTAGGATTACCATGCAGATAGTTACTCTACAAAACTACTTTCTTGGTTCAACTGCTGTTGATTCATTGCTAAATGATTTAACACAATTTTCATTGTGTTGCCGAGGCCGGAATTGAAACTGATAAACTCACAGGTTAGATTTGTTACGATAGTTTGACTTTTACAGGCACCACAGTGAGCATGAGAGGCCTAGACAGTATTGAACAAATGTAAGTTTATATGTGCAGAAAGGTCAGACATGGTCAACTTCTTTTGTCCAGCGCTGTGTTCCTTAAAACACTCGTTATGTAACATGCACTTCCTGTTTTGAACTGCCGGCTCAGTCGGCCCATATGGACTATTTTTTTCTCATAGAACCGAAGCAGGTCTTGTTTCAGTCTGTGTCGTCTGTTACATGGTGTTTTCAGTCTTGATGGCTACGTTCGCTTTATCTTTCTCTCTGACTCTTTGATTAATGATCCTTTAACACATCTGTTCTCGCAGAAATGAAAAAAAAATTAAAAAAACCCAGAAACAGGAAGTGTGTAGTAGTTGCACACCCTCCTCGTACCCGCCTCTTCGTACCTTCAAAAAAAAAAGATCGAAAGAAAGGGGGAAATGGGAGGATGAACTGTTTGCCAGTGAGTGCAGATCTTCTTCATGTTCGTCTAAACCCATCTGTGTTCCTTCGGTTGCTTATTTACCTCAATCGGGTGGATGGAATTCTGATCACAAGGCTTTAATAGCTCAAAGCTCCATTGCTGCAGTTTCGTTTTCTCACCGGCTGCCACTGACTCTTGTCTTCTCTCCTTTCTTCCCCTCACCTCCTCTGCCTCCATGCAGTCCTCCAGCTCAAGCTTCAGCAGAGACGCACACGAGAGGAGCTGGTCAGCCAAGGGATCATGCCACGTAAGTCACTAATTTAAATCTGAAGCCGAGTAGATGTTTTTATTTCTGTTCCATTGTTGTTCCATTGTGCAAATTTAGACAGTGCTTTGTCAGAACAATGGTTTTACAAGCGCACACACAGATAGTATATTGCTACATCTGCTGCCAGTGATGCAGATATTACAGTGCACTACAGAAAAGGCTCAACTGACTCATTCTCATCTGAAGATGAAGAGTCTGTGGGAAGATTTTCGTATTATGGCAGCCATGCAGACAACCGTCTGTCCCTTTGAGCTGAGGTCAAAGTGTTAACCATTTCCTGCCTCAGCATTAGATGGCACATTGAACCTGCTCACCGATTGACCAGGTTGTCGGGAACATAATACTAGCGCTGATCTTCATGTGCATGCTCGTATGATTCACGTACTAAGTGGGCCCGCAGGATGACAGGAATTCGTGACATTTTGGTTAAACGTATCTGTGTTTCACACAACGCAGTATTGAGGTTAGTTTTTTTCCATTTAGTTGTCTGCTGAAAGCGTCAGCTATTATCTGTATTATCGATATGACTGTGAATTCTGCCTATGTCATATTTAGTCCCTGCACCAGTTTGCACTATCAAACAGAGCAGCTTCCTCTTCTTCAGAATCGACTTCCTCTTTCAAAAGTTCCGCACATTACAAGAGGCAAAGATATATATATATATATATATATATATATATATTTATTTATTTATTTTTTCTGCATGTCGGAGAAGAAAAGTATAACAACCAGCATTTAGCCTCGCGTACAGTAGATATGTTAGTTACTCTTTATTGGCCAAGTCGTTACAGAGTTGAAACACATCTCCACATTGAATAGACATACCTGGATTCATACGATACTAGTTGCATCTCAAGGAAGTGAAGTAAGTAGGTATGTGGGCAGGGTTGTCCCGGATAACAGAACAACCTGCAACTTGCTGCTTGTCTTTTAAGTATGTGACAAAAGCAGCATCCTAGTAAACGTTTTTGTTTTTTTTCCACTACACTCTCTGTGCTGTTGGGTAGACAAAGTTTGCAACCATGAGTGAATTAGTTAGTCCACTAAAAATGCCCCTGGTGTCACTAAGCTGGTCTACTTTGCATAGCAGTTAGTGGCAAACTACAGTTATGTATAAAATGGGAGAATACCTAGGGGAGCATGATGTGGCTCATTCATTTGATAGCTACACTACATTTTTATGTGTCCTTCTCCTGCAGCGGTTCTAATGCAGACCGTAGCTGCTTTGGGATAGGATAGTATGTTTCACTGTCAAGAAACTCCTTTGCTGAGATAAAAGTAAATAAATAATAAACTTTACAGAAAGCAAGATTCTCAGAAAATTTCCCTAAAGGTGATGACTCTGTTAAATGTAGGATTGTACAAAATCCACTGTAGGACTTTATCGTCTTTTATTGACTGTCAGACAGCTGTCGTCCAAGTGAACGCTTTTAAATGAATCCTAACTGAAGATTTAATGATTTGTTGAGGCTTTTGTTTTACACTTCAGAGTAAATTTTCATATTTGTGCGGCTGTGATATTGTTATCGTTTCATCTCCAGATTATATTTCTGTGCTCCTTCACAGAGCCACCACACGGCTCACTTTGCCTGAAAAATATTCAACTCAATCAGCAGTTTATCGTATTTGAGAAGGTAGAACAATCACATATTTGTCGTCTGTGCTCCAAAAACGACTCGTTTAAAAAGCCATTTTATATCCTGTCAACTGACTGATCATTGAAACTCACACATTCTTACAAACATGACGTGTCTTCAAGCAAGCTGACCAGCAGTAGAGAAAACAGTTAACTAACATAAGGTCAGTTCCTGTTGTGGTATCCAATCCTCACACTGGTTTTACAACTGTAGGTGGTGTGAATGGGTGAAGTTTCCACCCTTCTGCAGCAAACACTGTCTAAGCGTTCTTGAGAAAGTTGCTTTACCTGCCACCTGCTGCAGTGAAGCTCCTACGTTGCCACTGGTAACCCTGATAGAAAACAATGTATAACTCTGCTGGACTGAGAGCAAGCAATGGAAGTACCTAAAAGCCACTGTGAGCTTTCACTGCTGGCTGATGAAGCTGAACAAGAATGAGATCAACTGTAAAGATCATAGAGTCAGTGTCACAGTAGAAGGAGTTAAAGTTCTTAGTATTCTTAGTATTAGTTCATGCTAATGAAAATAGATTTGAAAATGCTGTGTAGGTTACCGAATGTTTTCAGTTCTCCTTTATATATTAAGATAATTGGCGGTGGGAGGGGGTGTTCTTTCCTATTGTTTAATTTGTTTAAAGTTGTCTTTAATTTAGAGAAACTTGGCCTGTTGGGGCATTACATGATTAGATGGATTAAAATACTAAACCAGCCGCTAGCAATAAGATCTGAAGACAGTAGAAAGTGGCATCAAACCATTGTTGTGAAAATTCAAAATACTGAGAGACATAAAGATGATGTTGTGTAGCGATCTTGACCGTCGGTTATATCACAGCTGGTATGTAGGTCCTCTTTGGACGTCAGGGGCTGTGACATGAGGAATGCCTCCGACCCCCACCCAGTCATCTGTGGGGCATACAGCTGACACCCTGCCGTGGCCAGAATGTCCACACTTGCACACACGCTTGGCAGGGATTTCGCCAGCTCTTGACCAATCAGACAATTGTTCTGTTACATCATCGCAACTGCCACTGTCCTCCCAATATCCTTCCCCAAATATAGAGGGGACATCTTTGTTTGTGCTCTTGGTGACTGATCTGAGACAGTTAAAGATTCCTTACGTTTGTGTTGAAACTACGCTCTATGCCCAGCACTGTGACGGGATTATGGGATGGGATTAAAATAAAGTTTGAGAATTTCTGTTAACTTCTCTCACACTGCAAATCTTTAGGTACTGCTCTGTCCCTTGAGACGAGTAAAGACCAGTGATTGTATATAAAGATATGCAAACACGCCTTGACATCGCCAGTCAGTTCCTGAAAAGTGGTTTTGATTCACCCGTGTACAGTTGTTGTGAGTGGTAAATTAACTTAAGAGGCTTAAACTGTTTTTGTTGCATGATTATTTTTTAGTCTGGTAACGCATTGTTAGGATTTCTTTATGTGGAATGTTTTATCTGATATCGGAAAAAGAGATCCTCTGCATCCAATTGGGACATGCTGCACATGGAGCCCATCCAAATGGTTTGGCTGGCCCAGCTCATCTTCTTACCCCTCTGCTGCTACCATCTTGCATAATCTCTCTCTGTCCATTCACTTGGGGTCCCAGAGACCCCAAAGGTAGCACGAGGGTTACGTTCGACCCCACACCTATATCTGGGAAGTTAGAGCTGGCTTCCTGGCGTTAGCTTTTTCTTTTGTCCTCTGAGGTTTCTGCTTGGTCCGGACAGATACAGGATCTGGGCCGGCTTGTGAAAACGGCATAAATGTCACTGTTCTCTCACACACGCAACATTCAGACATTGACACCCACACACTAGGTGTGTTATAGACCATCATGTCAGAGTCCAGTGTTAAATGTGGATCTTCTTTATGCAGCGGCCCGTCCATCACTCCACACTGTCCTCTGTCTCTCCTAGACTGCTGTTCATCAAGAATGGATGTTCCTCAATGTTTGGGCCACAATGTATTTATCTGACTTCATGCAGAGAATTGGCATTTGAATTAGATTTTAGTTTTAGTCTGCAGTGTGCTTATCACGGTATCTCACTAAGTATCTCACTAATTTTAAGCCACCTCTGTAGCACTTCTTTTTATAATAACTACCATGAAGCAGGGTTTTCATGCTCAGTTACACAAAAGTATGTTAGAGTTTAATGTGTGCTAAAAATGTCCAACTGTAGACACTTACCAACTTCTAACCTCACTTCAAACTAAGAGAAAGAATACATAATGTTGAAAGTGTGTCGAATAACATGTGTAGGTTATGGTCTCAGTCATGCGGTCCCATGTCTGAATATTTTCTCCTTTAACACCATTTTGATCTAAGCCAACGCTGTGCTCAATTCGTGACATGGACAGAACCCACAATGACACCGACAGTTATGACACGACTGTGTTGTGAACAACCTGTTAACATTGACAGGAACTAATTTCTCAGTGACATCCACTGCAGAAACTATGCTTTATATTCTTGTGCACACCACAGACACGCATCAGCCCCCTAAGCTGTCATAAGTGTGTGTGGTTTAGAAAACGACTCCTGACCTTCTCTCTCAGCAGCCACTTCTGCTTTACGCCTGTCTTCGATTATAGTTGTATCTGCTGTCACATTGTTTCTGGCTGAAAAGAGCATCACGACTCCATCAGTCCAGCCGAGCCGCATTCACTGCTCTCACTTTTTATTTTCCTTCCCTCCCTCTCTCCATGCAGCACTGAAGAGCCCGGCAGCCTTTCACGAACAACGGAGGAGCCTGGAGCGAGCAAGGGTGAGTGTTAGAAGTTCATTGAGTTTCCTGCTGTCTCTGTGGATTTTCTTAAGCGAGGGAAAATGGTAATGCTTAAAAATGACACTTGGGCAAGAATTCAACAAATGGATACCTTGGCTGCTGTGCCGATAGTGAGGTGACCGTCTTCGAAGATGAAGCAATGTATACCAGTTGGATTCCAGTTGCACTATTTACACTCATCTCCCACTATCAACAGCACCTAAAAGCCTAATAATAATATGCATTTGGTGTGTTGCATTCTAGTTGATTTTGTGCAACACTGATGCAACCGTGTCCTGGATTGTAGAAGACCATGTAATCTAGCATGAACTGCAGAAGTTCCTGCTGCAGAAACTTAGAAAGTATGAAAATGAGCAACAGTGATGTTGCTGCGTTTAGTTTTCATCGTGTTTATTGCCATTTTTATTTTCTTTCTTTCTTCTTCATTCATTCATTCATTTATTTATTTATTTATTTATTTATGTCTCCTCTTTTCCTCCCCAGACCGAGGACTACCTGAAGAGGAAGATCCGGTGTCGTCCTGAACGCTCTGAGCTGGTCAGGATGCACATTCTGGAGGGTGAGTTTTGGCCATCTAATTCACTCACTGTTATCAGAAATTAGTGTTGAATGGTAGAGCGGAAGAAACCTCCTTCAAAAGGGAATGTGCTGTACAAACAAAGTGCAACAAATTCTCTGTAAACATTCCCCTCACATCTATCTATATTTATAGATCTCTATATTACAGAATACGTCTGCATGATTTAATGGGTCTGCATGATCTGCATGTTTTTGAATTTTTTTCCCCAATTGAAGGTCTTCTCTAGATGACATGTTTGCTTTTGCTTGGTCTAAGTTTCTATAACAACTGGTAAAATGTTGCTCTTGTCATTCAAGTGTGTTATCAGTGTCATGCATCTGGTTTGTTTTTGGTTTGGTCTTTAAACTGAGGTTGAATTCAGTATGAGGAAGTGCTAAAAACTCTGCAGCCAGTATCTGCAGCGCCCAGAAGTCAAATTCTTACCAGAATATTTGTTAAATATCCACTGGCTGACACAGGCAAAGAAACATATGGGAATTCACTTCTTGTATGTAGCATCTGGTGTCTGCGTCCCTCGATAAATAAATTTGCATGTATGCATTATGTCCTGCTGTGCCCTCCACAGAGACGTCAGCAGAGCCGTCTCTGCAGGCCAAGCAGCTGCAGCTGAAGCGAGCACGACTGGCTGACGACCTCAATGACAAGATCTCTCACAGGCCGGGTCCCATCGAACTGGTCCACAAGAACATCCTGTCTGTCACCTGCCCTGTGCAGCACTCACTGCTGGGTAACTACACACAACTCACACACACCTTGCTACAGGGACAGACAACCGTTAGCAGTGACTTTGCATTATGTTAATAAAGTACTCTGCTGCTGAACTTAAGGCAAACACATGCAAAACATGGATAAACGTACAGTACGGATGAACACACATCATTATCCATAGCCATAAATACATTCAAACATCATATGTTGACACTGGAGAACATCTGGAATAGAACTGGGTGTAGATACAAACTCTTGCACATCTACAACTTTAATTAAGCAAGAATGCTGGTGCAAGGATGCACACACACACACACTTGCACAACATTTACCAACACTCATAAGCACACCCTCAGGGCTTAACTAGACAACTAGACAAAACCCTGCACAAGTAAGAGTACACTCTGAACATCAATTACGTTCAAGTTAAAACATGTCCTCCTGTACAGTGACTCTTGTGTGCAGTTGCGCCACCTTTAAAACACGATTTCCGCTCAGTCTGAACACACGTCACCTGAGAACTTAGCACATCCAGGTTTTTACCCATAGGTGAATGTTTAAAGTCTGACAGTACATAGTAGTGGCTGTAGGATGTGTCATCGTGTTGGAAGTGATACCATTAAAAGGAAATCATTACAGAAGTGACACGGCAGCTTTGTTTGGACATAGTCCTGTTTTGAAACAGAATGCAGAGTGTTGTATAACTTCTCCAAAGTCACTTATTACTGATTGCTAAAGAGCGATGACTTTGATGGACTGTTACACATCGTGGTGAAATCAGGAATTGAGCTGTTGCGCTCTTTGGCACCAGTGCCTGGAAAATTCACAATTTCAGCACAGATTTTCAGAACGGACCACCAAAAGAGGCCACGCTCAATTTATGTTGTCACTGAGTCTGTAAATATTTCTGCTCCGTAACAGATTCTCCAAAGGGAGCTGGGGGAGAGAGCTCATCTTTAGATGAAGACAGCAGTGATGCTCTGTCACCCGACCAGCTAACCAATCACGACTCTCCCCTGAGTGCTGTCCCTCAGATGTCCCCCTCCGAAGTGCCCACCCCAAATGGAGACCTTTCTCCCACACAGGTATTATTGAAGCTTTTCATTTTTTCATTAAATCAAGTAAATAGTGAATAATTCAAACTAAAGAAAACTAACTTCAAATATATTTCACCTCGATGAATCGAATGGCTGTAAATATGATAAAACAATTAACTAGAGTTATATCTTCTCATCAGTTTCTTACACAACCGCCACCTCCTCCGCCTCCTCCGCCGCCTCCTCCTCTGGTGAACGGGTCAGACTCTTCCCCTCTCCCCAAAATCATGAATGGGACGACAATTATGTCAGCATCCTCCCGCTCTTCTACCGGACAGGTCAAGGTGAGCCGGTCCTCCAGCCTTTGCTTGGAGCTTGTTGTTTTTTTGCTGTTGCTTTAAACATACCGCAGGTTTCATTCCTTGTGATTATCTTCTGACGTTGATCTCTATTTGAAGAGCGGCGGTAACTGGCTAACACTTCACACATTCATCTCTTCATTTCCTTTCTTCCTCTTCCCCATTTCTCACGGTTTCCTGCATACAGTCTCAGGCCAAGTCAAGTTCAGACCGTCCTCCGCAGAGGCCTAAGAAACCAAAGGACAGCAAGCCCAAGGTCAGCAAGCTTTTTAGTGTCGGCAAAAAGTGACACAGGGTTCACTAAGAAAGTATCATAGTCACCAAAGTTGCCACATCATTTTTAGGCTATTTTATGATGTAGTTCCACTTTTAAGAATATATTTTGGTTTGTCATCATGTTGATCCCAAAACAGGGTGAGACATATTGAAAGCGAAACCCTTACATTTGGAAGAGACATTTTAAAGGCTTTTTGTGGTTTTAGTCTCTGTTCCTTTAGACTTATAGATCACCGACTTCTCTCTAGCCTTAACATTTTGAAATGACATCCAACAATCACATAAGGAGAAAGCGATGGCAGAAGTGGAAGAGGTACCAGCAACCGCAGTGTACCGTACTCACTTCTTTCATTGTAGGAGCATTCTTGGAATGAATTCTTCCAGCTACATGTGCTAAATGCACACACAAAAAAATGGCCAATTTATGTTCACCAATACATCTGTACACTCGTGGCTTGTGAAGCTGTAAAGGTGTTGTTGTCTCATAACTTTTCTTTTTTTTCCCGGTGAAGGTGAAGAAGCTGAAGTACCATCAGTACATCCCTCCAGACCAGAAGGCAGACAAGGAACGTCCGCCTCAGATGGATTCGTCCTACGCGAAGCTCCTCCATCAGCAGCAGCTCTTCCTGCAGCTGCAGATTCTCAGTCAGCAACAGCAGCACTACAACTACCACACCATCCTGCCCGCCCCTCCCAAGTGAGTGTCAAGCATGGCAGAATGCGACAGTGTTGGTCTGGTGTGGAAGTGAGGATGACTAATTGCAGTGGTTTTTAACATAGTCAACAAACTGACACCCCCCTTTTTTTTTTCTATCTCGTAAAGCCAGTATTTACAGTCTAAGAAGTACATTTCTGCAGCACAGCCAGTAGGCAGTTATTATTATGACTTCCTGTCTTCTCCAGGCCTTTTCTGCTGCGGCTTGTTCTTTTCACATTAGTGGTTTTTGGGTGAGTCGGGTGCTCAAGCAGAAGTCAAGTCTAAAAATGACTGTTTGTCCCTACTCAGCGGTGCAATTAAACATAAAATGCCAGCAATGACAACTACAGTATATTTTGTAGTATGTTTAAAAAGAGTTTAATTTCTGCAGTTGCAGAGACAAATTTCCCAGTTTTACATCTGCGTTCACTGATGATCTGGTTTCTGTCACAGCGCTCTCTGTACTGTCAGTGAAGACAGAGAGATCAAATCTGATCATTGTTTTATATAACTTTGTCCTGTCTCCCCTCAGGCCACAAACTGAGCACCCTCCTACAACCAACTCTGGCCCCTCCCCCTCCCGCAGCGCTCACACGACTAGCACCACGGCCCCCTCCAGTCAGACCGGGACTGCCCGTCAGAGCCAAACTGCAGTAGGAGGAGCCAAACCAGCCACGCTGCCGGCCAACCTGGACGAGTTCAAAGTAATTTGGACTGAAAACTTTTTACCCAATGCGAGAAATATAACTTGGCTTATCATGTCCTGACAAGAAAAATATAAATCTTGATTAGTTATTTTTATTGAGGTAAACTCCTAACACAAATTAAAGACTTCTTTATGGTAGAGTCCTAATCCTGGTCCTGCCTACGTCTCCTAGCAGAACATTTCCCTAAACCATCACACTGCCTCCTCTGGCTTGCCTTTGCTTTCCATAGTGCAACCTGGTTCCTTGGGTTCCCCAGGGAATTAATGCAAATGAACCTGATGAACATCATAATGTATAAGGAAATGTGATTGATCAGACCAGGCCACCTTCTTTCTCTGTGGTCCAGATCTGATGCTCCTGTGCACATTGCTGGCGTTTCATAGTGAAATAATAATGAGATAATCATTATCATGGCACCACTCAGTTATTTTCTGACTATTTGTCAGTGATCATAACGTTGTTGTGTATATATTTAGACTGTTGCATGGTCTTTTTACATCGAAGAAAAAAAGTCACTTGCCCTGACATATTCACAGAGACCTTTTAAATTTTCAGTTAACTGAACGGCTGTTGTTTGTGTCTATTCTCACGTTGAGTCAGGCGTTGCTATATGAGTACTCTTCTGCTTTCCCATCCTCTAGGTTGCCGAGTTGAAACAAGAACTGAAATTGCGGGGTTTGACCGTCTCAGGCACCAAGAACGATCTCATTGAGAGGCTCCGCAACTACCAGGAGCAAAATAGCGGCACCACAACAGTTTTGAAGAACAGCATATCACCGGCAAGCCTGAAGGGCACAACTGCAGCCGTTAGCACCAGCTCATCTTCTCCAACCACAACTTCCACCCCTGACCACCATTCAGCAGAGGGCGGGTTTAAGTTGGATTTGGCCTCATTGTGTCATGCCGTTCCGGGGAGGGTCATGCGATTTGGCAGCACCAGCTCAAGCCCACCAGTTTCACCTACGCCGTCTGACAGGTCATTGGCTGGGATGAGTCCGGATGAGACGAGCTGTAATGGAGACATGTTTGGAGAGATGGTGAGATCTACATCCTTATGTTTGTCATTGGCAGGAGAAATACTTACTATTTGTCTTCCTCCAGATGTTTTTCTGACATCCTCTTTTTGTTGTCCTCCAGGTGAGCTCTCCCCTGACCCAGCTCACCCTCCACCCATCCCCTCAACACCCATCAAACGTTTCGCCACTCTCTGTAGTCAAAGAGGAGATCCAGAGCTCATGCTGTCTGTCCAGGACTTCGCCTTCATCTGCCCAGCCTCCTGAGCCCCTACACGGAATAGCCATGGACACGTCATCTATGGATAAAGACCAGATGCTCCAGGAGAAAGACAAACAAATTGAGGAGCTAACAAGGATGCTAAGGCAGAAGCAAAGACTGGTGGAGAATCTCAGGTCCCAGCTGGAGCAGGGCAAGATGGCAGGCGGGATAGTGGTGAAGAAGGAAGGAGGCGAGAAGAGCAGAACATCTTCAGAGGTCAAGCTTCAAACTTTAATAAAGGCCTCAGCCATTCAACCCCCTACACTCCCTAATGGCATCGTGCTGAAGGTGAAGAAGGAGGTGGAGCTTGAGGAAGGAATGGAGGGAGTAACAGAGGAGGCTCAAGCAAAGAAGCCGACCCAGCCCATGCAGTGCTCTCAAGAGACTCTGCTCAGGCTGCAGCAGATCCATCGGCTCCAGGTCCAACAAGCCGAGCTCCAGAAACAGCAGCCACAAATTAATCAGCAGCTAAGTCAGGTGCAACTGCAGAAAGTGCCAGAGGCTAAACCGAACCCTCAAAAACAACTGCAGCAAAAGATAGACGCTCAAATCCTGCTCCAACAGCAGCAGCAACTGCAGCAGCTCATCATAAAACAAACCCAACAGAAAGTCCAGGCCCAGCAGAGGTTAGCACAGCAGAAACTCACCCAGCAGAAACTCGCACAACAGAAGCTGGTGCAGCAGAACCAGCTCAAACAAAGCCAAGGGCAGGTGCAGGCTCAGCAGAAGAACCAGGTTCAGCTGAAGCAGGTTCAGGTGCAGATCCAGAACCCAACAGTGACGAGCCAGAAGCCTGCACTGACCCAGAGCCAGCAGAGGAAGCAGCAGAGGGCTCAGCAAAGGCAGCAGAAACAGCAGACGGCAGCAGCAACTACACAACAGGTATAGTTTGATATGTATGTGAACAATGGTTCTAATGGTTTTATTAAAACAACATTTCCTTTAATAAAGACCTTGAATATGACCTAAAATAAGAAACTTACTGTTGGGTTTCTGTTTTCAGGTGACTCCAGTCATCATCAACCAACAGAACGGCACTCCACTCCACACCCCGGCCATTTCCTTAGACCTCCTCAAGGCTAATGGAACGCCCACACTGGTCACAGACAGCAACGGCAATCACTACCTGATCGCTCTCACCAGTCATGCCACTGAAGGACAGAATGGAGTGTCCTCATTGGCCAAAACCAACGGACGTATCACACTGCAGGTAAAGGAAAGGTGGTCTTTTGTCACGAACTGCACAAAGTTAATATGGACAAATGATTTGTAACATTGCGTACACGCCGTCTTTCAGAGATTGCAGTCGACTCCAAGTAAACTCCCCAGCACTGACAGCCAAACAAAAGAGAAACCAGAGGCCGAACCTGTGAGCCAACCAACCAAAAAGGTACAACACACATTCTTTCTCTATGAAACAGGCTTCTTATGGACTTTTTCAAATAGTAAATATATAAATGTTATTTAAAAAAACAAAAAAAACAAGTTTCCTAGTTTCTTATTTTAGATGTTGGTGTTGTAAATCTACTTACGCTGTGAAAATAAATTTAATGTTGGTAAAATGCCGCAGGACTGGTGGCAACTTCCAAGCAGTATCATCATTGTGCCACAAGGTGTCGCCACTGACCCAGTTTAAAATGATCAAAATCAACTGTAGACAGATGAAACGTTAACAGCTTTTTATTCGATACTCTAAATGCAGTCTGAATGTGTCTTTGTCTCTGTCTTCCCTCAGGGACAGAAGACAGGGCTGCACTTGGACACCAACGGCGCTCCGCAGCCCAGCCTCGCGGCCACTGCTCCGCCCAACCTGCAGCCGTTCTTCGACGACATGTCGGACAACGAAAGCCAAAGCAACTTAATGTCATCTCTCAAGGTAACGCCGCCTCCTCTGATCCTTGGAGTTCACACCAGCCTACCAACTCTACTGCTCAGTCTCCCACTCTTTTTGTTCATTAAATTATATTTCTCCTTGTTTCCTCTCCCATTTCATCCCACCATCCTGGCAGAGAGAGGAGGTGTGTCCGCCTTACGACCGGCACACACTGTTCACCCCTCCCTCTCCCAAACCCAACACCACCCTTCCTCCTCAACGCTCCAAAGTATGTCCTCCAGCATGTCTTTTCTTCCCGCCCCTCTTGCAGTATTGATCTTTCTTTTCTGTCTTTGTCTTCATTTTTCCATCTCCTCACACTGAGCCGTGTGTTCATGTTGCTAAACATAGAGAACGGTTATAGTGGTGTGTTGGGTTACTGTGGTCTTGTTTTTTTGTGTGTGTCAGCCTCGCGTCTTGAACTTATTCCAATAGTCTGATGGTATGCCACAATTGTTGTGTACGTTTATAGCCCACTATTTTCACCCCGTCTGATTTACTTCCGCTTAGTTTACATATTGTGTGCCTGTCAGTGTGGTTTCATCTGGACGTGAAACATTTGCAGGAAGAAAATAGTAACTTGGTGGCCAGTCAAGTGTTTCCAGTCATGAGAAAGTGAAAACTGCTCTTGTTGCTCCAGCCACAACACCACGTATTCCTGTCCGTTAAGACAGTCTGTCTTCTTACCCTACTTTCAGACGCTAAGTGACTCATACTGAGACCTGTTTTTGTTTTATTTGCATAAAGCCTATTCAGCAGCACAGAGGCAGACGGCAGAATGAAAGGGGATGTTCTGCGTTTGATCATTTAGATCCCAGTTTTAAGATAAAACAGCCCTTAAACTGCTTGTACATCACTTTAAAACATGAGACTTTATGTTAAAACTCCACTTTAAACACATGCCTGAAATACAAAAACACCAAGCAGAGTTTATTACTGTATTTTAAGATGGCGTTTGCGTTTTAGTGGAGCAAGCAGTGCTGTGCCTCATGAATAATTTGTTCTTCTCTCTTAGCAGGAGAATGGCGTGAACAGCCAGCAGATGGACGACCTGTTTGACATCCTGCTCAAGAGTGGAGGTAAAAAGCTCCAAACTTGATGAGAGATTGTGAGAAAGGATACGGCTTTTGTCAGAACGTGTGAAAGGGCTGCAGCTCAGCACATTCTCTAAACGTTTTCGCCCGTTTCTTCTCTGTCTCCCTTTATTGAGCCCCCTCTACTACATGCTGCTAGTGGGAGAATGGTATCGAGGCTGGTGCAGCATTTATATAATAATCGGATTGAGCATGTAGCCAAGCGGGATCGTTTGGTTTTGTTTTCACCTGAAATGAAACAATGTGACTAAACTAATGTCTGGAAGCTGTTAATAAATCTGTTATTCTATACTTTGTCATCCCTCAGAGATCCCCGGCTTCAAGTCTAACCCGGACCCTTCCCTCGCCCCTCTGCACTCCAACCCACCCTCCCCATCTACTGCCTCGTCCCCCCTCCACCTCTCCCCTCCCTCCCCCACGGAGCCCCTCATCTCCCCTCAGTCCTCCGTTGGAGAGCCCTGCAACAGCACCGGACGCCTGGAGGACTTCCTGGAGAGCACCACGGGCACCCCTCTCCTGGGCATGGAGCCCGACGGCGGCCTGAACCTGATCGACGACCTCCACAACCAGATGCTGAGCACGTCCAGCATCTTGGACCATCCTCCCTCCCCCATGGACACGTCTGACCTGGGCTTCTCCTCTCATCCTTCGGGGCTGGACTTTGGCGACCCCACTCTGGACAGCATGGACTGGCTGGATATCTCCATGGTGGGGAGCGCAAGTGGCGGGAGCGAGGGCAACGTAGGGGGGCGAGGAGAAGGAGGGGGAGGTGAAGGAGACGGGGGTACGAGTTTAGCCCCGCTGGCTCCGCACACTCCACAGAGCGTCTTCTCGGACACGGATTTTCTGGACAGCACAGACCTGCAGCTGCACTGGTCGTGTCTGTAGCCCGTCGTACGGACGCACACAGATGGACATGCAGTCGCTCACACTGTGTACAGGCTCCGTCTTTATTTCATGCACATACACATACCTTCTCTATGCTGTCTCTACCACTGCAGGAGTCACTGGCACATGCAAACACATGCATTTACACAGTTTTCCCTGTCTTTCACTGGCTGTTACTGAATGCAAGGTGAGGTGAAACAAGCAAGAAACATAGAAGTTAAATTCATAGAAAGGACTTGGACTTGGTGGAACTGAAGTGGACTTTTTGAATTTTAATTCTATGGGGATCCTTGAAGCCGACAGCTATAGCCAAGCTGATGGAATCCCACTTCCTGTGCCCTGACCAGCATTATAACCAGGTTAAATTAAACCAGCTGTAGGTCACTTCAACACATTTCAACCCCTCTGTAAACCGTCTGACAGATCAGACCCGAGGAGGGACTCTCTGCGACGTTTACTCTGGCTTCTGGAGAAAACGGTGTGTGTCAGTGCCTCCTAAACTTTGCACTTATGCTGAATCTGGTTGGTTTAAAGGGGGTGTTCAGGTCAACGGCCCAATCTTAGCACTGTTCGGCGAGGCTGAGTGAAAGCCAACACGCGTTATGTTGATGGTGTGTAAAGAAAGGCAGCTGTCGGTGGCCCCGTCGGCGCCCTGAGCCCCACCACACTAGTCAAAAACAAACGACCATCATTGGTTGACAGTTGCTGTTGAAATGAACCATATCAGTGGCAACAGTTTGAATTGAAGCCTCATTGGAGGTCGTGTATTATTGGTAACATTGTAGACCACTATGTATTGCTGTATATGGGGTGTATATTATCAATTGTCCATATGACTATTTTTCTTTGCTGGTTGCTTTAGAGTCGAGCTGGCCGGCTGGGGAACATAGGGTGAGGGCGGGGCTTCCAAAAATACTTGGACCTTGTCATTTTTTAAAGAAAAAAAACGTTTAAAAAAAATAAATATAAAAACTCAAAAAGATGTGTCTGTTTTTCTTTTGCATTTTCACAGCACATTATCCCATTTGATTTTTTTAACCTTTTCAAATTAAAACCATAAAAGTGTCCCGTAGCAACATGTCTACCTCAGGTATTACCTGATTAATGTGTCGATTATTACGGGATCACTAGCAACAAGTTTGAGGAATCCTGGTCATAAAAGAGAAATCCACAAGGGGGAGCTATTGTAAAGGAATTAGTCTGATCATTGTGCACGACAACCTGAATCCAAAGTGATCGTTTTCAAGTTTTAGTTTTACTTCACCTGGGCGCTGAACAGTACTCACATCACTGCATGTACCAGTATATCTGTTGTTATTTATTGTTATTTAATGTGGTAAAATGTCAAAGGTAAAGTTGACTGTAATTTTTCAGCCATGCAGGGATGTTGTAGTTCCTCTACACATAGCTTTGTTTGAAACTACACTTTTGTTCCTGCAGCAGTGTGTCCTCACTTTACACTGTTGTTTATGTGTGTTTTAGTCATTGGGAATCTAGAGTTTGACCCCCTCAGCTCCTTCACGCTCGGTCACAATCAAAACCCGACGCTCACTCTCATTGAGGAAACGGCTCTGGCAAAGAGCTTCAGTCAAACACCTGAAAAGTTAAAATGCTGTAATTTCTCAGACATTTTATTTTGAAGGTATGCCTCCCGCCCGTAGCTGATGGAGTCAAGCTTATCTGATTGGATGCTGTTTTGTTACGCTTCTCAGTGTCATTTATATCTTTGAGCATAATTCATCACCACACCACAGCTCCAGTTATTACAGCATCAACGACTTAAAGTTAGGAGTCGGGTTTGTGTCGCTTTTTATGTAAAAACTTTGCAGAACAAATCAGATTTTTGACTTTCCATTCCTTTTCTAAGTCTCCCTGCCATTTGTCATAAAATATACAGATTCAACTGTGACATATAGTTAAGCGTGGGACTCTTTTATAGGAAAATATATCGTGCACCTATGGTTTCCTCACTCTTTGGTGCTGTGTTGCATCTGTTTAGTCTTTTACACCTGCACTCTTCAGCTGTTCTCACTTATTCTCTGACACTGTTGCACGTGAGAAGCACTCCTCCCACTGAAACGGGTTAAAGACGTGGCTTTAGGGTGAGTATATCATTAGTTTCATTAGCGATTGTGTGAAGACGATTGTGATGTGGAGGGAAGAGGAGTCTTTAATTTTGAACTCACTACAATGCCACCTCCCAATAATGTGAAAATGCAGCAGGTCTATTTTTAACAGCAGCTGTGAAAGAAAAGGTTATTGCATTCGCCAAACAAGTGAATCAGGAACAGGCTGATTGTATATTGTATGAAGGCCTTTGTGGCCCCAGAGGGAGCTGCTGCGTGGGGTCTGATAAAATGCCTCTTGTGATGGGGTCCATGAATCGAGCAGTGTAGAAGGTGTGCGGTGCAATCAGCAGAATACTGTTTCAGTAAATTTCTTCCCTTGATACTTTACTAATAGTCTTTGAAAGAGTTACAGGTGACACAGCGATTAAAAGGGTTTTTCACCATTACCTAGCAGTTTTGTGTAATGGGCAGTTTCTCTGGGTGATGGCAAAAGGTGCAGACGCCAAATCGTCATGCACCTTTTGATCCCGCCCGTGATCAAATAATTGCACTTGAACACACCTCTACAGCCAACAGCAATCTGCTTGAATGGGAATAATTCTCCATACCAGCAGGTGGCAGTAATGTGCATTTGCCATTTAAATGGGCAATCAGAAACCCTTTGATTCCAGTTGACCCAAAGTACCGGCAAAGGTGCTGGTCCCAAAACGGACCAGGTCCAACTACTGCAATGGATTTTATATGGTTACCGACGGTTCTTTCACTGGAGAAAACATTTAGGTAGCGATCAAGACATTGCAGGAAAATGCAATGGGTCAACATTAGAAGGTGCCTGGATTTATGCTCATTACTGGTGGTATGACGACCTGAGCTTGACAACATAAACTAATCACCAGTCACCTCTTATCACAGGTCGCATTGTCCAACACTGTCCAACACTGCCAGCAATGCTTTTTTGGTCACTGGTATTTGTAGACTGTTTGGAGAGAGTGGTCACTGCTGTCACTGGTATGTGTTCCTTAGCTATGCTTCCATGTTTCCATTAACTCTTTGATCACTCTTGCTGACGATATCTGCCCAAACTCCGCCCAGGTGTTATGTCCCATCAGAGCATTTAACAGTTTAATAGTGTAAAAGGTTTCAACTGGAATCAACAACCACGGTGACTTTGCAAGAACATTTTAACCGCCATTTTTTCTCTGGCTCAGTAGCTGACAACAGGGAGAATCTGTAAAATGGAAAAAAAGATAATTTCAGCATCCAGTGAAAATAGACCAGAATTAAGTGGAGAAACCATTTAAATGACTGGTAATTAGAGAGCTCTTCTCTCCAACAAGTGAGGGTAAAGTGACCTCTTCATCATCTCCTCCTCGTCCTTTTCTTTGCAACGGCGGCCTGAATTGAGCGCTAATGCCCAGTTTGACTCGTTCACTTCCTCCTTTGAGCCTTTCAAGTCGCACTCAGGCAGCCCTTCATCTTCTCTCAAAGACCCTGATGAGCCCATGGTAGCTCTCCAACATGCGCACGCACGCACGGAAAGGCTGCAACACATGCAGGTATCTGATGCACAGCACGCAAACGTGCAACCAGCTCAGTGCATCCTTATATATTCATTTCACACACAACACACACACACACACACAGGTCACCGCGGCTCCCTTAGAGCATCTCTCTCTCTCTCTCGCCCGTACACAGAGCAGATAAAAGTCCCGAGGCCATGCCACTAATTAACTACTGAGCTCCAAAGGGCTGCAGCACCACGAGGGCTAAAGATCTCCTCTGTATTCCACATCCCACTGACAGGAGCCTGCCACCCTGCAGCCAGCAGCCATGCATGGTTTTTAATCACAAGTTCTCGGAAAACATTTTATCACCGAAATGTAAAGGCACGAAGAATGAAAGGGAACTCCATCTGGCTTAAAAAAAGAAGACTACTGTTTTTGTTTGTATTGGGGAAATCAAATGTTGGGCGTTGTGGATGTATTTAATTGAGTTTTAGTTTGTGTGTGTGTGCGTGTGTTTATTTTTAGCTTTAGCATAGCTCTACTCAACTATTTTCTTCTAGGCTACTTTCCATAAAGGGACAGATTTATATCTTTCTTGCCCGGAGTCTTTTAAAAATATTCATATCAGTCTGATGTGTGTATGTTTGTAGCAAAGTAACCTATGCATTAATGCTAGTAGCAATATGCGTCTTTGTTTTCAATGCATACAGCAGCAGAAAAGTAAAACTTTTCAAGTCTGTGTTTCCACTGGCTCTAAGGCAAATTGGCCCTCAGCAACAATAAATCTACGTTAAACATCATGAGCGGCAGCTTGTACTTGCAGCAGACAGACTGCAAATCCAGATCAGTGTGTGAGGATTGACTCTTTGTCCATTTTATAAGTAAAGCTCCAAAAATGCTGGATCTTGCGTTTTCCTAAATGCAACTCTGTATTCTGTTCATTTCTGTTTGTATCCATGGCCTATCAAGCTAACTCATCAGGGACATCTTCTGAGACTTTAATCCGTTAACTGGATTAAATTCAGAGGGAATGGTTAAGTGAATGAAGCGTTTATGTACGACACTGACCTTGATGGGAGTTGGTTGGGGTGGATGGAGGGCAC
This sequence comes from Planiliza haematocheilus, assembly GCA_005024645.1. Classification (NCBI taxonomy): domain Eukaryota; kingdom Metazoa; phylum Chordata; class Actinopteri; order Mugiliformes; family Mugilidae; genus Planiliza; species Planiliza haematocheilus. The sequence goes on along the minus strand of SRSE01000365.1, from coordinate 7,836,223 downwards.
ACAAAGCGTAGCATGGTAACACCATGTGTAAATAGCCTGTTAACTGAAGGTTTTATTTGGTGATTTTTCTTTCATTGTTATAAAAAAAACTAATTTCAAGACATTCTCCTGTTAGTGTGTGTTATCACACCAAAGTACAGTCAGGATAAGATGATTTCGTTGTCATCATTTTCACCGATGATGTTGGTGACGTCAACCGCGTGTTTTCATATGTGTTTGTTCAACCGAAACCGCTCCCTGTATCAGGGAAAGCAAATGTTTCACACCGCTCTGCCGTCTCCTTTTTTTGTGTGTGAAGCTGTATGATGTGAGAGAAGCAGTCAGGTTTGGTGGATCCTGCTGTGACCAAGGAGCCTTTGATAGCAGAGGATGTGAAGGCTGACATTTGCAGGGGCAGGGGGAGACGAGAAGGGGATCTGGGAGGGAGGCACTGCGAGCAATAGTGTTTTGTTCTACACCTGCTTGTTTGGAAAAAAAAATAAAAATTAGTATGTGGGCAAAAATGGGCAAAGAGAGAGAGATGTAGATGTAGAGCTGTAGAAAAAGCTGTGCAAACCATGCAACACTGTTGACAAATAAGCTTAATTAAGTGTAAAAAACATAGAATTAATGGCAGTACGGATTGTCAGTCGATCTACTTAAAGCTGCATAAACAATATTTTTACACTGACAATGGATTTAATGACTAGATGTAACAGGAAAGACACCAATAACAGTGACAAATCCACAGAAAAGTCTGCCTTTATGTTCATTGTTTTACGCTTTATTGATTTGGTTTCGGTCTCATGGCCAGCTGGTTTCACCAAACCTTGATGAACTTGTTGGATGGTAACACAGAAAAGACAATGGGAAGTGAAACATTTATTGGCCAAGTTGAAGTTGGTGAGGGGCAGGAAGGAAAGTTAACATAGTGAACAACTTATATTTGCCAACAGGCCAGACACAAGGCTCAAATGAAAGTTGATGTTGATCCATGTCTGTTGGATGTGAAAAAACAAAAGCAGCTAAATAACAAATTTAACCAAACTAAACGATTGGTAATAGCTGGGCATTCAGTTGGTTGCAATCTGAAACCCCACCACTAGATGTCACTAAATTCTACATGATGGTCCTTTAACTTAAGTATGTATGTGGAGATTCTCAAACAACCAGGTCATGATATATCCAAAACCATTAAAGAAAGGCAAGTGGACTTGCAGGAGATTCTTGAAGACGTTTTGCCACTCATCTGAGAAGCTTCTTCAGTTCTAAAGGGCTGGTGGGGCGCCGTTAACAGACACCAGTAGTGCCAGTTTCTGGCCGTTAACAGACACTTGTCAAGCAAGTTTCTGATGGGTTACACCCAGAAGTGTCCCCATTTAAACCTCAGCTACTCACTGGTCCTTTAGAACTGAAGAAGCTACTTGGATGAGTGGCGAAACGTCTTCAAGAAACTCTGCAAGTACAAGGATATTGTGTGTCCTTTAAGTTAACGTCTTTCTTTTAACACTTTAGCTCTAACATATTAAACACATGTATACACTGCTACAGGCTGTGTCAAAACTTGGCTGGGATCTGAATTTCTGTCATTAAGTTGCAGCCATTAATGATGTCAGTCAGACGATAGAAACTTTCTCATGCATCACACGTGCTGCCTGTTTGTTATAAAAAGGTTAGCACAGAAGGATTTGCCTCTAAGTGTGTTGGTCTGTTGCCCAGGACGACAGGAATAAGGTGCTATAACACAAGAAACAACATCATCATTATCAACTTAAATATTTTTATTTAATTATTATTATATAAAACTGGATTCATGTGACATGAGAGACATGTTTGAGACCTGACTGGGTTTTAGAAGCGGCAGCTGCACTCACGGTTGACTACTCATTATATAATCAAGGCCTCTGTCTATTAACATAACCTTAGAGTTACACAATGCACCCACGTTGGCCTGGTTTAGATGTTTTTCCTTTGAACTCCAAAATAAAAATTAAAAATAAAAACTGCGGCCTTCTACTTGTGGTGACTTGGGAGCTGCTGAATGTTGGTGTTTTATTATGAACGCTGAAGCACGAATATCAAGTTAGGCACAATCACTCGTTGTGAGCCAGTTCCGCTCTACATCAGTGGTTAATTATTAGCATGCAAGGGGTGTCAGACTGTTCGACATGTGATCTTTCTACAGAGGCCTGGTCAGATTGTCATGAGATCACAGAAAAAAAAAAGATAGAATCCATTTTTCTGCTCAGCTGTTTTTAGTTCATGTCAATAAACTGGCTTTTCATTCTGAGACCGTGTCAGTGACCTGATATGTGACCGGTGCATAATGCTGGAAAGTAGGTTCATCACAATGGAAGCATCAACTAATTGACTGGTTCAGCCCAAACAGCCCTGAGCTCTCAGTTTAATTGGAAGGAAGAGTTAGTTCAGACGCTTGATAAGAGCGAGCACAGACAGGTAATCAGACCGATTGTACTGGGAGTCAGTTACATTAATTAATACACACTGATACTAGAGGGATACTGGGTACAGTAGAGAGTATCTTGAGGGGATATTTGTGAAAGTATTGTAATGTGAAAGTAGAGGAAGTGAAAGATGATCCACCTGCCAAACTAGAGATGTGAGATACTGAGGGACTGACCCCACGCTGACACATAAAAAATATTTGTTTGGGTTCAGTTACTTCCTCTTTTAAATTTTTGCATAATTTTTACCTGAAAATAATCTAAAAAAAAAGAAAGAAAAAAGCATGTACTTGAAGAGTATGACAACCTTTGCTGAAGCAAGGTGTACATGACATTAGGGGTCATGTAGTCAGAGAGTGTTGCTCGTTCCTGCATCCATTTACTGCATATGTACCTTTCCTTATCCCCTTCTGGCAGTGACAGTAATGTGCACATGCATACACTTGTTTTCAGTCCTGGGCTCTGACCTTTAAGAGCGCTGTCTTTCTATTCACAAGGCAGATTTAAATTGTTGAGTGATGAAGTAGGATTAGTTGACTGACTATGCCAGAAATGTTACCGATGTTCCACCAGAGAGCACCAGAGAGAAGTGTATTTGGTTGTTATAAATCTCTGGCTTATGGGTTTGATCAGCACACTGTGAACTTGTTTTGTCCCGTGGGCTATTCTACCTGACAAAACATTGCCAACATTTATAGCATTTATAGTAACAGCTACAAAATTGTAAGGCCAACATGAACAACTTTAGGCTTAATGAAAAAGCGACAAAATGTGAAGTTTGAGAGCGCTTTGGAATGTGAATGAGCTCTATTGCAGGGTAAACAGCAGCCTTATAACAACCAGGGAACGAACATATACAAAAAAAATTCATGTTGCGTCACAGGGGTGCAGAAAATATGAAAAATAACAAATGCTACATCTGTTTCTTTCCCAGTATATGAACTATAAATATTGCAGAACCAGTTCTTCACAAACATTCAAACAGTCAAACAGTCTACACACTGAACTCCATTCATGTCATATTTGCTGCAGCATTCCTAAGACATAACATACTATTACAAACATTACAGGCGCACTCACATCCAGGGCTATCTCCAAATAAATGATTCAGTGGCTAAATGAAATTATTTAGCAAAACTGATGAGCAGTAGCAGTTTTGATCATTGTGAAACCATGAAGAAGACAGCTCTTCTAAAGGACACTGAAAGCCTGGAAGTGGTGGCGCGTAATGGGTATTAAGAACATGCAGCCAGTATAATCACATCCAAACTCAACATCCCACAGAGACTGGGAGTGATTACCTGAGAAAAGTGGAAAACGCAGCAGACAGTAGCGAGCGGCAAGCCGATGCAGGTGTAGATATAAATAAAAGCAAGGAGCAGCGGTGAGAGCGAAGGAAGAAGAGTGCAAAGCCAAAAAAAAAAAAAAAAAAAAAATGAAAAAATAAAGGGAGAGTCAGTGAAGACCCAAGAGAGTAGAGGGGAGCGGCGGCGCTGTTGTATGTTGTTCAGAGTGATTAACTCCAGAGAAAGAAGCTTGCTGGAGGACTCACTGAAATAGCTGCTCCCTATTAAAATCAACTACGGCGTCTGCCACTCACCTGGCTCCTGTTTAGCATTGCAAATTTACATGATAATATGGTACATTACGGTGGCCATAGGAAGCCTCATCCACAGTCAGAAGGAATTTGTACTAGTTCCAGGAAGATGGCGACTAGAAAGACGATCACACAAAGCCTTTGGTTTAAAACATTAACAACATAACACTGAACTGTCTCTAGGTTATTTCATTCATGTTCTACCTCTATTCACATTTAAGCACACTGTGTGCCACCAAATCTGATCTGGAGAAAACATTTCTATATATAGCTTCACAGCTCTTAACAGACCCAGTTCTGAGAGAGCAGAGGTGACAGCAGAGAATTTAAAGTGTGAATGCAACGAAAGAGCCCACCAGTAAAGAGACCTTCAACATATGTGGACATATACAACAACATTTTTCCATGTGGAAAACCTACAGGCTCTATTAGAGTACTGCTGGACCTAGACGGTGTGACCTACGCACCTAGCCTATGCCATTGCAAGCTGTTTATATTTGCGAGCTCCTCAGTCTGGCTCGCTGTGTAAAAACACCGCCCAAACACTAGTCTGCGCCTTTTTCTGTTTCCTGCTTCACTTTTTGCTTCTCTTTCAACAACATCGGCTGAAACTTTCCCAAAAATGTCGCTGAAACTTCACCAAAGTCGAGGCACACAGTTGTTTGTATCTCCGAACCTCCTTGGTTAACTTTCGTGTTCCATCTTTATTGATCCAAAACAATCAATTCAAATTTTGCAGAGATGGAGAAGCAGATGGAAATACTACAGTGGAAACATGCTACTACCAGCTGAGCAGGCTCCCGTGACACAGAAATGACACTGATTAAGACCAAACCAGCGTAAAGGGGGGCGCTGGGGTGGAGGTGGGTCACAAAGCGGCTTGTAGAGGAAACAGCAAAGGTAGGCAATCAAAAGCAGCTTAAATAAAGCGCCATGAATGAGATCTGCCAAAGCTGAGCTGTCAGCTGGTCTGTCAGCCGATGAGGGGCTGGCTTTTAGATTAACTATCAGCTGATGTAGCTGGGATTGACTTCCTGGCCTGACTGGACTAACAATACGCTTCATTTCTTGGAACTCTGCGTTTAGTAAGTGAACACATTAATGCAGCATCAGCAGTCATGGTTTAAATAAAACAAAAAACAGGTAAACACTGGTCAGATGTTAGCCTGCAAACAAAAGGCCTTAACGTTTAAAACGTGGAGAAAATAGAAACGACAAATCTCAACCAACTATGAGTCACTTCACTGTTCCTGTTGGCAGAAAAAAATACAGCTGTGTAGGTATGTACAGTTGTTGCTTTGTCGGTTTATTGCACCTGTCTCCACAGACGTGAAGTTATTACCAACACGTACATGAACATTAAATCCTAAAACAGAACACACTTAAGCAGCATGTCTGTGCTGCACCACTGTGATTGTGAAAGAGTGCACACGACTCTCTCTCCACCTGCTATGAAGATCTGCTGAAGGCGGGTCTTCACCTCTCTATAATAGCTATTCTTAGCTGACAAAATGTGATGTTACACCTGTGTTCTTGGAGTTAAACTGTTGGGCGGGAGAAGCTACAGTGCATGCATTACTTGTCCCTGCAGAGGCATAATAACTGAACTGAACTTAGTCAGTGTGTGGAACAAGTCAGTGCAGTCGGTTAAATCTACCAACCAGCCTCTACTGATCATTCAAATGTAATTAACTCTGAGAAGCTCTGAAACTGTCACACACACACACACACATGCAGGCACGAGAATATTTTTTTTCCCAGGTTTTGTTTCTGACACAGAAGCAGCAAATCTCTCTGCTGGAGTTTCTGGAGGTTTTAAGGTTCCTGCGTCTTCACTTTTTCCCCCCTCTCCTCGTCACAATGTGCTCTGTCACAGATGTCAAAGCTTTGCACTCATCCACTAAGCCATCCCTCTTTCTGCCACTACGTATTCTCTCATCCACCCGGTTTATCTTCCTCCCGCTTCCATTCATGCGAGGACCAGGTTTAACTTCAGTTTGGTTTGGATGAGGCGACTCTCGTCACGTCTACCACACTGAAGCGTCTGAACCCTCCGCATGCAGCGGTTCCCCGTTTGAATGTTGCACCAGTTGAAATCGGTTCACACGGCTGCAGCTGTGTCACCTCCAACATGTACTGCCTCCCCACCCCCAGAAAAGCATCTCTGCTCTGTGATTGGCTGATGTGATGGGAAGCGTTGACACCTCGACCTTTTTCAGCTACAGGTCAGAAAAGTCTCTGGCTGAGTAGAAATCAATAGTTTGACTTCATCAATGGATTTTATGTCTCCTGTTGTAACGCTGAGTTGTTCAACATTTTCCCTCTGACATTCATAATGAAACTTCCCTTGATCCATGTGGGGGAACTCAGCTGTTTAAAGTGTGAGGAACATAGTTTATAATTGTTCCTGTGGGCGCAGAGAAAACATCTCCTCCCCTCCTGTTACCTGTTCATGCCCTGATGTCTTCATCCAGCCGTGCTTTGTCTTCATCCCTTTTTTTTTTCATGCACCCGTGATCTGTTCCTCTACATGTTGTCTGTCCATCCACCCTTATAGCTGCCTGCTCATAACTATTTGTCTAATAACTGTTTACACCTGTACCCTTCACCTGAATGTCTTTGGCTGCAGGGCTTTTAAAAGCTTCCTTACACCTCCAGAGCACCCATAGGACACCAGGGGGAACCAGATAATATGAGGGAGTCGGCTCATTCCGTCCTGCTCAACCTTTTGCTCTCTGCTTCTTCTGCACTCAACATGAGTTCTAGATGTGTACAGGTTTAGATTTATTCTAGCCCTAGAATCACCTGTTCCCCAGATCTTCCTTTAATTATGCTCCTCACAACTGAATACAGTCCCAGACACTCAGAAGTGATTCCCCCCATTGAGGGAGTCGGTGGCCGTCAGCCAGACCAGCTCACCTCTTTACTTTCGGCTTGAATAAGAAATACTCAGGGCTTTTCAAACAGAGAAGAGCAGAAGCTGCTTTCCAGGTTTCAGTAGAAGCAGAAGACTTTTCACATATGCACAGTTTTATCTCTCTCTGCTCATGGTGGCGGTGGTGATCCTAGACTCAGGAGGGCCTGAGGCAAATAAGCTGCCCTGTGCCACATCTCTAAAGAAAATAAAGAATAGTATAGAAGCAACAAGTACACCAATCAGACGTAACATTATGACCACCCTCCTAATATTTTCTAGGTCTACCTTGTGCCTCCAAAAGTTCTAATTCATCATAGAATGGACATGGGCCTTCTGAGGGTGTCCTGTGGCGTCTGCTGGGGCTAACCCTGTGGTTTGAGGGGACCTCTGTGGATCATCCAACAGATACTTGATCAGTTTGGGATCTAGTGAATTTGGAGGCCAGGTCAACACCTTGTGCTGTTTTTCATGTTTTGTTTAGTTGTTCCTAAAGTGTTTTTCTGTGTTTGCCTGTGTCAGGCTGCATCCTGCTATGGATAGCTGCTGCCATCAAGGAGTGTCATTGCTATGGGGTGGGGGTGCCTGGTCTGGTCTAGGTGGGTGGTGCATATGTAAGTAACATCCACATAAATGCCAGGTCCAAAAGTTTCCCAGCAGAACATTGTATTGTCACAAGATGGTCAATGTCATTTACTTCTCCTGGTCATAATGTTATGCCTGATTGATGTAAGTATGAAACGTCAAACATCAACTCACAATCTTTAACACACTGACACTTTCTGAAACATCTGCTGTTTTCACACACACCCTGAGGTTAGGTTTTTTTATAGCTACTGAAAGGACCTGACGTGGGGGGTTTAGTGGGCAGCAGTGGTGCACTGGACTGTGCCTAGAAGGAAGGTTTCGGGGTGGTTATAGTTGGCATTGCAAAACATAAGTAGCCACGGGGCTCCTGTTTTTTTGGAGGGGCATTAACCTTTGCCAGGTTTGACTCTCCTGACAGCACACCTCTGAGCGAGCAGTACCAACGGACTTATGAAGCTTAAAGTTAAACTTATGACTAAATTTGCCAGACTACTCTGACACAGTAATCACGCATGTTATTCAGGGTTTGAAAGTCAAAATTGTACACGTCACTAGAAACAGGCCGCTGGTGTGAACGCTGAGAGAAGTAGTCCCTGGAGACACAACGAGTGCAGGGAAATGAGACTCCCTCATTACAATTCTCTCCAGAAATGACGGCAGTAATGGACGAGGCAGCGTCAGGGCTGATTTGTATCTGTTGAGGAGAGTCGGGGGCCGGGGGCCGGGGCCCTTCAAATTGCTAATCAAAGCCGGCCGTGAAGACTGACAGCTATTCTCTCTGGGTGTCTGCGCAGAGCTCATTCACTCCTATGAGTCGCTGTGTGTGGAGTTGTAATAGGCCCAAATGAAGCTGGATATTTGCATCTCCTTTGATTTGGTAAAGGTCACTGCTGACAGGGAGGTCCAGGGGGGACTGAGTAAAGAGACACACACACAGACACTACCCTGACTAGAAACAATACTCTTACAATCTCTGCTGTCCCTGCTTTGTGTCTAAATCAACCAAACTGAGACATGTCTATTTTTCCTCATTCTTTTATACTGTATATACTTTCAGTCTCCAAGCAGCAGACACTGCCTTTAGATGGCACGCACCCGTCCATATATTATTCCTTTTTTAGTCTTTATTTACCCCAGAGTCTGCCTTTTACTTTTGTGAATGTTCCATTGTGTGGCCACTGTTCTGAGTATCATGATGGCTCATCTAAAAAAAGCTTTTGACATCTCAGTGGCTCTTCCCCCCACCCCTATATGATCCTAAAAAATACATAAGCACATCAAGTGGTCCGTCAGTTAAACACAATGAATCTTTAACTGCATTAATGATTGAAAACCTTGAGTTGATTGTTGTCTTTCAACGACGTTTTCATGTGTGTGTGCGTTTGTGTCAGGGCATGCAGTGGATGATGGCAGTCGTGTGCTCTGGTTCAGGCCCTCCGGGCTCTGCTGCCCTGTTTCTCTTTGTTTTTCTAATTGGCCAAGTGAGTGCAGCCCCACAGTCAGAGGAACATCTCTAATTATTCACCTGACTGATTCTAATACTGTACCTCTGCTGTCCCTCTCCGTCACTGCCCCTCATTTGACACCTCTGTGTGTCTGTCTGAACAGTGTCTTCCATGTTGGGGAACATGTGCATTTCTTGAGGATTGTTTCTGACTTAAAAAGGCTTCTGGCTAGTATCTGCACAAACCAGAAGTCTGTAGTGTGATCTTAAGGCTTTCGAGTGCAACAACTCCCCTTCATAAACATGCATTTTTCTAACTAAAGTTTGACTTAGTGGAACCTGGGAGTATTAGGACAGGGGGATCTGACTATGTGAAACTAGCTCACGGGTAACTGGCCTTTAACTCTGCGCTCCACAGAATTTGCATAGAAATTTTAAAATAAACTTGCTATTTTGACCTTTTTCTGGAATAATAATACATTCACAATGGAAAAATACTGAGAAGCTTTAGCTGAAAACCATTTCTGCTTTACCATGTCAATGCACACGTCAATGTACTCTCTATTCAGTGATTTGAATTTCTTTCATCTCATCGCTTTGTATAAAATTCCCATGAAATGGTTAGTAGAGAGCTGTTTATTCCGCACATTAATAGGGCTGCTTAAGAATTTACACATTTGTGCATTAGTTTTTTCAGGAAAATTAAATAAAATATGACTTGAGTTCTGTCAGTTGCACTCAGTAAATACACCTCTAGGATTATAAGTATACTTCGAGGAAGTATTTTCAGTCAGTATAATGGGACTCAGGTGTCATTTGTTGTCCAGTTTTGTTTCTGAATTAATGTTTTGGTCCTGACCTTAGGTCCTGAAGCAGTTAATGAAAGGAAACCCACCAACACAGCAGAACTGAAGCAGTTTGTACTGAGAAACATAAAATTCCTCCAAGCCGCTGACTGACGAAACGTTTAGTTACAGCTGTTGCTACAGTATGGGATCATGCCAGATACTGAACACAAGGGTTCACATACTTTTGCAGCTCTCAGAAAAGTAAATGATTCTTCTTCTTTAACAGATAAATAAAAGCACAAATATAATTTGTCATAATATGTTTAATTTGTTTGATTGGGCTCTCTTTGTCTCAAAGACTCTTTCTCTCCTCCATGACTCCTTCAGGTGTGAAAATCTGCTTAAGTCTTGAGACATTTTTATGCAAAAATTTAGAAAATTTCCGAAAGGCACAAACACTTATAGGCAGCACTGTTGGTGCTTTCTTTAAAAGTAGGAATCAAGGGAAGCAACTATTCTCACTGAAAAGCATTGCCCATACAGCTCAGAGCCAAAAGTCAGAATCCGCAGTGATGAAGGAGGGAAATTTTATTGGATGCAAAATTAGTTCCCACCCCTAAGTGCAGGAGGAGTGATCAATATTTTTAAATAATTTTCAAGACACTGACAAACTATGGAATCTAGGAACCCTACAAAAACAACCTTTTTGACAATGTTGAGTCAGATACTATCGTATTTGTGCCATATTGTAGAAAACCCATTCAGATTTGATTTTATTCAAACTTTAATTTCAAAGGCTGAGTTTACTGCTTTAAAAGCAAATTAACAAGAGTTTTACTTTGGCTATTGATGGATAACTGTATGGATGTGTGTGCTCATCCACGCGTGAAATTTTAAAACTGAGTTCTTCTCCCCCATTACAACTCAGAAGTTTGTATGCACACAAACTTTTAAAATGAATCCTACGCACAGTTGCATAAGCGAGACCCCTGTTGTTTATGCTGACTCACTGTGACAAAAGCTGCTAGAACAGCCATCCTTAATGTTTGTTAGTAACACTTATGCTTCTCCTCCTATGATAAGTTGAAGTGTCTGCTGTGAAAAAAAAAGCCTAATGAGTTCACAACTATCTTTGTGCACTTCTGTAAAGTAGAAATTCTGGACCTTAATGTGAAATCACATTGTCCACTCCTGTTTCCAAGATCTCAGCTGAACTTCAGGAGACTTTATTTTGAAATGTCTAACAAACCAGTATGCAGTCTTTGCACTCATAGCCTGCACTACCATGTGTTTTAAGCACTAGCTCACAGCTCACGTAAGTGTCATTTACATGGGGAAAGGCTAGGCTGGCACAGCAGATGAAACATTCACATATTCCAGCTATCATTTTCAGGTTTGTGAAAACATGTCATTAGCTCATCTCAGCCTTTGTAAACAGGCTATGGTACACATGCAACAACTTTTATTTCGATATTGGGCTAAATGCACTCAGCAAAAAAAAAAAAAAGAATCAATGTCGATGTAGTGTTATAGATTGTGTACAGCCTCTCTGCCTGTTACGTTATGAGCCAGTGGCTGGTCAGCTGGTGAAGTGACAGACATACAAGCCAGTCAGTGGTAAAGTGGGCTATCCTAAACTTAAAGGTAACCTGAACCAAACCATTTATGAAATCTGATATACAATCACAACAGACTTTTGCACAAATTCTACACTGTATGTATTTATTAGAAAATTGATGTAGTGAGAGAGAGTCATTGCTAAAGTACTCTTTCAAAGTCTCTCTTAATAAGTGAGTGATTATTTGATGAACTTTGCTTCATGTGACAGCATTCTCTTTCACCCATTTTTGATTGCATAGCCAAAGTTGACCAAGAAAGTAGCAAGAAATACTTGGCCAGCCTGTTGCAACATTTCCTAGTTCCTCGCAGAGCGTGCTGCGGTGTTTCCTGGACAGGTGAGATTCATAATCCCATCCCTTGAATGCTGGATCTACCCTGGGGGCTGATCCTAAGGAGGGATGTCCAGGAGCCATCCCCATTGGATGCCGAACCACCTCAGCTGGTCCTTTGACGGAGCGGTAGTGCCCAGCCACCCTACGGAGGAACCTCATTTGAGCCGCTGGTATCCACGAGGACAGTCTTTTGAACAGTCCCCAAAATATATAAGAAAGGGTTGGAATGTGGATCTTTTGGTAAAACAAAAGCTTCGTCCTAAGGCTCAGGTCTCTTTGGCAGAATGGCCAGCCACAACACCATTTTACTCAACTGTCTCTTGTGAACAATTGAGATACTTAAGATCCTTCAAAGAATGATTAAACAATTCTAAGCACATGCTGTTTGCACATTTGGAACAAGGCCTTTCTCCAAATGAACCCTTTTCCATTTAAGACTTGTGGGATACATTGCCATTATTCAGGTTTTAGGAATAATCTGTGTTTTACAGTAACCAGGCAGTTGACAATTTACAGCCCTGCTATACAGCTGGATCTCAACAATATTTTGGATATGTGCAAATATTGCAATAACAGTCTTTTCCAGAATGTGGTTGAAGAAATGAAAGAGGGACATCAAACTACCAATGCGTTACCTGAAGACTAGGTGCACATAAACATAGCCAGTGACCGCCTTCTGCCTTTTGGTGCAAAACGACATGAACGTGCAACAGTGCGTCACCACACCCTTATTAAAGCTGCAGACGACGTGCGACCTTATATGTTCTGTGCCGTGTTAATGCATGAGAGGACAGGCGGCAGTGGGAGAGATGCAAATTAGTCTCCAGGCAAAATGGCAAATATTTTCCTCATGTCACTTCTCATATAAACAAATCAAAGCCCACCAGCCCAAGGAGAGCTGTGAATTCAGCGACATTAACTCCGGTCAAAACATGCAGAGCGCTAAAAGTCTTTTGACTCTGGACGCTCTGCCAGGGCGCCACCGCTGTGTTTTTTCTGTGGCTGTGGAGCCAAGCGGGTTCAGTCCTGCAGCACTGGAAACATCCGACTCACTCATTAGCTTTGTACTCGCAGCGTGGGCTGTCAGGGTGGAAAACACAGACGCACATATGCAAAGGCAGACCGTGTAAGCAGATCAGAGAAGAGGGACTGACAGCTGACACCTCAATATCAAGCGTTTATGCCAATGTTAGAGAGATGAAGGAGTCAGCTGTGCACATGAACACCACTGCGGTGCAGCATCTTCAGAACAGTGCAAATAGCACGTCTGTTTCTCTTTGTATGTTTGCGCATGGATGCAGAGACATACTGTACTTACACTACAACATGGGGAAATAATACGCACACACACACACACACACACACACACACATGCACACACACACATTTACTGCCCTCACAATACAATTTTCATTTGTAATTACCTTTTCCAGCTCCCTGGAGTATAAAGTCTTTACGCAAGAATGTGGTCATGTGAGACCTGAACTAATGAACACACACACACACACTGCGACCCTCTAGGAACACACGGATGGCAATGTGTGCTCATGACCATATAAATGCAGATAAAGGGTTGCCTGAATTAACATATGTAATTGTTATTCATTAAAAGGCCTGTGCATGAGCAAAACCTTTATCAAACTGGGTGCATTAGAATACTAAAACTGAAGGTCTAGTTTTACCAAGCAGTGATCTGAACCCTCAAATATTGTCATAAAATTAAAATCAGGAAAAATTCATCAGTGTTTTTACATGAATCACCCTTAAGATTATTATTTAGTACGTATTATGTGACATATAGTCTTAAACAAGTGCCAGGTATGCCGCCACATATTACGTTTACTGAGGCCCCTTTTGTTCTTAATTATTTCCATAGTGTGAAGCCCGCCGCTCAGTGCACTCTAGCAACATGCAAACGCTTTACACAGGGCAGCCGCATAAGCGCCGGTCCGTGAATACATTAGTCGACAGTATATATAGGGTACACACGCAAGTTGCATGACATTACCCTCTGTAAGCAGCGATCAATGGGCTGATGTTTGAGATCAATCGGCTTCCTGTTTGAAGTGTTGCGCCCAGTCTGTTTGTCCTAAAGGAGCTGACCTTATAATCGTCTGACCTAACCCCCTGCTCCCCGTCAGAGCAGCTGACAGACACATCCGTCTGCAGGCACTAATTCATCTCTCTTCTTTAATGGCTTTTGTCTGTGCGTACAGAGGCTGCATGTCATTAGGATATTGATCGGTTTGTTGGTGTTGATTTTTTCCAGCACAGACTTATTAGCTGACATAATTACAGTATTTTAGGGACACTAAGTTATTCAGAGAGTTTAATCGTGTTAATTAATATTGTGGGAAATACTGAAATGTATCATGACCAGCCTCTTATGCTCATTCAGATTGTGCGGATGGAGTCAATCAGGGAGATCTGTCAGGTCAGAAAACGAGTGAACAGAGACAAAAAACAGAAATGGCAAAATTACAAAATGAATGAAGGCTCTTCTCATTTTTCAGGTCACGGTACGTCCAAAAAACTAGACAAATTGTGTTTCTTGAGGATGTTTCACCAATCATCCAAGGATCTTCTTCATTTCTAAATGACTGAGGGTTTATGTTTTTATTAAAGTCCGGCCCACTGAAAACTCAACTGAGTAGGAAGTGCAACCAGATGCTCACCTGACCTGTAATTGGACGACTTTATTTTGACGAAGATGGTGAGTTCTATCAACCAGGGGAGAGGGGCGGAGAGAGGCAGCCGCTGCCAGAGAACACAGGAGGGGGAGCAGGATACAGAACACTGACAGAGTGTGTCATAAACCAATGTCGGTCCACCTCCCCTGTTCAGAGAGGAGGTTTTCATCTAGAAAGAATATACTGGTCCAATGGGAGCATGAGTCAGGAATTCAGCTCCGTATATCTTTCTAGCTTCCCAGCTAACAGCATCTCCCCTGGTTTCCTCATGTAAATGACAAATACAGAATACTGCCAGCCATAAGAGTTAATTCATTTCATGCAGGCACAAAACACATCTGCCATTTGGGGTTGTTGAAGTTTTTAGTCCTGACGCAGGCAACGCGAGGTGCATCACAGTGGGCCTTCTTGTTAGTATCTTCAAATGTGTTCACCCGGCCACCTACAAACGTCGGGATGCACGGTCATCTCTCATGCACAGAAGATGAAATGGCGGGAACATCAACTACCAGAGTGACACACACACTTCGGACTGAACTGTACCCTGCAACAGAACACAGCACAATACAACAGAGGAGCTCTAAGCCTTTGATATGGACACACAGGAGCTACATTGACTGATGCGATGCTGCGACTGCAGCTGAACGCCACCGGCCTATTCTGTTGTGTCCACTTTTTACGTAACTCACTGTATTAGCAGCATATTACAGAAAGATCTAATCGCCAGCGCCAACTCAGCTGGAATCTGTGCCCTACTCTTCAGTCATTGTGTTTGTTTTTCCAAAACTCTGACTTAGATAACATAAAATGATCACAAATATCAAATCAATCCAACCCATCAGTGAACTGAAAACAAAGTGCAGCTGAGGTACACTGGGATATTCATTCATAAGAAAAAGTATTGGACACCGACTGCCACTGTTGTTACAGCTAGTCTTATCTAGTATTGTCATTCAATAGTTGCTGAGCTATTTTAGTCAGGCCCAAAGTGTTGGAACGACCCGCTAAGTGCTGTTGCCATCCCCAGAGCTGTGACACTAGTGAGGCTAAAACTAAATACATTTGGAAGTGACACAGCATATATTTCTCAATGGCCTTAGTCTGCAGCAAAATTTCAGGAGGCTCTTCAAATGAACTTCTCCTTCTTGGATTTCTCAAGCGTACTGCGGTAATTTCTTGATATATATATATTTATTTATTTATTTATTGTGGGCCTGCAGAGTGAGTTCATCTACCGATCGTGATAGTTTAAAGTTCAGTCAGCCATCCTACCTCCTCTCTTTCATTTCCCAAGGTCCCCTGAGCAGAGCAGCATCAAAGCCTGGCCTGGATCAACTCATTAAGGGGCTTTCCTCTGATCATAGCCACGCACGGCTCTTTGGCTTCAGCTGGAGTATTCAATCTCTTTCTCGCACGCAGCACAAAAACATTTACTGACACACACATGCACATCCATGTATAAACAGATATGCCATTTTAGCAAAAGAAACACATGTCCTCTGCTTTATGTATGTTCAGCTCTTGTTTACTGCATGTACCGTAAATGATACCAGTTATCTACACAGTCTCCTCGACATTAAAAACAAGCATGACCGACGATATTGAGGACTGAAGCTCTCACAATGGCAACAAAAAAATTCAGTCAAGCTCACAGTTACAATTTCTGTTTTCTGAAGCTCAGTGTCATTTGTTTATTGACTGTAAATGGTTAAAACAAACGCATTTGATTGGCTGACGCAGCACATTTAATGTTGCACGTCCTGCCCATCACTCACTTTCTCACTTCATATCGTCAGCTTCCACTGAAAATATGTTGTAGCTTGTCGCCCTCACTGCTAGCGTGAATGGATCATAAAGCTTGTTACATACCTTGCAAGAAACGAGAAATGTTTTCTCACTCCTAGGGTTGCAAGAACAAGAAAAAAAGTCAGTTTTGTCCAGATAATTTATTCTTCAACTCAAGTGCCAAATTCCTTGAAAGTCCTCATAGGTCAGTGCCACCGCAGCATCCGTCACACGCACTAAGCACTGTGGGAGATGTGGGACGAATGAACAATTCGCTGGTGAATTTAATTATCAACGTTATTAGACTTTTAGCTGCACTATACAGAGACAGCTTCAGTGAATTTTTTTTTTAACCGGCTACACTGTCCCATTGTACAGCACGCTGTGGAGTACTATTAAATGCTATTGATGGTGCTGAGTTGCAGCTTGTTTTTATATAGGCTATACATTACTATGGGTTGAATGACTTCAGATTATTTAAAGCTGAATATTATTAACAAAAACCCCGTTGAAAGTAATGCTTTTCAGCAATGAAGTCTATATTCTTGACCAGAATAGAGTCTCACACAATGAAGCCATGGAGGCTTTTCTGCAAATTTACTGAAGCTTGAACAGGGACTATTGTTGGTCATAGCCCATGGCAACACCACAAACGCCGTCAGTCCGACACTTCTAATATGCGTCTCTCAACACTACCATAACTTCCATCTCTCACATGGTGCATTCACTGACATCAAGGACAAAAAACACATTCTGCAAGCACAGAAACAGTGTCACAATAGAACACAGTAGATATGTTTAGCCTACTCTTACCGTCAGTAGCATTTAATAGTGCTTCGCTGTGTGTTTTAAAATGGGAAACCTTCTCCGTGTACCACAGTTAAAGGTCTAATAACTTTGACAATGAAATTCACTAACAAACTGTTGATGTGTAGCCTCATCCTCCTGTTACTGCAGGGAATTTGGTGAAGTCGTTAACTGACTGCTATCGAGAGGATTTGGACTGTTCTTCTGTTAGTCTTAGCCAATTCCTTCTAAATTGCTGATGACTTACATATTATGCATGTCGTGGTAGTACAGGCTTCATCTTTAGTGAAGACCCACTGGACTCCTCACCTGTCTACTCAGAGGCGTCCTGTTGTTGACTAAGTTGACTAATTTTAATTTGTACTGTATTTGTGACATCATCATTAATCTGTGTCAATTTGACTACCATCACATAACAGTTGACTTTAAAAAATATGGAGTCATTCAACCCCTAGAGGGCAGCCACACAAACATGTTTATTTCTGCTGCAGTTTTAACATGGAGGTCCACAGGGAGTGATTCACTTTTGGAGCCATCTTCAAAGAGGCTGGAGGTTGTCGCTCTGTACCAATACGTTAACTACATAGACATTGACTGCTCGCTTGGTTCAAAGCTGGGTTTTCTCTTTGGTGCGTTTCAGCAACATACTTTTCGATGATCTGATCATTTGGAGTTACCTTAAGATTGACAGATGAATCATTAAATCACTCTTGCCTACCGTTTCCAAGCAGTTTTCATGGATGATCTTTATCTATTGAAGATTACCATGAGATGTAGTTAACAGCTCTTAAAATATAATGTGAATTTAGACTTTTGTTTGGTGAAACCACAATCTGTCTTTGTGTCGTGCTTTTTGGGGAACTACTATCTGTCTTCATGATTTAAATCACTTTCTCTGTTTTGAACATGAATGAGAAATGTTCAACAGAAACAGACCCCCAAACTACAAAGTGCAGCACAAGTAGGTGAAACACTTGTAAAACATGTTTTAGGATTAACAATTTTTTCATGAACACTTATTAGTGCAGGCACACAAAGCCAAAACATGAATATTCAACAAGGATGTGAAATCATCCAATGAAATATTCAGCACATTTGGGATATTTAAAGTGCCGCCTAATGATGGGGGCAACGTTGCTCGAGTAAAAGACCTGCAGCCACTTTTGTGAATCTAGTTCAAAATGAACATTAATTCAACGGGATTATTCGGAATTCATGTGGTGATAACACAGCAGTCCCGCTCTCTTTAAACCGTGCCGACATTCACACACAAACATGCATAAACACACACACAGCGTTTCCCGTTTGCTATCCCCATTCAGTGCTACACAAAAGCTTACAATGCTCTCATTTATACACACTGACCTCTATTTTCCTACAGGTGCTGCATTGGTGAAAATTGAAATTGGAGTCAAATTGTGTTTTAGGGTGAAAATGCCTTTTCTGTATGTAAACAATGAATGCTTCCAAAGTGAGGAAGTTACTCAAAGAGGCAGCAGAATAAACCTAAAACCTTAAGAAAGAATTTATTATTATTATTATTTGTAACAAATGACTGATGTGCAAATAAAGATAAATTTTAGAAGTACTAAGGTTTTACTCTGGCACTGCTTATGCTTCTAGACTAAACAGTGATGTTTCGATGGCCACTGTCTTTTACAACGTTATTGTTTTCATAATTATTTTCTTATTATATATTTTTCTGTTAGCAGCTGCTAGTCGCCACCAAGCAAACGACAATGAAAATGACATTAGTATATCTATCACATGAATATAAAGTTATGATCCTGACTCACCAATAGTCCGCTGTCGGGGAATAGTGACATGGTCAACATGTCTAACGAAGGTAGCGCGAACGTCAGAGAAAACCCATGCAGGTACAGGGGAAAAAGGTAAATTTACAATCAGCAATGTGGTGCAGTGGTTCAGTGGTTAGCGCTGAGGCCTCGCAGCAAGACAAACTATTTAATAACTGTAAGGAAATTGCTTAAACTGGATTTATATAAAGAGGAGGAACCAATGCAATAGACAAGCTGATGTTTTAACTGGACACTTAAAGTGATTAAAAGTGATTTGGACGACACGTCAATATGCAGTATGTGCCAAAATTCATGGCAACACAGTATTATTAGTAGTATTGTGACTCGAAAACCGGGAACCATGCCTCTAGTATGGGTGTGTCTGTGAAGGTTCTCTGTCATCCAGGTCATGGTACTACCAAAAATACATATTTTAAAAAAGAAAAAAAAAGAAAAAGGGCAACTGGAGTCTTTCTTGAAGACGTTTCGCCATTCATCCAAGTAGCTTCTCATTCCTAAGGGACATGCAGGGAATTTGGGTTTTAATAGGGGTGGTTCCCGGGGCGGTTCCCGGGGTGGTTCCCGCCTGAAACTCCAGTTTCAGTTATATCTCAGTCCACCTCCTATGTTCAAAGAGGGGTCTGCCAATTTGACATAGATGGCTTGCTTTGCTCCTCTTTTAAACCATATGTTTTCTCTGGCTAAAAAGTGGATGTAGTTATCTTCAAAAGAGTGTAATTTGTCCTTCAGTTGTTGGTGGACAGCTCAATCCTCTCTTGATTTAAACTATGCATCATTTTGTTTCTCCAGTGTACAGATCTGTGCATACGTACCTCACCGCACTGTTCAGTCACCCAGCTTTAACGTCTAATTAAATCGTGGATGCTATGATTAATCTTTTCACACATCCAAAACGTTCATGAAGGACCTAACCAACTTCTCAGAGGTTCCTTCAGCTGGAAACAGTTTCTATTTGAGTTAAATCTGTTTTTTGGGCCATGATTGTCAGTCAGCTTGGTGACCCTCTGCACAACATGGTCCAATCGATGTTCACTTCTCATTCTTACATAATGCGCATCTGTGTGGTTATGCTGTATGAATATAACATCAGCGGAAAATGATGAAGACACTGCATCCAGTAAAATAAATAGATAAATAAGGTCCCTCACGTTGTTTGCTTTTCCCTTCATTCGTTCACCCTCCGTTCTGATCTTCTCTCCTTTCAGCCCTCTACCTGTCACCTCTCAGCTCCCTTCATCCTGAGCCTAAAACTCTCACCTCACTTCTTCCCTCCTTATTCTTACCTTTAACCCATCTCTCACTTTCTTCTTCGGTGTCTCTCATCTTTGGTCCTCAGCCAGTCTTTTCCCCACTGCTGTTCCACCTCCCCCACTTCCTTTCTTTCTCTTCTTTCTTTCTTTCTTTCTTTTCTGTCAGTCTCCTCCCCACTGCCCTACATTCACTCTCTTCCTTTCATTCTCTCTGTTACACTTTCTCCCTCTCTCTCTCTCTCTCTTTTTCTCTCTCGCTCTGATATCCAACACGCAATACAGTGAAAATCAGAGGAAAGTGGAGGAAGTGTTGAGTTTGCTGTGCAATGACAAGACATAAAGGAGGGGATTTTAGGAGAGGCGATTAGCGGAAAGAGAAACAAAAAGCCCCTTGTCAATCTGGCTTATAATTCCATTAAAAAATGTACATGTGGTAGTTTACTTTGAGAAAAGCTCTTATAATTGGCCTCAGTGGTGGACTTTCAGGGCGTCTGTGTGAGTGGAAAAGAATTTTTTTTGTACACAAAGCAGGTGCTTATCTGCACTTCCATGTTATTTTTGTCTGTGTGTGTCTGTGTGTGTGTGTGTGTGTGTGCATGCATGTGTGTTTGGCAAACGTGCGCCAGTCTCAGCTTCTGGTTTTGGCATCTCCCGCACAGGTTGGGATTTAAACAAAAGATTAGACGAAAGCCGGAGTCGGACCCTGCCGAGTCCTGAGTCTTCCTGACACAAACAGATGCTCTCAACACACAGCGCACGCACACGTGCATGCACGCAGTCGGTGCAGAAATCTGCAAACAAGTGTGTTATCTATGCCCACGGCTTGAGGAGAGGGTGGGGAAGACAGACACTAAGAATTGGGAGAAGGAATGAAGGGGGAGTGGATGATGTGTGTGTGTGTGTGTGTGTGGACTGGAGGGTGGGGGTCAGGAAAAGCAGGAGACAGACGGCGAATTAGGGGAAACGTCAGTAGATGACGAGCAGGAGTGACCGCGGCAGATGTTGACTGTCCTCCGAGAGCGATAAAAACGCATTAAGCATAAAGTAACATATGCCCACACACACACACACACATACACGCTAACAAGTGTGGAGGAAAACAAATAAAAAAGGGAAAAAATATTTCAAAAAAGTGACACATTTCTTAGTTATAGACGACATCTCAGTTTTTTTCCTCCTCGTTTTATTATTATTTTTCCAATCTCTCCTCCCTCCTCTCTCCTTCTAGGCTTTTTCCTCTGGGGATGATGGGAGATGCAGCTGGATATACGCCCCCCCAACCTACCCACACACACACACACCCTCTGCTCTCTCTCTCTCTCTCACTCTCTCTCTCTCTCTCTCTGTCTATCTGACACAGAGGAGAAGTAAACAGAGAGGGAGATCTCATTTGGTTCCTGAACTGTTGCAGCGCTCAGTTCAGCCACCACACACTCTCACCTAATTCCTTTCTCTCTCTCTCTCTCACTCACACACAGCTCAAATCATATTGGTAGCAGAAGAGCCTAACAGTCCTGGACCGGGGCTGCGACCTGCCGGCTCTGACTGAGAGGCGTTTAAAGAAGAAGAAGAGAAGAAGAGGGGGGGGAAAAGAGGTGATACAAAGGAGAGGAAAAGAGATCAGAGAGCGAAGAGGATAAGGGGAGCGCGTCGTTTTGCGTTTTGGTGAATCTGCCAGATCGAGCCCACGGCTGACGATGGAGAACACATGAGGAGGAGGGAGAAGTGAGGGGACACTGGGGGGGAAATGCTCCTCAGTAAAGTTTGTGGATATTTTTAGAAGGATTTATTTTTTAGTTTTTATTTTTTCTGCACTTGAACTTTGGGAAAGAATCGGAGAGGGTCGGCCGTGTGCAGACTGCAAAGAGAGAAAAGGTGAGAGAGCCTCAAGTAATTTTGATCATAAAATTTTCCAAGAGTTTCAGTGTTATGCCTGTCGTAAATAAAAATTTGCAAAACTTTCTTTTCAGCAGGCTGGCTTCTCAGTAGGATAGCACACAGATACATTTAACCTGCTTTACATTGCTATTATCTAAAAAATAATGTCATATCTGAGTGTGATTTCAGTCTGACTGACAACCTCTGCCCTCTTAGGCATGTTGGATCAATTCGAGCAGCTTGTTCATGTCGCTTTTTGAGCACCATTACTTCTGAAAACGTTTTACTTTTTACGAAAACTGAGAACAAACGAGAGCTACCTTGTTTTGATATTTCTGATGCATGAAATCCTCTAAATGTAATTTTCTCCTCAGTGACCTTCATTGGTCTTTGACACCCTTCCATCTATCTCCAAACTTCCCGTTGAGGTGGGACCTTGGGAAAAAAGGTCTTTCTGAGAAACATGGCGGCCGACAGCACTTCGTCCTGCCACCTTGTCCTCTTCTTCTTCTTCTCCTTCCTGATCACCCAGCCAGCCCTCACCCAGGACCCATCCGTCACCGCTATGACTGTAACGGAGGGCGACCCATTCTTAGTCCCCACCACGCTGGTCAACCAGACAGGTACCGGCTATTCGGAGACCACCCAGAACACTCCTCTAGAGACTGGGCTTTCCACTCCTACCAGCGGTGGAGATGCAGATGATGAGGATGCTCCTCCCGTTGGAGGGACACGCTGCCAGGGTTACTACGACGTCATGGGCCAGTGGGACCCCCCTTTCAACTGTAACGCTGGGATCTACCTGTTCTGCTGCGGATCCTGCTTCTACCGCTTCTGCTGCCAGTTCAAGATCCACAGCCTGGACCAGACATCCTGCTCCAACTACGACACGCCTGTCTGGGCTAACACCGGCCGGCCGGCGGCGCCCGTCACCGAGGGCCAGGAGGACCCGGAACGAGACCGCACACACCTCATCGTCTACATCATCTGCGGCGTAGTGGCCATCATGGTGCTGGTGGGCATCTTCACCAAACTGGGCTTGGAAAAGAGCCGCGGAGGGAACAGCGGAGGGACGGGGATGGCTCAGGCGGACATCAACTCCAGGTGAGGAAGTATGAGTGTGCACGTGTGTGTCGGGGGATGGGGGTGTGTTTGTTGTCATTTCCCTGCAGAGTGTAGATTTAAGCAAAGAGCTAGAAGTTTGTGTGTGATGTGTGTGTTTTGGTCTGTGCTCTTGTGTTGATGCATGCACATTCGTGTGTATTTGCATGTGTTTTCCGGTGCAGTGCAGGGTTGTTGGAAAGTTGGAAATTCTAACTTCACCTCAGCAGAAAAATAGAGTCCAAAATTTCAGAATTTTTCACAATTAACACATGTTAACGAACAACCTGCCAGCTTGGAATTTACAACTACCAACTTTGTGTGTCTTTAGGATTACTAACATGTGTGCATGTGCGTATGTATGTATGTTCCTCTTCTAAAATCATATAACCGCATTTGACCGTGTGATCCCAAACTGTGCAAAACTTACTGAGAACAGAACCTGATCACTTTGTCCTAAAGGTGTAACTGGAATTATCTTCCTACAAATTTATGTGGAAAGACAGAATTGAGAGGAAGGAGATATTAATAACTGAGAGGGTAAATCATTATGCAGTATTTTAAGACTTTATGTGATCAGGTGTCTATGCATGTTCCTGCTCATAAACAAACTAATACATCTACACACCCCAGATATCAAATATACACATATCCTTATTTTGTTTCTCATCATTTTTAAGTCTGTTTCTAATTTGGACTTTTCTTTTCATTTCTTTGTGCGTGTTTCATTGTGTCTCCTTTTCTCTTCTTTTGATATATTTTTGTATGTCACCGCCTCTGTACCATTTGCTTTGCCTGTAAGGATGACCTACATTTGAAATAAACAGAAATAAAACAGAACAAAAAAACAACCTAAAGAAAAGTCGACCAAACTATCTTTGCTGCAGGAAAGGCGCTGTCACAGAAGGAACGTCTTCTTCCTTAAAGTTTGCTTCTGTTTACTCTGTCAAGGTTTTACTCTGAGCACAGGTGAAGTAACTTTTTGCACTTACAAAGCAGATATGAAGGCTGGGTGGTTAATTACTCCAATGGGTCCAGGAGCTAAGGAACCAATTAGGTGAATCTTGAAGGAATAATTTTCTGATTTTTGAACACATGCATCAATTTTCTCAATTATCTAAGTGTAAGTAATGGGTAGGATTAAAAAACCTTTTTATTGGTCCAGAAAACAGTGAAACACCGTAAAACAGCAGCAATTTAATTGGGAAAACCAGCTAACAGGGTCAAATTATGTAGACTAAAAATGATTTTTTTTGCAAATGCTGTCTCCAGCACGTCTTCCTGAGGCCCACTGAGAACTGATTAGCATATTAGGACTGGAGGGGTTGGTGCTTGTAGGACTATCCAACTGCATGCAGATAGCTATCTTTGTTGTATGACTTCAAACATAACCCAGATTGAATCTAAATGACTTAAATTGAATCTGGCTATGCTTTGGTGCAGGACCCATTCTGTAGTTTGACAGGCAGTAATGGCCACTGAAAACATGACGCAACAGGAGTGCCATTATCCTTTTCATAGCACAGCTGGACGCCATGTCACTGTGTCAGGATTCATGATTCTTTTATTTGTCATTTCTTTATGCGTGTGCAAATATAAGAAAGTACGATGCTGTTTCCTTTCATGCAAATGATTAATAAATACACACCTATATATATATAGCGTATATACTGTATATACATATAATAAATGACTAACTGGTTTAGACATGTCATTGGGCAGTACAGTTTTTGTAAGGTGCTTAAGGCTGTTTTACAGGTGGACAAAGTCAGTCCATTGATATTTCCAATACCTTGTGGGATAAAGCTGTCTGGCATCATTCTCTTGCCCATGTGTTTCTGTACCCACTGTCATTGGTTTCTCACCTGATGGCCAATTACACTTTCTGTAATCTAACCTTTTACCCCACTCTAACGGTCAGTGGTACAAACAACTGGTTTTAGGGAACATAATTTGACGTGGATAGCTAAATTGCGGCCATTCCAGAGATGCTACCTTCACACTTACATCAGCAGTGGTCTGTTTTTTTTATTCCTATGGTTAATTAAACGGGGGAAAACGTTGAAAATAGCCTTCTTCTAGTAATGCTCTGTCTCCTGACACAAGGATGCACACATGTAGAGACACACTCCCACTGCAGTTGGGTTAAATACATGGTCCAGGGATCAATCTGTTCGCCTCAGGAAATCATTACAGCAAACAGCGCACAGCACGGCCCCAGATATCCCGGCTTTCATCCCAAACTACCAAGCCCTGCCGCCTCTCCTCATTCTCTTCTCTATCAAGAGGCTATTCTTCCTATCTCCAAGTCTCTTGATTTTGGTCTAATTTTCTTTTTCAAACCTGTTATGTCACCTCTCATCCTGACTTTCTCTGCCACAGATGATGCCGTTTTGGTTCCTCAAAGTCCTACTTCCTCAAGCTTTTCCTGCCCCTTCAAATCCAGGTCAAACATCCTTTTTGTTCTCCTTTTTTTTTGGGCTTTATCCACATTTTCTCTTCTCTGGGACCCCTGGCTCTCAAGGTTAAAGAGTTAATGCAGGGGTCAGTTCCAATCAATCTGATCTTTATTCATTCTGCCCCTTTTATAACCATCTCTTCCCAACCTTCCAAATCTCAGTGACATGTATTTTAATTGAGAAAGCGGACATGCAGACAGCCGCGCTCTCTGCCAAAAACTCCGCTGACCAGCAGCTCCGTTCGCGTGCCTCCCATTAACGCCGACCGCAGAACTCATTCGGCGGATAACAGTCCACAGTCAGGATTAATATTTCCTGCAGGGTAGCACCTCACAGAAATAGAAACACTCCAGCTGCATAAACATCCTCCCTCCGTGAGCCCATCTCGACAGATTACCACTCCTCCTTGAGATTAAACAAATTTCACCGAGATTACAGCTTTACCGTTTCTGGACTGCTCTGCCTGCATGCTTGTTTAGTTATTAGCCCGCTGACATAAATCCCTGGTCCTAAAGTCTACGTGCAACTAAGACCCCTTGCGAGTTTCATGAGGGGAAACGCGTGAATACCTTCGTACAGCCACCCACTTAAAAGTGCCAAACAACAAAAGGACATTTCTGCACTTTGCTCTGATTGCCCGTCTCAAACTCTACCATGCACCTGCTCTCATTTCCTTCCCACCGCCGTTTTCTGTGTCTCAACATCCAGCAAGCGGAGGGTGATTAACACTCTGAAATCCCACCAGTTTCCTCAAATAAGCTTTGAAAGTCAAAATCCAAAGCGATCCTCCTCTTAGATCCCACATACACACACACACACACACAGCCACACACACACCTTAAGATACGCATCCCTCTCCTCTCCTTCCAAGCGCACCAGGTTCAGTGTGTTTGCATGCTGCGCTAATCCTCAGCCAACAATAGGGAACGGAGAGCGCCGCCTTAGGTCATATGTGTCACGTCTAATGAAAGTCCTCAACAAGAGAGGAGCTGGCTTTACACCGGGAGAGTAAACAAACACCAGTGACCTTCATGAATTTGCACACACGCACGGCCGCACACACACTTGCGGTGATTTATAGTTCAATTAACGACAAAAATGATAGCGGTGGCATTTAGGTTGCGCGAGCACGGTTCAGATCACCGCCGTGAGAGGGTAGGATAGCCAGGAGGCGGGATGCACCGCTGTACAACGTCCACCTAACAGAAGTGTGAGAGGCCCGCGGGACCGACGCGGTGGCAACAAAGGTCACATGGTTTAAAAAGTGTGTTGGTTTTAGTGAGTATAGAGTATGTCTAGCCTCATCACCGTGATATTTAACAAATCAAATGTGATATTTTTGCAGCAGTTTTGACTGAATTGTAAATGTGTCCACGTCATGATCATTACATCATTTCTATTAATGAGGAAACATGGTCATTTTGTATATAGCAAGGCTCAAAGGGTTGTAATAAAGGAAGTGAGTGGAAAATTAATGTATTTGAGCAATCCTGCATTAAATCCTGCTCAATTACTATTCCAGTGTTCAGTTTATGTTGAAACAGCACCGGAAAGGATGTAATGAACTGTATGATCATTGGAGGATGTAGTTTGTGGCGATGTTAAACTGGATTAAATCAAACATTAAAGTATTTCTGTTAAAAAATAGGGGTTGTCAAAATAATAAAAACATGAGTGTGTGCAACACGGTACAATTTAATAGCACTATAAACCACAGTCTCTAGAATAGAAACACACAGACAAATCTACAGATCTTCCAGTTATTTCAAACAAATGCTGGACAGAATAACCTTCATGAAGACAAGATCTAGTGCAGGACTGTTATATTAGAGTGCATTTGTTTTCACTAGCGTAACGAACTGGCAGGTGAGAGTATATCCTGTGTGTGTGTGAGTGCTGTAGCCTTTTTAGCCCTCATGTTATGTAATGTAGGACACTGTCACTTAAATGGTTTGACTGCTCTGCCCTGATTTAAGTCGGACAGATCAACAATACTCGATACCGCACGGACATACATACGGCCTGTCATCTCACGCAACAAATGGGATCACTTTTCCATTTCACCCTCTCACTCACACGTCACAGTGGAGTGGGATATAGTGTCATGGTTAATATGTCAAGGACACTTGAAGTGATTTTCAGGGAGAGTCTGGCTCAGGGAAAACTTTTTTGGGCAATTGTATAGTCGTGTGAAATCATACATTTACCACTGTCACATAGCTGGAGCAACATTCAGAAATACCTATTCATATGTTGGTTCCACTTTTCTAATAGGACATGCTTCATAAAGCCTTTCAAGTTGTAAATAACTGTAGATATTATAGATATTAGATATTAATAAAGGCTTTTTAAATCCAAAACACAACCGTCTGACTGCTACAACTGATCTCTTCTGGCAGATTTTTCAACTACCTGGGTTTATTAGACAGTGACAAACTTGTGACCCTTTAAACTGCAGATTTTATGACTTCTTAGAAAATGATTAAGTCATTGACCAGTTGTAATGAGTTTTTTAATCAGGCTATTAGGCCTGCACACATGAAACCTAGAAAACCATTAACACAAGGTGCCTCCATTCCAACAGTCTGTGGCTTTTAACAATTAAAATGATCAAAACATCAATCCACGCACAATAGCCACCTCAAGGGACTTCATAATAGAGGTCTGCCTTAATAAGTTGTTAATAAATTGATTTTGATTAGATGCTCTGCAGCTCTTGAAGCTGTAGAATCATAACTGGGGCCATTTAATGAATTACAGAGAGTTGTGTGAGGAGATAATGCACTACTGGACACATTAAAACCTGCCTTTATGAACAGCATAGAGATAATCAATAACAATTAATATGATCAATATGACAGACGCAGTAGTTGTAACTTAATGTACATCTTTGTGGAAATGATTTCCTGTATAAAACCACAGATCTATCTTTTACACTTTGACACTCACACTAATAATGAGAACACATGGTTTGGCCTCTGTACTAGATCTGGGGGTTTAATGCTCTCAGAAGTATTACAGATGTTGATTGTTTCTTGTGCAAAATAAATACAATTCTACTAAACTGAATACGAGGTGCTGGCCTGTCATCGAGAGCAACTTGGAGTTCTGTGTCTCTTACCTATCTATAAATCCTCAGTTCAATAGAACTACAAACCACAGCCTCATAAATGAAAACACAGTTGAATCAACAGCTCTCAGTTAATCCAACAAATACTGAATACCATGTCCTTCATGCCTTTGATTCACTACTTTACCTAATGAGCTGGTGTGTATGTGTATACCTTTCATTATTCACAAGAGTCAACCATATATCAAGGCCATCGCAGGGCTCCTATTTCATTGTTTCTTCCTATAAATTCCAATTTATTTTAAATAAGTATCTCACATAAATCATCCAAGTTTCCAGGTCAGGTATGAAGCACAATCTAAACACGTAATCCATGCAGTAAATACAGTTTCAGCCACGGCCTAGCAACCCACATCATGAGATAGCATGCCAGTTTATAATAAATCAAACTAAATTAGTTCACAAACTTAGCTGTTGTTAAAACGCCACTGAAGGTTGACAGTGCCATACCTTACACTCCAACACACCTGTAAATGTAAGGAGAGTTTTCATTTATATGTGCTTATCACTGAACAGTTTTTGATAAGTAAGTAGTGATCAAAAACATCTTTCTCTGCTGTGTCTCAGGATTCACTGTGACTTTAACTGGTCCTAAGACGAGAAAAGACCAGCTACAGGCAGGAGGCAAATAAGAGCTGCAAACACCTGCTATTTGAAGCACAGCTTTTGCACTAAAAAGTGTAAAAAGTCAGAGGTTTTCTACAAAGCGTCCCCCCTTCTGCTACATGTTCACAGTCCCCCATCTCCCCTGCCTCCTGATTACCTTCAGGGTTGAGCTGTCACTCCCCATCACCTCTCACCTGTCACCAGTGTGTGTGTGAGGATATCTGCATTCACGTATGCTTGCAAGTAAATGTGTTGTAGTTTGCGCATGTGTGCGCTTCCGTCACCGTTTGTCGCAGTTCCTCCCAAAGTGAAAGGACATAGCCTATAAGCTGACAGATTTCTGGCTGCATCAGAAGTGACAATGCCCCCCTCCAGCTGCTTTACCTTCCTCTCTCCCCGTTAGTCCTGCCAGGCTTCAATGGGCCCACACACACTTAAATGTGGGTCAGCGCCCACTGACTCCAGGGTTTGGCTGTGTGCTGCTTCTGTGTTTGTCTTAATCAGGGTGGAGGTGCTGAAAATGGTTCTAAGAAAGCTGAAAGAACTGTCATGTCTTGAAGGTAGCATTTTAAAATACAAAGGTGTTTCAAGTAGACAAAGATGAAACATTTTGTCTGTCACAGTCAAAGCTACATCAGTCAGAAGTGTTCATGGTGAAGACACACAGCGAGCGGCCCCCTGTTGCTCTATTTCATCCTTCTCCCAAACTTCTAATGGGCCATCTGTCTGTGGCCTCAAACCGACATGAATACCTGCTCACAACAACCATGATGATAAGCTGCTGGAAATAATTCATTGAACTCGGAACTGCATTTATTCCATTTGAATTCGCCTGTATAAGGACGGAAACCAGTTAGCTTATTAGTTTGAAAACAAGACTGATGCTAACAGCAGCAGCAGCAGTTGATTAATAAAACAAAGCACCGATACCATTTAATTTAAAGACTTAAATTAAATTTAAAGTCACTGTTTCATTTACAAAAAAGAAGAGATGCGATGTCCCCTGTACTGGCTCAAAAGGTAAAACAAGTTAGCTTTCTAGCATAAGAACACATCTAGCTGCTGTGCTCTCTGTATCTAAACAATGAATAACTGCCAGATGGGGCACTGAAATTACTAAAAAAGTGAAAAAGAAGCTGCTGCTTAGCTTCTGGCATCTACAAGCCAAAAGGCTAACAGCTTAGCATGCTAAAGACTGGGCGACTTAAGGAAGGAAATAATACCACAAGAAAAGCATATGGACTTAAATGGACTTATATGAAGGCTGCCAATAGTCACAAAAATTTAAATATTCACTTGGTTTGTTGTGTACAAATTAGCATGTTAGCATCGACTTTCACCTGTAGATTCAAAAGTGACTAAAAATATATTTTATTAACATGGTAGCTCAGATTTGTCGTCATTATTTCTGATTGCTATGAACATTAAACGCATAGTCAGATGGCGGTGAAAAAGCATTATCCACATGCTTTAAGACAATGACTTTCATTTATATGATGCGCAACTAGAAAATGGTCAACTTCATCGTGTCAGTTGAGTTCACTCAGATTATGCTCAACATTAGATTTGATAAATTAATCTCAGTGAATTTAATTTAATAGATGCTCTGGAGATTTTGACTGTATAACATGATCCTCATCAGCAGATGGGGTTTGCAAAATTGCATATGAGGCGATAAAAATGGCTTTTCATCCACAGTCCTGCTTCTAAAGCCCAAAACTATGGTATTTCATGGAATACAGAGCAGACAAAAACTACCAACTATCAAAACTATCAACGCACTCCACGGCCAAAAAACATTTTATTTGTGTGGTGTGATTTGATGTGTCTGTGCGCGTTAAAGACAAGCCTTGTCAACATGTCACTCTTTATCAGTGAGCGTCAGTGACAGCAAAGCTGGGTTTAACTGTATCTTTGATAAATAGAGCGGGAGCATTGAGAGACGAGAGACTGTGGCACAGAGATGTCTGCCACAGTCACTTCACTGTTTCAGTAGATTATCTAAAGTTTTGTCACATGAAGAATGCTGGAACGTGAAGGATGCTGGTCAGGAGAGCGATATTAGTAAAGAGGAAGAAGACACTCAGAGTTAAGGGGGCAACATGTGTTGTTGATCTGTTGTGTATGAGTGTGTTTCTGAGTGGGATGGATGGAGGTTAACCACTGTCAGTAGGAAAATATCGGGACACAAGTCAGTCAGCTGGTAAGTTACTGTAAGGACTTTTATCTGTCAGCGTGCGTTTATTGTTCACAGCGTGATGAACCAATACGAAACATGATTTTATCATAAAAATAAAACCACAAAAAAAATCTTTACATTGAAATTCAATGGTCAGACATGACATGCGTGTGCTTTTACAGGATCAATCATGTGTGCATTAATGAATTGAGAAAATCTATAGGAAACATGTATTGTGCTGTACTTCCTGAGTGTATTGGAGCAATCAGTGGAGTCATGCTGCAGAGAGACAGAGAGTGGGTTTCCCTATATAAAGAGTTATCGCTAATATTGTATCTAATGATTGTGAGTGTTCTAATCTGAGTGATCTGTGTGGAGTAATTGGTTGTAACAGGACATTAGCAAAGCCTCATCTCAGCGTCTCTGTAATATGATGAGAAAGCATGGAGAAGCTGATGATCTCCCAGATCTCCGACACAATGCTCTTACATAATGTCTGATAGAGAGATAAAGAGCAGTGGGTAAAGTAAGCTGAAGTTTACTTACTTATGGAGTACATATGCATCACATCGGAACAGCAGAGATCAGGAACAAGGAGTCCCGCAGTGAACGCTGCCTGAGGAACCTGATTCAGGGTGGGAAGAGGCGAGTGGAAGTGAAAGTTCATCTGCTGAGCTTTAACTTGACCTGCGCTCATAGCATCGATTTGATCCTGTTGTCTGGAGCATTTCTGTCCAGTTAGACAGCGTGGAAAGTGTTGCTGAATTCTTCTACTATTATTACAATGTTTGAATTCTCCATTACAAACATCCAGAATAAAATTCCACAATAGTTAAAGAATCCATGTAAAAGTACTGGCTTGATCCACTGTGGGATAAATTAAAGAATAAGATTATTAATGCATCAGTCTGTTAGCAACGTATCACTGTAGCTGCTGTAGATAGAGTTAGTTTGAAATGCAGTCGGTTTCTCTACTTTTGCGCTGATCTTTGATTTTTGGTGACAATGCCAGATCTTTTATTATTTATTTATTTATTTATTTTAAATGAAACTTTGTGAAATGGTTAGAAGGAAAGATCAGTGTTTGCTGGCTCTGTTAATAATTTACACACACTTAAAATTGACCCTGGCTACACACTGCTAACTTCAGCAGCCAACAAGTTTGAAAAAAATTACTTATTTTATCTTGTTCCACTATCCTTTGTGTAAAATCTTCATTTCAAAAGCTGTCAAATAAACATATTGGAGTCTAAAGTATTAAACATTTGATTCTGAAATGTAGTGGAATGGAATAAGGTCCCGTAATATGAAAATGTACCTCATGATCGTATACTCTACCACTGGTAGCAAACTCATATTTCTACATGAACGCTGCGTATTGATTTGCATGCTGTAGAATGATCCATCATACCAAACAGCAGAATCAGATCTGAGTGAACTATACAGTGGACGGGAAATCCATCTCATGGTTGATATGATGTCCAAACAAATACATCAAAAACAAAGGCCTAACTGGTCTTGTTTGAGTTTTCTTGAAGACATTTCACCATCATCCAAGTAGCTTCTTCAGTTCTAAATGACTGCTGGGGACTTTAGATTTGTATTTGTATTTATCTGCAGGTGGTGACCATCTGAAACTCACATGACATGGGTCATTACGCACATGAAGGATGTTGTTCAGATTAACCTAAAGAAGACAAAGTTCGAGTGATGATGATGGTGTTGCATTCTATAATCATAGCATATTATACTTTAAATGAGCAATTTCTTTAGATGAGCTGGTACTGGCTTACATTAATGCACTATTGACCATCAGTGAAAGCAGGAACCCATTGACGAATCTGCACCCACCGAATTTATTCGCAGTCACGACTGATTTAGACTAAAAACACCTCAGACTATTTCTGTCAGTCAAGCCCACCCTGCATTTATTAACCTTTTAACCAGCTGCACGGACATCTCCACTCTTTCAAAGGCATCCGCTGAAACTCCCATAAAGCTCTGCCAGCGCTCCACAAACACTACATAGCCCGGAGACAGGTGCAGTTTTTGTTGCAGATTAAAAGTCCAAATCAGCAAGTTGTTTGAGCGGCGAGCCAAGAGAAGAGTGCACGGAGGCCCGAGGCGCTGCGCGGCAATGAGTCAGAGAGGGGATGAGAAGCATTGGAAGAGAGAGAGAGAGAGAGACTGGAGGAGAGGAGGACAAAGGGTGTGGCTTAAAAAGGAGGAAGAAGAAAGAGACAGATTTAGGACTGAGTCTAGATGAGGAGGGGGAGCTCACAGTGAAAATGAAAGAATTACAATCTGAAGACAGACAGGGAGGGAGCGTGATTTCAGGAGGCGTTTGTAGTGTGATGCAAATGTTAAGAAAGGGAAGAAATTCATAATCTAATAATACACACGCACAGTGGATATGAAAGGGTTCACAATGAGATTACAATCTGAATTTGAATGAATTAATATTCAAGCAGTTTTTCGAGCAGGCAACCTCATTAATGTGTGATGTTTTTCAGGGTTTTATTTTTGCCATAACTGCCACAACTTTGACCTATTTGCTCTTATGTCAGTGACGTCTTTCATCAAGACCCACATTACAGGTTCAGAAATATACAGCCCCCACCCAAAAACACGAATAAAACCCATCGCAAAATATTCAAATTCCTAGGCATATGAATATTTGATAAACAAACTGTGCACATATGCCATTTTTCTACATGACACTTGTGGGTGACGACAAATGGGATCATATCAGACAGCGGAAGAGCTTCATGCCAACAAAGCAGTCCCAGCGGGAGCCACCTTTTGGCATCCGTGACAGTGTCTCACACACAGATAGTTTATCAGAGAAGTGGCCAAAGGGACTCACTTTCTATTTGGCAGGTCGAGCGTGAACGAGCTGCCCCTAGCTGCCGCTGTCAGGTCGACTCTTGCGTGTGTCTTTCGTGTACCTGTGCATTTAAATGTGCAGTATCCGGGGGCCTCACACGTGTGCTTAATTAGCACAAATAGAGGCACCGGCGTTTGAATTATTGATCAAGGGAGCGAATACCGTCAGTGGTGTAAATTCAGCAAAAGCGCAGAGAAGGGGAACGTGTTTAAACAACGCTCAAGTGTGCGCATATGTGTGAACTTGTCAGTAACGGGAGGGAGAAGAGGAGAGGTGATCCAGTAGTGTTCCTGCAGAGGATTATTGAAAGCAGGCAGCTATGGTAAAAGGATGGATGTGCATAAAGACCTTGCTGTGTTTGGATGCATTTGTTGCATTCAAGTGCATCAAGGGTAAAAATTTGACCATATTGCATGTGTCACGTGCAGCAACTAAGCCGCCGGTCCAATACAGCCGGCTGGAATTTACCCTAGAGGAGAATGAACACACAACATGGAGATGAGCCATTAAAAGGCTTCCACAGCAAGGAAAAATTGGACACTGGCCTTGAATCAAATGGGAACGGCGTAGTTAAAAAACAAAACAAAAAAAAACAAAAAAACATTTTTTGGCTCAGTAGCGAAATAAAATTGCTTCTTAAATTTAGGTCTCTCTTTTCCTTTCAGGGGTCATCATAGCAAATCATCTGCTTCCATCTCGCCCTTTCTTCTACTACATCCATAAACCTCCTCTTTGGTCTTCCCCTCCTGGGAAATCTATCCTCACCATCCTTCGATACCATCTCAACCTCAGCCTTTCTAACTTCATCTCAGCTGTCCTTCTACTGTACTCATTCCTGATCCTATCCATCCTGGTCTCGCCCAGAGAAAACCTCAACATCTTCAGCTCCGCTACCTCCAGCTCTTCCACTGTCTCTAAAACAAACAACGTTGCTGGTCTCATCACTGTCCTGTAAACCTTTCCTCTCATCCTTGCCGCTATTCATTTATCACACTATTTATCGCATTCCATCCAGCCTGCAAACGCCTTTTTCATGGACAAAAATCCCTCATTCTGCAAGTGTGGGGTTATGAAATATGCGCACTGAAGAAGATGAGCATCACACACATATTATGACCCAAACACCCTTGAGCCATGGTAACACGCTGTAACATAAGCTTCTTTCACAACCTGCAACAGATAGAAATGTGTTTTTGTGTAACTGGACATTGCACATATATCCTGTTAAATCTGGTTCAGCGTCAGCCTGAACCTCACCCAGCATCCGATCGACATCAGCTGATTCATTCATGCTTCACGATCGCTGCCTCGCTTACAGCTACTAGCTCACTGGTCATATACACACTAGTGCAAACGGCAACGATAACAACCTGACACTTGTCACTATCGCTCTGCGGATATAAATGTTCCATTTGTATTCACAGCTCCCTCCATTAGCCCAAACTTCCTGTGGTAGGTTTTAGGTATTGATGATTTAAAGGGATAGTTTGATTTCTTTGGAGTGGGGTTGTATAAGGTACTTTCCCATGCTCGGTGCATTACCTACAGTGGACGGTAGGCAGAAAGTTTAGAGAAGCAGACAGGACAAAAATGTAATCATCATACTGTAAGCGTTCGTCAGTGGTAGTCGTTGCCCCCCCATACACACACACTTTGACAGTTGCCTCAAATAAAGCAAAGTTGCTTCTGTTAACCCTGAATGTAAAAACACACATAGTGTACACGGCTTGCCCCGAGGGGATGCTCTGTAAATGAACTGCTGTGTTCAAGCAGAGGCTGCAGCTGTTGGAGAAAGCCCTCTCAGGAGACCAGCGATACACAACTGTAAGAATAACAGATGGTGTTTGTTGTCTCGCTGCTGGCAGATGTGATTTGGAGTCAAGCTGTGCAGCTACTCTGACGTGAACAATAGACGAGTCACTTTTCATTCGTTTTCAAGTTCAAGGAAGTTCTGAAAGTTTTATGTGGTCCCCTGTTTTCCTGCCTTTTGTATTCGAGATCAGAGGAATGAATTAGGGCTCGGGTTTCCTGTTTGTTTCTGACATCCATTCTTGTTCAGCGTGGCATTCACAGAAGAAAATAATAATTATCGTAACGGCTCCTGTTTCAAATTTCTAGAGCCTTTCACATCGGAACATTTACACCAGTCAGGCATAACATTATGAACATTGACAGGAGAAGTAAATAACATTGACCATCTTGTTGACCTGGCCTCCAAATTCACTAGATCCCTATCTGATCAAGTATCTGTGGGATGATCCACAGAGCCCTCAACCCATAGGACCCAAAGGCCCCCACAGGACACCACAGGACACTCAGAAGGACCATGTCCATTCTCTGATGAGTCACAACTATTTTGGCACAAGGGAGACGTACACAGTGTTAGGAAGGTGGTCATAATGTTATGCCGGACAGGCGTAAATGGAAGAAATATAAAATGTTTTGACAAAAACTTTTTTTTTAATCACACTACACTTCCCCGCATTTGTTTGGTCACTTATTAAAAACTAACTGGAGCAATTTGATCCACAATGCCTAATGACAATAATGGAAAGTCATCATTTTCATTAACGCAATTTAAGATTATAAATTGAAGATTAAATTTTAATTTGATCACTGATGCATAGTGTTGTGTGTTGGTCTCCAGGACGCTGACAGACCTACTGAAGCAGCAGGGAACTGAGGTGAGCTCTGTGGAAAATGCCACGGCCAGTCCGCCCAGTGGAGCGAGAGCCAACGGCGTCTCAGCCAGGATCCAGCGCAGCAGGAGTGGTGAGTGCTCAGAGCGAGAGTACACACACACACACACACACACAATAACAAAATACACAGGTAGAGCAGTTACGGCAGGAGAAAACTATTTGTACTTAGCAGAATAGAGGATCTCATCAAGCAGCTTCCACGCTGCAGATTTGTTTCAGCTCATTTGACACGTGTTTATCTGTGCTCCATAATGAGCACTATTATATGCAGCCTAACACATGTGAGGCATTAACTCCATCTGATTTTGCATTTGTGGTTAAGATATTCATAATTATCTCTAGAAAACCCATCCATAACCAACCAACTTGTTCGACCCTGACCAAGGGTTCAGGACTGTAGTCTTTCCCAATTCATGCTGTTCTGAGATAGACATATGCCACCAGTCTATGAGAGGTTGCCACAAAAATACAGACAGCCATTGAGAATCAGAAATTCTGGCATTAAGTCCATCAGATTTTGAGAAAACAGAAGACCATGGAGTGAACTCCAACACAGAGGGAGAGAGAGAGCTTCACATTCAGTCTTATTATAAAAAAGTTAACATTCTCTCTGTGGCGTGCGACACTATAACGAGGCAAAAGCCTGTAAGAAGCAACCCTAACCACGTTGGTTACTCTGGCAACATGATAACATTTACTAAAAATAGGCATTTGCTAAAAATGCTCGGCTGAAGACAAAAACAGTATTGCGGCAAACAAAATGACATCTTTAAATTAGACGCCGTGCAGCAACTCAGAGTTTCAGTTCCTTTGAAAACCATAAATGGCCGAAGTTCTGTCGCTCTTATTTTTCCCCACAGATCTGATTCCCCTTTTACTTCTCACCCACAGACACACACCAAACACACTTCATCTCACAGATGAGCTCCCGTTTGGATTCATTCTTTAATGCCTTCTTCAAGGTCTCATTGTTCATTGATTTGATGTTGCCTGTGGTTTTGTTCCTTTCCTTCCTATGGTGTTTCATCACAGGATTCAAACAGGGGAGACATAATTCACACTTCTCCAACCTTGAGACTTTTCCACCATCAACCTGGGATGATTGATTTAAGATGTCACAGTAGGCTGGTGGTGAGATGACTGTACATGCAGATCAAATCATTTACAAGTATTACAAATGTAGAGAAAGACACAGTCCAGAAGCCACTGCTACCTGCTACGCTGCTTTAGTCAGATACGACAAGATGAAGGTACGCTGTGGGGTATGATGTCTCTCAGCAAGAAAGTGTCGCTGAAAAGGTTTAAGGCTCATGGTTGGATGAGTGTGTGGCTGAACATGCTCCTGAGCTGCCTCAGCCTGGCACAGAGGGGACGGCTGTACGGATGGCTTTCACCTTCCCTCCCATCCTCTTCTATGTTTCTGCACCCACGCTGTGCTGTTCCAACCAGACCACAGAGCTGGCGCTTCTCATCAGCTTGCCCAGTTTGTTGGCACCACAAGACCCAATGCCACCTCCCAACCTGCACACCACAGGTAGACCACTCATAGCAGTCTAGTGCACTGGTTGATGGAACCTGAGCCTCCTCTGACGGAACAGCCTGACCTTTCCTTCCCACCGTGTTGTCCGAGCAGCGCAGTTTGTCGTTTAATTGCACCACTTGGAACTTGACGGTTTACACCATCTCCACAACCCCCCTTATGGGTACGGGGTGCAGAGCCTCTTGCTGTAACTGAAGTCCACCATTAGCTCCTTCTCAACACTGAGACAATGACTGTTGCTGTTGTACCATCCTCTGAAGTCCCCAACTAAGTCCATGTGTTCCTCCTAGGCCTAGCTCTAGAGTTGAAGCAGAAGTCAAGAGGTGTACAGGGTGAACTAAATGTTGAAAGTACCCTTCCTTGGGGTGTGACAGTATTGTTCATTACCACCAAATTGGTCCACCAAATGTATGTAAGCTTTGCAGGGCAGTTAGCTGATGCCATCCTCCACAACAAATTCAACCTGGTAAGGAAATGGCTGTTAAACCAGTCCATCAATGGTAGTGCGAACATATGAAGTCAAGGCAATGGTCTTGATGTTGTTGGGGTGTCAGTTCTTGATTACTGGTTCTGTGAATGTTTTGCCTCTGTACCTTAAACAGAACCCAGAGCCTGAAACCCCCAGAGCAAGCACTAAGGCAAAACTCCCTTTTAACAGTAAGAAACCTCGAGCAAGACCCAGCTCCTATGAGGGGGAGGGGAGGGGTCTGCTTGAGGCTGTAGAGATAGAAAAAGAAGATCGGCAGGATGGAAAAGAAGTGAGAAGAGAACATCAGACACCCAAAACTTTCAGTGTCTGCATTAGGATTATGATTTTGTGTTTGTTTCATGAGCAGCAGCTGACAGGTCGCGTTCCAGCTCAATTCACCAGCGTTAATGAGGGCCCAGCAGAATTTAAGCACCAGAATCCTTTCATTCACACCTGCAGCCTCAGTGCCTATTGTTGCTCTCACTGCATCGTGTTGCTTCAAATTTCTGCCATACATCACTGGCACTGGTTGCAGAGACTTATTTAGGAAGGAGGGCAGAGTGAGAACAATAGAGAATCTTTGCCAGAGAAAGTGGAACACATGCTTGTGGCACGTGCAGTAAACACACATGCACTGTTTAATTAGTATGTAAATGTAATCAGGACTAACCCCTGCAGGCAGCATGTGCCTTTTCCATACATTTACCATGCAGATACAACCGCCTGCATCAAACACCAGATACATGCAACTCAGAGTGGAGTATTTTTTTTTTTTAAGCACGGACTTCTTTGGTTTGTGCATGCAAGCAGCTGACCATGCATGTGTATCTGCATGCGCGTGGATTAGCACGAGTTGGTGTGTGCCGGCATGTGCGGTTGATGGAGTGAAAGGGATGGGGTGTTTGATATAAGAAGCCCCCCTGCAGTTCCTGTCACATCTTTCTCCGTGTGGAATTTCACACCCTGCTAACGACATGATACGACATCAAGTATAGGGCGGACACTTTAATGGAGTGTTACATTGATTATACACGCCAGAAAACGGCAACAAATGCATTACCTTAAAACAAAAGTGCACAAGAGGAAAACATATGTTAGTGGGGGAGAAGTTGTTGTTGTTTTTGTTTTTTATTTCACCTCATAGTTGCAGAGTAACTACTCCTCGTGACCAGAGAGCCCGCAGTGCAGTGCGAAAAAGAAAAGTACACAAGACATCAATCAAGCTGTGATGTGTCTGTGTAGGTTCTCAGTCATCCAGGTCATGGTAATCCAAAAAAGGTTTCAAAAAAGGCAACAAGTCCAGTTGCCTTTTTTGAAACCTTTTTTGGAAAGCTGTGATGTGGTGAATAAAAATGTGTTAAAGCAGTTCAGCTGACAGGGCAACATAAGTGGCTTGTCCGTAGCGCATAGCTTCTGCGGAACGTCTTGGCCCTGCAGTTATCAGATCATAAATATTAATGGAGACGTATCAGTTGATCTCAGAATCTAATGTGATCTGTGCTGCATGACTGTAAGAGAGCTGAAATGAGATGCTTATCGTGCTTGCTTAAAAACTAATCTGCAGAATCTTGTGTCACTGCAGCAAAGATGGGTTCCTGCTGCCACTTTTAAAAATAACAGACACACAACATGTACCGTGGATATCTATATCATTAATGAGGTACAATAAGGCTCTTGGGTTTAGATCCCTCTGAATTGCAGAATTAATACATGATTAATCAATGATTCAATACATATTACTCAGTTAGTTACATTTCATTGCTAATGGCTGCTTTATTGAATTACAGTATGTCCCTTATTTGGTCCTACAGTGGCAATATTTGTTCTCTCCATTTAATTTATCTATTGGTACAACAAATAGTGAGCAGAGGTGGAGCAGTGGGCACCCAGGCAGCAGCTTCGGGGTCATGTGCTGTGCTCAGGGGCACTTTAGCCACATTAACATGCTCCATAGTAACATGTAGCAACAGAAAAGGATGTTAAATAGAAACTGATATAGAAACGTGGAGCGTAAACTCAGTGGAAATGATTGAATGTTTCGATCAACTGATTCATTTGGCTGGACGGTGACAATTTAACGCTGCAGGTGACAGAACTCTGAGGGCAGCAAAACCTAGCATTAGCTTCTCCATCATTCTCTGAGCAGCGGCAATCAGATTTTATGCTGCATATTGTGTCACAGCGGGGCGCAGCAGAAGAAGCTGATTATTGTGCTGACAAGTTGGACATGTGTAGTCCTCTGCTGCTCTTCATCAAACAGATCGCTGTGGCTGCTCCTTCTACTTCCATTTCTGCCGGAAATATTTCAAACTGATCCACTGATTCATAAAAAAATCCCCAAAGTTACAGTTTTCTGTTAAACAGCGGAGACTGCAAAGGTCAGCAATAAATTCTTTTGACTGCTTCTAATAATGGCATAGTCATAATTATATGCTGTATTACGCCACTTAAATATGTTGAAATGCTCAGTTGACGTTATCAGCTATGTCTGATGAAGATGTTGCATGTGGTTTTAGAGATTACATTAACAACTAGTTTATATAGCATTTTTCCCTGTACGCTTTGTTATTATATTTGTAAATTGTGTTTCATTATATATTTGTGAGCTCCATCATTACAGTTTAGACTAGCTAATCATTACGGCGACCCTGATATAACCTTTGAAAGACCAGCAGGCCTTCTGCTGGAGGTTCCATGGTGTAATGGTTAGCACTCTGTCAAAGCTCTTCTGCTGTATAGATTTAATATTCTCTTTATCTGATAGAACAGCTTTGAGATTTGCATCCCCCCCATGTGGATGGCTGAGGTGTCTTGAGAACACTCCTAACCCCCAAACTGTGCCTGGCCTCATTAGTCCAAGAGTCGCACTGCTATAGAGAAACAATTTCCCTATGAGGGATCAATACAGGAACAATAATATTATTAAATCACAGTATTCAACTGATGTAGTTTCAAAATGTTAAGTTGACCTTCGACCTTTGTGATGTGATATATATGAAACATCACCATTTGATCATTTCATCCTGTTAGGTGTTTTCCATAAATGCAGTATAATTTTTGAGCTATGGCCCAAAAAGGGGCTTTGGGAAATCAGTGACCTTTGACCTCTTGCTACAAATATGAATCATCCTTGAACCCAAGTGGACCACATTTGAAGAAATCCCCTCAAGGCGTTCCTCAGATACTCCGTTCACAAAAATGGGTTGGAAAGACAAAAAAAAACAAAAAAACAACTAAAAACATGATGTAGCCACAGAGGGAGGGAAAAACATATTCATTTCTAAGTAATGCACCGCCAAAGAGTGAATGTTTTCTGTATCCTCTGTTTTATCTCTTCATCTCATCTTCCCGTGGTTTTCTGTCTCTTTTCATTAAATTGCTACTGTGCTTTCTTCATTTTACTTTTCGGAGCTTTCTCATTAACCTTTTCAAACAACAGGAGTAACGGCACGGTGAACGACATGGTTGCTGACCTCAGAAAGGTTTATGCCTTATTCAGTTGTCAGTGTAACAGCCTGACAGGGAGTTTTACATATGCCAATACTGAGCACCACCAACTGCTTTGGGATTGATGTGATAATCCAGCTAATCTCAAACCACTGAATATTCTTTAACCGCATGAGACAACACTT
Source organism: Planiliza haematocheilus (assembly GCA_005024645.1). NCBI lineage: Eukaryota > Metazoa > Chordata > Actinopteri > Mugiliformes > Mugilidae > Planiliza > Planiliza haematocheilus. The sequence continues at coordinate 7,793,561 of SRSE01000365.1, read as the reverse complement.
AGTACAATCTGTTGACTGAATGAAAAATCTATGATTAAGTAAACGTTGATGTAGGACATCTGCTTCTTAGTGAGAAGGGATTGTAGTAAAAAGCAGGGTACTGTGCAGAGGAATCTTATGATAATATGATAGGTACAGTACGTGATGTGCTTTGTATTTATGAACATTATACTCACTTCTTCCCAGAGGAGGAAAATGTCCACTGGCTGTTACTGATCAAAACCTACAGACAGCAGAAAAAAAGTCTTGTAAAGCAAAATAGAAGTCCTCATAGCATCTAATTCAAACACACAGGGATAAAAATGAGGACTTTGCCTACTTATATATGTATAAAGCCCGGACATCTGAGTGCTTCTTATCGTGAATCACACTCTATCCCAGATCTTCATCCTCCTTTCTCTGCTCTGATGTGAGAATATTTTTACTTTAATCTATCATGACTGTGCATTTAAGTTGGCACACAAACTGTGTGTGTATGTAAATGTGATGCAAAATGTTCCCTAATTGAGCCACGGGACAAAGTGGAGCGCCACATAGATTGCCTGGGCAGAAATCAGATCACCCATATTGGTTTTTCCATTCTAGACAAGATGGCAGACAGGCTTTTTGGAAAGAGTAGCGCTCATTACGCACAGAGTAATTGAACACATTTGAACTGATTGAAGGGTTGTTTAAAGGACTGATGCCTTTCTCTCTGGGGCTGACGTTCACTTTATAAAAAGACCGTCACATTGCACATTGCATTGCAAATCAGATATTGAATTTGAACGTAAATCACACCCTGGCTTTATTGAGTATGCTCAGAGTTTTACATCTGCAACCGCATTTAGCCTGGCATGACCAACAGCCTGCGGTACACTTAATTTAGCTGACATTTAATCTTGCGCTGTCTAACATATTTTAGTGACAGTGTTGTGCAAGATGTTGAATTTGTTCTGGCTTTGTTTTTGTTTTTTTGGCTATGACCTGGATGACTAAAAATCATGTGCAAGAAACAAAAAGTTAATTTATTGTCACATCCCAAACTAAATCAATTACTGATAAAGAAACAAAGATGGACATTTACATAGAAATTTAGTTGTTTAGTGTTTTATCCTTTGGTAACGACCTCTTGTGGTCATCATACACTGATTTTTCCAAGACTGCTGTTTCGGAGGCGTTTCAAATCAGTCATCAGTGTTGCTCATATTGACTTGTTTCTTCAGATCCAGTGGAGACAATAAAGCATTTTTATGCACCAGTTGCATTAGCTATGCTGGTGTTGACAGAAGTTCCCATAATGTGATGACAGTTCATTTAAACTGATGATATGTTTGGTCAATTGTTCAACAAAAACAGGAGCACGTACGGGATGTTGCTTACAGCTTTGGTGTAATCACGTTTGAGTAACACAAAAAGCCATGTTGTGTGCCAAGCATGTTTTGGTTTTGGCATGCAGATGCTGTCAGTGACGGGCTGACTACCTCTGTCCTTAGCCCTAATCTTAACTCTGGGCACCATTTAAAAATAAAGGCACGCACAACATAGCTAGCTGGCCTTAAAGGGGAACTACTGTTTTTTACAACCTGGACCTTATTTCTGGCATAAAATACAGTCATTTACTCACCCATATAACTTTTGTGTAATTTCTATTGGTTCGGGGGATAATTAGATCAGCGTGTATCCATATAGTGTCTGTAGGTCAATCTACAGACCCCCGGATAATGGTAACAGGTAACTCCAGACTCAGCGTGGAATAGCACTAGCGTACGATAACACACTATTTGTGAAATGAGTTTCGCAGCAGATAATGCGTGGTCACATTACGGTGCCCGGTCACTCCCACTATATGGATATACGCTGGATCTAATCATCTCCCGAACTAATACGCATTACACAAAAGTTATATTGGTGGGTAAATGATTGTATTTTATGCCTGAAGTAAGGTCCAGGTTGTAAAAAACAGTAGTTTCCCTTTAACCATCGGTTTGTGTGCAGGTCAACAACTGACCAGGGGGTGTTGACTAGGTTTCCAAAGGATGTGCTTGACATCCGCTCTTTTTCCACTTGGTCTAACACAGAAGAGGAAGCTTTATGTGCAGTGTGTCCCCCGCAACCCTGTCTTCAAATCCCCCCTGGCGACTAATCCCAACCTACATATTACATTTTATGCAGAAATATGTCACATTAATAAAAGCTGCTCTAACTTAACCGTGACTTTAAAGGTTGCAAACGTCAAAAAGTCACCTACTTTGAGATGTACATGAACCATCGGCGCCTGATGTGAACCGAGGGCGGGAGGTAAATATTTGGTCTCAGACAAACATGACTCATTGCAGAGAGAAAGCTTGAAGCCAAAAGCGATGACCCACTTATCAAAGACGACTGCAGAAGTAGTGTGACCCAGTACCAAGTCACTCTTTGTAACACAAATTTCCCTTTTCTTCTTTCACATCTCATGTTTCTTGATTTTATTTTTTCCCCTCTTAACCCAGCTGTCAGAAGAGTTGTTTTGAGGGCTCGTCTCCGCCAAACTATTTTCATGCACTCTCAACTCTTCCCTAGGGTCATGAGAGGAAAACTTTTTTTCTTTTGTAAATTAATGATCTTAGTAAGAATCATCTAAGCTCCCCTTCTTGAGTCACGTTGATTATACTGACAAAAGGTACGCGAACGACCAACTCAGCAGTTTGCACAGAGCGAGGATTATGAAGGACGTGGATATGAGAGAGGGTTGTGTTCGTTTGCTCCGACTCCACTGCGGTAAATGATGATGCACACAGATTTCCACATCTGTTGACAGACACTCACTCACTAACTCTTACCATTTCACACGCGTACACACAGGGATGTTCACATTCATCATCTTCATGCAATCCACTCTTTGTCTCATCACACAAACACTGAGAGACGCACAAATGCCACAAACAAAAACAGTACTTCATTGTCAAGCAGCAGGCAGATGGTATACTCTAGGTACGTGCGTCTGCCCTTTAACTTCTCCTAAAAGGTTTCTGACACAAAAATTAATCCGAGTCTAAATGATTTTCCTTCTGTTGTTGCTTCATTAGTGCAGCTTCTTGCTAACCAGCTGGACAGGCGTGAGCGTCCAGACATTGTGAGGCTGTGATTGTTAATTTATTGATAACCTGGTGTTTATTAGGATGGGGGGAAAAATATATCATTCTGCTTTTCATCTTTAACAACAACTTCCAATCAGAAAATGTCTGTGTGATTAATAATGAATGTCTTGTGTTAAAATGAGAGCATTTTTAAAAGCAGCATTTAAAGCTGTGGCCAATTATCGGCATTACTTTATTTTATAACAATGCACGCTTCTCCTCAGTGGAGTCTTATCTGCAAGGAGTTCTACTGAAGTTGTACTGAAACTAGACCAAAAAGTTCTGCAAGTGTTTTCCTTGTCAAAAAATAAGATGAATATACTGACATTGACAAAAATATGCGTCATATTCACAGGGTTCACAGGGAGAGTCTTTATGAACTTGTGTAACTTATGAGCTGGTAACTAGAAGTGTTCAATATAGGTGTATGTAGGGCTAGTTGTAATGTGATGTAGTTATATGGATGTTTCTTTATGTTTTTATGTTTTTTGTTTGTGTGTTTGTTTCAGCAGACTCATTCTTTCATGCCTCTGCAGGTCCTGCATTAACTTACCCTCACATGAGCATGATAAACGATGACCTCAGTGGCTTCTAGGCGCCAACTGTTGCCTAGCAGCGGCGTTCTCATGCCAAGCGCTGTGTGCGCACAACTTCAGCTCACAAGCTCAGTTTGAAGGCAGCATTCGTTACACCCCTGACAGTGCACCAGGCCAAGTAGGTCTGTGTCCCACCCACCAGCGAGATGCCAAAACCACCCGACTACTTTGATGAGTCAAATTTATTTAATTATTTATTTGTTCCCTTTAATAAAGGAACTTCTAAGTTACGCAAGACAGAAGAATTTCATGCACGAAAATTAACTACTAAAAAACACATTGCTGGTGTAGAGTGTGCATTTGTATTTTGGGATGTAACAGTTAATTTCTGCAGTAAACATGTGCAAGATTGGTTCATTATCTAAATGACTTTTGTGTAGAATATTTCTGTATACTTACAATACAGGCACTAGCCAATCAAAAAGCCATAAAGTCGAAGGTGCTACACTGGTACTCTCCTCCTTCACACACATTCAAAAACATGGCCCCCAAATGTCCTGACATGATTTGAAGAATAACATATTGCCTTATATTTGAGCCAATCCCCAAAACTGTGTAATACATGTGCTTTTAATCAGTCCTGGCCATGTTCAATTAAAGGCTTTTTATACTTTTTCACCTTCAGAGTGCCTCTGTAATTTCTTTTTTTCCTCTAGATGTGTAATACAGAATTTGTAATAGGAGGTAGCTATCCATAATAAATAAATAAATAAGTAAGTAAATAAATAAACGCTACAGATTGTGTAGCGATAATATAAAGCCTGCCAGTCAGAGTCAGGGCAGTTGTTTTAACCGGGCTCAGCTAATCCTCTCCTGGGTCTGGCTCCATGTTTAGTGCGCAGATATGAGATCAGTATCAGTATGATTTCTTGTCACACTCTTGGCACATCGTATTTCAATTGAGGTCAAATGCTACTTTGGGCCCTTTAGTGATTACATTTACATGCAGAGATTTTTCAGCCTTTAGCCCTTGTTTTAAAAAAGACAATATTCCTACTAAGCTGTTTACAAGCCTAATGAAAATTAATATTCCCGGTTTACATGTCGTTGTACATGCCCTGATTAAGAGGTCAGTGTTTTGATATTAAGCCAAAACTTTCTCAATATATATCATGTGGGCATGCATCTCTAGCCCAGTTCTGACTGTTTTTTTCGCATAGAAAACAGAGCTGACAGAAAACAGACACAAGGCCGTGTGTCATAAAGTAGGATAAACTACAGTTAAGATGTATATACTGTATATGAATATGCTCTAAACATTTTTCTGGGATATTCTCACAGTTTCCCGCTGGTCACTAGTGCTCCTAATTTACCAGATTAAAACACACGCGTCCATTTCCACTGAGCAAGTCTTTTGCCCTCAGATCTGATGGCTCATTTCCACTCTGCTGCATCATTGTCAACAGACAAAACAGGAATCCTCGCCGCTGTACACCTAAAACATTTCCTCCCTGCAGTTCCCCCTGAGAGAAAAGATATTATGTAAGTCATTAAGCAGCGTTCCTGCCCTCGTGTTCTGCACTTAAGCGATTCTGATGCCAACATTGAGCAACTATGCAACCTCAAACAAGAACTTCTCCTTCAGTTAATGCTTTATGTATTATTACGCACACTTATATACTTAGTCTATTACGCAATTACAGAAGTCATGCACCCTAAAAGAGGTTTTGGTCAAGCTGACTCTTGTTATATAATCTTGTTATATTTGTGCTAGGGGTTAAACTACTTTGACTAAGTCGACTATATGTAGTGAAAAACGTTAACTAGTCAATGGTGTCACACATAGAAACACAGAAAGTATTACTGTGCAAGAATGAAATCTATATTCTTGACCAGAATACGTATTGTAGAGTCTCACACAATGAAGCTACAGAGGCTTTTCTGCAAGTTTATTGAAGCTTGAACACGGGCTAGGGTTGGGCGTATGGCAACATCACAAACACCGTCAGTCTGACACTTCAGCACTCTCTGCAATCTCTCAACCCTAATATGACTCCCATCTCTCACATGGTGCATTCACTGACATCAAGGACAAGAAACACGCTCTACAACCACACCAACAATGTCAGCTATAGAACACAACGGAACTGAACATGAGCACAACACAAAATCTAGGGGGCTTTTCTGCAAGGCAACTGCAGCTTGAACTGTCGCCCGTAGCCCATGTCAACACCATGAACGCCGTCAGTCTGACACTAGCAATGTGCGGCTCTCACTCAGCAAAAAAACAAAACATGCTCTACAACCACGGCAACAATATCAACTAATAGAACTCAATACTGCTCATACACACATGAGCTTGTCAATACTGTGCGCTGCAGATATGTATAGATTACATAAATCTGCACTGTCAATAGCGTTTTATAGCACTTCATAGCATGTTGTAAGATAATATAATGTAGCCAGGATAAATAAAAAAAGCAGTATCTTCAAAGCATTTTCCATGTATAGCAGCTAAAGATCTAATAACTTTAGACAATGAAATTAACCAGTGATACGTGCAGCCTCATTCTCCCGGTTACGCCTAATTTGTGCATGGTCAAAATAAGATTCGTGACCATGGGCATGGTGTACACTGGTAGGTCTGAATAGAGGTCAGTAAAAGCAAATTTATAAACAAAAATGTGACTTTTCTGCATTTCACCACCTACAGATACCAAACATGCTGGAAAGGAAGGAAGAGTCTTAGATACAAGACTGGTGCAGAAGATGTAGAGGCACTGTCAAAATCTGAAGACTTAACCAAGTCACCATTTCTCCATCATTAAATGTAAAGAAGAAGGCTTCAGTGAAATCTGAGCTGAGCTTCCCTTGACAGCCAGCACCAGTGCGCTGTGATCAGTTGGTCATTTACTGCTCTGACGGCTGAAAAAAAAAGAAAAAAAGATGAAGACGAAGATAGTGACAAGGATTGTGATGATGCAATTATAAAAGAAATGATCCCTCATAATCCACTAATCTGACACACGCTGAGAGGTCAGCAGCGCTGGATGATTTTCTTGTGTCTGCACACACACACACACACACACACAATACACATTTCAACATGTGGAACATCTCACTGGTTAATCAGCTTATACTGTGTGTATGTGCATGTGTGTGTGTGCGTGCAGTGTTTAAGGTAGGCGCTCAGAGTCGTAAGTGTAAATGTTGTTACCGCAAAGACTAACTCTTGACATTTCTCCACCCATCTAGCTTCAGCATCATTTTCTAATTTATTCCACCAGAACATCCCGCCATCCTCAATATTCCTCACTCTCTCTCTTTCTTTCACCAGCTCTCCCTTCCATGTCACTGTGTGTGTGTGTGCGTAATCATTAGCATTCAAAAGTTGTGCCACACGCATATCTTTACATATCTCTTAGCCCTGACAGTCACAGATGCGATGAAAGCTTGCGTCTTTGATTCCACGCGTCTCACGCTGTGACACATGCACACACAGATGCACGGTCTTGACTTGCGCATGCCAAATCAGATTGGCGAGCGTATCGGTACGCTTTACTGTTCCACTGAGTCAAAAAGTCTGTCAGTTACACGTGAGAACCAAAATGCACAAAAAGATGTTGAAACAATCACACATCACGCTGTCATTAAATTGACCTTATTAAGCATGCTGCGAGTGCTGCATGTGTGTCCATCGGTCCCTGGGGCTCACATCAAGTGCACTGGCTGCATCAATGAAGTCCTCATTAATTCTAATAGCTGGGGCTTTCCTCTGTTACCCTGATTTGTTCCATTGTTAACCTCAGTTCATTTGTCATGGAATTGGCTGGTCGACAGGGATGGGCCCACTCTGTCATCCAAAGTCACTCAACTCAATGTAAAAGGCAAACGCTTTTTAACTCTAAGGCTAATCCTACATTTATGTGACATATTTATTCATGACGCGTTCACATACAAGCAGCAGCGTCACAGAAAACGACACTGTTGCCAGATCCTCATTGACGCTTTCTCAACATCGTTATATTGTCATTCATCTGAAGCTAAACTGGTGAAACACTGGATTGGACATCATTGGAATAATGACACGGGTCAACACCGAGTTGACCTTCAAGCAGTGACAAAGGTCAAGAGATCTATGTCTTCCATCCTGTCCTTTGGTCAAATTTACTCTTATATTTCAAGCCAAGTTACAAAACACTGTAGATGTGTTGCTCCAGCACTCAATGACATGTCCAGTAGTTAACTGTTGACACACAAAAAATGTTAAGCCAATGCAACTTTGATATTCTGCATATTATACTGATACCCAACACATCATCAGTATTCTACATGACAGGGGTCAATAAGCTCACATTGTTGGGTTCCATTAAAAATGAATAGTAGCCTTTTGCTTTATAATCACTGGCGTGAGTGCAGCATTAGGAGTGTCCCCGTGCCTGAGGGATTAGGAAACCAACTATAAACGCAGACACTGAGGCTAAAATATGAAGAAACAGTGGAAAATGAGAGAAATCATTTTCCAGTACAAAGTAAGAATTACCGACCATAGACGCTTAATCCCAGCCAGCAGCTTTTGACTGCCTGTTGCTTTGGTTTGGCATTTCATGTCCCTTTGACCATGGCGTCAAATATTAACCACTGAAGTATGAACTGAGATGGAGAATTTCTTCAGAGGACAAATGCCTTTTAGCCTTATTTCAAAGCCGTGTATTTATAATACCTTTATTTTTTCAGTTTCTGTTGTGCTCACATTTGCTCAAAGTGCTTAATCAATTTACATAGATTTAATAATGTCTGAGTACTGTTTGGATGTGGGGCTGAGGGCAAATTATAATAAAGCTGCCTGATATACTCTGCTATGTAAGCTGCACACTAGGGTACTTGAAGGTGACAGGGTGTTTACAAACTGGGAGGTACTGGAATGAGCTGCTGGCCTCTATGGCCCCCAGCATGTGTCCACTTCAAGGTTAATGCAGCCATGGTCCAAAGGCGTTCTGTTAATGTATTTATGTGCATATAGTGCTGGACTAATATGATGATGCTGTGTGTCGCTCTCTACAGGTGAAGTGTGTTTCTCTTTACTTCATTTTTTCTTTCTGTCTGTCTCTCACCAGAACAGTACCATCTGAATAACTCAGCTTACGGGCCGTGCGGACGAGGTCTTCCACACCCACACAGCAACCACAGCACAGTGGGACTGAACAAGTATACCTCCCTCAAAGCTGTGGGTAAGTCGGTCACACACAAAGACTGACATGACTGTAACTGACACACTAACCTTTACAGTACAGTAAGTTGGCCTCCCATTCACACCGCCAATCCTGTGGTGTGAATGGTTAGTCAGTGATAATAGTCTGAATGTTATGGACTGATTTATTCCACCGCCGCCCCTTCACTGTAGACAATTGGAAGGAAGTGTTATCTTCAGTTTATATTACTGACACTTTTAGGTGTTTTAATAATGAACAAGGCTACAGTTTTATTAAAGCTAGCATGTCTGTACAGCAACATTTCAGCTTTAATCTAACCAGGCAACACAGGTCAGTGACAAGGACACAGTTCTATAATACATGTACATGTATTTCATGTAACAGAGCCTCTGGGACTTCTTTGCCCAGAAGACATGGAGTAAACTGGATGAAAGCTGTGAATTTACTATCCTCCCTTGTCCCTGATTTAAATAGGATTTAAACAGATTTTTGTATACATTATAACATCATAGGAGATCAGAGGAAATGTTTAGTGGTATGGAGGACCGAAGCTGCCACATAATAAATAAATATGCTACTGAATGTGATGCTAGTAGTAGATGCTACTAGGATTTCCCCTATGAGAGATCAATAAAAACAAAAACCTGAATATGATTAAAATGGGGGAGCAGTGGAGTAGTGGCTAGAGGAGCAGCTTTGGGACTGTAGTGTCCAAGGTCCACATCCCTCGATGTCCGTGGTTAAAGCTAATTGAGCGAGTGCTTAATGCCCAAAATGCTCCCCGGGCGCTGCACATGTGGCAGCCCACTGCTCAGAGACAACATACTGCTATCTGGACAAGACAAATGGATGGGTTACAACTAGAGAAACACGCACAAAAAAAGACTTAGGAATGACTGAATGTACCAACGAATATATTAAAAAATAAATGCAGACATTAGTTAATTCATAAAATCTGACTTTATTTCTCTTATTTGCTTGTATTCATTTATCTTTGTATAAATTGCCCTATTTATGTACTTTCCAATTTAATTCATTCTCCGTTTTATGCATTATTACATTATTTCTTCAAGTTATTTTGTCTTTGAATTGTCTCCTTATTCAATTCTATGAACTTAATTATTGCGGTGTCTCCTTTGTGCATTTCTGCTTTGTTATCAGGGCACTGTCATTATAAAGATGTCCCATACTAATGCTGTACCTTTGGACGCCATTTGTACATCTTTTCTCTCTCGTGTGTGGCCTTGTCAGAAATCTGTGATGTAACCGCACAGCTACTAGAGGAGGCTGTAGGGCTTTTACGAGGAGACTGTACAATCTGTGTTGTGCTGGCAAAGGTCACAAACATGCAGTTCTCTCTGAGTAGTAGTTTTATCAGTGTATGGAACTATATGTACCAAGCATCCCACTAAGAATCAACCAATGGCAAAACTGCCTGCAAAGGTGTATTTTATTGTGTTAACTTGTTTTATCGAAGGTTGATGAAGCATGGGTGCAATTTTCCAGTTCAAGTTTTTGATTTTAACTGGCAATCCTGCCGTTTACAGGGATAACAGTGTCAGATTTACCACTCACATATGCAGGTTCTCCTTTCTAGTCATTGATCATATCAAAACAAATGACAGCTGGATACGATATTTACATCTGCATATATCCATATAGTGGGAGTGACTGGGGCACCGCAACGCAGCCTCTAATTAGCGTATTATCTGCTGCAAACTTTCCCCAATATTTTGTTATGATAAGCTAGTGCCATTCCCTGTTGAGTCCGGAGTTACCTGATATCTATTCGCAGATGTGCAGCGGTTTGTTGTTCTTTGGCCAGCTGCGCCTCCCTCCCCTGATGATAACAGGAAACTGTAGACGTAATATAGCACTACCTATTAGCTACTATATTGATGAACTGAATGTGTTTCGCGATAGATAATGCGTTATTTAGAGACTGCATCTCGGTGCCCCATTCACTACCACTAAAAGGATATACGCTGCACTCCGCTGGATGTAAATATTGTCCAAATGACACCAAAGTTATATTAGTGAGTAAACGATCGTATTTTATGCCAGAAATAAGGTCCAGGTTTAAAAAAACGGTAATTTCCTTGCTTGATGTCGCTACAGTGCCATTTCCATGCTGTTGTCATTTTTGTATTGCCACCTACTGGACTGGAGTGGAACAGTCTGCTGTTGTCATACATGATCATGACATGCCCAAAACAGCCAACACTTTTCCGTACACCACCTTTTCCAGGACCACAGTGAGAATGTAACTTGTCTGAAGGAAATTGAAATTGAATTCTTTTAAAAAGAACTTTGGATGGAAACAGGACAATACATTCCACAAAATATAGAATAGGTAAAGATAATTCTTTCTTCATTTAGATATTAAGTTTGGATGTGTTTTGATTGAGCTCTTTATTTAAAATAAAATTAAACTGGCGTGAAAAAAAGTTGGTTTCGAAAAAATGAGGATAAGAATCAGCTTCTGCTGGCAGACTTTTCTGGATTTTCTGACAAAAATGATGAAAGCCCACACAGCAACAAGGTTAGCGTTCATGTAGTAGGGAAGCTGCAGGCCATGGCCTCCCTGTGACATTCATGCTTGTCCATGACACACACACTCCAGACTCAGGGCGAGGGTATTTATAAACCCTCATTGCGGTGTTCCCTCATGCTGACACACATACCTTTACCTCCATTATCTCCATAGCCCTCTTCAGTTTCTCCGTCTCCCTCTTCGCTCCCGCTGCCTCCTGCTCTCCCATGTCTCAGCAAAAGAGGAATACCGCTAGCATTCGTTCCCCTGGAGGGCATACACCAATTGCAAATACTTAAATCACCAGCCTTCCCCTTTGATCTTCTTCAAACGCTTCCTCTCATCCTGACCTACCTTCTCCTGGCTCTCTCTCTGTATGTTATCTTTCCACCCGTTTAAAGTTGTACATCTTTTGGAAGTCCACATTTTTTCAATCCAATTTAGGAAAAGAATTAATTTTCTGTGTGTGCTTCTGCTGAGCCTTTCAATTAGCCGCTGCTTGTTTGCTATAATTTTATCCATCAAATTGTTTTTCGAATGTTTTCTATTATATCATGCCATGTTTTCCTGTAAACCTTCACCACTTCTTATTCAACCTACAGTCGCTCTCTCTGTTTTTCCGTCCCTAACTTTAGACTAAATAAGAGCAGCTAAAATTATCGACCACAAGTCTCTTAAAGTCATAAAAATGAACAAAAGTGCACTTTAGAACAAAAAACAACTAAATTCCATTTGTAAAGAAAGCAGTGTTTTACATTGTCTTTCAAGAGCTGCATAGACTCCCTTTATAAACATTTCTAAAACACTTTAAGGAGCAAGAGTGACACTGACAGCAGGAGGCTGAAACTTAAATGCATCATGGATTAGGCTTGATTCAATTGTCAGTGCACTTAAAACAACAGACTGTGTGTTCGTTCATTTTAGGCTGCATGTGACTCAGAACGCCATCAGACTGTGACAAATTGAAAAATGACTCCAAGGTATAAACGAGTTTATGCCGACCAAATATATCATTGCTCTACTGGCCTAATGTCTGAGGAAGAAGTCTTATAGTTGCAGTTAGGTCCATCATTTCTAGTTGTATAGAGGCTTTAATAAGTGAAATCATCATATAGGAACATTCTTACATCAAACAAGGCAAGCGGGGAGCGTACAGATAACCAACAATCTTGTAGTTTGGCAAAAACCAAAACAGAGTGCAGCTGAATTTTCTACACCACATGAAGGCCTCATTGCATGGGAATATATGTTTGCACAGAGATGAGTGTTTTAGGCTGAATTTGGAGCAACAATTGTGTTGAAAATACAAATGTTTCCTCCCAATTCTTTCCAGTGTTGATGTATTGAGGTTTCTCCAATTAACTTTTTGGATACATCCATTTATAGCTTACTGATCCTCTTTCTCATAAACGCTCTCCGCGCTGTTCTTCTTTGCAGCTGACAGCGCATCTCGTAGCTACTACAAGAGCTTCCCCCTCATGGACTTCTCCCAGTACCAGCCTGTCGCTCCACCCGCCTTCCAGCCCGTGCAGCCCAAAGAGAAATCTTACATCCACCAGCCCCTGCCATCACACCACGACATCCACGCGCCCCTCTCTATCTCCATCCCCTCCAGCCACCTCGAGCACTCACGCCTCCCCAAGACAGGCACACACCCGTTTCTCTCCAGCTCAGCCTTCAAAGCCTGGGAGCCAGCTGGGCGCCACGTCCACCGGCAGATCTCCGCCCCGGGGCACACTTCCACCTCTAGGCACAGCTCCACCCGGAGACACGGGTACTCAACCCGAAGGCAGCAGAGCATAGAGAACATGCCCGATCTCTTTAATCAGCCCTATGGAGGGATGTATGGAGGAGGTGTGAGGGAAGCAGGGCAGGGGCAGTACGTCCAGGGGCAACATTCGTCTCAGCCCACCTATTACCATCACACCAGGCAGAAGAGCTACTCCACACACAGCACAACGGAGGTGACCGTCTGAGTGCCAACAGCTCGGAGAGCAGCCCGCCACAGCAGTAAACACAATAATAAAACGCTTCGGTGGTCGCCAAATACCAGAGTTTGGGACAATTAGCCCAGCGTGTGAGGTATTCAATGAAGAGAGTCACTCAGATATACAAGATGAAAAGGGTGTTTTAATAAGTGAGATTCAGAAGCAGGAGCACCACTCTTAAAGGCAATGGACACAGCCAGTAAAGAGTTTATCACTGAACTCCATCACATCTCCTTACATACAAACTCTACCTAAAGGATATCTAAAACCATTCTCAGGCTCCGATAGGTTGTTTTCACAGATCCTCAACTACTACAGGTCTGGTCTGAAAATGTGGTTGTAGGAATATGAATTGGAGAACAGAAAACAAGCCTAAAGCAGAGAGTGAGCTTTACTTTGTATGTGATCATTTTTACATCTTGGTTTTGAGTCAGATTTGTCAGGAATAAGCCGTTTGTTGGTGTCATGGTCAGGTTGGGCTGCTAAAAAATTCCACCTTGAAAACCGAAGCCAGCTGGCCACACATGCTGCTAGCACGCAGCTATTTTGATTTAGATTCACACTAAAACTCAGGAATTTCTTTTCATATTTATTGCAAACCGTTTCTGTCTGTACTTTTGTACCCTCCCCCTTAAACGCAAACGTCAACATTTCGTGGAGATATACAGTATATGTTGTCTTTATTGCAGAGAGTCAGATGACAACATTGATATCACTTTCACATCTATAGGCTGTCAGTATAACTGTCAATATGAAGCATCCAGTGTCAGCAAAATAGCTTGGCTTGGCAAAAGTGACAATAGCATTCAGGCGTCTTAGAGACATGTTGTTTTATTTGACACGTGATAATATGTTGATGATGAGCTTTAAAGGTCCTGGTTGAAGGGTTTTATTGGTTTTGGACTAAGCAAGGTCAGGTTAATTGTTTCCCCCTGACCTTTACACTAGCTAAATTGAGCAGTTGCTGGAGGAGGCTTCATATTTTGTCTACAGGCATGAGAGTAGTATCAATCTTCTCATCTAAGGGTTGCAACACGCCAAGCCGACGGGCATTTGCTGGTGTCAGGCAATTGGTTAGTATGTGTTTTATTGGTTAGCAAAGGACAGACATCCGTTAGTGGTTTTTCATACGATGCAGCGTGTTGCATTGGTAGTGCAGCTTGGTGAACGCGTGCTCCGGAAGAGCAAATTGATGTGACTATAGTGAACAAATGGGCAGGCCCTTCCCCACCTGAATATTCCTCTTCTCATCTGAGTCATTACCCCAATAAAATTACCGACTGTGCACCAACTGATAGCATGATTCAGGAGAGACCAGCGCTGTGCAACGGTTTGTTGACCTTTCCAGTTTCCTAGCTTACGAACTAATAGTAGCTCAGTATCCCCTTTTTTTTCAGTGATGGATGCAAGCTTCTGCTACCTGCAGGTATAAAGAAATATCTCCTTTCACACATACACAGACAATATGTGCCAGCTGGCTGAGGCCTTTTAAAGTGTTTAAGTGGAACTTTGGGTCCAGACACAGACAATGTCAAAGTTTGCCTTCGTCCCTGGTAGTCCTTCAGTGTTAGTTTGGTGTGTCTGTAACTGTCTGCAATATTACCAGCCTGTGTAAGGACAGGTGCATCAGCAGAACAATTAGGGCAGAAATTAAATACAAATGAAAAGTTAATATATCCCTACACTAACTTAACATCTTATGTTTTTGGCACAAGTATGAAATCACGGATGCACCTGAATAGATGGGATCATAAGTCTGATTTTGATCAGCAACGGGCCAAATATTTTTTTGAAAACTGATAAATGACCCGCAATTTGCAGTGGAAAGGAAATTAAAATCCAACACAGACTTTTTTAAGAATTAACTATCTATAAGGGTTTCAGTTGGAGCTAAGTATGTTGATATCTAAATGTGAGCCATTCGTGTTTTTTAATTTTTTACATACGTAGAACATTTCCATCTGTAATCTATAAATCCCATACTGTCTAGTTACAGTGTAATCACAAATCCTCTCAAAGTGACAGTTCAGGTAATCCCCAGGGCCCAGAAGCCTCTTTGTGCATTACTTCGCCTCCTGTTCTTCTTGTAAAATCACCTCTACTATTTTGCGTCTCTCAGTCTACCTCCATGCACGGCCACTATCTCCTGGTCCCTTTCTCTCCTCCGGCAATTTTCGCTTTGCATTCTTTACCATCAGGCCAAGCATACAGGGACTGCGTCGCCCGGGGTCACATTAACTCGACGGTGAGGACAATGCCACCATCATGTCAGCTTCCATCAGCCTCCATCCCAACCAGAGAGAGGAGAGGGAGAGGAGGAAAAAGAGCGGCAGCGTAAGAGCCAGAGGCTGGGGCGCTTTAGAAAAGAAGAGAAAGGCGGGAGAGAGAGGGAAAAAAAGGGAAAAACAAACATACACTGCTGCGTGGTTCCCTTCCTCGGGGGAAGGAAAGGGAAAGAGTCAGTGTGGATCTGGGTCTCTCACTATTGAACTGTCTGGGTCATAACACAGAACGTGTGGATGCCTCTATGGGATTTCTAACCCATAGGCCCCATTTCAGGGGAATTTGCCGCGGCATTTCCAGGCTTGGAGCTTTGGACATTTCTCATTTCATCTCTGGAGCCCGGACAGCAAAAGACACACAGAACATGCAATACTTGATGCTATCACTGGACTTGTTGGTGAAAGTTGAAGGTCGTGTCCAGAAATGCTTCCATAAGGTTCTGTAATAATATCTGTGCTATTGTGAAGAGCTGAGTGGGGCGCACATTTATTTTGTGTTCTGTTTTTGTAGCAGTTGAATTGAGGGTCTAGCAGGAGCTGAATTGCACAGAGATCTTTTACGTGTGTTTTGCCAAAAGATCAGTGCAGATCAAACTGTGCCAAGAAGACACAACACTGTGGCTAAGGACAGGCCGAACTCAAAATCCCTCTAAGCTGCTAACACACGGGCACATAAAATGTTTGTCTTTTTATCCCTGACACCACATGAATTCACCATCACTAACCAAATCCAAATCTGGTGTCCGGATTGGACACTAATCCACATTGATGAAACTTTCTTTTAAGAGACCCAGTGTAATGCTGCAAGTATTGGATCTGAAATATACTATAACACCATCTCTAACGTTCTATAATGCGACAAATAAAAACACAAGCCTAACATCATCCTAAATGTTAAAGGTGTTTTAGTTTGGCAACATTTGGTAACATTTTGCTCATCCAGCAGATTAAGAGCAATGTGAATGATCATGGCGTTTTGGAGACCTAATAAACTGAATTTCGTGTTCGTTTTAGCTTTTTCTGATCACTTCCAACTCCAAAGGCAAAACTCTGACAACCAGCTGAAAGACACCAAAGCTCTCCACAGTGCTGACAAACACTGCACTTGATTCTCTGTGGGTAAATCACAATTAGAGCTAGATCAAGAATATACACGTGAATGTGTGTTAGATTTGAAAAAAAAAAACACACTTAAAAGCGAGAGAATTGAACCCCCACCTAAATTTTTTTGTTGAAGTTCCATATGTATACAGGTGTATGATATAGACCAATCAGCCATAACAATAAAACCACTGACAGTAGAAG
Organism: Planiliza haematocheilus; assembly: GCA_005024645.1. Lineage (NCBI taxonomy): Eukaryota > Metazoa > Chordata > Actinopteri > Mugiliformes > Mugilidae > Planiliza > Planiliza haematocheilus. The sequence continues at coordinate 7,776,603 of SRSE01000365.1, read as the reverse complement.
TAATACTGAGCATCTTGTGACAATTCAATGTTCTGCTGAGAAACCTTTGAACCTGGCATTTGTGTGGATGTCACTTAGACATGTAGCACCCACCTAGACCAGATCAGGCGCCCCCACCCCATAGCAATGACACTCCTTGATGGCAGCAGCCATCCCCAGCAGGATGCAGGCCTGATGAGTCACTACTGTTTTGGAGGCACAACTGAGACCTATACAGTATTATGAAGGTGGTCATAATGTTATGTCTGATAGGTGTATGTCATTATAAACATCTTGGACACCTTCATGCGAGGGATTTTGAATTAGTTGAACATTATGAGGGACATCCCAGAAATCAGTTTGGAAACTGACAGAATATGTAACAAAATGTTTTCTCTCCTTTGTCAAAATCTGTCAAAGTCCATTTAGGTTCAAACAAAATGAAACAAATGCAACAAAAATAAATTCAGCTTTGGTACACACTAAGCAAAGGTGAAGGTGAGATCACACCCAGATCCACCATCCACTCAGATAAACTTATCACACAGATACCTAACGGTGGCATTCTGCCCTCATGGCCGCCTCACACCACACACAGAGCAGACCTCAGACTAAGACATTAACACATGCGCACAAATACCTAGAATATATGTTTGCACAGTACGTTACGACCAGTTTATAGTAGATGGCTCGCTGATGAACCACGTCTGTCATTACCGTTTCTCATTTCTGATGCAGCAGAGGCTCCTGGGAAGGCGTCTGTTCTTCCTAAAGCTTGATGAAGTGATTTGAAAATGCTGAGTTGTGTTGTTTCAGGAGCACATTTGAATTTTTCTTTATTTAATTTATATATTTATAAGAAATAGTGGTTTAGTTGTTTTTAGATGTTTTGCTTGGTATGAAATCATTTTCCTCCACCTATCCCTCTGATCTTTGTAAAACAAACCACTTGTCTGGTCTATTCCTGATTAACTTCTTGTGTACATTACTGTTCAATCTTATTGAGATCATTTTTATTTATTTTTTTGCTTTTATTAAGTGTGAAAACCATTTGATTATCATTCCACTTTGTTCATAAATATTGTACAAATATGTTTATTTAATGGAATTTCCTATATATTTTATTTAAATAAGGGCTGTATCAACTAATTCATTTGAATTCTAAGAGTATTTATTAACAGAATATATTGTGTCATGTCAGTGTAGATGGTGCATAGAGAGAACTATATGAGATGAGTTGTGCAATTTCCTAATGTGCAATAGTGAAGGCTGAAGTACTGTATGTCACCGGATTACTGTGGCAAAACACGGTGGCACAAATTACCTGCAGCGTGCGACAAAGGAACTGTGAAGCAGAGGTCTTTCTTTTGTGTAATTACACAATACTGGCATTTCGTAATGACAGCGCGTAAGGAACTAGATTTGAATGGTGAACATGTTTAAAGATGTACAGGAGATAGAGATACTTAATGCAGAGTGAAGATGCTGAGCTGTACCCGGTTATGCAGCTTTGATACAGCAAAACTGGAATTAAACGAAGAGAACAGAAGGGTGATACATGTATAAATGTGTAAAGCGTGTCCAACACAGTATGTAGCAAAAACATGTATATACTGTACGTACCCGTTCTTCTTACTGCAACGACTCATTTATATCCAAACTGTTCTGAAGATGTTCTTTACTGAAGGTGTTTAGTAATCGATGCCACTTTTGAAGGTGCAATATTAAAAAACAACGTTACATTAATTTAAGGCTTATATTGGTTTGACTTCTGTGATTCCTTTGTGCACACACAGGATGCACTTTACCTGGTCCAACAAAAAACAGTCAGCTGTTCTTTGTTGCACTGGGAAAACGCTACCTGTCAGTTGTCATTATTAGTCATTATGGATTTGGGGGAAACAGCTGTTTTAATCAACACTTGTACATCTAACAACAGTCCCACACTAAATCTTATTTTAATGAAGGTTCTGGTGTTCTGGGGATTTAGTGCAGGGCAGTTATATAAGAAGATAAGAATTTTTTTTTTATTAGCGTACCTAATGAAGCGGCCAGTGAGTGTATATGGAGAAGAGATTCATTGAACACAGATGGTGTAGCTGTGTCAGACACAGAGCTGCTTCTCTTGGAGCAGGTGGAGAAAACAAAAATGCTTTGAGATAATCTGACAATTAGTACAATAGTTAAATTTTACCTGTTTAGACTCAAAGCCGTTCTAATTACAAACACACTCCAGTAATTTTATTGACAGCCTTGACAAGATTGACAATAAACCTTTTTGATAGAGACATGAAGTAACTAATGCTATTGCAATGATCCTGCACTGCCTCCTTGTGGCTGTTCATGACGCTACATGACCCAAAGAGAATTTCCTGTCCCGACAACATTATCTACACATTTTTAAGTCAGATTGCTAACTATCCTAAAAAACATTTTCTTCTCAATAAAGACTATGAACAACTAAATAAATTCCTTTGCATATGCTGTCAAGTTAAAGAGCCGGGTACACCCTGGATGGACAGGTTGCCAGTCTATTGCAGGGCTAATACAGAGATACAACCATTCAGACTCACATGCAAACCTATGGCCAATTTAGAACCAGCATTTAATCCAATGGAAGCCAGAGTACCCTGAGAGAACCCACGCAGAGACAGGGAGAACATGCAGACTCCACCCAGAAAGGCCCCAGTCAGCCTGGATTTGATGGCATCGGTACTAACCACTTAGCACCGTGCTGCTCCCCAACAAAAAACTCTTCACAGCAAAACTATTTTAATAAAAGATTTTTTTTAATGTTACAACTTGGGTCAGGTTAAAAATGGCACACATTTAACAGAGTTAATTCTGTACTTTTACAACCATTTCTATTAATCATTTTTAGTGAACCTCTCTGCATGTCAGGATACATCTTCTATATAGAAGAGGTGCAGGTTTGGAAATAGCAATAATTCAGAAAAATTAAGCATTCACAAATTCAAACTAAAATGAATTAACTGACCTAAATAATTAAATATTTCATGACCTGCATCCTTTAAGGGCGATCCAGTACTGTAATAGGTTAAACAACTCTAGCATAATGTACAAAATAACATTTAATAATCCAGAAAATAATTAATCACTTACATTTTATCCTGCACTAAGAATAAACTTATTGCAGGACAAACACTCCTGGCATCAACGGTAAGTTTTTCCTGTCCACACAATAATGGAGGTAAGAGGCTGTTGACATTACATCTGTAGCAAATGTCATTTGCTGTGCGTGGTTTGGTCATATAAACATATATGTTATGTTATCAGACACATACTGTGGATTTGTGTCACTGTCTAAACTCAACAACATGACAGACGATGGAATGAAAAAGATGAGTGGTCCTCAATGTCAAAATAACACAATTCATATGACTGTTAGACTGTTAGAGTTTGTCTAAATGTGCTTTTTAAAAACATTAAGACAAAAGTAGACCCCATTAACGCTCATTTAAAATAAATATAATTTTACCAAACGCCAGGTGAACTGTGAAACCTTATACTGCATCCCTGAATATAAACAGACGCTCCTTCATAATGTGTATAGTAAATAAAAAGTTTAAAAAAGGTGTTTCTCATGAGATGATGTGGGAAATGTGGGAAGATGCAGGAGGCATTAAACTGCGCACTCTGTGCCAAGGAGCTTTCAACAAATGTGAAAGACAGGCCAATGTCCGGTAAGGTGAATGTATGACAGCATCAGTCAGGCTTTGCTGGTAAAAATAAGAGCTGGTTACACTGTGTGCTAAGTAGGGGGGCAGAGATTTATTACAAAACTGCTTTTGAAATTGGTATTTTTACCAAAAGTATGTTTGTCGTGTGAAAGAAACCTATATTAAAGCTTGTGTCATAACTTAATATGACTACATGTGAGCTCTGTCAAAGATGGTGTGATGAAGAGCTCGCTCACATTTTAGGGCAACAAAACCATCGGTGTGAGTGATCCTCAATGCTAAGATTAAGATTAAGATTAAGTGATCTCGGCCAAGTATACTCTGCATTTATCCCATCCGTGAATTAGTGAACACTCAAGCACACAGTGAAGTGAAGAACACACTAACCCAGAGCAGTGAGGTGCCATGCTACAGTGGCGCTCGGGGAGCAGTGAGGGGTTAGGTGCCTTGCTCAAAGGCACTTCGGCTGCTTTCTACTGGTCGGGGGTTCGAACCGGCAACCCTTCAGCCACAAGCCCACATTTTAAGCATCTAAAAATACGTCTGTCTTCTAATACAGTGTTTTTCAACCACTGTGCCGTAGCACACTAGTGTGCCGTGAGAGATCGTCAGGTGTACCGTGGGAAATTATCCAGGTTCACCTAATTGATCTAAAAAAAAATTCTTCAAAACGAATTAATTATTATCTGCAAATAACATGCCATCGTCAAGTGTCTGTGTATATAATATTCCATGATTATTATTTAATTCCTATTCATGGAGTGTCTTATGATTTTTTTAAGGAAAGAATGAAACACTTCCTGATAGACTGTTATGGTGGAGCACCTCAGGAAAGGATGACAGAGAAAGAGAGGATGAATTCAACTTCTAGAACGACATCTTACCATAGGATATGTCAAGTAATTGTTAGGATATATAATGATTTGAGTGATTATAAAAAAAAACCATAGCTCAATCTGATTTATTATAAGGAGTAGACATTTATGTTTAGTAACCTGGTTATCGTGGTTAAAACACCTTAAAAACCTCAATACTGTATGCAGAATATGCAGAAACAGACCTTAAAACTCAGTAGAGGAGAGTGTCCCAAAGATAGCTGGTTAGCTGTAAACGTGACTGGCAGTAGAGATCAACTTGTCAACCGCTGAAAGGGATGTTATCAAGTATTTCTTCCCTAATATGCACAGCTCTGTCTATCTCTGCCCGGTTATGTTGTTGCCTCCAGGGTTTATAATGACAGAATCCAGTAAGGGACGGAGAGCCTGGCCGAAAGGCCTACGGAGGGAACACAGCGGAGAGTAGCGTTAGATTAAAATCAAACAAGATCACGGACAAATTCTTTCGGTGGGGAAAGGGACACGCATAGGCAACAGACAAACAGACACTCTGTCACATAAGCTAAAAGTTCCACATCACTGCATTGCAATGGGCATCAATGAAATACTGTTTCTGTGTCACCTCCAGGGGGAATCGTAAGTGGAACCAAGTAAAGTAAAAATCAGCCCAGACATGAGCAGTCTGGGCATCATTTCAACACATCCGAGTGTTGAAACATCATCAATAAGCTCAACTTTGTCTTTTAGATATACTGAATACAACCACATAATATACTGCAATATAAAAACACACAGTATACATTTATCTATTATACGCAATGTACTGGAACAACTTTTAAGTCTGTTCACGTCCACTTGCAATTAAAGTCAGATGTTACTTGATGTCATATCAATTCAAAATGTTCAGTATTGTGACAACATCAGAATGAGCAGAGACATGGTTTCATCATAAATACAAAGAATAACACAGGGAAAGTGAACAGAGCTTTGGGGACGCGACAATCGCCTTATGGCACAGATTGAGGAAACTCACGTGGACAGTACTTCAGAAGGGAGGTCTGTAATGTACGACGGGATCTTTTTGCCCGTAAGGAACTGAGCCACCTCGTTGCTGAACGTGTTGCAGTTGTGCTCAAACAAGTTGTACTTGTCACCCCTGTGAACCAAGAGAGCGAAGGAGAGAAGATGGAGGCGTGAATTCAGAGGAGGGGGAGCGAGAGGCCACAAAGGGTGGAGAAGGGTGGGTGAACAGCAGGAAAAGACAAGATAGAGACGTTTTGATGGAGAGATAACAGGAGGAACAGAGGATGTGGCACTTAAGGTGCAGCTCATTTTCTTTTTTCACTTGCTACTCTAATGAAGACAATGCACCAGGGATTCAACACAGCATTAAACATATTAATTAGAATTTAAATAATTACTATTAAGAAGTAAAGCCAGGTAAAAATGCACTGTAGTGCTGCAAGTTAATTATTTGAAGACTGAACCAAACATGTGTGATGAGACTGAGCTTTTACCTGAATGTGGAGCCGGCCAGTGACCTTAGGTACTCCATAAATATCTCTTCAGGCACCTCAGTGAAGCCCATGTCAACTACAGAGAGAGGTTCACCTAAGGGGGTACCACCCTATGACATAAATACATACATAATACACAGATGGGTCGTTGGATGCCTTGCTCTATACACTCTTCATTCAGAATGCCAGTACAGCATTACAATATTTAAAATGTGTGTGCTGGATGTTTGAGGTAAAGGGACAGAGCTGAGTCTTACAGGTGCGCAATTGTTGATTCCTTCTCCAACGAAAAAGTACTCCTTTCCGTGGACCACAATAGCCGTGTGCCTTTAAGACAACAAACGTAACTCTTGGGCTGTGAAATAGTTGCACTTCACACGATTAGCTTAAGATTAGTGAGAAAGCTCCAACAAACAGTCCATTATTTATAGTGGCTCACCATATTCCATCGAGTTGTTTCCCTGTGAAGATAAAATAAAATGATTTAAATTAGAACTGAGTATTTTACAAAGACGGAAGGGAAGAAAGCAGTCTATCATCCAAGATCTGTTTCTTTTTCAAGTCAGGGTGAACTCAAGGGCTTTAATGAAGACGAGCCCAGGTGACTCGTCAAAAACTCACCGAGCATGACAGGACTCAGCTGGCGGGCCATGCCTCTGGAGAGATCGTAAATGTACAGTTTCACCGGATAAGAGTCAGTTTGGTCCATGATGACACGAACGGATTTCTTTAGCTAGCAAAGTATTAAAAGTTACCTGACTTCCTTTCACCAATAGCTGACCGGCTAGCTGACTTACCGGTAGTTATAGCTAAAAAATAAGTTTTAGTAAATTATGCTCACGCTGTTATAAATATAAATATATGATACAAGCTGTTAATGAGGAAAAAATATTAAATAAAGTCGAAAGTACAACTCTCCCCTGAAGTTGCCGGGTGCGCTCAGCTCATGCTGTGTCACTGTCTGACTGTAAATAATAACATGAAAAAGTGCATGAGGACCCTTCTTCCGGGCCTCTTACAAATAAGACCCGCCTACTTCACTGTGATTGGTTGGTGTATTAGATTGAAAGAAAAGCGTCCAATTGATGACGAGACGTCCGACAAGAGCTTTCAGCGTGCTCGCTCACGTAAATGAGCGCGCCACTCATTGAAACTAGCCAGGACTTGTAGAAAAAAAGTAGCAGAGCACGGTAAGTGACTGTATGCTCCCGTAACAACTGCATGTAAATGACTGTTTAGTTTTAGATCTAGTATATATAGTTAATGTGTATCCTTATAAAGGTGAAGTGGTAATTTAATTTGCCTCTAAATAACAACGAACCGAATAGTGGCTGATTACATGCTAAGCTAGCTAACGTCATGTGTCCTCGCTGTAGAGGAAACCTCAGTTAATTAAACATTAATTAACGTTTGAGTTATGCTCTTCGGATTCTTCGATGAAATTTGCACCACAATTATTTGTGTAAGTGCATATTGTGTCAAGTTTTGAAGGAGCACTGTAACTCAAGACCGAGCAGAGAGGTGGCAAATTGACGAGTTTTAAATGCACACGAAGATTTCTTCTGCCAAAATAATATTTAAATCCAGTATGTTTCTTGTGGTATTACAGAATTTAAGTGCACAGTAAAGTTGTCCTGTAAACAAATGCAGCACTGATGGCTGAGTGGAACGCTTACTACCGGAATGAGGAGGAGGAGGAGGAGCAGGAGGAAGGGGAGCAATCTGGAGGTGACATTAAACATCATCATGATACTAATTTTGTCAGCTGGCAAGATCACATTGACTAGTGGTAGTAGATCGTGTATTATACCAAATGTAAAACACTGTCCGAAGCACCAAAACAAACCAGGTCCCTGTCTTTGTCAGGAGATTACAGAGTCACTGGAAGAGACAGCCTGGTGTTCTTGGTTGACGCCTCCAAAGAAATGTTCATCAAAGGGGAAGATGGACAACCCTCTAATTTTGACATGACCATGCAGGTAAGGCTGGTGATCTTGCTAATTGTTGTTTAATTTTGCGTTGTTTTATTGAAATGTTTGATTTATAGTACTTCTGCATCATCTCCATTGTTTTTGTAGCGAGAAATATGTTTTAATTATTTAAAATATTCACAAGAAACTGAGACAACATAGTCAGGAAGAGCACTTTTAAACATAAATTGCTTTGATTACAAAAATCATAATGTGATAGTGATATACTAGAAAATAGATATTTTTGACCTAATATATTTCTATGTAAATCATATGACAAAAGTAAAGAAGGATTCATGTTTCTATATTTACCTTAGACTTCCTCTCAGACATGCTCTCCTTCATGACATTGAGAGTCTGTGCTTTGTGTTTGTAGGTTGTGCGCACTGTGTACACTAGTAAGATCATCAGCAGTTACAGGGACCTGTCGGCTCTGGTTTTCTACGGCACGGAGCAGAGCAAAAACCCCAGGAACTCATTCAAACATGTCTATGTGTACCACGACCTTGATGAACCCGGTAAGGTGCTGGCTGGTGTGCAGAAGTTTTATAACTCGCATAAAACATATAGTTTTGTGACTTCTTAGTGTACACAATTTGTAATAAAAACATACAGGACCCTAAAAGTAATAGTGTGAAGCTGCAGTTGATACTAGCCAACAGTTTTTTTTGTGTGTTTTGGGTAAAGAGATACATATTTTTTATTATTTAAATCACTAAATACATCTTTCTCACAACCCTGCCTGTTTTTTCAATTTTGCACAGGTGCGAAGCGAGTCCAGGACGTTGACGCTCTGCGGGGAGAAAAAGGTGCCCAGCTGGCTGCAAAGACAATGGGCAGTGGGGAGACGTCGTTAGGTGATGCCCTGTGGTGCTGCGCCAATCTCTTCAGCGATATAAAGCTTCGCCTCGCACAGAAGCAGCTGATGATTTTCACCTGCAGGGATAATCCACACGGGGGCGACAGTGTGAAGGACCGTCAGGCTCGCACCAAGGCCAGTGATCTTAAGGAGACTGGTGGGTCCAGGCTAAAGGCTGCTCTTCTTTCAAGTTACACTGTTTTGCTGTCAGCATATAACTTTATTGTAAGGACAGCTTTTACAGCAATAAAATCATGGACATATTTATGCTCATCAAAGCAGTCAACATTTTAAAATCGTACTTTCACATTGCTTTATTGCAGCCTTGTGATTTATTGAGCACACGTGGGGACACTCTTGACTTAGGACTTACTCTCTTCTCATAGGTGTCGTTATTGATTTAATGCACCTGATGAAACCAGGAGGCTTTGATGTCTCGCTCTTCTTTCGTGACATTGTTAGTCCACCAGAGGATGACAGTGATTTGGGGCTGCAGATGGAGCCTTGTGACAAACTAGATGACCTCCAGAAACGGGTCCGCGCTAAAGAACAGAAGAAGAGAGCTATGGCCAGGTAGAGATAAGTGATGGTGTTGTTCTAGGTTATTCTAGCTGTTCCTTCTTATATAGTTTGTTCCTTTTCTTCTTATTTATTCCTCTGTGGTTTGCACTTGGCTGTCTTCTCTGCCTATTCCTCACCCTATTCTTCCCTTTCTGTTATCTTAAGGTTAAATCTGTGTCTTGGTGAAGGCTTAAATGTAGCGGTGGGAATCTATGCGACTGCTGTGGCAGCTCGGAAACCAGCTCCAGTCAAACTTTACAGGGAAACGAATGAACCAGTTCACAGCAAAACACGTACCTTTCACACCCAGACTGGCAGTCTGCTGCTGCCTAGTGAGATAAAGAAAGCCCAGGTAAAAGCAGCAGACTTAATATAATGCCTGTTTTGTTTTCTTGTTTTTCATATGTTTTAGTTAAATCACTTCACAATCACATCATGCCAAACTGAAACTGAAAAACGTTGTGTGTGTTCTAGGTTTATGGAAAGAAACAAATTGTGATGGAAAGGGATGAAGTGGACGCCATCAAGAAGTTTGATGACCCTGGACTGTTTCTGATTGGATTCAAACCGATGGAGAAGCTGAAACTCCATCACCACATCCGTCCTGCCGTCTTTCTCTATCCTGAAGAGAATGAGGTCAAAGGTACATCTGTGTGTCTGGCTGTGTCTGATTTGCAACCACTGTACTGACAGTGGCTTTTTTCAAATGCTATGAGTTTCAAATTGCTTTTAATGGAAGTAAAACATAGAAAACATTTTGTTACATTGCACAGTATGGAAATGGAAACCATTCAGTAATCAGTCAAGACTGAGACTAATGAATAATGTGTCCTGAAAAAAAGTATGCCTTCTCTTAAAGGGCAGAATACTTACACCTAATCACTAACCATTTTAAACTATTAATGGTTTAATACATTTAAAGCCGAATTATATATACTGAGACAAATATGACCTGTGTTTTTTCCTCCATAGGTAGTGCATGCCTGTTCTCTGCCTTGTTGAATAAGTGTAGCGAGAGAAACGTGTTCGCTTTGTGCCGTTGCATCTCCCGCCGGAACTACCCCCCACGTTTTGTGGCTTTGCTTCCTCAAAAAGAAGAGGTCAGTGAGGGCAAACTACAGATCACACCACCAGGTAAGTCCATGCTGGGGTAAAAAAGAATCCCAGATTTTTAACTCTGCTTTTGGTACTGCTTTATCTATGTTTAAATAAACTGTGTCTTTTTACATTGATATCCTATTTCTCTTGGCTTTATCAGGTTTCAATGTAATCTACCTTCCATACGCTGATGACCTGCGGACTCTGGATCCTCCCAGCCACCCGGCTGCTTCGGGCGTACAGGTTGATAAAATGAAGGAGATTGTCTCAAAGCTCCGCTTCAAATATAGGTCAGTTTAAAGAAAAGAGAGAGAGGAAAGTTATGTTTTATTAGCCTATGCTACAGCAGTGTTTCCCGTACAGTGTTAATACTATGGCGGCCAGCCATGGTCTCATAACGAATTGGAAATAGTTTTGCAGGTCTCGCACAACATTGTGCTTGTGTTGTTTTACTTCTTGCTCCTGAAAACATGCTAAGCATGTCCAGCGACATTGTCACCAGAGTCTCTGTTGAAGTGGTCTTCTTTGATGTTATTCATTTGTCATCTGTTAAAGAATGTACGTTACCTGGTAGTCCCACAAAAGCTGCCACCCTCTGCCACATTGTATTCTATAGTACGTGGGGCTGCAATAATACTTTTCACTTCTATTCAGACCAAACAGAACACAAATTTTCAAGGATACCTGGGTCAGGCATCAGTTTGTAGTATTAGTGGCCTCCACTGAGATGACTTGTAGCAAGTTACTGTTATTTATAGGTTGTCTGAACACACCATGAAGATAAAAAAGAGCAAATATCTGGCATTTTCAATTCAGTGGCATCTTATTTATGTAGTATCAATCCAAATATCCTCAAGGCGCTTTACAGACCATGGAGCTTGAAACCCCTGAAGCACTGTAGTGACAGTGGCATGGGAAAACTCCCTTTTAACAGGAAGAAACCTTGAGCAGGACCCAGCTGTTTAAGACCAACCAGGTATAGAGACAGAACAAGGTTGGGGAAAATAGAGAGAGGGATACATAGTTTATGACTTGCCATACTGAACACAAAAATGCATAGTGAAAGAGTAAACAGTAGTCATGGGAAATCCATCAATAGCTTATATGTATAGCAGCATTATTAGGGGATGGTTCAAGGTCACCTGTGCTAGCCTGAAAAATTCAAAATTTTCCCAAGTGCTTTTTTAGTAGAGCATGGATTTTTCAACATAGCATTTCTAAACATACTAGTTTTCTTTAGAAAGCATAAATTACTTCAATTTGCACACAATTACAGAATTGTTCAAAAAAATAAAAAATTAACACGGTGAATATTATTAGCCCCCTTAAGAACTGACCATTTTATTTAGCCATAGCACAAACCACTGCTGTGTAATGATGTGCTTTGACTTTGTAATGCTCAAAGCTTGTAAAATCAAGTTAAAATTAAGAGTTACCTCTCAATTTACACACAGTATAAATCCTCCAGTAAGGGTTTTGGCTGGCACTTGATGAAGCATCATGCCAAAAACAAAAGAAATAAGTTTAGACTTGCGAAAGAGAATTGTTGATGCTCACAAAGCAGGAGAAGGATACACAAAGTAATCACAGCGTTTCCAAGTGTCAAGAAGTGGAGTGAGAACCATCATCAAGAAATTAAAAGAGAGCCACATTGTACGGAACAAGCCTGGCAGAAGTAGGAAGCGAACATTTTCAAAGACCCTGGAAAGAAAACTTGAGAGAGATGTGTCTAAAGACCCCAGAGCAGCCGCTAAGACACTAGGGAATGACTTAGCCTCGTCGGGAATTGTAGTCTCAAAGAAGCCAATCACTAGAGTTCTGCACAGGAATGGACTGCAAGGTTGCAGACCAAGAAAAACTCCACTTCTGCAGAAGAGACCTTAAAGGCAGACTAAAGTATGCTAAGGACAACCTGGAAAAAGATGATGCATACTGGAAGCATGGCCTTTGGTCAGATGAGACGAAACTAGAGCTCTTTGGCCACAGAGACATTGCTTATGTTTGCAGAAAGAAGGGTGAGGCGTATAACCAACAGATCACCATCCCCACAGTGAAACACAGTGGAATGAGTATTATCCTGTGGGGATGCTTTAGTGGATGTTTACTGGAACTGGGAATCTGGTCACGGTGGAAGGAATCATGAAGAAAGAAGGATATTTGAAGATTTTGAAAGAAAATGTCGCTTTGTCTTCCAACGCAACAACGACCCAAAACACACGTCACTCCTAGTGAAGAACAATCTCCAGAAGACTAAAGTGAGTGTTCTTCAAAGCCCTTACTTAAATCACGTAGAAAAAAAACTGGGGTGAACTAAAGACCAAGGTCCATGCCAGAATGCCCTCAAATCTGGAAGAGCTTCAGAGATTTGCCAAAGAAGAATGGGCTGGTGTTCCCCAGGAGACGTGTCAGGGACAACAGCTACAGGCTGTTATCCAGCAAAAAGGATACACGACTGACAATTAACATCAGGGGGACTAATAATTTTGACCCTGGTACTATTTGTTTTTTGTGAAATAATTTCATTTCTGTGTGGAAAGTAAATAATGTAAGCCTCCATAATAAAAGGAGGATGTTTGAATGACCCGTGTTAGAAATCCTTTGCTCTGTTTAACAGCACTTGGGAAATATTTTCAAAAGAATCAAATTTCCATAGGGGGGCTAATAATTTTGTCCTCATCTGTATAAGCTTTGTCAAAATGGAAAACTAAGTTAAAAGTAGAGAAAAATTCTGCCCCCCAAACCCAAACTGGGTGCCTGTTCTACAGGTGAAGGTCCTGACAGGTGAAGCTTCTACCTCCCATACTACTTTTTTAAACTACAGGAGTCTATAAGCCTGCATTTGATAGCAAAGCTAAATCCAGTCAGTGGTCTTGCTGGAGACCAAGATAATCCTTTTCAGAAAAGCTATGTGATTACATAGTCAGTCTTATCATGTAGGGGCCAAAATCAGTGAATTCTCTTTTGTCTGGGTTTAGTACAAAGTATAAAGTCATCCAAGTCTTTATGTTTGAAGTTGGATCAAAAGATTTCTCTCATCTAATTTCATGGCTGAATATAGTTGGCTGTCATCCGCATAGCAGTTAAAATTCATGTAGTGTTTCCTAATAATATTTCATAAGGAAAACATGTATAATGTGAAAAATATTGATCCTAGCACAGAACCATGTGCAACTCTGTGACTAAATGTTGTAGCATCTTTGAATTTGGAATATGGAAATGGACACAAGGAGGTATCAAAATCTAAACAAGCCTGATATCTGTCATGTTTTCATTATTTGTAACGCAACACAGGAGCGACGCTTTTGAGAACCCAGTCATCCAGCAGCATTACAGGAACCTAGAGGCCTTGGCTTTGGATATGACGGCTCCAGAAGAAATGGAGGACCTAATCCGTAAGACGAAGAAAAAAAGAAGAGATTTTCTTTGTGGCTGCTACAACCATTGTTTGTGTTTTCACCTGTTTTTTCTTTTTGTTTGATTCAGAGCCAAAGGTCGAGCAGATAGATCACCGCCTGGGTCCGTTGATTGAAGAGTTTAAAGATCTAGTCTATCCTGCCAACTACAATCCAGAGAGCAAACCAGCACCCAAACGCAAAACAGGTCAGAACTCCAGTCATCTCTGGAACTCGAAGTTATTTTTCTCTGGTGGTGGTACTGTGGTAGTGAGCTAGTACTGCCTCATTAGGTCAAGGGGTTTGATTGTGTTATTGATGTAGTTTAATAACCAACACACAGTCATTTTGAACATTAAAAGTCTGGTTATTCTTTTGACTCCATGACTGAACTTGCAGCTGAAACTGGAGGTGGAGCCGAGAAGAAACCGAAAGTGGAGGTGACAGAAGATGAGCTGAGAGCCCACTTGCAGAACGGCACTCTGGGAAAGCTGACTGTGCCCGTCCTGAAGGAGGCCTGTAAGCAGTTTGGAGTTCGGACCACTGGGACCAAGAAGCAGGAGCTGATAGATGCTCTGACAGCCCGACTGGGCCCATGAGGACTCGGTATCAGACTCACTCTCGTGCCACTCGAAGCAAGTCTTGGTACATTTTGTGAGAAAAAGCATCTACACAGTCTGTGGCCTTTCATTTTGGGGTGGACTAGACACTGTTCAGTCTAAAACTAAAAACTAAACAAAATCTCATCCTGTTGGGCTCGATAAGATTTACAAAGGGCCGGGACTAACATCAGACATTGGTGTCTCAGTCTCACTTTTCGAGGTTCGGATGCAAAAATCTGTATATTGTAACTTTCTTGTGAGGAATAACTCTCAGCTGATTTTGCCTTACACCACTGAAACCAGTCTGAATGGTTGGGAATACCCTGTATCTTAGAAAATACTGCTGAAGACACTTGTTGATAATGTTGCATTTGGATGAATAAAACTTTTTATACCACTGCACCAGATTCCATTGACATTACTGCATGAGTTGATAGACTGTGCATCTTAGGCAACATTTCCAGTTCTTCCTGTCGCAAGTAAAAAGGTGTGTCCTTCCAAAGTAAGACCTCAGCATTATGTGCATACTTTGACCTCCCTGCATTGTTTTTGCCGTACGGCTCAATAGAAGCTGTGTTCTTGTGAAGGGCAGGCCTGTGCAGGCAATCACTACAGCAGCAGGAGGAAGGGATCAGGCACAACTGACTACATGCGAGTTGCTTAAGGCTTTGACAGAGTGAAAGTAGATGGCATTCCTGAAGGAGGTTTATTCGCGTCAGGTAATGGCTCTTAACAATTTCTTATCAGTTTTCCTGTTTTAGTTTACGTTGTCTTACAGTTTGACCATGTAATGTGACAGTACAACTGAATGAGTAGATCCTCCCAGCTTCTGTTTCTCTATTGACATTAACGTTGCAAAGTTGATATTTATTGAGGACATTTAGTGCTTTTATACTGAAAATCCTTCGCTGAAGGAGTGTTGCCAGGTCTTACTGCCTTGACACCGGCTGAAGTGCTGCCAACTGGACCGAAATGGAGTGCCAGTGTGATAAGGATAGCTCGGAGGATGCTGGTAAGACAAACCTCGTTAACAATACTTTTCAAGACAAGATGGTTAAAGTTTCCATTATTCAACAACACAACTTAAATAGTGACTTTGTGAGATGGTTGCTCCGACTTAGTGGTGCGTTTTAAGCTCACAATGTAACATGCACCGAGCCACGGATACATTTTTAAAGCGCTGGGTGCAGGCTGTGCAGCATGCCGTCTGCAACTACCAGCTAATAATCCTTTAGAGTTTATCAAAATAAACAAAAGAGATCACTTAGTTTAGAGAGTACCACATAAACTGAGGCTATAGTTCTCACTGCAGCTGCTTCTATTGCAGTCTGGACCATTGGTCTGGACCCTTGGCTACATGTCATCCCTCCCTCTCACCCCATCACTTCCTGTCTCCATTAAGAACTATCAAAATAAAGGCATTAAAGGCTAAATAGTCATTACTTCTCTTGACATTATGTAAAAAGAAAAATGACAAAAAAAAATAATGATCCATGTGGTTTGCTTAATAAGGTTTCCTGCGTCAGCGTAATCGTGGAGTGAGAGTTTGTGACATCAGGCTTCATATTTACACACTGAACCCAGTGTTATGGCGTAATTTCATTCTGCACTTCAAATTCGGGTGAAAGGTAAAACCCATGATTAGTTGTGAGCAGCGCTGCAATACTAATGTCATGTTCCCCTCACCCCCCTTTCTCTCTCTCCCGCCCTCTCTCTCTCTCTGTATAGGCTGGTGGATGAACAGCAACAATCTCCAGATGGGAGCTTTTACCGTGGTGGGGTATCTTCTCTACAGATTCTCACAGAGTCAGTCACACCGCAACACCTTCACACAAAACATCTGAAAAAACAACATTAATCAAATAATAAGTACTGTTTGATGATGCGCCATTTACTGATGTAGTCTAGGGAGTAGAAAATACAAAAGTTGTAAAACAGACTGAACCTTGTTCATCTGGAAGTAGACTTGATGAGGACATAATCTAAATTAAAATGGGATTACCAAAGAATCTGAAGTGATAAATATCATTTATATACCAGGACATGCAATTTATTAGCCCCTTTTAACTCAGCTTGACTGTATTTTTTAGTACATGTTACTCAAACGGGAGGAAATACTGCATTTGTTGGTGATATTGTCGCATGTCCAGCAGTAGAAGTTGATGATGTTGTGTGAGGTTTAGTTTTTGTCAATTTGCACAACACACTGGCCGACACAACAAGCTTAAGGAGATAAATGATGCATACACTGAGAGTCAGCTGCCCTCACGAAGTGTTGCATTTGTATTTTAACACATACTCAGTGCATATTAAATATTTCCTGTGACACATATCCCCCATATTATAACAATGAAGCTAAATCTGAAAATGAAACTGTCAATTTAACTAAAACTGAATCAGTTAAAATTTTAAGCGGTAAAACTATAATAACACATGTGAAATTTTGGGTTATTTACACCGATCAGCCGGAACAATATGACAGGAGAACTTAATAACATTGATCTTCTTGTTATTTTGTTATGACCTGGCATTCATGTGGATGCTACTGTAGCACCCACCTAGACCAGACCAGACCAGACACCCCCACCCCATAGCAATGACATCCTCAGCAGGATGCAGCCTGACACAGACACACACACAAAAACAGTTTAGGAACAACAAAAAAAAACTTGAAAAACAGCACAAGATGTTGACCTGGCCTCCAAATTCACTAGATCCCAAACTGATCAAGGATCTGATGATCCTCAACCCACAGGACCCAAAGGCCTGCTACTAACAACATTCTGTTACCAGACACCATAGGACACCCTCAGAAGGCCCATGTCCATTCTCTGATTAGAGAGACCTAGACAATAATAGGAAGGTGGTCATAATGTTAAGCCTGATCAGTGTATGTGCACACACCAAGAACCACAAAAATAACCTGTTAGACCTGCAGATTAGTTATGCTGGAGGAACAAGTTGGATAATTAACAGAAAGTATCTCCATGTAATAGGAATTAAAATCAGTTTTTACCATATTAAAAGTTCAGCTCGTGGGTAATTAATTGTCTGATTGTCTTTTTGTTTACTGAATGATGAGTTTCTACATTGTTCACAAGACCCAGTGTAGGTTGTGACTAAACTACAATAATAACTCAACCACTTGGTCCTGTGTGAATATGTAATTACCATCAGAAATCATTTTAAATCAAGTTGCTGTGACAGTCTGTGATGGGATCTGATTTCCCTGCAGCTCTCCCAGCTCTGATCCGATGGCCGATTCGTCTCTTCTGCTCTTTAACTGGTGAGTTTATTTATTGTGGTTTGTCAAAGGTCAGTGTACTGGAGTCGGGTGTTATCTGAGAGCACACATCAGTGATGGCATCAGGAAGATACAGGACAACAATTATGTCTTTTTTGTGTATAACGCGAGTAATAGTGTGTGTTGTTCCTTCTTATCAGGTCTGTCAGCTCTGTGGAGCTGGGTTAGCCGTCTAGTGGGAACCCTCCGTGGTACGAAATGCATGCATCATTTCTGTATAAGGCACATGAACTCTAAACATGATACCAAAAAGACATCCACTAACTTTTCTCCTTGTGTCGTGTGAGGTAGGAATCCAGAGCCTGTTCCACTGGCTGTCTCGGATTTGGCAGTTTATTGTCGGTGAGTGCTGCCTGCATCTCTGTTGGCTGTTGCTTACTCTTCACTGTGTGTTGCAAATTGACTCTTTAAATGAAGGTAAACAAATGGGATAAAGTTTACAATCTGAGTGGATAAGTATGTGTACTCAGAGGAAGTGACTCAGTGATTCAAGCAGACATGCGAGAGCCATCTAAAGTCTGAAGGGAGTGGGACTGTTTTCGTGATAGATCGTCATAATAATTACACGTCTGTGTGCTCCTCCGTCAGCGTTCTCCTCCAGGTTCAAGTGGGTGGCTGCTCTCATCAAAGCCTTCGCAGGTCAGTCCTCTGTAGTTTTATCTGCTAAATCTGCTGCTTCTTGTCTCACTGTACCTCCAAAACTTGCGTCCTTTCAGGAGTAACTACAGCAGAAATACGTCTTGCTTTGTTCTGGGTCTGCTTCTGTTTGCCACTAACTGTTATGTGTGTTTTCTGTCAAACGGAGGACATATTACATATTCTGACATTAAAGGAGAAGTTGTATGTGTATACAGTAATTTGGAGTAACTGTGTTAACCATGGGAACAATCTGGCCTGCTATTAGACCTAACCTTGCGTAGGCATCTTTTGTACTTGCATCTATTCTGTGTAGTTGTAGAAATCGATAACAGTATTCATTCACTGTACAGTTGTATATCTTCTGTTTAGAAAACCTTTTTTATTTAGTGTCATAATATGTTATAGTGGAGTAGATCGGTATAGTGTGCCAGTAGTTGCAGTTATAGTAGCTATTGTGTGTGTCTGAGCATATACTATATGTAGCCCATGGGACTTGGAAAAACAGTATCTTGCATCTAGACGTGAATCTAACAGCTTCTTCTAAATGGGTTCTAGTCTTAGGTGCTCCTCCATTAGCTAGACTTGGTTTGGGTATCGGCAACAAACTTGGTTAAGCCATGGAAAAATCATCTTACAATAGTTTTATTCAGGCACAGACATCGGTTTTTGGATACTGTGCTCATGAAGTGGTGCTTGTATTTATAAAACACCCTATACCACTTTATGGCAACACCTATCAAACCTATGCTCAAAGAATCTGGGGTTACAATACATACGTAACCAATGCTGCATAGTCTCATAGAAGGTATTGGTTCGCTGGTTGTTAACATGGATTTATAGGCTCTGGGAAAGTAGTTTTAAACATCTGACCTAGGCACACTCCTGCTTGGAAGGCAATAGAGTGACTCCAGCAAGCTGTGTTGGGCTGCTGGAAGAGCACACACTACACAGTAGTATTACTGGGAATATTTAGGATGTATATCAGTACCACTACAGATGTGGTATTGCTCTAACCTCTGATCAGAAAATAAATACTGATACAACTTTAATTTTATTATTAAGTACTCAGTACTGGGAATTATCCAAATACTAGTGCTTCAACTTGGAGAAAAGGTGGTATTGATCTCTTTAAATAACTCTATTCACATGGTCAGTTGTGTATTTTTTTCTAATGAAAATGTATTATCTCTGTAGGGACACAGACAGGTCCTACCAGCAACAACATACTCAACCTGATCAATGAACTCTCAGGCACCAGCAGCCCCAAGAAACCAGGCCTGAGGCTGATCCTCCTGGGGCCCCCTGGCGGAGGACGGACCTCCCTAGCAGATACTTTGCTGGGCAACAGTGAGACAAGGGCACCCATGGGTCCTCTAATGGAGAGCACCAAGAGAATGACAGTTGTGGACGGTAGAGACCTTACAGTAATCGACACCCCAGATCTCTTGGGAACATCACTGGGAAACAACAAGAGGGCCAGGGAGGCTCTGAGGAGTCTTCAGCTCGCCAGTCCTGGACCACATGCCTTTCTGCTGGTGATCCAGGCTCCAGGTTTGAGCGAGGGGACTGGCCAGGATGCCGCCCAGGCGATCCAAACCACCCTGGAACTGTTTGGAGAGGAAGTCCAGGGCTACATCATCCCAGTGCTCACTCATGCAGACGGACTGGGTCGACGGCACACTGTAGATCAGTTGCTAGATGTGAATGCAGGGAGTCTGAGAAGGGCTGTGTCCCTGTGCGGCCAGAGGCCTGAGCTGGTGGACAACAGGCCAGACCGGCCCCCTGAGGCACAGAGTGTGATGCGCAGGAATCTAGTGGGCGTGCAATGGAGATGAAGGAGCACAGGGGGCATTTTGTCCACGAGCTGCAGAGGAAGGAGGAGCGGGTCAGGGAGGAGCTGCTCACTGACATGGCCTCCTCTCTGGCCAGAAAACTGGGACACGTGTAAATAAGAGAAGCTGTGTGTGAAAGAGTTGCTGTGGAGGTGAAAAAGAAAAGTCATTCATGTGTTAAACATGTAATTTTGACTTTAAGTGCAAGGTTGATTTGTTTGCTGCGGTATTTTTGTCACTCTGCTGGTTTGCCATTGTCCCGATGGTTTTACGGCAGCCGGCTGCCTTTGGGTTTCCAAGATGCCGAAGATTCTTTTGGTTTGATATCGCTGTCACACACACGTAGGGTGTAATTTTCCCATTTTGATGTATTGTAATTCTCCAACGTGCTTTTTTTTTTGTGTGTGTGTGAGTCTGTGGCTCATGTTTTCATACTCTGCTCCAGTGCTTTGCCCTCCCACATCTTTCATAATTTATAAGAAATATAAAACTTTAAAGCTGGTGAGAGAAGATAAACTGAAGTCGGACTGGGAGTTCAGCTGTGCTGTTCAACTAAAAACTGCAACTGGTTGATGAAGCTGCACTATTTTTTTTTGTGATTGTAAATAAAGAACACTTTAATCTCCTAATTCTTATGTAGAGACTGATCTAATCGTTCAAGAAAACATTCTACAACCATTGGTAATTGAAAAATCTCTGAAGTGTCCTTGAGCCGTCCCAGTTGAGGCTCACTGGTGGAGGATGCACCTCCCTGTCATATCCTTTGTTGTGTTTACAAAAACAACAGTGGATCCTCTAGTAGAGCGCACCAAGCAAAGGTCAGCTGTTCAGAGACTGACACCCCACATCTTTTGGGCCATCACTGGTGAACAACAAGAGAGCTGTGGATGCTCAGACGTCTCAAGCTCCAGTAAAGTGTCATGTTAAGCTGTGTTTGTTGTTGCTAAATGTGGCTTTAATGTTACGGTCCTGGTTGACACCTGCGGCCTCTGGTGGTAATTGCTATTGTGACATTTTAAGAGTAGCTCCGGATCCAAATTGAAACCAAGAGATAAACTCTGTATCCCCTTACAGCATGGCTAAACAAACAATGGGCTGAGATGATTCACTGTCACACAGAACATCGAAATGGCATCATTATGTCAAGTATGCCCTGCTAGCAGCTTCTGTGTCCCACATATAGGCCCCACATCACATCTAGCATGTGAGTCCATTGTTTCCTGAGAGTCCCTTGTGCACAGTATCTCTTACTCGCTCTGGCCATTTTAGCTCAGCACGAGAAACACACTGAATGGCTATTACTGAAGAAATGTCAGACATGATTACTATCAAGCTGGGGCTTGAGGTGATGATCATGCAATTCCTAAATATCAGCGCATACAGGCATCCTATTCAGATGAAGCTGACACAGTTCACCTTCTTTGAAAACATATTAAGAGGTATTTTTGATTATTTATCTGAAATCAAATCACATTTGTTTGGAGTCTCCCTCATGAATGTAGGTCTGGTCAGTGCCCATGAACTGACAAATGCCTGCTGGTAAATAGTCACGAGCTAGTCACTAAGCAAGTTTACAGTTTGAATACGCTAAAAAGGCCACTATTAATTTAATTTACTGCTTTATTGCTTTTATAAATAGAATCATGCTTGATCTAATTTTGCTTTTAAGGGGTAATATAACTTGTATAAACAATACTTAATGCTAAAAAAAAAAACATGGGCCTTCTGAGGGTATCACTTGTAAGATATATGGAAGTTATGGAATAACCACATGCTTTGAGACACTTTAAGCACTTTACACTAATATTATTGCAGTACTGTTTTGTATTATTTTATTGTATAGTGACCATGATTCCATTTATTCAAGCAATAAAGGAGGAATAATTAATATTTTTGTATGCAATGTATAATATTCAACTGCACATAGAAAAGCAACGTAATCTGACCTGTATTTTTTTATTATTATTATTTTAATACCAATAGTACCAAGATAAACAAAATATTTTTTTCTGGCGTGGCAGCAATGCTCTGCCTTAAGTTGTGCCAAAGTTCAGGTGAGAACAAAGTAGGAGAAGCAGCGTCTCGCTCTTTTAGGGGAGGGGCCGCTCCGCTCTCCTCTGACGCAGGCGCTGACACCAACATGGAGCCAGCGAGGACGCTACTGCGCATGTCCGCGTTTGCACGGACGGAGAAAGAGCTACAGAGAGCCACAACAGGAAAAAAAGTGGTAAAGACAAAGGACTAAAACGCTGTTAGAGGAAAGAGGACAGAGCAGACTCAGTTTTTAGACCGGTTTGTGATAGTCCAGCTGTGACACCACCGACAGGAACGGGTGGGTGAGTGGTCGGTGAGAGAAAATGAAGTTATAAAGGCGTAAAAAGGAGGCGTTGTGGTTGTGTTTGCTGTAGAGACGGGAGTCACGTAGAGCAGCCACAAGACCAGATATCTGTTACTAACATGGATTAATTACATCTGGATATGTATGATTTCGGACTTGAGCAGCGTTTTTTTTTTCTTCTTATTTGAGTGTTGGACCTCTAACGTGTGTGTTTTGTGTGTGACTGTTGTCATGTTTAGCTAGCTTACTGAACAGCTTGCTTCCTCTATCCAGTCTGGAAATGTTTACCTTCTTCTTTTAGGTCCTGCTGACCAAGAGGAGAGCAGAGCTTAATATGAAAGTGATCCCGGCTATCAGACATTTTCAGCGTTGCTATTAAAGAAGTTTCAAGATGCCATTAAGGGTTTCTGCCAAGCTCTGATGGGAATTTGTGAAGATTTTTGTTATTTTACATGGTAAAAATACAGACTTTCTTTTTCTGTCTTTCATGTGCTTACCAGGCATCCTTCTCTGACCAAACACTTGTTACGTCTGTTCCCTGTGGAAGGGCAGCTTCACGGTCAGCGTTCTGGTGATGGAAAGAACTGCAAAGCTTTAGGCTTGTGTGGAAAGAACTGTCAACGCACACAAGCACTCAGAGGATGGAGGACGTGGAAGCACCCGGAGAGTAGTGGCAGCTTGATTGACGACACCGCTGTGGCATTGTTGGAGGAGCAATCTTTCATTTGTGAGCATCTGGAGTATCTTTGTTTGCTATTTTTGCATCTCAAGTTCCACTTTCCAGCCCCTCCTTCTTGGCGACCTTTCTTCACATCTATCTTTTAGAGAGAGCAGGTGTTGCTGCATTGAACAGCCACAGGTCTCATTTACCTTGCACCCCTCCACCTCCCTCCAGGCCGTGCACAACGACACACAAGCTCCTCTCCTCCAAGAGGCTGAGAGGTTGCCATGGCAATGGTTGTCATGATGTCGATGTAGCGACCTGGAAGTAGTAGTTGTGGAGGTAGAGGTGGAGCTGGACGAGGTGGCGGCGGTGGAGGTGAGCGTTCAGCGATGGGAAGTGCTCCGTATCCAGCTGGGGAGTGGAAGGGGAAGGGGCGGGGCGGCCTGCAGGAGCTGGGCTGCATGCCCTGGAAGGTCAGCAAGCAGAAAGGTGGAGGAGGAGGAGGAGGGGAAGTGGTGGGCGCAGAGGAGAGGAGGTGCAGGGATCTCAGGGACGCTCAGCAGCAGCAGCAGCAGCAGCAGGATCTCTCGTCTTCCTCTTCCTCCCTCGCCGTGCCAGCTCCTCCCCAACCTTCTCTGACAGCGCCGGAAATTTATCATGAGAAGCAGCGGAGGGAGCTGTGCGCCTTGCACGCGCTCAACAATGTCTTCCAGGATGGGACAGCGTTCAGCCGGGACACACTGCAGGAGATATACCAGAGGTGAGACCTGTACTATATGCAGTCAATCAGCTACAACATTAAAACCATTGACAGGAGAAGTTAATAACATTGACCATCTTGTAACAATACATTATTCTGCTGGGAAACTTGTGGACCTGGCATTCATGTGGGTGTTACTTAGACATGTAGCACCCACTGAGACCAGACCAGACACCCCCACCCCATAGCAATGACACTCCTTGATGGCAGCAGTCATCCATAGCAGGATGCAGCCTGACACAGACACACACACACAAAAAAGGCCCCTCCCCTCAACCCATAGGACCCAAAGGCCCCCACTAACAACATCCTGTAACCAAACACCACAGGACACCCTCAGAAGGCCCATGTCCATTCTCTGATGAGTCACAGCTGTTTTGGAGGCACAAGGGAGACCTACACAATATGTGGAAGGTGGTCATAATGTTATGCCTGATTGTTTATATAGCCTGTATACATGAAATGCTGTAGACATTCTGTGGATGATCCCTCTTGTCAACTTGTTGCAGGCTATCTCCCAGCACTATGGTAACACCTCACAAGAAGAGCATGCTGGGAAATGGGAACTACGATGTAAATGTCATTATGGCAGCCCTGCAGACCCGAGGGTTTGAGGCAGTTTGGTGGGATAAAAGAAGGTATGGGGGTTATTTTGTTGTTCTTTTTTGGGGCAGTGATCAGTGAAGACAGATTGAAAGTAATGGGGCAAAAAACAGGGTATGACATGCCGACACAGGCTGGAATCAGCCATGTACTTTAATTCATTTTATGATTGTTTTTTTGCACTGTTGTCCTAGTTGTTTCACAAAATCATCAATATGGACGTCACACAGAGGAAGGAATTTCTCTTTGCGCCACATCTTTTGTTGTTTGCTTCTTGTTACTATCTTATATTACACAACAACACACAGGGACAGGTTTGTTTTCAAGCAACTTTGCAGAGAGCCCACTTAAATTCTATAGTCTACACCTTAGGTAAATCCTGTAAGTAGACTGCCTGTGTCTTCTGCTGCGCATCAACCACCTAATCAGGAGGTTCTTGAACAATCTCTTTGACCGGTCAGCAGTCCCATCAGACTGGGACAAAGTCTCCCAGACTCTTTTATCAGCGTCCCTGTTTCCCTCATTGTGAGTCCGACATAACTGTTGACATCAGCAGCAGCCACAGACGTGCTTTATCAATAAAACAGATTCCTGTTTTCCAGTTTTGAGCAATAACAGGAACTAAATCACAGTTACTTTTAATCTGGCCAAAAACAGCAACACGGTTCTGTTGCCGATTGATGCAACACAATGGAGAACTAACCTGTTGCATTTTCTTGGTAATACTAAAAAGGTTGAGAAAACATCCACACTCTTCAGTTAAAAATAAAAAATAAAAATCAATCATAAACCTGTTTTGCAATTTGAATTTACGTCTGCAGCTCTCCAAAACACAGTTTAGTTAGAATTTGTCAAAATAAATGTTCACAAAAGAAAAAATACAAATAAATTGCACAACAACATACAGCTTGGTGTTACAGTATGTTCTGTATTTCTGTGAATTAGCCACAGTTTTCAATTCTAGCTGTTGATAGCTGAATGATATGATACAATATTACACTTCTGCCCCTTGTGAGAACTATGCCAAGCTGATTTTTGGTTTAATTTTCACAATATAGAGAAATGAAAGGTTGGCTGTAATGTTTTAAAACTAATCCTGAACATATTGCCGGCTGGTGATATTTTATAATCAATGTTTGAGGATGTTTGCAGCCGAAAACAAAAGGTTTAGATAAACGCGTCACTGTTTCCTGCAGGGATGTAGGACGCATCGAGCTGTCCAATGTGGAGGGCTTCATTCTGAACGTACCGTCCAATCTGCGCTGGGGGCCTCTGCGGTTGCCGCTCAAACGCCAGCACTGGATAGGTGTCAGAGAGGTGGGAGGAGTCTACTACAACTTGGACTCCAAGCTGCGTAACCCTCAACCTATTGGCAATCCAGATGAGCTCAGGTGAGAGTGACGGAGAGTGTGTGCTCAACATGACAGCTGACAACTCTGTAGATTTATGAACAACAGCTGACTTTGTTACATATTTGGTGTTCAGCCTGTTACAAAACTCTTTGACGCCCAACAGCTGTTAAAACCACCTTCTGCGTTCTCATAGTAAACATGTTGAATTCTTTCATTACCTGAAGGCCTTTACTCTGAAGCAGCTGCAGAACAGGTTGAGCTCGATTCAGAATCCCTGGAAATGGCCGATTGATAAAACAGCCAGATAATGTTGTAGCTCCTGTCTACTGAATAGAAGTCAAAACAGGAATGTTACACAGAAACAAAACATTAGACAGAACTGTCTTAAGTGTCATTTGCGTATGACCAGAGTTATATTTTGCGTTTCATGCATTGAATGTAGCTTGTGGAAATGCATGTGAAGAATGACCAAGACACAGTATCATGCGGCTCTAAGGCATAGCAGTTTATAATAGGTGGTAGATGATTTTATGATGGTTTTATTGATGATTGTTAATGATGATTGTTCATTTAATAGCTGTGGTTATTGCAATGAAAATATTTGTTACCATACTACCTATTGTTTTTATGTCAACAATCAAAGCAATCTATCAAAATCAGGGATTATTTTTTGCTACCTGCATAAAGTTATCACCAGACTGCACATTGTCTCATGACTCTGCTGCCCCAAGTGGCCAAAAATCAATTATGCAGCTTTAAACTGGTCAACACATTTTGAATCGAGTTGCTTCTCTCTGAATCATTTTGTGTTTCATGAACGTAACTCTATCTTTATTTTCACCTACAAACCCAGGAAATTCCTCCGCCAGCAGCTGCGAGGGAAGAACTGTGAACTCCTCCTAGTCGTCTCAGAAGAAGTTGAGGCACACCAAACGTGGAGGTCTGAAGGGTGAATGTTTAACCAGCCAATCAAAGCTCCACCTGGGCAAACTGGGCCAATCAAAGAATGACCTGGAGAGGAAGTAGCATTGTGTACACCCAATCGCATCAATGCACACTTGCAGATGTATTTTTCCCCCACTTTTTTGGGTTTTGTTTACACGGTCATTGCTGGACACTCATCTGATGAGACACAAAGCAATGAAGGAAACACTTTACAGGGAGAATCAATGAATCACAGCAGTTTCTCACAACACAGTTAAGACTTATAAGATGTTACCCTATTTCTGCTATTATTGTGTTTTTATACATATTGATACATATTTTTCAGTGTCAGATTTGTTTTTTGTTTTTTTCCCTTTTTACTTCTCATGTTTCCCAAAGTCATGGGAGTTCAGGCTTTATGGAATATGCTGTATTTATCCGCCAGTCCCTTTCAGTGATCCTCCCTGTTCGCCGATGTGTCTTTGTGCCCCACCCCCACCACTCGTGCCATCAGTTTCTCTCTGTTTGTGTCCTCCGTCCTTCACTTTCACCAAAGCGTGCCCTTCCTTGCCTCAGTGTGACTCCGTCGCACTGCTCCTCTCTGTCCTTTTTATCATATCTCACGCCAAAAAAAATGATTTGTCATGCTGCCAAATTTGTATTTCAACAATTCACTTTCGGCACAGACTGAGCCTTTACACTAGTCTGTGCTGACACAGACACTTTTCTATGGCAACAAAGCAATGCAACACCCAGGCCAAGCACTCCCTCTAGTGGATATTTTCCTCAGTTTCTTTCCAAGGAAGAAGTTACAACATTATTCATCCAGTTTTGTTTAATCGTTCATATTGAAATGGTTATTATAAAGTTATTAAGTCTGCTTGCCATTGAGGAAGTATAGCAATACTAACAATTACTGTCCTTTGGTAGGATTAGTCTGCGTCAGGATTTAATCAATTATCGATCAGACTTGATGCAGCAAATCTTTCACTAAATACAAAATTAGGAAATTAAGTACAGTACTAAAGCATTAACAAACTTTCTTCCTGTGTAACAGAGATAAGGAAAAAGAAAAGAAAAAAAACAGCTTAATGTCGTCTTTCTCTTTTGTTTTGGAGCTTTTGACCGTAACACTGTCTCCTGACTTAAGTGACTAATGGTGGTCAAGCGCTAAACTGAGGTGAAACTATTAGATGATCACTCAAAATACATATGATTAATATTTAAATGCAATTTGTCCGATTTCTAAACAAAAATACATATCAATGTAGACTGATGAAAACAACCGGTCAAGCCAGAGGTAGACTAGCAAGGCATATTGTGTCTGTGGAGGCTTAGATTGATATAATGACTTCTGATCCTCTTTACAAAAACTAACATCAGTGGAAAACCAGTGATGGTATTGTAACAGAGTACATTTAAGCAGATCGCTTTGGGTTGCTAAAATATGTTTTTTTTTTGTTTTTTTTTTGCCAATAACCCTGTTACATCAGTCCATGGCTATGGAAAAGCACATCGTACGCTTCAAACCGTGCGATAGTAACCGTGCAACGTGATCAAAAACTCCAGAACAAGGAACAAGATGCATAAAAATGTTATAATTAAGATTAAGATTCTCTCGGCCAAGTATACTTGTGTATAATAATACGAAAATAATAATAATTGTATTTCTCCAAATCACCCACACAAATAGAGCCTCAATCATTTTTCAGACAGTTCTAAAACGATGGTTTGGTCACGTGACATAAGACAGCACACTGTAAGGCGTGACAGCGTTACCTATCGTTGTTGTCGTTTATATTCCTTCCTTTGGCTTCATCACTCTTCCAAAGGCTCACCACACAGCAGGCCTCTGTAGCACAGGAGCTCAGCCGATGCAGGGCTAGGGCTTCTCCTCTTCTAAAAAAATGTCTTTTGTTAAACTTGCCAAACACAGCATATCATATACAGTAAGGTCAGGAGTGGTCTCTGGTGTGTAGTGTTTCAGTATCAGGAGGATTTTGGTGGTTTGTTGGGTCAAGAAAAGTGGTCAGAAGGAAGAGCGACGGAGAGCAGAATAATGTAGTAGTGATAATCAAGATGAGTTGAGTGAAAGTTGTCGGGCTGGCTGTTGATCAGATGTCTAGCCAGACGTGTGTTGTGGTTATGTGGTTAAGTATTGTGAAATGAGCCTTATAAGAGATTCTGATGTTGTGGCTTTCAGATTAGTTTAACGGTTGAAACTGTTTATCTACACATGTATTGTCCATTTGCGACAATATCGGCCTTAACTTGTTTACATAAAAAAATATATATATGTGTGTTTTGTGCTGAACGATTAAGAGGGGCTGTGCATTTTGATGCTATTTAAGGAGATTACCACCAATAAATTTAGGAGAAACAACTGGTGCTCATCCAATACACAGAGCATCCAATCTTTAATAGCGATTACACTTTTTTCCGCCAAGGACATTACAGAAGATTGAGATTGTGTGTGATTTTATAGATGTCACATAATTTCAAGTGGTGCATGTGTTATTTCTATCCCACCCAAGTCTGTAGACTTTCAGTGTCACGTCATATCCAAGTGAACCCGTACTGAAACATCTGAGAAGTTGTCAATAATTTGAGTTTTCAATCCAGTCACATCATGACTTGTGTCGCACATTTGCTTTTTGCCAATGACAATGCTTTCAGCCCATCCAATTTAAGGAATTCTGATTGTCATTGTATATTTTTTATTTTTTTTTTGCATAGAAATAAAAAGCTTATAATGGCACTTTATGTATAAGATGTACTGTGGATGTACTGCTTATTCTAAGGGTTATTTTTGAACACCTCTCATCACAGCCTCAGTGAGGATGTTTATATACTCAACTGTTGTACTACTTTGAGGTAACTGTCTTTAATATTTCACATTACCGTATGTATTGTCATTATTTCTACTGCCTTTCATTGGCAACAGCAGTTTGTAGCTCCTTTTCAAGATAAGAGTTTACATAAATCATCAAACCATCAAGAAACACTTATTAAACAGTTAAAATTTCAAATCTGCGGTTTCCAGTAATTATGGTTTATAAGCCCTCATAAATAATACTGAATTTCTACCCAGACTTTTTAGAGTTTTGGAACTGGAACAACAACTCCTGGCCTAAAGGTCTGGGACCCAGCCCAAAATTCCTCCACCTACAAAAATTTGGAGGCGGAATTTTGGTCTGGGGTCACTCCATTGAGAACTGATTATAAGCCAGTGAAGATCTGCCAATCAAATCGATTTGGGGCGGGCTTTATGCAGTGATGGACAGAAGGGAAAAATGCCGAAGTGCAAACTGTAAACAGCCTTTTTGTCACTGTCAAGAAGCATATGCCACATAATTAATTTCTCTGATTGGTTATGGGATTATCTAGCTACCTGTAGAACTGTTTTTTTTTTTTTTTTTTTTTTTTGTCTCTGTATCATTTGTAATTCCCTCAAATAAAAATTCAAATGGTGTGTTATCACACTCAAATTCTAACAAAATGTCAGGCTAACAGATATTAGGAATACCTAAAGAATAATTCTTCTCTACCCCTTTAATCACACCCCACCCCCAAAGATTCATCTCATGGCCCTTTAACCAAAGTTTAGAAATCACAGGATGCTAACTGTTTGTCATATAAAGCAGCTGCAACACTGGTCCTGCTTCTTTAAGTGAAAAGGGGGAAGTGAGTACTATGATAGTTTTTATATCAAACTGAATAATGAGGATGATGGGGCAGCTGGTGGCGCGCGCGGACTCACCGTAAGGGAGCGCGCTCCGGAAGACGGGCGCGCGCGAAGCGGTGTGCAGATGTGTCGCAGATTTTGTAAAGTCACTGGACGCACAGAAAGATCTAGCACAGGGAAGTCGCTCCGGATACATGGACCCTTAAAGTGTTGGGGGGAAAACAAGGCGGCGGAAGGAGAAACGAGTGGGAGAGCGGAGAGCCGAGGGTCTGCTGTCATAACCAGTTAAGGCTAGCTTAGTTTTGTGGAGGAGAAGGACGTTACTTTGACAGTTGAAGCCCAGCGGACGGCGGCGTGCGCAGAGATGGAGCTGTCAGCGATAGGAGAGCAAGTGTTTGCTGTGGAATCAGTCGTCAAGAAAAGAGTTAGAAAGGTAAGGCTTTAAAATGAAAAAAGAAAAGAAAAAAGGTTGTCCTAATTTGTCAGCCCGTTTCGCTGCGGGACGTTGTCGGCATTTGGAGGAGAAACATATTTGGGGGAGCGAGGATGCTACTTTGGATGCTAATGAAAGCTTGAGAGATTAAAAGAGAAGAACTGCGCTACTAATCTGGTTATCTAATTGCAGGCTGTAGAAAGGGGGCGGGTAGAAATGGGGATGTCCCTTTAACGTAACGTGGAGACTCTTGACTCTGGACTACAGCTTAACGTGTCAGGTGTTTGCCATAAATGGGCTGCAGGAGGACACGATATCTGCCAAAACACCTTCGCCAGGGGCCTGTTGGCTCGCTAATTGGGACTGGGTTTAAATTTCCACATTGTGTTGACATTGTGCAGGGGCGAAGCTAGGAATTACGGGCCCACATAGCAGTTTACTACTATTGGTAGTAAACACATCTAAAAACAATTGATAAACAGTGAATATTAACTCAGATACTGTCAAAGCTGTAATAAGTACCTATATTAACAATATATGTTGCTGTATTTACTGTCACTTTGCTGGAATGTATTTTAAATTGCTTGGTTACAGAGTTTAACAAATGTTTTTCTAATTCTTGGTGAATGAGCTTAAAAATTAATTGGATTTTCAGTTGCTGCCAATCAACTAACAGTTTAATAATTTCAGCAGCACAAACAGGACTGTATACTAATACACCGGCCTTCAGCATTTGTTTAAAATAACAGAGAGCTGTCTGATTCAACTCTGTTCCCATTTTGGAGGCCGCGGTTTGTAGTACCGCTTAATTGTACTGCGTTGTGCTGACACATGTTTCTATTACTATTACTCTGAAAGCCCCATTTCATTCAGTGGGCTAGGCTAAATAACAAAAACATGTTTGTGTTTAATTCAATCCAGTTTAACAGCACCACGAGCTACATTCCTCACAATGATCATCCAGCTTAATTACCACGTTTGTGATGCTGTTTCAACGCAACCTTAACGATAAGGCAAGATGTGAAGAGGAATATAGTGCAGGACTGCTATATTAGAAGGCAGAGAGAAGTGAGCGTAGCTCTCAGTTTGAACTTTGGTTCACTTTTTCTACACTTAGTATAAATGATTTGACATTAAGCTTACAGAACGTCGTCACAGACTATGAATATACTACTGTATATGAAATGTAAATAGGCCAATTTTAGGCGACAAATCCTGTGTTAAAAATCACACGTGGTTCTCGTCAGACTTTTATCTTTCTAACCGTAACTCAAACATATTGACTCATTTAGTTTCTCTTAAGTGTTACGCAATGCTTGATTAGTGGTTAGCAGATCACACAGCGGCGCCTTTAGTAGAACTGATCCTTGCATTGAAATTTAAAATACTTTATTAATATGTAAGAATACAGACTGCCCTATGAGTGCAATATACCTACTTTCTATGCCTCTGTATTAGTAATGTGATGTGTATGGCAAGTAGTGGAAGTGACATAGAGTAGTGTTAATTATGCATTCATCTTTATTTATTAATAGTTGTTTTCTTATGAGAAACTGGGTGAATAAAATGAAGTCAGAAATAGTGGTGACCTCACCCGCTGAGAATACCTTTGAGAGCTTGGACAATTATTATCAGATGATATCACCAAGAATGACTAACTCTGAGAGGGTCGGTCATACTGCATATGGAAGACATGCAGAGCATTTAAAATGATATGTTAAATATAGCCATTGTCTAACGGCATGGCCACATCTTAGTCATTCAAGGGTAAGAATATATCGAGTACATCTGTAGATAGATAAGAAAAGACAGGTAACATGTTTTTAGTTACTTGTCATGTGTAACAAGGCCTCTCCTCAAACTATTCTATTTCCGTATAATCTACTGGTTTGACACTTAAAATTTCAGATGGTCAGTTTGTGGAAACATAAAATAATTAAAACCAATGAAAACTGTTGCTGTTACCCTCTATTTCTGAGTGCAGTTAAGACTGAACGGGGAACAAACAAATGTGTCATCTCCCTCAAGAGATGCATGAACCCTTGACACTGGCAATCTTAGCTTCTGGGGGAGCCCCTTGCAAAGACACACATGTCTCCCCCCAAGACCAAAGCAGTGAAATCTATCATCAAATAGATATAAGGGGGCCCCTGGTGGGGTTATGATGGAGTTTTGTTGATTCACTGCAGGGCCTTCATAGTTTAAGGGGTTTTATCCTGACCCTTACCTCTGTCATCAATAAGATTCAGATCCTGCCAATCCTGCAGGGTTCACTGTTAAATTACAGCCTAATAACTGAGATTAAAACCCATTTATTGTGAGTTAAATTGTTTCAAAGAGGCACATTCATTCCAGTCTTCAAAATCTGGCTTGGGTTGACTGATGTAGATTCTGAAGTGCACATCAGTGGTTTCTTATCTGAGTGTCAAGACACCCACCGGGTATCAAGAGATAAAACTGTAAGCTCACAGGAGACAAAGGAAGGAAGGTTGCTCTTAAATTGGATATATGATGAAAAAAATCCCCTTGTCATTGTTTTTAAATGTGTACACAAACAAAATATGAGAAAAGAGAAAAAAAGACTTATGACATCATACATTAGATAAATAAGCTGGCAAATAGGTTCACAAGAAAAAGAGAAAACTAAAGTTAGTGTTAACTTTACACCTAAATATACATTATCCTTCATAGCAGAAGTCATCAACTATTTATTATTGTCAGTGTTACCACTGTAGCAGGAGTCTCTTATGAAAATGGGCGTCGGAAACAGCAGCTCATTTGCATTTAAAGTTACAGACTCTGAAATGGCCTGTTTTGGACCGAGTTAGAACCATGGTTATGTAGACGTAGCAGAATGATCTGTCTGTCAGGTATTTTGAGCTGAAACTTGTTTTTTACAACCTGGACCATATTGCTGGTATAAAATACGACTGTTTATATAACTTTGGTGTGATTTGGAGACGTCCGGAAGACATTTATATCCATACATACAGTATATCCGTGTAGTGGGAGTGACTGGGGAACCGCAATACAGCCTCTAAATAGCCACGAAATTAATTTCACCGTTGACTCCGGAGTTACCTGTTATCTATTTGTGGACGTACAGAGGTTTGTTGTTCTTTGGCCAGCTATTCCTCTCTCTGCCTCCACATCCTCCTTTCAGTGAGCTCCAAAACTGGAAAAATATTCAGCCATGTTGCAAAAAATTAGCAGTAGCAAATGACAGGTTAACAAGCCGACCATCGTGGATCTGCAGGGCGCTCAGAGATGACATCATCCAGGTCAGAAGGTCAGTAGGTCAGTCTACAGACCCTGGATGATGATAACAGGTAACTCCGGACTCAACAGGGAATAGCACTGGCCTATCGTATCAAAATATTGGTGAAATGAATGAGTTTTGCGGCAGAAAATGCGTTATTTAGAGGCTGCATTTCTGTGAACCAGTCACTCTCACTATATGGATATACTAGGAGCTCCACTGGATCTCAATATCTTTACTCCAAATGACACCAGAGTTATACAGGTGAATAAACACTATGTATTTTATGCCAGAAAGCAGGTCCCCTTTTAAGTTGTTAAAAAATGATTATAATATGAGACCTTTATCCTTTCTGCAGGGTAATGTGGAGTATCTGTTGAAGTGGAAAGGATGGCCTCCAAAGTGAGTATGTAGACTTAGTTACAGAGGAATGGATGGATAACATATACATATCATATTTATACTATGTCTGAATCATATGGATAGGTTCTATACATTACATTTAAAACTTCATAAAACGCTAAAATACAATATTGTTTTTATCATTTCAAAATTTGCAATCAAAAGTTAACACCTGGTTGACTCTCTGTAGATGACACCATCCACTTTGACTGAAGAAGATGGAGTCAGTGTGTGAGCCCTTTTTCAGCCAACATGTTGATAAGAAACGTTAAACCACGCTATGTTTATCAACAGACTGATTATAAAAGCAAATGAAAGATGGAGTTCATAGTAAATTGAACGCTTTTATATAATTTGTGTAACCTCCTACAGGTACAGCACCTGGGAACCTGAGGAACACATTCTGGACCGGCGTTTGGTGCAAGCCTATGAAGAGAAGTAAGGCCCCACTCAACATGTGGTGATGAAAAGCCATGACTAAATCCAGGAAAGCCCAGACATAGATAGTGGGGCACGATTATGTGAAGAATGAATATAAATTTTTAAATATATTTTAATCATATAACGATCATGACTCTGTAGACCGAGACCCAGATCCTCGACCTCTCTCCATCTGGAATTCGCTTGTGTCGCTGGGTTTTTGGATCGCTGCCTTTTCTCCCGTTGACACAGATTCGTAAAGCCCCGTTCAGATATGAAGTGACTCGCTGGTCACCCATCTCTATATTGCTAACAGTTGGTCGCTAGTGGATATTCCAGGCTTCTGTTGCTCAGGTAACCCTCTTGTTTATTTCCCACCCTAAATGTTTCTGAGTGAAACGAGCAGAACAATAAAAGCACTTCAAGTGAATGGACCGTTCTAGCTCTTCTTGTCCGTAAAAGAAAATACCGTTTGTGCCGCCATTCCATCTGGGTTCACCTGACACTACAACCCCACTAGCCGCTATCAGCATGGTGAATTTGATGGCAGGAACCAAAGTCTTGGACGATTTCTCCTTGCAATAAATGTTTGGGGAACGCTGTCTTTTCAACTGCATCAGTCGCTCCAATTGGTCGTTGTCTGATTTGTGTTTGATTCAGATTGTGTAATGACTCAAACTTGGTGCAGGCACTTCGCGTTTCCGTTTTGTTTACTGCCTTGGCTCTGCAGAAGCGATAGCTGCCACCTCACAAATCACTGACCCCTACTCAACTCATGAATCTGAAATTTCAGGAAAGTTTGAATGGAGATTCTTCAAATTTAGGACAAAAAAGCCATTGATAGATCTTATTCTTGTAAACACAACACCTCAAGAAGGCCTTGATGGAATTTCTTCCAACTTGAAGTCACAGATGAACTGATTAAACTTTAGTGGTCAAAGGTCAGGGTCACACTAACCTCATAAATCATGCCTCAAGGGAATTTATTCAAATTTTGCACATATGTTCACTTGGACTCAAGGATGAACTTATGAGATTTTGTCTTTAAAGGGCAATGTCTTTATAGCCTCACAAAACACATTTGTAGCCGTCAATTCTGCTATTTGTACAGGACAGACAGAGGACGGAAATTGTGTTCCTCTCAGACCCACGGTGGGAGCCACAACAAGGAGGACAAGAAACATATGAAAACTAAAAAACCACTGAACAAAATTACAAGTATGTACAGATAATACACACGGGGTATGGCCTGTATAAGAAAGTATATGTACAATATTTAAAAAAAGAGGCACGAGGGTTAGAGTAAACGTACATATTAGTGCAAACCACTTGTACACAACGTAGCAGCATTTGCAAACACAACTCGTAACTCAATACACTAATTATGACAGATTTCCATTTTTGGGTCAAAGGTCAACTTCACTGTGGCATCTCAATGCGAAGTCTTTGCTTCAGACATGCAAACTGCAACTTGCCTATCTGGCACATGCATACAAGCACAAATAATTCTAGTGGGAAGATGAATTTCATTCGAAACAAACCAACAAATGCATTGAATTCTGAATCATATCCAAACCACAACAGGGTTAGCTAATAAATATTTATAAGATATTTTGCTGCCACCCTTTTCTAGAGAACAAATGAACCGAGCTGTGGGTCACAAGAGAAAAGGACCTAAAACCAAAAGACTTGATCTACAGGTAAAGTAATTCCTGTTTTTTCCTGTTGGCCCCCTGTTCAATAACGTCGTAGCATTTTCAAGTGTGCTTTTTCTGTCCGCTTCAGAATACAGTCTACACCATGGATCTCCGCAGTGCTCACAAGACTCCAGAGAAACCTCCGCCTCGCCTGCGACTCTCACTGACGCGCTCTCTGCTCCCCGAGGATGAGGAGCAGATGTACGCTGCCTCCAGACAGGGGCCGCGACAACTAGCTCATCGGAAAAGCAAAGAGGGGAGATCGCAGTTCGGATGCCTTGACTCAAACCCTCCAAGTCCTACAGAAGTGGACTGGGAAGGGCAGGAAATGGAAGAAGAAGAGGAGGAGGACAATGTAGAAGATGACGAGGGGAGAGACGTGGAGGAGGAGGAGCAAGAGGAGACTGCTAAGGAGAGCAAAGGCATTTTAAATGGTATGTGTGTCAGTCGGTCGGTCAGCGGACTCTAATCACTATGACCCAGTTTTATTTGACTCTTTGTGAGCCTCCAGGAAGGCACATGTGGTTCTGGGCATGCAACCAGAAACATCACCTCTTCTTAAATACTCAGCTTGAGTTTCAATTTAAAAGTACAGTACGTCCTCACAGAGCAGTGTGCATGTGTGTAAACTTCATCTCATCTACAGTTTAAGATACCTCAAATCTCCCCAGAATAATAATATAGGAGCACTGATAGTCATCTGTTCCATCAGTCACTTAAAACCCAGCATGTATCAGAGCAGAGATCCAGCTCAGTCAAAGCAGGTTAACTCAATAACAGCACACACAAGTGAGAGGCTTGATGCAATTTGTCTTTGCCTGCAACTCCTCAAACATTTTCTCATCATGTTCATGACTCCCTCAATCAGGTCAGGAGAATACAGACGACTGGAGCTCTGCTATTGGACCAGGCGACGTTGCAGCGTCAGAGAAGCCGGACAACCTCTGGAGACCCATCATCTGTCCAGGAGAGGTGACGGTCACAGACGTCACCCTCAACTCCCTCACAGTGACTTTCCGAGAGTCAAGAGTTGCCAAAGGCTTCTTCAGAGACTGGGGCCTGTAGGTCTGAATGTAGTACGTTGGGAGTGGGTTAGAAGTCAAGGCACTATTACAGGGAGTTGAAGGCACTGATTCAATCATAGTTTCTAAATGGTAGCTGATAGTCATTGTCAGCTGCTCCCATCTTGGCGAGTGGTACGTTTACATGCACAGAGTCACCTGAAATGAAGCTGAAAAATTCTTATTTTGGTTGACCTGACCAGTTTTCATACAATGGGACTGAGTTAGGTCGAAGTGCAATAACTGGGCTTCTGCTGGCGCCCAAGAAACGGAAAATATTTGGACAAGTGAATGCAGTCTCAAAACGGCACATACAGTGCACCCGAAAAGTATTCAGCACGCTTCACTTTTTCCACATTTTGTCATGTTACAGCCTTATTTCAGAATGGATTAAATCCATGTGATTTTTTTTTATTTTTTTTTTGAGACTTTTGCAAAAATTTATTAAAAATAAAAAACTCAAGAAATCACATGTACATAAGTATTCACAGCTGTTGCCATGGAGCTCAGGTGCTTTGCTCAGGTGTTTCCACTGATCATCCTTGAGATGTTTCTACTGCAGTTTAATTGGAGTCTACCTGTGGTAAATTCAGTTGATTGGACAGGCACACACCTGTCTATATAAGGTCCCACAGTTAACAGTTGCATGTCAGTGCATTAATCAAAGGAATTATCTGTTGACCTCTGAGACAGGATTATCTTGAGGCACAAATCTGGGGGGAGGGTACAGTAAGATTTCTGCAGCTTTAAAGGTCCCAATGAGCACAGTGACCTCCATCATCTGTAAATGGAAGTAGTTCGGAACTACCAGGAATTCTTCCTGGAGCTGGCCGCCGTCCAAACTGAGCAATCAGAGGAGAAGGGCTCTAGTCACCAAGAACCGATGGTCACTCTGTCAGAGATCCAGTATTACTCTGTGGAGAGAGGAGAACCTTCCAGAAGGACAACCATCTCTGCAGCAATCCGTCAATCAGGCCTGTGTGGCAGGACAGAAGCCACTCCTTAGTAAAAGGCACCTGAAGGACTCTCAGACCATGAGAAACAAAATTCTCTGGTCTGATGAGACAAAGATTGAGTGTGAATACCAGGCGTCGCTCATCACCAGGCTTATACTATCTCTACAGTGAAGCACGGTGGTGGCAGCATCATGTTGTGGGGACGTTTTGCAGCAGAAACTGGGAGACTACTCAGGATAGAGGGAAAGATGAATGCAGCAATGTGCCGAGACATTCTGGATAAAAACCTGCTCCAGAGTGCTTTTGGCCTCAGACTGAGTCGACGGTGCATCTTTAGCAGGGCGACGACACCCAGATATCAAAGGAGTGGCTTCAGGACAACATGTGAATGTCCTTGTACATGTGATTCCTTAGTTTTTTTTATTTTTAATAAATTTGCAGAAATGGGATGTTGTGTGTTAGAAAAAAAAATCTTTTGGATTAAGGCTGTAACATGACAAAATGTGGGGGGAAAAAAAACTGAAGCGCTGTGCATATGTTCTGCATACACTGTATTGGAATAATAACAGAATGTATGCTTTGGCCTTTGCTCTAGAACAAAAGGTGCAACCCAAGTATTAAAGCTGATTGCATTTGAAGTGCAGTCATCGGGGACCAAATGTGAATAATGTGCAGACTTTGACCTAGAATCATGTCCAGTTAGCTGGACTGAGGCTAGCTGAAGGCTAGCTGAAGGCTAGCGTCAGGCCCTGGAGTCTTCCACTGTCAAACCTTTGAAAACGTTAGGTTGCAAAGTGTTGCGTATCTTCCACAAAAAGGGCAAAAGTCACAAAGTCGCAAGTTTTAAAAGTCAGAAATCTCATGCTCACATTAGTCACCTTGTTGGTATTAGTTTAAACTGTAGTTTGGGACTTTTGTTTATAAGTTAACGTCTGTTACATTGGAGGCCTGTTGAAATGAGTCCACGCAGTGTTGATCACTCTAATCAGTGCAAGTTAAATGTTTGTGTTTCTAAGAATTATTTTAATCTGTCATCTGGGGCCATATTCTTGCACGGCTCAGCTGTAGCAATGATTGTTTGTGAAAGGTGGCGGAACCATTGAGATATTAACAAATAATGTGGTGGAGCCCAAGACTGAAAAAACAAGAGTTACAATCCTAATTAAGGTTCTGTGAATTCTTGACGCCTGGTGTCCAAGAAGAGAAGACGTGTGGTAGACAGAGGAAGGACAAACGTTGTTTTGACTTTTCAGAAGGGACTGAGAGATGGTAAACTGTAGGCAAACGTTGTGTCGCGCACGTTTCCTGGTTTCTAAAGGTTAGCGCTCTTGATTCCCTCCTCTCCACAAGAGGAACAAAGACTAGCTGGGTGGGCTGATATGTAGCACAAAACTGGAATTCTTTAGCCTGGGAGCCAGACAGAATTTCTTCCAGACACTGTGGAGGGATTATGGTCTGGAGTCGCTCTCTTCAACCTAGTCATACATGCTATCTGAGCGCCGTTGAGTTGATTTTGTTTACAACATAGCGACTTCTGTTTAGATTCCACTGTCAGGTCTGTTCTCAAATAACAGAGTACGGCTACACCAGGCTACAAATTCTTTGCATTAAATATCTGTGTGTCAGAAGATCTCCTGACCTCAGTCTGAATATAGAGGTTAGCACCAGTTAGCAGCGCGTGAAGAAGAGGAGGAATCCTCTGTGCATGTAAACAGAGCCACTTGTTAGTTGTCTCAAACTAACCGTTCACTACTGGACTCAAGACATTTTTGTACATACTCCAATCTACAGTGAGGTGGACCTAGCTGTCAGTCCCATACTACCATGCAGTGCTGTACCTGTATCCTGTAAACATGTAGACTGTTACCACTGTACAACACGCGGCTTAGTCTTGTACGCGTTTCAACATCCTCAGAGATGACTTGATCCGCCGGCATGCCTCTCTCCTCTAGTACAGTTTGATCACTGCAAAGACAGACAGTGTAGTTTTCTCTCTCCACCCAGCTCACCATCTCAAACAACCGGCCATGCGAGTGACAAAGGAACCCTGCACCAGGTGTAGAAACTGGAGGAGACCTGATAACAGGGTGTTTTGTGGAGCTGCTCTGTTTTTACGTCACATGAGTTTGTGTGTCCACCAGGAGCCGCTTTGGCACAGACTGACCAGCAGAGATTTAGAGGCAAATATCAGACTGACGTTACCAATACTTGATCTGTCAGACCAATATTCACTGATCAGATACACAGATCAGGCATAACATTATGACCTAATATTGTGTAGGTCTCCCTTGTGCCTCTTAAACAGTTGTGAGTCATCAGAAAATGGACATGGAGGGTGTTGTTAGTGGGGGTCTTTGGGTCCTATGGGGTGAGGGGAGGGGCCTCTCTGGATCATCCTACAGATACTTAATCAGTTTGGGATCTAGTGAGTTTGGAGGCCAGGTCAACACCTCATGCATGTTTTTTTTGTGTTTTTTTAGTTGTTCCTGAACTGTTTTGTGTGTGTGTGTCTGTGTCAGGCTGCATCCTGCTGGGGATGGCTGCTGACATCAAGGAGGGTCATTACTACGTTGAATTTCCTAAAGATTAGCACATCTCACAGGCGACTCAGCCACAATATGACCCTTTAACTTTTTTTTTTTTTTTAAATAGATATACTGCCAAAAATACTGACAGATAACTAAAAGTAAATAGTTTCTCCTCAGTAAATGCTTTTAACAGTGTTCAGGGAGAAACACTGAAATAAACACCACCATCAAACTCTAAAAGCCAAAGTGTGTAGCTGCCTGGTGCGTCGGTCTAAATGTGCGGGCTTCCTACCCGGTGGACACAGAAGCTGATGTGATGTGTCACGTCTATGGAATCTCCCACAGTGGCGTCCTATTGGTCCACATGTTGTTTATACCACACTGAGGATGATGGGTCAGCGTCTCGTGATCCCCAAACCGCCTGTGTGACAATGAAGCTGCGGGGAATGGAAGTGCCTGATGTTGCATAATTTTATTAGTTTACGGCTGATGTCTCTCTCTCTCTCTGTCCTTTACAACATTACCGTCCCTGTTTGCTTTGTTTCTGTTTGCCTGGACGCTCAATCCTCCGCTCATGATAACTTCAAATATGAGGAGACGTTAAACAGGAGGAGGGGAAAAGGGGAAATGTGTTTTTTAGTCCTTATTTTTCTACATTGACCTGAATGTATATTTATTCTTTAATGAGACCTGTGTGCTCGTCACACGGATGACCGAGCACGACCGTTTTTATACAGTTTGTGATAACCACTGAGCTGTTGCCATGTATAAATGTACCGACAAAAACGAGCACCGTGGATTTGATGTCGCCTAATGTGGTCGTTTGTGCTGCTTCCGTCCATCTCCGAGCAAACAACCTTGCACTTTATCGTGATGTAACCCTGCACATTAGCTGCTACAGTCTATGAAGTGTCATTGTGTATAGAAAATTTCTATGGTTATACTAAAAATAAACGTTGCTCATGTTTAATCACTTTTAGTGTTGCTTATTTTCAGATGCAGTCCTGTGACTGAAGGTAACAGCTTTATAAGGTGTCAGCAACAAGTGAATTTCAGGCAAAATGTGAGAAACTTCTGGACTGAAACCAAAGATCTGTAGCTCTGTCATAAATATATAGTAGTTGGGAAACACATTAGTAGTGGGAGTTAAATAAATAATACAATAAATAAATAAAAATAGTTCAAGTTTAGCCTTGGATTTATTCTTTATTCTAAAATGGTTTGTTCTTAGTTGGATGTGTATTAACCCAATCAGCATCAGTCATATTCCTCCTTGTGTCCATGGTAACCAAGCAGCAATTTCAGTGTTCACGCAGTTCCTCGTTTGTCCACTTGAGGCTACGCGAGTCAATGCCCACATACCTCTGCGTTAAAATGTTAATTTTACAACAGAAATAAGTGTCCTGGTGTCTACAGATAATTCTCTCCTTCATTACAAAGGGGTGGTGCATTTTTTATATAACTCACTTGATAAATTGTATTTAGGCATTGAGAGTTATGCATACTTTTGGGCGTGGCCACTTTGACCGATAGGTGAGTCAATCAGTCCTACTCACTCCACCACTTTGTTCAATTTTAAATCAGACGTCACAAACATAGTCTAAGGGACCGCAGCCTACACATGCGTCAGTTTCTGTAATTACTCTGTCTGCCAGAAGGGGGCGATCTAATTTCTTTACCGCGGCTTTAGGGTTTCAAGATTAAACCTTTCTCTTTATTTTGATCACTTTTATATACTCCCTCATGTAATTGAACCACAGTTTAAACACATCTACAATTCTGATATTATTTAACAATTGTGATGAGGCACATGTTGAAAAATCCACTTTTTAGACACTTCAACATGTGGCACATTACGGGGATCGAGCTAACCCCCTGGTTCATGGTCTGCTCCATCTACTGA
Source organism: Planiliza haematocheilus (assembly GCA_005024645.1). Lineage (NCBI taxonomy): Eukaryota > Metazoa > Chordata > Actinopteri > Mugiliformes > Mugilidae > Planiliza > Planiliza haematocheilus. The sequence continues at coordinate 7,733,328 of SRSE01000365.1, read as the reverse complement.
GCCGCCCCCAGCCCCAATGTGCAATCTTTCACATCTCAACTGATCTGTAAACTACTGTCAGACTGGCCGCCTTGTTCATCAACCTCAAATTCAAAACCATCTCATGACTTGGAATATGTGAACTATTTTCTAAATTGTATTTATTCACATGCAGAAAACAGCATGAGTGTGAAAAAGAGAGCCAACGCTCCAGTATTTTTCCAATGGTACAAACATACTTTATTGTACAATTAATTTATTGGCAAAAAACAATCAGACCACCAAAATAACTTAAAAAAAAGAACCTAATGAAAATGGAGCAACAGTTATTTTTGCTTTCTCTCAGCAAGCACCGAAATTGTTAAAAAAAAAAAAAAAAAAAAAAAAAAAAAAAAAAAGAAGTGGTCAAAGATTCCTTTTGAATACTAAACAAATATTTAAATAGTCTTATCTCCAGTCTCTTTTTAGGAAAAGAAAATGATAAAAACAAAACTATTTGTTCAGTTGCCATCAGTTTGTACAGTGATTCAGTATGTTTACAACTATATTCATGTACAAGAAACATTTCTTCAAAAGGATGGTATATAATATACGCCACGGCCTCCCCAAGGCAAACTGAATGACTGTCTGCAGTGTCTTTTTGCATCACCATAACATCTTTAATACAAAACAAAACATGTTTTATCTAATAATTCCTGTAGCTTCAAGTTTTATTTCCAAAAAAATAAAATTAAATAATATATCTATATATAAAAGACAGTTTTTCCTTGTTTTTTTTTCTTATAAAATAAGTCTCAAGATATATTGCCACCTGGTTCTGATGCGTTCCCTCCCCATACCCAGCAAGCCCAACCTTTTCAGAAAAATAGTGAGCATGTGAATATTGTGTCTTCAGTCCTCTCCATAAAAAGCTAATTACCAAATTTGAACTCTTTCACATCACACCTCTGATCAATCCCTGCTCCGGCTCTTCGTCGCGTGGGTTTTCACGTCTGAGATTGTTCAGGTGTGTGACTTGTTGCGATAACCCCCGCATCCCTAAAACCTTGTCAAAAATACACAGAAAAAGGCGCATTGGTGCTTGTGACCGACTACACCCCATACTGTACGTTTTTGGAAAAAATCTCAATACTGTACAGTAGCTCAGGAGCACTTCTGTAGTTTAGTTTTAAACACATACAGCAAATATCCAATCAAACAAGGGGGGAAAGAAGCAGCAGAAAAGAACTTCTCTGCTCATAAGGTTTTAACGTATGTACACCTTTTTACAGCTTTCACTTTCATTACAAAAAAAACAGTATCTAAGTCCACCATTTCTTAATTTGTACAGTACTAACATTGAATTAAATCTTGCGGCTGAGAGGCAGTCATGAGGATGAGGAACAAAAGTACTGGAAGGGAAACCGTTAGGGTTGAGGGTACAGGCAGGATTTTCTTAAACCTCTGCAGCCCTAAAACAATACAACTCTTTCTCCATGTCACAGTTCATAAACACTTTAATATATGTACACGCAAAAACCTTTCTTTTTTTAAACATCAGCCAGCTCAGTACGGGTAAAATACACCAACAGCTCCATGATCAGGGCTTTAACAGTTCGTCCCTCCATATTTTGCAGGTGGTGGAGTGGGGGGCCAGGGCAGGGAAAGTGCACACATTCACAGGAGAACTGGAGGCCGGAGAGGTGGCCCACGGGTGCAAGGATTTTTTTATTTTTTATTTTTTAAAAACTATTCTGTAAATGTGGCTTGCAGGAAAAATGCGACCAAAGCCACTGTCACCCGAAACCGAAAAACACTGTTAAGGTTTAATTCAAACCTGTAAGCCCTGACAAAAAAAAACAAACAAAACAAAAACAAGCCAAGGATAGCTGTCAAAGTCAAACTGCATTAACACCCCCCCCCCCCACACACACATAATCAAACTAAATAAAGTCTATATACGTGAATTGCTGCAGTCACGGTCAAATGTACATTTTACTGTCCAGAAGAAGACTCCTGTAACGGAAGATATGTTGATGCTTGTCTTACGATTCATTTTGGGAACACAATAATATAGAAATAAAATAAACGTACTCTGCAAAATAGATACAATCATGACTGGGTATTTGAGGAGGAAAACAAAACAATAAAAAAGGTACATCATGTCAACCGACTTTAATTTTTAGCCACATTTAAAATCTTAAAAATATTCATAAAAAGGCAAAATTCTCAGTCCCCAAAAATATTGTGTCATATACCTAAGGAAGAAATATCTTCAACCTGAAACACTGCCCCTTCCACCTTTTGTACACAATTGGCAAAAATATATAGATATATATTAACAGCAATAACTTACCATTGTTTTAATTTATTCATTTATTGACTTCTAAGATTGATGTTGCATCTCCCATAGGAAGGAAGCTTCAGTTAATATTTATACGTCACAAAAATATTTAAATAAAAAATTAAAACTTCTAAAACCCCAAAGCTGTAGTCCCGTCTCGCTCTCCTGTCATGGCAGTTTGTCATCCGGGGCTTCAGATCAGAGCATCAAGACAGAAAGACAGCATAGAGTCAAGGCTACATAAGGTTGTGGTTAATGTTTGTCCCCAGCTCCTGGTTGTTGGTGCTGTTGCTGTTGTTATTCCCACCTAACATGTCCGACTGCCCCCCTTGTCCACCGTGCATCCCCGTCATCCCACTCAGCTGAGACATGATAGAGTTCTGGTCCGAGCTGAACTGACTAGGGTCTACAGAACTACCTGCTTGCTGCTGCTGCTGAGACAGAGCTTGCTGTTGGGGTTGGGGAGGTTGAGGTGGTGCCATACCGGGATGATGTTGACCGAGATGGCCCGGGTGGGGTGAGCCAGTCTGGGTCTGTGGGGAGATGCGGTGAGGTGAGGGCTGGGGCTGAGGTTGGGACGAGGGCTGCATGCGTGGGACGGGCTGGAGTGTGGAGGCTGCGACTGTGGCCTCGGTGAGGGCTGTGGTGATCTGACCTGACTGCTGAGCGATCCTGCAGGACCAAGTCCTCCTTGTCCTTGGAGGTGGGGGTGGGGGGATTGGGCCATCTGCTGTTGGGGACTCATAGGACTGCTATGATGTGCTGGAGACCCCCCTCCAAGGTGCTGCTGCTGCAGGAGCCTCTGGTGGATGTTCTGGTGAAGCATGCTTTGGGACGTCTGCTGCATCTGGGGCCCACCGCCTGCTCCACCAACTCCACCGTGTTGTTGCTGCCCTGGTCCTGATCCACCTTGTCCAGGTTGGAGCGAATTTCCTCCAGCACCTCCACCGGGCCCTACGTCTTGTCCTTGAAGACCACCCATAGCATTTTGCTGCTGCTGCTGCTGCTGCTGCTGCTGCTGCTGCTGCTGCATCTGCATTTGATGCTGGAGCCTCTGCTGGAGCGCTGCGGCTACTTGTGACATAGCGTTAGGGTAGCCTTGCTGCTGGCCTAGCTGTCCTGGCCCACCTTGTGGTCCTCCTTGCTGCTGTTGTTGGGGAACCCCTATGCCTCCACTCCCAGGCTGTGGTTGAGAGGAGGGGGGTATCCCTGGCCCACCCTGGCCGGGCTGCATGAAGCCTTGCTGGCCTTGCTGCTGCTGCTGCTGCAGTCCTTGAGGCTGCTGGAACTGCCCATGGTTTCCCATTTGCTGCTGCTGCTGCTGCAAGTGTCTTCTCATCAACAGCTCTCTGAATTGTGGAGGCATATTGGCCATGTTGCTTTGCTGTCCTCCTTGCAATGCGCCCTGTTGTTGTTGTTGTTGTTGTTGTTGTTGTTGTTGTTGTTGTTGTTGTTGCTGTTGCAATGCAGCCAGCTGCTGTTGCTGTAGATTCCCGGGCAGCATTGGACGCTGCTGTTGTTGTTGTTGTTGTTGTTGTTGATGTTGTTGCTGCTGTTGCTGCTGCTGCTGCTGCTGTTGTTGCTGTTGCTGTTGTAACTGCTGTAGCTGAGCCATTGTGGGCATATTCCCTCCGCCTGCTCCACTCTGAGGTATGTTCATCCCTGGCTGAGCTGCCGGATTCACATTAACCTGCTGTTGTCCATCCATATTGGCCAGCTGGTTGGCTCCCGGCCCTCCTACACCAGGCAGTCCTCCAGCAGTCCCTTGAAACCTCACCCCTCCAGGACCACCCTGAGGAGGGCCTACTGGTCCTCCAGGACCACCCTGACCTCCTTGATACCTGGCTGCTCTCTGTCGAATAAAAGCAGCCATAAGTGTTGGGTTGGAACGAAGGATGTTCAGGACTTGCTGCTGTTGCAAGGGAGAACTTGGAGAGCGCAGTGTTCGTAGGAGGTCATGTAGTGCAGCCTGGGGTAGATTTCCTGATGCAGCTACACCTGCTATTGAAGCAGCTGCCCCTGCTGCCCCTCCAGCTACTCCCATTACCTGCATCAACCCACGGGTTCCTGGCTGAGGCTGTTGCTGATTCATCGTTTGCTGCTGCTGTTGGCCAACCCCTGGCTGCTGTTGTGGTGCCATGTGGCTCATCATGCCTGGCCTTTGCTGTGGGTTCATAGTTGGTCCTGCAGCAGCACCCCACTGCTGGTTTGTTGGCTGAAGCGGTCCACCACCTCCTTGCTGAACCTGCTGGAGTTGAGGTGGCAGCTGAGACTGGGGACCACCTTGCTGCATCCCAGCTAGCATTCCTTGTTGCTGTTGATCTAACATAGGCCTTCCAACAACCTGCACCTGGGGGGGCATGCCCTGGGCCCCAATGTGGGACATTCCCATCTGGGACTGGTTGTTCGGGTGGTGAGGATGTGGGGGTATCATGCCACCCGGTCCCAACCCACGGATCTGCGCTTGAGCCTGGGCTTGGGCCATCTGTCTCTGGGTCTCTGCTAGACGCTGAATTTTAAGGGCTGTCTCTACAGCAGCCAGAGGGGGCCCTTGCTGCTGGCCTTGTACAGGCATGGATCCCTGACCCTGGTTGGGTTGCTGCTGCTGTGGTGGGGTTGCTGGACCCAGTCCAGGTTTTCCCAGGGACTGGTGCAGAGGAGAAGCTCCAGGGGGTCTGGGGTTATATGGAGGCAAACCACCAGGATGTTGCTGTTGCTGTAGGTGCTGTACGTTGGGAGGCTGCTGCTGGAGCTGAGGAGAATTCATCATCCCTGCACCACTCACAGTCTGAAACGGATGCAAATGGTGCTGAGGAGGAATATTACTACCTTGCTGTTGAATCTGCTGTTGTTGGCCTAGAGTCCCCATTCCACCCATTCCAACTCCTTGCTGCTGAGGAGGTCCTGGCATGCTGCCCTGGGTGGGCGTCTGGGGGGTAGGAGGCTGCGTGCCAACAGATGTAGGTGTACCAGGAGCAGTTCCTCCATTGTTGGTCCCTGGAGAGGGCAGGCCATTGCCTCCAGGGGCTCCTCCAGGAGGTGGCTGCCCTACTCTTTGCATGCTAGCCATTCTCCTTCTCAGCATTTGAGCTTGTTGCAGCCTATGCTGAAGCTGCTGCTGGCGAAGTTTGTGCTTGATGTTTAGGCAGAACGGGACTGGGCACTTATTTTCCTGACAGTGTTTAGCATGGTAGCAACACAGTGCAATAAGCTGCTTGCAGATGGGACAGCCACCGTTGGTTTTTCTCTTGCAACCCTTTGTGTGTTGTACAACACGTTTCATCTTCTGGCAGGATGGCAGGGAGCAGTTTGCATTTCGGCACTGGCATGCATGGACAAGGGACTGGATGCAGCGCTGAATGCTCAGACGGCGAGAGTCTCCAGGGCTCTGAGTGGTTGCGGCAGCCTGGTTGCTGCTTTCATCATCCAAGCCAAGGCCTAACTTCTCCATCTTGTGCTCATGGGTCTTAGTGTTGTAACACGTGATGCAGAGATCGTAATCCTGTGACAGATGGCATAAAAATAAAATAAGTTTTGGGTTTTATAAAAAGTTGAGTATTCCTACAAACAACTCCCCTTTCCCAACTTACCTCACAAACAGTACAGTGAAAGCGAGTCTCCACGTGGTGCTTGCACTCATTGCAAGTGTAAACGAAGCGGTCCTGGCTTTGGTTATGCAACTCCACCAACATGCACATGGAGCTCCACATGGCCCTCCTCAGTGAGCTGAACTCAAGGTGTTTGTCACGGGCCAGTGTTAGGAAAGCATCACGACCATCCATGAGGTCACACGACATCAGGGGATCTGGGTCTGAAATTGGAGGCAAGGCATTTGCCATGGGGCCTGCAATCAGCCGGATCACAAAGAACACCTAGGACAGGAAAGGGAGGAGAGAACAGACGGACAGGTGAAATACTTTAATTCAGCTTTGTTCCAGGCCTAGTACCAGAAATCAGTGTAGTAGGATCAGGCAACTAATTCCACACTGAATTTATTTAAAAGCGACTAAATGCAAGCATCAAAAATTAGCCGGGATTTGTCTGCTTTAGCCTGACTGTGTTAACACGTGCTTACACTACAGCCTAGCAGCAGAAACAGGTACTACTTACAACTGACAACATTTACTCTTGTAATCCAGTATTTCACTGTTTACTGATGATTTTAATTTACTCTGCATTAACAGCCACGTAACACAACTCCAGTATAACTATTTTTCCATTCACATTAAAAGCACTCCTTTAATTCATCCACTGATGAACCCTCGCGTCCTTATAATTATGGAGATGATTAAATACATCATTATAGGCTCGTACCTCTTTGTGTTTTTCCATAGTAGCATAGAGTTTCTGTGAAAGGTCATTAGAGACGTTGGGCATCCCTGGCTTCTTCTTATTGGCTCGGCTCAGGCTGCTCTTGTTCTTACTCGTCTTTTTGTTGTTCTTCTTCTTTGCATTTTTGCTGTCACCTTTTGTGTCCTGCACAAAGAAAGGATGGGCGATGAGCAAGCTCATGCATACACATTCTTCCTCATATTTTGAGTGAGAGGGTGGTTAAAAAAAAAAAGAAGATTTGTGTAGACTCAAGAACCATATTGAGAATTTCCTTCTTACATCAATACTCTCATTAGAAGTACTGTTCTCCTCCCTTTTCCTCTCCTCCTCCTCCTGCTCCAGCTCTTTGATGCTCTCCTCCAGCACATTAGGCCAAAAGTCACCCTCAAAGTAAGGCAATTCCTTGGCACTGGTCAAACGATCCTCTGTTGCCTGCTTGAAGATATCCTTTTGGGGTAAAAAGACAAAGTTTATGTACTGCACATATGATCCAAATCAAAAATTCAATCCATTTACAAGGATTGTACATTGACGTTAATAACCACTGTTGTTATAAAACAACCTAGGGGGCACAGAAGTATGCCTGTGTAAGAAAGACACAAATTCATAAATACTGCCTCTGTACCTTGTAGTCATGTACTATCCGCTCAGCCACCGCTTTGTCCAACATCTTCTTGTACCACTCCTGAAGGCGCTTGGGCTTTGGTATCTTCTGATCGACAGGGTGACAGTGGAAGATGTAGTCGTCCCCTTCGCTGGGTGGGCAGGCCCAGATGTGGCCAGTGGTGTAGCTGAGGACATGAGACATTAAACTATGAGCACGGAGCATCAACAAGGAAATAATGTAGGAGTCGCTATGACAGAGTGTTAAAAATCTGCAAAGCAAAAAAAACCTTTGTGTCAATCTAACAAGAAAACAACTATTCATGTTGCACATTTGCAGCAGCACTCACCCCAACTTCTTGACATACTCCAAGTAGCCAATGAGGATTTCATGGTAAACTGCCGTTCTTAGAGCACGGGGACGAAAAAAATGTACGCTGTCCAAATAGGAGATGTATACTCGCCTGGGTGAGTGAAAAGGGTATGATTAAGTTATCACAACAGCTGAAACTGAACATCAGCATCAGGTGGAGAAAACAAACTTGGTAAAAATCATGTCCCTGATATGTTGATGTTCTTACCTCTGGTTAGGCTGAGGGCAGTCAGAGCCGTACTCCTGAACATGCATACCAAAGAAGCAAACCTCTGCTCCGTCAATGTCTTCAAAAGCAAAAAGGGCTTTTGTCCTGTATGGGAAAGACTCTGACATCTCTCCGCTGTCCACAAATCTGGAGACAAAGACACAAGAACACTTAGGATTGTAACACATATAATTGAAACTGCTTTATAAACAATATCCATGTTGACTGGCAGAAACAGTCCAACTGGAAATATTTTATTTTATTCTGAATTGTAGTGTGTTCTTGTTGTCTTTAAAATTCAGTTAGAAAACGCTTCAGAAGCTACTTTTTGAATGTTATGATGCAGGTTTGAAGAAGTAGTGAGGTCTCGTAAATTCACAATGATCTAAATGCCTTTATCCAATTTACACACATGTTTTTATGAACAAACTAGAGAGGTACTGACAACTCTGGATGGGTAGAGTGTTAATGTAAGACACTGATTCGTTTGTGTACCTGGACTTCATGCCTGGTTTGACCTCCACCACTTTGTCAGAAACGTGGACGACGCGAATGCAAACCTCTCCAGACTCTGGGTGGGCCTGACGCTTCAAGAAGTCGTTCACCCTGGTCTCCAGATAATAGCCCAACTTCGTCTGGGGCAACCCTGTGTGACAGTTAGTCAACAACTGTAACAGCAACCAGGAAAAAATGACTATAGAATTAACCTGCATCTGTATGGAGGTGTAACTTTAACATAGTGTTAAAAATCTGCAGAGCAAGTTATGAAGCTAGCACATCAAAGCCAATCTGAATGTAACCTTTACTGATTTTATAAACTGGCTGAGGAACATTGCAACTTACTTTTGGCACAGTACTTGTTCTCTTTTCTCGTCTTATTTGACTTCTTTAAGCAGCCATCACATACAAAACTGTGGTACAGCAGGAGAAAAATAAAAGGTTCAGAGACATTTAGCGTATGGCAACAAAACGTTCACCATTGAAGCGACTGGATATAAAACGCTACTCACCCTGATGGCCAGATTGTGTCATTGTGCAAGACACAAATCTGATGCATCCTGCGGCCACAGTCCATACATTCAACAAGCCTGAAAACAGGGACAGTGGTGAGGATACAAATAAAATCCTTCATACAAAATGTGTTTTCTTGGTTCTCTGAATCTGGCAAACAGTCGACTTACAGCTCAGGGTCCAGTGTGTCATTCTTCTTCTTCTCGAACTGTTCCTTGTTAATTGATCTGAAGTAGAAACAACATGACAGTAGGACGATATGTAAAACAATATGACAAAGACACGCTAAATAAAAGGGTACAAAATTATTACGCACTGAAGATGTCCGAGACAGTTTTACTTGAGAAAGAAAAACTCATTAACAAAATTGACAGAACATACTAAGCATGGAAGTAACTATCGTCATAGAGTGAAGGAAGTAGTGTTTTACAAGATTTTTAATGAACTGTACTGAAGTTCAGCTTCTCCTAATTTGTTGCCACATTGACGGGACTTTTATTGCAGCAACTCAAGCTGCCATCTTAAAAAGGTTTCCATAATTAATGTGTTGGAATGGTTAAGACCAGAGAGATCACAACAATGTGGAACTAGGTGCAAGAGGTGCTCTTAATTTGTGATTTCCGCTTTACTTCTGATGCTCTTTACATAGTTATATATGGGTGCGAGTGTGTGGCTGTGGATGTGCACAAAGCATGAATCCAATATTTTAAAGAATGATTGCTTTAAACTGACTGTCTTGACATTTTGAAACTTTTTCTTTTCATAATCAGATACTCACGTCTGTGGCTGGGTGGGGTCATCGCCCAGGGAAACGGTCTCTCCCTGGATCTCGTTGAAACACTTCTCACAGTAGTGGTACCTGTCAGCAATAAGCCCAAATTTTGGTGAACTACACCGTTCCCCACAGCACAGTCAATGACAGACAGCGCATGGGAGGGCAGTCACCAAATGGTACAGGACATGGGCAAGGCACGGTGCCACAAGAGGAGCAAGCAGGAAGTGCAGGAAGTAGGAGCGCAGGACAGCAGGAAGTCGTCATCGTAACAGCCAGCCATGAATTTGAGGGGTGAGGAAATGGGGGGTGGATTTGGAGGGGCATGGTTGGTCAAGGCAAAAGCAAGCCAATGTTGATATCACAACCATTGGAAGGGAGGACAGACAAGTCATACGGACCAGGAACACAAGGAAGACAAGACAAACATCCAGGACAACACACAGCAGAGAGCCGAGGCAAAGCACAGATTAGCAATTTAGACATGATAGGATGAGCAACAACAACCACCATCACAGCTAACAGAGCAGGAGCAGAATCAACAGGAGCTTAACAGGAGAACTGGAGCAGGAAGTTGTAGCACGGGATGTAATGCAAACACTGAACAAATATGAACAAGTAAGCACAGACAACTGCTCAGCTGTTCATTCAAGCCGTTCATTTTAAAGTCGGTCCTTTCACATTCAGAGTGGCCTTTTCATGTGCGTATAGATAAAACTGAAGACGGGTAGAATGACAAAAGGGACAAAATGTAAACATTACGGCTGCTTCTTCCCGTTTATCTTAATGTTTACTGTCCAGAGTTCAAAAGCTGACTTTATGACTGTGCTCTGTCTGTTCAGCTTTTTCTGACACAATAACTGTATCAACGATCCTGTGCTCCGCTGCTATTTAAAGCAGAAATAAAGAATTTCAAGAATGTGATAAGAGGACTGACTGTTAAAATGCCAGTACATTAGTCACCACATGGAGGTATAAAAATGGGGAACATAAAGTGAAGGGAGGTATTCAGAAAATAAAATAAATCAGATCAACATTTCTAGGGAACACTCATTATCTACCTCAAATTCTCTGAATACAGCTTTTTAATCATCTGCTCCTAAAGAAGCGCTTCTCTTTTATTGACCTATGCATTAATCTAGTCTTCCCTTCACCCTCTTTTACTTTGCTTCCCACCCTTCATACCTGTTCTGGTAGCTGAAGTAAACGGCGTCTCTGGGAATAGTGCATAGCTGCTTTCCATAGCAGCACAATGTCTGAGGAGAGAACTCCAGCTGATGGGCAGAAGAAAAGAAACGGGACAAAAGAAATGAATCTTTTGACCATCGACACCGCTCATCAAGCATTACACACACACACACGATAAGAAATGACCTCTCTATTCCACGACTCTTTCACTGGTGCAACATCATTTTAATGTAAACATGAACTGCTGTAGTATCATATAATTGTACTATTGTGTTGTCAATAGAGTGTTGTTTCAAGAAAACTTAGGGAAAAAAAGAAAAGAAACTTAAAAAAAGGACATTGTGCGATGAACTTGCATCTCTTTAAGTTCCTCCAACTGAACTATGTCCTATTTAACTTTTGATTAAAAAATAAAGAAAATAAATAACAAAAAAAATAAAGTTTACTTTTCTTTGCCTCATTGTCAGCAGTCAACCCTTCCTAATAAGGGCCAATCCATTTTGTTATTTGTCTTCAAAACCAAAAATAGAAGAGTCTAATAAGAGCTGAAATATGATATGGCAGAGCTATGCCCAAGGCCAGAATTAGCTATGAACCCACTTCCCCACTTCCATTTACAGATGTCAATAAGCACAGTTAATTTCTGCACAAACATCTTATTCAGACACAGCAGCTCAGTCAGACATGTCTTCAACATATGTGTCATGAACTGTTTTGTAAAATGGGTTTTAAATTCACCTGTTTGTATGAATTACAGGCCAAACAGTACCAAGAAGAACAGTAGTTATTGTTGATGTTGCAGTCAATGTAGAACAAATCATACAGGATACTGCTCATCGGTACTGTTACTTATTGCTAAATACAATCTGAAGGGATTAAATTTACACCTCAGCTCAGATCTATTTATTTAAAAAGATTCCAAGTCATTGTGGCTTCTTGGTAATTGATGTGCAAAGGTAGTTTAAAATTAAATGTACTCAAAAGTTGATTGATGATTCTTGATTTACACTGACGTGCTACTTTCCCCAAATCATAGCTTCATATAAGTTATAGTATTCAGCATAGATTCAAATAACAGAGAGAGCTGTAAATTAAACTGCATTTCTATTTTGGAGGCTGTGGTTTGTAGTACTATTGAACTGTATTGTGTTATACCTGCACGTAGTCGTAACTGATGCTGTTTCAATATAAACTGAATATAACAGTCATGAAGGAGGATTTAGAGCAGGACTGTTGCATGAGCCAGTGACTGCCTATCCACATCTTGCAGCTTTGATATAAGAAAATTTGCCTCCCGACAGAGGGCCATGTGTTTGGAGCAGTGAGTCATATGTGCAGTGGTAATGTAGATGCTTTATTACTCAACGTGGAACCAACTGCACTAAAGTTCACAGCACTTAAACTTCAGCTGCCAATGTAACTTAGTAAAACAAAGTTGTAGTTCATCCAAACATACGTGATGCTTTGACAGGATTCAACTAGTCACGTTAATTCTAATACGTTGTCCATAAACGTTACATGGAATTTTATCCCATCAACTAACCTGTTCATGCGGCCGTAGCACTGGGGATTTTGTTAAACCTTTATTGTAGTGACACAGAAAGCATTTTAACCTTAACAATTTAACTACTGTCCAGAGACCATAAACACAAGACAAACAAAGACACTAAGCATAAAAGACTCAAATATGATACCTGCACCAAATGCTGCTAAACTTATGAGTACTACAGTTCTGACCAGTCACATACCTTTACCAATTTAAGACCAAAACTTGATACCCGCTCCCCCATTCATGCAATTTTGCAGCACATTGTCTCACCTTCCTTCCACAACAGTAGCCCAGACTCTGCATCACAGGGTCAATCTCCTGCTCGAAAACCTCGGCCAGCTTGGAGCAGTATTTGTAGACTCGCGATGTTTTGCGATTGTACAGCCAGGCATTGTTGAACATCAGCCAGATGTCATCTACGTACTGCCAGGGATCCTGGTACTGACCTACAACCAAAACACTGTGTGAGGACGTAGTAAAAACACTTTGTGAACTAAAACTGTTGAGTTATTGGAGTATCTAATATAAAAGTGCAAGAAAATACAACCAGCCAGTAGCCAACCACTTAAAATGGTAAAGAATTTATTCTAAATCTGCAACGTCAAATAAACATTTATTTCTTGTTGTGAACCAAGTTCATACTATCTACCAGCTAATACTTACCAGTGTCTAGCTTTCGCTTGATAGTGGATAAGTCCATGGGGTTCTTCACAATGTCAAAATAATCCTGAAACAACACAATGTTTGTGTGAGCTGAGTGTAGTTTACATATGCCAGAGCCAAAGAGCTCTAATCAGGAATACATACAGGTATACAGAGCAGTTGTGGGTCAACAGGCATCCTGAAAGGCAGAGACTCTGGGTCTTGTCTGTAGAGAGATTCAAGTGTGGGCATCAGGGCCTGACGAAGCTCCTCTGGCTTGAAGACTACAAAAAAATGACAAAGATTAGAGAGGATGAGATGATAAAGTAAAAACTGATAAACTGAATCAGCAACCAGTTTCAACCAATACAGAGTCAAATGTTAAAAAAAAATGCTGAACAGCTGGTAAAACTTAAGTTCCTCTTACTCTTCTTTTTCGACGGGGCCTGTGGTACCGCTGCCTCCGAAGACTCCTCTTCCTCTTTCACCTCCTTCTTCACCTCTGGTTTCCTGTCTTCTGTTTTCACACCCAATGTCTGCGTTGTTGACGATGTATCCATGGGAACTCCTTTACCTCCCTCTCCTGAACACTCTTCCTTTTTGAGTTCTGATTTTATTGGCTTTTCCTCCGTTTTGAGGTTGCCGAGCTTTCCTCCTTTCGAGCAGCTTCCAGCATCGCTTTCCTCCTCCTCATCCTGATGCTTGATCTCCATCTTGGGGTCGAGGTTGGTGGCTGAGGCGTCTGACTGTGGCTGCTGGGACGAAGTGTCCAGACTGCTGACTGAAGCCGGAGTCAAGGCTTGACCGTCTCCTGCAAACGAACCTTTCTGGGACAACTACAGAGGGACACAAAAACAAATTCAGGTGCAAGGAAACAGTAAACATGACAGTGTTATACAGCAGAAAATACATAATTAAATGACAAGATGAAGTGAATACATCCTGGAGTTTCACGACTACTGACACAAGTCACCAAAACGCGGCCTCAGATGAATCTTTACACAAATAAACACAGAATTTGTAGATCAACCATACAGCCTGCTGTGCGACTGTGAAGGGGGAAAATACTGGTAATGAAGGTAGATAAAGCAAAGTTAAACAAAGAAGCTGGTCACAATTAGTCAGCTATGACATTTAGTACCACACAGTTGTTTTCAATTGTGTTGCGCAAGCTTTTCTACAGAAAAACACAGAACAAATAAGTCTGAGGATAGGTAAACACACTGGCCAGACAAGGAAACTGAGTGCAGCAGAAAGGTTTTGTAAACAGACACCATGAGGAAGTCGGAAGATATCCAGCAGAGCCATTAGCTCAGAACTGACCAACACACCACCTACAATCCTGAGAGGTCTAATGTTAAGTGAGGAGTAAGACTTGCAGGTACAAAGCCATTCCTCTAATGTGTTTCCTAATGAGCCAAGAAACTCTCCAACTGCTGTGTAAAAACATGCATCAGTGCTTTGGATTGATGAGTCCAAAGTTGACATTTGACCCTAACAAAAAGCAATGTTCCTGCTGAAGTGCTACAGAGCAGTTCCTTGCAGGTTTGGGGACCCATTTCTGCAAATGGAACTGGGGAACTTGCCACAATTCGTAGTCTCCAGGGGTAGTACAGGTAGATTCTTATCCAACCCACTGAACTTTCAGGGAGACATGAGTGACTGCGTTTACATGGTCTTTAGTATCCCGATTTTGAGGCTTATCCGGGATATGGTGTTTACATGGCCACAGAGAAACCCGGTTATTCATATCCCCGTATACGTGATAAATAACAGTATCCCGTTTTCCGATCGCTGCATCCTATCTGCGCATGCGTGTTTTACATCTGACTAAGTATGGGATTACAAGAAGACGCAGACTAAATCCAAAGAATAACCGTGGCAGACACGATGTTAAATAATCTACCTGACAAGAACTTTGGAAAACTTCACACAAATTTACCAGGAACATTTGTGTTGATTTAAAGACAAAATACATTTTGGTTTAGATATGGATGCCAATTGTTATACTTCACCTGAAACCTTTGCACAGTATTGCATAAACCAGAAAGCCATGACTATTATATTACTGCTCATGATACAAAAGCTATAAGCATTATTAAAATCACACTGACCGGAGTGCGTGGCAGCTGACTACTGTGTGGCGTTGTGCTGGAGGCATGTCCGGGATGGGATGGTGTAGTCGAACCAGCTGGCCCCACGTGTTGCTGCTGCAGGGACTTGTTGGAGCCAGGGCCCTGGCCCAGCTGATTCTGCTGAGGGGCTGGAGGTGGCGCCAACTGCGGTGCATTAGGGGTGTGTGGTTGTGGGGTTTGGGACCCAGTTAGTCTGGGGGGTGTTTGATGGGGAGTAGGAGAGCGGCTGTGAGCAGGAGAGGGCGAGCTGCCTCGCATGGCTCCCAAATGTGAGATGGAGTTGGGCTGCTGGTTTGTGTTGGATGGGGTGACAGAGGGAGCGGGGGTTCCAACAGTTGAGTTTGGACCTCCACCTCCCACACTCTGAGGACCCATTGGCCCTACTGTGGAGACTCCACCGGGACCACTGGCTGAACCTGGCTGAGATAGAGGACTGGCAACTGAAAGAGAGGGAGGAGTTCCCATCTGCGTCTGAGGATACAAGAAGATGATCAGCATCAAGAAAGGGATGACAGATGGATGCACAAATAATCTTGTCATGGATATCCAATTAAAACATCTATGACTAACATGAATAAGATCGATAGGTGTTCTTACTTGTGTCATGCCTCCTTGTGCTCCAGGCTGGGCCATACCAGGCTGAGCTGTTCCAACTCCTGGTCCTGAACCAGGAAACTGTCCCTGGGACAGATACTGGTTCTGTAGCTGGCTGACATTGGGCTGCCCAACCCTTGGGGCAACCATTCCCATCTAAAGATAGAAAACAAGACTTTTGTAAGGGTCTTCAAAACACTTTCTGCGGAACAGTTGAACTGGACAAACTTTGGCACGGTAGTCTGTTATTTACTTGTAACTACAAAAATAATCTGATCCTCTCTATATAAGACACTGTTCACACAGAAGGCTTTTTAATTGTGTAACAGAAACAAGTGCTCCCTACTGACCTGGTTGCCTGAAGTTCCCATTGGGAGAGGAGGCGTGGACCTCTGGCCCATAGACTGCATCCCAATCTGATTGAACTGATTCATACCTGACAAAAGAGGCCGTTTTAATACAGAATATATTTTATATATAACAATTATATCTTTAATTTAGATATACACAAGATTGCTATTGTGTTATTAAATGTTCTCTAGTGAGGTTTCTGTGTTGTCGATTTAACATAATGATGTGTCAACAACCAAAAATAGCCTCATAAACATTGTTTTTGATTCAAGTCGACATCTGAGATGATACAAGAAAAACCATCTGTCAACTCTGATGGTTCCTTTGTAAACGGATGAATGAAAATATTGCACCCTGGTCTCTGGCAGATAGTGTTTTTACCTGGGCCTTGCATCCTGTTGATCTGATTTGGTCCCGTCGGTCGCAACATTGAAGGATCAGGGAGGGGACCATCTATAAAAACACAGGAAAAAAATAAAGTTAAACCATCATCTGTGAATCCAAAACTATGTAGAGGGGACAGATGGTTTTATCTCTTGTCAGTGGATCAAGAAAGATCAGTGGCATTTTGATTCATGCAGCAACAAAAGACACAAGGAAATGCATCCATTTTTTCAAAAGCCCCGAGTTACAGATTATTGGGAACGTGAGAACACATTTTGAAAACCTTGCATGGCAAAATTAACATAATAAACTAAGATGGTGTCATGCTTAGATGGAGGAATCTACAATGCAGGAAAAATGACTCAGTGAAATATGATCCAAATAATACAAATCTGAATTCAAACACAGCAGCTTGCATTAAATCCACCACGCAAAGTAAAAAATACATAACAATGCTAAAACGTCTGTCCAATTATCATTGACATGTTTGTATGCAGCTCAGTGTAACATTAGCTCATCCATGTCTGCATGTGCAACATGTTCACTCACTTGGAGGCAGTCCAGTGGGGGGCTGACCCATTCCAGCAGGCCCAAGGCCCAGACCCTGCTTCTGGAGCCGGGTCCTCCTCTTCTCCTCCAGTTCCTTTTGGATCTTATAGATCTTCTCTGCCAATAGGTGATAGTACTCAGCCTGCCAAAATTAGGGAAAGGGAGAAAAAAATTAGCAGACTTTTAGGGACTTGAGTCAGAAAAACTGAGTAAGACATTTCTGAGTAAGGCAGGGAGCAGAAATGAGCTTACTCTACTGTTGGCCGACTCATACATGTCTCCCTCAACTTTTCGAGCATAGGCCACCAAGTTCTCCATTCGACGGTCCTTGAGAGCAGCAGGATCTGGAGTTGGAAAGATGGCTTGGACACTGGGAGGGTAAGCAAACAGAAGAAAAGCAAAAGTATGAGAAAATGTTCCATTTGTTTACTCCTGTCTCAGGCAGATTACAGCCTCTATTCATTACTCTATGACTCTGGACTGGTAGTGCTGCTACTGTGATCTCTCCCATTGTTTGTATGGGTCTATGAGAAGTGCCAGTACATAGTCATATGGTTCTGTCCATCACCACATAAAGCACATGATTGGCCAGACAGATCTTTGCCAGAGCATAATCAGTTCACAACGGAGTGACACCAGAACAGTTTGCCACCACTAACATGTTGTGGGCAAGGGAAGTCAGGCTGGCTCTAAGGCTAGTGGTTAACAGAGAATAATTTTGTCAGCTAGTATTTTTTATTTATCCACATCCATTCATGGTGCCATCTGTACAGATGATCTTCAACACCTTTCACACTCATACATACTCACATCACCACACTCCATGCTTCATTACAGGACTTTGTTTATACTGCGGTAGTCGTGTTTAGGCACATGTTGGATCCCATCCGAGCCAAACAAATGTATCTTCATCATCAGATGAAAGCATGTGCTCACAAGATTCATCCCTTCAAACTTTAGCAAAGTTTAAACTGCCTAAAGGGCAAATAAGATATTTTTTTCTTGGTCATTGATTTTAGACACTGACATTTTGCAGCATCCAGTGCACTGTCTGAGCAACTGAAACTCTGATTTCTCATAGAACTCTTGTTAAGCCCTTATGCCACCATTGGCAGCCAACTGTGTTTACTGTCACAAAGAGGGAATCAATGTCTTGTTTGCACAGATTAGAGCAAAAGAAATCTTCTGACAGAAACTTTTTGTTAAAAAAGGTATAGAGGCAGCTCCTACATGAGGGTGTAGTCTGGGAATATGTGAAGACATGTAAGACACCTATGGCAAGTACTCCAAGATGCTGAACAAGCAACTAGAAGTTTAACAACTGTGCACAAGTGCTATCTGGATCAATCATTTGTATTAATTTCATTTTTATAAGGTCAGAAAAGTTTAAAAAGTACATTTAACAGGGAGATCCTCTTTAATACTTACAGCTTGTGTACCAAATGGTTTCGTAGGTCCTGTGTAATGTCTTCATGCCAGCTTTTCCTCATGCCTGTAGCAGAGGGAGGGGCTGCTGTGGGCATGGATCCCATCCCACTAGCATCGTTCAGCAGACTGCAACAGAGAGTGAAGACAAAATTTCAATGGCTTCCTAAAAATAAATGAGTCTCCTGGTCTATTGTGGAGTTGACCAAAATGGTGAATCCCCTTAGGTGCGATAGGTGCTTCAGATTAATGATTTTGTCATATGGTGGTTGTGTTCCTTCGTACCTTTGGCTGTTCACATTGAGGTGCATCATGGTATCCTGCAGGAGACTGGCTTGTTGGTTCTGAGAGGGAGCACCCACACCTCCATTGACCCCCATAGGATTCACACCTACACATAGAAAGAAGGGCAAGGTTTATATTCGGTGTGCATGGATAAAGACAGTAACATAGTGAATATAATATATATTTTGACTGAAAATACCTAATGAGGAAACTCAACTTACCCATTGGATTCAGAGGTCTCATGCCAGCCTGCCCCTGTAGGCCTTGGTTGGGCATGCTGGGCTGGGCAGTCTGACCCTGGATCTGGTTGCCCTGGTAGGTTAGGCCTAGAGCAGCATAGGCTCTTTCTATAGAACTAGGGTCAATCTGGCTTGCAGGGTTGAGGTTGGGAGTACTTGGTTGGCTACCAGGGACTGTTCCAAGAGAGCTTCCCAGTCCTGGACCAGCCCCACCAAGTAGAGCTGTAAGGACATTGCAAAAGAAGATGAGAGTCACACATCTGTCATGTCTGACAGAACATAAATAAGCTCATGACAAATAACGGTAATGTTTAGTCAAAACTCAATACAAAATAAGTCAAATTAATAATGATCATAAAGATATACAGTGTAAATAAAATAAATATGTAGGTATATTGATTTTTGGTTGGATACAGACACTCACACTGCGGGTTCCTCTTGTCCCCAGCATTCTTCAGTGGCAGGCAGACAGGACAGTCATGTCGCGTGCAGTTCTTCCAATGGGAGATGATCTGCCTTGATGATGCACAGTGAGCAACTAAGGATACAAAATAGCAAAAAGATCAGGAGTTGGGAACCAGAAAAGTTAAGTTCAAATGAGCATCCTTGACAAATTCAAGAATACATCAGGAGCATGAAGTGTCCCTTTTACTCACCCTGACAGGACTTGCCGGCCTGGCAGTGAGTCATGTGGTTCAGGACATTCTTCATAGTGCGGCAGTGGGGCAGATTGCACTGCCGGACTTCACCATTGGCCTGTTCCCGCCGCTGGCACTTGTGTGCATGAAGCAGGAGTACCAGTTGCTGCTGGATTAGCTTACGCTTCTCAGGATCAGCTGTGGGTGGTGCTCCAGCTGCAGCAGATGCAGCGGAAACTTGGGTCCCTGGCACCACCAGACCTGCTGGAGTGCTGGGTCCCATCCCTGGGCCTCCTCCAACAGGTCCACCTGAGGGACCACCTACACCTGTCTGTGACTGCTGGGTGCCCTGGAAGAAAAGTCGGAGGAAATTAGAAAAGTGGCATGTATAAGACATGAGAATACAAACAGGAATTAGAGAGAGAACAAAATTGCAGCAGGATAAATTTAAAATTACCAATAACAGTTCTTCAAGTTTTAAAACACACAGAAACAGATCAAAGTCCAAGCTTCAGGCCTATGTGCAACATTGTTGTGTGTGGCAATAAACCAAGTGATGTTCTTTTACTCAGCACTGACCAACTATGAAACCACTTTAATGTTTCTTAGTGTTCCATGTCTAAAAGCACCGATTAGGAATTTGAACAACTTGTGTTATGGTAAGAAGTAAAAGTAGTTTAAGTTTATAAAATTTTAAATTTCCCCATTTAGAAAACAATTCAAATACAACCTGTTGGCCAGAAGCATGTTCTTAGTGTATTCTTACCATGGCACCCATTCCCTGCATGGGCTGGTTCTTCTTGTCCACACTAAACTGTGCCAGGCTGTTGGGCATGGGACCTTTGTTCTGAAGCTGAGGGCCCAGCCCTGCGCCTCCCAGACCTTGATTCCCCTGACCTCCATATGGACCTACAAATGGGCCCCCTGGGTTTCCCATCATCCCCATCTAACACAAAAGAATGAAAATAAGACAGAAATAAAAACAGAGAAAAATAGAAGTGCATAAGAGCGATGAAGGGATATGAGAAGTAAAATATGATGTAGGATATAAGAAGCAAGGGGACCAGTCTGCTGTCCGTCAACCACATTTTGTAGTGAGAGCACCTGAGCTTTATACGTACTTGGCAACTTACAACATAATCGTCCAGTATGTCCAAGATCTCAAATCTTTATTATTGCTATAAGCTATTATAGGATGAGGACGTGTGGATGCTTCGGCACATTTTATCAAAGACTAGAGAATATTGAATTAGGTCTGTTTTTAACTGCAAACACTTGACATTGCTAAGGAATATTTACGTCTCCTATTACTGGAGAGAGAAATTGTTCCGATTTATTAATAAAAGAAAAAAATAGAAAAACTTAAAACATATGTACCAGCAGTGATTTACAGTAACAGCAAACTGACATCATTAGTTCCCCATTTTTCCCTGCACACTGTGGGGGCTGTACACTTAAAATCATTGACGTATTCCTCATCAATAGAGTCTCTTCAATCTTCTCCCTATTCCTTTCATTGCATTTATAAGCTCCATTGCATTTATCTTTTCCTTTTTTCCCCCTCACTGATATCTAACCTGGAAAGCCTCTCACTGCTTTTGATCTCTGGCTAAATCAAACATCATTGTCTCCACCACGTTCAGTCAGCAGCGGCAGCGGCAGCCCAGCACTGCAACCTTTTACTGTCACTCCTGTGGGACTGTCAATCACACCAACAGAGTCGTTTTCCGCCATTTCAACTACATACAAGCGTGCTTTGCATCACTCTTAGTTGTTAAGAGACATAGTCGTGCAACCAAAGCAATTCTTTATGATGGAGAATCAAACTCGAGGCTGCAATTAAGTCTTGTAAGTTCAAAATATAAGAAACCGCCAATTTAAATTTGCATTAACCGATAGACCTATATTAAGCATGTGCAAACAACAGCTGTTACCAACTAAGAAATAATTATACCTTAGATAATTATGTTTAACCATATAATGCTCAAAATATTTTTTATTTTTTTTAAACTTAATAATCTGTGTAGCAGTGACACTTAAATAATAATGCATTTATAGCCTTGTTCTACAGAAATTCAACACAGAATTAAATACTATAAATGTTAAAACCATCTCTAAAATAAAAGAAACACTCCCTTAGTTTATGAAGTCCTTACCTTGTTCATTGCTGCAGGTTGCTGGCCTCTCATCCCAGCCTGTCCCCCAGCTCCCTGCTGCTGTAGGGTCTCAGCCAACAGGTTGCTGCTGCCGGCCATCCCCTGATTACCAAAGCCCATCCTCGGGGAGCCATTCATCACCTGGTTCCCAATCATGCCTGGTTGCTGCTGTCCATTACTGCTTTTCTGCTGTGCTCCCATCATGGCCCTGTTCATGCTACCCATCATTCCAGTGGGTGCATTCTGTTGCTGCTGCATCATGTTGGCCTGCTGCTGAGGGGAAAGGTGCTGCTGCTGTCCTTGTCCCATCATTTGCTGAGGACCCTGACCAGGTGATGCCTTCATGTTTGCCAAGTGTTGCCCCATGGCAGCAGGTCCTCCAGGGCTCCCCATAGCTGCTTGGTGCCCTTGTTGAGTCGAGGTTGTTCCCCCTGAACGTAAAAGCTCCGACAGCTGCTTGTGCTTGGCCACTGCATCCTGGCCTCCACCGACACCCCCAGGGCCTAGCCCAAGGCCTATTCCTCCTGCCCCTCCAGGACCCAACCCCGCAGGTCCTCCTCCCAGAGTGGTGTGCAACTGGTTAAGGTCCCCACCATTGACCAGACCTGGGTCACCGGAGCTGATGAGCTCATCTGGGAGATCATGCTCCAAGTCGAACAGTGTGCCGAAATCTGAAAAGAAGAAGAAACACAAAGTTTAGGGGAAGGAAGAAAATGAGACGGGAGACAGAGCAGGGAGATGGCGAGAGGGGGACAAAAAGGGCCACAGCTGTGTTAAGCTGGTATAATCCTTCATTTTTCAGCATGATTGAGTGAAAAATGCAATCGCATGCTTGACATTAAAAAGCGATAAAAGCTGTTTAGAGACGTACGACCAGTTTTCTCCCATCTGAAATTACTAACAGTTCATCAGGCAGCGAGCACAAAACTAGAGGTGATTTTTCAAATAACTTTTATGCAAAACACATGCCAGCATGGTCTACTCCCAGAGAGAATCCTAGACCAATACAGTTGCCAAGACAGGTTTACACAAGAGAGATGCATGATGGATTGGACATAACCCCAAAAAGTCTCTCAAAGTAAAGAATATAATGTAGCCCCAATTTCTTCTTCCATAAATCACTATATTCATCCAATGCAGTCCAACTCATTTGGTCAACACAGACATCAAATAGCTGTGCTAGTTATTTTTCAAGTTACTTAATACTTAAATGTACATAATTGTTTATGTCATGTTTGAAGAAAACATGCAAAAAATCCTAAACAGAACATATATAATATAAACAGACATGCACTAAATCTTAGCTTCATGACTGTTATCATGTTCAGTTTATGTTGAAAAGGCAAGTTTCCTTGATGTAGCCTAGCACTCTGTCTAAAATGCTATTGCCTAAATAACAGAAACATGTGTTGGTACAACACAATACAATCCAGCCACACTACAAATCACAGCCTCTACAATAAAAATGCAGTTGAATAAACAGCGCACCAGTTGTTTTAAACAAAAGCTGAATAAACTTCATGCAGCTAAGATTTAGTGCAGGACTGTTCAATGATGTACTAATGAACTGGCAAGTGAGTGTATATTTTGAGGGCTATGGTTGGACAAATAACACGTGTTGTTCACAATTTCCTGGTGATGTATAGATGTATATATGATGTGTCAGCTAAATGACAGTTGCATCCCTAATCTTTAATGTACAAAAATCTGACAACAAACAAGAGTCACCCACATTATTTGAATCCTCATCCACAGATGATTTTCTTGACAGCCCTGCACTGACTCTCAAATATATATCGTGGAATGCATCGAAAATGTGTACAACGACTGAACGATTTAGCCTGTCAGTCAGTCGCTTTCTGCCAGTGCCAACCTAAAGCTGGGTAGACAGCCTCAGACGCAGCTGTGCGAGGTAAAACAATTAAGAAAATGATTAAGGGGGTGAAATGTGGATGACTATTTCGTGCTACGAGCACTATCTGGTCGCCAACTTGACTCCCTGGTTAGTCTCGCAGTGGCTGGGCATGGCGCTGTCCATGCTCCACAGTTTTGCTATCAGGCCACTATTCCAGCTGCTGTCGCACGACATCCACAAAAAACATACCGACAGACAATGGCAATTTGAACTTAATCAGTCGGAGCCGTGGGCCTAAATTTAGCTCTTCTATAAGGTTAGCAATACCACCATCGACAGCCTGTGCTTTCGCTATCATTATTAACGGTGGCTAACACTAGTTAGTAAACGGTCCGAGTTATGATGGGGCAATGCAAGATTGGTTTAGACATTACAAGCTTTAAAAAATCAAATACAGAATAAGAGTACATGAAGACGAATGCCAATTTGACATTATTGCGACACACCAAAAACTTTAACATGAGTTGGCTTGGCATTAGGTTTATAATCAGCCCGGCAGAAGTGGCCATTAGACACGGGACCGTCAGTTGTGGACCCGCAGTCAGTTAGCTAGCCTAGCCTTAGCCGAAAGGCTAACACGGCTACCTCCGGCTAAAATGGCTGTTAGCATGCGAGCTAGCTAGCTGGGGAGCCCTTCTTCGCGTCCGACACACATTACTAGCACGCTAACATTAGCAAGCTACGACAAAAACAGAAGAGTAATCCCGCGTCTGCGTCCGCTTTCAAGTAAACACAAGCCGCCGAAAAACAACAAACTTAACGAATAACACCGTAACAAATGTTATCCTAAAGCAATACTTACCATTTCCATCGCTGGCGGAGGCGGAAAGTGCCGGAGAGGAGAGTTTAGGCCTCTTGGCTGAAGGCGGGCCAGGGTCCAGAACGTTCTCGGCCATATTTTTTCGAAATAAAAATATATAAAGTATCCACACTTGCAGACGCTTTCACGCCCTTAGAAGCTCATTCCTTTTCGTGTCCAATATTGCGACTTTTCCCCCTCCTTTTGGGGGACTAAGAGGGGGAAAGTCCCGTGTACAAATTACTCCTCTTTCCCTGGGTTCGCCTCTCGATTTCAGCCTCGGCGTATATCAACCCCCCTCCTCCCCTCCCTCCCTCGTCGGATTTTTTGTTCTTTATAAATTTCTGCCAGCGGAGGAGGAGGGGGTCGGTGAAAGTAAAGAGGGAGACACACACATCGGCTTCCCTCTAAACTTAAAGTGCCTCTTCGGATGTCAATAAACTGTCCCCGGGTATGTCTCCCATGGCTGCATCCGTCATTTCAGCCTCCTTTCCAGCGGAGCCTGGATGAAGATAATGTCGGGCAGAGAGGGCTCGTTTGCCTGCGAAGTGACGGTGGTGCTGCTGGTGGCAGCGGGTGAGGATGGGGGAACGCAAATTTAAAATAAAAATAAAAAGAATAATAGCACAATAGTGCAGGTACAATGGTGAAGGAGATATAATGCGTGTTGCCCCTGCACAGGAAAAAGAAAAGTTATTTATGACTAATGTATGCAGCAGCTTGACTGAACTTGCATCTTCTGTTCGTGAGCTTCAACTGCAAAGAAATTGTTTTTTATTATCAGTTTATAATCATTAGTCAGTTTAAAAAATAATAAGAACAAGAAATAAGAGGGAGAGTTCCAGGACAGTTAGTGCTGCAGACCAGGGTGGATTCACAAACACTGAAAGCTGTATGTCAAACTTCTGTGGAAAGGCTTGGTGAAACTCCTCAAACGTTTACTAGACTGAATATCTAGAAGTGTCCTCCTTAGGAAAGCTACATGTATACATTTATAAGCCCTCAGTCACACAGTGCAGTTTTCTCAGAATGGTGACTTTACTCGCTCCATGGTCAGTGTCGTCTGAGTTTTACCAGACAGAAACACCCTCTAAGAAACATTTTCTTCTAAATCTCACTCTCGGCATGTGCTGCACTACATTTGTCAGGGTTTCCTAAAAGAACTTTGTTGCAATTACAGTTTAATGTTTATGTGCATGTTCCACCAGTTCATTTGCGTAAGCTAATTCAGTAAACCCAAAAGAAACTGCTCCACTACATTATTGAAAACATATCTGTTTACATTACTTGATTTTTTCCTGCAACACGTAAGAATTGAATTGAAGAAATGGTCTTTATTTGAATTTATAAGACAAAATGTTTCCTGGAAAAGGTAGTATTTTACATTTTTTAAGTATTATACTAACAGCCAATTAGTTAGATTTAACACAGTAGTTACTATAACAAGGCTTCTAACCTTATTAACCTTTTGACATCTTACAAACAAAAATAAAACGTGGTAGTGTTGTGGTTCAGTTGTCTTCCAGTTATAAACAGCTGCACCAAGCAGTGATGGTTAAGTAGTCCACAAAGTGAAAACAGAGTTGAATTTTGGTGTCCCTTCTGTTCTTTTCCATTCATCATGACTCTTCCCCTCATATTTATCTTCTCTCATTGCACATGATGCTGCATAGAAAGGAGTTCAAACTGCCTCCATCTGCAGCTATACAGCAATAAATACTGCTCACACTGATGCTTCAGCATTAATAATATAATGGTGTCAAATATGATAATACACTATACTGCCAAAAGTATTTGCTCATCTGCCTTTGCATGCATATGAACTTAAGTGACATCCCATTATTAATCCTTAGGGTCTAATATGATGTCAGCCCACCCTTTACAGGTGTAACAGCTTCACCTCTTCTGGGGAGGCTTTCCACAAAGTTTAGGAGTGTGTTTATGGGAATTTTTGACCATTCTTCCAGAAGCGCATGTGTGAGGTCAGACACTGATGTTGGACGAGAAGGCCTGGCTCACAGTCTTTGCTCTAATTCATCCCAAAGGTGTTCTGTCAGGTTGAGGTCAGGACTCTGTGCAGACCAGTCAAGTTCTTCCACACCAAACTTGCTCATCCTTGTCTTTATGGACCTTGACTGGTCATGTTGGCATAGGAAGCTGCCATCCCCAGACTGTTTGCACAAAGTTGGTATATAAGCATTCAGAGTTCCTTTCACCAGAACTAAGGGGCAAAGCCCAGCTCCTGATAAACTGCCCCATACCATAATACCCCCTCCACCAAACTTCACACTTGGCACAATGCAGTCAGACAATTGTTGTTCTCCTGGCAACCACCAAACCCAGATTTGGCCATCCGATTGCCAGAGGAAGCGTGATTCGTCACTCCAGAGAACACGTGTCCACTTCTCTGGACGCCATGCTTTACACCACTGCATCCGATGCGTTGCATTGCACTTCATGATGTATGGCGTGAATGCAGCTGCTCGGCCATGGAAACCCATCCCATAAAGCTCTCTACTCACGGTTCTTGAGCTGCTCTGAAGGCCACATGAAGTTTAGAGGTCTGCTGAAAATTGGCAACCTCTGCGCATCATGCACAGACCACTGCATCCACTGACCCCGCTCTGTCATTTTACATGGACTGCCACTTTATGGCTGAATTGCTGTCATTCCTAATCGCTTCCACTTTGTTATAATACCACTGACAGTTGACTGGGGAATATTTAGTAGTAAGGAAATTTCACGACTGAACTTGTCTGACAGGTGGCATCCTGTCACAGTACCACACTGGAATTCACTGAGCTCCTGAGAGCAACCCATTCTGTCACAAATGTTTGTAGAAGCAGTCTGCATGGCTAGGTGCTTGATTTTATATAATAGTGGCTGTGGAAGTTATTGGAACAATTCAACTGTTTGAAGGTGAATGAATACCTTTGGCAATATAGTGTATATAAGTCAAAGGGATCAAACAAATACCTTTACTTTAATACTTTAATCACATTCTGCTGCTAATATTTATGTGTATACTTTTACTTAAGTTGGTTTTTGTATTGCAGGCCTACTTGTAATAATTATTATTATTATTATAATTTTTTTAATAGGTTCTTGATGGTGTTTGTTATAAAATTACTTTTAAATCTGTAAATGCTGTAGGGCATATGTGTCAAACATACGGCCCGGGGGCCAAGACTGGTCCGCCAGAGGGTCTAATCTGGCCCGCAGGATGAATTTGCGAAGTGCAAAAATTTACTGAAGACATTAACTGCAATTTTTCCAATAAAAGTAATTGCTATTCCAAGGGTTCACACATATTTGTGGACATAACAACTGAGACCTAGAACTAAACACAAATTGCGTTTCCTTTTCTTAATAAATGAGGTTTGAGGGAAACATTTGGTCTGTATTATTGGTCCGGCCCTTGACATCAAACTGGGCCGTATGTGGCACCTGAACAAAAATGAGTTTGACATCCCTGCTGTAGGCCAAAAGGCCCCTGAGATCTGAGATCCATAAATTAGAACAATTCAGTCAGAAAAACTTTGGTGACTAACTGATTACAGTCCATCCTCTCCATGATACTCCAAACAGATTCTTGTGCAGTGACTTCAGTTTTGTTCCTTTTATTATTTCTTTACTGGGAGTTGGTATCATCAGTCGCAGCACCAACATTTTTGTTGGATTAACCCAGCAGAGGGCCCCAGGGTGAAAAACTACTCTGCCTTTACCTTTGCTGGTGATCAACATTATCTATTGTAATATTTATACAACAAACATAACAAATAGTATAATGCCCAAAAATTTGTGAGCTGCTCATACAGTCCTTATTAAGGCCCCTAACACTGTAATGTCAGAAAGAATTGTTAAAAACTGCACCTATGTGGCACATAAACAAACAGGGTCAAGACAATCATAGCACAAATACAAAAAGTGAAACCTTTACGAAATCCTGACTAGACGTCTTCGAAAATGACTAGAAGACCAAACATTTTAATTGTCATTATACAGCATATATTAAGAGGTCCTTCCAGGTACATTATGTGAAGTGTTAAGATCCCAAACAAATGTGAATTTAATAAAATTTACAATAAACCAGCAGACACACTGAGTCATATAGCAGTTGTCCATAATCAATACTTAAAACAAAAAATCATGTATATAATAGTAAATTGTATTTATTGACATTATTATATGTCCCCTTCAACCAGAGAGTGAATATGTCTAACTTCTTAAAAACACTGAGGGTTAATCCTTCCTGGGTTTGTCATTATGATATTATGGAGCCTTAACAGAATAGAGTCCAAGTAGTAACTAAAACCTGCTATCTCAGGCTCTAGTTATCAAATGACTTGTTCATACCAGGGTTAGCCGACAGTATGTCCTCTGCACTGTTCGTTTTACTCACATATGTTATTGGTTGTTCAGCACTTAACAGATCCTGTTACAAATCGAAGTAAATCTAATTATATGCACAGTGTATTACCTCTGCATGAGTAGTATGTTTGTGCTTAAAGTGTTCATGCTTATGTTGACCTTTAGTGGTATGAACTGTGTCTGGCTGTTATATAGCAGTCCTGTATGGGTGATAATGTAAAATATGCTCAATCTCATGACATGGTTTGTAAAATCTGACTAGTGGTATGGAGGCATAGTCTGTATTGTGTGTGTTTTGATTCACTGGAAGATCAAATAAAAGCAGAGGTGAACTTTTAGGAACACTTCATGTTTCAGTGGACCTGTGTATCGAACTAAGGTGACTCCAGCTGTAGCTGTAAATTGTGTTTTCATTTGCAGATAGTGTTTCTAAACAAGTCTGAAATGTACAAACAAAAACCCTGTCTCCCAAAACAGCAGCCACTTTATGGTTCTCTTACAAGCTTGGAATAGGAGTGGCATGCTGATGCTGCGGCGCCTTTACTGCTAGATTTTACTGAAATCCCTCACAGTGGTCCTTTAAGCAGCCGGCCTGTTTCAAGCTTTGCTAGTGGCATGGCTTTAGGGATAGCAGTGATAGTTTGTCAGTCAGCCCTGGCCCAGACTACTCTACTCACGTTATTCTTTCTGATGAACCCCTGGGTATTCCTTCCCTTGCACCAGCTGGTTGACATTTGTAGTTCACATGCATTGACAGCATAGTGTATACAGCCTTCGGATGAAGTTGCTGGTGACACTCTGCATCGTCACGTCCAAATCTGATTTTGTCCATCGATAAGCTGATATAACTGAAAAAATATGGCATGCCAAATCTTATGACATTGCCATTAACAGATCTTAGCAAGGACACACCCTTGAATTCTTCAATTTTCTAAGTTAATTGAATGGATATTCATTTCAGATTCCTGTGTTGGTGCTTCATAGTAGCCAAGAGCTAAGGGTTTGAAAGTATTTGGATAGGTTTATGAATCCACCTTACTATATGATATATTTAATATTTTAGTGGCTTTACATTGTAGGCACCTTCTGTTCTTGCTTGTCGTTTCTCTCTGCCTTTAGTTCGGCATCTAGCATCATGATTTTTGCACCAGTCTGATGATTTTTGCCTCATTAGTCATATCACTTTGTTTCAGAACCATCTATGTAGTTTCAGTGTCTTGTGGGGTCAACTGTTGATCACAGTAATATCCAAAGTTTCTATATACTAGTGTCTTTGTTGCTGGTGCTGGTGTCACACAGCGATGAGGGGTTTGCCAGATCCAGCATACAAGAACAACTTTCAGAGAAGCAGCAAAATAGCAGTACGGTGGAGACTATTGCAAAATGGTACAAACATACAACAAGAGTCTGAGAAATGTTTCTGATGATCCAAATGAAAATCCAACTTGAATTTAAAAGGCTTACAAAAATAAAAATGACCGATGGCAAGGACAAAGATAACAAGACCAAAATTAAAAATTCAGTGCTTGTCCAATGCTACAATATGTAAGAACTGCGCAAAACAAAGTTCAGATGATTGTGCTCTTACCTTTTATTCTAGTTATGAGGCCAAAGGTCAGTCCTGAGAATTACTGGGGGAAAAGTCTTGGGGTCATTAAAATCCAAAGGGTTCTGTATTGGCAAGTGTAAACATACACAGTGAAGTGTTTTTCTTATCTGCATGTGGAAATGTTGGTATACTTGTATTTTAGAATTTTTTTGGACCTGGATTATCCAAAGACACCACTATCTGCTTAAATAACAGCTATGCGCAATCTTTTCTCTCTCTGCTAGCTTAATTGGGTTTTCACCTGGAGCTTTTCCATATGTGCTGAAGGAGTTGCCACATTTACTCATTTTGCTCCTATGCCGCCCAGCTTTTTACAAACCATTCCCTGTGGTTTTAGGTTGGGTGATTGTGGAGACCAGGTAAACTGATGTACCATACATCAGTCTGCTTCTTGGGCAAACAGCAATGCCACATCGTCCTGTTGTAAATTATGGTTCTGCAAACCAAATGTGATTGTGTATCCCTGCAGAATGTTGTGGTAGCTGTGCTGTGCAAGTGTCACCTTAATTTCTGAATAAATCACCAATAGTGTCAATAGTGAAATCCCTCACACCGTCAGATCTCATCCTCTATCCTGAAACCATCCCATCACCTTCTCTGCATCTTACAAAGTCACCTGAACCAAAATCTCAAATGTGGACACTTTAGACCAAAGTTGAGGTTTCAACAAGTTGAATGTGCATTTCTTGGCCTAAGTGGCTCTCTTCCTATTTAGAATCAGCTCGACACTGAAGGCCTGAACTACTTTGTCTACTCTTAAGGGTTGGTGTTGACATGTTTCGAACTCTTAGAAGCACTGCTGTAGGTTGTGATTTGGGGTGGTGTTAGCTGGTGTTTCCTGAACATATCCTCTGCTGCAGATAGGAGGTATTGGTCTGTTTTACTACTATTTTCATTAGCCAGCTTCATCACGGCTTCTGATAGTTTTCCAAGTTCATCTGAATAAACTTCAAATTTAAATTTAGTTTTTAGTAGAATTTTTTTCTTCTTCAGTAATTCAAATTAAACTAGGGAGTGGAGTTTGCATGTTCTCCCTGTGTCTTCCCACCATCCAAAGACATGCTTTTTAGGTTAACTGGTGATTCTAAATTGGCTGTAGGTGTGTGTGAGCGTGAACGGTTGTCTGTCTGTCTGTGTTAGCCCTGTGATAGTCTGGGGATCTGTCCAGCGTGTACCCCGCCTCTCGCCTGATGACAGCTGTGATAGGCTCCAGCAGACCCCCACGACCCTTTACAGGAACAAGCGTTACAGAAGATGAATGAATGAATAAAATAGACTATGTAATAATGCTATTTTTGTTCTTTACCATATGTTTAATGATATTGCTTGAAGGTCCTTAGTGTTGTTGTACTATGTAGAACATTGTAGAATAAAGAAATACCTCTGATGAGTATGCATGTTCAAAACTGACACTGGCATTTTTTTAATGTGTTTGTTACAAATTAAATATTCTCTTTTTTGCAAAATAATGAATCTTAATGATTGTTTTTGTATTAAAAGTACTGCCACGACTACTAATATTATTATCTATTTTATTTATTAGTTAATTAAACCAGCCAACTCAGTGAATGACTGGTTATGTGATCGTTCCAAACCTCAACTCCCAGAATTCATTTCCCATGCGTAGGAAGATGACGTCAAAAGTCGTCGACCATTTGCAGTGCTGCTCATAGGGTTAAGAAGATGGGATGATATAACTGAACAACAACTTATATCCGTATACTTTTTAAGTTGTATGAGACACGCCATCAGCTGCCCGGGTACACTTAAAATAATGACTACCCTAATTCCGCTTCATAATTAGCCAAACGTGCTATTAGCACCATTAGCAGTTAGCTTGCATGTACTGTAGCACGTGAGCTAACTTTAGTTTATGTTTTCATTTGCGACCTAATGAACCTGTTAGCTATAGCAGGCTATAACAGTAAGTGTGACATTAAAGTTGCTTTATTTCTTGTGGTAGTCCCGTCTTTGACGTTTACTTAGTGTTTACCTTTCTTGTTTTTCTGTTTTATGTGGCAGAAGTTTGTTTTTCCTGGAAATGAATGTGTTGTCTCTTGTACATGGCGTGTTTGGTAGTTTCTATTTAATAAATCAATTAAATTTCAAGATTTTCACTTTAAATATACAGTAAATATATATATATTGTGAAATTAAACAGTGTTTTTGTATCCTATGTTTAAATAAAATAAAATACTAACTAGACATAACTAGACATTGGTTTTACATAAACATAATGTTTGAATTTGTGATTTAATTAGAAAATTGTCTGCTAGTTGTAACTTGCTTTCATCTCTTTCCTTTGTAGAAATCATTGGAGACGCTACTCAAAAGAAGAACAGATCAATTCAAAATAGGTTATGCTTTAAGATCTGAGGGATTTGTAGTTCACAACACAAGATGCCCTACCACTGTGTGGCATATGGGTGTGGCAAAACCACAGAGGATGGCGTGACAATGTTTAAATTCCCCAAGGACCTCGAGGAGTTTCGCAAATGGGAGAAGCAGGTCCAGCGCACACGTAGCCAATGGGTCGCCACACCCAACTCTCATCTTTGCAGTGAGCATTTTGGCAAGGAGTACTTTGAGGCCAGAACACCTGCGGGGGTTCTAAAGCTGAGGCCGGGAGCAGTTCCTACAGTATTTGTTCGTCCGCGCTGTTTCTCCTGCAACGGAGCGGGTTGTAGTAGCTGCCTGCCTGCAATCCAACGCCGGGGTGTTCAGTGTGAACCAGCAAAGCGTATCGTTAGTGTGAGTAGCCAGACATGGACAGTGCTACTGACGCTGCGTGTTTTAAACATATTTCTTTGTTGTAAGCAGGTGTGATGTAAAATCCGAGTCTCTTACATGGTTTTTGTTTGCCGATTCTATTTTTCTGTCTTCATAGGCAAAGTACAATGAAATGGATGCAATGCAGCTTGACACTGACACTGGAGGTAATGAAGAACATCTGACAGGAGAAAAGATGAAGCCAGGGCAAAAATGTACTGATGACCAACCAGGTGAGCCTCAAAGTGACTCAACTTTGTCATAAGCAGAGCTGGCATTTCTTAATCATTAAAAATCTCAGTATGATCTAAGTGTTTTAAAGGACACATCTTCTTATTGCTTTAAATATATATCTTTTTTTTTACAGTGGTGTGTGAGAGGTGTGGGAAAGTTGGCACTTTTGGTACATTTTTCTCAAAGACAAAACGTTTCTGCAGTATATCCTGCTCTCGCTCGTATTCATCAAACTCGAAGAAGTCCTCCATACTGGCACGTCTGCGGGTGAGAAAAAGATCTTTCTATTTGTCCGTTTAAATGCAGTCTGCTGTTGGACACTGGATAGCACCAGTGTGTCGGTACTTTGTGTGTAATTTCACATGACTTAATTAAAAACGTTTTGGCGGTCTTACTCTTTGTGAGACAGTAAGTTGTCAGCTCAGGTTAAAACAGGTTAGGTTCAAAGACAGAACCATCTTGGTGTGACCCACTTGCGCATTTTCGATATAACTAGTCCTGCCTGGTGCGCCGCCGCTGTTACTTGCAGAGCCCTGATGGAGTCGCTAGTTTGAGCTTCGACAGATCACCACACGACAGGAGCTCTGCAAAAACTGCATGCAAGAACTCAAACAATTAAGAGGTGTATCAGAGGTGGAAATGAAGAATTACAGGGCGTTTTACATTTATTTTTTTAATTTAATTAAATTTTTTTGTATTTTACACAATTGTAATTGCTTTTACACATTTGTGTCCATATTTACAAATCTCTGCAGACATTTATAGGTTGTTTTTTTTTGTTTTGTTTTTAATTTACAGTGCACAAATCTGAGTGCAAGCCTGCACGTTGAGATATGGTGTCACAAATCTCCTACCACATTTATATCTGAACATTTTCTTTTACAATAATCCCACTGAGTTTTCCCTGCACACAATCCCTGTAGTTTGTAACAGTGAACACACAGTGGCAGTATCGGCAGCGACATGTTTACCGGCTGCCGGAAAAATAACGTAGAAGAAGAAGGACATCAGCACGGCGCGGGACTTGAACCCACACTTGCCTACCTGCAAGCGTTCCCTGTGGTCCGTTTCTAATTCTGTTCATTACACGACACTAAATCCATAATGCGCGGAATTGTAAATATTTAGAAAATGGTTTTCAAGTGCTGCGTGGACGCCTGTTTCTGCATTAAACGGCCGAGCGTAATCTTCCACCGGTTTCCACTGGGCGACCCGGAGAAACTGAGGCAATGGCTGTTCAGTCTCAACATGGATGTAAACACTCCGCTACACACCCTCAGCAAGCTCTTCGTGTGCCAGAATCACTTCACTCCTGACGACTACCGCGACGCGCTCGATCTCAAGAGCCGCCGGGGCCATCTCCTGAAGACCACCGCCGTCCCCACACCGTTCACATACACCTCAGAGACAGGTGACCCCAGCGCCAGTAGTCTGGATCCGCTGGTGAGTCAGTGCGGGCAGTGGGTCACCTCCGAGGTTATTCACACTAGATGGAGAATCATTTAATTTTAAGATCCCGGTTGGTTAAAACGGAATATGATCCGAGCGTATAGGTAGTTATACATTCTCATTTAGGAATAAGAAAGACTTTACTGCATCACGGACTGTATTTTATATTTTTAAAGTAATTATTTTTGTATTTTTTTTAATATTTGTTGCGTTTTTGTCAGCAGAAAGAAGTTGTTTCGAACACTTTCTGATCGACTTTCACATCCCAGGCTCAACAAACATATTGCCACCTCATTTTTATTGTGTTGACAAAGTCTAAAACCTTGATTCATAATATGAAGTGTTGGTATTTGATGGTTTTCCCTGTTACGGCTGAGTGAATCTGCCTACGTCTACGAGTTCAGAAAGGTATATGAATACCTCCACGTCAGTGACAGCCCATTCCTGAAAAGGATCCGAATTTGTCAAAATCTCTTGGCTCAAGGATGAACCTATTCAGATTTATCTGTCAAAGTCACTGTGTCTGCAAGTGTCTTTCACATGCAGTGTATCCGTTAACAGAGACACTGTTATTAAAGTCTTTCCCTACATGCATTTTGGACAGAAAATCTTATCTAGACCGGCTGGTAGTTCAGAGTTGATAATTCTACTTTCTGTTTGTCTCTTCAGGGAAAGCCCCCCTCAAAAAACGCCACTGTGCTTCAAAAGGTGACCAAAGCCCCTCCAGCCCCAACAGCAGTTGAAGGTAAAGCTTGTCTAAACACTTGGCAACATGTGTTTTTTTGCGATACACAAGAGACTGTTCATCAGAATCAGAATCAGAAAAGACTTTATTGCCAAGCATGATCGTACATACAAGGAATTTGCCTTGGTGTTGTTACGCCTAAAATAAAATGAAAAATAAAATATAGAAACTATATTATAGAATAAATATGGAAACTTCTTCTCAGATATATAAAATAAAATATAGAAATACAACAGATACAAAAATATATACACAGTATATATATGTATATTCCACCAGAACATTTACTGTGGGATGGTAGTGGGTTTGATGTGTTCATGGGGGGGGGGGGGGGGCTTGGCATTGTTCAGCAGACGGACTGCGGATGGAAAGAAACTGTTCGCCATGCGAGTGGTCCTACACTCGATGGATCGCAGCCGTCTGCCAGAGGGGAGTCTGTTGAATAGTCCATGTCCAGGATGAGAGGGATCACCCACAATCTTAGCTGCACGCTTCAGAGTCCTGGAAGCGTACAGCTCGTCCAGAGACTTCAGACTGCAGCCAATCACCTTCTCTGCACAGCAAATGACACGCTGCAGTCTGCTCTTGTCCTTAGCAGAGGCTGCAGCATACCAGGTGGTGATGGAGTTGGTGAGGATGGACTCAATGATGGCAGTGTAGAAGTGAACCATCATTGACATACATGTCTATAACACAACACAACGCTGTGTTACAAAAGCTGGTACTCGCACATTGTCTTACACACGGGAAGATAATGTGCTTATCATGGGCAGAGGCATAGTTTGTCACTGATAAAATCTACTGTACAGAGAGGCGCTAAAGCTAACACATGTGAAATTAATTTGTCTTACAGTTTGAACAGCTCGTAAAGTTTGCAGCCTCTCTGGTGGGGCCGTGCATTGCTTCATTTAGCTAGATAGTTTACTTATATTTGACGTTGCATACAATACAGATGCTGCACAAACTCCCACATCAGCTGCACGGTTCTTTTGTTCTTTTCACTCTGCAGCTTTTACTGGCTTTGACTGGGGCGCCTACTTGGAGAAGGAAACATCTCTGGCCGCGTCCGTCTCCTGCTTCAGACATGTGAGTCCTGTCCTCCACGCGTAGCTGGAGACTACTTTCATTACACCCGCAGACAAATGATCAACAATTATGCACCCACATAGGCTTTGAAACGGCGAATACGCCCAAATTGATGTTAGTGAAATGTTAGTGTTGATCAGCACGTGTAAGGAAATTCCTGACCTCCCTCTCCACAGGCTCCACTGTGTGCCCACTGGGACGACATCAGTGTGGGGATTAAAGTGGAGGTCCTGAACACAAACGCCGTCCTTCCCAGTAAAGTCTACTGGATCGCTACTGTCATCCAGATTGCAGGTGCGGTACATCTGTCAGTGTGTCATCACACCCTCAAACCTTTAGATTTGCATTTATGATGTTTTTTTTTCAGTCAGTCTTAGTCACCAATCTCTGCTTCCTCAATCTCTCTGATGAGTTATTCATCATAGAAAAACAGAAGTGAAGTGAGAACATTCAAATACAGTAATACGTTCACAACAGCATGATCATCTAGAGCTAATTAACTGTAGCTCAGATGTTATCTGCAAGTATGAAGTTTTATTTCTTTCCATGCAGCCACAGAACATGTGTGGCAGTTAGACGCTGTGGTTCAAGAGCAACTTTTTGGTTCAGACACAGGCAACATAAGGAGATGTACTAGTTGACTTTAGCTGATTGTTGTTCTTTTATGTTGGTTTGGTGATCCAGCACCTCAAAGGTCAGGATTATACAGTATGGCATTCTCTTGACAGCTTTTCATTTGTGGTATGTTCTCGCGTGGACAGAGACTGTGCTTTGTAGTGGTTATAGTACTGAACATAATTAATTTAATTCATTCATTCAAACTTTACAAAAGTTTGAACTGTTAAAATTAGTTCTTTAACTGAAAGATGTCTGACTTTTGGCAAAGCAGTACCGTGAGCACTTTGTCATCGCCTCCCTTGTCTGCAGGATACAAAGCGCTGTTGAGATATGAAGGCTTTGAGCACGACAGCAGCCATGATTTCTGGTGCAGCCTTGTTTCTGGAGAGCTGAACCCAGTTGGGTGGTGCGCCATGACCAGCAAGCTGCTGGTACCGCCACAAGGTGAGCATTTGGATTTAAACCGGGACCGTATTGCCGTGTAAACGCAGAGCTACAAGACCATTGTCAGATTCATGAACAGGAAAGTTTTCAGTGGTTTCCATGTGAGAAACTCTCCTTGGTGATTCAATGGCAATTATTTGACAAAATGTGTCTATAGATGTGAAGCAGAACATCTCGGACTGGAAAGAGTATCTGATGAAAAAGTTGGTGGGCGCCCACACTCTACCTGTTGACTTCTACATGAATGTAAGTTTAACATGGCTTGAAGTTTTCATGTGGTTAGAAATGGTAATCCACCTGTCTTGTACATGTGCAGAGCATATTGGTTTAAATCAACAGTGTAATCCCACATAATAAATAAAGACCAGACTAATCTCCACCACTGTGCCGCCTTCCCTCGACCCTCCTCCCAGCTGGCAGAAAGCAAGAAGACCAGTTTCAAAATGGGAATGCGCGTGGAAGTGGTGGACCCCAAGCACATCAGCCGGACCCGCATAGCCATCATAGATTCCATCATTGGCGGGCGCCTGCGGCTGGTGTACGCCGACCAAAGCGACGCCCCTCCGAATACCATCGCTGATTTCTGGTGCCACATGTGGAGTGCCCTCCTGCACCCAATAGGCTGGTCCAGCAAAGTGGGCCATGACATGAAAGCACCTAGTAAGTTTAAAAAATGGTCACAGTTGAAAGCGAAGACAACACACTGATGCAGCGTGGATGCATCAGTGAAAAATGCTAGTGAAAAAAATGGAAGGAAAGAAGAGGTGAAAGTTTGCAGTCAGAGTCATAAACTGTAATGGGAAACAAAATATTTGTTATCACCACACTTATCAGCAGCAAATAAAACTATTAGAAGGTGTGTCCCACAGGAATACGCACGGCACAAGGCTATAGGGCAGCAGTAGCAGGACAAAGTCACTGGCAAGGGTTATACATGTGGTGGTGTTGGCCAGAGCAACATGAATGATACCCTGATAAATAAAGTGACATTCTGCCTCTCACAGCTTAGACGCTGATTTGGTGAAATTTTTTTATGCAAAAAATAATAATGCTTTAGTCATTTTGTTATTAATTGCTTCACTGACTTATTTAAATGTGGAGTCAGCCATCTAAACACAGAACGCCTAAATATCACAAGTGATGAGCAAAACAACACTCTAACCTTTGACACTTGAAATTCATCTTTAGCTGGTGCTTCACTCAGTTTCTTATTCTATGTCAAAGTCGACTGTGTTTTAAATGTCTGTTTTGTCGTATAAATCAAAAATAACTATCATTATTTTTATAGGCAACTCTCTGGAAGCTTCCAGTGGTGCGAAGGGTCACTCTGACAGTACATTCACACTCTTTAAAAAGGTACGGCTTCAGTCTTAATTGAATGTTTAATCTGATAGGAACATTCTCAAAGGAACAGCCAATTTGCACTGTATTAACATCATCAGATCATTGAAGAGTTGGCCCAGAATCAAAATGCAATGAGTGATGGTGAATGTAAAGCCACTGGCTCGTGTGTTATCTGCAGCCGAGGACCGTCTACATGGAGGGAAGTTTCTTTGAAGAAGGAATGAAGCTGGAGGCCATTGACCCTCTTAACCTTGGAAGTATCTGTGTTGCCACTGTACACAGGGTGAGGCAGCTATTTATGGTTTTGTGCGTTATCTAATCTGTCCTCTTCAGTCAAGTAGGTGGTGGCCTGATGCTTAAAGTAGACATTTATTACCCTCACTGTTGTCTCAATATCCCTGTTGTTGCCAGAGTTTTTATACATCAAAAATGCCGCAGATAAAGCCTAACACGTGGGAGATTGGGTCTAGGCCAGCGTGCCAGTGTGTACGGAGATACAGTGTCATGTTTTGCTAGCTTTCTGGAGATCAATTCTTCTTAGTTGCCCAAAAACACAAGTTGCCAGTTGCAGCACAGAGGTAAACTGACATCAAGACTGTAGCATCAAGTGGTGGCACTAGTGTTGTCTATTAGCGGATTGGTGCATCAGCCAGTACACAAAGTTTAGGCATCAGAATCTGTTCCTCCTCCCAGGTTTTGCTCGACGGTTACCTGATGGTGGGCATCGACGGCGCCATGTCAAACAACGGCTCTGACTGGTTTTGTTACCACGCTTCGTCTCATGCCATTTTCCCAGTGGACTTCTGTAAAAAGAACAACATCCCTCTCGCCGTACCCCAAGGTGAATATCATCTCCACACAACTCTAGCATCATACTGTTAATAACAGCACCTATTAATAACATATCTATCTGTTTACTGGCAGGCTATGATCCTCAGACCTTCACCTGGGAGAAATACTTGAAGGAAACCAAAGCGAAAGCTGCACCAGCAAGACTGTTCAATGCTGTAAGATAGGAAGCCAAAAACAAGTTTGGCACCCAGACATTGAAAAACCAACTGCTGACGGATTTGTTACTTCATTCAGGACTACCCAGGTCACAGTTTCTCCCCCAACTTGAAGCTGGAAGCAGTGGACCTGATGGAGCCACGGCTGGTGTGTGTGGCCACAGTGAAGCGCTGCGTCGGCCGCCTGCTGCTCATCCATTTCGACGGCTGGGAGGATGAGTTTGACCAGTGGGTCGACCACCAGTCCCCAGACATCTACCCTGTCGGCTGGTGTGAGCTCATGGGCTACCAGCTCCAGCCGCCTCCAGGACTCGGTAAGCACCTGTAATAGAAATTCCCTCAGCACTAGTGTTGTTGAATACACCTGTGTCTATTTGAACCTAAAGATCTGATTATTGGTGAAGCAGCTCCATGTAAAGTGGCCATCTTATTAGGTACACCTATTTAACCGCTTCTTAAGGCAAATATCTTGTCAGACAATCCCAAGGCAGCTACACTGCACATTTAGGCATGTGGACAAAGTCAAGATCTGGTGTCAGACAGGCTGGTCTGAGTATTTTAGAAACTGTTGATCTACTGAGAGTTTCAGTCACAACCATCTCTAGGGTCAGAGAAAATATCAAGTGAGCTGTTGTTATCTGAGTAAAAATGCCTTGTTGTTGCCTGAGGTCAGAGGAGAATGACCAGACTGGTATAACCTGATAGAAAAGCAACAGCAACATTAGTCATTCACAACTGAGGTATGCAGAAGAGCATCTCTGAACACATAAAACTTTTAAAGCAGAAGACTATAGCGAGTGCTGCTCCTGTCAGATAAGAACAGGAAGATAACGCTGCAATTTGTGCTGCAACATTCAGATGTTTGGGTCAAGCATAAATGCGTGAGAGCATGGGTCTATCAACCTTTCTGTTATCGGTTCACGCAGTTACATGTGTCTACTGGAGGATTGTTGCTGGCTGTGTCCACCCCTTCATGTTTTTTTACAGTGTATCAATCATCTGATGGCTGCTTCCATCAGGGTAACTCTGTCACAAAGGAAAAATCATCCTCAACCTGTTTCTTGAACATGACATTGAGATTCACTGTACTCAGGTGGCCTCCACAGTCACCAGATCTCAATCCAGTAGAGCACCTTTGGGATGTTGTGGAACGGGAGATTCGTATCATTGATGTGCAGCTGACAAGTCTGCAGCAACTAGAATCGTTAAGGAACGTGTCCAGCACCTTATTTAGTCAATGCCATGCAGAATTGAGAAAAAAAGAATTAAAAGGTGATGACAAGGTGTACCTAACAAGGTAGCCAGTGAGCGTAAATGAAACCGTTATCACAGATGCTAGCGACTGCTGCTCAGTGGTGTGTAGAAGGTTTTGACCCTGTAATAGAGAGTCACATGTTATTCTGTTTCACAGTAACTTTAAATGAAAACCAGGGGCCCCGGAACAAGAAATGCAAGATTGTGTACGGGAAAAAGAGTAAGTTTTGATTTGGAAATGGAGCGTAGTGTCACTATGATGGTTCTGGAAAATGACATCTTTATATTGCCTTCCGTAGAGAAGAGGTACACAAAGAAGAGGCTGTCTCAGGACCAAGTCAGAGATGATGCTGATGAGCACACTGAGATCAGCGTCACTGATGGTGCTCAAGGCCTTCCTCCGGCCGTGCCACTTATCCAGCCCAAGACCGAGTCAGAGGAGCAGGAGAGTAAGTGGAGAGCTCTCAAACGCTGTTCACATTTCCTTGTCTGCATGTCAGTGCTGATAACTCATATAATTGTGTCTCTGTAGTCTTGTCGGTGCAGGTGAAAGTGGAGGAGATGGAGATGGAGACCCCGATCGCGCCTCCAGACGACCCTCATCAAGGCTCTCGGAGTATAATCAAACAGGAGGAGGAAGGGCTGCAGATTAGGGCGGCAGAGAAGAGCAGCTTGGAAGATGTAACACATGAAAAGAGAGCACAAAGTGAAACGGCAGAAATCGAAGGAGAAGAGCTCGGATCACTGGAAGAGAGCTCTGCTGGTGATGGCAGCGTGGAGGTGAGTGGAAATGAAAGACCAGACCAAGAGGAGGGGGGTCAAGAAAATGACACCACCATGGATGAGAGCACAGAGGACCATGTTGAGAAAGACAGTAACGGAGAAGCTGAAGAAATGGTGAAATGAGTATGTCTGCTAGAACAACGAGCAAAGAGACTGAAAGGGCTGCGAGGTGGTAAAAGCCTCCATGGGGAGAGCTAGTGTGATTGTTTAAATGTATAATCACCAGGAGTTTAATCCTCATTGTTTAGGCAACAACATGTGGCTGAGTTTCTTCATACAAAGACGTCCGCCTGGATACTTTAAACTATCCGCTATGAGGCGTCAGGGTGCTGGTTAGCTTTCTGAGAGGCTGGTCCGTCGCTTGTCAAAGTGACTGACATTTAGTGTAAAATAAAACGTATCTGCTGACAAAAAAGGACAATAACAAACCTCTGATACAGAGCTCAGAGTGACAGGTGTGAGATAAAGCACTGA
The DNA here is from genome assembly GCA_005024645.1 of Planiliza haematocheilus. NCBI lineage: Eukaryota > Metazoa > Chordata > Actinopteri > Mugiliformes > Mugilidae > Planiliza > Planiliza haematocheilus. Next base: position 7,690,691 of record SRSE01000365.1, on the reverse strand, counting down.
TGTTGGATTACTGCATCTCTCTCTGTGTACTCCACCAGTAATGAGACCCTAACATTAACTTACGATGGCTAGCGTTTAAAGAGGTAATTACATAATGTTAATGCAGACAAATCACTGTTACATAGAGAACGGTAAAAATATTTTACATTAAAACTAAGATGATGGCATATTTTCATCAGAAGTTTGAAAACTACCTCACTTGTTCCACTACAACGTGGCATTTCTGTAGAAACTGCAGTTGCCTTTCGCTTGTTTCGTTTTTTTGAATGTGACGCAGTCTGACTTCAAATCTGTAAATATGACTGACAGTCATGATGAGCTGCTATGTGTAACAGTCTTCAGTGTTTTATTTTGTTTTGTACATATGCACTCAATGATAAAAATACCCTCATAAATTTACTGATTTGATGTGGGGCTGCGTGTTGTAAGAGATTGTTGCTCTTCAGATAAAATGGTGGCCTCGCTGCATTTATGTTCATGACACTTTTAATTCTAGCATTTTAAGATGCAAGAACATCACTTCTCAGGAGCCTACAACACACACTATAACCAGCAACTGTCTTATTGACCTTGTTCAACATTGTACTGATTATACAACAAGAAGTAACTGGGTGATAAATGGTGTGAATGAAAACTGTAAAATACTGCTCAGCCTCAGCAGCTCCAGCTGTACCTAGCTGGTACGTGTTTTTATGATCAGAGTTCAACGTCTGTTGCCGTTTTCTTTGGGGAGCTCTGCTCTCAAAACGTCAGCAAAGACGCCAGATGCAGCACCAAAGGCAGCCGATTTCAAGCCATGCTGCGTCTCTTTGTGGTTTTCTTTGCTGCTCCCTGTTTTGTGTTTGGACCCTTCCGGGGTTTGCGTTTGGGTATTATGACCTGCCGGAAACCGTTGAGGTGCATCGGTTTGGGTTTGGTTGGCTTGGGTGTCTTGGCTGGCTTCGGGGTGACAGTGGGGGCTGCTGGCAGACTCTCTCCCCCAGGGCAGGCCCTGAACACGTGGACATCCTTGACCCGGCGACCCCTCAGTTCAGGGGGATTGGCGCAGGTGGCTCGTACCTTGAGGTTAACTTTCTCAATCCACCTAGATGTAGAGGAAATATCTGATTATTTTATCAGTATGCCCAGACACGAGGAAAAGATTCAAAGTAGTAACTATATTTACGCTGTGTTTCAAATTTCATGGTTCAGCACATTTTAACTGACTGCACTCATTGTGCTGTAATTGCCTTACATGCGTAATGGCAGTAGAGGGCAGTCACACATCAGAGGATTGTCTGACAGGTTGATAACCTCCAGAGAGGTAAAGGGGTGGAAGTCAGGCACCTCCTCTAGTTGGTTGCCCTCCAGGAACAGACTCCTCAACCCTGGACCGAGACCTGCCAGTGACTTCTGCGACATCTAGAGTGTGACATGGAACAAGATGTTGAAAGCGGAAGATTTTGATAATTGATAAAATGTTAGGAGTTGACATATCCCACTCACTTTCTCCAGCCCCATGTTATCCAGATACAACTCGTTCAGTGACCTGTGCAGGGGTTGAAACGCATTTGGCCCCACCCAGCGAATTGTATTTCCAGACAGCCTCAGGTCTCTGAGGTTGGCTGCCTTGCTGAGCGCTTCAGTGGGCACCTCCTTCAGCTTGTTACCACTGAGGTGGAGCGTATCGAGGTCATTGGCGTGGTCCAGAGCCCTGGGTGACACATTGCTGATGGCGTTCCCAGTGAGATAGAGGGCTCTGAGACCTTCAGCTCCTGTCAATATCCCAGGCTCGAGCTTGGTGATGGTGTTGTTCTCCAGGTGAAGTGCCAGCAGACTGGGCACCAGGTTGAAGGCTGCTTTGGGGAAGCTGGTGAAGCGGTTCTTCTCCAGGTGGAGGTAAGTCAGCTGAGGCAGACCTGTGGGTTCAGGTAACAGAAACTGAAGATCAGATCGTGTTTTATTACACCCTGAGAAAGAGGTTTGTCAAAAGTGCCTTTTCTAGTAATTTAATTTTGCATGTCAACGACCTTTAAAGGCATCAGGGCTAAGGGAAGTGAGGTCATTCTCAGACAGGTACAGGTAGATGAGCCCCTTCATGCCACTGAAAGCCCCTCCTTCCACCTCCACGATCTTGCAGCGCTGCAGGTGCAGGGACACGACCTGGGCGACACCGGGGAAGCTGTTGCTGGGGATGTAGTGGAAGTGGTTGCCACGAAGATCCAGGAGCCGTGTGTCGGGGGAGAAACCTCGGGGCACTTTGGTGTGGCCGCGGTTCTCACATGAAGAGTGGCGTTCCACTGCCTGTAGGCGAGGAAACGGAAATGCAGTGGACAAAGAAGACCAAGATTCGCACGATTAACATTTCCATCCTCTTGTAAATGCGCACCCATCCCTTCCTATCCTGTCACTGAAATGTTAAAAGGGATGCCAATTTTTAAATTATTTGTATTTGCAAATCCGGTAACTCAAGATGTTAAAGAGAAAACCACTAAATACAAAAAATCTATCAAATATCTATCCAGCCCACCTCATGTGAGACACTCACCTCACAGACACAGTTTGCGGGACATTTGACCTTATTCTCCGGCTCTTCAGTAGGCAGTGGCCTGAACCTGGTCGCCTCCTCGAACTCTGCCTTCAGCATGGCCTCCTGGCTCTGGCAGCGCATCTCTGCAGGATAAACCGCCTCCAGGTTTTCTCCTGAGAGATGGGCCGGTCCGCCACATGTCCCCATCAGCTTCACCTTGCCGCGGATCGCCCACTCTCTGTAGCGTAGTAAAAGGAAGAAGGTCAAACTGGGGAAATAAAGGGCAGAATTCAGCTCATCTGCTGCACCTGAGAGGACGAAGGTAGCAGTTGCAGTAGACGGGGTTCCCGGCCAGGTTGAGGCGTGCAAGGTTGGGTGTGCCTTCAGAGAGCGGTTGCATGACACGCAGCTGGTTATGGCTGATGTCCAGGTGGATGAGGTTGGGGGATTTAGATACAGCTGTGTTGGCCATGTCCTGTAGGGACATGTGGTCTAGGAAGAGATGGGTCAGCTTGGCCATGGACACCACCTCTTCTCCCAGGTATGTCATGGGGTTGTAGCTCAGCTCGAGACGAGTCACCTCTGGCAGTCTGGAATTTTAAAGAGGGAATATAGAGATATTAGTTTTAGTTTAAGCTTGGATTTTTAGACAACATGGGGGTGAAGCTCCATGGCTGAGCACGGGTGTCACTGGCCTTACCTAGTCATGGTCTCAGTGGGGAAGAACTGCAACTCGTTGTGGTCCAGACTGAGCCGCGTGAGCGTGAACAGACCGGCGAAGGCCTCCGTGTCCAGGTAGTTTAGAGAGTTGTGACTAAGACGAAGCCATTTGATGTTCTGCAAACCCTGGAAGGAGTACAAGTTGACTGTAGTTGATGTTCCAATGGCAGGAGGCTGCCGTGATATTGTGTTTGGGTACCTGGAAGGCCATGTTGGGGATGTAGACGAGCTGGTTGTGCGTGATGGAGAGCAGGTTGAGGAAGCCCAGCTGAGAGAAAGCCCCAGGCTGGATCTCTTCCACGCGGTTCCGGTCAATCATGAGCTGCTTCAGCGAGGACAGACCATCGAATGACTCCTAGACTCACAAAAAACAAAGGAAGGCAAACCGCTTTAGTCATCTGCACTGACTAAAACTAAAAGCGATGGAACATATGAATGTGAGTTTGTGATCACCTGGTAGAGGATATCAATGTTGTTGTTAGCCAGGTTGAGGAAGACCAAGCGACCGAGGCCGCGGAAAGCCCCCTCCTTCACCCTGCGGATGTTACAGCGCTGGAGAGACAGGTGAGTCAGGTAGGGAGTGTGTTTGAAAGCCCCAGTGGGAAGTTCCTGGATGTCATTGCCTCGAAGATCCAATTTCACTGTGATCTATAAAAAAAAACAAGATCTGATGAACAAGAGAATGGCAAAATATATACTATACTTCATTAAACTGGAGAATTGCTGGCGTGAATGAAACCTCGTCAATGGTGGGTGGAACTTGGGTCAGGTTCTTGTTGACACAGGCCACGGTGAGCTGAATCTGGTCACAGACACACTGCTGTGGACATTTTGCCATGTGCACCGCAGGGATGCAGAGGAGCAACAGGACCCAGATTGTGTGGGGAAGGAGGTGGGAGGACATCTGGGAGGAAACATGACAGCATTTGCTTGATTCACGCTTCTACACGAGAGTGTGATTTGTATTCTTGGTCGCTGGACGAGCACCAGCAACACTCCTTTTCTATTATATGCATGAATAAAACCTCTCGCTCAAAGCATTTCCATTTCATTCTGCTTTGTACATCTACTCCACCTTATAGAGGACTACAAATACAACAATCAGACACTGCTTACACACCGCAACATTATTAACAATCTAATAGTGGCATATATAATAACAAAATATGCTTCGTTTTCATTCATTCATTCATTCATTCACCTTCTGTAACCGCCTCCTGAGGTGAGAGGCGTGGAACACCCTGCACAGGGCCAACACAGAGAGACAAACAACCATTCACACTCACACCTACAGCCAATTTATAGAATCACCCATTAACCTAACAAGCATGTCTTTGGATGGTGGGAGGAAGCCGGAGTACCCGGAGAGAATCCACGCAGACACAGGGAGAACATGCAAACTCCACCCAGAAAGGCCCAGTCAGCCCATGGATTCGAACCCTTGTCTTTCTCACTGTGAACCATCACTGCTAACCACCTCACCACTGTGATGCCCTCATGCTTCTTCCATGCTGCAAATACAGTATGGAAAACGTCACTGTACAGGAATCCAAATCCTGCCTTAGAAAGAGCATCTTTACCCAAAGGCATCGGAGCGTATTTGTTGGTTAAATTATTCTGTGAGAGAAAGGCTTGTCACCTGGATTTATTTTCCAGAGCACAATCTGGCTAAAAAGGCCTCCATGACTCTGTAAATTTGGGGATTAGTTCCATTTGGTCAGATTGGTCTGCCTTAGTCTTCACTGGAATGCCTTAAAACCACATTCCCATGTCGGATCAGCAGTCTTGATCCATAGGAATGGACATGAAAAGCTTCTCGGCTCCACACTCTGTTGTGTATGTGCACCGTGTATAGTGGTGCCATGCCCACACGTTGATGCTGCTGCATCTTAATAACTACATAACACGAAAACGTGTATTTAACCAATACACTGCGCGCACCTTAATCGCAAAGATGTCTGAGAAGGATAGATGTGGAGAAAACCCGGCTTAGCTTGAATGAGGGCGAACGAAGCAGACTACTGTATGAAAAGCGCTGATATATAGTAAACCACCTTTTTTTTTGTTACAGAAAGGGGCCAAGAAACTAGAGACGGAGGAATTTCCTCCGTCCGGGCTGTTTGTCCGCGTCCCCCTGGGGATCAACGGTCCAGACCGCAGAAGAGCAGCCGCGCCGGCAGCGCACAAAGACGCACAGTGTCTTTCTCTGCCGGTGTTGTGCCAAAATGCGTTTCCTCTAGGGGGAAAAAGATGTGTGTCTTCTAGCCAGAGAGGATGAGAAGGGTGTTTTCAAACCCCTCTCAATACTTTCGGTAGAAATGACCAGTAAAAAAAACCCAAAAAACTATTTTAGTGTCAGATCTGTCTTGACCCGTGAGTAAGTTGATTTCGTTTTTAGAACAGAAAATTATATGCCACTAAACAAAGTGTGTATTTAAATAATCACTCAACCTAGGCACTAAACTTTCAATTTATGTTTTCTCTGTGTTAAAGTGTTCATAAGTTACCATTAGAGACAGTTTAATAAATGTAGGAACGTGAAGACTTGAATGTTACGCGCAGACTCACCGTGCTTTCGTTGTGGTTCCGTCCAGATGAAGGTCGCTACTGGCCGCTGACTCTCACGGTCTCTGCCGCTCTTACCCCCGTTATGCCCCCCGATCCAAAACAAACTCCGTTTATCCCCATGATCCACCACTACTGCTCCCTCCTGACACACCTCCACCTCCCACCTCCCGAGTCTGCACACTGCTCCTCTGAGCCCGTTAAAGGAATAGTTCACGCCAAAATCAAAACTTATTTTCACCTCACTGCTTAGACTTGGAAACACTGGTCTTATTAGACCTGATCCAAATATATTTTAAATTCAGCTGTCTCAGTTCAGTTAGGATCACAACTTTATTTTAACAATGTCAAATGTCAGAATAATAGCAGAGACAATGATTTGTTTCATTTTATTTCTTTAATCACACCCCCAGTGTGTTGACAGTTACAGGTGGTTAGTATTTGATAGCATATCCTTAAATTGTTTAACTTCAAACCTTTTAGGTAGCCTTCCACATTCTTCTAACAAGTCATAGAAATTTAACCCCATTCCTCCATCAAGAGTGTCATTGCTATGGGGTGGGGGTGTTTGGTCTGGTCTAGGTGGGTGCTACACGTCTAAGTAACATCCACATGAATGCCAGGTCCAAAGGTTTCCCAGCAGAACACTGGATTGTCACAAGATCGTCAATGCTAATCTTATTTACTTCTCCTGTCAGTGGTCATAAAGTTATGCCTGATCGGTGTATATCATGTTCAGACAATTGCTGGAAAATGAAGTGCGTCATGCATGAAGTAGATGTCCTGACCAACGTGCCAAAAAGAGTTTTAATAATTTCAGCCCAAGTGCATGTAATCTTCTGACTTCAGATGTACACTTTCAGACAGATTCAGGGTTGTTAGTTATATTTAAGACAGAGTTCAGTACAAAGTTACTAAGATCATCTAAATGTCACGGACATAGATTCCATTCTCATCCCATTTCCCTTAAATCCTCCATCACATTACTAACACACATAAAAAGCTACGAGGTAATACACAATAAATGAATATGTGCAACAACAAAAAGTCATACAACAGCACAAATAAAGAGACATGAGATAAAAGTGATTGTGGTCCCCTGAGCGCTGCAGTGTTACAGCTGTGTTCAGTGCAGGCTGATGCACACACGCATGACGTGTATTCAGATTTATGGGCGAGGGCGAGTGCGTGCGCGGTGCTCCTGCATGATCACAGATTGATGCACACAGCGCTCTGTGATGATTTAAGATTATGCGCGGCATTGTGAGGATTGTTACTGGACAGTCAGTTCGTTTCTCATCAGTAAAGCTCCCCCTTTGTTTTTAACTAACCTATTTTGATTTACAGATTGTTACAATCTCAGTCGACCTTCTTCCCTCAGCGCTTCATAAAATTATTACAGCAACAAATATCACAATATGTAAGACTCGGGTCTAAAACTAGGCCCTAGAAATGTCTGTTTATCCAGATATGTCCACAGATATGTAAGAATTGTTTGACAGAGAGTTTTAAAACGATACAGGAGTTAATTCACATGTTACAAATGGTGCCAGATTGACATCGCTAGCAATTAGCTCCACTTCAGGCTACAATCAGTTTCACTGTTTTTACACATTAAACCCTAAACTAGGTTAAGTTCTATATTTTTTATTATTATTTATACCTATTTTCTACAAAAATATAAGTCACAAAACAGCAGTAGAAAAATAAAAATGAAGACGTTCTGGACAATCTTAGTCATGCCTTCATAAAATATACAAACCAAGAGTGGACATCAGTGGTTGTACTTGTCCTTTGTTCAAGTGTAAAGCATCCCTGTTGGTCTCGAGTCAGTTGGTCTGAATATCAGTGTGTGTGTCTGTATCCCTGTGTTTGTACTGGCATTGGTTGAGCGGACGGATCAGTGCTGCTCGTTGCATCTCTTCTCCAGAGCAGAGGTCAGCCTGTCTCTGGCGCCGCTGCAGGACTTCAGAGCTTCACCGTTCCTGAAGATTCACGCAGAAATGCGTTAAATGAGTTAATCCTCTTGTTTATACTGATTAAAAGTTTAACGTTACGGAACATCACACGTCAGATCCGATTAAAAAATCCGAGGATGCGCACACTTTTTCCATTTTGGAAATTGAAATCAGAAAGCTCTTTGGATAAGAGGTTGTCTTACTTGGACAGGAAGATATGAAGCAGCGAGGCGTGGTGCTGGGGGAAGTATTCCTGCTGGACTGCATGTTCCAAACACAACAGCTGACCCGAGACCAGCGGCACCTTTTTCACTTTCCCCTCTCCCTGAAAACCAGAAAAGAAAAAGAAGAAAAAGTAAACTTAAACTGAGAATCAAGTACAGATAAAATCAATTACTCCAGGACATGGGACATAAAACATTTGCTACTGGGCCATTCGGACATTACATACTTCAGATGTTATTGGATCTCAAGGTCACTCAAAAGCAGGGGTCGCGTTAATCGAATATTGTCCGTCATTGCCCCCCCCTTTTTTTTCAAGCTAATGGAAAAAGCAATTCACAGCCCTGACCACTTTGTGGTGAGTGACCTTATTAATTGGCTCATGTCTCTAATCGCAGTTAGCGTTCCAAAGATCGTGGAACTTTTATCAGTGCATGATTTCCTGGTACACCAATTATACTGATACTCACGTCAGAGCTCGGCTAACCATATACATTATATATGTCCATTTCGCTAACGGCTACCAAAATGGAGGAATCGGATGAAAGCACGCTGCTGGGACTGATGTGTGCTTTTGCAAACTGCAAAATAAAAGCGTTTGCATTCCACCGCAGTAAATGAAATCTTAATGAAAATGAAATGTTGTTGAATTGCATTATTATCATTTAAAAAATTAAAGTGACGGGTAAAAATAGATTATGACGGGATTTTTATGACCCTGTCAGTCAGAATGACAGACAACGAAAAAGTCTGTGTTCAGATGTCTGTGTAGGTTCTCAGTCATCCAGGTCATGGTAATCCAAAAAAGGTTTCAAAAAAGGCAACTGGACTTGTAGATTTTGGAGAAGACGTTTCACCACTCATCCGAGTAGCTTCTTCAGTTCTGAGGGACTGGTGGGAAGTCTGAGGTTTAAATAGGAACTCTTCCTGAGAAACATTGCTTGTTATGCTAATAACCCGAAACTGGTGCAGCTATTCCCACTAACGACCGGGTACTTACCTTTTGTGAGGGGGGAACTGTTTTGGTCCTGTTTTGGTCTTACCTATGAATGGTTCTCCAACGACTCTTGTCCGTCTGGGGCTCCAGTGTCAAGGTGTGAAGGAGACTGAAACTTCTTGGGGACAGAAGTTAGCACTGTATTGTAAATAGATGGCAAATTGAATCTCAGTCCACCTCCTCTGTTTAGTGAAGGTTTTTCCAGTCTGACATAGATGGCTTCCTTAACTCCTCTTTCAAACCATCTGTCTTCTCTGGCTAAGATTTGGACGTTGTTATCCTCAAAAGAGTGTCCTTTGTCCTTCAAGTGTAGGTGGACTGCTGAATCATTACCTGATGAGCTGGCTCTCCTGTGCTGGTACATGCGTTTGTGGATAGGTTGTTTAGTTTCCCCAATGTATAGGTCCCCAAGAAGTTTCAGTCTCCTTCACACCTTGACACTGGAGCCCCAGACGGACAAGAGTCGTTGGAGAACCATTCATAGGTAAGACCAAAACAGGACCAAAACAGTCCCCCCCTCACAAAAGGTAAGTACCCGGTCGTTAGTGGGAATAGCTGCACCAGTTTCGGGTTATTAGCATAACAAGCAATGTTTCTCAGGAAGAGTTCCTATTTAAACCTCAGACTTCCCACCAGTCCCTCAGAACTGAAGAAGCTACTCGGATGAGTGGTGAAACGTCTTCTCCAAAATCTACAAGTCCAGTTGCCTTTTTTGAAACCTTTTTTGGATCTGTGTTCATATCTCAAAAGATATGAACACATGTACTTGGAGCTGTCAATGTGTGATCACATATGTTAATGCCAAGTATGAACAGGGCCCACGTGTAGCCTCAGCCAACCACTTATGGGCCGTGTGCTTAGACAGAGTTAGGCCTTTCCAGCAGTTCTGTACCTTAAGTAGTCCCATCATGACCAGCAACGTGGAGAGGAAGCAGTATGACTGGAGGGCAGAACCAGAGATGAGCTTCTTCAACACTGCATCTGTGGGACACAAAGCAATGACATCTTTCAACAGGTGTTTTAATGCTGAAACGAAGATAACACATGTTTGTTTCACAGTTACGAAGGATTTGAGGGTTATCAGTTACAGGATTATTAAATTGTTTATTCACCAATAGTTTCTAGGACGGCTGTCTGGACCTCTTGATCCTCGCTATACAACGAGGCGATTTTCAAAAGGACCTCAGCAGCTTTGTGTGGCTCAGATGCATTGACCTGGACAGAAGAACGAAGTGTCTCAGTGACAAGTTATATTGATTTTCTGCAAATACTCTACACCCATTATATATGTATGTATAAAAAGTTACAGCAAATTTTTGCTCTCAATTTTTCTATCACAAACATTCAAAGGACACGTTATTTTAAAGTCCTCACCTGTTGCTGCAGGTTTGTCCTCATCCCTCCCAGCTGAAGAAGCTTTTCTACCGAGGGACAGTTGAGGAAAGACACAACCTCCGCCTGAGGGAGGACACAAATACACAAGTAGAACCCGTCAGAGTTTTTGAAAAGTAATTAAGTCAGCGACGAACGAGGAGACATGAGTTTGTGTCATCTTACCGGGCTCTGAGCTTTGTTGGGACTGTCCTCTTTTATTCCGTTTTCCTTCACAGTTTCACAGTACTCTCCATTCTCATCATTGCAGCCGTCACTGGCATCGTCACCATCGTCTTCGTTTTCAATTTCTTCGTCGCCGTCTTCCTCGTCATCGCCGTCTTCCTCGTCATCGTCCTCAGGCTCTCCCTCATCGTCGCTGTAGTTCAGCGAACAACACTGTCAATCCGCTATTCACATTTTCGAGCAGTTAAACACGATGAAAGACACTAAAGTGAATGTATTACCTGAGCGATGCCAGCATGTCTCCTTTGTCCATGCTCTCCATAGCCTCTTTCAAAGCATCACACCCCTCCTCTCCCAGACAATTCCCTATTGCAGTCGCACAAGAGTAATAACACACTGAGTGTTATGACAATCATTTAACATTTGGACTAATCGTAACTGAAGTTTTCCAGCATCCTGTGCAGCATACCATTCAGGTCCACTTTCTCCATGTGGGATTTGTCCATCACAGCCTGAGCCACCACCAGTGCTGCCGCCTCAGTGATCTCACCAAATGACAGATTGAGCTCCTGAGAACACGGACACGAAATGAGAAAACACTGAGCCGCTGTAGGTGACAAAAAGAGACACAAAGGCCTGGTGGTAAGCTGACCTTGAGGATGGGTAGGCCTTCTCTCAGGACTGCAGCGAGAGCGAGGGCTCCCTCAGAGCGGACCAGACAGTCACCGAAGTTGATCACCTGGACGTTCCTGAGATGCCTCAGAGCCTGAACGATCAACAGAAGTGTGGCTTAAAAAACACTCGATACAGAACGTCCACTCTCACAGGAAAAAATCTGAAAATATTTAGACCTCACCTGTGCCATGGCGAGTGTCCCCCTCTTGGTGAAGGTGTTGTCGTTGAAGTTAAGGACTCGAAGCTCCGGGTTTTGACGCATGGCTGAAGCTAACGCCATCACACCTGTGTAGTTTATTCCATTCTGGGGCATGTGGACTTCCTCCAGGCTGCCCATCAGCTTGACATGGAAAATCAGAGTTGCATCTTCAAATGTTATGCATTTTCTTACCAATCAAATGTTAATACATTTATAAAAATATAAAATTTGATACAAAATAACAGAGTGGCTGTACACTGTATGACTCAGCAAATATACACAAACTATATTTCCTGACTGAGTAGTCAGTCCCAGGCTCTCTTAAACTGGAAAATGAGATTTTGCAGATCTACGCTCTGACTGAACTCTGTCACAAGCCAACGTGGCAGGTCAGTTAACAATCTGACTGAATGGTGAGTCCAGAAAATGTAATTCCCTACCTGAAAGGCCTTAGCCAGGGCGCTAGCTCCTTCATTTTCCAGGCGGTTCCTCCCTGCGATGAACACTTTCAGTCTGAGTGGTGTTCCGAGGGCTGATGACTGTTTGTGGCACTCGATCAGAGCTTCAGCCAGGATCTACACAAATAAAACATGCACCGTCACTGTTTGCACTAAAAAGTAAACAGTTGTTTATTATGGTTTGGTTGGCTTTTTGAAGGAGTTATTTGTGAGCACACCTTTCCTCCACCGATCCCCATGCCACAGTTGTTGAGCCTTAGCTCCCTCAAGGTGTGGCAGGAAGGGCTCTTCAGCAGCTGCTCGATTCCCTTGACGCCGTCTGGCCCGAAAGCGTTGTCACTCAGGTCCAGCTCAGTCAGTCTGGCCCCAGCGCTCATCAATGCACTGCCAAGGCAACGCTGGCAAACGCACATGTACATCAAACATATGGTATTTGAATACATTAAAAGAAAAAATACAAGGCAATTTAATGAATTCCAAATGTTGTATTAGCATACAATCACAAAGGAAAGTGACTGATATTCTCACCAGAGCAGTTGGGATTTCTGAGCGCAGCCTCCCGGTGAACATGTCACTCCAATAGCATCTCTGGAAAAACACACACAAAGGTTTGTAAAGCATATGAAAACGGCCATGACACTAAATGTAGAGGGTGAGGCTTAAATTTAATACATTTTTATAATGTATTTTGTCTAAGAAAACGTTTTTGTTTTTTAATGATACTAAGTCTACATGTTTGGTGTAGCTCATGACTGATGTATGACTAATGAAGTGAAAATGAAATCATGAAAATGAGGAGTACCTGGAGCAGGTCTTTGTTCTCCAGAGCTTTGGCGATAGCCTGAGCTGCCTCCACTCCCAAAGTGTTTCCTTCGAGACGCAGAGCTCTCAGACCCTGGTACTGCTCAATCTCACGGACCAGCTCCTCCACTGGAAGCACAGACAGGTGTTAGGGGATAACAACCCATGGTGGTCTCATGTCGACAGTACACAGTAGTGTGTGAAAGGAGAAAATAAAGCTAAATCTCCCCTAACCTGAGTCTGCATTGTCAAGCTTCAGTCCCAGTCCTTTGTAGCTCAGCTCTCCATCCCCGACATGTGTCTTGGAGAAAGCTTCAGCCAGCTGAGCAATGTCATCTGAGGCCATGTCGACTGTAGGGACACATCCAGACAAGAAGGATCGCGTTTGATTAATTAGATAGTCCTTTAATACGATAGGAAATGAATACTATACCCGATAACGGAAAGCATCAGAACTATCAACAACGATCAGGCTAGCTTTAGCTTTACAGGTGCTAACTAATAGTAGTGCGCAACATTAGAAACGCTGACATCAGTAGATAAAACTGACTGTTAGTCCGACTTTATGAGATGACTTCTCGCGTCTCTCGGTCATTTTTGTTAGTCAAACGACTGTCCTTTAAAGGCAGACAACTAGTAACATTATTAAACCATACCACAAATAGCACTTTTCCTGGAAAACGATAGTGAATATACGCCGCTTCTTCCTTCCGCGCAGCGCGCCGGTTGCCACACCACGTGACGTCATGCGGCCGCGGTCTTCTTCGTGGATTCTATTCACGTCCGTTACAAAAATAATTTGTGTCCCGGCGCCCTCTACTGTTATTATCTGAAATAAAATTTCCTGATTGTTTTTATGCAATGTAATAATATCATTAATATTTAAATAACAATACATTATATATTTAAACATTTAAATCACACCACTTTTTTTTACTTTATAGCACCTCTTTAGAAATAAAACTTGTACACAAGTTTTATTTTATTTTTTTATATGTTCAACTCACAGACATTATAGTTTTGGTAAGTTGAACATGAAACTTTATTTTCACTACAGAATTACTGAAAGGGAGGTTATAAAGTCAGAAATCCTACATGAAGTCAAAATAAAGTGATAGTAGTATCCTGTGCTTGTTTTATTTATGTTCTTTATCACATATTATCACATAAGACACAATTTAGAAATACTGAAGCATGAATGGGGAAGCAGCATGTTTTTTGGTAAAGGTTGTGGATATTAACAGGAAAACGAAACAGTATAAATAAGACACCATGCAAATGAACAGTCCATCTGTTATTTCACTCTAAAGTAAATTTCCCCATAGGAAATGGATTTAGCAAAGAGGTCAGAGTGTACAGGAGGATTTATATTTATTTATTCCCATTGTGAGACAAGTATTATGTTATTTTATCTCGACCGGATAAAGGAATTGTTTGCTGTTGTCAGTACCCAGCAGAACTGACAGTAATAATCATTAGTCAACCACTCAATGTAACATGTTCATGTTCTGCTGCTGCAGCACACAAACTATAAAATCAGCAGCAGCTAGATGTTTATTTCTGTTGTATAATGGCATATGCCAGAAGACTGGAAAATCAGGTCGCAGATACGTTTTCTAAGAGTGCGTTAAACAAATATTATATTTCATAAATTTGTCTCTTATCTTAGAATTATTACTTGGAAGGCAATCTGGAATAACATCACTGTCAGTCACTGTCACTGTCTGTCAATGAGAGGAGCAATGAATGTGGTCTTTTAATTAGATCAGTACGTGTAGGACATTTTTACACAAGAACACGTGCTGATAAACTGTAACAGTCGGTACAAAAAACAAAGACTGAATGAAGGAGGTACTTGAAAACTGTGGAAACCCATTCAACACATTCCAATGAAGTGTTTGAGTGGTCGTTTTGCCGCCATCTTGTGGCCACACCTGTCCTGTAAACTTGTTGCGATATTGCACTAGCCAAAACAGCTAGCAGGTAGCTAAGTTAGCCAGTCAATAGTATCCATCAGCAGTCGTAGCAGTAGCAAAGAAACTCGCGCTCCGTCCACTCACAAATGACAGGAACGCCAAACTTACAAATATGCGCCAGGATACTGACTGATATTTGGCTGCCTGGTTGTTCCTGTCGTTGTCGCCGACACTCTGTGAAGCTATCTCTGATCTAAAAAGCGCTGTAACTTCAGTCTCGGTGAGTTGCCGTGCTAAGTCAGGGTTTGGCTACTAGCTAGGTCCCCACTGTTAAATTAAGACAGCTAACTTCCATGGTTGCTATTTAAATCTGGGTAGAGTATTTATATATGTCAACCAAATAAGCTAAATGTGACGTTGCTGCGAGAATGACTTTGGAATATATCAAATCATTATCTGCAATATATACCTGGTTTTCTTTCTCTCTTTAGTAAAGCAAGTTACGATGATTAGCATTTAGCCAGAATTAGCAAGAAGCGTTAGCAGGCTAATCTCAACCACTGGTAGGTAAACTCAGGTAGCGGTCCCCTCACTAACACCATTAGCAACTGACACAATGCAAGTTATGTGTTTTCTGGTCGTCTCTGCTACTATAACGTGCAATATGAGTTGATAACACGTGCAAATGTTGTTTTTGGTTTTCGTTTAAATTATGCACGGGGCATTTACATTTTCCTTTTAAAATAGTGCCGCTTTTTGTTCGCCATAAAACGCTATTTCTGTCCCCAGGTTAGCTAAAAATGTTAACCTGGCCAGCATCCCCGGCTGCATCACGGCTTGTCCCCACTGCTTGTTCATGCGAGTCCGATGGTTTCTTAGCTTAGCTTTAGTTGCAGGCCTTGGTTTGTAATAGTCGCCAAACGTGTAGATATATGAAGAACATAACCATAACCACCTGGATGCTAATGCTAACTGGGGTTATCTGAGCTATTCTAACTGTTCAAGTCAACCTTGTTGTCATCCTCAGGCTATGGATTCTGAACGACAGAAACGAAGAGAGGAGATTCAGAAGGCAATGAGCTTTATCCAGTAAGAACAGAAATATTATCAACATTTAAAGCCTCTTTTTCAACTAATCGGCAATACCATAGCCAAAGTACACACCACTTTTAACAGGAGAACTGTTTCTGTCCACAGGTCATCTTTGCCTTTCCCTGAGCCAGAAAGTTATGAGGTTTGCGTTGATCTTTTCTTTCTTTTTTTTAATCCCATTGTTTAGTCCACTACTTTTTATTAACTATGTCCTCCTACACTGTTTACATACAGATTCCATCACGTCCATAACTACATTTTGCCTAGATGTTAAAATTAACTTGGATGTTATTTTATCTTATCCTCAACCTTTTTCTCTTGGTGTCCTTGTTTCCCTGTTTTCTTTTCTTTTTACATGTGCTGACCATCTCGTTTTGGCATCCACTTCACGTTCCTTTCAGGCATTTCTGACCCAGTTGGTGTGCAACTTGCTGGACGAGGGAAATTCTTGTTTCCGAGATGGAGATTGGCGCCAGGCAAGCCAGCAGTATGGAGAGGGGATCAGCGTCGCCCGCTACGCCCAGGCCGAAGCCCTCGTCATCCCTCACGAGCTGCTGGAGAGCCTCTATGTCAACAGAGCTGCTGCAAACTACCACATGGTGAGACAGAAGTCGGGGGGAAAGTGGATCTGTTATGTGCAGATGTTTAAAATTAACAAAGGTGCTAGCTCAGTGGTTTGGATGGTTCAACTCTTGTGCTAGTTTTTCTTTATTCCATGTTAAAGGATAAGAAATTTCTCTGTCTTGACATTTCTGTATTTCTCATATGTTACTATGTTTTTTTTTTCAGAGGGAGTTTGAGCGCGGTGTTCAGGACTGTGACAGTGCACTGTGTGTGTCAGAGGGCAGTCGCAGGGCACTGTACCGCAAAGCGCTCTGTCTGAAGGAGATGGGACGATTCAGAGAGGCTTACGAGTGTGGAACTAAATGTCTCCTCACCGCACCACATGTATGTAATCAGCAGTTAAAGCAAATCATTTCAAGATCTAGTATAAAATATGTGTATATACTAAGTGCATAAACTGGAACAGCACAGAGAAGTGTCAGTCATTTTATTGCAATATTGAATATTTAATTTGCTTGATGACGTCATTAACTGCAGTTTACAATTCATTTTCCAGGACAGGCAGGTGAATGACCTGGCCCAGGATTTAGCCAATAAACTAGGTCTGAAGGGTCGTAAAGCCTATGTCAGCCCGCAGACAGAGTCCACGGCCACAGACGGGGAGAGCCATGGAGAGAGTTCCCAACCCACTGGAGAGGTAGGTGCTGCAGTTGCGTTCAACACTTGTAATTTAATGTGGCTGGATGACAAGCTAACGTTGCGTCTTTCTTTCTTTTTATTTAGATGTCCTCCAATGGGCTGGAATCTCCAAGTATGTCAGACTGGCAATTATTGAACTTGTCTGCTTTTGCTCAGGTTCCCATTTGTTTTCTTGTTCTTCTAATTATTTCCTTATTCCTCTCCTTCAGCTGACCTTTCCAGTGCACAGTGCATCCCTGCTCCTCTGGCCACGCCCATCCCTGTCAGTGATGACCCAGCGACCACTGTGGCAACCTCGTGCACAGACCTGTCGGAGAGCCCCAGCCAGGCCCTGCCTCCTATGCCGTACTCTGTCCCGGTGTCAGAGCACATGGATGAATGCAACAGCAGTGTCATGAAAGAAGAGCTGGACAGTCTGCTGGAATGCATCCCCAAGAAAGTTAGTGAAGTGCGTGAAGGACAAACACTTTGAAAAAGAAGTCTGTCTGCCACAGCATATAACTAGTGTACATTTCATTGTAATTTGTCTTGATCCCCATCTGCAGTCTTTATTACTTTATTATTTTAACTTAAATAAATGTCTTTTTCCTCCTCCAGAATCCAGTTCAGGGTGCTATCCCCACCAACCTTCCCAACACGGCCGTTGGTCTGCGGCCTCCTTACTCACCCAGCCTTCCAGCCCCGTCACCCCAGCTTCCTCCAGCCTTCTTCAGCTCCCCCATCAGTGACATACCCCCCCTGGAGCCTTACACTCCTCTGCGGGACCAGGGCTCTACCCAGGCGCAGGACGCACTGGGAGGCTTTCCCACAGGAGCCACAGATGGAGATGGCAAGGCAGGAGTCGCCGCTGGCGGGCTTGACTCATTGTCAGAATACACTCTCCCTGGTGAGCAAAGCAATACACTTTTCACACTGTCTGATTCCAGCTGGGTATTTTAAACTTTAGTTACCAGAAATCTTGCAAAGTGACATTTGTAAATTGCACACGGCATGCTCATGAATGCCACAGCTGACTTGTGAGAAAGAATCGATAACAAGCTGTAGGAAATCGAATTGCGTTCATTGTTGGAGCTCCTTTAACTCACATTTTCTATGTACAGTATGTGCTTTAATTTTAGGTTTTTAATTGCAGACGTTACATATTTGAAAGTTTGATTTAGAAATGTAAGTGTTTTATGCCGCCTTGGAACATACGTGTAATGGAATCATGGGTACAGTATAGACAGGATTATCCCCAGTTACCAGCTGAAGTAATTTGGACAGAGTGGGGCAGCTGGCTTTAACCTGAGATGTGCGTCAGCAGCAGACCGTATGAGTCGGCACTATTGCAATAAGATGTCTGACATTGATGTCCTTGTGTCTGTGGTCTTCAGGGGGACGAGTGTGTCACAGCTTCATCCCTGGAATGCGTAACCACAGTGCTGCACATGCAGTGAGTGAAGCACACACACACAGACACACACACACACAGAGGATATTTTATGTGCTGCTGTTTGCTGTCATCCATTTCTTTGTCTTTTTGTATTGTATTGTCTTATTCATTTAGAGTCATTGTTGACTGTGCTGTACATCTGAGCTAACATTTATTTCTTACACCATATCTTTTTATTCCTTTCTTCTTCAGAATGGTCCAGCAGGAACCAACCTCTCTCTGCTCTCCAGGAATCCTCTGGCAGCCACACATGAGTTTAGGCAGGCCTGTCATGCCTGTTACAGCCGAATAGGTGGGATAAAATAACGTCTGAGTCACTCTGTCGTACTTACCTTTACCCGAGCTACTCCCTCTTACTTTTTCTAAATGTTTTCAGTAGAATTTTGCCGAATGAATGTCTCATTCGATTTACCAGTTGTGTGCATCATTTTGGTATTGATGTCATTTTACACAAGCAATAAAATATGCCTTTCTTTTATAATGAATTGGTAATGTAAGTGTGTCTTGCCTCACAGGTCCACGAGTGATGGACTACAAGTATCAGCCAGAGGCAGCACATCGCTGCAAGAGAGATGTGCTGCTGTGTCGCCTCAAAAACACAGATGATCCCACATGGAAGAGGATTCGGCCACGGCCTGCACGAAACAACTTCCTAGGGGCGTTTGTTCTCTGTAAAGGTATGTTTTGAATTAAAGTGAAATTGGAAAATTTCCAGGTGGAACTCAAAGTGATGGATTGCCTGATGGATTCATTGTGTGCTGCAGAGGTGCAGGAACGGCAGGAGTGCCAGTATGGGGAGAACTGTACGTTTGCTTACTGCCAGGAGGAGATTGATGTTTGGACGCAGGAGAGGAAGGGTGCGCTGAGCCGTGAACTGCTGTTTGATCCACTGGGCAGCACAGAGCGACGAGCGCTCAGCGTCACCAGGCTGCTGCAGCTCCACATGGGCATGTTCATGTTCCTCTGTGAGGTGAGGCCTTAGTCTGCCACATAGTCCTCTCTCTACCCCTCTTATCGTGTCCTCTTTAGACCATTGCTCTTTGAAATTGGTGGACAGCCTTTACTTATTTGCATTTTTTTTTTCTTCTTTTTCTATAGGAATGTTTTGACAGTAAGCCACGCATCATTAGCAAACGCAGCAAAGAAAACTTGGCAGTCTGCTCAAACCTCACAGCTCGTCACCCATTCGACGATAACAAGTGAGCCTTGTGTCTTCATTTTGCTGAAATGTGTCTTCAAAATGTTTGACATTAAAGTGATGTTTGGCTACTCAAGATGTATCATTTACATCTCGACTGTTGGCCTCTGTACAGAAACTATAAAATTGTGCTAATGCATAACTTAACCCTCACTCTAACCTGCAGGTGCCTGGTGCACGTGGTGAGGTCAGCCAATGTGCGTTACAGTAAAGTGCGTCCCCTGCACCCACTCTGCCAGTTTGACGTGTGTCGCCATGAGGTCCGCTACGGCTGCCAGCGTGAGGACAGCTGCTCCTTTGCTCACTCTGTCATAGAACTCAAATGCTGGGTTCTGCAGCAGGACACTGGTGCGTTAAAAAACTATTACATTGTTCAACCTGGATTCAAATATTTTGCTGTACTGTAGTTTTAAAGTATTGAGGTAATTCAAAAGCTAATGCTGAGCTGTGTGTGACATTTCATTCAGGTATTACGCATGAAGAGATGGTGCAGGAGTCCAAGAGACACTGGCAAAGGCTAGAGCAGAATGCACAGAAGCAGCAGAAGGTGAGGACACTGGTACAGTCGATCTTTGTCCTGGTGTCAGGGAGTTTCTAATATTTGCTCAAAGCAGGCGTGGTAGTAAACTCATGAAGACACAACCTCCCACGTTGAAACGGTACTTTGCGTGCATTTCTTGCGCTAATTATTGACATAGGCTAACAAGACTGTTGCCCCAGTCCATAGTTAAGATTGTTAACATTGCCACGTCAGTTTGTTTAACAGCATTTTGGCCCAAAGGGGCATCAATTCATTTCTTTGTTTCTCTCTCTTTCTTACAGCCTCTCCATATACCCCATCCAAGCAGCAGCGTGCCTGCTGGAGGGATGGGGGGTATTGGGGGTGTAGGTGGAGATGGCTTAGGAGGGGGTGGTGTGAGTCCAGTGGGAGGGTTAGGAGCAGGGGCATGTAGAGGCCGCCCCCTCAACCTGAAAATGAAGTTTGTGTGTGGTCAGTGCTGGAGAGAAGGTCAAGTCAATGAGCCTGACAAGAACCTTAAGTACTGCACTGCCAAGGCACGACACAGGTGAAGACCAAGACATGACTTTACAAATCTTTTTTTATTTTATTTTTAATATGGTTGTACGAATTCATATTTGTTCTCCGTCTCTTTAGCTGGACAAAGGAGCGCCGAGTCTTGCTGGTGAAATCATTTGAGAAGAAGAAGTGGGTTGTTGTTCGTCCTCTTCCCTTCTCACGCACCTATCCACAGCAATATGACGTGAGTTCCTGCATTTATTTTTCTTCTCCGATCCTTTAACCTCTCCCTCAAACACATATTTTATTGTTTTATTGTCGGATTACTAAATTCTAGTCCCGCAGTTAACCAACCTTTTTTCCTCAGTTGTTCCTAAGAAAAGCTGAGCTGCCTCAGCTCGCACATTAACCATCATTTTGGCCACAAAAGCATCAGTAGTTCTATGTGCTGCACAATATGCGATTCATTGTTAAGACTGTCACAAACTTCTCTTCTCACCACAAATGACATTAGGGCCAGGTTTGGTCCTGTCCTTGAATAAACCAAAGTTGAGATTGTGAATTAGCCTCACTTATTTTTTGATAATGATTCGTTTTCTGCACTTTTATCATTTTCAACATATTTCATTCATAACATCAACATCAAGGAGGAGCCAGCATGAGCCTGTAAGCTAGTTGCTAGCTGACCTGACTAAACTCACTCAGAGCTGGGTCACATATGTGTGTGCTAATAGTTTTTAGTGAAAGCCAAAACGGCAAGTTGTGATTTTATGCTTAACTTAATTTTATGTACTTATCTAATTTTCACACACTGTCTGTGGTTTGACCCCCTTAGTGGAGCCCCAGGCAGGTAATAATGGGTGTAACACAACAGAATCAAGTTACTTGATCATAATATAGAGGTGTCAGCTTGTCTTACAGCTGCAGAGTCTTTAGTAAAGTAGTGGGGATCACGCTGTAATCCTTTCCCTGTCTCTCACCTAGATGTGTGTGCATGTGATGAAGCAGAAGAAGTGCCACTATATTGGGAACTGCTCCTTCGCCCACAGTCTTGAGGAGAGGGATGTCTGGACTTACATGAAGAACAACAGCTGTAAGCTCCTGGTTCTCTGTTTAAGCGTTATACAAGAGTGGTTTATAATTTTATTTATTTATTGTTTCATGTAGAAAAAAAATAATCCCATCCCATGGATTGACAACTGTTGTTTCTCTGTATATAAATATCTCTATATCGGTTTTTAATCAGGTCATCTGCTCCATTCTCTCTCATTTCCCATCACTGCAATGATAAGAGAGAGAGAGAGACCCATAATTACATTGATTTTACTCCACTTGCACTGATTGTTCTGCATTAACTGTCTGTAAGGTCACTGAGGTTGTCTTTGTTGTCTTTTTTCTTACGTCACCGTTCCTTAGTGAGAGACATGCAACAGATGTACGAACTGTGGCTGCAGCTCACCAATCAGAGCAGACGCACAGATAACTCTGCAGTGACTCCACCCCCAGAGGACAAGCAGGTCACCATAACAGCAGATTACACAGACGCCATGGTAAGTGGTTAATAACAAACATCAGAGGTTCTTTCTGTGGCCCTAAAGCCTATAGCTGTGCTTACAGATGAAATGTGATTTTTTCAATATGAAAAACACTGCAGTATGTAGTACCTGACTGATGTGTATCACTTCAGGGAGGCCGGCGGTTGTCTGATGGAGATGATCTCTGAGTGTTGGTGTGTTGACTAGAGGCAGCTGATCGCTGCTACGCTGCAGACAGCGAGACAGGCCTGTCACACCAGCTATAACTGAGCAGGCTGTCATCTTGACGGTCTGACTTCCTCTAGCATCTGGAGTGAGTGCAGTGAGAAAGCAGACTGACACATAAATGGTTGGCCCTAACACTCATATATAAATATACACACAAACATTTACACACAAATCACAGGCACCAATAAACAGAGAGAGAAAGCGTCGTCGGTGAAGTACAGGACTTCGGCTGTAGAAGTCCTTGGGCAGATTATACCACAAAAATTCCACAGACAACTAGTTTTGCTTTGACTAAAATAATCTACTTGTGTTTTGACTGAGCATTTGTGTCCACCAACCTTTTTTTTCTCCCTTTCACTGCCTTGTAGCACTGAAACAATTCTTGGGTGAGCGCGCTGGTCGCAGCTCTTAATATTTGCTTGGCAATAGTTTGAGTCCCAATTAAAGCTCTGCACTCTTACACTAAAAGTTTAAATTTTGACTTTGGAGTGCCAAATATGCCAAGCTCTCAGTGCAGTGCTGTTTATGGCAGTCATAGATGATGAAATGGAGGCATTGGAAAAAGAGGGTCTTGGTGGACACACCTCGCTACGGTCCTTGACAACCAAATGTTACTCTCCTTCCTTTATGGGAATATAGTGAGAGGGTCAAAATAACTTTGTGGAGATTGATTTTGAGCATGTTTTTTTTTCTTCTAAGGGGAGTTTATACTTCCTTACTATATTGTCTGCCATATTGGTAGAAAGCTATGAATGTAACGCCTGCACAGGCCTTCAAAATTAGAAAATTAGTCATTTAAAACGTTGCTCTTGTGGAATGTTTGTAAGTATACTTACATGCCCCAAAAACTGTGTAACATTACAACTCGCCCCCATTGATAGAAAAACAAAAAGACCGCTGGATAACTGTAAAGTAATCAGACCAACTGCTCCTGCGTGAAATGTGCTCAGGCGTGCACACACTGTTGCTTCCCACAGTGAATCAACACATGCTTGAACTTATTGGAGCATAAGGTTCGCAGAGAAGGGGGAAAGTATGATTGCTTTGGTAAAAAAAATTAAATAATTATCACATACCTGTGGCTAAATTACACAATTCTTGGAGCAATTGTTGCCAAAGCAATCAAGGGAGTATTGACCATAGAATATTTAAAACTGTACTGGTTTAATAGAGCTGAATAAGATGTGAAGTTGGTGTAAAGGAGCTAGAAGGAAGTGACTCTAGTACAGATACAGAGGCCTGGCAAGAGCTGCTCTCTGCAATAAGTTAATTCAGACTGCATTGACAAATAATGACCTCACTTTGACTGAAGCGCATTAAAAATACTTAAGTTGTGGTGAAAAAACAAGAGCTTTGAAATAATTTAAGGAAAAAAAAGATGTCCAGCTGAACAATAATTTAAACAGAAAAGATGGATATAGATGATTAAGAATATATTTTTGTAGTTAGTGAGTCAAGTATTTAAGATCATTTGAATTTAAGGATAGGTTGCTCTGTCTTCAGTTGGAGCGTGGTCATTATTGCAGTAAAAATAACCCAGTCATACTCCCACAGCCTTCAGATGAAAAACTCACATGGACCCTTATGTTTTATTATTGTTAGCTCACAGTTCCCCCAAAGATCAACCTTTTAGCTTGAGAATGGAGAAACATTTCGTACCGTATATTGTGCCTATAAAACAACAGCTCAACATGAACACACATGCGCGCGCACACACACATACACACACACAGGATACCTGTTGCCATCCTATTCTAGCCTTTAATGTGTAACGGAGACACGATGGAGGTATGTCTATATTCAGATACACACATATTATACATATTTACAAATAATGGTATACTACTAATAATAATTGATAACTTAGCAGTTAAGCTTAATAAATATATAACCTGAAAACCTGTATTGATTACATAGAAGAACTTCTTGTTATTGAGGTATTGCTATATGACATGTATCGCTGAACTAGATGACTATAGTGACTTTTTTTTTTTTTTTTTTTTTTGAAGATTCTTTTTATTTTGAAAAGTTTCCTCCTGTGTGGGTCGTTCCAGACGGGGCCATCGGAAAGGGATTACAGCAGAGGTTGATTCAATTGATCCAGTTACTGAATGGTTAAATCATGCAAATCACTCAACTTGAGTTTTTTATTTTTTTCTTTGTTCATGTTGGAAGCAGCGAGACTGGATGTACAGAATGATGAATATATGTTTTAGATAGTTGAATAAACAAAAGCGGCTTTGACTTGGTGCTTAAAATTCAAACAGCACTGGCACGTAGAAGAGATATTTTATGTTAAGAAAAGGAAACTGTCTTTTTGCAGTCCCTCCATTTTGGTCCATGGTCAAACACAAAGTGTCTTTATTATACAGTTCCTGGGGGGGGAAAATAAATAAATAATGAATACCTAAGCAGAATTGAGACAAGCCCAAGCGTATAATGCTTGGCACCTGGCAGCTGTTTTGCCATTTCTGTTAATAAGCCCTTGTCTGGAACAACCCAGGTATTAGCTTTTTTGAGGGATCGTATTACTCCTAGTATTATGATGAATATGATGACTATAATGATTGCTGTCTATTGACTATTTCTATTTCTCTTCTATATGCTATTGATATATGTATGTTAATTGCAATGTATAACTCTCTCTTTATATATGTATCCATGTATGAGTATAATAATTAACCGTAAATATGCGTCTGTGTATGCGACGGTGCACAGCTCTGTCTGGGAGGCAGTGAGCAGAAAACGTGCGTGTTTACTGTACGTTTTTATGATCCTACAGGGTCGGTTGATGTTGTCAGTAGTGCCAGACTGCTGTATATTAATGAGCTCCATTTGTAAGGGATAAAAAGATAGTCAATGATTGAAGCATATATACTGTAAACTGCTTGTTCCTTCACAGTGTCTCCGTTTGATCCTAGCATCGGAGCTCGCTGCTCACTGCCTGTGCTCTGAGTTTATGTTTGAAATGATTCACCAGGCAAGGACAGATCTGGAAACAAAAGCATACATAGAGGCCTATATACTCCCGTATAGCGCCTTATTCTATATACTACACCTATAAGATGATACATACCCCTATTGTATAATCCTGCTTACTATATACAGTATATGATACCTGATACCTATTATAATACTTAGACACCCTTATAAGGTAATTTAGATAAGAGATGGTGGGCTGTCTTTTTTTTTTTTTTTTTTTAATGGCTGTGCAAAAGTGTGCTGTGGTCAGAAATGTGTTCCTATCTGGTTTTTAGGGAGTTGAAAGTTGTTAGGGGGAGGATGCCCACTCTAATGCTCATTTGGATGTTCAGGATATTTACAAGGCAGCTGGGAAATTGTAAAATGGATATGGGCCACCAAGCAAAGGCTGTCAAAAAGGAACCATGTCTGGAAAAGCTGTAGCTGGTAAACCAGTAAAAACTTGGCATTTAAAGAGCCTTAAAGTTGGAAAGAGTCGGTTTTTAGCTAGAGGATGCATTAATTTGAGGATGAAGGTTGTACAGTCTCATGTATCTGCCTTTAAATACGAGTTACTGTTAAACAAAAAAACAACAGAGCATTAGAGGTGAGGCTGTGTAGGAGAAAGACCAGATTTATTGATGTATCATGACACAAACTTGTCACGGAGGCTTGTTACTGCTACACTTTCCCTGATCTATTCTCTAAAACTAACTTGGATATAATGATATACTGTATACTTCTACTTTACATGGTGCCATTGATGCCATTATGACTGAAGAGTTTTGAAGGTAGAGGACTTTGAACATGGTTATTGATAAATGTCCTCAGACGTGGAGGAGATTTGGCATCATGATGTTGCATTTTTGCTCAACTTAACGCCCTGCAGAGCAAGATCAATGTAAGAAGTAGATATTGATATGCTGGATGCATCTCGGCTAAATTTAATATCCTTTTCGACCTCGACTGATAGATAAATAGCCAGAATTACACAACTGTTATCCTTGAAAGGAGGTCATTATACATCGTATCCCTTCACCTGTGACATTTAAAGTGTTCCAAGCAGGTCAGACGACAGTGTATGAAACCTCCAACACATGCAACCCCCCACCCCCACCCATCAGCCTTTATGCCTTCATTACAAAACAAAGTGTTGGCACACATACATGCCATTTTTGGTCATAGTCACAGTGCTATTTTTTCCCCTCATATGTAGAAGGTCCTTGCTGATTTCTATAAATACTTTTTTTTGTTTTTGTTCAGCTGTAGACATCAAATATTTGCAATGGATAAATCAACCATGGCAAAATGTAACAATTTGTGTTAATTTATTCATTAAAGTGGTCATTCATTTAAGATTTTCTGCTTTTGCCTGATTTATATAAATATCATTTGACTTTGAGGTTGTTGTCTGTTATGACAAAAGTTCTGTTTGTCTCAATTTAAGAGTCTGTGAATCAGTTCTGCTGCAGCTTAACAAAATTAGGAGTTTCGGTTGAAAAAAAAAAAAAAATGCACGTGACACCCAACCCGCCCTGCGTTCTCTCTTTCCCTTCCTGCCCCCGATACGGTTTGTGTCATTTGATCCGCAGCACCCGATGCACACGCCTACACAGCCTCAAAAGATCTTAATGAATCGATTTTTCAGTAAGTTAGAAAAGTATTGGATATATCAGTTGTCTTCATCATGTTCAATGAAGAAACCAGGGTTGTAAGAAGTGGGGGGGAAAAAACAAGGCCTCTTTTTGTACTGTATTTTTACATTTTGGTTGTTTTACGTTTTGTTCTTTCCTCTCGACATTGTTTTCTCTTTTCTCCTCCCTGGCTGAAAATTCAAGATCACATGTGGACCAAATCTCTTGAAAGCATTTAATAAACTGTTTTAGAAAAAAAAAAATAACCTGTGTTTTATATTCATCGAAGTGCACGGTCCACATTGCAATGGTAGGTACGGAAATGGAATGACTGACATGAAGGGACGGGATTTATTACAAACCTGTCTGTCTGTAGTGGGTGGTTAGTGAATTTTTTCACACGTGTGTACATTGATCTTATAAAACAGCCTCGCACGTGTGCCCTCCAGAGACACGGAGTCTCCTCAACAATCCTTCATAGTTTAACTGTGTAACATCAGAGGTGAATCTAAGGGTTTTGTGCTTATAATTATGTTTTAAATATGTAAAAGCTGCAATGCCACAACTTAAAAATACTCGGTTAGAAAGAAAAACTTAAATTCCAAATTTACTTAGTATTGTCAAAAAATGTACTTAATGAATAAAATGTATGAAATAAGTATATTTTCATACATTATAAGATATTACTTCTGATATATTAATGTGCGAAAGACATTAAAGTAGAGCTGCTCATCTTGTGTACTGTGTCACGTGGCTTTGTAAGGATTCCATATGTTTCTTTTATCATCCATTGTGACATGTCAGAGTTTAAAGTTCAAATCTGCTGTAAAGAAAGTACAGGTAATGAAATGACAAATGCAGTCGAATATGGCGTGAAATTAATATATACACTACATTAATGTACGTACATTACTGTGTACATACACTACACAAACACTGAAGTACATTTACTTACCACCTCTGGCCACGAGTTCATGGCTTAATGAGATTCAGCTGTTACAAGCCATGTCTGCCGCAGGACATACACGTGTGTTGTCTGTGTACACATGGATTCTATAGGGTGTCCTTAAATATAAACATTTGTCACGAGTCAGTGGTTGATATTTTAAGTAGTTATTCACTCCTCCAGTTGAGACTTTAAAGGTAAGCTATTTTAAGGTTAGCATCTCGCAGTCTACATATTAACACCTTTCTTTTCCCCTTCATAAAAATATTTGTATTTCAGTAATTTTACTCGAATTAACCTTATTTAAAACTCACCAGGTAGTCATTATTTTTCGCTTTGTAAAGGCAGCTGTGTTAGTGTAATTTACCCTATATTATTAGCCGGCTAATTATGCAACAGCTACATTAGGTGTTTACACTTTATTTTCCCCCAAAACTTAGGTAAGACGCGGCTGGCGATTGGCTGTCAGCGTCGTGACGAAGCGAACATTGACCAATTGACGCTCTTTCCGCTGATTGCCCGGTGAAAGCTGCCGATTGGCTGACAGGAGCAAACGGTAGGCGGGCTAAGTTAAGTAACATGTTGTGTTGCGTCCATAGATTTTGACCCGTCAAAGTTTCAATACTGCCAGCGGCCCGTGGGAGCTTGGCTCGAGTGAGCACAGCCCGGCCTTTTAGGTTTCTGAGGTGTCATTTTATTCCTACTCTGCCCTCTTCGGAAACATTTGTTGACCTTCCTGAAGTTTAAAGAAGAAGAAGAAGAAGAAGGAACATGACTACAGAGATCCCAGAGATTTTCAAAGCTCTTCTTGAGCACCCATTCACCCTCCCGAACTTTGATGATAATGGTAAGCGAGTTCCAAATTTAGAGAAGTTTTAATTCAAGTGACATGCAGCACCGTTTATTTCTATGAACTGAATGTCTCTGAAGTAGAAAAAAAACAGCTTTAAACAAATTCAGAAATGTCTGCACACAAATGCGTGTTTGTTGCATAATCCCTGTCAGCTGAGCTGCTAGAAAACTTGCTCTGGACTGCAAGGATCTGCTCCCCTACAATCCAAAGGTTGAAACTTAACCTCATTGATTTAGAGCCTTGAACCTCCATCAGTGAGAGCAGTAACAGATTATTCAGTTGCAGTGCCTGGTGTGTTCAGAGTTTTTCTAGTACATTTCAAAATAAAAGTTCTTTTATTGCTTACTAATTTCTTAGAAGTGTCATTTAACATTATCTTGGCAACTATTTAAGAAACACACACTTAATATGTTATAGTTGAAGCAAATCATGTGTTGAATTGGTCATGTAGCTAATGAAGGTTGTTTGATGCTTTAGTTATGAGTGAATGTGACCTAACCTAGTCTGTGAGGATCTGTGTTGTGTGTCACCTGCTGTCATCTGTGTGTGTTGAGTGGACATTGGTGCTTGTGTGTGTGGAGAGTTGGACATGAAAGGTTCATGATTAGATCATTAATTCACTGGATTGCTCTGTTTTCCTTTTGTGTCAATCTGGGCCATGTTTTGATAAATCAGATAGCGGACATGTAACATCATAATAGGTGTGCTGCTGCTGCTGACCCCATTTAATCAGGTTTCATGGTAACCTCTCTGGATCACACACACACAAAAGATATGGCATCTTCAAAGTGAAACTAATTACTCATTCTAATGTCCTATCTCCCATTTTGGTGAAATTCCTTTCAATATTTTACTAAGATAATGAATTAATTACATTGAGATTATATTCCAGTATTTTGGTTTTAAAATATTTCAGTTTATTCTAGTAGTTCTGGCAAAGTAATGGTGTCATGCAAACATGCAATGCATTTTTTATTTTTTTATTTTTTGGTTTGAACTGCTCCTTTATTGATTATCTTATTACACAGTCACTTAAAGAAAATGACTAATCATGAACACAATCCATTTGTGGCACCAGAGACACACGCAGTGACCAGGACTTCATAATTATCTGGATGTACGTACTGACCCACTAACCTCTATTTGCCAAGACATTTCTCAGTTCCTACTGAACCCCCTGTTGCTCCCAGTGCGTCACTGGTGTGTGTGTGTGCGTGTGTGAGCGAAATGGGTAGATTTGTATGTGACGCTTGAATACCAATAGGTAGAAAAGCTATATAAAAACAAGTTAAAGCTTTTTTTTCAGATTCTCGTGTTAATAGTATGTGGCAAAATCAGAAAGTAACATTATGCGCTGTGTCTTTTTGTTCAACTCCTCTGACAAAAACGGGATATGAAGGTTTCAGACCTTGCAATAAGATCCGATCTGGACGATCCGATCAAAAAAAGAAAGACAATTGTGAAAACCTCCAGAACGCAGAGATCGCATTTGAGAGATCCGATGTCTGACCACATTTGGAGGTGGTGTCCGCATTCCTTTGGTAATGCGAGCGGAATGCGTTAAAGACCACCTATAGCCTACTCAGCAGGGCTGCTCCTGAGTCAATGGGGGTTTGCTTCATTAAGAAAAGAAAAAAAAATGATCGGAAATTATGTTTGTTCATTAGTAATGAGAGCATTTTAAAACATTCTATCCATGTAGTTGTTAACTAACTAAATAATAAAGAAATCAAAGTAAGAATTTACAAATAAAAGTATTTAATATGAGTACGCAAATGTGATTCTGTGTTAATTGTTGATGTGGTCATATTGAACAAGTTACGTATTTACCTTTATGGAAACTTTCAGGGTTGGACTCAGTAATAACGTGTGTGCCACAGTCATGACGCACACACATAAGACAACGCTGTTTTCTGTTGTGGAGCAGCTGTAGAGATCTATTAAAAACAACCTCTGTTAAAATATTCTACTGCGCCCCAGATGATGTCGGGGTTGTTTGCATGCAAAGCACGAAACTGAAATCGGATCTGGAGAGGCATTATAATGCCAGGTCGGAACACACGTACCTAAAGCATGCACTTGGACTCGGATGGTTTATATCGGATCTTAATGCAAACTCTGAACAGGCCCAAAGTGGTTTCTGCAGGCCTTGTAGAGGGCCTACTGATTTAATAAACTAATATCTTGGCCTTGTGATGCAGGCTGCAGTATTAATTTAGTCACACAGGAATATGCATAATAAATCTAGTTTCCATTTTTTTCTTAAGTAAAGACTCCTAAGAGAAGAAGAATGGAGAAACTGTGCAAAATCTTTATAAACTTCTGATTTCAATTTGACCTGTAGTTTAGGGGATTCCATGGAAATATTAATCAGTAAGTTGGGGACAAAGATTGTGACGTGTGAGCCCAGGAAACATCGCCACCAACTTCAACAGCTGACCTTGAAGGCTCTCTCCTCATAATGTTGTGCCAAAAACATTCTCTGAGGCACATCAAAGCATGATAGGAGGAACTCCCTCCATACCACCACAGTCCTAGTTTGTCTCAGCTGCATACATAATCCCTTTTATGATGGCACTGTTTGTGCAGAAACATACTATGACTAATCCAAGCTGGTGCCAGAAGATGCACGCATTGGAGTAAACACTGACTTGGAGACATAGGCTATATTTCATCTGAAAACTAAAAGGATATTATAGCCTAATCAATTGTGGTGAAGATTTAGTAAGGGTACACTAACTTCCTTTTTTTTGATTTAATGCAAGTTTTCTCACTATCTTGCTCTGATGTCAGTCAACCACCAGGGGAAAAGTTGATCCCAGGACACACTCTTGAGCGCCACAGAAGCAGAAAGAAATATAAAAAGAAAAGACAGAAATAAATACACTGTGGGAAATAAATATGGAATGGAAACAAAATGTAATGTGCACATAAATATGTTGATAAACAAACACACAAATAAATATGAAACAGAGGTAATTAATAGAGTGGAGAAGTAGAAGAAATAGGGAAATTAAAACAAAGCAAAACTGATACAGAACCAAATTAAAACTCAAATTTTATAAATAAACGAATCCCAATATCAGTTATATTATTTCTGATGCATTTAATGGCACGTCAGTTTACTTATAGAGCCACGTGTTTAGTTAAGAATTTGGCATATTTAATGAGAAAGTAAACAGTTGATCAACCATCACAAACACGAGGAGGCTGTTGTGTATTTATATTACTGTCGTGACTGCTCTGTGTTCTTCTATGGCAGCTCTGCACGGGACAAACAGATCGTTTGCCCTTGGGACGTCTGCTCAGTTGCAGCGAGGCTTCCTAAAGTAACTTAAACCACTTCTGTAGAGCTGGGAACACTTGTGTTGCCGTAGCGCCACGCTTCCTTCACGTACCCGCATGTGAGCGACGTAAAACCCATCTCCGCTTCATTGGACGACGGCGGTAGATATGTAAGCGCGGTGGGGACACGTGTTTTCGCATGTGAGCGGAGCGGCGTTAGCGCTGCGGTATGAAGAGACGGGCACACCGTGTGCTGTGTGTACTTTTTGAGCAGTGTTTTCGCTGGTTGGATATTAAACTAAACTGAAGACACTGTCGCAGCACTGTAGGCAGATATAGAATATACGATGAACGTGTACGTTTTAAAATCGGTGTACCAGTCTTTGTTGATATAAATGACTGGACGTCAGTTTAAAGAAAACATGAGTCCAAGGACAAACCCGCTGATACTGCGGGAACAGTTTGTCAGGTCGGGTATCGTTCCTATAGCTGCCGTGTCATGTTACGGCTCGTGACCGATCACTGTATATAACAAGCCCCTGACACGCTTTTGTTTCAATGTATTCACTGTAACGTGTATAACTCGTATAACTTAGTCAACCAATGAGAGCACAGCTGGCCTTGATAAACCCCGCCCATTTGATATGTGGCAGTAATATTCATGTTCTGGGGCAAGGCCGCCTATCATCTAGAGGCAGGGCGGATATTTTTGCCTAGGAGGTGTGGTTTCTTCTGAACACCAAAACCTCTCGACTACCTAATTTACAGAGGAAGTGGGTCAACGAAGCGATCAGTGTTGGATGCTTTCAGAGTTTGCGCTTTATCGTGTTTTTCGTCGTTTATAAAAACAATCCTTTACGGCAGGGAGACCCACAGCTGGACAGCTAACGTTGTCGAGGATACAGGACACCCGCTGAGTTACCTTCTATTTTTTCTCTACTTCGCGGAGCTAATAACAATTAGGTGGTAAAAATGTCGGGGGAACAAATCCTCATCACTCTGGAGACAGGCGACGGGGCACCTAGCTCTTTTCCGGTGGTTTTGAAGAAAATAATGGAAATGCCTCCGCCGAATATACTGGACGGCGACGACGGTAAGAGCACCAAATTGATGGAGAGGAAGAGGCGACGGCGTTGGTGGAGTAAAAAACCACAAAAAAAAACGAGTTCAGCCGATAAAAAGGCGAAAACTCACGAGCATATAGTCTTTCGTAAACAACAGAGAGTATGTGCTGAGCGAGACAACATGTCTGCAAGGAAACCAATTTGAGTGAACCACGCAGCACGCTGACGCTATATGTTGGACATAATGTACCCAAGCCTCTATCCTGTTGTGACCCTGCTCATCATCCAGACTTTTCTAGACACACCCCTGGTTTAAAAGGCTGCTTATGTTGGCCGGGCACACAGTTTTACTTACTATATTTTGATTTTAAAAAGTAGTAGGAAATCTGAGGAAATGTGCTTAAAATGCATGCTGAACTGCTGAATGTGTTAAACTAGCGTCAGCTGTGTTGTGGCACTTGTGGTTCAAGATTCAATTTCCTTATTGTCAATTTCCTAAAACGTTCAAGGCGTACAGAAAAATCGAAATGCGTGTGCATTGCTGTCATTATCTGTTTAAATTGTTAATAAAATATGCACTGTGCATGTTGTTTATTTATCTTATACGGGCTGAGCTGAGTTTTTAGTTTGTTGCTGTTTCCGTAGGCTAAACGCACAGATGCTTAACATATGTGCATATGCTCGTGGAAAGTAATTTATCTGTACCTTTCACATTCCAGACACCGACAAAGAAAAGCTGTGTCTGGGAGATAATGTCGACCTCGGGGGTGGGGGTAGTGATATGGGTCCCTCTGCCGCCCTGACACCCGCCATCTGGGACAAGACCATTCCCTACGATGGCGAGAACTTTCACCTGGAGTACATGGACCTGGAGGAGTTCCTCATGGAGAACGGCATCCCCACCTCACTCGACGAGGACGCCTTGAAGGGAATCCCAGAAGGGGACGCCGGGGACGCAGAGCAAGTAAAGGCAACTCCCACCGCAAAGACCAAGGCTATCAAGCAAGCAAGTGGTTCCCCAGTGACGCTGCTGCCCATTCAGGAGTTGGACAAGTGTGAGGAAGTGGTGATCATCACCAAGAATGACTCTGATATCACCTGTGAAGTTATTGCAGGTGAGTGCAAATATCGGAGGTTTCAGCTTTCAGTGAATTCTCCTGAGTGTTCATTTTACAAAGCGGAGAACCAGATGTTCCTGTTTCAGAAGGGTGTCGACACATAGGCGACATGATAATTTACTGCCTCATAAAGGCCTACATTTAGAAACGACTGGACGCCGTCCAAAAGCAAAATTCCTATGCTTCTTATTATCACTTGCGCTTTGTTTCATCTCGAAGCGGAAATTAAGTTAGAGCTACTGATATGAGCGAAGACGAGAAACCCTACTTGCAGATTCCTCATTAGAAATCATTTTTACACTGAATATTTATTTGGCCCTGACACACGTGGCAGGCAAACATGATATTATGGGACGCACGTGTGATCCAGAATGTCACTCAATCCTGAAACAAGCCACGGGTGGTAATGATTGGTGAGAGAGAAGAAATATAAGCTAGTGGAGCTACATACTGGAGATACTGGAGCTTACAGCAGGATTATCACCAGCCTGTACATGTGGCCATGCCTATACAGTATGCTCCTACACATTGGAGTTTAAGAATAATAATAACAGAAGAAGCTTTTGTGAGCTGGAAAACAGAATTATTTATTCACAAAATACAGCTAAATCAGCAAATTAATTTGTTTTATAATTTCAGTCTTTTCTGGGATTTGTCTGTCTGTTCAGAGGTGACCACTGAAAAGGACAGAGCGACCCCAGAGCCCATCAGCCCAGATGATATTGAGGTTGACATCGAGTACGAGCCGGACCCCACAGACCTGGTCCTGTCCAGTGTGCCTGGAGGCGAACTGTTTGACCCACGCAAACACAAGTTCAGTGAAGACGAGCTGAAGCCACAGCCTATGATTAAAAAGGCCAAGAAGGTGTTTGTGCCTGATGAACAGAAGGTATGCTGGAGGAGGACTGTGAATCATTGTTGAGCAAAAGTAATCTTCACCTCTTGCTGTATATGTTACAGTGTCATTTGCTCTTCTTGTTTTGAGAAAAATGTCATATGACCATGTTGAGTGTCATGAATGGGCTTCATCCACAGTTAAAACAGTCTAAGGAATAAACTAAGAGACAGATTCTTAGATTTCTTAGAAATGTAGTACCACCATAAAAGCAAATTTACTAATAAATTTGTGTCTTGTCATTTCATAAGTTAATGGCCCACAGCAGCAGAGGTGGAAGAGCAGTAGACAGAAGTTCGTGTGTACTTTACTGGCTGCATAAAAATAAAACCATTGGTAAAGAATGAGTTCACTCACGGTGACTCAGCAGTATGATCATTTTCAGACTGATGGTTTTCATCCTTCGCCCCCCACCAGAGAACAGTGGTTTTGTTTACTTGCACAAAGGAGCTCGGCAGTGAGCCATATAATAAACTGATCTAGGGTCAGATTTGGGCTAATCTGCACTAATGTGTCTGTTTAACATGAGGAAGCAAGCATGGTCTGGTGTTTGTCGGACTAGGTCCCACCTGTTTCTTTTCTGTGCGTTTTTCCAGGATGATAAATACTGGCAGAGGAGGAAGAAGAACAACGTGGCCGCCAAACGCTCACGTGACGCCCGCAGGTTAAAGGAGAACCAGATCACGGTCCGAGCAGCTTTCCTTGAGCGCGAGAACGCAGCGCTGCGGTCGGAGGTGGCCGAGCTACGGAAGGAGTGCGGCCGCTTCAAGAACGTCGTGGGTCGCTATGAGACCAAATTTGGACCACTGTAAGGGACCGAATACATTAAAGAGTGAATGGACACACACATGCAGACAGCCCAGTTTCAGTCATTTGTCTTTACAAGTCAGACACGCCTTGAACAATAGCCTTCGGACAGATACCAAATCTATTGCTTACTTGTTGCATGGACTTAGACAGAGGAAGGAGAGTAATATAAGATGTGGTTGAATAAGTGCAACTAGATTCAGGTAACACACTGGCTTTACACTCGGTTGCAGTAGGAGCAGCAGTATAATGTGATTGTATTGATTCCCTGGCTTGTCCTGAAAAAAGGAACGTTTATGGACGTACTGTTACACAGTGGTATCTCTTCCAGCATCTATATGATCAATATATGTAAACATAAACCATACTAAACCTTCATGTTCAGTACAATAAGAGGTTTTCTAAGTAATCACACAAAGCCAGCCTCCAGAGTCGCTAATTTACTTATAATCTTGTGTTTAATGTTTGAGCACTGGTCTCACTCCCTCCTTCTCCTCGCTCTGTCATTCATCCTTGTTCTCTTCTCTTTCAAGTGCGGTGCCAGATGACCAGTAGACAACAATTGATTTATTCATTTATTTTTTCCGATGAATAAATAAATCAAAACATTGCGGTTGGTACGTGTGCGATTGGGAAGACGACGGCAACGAGGAGAAGAACGTGTGTGTGAGGGCATGGCCGATGGTTGCCATGGAGATATGATGGCATGTTAAGATATCTATATCTGGTTTTTATTTTTATTTTTTTATCAACTGTATTTAGCATCTGTGTGAGTGAGAAGAGTGTGAGAGGGTTTTCAAGTGCTTCTTCAGTGCACCTCGTTTATGCAGTGGACTGTTTTTACACCTGTGGCCGAAAGTTAATAGGATAATTTGTGATGTTTATTTTGGACTTTTGGAACTCTGGGTTTTAAAGGAGATGGGGGTTATTTAGGTAGCAGATGCAATAGTTTAGTTTTATTAGCGTTTGCAGGTTGCTTCCAGTCGTTTTCAGATTTTAATAAATTCTGACAACCGCTTGTCCAGTTTAGCTTTCAAATCTTTATCATGTGGCAGATTGTATGAAGACGAGCAGGGCTTTGCGTTTGCCCTCTAAAAAAACTTTCTGACTGTGACATTTCCATTAACTTCTTCAGGGGATTAAAGTGACATGGCGAAAAGTGTGGCCATGTTACCAGCGACACAGAGCTGTGTGTTAACGCTCTGTTTCAGTGTATGCCTTTCTGTTGCTTGTTTTGTTTTTGTCAGCAAGTTGGAGGCTCTGCTTTGCTCTGTAAAGAGTGCACCATCCAGGTCACAGTTGACTGGTCCATTAAATGTGTAGAATGTATTGATGCATGTACTGTAAATAGTTATAAGCTAAAAAAAAATCATATAAAAAATCTCATAATTATGGGACAAACAGATACTGTGCTAGTCAGGTATTTGAATTATGTTGATTCACGTTAAGAACGAAACAATGATATTGTGAAGTCCTTAAATAGTCCCTAAAACGTCCAATCCCCATGGTTTGCTCAGTCCAGAGCATTTAATTGGGTGCAAGAATGGGTCATAAATTTTCAAATAATTCTCCAATATACCATAAATACAACAACTACAAAATTATCTTTTTTTGTCAATGGTGGGACAGATACTGGTGGGTAGGTGACATGAAGTTCAAAAACATATCCTGCAAAAACACGAGAAGTTGTGTCTTCAAGCATTTTTGTTACAATAACAATATCTGCATTTTTTTATTTTTTTTTTAAAGAAACCTGGCATCCTCAGTAATACAGACTGTATTGCGGCATCTCTTTCAAAGATGAGGAAGTCTTCTAAGTGTCTTCTATTTCTAAAGCGATTTCGAGTCCGTCAGTTTACAGGGGACATTGTGCAACATTACACCTGAAAATAAAAGTTCTTTACTGTCTGGTTCTGTATTGACAATAAGGGAAAGCTTTTATATCACTCCTTTTCTGCTGTGCTTCCATCGATTGATATTTTTTACCAAAACAAATCGAATTTTATTATTTGTTAATAGTAATCAGCATGTACAGTCTTGTGAAAACCAAAATGTTGTGGAAATATTCCAGGTTTATTTAGCTCTAAAGAGATTATTTCACACCAAGCCTCATTCAGTTTATTCCCAGAGTCCATAACACAGAGTAATTTTTAATTCAGATATTTTTTGAAATAATTCTTAATAATTCTGACTTGTTTTAATAATTTTTAATTTGTATTGTAATGGAGGGTCCATCCTCCTCTCTGGAACAGGTCAGTTTGTTAATTTGGAGCGGTTATTTTCAACCTTCCTGGTTAAGGCTTTTGTATTTCTTTGTAAAAAAAACAAGAACATGTTGGCTTTTTGAGTGTGGCTATCTTTTGTGTCTTGTGTGTGTGTACATATATATGTGTACACACTATGTACAATTAAAGCTTTGTTGACAGAAGTACATGAGTGTCGAGTCTGAATGTGTCTTTAGATTATGACATTTGGACTACCAAACTTTGTCTCAGGTCCAAAATGGAATCCAGTGAAAAATAAACTGGTGAGATTTCTTTAAAACGTGCAGCACTTCTTCTAAACAACATTATATTGTATTGTTTCAAGTAATAGATGTCAGAAATTGAGTGCAAACATGCAATGACACATCAAAAAAACAATCAGGAATATCCTGATTCCTTATGCTTGTATGCAACACACAACAAACACAGGATTTTCTTCAGGTTAATTCATATTTCTACTGATCTCCAGCAGAGTCCATCTGAATCAAAGTACCAGAAATACTGGACAATAGTCTAAGTGGAGAGATGCTGTTCATTTTTTCATGTGGCCTGTTCAAATTCAATGCCTCAGTGTCATCTTGACCCACAACATGATTTCATTTAGTATGTTCTAATATGAAAACACAAGAGACTATTTAGTGTGGTAGTTACTTATATCCAGTTTCAGTTTAGGTGGAAGGCCAGTGTGAGTGCAAAGTGTGAAACAGTGTCATCTAGTGGAAAACGTTTTATGGAAAGAAGGAAAATAGTTTAAGAGTGACATTGTTCATGATCCTAATCTGCCATTTAGTCATCAGGACACATGCCTGAGTTGTAACCTAACAGTTTCATGTGCATAAGTTTCACCATTGCTGATGATAGAAAATTTTCTTTAATGGATGATATATTCTACTCATCCTCAGCAAAAGGAAAATCTTAAATACATATCCATCGCAACTGGGCAAACTCACTCACCACAAGCAATAGCTCCACACTCACACTCACTTGTTTATACAACTGTTGCTACAGAGGGAAAAAATAGTTACTGAAACTCAATATATTCTCAGTTTAATGCTGCTGGAAAATACAAATGAACATTTACTGGTGGTGACACTTGATAAACCCATGTCTGTGTCTTTGTCCGTCACCATCGATACAAATTGTGAACAGTTTAATAACCAGGGCAGTTACACAGAACAAGAGACGAAATATAAAAGCGATCTTTATTATCAAGTCAAACAATGTTTCGCGGAAGTTTTTAAGAAAATCTGAAAAACTAAAATAAGCAGCTGGGCGCAGGGTCTTCACCTCTTCTTGAAGCCGTACTTCTTCCTTTCGTAGAACAGATCTGTTTTGGAGCTGCCCAAGTTTACGATCTTAGGACACCCATCTCGCTGTAGAGCGAATAAAAGGAGAGAAAAGAGATTGACAAAACTGATTAACGTTTTTATCTGAAGTTACAGTTCATGTTATGTTTACTTTCTCAAGGCTTGCTACCTCATAGTACATAATGCAACACAAAAATCTCACAACTTTAGCCTCTGTTAGTTGCTTTGGAGCCCAGACAAACGCTATGAGTGGAAACTCATCTTTCCTTATAGGTTTGAGTCCCAGGAACTTTTTTTTCAACAAAGAACTTGTAGGCACCTTCAGCACAC
This sequence comes from Planiliza haematocheilus, assembly GCA_005024645.1. NCBI lineage: Eukaryota > Metazoa > Chordata > Actinopteri > Mugiliformes > Mugilidae > Planiliza > Planiliza haematocheilus. Next base: position 7,650,884 of record SRSE01000365.1, on the reverse strand, counting down.
TGGTTGTCTAAGACCTATTACATTTCCCCACAGTGGGATAAATTAAAGAATGATATTATTTTATCTAGAGTCCCCTGATGTCGGAAAAGAAAGTGGCTGTGGGGGCGAGTAGACAAATGGTGGTAATGGCTAATAAAGTGAAGAACAGATAACAACAGTAACATGATGGAGATTAAATTAGAGCTGCTGTTGAAGAAATGCACAGTAGAGCACAGCCGATATAAATTGCCAATAAATAGAATGACAAATCAAATCTTATGAGTGATAGCAAATACGTGAGATAAAATGCTGCAAGTACTAAGTCAATCAGAAATGTTCTGAGCTGCAAACCTCACTCTCAAAGTCCCTGTAGTTTTGAAATGTACTGCACCCGAACGGACTTTTTGGAGAATAAGATGCAGTGCAGCTGAAACACAACGAGTACCCCTACAGTCTCCTAGCCGCTCCTGAGGTGGAAACATGGCCGGAGGCAAAGACAAACAGCAGACTCACATCTTTTTCCTGGATGGTGCACTCTTTACAGTAGTAGGCATCAGATACACCTGGTCCTCCGCAGATGACACAGCGTCCCTGGTAGGATCCATAGTTACACTCGTCACAAATGCGCACCAGCGTGCACGGCCTCACATAGGAATCACAGATGACACACTTTCCATCACCTGGGATGAGGAGAGACAAGATGAATGAGAATAATGTAGGAGGCAGAACATACTATGCAACATGTGGCTATATATACAGATAGATCTACATAAAAACACAGTAAGTAAACAATAATAATATAACTATTTTATCGAGATTGAAAGTCAAAAAACAACAAAAGCGAAACTTTCACTTTATTAGCTATAATAATTTACTGATACAAAAAAAAGCATACATGATATGTAAGTGAGAATGTACAAAAACTCATTCATAACAATGTATGTACACACTGTTTATTGGCTATTTCAAACAAAGATGGAAACACTTACATTTCTCGCAAAGTCTCCCGATAGCTGTGGGTTGAAAACAAAGCACAGTCAGTCAGTGAGAAGCTACAACACGTAAATTGCCGAATTAGCGCCAAAAATCACAGTTTTCTCCTGTCTACAATGTCATAAAGTATTGATAATGGAGCGCTGTCGAGTCCGATTGTAATATAAACCGCCAGTACCAACAGACTCTACCAGGCTAACACCACGGCTAACGTATGTTTCTTTTTTTTACTCAAATTTTATTAATTTTTTCAAAAAGAAACACACAAAGAAAAACATTACAGAACATATAACAGGGTCAGTGGGGTACATGTTATTAATAGTCCTCAATTATCTCTGAGATCAGTCCAAGTTTTCAGTGGTGACTCTGCCTAACGTATGTTTCAATGAAGTAGCATGCTGTAACTGTTAGCATGGTAGCTACAACAAATACGGACTTCCGGTTTCAGGAAGAAAATCAGTGTAGAATAACAAAGAGTGAGACTGGTTAACACGTACCCACACCGGCCTGTTTTCGGCAAAAGATCAAGTCTGGATGATGTTTAGCCATTGTTGGCTAACGCAATGTAGACGCTGCAGCTTCGTTTCAACTTTAACCTTTAACCCGTGAATTCAGCGTGAAATGCTGCGTTATCGCCACCTAGAGGCGGGAATGGGAAACAGCATCTTACTGTGGGAGTAGTGCAGCCAGGATAGGACTTTTTTCGATACAGATCATTTTTCTAAAGTCCACAAATCTTCACACAGCCACTGAAATATAGTAATAAAATGAAGAAAAAGAAGAAGAAATAGTGAATGCAAGATCATTTTGATTGATCATGAATCAAAACCCTTTTTAAGCTCTGGGTATGGTCATTGGTATAGAATAGGCTAAACCTTGAGGAAAAACTAAGGAAAGTTAAAATTCACATAAATAGTGGCCTCTAATTAAGTTGCATTTAAGGGGAATTTGAGATTGGATAATAAACTTTCTGAATAAGTATCCAAACATTTTGGAGGACAGTTGTTGGAACTGAGTGGATCAGATAAAGAAACTGCATTGTGTTTTCAATAAAAAAAAGTAATGATATATTCACACGAAAGAAGACAAGAGAGTAAGTTGACAACTGACAAAAATTTAATAAAAACATTTGAGACATTTAAACTCATATAGTTACAGACTTTGGCCATCATAAAGACAATGCTTTTAAAAACAGTGCAGATAAGTGTAAAGTGTTCCAATGTAGTAGTCTCTTATGCTGGAGTAATGTGTTGACATTCATACTCTGGAAACACATACAGTACATGGAGCAAGCTCCACATGGGGCATGACTGTATGTGGGTGATTAGGTGTGAACCTCAGTCTGTGTAAGATAATGCATCCGCTTGACCTATAACCCTTGTTGCTAGAAATGTTGATGGAGCGATTAACTGTGCTCACTGGCAATGTTTTCCACAATAACACTTTGCATCAGGGGTTCTATACCTTCTGACCTCACGGCCCTCATCTTTTGCAGTACAAAGTGTTCCTGGGCCCATTCAAATATTAACACTTTACTGGTTTTATTGATTTGATTTGGATTCATATCAAATCATGCTAAAACCTTGTCAAATAAATGACATGATACATCGTGATCACCAAAAAATGTATCATGTGAATGCAAATCTGCTCATACAACAAGACACAGAACAGGCTATCAATTCATGGAATAAATCAAGCTGGTGCAAGAACAAGTTTAACGGCTCAAGTCAGGCTTATTCACAGAACAATAACTAAAAATTAGATTTTACTACAGCAAAAAGGAGGGACTCTAAAATAACACCTGATGAGATTGGAAATTTGACAAATAAAACGTTGTGAAAACAAATACATTTAAAATAATGAAAATTTCAAATCAAATCAATAACTAAACTGTTGGACAGCATTAGCCCACACTCCACACACTGGGCTGTCGGCTCTGCCTGGTTACCTCCATTCACAAAGCCATACTTAATGAAGTCTTCTGAAGTTTTGTGCTGAATTTAAGAAACCTTTTCTCATGAGATGTCCTTATTGTAGTATGCAGAATTTGTTAAAGAAAACCTATGTATCCTGTACCTCCCTAACATGTTGTATCCTCTATATTGAAGCCAAAACAGCCTTGAGCTACCTCTGAAGGTGATCATCAGATCCTTCAAGTGCTGAAAGCTGCAAGTGTATGTTAATGTAAACTCAATTATTCGCTATTATTACTATTATTAGGTATTTGCCACAGAATTTGGCAAAACATCTGAAATATCTGGGGTTCCAGGTGTAGTATTAATTAGTTAGTACTCTGAATCCAGTGAGCTGAGTTCTAATCTCTAAGGAACCTGAGTTTTATGTAGTTCAGTGGTTGTGACACTGAACCTGAAGCTGCTCGCAGTGACAGACAAGCACCACGCATGGCAGCTTCCATCGCATTAATTCTGTCAGGATTATTAAGAATACATGACAAAATGAATAATGGAAGGGCAAGCAGAATTACAATAATCTGTATGGACATCAGAAGTGCACTTTGTGATGTAAAACTAAACCAGTGAACATGTAATGATGAAACAGAAGAAAGAGAGCAAGTAGTTCCATTTTTATATTATTTTTTATTTATTCAGTTAATGTAGTAAAGTTAGTGTTATTATAGTTAAGGGATACCTCCTGGGCCTTATTTAAGTTACATTTAAGTTAAATACAGTTATTTTATTGCATTAAGATCAGTTAAATTCAGTTTAGTTAAATTAAACTAAATTAAAATGAGTTAATTCATTCAGTTTTCAGTCATTATTGCCTAAAATGCATCTTAAAGGGGAACTACTGTTTTTTACAACCTGGACCTTATTTCTAGCATAAAATACAATCATTTACTCACCCATAAAACGTATGTGTCCTTTAGGAGACAATTAGACCAGCATATATCCATTTAGTGGGAGTGACTGGGGCATCGAGAAGCAGCCTCTGAGTAACGCATTATCTGCTGCGAAACTCCTTCATTACGACAATATAATTTGCTACTGCTATTTTTTTACAACATGGCTGAATATTTTTTCCGATTCTGAGTTTGTGGACGAACTATAGCAGTAGCAAATTACAAATAAACAAACCGACCGCCCCGATTTACGCGCGACGCTTAGAGATGACATCATCCAGGTCAGAAGACATCATCCAGAGTCTGTAGGTCAATCTACAGACTCCAGATGATGATAACAGAAAACTCAACGCATTACCGTATCACAAAATATTGGTGAAATGAACGTGGCAGATAATGAACTTCGTAGCAAATAATGCGTTATTTAGAGGCTGCATCTCGATGCCCCAGTCACTCCCGCTAAATGGATATACGCCGATCTAATTATCTCCTGAAGGAGTCCAAATAACACAAAACAATTGTATTTTATGCGAGAAACAAGGTCCAGGATGTAAAAAACAGTAGTTCTCCTTTGACTGTCTGAAGACACTTTAAAGAGCCTGAAACCCCCCGAGCAAGCACTAAGGCGACGGTGGCAAGGAAAAACTCCCTTTTAACAGGAAGAAACCTTGAGCAGAACCAGGCTCATATGGGGGGAGCCATCTGCTTGAGGCTGGCTGAGATAAGATGCATAGACAACTGTCTATATGTGTAGTTTTATCCCTATTAATCATTTACACTCAAATACATGAAAGAAAAAGGCCCAGGTTTAACAATGAAGAACTTATCCTTTGAGGGGAGGTGGAGTTAGGAAGGGAGTTTTCCATGAACCCTGAAGCTGTAGAGGCAGGTGTAGTCCATGTTTCCCCAGTTGTTCTCAGTCTGGAGCTTCACATATCTGAAAACACTGTTGTCTGGATTCTGGAGAATGAGAGAAGCAGACATCAGAGATGTGGCTGACATTGTGATGCACCTGGTATCTGTGTGGACCAATAGCAGCAGATGCAGTTAGTTCAATTAAAGAAGTTTGCAGTCATTCCTATGGCAAAATGAAAAATGCATTTTAACGAGGAAGTACTGTATCACTGACATCATACGTACAGAAAGACTAAATGTCTGAAACGTAGCTCCATCCAGATCATAGACCCGTGTTCCCAGATATGTGCCTGCCTCTCCTTCGGTTCTCACTCCCTGAAAGTTAAGAGACAGAGAAAATCAGCTCAACGGCTCATTGTGCCCGGCAGAATTAATACTGTAAGAAATCTTCAGAATAATAACAGACGAGGTGTGACTTACATATATAGAAAACTCCCTCGGTGCACTTTCAATGTTTCCATGAGGGGACTGGCTTTTGGAAATGTGGCCCAGGGTCACATGAGTGACAGAGACCGGGTGAGACAGGTAGACGAATAAATGTCCCTGTTCACCTGCAAAGCACCAACATTGACCTGGACGTAATGCTGAGTGACCCTGGAAGAGCAGATTACATACTTTAGTCTCTACAGATCCTAAACTACAACTTTGGTCCATGTTGTTTCAGTGGAACTATAATGTGCTGTAATAGTAATAGTGGCTGTGTAATCTCTACCTGAATCACTCTTCTCTGGGCTTTTGATGAGTACCACCAGTTGAACATCCATCTCCATATTAAGCCTGGCTCTTCTCGAGGCCAATATGTGTGAGAGGATAAATGTTGAATCACTCTGGCACCTGCTCACACAATCAAGAGGACACACAAGAAGTTAGAAATCAACCCGTAAACAAGTTCCACAGTAAAACACAGAATGAATCATAGTGACTCAGATGGAGACTGTGAGGATCACCTACCTTGAGATTCTAACGCAAAGTTTGGTATGGTGTCTGCCAGAGGAACAAACATGTCCAACGACTGTCTCAGGGACAGCAGCTCCTGGTGGACGGCTCTTAAGTTTAAATGTAATATAAATCCTGGAGGAAGACAACAAATAACACTTTAACTAACAAGGAACACGTGAAAGACCTGAGCCATGAACTAATATCAAACCATTAGAAATGATTGTTAGTAGCAGGAAGAGTAGAGTCACTCACCAAAAGCCAGTAGAAACATGAGCAGGAGGAAGCTGATGTCCAATGCAGAGAATCTGCACATTTTTGAGACTGCAGAGAGACACAGAGAGGATATTTAGAACATGTTGAGAAAATACAAATACATCTGAAACTGATCTTTCTCTTATGAAGAGTCCTTACCTCTGGATCTCTTGACCCCAGTCCTCTGTGTCCCACTTGTTGTTGGTTGATGGCTCCAGGTATGAGGGACACATGGCTCAGAGACCTGAGCCCCAACATTCAAACAATCAGCTGTGTGACTGTTAATGTCCACATTATTCTCCACATCGTGATAGTCCACTACAACGTTTTCATTGTATGGACGACGATGTGTCCTTCTTCATGACATGACTGGACAATGGCAGAAAGAGAGAGGAGCCGATCATCAGTGACACATGTCATTCAGTTGAATGACTGAACTATTACAATTAAAAAACACAAACACAGCGCACAACTAGAGGATACACAATCTCACAAACACTGACCTAGTGAGTTAGACTGTGTCAAATCTGAACACATGAACTTATTGCAGGTGCAAGGTGTAATGCAGACACTGGTGCCACTCACCTTTTAGTTTGATGGTGCAGGTTTGAATTAGTCACGAAGAATTAGTAGAAAACCTGAAAAGTGAAAGAGGTTAATTACCTGAAACCCCGAAAAAGAAAATGACATGTCCTGGGACACCTGAAAAACAAAAGCAGAAGAGATTATTTCCCTGAAAACAGGAAAAACAAAAGCTAAACTCTGAGGCTGGTGCTTGTGGCTTGATCCGACGTCCTTGTGAACTGATGAAAGCTGCACATGAAGTGACATGTGACTCTCTGAGGTGTAGCTGTGCATCTGTGACCAAAGATTCTAATGACATCACAGAAGCTTCAAAAGACCTCTGAACATTCTATATGCAAATGAGAGAACACAGCTGATTTCTACCACATGACATGAAGAAGTCTGTTATTCTCATGTAATTATTTATGAGATTATTATAAATTATTCCATTATTATACTATTAATTATCAATAAATCACTTATAATGAAGTCATGGCATAGTCAGTTCTTATGAAACATATTTCATTCAAATGACACATTGACATCTGATTCAACTTTTATTCTTTGTGTTCATCAGGTCATTATTTTTTCTCAACAGCTTATTTAGTGAAGCTTTATCTGAGTGTTTTCTTTCTGTGCAACCCTCAGGCTATCACTGAGAGCTGCAGTTTTCTCCATTACACTTAAGATAAATAGTAACTTTGCAGCAAATCAAATATTAGGCAGCAGACCAACATCAAACTATTACCCTTTTACGCTGCGGTTTTTCTTTTATTAAAACAGCACAGAGGTGGGAAGTGTTCATATACTGTACTTTACCCAAGCAACATCAATACAAATCTTACCTTTTACTGCAGCTAACTGGTTCATGCAGGAAATGAGGAGATTATTGACCAGAGTCACTATGCATAAAGTAAATATTATCTGTAAAATAACAAAACAAGTGTTATCACAACGTATATACACAATATGCATTAATTAGTCAAAAACTGAGATATTTTTAAATCTCAACTACTGTAGTTGGAGAATAAATTTAAAGAACTATTACAGTACGTTTATTGAAGAATGAGCCTTCTGTATGACGCCTCCATGGTCTGAAAGTAGTCTAGTTTGCAGCAGACCCTGTGTCCATGGACCAGACTTGCTAGTCCAGCACATCCCACACTATTTTTTTAAACTTTTGGAAAATCAGTTTTTAACACTTTTCCTTCCTCTGATCACTGCAAGAGCAGGAAAAGCCTACATGAGTTGCAGTCATCTAGCCTTCACATTTGGCTCTTGTTAAAGCTGATTCAATCCTTCCACTTGCCCATTTTTTCTGCTTCTAACTTATTAACTTAGTTCATCTACTGCCTAATATAGCTACACAATGACAAGTTCCATCATAACCAGCATTGTTCACTTGACCTGTCAGTGATCATTATGGTATAGTTGATTGATGTATGTCAATGTAAACACAATTGTTCACTGCAATAACACTTTAGATTAGGGGTCTTTACCTTTTTTGACCTCACAGCCCATCTTTTGCAGTACAAAGTGTCCCGGGGCCCATTCTAATATTAACACTGTATTGGTTTTATTAATCTTACTCTTGGTTTGATTTTTACTCAATAACTAAATCAAATCCAAATCCAAGCTAAAACTTTGTCAAATAAATGACACGATACACTGTGATCAACACAAAATAATTTATTTATCATGTGAATGCAAACCTGCTCATACAACAAGACGCAGAACAGGCTATCAATTCATGGAGCAAATCAAGCTGGTACAAGAACAAGTTTAAAGGATAAACTTTCAATAAATAAATAATCAATAAATATAGACTTATTACCTGCATAAATTGTTTCAGCAGTCTTCATTTTTGCCTCAGTGTGATGTAAAGTAAAATGTAAAATGCAGAATATTCTTATGTGAACTACTAAGGTCTAAATAAAGCAGAGGAAAAACAAGAATGTATATAAGTTACTAGTTGATTAGATACACTAGTGAAAATAACATTATAATAGTTTTCAGTTGTTATAATGTTCACTTTATGATCACTTTGGACTATATTTCGTGTGGTACTGGGAGAGCTCTTGTCAAATCGCGTGTCTCCAGCAGATGGCCGTAGCAGGAAGCGCATCGATCTCTGGTAAACAAAATAAAGTAGAAGAAGAAGAAACGGCCATAATTGCGTGACGTCACCGCCGACCCTCACATCTTTGTCAGTGAACAAAATGGCAACCTACTGTCTCACTGTCGCCCGGCTTCAGGTAAGCAACTAAATGACTAGTTTTACTGTATTTGTTTAACCGGAGGCAAGTGTCACTTCCTTCTTTTGATCACACAAACCTCCTGCTATGCCGCTTTGAGGCCGTTAGCGGACTGAGAGCGGTTGCTGGGGATAAGTTAGGCTGCGGAACCGTCACCGGCTAGCTGGCACTGGTCAGGTCATCGTGTCCCGGCGGCTCTGAACGCATCCAGAGGGCGAGGACTAGTGTCTTAACAAATCACAGCTAATGACTCCGTTTACAGCACGGTGTCATCCATACCGGCAGGCTTTAAATGAACCTACGTGTGTTGGTTATAACGGTGTAGTTTGGTGTGTGTGATAGCAAGGTTAACCACAAGGTTAGAGCTCCTAGCAGGAGCACAGGCGACTAGCGTTCAACACAACACGCAGAAATGTTTTTTAAAGAAAGCAAATAAAGCAGCAAATGGGATATTTTTTATTTTTTGTCGGAGAAAAACGCGTTTACAGCGGCGCTGTTTTAAAATCAAGCTGGTGTGTGTCATCCTGTATCCAGGAAGAGTATGGAGTTGTCATTATTTTTACAGTTGATTTAATGATTAAACATGATCAGGTATATAAAAACTACCAGTGTCTTAACTCTAGGTGAACTGTGATTGACCTCTGTCAGGACTCCTACTCACTGCATCCAGCTGGATGATGAGACCAGGACACCTTCTTCAAACAAACTTCTTCAAACACTGACCAAAAAAAATTTTGTGACCATTGATCAAATAATTAAAGGCTTTAAGTGCCTGTGAAACACTCTGTAGTTTTAAATCAGTGCTTCATTAGTCAAAAAACAAAAACAAAACACACTATACTTAAACCAGCAGAAGGTCAATAATGATACCAGTAATAGCCAAGCCTCAGTATAATCTCTCTAAAATGAACCTATAATTACGGATTATGGATTAACTTGTGAATTGGCTCCTTGACTGATTGAAAGGCTGCACTGCAGGCGTCTTGACAGCAGCTGCTTGTTAAACGACTAGCTAATCTTTAACACATCTTGATCTGTCATTAAATACCTTGAGCTACTCGACAACTTGTGTTTATCTATTCAGAAAGCTTATTCATTTTTTTCTTCTTCTTTTAACTGGTACAAAATGCATCAGGTTATAAGAAACTGAGCTGAAACAGTAAATGTTTTGTCTCAGTGCTGGTAGTTTTTCACCAGCTTCACTGTTTTTGGGATGAGTGCTCTGCTCTTTGTAAAACCAGTCACAAAAAACAGTTTGACGTGTGAAACCTGTAAACGTAGCTTCCCTAAACATTTAAAGTAATCAACTAGAAGGACCTTTAAGAGTTATTAAGAGGACCTTCCATTGGCTGAGGGTATGTGGGGTTGGCCTCATGTTGGTGGTGGTGGAGGAGGAGGAGGAGGAGGAGGGGGGATTGTTGACTCATATTCACCAGGGAGGCACTGACATGCGACACTTGAGCTCTCTTCAAAACAGCATTGCATTCACTAGCGGACATCCCATTATTACTCTCGGCAACCCACCTGTTTTTTCAGCTCTGTTCTACAAAGACTCGATGCAAAGAAAAATACAAACTTGACAGAAACGGCCACGGAAACATTTTCGTTTGAGGAATGATGTTTGTTTAAGCTGCTCAAATAAATTCCCTGCTCTGTGATAATGCTCAATTTGTTTGATGTCACTTTCTCCAGCTGGCCCTGGGCCACGGTGCACGCCGCCTGCATGTATCGGCTGCTTACAGAGCCAAGGCCAAAGTGTCTATGAGCCGCTTTGAGCCCACTTCCTTCATCAACTATGAGAAGCTCCAGTCCAACGTTGACATTGTGCGAAAAAGGTCAGTGTTCATCTAATCTGCCCTGTATTTGCTCTGGCTCACATCACTGTTTCCTCCAACACTCCCTTATCTATGTGAATGATCCCTGCTGTTTGTTTGCCCGCCCTTTACCACAGTTTTACACATTGTCGTTGCTTATAACATCTCTTATCAGTCAGCTTGTCCCGTATTTCACAACCTTGACCCACATTTCACAACCTGTTATTCCGATTCTCGTCATCTTCTAACCTTTACCTCACAGCATCCTACTATGGGTAAAATGTGGTCATTGTTGTCTTTCCAGACTTAACCGCCCGCTCACCCTGTCCGAGAAGATTGTGTACGGCCACCTCGATGACCCCCACAACCAGGAGATCGATCGTGGTCGCACCTACCTGCGGCTGCATCCCGACCGCGTGGCTATGCAGGATGCCACTGCCCAGATGGCTATGCTCCAGTTCATCAGCAGCGGCCTGCCTAGGGTGGCTGTGCCCTCCACCATCCATTGTGATCACTTGATTGAGGCCCAGACTGAAGGGGTGAAGGATCTGGCAAGGGCAAAAGTAAGAATGATTTGGTCCCTGTAATGATTTCTCAAAATGCCACATACACAACTTTAAACTGAACTATAGACACGGTTCTTTTCATAGGAAGTGAACCAAGAGGTCTACAACTTCCTGTCTAGTGCTGGGGCGAAATATGGAGTTGGCTTCTGGAAACCTGGCTCTGGAATCATCCATCAGGTATTAATACATGGCAGTCATTAGAGCTGCTGCAGCCATGGTGCTCTAATTATGCTAACTCGTGTTTTTAAATCTGAACAGATCATCCTGGAGAACTATGCCTACCCAGGAGTGATGCTTATTGGCACAGATTCCCACACGCCAAATGGTGGCGGCCTTGGTGCCATCTGCATTGGAGTTGGTGGAGCTGATGCAGTCGACGTCATGGCAGGAATCCCCTGGGAACTCAAGTGTCCCAAGGTTGGCATGATACAGCATTTATCACACATTATTCTGCTGTCTTCTATCCTGTTCCGTTTAGTGGCTGTAATTTATGTACTGTTTGTCTTTGTATCTCTGCTAACTCAATAAATTCCCAAATATCCTTCTCTAAGGTGATTGGCGTGAAGCTGACGGGGACCCTGTCCGGGTGGACGTCTCCCAAGGATGTAATTTTGAAGGTGGCAGGCATCCTGACAGTGAAGGGAGGCACTGGAGCCATTGTTGAGTACCATGGACCAGGAGTGGACTCCATTTCCTGCACTGGTCAGTAATAAAAAGCTTTTTTTTAAACTTTTTTTTTTACCTTAGTGTTCAGCTCTTACATTATAACGTACTGAAGCAAATTTGTATCAAAGTCGTAAAAAACAACTACAGTGTCACTAATGTGCTTCTCTATGTGAACAGGAATGGCCACCATCTGCAACATGGGAGCAGAGATTGGAGCCACAACCTCCGTGTTCCCTTACAACCACCGCATGAAGACCTACCTGGAGAAGACCGGGCGTGGACGTATGTACAGGGTTTATAACTAATGTGACAATGAACTTTTAAAAAAGATTAATTCTTGGAAAAGTTACAAATAAACATTAGCATCTTAAACTATTTTATAGAAGTCAATTATTTGGTTGATTTTAATGTAATGTTCTGTGTTTTTCTTCTCAGAGATCGCCTCCCTGGCTGATGAATATTCAGATTTGTTGGTTCCAGATGAAGGCTGCCAGTACGACCAGATCATCGAGCTCAATCTGGATGAGGTATATCCTTTTTTTTGTATTTCTGCCTTCACTGGATCATTTAGAGGTAGGGCGTGAAACAACAATCACAGCCCAGGGATCAGGGATCACAAAACACTTTAGTCCCTAAGACGTCACCTGTGCTCTAGTTTCTCTCTCAACACTGTCGGTGAACTCATTTTGTAGATATGCGTAATAGTACCTTACTGTTGGTAATCTCCATGGAAATTTTAAATGTTGATGACTCATACTGCATGGAGGGTGTATACTAATTTTATGTGCATTGAGAACACATTGTGCAATATTCATATCTCTGCCTGGATCAGAAGTACCTGCGTCTCTTGTGCCTGCTCAGGCGGCTGGAACTGACAAATGAGATCAGACTGCACTATTCAGGAGGGTTTAGCTTTTCTAGTAACGTTTTAAAAGGAAACTTCCTAATATGCAGTTGCAATTAGTACTCTGCTAATTTATTTCCTGGGTATTTTAAACCAAGTTAAGTTTGGGTTTTATTTTTGGTAGTATGATACACACTGCAAGACCAAGATGACATAAGATAAGCTTGCAGCAGCATTAATTAATTTCATTTGAGAATCACCACAAGCATTAATCATGGTGGTGTTTTGTTCTGTAGCTGAAGCCCCACATTAACGGACCTTTCACTCCGGACCTGGCTCACCCAGTATCTAAAGTTGGCTCTGTGGCAGAGCAGAACGGCTGGCCGCTGGAGGTCAAAGTTGGTAAGAACTCGCCACAGATGCATAATCTGCAGGGCTTTATTTTATACTCGTACATTTCACAGTGCAGATGACAGTTGCATGACTTTTATTTAGGACATAAAGTTTCTAATTTTGTTTCCTGTCCGCCTTCCAGGTTTGATTGGCAGCTGCACCAACTCCAGCTACGAGGACATGGGTCGCGCCGCCTCTGTGGCCAAGCAGGCTTTGGACAAAGGCCTCAAGTGCAAAGCTCAGTTCACAGTCACCCCTGGCTCAGAGCAGATCCGTGCCACCATTGAAAGAGATGGATATGTGAGTGCCAGCACACTCAAAAAGCAGCAAGTTGCACTTCCCTTCTAGTAGTGACTTAGCCCCAATGAATGAATAGAAGATTGAACATGTTTTTGTTTTACTTTAGTCAAAGATCCTTCGAGATGTTGGCGGTGTGGTCCTGGCAAATGCATGTGGACCTTGCATTGGACAGTGGGACAGGTAGGTCTGCCAATAACAGTAACTTGCCATGGTCTACAAAATAGTTTGTCAGTGTTTGGTTTAACTTAATACGTTGTGTTTGCATTCAGGCGCGATGTGAAAAAGGGAGAGAAGAACACCATCGTCACTTCCTTCAACAGAAACTTCACTGCCAGGAATGATGCTAACCCAGCAACACATGCCTTTGTCACTTCACCTGAGGTAAACTCACTTTAAAAACTGACACTTCATGAACACACAAGCTTAATGTCAGAGCTAAATTCCTCCCTCTGTTCCTCAGATTGTCACTGCCCTCGCCATCGCCGGCACATTAAACTTCAACCCGGAGACAGATTTCCTCACAGCCCCCAACGGTGAGAAGTTCAAGCTGCAGCCCCCCACTGGAGATGAACTACCTGCCAGGGACTTTGACCCAGGCCAGGACACCTACCAGCACCCTCCTCCTGATGGCACCAGCCTTAAGGTGGACGTCAGCCCTCAGAGCAACCGGCTGCAGCTGCTGGAGCCCTTTGACAAATGGAGCGGAAAGGATCTGGAGGACATGCAGGTCCTCATTAAGGTCAGGCCACTGAAACGACTGTTGGAGTTGATCTCTACACATCATGACAGGAATAACAGAATTCATCATCATCTTCTTTCTCTACAGGTGAAGGGGAAATGCACCACAGACCACATCAGTGCTGCAGGACCTTGGCTGAAGTTCCGTGGTCACCTTGATAACATCTCCAACAACATGCTGATCGGTGCGGTCAACAGTGAGAATGATGCCATCAACAAGATCAAGAACCTCCTGACAGGAGAGTACGGAGGAGTCCCTGACGTGGCCCGGCACTATAAGGTGAGGACCGCAGGGGAACGGTTTAGGTACTGGATTTGCTTGGCCAAGATGATTTACTTAAGCTGCAAGCCATTCATTAATTCGACTTCGTTCATGGTCTAAAACTGATCTTCTTTACTTACACTCACACCTATTTATTTTTTATTTGTTATAATATTGCTTTTCTGATGAAAGTCATTGAACCATGTCTTACTGAAACATTAGATCGCCATTTGATCTGCTGTAGTTCTGTACCCTGCACCGTAGCCTGATGTCGTTATGACAACAGCTGTCATTATACTGAAATGCATTTCCTCCTTCACGCCTCTGTGATTACACAAGCACAGAAAATGCTCCTTCCCTCACCCTCCTAGAACCCATCCACTCTGTCTACTCTCTTCTGTGCGCTGCAGCAGTTTCAGGAAAACTAACAGTTGTTCAGCATTTATTATCTCCAACTGCCTGCAATGGCTAAGACGTGGGCTCGGCTCTATCTGAAGCATAGATCTAACCAAACACTCTTGTCTGTCCAATAGGCCAACGGTGTTTCATGGGTGGTGGTTGGAGATGACAACTACGGTGAGGGCTCCAGCAGAGAGCATGCAGCACTGGAGCCCAGGCATCTGGGTGCAAGAGCCATAATCGTCAAGAGCTTTGCCAGAATCCACGGTACAGTAAAACACACTACACAGGAGGAGGGGGATGTTTCTAAGATTCAGTACATGAAAATAAGTTTTTAAAGGCTCAGCTGCATGTGGGCATGTCCAGTGATTTGTCATAGCTCTGATTATATCTAATTGTTGAGTTTGGTTGTTCTCAGTTAACAAACCAGCATGCTTCTTGTTCATAGAAACTAACCTGAAGAAGCAGGGTCTGCTGCCCCTGACCTTCAACAACCCATCAGACTATGATAGGATCCGCCCTGATGACAAGATCTCCATCAGAGGACTTACAACCTTTGCGCCAGGAAAGGTAACGGTTCAGATCATCTGGATGTATTACAGTTAACTGACAGCAGAAAGTCCAATGACAATTTCTTGTCGACCCTTCCAGCCTCTGACCGCAGTCGTGAAGCACAGCGACGGCAGTCAGGAGACAATGGAACTCAACCACAGCTTCAACGAGACACAGATCGAATGGTTCAAGGCAGGATCGGCCCTCAACAGGATGAAAGAGCTGCAGTGAGCGGGGAGAGGAAATATGGAGGAGGAAGGTGTTCAGGGGGAAACGAGGTGGTGAGGACTGTGGGGGGGGAGGGAAGATGGAGAATGTTATTGATTGTTTCATCATCTGCATTAGCTCCCAGCTCTGACTGAAGTAATGCATCTCTATACCTCTAAGAGTTAAATGTAGAACAAAGTAGAATTACTCCAGTGTCTGACTAATGCTGATGATGGAACAGATATCTGATATTTGTCAAAACTTCATTTGTCAGACGGTACATCGCATTTCTTGTGTTTCCGTCAAGCAGTGATAACCGGTTAGAGATTCTGTTGTAAAAACAAACGGGAGACACATGTGTACACTTTGACACACTAAGCTTTGACCCGAGCCGTGACGTAATACGCTGGCAGACCATGTTCTGTTTGTGTTTTTGCTGCTGCTCAAACAGGTCAATATAACATGGAGGCCACTTCACACTGTACTCTGCTTTAATCAACCACTGTCATTCATTTAGCCACTGTATTAGTGAATGTCCAATGCCACCACTGGCCATCTGCCTCCATTTAGTGAAGTTTTATTTTTGGATCCAAAACTAAACAAGCCAATTATTAGCTTGTCTGCCTGCTGGTGGTCACAAGGAGAAATTATTGAGCGTTCATGGAATAGCAATTCCACTAGGTAGAACGGTGACTTAATGTGTTATTTTTGTATTCAGGTCCTATAATAAAGTGTATTTTCATTGATACACCTCATCAGATGGACACACATGCTTTACTAACTCACCCTCTTCTTTTCCGCCGCTACCATCCTTGAATTGTTCCCCTGATCAAAGGTCAAACCAATATCTTGGTTTTCCCGTTATTTATTTTGTATATTTTTTCTCCTCTCTTCATGGAGGTCTAGATCTTGCATGTGTTTCCATACCAGTCTTGGGCACGTGTCCTCTTCCATCCTGTATTTCCAGTGCCCTTTTTTGTGGGGTATTGTGCCACTTTTTCTTACCTTTACCCCAACAAAAGTTTGAAAGAAAGTGGTGGCACCACTTTAATTAAGCAAGGAGGCTTTTCATTCAAACCCCATAGTACTGTGTCAGCCGGTTGTGGTCAATAAAATTAAATAAAAAAAATCCTGGTCACTTCCTGGTCCCTGTAAACAAAATGCACAAGTCAGATGATGGCCATCTTCTTATCTAAACCACTGTATATGAAGTGTCTGGTCCCATGTGCGTTTAAGTGTTGTGTTTCTTTTCTCCCGTGTTATCTTTTCTGTATTACAGGAATAATAATAATGGGTTGTAAAATAAAAATTCACAGATCTCATACATTTACATTGCCTCCTGTGATGACTTGCTAGACTTGCCTCTAGTGTTGGGTTATTCTTTTTTAGACTTGTTTGGCTGAAATGTAGTTTTTGTTAAAACTGCGTGTGCATACAAAATGAGCAAGATAAACCTGAATCAAGTAGAACAACTAAAATCTGTCCGGTTTTGATCATCATGTTGAGCGAGTAAAGTGTAGTACATACTTGTAAATATTAGTATCTACTTCTAATTAACAGTTCTGATTTACCTGCAAAATCAAGCTCACCCATTATAGATATCTGGAAAAATATAGTCTGTCTTACCTGTACAGACGAAGACACAAAGAAGATCATAAAAATCTGAGGGATTCAGAAATGTGAATAGGTCGGATGTTTTTGTTTTTGATAGTTCAACGGTCAGATGTTAATTTATCTTGAAGTCCACAACTGAGTATCGCAAATAATCTGTATGCAAGATATACACCACTGGTAGGTGAATGACACCTGCCAATGAGTGGGATATATCAGGCAGCAAGTGAAAATGTATGGCCTAGTTGTGATGGCTAGATGACTGTGTCAGGGCGTATCCAAAACACTAGCTCTCTAGGGGTGTTTCCAGTCTGCAGTAGTCATTACTTATCATAAATGTTCATATCATACAGGAAGGAAAAGTGGTGAATCAGCAATGGGCTCATGATCACTGATGATCTTGAAGAGTTGTGGATGACTGTGATGCGCAAATTGCTGATAAAGTTAATGTTGGCTCAGATAGAAAGCCAGTGCATCACAGATTGTGTGTGCCGTAGACCAGTCGGGGTCTGTCAGGCAAGTAGAGGCGATGTGATGCTTTGGACAAAGTTCTGCCGAAAGGACTTGGTTCGTTTTGTTGACATGTACCATTTACCTAAACACCCCTGTCATAGAATGATGTGACCTCTTTCAGCAAGCTAATGAGCCTCATCAGAGCCGCATCACAAAGTGACAATGGATTGGGAATAGTTTGAGAAACATAAATTCAAAGCGCTGACTTACTCTCCAATGTCCTCATATCTTTATGGACAAAGACGTCAGATCCATGGAAACAGGTTTGCTGTACAGAAAGGAATTTCCACATGGAAGAAAATGGAAACCTGCAACATGCTATCAAAAACAACTGGGAATGTGCAAAGAACATATTGTAGCAGACACCATTCAATGTATTTCCAACACAGCTGCTCCTCTGGTGCAGTCAGAACCACCTGGAGCTAAAAATGCTCAAAACTGGAGATGACTTCAGAAAGAGCCCCCATCAACCCCTCTTCTCACAATCCTCAACAGGACAGTCCCACAGTAGACTCATTCAGGCTCCTAGGGTCCACAGTCTCATAGGACCTGAAGTGGACCTCCCACATAGACACTGTATGAAAGAAGGCCCAGCAGAGGTTCTGCTTCCTGCATCAGCTCAGGAAGTTTAACCTGCCTCAGGAGCTGCTGATCATTTCCTGCTCTGCAGTAATCCAGTCTGTCCTGACCATGTCTATCACAGTCTGGTTTGGATTCCTTGCATGTGCACACATACTTGGACAATAAAGCTGATTCTGATTCAAACGTTTAATTATGACCTGTCTTCTTCTTCACTGGGGACTGATGAAGTCAAGTTGGACACTGGCCCATGACTGGCTTCTAAACTGGTTGTCATGCCTCAAATGGTGCGTTCAGGTAAACATACACATATACAGCTCTTCAAGATGAACCTCGAACATCTCACCCCAGTTTACCCAGTATATTCAGACAACATTATGAAATTGGTTAGTATAAGAGCAAACTGCTAAAGGCTGTTTAAACTTCACAGTCAGTAGAGTAGTTTTAAGTTTCACAGACTTTAATTTATAACTCTACATGTCACCAGAGTGGTCCCAGCAGGAAGTGGTCCATTAAGGATTTCTGGTAAATGGCCTCAAAGCTGTGACACTAACACGGATTTTGATCTGTAGTTTTAGGAAGTGTGGTTTATAAAGAACTAATCTAAAATAATACACGTAGATCACGTACAATTTAAGCAAAATAGAGCCTGACGTCTGCGATGAGGGGGAGCAAATAAAAACTATATTGAACATCCATTTAAAGCTCCAGACTCTGGAAAAAAAACACACATTAAGAGATGTTTCCATCCGTGTGGAGAACAAAGCGTTGAGTGTAGTGTGGAGAAACCCGCTGTTGTGTTGAGCTCACTAACCCCCTGCCCGCACCCCCGCCCCATCTCTCCGCTGCCTCCTTTTCATTTGCTGCCTCCCCGTCCCGCCTGTGTGCGCCGCATCCATACCAAGATCCACTCACTTATTCGCCACATGCTCCCGCAGCTTTCGCCGGATTTAATTACATAATTGCCCTGAATCACCTCGGAGCCGTGTCACGTCTGACTGACAGCTGATCGGCGCTTTCCCTGTGAGTAAATCGTCGGATCGATCGGGTTTACGGCCGGCTTTACGCATCCGAGCCTTTTATTCTCTGCGCCGGGCTGTCTATGTCTGTTCGCGGCAGCATTGTGTTGAAATCCCGGCGTGTTATTGTAAGTCTTTAAATCAGAGCTCAGATTTACTATCGCAGTCTTGCTATGTTGTGATTTGGTGTCACATTTTTGTAAAGTGGAGCATCATCCTTGCCTTGTTCTGTGAAGCTGCCTCAGTGTGAGAATGTTCTGGAAACAACCCGCCTGCAGGCTCCTTATTTTATAGTGAATAATTTAGGCTGCAGCAGCTTCACATTCAGGCTGATTATATCATGGCATTTGTCTCTTTAAAAGGCTAATTTAAAGTTTAAAGAGGGGCTCCGTGTGTGTGTCTGTCTCTGTGTGTGTAGAGGAGTTGACGTGTCTCCCATGCTGATGCAGGGGGCCACAGACGGCCTCAGTGCCCTGCTTTCACAGGGAGGTGCTTTTGGCCTTTTGTCTGTCTCCTCAAAGCTCCTCCATCTCCCTTCCTTCCTTCCTCCAAGTCCAGGACTGACACCCTGCTGATTAAATGTTTAATCTGAAACAAGGACTGCAGACTCATTAAAGAAGTCCATTAGCCGGCCTACAGGCAGCTCTAAATATGGGATAATGAAAGAGGAGCTGAGCCAACCAGGATGCTGAATTATTTAGGATACATGTTTGTGCCTTGTCATCCGTCAGTCATGCTATCAGTGCTCTGCTCTGTGCCACTGTGATGACAGATGTTCATCATCAACACTGTCTGATACCTAGAGGATTGAAGCCCCATTTGTCAGCCGTATCCAGTATTTTTTCCCTGAATGGTCTTAAAAACAGACAGATCATTCCTTGAATGATGCAGGAGACTTTTGTAATTATAAAGAAGTGAACCTTAAACATAAAATCTATTTGATGGAAATATGTTGTCCATCTAATGACAGTATTGTTTCCCATAGTTTTTGTAGATGATATAGTTTTATCATCAAATACTTTCTGTTTCCATTGGCGTGGAATTGTTGCTGGAACTTGTGAACTCCTGGTCATGACGTGGGAAATCATGTGCATTACCCCTGAACCCCAGCCTATGTTTACTCATAAGCAGGGGTACACTGTCCGGACAGACATACTGTGCCAAGTCACAAGATGAGATGACATTGGACAAATTTTTGCAACGACAACCATAAACCCCCTTAAACGTATGAAGACCCTACATTGCGTCGACAATAACCTCACAACAAGGACTGACAAGGATGCTAATTGTATGGATTCCTGAACCTTTTCATCAGGTTAAAATTTTGGGTTTGTTCAGTCCAGGTCAGACATTCCCAGTTTGATCTCAGTTTCCCAAATGTTAGCATGCTAACCTTCTAAACTGTGATGGTGACCATTGTTAACCTGCATGCGTAGCATTAGCATGTTAGCACTGTTGTTAGTGAGGTTAGCATGTACTTGATATTACTGCTGTACGTGATGCAGTCTCATAGAGGTTCAAGCCTCGCTATACGACTATTGGCGCCCCAGATGCTAAAGGAACAAGTGTTCACATTGATATTAAAACTCAGCACACACAAGCTAGCAACACTAATTACTGTTTAGCTTAAATGCTGCTAAGGTAAAGGTCTGCCTTATGAGTTTTATCACACTAAACTATTGAACTGTCTGTTAGCAAGAACAATTTCTAAACATTTTCAGATGCCAGGTTTTAGTCTTAAACAATTGCCAATCTTAAGCTAATGCTTTCGCATTTATGCGGACATATGCAGTTGTTTTTTTAACATATTTTATTTCTGTGTGTGGTAGACAGAGACGGTGCAGAGAGAAAGCTTCTCAGCTTCTATGGTATGCTCCTCAACACTTATGTAATTTTAACGGAGTATGTTGTATTGTTGGATAATTTTTTAAGTAGAACAATAATAACCCCTGTCAAATGTAGGAAAACACACTAGAACTATATTTGGTTGGTTCACAAACCATCACGCGCGGGCCTCTCAGAGTAAAGTGCAGGCTTCAACCTTACATGTACAGTAATTCATCATCTTAGATGTGCACGGTTGACAGTACACTGCTAACGTCTGCCTCAGTAATCCTCTAGCCTAGGATCCTGTGGTCCAGTTCAGATAGCCTCCATCCCACCACACACGACTATATTTAGACTGACAGCGAGCGGCAGAGAGTGTGATATTAGATGGAGCCCGTGGGATTCACTCTGACACTCACTCATCTCATCAGTCTTTGTCAAACAGCCTCAAAGCCTTAATACTAAGATTCCCTTGTGGAGATGGCTGCTGATGACCCCAATAGTCGGGCCATGTCAATTTTTTTTAAATCATAAACCAGGGTTTAATGTAGGTGTTCAACATCTGTAGAACAATGACCTGTAGCCTTTAGTGTTTGCACTGTCACAACCATGAGCTAGCTAATAATACGCACATCACAGCTCCTAGTTATCTCATGATAATTGGGTTTGTGTGGAGACGTGTGAGAGTATGAAATTGTTCAGAGAACAGATTGTTGTTTGCACACAGAGCAACGCTGTAATGAATGTCATTCTTGTGGAAGTAATATAATAATGTGTGATGAGCCGAGTCAAGACCCCCCTGGGAGGCACTGGTTATCGTGCTGAGATCCTTCCAAAGCCAAACCAAATTTCTGTGTTATTTTCATTTTCTCTCATCAGCTGTTGGACAATGTCCAACAGTGGTTTCTGATTAATAACTATCAGTACACGTGAGAAAGCTGTAGTGAAAACAGTGTGAACAGAGTTTTTAAAGACCAGAATGCCACGCAGTCTTACAAGTTTTGATTAGAGGGCACACAATAAATAGGCCATTGTGTCAGTATTGGTCAATCATTACATATGCCATAAGCCTGTTAATGGTTTAATTCGTCTTGAATATGTTTTCAACCCATAAAGAAACTCTTGTCCATTAATATGTAACTTTATGTGCCACCTCCTAAACCTTGAGCATTAATTAATCTTTAAACCAGCAACTGATAAAGATATCCAGATATCTATTTATACAGATTACATGAGCAGTAACATAATATACAGGATATTTCCTGGAATGAGTTTACAGTAATCCAGATATATAAATACTGCATAACTTTAATCAGTGGCCTATATCCTCAGTCAACGTGGTGTTGCTTCACTGGGCGATTTTAGAAACTGATGCTTTAGGTGACTGGTAAAGTCATGACTGAACTACTTTTATGCCATCTTTGAGGTTCAGTTATTGGCTTATTATTAAATTGTTTTCAAATGCCTGTAGCCACTCAAAGAAATAAGTAATGACATTTAGCAGTAAACCGTCAGCTTCTTTGGTGGTAAAATATCACATAGTGGAGCTGCTGTCTTGAATTTCTTACCTTGTTTCCTCTTCATTGCAGATTTCTGTTGCTCCTCCACCTGTAAGAGATTCACTCTGAGACTCTCCTTGAACACACTCGTGCCATGCAGGTGTAACCACCCAAAAGACGACAAGAAAAAAATCTGTAACAAGTCAAGATGTCAGACCCGGACCCCTCTTCACCAGCAGACCCCCCGCTGCCTTTGACTTCCCCTCGCACTCCCCTGCAGCTCTCCTTCCCCTTCCTGAGGGAGGGGAGTCGTATCTGGGAGAGGGAGAGGAAACCGCCACAGCCTGGAGAACTGCCCAGCCCACTGCCTACCAAACGCACCCGCACATACTCAGCGTGAGTCCAGACATATGCAGTAGATGCTGATGGTGTTCTCAGCGGTGCTGCTATTTAAATAACTGTCGCCACAAGCTATGACTCACAGTCCCTTTCTCTCTCTGTCTTTTTCTGTCTCTCTTCCTCTGCAGGACAGTGCGAGCCAAGTCAGGTCCTGTATTTAAAGGCGTGTGCAAAAACTTCTCCAGGTCTCAGGGTCATGGATTCATACGCCCCTCTCACGGAGGAGAGGACATCTTTGTCCACATCTCTGAGTGAGTCACCTCACTGAGTTGTTCTTCAACGATGAATTAGTTTAGTTTGGTTCACCTGACATCCAACAGTTTTGTGGAAGTTAACGTGAAGGTTGAAGAATTGAACCTTTTCATTTTAATTATGAAGTAGGACATGTCCACGGGTACTTTAGGAGGAGACACGTGGACAAAACAGATGCCATTAGGTTATGGACGCAGTACCAGGTTTTGTAATTAACATTCAGAGGATCAGATGTTCTTACAGCAAGTATAAAGTTGCAAATCCCTGGACATAATTCAGACAAGAAGACAACGTGGACACTTATATTATGTTTTGATTGTTAGAATTAGTTGGAAAGTAGGAAGCAACGATTCAGGTTGTCTGGAAAAGCAAAAGAAATCTAATACCCTGGTATTATCCTAACAGTGTCAGTTCTTGCATCTAATTCTTGTTGCCTGGTGTGCGTTATTACAGCAGCTTCGTGACTGATGTCAGAATAAATTCACATTTCTGAAAGTGTATTAATTTAATAACCCATAGTTTCACAGACATTTAAGACCAAAGTACTGCCAGGAAATGTGAATATGCATATTTATTTTTAATGTTATTTCTGTTTCCTGGACAGCATTGAGGGAGAGTATGTGCCTATGGAAGGAGACGAGGTCACATACAAAGTGTGCCCCATCCCTCCCAAGAACCAGAAGATCCAGGCTGTCGAGGTTATGATCACCCACCTGAATCCAGGCACCAAGCACGAGACCTGGTCAGGTCAGATCATCAGCTCCTAGACCGGCGCTCTAGGCGGTGACGCTGCTAAGGCAGAGAAGGATTCTGATTTCATCTTAGGTTTTATGTTTTTTGAGAGTAAGGGTCTGGGGCTTGCCGTACAACGACATCAAGCCAGAGGTGGCTTGTTATAGAAGAAACTGTTAAGTATTGAGGTTAGGGAAATGGAAAAGAATCTGTTGAATGTATGAATGTTTTCATTTGAAGGTCACGGCTTCATCGTTTTAGTTTGAGCATTTTAGTTGAGGAGTAAAAGCTGGGTTTGGGAAGTTGGGGTTCAGGGCTTGGTCCTGGCATTTTTAATTTGAGCTGGGAGATATATTTTAGCTAGGAACTCAATAGCCGTTTGGAAAGTGATGTGTTAGAGGCCGAAAAGCATTTTGGAGTAAATTTGATACTATGTAGCCATACTGACGCTCCATTGGTGCACTGCAGAGAGTTTCAAGGGACCAACTCAGTGGAGGTCTTAATGTTTTTCATTGTTCTATCAACAGATCGCTGCCAAAAGTCGTTTGAGAACAATCTGATTGAAGGCATGTTCTAGCCATATGGTGTATGAGTTTACAATGACAGATGAGACAGATGATTTTCATAAAGATTTAAAGTAGAAAAAAAAACTTTCTAACATCCATCTCCTGTTGTTTACAGTAGGCTTTTCAAGGTTGTGCCACCAAACGCTACCAAATAAGAAAACATAAGGCAGTAAGTAATCGAATTTGCCAACAATGCTTTTCGGCCTCAACAGACAACAGCTGCGATAAGCTTAATGCATTAGGAGTTATTTTCCTTCTTAATATTGTAGCACTACAGTATTTTGTCTTCTTGGCAAGTGTAGAAATCCAGTGTTATTGTAGCCAGCTCCTATGACGGTCTGTAAGTTTTGGTGGTAGAGAAAGTGGAAGGGTGTTCTGTGGGCCTGCCGCTAAAAAAAGGCCAGAGGGTTTGGGGTCTAGAGGAGGAAAGAAGAAGTTCAGGGAAAGGGCAGAGGATGGAGTGAAAATCGATATATGTACTCTAGTACGGATGCAGTTAGATACGAAATGCTATAAAGCATGACTAAGATCAAGATTAAAGCCAGCAGTTCTCAAATTATGGGTCTACCTTAAAGCTATAGTGTGGGACTGTTACACATAAATGAACATCTATTCCATTTAAAACCTTGCCAATTAAGCCACACAACGATGATTATGCTTATCACCACCAGATAAATCTTTCTGTAATTAGGAGTTTTACATATTTGGTGTCATTTTTGTGACGTGCACTGATAGTGTCAGCCAAGCAGCAACCTCTGGTGCTGACAACATGGACAAACCAAAAACTGCAGTTCCTTCAATGCCCATTTGAGGCTGGCTCCAACAGCGAGCCCATAGATCGACAGTGAGGAGGAAAAATAGGAGTCATAACTGAGAGGCTTTTTCTTTTTGAAAAAGAAGCCGAGTGTAGACTATAGGAGTAAGTTTTGTTAGTTTCTGTAATTACTCTCCCCATCACAAGGGGGAGATAAAGTCCTGCATTATAGCTTTAAAGCGTTTGACATTTTGGAAAATGTTCTTATTTGCTTTATCGGCGTTAGTTAGATGACACGACTACTGCAACTCTCATATTTGTTTGGTAAATATAAGGCTATAGCCCGCAGCCAGTTAGCTAAGCACAAATGGTGCAGACAAAAGAAAATACTAGTCTGTCATCGAAATAATCTAAAGAACAAATATTTATCTTATTTATCTTGAGGCTCAGCTAACCAGCTGCTAGCTGTAAGTTCATATTTACCATACAGACATAAGAGGAGGATGCCTCTTGTACTTTTGGAAGTACAAGAGGCATCTTAAATAAGCATATTTCATCAAATCAACCATAAAATATAATTGTTTAATACAGCATCTGGCATATCTTCTTCTTTAAAAAAAATAAAAATGAATTGATTCAGATAAATGAAAAAGGAATGGCCAAGCTGAGATGAATGAACTGCTGATGTTTAGGTAGAAGACACTCTGAAGGTTTTATAGGTCACGGCAAAAGACTGTGAATAATAATAATAAAAAAAAAAGCAGCAAAAGCTTCCAGATGTAAGTTTTTGAAAACTATTTATTTATTGACTTATTTATTTTCGTTTGTAACTATGAGAACATCAGGTGTTTGGAAATTAAAAGCTGCATTTATAGGTATTTGTGCAAATCTAAGCCTGTCTAAAAAAACAAACACTGCACACCTCACTCTAATGATACTACCCTGTTTAAATCCCTTTGCTACTGTCGCATCTTCATTGTCGTCATCATCATCATCATCGACAGGCAAAAAGAAAAATCTTTTACTAAGTTTCTAATTTATACATAATAATCCTTGACTGATTTTTAATAATGCGGCGTTCAAAATAACAAGCAGTTTTGTTGTTTTGGAAATCAGCATGTTGTGTACTGTTTGTTGTAATTTTTTTGTAGAATGTGTTTATTCTGTCTGGTCATGCAGTAACGCAGCTGGAGCCTTCGGAGAGGCGTCGTCGTGTCTCCTATGCATCTTTGATTTCTCGATAGGGGTGTGACTTAATATCGCAGCACACTGTTTTGTTTCTTCGCTGTGAGAGGAGCGCGTTTGATTGTCTCTGCGAGCACTTTTGTTTTGGTCAAATCACTGTGACACTTGTATTTTGTTGTTGAGCGAAAGTTTGAATAAACCTTACTACTGTATTCACAGACCTGTGTGGCAGCGTGTTTGCATAATAAAGCGCAACGACTGTTCTCCTATTTATTGCTTTCCATTTCTTTCTGGTGTTAGTACAGAGTGGGATAACTAGGGTGGCACAGTGGCTGAAACCAACTACTCCATTTAAGTACAGTTTTAAAGACTGCACTCTATTAGCATGGAAGCCAGTCGAACTTCCCTTGCCCAAAATTGTTTTGCAACAGGAAGTTGGTCTGGCGTCACTCTGCTGGGAACTGATTATCCTCTAGCAAAGATCTGCTGGCCCAATCAAATCATTTGTGGAGCTGAATGGTTTGGACTGGTTGTATGACTGTCTAACTATTTATTTTTTCTGTATCAGCTGAAACATGAAAATGAATGAAATCCAAATAATGTGTTACCAGACTCATAGTTTCAGCAGCTTGAGTTACTTTTTCATTCATTCATTCATTCATTCATTCATTCATTCATTCACATGCAAACTCCACATGGAAAGGCTCAGTTGGCCCTTTAATGATGAATGTTTGACACAATGGATAATATCACCTTTGGCTGTAGGTCACGTTTCAGTAATCTTACAGTTAAGACCCTTGTGATTGGATCACTCATGACTCATGTTAATACCAAGTCTAAACGTACATATAGGTCATTAACAGCTCCACCAAAAGTATTTGGTAGACTTTCCCTCTGAACTTTTTTCATGGCTTAATTTGAATAAAATGTGTCAGTGCTTATAAAACTGTATAAAGTAGGCCAAACCAGCTTCACCTGCAGAAGCTACAACAGTACCCTCTAAAGATATCATATAATAATCAGAACTGTACTTTTATACTTTTACTATCTCTTGCTGCTACTACTTTTCCTCTGCCTCCTTCCTGACCACTAGATGTCAGTAATGTGTTTCCCTCAGATCAGTGCATAGCCTGGTGTCCCATGTAGAAAGCTGAAAATTCCCATTTAACACTTCCCATTTTCTCTGGAGACAGGAGCATCCTTCACTGCAAGAAGCGACGAGACAAAGAAGATACTGACATCAAAAATCCATAAAATGGACAATGATGATAAAAGAAATGAAGAAAGCAAACAAGAGGATATGAGTAGTGAGGCAGAAATGAGAGGACTTTGGTCCGGTTCATACGTTCTGTGTTTGTTTAGTTGTCAGATGTGATGTTCGATATGTCTCCACTGAACCTTATAACTGCAGCCACATGTCATGCACCATATAGTAGTCAAGAGTTGGAAGAGTTTTAAATTGAGTGTCTGATTAAGGAAGTGATCATATGACTCTGCCACTGGTTTTCACATGGGTTTATCAATCACTGTGGCAATGTGAATTAATATATAAAATATGTATGAGCAAAAGCGATTACAGACCGTGAGATGTTATGTTTCTACTTGGTGATTTGGCAGCTCAGTGGTGAAAATGAGTAATCTGTGTTCCCTTTTCTACAATCAGTGGCTTCTGCATGTTTGCTTTCAAGTTAGTTCCCTCAGTGTCACAGAGATTGATTTATGTTGTAAAAAGAACATGTGGGAGTTCTCTCTCAGACGGACTGTGTTTATGTGAAGCTGCTCAGGCTATTTAACACCGGAGTTACGTGACTTAAAATCATTTAGAGATATAAAGAAGGCAAAAGACGTCATGCATGAGGAGAACACTCTCAGTTACTCCTTCCTGGTGTGTAGACATACATGGTACAGACCAGCGGTATCAAACACCCCCATGAACTAAATCACAGAGGTATTTGTGGTTTCAGAGCACAGGGACATTATCTCGGATGTGCTTTATGGCCTGAGCAACCTTTGTTCTTCTTCTCTTCTTTTTTTTTTTTTTTTTGGCTTTGATTTCCTTCTCCTAGGATGTCACGCAGACTTTTATTAGCTGTTTGTGTGCTTGTTTGCTTACTGGCAGTTTCAACTCAGCTGTAAGAGGAATTTCTTTGGCTCCGGCAAAGATTGATCATGGCCCCGAGCAAGTGAAGTGGAATCTGTCCGTCAGCCTAGCAGCTCCTGTTTGGGCAAATAAATCCGCTTTTCTGCTATCAGTTTCTCATTTTATTAAATATTTTACTGGTAAATGTTCTATTTGAGGGACAAAGCGATGTGGTGCGATTTAAAGATGCAGTAAGGTTAAGACTCCACCATGCTGACAGCAGAGCTGGAGGCCGGCCCTCACTTCCTGTACTCACAGTTTGTTCTTTTTTTTTTTATGGTGGTAAGTTAGTCTGGAATTTATTTGTTGGGAACTGATTACGCCACAGCAAATATGTGTCAGACCAATCAAATTGTTAGGACAGCTCCTGCAAAATCTCTCAGGAAGGACAATATTGGATAATGTTGCCATGGTGGCCAGGGTGACTGTTGAATGTGTAAATGACCTGCAGGATGCTGTAACTCTGGATTGAACAAATAGGTTTTTGCCACATTAGATCCAATAGTTACTGGTCATGTTACTGGCAGTGAGTTGGAGACGTTCGTCTCAGTGAGGAACAGGAGGACACTGGAGCAAATTGTTCTCCATCGTGGACTTCTGGTTCTTAAGAGTTGCTGTTAAGAGTTTTATTTTTTATGTGCAACTAAGCTAATGTTACCCAGAGGTTCAATAAAGTTTATCTAAGTCCATCTATTAGTTCAAACACGCAATGTCTTGATTGCTAGTTAACGGGCTGCCCAAGAAAAAATAAAACGGGTTAAGCATGTGCAAGCCCTCATGGACCCCAAAGAAACTGCCTTAGGATCTGGGTAATTTGCCATACTGAAACTGCCCTAAAGGGATGGTCTAGCAGTACCCCATAGATCATGGCTTGACGTGACCGGACTACATTCAGAAGCAGTGTACGACAGTGACAGTCACTGACAACTGGCTGAGCGCTAAAATCACTTTTTTTCTCCCTTTGATGGAGAAAACATCCATCATATCATTAATTATATAAATTCATCTTTTACTTCAAAAGTAAATGAATATTGAAGAGTATTTGATAAGTTTGCAAAAACCCAAGGACCTGATCAAAACACATGAAATGCTTTAGTATTGTTCATCATTGTGGCAAACCTGGTTATTTATTTTTTTGCTAACCGAACTGTTCCAAAATCTGGTCACAAGTGTCAGAACTGTCCTTCAAAGTCATTAGTTACTGTGTAATCTGTGAATGATAGCCACAAACACACACCCAGCTGGAATCTGTGCGATTTGGAAGCTTGTAATTCATGCAGACCTTGGCACATCACTGAGGAGGTTATATGGCCCGCGCCTGTGTCTTTAAAGGTTGTATATTAACAAGCTGCTGTAGAAAGACCAGGTGACAGGCGGCTCAGAGAAACAGAGGCAGTGTGAATCTGAAAACAACTCGAACAGGAGGAGAAATCTTGGCTGCTGGATACGGCTCGTGGAAATTAAATCTTCCAGTAAGACATCTGTGGATCAGACAACAGTTTATTCCCGGAGATCAAAAGCTAAACGGACACTTTGGGATTTTTCTGGTGGTTTGGCTGCACTGGACTCTGAATCAGCGGATCACACCATACCATGGACTCTCTTTAACAGCTCAGATTAATACACTGACTTCAGAGCTGACAATGGGCTCAGGTGGCTGGTTGTGTTTGTGCACCTTGGCTGTTCTTGGAGCTCCGTGTTGGGGCACCAGACAGTGCCTGAACGGGATAACAATAAATGTGATCCTGCTGGATGATAAGGCGTCCCCCTGGAGCCTGACGTATGTGGACGGAGAAATACTGAAGGCCATAGACCAAGATTCAGCCATTAATGCTGCAGAAGGTAAAATAAGACATATGACATGGACTTTGATTTGAGATTATTTAAGTATACAGCATTTTTTTAATGCTCTGTATTTGCTAAAATGTCAACACTTAGACCTGGGAGTATTGGACTATCATTAGATATTGCAGCCTTCTGTTTTTTACTGATGAATAATTTAAACTGTACAAAACAAGTTCCAACAAACATGTCAGGGGACAAGTGAAGCAATAACTGATAAGATGTTTTGTCTTTTGTCACAGTCGTAAATTATTAGATATGGGTCATTACATTATGAACCAATAGAAAGTCTTACTTACTTAATGTTTTCTGCCAACTTAGCCTGACCTTCGATTTACATGATAACAGTAACATTTCTTATTAGTCCGCTGTGCTCACTGTGGGTAACATTTCTTTTATGGGCTCCTCTTTCTGTCAACCCAAATATAAAGTATTTGTCCCCTCTGAATATTCTACTTTTCTGCATCAAAATGGCTCAAAACGTGAGTCGCATATCTGTGAGGTGTTCAGGGGATTTATTACAGTCTAATCTTTATGATACATGTTTGTGGAAGTGTATGATGGCAACGGACAAAGAAGATTTCTGGGGACCTAACCAAGCTGGAAAACGTTTTAGAAACCAATCTCTAAAGAGTCTGGAATCCACAAATCCACACTCACACTGGCCGCAAACATGTGGAGGAGGTTTAAGATGACTGTTTCCCTCCACAGGAGTGGTCGATGAACTAAGGTCACTCCAAATTATCCTCAGAGGTCACAAAGTAACCCAGGGTAACTTCTAAGAAACTGAAGGCCTCTCACACATTGTCTAACACTAATGTTCATGAATCCACCATCACGAGAACACTGAACAACCAGGGTGTGCATGTCAAGTCAAAGCCCTGACCTTAATCCAAAAGCAAAGTTGTGGAAGGACATGAAGCCAGCAGTTCATGTGAGGAAACCCATCAATGGAGGTGAAGTGGGTCAGTACTGAGGAATAGGCTGAAAATCCTCCAAGCTACTGTTGACGACTTATCAGAAGTTACAGGAAACGTTTAGTTGCGGTTATTGCTGCACAAGTAGGTCACACTAGATACTGAAATCAAGGGTTCACATACTTTCACAACTCACAGATCCACACAAATTATTATTTTCTTGAAACAAAAATGCACAAGTACAATAATTCCATACAATTTACGTCTTCTGTGATAATGGTGCCAAATTCAATGCTAAAAGAAACATTTATTCTTTGAAAACATTTTTTTAACATTCAAATTCTTTTCACATCAGCTAATACTTGAATCTGCTTTTCTTTCCACTCACGACCACAATAAAGGCATGAATTTTAATCTCACGGCCAATTTTAGCGGCTTCACCACAGATTCCTATCGCCTCAGTGGCTGCCAGAGTAGCCCGTGTGAGGGAGTGCTGAGGCTGAAGGACCTGTCGGTGAGTAACTACCGTTTTATATCCATCTCAGATGCACAATGCATGAATCTTTATCTGAATCAAGGTGATCCTGTCCACTTTGAAAGAACAGCATTAGTGGAACGCATGATCCTTGGGATTCTTAAATCAGGATAACTCGTATCTAGATAAAATGTATTGACAACTAAATGGATCAAACCAACAACCCTGTAGTCATGCCATCTGTACTCTTTATCTCAGTTATAGGTTCACACTGACTTTTTTTCTTTTGTAGGATTCAGACATGCTGGGATGTGCTGTGCTTGGGCCTACCTGTACCTACGCCACCTTCCCGATTGTTGAGTACGTTTCTCCAAGGCCACAGTTATTCTGTTAAATCTGAAATCTACCGTTATCCCTTTAATGCAGTTTCTTTATTCTCTCCTGTCAGTGCGGAAAAAGGGCTCAAGCTCAGCACGCCCGTCATCTCGGCGGGAAGCTTCGGCCTCTCCTGTGACTACACACTGAACTTGCAGCGGCTCCTGCCGCCGGCACGCAAGGTCTCTGACTTTTTCATCAGGTTCTGGGCGGTCCAAAACGCACTCAAACCAGAGTGGAAGACTGCATACGTGTACAAAAAACAGACCAACACGGAGGATTGCTTTTGGTGAGATGATCAGGGGTTGTCCTGAACTCAGTTTGCCAAAGCATTAGGTACACTAGAGAAAACGAATGCATTGCACAGTATTTCACTAAATGTGTTCAGTTTATGTTTAGAAAAATAATCCAACTGTATCAGCATTTTGGAGGATCTAGTTTGTAGTGCTGTTAAACTCTATAGTTTCTGTTATTTAGTCTAGACCACTGACTAATATGGGGTTGTCAAACATAGTGTGGATCGGTACAACGCAATTCACACAGTTGAATGAATCTCTGTTATTTTAAACAAATGCTGAAGACCACAACCTTTATAAAGATAAAATAAAGGTAATAAAGTAATAAAGTGTGTGCCTAATGAACTGGCAAACGAGTGTATATACAGTGCCTTTAATATACAGTGATTGCTGTTAAAGTTACATTTGCACCATGAAGATTCATCAACCTGACTTGTAACTTCAGAATCTGGGATGCTGAGATCAACAGAGGGCCCATGATAATGTAGAAAACTCTTGTAAACGGCCACTGTCTGTTAAAAGTTGTCCTTTAAACATAATTATTCTCTTTTTCAGGTATATAAATGCTCTGGAAGCAGATTTGAGCAAGTTTGCCAATGTTACGAGAACTGTTCTACGAAAACCAGGAGACCTGAAGGACGTACTGGCGTCGCCCAAAAACAGGACAAGCAATCGTGAGATGTTTGGATTTTTTAACTATGCAATGAAGTCTGTTTCCCAAACATGACAGAAGCCCGTATCTCCTCAAAAGGAAGAACGGTTGTACTGTGCACAAAAAAAAAAAAAAAACATATGAGCATTATATAATTGTATTGTTGAAAACAAGTTTGACTTTTAAAAGATTACAACAATTTTTAACCTGTTGAGTATGCTCTTAAATTAATAAATTATACAGCAGCCATTATCACATGCCAGCCCCTTTGTTGCATGTTAGTGCCGCCATGCAAGGGGGTATTTTGGCTTTGGTATTAACTTTGGGTTTCAAGGGTGAAGTGGACATTTAAATGGAAATCAGGGTTGATCAGGGGTTTGCCCCCTCTCAGCCACCGGGGTTAAAACATGCCTCCACTGTCGGACTGTGATCACATGCAGTTTCTCTGTTTGCAGTGTTCATCATGTGTGGATCTCCAAAGGACCTGGTGGAGGCGAAAAATGGCACTGAAGGAGCAGACAGCAGTGAAATTCTCTTCATCCTCATTGATCTTTACAAGTCAGTGCTAATAGCTTATTTCCTATCACCAACTTCAGTTTCTACTGTGTGGTAGTTAAGGTCCCGCCCTGACCCTTTATTGTCCTTCTGATTGGTCTGCTGACCAAAAATAATATTGAAAACCTGTAGAGGTAGTTACCGTTTAAACCTGCAATTGTAAATATTCAAAAGTGGGGAAAAGTCAACAAGTGTGGCTATGGCAGAGGAAATGACCCCATACTATCATGGGGCTGCTGGCTCACACGTGGTCTAGGTCACTCTTTAATTTTGAACTCACCAAAGAAGAAGAAGAGTGCAAGTACTGATAAAATCACAAATGATGAAACTGAGAAAGCTGAAAGTTGGTCAAAGACTCATTTTTGCAAGTGAGTTTGCAATGTGCAAGAACTACATAGAAGACACTAACTTCCTATAAAAATAAAAACTGCTATCCCTGTTTTTATCCATTAGGGGGTACATTGTTTTTGATCTAAACAGCAGATTACAGCAACTTAATCGAACGCAAACATTTCAGCACCAAAAACCAAAAACACTAAAAACAAAAAGGTTGTACCTTTTCTGCCAAGGTGATGTTATACATTTGTACGGCTCTGTCTAGTTCCTGAAGAGCCAGGACTTCAATTACCTCTCTAAATGCAATGTAGATAAAGTACTAACCACATTAATTATTACACGTTAAACGTGGCAAGTCAAGGAAGTGTCAAGGCTCTGTAACTTCAAATAAATTATTATCATTAGTATTATGAAATTACTTAAAAGCACAAACATTTTAAACACTCAGACGACAGAGCAGTCAACATTTACTGGTACTTTAGAGAGAAACTTGAAGCCTATGTGTAGTAATTACCATCACAACTGTTATTTAATATTAGTCTGTTGAACAGATGCCAGTAATGAACCACTAATTCACAGGACGTGACATGTTCCTGTACACGATGGTGTATTGTACATACAGCACTTTTAACTGGCCCTCTCCTGCCTCACCTCCACAGCGACATATACTACACCAACACAACGTCAATACCAGAAATGAGGAATGTGTTGGTGCTGACTATGCCCAACACCAGGAAGTACAAAATCAACCCAGATCTCAATGACAACAACACGGTGAGGACAAGTTGTGAAAAGTTGATAAGTGAAATTTTATGAAAAGTTGATTAGTGAGAAGGGTTGAAGGGGCTAGATTAGTAGGGAGGGTCAAGGGGAAGGCACGAAGGGGGCTGAATGTGTAGTAGGATGGTAGTAGAGGAACCCAGGGACCTAGATGGGGGCACATCTGAGGAAGCTTCAGATCCTTGTCTCCTGGTTCCTATAATAAAAAGTAAAGGTGGAATAAAAGAAAAGAAGGATGGGCAGGGTAGGGACTGAGAACTGAGACGAGCAGAGAAAGAGAGGGAGGGTTAGGACACACCTTTATAGGCAAGTGTGGTAAATAGAACGATATGGGGTGTGGCCCCGTTCCCTAACTTACGGTATAATAACTTCATTTAATGGAGACGGATGTAACTGAGTGCTCTCCTCTATATACCTCTATACACATGACTGACAGGTGTTCTGCTGTGTATATTATGTACATTCATAAAGGAGTTGATCACTTAACCACTGTCCAGTCACGCTCATAGTTCTGGTTTTGACAGTGCCTCTTGAACAGTATCCATCTCTCTCTGCAGATGAACGACTACATGGCCGCATACCACGATGCCGTGCTGCTGATAGGCAGCGTGATGAGAGAAATCGCCAGAAAAAATCAGTCTGAGATTCATCAGATGGAATTTGTGAATGTGAATTACTTCAGAAACATTTACTTTGAAGGTAAGAAGGGAGGAAGACGTGCTGCGTTAGGCGTAGGTAGAGACGTATATTGATGTGTTTAGTTTTTAATATAGGCTTGTAGCTTCAAACTGAAATGCTTATGTGGCAATAAAATAAGCTGAATGAATAATTGTAGAATGATTTATGTGTGTTTTAATAAAGTAAACTGAATCATTACTAATGTTTTACAGTACTAAAGGCAAGCTGGACTCTGTAGCTACTGGTTTGCATGTGATCAATGTGGTCACTGTTAAATTGTGATCGTACCCAAGAACAAATGAGACGTATGTTAGCACCGATAAATGCCATGAAATTTAAACTGTGCGTGCAAACAAATTCAGTAGTTCATGCCCACTGCTTTGGGTTTTTTGTGTTTATCACTAACACAAAACGATTGGGTGTTTCTCTGCTTTGCTCAGGAGTCGCCGGGGTTTACAAGATGGATCAGCATGGAGACAGAGATGCGAATTTCTCAATCATTTACACCACAGCTGACAATGAGGTATCACTCATTAAAAAAAAAAGAAAAAAGTTTCACAATGATCTTCAAAATAAAACCCATGTGTGCTGAATCTCCTTGTGTTCTCATGTCCTCCTCAGTACACAGTCTTATTCGTATTCGACACAGAGTACAACGAGACTGAAATTATAGAGACGAGTCCTGTCTTCATCTGGGGACAAAGGCTTCCTGATGACCAAACAGACGGTAACACATTTGCTAGTACCAATGAGATTTAGATACGTCATAGTTCTATAAGTATTTTGGGAAAAGTTGGTGTTGGTGATGTCTATTACTTTCAGAGCAGATATGGGGATGTCTGCTCAGACTGGTCAGTTCCTGTGGCCTCAGCAGACACCACCCATACATGTAACAGCTGAGGGCACAGAAAAAGCAACTTGCGAAGCAGGGGGGACAATTTAAGAAACCATTTAATTGGAAGTCAAATTAAGCAGAGGTGGCAACGAAGTACAGATACTTCATTACTGTACTTAAGTAGATTTTTCAGGTATCTGTACTTTACTTGAGTCCTTTTTACTTTGACTCCCAACATTTGTACACAAATATCTGTATAAAGGGCTCGTTACTTTTTTAACCTCCACGGATAACAAAACGTAAAAGATGTGACATGAACGGTCGGAAAGTCAACGACGTGCGGCCTGTTTTCTTCTTCTACTGTTTTGAACAGGCAGCTTGTTGATTAGTTTGAGCTCTGCTGCCACCTAGTGACTGGAGGCTTGTCTATTGTTCAAGCGTCAATAGAGACATTGAAAGTCCACCTTACTCGACTATTTGAGAACTACTGGTCTAATGTGAAAAAACAAACAAAAACTAATTAATGTATGGTGTCCTTTCTGTTGCTATCATTAGCTTTTGAGGATGTTTTGGAAGCTAGTTTACAATGTTAGCAATGCTGTGGGAACACACCGCTTTGACAGTATAGCTAACACTAGCTAGCGGTTTAAAAACAACAACCCAGTCACCCTCAATTTATTATTAAAATTATCCAGATGCTCATGAAGGACATCTGGTCAATTAAGTGTAGATTATTTTGCGAGAACTTTTTCATTGTGCAAAATTATCAATGGATGAATTGTTTAGTTTATGCCAAAATCATTTTTACTTTTTACTTAAGAACATTTCAGAACCTGTACTTTCTTACTTTTACTTGAGTAAAGGAGTTGAATCAGTACTCTTACCTTTACCAGAGTATTTTTTTTTTTTTACACGAGTATCCATACTTTTACTTAAGTACAGAATGTGAATACTTTTGCCACCTCTGAAATTAAGACACGGCACAAAGTGCAGGAAGAGTCGGCAGCATTTTTCAGACTGTATTCCTGGATGCTACCAACCTAAAATACCTACGAAACAACATTTTAAAGAGCAAGACATATCCACTTGAGTTTAATGGGGAAAATTAAAGAGCCATTTTGACACTTTCTTGATCCTCACATCATATTATAAACTATAATCAGATAAAGACACTTCAGTTACACTGCTCTACAGTCTTTAAAGCCCTGCGATAGACTGGCAAGCTGTCCAGGGTGTACCCCGGCTCTTGTCCGATGTCCCACGAACCTCCACAGGACAAGCGGTTACAGAACGAATGAGTTCACTGGCAGCTAAGAGACACGTTCACACTTAAAAATACTGGTTCAGCTTGCAATTAGACCTTTATATCAGACCTGTGGTTTTGGTGTGATATAAAGAGCTGCACTGAGCTGCACTGAAGAGGGAACAGGCGTGACCATTGTTTCAAGACAAACGTGGAAAATAGCTTTCTTGTAAACAAACAGGTGTAGAGTTAGGCTATGATATCTGAGCGATGTACTCTTGTAAACCTGTACAATCTGCATTTCTTGTTGTATGTTATGTACTTACATGCTGAAAAAAATCAAAGTAGCATCTTATTTTCTTTACACCTTCCTACAGCTGACCTCATGTCCTTTTCAGAGATAAACTGAAATTAAATTATGACAGCTCAGCCTGTGTTTGTCTTCTGCTTTGTCATCACAAATGCACACATTTCAAGGCAAATGCATCACCTCTGAGCTGAAGCGATGTTTTTATTTTTATTTTTAATTTTGTCTCCACAGCTCAATACTATGCTTTTCACAACGTCATTGTCATCGTGTTGGCTGTCACAGTGGTCATAGTGGCCACCATTGCCTTTATTTTCTACAGGTATGCCATGTTAAGTCTTATTAAGAAAACAGGAAGTGAGATCAGAGTTGAATGCTTGCACAAACTAATCAAACTAGAGAAAAAAGCTGTCAAATATAGAGGATGATCTAGATTTGTTTGACAAATGAAAAGCCACTGCCATCATTGATTGTCACCTCAGCTACCGACAGTCCAGTATCACTCAATAAGGCTAATACTGGTTGGTCGATACTGAGCGAGCACATACTGCGCTGAAGTGCATCTTAATCAGCTGCTGGTGTTCCTTCCTCTACAGACAGAACAGAATCGATCGGATGATCAGGAAACGCTGGACCCACATTAACTCTGATCACATCATGCTGCTGGAGAACAATGAACTGAACATCGTCTCTCTTAAGGTAAATGTTGACCCCTCAGTCAACTTTTTATTAGATCTATTGCTTCTATTGACTCCATGTTCTGCTGCACATGAATGCATCACAGTACACCTGAACCTACATTAACAATGACCTTCACCTGCCCCTGTCAGATTGACAATGAGAGCATAAAAAGGAACTTCAAGATAAGGCGTGCACTCTATGACAAGAAGGTAACTGGACTCCTTCTGCAGGAGTTATCTAATCAATCAACCTTCAGAGAGGAAACTGTTTTGATGTCTGTTGTGACTCGCTTGGTGCTCCTGTTTTTCTAGATTGTGATTCTGAAGGAGCTGAAGAACTCAGATGGAAACTTCAATAAAACCCAGAAAATTGAACTGAACTCGGTAAGACACACATGACGGCTGAAGGTTTGCGCGTTCAACTGACTGAATGTCTTGATACTAGTCCAGTCCAGCCAGCGTGATGTGTGTTTTTACCTCTTCCCTTGCAGCTACTGCACATCGACTATTACAGTCTCACCAAGTTTTATGGCACAGTAAAGTTTGATCAGGGTGTGTTCGGAGTGTTTGAGTACGGAGAGCGGGGGTCGCTACGGGTACGTACGTATGTATGTATGTATGGCAAACACACATTCACTTCAAGTCAATCTTGAGGTCTCTATATTAGTCCAGTTATCATGTACTACTTGTTGACATGATGTTACCATAGAGTGCAGGAAACCATTGTGAAAAAGAAACACTGTCTGATCTGCCCCTGTGTTCTTTCCAGTACGTGCTGAATGACAAAGTTTCATACCCAGAGGAGACCTTCATGGACTGGGAGTTCAAGATCTCCGTCATGTACGACATCGCCAAGGTGAGGCAGAAACTCTCGGCTCTGGCTGATGACCAACTGTTATGTAACCCACAAGTGTTATATTGCGTGCAATTTATGGCGTCATGAAGAGCATAATGGATGACACTGAAGACCAGGCTGGGCATGTAAATCACTGCCCTGGAGATGAATAGAAATCCCTTGTGTTTTGTATAAAGGAGGAATAGGCTCACTGACCAGCAGCAGTTTGTTAGTTTGTTAGTTTTTGTATTAGATTTAGATTTTACTTTCTTCAGTACTTGTATTGCTCTATAGGTAGAGCAAACGTTTAGCAGAAATTACACGTCCTTCTCCAAAACATATATTATATAATTGTATTTTTATTTAGATGTATAACTTATATTTCATAATAATGGCCAAACAGACTATTAAACTCTGCATCACCTAATCTGATTTACTAATCTGTATCAAAAACATGCAGTCATATTCCTCAATCTATCTATATGTGATGTGACACAGCCACACTTGCCCACTTTGCAATGTGATCTGTAGAAAATATTTTGATGTGATTATAACATTTTTTTAAATGCATTAGCTTCAATAACCTCTATTTGAGTATAATTTATTTTCTGTGGTGGTATTTTAAGCTTCATACTAAGTAGAGGATGATTTGAATGCTACATGTGAACTAAGGCATTGATGTTGCAGTTACATTTGGCTGCCACTAGAGGTCATTAAACACCATCTCCTCATAACTGTCTCTATTGGGGAGTGCGTCTGCTTCTGTCACCTCTCTAATGTGTGAGTCCTCTGTGCAGGGCATGTCCTACCTCCATGCCAGTGACATCCAGGTGCATGGTCGCCTCAAGTCCACCAATTGCGTCGTGGACAATCGTATGGTGGTGAAGATCACAGACTTTGGCTGCAATGCCTTCCTCAGCCCCGTACAAGGTATACTCACGGCAGCAGGATGTCTGCCACTGTGTTCTCACGCTCTCTATTTTTGCTCATCCCTGCTTCACCTGCTTTCTGTTTCTCAACACATATCTCCGCCTGCGTCCTCTCAGACCTATGGACAGCTCCCGAGCATCTGAGGTGCCACGGCACCACTCAGAAAGGAGACGTCTACAGCTTCGCAATCATCTCTCAGGAGATTATTCTCAGAAAGAGCACCTTCTACACCAAGACCTGCGCCAGAAGATCAGGTGTCTCACTCAACCACTGTCCTCAATCAGGCACACGCTCATGAGTTCAATCTATTTTGCTTAGCATTCATTTTACTGCAGCACAGGACTTCAGTTGTTTTTTCTGCACAACTGAGAAGCTTTTGATGTGTTTATGCAGAAAGGGTCCAGTCGAGGGCCTGTTTGATCCAGTCTTGCTTCGAGATACACACTTATCAGATCAGATACTCAGATGTGGTGAATTAATGTCTGTGTTCCCCAACAGAAAAGCTGTCCAAGGTCATCACATCCTACTTGAGGCCTTATCTTAACTTTGAAACAACTTCAGAGAAAGAATTGGAGGTTTTTACCACTCATTGCTATCTTTGTCCTTTCATATTTTTTCTCATTAAAAATAAAATTAAAATAAAAGAACACAAAACTTTGTGTCCCTGTTTCTCTTAGGTGTACATGTTGATAAAAAGTTGCTGGGAGGAGGACCCAGAAAAAAGGCCAGATTTTAAGAAGGTGGAAATCTGCCTCGGGAAAATCATCAGGTAATCTCTCTATATATCTCTGTGATCTATGGATCATTCCGCTCACGCCTCTCGCCCGATGACGGCTGGGATAGGCTCCAGCAGACCCCCGTGACCCCTAACAGGACTAAACGGGTTTAGAAAATGACTGACTGACTGACATTCACTCATTCCTCCTCCAGCAACATCCACAACAAGGACAACGAGAGCTACATGGACAACATGATCAGACGGCTGCAGATGTACTCCAGGAACCTGGAGCACCTGGTGGAGGAGAGGACAGCCCTCTACAAAGCCGAGAGGGATCGAGCCGACAACCTCAACTTCATGCTGCTTCCTGGGTCCGTTCACGCTCCAAGGAGTGCTCCATGTTTCTAGACACAGACCACACAGAAACACACACTCAAACAGGAACACACACCACAGAGTGTGGGTAAGTCTGTTTGGTGGTGTATCATCCTGCTTCATGTCTTCGTCTGTCCCCTCTCTGTGTGAAGGCCGGTGGTGAAGAGCTTGAAGGAGACTGGTTCCGTGGAGCCAGAGCTGTACGAGGAA
Organism: Planiliza haematocheilus; assembly: GCA_005024645.1. Classification (NCBI taxonomy): domain Eukaryota; kingdom Metazoa; phylum Chordata; class Actinopteri; order Mugiliformes; family Mugilidae; genus Planiliza; species Planiliza haematocheilus. Next base: position 7,609,271 of record SRSE01000365.1, on the reverse strand, counting down.
GTGACGATTTATTTCAGCGACATCGTGGGCTTCACCACCCTGTGCCAGTACAGCACACCGATGGAAGTGGTGGACATGCTCAACGACATCTATAAGGGCTTTGACAGCATTGTCGACCACCACGACGTGTACAAGGTACAGACGAGGGCTAAAATGCAACAGATGGATGGAAAGAAGTGATGGCAGAGAGCAGAAATGTTCCATCTTTCATCTGTCCTCAGGTGGAGACCATAGGTGATGCTTATATGGTTGCCTCCGGCCTCCCAAGGAGAAATGGGAACAGGCACGCGGTGGACATCTGCCGAATGGCGCTGGACATCTTGGCGTTCATGGGCACCTTCCAGCTCCGACATCTGCCTGGTATCCCTGTGTGGATACGCATCGGCGTGCATTCAGGTAGACTGGGCATTCACTTTAAACTGGTTACCGTGTGCACCCCTTCCTCTAATCCTCTGCTCGGTTGATTCCTTTTGCTTTCTCTTGCAAAACAGCTGTAGTTCATGACTGAATGTTTTATTCGTGCAGGCCCCTGTGCAGCAGGTGTTGTGGGAATAAAGATGCCCAGATATTGTTTGTTCGGAGACACGGTCAACACGGCGTCCCGTATGGAGTCCACAGGCCACCGTGAGCAGAGACGCAAACACAGACATTTCATTTCTCTTCTTTTCAAATTAAAGAAGCTGCTAGTCAACCTGATTAGATATACTGACCACAGCCAAGCTCTGTTTGTTTTGTTTTTTTCAATCTTCCAGCCCTGCGCATTCATGTCAGCGAGCCTACTATAAATATCCTGCATAGGACGGACTGCAAGTTCGAGTACGAGATGAGAGGAGAGACATATCTGAAGGTGAAGACATTTTCCCTCTTAACTGGGCGTAGTAAACACGTGGCAGTGGCAAACATGTGAATATGTGTTTTTTTTTTGTTTTTTTTTTCAGGGTAAAGGCACAGAGACAACCTACTGGCTGACGGGTGAAGCTGGTGAAGATTACGACCTCCCTACTCCACCTACAACGTGAGCAAACAAGCCAATAAATTCACTCAATGACGACCTCAGTCACGACTGACCTCCATGTTGCCACATTTGTTGCCGAGCTAATTATCTGAGACTAATGACGCGTGTTAACCTCGTGAGCAGGCCTTTCTGATGCAAGTGCAGCAGGCGTGACCAGACGACCTTTTGCAGATCGTAAATGGTGCCATAAAATGTCTGGGAAGGTTCTCAGTCAGGTCATGGTTCGTCTAAAACAAAGGCCACTAGACTAGTTTGAGTTTCTCTTGAAGACTTTTAACCATTCATCCAAACAGCTTCTTCAGCTCCATTAACAACCAGATACACGCAAGAATTTCAAGTGAGCGTCTGGTTGTTAACCCAGTTTCTTCAAGAAAACTAATCCAGCCTAATTCGGTTGGATGTTTTAGAATCTTTCCAAAGCTCCTCCTTAGCCTTTTCAGCTGTTTTTCTCCTAAACAATCAAGACACACATTTGGCTTGAGATTCACCGGTTCCTTCTTTTCCAGAGAGAACTTCCAGCGGCTGCAGCAGGACCTAGCCCACATGATCCTGGCGTGTCTGGAGCGCCGCTCTCGGGGATCCGTGCGGCGGAAGAAGGGCCTCAACGATCAGGGCACGCAGGGCGCGGACCGGGTGTCGGTGGTGGAGTCTGAGTGCAGCCACCTGGAGTACCTGCACATGGCCTCCGTGGATAACACCCTCAGTACCTTCCTGTAGGACAGACCAGCCGGAGAGGACGTCACAGTCAGCTGGCACGTACAGCAATAGAATTTTAAAGAAAGAAGAAATGGTGTTTTATTTTTTTAAGACTTTGTATACAACATACATTTAAGATGTTATGTTCGCCAACAGTTCCTCACATAGTTTGCATGAGCTGCAGAAAATGGCCTAGATCTTTATTCCTGGATATCTTTCTGATATGCAGCTGACATGATTTCGTGTCATAGTTTCCTGCCCGAGCTTATCTGTACTAATTTCTGAACCCGCAGGATCAGAGGAAGCATCAATGTCCCAGATAATATCCAAATCACTTTCAATAATGCTGCACATACGGACCTTGAGCATATTCTAGTCTTGACAAAGGTTTGTTGATTGTTTAAAGCTTGTAGTGTATTTAATGTTTGGTTGAGAAGCTCTTAATTTATTGCATTTATGTATTGAACTGTTTGACATATTTGGATGGTAAAGGTTGGAGTTCAGTAAGAGGAAATAAACTGATAAACCCAGCTGTAGACAAATAGTCACAGCCTTGTTATTCATATGCATTTAAATATTTAACCAAATGGCTCTAGATCAGTGGTTCCCAACCTAGGGTGCAGGGCTTCTAGAGGGGGCCGGAAAGATTGCAAGGGAAGGCACGAGGAGTCCTCTGCTTTGAGGTTATGGGACTCCCACTGGATGACGTACGTGTAAAAAATGTTTGAAGTTAGTTTTGGTCCACTACACATGTGATACAGCGCTTGGTCAGTGTCATCAGGTCAACCAGCCGTTAGCGCATCCTTCTTTCTCTACTATGGAGACATGGTAGCCAATCAAATCGTACGGGCGGGCCTTATGCGGTGATGGACAGTACATATTACTTTGAATACTTTGGTGCACAAACCAGAGTACAGACTTCTTGCAGATTTCGCCACAGTGGGACAAATAAAGGGTTCATATCTTATGTGTGTGTGTGTGTGTGTGTGCGTACAAGCTGTGGATCTCAGATTATTATTATTTTATTATTTTTTACATACACAGAATTGAACAGAAAATTCAAGAGAAGGTCAAAAAACAAGATCCAAATCTTAAACCAAAGGACACGTTTTTATTTCTGTTGACAATAATGACATTCATGTACATTAAATAAAAAAACCAAAAAACTCTCTATCATTTTGTGAAAGATGTCGTTCAGGACCTGATGAAATCAAAACACACAGCGTTTCTTGAAGCCTGGACAGGTTCATCTGTGGCGTTACAATTCATGTGTCACATGGTCTTATGTTTGCAGACTGAGCTCACCGAGGCTGTATGGAAAGCAGATGAAAATAACTCCAGAGAGAAATGGTTTCTATCCATTTCTACCTCATATTTGCCTGATTGGTTTCTTTGTTTTTTTTTGCACTGAGAGAATGAACGAAACAGCACCGCACATCAAATACTATATGAAAACACACTCGTACAGCAGCAACTATTCAAGTACAAAATAAAAAAATAATCCCAGATCCAGCAAAATAACAAGATAACTGGACATGCAAATGGAAGATATGGACACGGATAAACTTTCTCGGGGTGTTTAACAGCATTTACGTGAACTAAGACCAAAAACCAAGCATACTCAATAAACCTTGGCATTAAATCTAAATAGCAGTGTAGTAGTGTTTAAAATCATCAGGCCAGTTAAACTTAAAAAGCTCATCTTCAAGTAGAAAAAAAGATGACATCCACCACTCCGGCTAAGAAAAAAAACACAGTGTGACTTTCAAAAAGAAAATAAATTAAATTGTAGAAAAACATTAAAAAGTGTAACATTTTATACAAACCTGCTATAAGCATGAGACGGCTTTCTTTATCTGTACTCGAACACCTCAGAGCAAACGCACTGGAAGAAATTTACACCAACAACAAACCTCACTGTAATCGATCTATTCTCTGACTACAGCTATTTAAAAAAAGCACGTAATAACACCTACGACTGTTCTGACATGTCAGGTTTGCTGCTTGAACTCAAGGCACTGAATGATCCGAGTTTAAAGAGCCACAAAAGATAAAAGGAGAAAAAGCTGAATGAAACAATAAGTGTCTAATTCAGCCTCAGCTCTGCTAATTTCATGATTATCATATGCATGTCGAGAAACTGTAGCTTCACTATTGTGATATTTAACGCGTCTAAACGGACGAGACGGTTTTCCTACACACTCACACAAACATTGTATTATTTTAGATAGTTATCAAAATGTCGGCAAAAAAGTCGCCAACGACCTTAATTCTCGATTGTCTCAAATTGTGACCCCAACTGATATTGCCTGCGTGAAGCAGCCCGAGTGTATTTGTGTGTGTCCTTGCTGCGTGGGTGTGTTTGTGCGGCTGGTCGGTCAGTAGCGTCTGGAGCAAACACAGGAGCTAAACTCAGCAGGAGGGCAGACATAAGCTGCTGACGGCCGACGTTCAACACGATCACAGGAGAAATAATCCCTCTGCGTCGTGGTAGACCTCAGTGGGCAGAGCACAGTCCTTTAATGATACTGATCTAATGTTGTTTTATATTTTTATTCTGGCTGACAAATTCTACTGAAACACAAAACAAAGCCGGTGACGAATTTATCTTAAAAAGTAAGGTTAAAATAGAGTTCATTCATTTGAACAGAGCCTAAGTCAGGCCCTATTTAACGTTAGTGTCTCCAGAGACATAATCTAGTCTACATGAATATTTACACATTTTATTACCTAGTGATATTTTTTAGTTTATGTTCCTGCATTCAACAAGTACACCTACACAGTCACATGAGCTGGAAAACCTTGTAAGAGGTGTATTTGCTGAACAGAAATAAGGTCTTTTAATGAATCCCTTGATGCTTGTGCAGAGATTTAGAGTTTGACGTGTGCTGCAGTTCTTACATGTTGCCAACAGAGGCTGTTAAAAGTCCTGTGTTGTCAAACTACACCTGCACTGCAGCAAATCTGTCCACTGAGTGTTGTGAATGTCAACTCAAAACTGAAATTCACCTGACTCTCCTGTCATCTCCTCCTCGTTCTGATCTCCTTTCCCTCAGGACTCCTCTTTAAGTGTTTCCTGACTCACACCTACATCCCCGTCAGTTGACACCAGAGCAGGATCTGGATCCCAGCCATGGTGACACTACTGCTGCTGCTGCTGCTGCACCAACACAAGGTGATGCAGGTGAGTATCAGTGAACAACAGGGGGTGTTGGTGCAGGAATGAAAATGTAGAGCTGTGTGTGTTTCTGTCAGTGCATTTTTCAGTTGTACAACCAAGCAAATGTGTGTAACCTTCCTCCTAAAACAAATGCCTTTGCCCTCTAAAGTCAGGGAAACTGATGAAATGCTTAGCTAACATATAACACAGTGACTAATTAAAGCTGCATGCAGGTGTACAGAGCTCAAACCACCTGATGCGACTCAGAACTGAAGGTGTACGGACTGGCATATGAAGCAGAGTATTAAGATGTTTCTGTCCGTGTGCTACACTTATTTAAATCATTATTCACTAAAGGTTTAACAGCCAAGTAAAGTTGGTCCTGGCTGAAGTCGTCGCGGTGATCCTTGCAGACAACAGCTGCTGGGATCAGTCAGTGCAAAATAAAGGACTACAGGAACACCACCCTAATCACAAACTTTAAAAAAAATAACAGGTGACTGATGAAAGCCTCCGCGCCACATTAGCAAATGTAAAGATCCAACGTAGATGCAACATGATCATTTCACACCGTCTGTCAGATCACAGTGACACAGCAACAGCTCCTCGCTGGCTAACCAAGGCCGAGGTCAGTTCCCTTCAGCCAGCTTCAATATGCATCTTTGGTTATGGTTTACTAAGCTTCACTACTGCCCTTGGTGATTTAGCAATTACACACACACACTAACGTGTTTTTTTGTTTTCCTACTGACAAAGTTCAATTCACTGAAAACTATTCTCGATGATATTGTTGCCACTGACTGTGAGATTGTTGTTTTTGGTCATCCTGTAACGCTAACTGGCATTTTGTCGACGACAATGCTACAAATTTTGATGACGCTCCACTGATACATCGTTATTTAAAGGATGTCTGGAAATGTAATTCATTCTGCATTGATGCCGTTTTTTTTGTTTGTTTGTTTTTTTTTACATCCGGGAGCCGTGGATCTGGAAAAGCTGTGAAATAAAAGAGGGACATTTTAAAGGTTTGCACAGATGTTGCAGTTGAATCAATGATAATTTCAAACAGTCTAAACTATGGTTTGGCTGTGATGATGGTGGGGATTATGAAATGTGGTGAGAGAGTAAATGACTCAGCTGATGACTGGAAACAACAACAGAACATACACAGATATCCAGTGTGTGTCTCCCTTTCTCGTCTATTTAATTTCATAATTTATTTTAACTTGAATAGTGGAACAAGACCACGCCTCGAGCCGTTTGTGCTAATTTATAAAAAGGTGTTTAGCCCCTCTACTTCAGTCCATCACAAATTATCCATTTTCCTTTTCCTTCCTCTCCCCCCTTTCATCACAGGGACTTTGGGAATGAGGAGCCAAGGCTTCCTGAAACATGCCCCCCACCCCTGGTCTTGCTCCCTTGATTCCTCCCCCATCCTCCATCTCTGCATCTAACCCTTCTCCCCCCTCCATCTATTTCCCTCGGGTCCTGTCAACCTATAAACTTCCTTGCATCCACTAAGGCGTGGTCTTTGTTAGTGAAATACGTGTAAGTGAGAAATAGATTTTACATCAACACTGTATGTGAGCACACAGACTGGGAAGGACATCTAACACGACTGCCGCACTGAAAGGTCAGGGATATTCCATGTCGCAGCATTGGTAATGAGAGCCCACAGAGATGAGGAGCTCGATCAATATCCGCATGGCTGTGTGGAGTCAGCGTCGAACCGCATCGAGCGCGTCCGAACACATCCTCTGGCTGAAGCAGAGGAGCAGCGTGACACTTTTTAGGCCTTTATTTTGATAGGTGGCAGTGAGGAAAGACAGGAAGTGATGGGATGAGAGAGAGGGGACGACATGGCTGCGGGCATCATTGTCACTGCAGTCTGCGTCAAAGCCTCACTGACATTTTCATCCAACAATCAATGAGCAAAAGTGGTCACACGCACCAAGTATTGTATTAAATAACGTTTTAGATCTCTATGTCAGATCAGTGTAGGAGGTGTCTTCAGAGCTGGGATAAGGAGACTGTATTAGCACATTTTAAAATAGAGATTTACTTTTTATCTTAGAAATAAAATGACTGCAGAAGGAAAGATTATCAGTGGTCTGATCTGAAACCAAAGAGTACAGGATCATGATCATGCCACAATGTGTGCAAAACATTCTTTTGTAAAGCTTGAAATTTAATTAAAAAGCGTTTTTACACGTGAAGGCTTGCATGTTTTCAATGTCGAGCAGCACTCTTTTTTGAGTTTCTGAAACACGTTTTCAGTTTCAAATTTGTCACCGTTCTCCAGATGCATACATTTATTATCCAGGCTTTGAAAACCCAGTAAAGGGTGGCGAGAAAACAGCTGCGTATATTTTTGTCAAAAGGCTTTTAAAGCTCCAAGGAGACAGTTTACTTTGAATCTCTGAAGGATGTACATTTGCACTCAGAGCTTTGACCATAGACTTTTGGGTCAGATGACTCTCCCTGAATCAGGCAGGAACATTTACTCTTGATCTGCTGGTTACTGAGATTGGTCTATAACTATTAGATATCAACCTTTCAGAACTCTATTAACGTTTCAGATTATGGTGTGATACTGATCCCTATCCCATACTCTGTGGGAATCCTATGGGTGCCATCACACAGTGATTTCCTTTCCTGGCTCCATCTAACTCTTGACTAATCCAAAAATGGTCAAAGAGGTGTCACTGAATGCAGCTGTGCCCTGAATTATACATAACTTTAAGCCTTGATATAATTTTGACAGGTACGTTTATATACAAGTTTATGTTAACATGAAGGTCTATGGACATTAACTCGCTTCTGGAGCCAGATGCAGCTTTGAGGAACTGTTTCTTGTACTTCTTTGTCCAGACTGATGCTAGGTGGCATGACAGCAGAATGCACATTCAAATAGATTAGCTATATCTCAGTTAAGCGTAGAGAGCGTAAATTAGTTATTAACATTAAAATGAAACATCTGAGCTGCTGAAAATCGAATGTATTAGTGTTTTTTGCTGCCGCTGTCCTTCAGTCTGTCACTGAAGGACAGTTTGGAAGCCATACTCAATGCTGCGCCATGAAACACCCTGTGTTTCTGTATACGTCTCACACACACACACACACACACGCTTAAATCGATCAGATCTACCCACTAGCACATCTTTTGCACAGTTCCTCACCCATTCCAGCCTTTCTTTGGAACAAAGAAACATGACTCCCTCATTCTCTAAGCCACTCATTTGGTGTGGTTTCTCTCCCTCCCTCCTCCTCCTCCTCCTCCTCCTCCTCATCATTCTTCGCTGCTTCCTCCTCTTGCATCTCTGCCGGCTTCATTCAGCGTAAGGGAAGGAGGGGGAAAACACAGAGAAAAGAAAAAAAAAAAAAACGGGACAGAAAACAACAAAAATGAACACGGCGATGAGTGTCAGAGAGTGGAGGTATTTACAGTGACAGATATATATCTATATATCCATATGAAAGAGAAAGAGTATAGACAGAGTGAAAGACAGGGCGGTGATCAATAACAGCAGGAAATAGAGGCAGAGGTGTGTGTGAATGATGGAGTGAACGTGTTTGTGAATGGCATTTCGAGGCGAGTGACATTTGGAGCTTTCAGTGGGGAGAGCAGGATCAAAGCACACTCCCATCCACTTCAGTGAGAGGAGGTACCTCATTCACACACGCCAGCACGAAACAGAAATACACACATACAAAACAGGGAAAGGGGCACAAACGAGCACACGGCTCAGCAGCTTCATCCCACAGCAAATCACTGAATGTAACATTCTGAATTTGTTGGTGCGTATGTGAGGAAAATGGAGATTTACCTTTGTTTTGTGGCTCTGCTCTGTACCCAGCCCGGATCCGGGCGTGTGAAGCTCCTTGGATACGACACACAAAAACTCAGCCTGGTCCTCCGTGCCGTAGCTGTACGACGAGCCGATGTTCACCATCTGAAAGGAGAGAGACACGCAGATGCAGGAAGATGCACAGAGGGAGAGAGGGACAGAGACAAGGAGACAAAAGTGAGTGTCAGGAAGATTTAAGACTAGAAAAGAAAACAAGACAGAAAGTGGCTGAGAGAGCTGAGATCCCACACTAAAGCAAGGAAAGATTATTGTGCCGAGGGAGAGAGCAGAGAGCTTTCTATACAGCCACAGCTGTGGACTCAGCGAGAAGTTTTGTTGGAAAATGTGCGCAAATCATAGCTGTGCAGCATGCAGTGGAGCCGGGTGGAGGAGAGGGAGGGAGAGAGGGAGGGTCTGAATGTGATTATCAGGACTAACTGACCAATTTAACTTCATCAGGCTCTTAGCTTGAAGTCTGCATGCCGCTATTGGAGAGGACATTAAATAAATTAGACCTGAATCTGGAGGCCAGACATTCTCCTTGAATATTAAATATTAATAAGTATAATTTAATGTTTCACACGGTTAGCTATGAAGTTTTTAATATTTGTGTATATTAGAATGGTTTAGCCTAGCTTTAGTCGACAGCTCACCGTTTACTGTTGTGCACGCTCCACAGGCCACACAAAAACATAAATTAACGTCTTCTGAATTAATCGTTTAGTTAGAAAACAGCATTTATAAACCGTCACATGCCTTAGTTAATCATTAATCAGTTTTGCTGACAAAATTCTGCCATTTCATTTATCATATATGATAAATTACTGTTTGAGAAGCTGTCACCAGCAAAGCAACTGGCATCCTAGTTTGTTTTCTGTATCCAGCCGGTGAAACTACACAGCTGATTACTAGATGATTCTTTCAGGAAGGAATGTTTCAAAACCCTGTGTAAGAATTCATTATAATGTTTTTTATTTTTAAGACCAGCTATACTGAACTGTAAATAAACCCACCACTATATTCAGGGTTTAACTGTACCATGGCAGGTTGTAGATCCTGTGGCCTGCAGCAGCCAGGCGTCTTTATGTATTTAGATGCAGAATGAAGAACCTTCAAGAGACCAGTGTGTAAGATTCAGCAGCATTAAGCAGAAACTGCAACAAACTGAATTCCCTTCACTCCTTTCCAAGTGTGTGGGTGAACCTAGTGACTGCCACTTTAGAGTAAGGTGTTTGCTTTGTCTGTCCTGGTCTACTGTGGATTCATGGCAGCCTCTGCACATGAGGACCTGGCCCCTGTGTAAATCTAAGGGTTTATTCTAAGGTAAAAGACACAGATTCATATTGACACGCTAATGTAGGGCTGGGCGATAATACGATAACGATATATATCGCAACAGACATGTGGTCAATATCAATAGAAAATATGTTCGATAGAATGTGCAATAATTTCACTTGAACTCCGTTAGAGAAAGATAGGAAGAAAACCCCGAGCCACAACAGCAAGTGATTCTGGGGGATGTAGGCAGAGGAAGGGCTTTAGCCTCTCGACCTATTACGGCCCAGCTAAGCCAATAACAACAACAACAACAAAGAACAACGTGGAGTGAAAGCAGAGTATGAGAGCGACACAGGTGCTACAGCGCGAGAGGAAATTTTAGATAAGAAAAGGAAAGATCACGTTACCAGTTTGGCAATATTTTAGTTACTTTAAGTCAGACATGAGTCAGACCGATGTTGTCTGCAAACTTGGTGGCGAGTGAGCATATTAATTGGCTCTTATCTCTCTTGAATAGTGGTGTAAGAGTCGGTTAAGTTTCGTTTATCTGCCGGCCGAGTGAGTCACTGCTGACTCGGTTAATCAGGGATCCACAAGCAGAGGTTATGAGTCGGTTAAGTTTCGTTTCTCTGCGTATCGTTTGCTGGTCAAGTCGGGTAGTACGTTTTGCTTCTCTGCCGAGTGAGATGTAAGATGTTTGAATGGAGCCGTTTATTGATTATCAATCAAACGTGGTAGGACTCAACTGAGCCGGTTCAACAGACTCTAGATTTATGATTCTCATGTCGTCTTTGATGGCTGGTTATATGAACCGAATCTTTATTTCCACCGCTACTGAATTAATTAAAAATGAAATGAAAAATAAAATTTAAATGCTATAGAATATGTTGTTGATATGATATTTTGTTATCATTTTTTAAAAATTAAAATGACGGTGAAAAATTGGGTTATGACGGGATTTTTATGACCCTGTCAGTCAAAATGACAGACAATGAAAAAGTCTAGCGCACTGCAGCAGTGCCATCAAAGTAATAAAGAAATGACGAATGCAGCTTAGCACAGTTGAGAAGTCTGAGTAGAATAGGTCAAAAACAATTGATCAATAATTATCGATATCAACTGATATGAAACACTTATATCGTGATACATTTTTCAGCCATATCGCCCAGCCCTACACTAATGTAATTAAAACTCCCACCAGCCTGATTGAAGTGCTGCTCATGGGCAACAACTCAAGATCTAGACTAGAACGTAATCATTTAGTTTTTTTTAACATGGGAAGTGCAGACAGCAGGGCTCGGGTCAGGGCCAAGGGGTCAGACCAAGGGTCAAGTTTGAAGGGTCAGCAGCAGCGTGAGTCCAACCCACAGTCCAGAGCAGTCCGGTGCGGGGCTTTCTGCAGGCGCGCACGCTGACCTGCTCAAACTTCCAGCCGTCTGACATCGTGGAGACCATCTGGGTCAGCTCCTCCTCCTGACACTGCAACACCCGGTAGACGTGTTTGGGGGGCACCTGCTGGGGAAAGAGAGACGAGGGGGTGAGGAGGGACATCTTCAGAGAGACAAAGGAAAAGTTTGTAGTAATGATGAAACATTTTCTATTTCTATTTTATATTGCTAACATTTGAATTTTCCAAATCTTGCAAAACGGTGTTGAGCGGTACAAATAAATTGCTGATATGGTGCAGATGTATTTTATGTACCGCATAACCTAAAGTGGCTGGAGGATAAAAAGTCTGTGCTCAATGACCAGACTTAATTTGGTCATTAAAACCTTTTAAAGCTGAGGTAATGGACAGAGAGAAAAGACACAGAGTGGTCGTGGGCTGGTGACAAAGCCGGCACTTCCACTCTCATGCTTTGGCACCATATTTAACTACAGACTATCACTGTCAATGCGTCCAGTAAAATACAGTGGAACACAGGGGAAAGTGGGAGTATTATTTGAGAGGGTAGAGCGATTATGTAAGAGTGAGTGCAGCCATCCTGAGAAGAGAAAAGGAAAAAGACAGAACTCCAGTGTCTTTAGAGCAGCACAGACACAAATGAAATCACTCAGAAGGAGAAAATCACTTGCATACCTGCAGAATACGTTCTGAGTCCAGACAGTGTACAATATGACTTAAATTGACAGGGTCTGTGTATACCTGCGTAGCTTTAGAGTCTCTCTCTACGATCCTCTCCTTAATCAGCTTGATGAGTGGAGTGATGTTGTAAAACTCCGCCTCTTCCAGGACACCTTGGAAACAAAAAGAAACACACAACTCAGCTGATGTGTGACGCTGTGGTGCAGTGGTTGTAAGACACACTGTATCCCCTCTGTGCCAAATGAACTCAAGTGATCCTTCATCGTGTTACACATAGAAACTAAATATTAATAATGTCATGATGTAACTATGATATTCAATCCCTGAATTAATATTATATTACTACTCATGTTACTTCAGTCCATTATCCATCAACTGCTCCTGTACTGTACACGTACTATTACTTTCAGCTAACTACAGTTTATCGTTACTATTAGCAGTTTCTTAATTACTCACCAACTGCTTTTAAATTCAAATTGAATATGTGGCCATATATTTTGCACCAACTATAACTTATTAATTTATCAAATTACTGCTGTAGTAACTCATGGGGAGCACAGATCCTGTGTTGGAAACCATTTACTAATCTGTATGTGCAATATATATTGTATATGTTAACATTAAGCAATTATAAATTATTTACAATTACCTCATATACAGTAAAGTAGTACTTAATATAACCTTATTTATACCGGCCTAAGACATATTCTAGGGACAAAGCATATGAGACCTTCTTCAGCGAGCTCCTTGTTGTAGACCAGTTTGCCGTGTCTCAGGTAGTTAAGGATGGGGCCGAAGTACGTGGGGTCTCTGTCAATCACGTAGGCTCCTGTCTCATCCTGTTACAGAGGAGCAATAAGAGACAGACAGAAAGAACTGATGAGTCTATTATGACGTGAAAAACATATTTATATAACATATTTTTAAACTTTTGTTATTATTCAGTTTAAGTATACACCGATCAGACATAACATTATGACCTAATATTGTGTAGGTCTCCCTCCAAAACAATTGTGAAATGAGAATGGACATGGACCTGAGGGTGTCCTGTGGTGTCTGGCAACAGAATGTTGTTAGTGGGGACCTTTGGGTCCCATGGGTTGAGGGGAGGGATACTTAATCAGTTTGGGATCTAGTGAATGTGGAGGCCAGGTCAACACCTTGAGCTATTCCTTTTTTTCGAGTTCCTCCTGTGGGTGACTGTTGCTAACAAGGAGTGGCTATATGACTTTGGGATGGGGGTGTTACATGTTCAAATAACATCCACATGAATGCCAGGTCCAAACGTTTAACAGCAGATCAATGTACTGTCACAAGATGGCTGTTGCCTGATCTGCGTATGTTAACATGTTGTACAGCATAAAACTGCATTTATGCTGTACTTCTGTGTGCAAGTATGTTATTTCTCCGATATGAAATTGGCTACCTTCATTTTCCTTCTCCCAGCAAATTACCCCTAGAGACGTGTAGAGCTGTTAGCACTAACAAAAAATAATTTATAGACAGACATTCAGCCCACTCTGAATGTCTGGTTGCTATGTTCACAGCTACCTCCACATTGCAGTAAGTAGTAAGAGAAGTAATTCAGCAGTCAGTCAGTCAGGAAGATAGAAATCTCTCCTGCTAGCAGCGAGAAGTGGAGAATTACTTTGTCCCCGGCACACATCTCTTCAAATCCAGCCAATCTGTCGAGCTGTTGCCAGTGTGAGACATGAAATGAATACCGCAAACAAGGAAGGCCACAAAAACAAACAAATGGCATGAGGCTGGGTGAGGGAAGGATTAGGGAAGAAAAAGACAAACAGGCAAAGCAGGGGGAGAACAGAGCGCAACCATCCACAAGCACATGACCTCTACTGTAATGTACAGTATTCTCTATTTTTAGAAAGCTCGCTAGCTGGAGGACAACATCCTGGTTGGCTAGTTTCCTGTGAAACACGCAGCACTGCCTGTCCAGATCAGATGTACATAATGAAGATCCATTCCAGCAGACTGTCCTTAAAATAAACAACCACGATACAGTGACGCTCTGTTGATGTATAATAATTTATCCCTTTATTGTTTGCTGCTTCAGTAATAACTGGAGTTGTAGTAGTTTAGAATTTCCATCATAAAAAACAAAAAACATTTATGAAATTATGAGTGTAACAGAACTAGAACAGACATTTTCAGTGTTTGTTTTTGTTAAACCCTGCCATTATTCCTTTTAAAGATTCCTGCAACAAAGAGGCAACAGAAAGAGAAGATACTGGTTACGTGCACATCAACAACCTGCATCTCTTCTACCTCCAGGCTACTTCTGTTAAGCCTGTCTGGCTGTTATGTCATGACCACTGGCACTCCAATGTATACGAACATCCTCCCCCTGCTCTTCCTCGTGATAACTTGAAGCACAGCTTGCTTTTAAAGCTGAATCGGCAAAAAGCGCCACCGCTGCAGAAATCCAAACCATCGAAAACAGAAATGCCTCTAGAAGATCAGCTACGGATGGTTCTTAAATTAAAAACCAACCAACCTCCTCACACTTTTACTACCGTCTCCTACGGACACAGCTTTAACCGGCTACCAGCAGCGGTCAGCTGGTCACGTGTACATCAACATGTTCAGACTCCATTTATGGATCAGAAAAAGAGAGCTCCATCCACGCGAATGAGTCTTTTGACTGCTTACTGAAGCGACAAAGATACAGCTTCAGCCTCCAGCAGCACTTTGTACAGATGCGTGTTGGGGCTTTTATTAGCGGGTGCACAATACAGTTCACCATCATTTTTATGACCAACAATAACCTCAAAAACTGAATTCACATGCAAGAATTTCTACAATAGTAAAAATATATCTGACATACCTAGTCCAGAGGGGTGCATGAGGTAAAAAGGATCTCATACCATTATAATAATTAGGGATCATGGGAGTACATCTGAAAAATGAGCATCAAGCTGACTCACAACCAGTTCATAACTCAGTTGAGGCTGTTACTCGGAGGCTGGATTTATGGAAATAGGTTATTTTACTCCCTCTATAACATTTTCGAAGAGGAACCTGGAGGAAGAGCCGCTTGTTCGTTGAATTGGTGGCAGACTCTGAGATGTTACTGGGGAAGTGAGGACGTCTTCCTTCTGAAAACTCCTGCAGGACCATCAACCTCAGTCTTCCCTTCCATCTTGTGCAGCTGTCTTCCACAGTGCTAATATATTACTCTTTAAAACAGACATAATGTGTAGAAAACACACATTTAAACTGGGGTAAATTACGCTGCTGTAGCTTCATTTTGAGATATTTAATCTGTACCATCTACGATTTTCATGGAATACGTCAAAGCACTGCAATGCCAGGAATGTCAAAAAAAAAAAAGCTAAAAAAGCCTGAACTCAAACGTCAATAATGTGGGAATAAACAGAGACAGAGTCGCTATGCACAGAGTCTCCAAAGAAGATCTGCTCCTTTATAATCTCAAAACAACAAGGCAGCAGCATCAGTATCTGGACTGTTATAGTGAGTTTAGTCTGATTCTCGGTTGGAGTCCAGTGCCAGGAAGTCGCATTTGTGTCCTCACTGTTTTTTTTTTCCATATAAGAAATGAACGAATGCTAATCGCACGTATAACAGGGGAAGATCTGTTCATTATTTAGTGGTTAACCAGATAATTAACTGACTGGGGAAAATAGTCGATAGGCTCCTTGAAACAATGATCTACAGATTTATTAACAAATTAAAAGAATGATCTATAACTCACTGAGGCAGTGGCAGATGTTCGATTTTCTGGTTGATTCAGCACGATACCTAGCAATCAGTCACAATCAGTCAATACTTCAAATCAATCCAAATCAGGCTTATTGGGACGATGTTCTCTGCAATTAACTCACCCCCAGAATATAAAGGGTTTCTGCTAGCAGAAAAGGCACATTTTTGACTGATCGGTGTGCCGTCATCCATCCCTTCAAATTCAGCCATCTTAAGACGAGCGGCTCCCAGTGTGAGACATGAAATGAATACAGACAACAAGGATGGCTGCTAAGCAAATGGATGGACACAGGCTGTGCAGTAGCGTGTAGGATAGTGAGTGGATTAGAGGAGAAAATACAAACAGGCCGACATAAAAGGTAGACACGGTTCCAAATACCAAATAATCAACCAGGAATCATAAGGACAACGTCACTGAGACGAAAGAGTGTGAGGCAAAGAGTGGATAGAGGCAGGATGGAGGGATGTGGGATGTGATATGAAGACCAAGTGAATCACCGTGTGTGTGTGTGTGTGTGTGTGTGTGTGTGCCTGAACTGAAAAATCACAGTGATTAGAGAGTGGAAGGGCTGCGACTGCAGTGTAGAGCATAGACAGAGACAAGCACACACATAAATACACCCCATCCTAAATAAGCGGAGCTGCAGTGGAAGACAGACCGACGCCTCATCAACGTGACTTGACTTGACAGCGTGGGCATGACAGCACTGGGGGAAAGCTTTCTCAATGTGTCAGAGCCACGCTTTCCTTCGCTTACTCACAAAAATACCATTTGCATCTGTTCATTATGAAAAAAAAACCTGATTGCAGCTCAGGTAGATTATTTCTACTCATCATTTTGTTAATATTATGTCCCCGAAACAAAACTGTCCAAGCTGCTTTCTGATGCATCACTGGAATAATAATAATAATAATAACAATTCATTCAATAGGCGCTGAATGTCAATTTCCTCCTTTCTCTCTGGTGAGAATATATTCTTCCTGTGCACGTTTGCCCAAGGTGCGGTAAACATGCAATGGCATGACGAGTTTAAGGAAACATGGCACTAAAACTAGTTAGTCAAAGTAGCTGCAAAAAAAAAAGAACAGACCGAATAAACTGTCATCCTTTTTTAATGAATTAACTCAGTGTTGTCAATAAAGCTGGGATACAAACCCTCTTCTTTTTTGTTATATTTCTGAAAGTGCTCAAAAATCTATATATGTTACCAGATAGATTTTAAATATCATAAACGATGTTCACACTTGTGTGTAATTCTGAGTTTCAGAGATCTTTTCTGGATTAAGTTTGTAACCGTAAAGCTCAAACAATGTTTTCAGTTGTTGAGAGGACAGCATCTGTAGTTGGTGAGTTAATGGTTTACAGAGCATTTGTTCAGGGAAATAGGCTGTGACTCCACAACATCTCCCTGTAGTGAGGCAGAGGTAAAGACATCCCATGGGCTATCACCAATATCCAAACAAAAGCCCTGTTCACTTCACAAGACACACACACAAACACACACGCCTGCCTGTCTATCAGCACTCTGCAGTCTGCTGTGTTAACATTAACACAGACTGACCGACAATGGAAAAACGTGAAAATGCATAATGAGATGTTTTCTGCGTTTAATGCGACCAGCTGTTGTGTTTACATTCTGTAACTGCTGTAGGTTTGTTTGGAAACACAGCATTTATTGCTCAAGAGGTCGATTTCAGAGAAACTGGGGCAGGCGCTCCATTTACTGGTTGATTCAACACAATACGCAGAAATCCTTCCCAATCAATCAGTGCAGTCCAGGCTTGTCTTGTAAAGTAGTGGCACAGCAACCGGAAAAAATAAGTGCATGCTGGTATTCATGCAGGTTTTATTCCTTTTATCGAAAATTCAGACAAATATTTAGAGAGCCCGAGTATTTTGAAAGGTACTTCTCCGTGCAGACCAAGCATTTTCTGTATGCTTGGCCTGACGATGTAACTCTGATCTAATCGGGGCAGGACCTGTGAGAAAGCCCTAGATACAAGTGTGATTTCTAATTGGGGATCAGACTCATTTATCATATGTGGGATCACAGATGGCCTGGCTGAACCACTGACTCCTCTGTGAGGGTGACATTTTTGACGTGGGAGGCTCCACAGCAGCTCCACACTGATAAAAACATTCAGCTCTGTGCGTTTCCACTCTTTGCTGCCGGGTGAACGAGACAGCGTTGCGAATGAGAGAAAACGTGTCCACTCGCTTCTTGCAAATTTTTCCAAATCACACTTTTATATGAAGTGCATTTGCTTCCTACATCTAAACTATATTACCTAGTTTTCAGCTGATTTAATCGCTGAATTATTAAGAACTGATGGTAACAAGATGGAAAAACCTTTGCTCCAGCATTTGTTTCGAGATCACTAGTCTTGGCCACCGTTTCGCACAGTATTAGACATCTCACAGCACAGATGAGGTCATGATGCGAGTCCGGGCATGTGGTGGAATTCATACTGGAACTGAGTCCACAGAGATTTTACATTAAAAAATGTTAAGTAGGCAAGTGGAGTTATAAAAACTGTCCTGCACCACAAGCATTATTATGAATCAAGCAACTGATGGTGACATTGGTAATGCTAAGAATCCACCATGCAGCTGATAACACCTGAGAATCAATGCTGGATCTTTAGCCTCATAATGTAATTGGCTTGGGTTGGTTTGAGGGCAGCTTGGGACGTATTAACAGAGGACAACCCGGGGTTTGGTTTGCTGAGAGGGCAGGGCAGCCTAGGTAGTAGTAATCTCATTAAAACAATCACACATGGACAGACCATGTCTACACCAGGGTTTAAAAACAGCCAAGAGCCCCCCCAAGCAGAGACACGATTAGGTCAGCAAATTAGAGGGGGACTCTAGCACAGATAAGATCAGCTTCTCTCCTGAGTGAGAAAAGAAAACACACCAGTTGAACTGCAGTGAACTGTGTGATTCAGCTTCAGATCGCTCTGTGTGCTCAACAACCTGAGCGCAAGCTGGTTTCAGCATGGTGTCTGCTGACACAATGAGCCCCTTCAAAGGCACTTCAATGTGCGCTTTATATATTTTAAGACCCAACTTTGGGTTTGTCTTCAATTTACTGTTGTCCCAATGGGACAAGGAATATTGTAAGAAGTAATTTATAGTGTTTGGCAGTCACCCAGACATTGACCATATATTGTAGACACACATTTATGGTTTGGGGACTGCGCACTTGACAGCATCACCATCTCTGGTTTTATAGAGTCAGAGGTGAGGATCTATTGAACAAGAGGGAGGAGTTGGGGTGGAGTGAAGGGTGGATCTGACTGAGAACCCGGGCAAGGCCTGTCAACCACTCTCGTCCCGCCTCTTTAAGTGGCCTAATATCTACTACATTTTACCTAATAGTAAGTTAAAATATTACAACTAGGGTCACCACCAATGCACAATCAATACTATAGCACTTTAATGCACTTCTTCACTTTTGTGTGGCTACATCCATCATACATGCAGTCTATGATCCTGAGTTTGTGTTCAGAGTTTGTGAACCATTTAGTTAGCATTACTGTTTTTGTTCCCAAAAATCTACTTTTCAATGGAGTTGGTTTAAGGGGTGCAAGAACCGGCACCATCTAAGAACCTGATCCAAATTTTCCAATCCATCAAAACTGTACTGACGACTTTATCAATACCCTTTATCAAAGCTAGCACTTTTACAGTTTTAGTATTTTTTGCACACATTGCGATAAACAGCAACATAAAACTAGGACAATACAAGTAAACTTGCAACAAGACAATATTAAGAGTAATATTTACATTTCAGGGTAAGACTGAACTTAACAGATGGACCCACCACACTACACGTCAGAAGGTTAATGCACGGTAGAACCTCAGAAGAGGACCGTCCAAAGCGTGACTTAATTTCACAAGAAATATGACGGCTGTGCTTTTTCTAATGTCTGTAAAATTATCATTTCAAAGAAGAGTGGAAACACCAGCAGACTGCTGAACCATCTTTCTCCACACCGTGACCATGTATTTGACACGTTAAGCTCCCCAGGTGCCACTTCCAAACTGAGCAGCGTGCTTGTTGCCTAGGGTAAATGTCCTACATTATATAACATTAGCCAACCACGGGCAGGCTTAGCAGATGATTTCTTTGACTAAGAAAACCTAAATGGAAGCAAATGTTACAAAGATATTGGCTGGTTTTTAAATTGAGCTGACTTCACTCACCACTGAGCAATTATCGTGGCTATTATCTGTAGAGGTGTGATGTTTGTTGTCAGCTGATATTATGATCTGACCCAAGCGTAGCAGGCAGTGCGTGTTGGCTGGTCTCTGATATTAACTGTTAACACACGTTTGACCAGCCAACAAACTGCACATGCTGCTGTAGAAGACAGACGAACGTGCATCTGTGTTGATTTTGTAGAAAACGCTAAATTCATGGACGACACAGATTTTTTTCTCGGCTCACTGGGCGCCCACCAATCTGTTGTATCTTTCATGCTTGTGTGCACTCACAGCTGTTATAGTCAGTGTGTATTCCTGATTCAAAGAAACACTGTTCATCAAGAGACTTCAGATTGATAAAACTTTTCCCTTGTTGCCTCCTGCCTCCTTTGTGAATCAGTTAAGTTATTTACATACATGATTATCTAACAAGACCCCCCTTGATTTTGGAAATCACAAACTCTGGATACAAAACACGCACATTTGTCCTTCAGTGGCAGGGGAGTATTAACAACTCAAATACTGGCATAACACACAGGCAAATTTTACAGCAGCACCTAAATACAGACAACATGTCTCCCTCTGGTAGGTCTATTTATAGTGCAACATGCTTTACTGTATAAACACCAACCTCACACCCAAATACTGACTCAGATAGTGATGCAACCAACATGCGCATAAATCACAACTCTGAGGGTACAGAGCCTCGCCTACAGATTAGTTCCCGTTTAAGATGAAGGCGGTGTGAGGAAGCATGAAAATTTAAGTGAAATTACGTCTCTTTCTGCACCTCTTTGGATTCAAGAGCTTGCAGGTGGGAAAAAAGCACAATAATTAATAAATAAAAACAAAAAAAGACAATTCTGAGTGAGTCAGATGCCAAGACTGAGGATGAGGAGAGGACGGGAATACTATAATACTGACGATGGCAAAAGTGAAGGAAACAAAGAAAAGCGACGTAGTTGTGCGTTTGTGAGCGACAGAGAGAGATGTGGTGTGCGTCCGTGAATCTTGAGGCGGTGCGGAGGGAGCTCCTGTCAGGTCGAAGCTGAAGGTCACACAGGAATATTCTTTCCACGGTGCCTAGCGGTGCAGCAGGGGAACAGACAACAAAAAAACTCCCAGCTCCTTTTTTTGTGACCGTTTCTGGTTTTGTCACTTGAAGGAAAAAAAATGACAATTTATTTCAATGCCGATTAATTTACATATTTCATTTCTCTCTTTTCTAATTAGAAAATGAGGCTGTATGCAGCACATTTGACCAAAGGCTTATTTATTTTATTATTATTATTCCCTTGTTTAACTTGGCAGAACATGTGCTGGGCTATTCTGCGTACCCTCCACAATAAACCAGTTTTATGGTTTAGCATCAGTTGTATGCTGCAGGTATGCTAAAGCTCTGTACTCTATGCTGTAGCCTGACACACTCCTCAGCAGAAATGTAAATACACACTGTGGCAACGCAGACCGCAACAGCTGTGACTGGTCTGAAATACATTTCCTCATCCACGTCTCTCAGTGGCTGAACAAGGAAAGAATATTCTCCTTCTGCCTCCTACACACCAACCTCCTCAGAAGTCTTCTCTCTTCTCAGTGATCTCAGTTAAAGCAACTGTTGTTCAACATTTATTAGCTACAACCGACTAGACGCCGACTAGCTTTTAAAGAACAATGTATGTATGAACCAAGCTATCGCCCTAAGTGCAGATCTCCAGAAATGTAACCTCACGTCACAGCGAGAACGCAATGATTGTGATGGGTCGGAAAATGCGATTCCTCGTCTTTTGGCCGGACAAGCACAGAAAATTCAAAATCCTTCTGTCTCAGATGTTTCAGTGGTAATACACAACCTCTACTCTGTAATTTGAAGTACACAGAGAAAATGCTCACGGTCGTGGTGCCTGTGTTTGTAGATTCAACAAAGAGAAATAAACCAAGCTTAAGTTGTCATCCTTGAATTAGAATATAAAAAATTAATGTTCAAACTGTGATACCATTTCATGCGCCAATGCTTCATCACATGGTTTCAATCTGTTGCTCTGTGAATTTTGGACTGAAGTAATTCACCAATCCCAAGAAACACCAAAGATATTTAGAGAAAGTCAGATAATAGTTTCATCCATTCTTTCCCTTTGTCAAGGGATGTAGTGACCGATCACCATGTAATTGTATCATCGCTGGTTTGCGTTCGTTCCGGGGCCTTTATTAAATGTCACCACCCACCGCATTTCCTGTCAGCTCTGTGCCGTGCGGCCTGCTCAAAGCATACTATATGGTGGCCAAAACAATACATGTAAGTACACTGGTGCAGCAGAATAAAACGTATCTCCTTGTGCGCTTTATTTTTCCATTGTTACTAAGTGAAATTACATTTTAGAGAGGAGGGTTTTAATGAAATGTCATCTTACAGTAGCTACAGTAGCTGAGCAGGAGATCTACCCCTCCTCTGTCTGTCACACACATGTACATCAAAGGCTGAAGCAGAATAGAAATCTGCATCATTTATGAGCCTTCACAGCTCTTACAGTCTGGTTCAGTCTACATATGACAGAGATGCATAATACATCTCTCTCTCTCTCCATAAGATGCCAGCTGTACAGCTACCGACTGTGTGGCTCCCTGCAGAAGAGGAGGCACGTGTCCATCCATCTGACCCGAGCTACAGCCACACTACAAACTGATGCACAGAAGAAAAGGAGACAGTGACAGATCCCCATAGTGCACCATCATAGGCACGGTCATCAGGCGACTCAGCGCCTGTCCTGGAGCTGCAGCTGTGTATGTCAGAGGGACAGAGCAGGCACGTAGAAGCGGTGTGTAGAAAAATTAGTAGCCCTCTTAAGGCTAGTGTGACATCCTAACGGATACAGCACAGGCTACACTTTAAGTCAGGAACTACACACCTGTCAGATTAGAGGAAATCCACCTCTCATACCAAAGCAGTGCCAGTTTGAATCAATCAAACACATACTGTCATAAGAGACATTGCAAATACGTATCAGGGCAAACTTTGACCACCTGTCAGGTTATAACTGTTATCAAGGGAGGAGAAACTCACCATATTTGCATAAACTCACTACTGATAGTGACTAGGGGCCACTACAGGAATGCTGCACAGTGTTTTCATCACGCCATATGAAACTAACAAGATTTATTGTGAAATGTTGGCTAACAGAGATTCCTACATTAGATTAAAATAAATACAAACTATTATTACAATTTATTAGCACATAATATCGTCGGCGCGTGCTGTAATAACAAACAAAGTGATTGAGTTTTATTTTTCCTCTCCTGTTGTAAAAGCACCGTTGGAGGTTTAAAGGGTCCTGCCTGTACTCACCGTGTCTGAGTGCAGGTCCTGCTGCTGGCACAGCCGGTACAGGAACGAAGTTTGCTCCTTGAGGAGTGTCTGCCTCGTCGTGAGGAACACCGTGCCGCCGACGTTCAGCCGGACCCACTTCCCGTTCGTTCCCCCGTTGGGGTTGATGACCGAGCCGTTGCCGATGCTCTGCGACGCAGTCCCGCCAGATTCCGTCGAGCTGGCGGTGGCGGAGGTCGCGCTCTCTCCCGCCTCGCTGTCTTTGTTGTTATTGTTGTTGTTGTTGTTGTTGTTGCTGTTGCGGTGGCAGCCGTGGTGCGCTGACAGCGCGGCGACGTCCGCCGGTTCCCGCTGGTCTTCTGCTGTCGTTGCCATTTGGATAAAGGCGCTAAAGACGAAGTAAAGACGAGCGACCACGTCCCTGACTGCGTCCCTGACTGCTTCCTATGCTGCTTCTTCCCTCGGTTAGTAACCGGGGAAGCTCCGCCCACATCCTACATGGACTCAAAGATCAGCCGTGTCAAGTTACAGGAAGTTAGACAAACTACATCCGAGAGGGATCTTCAAAATAAAAGCAGAATATTAGCCACACTATCGACGACCTGAAAAAATAGGTTTTACAGTATTTTTAACATGTTTACCAGAACCACAGATGGCCTGTGGCCACAAAGCACATCGGTTCGTGTTTCACTGTACACAATTATTTTGTCATGTGCACCAAACAAAAGCAACTAACCAGTACACCAGTGGCTAGGGGAAACAAGGCAGTTGCTCACTTCAGCTGGTCCGCCAACCCACCTTGGGTACTATCAGATATATTCATTCATTCATTCATCTTCTGTAGCCGCTTATTCCTTTGAAGGGTCGCGGGGTCTGCTGGAGCCCATCCCAGCTGTCAACAGGCGAGAGTCGGGGTACACCCTGGCCTGGACAGGTCTCTATCAGATATATATTTAGCAAAACTGTACTGTTTGTAATCCACTGTTTGACAAAAGGGACTGGAGAACCCTCACAATGAAAATGTTTGAGTTATCAATTTGAAGATTGCAAGCCAAAAAGTGCGGAATGGTAGGATCGGATTTTGTCTTGCTATCTGGTCAAGTAAAACTAGTCGGTTGCGTTACTGCAATCAAATACAGTGTGTTTTAGGTGTATAGCCTGACCTTTTCACTGGTTGTTGTGAATGGTGCCTTGAAAGCTTTTATTTTGAAAGGAAACTTTTCTTCATTCTGGACCGCTACTGACAACATACACTGGGTTTTGTAGTTCATTGTGGACAAGCGTTTAACAATATATGAAATGCGCCACAACTTATAAATTTAGGACAACTTTATTCTGGTTAATGTTTCCATAAACTCAGTCAGATCGTGTTATTTCACACTGCAAACCTGAGAAAACACTGCATAGTAATATATAAATACAATATTAATATAATTTCCCTGATGGGTAAAATCCAAACCTTTGTTGAAACAAAGTCTTTATGTTAATTCAGTTCTCCTAATGAGACAACTCATCATCATAAAGATGCCAAGATGAAAATTCTTGGATTAAAGCAACACTTATTCCATCATGAACATCTCACTGTGTCTAATGCAAACAAGCAAACTGATTTTAAAATGCATTTTAGGAAGATATACTAGTCAGTTAGCAAACTGCTTAATTACAGTCAGTCTGGTGCCATACTATCTAACACCTCGACTGGAGGTCTAATATTTTTATTTAAAATAATAATTTTAACAAATTGTTATACTGTATGATTTTGCATCATACAGTATGTTGCCAGTTTTTGACACTGTGCTGAGTAATTGCAGATGCACAAACAGGATGTCCAGTGCTGTGACAGAACATTTTAGGACTGCTGATTTGAACAAGAGAGCATGGCTGTTCCACCTGGATGGACTGCATCTTCCACCTTGTAGCTGTCAGGGCTGGCACAGTATGGGTCTCATGGTGATGAAGGGGAAGCTGTAAGTGTGTGGGAGACCCTGATGAGTTGTGAGGTTGAAGGATTGCCACGAGAACGGGCGCAGGCCTCCCTGAGTCGTGGGGCCATTTATTGCCTCGGTGGCCAGCTGGAGAGCCATCTGGTAGTCCGTCACCTGTACCGTGAGGCAGAAACGAGGGGAGAGGGTGGAAAAGCCTTCAAGGTTTATTCACAGTTTATTTTTTTCATGCAGAACAATTCTAAGTTAATGAGTTCCGTTTGAAATCAACATGCGTATATATTAAAGGTTATATTCAACACAAAAACAATCGAAAGAAGTTTTCGCGATGATTTCCTCTGACCTTAGTGTCATAGCAGCCTCCTGGGCGTGGTCTCCTTGGCCTCAGGTCGTTACGGCAACAGATGGTTTTACAGGGATGGCCCTTGGAGTAGGGATCTCTCTTATAGTCTGAAATAGAACCAGTCTGACTTTTAGTCATGCTGCTTATAGTCTGAAATAATCTTGAATGATTTGTTTGTGTTTTATGTCACATGTCTGAAGCCAGTTGACTTCAGAAAAAAGTATGACAACTGCCGGAGTTGTTGTTATACCTACTGTTGTATCTCATCATGTGTTTGAGGGAGCTGAGGTCGGACACCTTGCCCTGGTCCCTGCGGAGGATTTTAGCTCGGGGACAGAGATCATAGGAGAAGTCTTCGCCGTATCTCTTCCACATCACACTGTATCCACTCAGGTTGTAGATTTCAACATGAAACGGTATATTGTAGGACGGCCAGTAACCTGCCAAACGTAGCACATTAAAGGTTGTCAGAGGTTGCCCAAGAGCACTATTACCAGCCGTTCTGGAGTGAACCTACAGTCAAATAAACACAGATATGTGGTTCCTTACCTCTGCGTAAAGCTTCAGTCTGATCTGAATGCATCACCTTCTCTGGAATCTGCTCAACCACAGTCAGAGCTCCATTGCTGATGCTGTGACCCAGAGAAATCCTGCTCAGGTCCACCACCATATACTGACTGTTATATGTGCCTGAAATAGAGAAGTCTATGTTTTCTCTTTCTCATCTCACAGATGACTGAGACAGGCACCCACACAGTGAGGATTTTGAGGAGCTTGTAATTGTGATTGGTGGCAGTTTCATCACCATGGAGTGATACTACTTTGCAAGCAGGGATCATTGTCTAAACTCGCTATGCTTGCACTCTCAAGATTGCTTGGGCAGAGAAGTTTGAATTTTTTAACCTTTAAGAGAAGGGTTTGACCCAGGTTACTATAAGTCTCTTAGGTTTACAGTGTTGTGACTAAGTCACTTGGTACGTTTACCATTTTGGTCTAGAGTAAAATATCTCAACCACTACTGGATAGATTGCTTTCTTGTGATCTGCCACAGCAATGACGCATTGAAGAACCAACGTGAGAGCTCAGAGGATGTCCTGCAATATCTGTCACCAGGACTTTGGCAATGGATCCTTCAGGTCCTCAAGGGAATACGGTGGGGTCTGCATGGATCTGGCTTACTCAAGGTCGGTCAGACTGTGATCTGGTACACACCCTTTTCTTCTTTGTTGTGTTCCTTGAGAAATTCCTCAGATTTTTTTCAGATGGTAGATGTTTATGTGATATGTATTATCCACATGAACACTAGGAACACATGTTTTCCAATGGAGTTCTCCATTGTAACAAGATAATCAGTGCTATTCACTGGTTTTATTGTTGTGGTTGATCACTGTACCTACACTAATCAGACACAACATTAAAACCATCTGCCTTATTGTGTAGGCCCACTTAGTGTTGCCAAAACAGCTTTGGCTCATTGATGCATGGACATTGTGTCTGGCACCTTGACACTGGCAATCGATTTTTTTGATTCTTGGGTTTGAAAGGTGGACCCTTTGTGGGTCTGGCTTGGTCTGGGGCAACTTGCAGATGCTAAATCTTATCATAATTCATGAGTCATACCTGGGACATATTGTTTTGTTGTCATGAAGTGCTGTGAATGTTGGGATTCAAGGTTTCTCAACAGAACATTCCTTTGTAATAAGATAACCAACACAACATCTCAACGGATGGGTTGCCGAGATATTTCATAGATACCACTGATCTCAGTGTGGCATCTAACACCATCATCAGTTCAAAACGCAATAGGCTGGGCAAAACATGCAACAGCCACTGCTATGGTAGTTTTATCTACTAAAAGACCAAAACTGTGAAACACGTCATCAGTGTAACTCTTGTAACTCTAAGCATATGACTGGCACAGGAACAACAACATGTACAGTCTTGCATGCGCCTGAGGGATTTGAATCTAGTGGAAGAAGTTTCTTGCACAGACTAACCCTACCTAAATGAAATGAAGGCAATGATAATGGCTCTTGCCTACAGGCAGCTTGGCAGGATGGTGGATATGAGAGCAGAGTCTGTTGGGTGATGAGAAGAGTGTCAGTCTCAAGAACACCCTGTCCTGTTCTCCTCTGGCCCTCCCATGGCAACGTGACGTGAAAGATCAAAGCAGCTTCCCAATTAACACACAAGTGTTGTGTGTAATGAGAGGCATGGGCTCTTTGACATTCTGCTAAATCTCCATGGAGATGCCAGAAAGCATCACAGTAACCTGTTGGTGAATCCTTATATAGTTACTTAAAAAGTGGGTTAAGAGATTCTCAGATACTCTGAAGACCTCACCTCTTAACTCTTAACTCAGATCATTAGGATCTCACCTGAGTTGTATTTGGAGAAAACCTGTGCCCATTCCTCTCCATTGTGTGCCAGACTGTTGGCCAAACGGACTCTTTGCCAGGCCAGCAGGCTGTGAGGGCTGAGCCGAGAGAATAGAGAGACATTGAAGACACCTATGGAGGTTTGAGTCATTAGCAGGCCGCTCCCAAGCAGGTAAAAGTCATCTAGAGACATAAGAAAGCCTGGAGGAGAAAGAGAAGGGAGAAGAGGAGGAGGAAATGGTGATGAAACAGAGGCTGGAAGGCAGTGAGCAGCAAAAATATTAAAAGGGAAATAGCTGTGGGAGAAGTAAACATGGGTTGTAATGAGACCAATTTGGACAATTTGGAGAGTGGAACAGTGGCGAGGTTAGCTCAGATGCCTCACTGCGAGAAGATCCCGGGTTCGAATCCATGGGCCAACTGGGCCTTTCTGCGTGTAGTTTGCATGTTTACTCTGTGTCTATGTGGGCTCTCTCCGGGTACTCTGGCTTCCTCCCACTGCCCAAAGAAGAAGTACATTTACTGTCACTATTTATTCTGTTAAACTAACTGCTAAATGGCCATCACGAAGACTGTAATATAAATTTACATAATTTTGAAATTTCATGTCTATGGTGATATTCCTAGGGAAATGCTGTTCCTGCGAAATGCGAGTTCCTGCTAATGTAACCTCAATGAACAGATATCTGGATATGAATGCAGAATGCTAAATGACCATTAGACAGCTAATGCAAACTGAACACTTCCTGCTACTGCAGTATCTGCAGGCAAAACATGAGTTAAGTTGAGTTGCTGTTCATTAAATACAGTATGTGCATACAAACTGCCTGTTTTGTCTCTTTTTGACAGATCAGTTTGAATTATAATAAGAAGGAGCAGCCACAGTGATCTGTTAGATGAGGAGCTGCTGGCAGCATTTTCACGGTCTCCTGCTTTTCACAGACTCATCCTGTGCGCAGCATAAAATCAGATCAAAGTGCATGCTAATGTTGCTCTGTATCTGTTTGATGTGCAACTGTATGCAAAAAAAAATAAAAAAATAAAAATCAGTTCCAACAAAATTACTTCTACATAAAGCATGTGCATGGCATCCCTTCTGTTGGTGCAGACCTGCTTTATATGGTAAGCGTTTGCCATTGTCAGGGAGAAAGCCGCTTAAGGAGACTGTAGTGCTGGGGTTTCAGAAAATCACCTCCACAGGCGGCAGTGTGTTTCATCTGTTCATTTTAATACAGTGAAGCGATAGCCTTGGCCTGCTGGGCTCTAAAAATAGTGCCTTAAAACCACTTGTGTTCTGATAGCAATGGACTCCATAAGAGGATTTTTATGGCCCATACCACTTGACAAATCTTTGGTCACAATATTACTCAGCCTCCCATGACTTGCCAGTGTGGGGAAACATTTCATCGTGGCTAGGTTTGGATGTACATACACAGAGTTTTTCCTATTTGTGCCTGAGCTGTGTGCTTAGCAGGGGAATTACGTTCAACAGAGAAGGTTCATTGAGGATTTGGATTAAGTCCTGTATGTCAGTGGTTCTGTTTTCCCGGATGAAAATGAAACCATGTGGATTAAGGGCAAGCAGTTCACCTCAGCTCAGGGCTTTTACAAGAAAGCTGTGATTTACTGAGCAAACTTAATGTTGCTAAAAACGGAGGTCACATTTCTTAAAATGCCTCTCAATCTGCAAGCTCCATAACTCTGTTGGCATCTAAGCTGTCTGAGTATCTTAAAAGAGTAGATATAGCTGTGTGCAGCTGTATATACTGTTTATGATATATTGTTAGTGTGTGTACCAGGGTAGCTGCTGAATGACATCTTTCCAGTGGCTGCGTGTACATCAGACACCTTGAAGTCCCAGTGTTTGTAGATGCGCATGGTGGCTGCATAGGTATACCAGCTGGAGTGGCCAAATAGCAGGTTCTCAAAGCCTGGCAGCACCTTAGACAAAGTGAAAGAAGAAATGGTTTGCAGTGAGTGATGTTCAGGTAGTGTTTGATGAAATTTTCATATTATCTATGCTATTCTGAGGTTTTCAAATTACTTTTTGCTGTTCTCTGATTATTCTGACATGAAGTTTATTAGACTGGTTTTCATATTATCTTAGTTTTAGAAGTTTCCGATTCTCTGATACAAAACCACAGTCTTGTGGTGTCCCACAGGGTGAAGTTCTGGGACTCTTATTGTTGCATCAGAAGTCCCTTTACTCTGCTACTCTTTCTAACCTGCTAATTTATTGCTCATTTTCAGTCCTTGTCATTGGATACACATCAAGTAGCTCTCTAGTTCCTTTTTTTCCAACAAAGAAACAATAGTAACTGCAACCAACAGCATGGGGTGCCTTAATCTGTTCTCTGTGTTATCAGTTTCCTCCTCAATTCTACAATTACTATTAACTATTTCTAGTAACATAGAATAGTAAGTCAGTCTGGGATCGCTCTGGTGGAACTGATTATGCTGCGACAAAGATCTGCCAGGCAAATCAAATCGCTTGAGTGGGCTTTATGAGGTGATGGACAGTAAAGTAACAGAAATGCAGACACACATGTCATCTTGAAACTGAGTTGAATTTGTTTTCAACTAAATGGCTCTGATTAGTTGCATACAGTGGTATTTTTCTCTCT
Organism: Planiliza haematocheilus; assembly: GCA_005024645.1. NCBI lineage: Eukaryota > Metazoa > Chordata > Actinopteri > Mugiliformes > Mugilidae > Planiliza > Planiliza haematocheilus. The sequence goes on along the minus strand of SRSE01000365.1, from coordinate 7,578,630 downwards.
GTATGAGTTGAAACTCGAATGAAAACCAAATGGTGTTACAGCTCTGTGGCTGATCTTCACCGTTAGTTCTAATATTGTGACTTTATTGTCTGTCCCACACACTCACTGAAGGACCAAGAGTAATCAAGCTTTTGAGGCTGTAGCACCACAGCTGTGGATTCTTCTTAAAGGCAGCAAAATACCCTACCGTGTATAATTTTGCATTGCTTCCAATTAGGGTCCTCTTTTTTTCTTGTAAAGCAATTTATGACTTTTGTAAGTGACAAGCTTTACAGGACATTTTACTTATACAGAAAAAGGTTCACCACTGAATTGTAGTAACACTTATAAAAAAAAGCTTAAACTCAAGGCAGCTAAAGGAATAAGTAACGCCATTAAAATCGCATTACTTAAAATTCAATAGTGCTTGTTTTCTGATTACACTGCATCACTCAGTTGCTTCGATTCCATTTGAACTCTGTTTATGTTCCTTCAATGGTTTGAGGGGGAAGAGGAAATATCCCCCTTTCAATGGCCTTTTTACACTCATTGACTCATTTAGAGAAAGAAGAAAAGCCACACACAGGGGCCATAAAACCAATTAGGCCTACGCTGAGGTTTCCCAAGTGCTTCTTCACAGCTTGAGCCAACTGCGTTTGGCCTAACCTTTATGAGAGCAGTGCAGTGGCCCATTCCTGGCATCCTGAAAGCGCCAGGCCCTGTGGAGGAGTTGGAGCGAGGTGTCAGGGCTGGGACGAGGTCCAGGAGGTCGCCAACACCATTCAGGAACTGGACCGCAAATGCTGACAGAGGCTGGGGCAGGAAGGGAAGAGGAGGAGGCAGAGATAAATGAAATGATACTGTCACAAGTCTGACAACTAATCTCCAGCACACACACACCTCTCTGTGTTTGCTTTTGGCCCACTGCGCGGCCCCTGCGTGGAGTCCATCGAGCTGGGCCAGGATCAGCCCCAGATGCCTCCACAAGGGGTCGCTGTTGCGCCTCAGTTTCACCTGCTCTCTGGCCCACAGGTCCTGTTTGCTTCACATTTTATGGCAGATATTTGATCGTTATGACACCTGACAATAGTTCATGCTAAATATCTTAATATCTATATTTCTGTGTGAAGTAAAAATGCAACTATAAATGTAATCTTGATTTATTTATATGACTACATTTTCTCCTTCCTTGCAACTTTCACATGCTGTTTTATTGTTTGCTGCAGAAAGGAACCAATAGAATAGATAAAATACAGATTATCAGACTGATTTCTGTTAGCATCTGTGGGACTGACCATACCTCAAAAAGTTTTTCAAGGGATTCAAAGCCTTCTCATCCTTTATCAGCTGAGGGTACATGTTGGAGAAATGACTGAACATCTGTCTGCAGTGGAGAATGGATAAGAACAGAGGGGATTAAATTGCTTCCTTTCCTTCTTTCCTGTGCAAACATAGCCCACTTGTTACAGATACTCTGCCACTCTCATTTGTAATCAGAGATGGAGTGGATAAGCTAATGCAGTTAATGCTTCTTGGCATCTATAATACGTTAGCACTTAAAAGATGTGTTACTGCAATACTATGAAGAAGGCATTTTCACACACATTCTACTTTTACACCGAGATCTATCTTGGTGACATGCACACCACAAGAAGACTGAGACCTCCCTTTTTAGATGAATGTATGCAGATATGTCAGTTACACACTAATGCTGCCTTTCTCCCATTCTAGCAAATCACGAAGGGGACGTTGGAGCTGACCCAGTGCATTATCATACTGGAAGAAGACACTACAAATGAACTGTGGTCATAAAGAGGTGCACTTGGTCAGTAGCAATACTTTGACAGGCTGTGGCCTTCAAACCACAATTTTAATGTGCCAAGCAGCACCCTGGACTGTTGACACAAGGCGGGTTGGGTCCACGGTTTCATGTTGTCGATGTCAGATTTGCCAAATTGTGAGCCTACTATCTGTCAGTCTCAGCAGGAACTGAAATGCATCAGATGGGCCCACGTCCTCCAGCCATCAGCTATTTGGTTTTAGTGAGTATTCAGATGTAAACATCAAGTAAAGCTCCTGGCCTGTATCTTTATGATTTCATACATTGAACTGTTGCCACATGACTGTCTGGATAGCTGCATGGATAAGAAAGAGCATACAGTACTCTTTCTCCTACACAGTAACTGGGTATATTTTCTGTGTTTTTCTGATCACTTGAGCTGAACTACAGACCAACACTCCAACTAAGAAACTTTATGCAAAGCAGTTACCTTCAAACACACCACTCACCCAGCAGTGAGGTAACCCTCAAGGTAGCCAGCCAGGAAGAAGGTGGTCTCATCCTCCTGTGCGATCCCTCCATAACCTGCACTGATTTCCAGGATGCCCCATCCCGTGAGGAACAGGGTGTCATTGAAGTAACCGTAGGCTCCCCCTTGTGTCTCCATCACCCCCTCCTTCAGGATCACACTTTTCTGGGCAGCATCCCAGTGAACAGTGGCCTCTTGGAGCTCTACCATTGTAGAAAGAGGGACAGGGCTAAGGTTAGATAACACACATTATGTAAGATAATGTCATGACACCAATGGAATAAACTACAGGATAATGCAGCTTTTTTTTTCCTTTTCTTTTTTTTTTTATAATGTATTATGTGTTACTTAACTGGTTGTTATCATAATATGATATTATGCACTAGCTCACAATTTATTAGTTTAGTAGCTTACACATACATAAATTGAAACAAATTTTGCATTATTGTTTGCATACATGTGATCTTACAAGGACCTACGAACAAGATGTGATCCCAGTAAACATTACTTAATATAAAAACACAAAACTGTTTGAATACAATAGATTATTTCTTATATGTGTGTATATATTAAATTAATGTGGCATTTCGTTTCAACAAAGGAAAAAAGAAAAACAAAGTTTATACAAGCATATATAAAATAGATCGAAACAAAGGAAAGGGGGGCATTATATAAACCTTAACATACATTAAATGCCACAGTAAAATTACTCACTGTAATTTCGCACTTTAACAGTCGTTCTCTTTAATCCATCCATGGACTGCACTAATAAAGACAGACTGCTGAGCAGTACGCACAAGCTGATGCTGTGTTTCTTCATGTCAGCCGTAGATGTCCTGCGAGTGTTCGCAGGTGACAGAGTGTGATCATCCGGCGACGTTCTTATTTCTTTGATCCTCCAAAACTATTCAGAAGTGTCGCTTTCACGTGAAAAAGAAGAAAGAAAAGGAACCACCCCAGATGGGACTCGAACCCACAATCCCTGGCTTAGGAGGCCAGTGCCTTATCCATTAGGCCACTGGGGCTGTATGACAAAATGGAGGGGTCGCCATAATTTATATCCGGAGTATACATGTACACGCAAATTTTTTTTTAGGCAGCATGCTAAATCATGATTTGTATTTTATTCCATTAGATTGCCTCTAATGACGGTTTACATTAACCTGAACTTGTTATTTTCATTAATTAATCACAATAAACACAGTAAAAACAATGCGTGCAACTATCACCATGGAGATACCGTTACGTTATGTGAACAGTTCCATTACTATTCCAACATAGGGGTGTTTATGTCAGCCTAATTTGAGTGACTTTTAAACCGTGCAACCGACATCCTAAATATAGCATTCAAACATATAGTTACATTTTAAATTACTTTATAAATTTCATGTTGGACTTCTTCCCACTAAGAGTTTGTAGTGAAGTCATAAAACATTACCTAGATTTGTCTGTTTTCGAACGAATGGAACATTCACACTTGCGCAGTAGCAAGCATGTTTGACGAGAGAAAGACTTTCAACCTCGGCTTTGAGTAATATGGAGGTAAATATGTTAGCTACATATTTTCAGTGACACAACAACTACTAACCCATCTGAGAAGCTGTCGAAAGTTTCAGTTAATTGTCAGGTAATTAATAATTCGACTAACTAGCGAGAGTTAGCCACCTAGCATTAGCTCGGTAGCGTACCGTTAGCAACTATAAACAACAGACTGTGGCAACATCAAAGCTGGGGTTATTAGAAACACACTAACTACCGCCGATGTGCAATTTATAATACAGGATCTTAAAAAGTCGCTGAAGATGCCGCTCTTTGGAAACACATTCAGTCCTAAGAAGACCCCTCCTCGTAAATCTGCATCTCTTTCCAGCCTTCACACGGTGAGTTAAGAAACATTTACCTTTGAAAGATATACACAGAAAAACAACAACTTAAAGAACATGTTTTAACTTACTTGTGCAACAAAGGCTATAACATCATTTGAGTTAGCACTAAGCATCGCCTGTGTATGCAGACTCCTTTATTGATTATCCCTTGCCATCTCTTTTAGTTGGATCGTTCAACAAGAGAATTAGAGCTGGGCCTTGATTATGGACCTCCTGTGATGAACATTGGAGGCCAGAGCTGGAAATTTGAAGATGGACAGTGGATAACAGGTACGGGTTAACTCTTTTATACAAATGTGTGCAGTTATATGTGTGCTGGATTATTCTATCCCTGAATGGCAAACACAGCACAAATTTTGTGGTTTTTTTTTTTTTCTCTCATCTTTTTTTTCTCTGTTGCCAGAATCCAGCGGAAATGTGTCTGGAAGGGAGCTGCAGCGGCTTAAGAAGAGAAATATCCAGTTGGAGGAGGAGAATAATCTTTTAAAACTGAAGATTGAAGTTCTCCTGGATATGGTGAGACTTGTGCATCTTTTTTCAGTTTTGAATAAATATTATTTAAACTTACTCAGACTAATGTCTGTTTGTCATCGATAAAGGGACAGTGCTTACATTATCCTTTATTCATTAGTCCATGTCTGTGTGCTTGACTGTTATGAAAGGTTGCTTAGTGTATTTTAATCATAGTCTTACCTAACAGGTTAATATTATGCAATTGAATTTGTTACCAAAGCAGTTGAATAACAATATTTAATCTCTTCCTTTAAGCTGACAGAGACTACAGTAGAGTACCACCTGATAGAGAAAGAAGTGGAAGATATAAAGACTCAACATCGAAGGAAAAAATGACAGATATAATCTGATGTCTCCATCCTGAAAAGTGTGGAATTAGCTTTTTTTTGTATACAGATTTGTTGATGTAAGAAAATAAAAAAATAAAATAAAACCTCATACTTTTTTGTTATGTTTGAGTTTGCAGCCTTTATATATCAGTAACGGGTGAATTAGATTCATTACTTTTTGGACATTTGACCAAAAATTTGAATCACCTCTGAACATCTTTGTTAATCTATAGTTTACACATGAATGTCATGTAAAAGCTGACACTGTCTTTTAATTATAATCTTTTCTATTTACTGTTATTCTGTTAAAAAATAAAGTTGATTGTATCAATGTTGTTATTTTCATTGTGTTATAATTTAACTTGTTTAAAAATGACCATAATGGCTTATTGGATTAATATTTGCAAAGATATATATTTTTTAAATAATACTGACCTTGTGGACATGTTTATCAAAAAATACTTGAAAAGATATTTGTAATTTTTACACATGAATCCATATGGTTGAACATGATTCTGAGCAAAATAATTTGTCAAAATTCTAGTTAACATACACTGCATAATTGTTTAACATTGATACTTTATTAACATATATATACTTTATTTAGCCAGGGGTAGAATCGATCTTGTGCTATGATGCTGATAATGATAATACACAGTAGTATTCTCAAACTTTATCCCACATGCAACATTGTTGCGAATTACAATATTTTTATAAGCCCACAAAACTTTATCATACCGTAGCCTAGATAATGTATTGTCCAGTAACCAAAAACCAAGGCACAGGCCGCTTGATACATGCATGTCATATTATGGAAAGGTGTTTTATTCAGTTAGACTACGCTCGATTCATTAAAATATTCAATGCAACGATTGGTTAAATAGTCCCGCTGCGCATGCGCATATTTCCGCGAGTGACTGCAGGCGTCTGTCGACGTTTGCGCTTTCAACAGCGGGAGAGACGAAGTACTTTCTAGCGTTTCTTCCAGCACTTTTACATCGCCGGCTTTACCCGTAAACTCGCTTACCTTCCCGCGACACCACAGTGGACTTTGTCTGTACTAACCTCACTTTTAACAATGCCTCGTGGTGGTAAGTATTAACATTAATATTGACACAGCGCTCGTCCTTTTCGCGAGCTAATTCTAGCTAGCCGATCGTTAGCATCAGTAGCATGAATTCCCGTTGAAATCTCACATGTTTAGCTGTTAGCATGCTAAGTGATTAGCTCAGTGTTAATTTGCCGGCATAAGAGATTCACGAAACACAGCGTTGGCGGACTCAGTCTTGTTAATGATCATTTCAACGGAACACAGCTGCTAGCTATACGTTTAACGTTCATATCCAGTTTATACTGTAGTTAGGGTCAACCGCTAGTACCATGTGCACAGTAGACGGCGCCGGCTCACTTTAGCAAATGTGTTACCAGTTATTCGTGGTAAATTGATGACGTTGGTGTTATCAGATATAACCACAAAGGGTTTGACACAGTATCCACTAGCAACGCGTCTTGTCGCTTTTTCCTAATCCTCTGCAACACTCACTGACAATGACATTTGCCGGTGAAGGCAGCTGGCCCTCAATGAACGTCAGTGTGACTCACTACACAAAACCTATGATCTTGTTCACACAACAGGCTGAGATACACTCACTGGCCAGTTCATTAGGTACAATAGTGAAAACGGATGCATACCAATATAACAATCCTGCATTAAACCCCTTCCTTGAGGATTGTTATGTTTATTTAAAAAGGAGCCAATTCAACTGCATGAAAATTCTAGAGTGTCGTTTGTGGATTGCGTCTCTGATATTTAGCTTAGCCCACTGACTAAAATTGGGTTGTCAAAATATTAGAAACATGTGTCGCTACAATACAGTTCAGGTACTAGTAGTACTACAAACCACAGCCTCTACAATGAAAACACAGTTGACTCAATAGCGGTCTGTTATTTTAAACAAACAATGAATATTCTAATCTTCATGTAGATGTATTGTAGGACTGTTATGGATATAATGGCTCTTAAAGTATGGATTAGTATAATATATGGATTGTTAGTGACAATCCATATGTATGTCATTGTGTTCCAGGGAAGAAGGGACACAAGGGCAGAGGGAAGCAGTTCAGCAACCCTGAGGAGATTGATCGACAGATGAAAGCCCAGAGGGAGATGGTGAGTGAAAGACTGAGATACATGGAGCCGCGTTCCTACCAGCTGTAGTGGTAGTGTGACTGTATGTGTGTATTTTGACAGGAAGCAAATGAAGGCGCAGAGAAGGGGAGCTCATCAGGTTCTGAAGACGACAGCAGCAGTGATGACGAGTCTGACGTGAGTGAGCCCATTGTATCTTCATTCAAAGTGATAATTTAATTTGATGATTTGTCCCTGCAGCTGCTTGTATTATTCTTTTTAAAAGAGTGTACGCCTTAATTCCCCCCATTTCCTCTGAAATTCTGAATAATCTGAAGCATTTTTGTCATTTAATAAAACAGACCAGATCATGGATAAGTCTGATGCCACTCTTGAGAGATTAACATCTCTGCCTATTGGATGTGTTACACACTCCATTATTCTAAAGCTCTTGCTTTTGTTGTCTGGTCATGGAAAATTTTATTTACATCTTGAATATAATTGTATCAGCTGTGAATATGGTGCTTCACTGCTAATTTACATTCGTCCACCGGACAGGAAACGAGCAGCACACACAAAGTGACGCATTGGGCATAAACAGAAAGCTTATTAGTTTCTTTTTTCTATTTTGCGCACAGTCCAAAAAGAGGAGTGGAGTGGAGGGACTCATAGAGATTGAGAATCCCAACCGCGTGTCTCAGAAAAACAAGAAGGTGACTGAATTAGACGTCAATGCCCCCAAGGAGTTGTCTCGCAGAGAGAGGTGGGTGTCATTCTGGAAGACAGTGTATTTGTATTACTCTTTATAGAGTAATGCACCGATTTGGGATTTTTCGCCTATTTGGAGGCACCAAATGGTTCCTTATTTTATCAATAAATGTTCCACATTTCTTTGTCAGGGAGGAGATTGAGAAGCAGAAGTCAAAGGAACGTTACATGAAGCTGCATCTGGAGGGGAAGACTGAGCAGGCCAGAGCTGACCTGGCCAGACTGGCCATCATCAAGAAACAGAGGGAGGAAGCTGCCAAGAAGAGAGATGAACTCAGGAAAGGTGAGAAGCGGTTGAAAACGCCTCTCGGTACACACAACAGCCGATATCCCCTCTGACTTCATCGGTCATTAGTGTAGAAAGTTCACTGTACAAACCTATACTTGATGTGTGTTGTTTAAAGTTATCAAATTTCTCAGTGGCTTTTAGTGTGCGTTTGTCACCAGAAAGTTCTGCTCAGAAAGCTACAAATCATGAATACATGGTTTACTGAGTTAGTCATCATTTTCCAGCATCATGCTATCCTAGCCTACCAGCCAATACTGGCTCATACTGGGAACTGTAAATATAGTTATTTACTTTTGTGGATGTTCAGAACATATGTACTAGTGGGTCCATGGCTGTAGTCTTCATTGCCAGCTGACATCATTCTGTTTTTTATTTCCTCAGATAAAGAAGCAGAAGAAGCCAAAGCAAAGCGCTAGTCTTCTACCTGAAAGCTTCAACGTGCACTTCAGTCTCAGAGAGGGAGGAGGAGATCTGGAGGAGAATGGGGAGGGGACCAGTGTGAGTGTATTCAGATCAGGACTGCTCCTGAACTCCTGGCCTTCATTTCAAAATCAGAGTGGCGAGGGTCTTCCATGACACTAGGGTCTGGACAGGAAAATGGGTGGAGCAAAGCAAGATGAAGAGGAATGCAACATTTGGGATGCCTTCTAGTTTTCCTTCGGCGTTCCAGAGGAGACAATCGCAGGCTTTCCAAGTGCTTCACAGCCTCTTCACTCTTCCCCACTCGCCAGGGTTTTAATTCTAAAGCTGCTGAACTTATTTCCATTTCTTTTCATTGATACATTTTTACAAGTTTACCTAATTGAAGTTTACTTGACAGGTATAATGGTGTGCACGCATGAGGATTTCTTTGGTGCTTTAGTTTTTCTTCCATCTCATCTGTTTTGTGAGAAGGCAAACCAGTGACGGATGGAGAGAAGAACGCTGTTCAGAGGATACACTGACGTATAGGACGTGTACTGTGGACTTCACTCTTTCATTCTTGGTTTAAAATGCTGCATCACAGCCATCAATTCCATCAGAACAAAACCAGAATCTTCTTATTTGCCACCCGCTTCATCTTCACACCCTACACACTTGTTCAAATTGAAATGTTAAAAGGCCACAGCATGTCAATAAATCAGTCAATACTTAGATTATGTCACTGTCTCATGGATCTTCTCCCAAATATACACTTTGCGCCCTTCGATCAGCTCAATGACAGTTCAGAAGAGTTTAAAATAGTAAAGATTTAGCTTAAAGCAGTCTGCTCATTATTGTTTGAGAGCCCAGTACCGCCTCAGTAACTGGCCATGTCCGGTTTCTGACGGTTTCCTCTGTAATTCTGTAGGAGATATTGTGTCTTTTGTTGCCTTTCTAAAGTTTACATGAGACCAAGTCACTGTATTTCTCCCGTGTTTAAAGTGCTATAAAGAACCAGCACTGACTTAGTGTATTAGATACACATACAATAATCCACTCCTAACACATCTGCACAACTAACAACAGCTTCTAGTTCATCACAGGCGGCTCAGCTAATCTCACAGTACAAATTACAAACGTCAATAGTCAAAGAGACGATTCACTGCAAGCCATTTGTTTTGTTCATACCTCACGGGTGCACGTTAAACTGGTAACTCTGTATGTGGAGGAATTGGGATTGCCTTGATCAGGGAAATAGTTTTCTCTTTAATATGGAAGAAGTCCACTGAACATACTACAAGGTGTGAGAGATGTAGCCGCAGCATAAAATGTAATTCTCCATCATGTATTGGAAGCCATTTTAAAAAATAAAGTCATGAAAAGTTACGTGTTGTGTTTTTCGTTGTAATTGTTGGGTTTCATGTGAAGCAGCCGTGTGTTGACGGTGTACAAAAAAACAAAATGGTCCTGAAATTTAATGTGACTCAGAGCTGTGACTCAACGCAGTTATTGACCGAAGCGAAAGTGTTGTTGTTTTGTGCATTTTGCTTGAGTCACCACTAGGTGGCAGCATCTGTCAGGCACCAGGGTTACTACAGCCCCCACTTCATCATCGTGAGTGTGAGGCCAGCGACTGAAACAAAAGTAAGATGTTTTGTTTTGGGCCACAATCCAAAGTCAGAAATTATAGATTTACCGTGTCTCCTAAATGTCATTCCCCGTGGGTCAAGCAGAGCTGATTGTGTAACTTTTTCAGAGTTGATGGTGTAATGCAAGAAGCGTGACAGATGGAAATGACTTAGAACCGCCATTAACCTTATCTTTAAGGTTAGATTAGACCACACCTATGAGCCTTCGCCTCCCGTGACCCTGCTACTGCTTTTTCTTCTTTGGACCAGTTTTGATTTTGACCACTGTAGACTGGGAACACCCAATAAGAGCTGTGGCTTTGGAGACTGACCCAGTCATCCAGCCATCGCAGTTTGTCTCTAGTCAAAGTCCTTCCACTTGTCAATTATAAGGTCAAAAAGTCCCCTTAGCCCCTGATATGTCCCCCAGTGACGGCTAGCATGACAACAAGGTAGCCTCCAGTTAGTCATCGTCAAAGGTGCTGCTCAACGGGCAAGTCGCTAAACTCAAAATGCAAATGAGTTGGTTATGAAAAAAGAAAGGCTAGACATTGGTAAAGAAAGCAGATAATGACGTTGAACAATACTAAATAGCTTACTGACTGCAGCTATTCCCGCCTTAACTGTGTGGAAGAGAGATTTGAATAAAATAACTTCCACTGGTATCACTAGCACAGCAATGTTGTCCCTGACCAAGTCTAGTGTAAATATTGTTGCCTAGGGCCTCAACATGACTAAATGACACAAAAAATGCTCAACAAAGTTACTGAATGATTTGAACACAGGCATAAAAACTGTTTTTATATCAGTTTAAACTAATAGTGACTTTCAAATAAGACTATTTTAAATGTTAGCAGAGAGAAAAACATTACAAACAGCAGCAGCAGCGTTAATAGTTTCCTCTTTTGGGCATTTCACATCCTTTTAACTGTTGAGCGTACTAATACTGTTTACAGAAGTATGTACTAACCACAGCCCGCCAGGAGAATATTTTAAGAGCCGAAGCATCTTTGAGATCAAACCCAATCCAGCATGTTTTGGTATGTGTTCGTCTGAAAAACTATATTACATCAGCACTAGACACTCATCAGTCGTGTTGGCGGTGTGTCTTTTTTTAGGTTAACTGTCAAATCATAGTGTGACAACCAAACCCTGAAAAAAAAAAATCTCTCTTCCCTCTCACAGTGAACATTTCATCTGTGCAACTTCCTCATTCGCTGACTTGTGTTAGATGTGACTTAAGAGCACGCTCCTGAAACAAGAACGAAAACCAAGAGGCAGAACACACACGCATTGAGCACACACACGCAAACAAACCACACAGAGAGAGGCACAGCGACCCGTCCGTACCCTCTGTTCCTGATGAAGTGACACAGCTGGAGCCTGGGTGGACGCTTTCGGAGCAGAATACCGTGAGGGGCTGAGCGGGACTGAGAGGGTCAGGTAGAAAGGCTGGTTGGACTCCACTGCCAGCATGCTCCGGCAGTCTCTGAGCCTCCTGAAGCAGTTTGGCTCTGCGACAAGGTAAGCCAGTCCTCTTCTGACTGTTGAAAATGTATTTAAACGGTTTCCAGAACTCATCTTTCCACTAACTTCAAGGGCTTTCACTCTCTTGTGTTTTTGTTTTTTTTGTGTGTGTGTGTAAGATGAATATGCCTCATGTTAAAGAAGTTGTAACTTATTAGTGACCACAGTGGTGACCATAGTTACACGTCAACGGCTGAAGCCCTGCTTGGTCTGGTGTCACCGTAGTTTGTGGCTGGTGTTATAAAACTTACAATGGCTCTCTGGTTGACAGTTTGATCAAACTATCGTCTCATTCTCTCTCTCTCTTTTTTTACACCAATCAGCCACAACATTATAACTGCTAACAAGAGAAGTGAATAACATTGACCATCTTGTGATAATACAATGTTCTGATGGGAAACATTTGGGTCTAGTATTCGTGTGGATGTTCCTTAGACATGTAGCACGTACCTAAAGCAGACCGGGTACCCCCACCCCATAGCAATGACACTCCTTGATGGCAGCAGTCATCCCACACACAAAAGTAGTTCAGGAACAACTCAAATAACAGCACAAGGTGGTGACCTGGCCTTCGAATTCACTAGATCCCAAACTGATCCACAGATGTCCCTCTCCTCAACCCATAGGACCCATAGGCCCCCACTAAAAACAATCTGTTGCCCTCAGAAGGCCCATGTTCATTCTCTGATGAGTCACAGCTGTTTTGGAGGCACAAAGGAGGCCTACACAATGTTAGGAAGGTGGTCGTAATGTTATGCCTAATCGGTGTACATTTCGCCCCCTCAAAGCTGCTGTTTTGCTCATCAGGTGTCAGTCTTATTCACCACCTTCCTCAAATCCAACAACAAAATGTCTCTGCGGGAACTCCTGCGCATCACTGCCTACTCACTCTTGTTTCGGTGTTGGCTTCCATCTTCTCGTTTTCACACTTCACTCATACGTTGTCGAAAAGTAACATGCCATAGTCACTGGTTCTACTTAAAAGTGACGCCCGCTCTTTCGGGGGGTTTTGAGGGAAACCTCAGGCTCGTCTGTGCATTGAAAGTTTGTCAGCGGCTGACAAGCTGATCCCTGGTTGTGGTGTACGTTGGGAACGAACGCTGTGAAAGAAGCAGCCGTCGGACAGAAAGTTTGATCTCTATACCGTGGAGCAGAAGCAAAGCTTTAACGCTATCTTAAAAAAATGTTTAATCTTAAATGGTGGAAAACGTCGATTGCTTCCAAATAGTTGGTGACTCATGTTCCCAAATGAGTGGTTGATGAAATCATACACCTACACCCTGTTTGGTTTTCTTGGTGCATACCTGCATGCTGTGGGGCTAAAGGAGTGTGTTTGCAGGCCACGCTGCCTCTACCTCTGACTCACTCTGGTTTAATAATAAACCTACACAGCATGCATCTGCAGCACAGCAACCATCCGCCACTGCAACTCTTCACCCACTTCTAAGTTGGAGGCGATGCTGAAACCTTTGCATTATGCACGCATGTTGTACTCTGATATAGTTTTACCTCCACAGACTCACATGCACACATAACACACATAACACACAAACTTTCGGCACGCCCTGCATGGATTCAAACATTTGTAATAGCCAGGGGTATAAAAGAAAAGGGAACCGGTGTGCACTTCAAACGCACTGGGAGTTTCTCCTCTTTGTGTTTTGAAACTTCAGATGGCATGTTCACTGGAGGAAATCAGAAACAGCACCTTGGAGGTGCTGAAGCTCATCTGACCCTGTGGTGAACTGGGTTGGGTTTCCTTTTGTTGTAACACATGCTCAAAAACCTTCTCAAATATGCCCAGAAGTTTGTCGTCACCTCTTGGTTTACTCTTGGTTTTTCATGGTTGATGTCACAACAGCAGAGAGAATGAAAGAGAGAGAGAGAGAGAGTTGTTGTTTCAGCCCCTCCCTCCAGGTCCTGAGCTACACCACAGCAGCAGCAGCAGCAGCCCTCACACTCAGGTTTAGGTTATTGTTTTAGTGTTGCTTGGTAGACGGCCCTGTACCTTTACCACCCACGCGTGCACATATATGTTATTTAAAGGTCCAGTGCAGAAGAGCTGACCCAAATTGCGAGGCCCCTGTAATGGTTTGTTTTAGGTTATGTCCTTAAATGGTCAACACACATCGGTGCAGTGTCGGCACAGTTGATGCTGAGTATGTTTTATTTAAAATGTATATGCAGGGATTGTCATGAATATGTTTATCAGTTCATGTGTCATTCATGGTCCTCAGAGGACGAATCCTTTTGACAGTGGTGACCTTTGCCCAAACACAAAGCTGAAACAAAGGTTCCTAACTAAAACGGAAACTACCCACACGTCTGGTGAAGAAATCGTGATGAGCTCTGAAATGTCTTCAAGAAACCTTCAGTTCCAGTTGCCTTTGTGTCGGCTTTGCTTTTAAATACACCATGACCCAGATGACAAAGAACACAGTGCTGACTTTTAATCCATCACCAGGTCAATATTTGTTTTGTGGATTTGTGAGCTCATGTGTAAGATGCTTTAACTAGTTTTGTATTTATTTGTTACGGCGTGTTGCCTTTTTTTTTTTTTTTACACATGCAGCTTTGATTCTAAACCTTAGTATGTATTTTATTTGTGTGCTTAGTGATTACTCAACTGTTGTAAGAGATGGTTACATACCTGCGTGTATGGGATACAGCACATCGGACACTGTCTTTGCAGAAACAAATGAAAAAAATGAAAAGCTGCTGTCATGTTAGCATGCCAACACGATGAACTGAATGGTCAGCACACCAGTAAATACTATTCCTGATAAACATCAGGATGTTAGCAGAGGTTCTGATCACGAGAGACTTCTATGGCCCTTTAAAAACATAGATATATGATTGCTGAAGTTATTTTGTCCGGCAGCTGACAATTAGAGTAAAAGTAAAACTGTCACTAAGTTTGTTAAAAAATATCAGGCGAAACACTACAGAGTCACTACTGCAGGAGGCATTTTCATACATTTTCATACAGTTTCCATTACATAACCTAGAGCATCATGTGTGAGAGGCCGGAAGCATCGTCTTTTCTTAACTTTAGCAGAATCTTTCTTGTTGGAACCTTTTTTTAGTTTGACGTCAGGTCCCTTTGTCGACAGTGTGGATCCTCTAACCAATAAAATGTTCACGTCTGCAGGTCACAAGATGCCACCGATCTCCTACATGAGGACCTGGTTTTGGTGAGAGAGAAAAAAGTTTCATCCCTGCAGCTTCTTCCGTATAAATGCTTTCTGCTTCTGTAACATTAGCTCTTGTGCATACTATTTGCAGATGACATTTTGAATACAGCACATCAAACACATCGCAATCAGACCGTATGTTTTTAGCGTTATACTGAAAACTCAAACTTTAATAGGGCGAGGGACCGTAAGTGGTAGCTTAAGCAGACATTTTAAATTGCGTCCTGTGCTTTTTGTGGTGGTTTTCACTCAGCCAATCGGAAAAGATCAAGACGGCATTCTTAGGTTAAATCTGGTCTGCAAGGTCCACCCCTGCATGAAGGCTGGGTGTAACTGCTTTATTAGGTAGCACGAGGAAGTGGCCTTACGTTGTCTAATGTGATAATGTGTGTACTGACGAGAGCTCTGAATCAGCACTTATTTTCTAATGATATAAAATATATCTTTACATTGTTTACCACTTAAGTGCAAGGAATTATATATGGTAACTTCACTGACCTTGACTTTCTGCATCTGAAAAATATCACGTATCAAGTAAAAAAAAAAAAGTCTTCTTACGCCCTACAATAACATTCTAGGCTTGAAATTTTGGATTTCCAAGTATTTCAGTGAGTGCACTATAAAGGATAACAAGCTCTGTGTCTCTGACTGATCGAAGGTGGAGCAGCGGGTGGAACCGGCCAAGAAGGCGGCTCAGGTCCTCCACAAGAAGCTGCAGTCCTGCATGCAGAGCCAGCAGGGGCTGGAGGCCGAAAAACGAATGGTAGCGAGACCGATCACATCCACCTGATGCTCCACGTCTGAAAATGTTTTATTGGTTACTGAAAAAGTGTCACATCTGCTTCTCCCTCCGCAGAAAAAGCTTCCTCTGATGCTGCTGTCAATCAGCATGGCAGAAAGCCTCAAGGACTTTGATGCAGAGTCCTCAATCAGGTGACAGATTTGATCGTCTGCAGTCACTCATCCACCTGTCCGTCGTCCGTCCGTCTGTCCGTCCATCCATGATCTTTACTTGAACTCTCGGAATCGGTCGTGTTGACTGCTGTCATGCGAAAGCCTCATGACTCTAGTAGTAGACTTTCGGGTTTTCAGTTCTGGATGAGAAAGAAAGAGAACGCTGTCCACAACTTGTGACTAGCTCTCTGTTAGCATGTGTTCTGTTTGTGGTTTGTGGGTGTAATATATCAGCAGGATGGACTGCAGCTAACAGCGTGAAACTTGATTTAAATAACTTTATCGAGCAATGATTTTACACCAGAGGAAGATATGTTGCAGATCAAAATGTTTACTTTCTGGTTCCTTGCAATAACTTTCCAAAAGGCCTCCTTTCACTAGATTGTAACCTGTTTTTTGTTTTGTTTTGTTTTTGTTTTTTTTGACTTGACATCTGTGCAGAATGCATACACACTGTGAGATAAGTATTGATCATAAGCTTTGTGCATGACAGGAGGGTGCTGGAGATGTGCTGTTTCATGGAGAAGATGTTAGCCAACATGCTGGCGGACTTTGAGATGAAGCTGGAGAAGGAAGTCCTGGAGCCGCTCAACAAGCTCAGTGAGGTGATAACGGCTGAATGTTAATGTAATACTTCTGATTTTACGTTAGACACACATTTATACATAATAGCTGCACAACGGCACCTTCCTGATTCTATCTATTTACTGTAACCTGTTTCATTTCACCGATCCTCAGAAAGTGCGCACGAGACATTCGGAGCTAGCTGGAGCTGAGTGAGGTATTTAAAGTGAATCCTTTTATTTGTCGCCCCTCTAGGATGATTTGCCAGAAATCCTCAGGAACAAGAAACAGTTTGCAAAGCTCACCATGGACTGGAACAATGCGAAAATCAGGTGAGCTACGTGGCCTCAGTCACAGTTTCACATGTTGAATTTAACCTAACATGATGTCTGCATGTCTGTGGTCAGGAGTCAAGCCAGCACAGGTCCTCAGGCCAAGCAGGATGGGCTCAGGGAGGAAGTGGAAGAAGCTAGGAGGAAGTTGGAGAGCATCAAGGTGACAGATTTTTTTATATTTTATTTTTTTTACAACCATCTGGCCTTCTGCAGTGTTGTTTAGCAAAGCGCTAAACGTCGGCAGTGTAGTCTTCACCTCTGACCTTTCTTTTTTTTTCTTTCTGTAGGATCAATACTCTGCAGATCTGTACCACTTTGCAACTAAGGAAGATGACTATGCTAACTACTTCATCCGTGTGAGTTATGATGACGATCCTTCTGGAAGAAGATTTGCATTCGTACAAACGAAACCATTTCATTGCAGATGTTGCACAAAGTAAGCATAAAGCTGCAGTCGGACCTCAAACTGCTTTTTATATCCACCGCTTTTGCTTGTTTCTCCGTCCACAGCTTCTCGAGCTGCAAGCAGAATACCACAAAAATTCGCACCAGTTCCTGGACAAGAACATCAGCGAGCTCAAAGAGAATCACAGTCAGAAAGGTGAACTTAGTTAGCCGCTGTCTGTGTGTTCATTTGCAGCGCCGTTGCAGTATTTCTACATTATGGCACCATTTCCTCTTGTATGACCGCACAGGGCCGCCGATAAGCTCCTCCAGCCAAAAGGTCTACGGGGAACCTCTGCATTCACATCTGTCCCAAAGCAACAGGGAGATCGCTGCTCCCATCCAGGAGTGTATTCACATGCTGCTGAGGACAGGCATGAGGGAGGAGGTAGGACTGATGACACCGTGGGAGGAGACAACTTCTTCTAAAATCTTTGGACCCATCCCGTCACTGATCTCTCTGTTGCTAGAGTTCACATTACACTGCTTCCTACGAATACAAAGAACAGCCGTGCTTGCAATTAGTTTCTAATACCCCTACCTCGAGTCACGGCACAAATTAATTAAGTCGTTATCACGAGAAAACAAAGGGTTGCTTCCTTAGTCAAGTGGTATAAAGAGTTGAATCTGTCAAACAAAGGACTATCAGCCAGACCATCAGGGGTTGCGTTCGTCCTTTTTCAGTCTTCAGTGGAAACTCTGTTTGGTTTAGGCACCAAAACTATTTAACTTACTATTTAAGTTGTGGGAAAGTAAAAAAAGACCCTTTCACAACATTAACCATGTGTTAAGAGACCAGAAACCCTTTCTGTCAAAGAGCCCTCAAGGCAAATTTTAGCATTTGGTTTAGACCAGCTTCAATCATCTGGTTCAAGACACTCGGCTACAACCAAGGCATCTGAGTTCTTTTGACGACGTGTTACAACACTCAGGAAGGCGACCTGGATTTGACATCAGGTGTCATCAGATGAACCAGACACTCAGTTGTTGTTGTGCTCATGTGATTAATGGAATAACTTATCTCAACAAATTAACCCTTATATTTTTAATTTTGTTAAATTATGAACTGATCTTTCTGTGAATTTCGGAAACTGCAAAGAGATATTAGCTCTACTGTAAGTTGTGTTTAAAAGGGTCAGTGTGCAGGATTTAGGTACCTCTATTAGCACAAATGGATATATGGTATTATTTATGTTTTAATGAGTGTATAAACACCTTTAACTTAAAAAAAAACTGTGTTAGCTGCTGAGAATAAGATTTTCACATCTACATACTGTATAAAGGAGGTACATTGGCATGTTTCTGTCATGTTTTTCCAGTGATCTCCCAAAAATCCAATGCGCTGAAGCTTTAAACAAGCATGCATTAACACACTTTCATACTAAAAATGAAATATTTCATTACACATTACACTCTTTCCTCTTTCTTATGAAGCTTGACTGAAGCGCTGGGGTCTTTTGAGCTGCTATGCTAATCTCACTATGCTAGCATGCTCACAAGTATTTTTACACCATGTTCACAGCTAGTTTAGTGAGGTAGCATAGCAACCCAACAATCCTTATTCTGCTCTGAACACAAATTACAGCTGAATGTGATGGGAGGCCTGTTATTTTTGCAGATAAACAGGCACAATATTGGCAAAATATTGGACAAATTGAAATCCACAATCCTTCAGCTGCTTGAATGGCCACTGATGAAGTCTTCTCTGCAGGGCCTGGCTGGCTCACAAGGCAGCTAAGAGTTAACAGGCTGTTTTTGTGGCTTGTTACCAGCCAGCCCTGCCCTGGTTTCAGTCTCAGCTTCATTTGCATCTAACTTTCACCAAAACACCAAAACCCAGACCTGTTTTTTTTTTTGTTTACCTGACTTTAACCACACCACCATCCCCAGTCTCTCGTGCTGATTCGTTCCTGTCTCTCCCTCAGGGTCTGTTCCGCCTGGCAGCAGCAGCCTCTGTGGTGAAGAGGCTGAAGACCTGTCTGGACCAAGGGACGGTCGACCACAGTGAGTTCAGCATGGACCCTCATGCTGTCGCTGGTAAGCATGCCTCCATTTAATTTATTTCTCCCTAAATCTCCTCTGGGCGACGTTTCCATCGTGGCTGCTCTCTCATGTCTAACATGTTCATCCATCGTGACTTTTATACCTCGTTTTAACTACCCAGTTCCTCTTCTGTTTACTCTAAGTGCACCCCCTACAGCAGCTTCCCATAATCCAGTAATGTAAAATACACCATTTCCTCTGCAGATTCTTTTCAGCAGCCATGCTTTCATGAGCGTGTCCATAAAATCATCAGATAATTAGAGAAAACAGCAAGACATTATTATATGCACAGCATTAATAAATATTACTCTGACTGCACACAAATGGGATGTGTTTGTTGATGTGCTGACAGGCGCTCTGAAGTGTTACCTTCGAGAACTTCCCGAGCCTCTTATGACATTTGAACTCTACAACGACTGGTTCAAAGCAGCAGGGTATGTATTTACGTAACTTCCACATTTCTTCATATTACTGTGGCTTGTTTTCTTGACTTTCTTTTCTTTCCTCGTAGGGAAAAAGACCTGCCAGAGAAGCTGGAGCAGTTCAAGATACTACTGAAGAAACTGCCACCAGAAAACTACAACAACCTCAGGTGCGCAGCCTTCATTAACATTTTCGTTTTGCATCATCAGTTGTGTTGCTCTATGTCTGGCACTCAGTTTACACGTTTCTATTGCTGGTTTGGACTGCAAATAGTCAGCGTTACAGGAAGAAGAAACATATTTAGGTTGGCCTTGAACTGCATGCAACTGTCATGCACTAGTGATATTGCTTTACAGCTGCATAGCCTTGCCAGTTAGTTGTTAGTTAGTCACTTAGTCAGTTAGTTGTATCACTTTGATCCAGACTGAGCAATATCGTCCACACAGTCAAGCTGCCTAAAAAACAAACAAACAAAGCTGTGGCTTTGGTGACGTCACAATGAGGCTGCCATTTGTGGTTTTCAGCAAACTCTGCATTTAGTGCCACTGCAATTAGAAAACGTAAGCAGCTAACGCACACTAAAGCCGTGTTTGCACCACAAGAACATTGTCCAGGAACCAGGAACTTTTGGAGGCACTCGTTAAGTTTCCTACAGCCGGGGCCAGGTTCTAAATTAAGTTCTGGGGAGATTGTTTTCCACCTTCCACTGTACCCTCCTTGGAGGTTGTAGTTTTCAAAAGAACACAAAGCTTTTGAGTGGGACAGATTGAGTACTTGTCAATACAGACTCCACTGTAGTCTGTACAACAGTAGAGCAGGTTGTTGTACCGCCGTACTTAAAAGCCACAACAGCCGCTGCGTTCACATTTGTCAGCGGACCACGGGTCTTCAAAAGCTCTGTAGAAATCTGGAGAACCAGGTTCCTTTAAAAAAGTTCCTGGGACTAAAAATTCTGGGTCGTGCATAAGTTGGAGAAAACACTAACACACAGTACTTATTATACATTATTATGTCAGCACTGGGTATTGTGAGCATTCTGATATTAGCACATAGCTGAAAGTACAGTTATTCCTGAGTACAGCCCCTATTAAATAGCCCCAAGTGTTAAACCCTGAAAACCATCACTTCTCAGTTGCCATATCTGAATTTAAATCATCAGTATATCATTCAGTGGTATGCTATGTGTTTCCTCTTGTGCTATGTCAGGTCGACCATCGACTCAAACCAAACACGTAGTCGTCTGTGACTTTCCGTATCTCTGTCCTCAACCAGTCTACTGTGTTTCCTTCTTCTTTCCCTGACAGGTACCTGGTCCAGTTCTTGTCTCTGCTGTCTGAGCAGCAGGCTGTAAACAAGATGACACCCAGTAACATCGCCATCGTCCTGGGGCCCAACCTGCTCTGGCCACGAGCCGAGGGGTACGTAGCCCCCTCAATTTCTTTATCAGTATAAGAGTCATATTTTATCAACCGGATGATTCCGTCACGTGTAACTAAACCACAGCATCCTGTCAACGTTAATGTGATAAAATATGAAAGATGTTCGGCTTTGCATAAATAAAGGCCACCTTTTATAGAGATGGTTGAACCTCAATGGGTAGTTCTTTCTGACAAACGAAACCAGCGTTTGTAAACAAAGTTTTTACAGTTTGTCACTGGTGGATTTTGTGTTTGAAAGATAACATCACGACTTTGACTATCTCTAACCACGAAGGACAGAGTTGTTCACACCATATTCAGACGTCTGACTTCTGCCTGTCCACTTAGGGAAGCTGCTCTCTTTGACATGGCGTCAGCTTCTTCGGTTCAGGTGGTGACGGTCATCGAGCCTCTTATTCAAAACAGCTCCAGCCTCTTTCCCGAAGGTAGGCAAAAACCTTTTTTTGCTGGACAGCATGATTGCGTTACTATAACAACTGTATATCTAACTGTATATCTGGTATTTATTATGTATTTTTTTCCACTATGGTATATTAGAAGCCTTAACATCATGTGGTTTAATGCAGTGAAATGCCAGTAGTGCAATAATACTGAGAATAAATCTTGTGGCATCTGCTGCTGCTGCTGCTTCTGCACCTAATCTGGAAGCCAGTGCACCCACTACACCCATTGTACAGGAAACTAGAAGTAGTTCAAAGCTGAACCAAGCAGTGACTCTGTTAAATGCATGTTTACAACAGTTTGTCCTGTAATTCTACTTCCTGTCAAATTTAGCTCAGGTGGTTTTGTTCTTAGTACAGTCACTGCATTTTTTAGACCTCATCAATATACTGGGTGAGTGCACTGCATGGAAAACACCATCCAAATAAGATTTTTTTTGTTTTGCTCAGCCGTGTCCTTTGAGATCCCAGACTTACCCGAGGCCCCAGAGGTTCCTGCCACCCAGTCTCTGTTCTCAGAAAAGGAGAAACTGAGCAGAACAGTGTCCTCCTCATCCACCAATTCATCCTGCTCCTCTTTTCACCTCCCCCTTTCAAAGACAAACAGGTACCACTTTACAAGTGCAAAAACCACAGCCCACCTCATATCGCCATTCGACTGACAGAACAAATGGCATATCTACCGTTTAACATTCACCTTTTTCCGTTTCTTAACAACAGCACAGCCTCTCAGGACAGTGGTGTTGGTTCATTCCTGGTGAAATCAGGGTCTTTGGGCAGTCGCAGCGGCACGTCCACCTGGGCGAGCCCCGCGTCCGAGACATCGCCACCACCAGCCCATCCAAACCTAACACCACAGAGCTCGTCCTCCTTCGACCCCAGCCCCGTTCCGGCCTCCAACACAAACCAGAACCCGTCGCCTCTCCCCAGAGCTACAGGATCAACAGCAAACCCAGGCCAGCTGAGGAGCCCCACCCAGAAGCAGTGCTCAGATCAGAGTCAGCTGGAGCCCATTTTAGAAGCGCCACCGGATTCCCCCGGTGCGTCCGTGACGATCACATCGCCGTATAAACGTAAGTACAGATGTGCACCGGCGACATTTACATTTACTTTACAAAACAAAATTGGTTTTAAATACCCACAGCAAACGTACTTTGTTCATACTGATTTAATCATCAGAACTGATGCCACAGGGGCTGCAGTAGTTGTATTTACAAGTTTGGGTAGGTATGGGTCAAACTCCATAAATTTGGTTTATTTACACATTTTATGAAGACAAATCACAACAACAATGTTGACAAGCAAACTGATGGACTGAACAGTTGACCCAGCATACACCGCCTGACCAAAAAAAAAAAAAAATTTTGTGGTTTTCACTAGGCAAATAGCCTCCTATTGGATAATTACTGCATGGGTGATTATCTTTCAGCTGGCAACAAGTTATTTAACCCCAACTGATGCAATGAGTAGCTTCTCATTTCTTAGACAATCATGTTTAAAGACACATCCCGTGGTTGTGGAAAAGACATTAGTCTGTTTGAGAAGGGTCAAATCACTGGCATGCATCAAGCAGAGAAAACATCTAAGGAGATTGTAGAAACTACTAAAATTGGGTTAAGAACTATCCAACGCTTTATTAAAAACAGAAAGGATAGTGGGAAACCATTGCATCAGGGTAAGAAGAGAGGCAGATGAAGTGATGCACCCGTCATGCCTAGTGTCTACTGTACAAGCCCGTGGGGGCAGTGCTATGATCTGGGGTTATGTGTCCAAAGAGGTCAGCTGACTACCTGAATATACTGAATGACCAGGTTATTCCATCAATGGATTTTTTTCTTCCCTGATGTCACGGGCATATTCCAAGATGAGAATGTCAGGATTCATGGGGCTCAAATTGTGAAAGAGTGGTTCAGGGAGCATGAGATATCATTATAACACATGGACTGGTCACCACAGAGTCCAGAGCTTAACCCCACTGAGAATCTTTGGGATGTGCTGGAGAAGGCTTTGCTCAGTGGTCAGACTCTCCCATCATCAATACAAGATCTTGGTGAAAAATGAATGCAACACTGGATGGAAATAAATCTGGTCACATTGCAGAAGCTTATCAAAACAATGCAGCAAATGTATGCTGTAATCAAAGCTAAAGGCAAAATATTAGAGCGTGTGACCTTTTTTTTGGTGGCGCCTTTTTTTTTTTGGTCAGGCAGTACATATTTTCCTTCACAAGCAGAAGCCCCTTGTTTCTGGGCTGAGGGCCCAGGCGCGTCTCGTTACTTACTTGTCCCTCTTCCATTGTGTAATGTCCTGTTCAGATTCTTTACTTCTGCTCTTTTCCTTTCACAAAGTCAAAGTGTTGGCTTGTTAATGCACGCTGACAGAGGAAAAATAAATCTACTGCTCCTGTTGTAACAACCAGGATGTACACAGGAAACAGGAAGTCTCACACCACTGACCAAAATATCAAACTCTGTGTTCATGCGTCATCTGTTGAAACTGCCTCACTGGCGGGTAGAAGCTGAAATACCTTGCCTTTGTCTGCCCAAAAACTGAAATAATGTCTTTCTTTACCTGATAATATTTATTGTTTTTGTTATTGAATTTACCATCACAACCTACTGAGGTATATAAGATATAATGTAAAGTATAAGACCTTTGGTAGATCATATACCTTCAGGATTTGTTTCTACAAAAATGGATTTTACATTCAAAAACACCCTTGGCATTTGAATGCAGTATCGTGGTAGTCTAAACACTGACAAGTATCTACAACTATCTACTGACGAGTAGATCAGTTGATACACAGTAATTCACTACAGATCAAAATATTCTCTGAAAAAAACTGACGACACTAATCTAAAACATTTTCTCACAAATGAATAAACTGGTATCAAATGGGTCTATGTAGAACTCAGTACTTGATCATGATTAATCATGTTCAGATATTTAGTGTTTCATTCAAAGAGGAAGTAATGAATGTTTTAACGTTGCATCATCGCATTTGTCATCCACGTTCAGTTTCAGAGAAAACTGGTCTAACTTTAGCAAAGCAGCTGCCACTGTGGTCACACGTGACACCTACAGGAGGAACAAGCTGAAATAACAGTATTCAAAAATGTAAAGAATTCAGCCTATACTCAGCTAACTGACCGTTTGTGACCCTTTGAGCCTTATGATTGGTCTTCTGATCACTAACCACAGGGCCCTACCCTTTGTCAAGTTCTGACTTCCTTTGTTACTGTTGGTAGGTTTGTCAAAACACAACAATGTGGGCCTCCTTTCCTGTAGAAACACTGAGAACCTGTAGATTAATTTAGCGTTAAAAACCTACAGTCGAGAAGGATCCCTCTGGGTGGTGGTCAGTAAACCCCTCAAAACATAATTACTCTTTAAATTAGCTAATGTTTGCTAATGTTCTCTAACGTTCAAGCCGATAGGGGGGGACAAACGGGTCTGCTGTCCCAGGCCCAGGGTAGAGGGGGGGCCAAGAACCGGGCTCTCGTTAAATTATGGCATAATTTAAAATAATAAATAAATAAAAGATTATCTCGTCCCGGGCCCAAGCAAGACTGTCAGCTGGCCTGCTAATGTTTGCTAACGTTTGCTAACATAAGCTACTGGTCATACCAGACCAAATATGGTTGTAGCACCAAAGGGTGACTATGCTATATAAAGATGGTTGAGGACTCTGTGACATCACTCACAGGATTTCTGAACAGAGATTTTGAAGCTCAAATGGTAGTGGTGGTCACCACCTTGGCAGTGCCTGACACCGCCTTACTCCAGTATCATTCAAATATGGACAAAAGAGGTGGAGAAAGAGTGGAGCTGAGGGAGGGCAGGTGATGCCAGGAAGTCAGGGACCCGTGAGGGCGCCCATTTGTCACTGAAATTCCCTCTTAGCCTTCATGTAACTTAAACAGGTGATCAGTGCAGAAGCTGGTTATAAGATACCATCACTAGCTTTTGTTCAGGGCTGTAAATCAGCTTATTTTTCATGTGAAGTAGGACAGTTCATCATGAAGGTCTCATTTGCTGATGTTGTTAGCTTTGTGAAAGGCCGCCTGGGAGCCCCCTTTCTAATTTGTTTCATGGGGTCCCAGACTAACGCTTATTTGTCTGTCCAGGGTGCATCCCTGTTACCATGCAGCAAATTTCACACTGACATGTCGAGTATCAGAAGCTCCTGTTTATCTGATCACTCCCTCTTTTTCCTGCTGTCTTTCTTTTGTCACCTTACAGCGAAGAGAACTTTCAACCCGAACAAACCTAACGAACCCAGCGAGCAGCTGACAGTTCATTTCTCCAAACCGAGAGTACCGGTACCTCCCAGGGCCCAGGCCCCTCCGCCACCGACTGCAGCCCAGGCCCCTCCTCCACCGGCCGTGGCCCCGGCCCCTCCGCCGACGACCATGTCCCAGCCCCCTCTGCCGGCAACCACAGCCCCGGCGGCTGCAAACACTCGACCCCAGCCCGCACCCCGATCTCAGCCGAGCATCCACAAGAAGCCTCCGGCGAAAAAGCCCACACTCAAAGCCCCAAAGTGCCCCCCACCCCTCCCTCCACCCTCACAAGCAAAAGAGGTTCCTTCTATAGCGCAGTGATCACAGTCTTCAGCATGCAGGTTTATCATTAGCTGGTTGAGAGAGGCAAAAACACCTCAGTTTGCATTGTTCAGTATTATCAGTTTGTGCTGTACGGTATCTTCAAGTCTTGCAGCTTAACTTCTGTTTGTACGTGTGTGTGTCTTCCCAGTGTAATTTATTTATTTTGATTACCTATCTTCAAGGTCAAACGGACCAATTATAAATGAATACCCAAAAGTTTTCCAATGTCTTAGAGAGCAACTGTTAAAAAAATCTACATGAATAGTGCTTGTATAAGCCAATTAAATCATTTTGTTTTTTTAAACACCTGCCTGTGGTCTCTTTGAACAAACAAACTTTTTATGTGAGGAATTTGGGTGGAATATTCCTTTAAATCGAACTTAACTGCCTAGAAAACAATGCCGACGATGTACGCCTAATTAAAAACATCTTTATTTTCAATTTATATCATCATAGTATATCACTGGTACTGACTGCAGCATATGGATGTACTGTGGGTGCTCATACTGTAGGTACATGTTTATGGGACGTCATTTGATATCTTAATGCACAGTCGTATAAAATAACATATAAATGACGATTCTTCTATAAAAAGCAATACAGGGGTCAGACTTTATAATCAAAAAAAGGTGCACGGAGTAGCTATATAGAAGGTCTGCAGCATAAAATGAACAATTATATGGTTTTAGTTGCTTCTAGCAAATGTTACTTGGATATTTCCTCAGTCCATGTAGTGTAAGAATAATTCGGCTGACGCAGATTTTAATGAGAGATTCCCATTCTCTCACCACTTCTCTTCCCTTTTTCTCTCCTGGTTATTCCTGAGTGAAAAGCTGACAAGAGATTGTAGCGATGCCAAAAAAAAAAAAAAAGTTTGGAGTAAGATTAAAAATATTTTTTCTTATCCGGGCTCCTCTCTGTGTTCACATTAGTCATGTTGCCTAGCGCTGAGCAAACTTTCCCTTCGCAGATGAGTAAGTGTGAATTGCATAAAGTGAATGACGGGCTTTAGATGTTTCTTCTGACACGATCCTAACTACATTCTCTCGTGCATCCTCCACTTTCCTCCTTCAGTTATTTGTTAAAATCCTTTCTGTGCAGAGCAGGAAACACGCAGCATTGAGTCTTTCGCTCCTTTCAGGTACATTCAGCAGCAGGTTTGCATCAAAACTGTACATCCTTGGAGCACGATTGCATAGAAATAAGAAGTACAAGTGACAGTGGGTTCATGGTCATCCTGTCAACAGAACCAGCCTTGTCAACAATGTTGTAGATGATTTTAGATGATTGGAATTACAAAGGAATCATATATTTTCAAAAATATGTCATTTGCTCATATACGATTTGCTCAGCTCAGACTTTGATTTCGTCCTCGTCGTCCGTGTAACTGTAGGACATTTTCTTCTTCGGCTGGCTCATGATCACCATCTCTGAATCTGTGGCCTCCATCCTGTTCTGTCCCTTTAAGAGGCTGCCGCCATAGTGGCGTGCAAGCACATCTGTAGCACTCTGGAACCGCTCACTCTCCATCCGTATCCCCACCACCGCTCGTTCAGGAGACCCCATTACTACATCAGGTACTTTAACAGAAAGCCCATTCACCTCCATTGCGCTCCCCTCCTCATCGTCCCATTCAGCCCCGTGCGGGCTCTTCCTGCTCCCACAATCCTCCCTCAGCAAGGAATCCACATATGAGATAGTCGCAGAGTCCATCTCCGATCCATCATTGGTCAGCCCACACGCTGACCCCACCTCCTCTCCCTCCCAGGCGTGGACGTGATCCTCTGCGTGGCTGTCGATCAGGCCGAACACCTCGCTCATGAGGGAGGGGCCGAGGTCGAAGGTGAAGGTGTCCAGCGAGGTGAGGGAAGGGAGGGAGTCGGAGTAGGCTGTGGCGGCGGCGGTGTGTCTGGGGACAGAGGTCGCCATTGAGGTGGAGCAGGTGGATAAGATTGCATCAGCGGGGTCGGTCAGAGAGCCGCGGTGAATGTTGGGGGAGCAGGAAGTGGGGAGGGAGATGGAGGGCTGCTGACGCTCAGAGCGAGAGAGACGAGGCAAAGTGACGAAACCAGACTCCAGCCCTGAGAAACAGACATTAACACGTGAATTAAAACATATTTGACCTTTTTTCTGTTGTTTTCTTTAACTTTTTAAGAAACCGTTTGACCCAAATGTGTTCTTTCTGACAGAAAAGAGATATTTAAATTGGCAGGGAGGCTACAAACAGAGTGAACCATTAAATGTATCTCTATGACTGCAAAAGGGGCAAAGCTGTGGTTTTATGGGGGATGTGGCTTTGACGTCTTGACTGTCAAAGAAGTCGCTTCATCCTACCTGGAAACAGTGCATCACTCAATACCCCAGCAAAACCGCAGACAGATATTTTTACATTTGTATAGATGAAACAAAAAAGTTGAATCAGAGACCTTTAGAACATTTGTACCTGCTCTCTTCTTATGACATCTTACTTTAGTCAGCTTACTATGTAGTTACACTCTTAGCCTGACCTAATATACACTTCCAACAGGTGGCGATGTAAACCCATCCTGTTCAACATGACATGCCGTACAAAAAAAAAAGCAAAGTGCTGAGTTGTTCTGCTGTGCGAACAGTGAATCATCTGCCAGGCCCTGCCAGATCACTTAACAAGTCACACACTCTGCTGCCTGCCTGCGTGACCCAAATGGGTGAATTACCACAGCGCTTGTCAATGCCAGCCAAATAGGGCCAAGAGTCTGGAGGTTTTCCAATCCAACAAAAAAAAAAAAAAACAACACAAAAAACAGCATCTGATTTCACAGATTAACACATTTTTTACCAGAGAATGAGGAAGATTTCATAGGTGAAACTGGTTTATGGAGGATTTGGTCAAGGGAAAAAGTGAATAATGAATGATATGTGAGGAGTAACGTAGCTTCAGATATCACTGCAAAAGGGGGATTTACTTTTCACTGAATGTGCACGTATTTTACACTGATTATTTAATTTTGGGAAATACAGCCATTTTCTTTTTGATGGTGAGGCTAGAAGAGAGCACTTTAAGGCTACGCTACATATGAAGCTAAAGACAGGCTATAGGTTAGCTTAAAAAGAGGGAAATTGTTAGCTTAACTCTTTCAGAAGTTCAAACTCTGCCAATCAATCCCTATATTTAAGAGATTGTACTCAATTTGTAACAAAACAGACAAAAGTGCTATCTATATTTGTCCAGTTTTTATGCTAAGCTAATGGTCTTCTGGTTGATTCTTCACATATTATTCCTCAACTATATTCAGTTTTTTTTTTAACTTGATAAAGTTTAACTTGAACTAACCCCCCTAAAGCCAAGTCTTAACAAGTTTTAACCCTCAAAAGGTTGTGGGTCGTGCAACAACAAAATGTATCCACAACATGCCCTACAAACTTAACAAAAACAAGACCACACACACAACACACACACATAGATGCACAGGATCCAACTGCATGAGCCATGAGTGTGGTGTTAACACGGGACATTCAGACATCCTCCCAGACAGCTTGCTGCCAGCTCTGTCTGGATCTCTGTGTTATCAGTGTGAACTCTGCTGATTATGGGCCAAGGTGATTCATAAGGACATCTGGGGCAATTCTGGCTCTAGATTACTGACTAGAACTGACGGATGAGTTTCACTGCAGCTCAACACACGGCCGCCAACTGTAGTTGCCAGTTAGCGTCGGTTAACTCGTTTGACCTTTGACCACATGTTTTGCTTTGTTTGCCGATGCTACCTTTTAATTTGAGGGAACATACACAGCCCTGAGCTTGGGAACAATTTTGGGATTTGGTGGTGTGATTTGCTTAATCCTTCAATAGCAAAGCAAAAATAGATTGAATGCGGTCATATCCAGTAAGTTTTTCAACTATTCGAACACACTGGCAAAGTTATTTCTTTTCAAAATTAAAAAGCAAAAGCTTCTTTCAGCTATTACATGGAAATAAATTCATTATATAGACAGAACAGACAAGTTCAGACAGACAAGTTGGTTGACTTTAGCCCGTATTAATGGATGGTTTGGCTTCTTAGGGGAGAGAAGCAATGAACACAACACTGACATGCAGAATTATCACCTTAAGCAGGTTTCTCTGATCCAGCAGACACTGAGTAACACCAGCCTTCATTTAGAGTTGTGTGTCTGACCACATAAGGAATGTAAGTCTAACATGCACACTCTTCTAACTCTATTTTTGGTCTCCACCAAATCCTGAGGGAAAATATTTGTCCATTTAGCTGCTTAATGTCATATGCTAACTTTACTCATCTGTTGCTTGGTGCAAGGCGAGTAGCGTGCAGTCAGATTACCAGATCTTTTTTTTGCTGCAAACAGATGTCTAGTGCAGCTGGAAAAAGCAGTGAGCAGTCAGACTGAACAAAACAACAAAATTAATGACAGTAAACCCAGCAATGTTCAGGAGAACTGAAGGAAACTGCAAAGTTGGGCGATAATTCTGGGTGGGGTTTGTATATAAGCTTCTGATAAGACATAAAAAAAAGTATATACGCACCATAAGAACTTTTCCTCTCGTCTGGTGTGCTTTGAGTACTGGGGAAGAGAACTTTGGTGGTGGGACTCCCATTAGGCATATCCACATCCAGCCTGGGCAAGGAGATGGCGTTCTTTATGATGGGGGAAATGGCGGGAGGCGGCGGAGACAGATCCTTGGACGCTTCTCTTGGCCGGTTGTCAGAGCCCCTCCGGATTTGACGGAGCGTCCTGGAGAAGAATGCTCCGATCTTGTTGTCAGGGGTGGAGAGAGAATCTGTTTCCCCATTGTTCCCATTGGCTGGCCCGCCATGATTGCTGAGGAAGGAGGTGTCCCCAAACACATCCCCACCACGGCCCACATGCATGGTGTGGCGGAAGTCACCCAGAGGAGGGCTGATCATGTCCACCGTGAGGTCGCCTTTATGACGACGCTTGCTGTGGGAGTGTGACACCAGACCTTTGAGGCCGGACAGCTTTTCCTGGAGATTCATGATCGCGTAGATGAAAAGCTTCAAAGTTCTTGAAAATCAACTTGAATCAGTTCCTGGAATTGCCTTTAATCCAACTGAACAACAATTTCCTTCTTAGACTTTTGCCAAAATCACAAACAGTTCAGTAGTCCAAAGTACAGACTAGAAAAACAGCTCTTAAACGTTATTCCCAGATCATGAAACTGTGTAATTTCTGGGGCTGAAACGTTTACTCCAGGCCTGCACCACCAAACAGTTCACTGGAATATCATCTCTGTTTATCATGTACAGGCCAAATTGTGTCCTGCTCTTTGTAGCTTGTTGTTATGCATAGCTGAGTGAATTAAACAGACATAAATTGAGGAGAACACTATGCAGTTGTGTTCCTGGAGGAGGCCGATCCAGTCGGAGTGTGGTCAGGTCGCCTGGCTTGCTTTGGGCTTTGTCAACATCAGCTCAGAAATAGGTCCAGCTGCAAGCGGTTCTGCGGTCGCACCATGGAGCCATCTATGGAGAGTGAAAACAGGGAACAAACATCTATGTAGACGGGGATGTACTTGATTTTGATGGTTACTAAAAGAAAGAAAAAGACATTTGCAGGTTCTGCTGTGGAATCTGAGAATCAAAGAGTTCCCGTACGTCCCTCTGGTTACTGTATGTTGTAACAGGGTAACATCTTTTTTTTTTTTTTTTTTGCCCATGTCTGTCTTTCCACAGGTTTTTAGGATACCACGTTCCAAGTGTCCACTGGTCTGGAACCAGCTAAATTTAGACCACAGTTACTCCTCTGTGCAACAAATCAAAGTCTGCTTCTTATCCATGAAATGGGTGGCCTTTCAGGGAATTCCTGCTTCCATTTTGTTGTGCTTTGTCTGGCGTGCAGGTTACTCAAAGTTCATTTTGCATTACACCGAAGAGCAAAGCAGCAGGCCTCATTCAACGGCCTGGGATTTGTTTATAAACAGGCAAAGTATGCTCGGCGAGATAGGAAGAGATAATGAAAATCTGCTGATAAGAAAATGACTGTTGCTACTTGGCGACAGGGCCAGACTGTGGGCGTATCGAGCTCCAAAAGGGCTGAAATACAAGAACAAGGCTGACGAGGTCTGTTCAGAAATACAAGTAAGATACATTTTCCTAATAGGTGGGTAAAACAATAATTTTATCAGAATTTTGTTATTAAATTGTTCTACTTGACATTCACTACCACATTTAATCTTTTTTTATATATATCTTTAGGTCTTAGTCCATCAGTTATTTTTTCATCTGCAACTTTTCATGTTCTTATTCATGCACTACGTGGAACTTCAGTTGCCTCAATGTGACCTTTTGGTTACGATATAGGAAGTTGTGTACGAAAATGTTGAAGCGCTAACAACGGCCGCAAGCCTTGAGAGAACTGTTGCTAGGCAACTGCTGCTTTCTAGAAGGCTAACACTGAGGCTAACAGCTAGCAAGCTAACAACCAGGTAACTGGATGTAAGAAATTATATTAATTTATATTAATCATTGTAGTGTAAACACAGCGTGCAAATGCTTTTCAACATGCTCATGCTAACAAGCTGTGCTATGTAAATTAGCACCTTCTAACCATATTTTAGCCTTTATTAATCTGTCTAGTTTTTTTTTACCAACTGATCGAAGATTAAAGAAATACTATAAAGTCTATTTAATTTATTCGACTAATTTAAACTGATGTGTTCAGTTATATGTCTTGTTTCAGTTTTGGAGCTCCATACCTCTGTAAGTCTATAATGAAGGCAGACAAAAAAACTGGCCTTTTGTCATGTGCTGCTCTTTGCCAGCAGAGTAACTGATATCCATTTCTAAAATATTTTGGTAGCATAAGGCAGCCCCGACATGGACCTCTGGTTCTCTTTAAAAGCCATGCTCTGCAGCACCTAAACGTCGGCAGTCCTCCCGTGCATGCAAGGCCCCCGTCTGGCTTCATTAATGACCTGCTATGGTTCATGAGATGGGGATTGCGTCAGGTCCAAGGCAGCCCCTCTAATTTGCTGCTGACCGCAGTCCCAGGCCCTATGCTTCACTTACCCTGGCTCCCGTTTTAAGAGGGGCATCTGGGAGCAGAGAGGGAGAAAACATGCCACATACCAGCACAGAGTAAAGCCATATCGAGGCTCGCAAAAGGGCCGCCAGGGACCAGTATTTCGAGGTGTGATCTTGAATCTGAGACGGCATGAGCCTGCAGGGACCTTGT
Source organism: Planiliza haematocheilus (assembly GCA_005024645.1). NCBI lineage: Eukaryota > Metazoa > Chordata > Actinopteri > Mugiliformes > Mugilidae > Planiliza > Planiliza haematocheilus. Next base: position 7,545,238 of record SRSE01000365.1, on the reverse strand, counting down.
GCATGTTCCCATGAACTGCACTGAAGCGATAGGCTACCTTTCTGATTTAAACAAGTAGAAGACACAAAGTCAGTCGCTGTTCCAAATAAGAAAGACGTCTTACTATGTCATTATTTGAAGGAAACCCCTCTAATTGATAACCTACAGTATTACAGGAGGTATTAATTACTCTGGCTGTGTTCTTGCAGAAAGCGCTGGTCTTTTGTCTTTGACTGTAATCCCGTTAAAAGACCTTTGACCACAGCTCAGAGGGGGTTACTCCGTCTGACTCATATTATGTATCTGAAACCTCGGGCAAAGCTCAGTTTATCTGAACATCCTATCCACTCTCTTTCCTTCCGTCTTTGCACTTCTTTGCTTTGTTTTCTGAGGGAAGCCAGCTCCCCCGGGCGTCGGATAAAATGTCCTGAAAAGCACTACAAGGATAAAAACTAGGTTTTGATTCTTTTCTAAGTTTAAAAAGTTCAATGCTATCCCAGCTGCAACCTGCTTCCCTTTGTTTTAGATCACAGCAAAGAGTGGGGGACCTAATGACAGCAGGGACTTGGACATACCCTGGATTATCCCCTAATCCTTCATCTCGCCCGTTATCCACAGTAGGGCGCCTCTTTCTGGACAAAGCCTGGCTGCTACCACCCCGGTCCACTGCTTCTGATATCTATAAGAGAGGAAATAAAACAGAATATGAGTATGAGGAGAGGGGAAGTCCCGTTTATTTTAAACTGAAGTAAGATAGACAAAAAAAAAGGTTTCATTACATTCTTCTTACAGAAAGGAGTGAAGGGGGAGGATGGTAAATCGATGCAAAAATAAGGATAAAAGGAGTGGATGCTGGGAGGAAAGAACATAAGACAAAGAGTAAACGAAAGAGTATGAAGAACAAAGAAAGAAGGAATGAAGGCTATTGAGGTTGAGACTTACACAAATGAACTGTCATTCATTGATTTCAGCGATTCTTATTGTCCTTAGACGTCCTATAATCTGAAAACCCATCATCTTTCTCTGGGGAAAACTGACAATGATTCTGGGCTTCTGGCACAGCCACCACATAAACTACGATTTCCTGTTCTGTGGATTGGTCATTGTTTGCGGTCCAACAAGTAACGTGAGATGCAAGAATGGATACGACAACGCTTACAACCATGCATTTTTCACTAAGTGAACCGCTTAAGACTTCGACGACATCTTTGGTTATGGTAGGTTCTACGTAGACACGTTGTGATTGTATGCACCAAACTTTGGCTAGCTAGTTCTACCTCTTTTGCTCTCCACATGGTCTATTTATCTGCTTACCAGCAAAGCCAGCTGAATATGATTGGACATTGCACATTCATTAGAAAAGATGTTGTATTTATAGAGGCTGGGTGTTTCCATCCCCTGACTCTTTGTCTAGTGCGAGCAGCAGATCAAAGTTTTTGAGTAATCAGCCAGACATCAACTTCCAATTGATGGACTGTCTCAAAATTTGGTAAAAAAGGAGCATCTCTGCTTTAAAACTTTAGATTAAAACTAAAATTCTTTGGCCAGGTAGATGTTTCAAGAGATTTTGGGACATTCGTGCACTACAGACTCAGTACAGTGTTTCCATGTCACTATGTACAGTATTGGCTTGAGGTGGCTTTACTGGATATAAACCAGACTAACCACAGTCTAATAAGAGCCGTGTGTGTTGTGTGTGTGTATGTGCACGGACACATTCCTGAGCAGAGCATCAGTCTGTGGAGTCTTTCTCTCGATTACCACCGTCAAACATCCTTCATTTCAGCCTCTGCACAGATTGAAACCATGTTTGGGTCTGAATCAACATTTTTTTTTTTCCTCTTTCACTCTTTTTCTGTGCTCACTTTAATTGGCCTCCATCTTTCTTTTGTGTCTTATTTGTTTTTCCATCACTTTACGCTCAGTTTCTTTTCTCCTTCTGCCTCTTTCCATTCTTTCTCTTCAGTTGTTCTCCTTTCTTATTGCCTTGACTGACTTATGAAGTATGAAACAGTGTGAATAAAACAGCTGTCAGGCCACACACACCTCATAATGTCTGCTTTTGATGACTTTAACATAAAATGTTTGCTCTGCTGTCACTAGTCTTGACTTTGTGTTTTATCACTGGTCTTCCCCTCCCCTCCCTCTCTCTCCCTCTCTTCTCATGTCCTCCACTCGCTAACCCCGCTAACCAGGTGAACAAACATACAAGATAAGGCCACATTTTTCAGAGTCACCCTTTGACTTTCAATTATGTTCCCATTTTCACCATCCACACTCAGTCTGAATCCAAGCAAAACACTGCTACACTTCCTCCTCGGCCAAGAAAACATTTTCATGCTTCAATAAATATCCATACTCTCTGAGCCTCTCTACTTTCCCCATCTGCTGGAACCGGCAGTCCTAATTTGCCTTCTTTGTTGCCTCTTTCTTTCTGTTTACATCTCTGTCATGCTCATACGTAAACTTGTTTCTACTCATGCATGGTCCCTCGCCCTAACATTGGATTTCTACCTTACAAGAGACATTTAAATAAAGTTTTATGATGGTGAGTTTATGGGTTGAGAAAATACTTGCAATCAGCTTATTGTATACACAAGCAACTCAAAGACAGACCTAGAGACAGAAATCAGTCTGAGGTAACATAGAAATATTGTCGTCATCACTGTTAGCTGATCACCGATCAACATTAAAACCACTGACAGGAGAAGTAAATAACATTGTGGCAATACAATGTTCTACTGGGAAACTTGGGCCTGGCACTGGTGTTGATGTTACTTAGACATGTACCACCCACTTAGACCAGACCAGACACTCCCACCCCATAGCAATGACACTCCTTCATGGACACAACGTGTTGACCTGGACTCCAAATTCACTAAATCCCAAACTGACCAAGTATCCACGGGATAATCCACAAAGGCCCCTCCTCTCAACCCATAGTCCCCAGAGCCCCCCATAAACAACATTCTGTTGCCAGACACCACAGGACACCCTCAGAAGGACCATGTCCATTCTCTGATGAGTCACAACTGTTTTGGAGGCACAAGAGAGATTTATATAATATTAGGAAGTGGTCATAATGTTATGACTAAGCTTTTGCTCCTACAGATATACTAGTATGACCGCAATTTCTCATTAGCCAGTGACACATGATTCAGCTCCTGAACTTAAAGCTATTGCTAGCATTTTCTATCAGCAAGTAGCTAGCTTGGCTTAGCACACAAAATCTTTTTTTTTTTTTTTTTTGCGGGACTTCTTAAAAGTTTTCCGACGCCTACTTATATACTGATATTACAGCTAATATTAGGTGGTGAGCTAAATAGCCAGATATGCTAACATTTTTTCGGAATCACAAATAAAATATGTTACCAAGTATGTTTGTATAAACAAGGCCACATGTACAAACACTGGCCACACCTAGGGTAATAATGTGGTAATTGTTTGTTCTTGACTCTCACTTTAGAGATATGCAAAGAGTGTCACCTGTGTCTCTGCATCGGTCAACTGAACATTAGCATCACCTATGACAGAGAGACAACTGCTGGTTGATGGGTGTGTTTCTAACTGTGCTTGTGTCTCCACAGACACCATGTTTCAAATACGATAAAAGCAAAAATTTTCATCCAATTTAATGACATAATTTTGTCATCTCATTAGCTCATCAGGTAGTCACTTAACAGCCATATATTTAGATGAGAATCTTTGAGATTGTCTCTTTAAGGTATAAACACACAGGCAGTTTCATATTTCACGCTTTCATTGTTGTACTTGCTGAAAAACTCCTTTCAGACTTTTTGTATAGCTGCATCGGTCACACAACCCCATTCAGAGAAATTAACTTGATTAACGTGATTGAAATTAACTTCATTTAAAATAACTATTGACTGATGGACTGTTTCTGAGCATCAAATGTCGATATTGATTTTTGCCTCAAAATTCAATATCAGTCAGGACATCTGGAGACTACATAATCTACCAAATGGATCCTTCCCTTCTACATTATTGCATTCATCATTTTTCAGTGATTCTGGTGCAATCTCGGAGTCTCTGTGACTCAAATTTGTAATCTGCAGTTTGCTCACAGATAAAGAATTAGCACACATGTTCTTCTCTAGGCAGTGACCAGTCTGCTGTTGACGGATGGGTTTGTCTATCATGTAAAAACACTAGGGTGTTGTCAAAGGGAGTTGTGACCATTTGGCGACGACAGTCAATGATGGCGCCGATTCCTCAACGTCACCTTGTGTGGTCAAAAAAAAAAAAAAGACAGGGAACCCTGTGGTGTGAAAACAAATACAGCAGCCGGATTCAGAGTTCGCACCTCTGCAACTGACCCATTCCTGTTCGGCTGCGTCAATGACACCTAAAGGTCACAGAGGGTCCCTCTCAGAGGAATGTAGGGCTCAGGTAAAAAAAGTAAAGGAATGAAGTGTAAGGAGGAAACACCACAGGGAATGTCTGTTCTCATTTAATCAAGTACTTTGATGAAAACCGTATCATTAGTGTAAATCATCGGAGGGGGATGTACAGGAAACATATTACATGCATGTGTTGACCATCTGCTGCTGCATACAGGAGACCAACATGTTGCAATATCAAGCCACTGACTCAACAAGGATATACCACAAGTCTGCCTTAGGGAAATTAACTGAGGGGACTCAAGAGCCAGTTAAACTTGAAAGTCTCTGACTGTATGGATCAATAGCAAAGGACGACTGGATCTGTCACTGCACACTATTAATTGGGTTTTTATATAATCATCAGTGAGGCAGACTAGCTTTTTATTGATCACCGCTGTGGATGTTTGTTTACTCGGGGGCTTGAGCAGGCCTATGCTCTCTTATATCACCGTGTGTGTGTGTGTTTGTGCTGTTTCACATGGCAGCCTCCCTCGTGGCTCGCTGGCAGGTTGGAGGGTCGGAAGGCCACTGCCCCCCCCCCCCTCCCAAAAAAAACTTGTTACGAGTCCAATGCTGTGCCGCATGTTTGTCCCCATAATTAAAACACTTCCAAGGCCACCCACTTCAGCAACCCCGCTGTGTCAAAATCCACAGAATTGGGAGTACATCTTGGTAATGTCATTGACAAGCATGAAAATTGATAGCTTATGTTGTGTAACGTCTGTAATTACAAGGCAGTGTTAAAAAAATAAAAAAATCAAAGCACTGCCAGAATTTATTTCGACCAAGGCAGCAGTGTGGAAATAGTAATGATATACTGCTACTGCTGCTGGATATAAATACGTCGAAGAGCTCACTGGGTTTCATGTCAGACACATGAGTGAGGAGTTTGTACAGTAAAACCATGTATGATAACAGTCAACATTTTCACAAGCCTTAATGGCATTACCTTATCTGAAACTAAACCTCATGTGTTTACTTTCTTTCTGTGGTCAGTGGAAGATTTTTTTCAGCCACTTAGTTAAACTGTTTTTTTCACTTTAAAAGTGCTAATAATTAATCCCAACATACCTTAGTAATGATATCAGCAGGACGTAATTTTTAAAGTTATCTTTAAAGTTATGTTATCTACGCACAGTGGTAAAAGTATCACACTACACATATAATAAAAAATAACTCTTATGATAATCTTTTGTAAATGTCATATGAATATCATATGATATGTGAAATGCTAAAACGATTAAACAATATGAATGAAACGTCTCTGTGTTAACCAGAAAGTCGGCACATTTTAAAATCTCTGCATGAGCATGATATAAAATAAAAGCCACTAACTTAACACTGAAGATTACAGACTGGTTTTCTTTCTGGGCAACATTATAAAGTCATTGACTAACACAACATCAAACATAAACTCACCTCAGGAAGCTGAAACACGAAGAAAAACTCCCGTTTTATTATTATTTTTCCTGTGGAAATTCGCTTTGGGTCGCGGTGGTCCGAGCGAGCCCCTGGTGCAGCCGGACTGTCCCGCTGGTGCGCCGGGTTTGCGGAGCGGCGCGGACGATGAGGAAAAGGGGGCGGGCTCAGGTTCAAATACCAACGAAACCATTAGACAGCCGCGCCAGGAGATCCCGGTCCCCTTCGTGTCCTCACTCTAGTGGCTTTCATCAACATGTCAGCGGACTTGTCAACGTCATTTGACCCCCCCCCCCCCCCCAAAAAAAAAGAAAAGAAAAAAAGAAAAAAGAGTAAAAGTGAAGAAATGCGGCGCTGATTCTACAGGTAAACTAGAAAGAGCTGGATCTGACCTGAGGTGACAGTAGGTTCGGTGTCATTTTATCGTTTATGTGTGCTGGTAAACCTTAGTCAAGTGCTCATCATCAGGCTTTATCAGCTGATTAACTGCTGACGTTCAGCTAAAGGGAAATACATAATTATGAAACTGTGTCACAATGACTCAGTTTGTCTTAATGTTTAATAACAGTTTAATGTTCCTTTAATGAGCTCAATTTGAAACTGGCCCTCACGCCCACCAGCCCTTTGTTGACAATAGTTGTTGCCTAACTGTTCAAGGACAGAAAAAAAAAACATTTTGGGAAACATTTACTTTTTTGCAGGGAGGTAGAAAAGAGCATTGTTAGCACTCTATTAAACATGCCATGGCCGTGCTAGGAGGTGGCTAGCTTAGCCAACAGCATACAGACTAGAAACAACTAGCATGGTATTAAAAATATGCAGGGCTGCGCCACAAAAATGTACCAGTCAAAATGTTATTTCTCATTTGCTGAATATATACACAACATGTACTTATGGTTTTACTGGGAAATATGTGGCAGAGCCAAGTTAGCTATTCACCCAGTTTTTTCTAGTTTGTATAATAAGCTAAGCTAACGGTCGGCTAGTGGTAGCCGCTTTTATATACAGTCAGTGGTTGTAGCTTCATATTATTGTGTTTGAACAACAGCCACAAACAGCCCTTCAAATCTGAACAGCAAACAGAACAGAAACTCATAAAGTCTCCAAAACTTTTAGTACACTACATGGGACACAGCCACAGTCAATTCTTATTGAGTATGAGTCTGTTAACACTCTATTTGGATTACATTACAGGGCATGTTTTAACTAATGCAGAGAATAAAATAAAACTTTAGAAACTATTGGAGAGTCATACAACTATTCAGAGCCATGTTCAGTCCAACTCAATTCAACTCCATGGTGCTATGACTAACTATTTGTTTGGCCCAGCAGATGATTGAAGGAGCATAATCAGTTCCCAAGGGAGTGTTTCCAGACCATCTTTCTACCACTAAAGAATTGTGGGCGTGGAAGTTGTTCCGGCTTTCAGGTAATATTGAAATATGGCAGATAGGTAACCCTTACACAAACTTGGACTGTGTTACAGTTTTGTCTGGCTTGCGTAACTGCATACGTTTGTGCAAAATGGGGCATTTCTTATGATTAACATGGACACGTTTGACATTGATCATATGTCACAAATCAAGTGATGTGTTTCCTTTGCTCTTTGGCTGAATTCAAATGGTGTCATTTACCATGTTCAGAAGAAGAGTTCAGAAGAAGCAGAAATGTTCAGTAAGTGTTTAAGAAATAGCCACTTAAGTGTGTACAGTTTTCTCTTTGTATTTACATAAATAATAAGTCTGAGGAAAGTGTTGATAAATCCTGACATCCTGAAATTTTACATTGGCCACACTGTATAGTGTTTTCACCAAAGGGGTAAGCTGATTTTACAGATTCACTATCAGGTAAGCCTAGTCAACATAAATATCTCATCACATTTGCCTTTCTTTTAATAAGTTTCTCCCTGACTGCACTCAGAGAACAGAAGTGTAGCCCCATTAAAGCGCACATGACAGCAGCCCCATGCTGACCTGTCCAACAGGAAACAGAGCCTTATCAACAGGAACACAATCCTCATTCCGTCCTCAAAGGCTTGTAACAGGCCTGTCTGTCGTTAAAGCTCCGAGGTGGGCTGCAAGTCTGCCAACGTTCACCACTACCGATGACACCGCAGCTGCATAACACTTGTGAGTGAGCCGCAGCACTTCCCTTCAGTTCCCAAACCAAGGTAGCACAAGCACAAATGCACACCCACTTACGGTATGTGCATAGGTACAAGTATAGGGAGCGGAAGTAACACAATCGCACGCGATCTTGGAAAGCTGCCATCGATCACTGTTTCAGAGAAACACCCTTCTCTTGTTCTAACAAAGAACTAAGTTGTCCCCTGCCTCTACAGGTTGTTGTGTTTTTGTAGTTGCATTTTGTTGCACTTTTTGTATTTTAACGAAAAGGAATGGGACTGATGTTCATTTGTGGCCTGTTTCAGCTTTTAACGAAACCAAATGAAGTGTGGTTAAGTGGTTCTGATTGGTCCAGGGTGCTTTTGTTGCCTTTAAATGCAGTCACTTTGCCTCATTTGTATGTTTAATCAAGCTTATCTGTTGCTCATCAGCTGATTCATGGCGTGTTTAGTGACAAAGGGCCAAGCGTCCTCTCAGCACAGACACTGTTTAATACACACATCTAATCTGTATATACAGTACAGGAGGGTATTACCATGTGTGTGAGAGAGAGGGTGACTGCATGGCTGTGTTTGGTCTGCGTTGTCTCCTGTTGCCACCTTTGCCCGCACCTCCCACGGATGAAGTGTTGGCACTGGGGCTCTGCCTTCACTCCAGCTTCAACACAAATTCATTCAACTGAGCCAAAAAAACAGCAGTGCTTTCGACAGATTCATTTAGTGACATTTACTTTGGATGTTGACTCGACTGAATTTCTAGGCCTCCTGGCCAAAGGGGCAAAAAAAGTTGTCCTTCAGTGTCCACTGTTTGTCCGTTCTAAAATTGCTTATTGTACTTATTTGCACCATTTTTCACTAAAAATCTGCACAATAACTGCTAGCTAAATGTCAGCGTTTCCTCAGTCAGAACACCTACAGGGTGTAGCGCGATACTACGCTGGTGCTTTGCAGATGCATGTCAAATGTTCAAACTGTTGGATTCCACTTAATCATACTGTATAGACGAACAAGACTGTGGCCACATGAGACCGGGGATTGTTATGAATTGAAAGAGCTTGAAATAAATCATGGACTGAAATTGAAACTGAAATTGAAGTTGTTGCATTAACACAAAAAGAGTGCAGCAGACAGGTACAAAGCTGAACACATCTCAACTTTCAAGGGACTAAGGTGAAGTCCAGTCGGTGGGACTGATACAGTTGATTGACCTGTAACAAACACAGAGTTTCCCACACATTGAAAAAACAACAAAACACTGTTCACAACTTTGGTTCCTACCATTAAATTTGCCATGCTGATAGCCGGCTTGTTGCATCTGATGATGGCTAGAACCATCAATTCACTTGAAGTATTTTTGCTCTGCTCGTTGTTCTTAGGCGTAGGCGGTGCACTGTTAGCTGGTTTGGTTACACCACTCAAGCATGTAAACCCATAATCCTTGACTTTACGCAGACGGAGAGCTACGCACCAACGCTGAACCTTTTTAAGATAACGTTATCCAGTATTGAATTCTGATACATTATTGTTTTTTTCCCCTTGGTTAACAAAAGGAAAAATAAGGAATCATTAGTGTAAAGTTGTGAGTTATTTGGATCTGATGTCATGATCAGGGCGGCACAGCAAGAAGGTTCTGGGTACCATCTGACAGCTTTAGATGATTGTTACGTGGCAGATTCAGATTAGCAATAATGATGAACTGATATTCATTAGGCAACCCACAAGCACCAACATAGTTAGAATTAGCTGTTTAGTTACTTACAGAATGCATTAACTTTATCCAGTAATCTATCATTCTGTAATGGACATTCAGCATCATGCATACTTACTGTATGTAAAAGATTTTAAGAAGATTTTAAGTCATTAATTATTTGTTGTAGGAGTAATTAGGAGTAATTGTACTAACATGAATATTTGAATAGGAGACATTTACATTGATTTCAGGATCTACCTACATTCTTTCCTGCGGTATTGCTGCTTCCACCACAGTTTAACCTCTGGATTTTGGTCCTGCAGTTGCAGCCACGTATTATCAGTTTGCCACGACCTCTTTAGCTGAGATATTTTGAAGGCTGTGAAACTGATTATTTCAGGACAGTGCCTTTCACCCGGAGATGATTGACTAATCGTTCATAACAGCGCCAATATCAGTGCCGCCCTGATGAAATCATGTTTGTTGAAGAACGTATTATGGGATCTTTCTGTGCTTTTTGTTATCTTAGTTGATATGTAATCGACGTTAAGTCAGCACTTCAGTCGGTTAACCCTGTTAAAATGTTGGAAATTTATTTTGTGCAACTGTAAAAGTATTTGATTTGTTTTCTTTTGTGCCTGTCACTTATGTTCTTGCAGACTCCCTGGTTTTAGTCATCTTTGACCACTTTGTGACCCAAGTACGTTTGAAGCACTGATGACTTCATGCTCCTGTAGATATATTCTTACGTCTGCGTTTGCTGATGTGAGTTTGAGACGCAAAATATTATTCCTGTATATCTGCCGAAGCTGTCATTTAATTTTTTTTTGGATATAATGTCAAATCGTCCTGTCCATCTCTTTATTTTCTGGTCACCCCCTTCTCTCCCAGGCCTTCTATGCATCCCTCCTCTCTCTCTCCTTTGCTCCAGCCCAAGATAAACAACCTCTGTTCGGAGGCATGTCAGCTATTTGTTCCAAAAAGCTCACAAAGTTTTTGGATGCTGTTCAGAGCTCTGTCCCTGAAGGGAGGGGAGATTACAAATTTAGTGCTTTTTCACAATCTCTCCCTCTGTTTTTCATTTTTCTTGGTCTGAGCCCCTCTCTTTTTTTTTTCTCCTCCAACTCTCTCACGACTTGTACATGCCTCGCTTGAAACTCGGTGATTCCCAGATTTGTGAGTTTTGACGCCTTGCCACCTTTATGTTTGACCCCGTGTTCCCGCTGCCCCGGCTCTTTCGGCCACACAGAGTCTGTGGACTCTCCGCTTGTTTGTTGAATGGTGATTTATGTTCTGTCAGGTCGCTCTCCTCCGATTAACACTCGGGGTGAGAAACTAGCATGAGCGCACCAGTTCTCATGCCTTGAGGGCAGCTTGTGTCAAGTCCCTTTGAGAGTTACACGCACGTAAACGCACACACTTCGGTGACTCACTGTGGTAAAACACTCCCGATTTGGAATTTGCTTATCACTGGCTTGTTTGGAAAAGCTTTTTTTTTTCTTTCCAAGTAATGACCTGCAGTGTACATTGCTCTGATGACAAGTATGCATGAAAAGTGTGTGTGTTTTCCTGTGTGTGTGGAGTCCAGAGAGAAAACGTTCTAAAATAATTCTGAAATAAGCACAAATTACATTTTCTCTGTTCTTTTTTTGGCATTTACCCATTTCTGTGTGTGAGACAGAGGGCGAGAGAGACAGCCTGTACTTATGACAAACACACACAGTGATGCATAGTGGCACACAAACCAAAATAAGTTTCTTTTTATCGCGTATAAACTCACGCAGACAGAGAGTAGCACTTCAGCGTGTAACCTGCCGCCGTCACACGCTGAGACCTTTTTATAACCCACACATAAACACACATGCACATGTACAACAACATAGGGACTGTGTTTAGACTAGGCCACCATTCCTAAATGGAGATTCAGATCAGTGTTTTCTGTTCAGAGCATGACGGAGGGATAATTATATCTGACCAGAGAAAAAACAACAGAGAGCAGGGGGCAGCGGGGGGTGTTGGAGCCCACTCGAAGTCAGAAGGAGGGAGAGCAGCTTCTCTGTGCATGCTGACCCGTTCATTGTTTGTATATTTGTTGAATATTTCCCCCGTGGGCACCAGTGGCATCTTTATACGCCTCCGTGTGACTCAATAAGCCACCTCTACACCCGCCTCCCGCTCCCTGAGTGGACCTGTGATGACAGGCGGTGGCATCTGACGTACTTGTCAACCGCTCGCTGTCATTAACTCTGAGTCGGAGAGTGTCAGGGTTGCTTGTCTGACCTCAGCCACTTTGTCTGTGGCTTGTCTCCTCTGGGAGTCCCTCCAAGAGTGTGTCTGGAAGAGAGAGGATTCCACCATGAGCTTTGTCAGCTGGAGTGTGCAAATTATGTTGTTCAACGCATCGACTGGAACGAATCGCGGCATTTTGCTTGGGGACCAGGAGAATTCTTTTAAATTTAAACCATGGGCAATTATAGCAGCGTTGCATGCAGAAGTCAGGCTGGTTGTGAAACCCATCCGCTGAAGAGCAGTCGTTGCAATTTAGCATGCCTAATCTGACATGAAGCCTAGCCAGCTATGACTGAAGCTTTGTGCAGCTGTAGTGATCTTTAAACCAAAAGAAAAATGCTTCAATATTTCAAAATTTGTTAGAGAATACATTTGTCTGAAAGCATTTGCATAACGTCGGCCGTTTAACAGACATACTATACTTGTTGTAATAAAGTCATAGCGTAACATCTTTGCTGCAATGCCACGAATGGCCTATAGGGAGCATTAACCGCACCGGTTAATCCTCATCCTCACCGGTTAATCTGACAGACACCTCCATCTTGCTTGTCCACAAAAGAAAGCTAAGCAGACAAATATGTTCAAATGAACGATCATATTTTCCATATGATACAACATTAATGTCACCCGCGAGAATCTAATAAGGACGCTGAGGTTTGGCACTGCAGAGCAACCTTAGCATCTGTCTTTTATGACAATATAATGCACCCTGGCAAATCAAAGTCTTATTAGTACCTCACCTCTGATATACACCAGTCAGGCAGAACATAATGAGCACCTTCCTAATACTGTATAGGTCTCCGTTGTGCGTCCATACAGTTGCGATTCATCAGAGAATGGACATGGGCACTCTGAGGGTGTCCTGTGGTGTCTGGAAACAGGATGTTATTCGGGGGGTCCCCATGGGTCACTTCTAATTAGAGATTCCAATGTAACTGTTTACATGGATGGTATATTAAATGCTCTGATGAGATATGTGTGTTTAAACAAATCAGGATGTAACCTTTTTCATAAATATAAATATAACAGAAGATTTTTCCAAACCTCTTTAACAATACAGGTTTCATTCAGTTGGAGAAAATGCTCTGGATACACCCATGCTTGAACAGCACTTTGTTCTGCTACCTTCATGATTCTGTCCCTTGCGAAAACTTGTCACGTTGCCTAATGTTTACTCCATGTGGGAGAAACATGCGCTAAAAGAATGGATTTATTCCAGCAATCGGATTAAGCATTTACATGTTTACTAGGTGCTAATACTTTCCCTGAGAACCGCTTGTACCACCTTAAAAATGTCTGCTTATTGTGCCAATCTGACAGAGGTGGTTACATGAGGCTTTGGTAATATGTGATTGTGGATGTGTATAATTGTGAAATGATTCTGATTGTTGGTGGAATACCATCGTCTGTGGAGACGCAGCAGTTGTAAACCGCATGAGCTGTGCAAGAACTGTGGAGCAGGCCTTAGCAAATGATCAAAACAGGAGCGACCTATGGCATAACTGGATCCAAAAACTGATGAGGGTGAAGCAAGAGAAGGGAGAAAAGCGTGGAGAGGAAGTGGAGTTGCAGAAAAGCGTGCTGAACAGGGACCGAGGGAGGCCTGAGGAGGAAGGTGTGAAGGGAGTGAGTTGAAGCAGGATGACTATTCCCCAGATGAGAATGTAAGGATGTCTTTCCAGGAAAACTACTTTTGCACAGCGTGTATATGCCTGCCAGATACGCTGAAACCATTCCCAGCAACTCCAGAAATTCAACCAATTACCAGAGTCATTTTCAAGCCTGCTGTGTACTGTGAAGTATTTTCACTCAAGATATTTTCAGGTAATGAACAACAGCCTTCTGAAATTATGAGTAATTGTTCGGAAAAAAAAATGTAATCGCCCTCAAATCGTGCAGCAGCATTATAAAGTTCTTACAATGGGAGTACTTAGTTCTGTTTTTGGTACATATTATTATGTTGCCGCTACTCAAACCATTAACATACATGGATTAAAGTAAAACTGGTTAATTTCGCCCATTGAGCCTACTTTAAAAAATGTATGCGGAGATATTTATAGGCCACTGTGACTTATTCTCACTGGTGCAGTTGAAAAAGAGTCCAACTATGTTTTTTTAAGTGGCCTCCTTTGTGTGAGTTTTGGATGACGAACCAGACAATATGCCTGCCAACAGACGGCTTTATAAAGTGCAAATTCTCACTTTCAAACTAAACCAGAGTTAATTAAATGCAGCTTCTCTTCGTCTAAGTAATATCCTCTTTTTTAATGCAGCTCTGCATATTGAAACAGGGAGTGAGTACCACTTAGTAAATCCCTCGTCTGTGCCCTGATCTACTCCCCTTTGACCAGACTGGTTTAAATTATGCCTCTTCAACCTTTAGTGGCCCGTCCGCTAATTTGACTCCTAGAATAACAGCAGCTACCGTGTTTTTCAGGAGTCTGGAAGCAAACGTCTGTCTGGGGAGTCAGCAGTGGACACAGGTGCTCTCTCTCTCTCTCTCTCTCTCTCTCTCTCTCTCTCTCTCTCTCTCTCTCTCTCTCTCTCTCTCTCTCTCTCTCTCTCTCCTGGTTGAATTATGTGCTCAGGAGGGACTGTTTTACTGTTTTAGAGAAAAAAAAAAAATCCCAAATGTCTTGTTTTCATCAAGACCATTTCCTGATCGGATCTTTCCTCTCCAGCCTGTCTGTGGAGCTGGCAGCACATGTGTGTGTTTGTCTGCGGCTGCTCATGTAGGTGTGGGTGTATGCCTTGTATGTGATCAGGGTAAATGTCAGTTAACCCCTTTCAGATTATGGATTACCTTCGACTGTAACCTGTAGTTTCCATTTCTTTTAGTTCTACATTAGTCATCGTAGTCATCTTTATAGTCATCTCTTAATCCTTTGTAAAATATGTATCAACAGAAGCAGCTATAACACTGACCCACAAACCCATTTCACGCATTCATACACATGCAGTAGATATACAAATGCACACATGATCCATAGTCCTCCAAATATACAGCATGAACAAAACTGATCAAAGTGCAGAGATAATACTAGTCTGCAAATGCCATTAAATTTGGTTCCACCCATTATTGATGCAGAATAACACCTGAAAAACTGACTCAGCAATAACCTGCGGCTATTAAACTGAAATGAAATTAACTGGGTTGATATTTACTTTTGGTTTCTTACAACTTTAAATCTGCTGTGACATGTCAAAAAAAAATGTTTATTTGACTGATCAAAGATTGATACCATACTGGTGTCTTCACAGGAGATACGAAGCTGAATAGGGAGGAGCTAACTAGCCTAGCCCTGCCCAAATGCCACAGCATTCCCAGCAATAAACAGCCTAAAGCAAATTAATCAGCACAGTTTGGCTTATTTGTTACAAACGTGGTCAGTAAATAGTCAGTCTCGTAATTTTTACACGTTTGCTTGTGGAACATATTAAACAAACCATCTACTTTAACAAGTGAATTACTCAGCATGAGAAGGGTTACATGCAAAAAGAGAAAACTGAGCTTTTTCAATATACATAAAGCTGCGGGAACTTTGTCCCAGGACCGTCAACTGTGATGGCGTTTCTACTGCTGGGACGGGGGTCTAAATAAAATTCCAGGTAAATTATTTTTCACCCGACATAGTCCCTGCTCAGGGTGTAGTAAAGCACAGGAACTTTAAGGGTGGGGCTTACAGTGCTGCACACTGTACGGCGTTATTGGAGTTGCATAATATTCTACTTCTCCTGTTTGTTAAATGCAGGTTTTAGCAACTCCTTGCTAAAACATCTGAGTAATTTGCATAATCTTTGTGCATCATTGGGATGCAGTGGAAACACAAGCAACAAATGGCCAAAAGGAATCGATTGAACCTACCTTGAAAAAAAGTTCCTGGGGCTAAACATTCTGGGTACTTGGTGAATACAGTTTGTATAAGTGAGCTGTCTGCTTATGGATTTATTTGCTGTATCTTTATGGGTCTCTGGGAAGTGGTGGAAACACAGACAACAGATGGGCTGAAGGAAACTTTAGTTTTTTGAAAAAGATACTGATGCTTAAAGTTGTCTGTGAAGGTTCTCAGTCATCCAGGTCATGGTATATCCAAAAGAGGTTCAAAAAAAGGCAACTGGACTGGACTAGAGTTTTAGAGAAGATGTTTCACCACTCATCCGAGTAGTTTCTTCAGTTCTAGGGGACTGGTGGGTCTGAGGTTTAAATCTCAGACTTCCCACAAGTCCCCTAGAACTGAAGTGAAGACAGGTAGACTATTCATTCTGTATTGGAGTGGTATTATTTTAACAGAAGGGAAAACAGGGGAATAAGCATATTAACAACATTATCAAACTGTCTGATAATGTTCCTTTTAATATTATTTTGCCTTTATATAGTGATGCATTTATTTATACAGCACCATTCAAGAGTAGATCAAAGTGAAGAAGACATACAATTTAGCCTTAAGAAGAATGAAAACACTATAAACTATATTACAGCATCCATTAAGTTTATAGCCTCAGATTCAGCAGATACCACAATGACCTAACACTCACACACACAGCGTCTCTAGTGCCAATTTTCAAGAAGATGTTAGACAAGAAAGCAACTTTAGACCAATTTATTCTAAATCTGGCATATTATTTCCAGCACTTTGCACTGTTTGTTAAGATGAGAGTAAAGGCATGCACACTCTAGGCTAAAACCACACGGTCAGAAGCATCTTCTTCCCAGCAAAAGGATGAGTCACGCAGCTTAAAACTCTTTATGGGCTGATTTGCTGAGATCAGGATGAAGAAACTGAGTGAGACAATTACTTCTTAAACCCCAGCTGCTTAAAAACAGAGTGGCCATGTTTTGACAATGTGCCCAAACCTAAAAAATGTGCAAAGTTTACTTTCCCACCAAAGAAAACCAACACGATGTAGGGGTAATCACACTATTTGATATACTACAACCATACAAGCCTCTGTTGGAAATCCCCACCATTCCTGGCTTCTCTTTCCAAACCCCATCCCTTCTGTTCTCCACCCTCCACCACCCCACCACCTCCTACTCTACTCCCCAGGCCATACGCTCATCTGAGTGCACACATGCATACTGTAGAAACCTGGATGCGACGCTGATTAGCTTCCTGGCAGGAACGCTACCACCCACCCCCCAATTCAAAGTCGGGTTCCTCCTGAAGGGTCCGACAGTGGGTGGAGAGCTGTAGCCGCCGCTGTTTGTTTGCACTGTGTCCTTATTTCCGTGAATTCTGACCTGACAGGAAGCGTGGATGGGAGACAGGACAATGGGCTATTGTGAGACCACGCTTTATGTTACTGCAAGGCTCAAACAGGAAAGCACACTAAAACGGGGAGAGTGCATATACAATCTCTAACCTGCACGAACACACAGAGTCACTGAGACCCTAACGAAGACCGTCATGTTCCCTGCCCTGTCTTCTAATCACGCACACGCTACCATATGAGGATATTCCACTGACGACGCAATTTGAACCTCCTCCTGATCCTAAATTCTCATCCCCGGTCCTGAAGCCGGTTTAAATCCTCACCTTAAACCCAAGCCAGAGCACAAAAACTATGCCCATTCATAAGTGGTAAGGTAGGAAATTTCTCACTGTGCTGGATTTTAACTCCTTGTCCGTAACACATCTGTTCTTCATACCATAGTAAATATAAAACATGCACACATGTCGCAGCGGTGCCGTTACATACGGCGCATACCCCATAAAGCCCTTTATTTTAGAAAGAAAGTTCTATTTAGACCATGACCAGGCTAGCTCAAGTGTGTTTGTGCTGTGAGAGCGAGCAAAAATATCTGAACAAATTTAACACATAACACATGGAATGAAAACGTGGGAAGAATGAGCCTTCATCATAGATTAGTTCCTGAACCACTGCAAACACACTACTGTACATCTTTGCAATAATTCTTGTGTTGCGTTCACTGGTAATATTTACATGGACGCTAATAATCAGAGTAACCGTCCAGTTAAGAACAGAAATGGTTCATGTCAGTCAGAGCAGACTGGTCCAAAGAATCTTCAGTCGGACCAAATGGGTCACTCAGTGGGAAGGTAAATAACCCATTTAAAAACATTTGTTTCTCTGAAAATGGAATAAAAACATTCTTTCTGCGCTTTCAGGTGAGAGGATGGGTTTCTGGAAGGGACCTAAACATGATGGTAGGAGAACAGTGTTTGAACGAAGCCAGAATCTGTTGAATCAATCCAGAGTGTCAATGAAGTTGAAGAAAAATCACTTGTTTGTTATAATTCAGACCAACAGCTTGTAAACACAACTACTGACCTGAGTTTGTTCCCCTGGTTGAATAGACCAATCAACCAATCAGCACTTTGTTGATGGGATTAAGAACACTGCTGACATCCTACTGTGTCAGAAACAGAAAATTTGCTATTTTAACATTAATAAATTACTATCAAATGGACAAAGGGTACGGACACGACTTGTTCTGCTGAGCAGGTTTTGGTATAATCATATTAACTGCTCCTTGCACTAAAATTGAATTAATCAACACAGTCACTTACGTCAGTGTGAGCCTAAGTATATAAAGGAATCGCTTTCCTTGAAACAAGTACACCTTGTGGGATTCAAACAAAAACTGTAAAGAATCATAGATTAGGGAATATAAGGTTTATTGAAGCATTTCTCAAAAGGCCTATCAGTTTGGTGACACCCTACTCCCTCAGGCCAGCTTCGCTCCAGCACAAACATCTGACCGCCCATGTCCAAGTCTCAGCCCGTGACCTCGGCCATGTCACCTTTCTGGTCAGCGGGGAAAGCTGGGCTCCGAAGCCGAGTGATGGATGGATTCACATTGGCTGTCAAAAGGCGCGAAAGGAAGGGAGCGATCCAGAGGAAGAGACAGGCTATTTACAGACCTGAAGGTATGTGGCAGAATAACGCTGTTTGCTGTGATGTGTGTGTATGTGCGGGTGTGTGTGTGTGTGTGTGGCTGACAGTATGGATTTTTTGTCAAAGCTTGTGAAACTGAAGGTGTGATAACAGAGCTGCTTATATAAACTGTACTGTGTGCTTATTTAGTCAATCCATTGATGCCCAAGGCCCCAATAGAACAGAGGTCAGACGTGTGTGAGTGCGTGTATCTTTGTGCCGTGAGGAATGTCGATGCCTGACCTGTGCTCTTTGCATATGGATGATTGACCTGAAAGACCGACCTTGTGTCTGCTGGCTTCTCTCACACGCACATCAGACACGTGAAGCTCCGAAGTACCAACAGTCTCCAAACCTGCTAACCAAGAACACTTTCTACGAGTGTTTGGCACTCAGTACTTATCCGAGCCAGTCTGCGCCGAGTGGCGGCCTCACTGTGATTTGGCTCACCCCACTGTAATTAGTTCTCAACATGTTTGACCCGGTGGCATCTAAATAACAGTGTGTTACTGCAGTGGTGAGATTGTAAGTGTGAAAATAGCAGTGTGTGTGTGGAGAGAGACTGTTGAGTGAGGTTTCTATTCCCGTGTGACGCAGAAGAAGCAGGTTTAATAGTTTTATTTTCTCCGTGAATGAGCATGACAGATGTGTTTTGTTACAGTCTGAGTGGCTCTTATTGCTTGGAGTTAATTGTGATGGTGATTCTTTGGGAAAGGCGCCAAAGTACAGATATTTTTAAACTAACGAGGTAGAATAGATAGTTGTTCCCAATTTAGCACAAAACTGAAGGGACCTGATGTCTCCAGACACACGTCCAGGAAGGAAGGTCTGATTTGATAGTACCACTGATGTCAGGGATTCTACACATATTAGCCTTAAAATGTCATATTATATTGCTACTGTGCAACTGAACACAAAAAATTAACAGTTGTTCATTCATGCCAACACCCAGAAGACATATTTGGTTAGTTAGATGCTTAATGTTCACCTGCTGTTCACCTGCTTAACCTGTGTGCCTGCATCAGAGCTTCTTGGAAAAAACCAATGGCTCTAAAAAATAGTGATTAGAGTGTTAAGGATGAACCATATAAATAAATAGTTGGTATTTGTATAAATCGGTTTTATCTGCCAACAGACATTAACAGAGGAGCAGCTACTAGATGCTAGTTACCACATAGCAGTATGGCAGAGAAACGACAGTTACTAATGTAACCTGGGTGCCATGAAGTAACATGAAATAGACTCTTGAGACGTGTCCAGAAAGAATCTCTGATGCTCCAGACAAAAAAATAAACTAACAAAACTCCATTCATAGGAACATAAAGAAAGCAAGTGATTTATGATGAGGACGGATACAGTGTTGCTTTTCTTTGTTGAAGTACGCTGACAGAGGCGTAAGAGTTCGTTTCCCTAAGTTCCTTTTCATTATCAAAGAGTATTCAAACTAAGGCTGTGTCACAGTGACATCTTCGTTAGGAATGGCAGAACATGACAATTAATACGTTAATCTTAGTTCACTCAACACTTCCATGCTCCAGGGCAGCTGCTGGGAATGCAGTTTATATTACACTGTCAACTTGCAGAGACATCAAGCAGACTGAAAAGAGCATGGAATGATTCTAAGCAGTTTTTCTGTCACAACTCTCATGTCTGTAGTCTTTTATTCTTTTTCCTTCACTGCCTCTCTTTTTGGGGCCTTTTCTCATTTTTTACATCTTTCTCCTCTCTGCTGCTGTGATTGCCTGTCTCCTTGTGGCCTAATGCCCAGCCACCACTGGGTAGCATTCCTCACACCGAGCCAAGGGGAAGAGAGGGATCGAAGGGGGGAGAAGAGAAGGACAAATGGAAGGAATGAGAGGAAGAACCACAGTGGGTCTCCTGTGTTATAGATCTGTGACCGCCGTGAGGAGACCAGAGGACAATTTCTTCTCCAAATAGGTTGTCGTTTCCTCATTTTTCACTGTGCCCACTGCTCATAAACCTTCCCTTTCAGCTCCTCTGTTTATAGTTGCATCCACTCGCTTTCAGACAGCCACTCACTCATTACAACACTCTCTCAGGCCACAAGAAACCCGCGCAGTTTGACCATACAGAGGTCTACTAAAATACACACAGCCTTGCTTTCTTTCTTTTTTCACAGCGGGGAATTAAATGCCATATCTTGAAGGTAACTTATGATGCCTGCGTTGCTCCTGAGGTGCAAAAATAAAGGATTTGCTGAGAAAGCAGAACGGACTCCACCCTGCACTTCAGCTCTTATTTCTTCTCAACAACCTAAGCTCACGTGTGTGTATGTGATTTTTGAGGCTTGCAGGAGCATGCATGTGCAGGCAGCACAGAGGATTTTGTGTCTGTACTGTGGGTGAGTGTGTGTGGCATGTGCTATGGGAAGCGCTGGCAGATGGAGCAGTTAGACTGTGGGTACAGTGAGATGGATAGGGAGCTTGGCTCGGCCTGTAACTCAAGCCACACTGGAACAGAAGAGCCACGCACACAGTCCTTTCTCTTTCATGTCTCTCTCTGCCGTCTTTCTCGACAATATTTCGCTCTAATTCTTTCATTTGTCTTCATTCTACAATTTCCTTTTGCCATATTATGAAAAGTCAGTATAACTAGTATAACATGACCACCAGTTGTTAACACTATCATTTCCAACAAGAAAGCAAGGGTTAATGTGCTTTTGCTTTTCCTGAATAAACAAATATACACACATAATATTAGTTTAATTTGATTAATTTCGTTTTCTTTGACTACTTTCACTGAGGTTTTTAGTCATTTATGAAGCTCATGCTGGGAGATGGTTATGTTAACGTAACAGCTAGCTTAGCTTTGTCAAACTAACTAACAAAATTCACTTACCAGCACCTCTTAAAGCTCACTAATTACCATACTAATTGGCATAAGATCTATAATACACCTCTTTTGTTTTATTTTGTTTGTTTAGGCAAATCGTGTTACATTTAAACAGAGCCAAGCTAAGTACTACCTAATGCTACCATGCTAGGCTAGCCTGCCGCTGGCTATAGCTTGGTTTTAAGAAAGCAAAGACTTATATTTCTCCAAAACTATATCACCCAGTTTAAAACCAGTTAAAATAATCATATGTGGAGAACACAAGGTGTTATTGAAGCAGGATGAGGGTCAACGTCAAACATCATGATCTATTATTGGTTCTTCTTTAAAAGCCTTTTATATTC
This sequence comes from Planiliza haematocheilus, assembly GCA_005024645.1. Classification (NCBI taxonomy): domain Eukaryota; kingdom Metazoa; phylum Chordata; class Actinopteri; order Mugiliformes; family Mugilidae; genus Planiliza; species Planiliza haematocheilus. Next base: position 7,523,236 of record SRSE01000365.1, on the reverse strand, counting down.
AGATCCTGTAATGAAAAGCACTCCACGCAGACAATGCTCCACTCTAATACACCATAAATGTCACAAGCTGTTTTGTCGCAGCCTGTTTTTGAAGAGAGGATGACTGTAAGTAATTAAGGCTTATGAAACCAAGGCTTTGATATTTGTTATACTGCTCTAAAATGACATTATATATTTATAATTATATATTTATAAATAGCAGCCTGAAGGTCACCGAGTGGATGAGGCTTGAAAGTTGCCATCCCATGACCAAAACCTTGCAGCTGGCCCAGAGGAGCCGTTCAGCGGAAGGCTGTGGTTTTACTGAGCGGCTTCGATACATGCCTTTCAATTAGAATTAATGAGGATAAAACAGGAGACTGAGGAACTGAAAACCCACTGCAGAAGTTTAGTTTGTGCGTGCACATTGCAAGGGGTGATAAAGTACATGACACAATTTGCAAGATAAAAAAGTATGTATGGTCCTGAACTTTTAATGTTTTGTTTTTTTTTCCACTTTGGAGCCACTAAGGTCAAACAAACAGTGTTCATTTAAACAGTTTGAGACTTCTTTCCAGCTTCGCTTTGGCAGGCTGTTTGCACACAGCAGCAATCAGTTGGAGTCCAGCGAGAGATCATCAATTGGCCATTCGAAAGCCCTTACATAAGAGTTTGGAAGGCGGCTAAAAGACACCAGAATATCTGGTAGTCTTTACAAAGTTGTATAATTAGATCAGTGGCTTTGGGCTGCAGTGGAAAATATTTGCAGCACAATGTAATGACAGAGAAAGAGGAGAAGAAATGGCTGGACGAGAGCTCATAAAACATAGGCACACAGTGCACCACAACCAACTAATGCTGCACATCTTAATGTAGTTAGACAATGGAAAGGTATTTTATAGTCCCATCAGTGTTTTCATTCTCTTGCCTCCTCTAGCAAATGATTCATTTAGAGTTTAGGAATGTGTGTTCACTGTTTAGTCTTCGGCTTCCCTGGGTTGTAACCCTTGACCCAACCAGATCACCAGAACGCCTCTGAAAACCATCAGCCATCTGCTTATCTAAACTGTGGAGCGTACAAGTTCCAGGACCGGTCTCGTCATTATTCAAACTCCATCCATCCAACCGTTCGTCTGGCATAACCAGAGCTCTGCTATAACAGGAGACTTCTTTTTCATCGGTGCAGACTCAAACAGGCCGGACAGGCATTTCCTGTGGGTGGGACCTGAGAGCAGAGACATTCTTGGGCCAGGCACCTCCACTTCCTGTCTCCTTTAACGCCACACTGAAAGACATTCAGTCTGGACCTGCGCTTACTCCACATTTGATTTGATGCTGTTATTGAGAGTGCAAGAGAATTAAGTTTAGGGTGCAAGATTACTAATGTTGTATGTAAACAAGAGTAAGAAATGCAAGGTCAGACCCTTAGTGACAAGATAACAGATGGAACAAAATATTCCTGTAAACCCAATGTATTGATATGACACAGGGGGAAGTAATAGGTGCAGTTTTTGAACATGTTAGCTCAATAAAGAAGAGTCCTTAGAGAAGTCGATTTTAGAGCAGGGAGTGGTGGATGCCTTTTTATCCCTTCATTAAAGACATCACTTTCCTGTGTTTCTTGTTTCATCTCATTACTCTTAACCACTTGCATTTATATAAAGATGAAATCACTCAACTTCATGAAACACTGTGACCCTAATGGGTGGTGTTTTGTGGTGCTTTATGCTGAGTATTCTGACTCACAGTCAAGCCATGTGGTCAACAAATCTCGTCCCAAAATCTATTCTTGTGACATTTTCTCAGCTGCGTTTTTAGTTAAAAAAAAAAAAATCTTTATATTAATAAGCCTCCAGTGTCAGGGTATGTTTGAAAGCATATTTGCATGCACCACAGGGTGTTAGAATAACTGTGACAATCAATTAATGTCCTCCCAGGGGTCAACAGCTGCACCAAAGTGTTGGTATTTGACAGCTGGTGACGGTTCACAGAGGGAGCACGGAGGATCAGTATGGGTGAGAGACGTGTGTGTTATAGGTCATTATAGGTCCACATTCATGAGACAACTGTCAAGTAGGCCTATTTTATTATACCTGAAGAACTAATAACATAAATAATTTATTTCATGTCATGTATGCAGTGATGGTGAATATATTTCTCACATACTATATGAATTTCTTGATATACATGTTATGTAATTCGTCCACTGGACATTACCTGAAAACAAAAAGCTTCCGCATAAGACTTGCTTTCCAATTCCACTGAGTATGTGCAGAAAGAGTCCCTCAATGGAGTGAAATTTGAGACTGGTTAAAACCCTTTTATATTAATTATTCACTTCAATAGTAATACTCTTGCAGATAAAAATGCCTTTTGCACAATATATACTATCTTTAAGGGGAGATTCAGGTGTGTTCTGCATCTAAAAGGTTAAGGAGATGGGACCAAGCTGCATTTTATTTAATATAGTACAACAGAAAAATGTGATTATAAAAATGCAAATGTACAAAGAAGTCTAATTTTTGTTTTCAGCTATGCCTCTGCATCCTTTAGGTCAGTCTTGCATTTGTGTGTCCCTGCTGCCCCCTAATGGTTCACTGCGATGAAGAGGACTAATCACACCTCAGATGAAAACTTTAAAACAACAAAAACATTTATTCGCTTCGTGTTCAACACGCTCCATCATCCATCCACCTCAGCACTTTTGAACAAACACTCAAAAACTGTGTGAACTGTAGTTTTGCAGGTTTCAGTTTAGCAATGCTAATTCAGCAGAAGGAATTATTTTTTCTCACAGAGAGAGTAAAGTAGTTCAATCTGCTCGGCATGTGTGAATCCGGGCCTGTGAGGGAACAAGCACAACAGCGACATTTAAACTTGAGCCCAGGGCCCTCTCTAATCCATGAAGAGACTTAATCTTGGAAATTAATTTAAAAGAAAAATAAAAAATACTATTGATTTAGTTTTCTATATTTTCCCCATATCTCACCGTCCAGGCGTCTCCAGGATCATAGGGATGTTATCCAGTCTGGGCTCGTTGACGATGTCTCGGAACGCAGAGATTCCAATGTGACCTTTGCCGATGTCTTCATGCAAATCAAGGTGACAGCCCAGTTTACCTGCAAGTCGTGGAGGGGGTAACAATGACACGTGACCAAATCAGACACCTGAGTTGAAGTCAAAAGAGTCACAAAGTTCTTAAAGGGATAGTTCTGTTTCTGTGGAGTAGTATGAAATAAACATAGTGTATACCTACAGTAGATGATGGTTGGCACTGAAGAAGTAGAGGAGAATCAAGCTGTTATAGTGTCCAGACTCCATCGATAAAATAGGATCAAAATATAGCATCGCTTGAACTGATATTTACTTTCTATTTTTTTAAAAGGCCTTGGCTGAAATACGTATTGCTGATGATTCCTTCCACTTCACTTCATTGCTTGGCTAGTCCTTCAAGTTCAGGGTCTACCAGACACCATCCACCCTAGGTAATACACTGACTATAAATAAATACCTCAAACAACCTCATGTCAGAGAAACCAAACTACCCCTTTAAAATGAAAGAGATACTTGGGAACGAACAGTGCTACGTGTGTAATATTTTTGTGGGTGTACCTTTGGAGTCATTGAGATGGATGGCTCTGAGATAGTGGAGGCCTACTTCCTGGTCAAACTCATCAAGCATGGCCTTCACTCCTCCCTCTGCAGCCAGGTCGTATCCTCTCAAAACAAGAAATAACACTTCAGCACAAATATGGACACGCACAGCCCTTCTGCTAGTTTCAATTGTCTCTCACATCAACAAGAGCTCTGTTACGGAGGTTGTTACCATGCACTGTTACCAGGTTACACTCACCTGCTGCGAAGGCATGACACGTGTCCAGACACACTCCTACCCTGGTCTGGTCTCTCACTCGGTCTATGATGCTCTTCAGCTCAGAGAACTTGCCGCCAACCGTACTGCCCTGGCCACTCATGTTCTCCAACACTGATCACATGGAGGGAAACATTTTTACCATTAACTGGACATATCCATTCCACCATTATATTTTGCTTTGCACTTTGCTGCAGTTCTCTCTGGGTATGCATTTTAGGATCCAAAAGGAAATGGCCAAAATGCCTAGAATCGCATATGCAGATCGATCTTAGTAAAAAAGCACTATGGTTGCTGGTTGCTGCAGCAGGTCAGGCCTCTGATTTTACAATTTATAGTAGGTCCTCTGCTGAAGCTACGAATGTACATTCACTGGCCAAATCATTAGGTACATTAGTGAAAATGAATGCGTGTTAATGCAACAGTCCTGCACTAACTCATTGTATTCAGTATTTGTTTGAAAGAACTGAGAGCTGTGGATTCAACTGTGTTTACACTTTGGAGGCTGTGGTTTGCAGTACCATTGAATTGTATTGTGTGGTATTGTCCATGTTTCTGTTTTTTTGACAACCACATTTTAGTCGGGGGGCTAGTCTATATAAGAGAAGCACCGTTTAATTCAATCCAGTTTAACAACATCGCAAACAACATCCTCCAAAATGGTTAGATTACTTCCTTTCTGTCTATTTCAACATAAACTGAACTTTATAACAGTCATGGGGCTGAGATTTAATTAGAATGTTTTGGTGAGTGAATGAGTGTATGAAAAACAACAAAAGAACAAGTCTAAAAAATACCAAAACAAACTGTTCCCTCATGCAGAGACCCTTTTAAATGCTGAGTACAGTACAGTGAAATATTGTTTTTTAATGCTACAAAGGCGCAATAAAATGACTGGATAAGGCCCACTACCTGTAACCACAGCTGATGTTTCAGAGTGAGCGTGGTTAATGGTGCTCGCTATCTTGTCCACACACTGGTTAGTGGTGATGATGCCCAGGGAGGAGCCCGGGTGGAAGTTGTACAGGCTGAGGCCCAGGAGGCTGCAGCGACTCAGCTCATTCACCAGCAGGGCCTGGCTCTTTAGAAACACATCTATGTTGGGACATGGTAAACAGAGCATAGGAGGAAGTCACGTCAAAGAATATAAAGCAGGTCATGGTCAGAGCGTGCACAAGCCATCCACGAGTGTCAGACGAACCTTCTTTAGGAGATCCACAGTTCAGGAGGTAGGGCCCGTGTGGCAGGATGTGAGCTGGGTCAAACCCCTGAAGGGTGCACTGCTCCCGAAACTTTGCTGCAGCTTTTTGGTCCAGTGCAGCCCTCTGCCATGACAGCTGGGAGCCCAGGAACAGGGCAAAACTGCTGCCACCCATAGCTGTGCAGTTCTCCACTGCTTTCCAGATGCCACCTGGGAGCAGAAGACAGGATGTGAACTGTGAGCGAGGTGTGTTTTTCTGCTTAAATAATTTTGAGGAGCGTCAACAGGAGCAACCAGATCCCACCTTTGATGCTGACATGAGCTCCAAAGTACTTCTTACTTCCACACCTCTTCCTCCTCCTGTCTAACTTGTCCTCAGTGTTGACGCCCGCCTGTTCCCTTTCCAAAGCATCCTCGGTTTTCCTTTTCCTCGCTCCCCTTTTTCTCATATCCATGCTACCAAGTGTAAAATAAGGAGCAGCGATTTAGGGAATTTGCTTATTCCTGCAGCTGATTTCTTCACATAGTGGCTACTTTATAAAATGCGCATGAAAGGGCCGATCGCCTGCGATGAATGCACAGAGCTGTTAAGTTTGATTGTCAACAGTTTGTGAAGGTTAAAACACGTCTTTTATGCATCCCCCCTCTGACAGGAGCCAGCCAGTCAGAGGGCTTCCACGCAGCTGCTACAGGCTGGCCATTGGAGACGCTTCAAGCCGAGCAGCAAAATGGCCGCCCGTCAACCGACTGACTCCACAGCGCTTGAATTTTAAATTCTTCTGCACATTAGGGTTTACACTATTATTAACGTTAGTACTTATTTACAGAACCAGTAGCGTATCGCGCGTGTGTTTTTCATCATCTGCTACTTACTTGACTATCCGCTCAGGCGTCGCTGTTCAAGTAGCCTCGACGAATGCCTCAAAAAGCTAGAAAAAAAAATTCGCACTGAAGCACTTTAGCTAAGCTAGCTAGCACGCTAGCGTATCTTCATATGTGATTCCTGAGGTGAGTATCCTGAATTTTGCTCACTGTCTATGGGCGCCGCGCTATGTCACTTGCGTGCACGCTAAAATACTGCAACTGTTGATTAAATATCGTGCCACTGTGTTTGCAAACGAGGCGGACGCCGTTAAGCTGGCTACTTGTAGCTGCTGCTGTCAGTGGCTAACTTAGCTCGCCTGGCTAACGGTCGCTAGCATTAGCGCTGTTTTAGCAGTGTATGTGGTTGTGCATTAGCAGAGCTGGTTATCTGGCCCTCGGCGTATTTTGCGTTCAAAACCGTTGTGTACACACGGTAGAGTAGTTAGCAAACTTACATTGGTATATGTGGAAGTTGTTAATACATATTAATACGCGTGTACACGTATTTTACGCAAGAATGAGCTGAAACCGCCTCTCGGTGATAGCATCGAAGAAAATTTTATTAGCAGGCACAGTTCAACTTGTGTGGACCTGTTATGGCAGAGGTGAAAGTGGTTTGCCAGTTCCGTTTATACACGGATTAGTTAAACGACTTTAACCAATTGGGTTTTCGAGTTTCTAAAAACGCCTTTTAATTTTAGCATAAAGCTCGGGTCTTGTTGTGCCGTGGCGTTAGCCGTGTAATTGCTGATGAGCTTGGGATAATGTTGACATGGCCAGAGGGACGGCGACATAAGCTGGTGGAGCTTAGCCACATCAGTGATTTGAAGGGCTGTGGGATAGAGCTGACTGCAGATCTGACAGGTCGGAATGACACCACAGCCAGGTCTGCTAGTTCTGATCCTCCAGGCCCGGCGTCGTTAGATTAGCTTCAGGGAGGATGTCAGGTTCGTTTTCCGTGAATCTGGGACTCCTTCGTGTTGGAAGTCACAACGAGCAAAATCGAAACCAACTAAAGACGGACACAACCCGACATTAGCAGTGCACATAGTTTATGCATTTAAACAACAATCAACTGGCGATTTGTGTGCTAGTAAGAGCTCAGATACCCTGCAGGATTTTGGTGATCTGTTGATACACCAGAGTCTTGGCGCATTTGCCTGCGCTTTACCAGATTGCGTTTTTTTCTTGGTTGGTTAGTGTAATGTGAAATGTACTTTCCATATAATTATCAATGATTATTCTGAGAATAATATCACAAATGCCAAACGTCAAGGCTAAACTGGTATCACAATTTCATCAGTATTATTGCTACTGAAGAATCTGACTAAAAATATTCAGGTTTGTCCTCATCCGCGGGCTCTATGATCCTCTTGGGATCCTAATGACAGTGCATCATTTGTGGTTCTTGGATTACACATCTGGCTTGTTTTAAAGCTGTTGCAAATTCTGTTTTTGCCAATATGCTCACACTCAAACTATAAAAGCTAGGTTTCAAGTTGAGTTGTCATTTGTTATGATGTCCATAGCCACATTCAGATCAGTCGGTCTGCTTACAAAATGAGTTGGCCGACAGTTCTAAAAACCATCTAAAATGATTAAAGTTTTAAGTGTGAGCAGCTTACCGTACATGCATGGTCATGATACAGATAATGACTGTGTTCGTATCCCACGTGTTCAGCAGTATTTTTTGATGTTTCATTCATCCAGTTGTTGGCTGGGGACTCCCTTGGCCTTGTAGCGACTGTGATGATATTTGCCTTTGATTTTTGATGGAGACATAATCAACAAAGAGTCTGTTTTTCAAAAGCTATAAATGTGATCACATTTTGGAATTTCCCCCTTTTGCCCTAGAAGAGAGGAGTATCGGGACAGGAGCAGTAGTTCATGGAAGACAAGAAAAGGAAAAAGGACGAAAAAAGAAAAAGGGAAGCCTCTCAGAAGGTGAGGATGTTCGTCGTCTCATTAATACTCTTTTGTCAGAAACACTCGACAAAGTATGAACAGTATGCAGAGTTGAATGGTACTTAAATCACTAAAATGTGTGTAGGTTAGCCAGCCAACTTGTATATAAGGTAATGAGGAAAACAAACACTAATAGCAAAAACAGATTAATTCTCTGGGAAAACTTGTTTGGTTCGATTTGCATCAACCTCCCACAGTGACTGGCAGGCTCCTCTGTAAAAAGTGGATGTAATCAAGTAAACATATTACAACACTGTGTTTGACATAATTTTTAAACCAATTTAATTTAATGGATCACCTCCAAAATATTTCTTAAATGTATGTGTTGACCTAAATTTGCTTTGCATTGTAATGAAAATTTGAAGTAAAATGAATCCAAATACTTCAGTCATGTTATGTTAACCTTCGTGCATTGAATCCACTGTTTGAAACAGAGCAACTAGGATCTTGAATGCGGGATGATATATTTAGTATCCTGGCACTCCTACAATCAGATGATTGTATTATTTTATCTAATTCGCTCATAGTTCTTATTGCAAACCCATGACATCTCATGTTTTAGACTTTATTCATCATCATTCCTCATCTAGTTCTGTTTTGCTAAAGTTTGGTATTTAAATTCATAAAATGCATTGTTATTGATTCATGCTGCTGCTTTTTAAAGAATAATCGAGTAACTGTGTTTTTTCTTACCTACAGGTTACAGAGCAAAAAAACAAAGGTAAGCAGTGCAGTGGTGGTTGTCTATATATAGACTATGTTGATGTTAGGAGTAGGGCTGCAACTAATGATTATTTTGGTTGTCGACTAATCTATGGATTTTTTTTTCGATTAGTCACGATTATTTTGGCAGCATCTGTTTCAACTTTGGTTTTACTCATATTCTCAGAGCAATTAAAAACAATGAAACATGCATTTGAAATATAACTGCATGTTTTATTTTAATGTAACAGGCATAACCAAATGCAATATTAAAGTGCAAGTTGTTGAAAACAAAAGCCAAAATGTACAAATAAAAATATCAGCAGTCAACCTGCCTTGCAGGCTGTGGCTGTTATATAGTTTACTAACAACCTAAAACCACACTCTGTCTGATTCTGAGCAACAGAAATGTCCAATTTTTTTTCGGTATTTTAGTCCATCCTCTTTGAAATGCTGCTGCCAAGCTTGGAAGTCCAAAACTGAAATGAAAGCCATGAAATGTCAGTCTGCTTGGCACAGTTTACACGTTACATGTTTCGTAGTTGTGTTTTCGAAATGGTCCCACACTTTCGAAGTTTTCCGTCTTATCTTGCCCTGCTCGGCACGCTCCGCCATCACTCATCCCTCAGAAACGTCTTCTTCTTCTTCGTCTCTTTGCTTCTCCGGTACCTGTCGTCTTCTTCTTCTTTTTCGGTGGAACTGACTCCTTCTTCTTCTACGGCACAATATGGTGCGCATTCTTGCAGCGGCGCTCACGCGATTAGTTTCGGCTATCTTTTTTATATAAATAAATAAATAAATACGACGCGTCGACGCTTAAGATTTCGTGTCGACGAATTTTTATTGTCGACGTTATCGATAATGTCGACTAATCGTTGCAGCCCTAGTTAGGAGTTTGTGATGTAAGTGAAGATTATTCCGGCTGATACTGGATAACATTTGATTCCTTTTCTTAGTTTTTAAAATTGATTTCTATCTTTTTAAAATTAGTATCTTGTAGCTTTTAGAAACGCAATACAAGCTAGATGAGTATTTTCATCATGTCACATACTTCATAATCTATTTCACTCCAAAAATGTATTTAATTCCCTCCACTTCTCTCACTTGCTGTTCCTGCAGTGCCAGATTTGACCAAGCCGGCTTCTGCCCAGTCCTCTGCCACTCAGAGCAGCTCTGCCTCCCCCAGCCCTGGACCCACCCCTTCTGCGTCCCCATCCCCAGCCACCTCAGGCCCTGGCAGTGCTGCCACCCCGTCGCAGGGCGGCAACAATGCCAAGCGCCTGGCAGTGGCCAACGGACAGCCCACCTCCACTACCAGTTCTTCCTCCACCGCTGGCGGCCCCAGTGCTGCTGGAAACAGCAGTACAAATAGCGGAGGCGGAACTCAGGCGCCTCAGCAGCCACCACGCTACATGCCGAGAGAAGTGCCGCCACGATTCCGCTGCCAGCAGGACCATAAAGTGCTACTGAAGAGAGGTCAGCCGCCACTGTCCTCTATGCTGCTGGGAGGGGGGGCAGGAGGGGATGGCCCCAATGCAAACATGGCTGCTGTCTCAGGTAAGTGTTAGAAATACTATAGCGTCTCCTTAGAATGCATGAAATCATCTACAGATGTTATATAATTATTATTATTTTTTTATTTAATTTAATATGATCTTCTAAAGTCTCTCTCTTGTGGCATTTATTTTTTCAGATTCTGGCACAGCTGCCTCCTCAGTGGCCCTCACCTCATCATCAGTTGCTGCTTCTACTACTACTTCTAATTATGCAAATTCCATGTGGGGGGCAAGCTCAGGCAGCCAGGCCTCCTCTCAGGGCAGGGAGAAAGTGATTGTTGATGGCAACGACCTAGAGGAGTGGCCCAGCATCGCTGGCAGTGATGGGGGAGGAGCTTCTTTCACTGGGACTGGAGGCGGCGGCGGCAGCGGCAACAACGGAATGCCTGTGAATAGCATCAGTGCCTCTGGCAACCAATCCTCACCCACTTCCTCGTTCTCTTTGCCCAATGAATGTATGCAGCCGTCCAACAGTGTGGCGTGGGGGACGGCTGCCTCCCAGGGTCATCTTGGAGGAGGTAATGCAGTAGCTGCAGCTGGGCCTCTGCTACAACAGCCCTCCTCACTTTCCAAAGCCCCCGCTGTGCCAGGGAGCCATGATGCCAGTGGCCCCATTGATGGCAGCAGTGGGATTCCAGGTGCCAACTTTAGTCCAAATGCCAACCCTTCGGCCTGGCCTGCCCTGGTGCAGCAGGATGGCCCCGCTGCTGGGGAGGGAAGTCTGTCTTCCTTCCATCACCAGGGCCCTGGAGGGTCTGCCAACAACTCTGCTTCCCTGGGGCTGGGAGGTGGGGCAGTCGGGGTGCTGGGGGGTCACCCATCTTTATCTGTGAATCAATCAAGCGCCCATCAGCACCAACTTCACCAAATGCAATCCAGAGACAGAGAAATGGGAGGGGGGAAGTGGGACAGTGAATCAGCGGGACCAAAAATTGCAGGGGGGGAAGGGAATGGGGGAGCAATGGACCATGGTGTGGGAGGAGGCGGAATGAGTGTGGGAGACCACAGCCTTGCCTCCTCATGGAGAGGCCAGCCTTCTTACCCTGCAGCTAACTCCAAAACGGGTGCCTCAAGGACTGATGGATGGGAGGGTGGAGGAGGTGGTAAAGGAGGATTTGGAGCTTCAGATGGGGATAATGGCACCACGGGTTGGGGATATCCAAGTTCCACAAGTGGGGTTAATGCTTGGGGCAGTTCTGGAAATGGGGGAAATGGTGGTCAAACCTCCGGAGTATCTCAGGGAGGGTGGGGGTCATCAGGAGTAGGAGGAGACAGAGGGGGTTCTGGTGGTGATTGGGGTGGGAGTTCTACTGGTGTTGGTGGAGCTAATCCAGGACGTGATGGAATGGGTGGAGCATGCAGCAGTAACAGCAGCAGTAGTGGAGGCAGCATAGCAGGCAACCCACCTCCTGCTGCTGCTTCTTCCTCAACAGCCACCACTACGACCAGAACCTGGGACAATCAGAAAGGAGAGGGTGACACTGGGGAATGGTGTGCAGGATTAGGAGATCAGGGAGCACATGGAGGATCTTCATCCAGCGGTGGAAATTCCAGAAGTGGAAGTGGGCCTAACAGCAGTCGTCCTCGCCGGCCGGCTCCTAATGCTGAAGCTGCCTTACAGAACCTCCTCACTCGGCCTGATTTGGACCCTCGGGTCTTGTCTAACACAGGCTGGGGTCAAACACAGATTCGACAAAACACAGCCTGGGATGTTGAAGAAAATGCAGGACAAAGTAAAGTTGCATCTGCATCCGCTACATCTAAACACCCATCTTCTCTTGGTGGACCTTCTCAGTATTCGAGTGGACCCAGGACCCTAAGCACTGATTCTATGGGTCCAGGGATCGGTCCTTCCCTGGTCCCATCTACTGGGTCTTCTGGAGAGGGTTGGGAGAGCAGCAGTAACAGTAGCAGTAGTGGGGCTTCTTTGTCTGGGAGAGCCCCACCCCCTACAGGCCCCAACATGAGGAATCTTGGCGTCTCACAATCTGGGCCAGTGACTACAACTGGACCTGGTATGGGGTCAGGGGTAATACCAGGACCTAGCCAGCAGGGGAAGGCTATGGGCTGGGGTGGAGGAGGGATGGGTGCTGTGGATGGCCAGGAGGCCAAGGGTTGGGGCAATGAGGAATGGAGAGGCGGCAGTAGGGGCGGAAGTGGAGGTGGATGGGGTGATCCTGGGCAACAAGGTGATCAAGTGAGTGGAGGCTGGGGAGGGGGTCAGGAAGAGAAAGGGACAGGGGGCTGGAAGGAAATGGGTGGGAATGCAGGAGGAAGTGGGTGGGGATCAGAACAGAAAGTTGGTTCGGGTAAGGATTGGGGGGAACAGGAATCCAAATCAAATAGTGGTGGGGGAGGATGGGGGGATGAGAGGAAGAATGGAGGTGGACACTCAGGTGGGGATTCAGGTGTGGGTGGTTGGGGCAGCTGGGACGACAGTGCTCCCAGAAGGACCTGGGGTGCAGGGGGCACAGGAGGAGGAGGGAGCGGAGGAGCCGGTGTCGGTGGAGCTGGGGGCATGGGATCCAAACCCCATCAAAGTTGGACTGGAGGAAACAAAATGCACCAGATGCCAAACAGCCAGACGGGCTCCATCACAGGCCCACAGGCACAACTGCAGCAGCAACAATCACAGCCCCGCAATCAGCATCCACAGCTGCAGCAAGCATTGGACCAAGGGGCTATGCAAGGGGGCGGTGGGAGGAAACTCATCTCTCAAGCCCAGAATCAGAACCAAAGCTCAGGCTGGACGGGGCCCATTCCTGGTGTGTCTGGAGTAGGTGGAAGTGGAGCTGAACCGAGTGGCTGGGAGGAACCCTCGCCGCAGTCCATAAGCAGGAAGAATGAGATCGATGATGGAACATCAGCATGGGGAGACCCAACCCATTACAACTACAAGCCGGTCAACCTGTGGGATAAGAACAGTGGCCCTGCTGGCCAGCAGCCACATGGCCAGGGTCAGGTCCCACAACAGCAGCAACAACAACAGCAGCAGGTACCTCAAGTACCACAAGTACAGCAGCAACCTAGCAGGCAAGCTGCAGGGCTCGGGGGTAACAGAGACTTCAATGCTGGCCACGTACCAGCCAAAGCTTCAGTTATGGGTAAGACATAAAAACTTTTTGCCATTATGTGACTTATAAGCTGTTATGAAGGAGAACAGTTCTCCGCTATTTTTGTCATTTCCAAAATGAAAGGATTCCTTTTGTCAGTGGTACTGGTTTCAGATGATACACACAGAAGTTACTACAAACCACAGTATGTGCATTCACACACTCTGGCTTTCCTGCAAGAATCAATGTGTAATCACACTTTTCCATTTAAAGGTCATGGATGTTATGGAGTTTGTTTCTGAATCAGCAGTGGCAGATGATGTTGAAGTGTGTCAACAATTTTCACATACTGACTGTTAGAAATGAACAAATCAGAAATGCAGCATTGAAACCACAGTCTTCATGGGAGAAGTATGCAGTTGCTTTACAGGTTACAGTTGTGGTTTAGTGTAGCAACTGAATCATGAGAAAAATAGCAGTTCAGCCAGCCACCTGCTTGTCTATGCAGTTGCATCTCTCCAACCACAGTAACAGTTGTCAGCTTCCATTGGCGTCACAGCTAAGTATAGTCGAGGTGTACTAAACAAAATATATGTGAGTGAATATAATTAGGGTGCTAGTATGACTGCACACAGAGATGTTTAGATTGATGGATAAGTGTGTCAGACCACATCAAGACAATAACTCATCAAATAAGTACACATGAAAAATGCCACTGCTGTAGCTCTTTATTTAGAATTTTCTCTGTGCCAGTAGCTAACCTCATAAACACTCAGTTTAGTCTTTGGCGTATATAAGCTAAAGTGAGTTACGACTCCAAGTCCAGTGACAACATTTTTTTTTATAGACACAAATTGTTTTACAGTTGTCCTCACCCTCTGTCCTGTTTCTCAGCTTAACCTTGTCCATGTCTCTCTTCAGGTCCTTCAGGTTGGGGTGGCACTTCTCCAACTAGTCCTACAGTAGACAATGGCACAGCAGCTTGGGGAAAGCCTAATGAAACCCCTACTGGCTGGGGAGACGCTGATGAGGCTGGAGGGAAGACGACATGCTGGGGAAACGCCTCTTCAAACCCCATCAAGTCTGGTTAGTTATTTAATGAGCATATTTTGAAAATTGCTAAAATCTTATGTTTCAGTTGAATCACCGCTTTATATATCTATACAGCTTGTTTCTGAGTTTTTGGGCTGGATGAAGTTTCGATTTGATCACCAGCGCACTTAATAGTTCCAAGTAAATAAAAACCTAAGAATCTGTGTTTTCTGTTTTAACTGTGACTGTGATCTTTTGCAGGTCCAAAGTCTATGCAAGATGGCTGGGGGGACAAAGAAAGCTCTGTTGCAGCCTCTCGTCACTCGAGCTGGGAGGATGAGGAGGAAGGCGGCGGCGGCAGCATGTGGAACAGCACCGGCTCCCAGGGAAGTGGCTCGTCTTGGGGACAGGGGAGCAACGGGGGCTGGGGACAGAGCCATGGTGGGAAGAAGCCCAGCAACAAGGTGGGTCACTTGGGGGTGAAGTAAACATAACGACTTATTCAATAAACAATGGCATGATGTTCTGAAACATGTCACTCATCACTTTTGCCCACACACTCAAAGTTGAATTACTTGAATGCTATATTTAGCAGAGTTTGTGTGTTCATTACCTCATCTCACCTTATCTCTCAGGGTCCACTGAAGGCAGGTGGGGGAGACTCATGGATGGGGCCCATCAACAGACAGTTCTCCAACATGGGGCTGCTGGTAAGAACCAAAATTAGATTTACAGGCATTTATGAGATAGCAGTGTCGCACATGTCACACAGTGCTGTTACTGACCTGTGAATGGCCTTTTCTGCTGCAGAGTGATGATCCCAGTGGCCCGAACATTGACCTGGCTCCGGGTTCTCTCCAGGAGAAGAAGATGGAGGCAGAGAAAAGAGGAATGGGAATGAGTGATTACAATGGAGATATGAGAAAGGGGGGAAGAGGAGGAGGAGGAGGAGGTGGGGGGATGGCTTATCGTTCCCCTGGTTCCAAAGAGGCACCACCTGGGGATGCAGGATCCTACTATGACAAGGTAATGCCTCACTGGCAGCTTGCCAACCCGTTGTCTCCAATGTCTTTCTCGTGTCTAGATAGCATTTTGTCCTTTATCACTATTTATTTCCTCTTGTGATTCTACCTTTTCTCCCCACATCTTTGTCTGCCTCATTTCTCCTTTCCTCAATCTTCCCCTACACCACCACTCAAATTGGTCTACACTGGTTGTCACTGTGACAGACCTTGCCTATGATCAATCAGGATGGGTGCCTTGGGGAGGAGGGTCCTTGCTCTCTGTACTCACCACCCACTGTCTACAAGCCCCATTCCCTCTTCAACCACTCTATCCCCTTTAGACAAGTAAGATAAACACTCCTTTTGTTTCCGTCCTGCTGTCCTTACATAAGATTCTTGTAGTTGATCATAAATACACCCCAAAATATTCTTCATCCAGTTGGATGTTGTGTGTAATCAGTTGTGTTTGTCATTATGTACCTCCTTGGTTATGAGTCCCACAACACTTCTTTTTCCAACTTTGATCACAGGGGGGTCACAGTATCTTTGGCAGTAGCGGGGGGATGCCCCAGTCAAGACATCAGCCAAGTATCCCACCAATAAACCAGTCCCCAGGGATACGAGCGCAAGTGCCTCATCAGTTCCTGTCACCTCAGGTATTGCTCATCTGTATTCTTCCCAGCTGGTGTGTTTCACTCTCAGCATTGACATAGGAACCACGTGCACAGCATTATCTGTGGGACAAGTTGTCTTTACTGATTGTGCTTGGAAAGAAAAATGTACGTCTTCCGATAAACTAGTGCTATTTTAAATTACAATAAGGAGCAAAGAAAGGTAACGTGGGATTTGCTACTACTGCATGTTTACAGCTTGTCTTCATAGTGAAAATCTACACAGAAGAACTTTTATTTACAACACACCTCCAGTGTGGGATCAGCACTTGAGTTGCACATGGTCAAAAAGTCATACTCTATTTACTGGTAAATGTCCACGTGTGCATATAGAGTCAGGAGTCACACAAAAATGTCCACACACTGAGAGATTCTGACTTGGGAAGTTTTGTTTTTTGGGGGGCACTAAGTCTTCCTGTCCATGGGCACATATTCCCAGTTGGTTTCTATGAGAAGCTCTCACACAAACGGAGAAATTTAAATGGCAACCTTTCATGGTTCTATACAAAAGTTGCACAGGTTTGGATGACACTGATTAGATTTATCGTGCAGCGCTAATGGGCTTTGTATATCCATGATGTGCATGCGGTTCTTAATGCGAGCATTACAGGATGTTTTCTGAACTTTCTCACATAATCTGCCATCTCTAAGAAGGAGGAGGATTTCTTTATTATGATGTAGCTGGCCATGTGCACACAGTTTAGTTATTCAGTTCAGGCCCTACAGTGTTTAATCACTTTTCAGAACAGCATTGACCATGTCCCATATCTCGACATGTCTCTCTTCCTGCTCCTAAACAATACAAGTAGAGTACAGGCCTTATCCAGGAATTGAATCAATTCCATTCTTGCACTTGTTCGCTTGTTAACACCAGTTAATGAAAACATGTAAGAGAATCAATGTTAATTGTGAAGAAGCTGAACCTAATCTAGTTGCTAGTGGTTACAGCACCTAAGGGTTTCTGTGGTAACAGGTGTGCCTGCCTGCCGTTGTGTCTGTCTCCAGGTGCCAGGCTCAGTGTTGAAGCAGATGCCCCCTCCCAGCGGGAGCGTGGGGGGTGTTGGTGGCGTGGGAGGAGTGGCAGGAGTCGGGGGAGGTGTGTTCCCTCCGCAGATGTCCCCCCAGCATATTGCCATGCTCAGCATCTATCCACCCCACATCCAGTTTCAGCTGGTGAGAAGCAGCGCTCTACATCTCTGAAAGTTTCCATGACGAGTCAGCTAAGTCCAGAAATAAGTGGAAAAGGGCATACACTGTTATTTGATCATTTAGAAATCAATATTTTTGAAATAATGAAATATTTGTTTGTGCAGTCTTTCTACTACATTGCTCAACAGGACATTTTACTATTCCTCATGATTTTTTCTGCAGTAATTGTGTGTATAACGGGACAAAGTTAGTAGTTTTGTAGGAGTCAGGACATCACTGAAATTAAATGAGTGAGAAGACTATTAATACACATTGGAAGTGGAAACCAACAGTGTAGGAGCTCTGGCACAATCACATAATTGCAGTGGCAAGAATAAATGAAAAACTAACACTGAACGTGAAACGTTTAGTTTTTTTTAGCTCTGGCTCCGTGACCAAATATTATATAGTGATGATTACCTCCCACGAGAGCCAAAACTTACACTCTGGGTTTGTCAGTGCAAGCCCTGGAAAATATTTTGTGTTGTAACTTGGCATCTTAGTTACCATCTCACCCACCTTTTTGTATCATTTCTGTTTTGTTCCGCCTGTGCTCGTTCAGGCTTGTCAGCTCCTCATCCATCAACAGCAGCAGCCGCAGCAACAGCCGCAGCAGCTGCTGCAGAACCAGAGGAAGTTCAATCCAAATGTTCGGCAGCAGGCTGACCCTCAACAGGTATGCATGCACGCAGCATGTCACTGCCACATTTGTTCCTTTACTTCCTCCTCCCTGCTAATGAGTGTTGCTTTCTGTTACATGACCTCAGCTGGCCAGGATCATGGCTGTGCTCCAGCAGCATAGGCAGCAACAGCAGGTCGGGGGTTTAGGTGGCAGCTCCAAACTTTCCCCCTCCCACCATGGTGGTGGCGGAGGGGGTCACAAACTGCCTGGGGCTGATACCCTCCCCCACCCGGGCATGGTAGGATCTGTTGCTGACCTGCACCAGAAAACTCTTGGACCATACTCCGGTGAGCAGTTGTTCATTCAAATACTAATATGAAACATTAGTTCATATTAGTGGCATGCGTGCTATAATTAGTTTCTGCTTTATTTGTATTTCTCAGGATGTTTTATTTCACTAATGTTAAATCATAAATGTCCTCTTCATGTTTCTCCTCGTTGAGTAGGGTTTGGTTCTGGTGTGAACCTCCCAGGTCTGGACCTTGGTGGCTCTGTGGTCGGGGGTCCTGGACCTATGAAGGACCTAGGGGCCCAGCAGTCCCGTTTCAAATGGATGATGGAGGGACACTGTTCTCCAGACACCTCCTCGCCTGAGAATGTGTTTCACAAAAATGGTGATTTATATGACAGTTGTGTTTGAATATATGAAGCTGCTGAGGCAGTGTTAATGGAATTAGATGTAACGTTGCATATTATGCTGATCAGTGAACCCATCTGGTATTTAGTGATGTAACAACACTCTCCGGCAACCTTCCAGGTCCTGTCACCCCCATAAAGATGCCCGGGGGCTCACCCTTCTCCCAGTATGACATGATGGTTGGAGATGGGCTGGGTGACAGCTGGCATCGCACCCCTGGCAACAAGATGGGTGCCAAGCCTGCCACCACACCAAGCTGGCCCCCTGGTTAGTGACTGGTTTAAAAATAAGATAAAGGGAGAAGAGATGATTTCTGCATATGTTCTCTTCTCCTTGAGTGACTATTATTAATTGTATAGACGACATTTGTGTTTCTTCACGTGTAGAGTTCCAGCCTGGTGTGCCGTGGAAGGGAATCGACCGTGTTGATCCTGAGTCAGACCCCTACATGACCCCAGGGAGCATGATGGGAAACGCGGTGTCCAGCAGTCTCAATGATACAGAGCACCAGTTGTTACAAGACCATACTGGTAAGGATTTGTGTGGTGACATTTCTTTAGCTCAACTATGGTTAGTGGTTAGTCTACACTGTTGCTAGATGGTTGTTTTCTTGTCAAATTCATTTTCTTGTTGTTTAAGAAAAGATGTTACTAACCATTTAGTAACCAGTAGTTCAGTTTCATCATAAAGGAGCAACCTTAGCTAGAGATGTTGTTAGCCAATAAAAATGTGGATTCTGTGTACTGGGCTAGTTTTTAGTCATTCATTGATTGGTGCTCTGTGCATCTGTGTTTGTAGATTCCACCCCTCCCCTCAACACCTTGCTGCCTTCACCTGGTGCCTGGCCCTACAGTGCCTCAGACAGTCCCCTCAACAACGCACACAGCTCAGGTGAGCATGAACAGAACAATCTCTAAAATGTTTTAAAGCTGTATAATTGTATTCCTGGTATGGTTTTTTTTTTTTAATATGTCAAAAAGGGCAACATGTAGCACAGACATTACTCCTGCCATGTCAGAGTGACACATTCATGCATGAATTGTTATGTAAACTAGCAACATATATATTTCATCGTCTCTGTCGTTGTCCTTTTTGTCTCCCTTCAGCAAAGTACACAGAATACAAGACCAGCTGGCCCCCAGAGCCCATTGGACACAAGTCTTGGAAAGCCAGCCGTGGCAGCAGCCAGTCCCAGTTATCCCGCCCACCTCCGGGCCTAGCCAGTCAAAAGCAGCAGTCGCCTTCTCCTTGGTCAGGAGGAGCTCCTCGATTGGCCGGCCGGGGCTGGGGCAGTGGCTCGAGCACCACTGGTAATGCTCATTTTCCTTGCATTGCTTTAGTACTGAAGTTGTCATTTATTCATCTTTCAAGCATAGAACTTGTTGAAATATTAAGCTTAAATGAACACAGGATATAAAAACAACGGCAGGTGATTTCTGAGATACAACAAACTGTATGTCAGAGTCCATTTATATTTGATTTGGAGGAGCAAACAAGCTTCAGTTGAAATAGCAGGGAAACTTATTCATCATTTATTACCTTTGAGTAGCCTGAAGAAGAAACAGAGTGGGGTTGTGTGTACAGGTAGTGTAAAAATCTCTGACCCAGATTCTGTTTGGCTTCTCCGTGCAGGTTCAACCTGGAGTGACGGCAACTCTCGGGAAAGCTGCTGGTTGGTGCTTAGCAACCTCACACCACAGGTAGGTTTTTAAAATGTGGTCATTTGGTGGGTGTTTGTCGCTACTGTAATGCCACAGACAAAAACAAAATAACCAGATGGTTACACTGGTCTGAGTTTTTATATGTTAACCCATTACTCTTCCATTTTAAATTCACTGCCATCCATCTTGTGTAATCCTGCAGATTGATGGCTCCACTCTGAGAACCATCTGCATGCAGCACGGCCCCTTGTTGACCTTTCACCTTGGCCTGACCCAGGGCACCGCTCTGATACGCTACGGCTCTAAACAGGAGGCAGCCAAGGCCCAGAGTGCACTCCACATGTAAGGAACATCTTTATGGTTTAACTCTTATGTCTGTGTGGAAAATATGTAACTGGAGGCAGCAGCTGTTTAGAATAAAGATTTACTTGCAGTGATGAGGAAAAACCTAATAACTATTCAGGTCAAGACTGTGCCAAAATATCTTTTGCCTGTTTCTTGGCAACAATTAAATCCTGAAATAGACTGAAAACTGTATCACTCATAAAAACAAGATTATGTACTACATGTTTTGCAATATTAAATAGAAAAGATTAAAGGTTAAAGGAAACCAAATTCACAACTTTAATAGATATTATTTTTCTTTCTACCCACTCCACTACCATTTTATTTTTGTCTTGATGATGAACAAACTGCAGAAGTCTTCATCACTACAGAGAACTGGCTACCATTTGGGCAACAGCAGCAGGACAAAACTAAAATTTAAATTAAAGAAATGAATTGCTCAGCTCTAGAATAAAGTTAAATGTCTGTTAATGTCAGTGGTTTGAGATTGACTGAAAAATGTTTTGTTTATATCAGGTGTGTTCTGGGTAACACCACCATCTTGGCAGAGTTTGTGAGTGAGGAGGATGTGGCTCGCTACATTGCACATTCCCAGGCTGGAGGAGCAGGGAGCGGAGGAGCCACTGCCGGTTCTGGAGGCTCCGGGCCTGTTGCAGCCTCCGCTGTGGGGGGTAACAGTAACGGTGGGAGCTGTGAGAGAGCAGGAGGCAACAGCGGGGGAGGAGTAGTAGAAGGAGCCTCCACAGCTGGAGGAGCAGGAAGTGGAGGAGCCGGGTCTTCCAGCTCCGGGTGGCAAAGTCTGGACAGCACAGGCAGCTCATCGGACCAGTCTGCCACCCAAGGGGCTGGGCTGGGCATCTTTACACAGTGGAGCAACAATGCAACAGGGATGGGCGGGGCTGGAGCCATGGAAACTGGAAGGCAGGGTCTGTGGGGAGGGATGGGTGGGATGAGTGGGGCGGGGTACCCCAGCAGTAGTCTCTGGGGTTCTCCAGCACTTGAGGATCGTCACCAGATGGGCAGCCCCGCCTCACTGCTGCCAGGGGACCTGCTGGGCGGGGGGGCTGACTCCATCTGAGGGGCCGAGTGACACACACATTTTACACCTAAGTCATCATACATATGTCACACTCTGCATTTATTTACAAGTAGAGATGACGTGAAACAAAGCTACACTGGTCATCCAACACAGAGACACTCATTATTTTCACACATGTACCGCTTAACTTTAAATGAAGACAACAGTAAAACTTGAACTGGGGGAAAAAGGTGAAATCCATTCAACTCTCTAGGACTTAACTGGACAGCCCTTTGTCTTTGTCCCACCATCTCCATTCAGAGACACAATCACTCAGGCATGCACTGTAGACAGGCTCAGCCAGAGTCGTACATGTCAACAAGTTTAGCTATTGCTGTTTTTAGTGTGCCACTTTCTTTCTTTTTTCTCTCTTCTTTTGTATTACTATTTAATGGTCTAATATCAACATTCAGACTTGCAGACTGAGCCCTCGTAGACCTGGCTGGCGTACTTTGGAGTTCCCCTTTTTTGGAAGCTTGAGAATGATCTGGAGGGAAGGAGTTTGTTGAAAAGTTGGGACAGCGCCACACTACTGAGTCAAGCAGATGTCCAGCAACGTTTGAGGTGCAGAAAAGGAGAATCTTTTTTTTTTAGTAGGTACTGACGCGTCTATCTTGGTGGAAACACGCCATCACTATGGGACCCAGGGTGAAAAAATAATAATCCAAACAAAAAACAACATTAGCCAAACTTGCACTATATGCCTCTGGGTTTGTTGTTGACGCATCCTCCATTTTTGAAGCAGAGCTACAACACAACAACTACACAGACCTTACAGGACGATTTAACGTTACAACAGCAGTGGCCTTGGCTAACGCCCAGCGGCCGCCCACCCATGTCAGCAGCATCACACCCTTCTCATCAGTTACACTGCTCTTATATTTGACAAGCTAAATTGTATCTCCCTGTCAGTGTACGTTGGTTGTTTATCTTTTTTTTCTGTTCTAAAAGAAAAAAAATGTGTGAAACTGTGGAAATCCAGAGATGTCCTTTTTTTGCCCTTCAAACACTGACCTCGCTATTGTATTTTTTCTTACTCAAGAAATCAAGTTGGTTATTATTATATATTGTCATGATGTAATGATGACTATGATCACTTATTTACTCGCTGTACAAGGTGCCCTCCTGCCTGCCTGTGTGTGCATGAAAGGAGTGTTGACAGTTAACGACCGAATGGAGGAGGATGTGATGAAGATGACAATATCAGGAGTGTCTGTGTTAATCCTACAACGTTGAATGTTTTTTTCTTTCTTGTCCATGAGAGATTCATGAGAAATGTTTGTGTGCGAGAGAGAGTGAGAGTATGCTTGCTTTTGAACACTTATCTGCTCCAGTCAGGGAAGTGAATAGATCTGACGGCTTGCATTTGAGAGAAAGGGGGTGCGTGGATGTATACAAATGTTTGCGTGCTTGACTGTCTGGTTAGTGTGATAGCTAAAAAGTTCAAAAACATTGGCACTATTACATATGTCTCTTAAGTTGTGTTTTTTAGCAGCATTTTATTCCTGTTTGTATTTTTTTTTTTCTGTCAAATGCAATAAGAGAACGATATTTTGTTTTTAAGACGAAGCAACCAACTGAAGGCATTTCTACTAAGATGCCGCATCCTACCATACCAAGCTGAGCTGGAACAGTGTTTTACACACACGTTAAAGACATTACATGTTATGTTTTACTGTGTTTCTTTTTTTTTTTCTATTTTGTTGTTATGTATCAGTTTAAATTAAGTCAGTCTTTATTATCACTCCTGTTCAGGATGTTTTCATTTATTTCAGATGTTACAAAAAGGAGAGGACATTAATTTAAAGCAGAAAAGAACAAGATAATAAAGGTTGAGTTGAAGTCTGGTGTTTTTTTGTTTGATCTGTTCTTTTGAGTCGTTTAGTTGACCCGCATCTTGTGAATTCACATTATTCATAACGTACACCGTGAACAGAGCAGTGACTTCCACCTGAAAGAGATTCACAACCAAACCTGAATTCATGGGTAGCTTCCAATTCAGAAAACTTAATTTGTCCCCAGGGGGCAATATAAGGCACATGTGAGCAGTGTTTTCTATCTACCCTCTGATGTTGGAGTGACTGTTTAAAGATTCTGGGGCTGTTCTTGATTTATGTCCACATCATTATTATTTGTTTCTTGTATTATTGTTGTGGCAGTGAAGCAGAACTCTGAATTTAATAATTTCCTTCAGCTTTTGGTAATTTGACAAGTGCAGACAGGTCTCGGGTTAGAGATGTAGCAATGCTATACTCTACTACCATTCCAGATGTTTCATTCTGGTCATTTATGATATAAAACCTCCATATCACATTTTAACTTAATCCATGTTTAAGTATTTTCTTTCCCCATTAATTAGCCAATCACAACAGGGCTTGTGGAACAAACTACGTCTCTACACCTTGTTAGCAGTGGGTTCTACCTCCAGCTGAGTGGTATTAATTCTTTGTGGCATAGATTCAACAAGGTGCTAGAAACATTCCTCGCTGGTCCATTGACATGTTGGCATCAGAGTTGCTGCAGCCTTGTGGAGATCATCTTAATAATGTGAGTCTGCAGTTCCACAACATGCCAGAGGTGGTCTGTTGGACTGGGTGACTGTGGAGGCCATTTGAGTACAGTGAAGTCACCGTCACATAGCTGCAATGATATCCTGTTGAAAATACCCCCTAAAAGATGGGTACATATATGTGACTCAAAGAGTTAGAATTTGCCAGACTGCAGCATGTGTGGTGGGCAGAGGTGAACAACTGTAGCCTATAGTTTCCCTGTTTTATAGAATCTCTGCCATGTTATTAAATCTAATTAGAAACTAGATTTGAAGACAACTGGTTAGCCTAATGAAGTGGACTATGTGCAATGGTATGTGGATAGTTAACAGCTACATACGCAGTTAATATTCTTTTGACGATGTTATATAACTGCTAACAAAGCTATCTTGTAATATGTAATGCCAAATAAATAAAAAATGTTTAGAGTGAGATTTCTCCATGAAACTAGTTTTGCTTCATCATTTTTACCTCGGGCAAACAGGAAGTTTGTTGGCTGTTAGCTTACTTATGTGTGACTAGCTAGCACTTCATTATTAGCAAGGACAGTTTAGCTCATAAGGTGGCTTCAGTGTTTAACACATTCACAAGAAGAGTCCATTTGAACTGCCCACTCGATTTATTCACGACTTTTGAAAGTGAAAATTTTATAAAACTTCTGAATTTACCATGTGGAGGCCCTGGAAGTTATTTTTTACCGAATGATAAGATCATATATTATCATTTTGCTGTGCGTAGTTTATCTTTTTAAATTTAAATGTTTGAGGACAATGTTTATATAATGGCCTCCTTGGTTTCTCAGATTATATTAGCTTGTTAGCTTGCTAAACTGTTTTCAGCTCTTAATTTCTCAGCATTTACCTATTATAGGCTATATATATATATATATACACTGACATCATGTGTTAGTGACACTTTATTACTACACGTCTATTTTTTATTTATTTTTTTAGTTTGAGGTGCCTTGTCTGTTAGGCAAAGAAACTTCCCGTCCACATTTATTATTTTATTTTATTTTTTCGGTCTGGAGTCACTCCGATGAGAATTTATAGGATCTCCAGGGAACACGTGCTGAGTGCTAGCATAAAGGTTGGTTGCTAGACTATTCAGTTGCTTGTGGGGTGTTTTATTTTATTTGTTTTATCTCCATATTGGTTGAAACCCACAATTAAATCCAAATGGCACTTAAAAGAAAAAAGAAGTCTGTTCCCTTTTGTACATTTGGCCTTATTTGGCCTATAACAGGCATAGGTCACTAATTATCTTGTGTTTCTACATTATGAAATTTTATTTGAGACTGACTGAGTGGCGCAAACACATACAGCAGCTATAGGTGAGCACTGCTGGGGTGCTTCATTCATGCCTGCAGACGGCAGCAGCGGCAGCTTTAAGACAATCCGGGCATCTCTGCAAGTCTGCGGATGACATCATTGATATTGTCAATGGTGTAAACTGAGAGAGAGGGCTGGGTGAGTGTGAGGGGGAGACGGAGAGGGAAGAGAGAGACGGACCTCAGTGTCTAGTTAAGCGTTTTTCATAAGAAAAAAAAACAAGGAGAATATTCCAGAGTCACAGGGTCGGCTCACATCGGCTGCACTTTTTAGGTCTTTTTTATTTTTATTTTGCAGGACTGAGGGTTTGCAGATCTCCGAGGTTATGAGCCGTCCGAAGCCGCGTCGCTACGTCGCTGTCCAGGGTCCTGAGTGAGACAGAGCCAGCGGGCGACCACGGAGCAGGTGAGGAGGAGGAGGAGGAGGAGAAAGATGAGGTGGTGGTGCGGTGGTGATGGGTGTATGTTGGCTAGTCAAGGTGTCTGGAGGCTTGTGCGTGTGTATGTGGTGTTGTGTTGGTTTAGGTTATGCAAACAGAGTCCAAATAGAGTCGTGTTGGGGCGGGGGGTGCGCATGTTGAGAGGTCCTGTGTGGAGGGTGCGGTTATGGGAATTATTACCACATCTGATGGCCAGCCAAGGATGAACGGTGCGTTTTATTTTTTTTATTTTTTTTCTCCATCTAGCGCCTACCTCATATACACTCTCTGGTATCTGGGGCAACTGCATGGAAGTATTCTCTGTGAAAATATCACGTTTTTTTTGTTTTTTGTTTTTTTGCTGCAGTCTGTAACACTGACAGTGAAGCAGCTTTTGGAGGCTGGGAGATAAAAAAAATGATGTGAAAGGTTTGGTGATGTGCAGCAGTGGCTTGCTCTGCCTTATTGTCCCTGCACGGTGCATGTGGATGGGGTGTATGTAGGTCTACAATGCAGCCAAGTATGAGGGGGGAAAAATACTGAACTTAGTCAGCGATTAATGCAATGTCAAACTGGCATGTAAAGTGTAACCTCTGTTGAAACCCTCCTCCCACTTTTAAGTCCAGGTCTCATGACTGTGCAGACAGATAGGAGGACTTGGGTGAGGAAAACATGACTCACTCGAATTTTGTCAGGGGACTCCAGTCAAAAATTGTGAGTTTCTGCAAATGATAATACACAGGACCAGACTCCTTTGAAGAGCTTTGGGAAGAGTGTGTGAGATGCTGATCCAGCTCCCCCCTGCAGCCCTGCATAAATCATGTTACACAACTACACGCTTCTTCTTCTTCTTTTTCTTTGCTCTCACCTTTTTCCCATGCACTGTATAAACACTTAATTGGCCCACACTGTTGTCTAGAGTTTATTACCCTCTAAAAGTGTCAAGATTCCAGCTCAACAAAACGTGGCTTGACGTTATATCTAGAAAGGTTTTGCCTTTACGGATGGCTTAGTGAGCAACATTTTCCTCGCTGCTTCCAATAATTCAACTCAGGCGGCACTACGTCACTGTTTTGGCTCAGCTATTTTCACTTTTCTTTTTCATCTCTTCTGTCGATTGTTCCCTCAAGTATCCAGTTTTGTTTTCTCTCATGCTACAGCAGCCCCAGGGCTCATAGCTTTGAGTTTAAAGTCTGCAGCTTTGCACCACAGTGTCCTTTTACTCTATTGATCACCAGTGATTGATGACAGCTTTGTGCATGTTTGTATCCGTTTGTGTGTGTGTGTGTGTGTGTGTGTGTCCCTGTGTGTGTGTTTGTTTAACCCTTCAGTGAGTTGAAAAGCTCAGGAGCCATGGAGCTGAGGGTGGGGAACAAGTACCGCCTTGGGAGGAAGATAGGGAGCGGATCTTTTGGAGATATTTATCTCGGTGAGAATCAATGTCACACATGCTCCGGCGTTTTTGTGCACTGCGATAACTAGATCGCTTTTAATTTTCAGCTGCCAACTGTGTTGCAACTTCACCTCTCCCTCTTCGGTTTCTCCAATCAGGTTCAAACATTGCTACAGGAGAGGAGGTAGCCATCAAACTGGAATGCGTGAAGACCAAACATCCACAGCTCCACATTGAGAGCAAATTCTACAAAATGATGCAGGGTGGAGGTAGAACACACCGAGAAGTGTCTCTGGCTTGTTTTTAAAGATTTACTAGGGGGTACCAAGAGGAAGTGAAGCCTTTTTAGGGCCACTGAGGGCTGTTTAAAGCTACACTGGGTTATTAACAATGATTATATTTCTTTAACAGGCGTTGCACTTCGTTTATAGACCTTGAGAGGCATTTAAGGACATTTAAGAGCATTTGAGGTCCATTCAGGGTCATTCAGGGACGCCAGCAGGAAACTCTGACTTACATTAATAAGCTTTGAAATCAATTTATTGTTGTTGCACCGTTGTGTACTATGATTTGAAAGAAGGATATACTGATACTTATACTTTAGGAGACAGAAATAAAGTCAGTACAGATACAATTACACCAAAAACATTCTACGATGCAAACATTAGAATAAAATAGACAATTAGATGCAAATATTAGTGCAAAAGAAATCCAGCAAATCAGTTGTGCAGCTCTGGTCTATGTATTATTTGTAGTTTGAATAACAAATATACTGGATAAAATACATACGATAAACACAGATCAGACACAACCTTATGGCCACTGACACTAGAAGTAAATAACACTGACCGTCTTGTGACAATACAATGTTCTGCTGGGAAACATTTGGACCTGGCACCTGTAATCCATAGCAATGACACGCCTTGATGGCAGCAGCCACTCTCTAACGAGTCAGACCTGCCTTGGAAGTTCGAGGGAGAGCTACACAATATTAAGCAGGTGGTCATAATGTTATGCCAGATTGGTGTGTATAATAAAAATCTTATATGTATTAAGAAGCAGCAAATGCAACCAGTGACAATGCACTTGTTCCTGTACTCTAGCAGAGTTGTTGTGGCTAGTGAGGATATAATATAATATAATATAATATAATATAATAATAGAGCATTATAATGCAGTGATAAACTATTTAACTATTAAACATGTGATGATAAATGATGTAAAAGATGTCAGGAGATAATGGATAAAACCAAATAAATGGCTGAAATGTAAAAATAATATAATAAAAATAATAATGTAGAAGTCAAATAATCAAAGGAGGTGAAGGTGTGTTATTCTAAACTATCTGCCAACTCTCTGATTTCCACCCCTCCCTGCCTGACAGTGGGAATCCCGTCTATTAAGTGGTGCGGAGCGGAAGGAGACTACAACGTTATGGTGATGGAGCTGCTGGGCCCCAGTCTGGAGGACCTGTTCAACTTCTGCTCCCGCAAGTTCAGTCTGAAAACAGTCCTGCTGCTGGCTGACCAGATGGTGAGACATCTGACTGACTGCAGTGCACACTATTAAAACATCATTATTCAATAAACACCTCCCAGTTCTTAGGTAGAAATGGATCACGTGAAGGCTCCTTTATGTGTCATGGAAGCACCGTCAGGAAGTGGCTGACAAATTAATAAGCAGTAATAAAGGTACATGTTTACCTTTGCTAGCACGCAGCGGGCTGAAGTCGACCTCAGGCTGGGGGATTTCAACAAAACGTTGTGCCTATTTTTAGACCGCAACTAAATGGATCATTTGAAATCTGAGAATAATTCTCATCTAAACGTCTGAAGCTCGTTTCCCGCTGTGAGACAAAGTGTAAGCCCCTCAACATCTTTGACATCTACGCAGTTCCTCCATAAAACTGAAGTCCAATCTAGGACATGGAAGCTCCACAAGACGGCCTAATCCTTGTTGGAGAGGTCGGCCTGTGATGTCTTTTATGAGCCTTTTTAATCCCTCATATGTCATTCTTTAGTCTACACCTGGCACACTTGTTCTTTTCATCCCATTTTCTCTTGGCCACATTGACCTCTTATAATCACGCTAGCTGCTGTTGTAACTCCTCTCCTCTCCTCTCCTCTCCTCTCCTCTCCTCTCCTCTCCTCTCCTCTAACAGGGCTATAACTAAGATTTTGATTGCCCCGTAACATAAAATATCCTCTGTGTATCTGCTGAAAGGCTGACAGAGTTATTGATCAGTATCAATGACTCAACTACTATTTCACCAGGCAATGAGACATGTGGCCTTTAAAACCCACTTTCAGTTTTAGATCAGACTCTCTATAACTACGGGAATATAAAGTCACTCCCAGAGTCGCAGCTCTACCGGTAAAGACCAGTAGAGGTCTTAACTGCTGAGGTATATGCTCACCAGTCTACACATATTTTTCACTTAGTTTATCATTTCTTTTATTAAGAAAATCTAACTTATCTAAGAAAAGCTGACCCCACCCCTGCCCTGTCTCTCTAAAAAATATATGTACGCTATATTCAAGCCAGATTGAAAGCGACAACACTGTCATTAGCTGGCTTCTCACCTGAAATGACGCAGTCTGGTCCTCTCCTTGACTGAAACCAAAGTTGACGTATCGCTTGAGATAAAGACTGATTTCCTTAACACTGATGAATCATCAGCACTTTTCAGACATGTTGCTTCATTTGTAAATGAGTGAATCTCCTACTGCAGGGAAAACTAGAATGAGCCAGGATGAGCTTGTCACTTAAACTGCTAGATGACCCGACTAAACTTACTGAGGGTCAGATTACAGAGACTGCTATGAGTAGCATACTACCACAAAATAATGTATGCCTTCAGACTGACTGTCTGTGTCACTAAGCAATGAAAGCCATCTCGTAGAAATTGGAATCATGTACTTTAAACTATTTTTAGCTCCTTGTTGGTGCATTCAAGGCCACTGACATTTGAAGTGTTGTAGCTGACTGCTAAAGGGCATAAACTATTTTTTGCATCTTCTCCGCGTGTTAATTTTCCCCATAGTTCAGATGTAATCAGATGGGGTTTAAGCTCTCACACTAGATCAGATCTTAAATCAGATCTGAGATCACATAATCCAGTCTCATGTTGTTGTGGCTCAAACCCTCAGTATGTGATGTTTAAAACTTTTAAAGCTTAATGTGTGGACTCCATAGCGCTCATTTCATCAGATTACTTCAAGAAAGGAGAAAAGCCTGAAAGCTGCCTCTGACGTCTAAGCAAAAGGACCGTATACTTTTTAAAATGGAAACTGACTGTTACTAGGCTTCAACATGCTAGACTACCAGTGTCCTGTTCTTTGTCTCTGTGCTCCAGATCAGTAGGATTGAATACATCCACTCCAAGAACTTCATCCACAGAGACGTGAAGCCTGACAACTTCCTGATGGGGCTCGGGAAGAAAGGCAACCTGGTCTACATCATCGACTTTGGCCTGGCCAAGAAATACCGCGATGCCCGAACTCACCAGCACATCCCCTACCGCGAGAATAAGAACCTCACCGGCACCGCCCGCTACGCCTCCATCAACACCCATCTGGGCATCGGTAAGGCGGCACACCTGAGCAGGAGCCTGCCCAGGGATCTAAGTGGGGATGTGTGTGTGAATGTCAGTAGAATATGTTTGCATGTTTATTAATGAGGACGAGATTTTCCTTTCCTTTCCCTCGCTCAGATAAGAATGTAATTTCATCCTCTCCTCTCCCTCTATTTTGTGTTTTTCTCCACAGAGCAGTCGAGACGAGACGACCTGGAGTCTCTGGGCTACGTTCTCATGTACTTCAACCTGGGCTCTCTGCCCTGGCAGGGACTCAAGGCTGCCACCAAGAGGCAGAAGTATGAACGCATCAGTGAGAAGAAAATGTCCACCCCCATTGAGACGCTCTGCAAAGGATACCCTTGTGAGTAAAACTTTCACACAGAAATGAGAGAGATTACATACAAGCATACAACAGAAAAGCTATCTAATAGTGAATTTAGGCTTTTTGTCACACTTATCATCTGTCTTTGCTTAAAATCTTCTCTCTCTCTCTGTCCTGTGTTGCCCAGCTGAGTTCTCTACCTACCTGAACTTGTGTCGCTCCCTGCGGTTCGATGACAAGCCCGACTACTCATATCTGAGGCAGCTCTTCAGGAACCTTTTCCACAGACAGGGCTTCTCCTACGACTACGTCTTTGACTGGAACATGCTGAAGTTTGTGAGTGTCGTGCTTTAGTAAAACTTGGAGGTCAAAATCTTTTTATCAGTGCTTACATTCCCGTCTGCACTGCTCCTCTGTGTTTCAGGGTGCAAGCAGGACAGCTGAGGATGGAGAGAGGGAGAGGAGGGAGGGAAAAGAAGGAGAGGAACGAGCTGGAGGAGGCCAAAGAGGAGCTGGGGGTCGAGCATTGCCTCCCGGTCCAAACCCGTCTGCAGCCAACAGAGTCAGGAACGAGGCCGACGCTGCACCTTCAAACCCGGCCACGCGTGGGGTCCAGCAGTCAGGTCAGGATGTTGCTTGCTTTCAGATGTTACGCAACACTAGCCCAGTTAAGACTTTTGTTTTCTAAGTGTGTGTTTTTGTGGGTGTGCAGGAAACCGCTCTCCTCAGGCGGGGAGAGCGGAACGAGCTGAGCGAGAGAGGAAGGTGGCCATGAGGCTTCATCGCGGGGCCCCTGCCAACGTCTCCTCCTCGGACCTCACTGCACGCCTCGACCAATCACGCATCACTGCATCACAGGTAGCCCCGACAGGTTCGGCGACACTTTGTTGTAATTAGAGTCGGCACAAATTTAATGGCATTGCATGCGTTGCTTACACCTGCTCTTGTTTTATTAGGACACGCGTTCAGTTCAAACTATGGCAACAAGAGAACAAAGTATACTCTTTAACATCACCACTTGTATTGACTGGTATCAAACTTTTCAAGATTCCTAAATCATCTATCATGAAATGCTAACAGACCACACACACACTGTATGCTCTGATGTTAGCATTTAGCTAAAAGGACAACCTCACAGAGTTATTAACAAGATTTTGAAGTTTTAACATTTATGACACCTAGTAATGAATTAACTGCTCTCATTTCTAAGGAGTTTCCCGACCTTTGATTACTGACATTGCTGGATTCCTTTTTATGCTTCTTAATAATAAAAATCATTATTTCAGAATGCCAGATTGGAAATATTGGAGCTGGGAACATATCCACACATAATTACCACCAGGGCATTAATGTGAAGAGTTTTTTTTGTTGAAAGTTTAATATGATATCGACGCAGAATAGGCTAATCCTCCCAGGCAGACTCCATGTGACCCACAGCCTCTTCATAAATTGTAATTGGACTCTTTCCAGTGCTGTGTAGCTCATTAGGGATCATGTCTGCAGCCTGCAGCGGTGACAGCAGCCATGTCCAGACTGATTGTGCACATGCACTGTAATAATTTGGTGGAGGAGATTTCAACAGATACAATCTCAAACTGTCTGAATTTGTGTGAATGAAGTGTGACACAGATAAAACAAACGCCTTTATTATTCATAGGATCCTGAGATCTGAGGCAGCATACTACGTATTCTACCTCAGTTCTTTTCAGTAGCTATCCATTGATTGCAACAGTATGCAGTATATAACGATATACAGGCTGCTCTAGTCTAAACTTGATCCAGTGTGTGCGTACTGTACGTCTAAGAAGGCTTAGGCTTGAGCACAGAATTACTCAGTATTTGATCGGCTTTAATGTTCTTGTTTCCCCTTCACACTCAGGTCAGTGTGCCATTTGAACATCTGGCAAAGTGAGTTCCTCCTCGCTGGCCTGCAGGTCAGTGGCAGGTATGGACACGTCTGACACGTAAACACACAGCATGGTTACACAGCTATTTGTTTCTTTTGTCCTTAGGACCCTTGACATCCCGCCTCTCCATGTTCACGTGTATAACAAAATCCTTGCTATTAAAGTTGAATGAATGATGACGAGGCAGCTGTGGCTTAGTAGGGAGAGCAGGTTTTCCAAAAACCACAGGATTAGTGGTTTGATTACTTTGAGTATCAGTAGGTAAATACAAGCCATTTAGCACCTGGTGAAATAATATTTGTGATGTTAGCCTGCTAACAAGTTAGCGTCAGCTTGTAGTTTCACGTAATACCACTTTGTACCACAAGATGGGATAGTGAGTCAACACGAAGTCTGCCCCGAGTACAAAACTAGAAGATAACGGCACAGAGAGTATTATTCTTTTAACCTCTTCTCAGTCATGTAGTCCAGTCCAGTAGCTCACTGGGTTCATGTGCCACAGTAAAAACAAAAATACGCTTTAGGACCCGCTATGCCACCAATTTCACATGTTCTTTCACTGCTCTCAGTTTTATTCATATTTGTTCGTCATTACTTCTGCATTGTTTCCCTTTGAGCAGGTACTTAAATACAAACAACCCATAGCACAGAACCTCAGTATGAAATTGTCTTTGTTGTATTGTATCTCGGGACTATTTAAAAGAAACAACAGCGGCACCATCTGGAGAGGGCTACTACGCCCTGTTTTACAAAACAGTTTACAGGTAGTACCTTTATGGTTAGATTAAAAAAAAAAAAAAAAGGAAAGCATGTGCATAGTTTTCTTTAATCTCTCTTTAATTCTAAAAAAAAAAAAAAAAAATTTTTAATCTTTCTCTCAAAATAAAATATTGCCCCACTGAGTGATTTTATTTAAGTAATTCTTGAAAATGTAATTAAAATAAAGTAAGTTAGAATACTTTCAAAACCACAAACTCAAGTACACCAAATATGAGCCTACGCTGACAGAAGTAATATTTTTCTTCCTTGTTGTGTCTCAGCAGCTGCAGGGTATCAAATACCCCTTACTTTTCAAATGGATGAATGAAAACATGAATGAGTGAAGGAGGAGAAGAGGAGCCGGAGGAGGAGCAGGTGATGGGCCTCCAAATGGGGATCGAGGGCGTCCGTGTGTCTGTCAATATGCGGTGTGGTGAGCATGCCCGGTCTTATAAAGCTTGCTGAGATGATGGAAAACCAGTGACACGAACAAACTATAGGCTGGAATTGTTTGGCTTTTCAAGGGTGCATCCAAAGGGAGAGGCGGAGGGAAACAACAAAAAGCACCTCCCCTTCTTCACTCATAATTCACCTGCCATCGACTCAGAGCCTCGACTTGCAAAAAAATCTTAAAAGCGAAAAAAAAAAACAACAATGCACAAGACGGACTAAATATCAATTATTCTGTGGTTTAGACCTGTGGTTAAAAAAAAAAAAAAATCAATCTGCTAATGTTTGAGAGCTACACATGCTGCTTATGGTGTTCTTTAGTAGAAATAAATATGTAAACAACCACGGGGACGAACACAAAAGCATACAGGCGTATAATAGATGAGACAGGAGACAGGAACGTGCTTAAATATGCCCAAAAGAGGATCGGAGAGAATAAATGTGAGAGGGTTTGTTGGAGTGAGGCTGCTTTTTGTCAGTAATTGTGTCTGTCTGTGTTTTTGTCTTAAGTGTTTTGCCTTCAGCTTTGCTTTAGAGAGTCGGAGGGAAACCAAGGACAGAGTAAAAAAAAAAATGTGACAGAAGACGTGCCCCCAGTTAAAAGTTCCTATTTTTCAGCACACTTGTTACCTTTTTAGGTGAGACTGAACACATGCTTACTGAACTCGAGGAGAGTAAGACTGCTGTGAGCAGACGGTGGGATAAAACAAGGATTGTGTGATATGATAAAGCCTTAGTCCAGCTTGTAACACCAGGTACGAAAAGACATGAGAAAGTTATAAGATTTTCATGGTGAGCAGGTCTGGTGTTACATTTATTTATTTTTTATTTTTTATTTTATTTTGCTTTTTTGTTTTGTATTAAATGTAAAATGTGTAGATATCTTTTGCCAGAATGTGACAGATTGTTTAAAAAAATGGGGCTGGAGAGAAGAGTACGGTTTATCTCCAGACTTCCCTGGGACAAAAATGTAAAAATATTACCAGAAACCTTAGGAGTCTGCCAGACGTTTTGGCAGGCAATGACAGAAAGGTTCTTGTTAATATTTTTGAGGAGAACTGACTGAGATGTTTTGACCCAGGGTTGTCAGGACGGATGGAAAATGACTGATGTCCTGTACATTTCTTTACCATGCTTCAACTTTATTACTATGATATTTGTGTATATTTTCTGATTCAATAAAAATATACACAACGTATGCAGACTTCTAACACGATGCCTCATTTGATGCCAATACATGTAAAAAGGTGTCTTTTTCCTTTCGGACACATTTCACAGTCTGAATGCAATGAAGCAAACTGTCACTGAGGAACATCATGAAAAAACAGAAATTCTGAGATGAAGAACAAATGTTTCACTGTCTGTACAGTCCCTCTACTAAAGCAGCGTTCAGATGACATGATGGACAGTGGATTTGATCAAGTCATCAAGGGCTTGTTCATGTTTCAGGACACTGCTTACTAAGCACCGCTGTGATCATCACAACTAACTGTAACTGACTTTCTCACTGTCAAATCTTGGATAGGGTGACTCTCTAAAGGGGCAGTGCAGTGAACTCTTAAACAAACTAGATCAGTTGTATACATAGTACAACGAGGGAGACCAAAAGTGAATACACTTCAGTCAGGAATGGGTACATTTGGTCACTGCCCTCTTAACTGATGACTCTAGTTTTGAAATTGAAAACAAAGGAGTGTATGTTAAAACAAAAACAGGAGAGAAAATGACACTACGTTAAATCAACCCACAGTAAATGTTGGGAATATTCAGCTCTGCACTGAACTGACTCACTGACCAGGTAGAAGCAGCACATGTGCCACCTTAGCCATACTGTGTGATTGTCAAAATGGTGTTTATTGCAATAAAAGCCCTGAATCACAGAATATTCATAGTCCTTTGGACGTATTGACGTAATCAGCAGTCTTATCACTGGGACACTGAGACACAATGGCCCCTTTCCTATTCAGATATCTCAACACGTCAGAGATAGTTTCCAACAGTTTTCAGGGAATTGTGGTGACAGAACAACATGTGCACAAATTGTCAAAGTTCCTTACAAGACACCAGATTTTTTTTCTGATAATAATAATAATAATAATAATAAATTTTATTTTGAGGCGCCTTTCTGTCACTCAAGGTCACCGATACCGATAATACAACTGTACTTGAACTTTAAATACTGAAAACTTTTGCTCATGAATGACGTTTTTACATTCTGATAAATCTACTGTGAAAAGGGATTTTCTCCCACCACTGCTTACAGTGGCACAAGACTTTTCATTGTTAATGTCATTAGTTACACATAGTCATTTCCTGCTATGACATGACAAATTGTCTGATGTCCAGAAAATGTTTTTTAAATATTAAATTATTATGGTCCGTATCCGTTGTCCACACACTGACTACGCAGTTATGACAGGAAGTCGTGGACAAACATCGCATCATTCACTGTGTGAGTGGGAGCAGTGTTTACCTCCGTTTGTACATCATCCACATTTTCACCTCTGCTGGACCAAGAATAGAACAGCGCATGCTCAGTGTTCAGGACACTACCTCCGCCCTCTTCCGGGTTATTAATGGTAGTCCGTGTGCGATTGGTCGAGCCGCCTCGTCCTCTCGAGGTGGGCGGAGTCAGTCTGATCTGCAGTTAATCCTACAGGGATTGGGTTGAAGCCGTGGAGTGGAGAAAGAGGAGCAGATACGAAAGACCGAGTTTAGTGTTTTAACTCCTCAAACTCCGACTTTTATAATTTGTTGGGGGACACACAGCAGCACTAAAAAGACAGAGCCGAAGTTGTGTGACATGATAGCCAAACTTTAGAGGTGAGTTTGTTTTTTTTTGGGAGGGGGTGTTAGACGCCGAGGTGTTGACGGGGCAGTCCGCTGTGGGCTCAACATGGATGTCCGGGGAGCAACGGTGCGGCTCTGAGGAGGAATTAAGGCCGTTTCTGGGTTATTTCTAGCCGAAGAGTTTGTCTGACGGAGCTGGGGAGGATTTTAAAGCAGCAGCCAATTTACCAGGTGAGTGTAGTTTCTAAAAAATACGAGTTTAAAAATACTTTTACTGGAGCTAGTTCTTTACCCAACTAACAAAAACGTCTCAATTTCAGGCTTGCAATTCAAGTTCATCTGTGAATTGTTGTGGCTAACTGTTAGCAGAGGTGAGTCTTTATGGCTTTGCTATATGTTTTCTTATTCAAACTTGTTAAACCGCAGCAGTTTGCATTTATTCTCAGCAGCACAATAAAATCACAGTTGCAGAAGCGGCCTTAAGGCAAATAAAGAAAAAAGACAGATTTGATATATCTTTCTGATTTGTGAATATTTGTATTGTTGTTGCCACTATGATAATCCAGTCTGCTTATCAGACACATGATTACTTATTATGAATGATAAATACACCCTGTCTGCCCCCCATTGACCCTTTCCATCTGTTGCTCTGTTGCTGACCCCCCTGTGAGTGTGTGTGACTGAGCGTGTGTGAGCATGTGTGTGTGTGTGTGTGTGACTGACCTTTTCTGCCTTTCAAATGAAACACACAGATGTCCTTTTGCTCCAGCGCAGCATCATTTCACTGTCACCGGTATTGTGTGTGTGTGTGGGGCTGCTGATGCCTTCACTTCTTCCCTGTGACATGTGGATCTGCTGATCCCCCGCAAACCAATACAAATGACCTGCTGTCTAACACTAACACACACGCACGCACATGCACACAAACAAAGATATAACTCGTCTCGGTCTTGCATGTAATAAAAGCAGCCTGATGCGTTTTATCGAACCCCCAAATTGAATTTACAACAGTCAGTGTTTTTAAGAACTAAATGGTGGCTAGAGTGTGTGGGGTGTCATTATGTCAGTCTGTCATTATCTGTTCTCTTTGCCATCTGACATTTGGATTCCTTGCTACACACCATTTCTCACAGCCTGACATCCTCAAACCAAACATTTTTAGCACTGATTCTCCCTCTTATTATTCATTGTTCATTGTTTCACAGTTGCGTGTGTTTGCCTCACCCCGCCACCATAACATTAAGATCTCTGCCTCTCCCAGCATTACAATTATCCGCCGGTGTGCAAGAACAAACACGCCCTGAAAACACGTCTGTGTCATCCCAGAGGTAGCGAATAGCTGCTGCTTATGTAACCTATCCTCTGGCCACGTCAAGTTCATCATCAGCTGCAGACAGAGGATACAGCAGCATATATCACATCTTGTTATTTCATATCAACCTAAATTTGGCAACGCTGCGAGCGGTTCTTTTGTTCGGCTGTCTTTTTTTGACGCTTTTACAAGTAGTCCACTCTGTTTTTATTTTTTCCATTATTAATGGGCAGACATTTGATAATTGCACATCTCATCCAGGATTTTATTGTCATTTTGAAATTGGTGTAGAAAAAGTATCCTGCTTCAAATATATATATATTTTTTAAATAATACATATAAATAAAATATCGCTGTCTTATACATTTCACCTTTATGCTGCAGCGTTGTGTTGCCATACAAAGAGAGACCAGTGAAGTAAAAAAATACCAGAATGCCTTGAAGCTGTGTTGCTTTCTGTGAAAAGCAGGGCGTATACTCTCAAGCTCATATGCTCTGCCAAACCACATCGGAGTGGTAGATGTTTGAGCCTGTTATCTGACAGTGGTAAAATGGCATTCACCTCTCCTTTTTAAAGAGCTGAACACTGATCCCACTGTACAAACAGAACACACACATTCTTTACTAACAGAGATGTTGACCTGTGGTGTCTCTTTTTATTCTCAGGCTTCCTGACTCAGATTACACATTAAACTGATAACGCAGACTGTGATCTGTATTCCAGGTTGATGATTACAAGTGGAAATGAATGTTCATACTTTATGGATGGTGTCACAGTGTAGTCTCTGTCATTGTTTGACCGCCTCTGCGTCACTTCCAGATGTTAAGGCTGTGGAGGCGAGACGTTCCACTCTCAGAGAGACTTGGGGAGGACTCTCCTCTTGCTGCAGCACCTGCACCCCCACCCACGGCATCTCCAATGGGCCCCAATATTTCATGGATCCCCGAAGCCCCGCTGCTGGGCCCAGATCAGCCCATCTTTCTGATGACTCCTGCAGCGCAGGCTGTGTCTGGCTTCTTCGTCTGGACTGCGCTCATCCTCACCTGTCACCAGGTAACAGCTTCCCAGCCGCATGAGGACAGGGAGTGGTGTGAATTTAATTCTACTCTATAATACGTAGCTATTTATTGTGCTGGAGTTACAAATAATGAGGTTGGAATGAGCACACCAGCTTTTCTGACACATGTGCTTGTGGAGTAGACAGCCCGGTGGTTGTGTTGTTTGATGCGCACACGATTTGATCCTGCAAATACACACAAGATGCTCTCTGGGCCTGAGCAAATACATCTGCTCATGGCCCAGAGAAGGGCAGGGGTTGCTTGGCAACATCCCTTGGCAGGTGTTTGTTATACAGAGCATGAATACACGCACACACATGCAAAGGTGAGACAGGCTTATGAAATGTGTCTGAGAATAAGGAAAGAAATGAAAATCTGAACACATTCTCCCACAAGCCCCTATGAGATGATGTCAACTGATGTATTGATGGTTGAGGTCAGTGACTTTGACAGACTGACAGGACACAAAATAGACATTAAACATAAAGAATATAAAGATTTATATGTTCTAAAGGCTCTTTGTCCACATAATGTCAGTTAGTCATATTTCAAATCCCCTTAAATCCATTCACCCAGCCTAGCTTATAGACTCTCTGCTGTTTGTTCTTCCCACCCATTGAGACTTACTGCTCATTGCAAGGACTAGTTGCTTATTACTTCTTGTTTTTAATCAGTTTTATTTTGTTTTCTATTCCTTTTTCTACAATGTCCAGTTAAAAACCATGCACAGACTATTATGCTCCAAGAACTAATTTTCAGAATCTTTAAAATGTCTCTTCTGTCCTTTCCAGATCTACATGCACTTACGTTTCTACAGCTCGCCGAGGGAGCAGCGGCACATTGTGCGTATCCTGTTCATCGTTCCCATCTACGCCTTTGACTCCTGGCTCAGCCTCCTCTTCTTCACCAATGACCAGTACTATGTGTACTTTGACACTGTCAGAGACTGCTATGAGGGTAAGGACGTGATTAATGCTGTCGATGTTTAGAGGTTTATACGTACCACGATTCATCTGAAACGCTGAGCTCTCACGATACATTATAAAACATTTAATGGTTGACTTGTGACCTCATTAACTTCTCCAGTCAGATTTAGATTTAGATTCCCTTTTCATAGTCATTGTCAACAAAGTGATTCCTTCATTTTCTGTGGTAGACTGAAGCTATATTTGCCAGGTTAACTGTCTGGTAGCAGGTCAAAGTGAACCTTGTCTTGGACAACAAAAACACTTAAATTGTCTTCTCATTCCAACAGTTTCTTTCCTCAACCGAGAATCTTGAAATTAACTCAAATAGAGCCTTGAAGGACATTAGATTTACTTTTAAATATTAACATTATTCTTTCTAAATCCTTATCTTAATCTTTACTTTAATCCTAACATCACAGACTTTTATTCTGCATGTGGAATTAGAGTTTTAAAAAGGCAAGTACTTTCATAGACTCACTTGCCAGTTCATTAGGTACATATATAGGTCTAAAATATAAATGTATTCTGATGTTACAGTCCTGCAATAAGTCCTGCACTGCATCAGAAAGGTCTTAATTTAATAGCATGATCATTTTGGAGGATGTAGTTTGTGGCATGTGAGTATATATTCATTGCTGCTTTGCCCTCGTGACAGGTTCTTTTCTGTAACTTTCACAAGTTCATGTTCACTTGTGGCCAATCAGAAATGTTGACTGAGACAGATCGTCTGTGTGGATGGGTGACATGAATAGTGCTCGGTGATTTGAATCGGTGACCACTGAAATCTTGAAATGGCATCCCACTATTTCCGCTCTTTGTTCCTCTCAGTCAGTTGTCACGATAAGGACAGAAATACTGTTCCCGCTGTGAGACATAACTGACACGTCACACTCTGTGTTGGCGAACTGGTGACGTCACCTGCTTTTGAATGTGGACTGGGGGCGCTCAGTATATGGTTCTGCTTTTGGCAGGAAGCGCTGTCAATACTGCGGTCGTCACATCGCTCCCTCTTGCAGATGGCCCGCCACCTCCTCCTTTTTCTCCTCCTCCTCAACGTCTTCCCTTCCTGCTGTTTTTTTCACTCTTCCGTCCAAATCTCTTTTAGTATCTTTCCAGTTTCTCCTCCACATTTTCTTCCTCCTGTTTGCCCTCATCTCCTTACAATGCTACTGAGCCCTGCCCAGATCTTTTTCTCAGCAGCAACCAACCTGTTGCATGGCAACCGCGCTCACAAATCTTCCTCATCAACTAGTCTGGCTGCATCAAATAATGAGTTTCTCTCAACCAAACTCGCTGCAAAGTTCCCATTCTCATTGCATGTAGGCCTACTGTATCACCGTGGCAACTAGCGCTGCTGACGAGGGTCCTTGGGGAGAAGTGAAAGAGCATAAACAGCTGAGACAGAGAGAGCTACTCAAAGCAGATCAACCAGTTCTCATCACTCAGCTCTGTAACCAGTCTTTAACACAAAAGGGAATGTAAGGTATCTTATTACCTGAGCATTGTCTGACAGGCACATTGCGTCAGTCGCAAAAGTAGTAGCGAGTGTGTAGGCGAGAGAATATTATAACTGATCTGCAGAGAACTGACGTAACAAGAATCACTGCCAGCAGTACAGCTGAGATCTACTTTGAGATCTGTGTTGTGACACAACATTGCGACACACGTACGCACTCACTGAGCCGCTCACCAACGCACACCACGGCACACGCCCACGGTATGTATCTGTCACATTTTCACACGTTCAGAGTTAACTGATTCACACCCATACTCCTAACCTTATGTTGCCTCGCATTCATAGTCACACCAACACTCCCAGAGACCACGTGTGTGTGTGTGAGCATACATGTTGTAACCGTCTGGGGTTAGATAGTTCTCAGGGGGTAACAGGATTAGCCATCGGCCTCTCAGCGAAGCAGCACAGAGATAATCCTCTGGTTGTAAGAGACGGGTGAATATCAGCGAGCTAGGGAAAAGTGTCTCAGGTTTTGAACTTCTAACCTTAAACCATAAACTTATATATCTTAATGTTGATGGAATAAAGGAGAGAATTATTCCTCCTTACCAGAGGTGAAAATATCTGTGCTCTAGACATTTGCCTGTCTTCTTGATCATTTAGCTTTAGCACGAGTAAATACATTTAAACACTTGTGATTACTGAAGCTAGTGTAAACCTTTTTAGACTTTGGCGCTGTGTCTCTGGAACCTTTTTACAGTGAAATATATATTAAAAAATGACATGTCAACAACTTAATATTCCTTCTGAAACATTCTAACGTCTCTGCACCAAGGTCAGCTACTGTTTTTGAACGACAGCCAGCTGCCCGTCAGCTCTTATGCCACAGTATGTTCACACTACGAATTGCTGCATTTGCAGTGTCAGGAGACAGCTGCTAGCTTCATATCATCGGCTTCATGTGACCTGTCGCCTGTAGCTTCTCCACCAGTAGTCTGATCAAAGCATCAGAGCATCAGATATTAAATCTAACCGTGGCTCCACAGCATATACTGTTAGGAAAAATGCAGATGTACAATTTATGACTATTACAGTAAATTGTAAATGAACAAATTACCTGTTATAAACTGTATAATCAGAGAGATAATAGTCCAATCAACTGTTTCTCTCTGTATTTCTCCATAGCATTTGTTATTTACAACTTCCTGAGTCTGTGTTACGAATACCTGGGAGGAGAGAGCGCCATCATGGCCGAGATCAGAGGGAAACCCATCGAGTAAGTTCCAGATATGCCCAGCTAAAGGAACAGCACATAAAAGTCCTCTGTTTCTGTTTCCGACCCAGTATGAAACACAAATGTCTGGCCGATGGTCTTTCATTTAAAGCTGTCATATTTTTCTTTTTCTGGATGTATCCTGCAAGTTTTTCTGCATCAACACATAACCATGTCCCTGGTGTTTGGCCCCTCAGGTCCAGCTGCATGTACGGTACGTGCTGTCTGAGAGGAAAGGCCTACTCCATTGGTTTCCTGCGATTTTGTAAGCAGGCCACTCTGCAGTTCTGTGTGGTCAAACCGCTCATGGCGATGATCACCGTCATCCTGCAGGCCTACGGGAAGTACAAGGACGGAGACTTCAAGTAAGTTGAGCACCCAGAGAAGCTGGAAGAAATACTCTTTCAACTGTGTTATCCGAATGAAAGGAGCTGTTAATAAGAGCATAGCAGTCGCTACCCATTCAGGTGTTTAACAGCTTTCACAACATGTGGGTTACTCCTGTAATCTTTAGATTAATTAAATTTTCCAGACTGATCATCATCTCCTCCCTTAATCGTTCCAGTTTGGGACTTTAATCTCTAATGGGAAATTTAGCTTTTAGTGTGACCTATAACCAAACATAATCAGAGCAAACTTTGCTAAAAATTACCTATAAATCAGAACCAGCACAGCTGACACTGTTCTCTCTTCTCTCTGCTCAGCGTTGCCAGCGGTTACCTGTACGTGACCATCGTCTA
The DNA here is from genome assembly GCA_005024645.1 of Planiliza haematocheilus. Classification (NCBI taxonomy): domain Eukaryota; kingdom Metazoa; phylum Chordata; class Actinopteri; order Mugiliformes; family Mugilidae; genus Planiliza; species Planiliza haematocheilus. Next base: position 7,479,443 of record SRSE01000365.1, on the reverse strand, counting down.
CAACATCTCCGTCAGCCTGTCTCTGTACGCTCTGTTCCTCTTCTACTTCGCCACCAGGGACCTGCTCAGCCCGTACAGCCCTATGCTCAAGTTCCTCATGGTCAAGTCGGTCATCTTCCTCTCCTTCTGGCAGGGTGGGGAGACTCGTCACGACTCGTTATATTTAATAAAACGCACTGATCGTAATGAAGGATGGACGTATCATTGTGTTCCATCTATTCATTTGTCATCAGGCATGCTGCTAGCCATCCTGGAGAAGTGCGGCGCCATCCCTCAGATCAACTCCGTGGAGGTGTCTGTCGGCGAGGGCACAGTCGCCGCCGGTTACCAGAACTTCATCATTTGCATCGAGATGTTTTTCGCAGCGCTGGCCCTCCGTCATGCCTTCACGTACAGAGTGTACATGGACAAAAGTCTTGATTCCCACGGTGAGAAACGGAAAGACGGAGAGAAAGAACTCACTGACCACATGTTTCTAACAACACAAATGTTCTTACTAACAAAGTTTTGATCTAAAATACTCCACCTGTTTTTTTTCTCCATCTTCTCCATCTCCTGTTTTATTTTTGTTACTACACCCTTCTATTCGTCTCCTTTGTTTTTCACCATTTTACCTTTAATCCTCATTTCCTGTTTCTACTTATATCTTCATTTCTGCTGCGCCATAAAGGACCTGTTACTACATATGGAGAGTTTGGTAGGTTGAACACTGATGATAGTTTCTCTTCTTTCCTCCTGTATGTGTGTGTTTGTGTTAGATTTGTATGTTCGGACAGTTTTCATTTTATTTTTTTTACCTGTAATGTGTTTTTGTTTTTTCGTCTTGCTCTGACATTTCCTTCTCCTAAATCATCCCCGCCCTCTTTTACTCTCTCGTTTTCTGCTCCTCCTTCCAGCCTCTCATCCCTCTACATCACTGAACCCTTTTTCTCTTCTCTCTAAATCTCACACTGCCCCGGCACCATTCCTCCTCTTCCCCTCATGTCTTTTTTACCCTGTCCCTCCTTTTGTTTAGGTCTCTAAATCATTGACTCCCCTCCTCTCCGTGTTGTTGTCCCTTTTCTCACCCAGTCTTTTCTTCTTGCCCTAAATCACCCCTCGTCCCACTTTTCACCGACTCTATTATGGTCTCACTACCCCTTGTTTACCATCACACATTCTTTCTTTTCTGATCTCCTGAAAAATCTAAATCTCTCTTAATATCTGCCTCTTTTTTTCTTTTCACCCCCTTCCTTCCCCTTTCTCTGTGTTTAAACATTACTAGACCTTGACACACTTTCTCCTAAATTTTAACTCTCTTGTCTCATTCCTCTCCTGCAGGTCGCTGCGCCCCTATGAAGAGTATCTCTAGCAGCCTGAAAGAGACAATGAACCCAGGCGACATGGTCCAGGACGCCATCCACAACTTCTCCCCGGCCTACCAGCAGTACACCCAGCAGTCCACGCTGGAGCAGGGGGCGCCGCCGCCCGTCACCCGCACCCACAGCACCGTCAGCACCCGCGGTGACACGGAGAAAACCCTCCTGCTCAGCTCAGACGATGAGTTCTAGATCAGAAACTGTCAAAAACTGATACTCAGACTCGCGTATGAGCGACCATGGTACTTAAGTCTCCTTTGCAAGGCGGTCCTCTTCAACATGTGACCGATTAAATGTTGTGTGTTTGTTTTGTTTTTCCTGCTTTTTTTGGACTGACCGTGAATGCAGCAGCCTTCCTGTATAAACGTCTCTCGCTCGTCTTATACATGGGAAAACTTGAAGCTGAGTTACCGTTACACTCGGAAAGTTTGTGAGTCACGCTCATGCACAATGAATCACACTCAACATTTGGAGCGAAGGTTTTCTGGTTTGGATAGAAGTTTCATTTTACATTTCAGCTCAGTCATTCTTCCAGACTTAATCATCCCAGTTGATGGTTTGGATTTTGACCGCCCTGAAACCTGAAAATACTACTTAGATATTATTTTGCAAAAAGAATTTAGTCTGCCAGTGCATCAACACGCTTCAGTTGCCAGTGTTGCAGTCTAAAAATGTGGTACAACACTACTGTGGGAGTTTAAGGGACATCCGTCGCATCGGAAAAAGAGAAACCGGGACGGAAACACAAGTTGATGTCAGCGCACGGATCAATGTTGTTATTGATATTGACATTACAGATGACGGTGGAGGCAGAGCAGCTTATAGATTATACTGTACATCTGTTCCAGTGGGCAGCAAGAGTGAAGAGCAGGCAGCAGTAGAGCCGGTCAGGATTACGCCGCGCTGTAATTGGGACGTCATTTGAATGGCGGGGATTAGAGCTGGCGCTGTTCACTCAGACAGCAGACGTCTGCCGGCCATAATGTAGGTTAAATAGATCGAGGGGGGAGACGTCAGAGGAATATAGGTTGAAACTAACTTTAGATGTCTGTTCTCATTAATGGAGCATAATAGGAGTTGAATATTTCCTCTGTTGGAGCATATGTTCTTCTAGATGTTTAACCTGCTCATAATTTGCAGCTTAAGGTGAATTTACTGCGACATAACTGAGTAATGAAAGGAAATTTGAGCAATCTGACTGATCAAACTGAACATTTTAGCACACAGACTTATGGGCCAGTTAAATTACAGTACCTGAAATAAATTAGAAAGATTTTAATTCCTGTTTGACTTTAAATTTGCACCCTATAACTTCAATGAAGCAACAGACACTGTAACCACCACCCTCTCATCTGGTCTGAATTCAGTATTGTGAATGTTTGTTTATTTTTCTTTTTTTTCTTTGCACATCACACAGCTCTTGTCCTGATAATGTATCTGGGAGCTAAACTAAATATTAGCCCTAAAATAAGGGAACATATCAGTCACTGCTCTCTCAGCCTCTTGCTTTTGGTTTGGTTTAGCTTCACCGCAGTCAGAGCTGGTTATCTTTTTTTACTCATAGCTGGAGCTGTTGAGTCATCTGAGTGTGAGTCACGCTGAATCTTCCAACATGTTTACTTGTTAACTACTTTCACTGCTCTGCTGTAGCTCTGTGTCAACACCAGGGGGCCACGTGAGAAGACGGTCACAGTCAACGCACACTTCAAGCGTGGTTCACGTGGAAAAAACAACAACTCTTTGTCCTTTTCTAGCTCCTTATCAGTGTCTCTGTGTGTTTTCACTGGAAAACCAAAGTGTGGCTCAGTCTCAGACAGTGGTCATGACATGTTTGTTTTCCATTTATTCATTTCTTCTTTAGCCAGCCCTGTGCTCATCGGAGGCAGCGGCCTATTTCTTTTTCTTTATGCCTAATTTCTGAATAAAGCGAAGACGGTCAGTCAGTGTGTCAGTCTTACCGCACTTTGAATGCCATAATTCACTCTCCGTGTTCTTGCTCTGTGTTCTGTGGTTATGTGTGTGAATATTGCTGACTAATGTACATACAGTTTTGAGTGCTGTCTACAGGAGGACTAGTGTGTTGAGATAGTCAAATGTGCTATAAAAGTTAAGCACAGGAGAAACAAAGGTTTATTTTTATTTTTATTGCAATTTAAGTTTGTAGTTCTTTGTATATCATAAAGCTGCTCACAATGCTACTATTTCATGTCAAATGGAGAAAAATAAAAGATATTTAGTCTGTATTTAAATGAACCACTTGTTTTTTGTTTTGACGCACTATCGGACAATGGCCCTATAGTGACATATAGCGAAATATGCTCTTATGTTGCATTATGGGAAATGCAGGATTCTTGAGGCTCACTCCAGTAAGGCTTTATAATCGGCACACTGTGGCCTCCCCTCCATTTGTTTTTGGCTGTTAATAATTTCCTAAAAATTCCAACAACATCCTGAAACTGCGGTAACTTGCTGGAGCCCCTTGAGGTTTTTGTTGATGGAGCTGTCTCTTAAACCTACAGTGACGGATCACTTTGAAGAATCCACAGTTGCCTCTTTTAAATATATTTTTTTATCTTTTTGAGGTGAAACAGTTATTCATGGCATAAACGGAAAGACCGGGGTCACAATCTGTTCCTCAAAACACAAAGCTAGAGTGACGACATTTATTCTGCACATGTATAGTTCAATCTCTACCTAGGAGACAAAAATATATGTAGGCTAATAATAAAATTGAGGAAAGTCAGTAGCAGACCTCCCTGAGCTCTAGTGTATTTCAAATTGTCTGAATTGTGAGGGACAATTTTCAAAATGTCACACTTCCCCCTTGAAGTCAAGCGGTGATTTTGTGTTGGAAGAGGTCAGGACCAAATGCTATTTAAGCTACCTAAAGTAATATACACCAGTTTAATTGTAGTCTATCTTTATATATTTGCTGTATTTATGTAGTTGTCATACCAAACATTTCCAACCGGAAACTGAAGCCGTTAAATTGTTCCATGCTCTCTTTGTAGCCACTAGACCCCATTGAAAAAAATCATTAATTATACCACACAGTGCACAGGAGCTTCTGGTCTAATGCTGTCTCGACTAGTTAGCTTGTTGACGTTATTGTGTATCTTTGGTGTGTTAACACTTTAGTTCAGATCCAAATGAATGTGTTAAAACACCAACGTCACATTGGAATAGACCAGCAACTCTTGTGTTCTGCGATGTAAAATAACTGTCTGGTGGCTTTAAAAAGGGCGATTGATGGCTGCAATTCCCCATTGAAAAAGGGCTGCTTAAGAGCAAGGTAAAGCAGTGCTAATGCTCTTAAAAGACTGGAGATGATGTGGATATAGAGACGGCTTAAACACATTTCACTGCTGACCCCGGCCACAGGAGTTCATAGCTTGGACAGCCTCGGGGGTGCTTCAGTCTATTGTATATAACACACCGATGACGGATAAATACCTCAAACAGCCTCACTTCAAAGAAACATGTCAGTGGCTCTCCTCATATAACCTCACCTCACTGTTGAACTTGTGCCCAGAGTGATTAGAAATAAGACTACATTTCCCACTAGAATTGAGTAATGCTGAGACATGAGTGTAGGATCAATGCTGGATTATATCTGGATTCCTAAACAAGGGTATTTGTACAGCTGGGGCTACTTATGCAGTTTTCAAAGGGGGAAAGATTAAAAATGGAGTGGGATAGTTAAAAATGAGAAGCAGTCAGCAGAAAATAATGACAGTTAAATGGTAGTTTTAGTGCTAAAAGTAATGGATGAAATGTTTGTTATTGGCAATAATTGACTTTTAAAAGGTTGGAATATTATAAATACATCTGGGAAGTGTGTACTGGTAATAAATGATTCAGATACTTAGTATTGTAAATATTTTATCTGTTGTACTATATGGAGACATGATAGTACATCTGACAGTTTGACAAAAAAAGGGTGGAAATCACTGCTGTAAATGTTTTTTCAGCTTGAGCTAGAAATCAAATTGCGTATGACACTAATCTACAACTTTTAACACGTTAAGCGTTGTTACACGGCCATGTTCCCTATCTAGATGTGGAACAAATGCTAAGACGCTGCAGAGACAGCCTCCTGTCAATAGATGACATAATCCTGACGCTCACAGGGAGAACATTAGGGACTTAGCAGAGGAGGTTAAGAATGTCACCTGAGTCAGCGCTTTTTGCTGATGCAAAGCATATTTAGACAGTGACCGAGTACGTGTGCGCTACAAACACGCCAAAAATAATCAGACCGTTAAACTTTTCTCATTCATACGTAAAGACTCGACTTTAACTTCTGATCCAGAGCGGTGAACTTGCGCAACTCCACTTCCTCCTCCCTTCCAAACCAGCCGACAACCACCATGTTATGTACAATATGTACAACATTTATTATAATTAATATATAAAATAGACAAATGTACTTAAATTTTCACAATAGAAAAAATACAGGTAATAAATACAAAGACCATTTTTTGTTTTGCAGGTATTACAAAACATCCAGCACAAATTGGACAGATGTGAGACGTTAAAATATTGAGAATAAATGCTGCCACACTGATATTCATATATAGCTAAATATATGTCCTGTATCTTTAGGAGTTATTTGCCAACACAGTTTAATGTGTTACACAGCCTACTTATACACAATATTGCTAGCACTATTCAGTGGCCTAAACTCCAAGAAATCTAAGCCCGTTGAACACAAAGGCCGACGTCTGATGGAGGTTTTCAAGTGAATAAAGCGCCACCTCTCTGCACCTCCTCTCCCATCCCTCCGTTCCTACTTTCTTTCTCCATCGTCCAGCTACCCCTCAACCCTCGTGTCTCCTCCTCATCTCCATCTTTCTCTTTTATCCTTTTGACATCCCCCGCCAATTCAGAAGTGACCTTTCGCACAAACAAATCATCATAGAAAAATAACGTCCCTCCAAGGATCCACCATGACAAGCCGGTACGAACATGACAAAAATAAAAAATAAAAATAATAAACAAACACGCACACAAAAATCATCATCATACAGCAATATGGCCATTGGCTTCGAGCATATTTCTACACCGCTAATAATTAACATTTCGTAATCATCGTCGCCACACAAACACAACAATTAGACATGAGAATATCCTCAGACTAGTCATAAGTACTTTTTTTTGAAAACATACAGAACATCACAGCACTCGTTAGCTTGTCTTTCATATTATCTACCTTTAAATACAAATAAAATATAGAATATATCTCTGATAAATGTCACTCAACATTGTCGTCTCTCAGCGGCACGTACAAATATTACAAACAAGAACACAAAACGGGGAATGTATGCAAAAGATTTCGACTTGAGCGTAATTCCTGCCAGACACAACTCCGCTTCGACTCCGCTTTGTTTTTGTTTTTTTAAGCGAAGTGACCAACGCGTGTTGTCGGAAGCTTGCCACACGTGAAAGAAGGAAGCCACAGCAGACTGTAGCAAAGTTACTGCACAGTATAGGTCGGGGAAACGAGTAATGTGGGGTTATAGCTTAGAAAATAGAAGGTGTGTGGTTGTGAGCGGGCAAGAGGGAGCCATTACAGCCTGTTTTTAACTTTTTCCTTCTTAGCTCTGCATTCTTGAAACTCCTACAGGCACTGAAGGCACAGCGTCGATGTGAGAGATGTGTACACAAGCAGTACAGCACAGGTAGGAAGTAGCGGCCGGAGGATCTACAGTTTGAAAGAATTTATGGACTTATGCAGCAATTCCCAACCTTTTTCTGGACAGTCAGAGAGCTGTCAGTGTGGTTGCTTTACTCCATTCTCAAAAATAGATCACATGGTGATGATCTACTTCATAGCACCCGTTACCCAACCTGCACACGCACCAACGTTGACACCTCCTGCACGAACACAAAGGATTGGGGATGCCTTCTTACATGGTAGCAGACACACGTGTAATTACTAACTACGTCTGTGCCAGGAATGTTGTAGAGCTGAAGCACGAACGCCTGCTCCACCCTGACATTTTGCCGTTGCTCACGTGCCTTAAACGTTTGCAGGAAGACGCCCTGGCCTTTGGGTAGCGCAGGCAGAGAGCACCAGCCTCGCAGCTGGATCTGTTGAGCAGTGTAGATGCGGTACAGTAACTCTGCTGGGGTTGGTCTGGCTTCAGTCGGAGTTCGGTTACACCCCCCGTGTGGATGGGGGCAAAGCGAGAGAGTTTTGTGCATGTATGGTATGAGTACATCAGTGCCCAACGCCTTGTTCACATTAAACCTGATGTTCCTGAATCTAAACTTTGAGTAAATTCAGTCGACTACGCTGCGGTAAAGAAGCAGCAATAAGCAGAGGACACCTCTACCAGGTCTAGATGAGTTTGGATTACTGGGTGACAGGATGCTGTCACTGAGCTAAATTACTACTGCATATGATAATGTGAACGAGGCGCTTAGTATTTTCCTACTAATATAGTCTTCCTGTTCTCCTGGGTGTGTGTGTTCTATATGTTCGCCTGCAGGTGTGTGTGTGTGGGTGTTTGCATTGCAGGCTGTCTACCCCCCCACCCAACCCCCAGTCCGACCCCGGCAGCTCCTTCTAGGATGGCTCCTGTTCTCTCTGAGCTTGAGGCTGTGGTGGACTCTTCACGATGGTGATGACTGAGGCTGTGTTGAGGCGCGGGGCTGTGGCCAGCAGGCTCCCACCTCCTGCTTCCAGACCCCTGGCGAATCTCTGGAGGGCGGCGAGGCGCGCGCCGAGCCCCTCCAGCTCTTTTCTCATGCCGGCGTTCTCAGCGCCGAGCCTCTCCACCTCCCTCTGCAGCTCCATCTTCTGCTGCTCCAGAGCCTCTCGCTGCGAGACCCGTTTGACCCTGCAGCTGGCGGCGTAGCCCCGGTTCTTCAAGGTACGACGCCGCTGCTTCAGTTTCTGGATCTCGTCGCGGGAGAGGCCGCGGAGATGGAGGTTCAGCTCCCGCACTGAGAGGGACATGAGCTCGCTGTCCGACAGGATGGGCACGTTCTCGCCGCATTCCTGCTTGACCTGAGGAGGAAAAAAAGAGAGGGGGAAACATTGAAGAAAGAGAGGAAGATGACAAATGATGCCGGGATGAAACTTCTTTTCAGCATCAAAGTTTCAGCTCAAGGCTATGAGCATGACTCACTCTCCTTCAGATAACATAACTTGAGTGTTATTTCTGGCCATGCGTTACCTTCAGGGCTTTGCTGCTTCTTTCTGTCGTCATGATCCAATCGTCTTTTCCCCCCGAACACCACTTAGAACAAATATAGACACTCTGGAGGGACAGAAACGGGACACAGAAAACGAAAGGTGTGTTATGACATGTGACTCAGGACAATGTGCATTTTTAGCCCAAATGTGGTCTGACATTCACCATCCGCTCACAAGACGGCCAGTCATGCTCGATAAAGAAAAAAGGGAAGCCACAGATATTTCACGCTTCTCCAAACCCGCTCTCTCATTAAACTGTGCCGTTTGATATGAAAGGATGGGGGTGGTTTTTGAAAGAAACATGTCTTTCTCTGTTAGCTGGAATAGTGAGAGGGGAAGTTGTGTCTGCCCTTTGGTTGCTCAAAGCAGGTGTCCTAACCAAATCCCTCAACACTTCCTCTTGTCAACATTACACCAACGGTTCACGGCTGTAACTGTGAAAGCATGTGAGTGAAATATTTCCTCACAGTTAAACTTTGATAGTGAAAACAATCTCAAGTGGTGCGCTACGGATCAGAAGAAATTACAATTTACAATTCAGAACTTTAGATGAAGTTAAAAGAGAACTAAAACTCTGCCGCATCTCATAACATGCTGTAATAAGTGAGAAAGTGTTTGGTAACTCTCTCCTATTCTTCTCGCTCAGCATTTCACACAGGCTGTATCGGGACTTCCTACACGCCTCTTAGGTCAGCTCACAAATAGTGCTGTGTGGGATTAAAGTCTAACCTCCAAGTGGGCCAACATCAGCGTTTTTTCCCCCTTAGTCACTACTCGGTTGATCGCGTCGATAAAAACGATCCTGCAGCTTATGCTGCATTCATTTCACCTACATACTGAGCAGAGTGCAGAGGATACAAACAGCCATGCGGTGCCTGACGCCTATAATATCTTCAGACTTTAACATTTGATCAAAAGCAGCGAATTTTACTCTGACATCATCCGACCACGAGGTGCTTTCCCACGTTGCATCTGCAAAGTCGGGCTGTTAACTTTCATATTTATTGCAACACTGGATTTCGACCTTTCATCGGTTCACTCTGGTAGTCCAGAGGTGAAGAGAAAAACATGAAGAAACCAAACACTGTCCCGTGGTTCCTTTGAGGTTGTTGTTGACCTTTTGGCGGCTTCTCAGATGAGCCAACTGCTTGCACTCATCATTTCTATTTGAGAAACAAACTGCTCCAGTGAAACAACTCTTGATTCCCGGGGAATATTTATGATCGTTGAGAAACTTTTTAGCCTGTTTCCTCTTATAAATCTTGTCGCAACAAAGTCTACTGATGTAATTATCCCGCCCTTTAATGTGAACAATTTAAGACCGTTTCAAGTTGCGTTTATGCTTTTTTCCCGTTATTGTGATGTAACAGTTTTGTGACTCTAACAATAAAAGTCAATGTGGAGTTATAACCTAGGTAGTTTCATTTACTGTTTTAGTACTATACAGCAACACTCCCTCTTGTTTCTCTCTGAACCTTCTTGCCACGTCTTCTTTAATGACCCTTTTTATGACGTCTAAATGTGTCCAAAAGATGTAAAAAACGTATACAGACACAGTAACCTACATAAGCCATGGCTGTTAATGCTGCTGGTGTCTTTCGGACTAGAAACCCAGGCAGGCAGGAGGAGGAACCACACACAAGGCAAAGCAGTCATTTCATAACATTGGTTTCGTTTTGTGTGGCCCTTTGAGCAACACCATAATAATCCTATTAAGCTTCAACTCCACACAAGCTATATAAAACACCTGCTTATGTGGACTCGAAGACAACGAACTGCATTTCCCGAAATGCGTAGGAAGTTGCAGCAACAGCGGTTGTCCGACGAGCCGGCGGACTCCGGCTGTAAACCGATGAGACCGCCGTTTCGTAAAGTCAGGGTGATTCAGCAATAAACCCTTTGCTCAGCTCCACCAAGACTGCCAGTCAGTACAAACCCAGGAAACCAGTCCGTGACCACGTCTTTCTGTATTAGACCCAACAACACAGGACGTCCATGTTTATACTTCTCTATAAATACCACGTTGGAGGACTTTTAAAGATATCAAAGCGGAGAGCAACAAGTGAACGCAGCACAGCCAGACCTTAGCTAGAACATGTGTTGTTTCCTGATCTTACTCCATAATATGTACAGTTTATAGTATTAAATGTCAAAATAACGCATACAATCATGCAAACTGTATTTATTTACCAAGCTATGGCTAGAATTTCCCCTTAAATTTCCCACACGGAGAGGAGGTGGCCAGTTTAGGGCAACGGCGCTGCTGCTATAGTAAACAGCCATCACGAGTGTTCCCCGACAACCATTTATTTACACTTAAAATAAACATTTGAAACCATTTTAAACCCGCACACGTAAAATAAAGCAGTGGAAACACCCTCTAGGCGTCAGACAGTGCGAGTACAGAGGCACAAATATGAAGAGCGAGGCCAAATCATCCGCATCATCTTAAACATGCTAGTAATGTTAACTGTTAGCACCTAGCATCAACGGTTTCTGACGAGCTAAAGGAAAGCAAACAGCTGCCTGCTCACTTGTCCTTGGCAAGTCCCCCGGCGGAAACCATTCCCCTATCGCTCGGCGAACACCACCGAGTTCCAGCTGAGCGTTTTAACGTTTGATATTTTGTTAAAAATGTGATAATTTACCTGCTGGGTCGACGCGAGCCTGGCGACAAAATGTCAGTCCGCCTTTTCCCGGAATTACTCCGCTGCTCTCTGAGGTTGGATTCTTTCATTCATAAAAAACACAAGCGACAATGACGTCAGGCTTAAAGAATGAGGGCGGACCTAACCCCGCCCCCGCGGCGTACTCCGGGAGGATGTAAACAAGGAATCCCTGCATCCCAGAACTTTTCCATGAACAGCCCCCACTTCGCTGTTCCCAGCAGAGACAACAACAACCCTGGAAAAGAAACGAAACGCTGCCATGTGGTGCTGACGTTAGAAGAAAAAAAAACGATTCCAACTAAAACTCATAAACTGGCTACACACACGAACACGCACTCGTTTAGTTTACAGTATAAGCTCCGTCATAAGCTGTTTCATGAAGAAGTTGGCCATCATGTGCCTGCTTTCCACCATTTTAGTGTAACAGCGAATTCTTGTTTTCTGTGGGCTTTTGTTGATCTGCATAAAAAAGTGATGATACATGAAAATCCTTTAAATAAGACATGGAGCACAATTATCATACTTAAGGATAGATAGATAGATAGATAGATAGATAGATAGATAGATAGATAGATAGATAGATGGATAGATTTGCAATGAAATTGAGTGAAACACACACAAACATAAAAAAACAACCTGTGCCAGTAACAATAAGGCCAATGTAGGAGCTGGATTCTTAGTTGTAAATTTAATTTGCTACTTAAGAGTACATTTATTTGATTAACTTAAGTGTTTGTTTTGTTTAGATTTGATTTTTGATGATACTCTTTTTTTTGTTATTTGTTTAGGATATTTGCATTTTAGTTTATTTTTTGGTATTTGGGTAACTGTGGGCACCTGAGTTTGTTTAAGGAAGTATGCACCTTGAGGACCAGCATGCACCTGGGTGGGCCTATGTTTTTTTACTTGATGTAGTGGCCATTTGTCCATAAATGGCCATAAATTGTTTGTTTTATTATTTTTGAAATAAATCAACACCAAACGCCAGATCTGGTATGGACATTCACCTTCTTTTGCCTGCGTTAAACCACATTCCCATGGTGCATCAGTGGCCCTTTGATTATGTTTGATTTGAAGTTTATTTAGTTGATTTTTTTTTATGGACAAATGGCCACTACAGCCAACATCATCCGTCACACACAAATGGAGAGTTACACAGACTGATTAGTTGAGGCAAAGTTAAAAGGAGTTATATTTAAATCTTTTCCATGTTATTGTGCTTAACGTGCTCAAAATGTTTTGGTGGTCAATGAACTATAAGAACTATGTAATAATACTAAAACAAGGCTAATTTAGTGCTTTAATGCATAATCTGTTCAAATCTATTGTCCCATGAATTGTTTATTTGTCTACTGATAACTACCAAATATTTAACCTTGTGATAAGCTCATCACATTAGTGTTTTTGGCGAGCACATGACATAACAGTCATAAGTTATGACTACACTGCTTGTTGTTCGTCAGTCAGTGCGGCAGGGGGCGCTCTTTATTTTACACCAAATCCAATCTGACCCCTGTCCCTCTGACGTCATCCGACCCTGACGAGGCTCACGTTTTCTAACAGTGACCTCGGACTGTCGTTGGACATATGCAGTCCTTTTAGCATTTAGCTTTAACCAAAGCCAGTGGGAAATCATTAGACGTGCTGGTCACTTGCGTCAGTTTAGCTTCAACCGACTCGTTCGCTGAGTTAACACGGTTCATTGAAGCCGACAGAGAAGAGCGGGCTAGCAGAAGACATGGCCACAATCGAGGAGCTTTCCCCTGCTGCGGGCCCGGTAGCTACCCGGCCCCCTGAGGACGAGATAGACGACGACGAGGATGAAGATGTAAGGATGTGGACATTCAGACACACTCGGAAAATGTGATTAAGAATAGAAAATTCACACTGTCTCATTTGAAGTCTTCAGTTTTCTTGCCAGACACGGCTAGCTAATATGTTTGCAACCCGGCTAATTAGCTAGCTACTTAAGATGTCAGTTCTACCTGTGACAGTCATTGTCTATTGTTTCTACAATTCACAGTTAACGACCGTAGTACTGTAATTAGTAGTAGTGAATTACTTGTTATTGTATGTTATTATATGTTATTACAGGTTAACAGTGAATTGCCCATGGTTGTAACACCAACCTGACTATCGTCGCACAATATTATAGAATACCTTCACCTCCCTTTTCCCCCTCCCCGGTGCAAGTTGTTTTTGACTTATTGTGTTGTAAAGTGTGTTCATATGTGCTTATGTTGCTGAGGTTTTTTTTCTACTGGTCCCACACTGTACTCCCCCAGAGAGGTATAGTCTGGGAGCTGCTTTTTTTCTCCTCTCTCTCCTCTTGTTCCTTTCCCCTTTCTTGACCCCAATTTCCCAAAAATGGTGCCGATACCCATCAGGGGCCATGGTCTTTTCTGTAGGACCAAAGCAAATTCCCTGTATGTACACACATGCTTGGCAATAAAGCTGATTCTGATTCTTCCATGTTCTTTGTTTCTTCTTCAGTCTTTTTGTGTAATGTTGCTTAAGTGGGCTGTTATTTGTGTTTGCCTTCTTAAGCTGGACGAGACCCTGGTGGAGAGGTTGTGGGGCCTGACAGAGATGTTTCCCGATACAGTGCGCACAGCTGCTGAGGTGTCCGCACAGTGCTCCGTGTCACTGGCCAAGAAGTTTTACAGGTGTGTGTGTTTGTGTGTCTATTCGTCTTACGTCAATATTGCATGAATCCATTTAAACTACGTAAATGCCTGAATGCATACAGTTAAAGTCCTGAAGAATTGTGTGCAAGTATAAATGGTGTTGTTCTGAAGAAATTTTAGCAAAGATTTGTGATCATTTTTATCATCAGTAATGCGGCAGATGGCATGATCGCTCATCACTCTTCACTCCCATTCAGTTCCACATGCTTCCTATAAAATCTTGTTGCTTACCTGTAATGCTCTATATTACCAAGCTCCACCATATCTGTCTCCCCCTCTCCAATCATAACACACTCTCAGATCCTCCTCTGTCATTCAGTTTCATTCAGACTTTTTAAAACTGAACATGTATCATTATTATTTTGGCAGAAAGAAGACAAACTTCTGACAGTACAAAAATGACCAATAGTAAACTCAACATTTTTGAATATCGTCAACTATAATACTTTAAAAATTTGACCTCGGTAACAAGAATAAATGTAACTTCTTACTTCTACCTGTGGTAGCTCAGGACCAAAAGATTGTTTGCTTATTATAAATTTTATTCCTTGTCATATCGTTTAGACATATAAGCCAAATGATTACGGGCTACAGTGTCTGTCCGATGATGGTAAACTGTTTTAGAATATATATGTATTCATACTGTGAAGGACCACATCTTGAAGGCCAGATGCTAATCAGGTTGTTGACTTGTTTCAGTTTTTCCCGCTCTGCTCTCTGGGTGGGCACTACCTCCTTCATGATCCTGGTGCTGCCTGTTGTGTTTGAGACAGAAAGACTACAGCTGGAGCAGCAGCAGCTACAACAGCAGAGACAGGTTAGTCTTCATAGGTTCTTTGAGACAGGGAGAACAGAGACAAGGCTCAACTGTGATGTACACTATTAGTAGTTTGAATGTGCTTCGATCAGTTTCGGAAACAACCACATAACCCAGTGTTTCACAAGTGTGAGGTAGCAAGAGTTATTATTAGAGGTGCAACAAAATATTCAGATACACAACCAACAATTCGACGAAACCCGCTGTAATATTTCAGACACTTAAACTGTTGTTTCAGGATATTTTACATTGAGCTGGTCATGCATAGTCATTGTGATGCAGTGGGAAGTAGTTTTGCTTTTGCAAAGCAGCGCTTTTACAAGGCCTGTGTTTATAGAATCCTTCCTTTTTTGATGATTAGCATCAAGCTTTTCTGGATAAAGTCTAATTTTCAGCATTCCTAGCAGCAAGAACTTTGTGACATATTCCTATGCGACTCAACATTTTACATGACTGATTACATCTACATGTTGTTGCAGCCTTATTATTACAATGCAGTGTAACTTGTAATAAGAAAGTTCATAAATGGGGATCCTGATTTATTGAATCCTTCCCTTCTAGATCCTGTTGGGGCCAAACACTGGGATGTCTGGTGGGATGCCGGGAATGATGCCTCCTGCACCTGGCAAGATGTGAGGGACGGGAAGGGCCGCCATGAATCTGAAACCTGCTGCTAACGATACAGCAGGGTCACTCGCAAGGAGAGACAGAGAGACCAGGGAGAAGAGAAGACCTGCAGTTTAAAAAAACCCCAAAAACATCAAACGCTGCCTCAGCAGCACTGCATTAGGCTTACTCCCAACATAAAGTTGGTTAATCGGATCGGAGGAAGAGACTTCTCTCTCACTGTCTCTCCTTACTCCCAACATCATGCAGAGACTGATTCCCAGGAGCACAGCTTCTGTTTTCTTGTTCCTTTTTTTTTTTTTTAAATAAATATCAGCATAAATAACGTGTTCTTTAGGGGTTAGTAGGTGGAAACACTGAAAAGAGGAAAAATCTTAAGGTATGTCTTTATGTTTGCAGTCTGAAGAACATTAGTTGGCAGTTCTGTCTACCTTCTGTGTGCTTGTTGGTTCCAGTTTTTGTGAGAATGATATAATAATAATAATAATAATACTATCTGACAGCCTGGTGTGATGAGTTCTAGACAATATAAACTGCGAGGAATGGTGTCTACACAGTGGCCTCTTGAAGTTCAATGAACCAAATGACACTCTTTTCTACGTGGTGTTTCTATCTGTGCAGTTGTCACAATTCCCTGTTGTACCGTTTATGTCAACGTGCAATGCCTCTTACTTACCACAGTGCAGTTTAAAGATTAAAGATTGTTCTTTTACTTTAATAGCATGTGAAATGCAACATAAGTCTGCCATTAAAGACTTTGGAAGAAGTTTTCTGGACCAAAGTGTTTGCGGTGGTTGAAGACGTTTTGATGCCATTATTACTCTGCCACACCCAGTCTGAACTCTTCAGTTATTCATGGGACAAGTCACAACTCACCAACCAGCACATCTCTCTCTTTCATGTTCAACATGACTGCAACAATTAAAACACCAAATGAAACAAAAAGTCTTGGGTTTGATTTTTAGTATAGAAGTTTATTCGAATATGTCCCACAGAGCAAAACTGTTTCCTTGAATATGACAATGAGTTCACTGTACTCACATGGCGTCCACACCTGCCATACCTGAATCCATTATAGCACTTTTGGTGGTTGAATGGGAGACCTACATAATGCATATGCAGCTGACAACAGCTACATTCCTATGTCAAACTAACTTTATCAACAGCCAGTGTCCAATGCTGCATTCCCTGCTCGTTTGGAGTTCCTGGTTCTGGAGGCATCACAAGGCAGAGAGCAGCAAGTAGTTATCTTTTTTTTATAACTTCAGAGTTGTAATAAAACACCTCATGATGGAGATGAACTGGTGATTAAGACCGGAATTTTAGCTGGTAACTCTCAAAGCAGCATTTATTTACTTGAGTTGGACAGGGATTTTACTCCACTGTATGTTAGTTTAACGGGCGTAATACAATTTCCGGTTGTACTTGAATGCACCTAAAGTCGGACTTTCCCGCCAGTAGCGCCGGTAGCTAATTGCTATGAGAAAGGAACAGTAGCTATATTTTTAACTTGGAGCATTAAGTTCTTCTGATAGTAGCTAACTATTATTGTCGTTTGTTAGTTAGCTCACCAAAAAAGCAAATGAGTTAATGCTAATAATCTTGTTTTATATTTAAATTCGGGAATTGTGTGCTCTTGTGTGACCGAGGTACTTTGAGCTAACGGTTCATTTAGCTAACTTTAGCTGAAGTTGTTATCTTGTTGAACTCATCTTAACAGGAGAAAAAAATATATACTCTCTATCTTGAAGCCATTTCACATTGAAAATGAAAGCTGCAGAGGATCAAGTTGTTGAAGATGATACTAGTTTCCAGGATGATGAGGTGAGAAAACATTAGCCTCCACAGCAAGAAAACCCTGAAATAAAGATTAGCCTTCTGTGCTATTGATAAGCATGAGGAAAAAAAAAATGTTGAAATTATACACAAGATATCAGTTGACTGGGTACTTAGCACAAGACAATGTATATTTACATAGATACAAACTTAAAATATTTATTAATGTTGTTGTATTTCTTAACAGGAGTCCTTCTTCCAAGATATTGACCTCCTACAGAAACATGGGATTGTGAGTAAACAGCAGGGCTGAAACATGCTCATAGCGTCAAGATTTGTCTATAAGGACCACCCTGTCTCTCTCCGTCTGACCATAGAATATGGCGGACATCAAAAAGCTGAAGTCAGTGGGTATCTGCACTGTGAAGGGGATCCAGATGACAACCCGCAAAGCTCTGTGCAACATCAAGGGCCTGTCAGAGGCCAAAGTGGAAAAAATCAAGGAAGCTGCTGGAAAAATGCTGGTGAGATACGAAGTTGTTTAGAAACTAGATCAACTAAGCGACTCACATGGTTTATGTTTCAAATTACTATCTTTACATTGTAGACTGTCGGTTTCCAGACGGCCTTTGAGTACAGTGCGAGGAGGAGGCAGGTGTTCCACATCACAACCGGCAGCCAGGAGTTTGAGTTAAGATTAAATCATGATGTTGATTTTATGTGGAATGAAGGGACACACACACTCATCTTATATTGATAACGTCAGACTACATACCACTGCTTCTTGGATTTAGTTGCCTAGAAATTGTGGTACACTTCACTGCAGTGTATTGAAATGATGGTGCGTTTTCACCACAGCAGTATAAATAGAAATGAAACTTAAGTTTAATGTTTACGGTTGTGTGTCTGTTTTCCTGTGTTGTCTGCAGCAAACTTTTGGGTGGAGGTATAGAGAGTATGGCTATCACAGAGGCCTTTGGGGGTGAGTGCACGACCTTTTGTAATATTCTCCTCTGTGATTTCTAACAATTGTTAATATACCATGTGTTTATAAATGTAACAGATGCCATTCAGTCTGCATCATGCACTTTTTCATCCTATAGAGTTCCGCACAGGAAAAACGCAGCTGTCTCACACACTTTGTGGTAAATAAGGAGCCTTTTTAAATTATTTGCTTCAAAGAGCTTGAAAGGCAATGCTGTAGAAAATAAATAAATAAATATGATATTGCTGATTTGCTGCTGTTCTTTTATTCAGTTGCTGCTCAGATGCCAGGTGAAGACGGCTACTCTGGAGGAAAAGTCATCTTCATTGACACAGAGAACACCTTGTATCCTTCCAGTGTAAACAATCGTGCAACATTTATTATTTTGTTACCTGTGCTGCTTGGCTCTTACCTCAATTTGACTTTATGTAAGAATTTACTGATGTAATATGTGCAAGTATGTTTTATATTTGTAATCTCAGTAAGAAGGCTGCATGTATGAACTGTCAGTATGTCTGAGGAGATGTGGTAATCCATCTGTTATCCTTAACTGTCTTATTCTAGTCGTCCAGACAGACTGAGAGACATTGCTGATAGGTTTAATGTGGACCACAACGCTGTGCTGGACAATGTGCTTTACGCCCGAGCCTATACTAGTGCGAACTACACTTCATTTACCCTACAAGGCGATAAAAGCTTTTGCTTTTGTACATTTGTGGGCGTGCAAAGTCATAAGCAGCATGTCCTGAAACATTTTGTTCTGGTACAGTTCTCATCTGTGTTATGTGTTTATGCTTCATCTCTGCAGGTGAACACCAGATGGAGCTGTTGGACTTTGTAGCTGCCAAATTTCATGAAGAGGGAGGAGTGTTCAAACTGTTGGTAAGAAACTTTAACACAAAGTTGGAATTCAATAGCAATACTAATAATATTATGCTTAATGCTTTTTTCACAACACTCGTATCATGTACAGTCACTCATAATATATACATTGCTTTATGAAAAAAGTTGCAAGGTATGCCGTTAAAGTGAGTTTCAAGAGTACATTTTGTAACTGAATCCAGTATCTGCGAGAGGGGAGTGAGTTCCAGCATTTCACTGCAGCATTCAGCAGGAAGAGGTCCCGTCACCCACTGTCCTGAGGCTGAAGACATGTTGTGCTAGTAGACCTGCAATCTGAAGGATGCCTCTGAGATAGGCAGGAGAAAGATTATGAAGTGCTTTATAAATTATTATTAGAGGTCCATGCAATGAAGTTGCAGGATCCCCTCTGATTAAGATTTTATAGTCAATCTGTTGTGAAACAGGGAGCTAGTGGTGAAACATATTCAGTGGTCATTAAATGTGTAATAATTGGCACTGTAGACACCTGGATGAGTTAAATGTATGTGTAATGTCTGATAAGATTTCATTGTAGTAAACTAGTAGTAGTAGTAAACTACTGTTGCAAACATAGCCTTGACTAAGACTGTCATGGAGTGTGGCATCAACACAGGTTGCAGATGTCTCACAGGTGATAAGGTGATCCATGAGACATTAATATGATGGGAGACAGAAGAAAATAACAATTTCTTTAGGTTAATGTTTTGCTTCTGGGTTTTAACATCTTTCGTTGTTTTCATCTGGCATAAATAACTGATGTGACATCCAAAAATAAGTTGATGTTGTCTATCTTTACTGTGCCTGTGTGTGTGCTTCTTTCTGTTAGATCATTGACTCCATCATGGCTCTGTTCAGAGTGGACTTCTCTGGTCGAGGGGAGCTGGCTGAGCGTCAGCAGAAACTAGCCCAGATGCTCTCAAGGCTGCAGAAGATTTCTGAAGGTCTGATATGTAGTTATTTATGTATTTTTCATCATCAGCCTTCCTGTACAGGGAATATCTGCAGAAGGTGCTGGATTAATGGCTTAACATCTCTCATACTGTGTCTTATCTTACATTCATACAGATTTAGCACTTAAAATTACTCTGATTTTAGGATTTTTACCCCTGCATAATATTTTTTTCCGGCTTTCATATTTTCTGTAGAATACAATGTAGCCGTGTTTGTTACCAACCAAATGACAGCTGACCCAGGAGCAGGAATGACGTAAGACATTGCACATTTCCTAACAAGTATTTTGCTTGCATGAAAACACTGAGGTGTGTTTTTTTTTTAACCCATTTCAGATTTCAAGCTGATCCTAAGAAGCCAATTGGTGGGCATATCCTGGCACACGCCTCCACTACACGGATCAGCCTGAGGAAGGGGCGTGGAGAGATGAGAATAGCGAAGATATTTGACAGGTATTTGGCAGGTTAAATAATAAATCATAGTCCTTACAGGTCCTTGAAGATTCATTACAACATTTTATCAATGTTTTTCCTAATATTTAATAAGGGGTGGGATTATAACCAGAAAAAATCACCTTGACGGAAGTTTACTATTCCTTGCTGTGTGACCTGAAACTCTCCATATAAGCCTATATTGTTAACTCCTTACATATAGTAATAATACACAAAACACATCTTGAAACTCAGCTTTGGTGGGATGATTTTCAAGCAAGCAGTGCATAGTGCAGGACGGGACAACAGATGCATTTTAGAAATACTCCTTTAATTACACCCAAGTACAAGTCTAAGACACATTTGTTGTACTCATCTGACTCTTTGTGATTTCCTTCAGTCCTGATATGCCTGAGAACGAGGCCACCTTTGCCATCACTGCTGGAGGAGTTAGTGATGCTAAAGAGTGAAGTATAAAAGATAAAAGAAAGAGACCAGACTTCCTTATTAACACTGTTCCTTTTTATTTATTGTATTCCTGATGTATTTATTTATTTATTTATTGAGTTTCCTAACTTTATACAGCTTGTTATAGTTACACTGATGAACGTTTTTTGATTGTGGCTATTGTGTTTTTGCAGAGATGTTGAAATAAATGATTGCAGTTTATTGTGATGAGTGCTTTTCTGCAGAGTAAATGACGGTAGAGTGATCAGGTGAGCAGCAGTCCGGTGCTGGCCTCTAGCGGTGAGCGCCGGACGTGCAGCTGCTGTCCACCACTTCTCGTCAGCTACGGGATCCATATGCTTGTCAAAGCAAGGCTTAACAAAGCAATGGGAACTTCACCTGACGTGCTGCTAAGAGTCTAAAACACACCAGCAACTGGACGCGTTTTAACGGATTCATAAAAACCGTTGTCGTTTCCCGGCGCCGGAAAGCCTGTCAACTCTGGAAAAAGCAGCGATGGACCCGAGAGACACAGCCCCGGATTCGTGGGAGCTGGAGGAGGATGCCGAGGCCCCGGCTGCCGCGGCGGAGCTCCCTACCGCCTTCGCAGCCCTCAACGTCAACGCCAAGCCGTTTGTCCCCAACGTCAATGCACCGGTATTTGTACCAAGCTTCCTTCAAACCAGCCCCGTGGAAATACCGGCTCCAGACGGTAGGTTAACGCTAGACAGCTGGCTGGAAGTTAGCTTAACTTGCTAGCTTGCGTGCTAATCCAGCTAAGTTAGCCTTCCTGCCTTCAACTCGCTGAGTCCAGCCGCTGCCACAGTTATAGCATTTCTACTAACTAATCAACAAGTCCACACAAGTGTTAGTCCTGTTTTATAATCGTGTAATAGCTGATTAGTCGCTAAATGACACTCAGATTCAAATGTAACATGTGACCTCCCTTTTCTAATAAATATTTATGAAACTTTGACATGCTCTGCTGTCTTTCCTCATAGGTGCCCCTGATCCAGTTGCCAGCATGGAGGTGGCAGAAACAGTCGGTATGCTTCCACATTTTGCCCAATGCACAACATGTTCAAGTTCTAGTTGTATGTCGGGCATATACATATAAGGGGAAATGTGTGGTTAAAGGCTCAGGTGTACACATTTACCTGTGCACTGAACCCTCACCTGCCCTCATCATGCAGTCTAGTGGTGCTCAATTGTGATTTCCCACTTGAGCTCTCTCATCTGAACCATATTTGGGTTTAGTGGTTAACCCATGTGCACAGACCTACGTAGAATATGATGCAACCTCACTTGTCCCTGCCCAAAATAGACATCCCTTCAGCACCTGCTACGTGCCAAAGGGTGTCGCGTGTCCAAAGCCCCCAGCATGCTGTGTGTAACTTATTTAGTTACTCCAGAAAAAATAGTCACTTTATGCTGACTAGTGTGAATATTTGCCTGAGTCAAGTCAATTCATATTTTGGGCCTCATCCATGACACCTTCTGCTCAACTTACAGTGAACTTAAGGTGTTTTTGTTTTTAATAGAGAGACTGCAGCTAATCAGCTATAGTGTACATAAGATGAGGAAGGTCGGTCTGCTGTAACCTTTTCTTTTCACATTTCTTACAAACATATTCACTGAGATGTGAGATGCTGTTCTAACATTTGGGTTCTCTGTCCATGTGTGAAAAACAAAGTGCAATTACAGCCTGAAGCCTGATGAGCCTCTTGACAAAGTCACGGCATGAATGGCTTTCTGTGTTGCCAATAGTAATTTCTCACAGACTGATTATAAACGAAGAAGGGTGAGGAGATAATAGGCATTGTACATAACTGCTGGGCTGCATAATTTCATAGTTACAGAGACAGGAGGCTTATTTGTGTGTTGCTATGGGTAGATGCTTCTTCTGCTTGGCTCAGCAGATTTCAGTCCATCCTGGTTACTGATTTTGTTTTTGTTCTTGTTTGCTTGGCAGGACATTGCATTGCAAAATTGGAATAAGATGCAAATTTAAAAAAATAAAAATGTAACGCTTGAATACAAATACACATGGTTGAGCACCAACTACAGTTATTTGAAGTAGGGCTGCAACACATTAACACTTTTTTTAGTTTAGTTGATTATTAAATCTATCATTAATCAATTAATCTATTATCCGGTAGTTGAATTAATCCTTTGGTTAACTTTTGACCATTTAGGCATAATCATTATGAATATTTTATCAGTGAAATGTATGAATAAAAAACCCTTTTCAAACTTGAACCCTTGTCTAATGATACTATTCAGCAAAAGGTTGACACAAGTTGTGCAGCCCCACTATATTTTACAATTAAATAGCTAATTATCTTGTTTTCATTTTAATTGGAAATGAAAGTTGCAACAACTTGTTATAGTGTTATGTTAATTGAAATCTACTTTATTTAGTTTTGTAGGTTTATGTGCTGCACTCCTGTCTCGTTGTTTTGAGGTCAGAAAACTGGAGGATCATCGTTTTTGACATACTGGGGCAGTGTGGTTGTGCTTCTGTTGTTTTAATTCAGTAAAGAATGCATCTTACTGGGTGGGCCTTTGTTTAAAGATGACATTTGGGTTCAGGGTTTAATGGCCATTTTCAGTGTGATTGGCAGTGGGAGCCAGAGAGGCTTATCTTATCTTTTCTTATCTTATGTCAGCTTATCGTAACTTAATTAGTGTTGTTGACTGAAACCGAAGATGGTACAGACAGTTGTTGTGATTGCTAGAAACATAAGTACAATTATTTATTTACTATGGTTTTCTTTTGTCTAACTTACTAAATAGTGATTTATATCAAGCTTTATTTTTCATTAGCTTGCATCAGTTGTAACTACAGTCCTGGGATTAACAGAATAAAGGCTTGCACACACATACATAAAAAAACCAAATGTCATCTCATGTGAGTGGTTTGTGGTAGATGAATGGAAATTTTATTATTTATTACTTTTTTGAGGAAGGGATCTTGCTCCTTGTGTAACAAAAAGAACTGGCATGTTTGAGCTTGAATGGTGTCCAGGATCTAGAATTAATATCAGTGAGTTTTTATTCCAGCCATACATGAAACTAAATTTTGGTCGCAGTTGTGCTACACAAGAAATAAGTGGTTATTAGAGAGGAGTCACAACACCCAAAATGTTTTTGTTTTTTTCAGCTCCAGTGGAGAACGGAGGCACAGAGGCAGACATGACCACAGAGGAAGAGACGTGGGAGCAAAAAGAGGAGCCAGGGGGAGGAGAAGGAGGTGGAGGACAGGAGGACCTGGGGATGGGAGGAGCTGGTGAGGAAGGGGGTGCTGCAAGGAAAGAGGATGAGGAGATGATGGAGGAGGAAGAGGAGGAGATGCCCATGCCCAAGGTGGCTCCGGCACCACCAGATGCCCCCAAGAAAGAACATGTGAACGTGGTCTTCATCGGTCACGTGGGTGGGTCTCATTCGTTTGTCTGCTTGTTGTCTTTTATCAGAGGAAGATTGTTGATTATATATCTTCTTGTTTCGTGTGTCAGATGCTGGCAAATCAACTATCGGAGGGCAGATTATGTGAGCAAACCATTTACTCTGAAGTGTAATTATACGTCTTTTCTTGAGCTGTATTGAGACATAGCATTTATTTTATTCTCCTTGTTAGGTACTTAACTGGAATGGTGGAAAAGCGAACCCTGGAAAAATATGAAAGAGAGGCGAAAGAAAAGAATAGGGAGACATGGTGAGAGACAAATACCACTCACCAGCTAATCACCATGAGGCATTTTAAGCAAATATGGGAGATGTTTTCTTTACATGGACTCCTTTCACATTTTGTAAAATACAAATGAATGTAATGTGTGAACATGGCTGCTCCAGGTACCTGTCGTGGGCTCTGGACACAAACCAGGAGGAGAGGGACAAGGGCAAGACGGTCGAGGTTGGAAGAGCTTACTTTGAGACAGAGAAAAAACATTTCACCATCCTGGACGCCCCTGGACACAAGAGCTTTGTCCCCAACATGATTGGTGGGGCATCACAAGCAGACCTGGCAGTCCTGGTGAGGCACTAAATGTCCCCGTCCTCTTCTCCACTGTAATTTTCTAAAAAGGTTCATTTAGTGGCAGGTTTAATAAAATGCTTCTTCTGGATGTTTGTTACATCTGCCAACCGTACTGGTTTGTTTTAGGTCATTTCCGCAAGAAAAGGAGAATTTGAGACTGGATTTGAGAAGGGCGGACAGACACGGGAGCATGCCATGTTGGCTAAGACAGCAGGTGTTAAACATCTTATTGTCCTGGTCAACAAGATGGATGACCCCACTGTGAACTGGAGCCTAGAGAGGTGAGTAGGGCATAGATCACAAGAGATGTGACAAGAATTTCACTATGCTTTGCTTTCTCGACTAAAGAAACCATTAGTGTTGGTTTTTGTTCCATTTCTGTGACCGATGTCATGGTGCTGTACAGTTACGGTTCCCGTTTAATAAAAAGTCACTTCCATTACCTTCTTGCAGGTATGAGGAGTGTAAGGAGAAGCTGGTGCCTTTTCTAAAGAAGGTGGGCTTCAACCCTAAGAAGGACATCCACTTTATGCCTTGCTCCGGACTCACAGGTGCCAACCTCAAGGACCCTGTACCTGAATGCCCCTGGTACACGTAAGTGAGCTCCCTGAAAGGACTCATTAAGAGTCACACACTCAGTATGGTTACATGCACAGTGATACTTCACTATTATTCTCGATATGACAGTATTCAGAATAGTAAACACTCTATTCTGCGTTGATCTTCTGAATTAGGCCTTTTCCTTTTGTAGCATCAGTTAGCTTTTGGGACGATTCTTTAGCCATATATACACATAACACACTTATCAAATGGGCTTTTTTACTGTGTGTTGCACACAGTTTGCAAGGCGGCAGTAGAGATATATGCCCAGAAGAACAGCCCACGCTTCTGTCCAGAACACAACAGCTTTTAAACCTCATGAACGGATATCAACAGGTTTTTGGATATTCACAAACATTACTAAGCCAAGCTGCATCTACAAATGGAAAAATTATGGAAATATTTATTTTCATTATCCATGTAAGCAGCTTGGTAGGAATATTGTCTTTTAGGAATGAGTGAATGATGCTGTGTTTTTGTTAACATCACATCTCGGGAAGTCGTTTTTATTTTAGTTCCCTCTCTGTGAAGTCTGTTTTGTAAATTTGCTGTGTTTTTTTTCTCTAGTTAAATAAATATCTTATAAATGTTTACAGCATAGTTGGGCTACTTGGGTCACCTCCTGCTGCTCCTGCACTTGTAATGCTACATCAGTTATTTCTTTTCACGAAAGGTTACAATGACAAAGAGGAACAATTAATAAAGGCTTAAGTGAGGGACTCTTGTACATGAATGTCCGTTACACTGAAGTCCTTGTCAGACCAGTTCAGACTATGCTGATTAAGCTAATCAGCACGAGGTAAGTGGTGTCTGTGATGACTTTCTTACCATGGTCGGGTTGTTTAATGCCAACTAGCCATGACTGCTGGAGGAGGTGATCAACTGCTGTAATAGAGACGTAATATCCTGTTAAAACTAGGAGCATGACAGGTCCTAAAAGGTTACAAATGTTAGTTTGATGAAACAGAAAATAGGATACCAAAAGACTCTTGTCACACACAAGAATAACAGAAAAACAGAAAGCAGATGATGTGAAGACAAACACAGATAACCACTGGTGTTGATTTCCTCATTAATAATTGATCTGCTTTACACCTTTAATAAATATGTGTATTGTTTTGTTTTTCACTTTATGCCTCCTTTATTAAATCCATAAAACTAATACATTAGCTGAAAACAAGTGTGTGGTTGAGATGGCAGTGAAATTTTAGTGACTGCAAAATAATTAAGCTGATAATTATAATCACTTCACTAGGAGTCTGTGTAATAGTATTAATAATTCTGAAAAGAAGACAATATGTGAATGAGAGAGAAAATCAAAATGGATAGTCCATCATCTCTTTATCTCACATATCAGTCTCCTTCTGTCCTCCTTCATGCATGACATAGCTAAATGATCATTTTACACATCAGCATTTAGAATATACACAGTATAACTAGGGGAGTGAGGAAAACGTTTGATTGCATAGATTCAATTCTACGTTCATAAGGATCAGTAAGAAAAAATATGAAAGTTGTGCAGTGTTAGTAAAACGAAGCTATTAGAGAAAACAGACAGAGCAGATTTGTTGTCTGTTTTGTCTGTGGTTGTTTCTGTGGAGATGTTGGCTGTAACACTGTGTCCTCCTTCAGATTTTATATTCAGCTGGTCAAAAAGCAACAACATCTACATCTGCCAGAATGCACTGAAAATAAGAGTCACAAATCACTTACTAACATTTCTTCACGACTACAGCTGACTACAGATGATAATGACAGACATTGCTTTTTTTTTTTTTCTATCAGGGGTATGGCATTTATTCCCCACCTGGACAGTTTGCCAATCTTCACCAGATCCAGCGACGGACCGGTCAGACTACCCATTGTAGACAAATACAAGGTGAGCAGCTGGATCTTTTGATTTTCTTGTTCGCGAGAAAAAAAACAAACAGAAATCTGTCTTCTCCACTGCGCCTCTCTCAGCGGTTGAGTGGGTGTAAAATTTCTTTTGGTTTTTGCTCGCTTGGCCAGGATCCTTCTTTGCTCCCTCTTCTGTCATTTTCCTTCCTCTTGGTGATTTTCACAGCACACAGAAACATGCACATACACACTGCAGCCTCTGCACAGTCATTTCTCTTTAAGATTATTCAGCTTCTTGGCGCTCATCTTGGTTTAAACGTTGGAAGCAGTTCAACATATACTGTATGTGTTGGTGGAACAGAGATATTTTGGAGCTCTATTAGTTCTTCTTACATTAATCATCAGGTCTTTCCTTTCTTAACATGTCATCCTCTCCCTTTATCCCGTTTTAATGCTCCCCACTGTCTAATAGCCGTATGTAGCAGTTATATGACTAAGTAGCCCTGTTGTTCTCCTGATGTAACAGGATTATGGTTCAGTTAACTGGGTGTTGCATACGAATGGTTATCCAGCCAAGGCTTTGATACAGCAATCTTTCAGTAGGACCACAGAGCTGTGGATAAAACAATTACCATGATTATTTTGCTGGGTATTGGAAATTAATTTAAAGAAGATTATTATTTAAGGTTTACACTTTCAGCACAACTAAATCATGTATTTTGCACAGAGCGGTTAATTGCTATCATCATTCTGAGACATTTTAAATTAGCACAGCATGACTGTGATGTACTGCAGTGATAAAGCCATATATTCTTGTTCTTGATGAGAGTTATATTATTGTCTTTTTTTTTTTGTTGAACATTTTCAAACATTAAGGTAGTCCAGTACAGTGTACACAATTTATAATATACAGCAGATCCAAAATACATTTACAGCAGCAATCACAGTCATAGTATTATTGTCTTTTTTAATGAGATTGTGTAAATAATAAAGATTCCTCAAACCAAACTGATTCATGGCGAAGAGAAGATCATGAAGCTATAGATACTATGGTATTGATCTTTTCATCTTAACAAGAAAGTGAATATTTCTAAAAATGTCAGACTTTAAAGTGTGCACAGGGCCAGAGCTGATCTTAAATGAACAAAATGGCCTCTCCTGAATATTCTTAGATTGTTTTTCGTACTTATTCTCCTAGATCACGTGCAAAGTGCAACAGTATTAAGTCCAATAAATAGGTCTGTCAGAGCCAATGTAGCAAGGAGATGGTAGCTCATACCGTGGCTCCAGAAAACCAGTGTTCTCTACTACAGAAATGGATTGGTCAATAAGCTGTTACATACTCCACCAGAAGTGAGAAATTTGTCCTCGCACCTAGGGCAGCAAAAACAAAATGTTTGTTCTCACAGGTCAGAGATTGGAGTGGGTGTGGTTATTGCAGAAATGTTAGCAGCCAGTGTGAGATACTGGTTTGCTACTATTCACAGTGTGACCACCAATGTCTCCTGGGTTGAGATTAGTATACTATGTGTGGGTGCATGCAGATTGAGCTGCGTGTTTCAGTGGACACGGATGTCAAAATGACTGGCTGACATCCGAAAACAAAGAAGAAGTCCGTCTCCCACTTCTCCCACAATGCTTGTAGGTGGTTTATGCTTCTGCGTCAATCTGATGCCATAGCTACGGCGACAACCCAGACCGTACAGAGACCTTAATGCCGTAGTTTAATGTCCAAAAAGAAAAGATACAGACTGACTAGCGTTGAGGTGGTGTTTTTCTAGAGCGAGCCAAATTGACAAGCAGACAAGTATAAATGTCTCGCACAGAGGTTACGGCGTCTAGTCCCGCAGTACTTTAAATGAGCCTTTAGTGCATGTGACATGATGCAGTGGGAGGGCCTTATGAGGATTTCCTCTGAGTTCAGTACTTTAGTTTTTGGTGAAGTATAAATGACCTGGCCAAAGCAAACTTTGTTTTTGTTCTTGCTTACCTCAAGACCAAGAACTAATTTCTTGCTTTTCACAGAGTATGTAACAAGCTTAACTCACCCTCTGTGTCATATCTTTCTTTTAGGCGCTGTCTTGAGGAAGCGTTTCTGTTTTAAACGCAGCGTTTGTTGTTGTTTCAGTGCAGCCTTTGTGTACTCTGCATATTCCATTGTTTTGTTTTGTTTTGTTTTGGAGGTGAATCAAGTTGACGGTACTGAAAAACGATCTCCTGCTACCTCCTCAACAAACATCCAATTTGCATAATTTACAAATGTTTATCTGATTGACTTCCTTTTCCAGAGTAAAGCGTTTCCATGCAGGGGACATGTTTAGTCACATGATTTTGTTTCCTACTTCAATTTTTGGCAGCTTTGACGATAGACAATTGGTACATTTGTGTGTACATTTCTTTAACAACCAGAGTAGCAAGTCATTGTTCCCAAATCAATATCAAGAAATTCTCCTGCAGATGAGAGCCCACGTGCACTGTTGTCCACAGCCTGAATTAGTGAGTTGAATCGGTTATGTGGGACAAATAAGCAGCCAGCTCATCTTAGAACTTGTATTCAGTGTTCTTACAGTTCTCATTAAAATAAAAAATCTCTTTGCTGTTTATTAGAGAAGATGACACACAGGAGGGCTGCTCTCAGTGTTGTCAAAGGAATATGGAGATGTTTTTGTTGGATTTCTAATGTGACTGTGTCTGCTGATGCTTGTCTAGCTGAGGTTTGTTGGCCAGACTAAATATTATTCCAACAGTTGTTAGCTTGTTAACAACAAGCTAACAACAAACTGGAAACAGAGACATTGTCTATGTCCCCGTTGCTATTGTTACCCGCTTAAAATACAGGTGGAAGTTTTTAGTTTTTTCATTCATTTCTGCCCTGACCAGTGGGATTTCATGTTTTAGGTGGGTTGTCTTCGCCATTTACCATTTAATTAATTTATACTTAAAGAATTATGACTTGTGTATCAAAAGTTACCGAACACTGGATTTCTGATCCCTTCCTACGTGTGTTTCCAGGATATGGGTACAGTTATCCTCGGGAAGCTGGAGTCTGGATGCATCAGCAAGGCCCAGCAGCTGGTCATGATGCCAAACAGGGTGAGTTCTCCTCTGTATGACTTTGGTCTTTCTCACATGGGATCAATACAGAGCCCTCTTTCCTCTTATGAATGTGCTGTAACCTAGACTGAAGATAAGATCCTGTTTGTCATGTCCCAACTCATCATGTTTCAGTGCAGAAGTGTTGTCTTTGTTTAGATCATTCCCAAATGGCTGTGTGTGTGTGTTGCAGCACACGGTGGAGGTACTGAGCCTGCTGAGTGACGATGTGGAGACGGACGATGCAAGTCCTGGGGAAAACCTCAAGCTCAGGCTGAAG
Organism: Planiliza haematocheilus; assembly: GCA_005024645.1. Taxonomy (NCBI): domain Eukaryota; kingdom Metazoa; phylum Chordata; class Actinopteri; order Mugiliformes; family Mugilidae; genus Planiliza; species Planiliza haematocheilus. The sequence continues at coordinate 7,448,761 of SRSE01000365.1, read as the reverse complement.
GGCATAGAGGAGGAAGAAATCCTTCCCGGCTTTATCCTTTGCAGCCCCGACAACCTATGCCACTCTGGGCGCACCTTTGATGCGCAGGTAAAAACCAAGATGATCAAAGTCACTGTTTGCAGGGACCCAACGTTATTTAATCCGCTTATATCTCTGTGCACTGTCTCTCAAACAAAACAAAACTGAATGCATATGTTTTTAGGTTGCCACAGCAACAGCTAGAAGTGATTGGGTTAAGGTGTGTCCAAGCTGGGTCTTTGTTTGGCAGAAAACAAATCTGTTTTCAGCGCAAGTGGTTATGCAGAGTCGCTGTTAAATAGCAACTAGTCCCTTTGATACACTACTGTGGTTTAATGCTTTGCTCATAGTAAATGTACAGCAGCTTTTAGGAACATAGACCAACTCATCAAAAAGAGACTGACATGAAGCTCATTTGAATGTTGGTTCTTGCTGTGAACAAAATGGACAGATAAGGAGAGTAATTATTTAACTTTTAAGCACTAACTAGATAAAAAAAAGGCCTGAAGATAATTCCATTGAAGGAATATAATTTGTGCTGATCAAACCACACAGACACACACACACACTAAACTGTACTCTTACATATATTGTGTTGTATTAAGAGATCACAGGGAACCTCCGCTTTATGATATGTCAAATCAACTGACTTTAAACGCGTCTGAACATGACATGCTGCTAGTTTGATCCATTTGTTTCAGATCGTCATCATTGAGCACAAATCAATCATATGTCCTGGTTATAATGCAGTCCTTCACATCCACACCTGCATTGAAGAAGTGCAAATCACAGTGAGTTACTGCTGTACCGACCCAATATCTGACATGATATGAATACATTTACAACTGGAGTGTGGTTAAACTCTCTGCACTGTGACCGCAGGCCTTAATCTGTCTGGTGGACAAGAAGTCGGGGGAGAAAAGCAAAACACGACCACGTTTTGTTAAACAGGACCAGGTTTGCATCGCTAGGCTCCGGGCAGCGGGAGTTATCTGCTTAGAGACGTTCAAAGACTTCCCTCAGATGGGTCGATTCACACTGAGAGACGAAGGTAAGTACAGTTTATTGAACTTTTGCACTTGCCTGGTTTATTTTTTCAGTGATACCAACACTTCTTTTCACATCAACAGGCAAAACTATCGCCATTGGCAAAGTACTGAAGCTGGTGCCAGAAAAGGACTAAATGCAACAAGGGCAGCATGCATGGAGTTCTTCCACTCGTTACCAGAGGAGAAACGCTGCTAGAGCCGACCCAAACAGCTACTCTCTCTTTACACACAACTATGCTGAAGAGAAGAACGATGACGACAAGGAGGGTAAAGGAGACTAAAATCACATCCAATGAAGAAAACAAGACTGAATCAGTTTTTATGATGAACAATACACAATGAGAGACCAAGTCCAGTGTGTCAGCTTTCTCATATTGAGAGCTCAGCTATGCCACTAAATGTAGCCACATGTCCCCCTTCTGTACTCCCAGGACTAACCGCGCCACCGGCTGGCCACACCATTTATTTTTAGAATGGAGATGGATGCAGTGTAACTGAGTTTGGGGAGAAAAAACTAAAACTACAGAATGATTTCATATCCTGCCAAAGAGCAGAGTTAGCCTGTAATTAAAATTTGCATCTCCCTTTGATGAGTGGGATTAAGAATCCAGTGGACATTTGATTTGGTTTTAAGGATTACTGTACGGAAATGTTTTAGTTTGGTCTCTCTCCACATGAGATGGCTTTATTGGATTGAGCTCACATACTACTCTGATGAACCAAGGATAAACACACAGACAGCTGTTACATAATCTAAAGTGAAAATAAATGATCAAGCTGTAACAGAGGTGTTCTTGTTTTATTTATTATATATATTTACAATAGGCCTGACATGCTTGTTAGGTTAATTCACACTAAACTGAGTGTGAATGGTTGTCTTCGATGGACTCACGACCTGTCCAGGGTGTATCCTGCCTCTCGCCCAATGACAGCTGGGATAGGGTCCAACAGACCCCGTGACCTTTAACAGGAACAAGCCAGTACAGAAGATGAATGAATGAATGAGGTAGGAAGACATTTGGAACAAATCAACCACAATAAGAAATAATAAAAATATAAAGACATACATTGTTCCTCTTTAAACCACGTACAATTTTTTCACTTTTGTTCACCTTAAAGCTAAAGTAAATTGTATGATGCAGGGTTTTACTTTGGTTACTCTACTTTTGTGCATATGAAATTTTCCAAACAAAATCAACAGGCTGACAGCAAATTCTATGTGGTCCTTGTCAGGGCCAAAATATGTGTAGTGGAGACCCTAGGTATATGTAGCTGGTTCAGGGATATCTCAGCCAGGACAACACTTTAAGCCGAATCTCCAGAGACTCCACAGAAAGGAAGCTAGTGAATGTTTCGGGTCCTGTTTATTCTTCCTTTACAGGCGATGTGTTCTGTGGTTATGCTTCATTCATGCACAGACATATCACAAACTGATGACCCGACGTTTACTCCTCACGCCCGTCATTCACTTACATCATTCACATTTGAGCTCCCACAGTGGCGTAGAGTGCACTCTTAATGGAGCGTATCTCTCCCACACACTGCGAACTCGCAAGAACCTTGTACACGTTGCGCATTGTGGGGACACCTTAATCCACTTGACTGTGCTTGTGGAACAGCCAGCCCCAGCATGGAGTCTGGAGCATCTGTCTTTTGCTGAGCTAGCCATAGCTCCACACTAAGCCAATGGCTCTCTCCCGGTAGGTGACCCAGTGATGTAGCTTGAACCCAGAAGATGCCAAGAAGGTTCGCAGCTCGTTAACTGGGTGCCTTGCCTCGTGATGGTGGCAACACTTTTGAGGCAATTATCCATTATCCACATAGAAACACTTCTCGACTGAGATCCTTACATCTTCATCTGGCTGACTGTTAAGGCTGACCCTTAAAGGAGCTGCCCATGGTTTGAACCTCCGGCTTCCTATCTGCCATGGAGAATGTTAGAGAATAATTTCTCTTCCCTACTGCTGGGGTCAGTTATCTGCCCTATTTTCTCTTGCTTATCTTCATGTTTATGTACAATAGCCAATTGGATATTGACACATCTCCCCCTGCCTCGGTCCACCTTCTTAGTATAAGAATCTGAGCTTTACTGTTTGTCCCTTAGAATTGAGGTGGAACTCATGCACTTATGTTGTTGAGTTTACTCCTCGATCGAGCCTAAATAAACTCCTTCAACACAAGACATACAGGACCTGACTGGCGACCATCAGGTCGGGGCACTGGCCTCTCTGACAGAGAAGTTGCAGGTAGTTGGGCGTGGTCCATAGTAGCTGGACTCTGGAATCTGGGAGGTCCTAAATTAACAGGATCAGTGCCACATGCTGACAGGGGTTGCGTTAACCGAATATTTTCTGTCACTGACTGTTTTTTTAAAACGGTGATCAAAAAATCTGGATTTATATACATCTTTATAAAATAACCCTACATGTTCTGCTATTTCCTTGGGATGCGAGTTGATGCTATTGTTAATTTTCAGTTACAAAATATTGTTGTTGTTTTGTTTTTTTTACGATTTCATTTTTCCAGTGCAAAAAAAAAAAAAATAGCTGGTGTTTTTTTCTCCATTTTCTAACCATTTTGCCCTGGATCGTATGATGCTACATTTATTAGCTACTTCTCTAATCTGAAATTTAAACTAATCCCATTTTGCGTTGAAATCAATGGCATGCATCAAGCAGCGAAAACAAGGAGATTGTAGAAGCTACTACGCTTACTAAAAACTGGAAGGATAGTGGAGGACCATCATCTTCAAGTAAGAAATGTGGTTGGAAAGAAATCTTGATTGATCGTGATCTGTGATCACTTAAATGTTTGTTGAAATCAAATGAAAATCAACAGTGGGACTTAATAATGAAAGTCAGAACATTTCCTTATGTACAGTGTGAAGGGAACTCAAGGGAATTGGGACTGAACGCCTGTATAGCCTAAGAAAACCACTAATCAGTGAGGCTAACCAGAAAAAAGGCTTCAATTTGTTGGGGAGCATAAAGATTGGACTCTAAAGTAATGGAAGAAGGTCATGTGGTCAGATGAGTCCAGATTTACCCTGTTCCAGAGTGATGGGGGCATCAGGGTAAGAAGAGAGGCAGATGAAGTGATGCACCCATCATGCCTAGTGTCTACTGTACAAGCCTGTGGGGGCGGTGCTATGATGATGAGTTCACGTCTGGGCCTCTGGGCGTAATTCAATGTAGAACCGCCACTGCTATTGTACTATCTTTAGGATGCGATGGAGAAGGTTTTGCGCAGTGGTCAGACTCTCCCGTTATCAATTCAAGATTTTAGTGAAAAAAGACAACACTGGATGAAAATAAATCTGGTGACACTGCAGAAATTTAGCGAAACAACGCCACAGCAAACGAGTCGGTGCGACAAGCATTTTTTTTGGCCCGGCAGCGAACAGACAGCGTACGTCTATCTATACGTAATGGATACGTCACATATACGCATTTACGCATGCGCCGTTTTCTAACACGTGAAGACAGCATGGCAGACAGTTTTGCGTTAGATCGTCTTCAGGTATAACTGCATTCTTTACCGCATTATATTCATTGTTTTTTGATTGGATTGTATGGACCACTTTTTTTTTGTGGTCCGCTTCGATAAGCTAACTAACAAACTCGCTGTTTAATTAGAAAGCGCATCTTTTTACCATGTGTGTAGCCAAGAGCTAACCCATTTCGAACGACAATTTTAGTAGTAGTATTTAAAAGTAGGAAAGTTGTTGTTTGTATTGTTGTTTGTAAACGACATTAATGTTGACAGGTGAAGAAAGCCGTCCAAGCACTGCAGGCTTTCCTCAAAACCAAGACTACTGGCGATTCACTGTTCCTGGATGAGGCTCAACATATCAGCCTTCTTTTCACCCTGTGGAAGGTCCCACGGCGAGCTCAGGCTATCCGCATGTGAGTTAACAGTTGAAGTAACATGTACAACAGTCGGAGAGATTAAGTGAATAGAAAGCACGAGGGTTAAGTATGCTTTTCGTTCTATGTATACTTATTAGGGGACACACTAATATTTCGTCGGACCGCCGTTAGCTTGACTGTTTGTCAGTCTGGAAGCTGAAGTCCCATATCACCTTGGCCCTGTTGTTCTCAGCCACCTTCTGTGGTGCGGCCCATTGGGACTTGGGTACTTCTATTCCATACTGGGTACAGATGTTCCTGTTCACTATTCCAGCTACTTGGTTGTGTCTCTCCATATACGCTGACCCGGCTAGCATCTTACACCCTGCTATTATGTGCTGGACTGTCTCAGGGGCATCTTTGCATAGTCTGCACCTTGGGTCTGATCTACTCTTGTAGATCTTGGCCTCTATGGCTCTTGTACCCAGGGCCTGTTCTTGTGTTGCCATGATCAGTGTCTCTTGTGCTGTCTCTGAGTCCAGCCTTTTCCAGCCATTGGTAGGTCTTCTTGATATCAGCCACTTTTTCAGTTTGGCGGTGGTACATGCCGTGTAGGGGCTTGTTCCTCCAGGTGATCTGCTCCTCTTATTGGGTTTCAGTTGCAGTTAGCAGTTCATTCTTCGTGGCCATTTTCCTGAGTGTAAAGTCTCAGGGTGCTGGATTTGGGGTGAAATCATTCATAGATGTTGAGGAGCTTTCTTGTCCTCATGTCTGTGGCCTCTGTCTCCTCTTTTGACACCCTTCTCCTTACCCTCTGGGTGTCAAATGAGGATATATATAATAGATTTTATTAAATAACCAAGAGGAAAAATACAGGAATCTTAAACATCTGTTTTGCTAAAAATAGTGAAATGTGTATCCAACACTTGCTTTAACGAAATGTGGATTCACTTCGCTAGCAGCGTTGTTGTGTTTATGGAAGGAGGAGGCGGTCTGACGCCGCGGATGGACCATTGGCTGACAGGGCAGAGCCAGTTATATCACAAGTGGCTCAAATTTGAAACACATTTTCACTCTCTCTCAACACTCATATCAAGTTGACTGCATAGATTTTTATCAGTCTTTCTGGGCTGGCAGACATATACCACGTCCCAACAGCTTATGTTTAGTATTCCTTTATGAACAGCACAGGCTGCTGCTATTGGTCGCCAATTCCAACATCCGTGTTATTACAGTAATTTGAAGATGGACTGATTCCAAGCGCATGATCTTATTCTATATGCAGACATTTCATATACTGTATAAATGGTTTATAATCGTTGGGATAACATCATAGAAGATGTTAACTGAAGTGGTGTGTTACCTTGTTTCTTCCATAGTCCTTTGCCCCATGGCCAGCGACCTGACACAGAAGAGGTTTGCCTCTTCACAAGAGATGAACCCAAGATGACCTCAGAGCAGTGCCAGAGGTTTTATAAGAGGCTGCTGCAGGAGAAGGGTGTCAAAAACATAACTGAGGTAAGTAGTTCAAACTCCCACCAACTTCACTGTGGCTTTACCAGCCAGTAATGTACATGTATCAACTGCTCTCATTGTTGGACATAATCATTGTCTTTATCTGTCTGGCAGATCATACCATACAAGGTGTTAAAGACGGAGTACAAACCATACGAGGCCAAGCGTCGCCTACTCGGGAACTTTGACTTGTTCCTTTCTGATGACCGCATCCGTCGCCTGCTACCGTCTCACATCGGAAAACATTTCTACGAGAGAAAAAAGTAAGAATCATTCTGTCCTTGTTATTGCTTTCCAGTCAAAATTTTCGGTTCAGTTTCAAAGTCTTTCACATGTTGACATGCTTAAACTTGCCCGGAGCGCAAGTTCCAACTGGAACGTTTCGGCAGTGTACCAACTCTTTGTAATTAGTAACGCCTACAAGTGTCCTACAGGAAACTGGCATAGGGACTAATGATGTAGAGACAAAGGTCCGACTACTGGAGCAATGATGAGTGTTCAAATTATGACAGGACGTTGAGTTAAACTTAACGAGATGTTGGCTTGAATTGTGTTTAAGAAAATATAGAAAACATAGAAAAAAACGCAAAACCAAGTAAACTAATTTTGCAATTACTTGTTTATTCTCAATCAAAATGTCTAACTATCTAAGCTAAGGATACATCCGTATAATCTCATTAACACTACTGTTAAGGCTACTTCACATTTCACATTTTCACCAGTGCAATGAATGCAAAGTATGGCCACAAAGCATACAACAGTGGACACCGAAGTCGTTCCTACTGCACAAGTTTACAGCTCCACTTACCAAGATGAAGCTTTGTTTCTTGAGTAATTTCCAAAAAATAAAGAGAGTCCATGAGAAAAAGGACTGTCACAGGTAAGTCAGAGTCCAGAAAAATCCACAGCAAATGCGCATGTGTGGATGTGTGAAAAACAGCTCAAAAAAGGGAAATGGAAGCGTAAAATGTGTGTGTGGGCTGTTGCTACGGCCTACCACACTACCGGGTGCAGTACACAAAGGGAAGAAACAAAAACCTGACCTGTCAACAGACACTGTCAGAGTAATACTATGAATATTCAAATATGTTATGTCTGCTGTCTGTTCCTGAATGCGAATAGCATCTTATAATCGTGTCTTACAGTACAACTTTTTTCCATTAAAATGTACTCGCACAACAAAATACACACAATTAATTCAGTCTGTAAAAGTGAATAAAAAATCATTAAACATTGAACATGAAGTCCCTCACCGATTTAGCACGAGTAGCTGGGCACACACACACAATGGTGGCGTCTCAAAACCACCAGGTGTCTTGACGGAGGGTAGGAAGAGCCGAGAAGAAAGGCCAGACGCTATGGGAAAAATAATCGCTAGCTCAGCGTCAAAGCTAATGGTAGCTTATTGTAGCTAACACTAATAAAATTGCAAATATATCAAAAACACAAAGTTGTCTTCAGAAGAAAGGCCGTACGCTTTTGGAAATAGATGAAGAAAAAATAATTGCTAGTTAAGTGTTGACAATAATGAAAGCTTATGGTAGCTAACACTAATACAAATACAAGTATATCAAAAATGCTAAACTTGTTGTTAGCTTCAATAAACTAGCTAGAGGTTGCTGTTTCATTTTCTAGCGAACTCTTGTTATCATGTGTTTAGCCACGACGCTAGCACAGTTTTAGCAACACTTTTAGTAGGATTTATCCTTGACAACAAAATGTGTAGCTGGGTTTGTGCTGTTGTTTGCAACTGACATTAATGTACAGGTGAAAAGCTGTACAGGCTCTGCAGGCCTTCCTAAAAACCAAGACGACAAAGAAAAAGAATTGCTAGCTAAGCGTTGAATCAAAACGTCGAAGCTAAACCTCGAAAGCTTATCGTAGCTAACACTAATAAACATACATCAAAAACACTAAACTTGTCCTCAGTTTGACAGCTTTTACTGTGTTTTTAAAAGTTTCACTCGGTTCATCACTCACTTATTACAAGGAAAGTTGTTGGCTTCGCCTCCTCACTCAAAGAAAGAAAAGGGAGAGATTCGCTCGGTGCGGACACTTGAAGGGAAGAGGCGAGAAGAGGCGGGACTAATCACCGTCAGCAGGCTGCTGATTGGCTAAGACAACCATGTCAGCCTACCCCGCTACATATTTTTTTTATCTGGGTTACATGTTGTTTGTGTAAACACCCACAAAACCCACATTGGAAAACTTATCGGCAACAAACTCAGACTGCAACGTCACCTCTTATTACCTGTGTCTGGACAGAAGAGTTGCACTTGAACACATGCAAAGACTACAAACAGTGGCCAAATGAGCCGTTGTTCGCAGAAAGCGAGTCAAGCCAGCCAGTCTGTTTGTCACTATTGTTCTTCACAATTACACAGAAGAATCACTTGAAATGTTGTACAATAATAAAGAGGGATGAAAACTGGAGTTTTATTGTTGTCAGAATTCCACCAAATTTTTATTTATTTATGTATTTTGCATTTCTCATGTCGTATTTTGACCTGTCCTGGCACCCGTACTGTATGTAAACGAATAGATGTGCAAGACAAATCTGAATGCGGCTGGCTTGACCGCCAGCGGAATTATTCATTACTTATCGTGTTAAGAAATGTCAGTTAAGATTTATCTGCGAGCCAGATGCAGTCATCAAAAGAGCCACAGGTTGCAGATGATCATATCGCTGTGAAAATATTTTTTCATATTTTTATACTTGAGAGTAAGTCTAAAGAGAATTTTAAATAAATAAAATTTTATCTTGTCTATCGGATGATGAAAGAATCACAAATTTAGTATTACCATTGGTTTTCAAATTTATAGCATGTATCTAACAAGGGACTTTAGTTTGAGAGTAAAGCGTCAAACAGTAAAACGTGTTGGTCAAGAAAGAGACAAAACCTGCACAGACCTCCGTGTATAGATGAATCTGATGATTTGTTTCATTAAGTGCTGATATGTGAATTGTCCTTTAGCTGCATTCTTACTCTTTCCCTGTCTTTGGCAGAGAACCGCTGTCGGTCAACCTGCAGAGCAAAAATCTGGCCAGAGACATCCAGAGAGTGATCCAGGGAACCAGCCTGAAGGTCACCAACAAGGGCTGCTGCTGGTGAGATCTGCTCTGTTCCAATAAAAACTGGATTTAGTTTTCAGTGCAGACCGTCTCCTTTTGACAGCTTTGTCAGGGAGGCAGATAAAATGACAAGTAGAACGTGAAAATAGTTTAAGAATTGGTAGCACCTACAACAACCCTGTCACTTCTGTATTTTTGATGTGGGTAACGCGGGTGCAACAGTGACTCAATGTAAATCCAGATGGACCTCCTCTTCCTATGGAGCCTGTCTCTACAACTTTGAAACACAAAATATAATATTAAATTTACATTAAATTCAAAACATACCTGCTTTTATATTTGTTGTAGCGATGTTGCATCAATTTGAGTTTCATCTTGTAACAATTTTCCGTGTTGGATTGTGTTGTAGTATGGCACGTGTCGCCCACTCCGGCATGACTGCAGACGAGGTGACTGATAACATCGAGGCTGCTGTTCAGACAGTAGTGGCCAAGCTGCGCATGGTGAGTGCTGAAACCACAGACTGTATAAATATGGGCAAGCTGACACCATTTTCCCGGGGATAAAGGCGGCGCCAACTTGTGAGTATGCTAGCGTGGTCCGAGCCGCGTGGAGCCGCCATATTGATGACCGCACACTTCCTCTAGACTCGCGTTTTTGTTTAATGAATACTTCCCTCTACTATATGTGCAGTAGCCTCGTCTCGTTTTACATCTTGTTTAAATATTTAGGAATGATATGATGATAGAATAAACTGTACACCAACTGATCAGCCTTGTCCGTCCAAAGGTTTATAGCTCTAGCTTCCCAGATGGGTTCTTCTCCCACATTTACTGTATAATTAGCGGAGATAAAGTGACAATCTAAACGGTGCAGGTTTGATTCAGCGCCTACTCAACCTGTTTGAATGACAAATACAGACGAATTTCCCCCGAGCTTCCTTTCACACTCCTATTGTACGTACCAGCAAGAGACATAATTACATTTGATTCTGACCCTTTTCCAAAGCTCGCCTCACCCCACATGCTGCTCTGCTCGTAGGTTAGACAAACGGCAGCCTGGCTAAGAAAGTCCATTCAATAGGAAAATAATGAAAACCTGTAGACTGACCATCATACCCTCTACAATCACTGTTACATTAAAGGGGAACTACTGTTTTTTTACAACCTGGACTCAATTGCTGGCATAAAATATGATTGTTTACTCACCCATATAACTTTTGTGTAATTTGTAGTCGTTCGGGAGATAGTTAGATCAGCGTATATCCATATAGTGGGAGTGACTGGGGCACCAAAAGACAGGCTCTAAGTAACACATTATATTCTGCGAAACTCGTTCATTTCACCAATATTTTGTTATTTTACGCTAGTGCTATTCCCCATTGAGTCCCGATTTAACTGAGCGATGCGATGGTTGGCTTGTTTACCTGTAATTTGCTATAGGGCTAACCAACCGTCATGGGTGCGTCAGTCATATTTTATGCCAGAAATAAGGTCCAGGTTGTAAAAAAAACAGTAGTTCCATTTTAATTAACAGATACACGTAGGCTTACAGGCACTATTATTGGCTTTAACATCAACAAACGCTTAACAACAGCTCCAGTATAAACTGAACAGTGGTTGATTGACAACTTGCCAGAGAGAAAAAAAAAAGTCAGCTAGCAAACTCGTACTTAACAATAACAACAACAGTAAAGGTGGGGCTGTCGCTAATGACCGTAATGTGTTGGTGCTGAGTGATAAAGTAAATAGGTCTTTGTTAGGTAACTTACAGGAGCCACACGCTTCAGACGGTCAGCCAAACCTAAAGTGTGTGCCCTAGCTGCGTGTAGGGGTAAAAAAGAGAGGTGGATCATACCACTGCAATGCAAGGGAGAGGGGGGGGTGCTGCGTTTCCTCGTTGAAATATTATGTTTTAACCACATACTTTCTACTAATGTGCTGAATTTTGTCACCTTATCATAAACAAACCTTTTAAAAAAAATTAATTTGATTTGTTGAATTTGAAACACAAATTGAGCTGATTGGTTGTAGGACTGTACCATCGAGTTATCTTTTCCATCTTTTCCCGTATTCAAATGGTGTGGCTAAGCCAGGCTAACAGTATGTTGGTAGTTACACACCAGCGGCAGAGTTGAACCACCTCTGTGGTCGTCCGCAGTCAAAGCAGTGGCGACATTTTTCAGTATTTATTTCAGTTAATAATAACTTTGTGTTAGAAGTACCCACTGCACACTTTTTAACTGTTTTCATGTTCTTAATTCCTTTTAAATCTGACCAAAGACTTTACAACAATCTATTTGTGGCATTTGGTTTAAAATATGTAATTATTTGGTCTCTAACTCGATTTCCATTTACAGAAAGGACCAGTGATAAAGCTCATCCATGTAAAGAGTCAAACGTCGGTGGCCTTGCCCATCTACACCTCAGAGCTGAGCCACCTTAGTGTGCTGGAGGAGATGCAAGCGAAGAGTCGCAAGGCCAAGGTGAGTACTAGTTAGTAGCCACCTGATTATCCTGTGTTGAAGAAGGCTTTATTAAAACAGTAAAAATAACCAGTTGGTGTGTTTTTGTATTACAGCCAGGCAAAAATCAGAAGAAAAAGGCAAAGAGCGTACAGAAAGCAGGTACTCCTGCAGAGGTGACGGAGGAGAAGAAAAATCAGGCAGAGGAGAAGGAAGAAGAGATCCCACAGCTGGTTCCCATAGAAACACCCAGCAAAAAACCTAAACTGGAGGTCAGTACTATTTATTTATTTATTTTTATTTTTACTGCTGCTAGAGAGAACAGCTGTCATACATGCGAATATTTTAACTGACATTTTGGAGTAATCTAGAGCGTTTCATTTAGTAAATCACAACCATTTCTTGTGTCTTGTAGAAGCCATCGAAGAAGAAGCAACTGCAGAAAGCACCCAAACTTGCGGCTGTGAAGAACGGAGCAAAAGCTCAGAGCAAACCCAGGAAGAAGGCCGAAAAGACAGACTCCAAAGTAAAGAGAAAAGTTGCTCAAGTGAAATGATTCAGAGCAGTGTTTTCTCAGCGTGGACATTTGATTACCAGATTGTTCGTATGGATAAGCCTTTTTTTCAGCGTTGTGTCGACTCTGACTCCAACCTTTAAAAAAAATCAAAAAAAAAATTGAATAAATACTTTTGAAACACAGTTTCAAGTAATTTCTTCTCTGAGGAAGCTTCAGAAATTTTGGTCAGTTGGGATAAACAAGTTACACAATCCAGTGTTCTGCTGGGAAACTTATGGACCTGACATTCATGTGGATGTTACTTAGACATGTAGCACCCATCTAGACCAGACCAGGCACCCCCACCCTATAGCAATGACACTCCTTGATGGCAGCAGCCATCCTCAGTAGGATGCAGACTGACATAGACACACACAAAAACGGTTCAGGAACAACTAAAAAAACATGAAAAGCAGCACAAGGTGTTGACCTGGCAAATTCACTTGATCCCAAACTGATCAAGTATCTGTGGGATGATCCACAGAGGCCCCTCCCCTCAACCCATAGGACCCAAAGGCCCCCACTAACAACATCCTGTTACCAGACACCACAGGACACCCTCAGAAGGCCCATGTCCATTCTCTTATAAGTCAAAGTGTTTTGGAGGAACAAGACAGACGTATATAACCACAAGAAAGTGGTTATAATGTTATGCCTGACTGGTGTATGTTGATTCCAGCCTTTAAAAACATGAATATTTGATACTACTACTACTTTTACAGAATTAAATACACAACTGTAGGTCAGATGGCAGCCAGATTACAGCATATGGCATTAGTGGTATTTTTGCCAAATATAAATGCTCAGGCTGTAGACTTTTTATAAATACTTCAGAATAGCCTAACGAGTCTTTGAGTTTAAAATGCACCAACTAATTGAAAATGAAATCTGAATCGTGTTCCATCTTTTGTTAGTTTTAATATGCATTAGCCCTGAGTTGTGTGTTTGCTCATGATGGATGCAGTCATGGTCTGTGTTTGTATAGCTGCCAGCTGGATCAGGTGACATGCCTGTTGTTAATGATATTGTACTCCGGCTTGCAGCTGCCTCTCGCGTGTAATATTCTACGTGGGCACAAATGTATGAAGCATCTGAGGTTGTGCGTTATTCTAATGTCTGAAGATATAATAATAATAAATAATTCAGTGCGTTTTATAAAACACAATCTGATCTGATGTTACAGTAGAATTTCCTTTACGTTGAGATGGAAGTTATGTTTGTTTTTCGGGTATAATGCGACAAGAATATCAGCCGGCTCGTGAGTGGTGATGATATTGTTAAGAGGTGGGCAGGGTCTGTGTTCATTCAGCTGTGTGGGTGCGGTGGGCCATCTGGAATTACACTTTGTTCACGGTTTACTGTGCAAGAGAATAAGAGACGCAGACGCTCACCCTACAGATGATATAGCTTCTTCATGGGACTGCTGGAAGGTTGCTGCGTTCACCGATGATTCCCACACCGACTTTGTGAACGACCGAGGTGCCTCAAGAGAGAATTGAAGAAGCAAGTTGGAGTGCCGTTGATGTTCACTCATTGAAGGTTTTTAGGAGGACATTAACAGGTTTCAGCCATGGAGGCAATTGGAGAAACTTCACCTGCAGATGACTGCGGGAGTCAAAGCCTGTATCCTGACCCACGGTCCACAGCTGCGGTGACCCCAGGCTGTTCCTACCTCCACAAACCCATCATTGTGATGGTGATGGGCTCTCTCATGTCTGCTGTAGGTGCTCTCCTCTTCCTGCTCCAGTCCTTGGAGGTGGCGGAAGCGTCCCGCTCGGTGGCCTCGGCCTGCCTCTCTATAGGGCTGATGTTTGTAGTGGTGGGGTTGGTGTGGATCCCCGTACTTAAAGAGAAGCAAAGAAGGAAACGCTGGAGCCAGGGGGCGTGAACTTGAAGATGATAATGACTCCCATCACATGAAAGTGCAAATGTTATTTGTCAGGGATGATGCAACAGTTTCCTCTGAAGCGCTGAGTACAGTCAAGCCAGTGTGCTTCCAGCTGATAACCACTTGTGAACATTGTACTTTGACCAGTGTCATAGGGGACTGTTCCATGTTTTTCTCTCAGTTGAAGATTGCACTTCATTGTCCTGCACATATATCAGCTGCTTTGGACCTAACTGTATCTAGAAGATCTCCGCTTGCACCATGTCCACGTCTGTCCAGGTAGAGCCAGTTGTGGAGAGGATTTATGGAGGAGTCGGCCGCTGTAAGTGCTCGTTCTGGTTCGCCGTGGCCCACGACATACTTGGCATCTTCATCATGATGGTAGGGGTGTTCGGGGGCCTGGCCATCCATGATCTGTTCGTGTACGCCGGGGGCATTGTCATCTTCCTCAGCCTGATCTGGTGGGTGTTCTGGTACTCCGGCAACATCGACGTGCCGCCGGAGGAGCTGGAGGACGACGTGGGCATGATGAAGCTGAAGAATCGCGGACTGAGCCGGGTTGTGAGGCGCATGTCCGACCGCATCTCAAGCGGGATCAGGAACTCTTTCAGGAAGAGTGGCAGGTCTTTCAGGAGAGAGCCAGCAGGCAACAGCACACCTTCAAACGCCGGGACGAACCTGCCACTCTCCACTATCCACGACACCACCATTCCTGCCCCATCGAAAGAATGGGAGAAAGAGACTGTGTCAGTGTGAACTAAAACATAACAGGTGACACAAAGACTCAGATCATGTTTGTCTCATTTTCCTCGTGGTATTAAGTTCTTAAAAGGGATTTTGTGTTTGCTCTTCTAACGTGCACTTGTAATGATTAGGCAGCACTGAAATCATCTTTAGATTAAGATCCACATGCTCATATCTTGCTGATAAGATGTACACTTTGCACACATTAACAGCGGCTCATATGACACTGATGCAGAGACCACAGCTTTGTCACCGGTCAATACTTTTATCATTTGTCACGTGTGGCTGATCACAGGTTTTGATGAGTAAAGCTGTGGTGAGTGTAAACACGAAGATAGGACGTTTAATCTTTATAACCTCCCATTATATTGTCCACCTGACTGATAAAGCACACAGGCATCACATTTAATTTTAGAAAGTTAGAACGCATTGCAGTTCTATAAAAACAAGGAAGCTTTGTTTTTAATTGTCAAAAGTAGAAAATGCATCATGTTAAGACTCTAAAATTCTACTCGGCTACTTGGCTGTGACGCGACAGGACTGTAAGGCTAAACGCTGAAGAAGACTACAGACTGACTACCTACTGAAGAGGACCTGTCTGAAACCAGATGGCGAGGAATGATTTTGAGGAAACCTCTCACACTGGTTAACAGGAGTACATGACGCTAAAGCAATGGTAATGCACCTGTGTGAGGAAGAATGAACTAAAATCCCTCTTGGACATTGTGCCAGTTTAGCTCTCTGCTGCTGATTATTAGAAAATATTGTTGCCCAATGAGGTTATATAAGAAATGATCCAATAATATTGGATAATATCAGTCATAACTAGTGATAGTGATAGTTACATGGGTGTGTTAAGATTGTACAATTGTGTTTTTGAGCATGACTATATATATATATATATATATATATCCTGGTTTGATAATAACTTGTCCATCACCACCTCCTTCAATCCAAAGTGTAAACCTGTACCCCACAGTGGCACAGGTTGGGTTTAATCACCAAATTAATCAAATTTTAGTCTATGCAAAGGTTTTTCATTTGCAGTTACTAGATATGCAATGATCGGCCATAACATTATGATCACCATGCCAAGTTAAGCGAATTGAACTTTTTGTCTTGCCATGGCACCCGTCAGTATGCGGTATAAATGTGGTATAAATGTGGTATAAATTTTGATGAGTGGATGGTTTCGTGGGGTCAGTACCGGAGGTTTGGCCATGTGATGTGATCCAACAGACGAGCTACTGGCGCTCAAATAGCTGAAGAGATGATGTTGGTTCTTATAGAAAGGTGTCAGGTCACACAGTGCATCTGTTTGCTTTGTATGAGGCTTTACAGCTGCAGATAGTCAGGTGTGTTGTGTTGACCCCAGTCCACTGGCAAATGTGTCCATAAGGGGAGAAAGCCCAATCCATACAGAACTTAAGGATCTGTCAATTAATTCCTCACACAGCACACCTTCAGAGGACGAGAGGAGTCCATGCCTCGCAGGGTAATGCCATGTTTGGCAGCAAGAGGGAGATCTACAGAATATGTTATAATGTTATGGCATATTGTTATGGAGTCCCATAGATCACCTCTTTTGAAATACGGCTTTCAAAGTTCTGCTATAAACATGTTAAGGTTACCTACTGAAAAGATCAGGATGCTGCAGAACGCCGTAGAGTGTAATTATTTGACCCGCTGTCACTCAGACTGGCAGCTACATTTTAATACAAATCAAACATTTATTTTTTTGCTTTTACCAAATGCAATATAATTTCTTAAGTTATTTTACTTTTCTTACTATGAAAAACAAATATAGGTATAGTGAACTTACACTGGGAGAACCACAGGTGCAACGGAGACAAGGCTGGATAGTCCAAACTTCACGAAACACGTCTAGCTTGGGATCTAAACAAATTGTGATCCAACAAAAGATAATTCAACACATGGAAATAGGACTGGAAAATCCACAGGAAACACAGGTAAAAACATCCAGAAACAAACAGGTGTCATAACGCAAAATGAAACTAGGTGTAATAGATGGAGCGACAAAAGACGGGGGAAAGATGGGACTATTTATACAATGAGACACAGGTGAAACCAGTCAGGGCGGATCAGCCGATCGCACGGCCAATAAAACACAAGGGAAGTAAAGCTAATGCAAATACCCCGTGTCTTTACATTAGCTTTACTTCCCTTATGCTACTTCCTTTAGTGGTTTCACTGAGATTAGGCAAGATATTGGAGAGGAATCTTTTCAAAATCAACAGCAAGAAAAACAACAAGGTTGGCCAGGAGGCAGAGCATGGGATCCAGGCTGTTGGCTCAGGGACGAAGCATGGACCCCAAAGAGTTCAGGGGGTTGGCTGGGAGGCTGATGTCGCTGGGCCCTCCAGGTGCCTGGTTGGACCTTCTGGTCCCCCTATAAGAATAGTTATCCAAGACAAAAATCTAGCCATAATAGAAAGAATAAAGCTCTCCATCAAAGAACACAGCTCGAGCTTGAGATCGATGTCGGCAGCGTCCTGTCATTCCGCTGTCCTCCCGTCAGCCTTGAAGAGTGTCTCTTGGAAGACATGCAACCTCATGCCAGCCTCCTGTCCCACCTCCTATGGGGGCAGACTAAACAATCACACAGGAGGGGAAACAAAGGGAAAGTAAAATTAATGAAAGGCACAGGAACTAGGATCTTTTCAAAGTAAAACAGGAAGTATACATAATGAAATTTAAACGCAGCAGAACAATGTAAAATGTTTTAGAAAAACAAAGAAAATCCTTAGTTTTGTCCTGTAAGTCACATACTGCATCTGCTGATAGTGTAGTTACAACTGTAGTCATCTATTGTGCTTAAAGCTGGACTACAAAACTGCCTAAGTTAGTTGAGTAGTTAATGCCTGGAGATTTTGTCCTGATACTAGTAGTCCACTTGTTGCTTTTGTAAATGTGACAATATTGACTTAATCAACGGTACTGACCTGTGTGGCCCGCCACAGTTTTAAGTGATCACACAAAGGTCAGGTCCTTTCAGAGGATAAAATAGAAAGGTAGATAAGTAGTCAGCAGAGAGCTAATGCTGATTAATGTCAGTTTACAAAAGCACTAACATACCAAACCAAAGCAGTTTGCAATAATGTGCTACACCAAGAGGAGAAACTAATAAAAAAAAATACAGTAACATGTTTATGTAATTTATTTAATTTTTAAAACTTGTTGACAGTGGTTCACTGCTCACAAATATCACGAAATATACGGATACGTAAAGGTTAAAAGCTTTTTTATCCGCCCACACGTGTTATTGTAGTTCCTTTTACAAAAGACTACAATTCCCGTTCACGCCGTGTTGTCATATGACGGCAGCGTGTTTTGTCATGTGACCTCGACACAGCTCTGTCAGTCTTTTTCGCAGTGTCACAGGCTTGAAACTGAAACATTTATTTCCTAGCTCCAACACACTTTACACATTTGTTTTAAATGTTCTGAAACTACACTCCGACTCGTGTCCAGTGCTCTTCAGCTGTTTATTAGCCGGGGTACAACTCCTACATGTCGGTCTGTGTTAGTCTCACTGCACCGGCGCCTCTCCGGCAGGCCTCGCTGTTCACCGAGTGAGCATCTGTCCTCACGCCGCGGTTGGGTGGGTCCAGCTCGGCCACAGAGGCAGCATGGAGCCGGTGCATCGCTAGCCTCCTGCTCTTTGTGATTAAAGGATACGGAGAGGGATGAATTATACGGCAGGTGAACTGTTTAGCTTTGACCTCGCTGCTATCTGAGCTTGGCTGTCAAAATGAACGGTAAGTTTGCTTCTTTTTTTTTTATTTGTCACTCAACCATGAAATAATTGAATTGCAAATTATTCGTGCAAGAGGAGGTTCAGCAACTTCACAACAGTTTTGAACAGTAGGCAAGCTCCTTCTGTTAGTTGTCAAGTGGTAAAGTCCACACTATGGAAAATGGCAAATTGTGTACGAATTTTGCGCTGAAACTGACTACACCATGCCCAAATTATGTAGGCTGCTGCTGCACAGGTCCACCGTGACAACCTGGAAATCACTTGACAGACACGAGGAGGCTTATCATTGGAGCTGTGACTAGCATGAGTTAAAACGTGTGTCTGAAAGAAAGTTGACTTCAGTCTCTGTGCAGAAGGGCCCTTGAGCAGCACACTTAACCCAGAGCTGTTGTAGTGGGCTGGCAACTTTTAAAAGTTTTATCTAATATTCAGGATACTATATAACAGTATAACTGGGGAGTCAAGAACAATAAACAATAAAATTCTACACCAGACTGCAGCTAATGATTATTTTCTTAAATGATTTGGTCTTGAAGATTTTACAAGATCAGCCGATGTGAAGGGGAAACCAGTTTTGTTTGAGTTTTGTGACAAATTGTTGACCATTCATCTTCTGATTAGAATGAATCATAAATGCATTTATCGCTGTTTCATCACATGCTTTAGATGTGGCTGAACTCTACAACAGTAACAACCGAGATGGCTTATTAACATGCAGAGCAATTGCCATTTACATCCACATATTTTCTTTACTTCATAGTTCCTGGAAATAAAAAGAGCAAAGGGGGCGGCACCCCCTTCTTGAAAGCCTGGTCTGTTCTGACTGGTCAGCTCCAATAGCCATAGCAGTCACCGCTCCTATACATCCTTGAGTTGAGAGAAACATGAATATTCAAGGAAAGCATTTATTGGATGCATAATGAGTATGTTTACCCAAGTGCAAGATAAGAGTCAACATTTTAAAATAATTTCCCTGGAAATGTCAAACTCCAAAATATCATGAAGAATACCTAAACAAACCTTTGGGCACATGGTGTGTATAGTGCCAGACATACCATACAAAAAACAAGGACTGTCAATAGATTAAATTATTTAATCGCATGATTTCCATAGTTAATGTGCGATTAATTGCAAATCAGTCACACTCTCTTTTTTTATGTGTTCTAAATGAAACTAAAACAACTATGTTGGCTTCATGCAACTGCATATAAGTGTATGTTATAATTACTCCCAACAGTCTGAATGAAAGTATAACGAATAATGTCCAGAATATTGTCTGGAATAACTGCAAAGGTGCTGAAGGCTCAGATTTTATGCTGTGCTTCCATTGCAGCATTGCTCCACAGCACCACTAGTGGTCAAATACTCCACATGGTTCCTTTAATATTATATATGATAGTTAAAATGGTAGCCTTCATTCAGTATTATTCATTTTCTCAACCTCTCATTTGTGGGTGTTTGTGTCCTCCTCTGCAGGGACTCAGCAGAGTGATATAAAGAGACAGCACCTCCTGGAGAGGCTGCTGGATGCTGTCAAACAGGTGAGTTACCTGGTACCTGTATGTTCTTCATGTTGGAGACAGCATGTGGCTGCTTGTTAAGAGGAAGACGACAAAGGAAAAACTAAAGACGAGCGCCAGCAGAAACCTCATATCAGACAAAGACGTAGATAATCTAAGGCTGTGTTTACAGGGTCAGTCAGTCACAGAGAAAACCATTTCATGTTCAGGGTATGTGTTTGTGTTGATGTCTTTCTTTGACTCGTGTCTGATTGTGGTGTCTGAACATGTTTTACTTCCTTTATCTACTGCGTTTGTATTAAAACATCAGAGGAAGCGAAACTATTTACCATCTCGCCAAGTTAAGCTTTGGAGGAATTTGGTGCAAATGTGTTTGGTAAATGTGTGGCTGTTTGAGCTTTTACTGATGAGCAAGGAAAAGCAGCTCTAGCATATAATCTGGTGAGACGCACTGTCCCATCCAGAAAGGGAAAGAGAAAGTGGGACCTGTGTGATTGGACTCTGACTCTATAGCAAACCTAAATCAGAGGTGTTTGTTAACTCAAAACAGGACAATAAAACCTTCCATTAAACCTTCTCAATGTTGGTATTATGGGTGTTATTGCATTCAAGAGCCAACTTCGAGCCATATATGTGTAACCTGATCCAAGGCTCTTTCTGAAAGTAAAATCAGTGCCGCTGTTTGGCCTTTAATCTATTCTTTGAAGTTAATTTTCTATGACCATGACCAGGACTCTAAACACGTAGCCACGAGTTGGCAGTTGTGTCGTGTCAAACTAATCTCTGTAAAAATCCAGTCAGTTTTTAAATCCCGTGGTTTAAGGCCTTGAAAATATTAGAAGTGGTTTGCTTTTATGTGCAGGGTGACTTTGTGAACCTAGCAGGCAGCATTTCATACACATCTATTATATTCCTGCTCATACTTTTCCAGTGCCAAATCCGCTTTGGAGGAAGAAAAGAGATTGCCACAGACTCAGACAGCAGGTAAGAGACGCCGGCTCTTATAAGAAATGCTTCAACTCTCTCTGTTTGTTTATATGGCAGCTAAGAGGTTCTTTGGTATCTGTGTGTTGTTTCAAGTCAGTAGATAATTTATGCTTTAAACTCCACTTATCTTACCTTCAGCTGCTCTTGCACAGCGATCTGGAAGCTTTCCATCAAACCTAAGCAGTGGGAAGGCTTTGTTTTATGAGTAAACATATATCTAGCGCTGCTGAGACCCTAGTCTTTTTTTTAAAATGAGGATATTCTGATAATAAAAATCATATTCAGAAAACATGAGCTTTGTAGGAACCGTTAGTAACCCTCATCTGAAAGTCCATAGAGATACTTCTGGCAGAATGTGAAATGCAGCTTGAATTTTCAGTGTGTAAATCGCTGTTCGTCTGTTTGCGGTCGACCTCCTCTCATTACACTAACCTGTCTTTGTCTTTCTCTCTGCAGGGTGATCTGTCTGTGCGCCCAGTTTGAGGCGGTGCTCCAGCACGGCCTGAGGAAGAGCAGAGGCCTGGCCCTGACCGCCGCTGCTCTCAAGCAGGCCGCGGGCTTCAGCAGCAAGACTGAAGCAGGTACAACGGCTAGCGGGCTGCGCCGTAGGTTTAAAGCTGCAAATCGGAGCAGGATTGTTGTGTTAGCCTCCAGACGTTACTTTGGAAAAGTCTGAGATGAGAAAGCTGGGAGTCATGGAAGGATGGAGGATGTGGTTGTGTTTGTGGGAAGCTCTCAGCTGCAGGATGTGTGCAGGATACACACACAATAAATTTGAACAGATGCTTAGAGAGGGTCTATGACAGATAATGGCAAGTATCTGCTTCCCTGTTTCACTCTCTCAGTTCTGTTACCTGTCTGTCGTCAAATCCAGCTGTCGCCTGTGTCAGTCTGAAGTGGGCTGCGGTTGATTTGTGCCCTAAAAAGTACATGAGACGTGCTGGATATTACCATGTAGTCCTTTCTTATTGAAGCGTTGTTCAAACTCTGAACTCCAAATGATTAATATGGGATGTTTCGAGAACTTGCCTCACACCTGGACCGTAGACTGTATAAAATATGAATGAAGTGTCCCCACTTCCCGTTAGCCAAACTGACGCTAGAATTCCTTTGGAGCCAGAGTCTGCATAGTACGGCCCGATAGTGGAGCCATGCGGAGCAGCCTTATCGATGACCCCATGACACTTCCTCTAGACTCACTCACTAAGAAAAGTTGGCCTCAGTGGAGTCCTACAGGAAACCTTCACAAAGCCTGGCAATTGGTAGCCATCTGGGAGAGACAGGAAGAAACAGGATGTGACATGATAAAGACTAACTAAAATTAAGCTTCTCAGGGAATGGACAGTTGAACATGCATTGTCATTGTATTAACTAGATAAAATGACAGAAACCTAAGAAATAGCTTAAAATGTGCTGGAAAACCTAGGGCCACAAACTTTCTCTGACGGCCCAACGCCAAAACAGGCTGACTCTCAGATTGGCGTGTAACCAAATATTTGTTTCTTTTATTTTACTGTTGACGGTTCCTGTTGTTATATGTTGCAGCTGAGCATTGCAGCACTCTATGGAAGTAGTTACCAAAATTTTTAAGCTCAGTACGTGGACATATTTTATGAAAACAGCCTCTTCTCCTTTAACCCCTTTTAGCACAGAGCAATGATTCTTTGAGGAAAATGACAGCATGAAAAGCTTCAAAGTCCAGTTTCATTTGCAGCCATCAGCACTTATAAACACCATTCTGCTGACTGAGAGAAATTAACCTTCACATTATGTGATTCTGCTGCACCGTGTTTAAGAGCCGTTTGGCTATTAATGCCAAATGGAAGAGCAGTGCACGTCCCCTGTTATGGCTCCCGCTGCAGGACCATTAGCATTTGTGACGTTTTTCCTGAATTTCATTTAGAAAACAGAACCGTGGCTGGTCGCAAAGATTTCCGTATCTTTAATGAGGACGAGCCCCCTGACAAACCAAGAAATACTGCAGCAGACGTACTTTTAACACGTCGTTCTGAGGTCATATGGTAATTTCATGCAAATGAGTCGCATGGCGCTTATTCCTGTTAATTAACTGAGAAAACTTTACATTAAAACAGACGCCTTTTTGCCTTTTACCTTCGAGTGCCCGTGTTACAGAAAAGAAGGAAATGGTTTGAGTTCTGGATGGAGCTGTGTGAAAGGAGGTGTAGATATTCATTAGTGAGAAGGGAGAAGCTTTTTTTGCAGCTCCTTCACTGACCTTTTGAACTTTTCTCAGTTGTTGAGTCTCCTTTTCACTCCATTTTCTCGCTCTAACTCCCTTTTGGCTCTTTTTACTCCCCTCTCTCTTTTATTGTCTCCCACCAGAGTTGACTTTCTGGTTCTATGTGAAGGAGCACTTAAACCGCCACGAGCTCCAGCGCTTCTACTCTCTACGCCACATCTCCTCAGAGCTCGGTCGGGGTCGTGCCTGGCTGCGCTGCGCCCTCAACGAGCACTCGCTGGAGCGGTACCTGCACACTCTGCTGGCAGACCGCCCACGCCTGGGGTTAGTACAGTGTGTGTGTGTGTGTGCGCGTTCTCTTTGATTAGTCAGCCTTACCTGTTGACTGTACATCACTGAGCTTGGTAACAAGGACATTTGCATAAGACTCTGCCGATAAACTGCTATTACATTTTTGCATAATGGTGTTAACTTGTGTGCTGTTTTCAAAAGTCACCTCTACAGTTATGCTCTGTTTAATTAAGTATTTTTGGATATTTACTTACTTGCCTCTTCTCTATTGTCTAGAACTTACTATGAAGACTGGGCTTTTATTCTCGACGAGGAGAGAGCCAGTATGCTGCCGACCATGGCTGCTGGTGAGTTTGTGTTTTAACCACTGACTATGTCTAAAAATGGACAAAACCTCCATGACGTCACTCACTAGGATTTCTGAAGAGAGGTTTTGAAGTTCAATGTGGGTGATGGCGGCCGTCGCCATCTTGGCTCCACCAAACTCCCAGTTAATTCAAAAATGGTTACAAAGGTAGTGTACCTAGTGCTGTAACTGATGTGCACCTCTCCAGAAATGTAACCATGTGCCGGAGTGCAAGAGCTGTGATTGGTACACTTAGTAGTAGCATGTTTCTGCTTTTGTATTTCCAGCTGCTTCATCATGTCCACAATTTTGAGATTGGTAAGGTTAACTGAGGAGGACGTTTGTATTACGTGTGTTTGTTGAAATTTGGGTGAAAGTTTCAGTTGCGTTGTTGAAAGTAAAGCAGGAAGTAGAAACAAAAATTAACCTAACTAGCAAAAAAGGCACAGCGCCGACTAGCATATGAGCGCACAAGTATAATAGCTTGAACTGGCGTTGGCTACATGCGTAGGCCACTGTGTCTAGCTCCTGCAGAGATATAAACTCTGCTTAGGAGGATGCTTGACACAGAGGTCAACAACTTGGGACATGAGATAGCACCCAACTGATGCTCAAAGCAGCCACACCCTTAGCTGAAGAGATGTAAGCTTTGATATAATTCAAATTCACCTCCTGCACAGTTTTGTGTTTGTTTGTTTTAGCATTTTATCCTCGCAGGTTGCTGTTTGGTTTAACATTAGTTTAATACAGGGAAATATACAATGGCTAAATGAAAAAAAGAAAATAAAGATTGACGTAGCACCTGCTTATATTGCATGCTAATGTAGCATGTTAACATGGTTAATGTTTTACATTCCATACAGTCCTAGTTTACATATTAGCGTTGAGCATGTTCTAACGTGCGTCTGGAGCTGACGGAGCGTGCTGATGCTAACATGCTAATGACATTGTAAAGCTATTGGCATAAACTTGATAAAACAGATGAAGCAGGCACGGCTTAAACTTAAACTACTGACCCTGAGCTGACCTAAAACGTCTCCCACACAGGCTTAATGCTGTTTTAATTTATGGGCCTTATTCCAGTCCCTCAGGCTGGATTTATTTCCCCAATTAGCTTTAAGAATCTGGAAATGGCAAAATTGTGACTCAGTTTTTAATCTAGAAATTATGTGTTGTGGTGAAATGGGCATTACTGCTGATTATCCTAGCTTACTGAAGTTGCTTCATGCATACAGAGCTGCTGTAAATGAACTGCCTTCGGTCTTGTAAAGCACGGCTGAGTCTACAGAGAACTGAAGCTCTAACCTTGTTTGTGTTAATGTCTGTTCAACTATTGATGAGTGCAACTCGGATAAACGCAGACCCTAAAATATTAGGAAGATACCCCTCTGATCTCTTGCCAGATCTTTGCTTCTCCTTTCATAAACCATCAGATAGCATGAGTTTACCTTACTTTGCCAGTCTCACTGTGAGCATCCAGAAACGCTGACAGAGGAGTTTTATAAAGTTCAAAAACCTCTTGTGATTTAAAAGGCCTCATCTGTAATGAATTACATTTCTCTCTTAGGTTTGAACTCTATCCTGTTCGCCATCAACATCGACAACGACGACCTGAACGGCGGGGTGACGCGAGGAGGCCCCTCAGTGTCCCACCTCCTCAAGGAGTCGACGCAGGGCATCGGCAGCCTGTGGAAGGAGTCGACTCAGGGGGTCAGCAGCCTGCTGCGAGAGATCAGCACCGCCACGGCTGTGGTCCCCGGCTTCACCCCCAGAGCGGACGGTGCCTCGGACCCGCTACCTGTCGTGCCACGTAGCACCTCTGCTGGTAGGTAGCAGAAGATGCACATTATTATTCGGCTTTCTGTCTTTCTCTTCTTTGTTTTGTAAGAAAGAGTGAAATCCTTCTCATCATTCGTAGCCAGAGGCCAGCTTTGAAAATATAATACTGTAGTTCTTTGCATTATCATTTGATAGTTTGTTAATTTAACCTATTTTTCCCTAATGGGGAAATTAGTTCTCAGCATTTACCCCTTGTCCACCCTTTGGATGGAGTTACGTGACATAGGAGCTGGTTTATTGCGCCATGACGCTTCATGGAATGAGCACAAACACTACAAACAACATACGGCTCAGTTTGCGCTTGCACAGCACATTCACTGGTAGAGCGGCTCGAAGGATCAGTTGCAGTGATGAAATCCCCCGTGATGTCTGGCCTCTCTGTTTGACCTCATTTAGCCGCCTGCCCCCTGTCTTCCCCATAGGGAAAATCTCACACCATGTTCTCTCCATATGTTTTGCTCAGGAGAACCAACAAACATTTAAATATGAGCCGCTTGGTGCTGAAGCTTTCCGCTGGAATGAATGTAAATGAAATTCTGTGGCGGTGCACCAGTCCCAGACGATGTGGGAAGAACCATTCATATTATTCACTGCTAATGCACAGCCAGGGAGATGGGAAGGTCGCTTAACAGTCATGAATCTACCATATCAGGTGCTTTCTGAAGACAGTATACAGTAGAAATCCAGTGTCGGACTTAAATGTCAAGACAAAATGTCAGGAAATTTATCACCAGAGAGAGAATCGGCACAGCGTCAGTGTCATTTAGACTCACAGCACTGGTTATATTGGAGAAAAGCCACACTGTAGTATTTACCAGTGCACTTCTACAGCATTTATATAGCTCACACCTGTCAGTTAAGACTCAGTTTTGTTTGTTCTTGAAACATGTTGCTGCTGCTGGGCCCAAATGGTTTCTTAGCATTTGTTCAAATAATAATCCAATGCGTCTCTCATCACATTAGAACCAGTGAACTATGATTTGTATTAAAAGGGTACACCGGTGATAACGAGCACAGGTTAATATAAGAGACCTGCAGTAAATCTTCATGGTGTTCTGCATTAGTTTAAGAGCTGTTGATTGTACTGTGTTTTCACATCCGTGGTTTATGGGACTATTGAACTGGACTGTGCT
This sequence comes from Planiliza haematocheilus, assembly GCA_005024645.1. Classification (NCBI taxonomy): domain Eukaryota; kingdom Metazoa; phylum Chordata; class Actinopteri; order Mugiliformes; family Mugilidae; genus Planiliza; species Planiliza haematocheilus. The sequence goes on along the minus strand of SRSE01000365.1, from coordinate 7,421,512 downwards.
GTACCGACGCAGTGGGCCGGACTAAATAGCAATTTAGTGTTTATTCACAACACCACAAACTACATCCTCTATAAAGATAAAGAAAGACCACCTTTTCTGATGCTGTTTTAACATAAACTGAACATTATAACCGTCGAGAAGGAGGATTCAGTGCAGGAAGTTTGAACTGGAATGCATTAGTTTTTACTAGTGTACCTAATGAACTGGCAAGTGAGTAACAGGCTTCATCTGTTGAGGAGCTCCTTCACCTTCATCACTTCATTTACTGAGGTGTTTATTTGTGCGTATTTTCTCTACTTGACAAATGCCAAGTTTCTTTTAATTATCACATCTGTTTGTCTTCCAGGAAGTCCAGTGTAGTGTTTTGATATTAGCAAACAAAGTTTAAATGGAGAAGTGGAAGATGAGAGGATTGCTCTGCACTGATACAGAGACATTTTGGTTCTGTTTAAATAACTGGCTGGAAATAAACACAAATACTTTCCTTTGTGTTCCCTGTGAAATTACAGTAATTTAAAAACTATGAGACCATAAAGTCTCAAATATTAGTCTGTAACATTCTCAATATAGCTTTGATTACGTTGTTCCAGAGAGAAACCAATATCTGCTGCAAAATAAGGTACAATCTTGTAAAAGGACTAATCTGTTTTTTTAAACTTTTACATACTTGCTTTGAGACAGTGTCCTTGAATTGGCTGAACTTTTGCTTTGCTTCAGTTTATTTTATAACCAGTACACATTTCAAATACTTCTTTACAAAGAATAGATTGATGCTTCTGAACAGAACGGGCAAGATTCAACTGTATTAAACTTACAAGTTAACTGAATACTGAATTAACGGTGAGACTGAGATTTGTTTTTCTTCCTTTGCCTTCCAGACTCAGGCCTGAGGAAAGAGCGCCGGAGGAAAAAGAAGATCACCAACATCATTTCCTTCGATGACGACCTGGACGGGGGAGCTGAGGATGAGGAAGAGGGGGAGGAGGACTCCCAGAAGATGGGTGTGATGAAGAAGAGCCACACCGCTCCCGCTCAGAGCAGTGTGGAGGAAGGGATAGACCCACTGGAGCCGGCGTTCTCGGAGTCGCCCGCCCAGAATGGCCTGCCTGAGCCGGGGATAGTCAGCTGGGTGGGGTCCCCGCATCCCTGCCGCACATCTCCCTTACCTACGCCTCCTCTGCCCGACAGTAAGAGTATAGACAACGAGGAGGAAGAGGAGGAGGAGGAGATGTACAAACCCAGAGCACAAACCCAGGAAGAGGAGGAGGACAAGGTCACCTCTGATCAGTGAGTTAAACGGATAAAAAGCACAAAAATATTGTGAAAAATTAATGAAATAATACAAAAATGATTGTTCTAATAATGTCAAGTACTCAAACTTTTGCTTTATCCTATTGTTTTATTATTGGATCACATTATTGGCAGCTTATAGTACCCAAAAGTGTGTTTTTTTTCTTGGAAAAACTGAAAAAACACAAAGCACACATAAAAAAAGAACAGCAGAGGAAGGCTCCTTATGTTTACTTTCCAATATACAGTGACAGTTACATGATTATTTCACAGAGAAATAAATGATTCCCTAAGAAGAAACTAACTCTGGAGGCTAAGCTAGAGTAAATGGAATAAATGCCAAAATATATGGTAAGACTAAATGGCAAAATATAGAGAATATATGACGACCCTGTCATGCATTCACCACACAAGAAACCACCAGAGTAGACCAGAGGCCTTAAAGATATGAGTCACGCGTCCACGGACGGCAGAGAGACACGAGGCAGATACATGATGAGCTGTAGTGTTTTCCGGTGTCTAAAAACGATACCAAGTTGTTATCTGTAGTTAGATTCAGTCAGTCTTTCAGACTGCTGTCTTGTCTTAAACAACATGGACCTGGATCTGGCATAACATTATGACTTCCTAATATTGTGTAGGTCTCTCATGTGCCTCCAAAACTCATCAGAGCGTGGAAATGGGCTTTCTGAGGGTGTCCTGTGGTGTCTGGCAACAGGATGTTGTTAGTGGGGGCCTTTGGGTGCTATGGGTTGAGGGGAGGAGCCTCTGTGGATCATCTCACACATACTTGATCAGTTTAGGATCTAGTTAATTTGGAGGCCTGGTCAACACCTTATGCTTTTCTTCACGTTTTTTTAGTTGTTCCTAAAGGGTTTTTGTGTGTGTGCCTGTGTCAGGCTGCATCCTGCTATGGATGGCTGCTGCCATCAAGGAGTGTCATTGCTATGGGGTGGGGGTGTCTGGTCTGGTCTAGGTGGGTGCTACATGTCTAAGTAACATCAACATGAATGCCAGGTCCAAAGGTTTCCCTGCAGAACATTGTATTGTCACAAGATGGTCAATGTTATTTACTTCTCCTGCCAGTGGTTTTAATGTTGTGGCTGATTGGTGTAATGTTCCCTAGATGTCCTTTAATCTACTTAGACATCTGCTTTTCATTCAGTGTGTCCACAGATGACACAGGGCGAACAACAGGACTAAAATGCCCCGATTCCTCTCTAGAAAACACTGACTGAAAGTGAAATGTCTTGTCTTAGAGTGGTGGTGGGCAGTCTGTCCAGTGTGTCCACGTGGAGTCCTCTCCAGGTCATGGCGGACCACAGAAGCTCGGATATCCTCATTCCCCTGAACCCTGCCGACTCTCAGCCAGGTAGTAAAGCTGCTCCAAATGCACAAAAACTTCACACTCACGAGACGTGATTAAAACACTTCCTGATTCCTCAGTGCTCTGTACGTTGACCTCCCTTAGCCCACACATCTGCACTCATCCTGCTTCTTTTAAGTTTAAGTTTCTTATATTCTTGTTTAACTTTTACTGCTGCTGAAAAAGAAGCTGCTACAGAAGAAGAACCAGTTGCCCATCAGATGAAATGTAGGGACTTTCTCTGATGGGCTCTGCCTTCAGTTTCACTTCCATTTTGTCTCAGTGAGCTCTGTGGAGGACACGGCTGCGTTTCCAGTTCAGTGTGAGTCAACAGGATCAGCGGGAAACTCTGAGAACGCCGCGCCGCAGCTGACATTCAAGTAAGCTGTGGTTTCAGGGGAGGAATGATTGCATTGCTGCGTGAATTATTTGGAGATTGGTTATAGTCGCAGCGCTGAACAGACAAGCTGACTCAGTGTTATTCTTGGCTGCAGCTTTAGCTTCTTATGCAAAATAAACTGAAATGATTTACCTGTCTCCTGTCGTCATTTCTTTCAGCATGGAGTCCAGTCCACCCATTCAGTCTGCTCCACTCACCAGTGCCCTGCCAACATCTGGTCTGCCAGAGTCCATGACAGTGGGTGAGTGTTGCTCCTTTTTTCCATCTGTCTGTCTCCTACTATTTCTCGCTCGTCTAGTTCTGTGTGTTCTCAAACCTGTTCTGCGGCGTGAATCAGCACGCCGCGTGTGAGCCAGCACCACGACAACTGGACAGCGTGTTTTTCACAGGACGTCAGTCATTGCAATTAGATCATGACACTGTAAAAAAACAACAACAACAAGGTTCAAATATGCTCATCAGCAAGGTGGGTTTCATTTCTTATGGATGACAGCAGTGGTGACATTTAGAACATGTTGGGACTTCACTGCTGCATGACCATCTATAACTTCTGAAGTATACACCCTGTGATTAGATTATCTTCTGGAAAAATCTCAAGTGGAACTGGAGACAATGATGCACTGTAAAAACTTCCTAACTTGAGACAAATCAAAGCACTTTATACTAGTGAAAGCTCCAAAACTCATTCAGTGAAGCTATTTTTTTCTAAAAACAAAACATTTTCTATCATGAAAGTTTAGATTTAAGCTTTTCATCTTTAAAACTATGAATATCTAAGGGTCTAGCGTAGCATGAGCACTATGTCCTTCATACTGCTGAGGATAAATCCAATCAAACAAGATTAGATGTGACTGCAGAAAATTCAACAATTGAATTAGTTGAAGGTCTTCGTGAAGTTTTAACAGGAAGCAAATCAAATTTCAAGGTATGAGAGGTATTGAGTTTTTAATGGTGATGAATCCTCTGGAAGCCCCGACACGTGTCTGTCTGGAAGTTTCCACCACAGCTGTCGTCTGCAGGAAATTAAATGCAGCTTTTGCTGATTAGTGTTTTCAAACCTTGTTTTTCTTTTCAGGTAAAGTGATTTAATTTGCATTGAGTGACGTCTCGTACCAAGAGATTGTTCGTTGTTTTTCCAGAATATTTCAAAACCGTTGAATGCTCCACCAGGTGGCACTGTTGCTTCAGTTAACGCACATGTTGTACATACAGTACATCTGAGAGGCATGTGTCACTTCTGAGGATTGAGGCAAAAAGATCTAATCATGTGAAGGTCTGCAATTTACATCAGACTTCTGATTTGGGGTAAAGGAAAATGTGTGAGGGGCCCCCTTACAGCACATCCAGGCTTTTTATTCTTGCCTTGAGTGTGGTCAGTGCCCTGCTCAGTGCCCCGGGGCTAATCAGAGCTTTGGCCCTTAGACGCTCAAATGGATGCTGTTTGATTTTTTTTTCTTGATTCTGTGTCTGAAAAAATAGAGAGACTGACAACCAGGGGAGTAAAGGTGAGGGGGGCTGCTCGTACGTCCTGCAACTGAGCCGCTGTCCAGCCTGTTGGCAGTGGGTAAGAGGAGGTCACAGGGTCAGAGAGGGAGTTGGTGACCTAAAAAAAACAACAACAGCGGCTGTAGAGAACAGTATTTTGTGGTACAGTGCTGTGATGTAAAACAAATCCTGCCTGAAACGCTGTAACGTCACATTTTGGTGTCGGTCGCTATTAAACCGCAGAGAGCTTCTCCCCAGACTCTCTCACATCTCACGCAGAGAAATCCATAATGACACCGGCAGAGATGCCATTTTCTACGCCTTCAATAGACAAGAATACTGCTCAGCCAAAACAGATTTTACGTTTCAAGTGGAGACAAGACCCTTTTTCTAAACTGGAAGAACCTCTTTTGCCCTTCCTATCCTCCACTCGCCGAAAAGAAAAGCAACTCCAGGGGTTTGTTCAGAGCAGATCTGCTGGGAAATGTTGTAAACCACAGAGGAAGAAGATAAAGAGTCACAGAAAGCAGCGTGAATGATGTGGCTCTAAGAAAACTTAGAATGGAACAGGACAAATTGAAAATGTATTGGTTTTAGAAGTTAAACTAAATTTGCAGTGGTCTTAGCTGTGGCTTAAAGGTGCAGTGTGTAGGATTTATGGGGATCAATTGGCAGCAGTGGAACATAATATACATCAGTCTGTTTAGATTAGTCCAAAAAGGCACGAATAAGCCCTTTATATCGACAGAAGGATCGACTCAGTTCGGCCCAGAATAGACAAACCAGATGCTGACGCGTTTATTTGAATGTGCTCTGAGTGACCTGATCACAAGTAACCAGCTGAAAATACGTGTGTCCATGCCTGACGTTTTAAATGTGATTACAGTTTTGCGCTCTGGATGCAAATAAACACCGGCATTGTTTGGAGCGCAGGCAGTAGACTAATGGAACAGCAACTGTCTTTAATCGATCGTAATGAGACCCAGGATGCATTGTTACTGCTTACTGCTGAGGGGATGTGGTCACGAGTGGCTCCCTTTAAACGTCTGAGTTATTGATTCTCAAATGCGTCCTCGCTGCCTACTGGGTGTGTTCACACCTGTACTTAAAACTGGCTGTTTGCGGTCGGATTAGTCGGGATGCAGGTTAATGCGAGGTCTGACTGGGGCCACTGACTCCGGAGAGGACCTTTTGTGTTTTTAGCTTCTCCTACATGCTTTAAAGTGGAAGGCGAGGTGAGGGACATCACCGCCAGATGCAACTTAATCGTACTCACTAGACTCTTAAATAACATTTCCACCTAATGAACACCACTTCTAGCCAAGTTCAAAGGGACGCTCCAGCAGTTTCAGACATGAAATTCAGTGTTAATAAATTTCTGTTCTTTTGGGTGGCCCCATGTAATGCTTGTAGGGTACTAAAGTGGAGCTTGTTGATTAAGTCAGGAGCTAGAATCAACAGCTGATTGGCTCATACGGTGACACAAAAGGGTAATAAGATCATCTATGAATGAGCTGATTTTCACTATGTCATTACAGCGTGTGTATGTTTAGTGTTAAAGATGAGTGAAAACGGCTAATGACAGTGTTTGCCCTTTTTGTGATTGAGGCTTTGTGAACCCACACAGACACTCAGATGAATTTAAAGCAGGCTGGATTAAAGGTGTGTGGGAGAGAAACTGAGGAGAGGAAAAATGATGCGTGTGTGTGAGTGAGAGAGCTCTTTCCTCAGTTATTTCCTTCCGGATCTGACGGCTTGCGAGGCCAAGCCGTGCATTGATTGAAGAGTATGGAGTCTATAATTCCCAATGCACCTCGATTACATGACCTAGCTCTTTACTAACGCATCTATTATTGGAACAATTGAGCAAGAGTGTGTATGCGAACGTACATGCAAAGCCTTTTCTCTTAGACGGTGGCTCTTTCGCATACGGCCGCAAAGGTACATGCATATGTATTTCCACGCACACGCACACACTAGTGCTGTAATTTGTCCACGTCCCTCTGCAAGGACTGAGGGGCGTCTGGCTCTACCGAAGTCCCTAATGGCTCGTCTGTGGCACCCGCTGTGAACGCGTGGTCGGACTAAAGGTCACGTTTATTTCTGGCCTGCTGATGGGGAGAATGGAGCTGTGAAGATAATAGACTTCCTCTTTTCTCCTCTCTGTTGTGCTCTTCATCACGCTCCTCCTCCTCCTCCACGTTCTCCCCCTCCTCCCTCAAACCTGGCACTTAGCTTTGGGCTGAAGCAGACCTACTTGTGTCTGGGGCTACATCGACACCCTACATTAATTATGAAAATAGAGTTGTGGTCTCTGTGTGTGTGTGGAATGCAAAGTGCAGGGTAGATTAACTTCTTGTCTCATGCTTGTTATTTTTGGAAGTCCCGGTAACAGCCTAGTTATGGGCTTGGAAACCTTCATGTGCACCTCCAAGCGTAACTATGGAAACGAGCCCCTGTGCCACCATGCAGCCCGGCCCAGATCTATCCTTAACATCAGGATGGAGATTAACATCGGCCAGCAGTTCACTTCCAGCGTACAGCTTCACTGACGGAAGCTTTTGAAGCGTAAAGAAAAATGAAGATGATCTTAACTGACATTTTTCAGGTTCCTTAGCAAAAAGAAGAGGTTGTGTTGCAATTAACTATTCATTAGAGTGATGTCCAAAATTCCAAAAAACCTGTTTCTAAAAAGCCTGGTGGTCTATTTGGTTTACTTTTTTATTTCACCATAATGGCTCAGTATATTATATATTGAATACAGAGTGTTATTTTTGTATTTCCTATAAAAAATGGAGGTAAAAAGTATAGAGGTCCTCATCCCTCCAGAAATGCCTACTTTGCTCTCATTGCTTCGCTGTCATATAAGTAGATACCAACCGTATGTAATCATGCCATGAGTCAAAGGCGGCAGTGTTGCTGATGAAGAATGGAAGCAGGAGGGGGGAGGGACATAGAAATTCAAGGAAGCATTTCATTGGACAAAAAAATAGTATACGCCCACTAGAGCAGGGTGAGTCATCCACATTTTTTAGTTTTTCATGAAATGACATGGGAAAACTCTGAACAGTACTTATGGATTTACCTTTTGGTCATTGTTGGGCCACATGCTGGGTTTTAAGTAGCAATAGCAGCCAGTCTGAAGGATCTCAACAACCAGTTGGTCGATTTATCTACACTTCTCAATTCAAGAAAAGAATGATCCCCAAATTATTCACGTCTCCAGTGAAATATATCGGTTGCTTTTTCGTTACCTTAACTTTCCATCAGCATCAGGTCAAAAGTTTAAATTTGAGTCCAGATGACACCTCGCTAGCACACCTATTGATAAAAATAAACATTCGCAAAATTTAAATTACTCGGCATTTAATTTTCACCAGGATGGAAAAGCAAACCGACATAAATATTTTATTAAGCCTTTAAATGAATACATCATGAGGCCTCAGCGGTCTGGTTTCTGCTCTTCTGATTGAAGAACACAATGAATATGGCTGGTGCTGGTTTTGAGATGTAGCAGTAATGGAAGAAGGGTCACCAAGCCCGACTTAGAGGAGCTAAACCACTTCTCGTTGTATTCCTGCTGTATTTGGCATTCAGAACGAATGGGGGGACGTCTGCTCTACAGTCTGATGATCAATCGAGGAGCACAAAAACAATATCACTATGACAAAAAAGCCGCGCCACGAAACAACTCCTTGAGCTGACCATAATTCATCGGTGCGTGTTTTTGTTTCCGCGGTGGCTAAGTGGAGTTTGATGTTTTTCGTGATAGAACGTTTAATATAAATGGTAGCCGGTGTTCTCCTCCACCACACTCATCTTGGATTGGTTTTCTTTCTCCGAAGTAGCTTCCGAAAAAAGTATGTTTTATTGTGGCAATAAAACCAAAATGATTCTGTAGAACTTTTGTCAGCTGAAAGAAAAAAAAGTAAAACCTGATTTTATCAAAGTAGTTCATCTTTGGGATGAAAGGAAAGTGTAGCTGTTGCTTCTTCATTTGGAGACGGTGGGTTATTAGCGTGTGAATATGACTGTGTGTTTTGTGTCCTTGACGTCTCACCCTTGTCTCTCTTCTTGACAGTGGAGCTCCGTCAGGCCATTGTAGCCATGATGAACAGGAAGGACGAGCTGGAGGAGCAAAACACGTACGTCAGGGTGTATTGTCCTCATCTGCTGCTAGTAAACCTCTCAAACACACACTCGCTCACAGACTCGGACTGGGACAAGATACCGGCTGACCTTTCTGTAAAAATAGTTTCTTTGTGCCGACTTGCAACAGTGCACAGTTGTCGTTTTGTTTTTCGCAATAAGCCTCCAGATACTGTGATTTACACTCATTTAACATCTGCTAAAATCATTCAGGAGTGTATTAGAAATGTAGTGTTAATACACCTCTGTGATTAATCATAATTAACGTGAATGTTCTGCCACACAGTATTTAGATTTTCGTGATAAACTGTGATTTGTTTTTGGGGTATTAAATTTAAACGATGCAATCACAGATGTGTGTTGATTAAGTGTGATTCAGCCACTCGGTTATTACGGCGATTAAAGGAGCATCATGGTGTTTGTCTAATCTTCTGTTTATGAAAATAACATCACCCAGAGTGCCAGCATTTAGAAATGTTAAAGACTGGGTCTTCAGAGGATAAGAGGCCTCACCCGAATGCTAACATCATTTAACATTGGTGTGATATGCTCTGTGTATTTTATAGGTCTCTTCGCAGTCTGCTGGACGGGGAGATGGAGCACTCGGCAGGCCTGAGGCAAGAGACTGATCTGCTCAAGAGGAAGCTGTCCGAGCTGGAGGAGAGACACTCAGCCAAGGTCCAGGCGCTGGCAAGGTGAGATACAGCCGGGATACAGTACGTTAATACATGATGGCGCTTCTGCCTTCAAAGATGTTTAAGTCTAAACTGACCTCTCTACATACACCAATCAGCCACAACATTAGAACCACCTTCCTAACATTGTGTAGGCTGCCCTTGTGCCTCCAAAACAGTTGTGACTCATCAGAGAAAGGACATGGTCCTTCAGTTAAAAAAACATTGCTGATTGAACGTACCTTCCAAGTTTCTGTAGTCCACAGTTCTTCGGCACAGAAAATAGACAGACTAATGGCTGCATCACTTGCCAGATGGCTTTCAAATGATCTTCTATTTCCACCCGTAATAGCCGAGTAATGGCCTCCACCTAGGCTATTACTCTGTACCTGCAACTAAGGAACTGCAACGCTGAGAGGCACCTGGCACGGTTTGTGGTTTACTTTAATCACTATTTTAAAATGGCATCGAATGAAGGAGGAAATCCAGCTAAAACTTTCAGCCTGGGGGTTTTATATCTGATGGTCAGTGGTCCAGCTTTTAGCCATTAGTCTGAGGACAGAGGTTATGCGGTTTCAGGGCAGCACTGGTGGGAGGAATTATTCCAGAGCAGTGCTGAGAAATGTTTTTGATAAACCAGGGACTGAATCACTCGACATCAAAATAGTTGTGTGATTAGAATTGGCCATTAGCCAGTCAGCCCTCAAAAAAAAGATGCATAATAGCATTTATTTGTTGTTGTTGTCAACCAGTGCACTTTTTATGTAATGCAGATTTAATTACATGGCCGTACAGCTGATTTGAACAAACCTCTTTTATTTTGACTCCATAGCAGTAAATGTTAACCTGACCCTCATGGAGACAGGGACATGGAGGTGGAAAAACAATGAGGTGATGGTTTGTCTTCTTTCTTCTGGATCTTCTTTTCCTATTGAGTGAATTCAGTGTTGTTCATAAAGTTAGGAAAAACCTCTCCTTCTGTTATATCTCCGGCAGATTTATGATCCAGTGCAGGCAGAAGCACTCTGGGGATGCCATATATTATACTCTGATTGGTGCTTTGGGCCGTGTGCAGCACATATAATATGGGATCATTTTATTCAGCGTCCAAATTCATATGCAATTAAATGCATCTAAAAGTACTTATTCGTCGTATTAATGTATTAAATGATCAGTAGTATAATGAGCTATACACTTAAACCAAAAAGTTTTCAGGCCTAACTAAACATTGTGTTACTCTGGGTTATTGCAGCTTTAACCTTCACGTCTGTGATTAAAGCTGCCTTGTTGCTGCTGATTGTGCCGGGCTGTGCTCCTTACCTACAGCGGCTGCGTCACTGTTTTACACATAATCATAGTAATTACCGCTACACCACCTAACGGCAGGAGCTTTACGCAGACCGAAAAAGGGTTTAACGTCCTAAACATCCAGTTTTGTCCTCTCGTGATGTAAAGTATTGGAGGATAAATGTCAGAACAACAGAAAACCTTCCTCCATTTATTCTCATTGTGTTGCGTTTCCTTCCATAAATCACAAATGCACTCGGTTTCATCCCTATAATTGACCACCTGCAATCTCCCTGAGACTTGACTGCGTCACACTGGCATCTACAGTGTGCTGGCTGTGGCGCGGGAAGTCTTCAGTCGAGCCCCGAGCCCTTTAAATAGACGATTAGTCATCCTCCAGCAGCCTAAACAGAAAGCCCCAGCAAGCCTGAGTTCAGTATCTCAAGCCACCAGCTACGATTGATCGAGTGACTCCAGGTAAGTGTGCGGAGGCTAAAGCTAAAGCTGATGAGTTTGTTGTTTGGAGAGGACGGCGCTGCAGCTGATGGACGTCTTTAAACGCCACGAAGTCCGTGTTCAACTCTTTAATGGAGTGTAAATGGCAATAGAGGGTGTAATGAGCGCACAGGGAACAAGGGGTGGCCTCATAATCGCCTCTGTGGCTGAGGCGAGCAGCGTGCATTTCTACACACACACACACACGCACACATTCAGGCTCACAAGGCCTATTCTATCGTCTGCTGCTAAATCTCAAGTGCTGCTTTTCCTTTTCAGCCAAATCTTTCTCGATCAATAGCGGCTATAAATACCACTGGAGGAGCAGCTAGCCACTGAATGAGGGCTGGAAGCTGTCAGCGTCATTCAGAGAAAGAGGATACTGGCAACCGTTGCCATGTATCCCGCGATTGTGACTATTGCGCTTTGGGTGAAAAGGGGAGTCAAACCGTAGCATCTGAACACTTGAAAGAACAGTTGGCTTGCTCGTTGAGTGGCGGCTAGCTGGAGTACTTAGCTGGTGTTGAGTTAATCGAGACGCATTGTTCAACCTGCGCTAACTTCGTCTGAGATCACTTGGCTACCGGCGGTAATGTTCAGGTTAAATGTTTATCTCTGCCACCAGATGGTCGAGCTGCTTGAGGAAGGAGCCGCCAGTCAATTTCTTATTTTAGAGCTCCTCCAAGTGAGCACCCAAGCCTTCATACACAAGGCGTACGTTTGTGTGTGTGTGTGAGTGTGTGTGTGTCTTGAGCCTGGATGTATAACGGGGGTGGCAGAGGATGAGCGAGCCTCCATAGATAGATCCCGGCTGACGTCGACTCCGGCGGAGGGGAGCGGGCTAAAACGAGCTGCTGCTCACTTATTGACTTTCTAACACACACACGAACCTCACCAGGACCCTTACTCACACACCCAGCCAAATATATCGTGAATATCGAAGACCCTTACTCACACATTGACACATCAGCCCACGGCTGCTCTCTGACTGTAGCAACCTAAGCCCACGTGCAGCAGCCCTCACCTGTGATTGTAGACATAAACAGCTCAGGATATTGCGTTCGTAGTCGAGTTGTTTGTATTTTATTGAAGTAAAGTCCTTCATACAAAGTGCAGTAAATAGAATAAAAGCTCAATTAAATCAGTGTTTGGTGCGACCACTTTATTTTTTTTATTGTTTTCGGCAAGAATGTTCTTCCAGGCATTTTAGATAATCTTTCTCGTCTCTTTATATAATCCCAGATGGACTCTATGATGTTGGTATCAAGGCTCTGTGGGGGACGTATTATCTGTTGTTCTTGTTGCTGCAGTTGGCTCTTCATGACTCTGACTCCACATTCAAGTTTTTAATCAGCAGATTTTCAGTAGGGGTAAAAGCTTAATTTAAGAAAATAAATACTTTGGTGGTTAGACTTGAGTTAGAGACATTATCATAGAGTTGATTCCTAGATGAAGGATAGGGACAGGACCCCCTGGACTCTAGATGCTGCTGGTGGTGGAGACTCTGGACCCTGGTCGACGAAAATTAGGTGGGCAGAGTGACAGAAGAAGAAGGAGCTTGAAAAATAATAACTGACTGACTTGGAGAACACTGGAAACAGATCATTGATGAAAGTATCATGTCTGAAACGGAGAATTAAGAGAATTTGACTGAAAAAGTGACGAACGGGGCAGCAGAAACAACACGAACTGACCGTTGAGAAATAGAAACATGTGAACAGGTCTTCCTTATATTCCTTATATTCCTTTTAGTCTAAGCTTCATTCAATCTGGGATTAGATGCCTCCCTGATGAGAATCTGTGATGGGCAAGAATTGAATCCTATCAGCCACAACATTAAAACCACTGACAGGAGAAGTGAATAACATCTTGTGACAATTCAATGTTCTGCTGGGAGACTTTTGGACCTGGCATTCATGTGGATGTTACTTAGACATGTAGCACCCAACTAGACCAGACCAGGCAACCCCACCTGGCCTTCAAGATCACTAGATCCCCAACTGATCAAGTATCACAGGACACCCTCAGAAGGCCCCTGTCCCTTCTCTGATGAGTCACAACTTTTTTTGGACGCTCAAGGGAGACCTTCACAGTATTAGGTCATAATGTTTTGCCTGATCGGTGTAGGTCGTGGCTTGTCTCTCTGTCCCTTACTAGTTTGGGGTCATCAGTGTAGTTATCAATGCTTCAAAGGACACCTCATCTTTCTCCTTCCATGTAGGAAGTTCTAGTTTAGCTACACCCAGTCTAATTCAAAAAGGAATCTATGGATTTAAAACGGAAAATGGTGAGACCCAAAGAAACGATGACGCAGGTCTGCCTCAGCATGCCCACACTGGAAAAAGATTTCAGTCTGTGCAAAAAGTTTAACAGTTTCAAACTGTGTTGAGATGCAAATTAAACTGTCTTCAAGACTTTTCATACCCAGTGCTATCTCCCATCTTTCTTAATACAAGTAGACATCGCTTGTCCTAGCTCCTGTAATGCATTATATAAATGATATGGCATGTCTTTCAGATCCACGGTCCCTTAGACACCGATCCGTTTTATCTGGTTTTGCAGTTTCGAAATGATTAGGATGATTTCTTACAAAGTGCCGAGCCCGAAGCTATCGAAAGAAGTCTCTTTTTGTGCAAATGATGGGTAGATACCAAGAACGTACAAGTCTCCAACACTGTGCAACTCTCTCCCACCAAGATATTCTTAAGTGCTACGTAGACCTCCAACTGGCTTTTAATTCTTACGGTACGCTGTAGATTTTCTGACTACAAAGATGCTTTATGCTTTGTCGTTTTAATGAGTGCGCCCCTGTTTTGTATCTAATAGCGATGCAGAACTCTCCAAAGGCATACATGAAAGCACACAGGTAACGTAACACACATTCACGCTGATCTTTGAATGAAAGTTTGGAACAGCAAAATGGGAAACATAAAATATTTTTCATGAGGAAGGATGTTCATGCACAATAAGTTTTGGTGGTTGAATGCTTTTAGCAAATCTCCATTTAATTATTTTGTTCCACTGGTTCCCCACACTTAACATTTGAATTTAAATATTTGATAAAAACGGAAATCTTCCGTGCCACTTGGCCTCCATTTTGGCATCTTTATCGCACAGCGCTTTTTTTTTGTAATTAGTTGCTATCTCTCCTGGTGCTAACGGACATTAAGTCATTAGAAAAACTGTTGCTTTAAAAATAGATGTCCAAAACCAAAATGGCCTTGCTCTGAATGTCTAGCCCTTGAGCCCATTCCCCCGATGATAGCGGTTGAGGCGCACACATACAAAAACGCTCCCCTCAACCATTTCTTGTCCTCGTTTTTAGACGTCGGTTGGCAGAGCAGATAGCCGGCAGAAAGCAGGCCTCTCGCAGCAGGAAGACGGGAAGCCGGCCAGTCGAGTGGGCTCGGGCCAGGAAGTGGTTCCTCGTCACTGGGAGTGGGGGCGGTTGGACAGGCGGACACATGGGCGCACACACTCGCACAGAAAAGGAACGAGAGCAGATGCCTTTTTCTTAGCTGGCAGAGACGCCTTTCTCCAGGCAGTCTGGTATGGCTGTTCTAAAAAGTGGCTGAGAGAGCGGCTGCGAAGTTTGCCTAGTTTATTTGTTGGGAGCGTTTAGGCTTCTTTCTTTGGGCAGTCAATTATGCCACTCCGCTCAGGAGCCCTTCTGCTTTAGTGCTGAAGTTTTAACAACCCAGGCCTGCCCCCCATAGCCTTGTTGCCGTGTATATTGAGCCTTTGGAAATGTGTCACAAGAGCCTATGTGTGCTTCATGTGTATTTTTTAAAAAGTGCCTGAGCAGTAAATTGCACTCAAGAGCATTACACGGTGACTGAGCTGTCTGTCTCCGAAGGCGCCTTTCCACCTCTCATTTGCTACTTCCAAACAAAAGCAGGCCGTACGTAAAGAACAGGCAGGTTAGCTGTGTTTATTGCACATTAAGATGACTACAGAGCAGGGGGATATTAAAGGAAGGAAGAGGAGAATCCAATAGAGACAAAAGGAAATCACTCCAGGGCTTTAACTCAACCCACGTAATTACTGTGGTTACGTTAAGTTTCCCTCCTGAGATAGTTTGTTTGGTCGTTCTTCAAGAGAAGATGAGATCCATCTTCCATCCTAATAATCACATACAGTATTTGTTTCATATACTGTAAAACACATTCTCAAACTTTATTTTTTCCCCTGACTCCCTCTCTTTCAAACTAAATATACAGTTTCTTTATCTCTTGAGTGCTCTCTGTTTCCACCTCTGTCACCATCCCGTCAGTATGCACACAAAACAGTTACAGTTTCCTTATACCTGTTTCTAAGGCACACAACTTTAACTTGTCCGTGTTTCTTTTAAATGCAAATCTCAAACTCTTTTAGAAATCGTCTGCGCAAACACTACTCATCGTTCTCACTTGTCTCACACGGAAGAGGATGACTTCAACAGTTTTAATGCCTTAGTGTAGTTAATAGGCTTATCCTCTGAGCAGGCGTTTACACTGGCAATATTCCTGCATCACACTATCGCCCTTAATGAGAGAGCGCTTTGTGGTTGGTCCCATAGCAGCCGGACGAAGGATGCGGTTTCTGCGACGTAGATGCAGAGTCCTTAACTTTTGAGAAACTCATTTAAAACTTTACTCTCCCTGAAGGCAGAGAAGACACTAAAAGTTCCACGAGTTCAAATATTTCATTGATCCCTCTGAACCAGCATCTAAACAAGAGACAAAGTTACAGTTTCTTCACGCAGTTTTGATGTCGATAAGACTGTACTTCAGTCCTGTCACTCTGAATAAAGGAAAGTACACAAAGGAAAAGACTAGCAGCGTTATGGCGACGACAAGCCAGTTGAAGAAAGGCAGTGAGTTGTTGACATGATTGGCCTTTAGTAGCATGAAGGGGTTGGTTACCTAGTTTAAATAATCAACAAGGCAAAACAATGGAGGCAACAACTTATGGAAGCAACCAATGCGGTTGATGCATAAAAAGAGTTTACTTCAGGGAAACACAGTCCATGAGTTTGGTGCGTACCACTTAATTCATCACGCTTGGAACGTCGGCTGAGCTCAGATGGAGCACCGTCGCCAGTGAGGGTATATTTGTCTTTTTTAAATAGGGAGGGTTGACAGCAAAAAGAGCTTACTCTGCTCATACTCTACCAATATTTTTGTATTTGGCATTTTTCACGCTGAAACATTTAGGCTTGGGAAATGTACAAGAGGGTTATTGAGGCAACCAGAGTCTTGAACATCCACTAGCAACCAACTGTCATAAGGCAATTGTTGTGCGAGTTGTTTTATATGTTGACAAGGCTTAAGGCTGTTCCATTAAACTGTGTTTTGATGGAACATGTTGGTCCTGACTGAAATATCTGCTAGTGGACAAAGTTGATTGTTATGTGATGAAAGTCAAGTTGACCCCAGCTGGTCACTGATGACGTCACTAATAGAAACACAGTAGAAAGAAGTGCTTTGCAGCAATGAAAGCTATATGCTTGACCGCGTGTGAACCGTAAATGCGTTTTCTGACAGACACCTCATGTGCTACATAGTGCGTGCTGGAGACATGTATAGCCTGTATAAAAACAGGCTGCAACTCAGGATTGTCAGTAATAGTACTCCACAGCCAAAAACAAAAATGCAGTATTTCTCTGAAGCCTTTTCTGTAAAAGTCTGATATCTTAGACAATGAATGTGCAGCCTCCTTCTCTCTGTTAACACAGGTCGTTCAGTGAAGTTGTTAACTTAGGTACAGATATTCATTTGTAAATAGAAATTCAGCTTCACAGAGCTGCTCCGTGGGCTGCTGACTACATATGACCAGCGTTAGTGTTTATTTAAATTAATAATACTTTACCAAACTGTAGCCGTGTAGTTGGTTGCACTAATAATAAATCCACTGTTGTATCTTTTGAATTGGAATTCTTCTCAAGAAGGCAGAGAAGATGCACCACTGAGAAGTCTTATAGCAACAGCAACATGTGTCGGCTGCTGCACTTCTCTTTTGCCAGTATGTGAAACACGTCACTTGTGTTACTTGACCCTCTGAGCTCAATTTTCCTCGTTTCTTTTCAAACCCTTGTTACTCCCGTGAATTTAATAATGTCATGTGTAGCATAATGCCAGTAGCACAGCTATTGTCACTGACAGGACACCTTACAAGAGCAGGACGGCAGCAGTGACCCTGTATGAAGAATCAAATTCCTTGAGGTTGTCCTTTGGATTAGGCTGCTTGGAGACAGGGCAAGCCATACATCACTGTGAAATTCTGATGGACAGTTTTCATTATTTTATGACATTTTATTGACTAAAGCACTCGTAAAAAATACGTCTGATCAATTGCAGATGACTAGATAATGGAATTATTCATTAGTTGGAGCCCTATTAAATAAGAGAGTGAACTTGCTTTGAGCCTTAATGTGGTTTGATATTTAGCATGGCCTGCGCTTTCTTCTATTTCTGCTCAATGAATGGAAACAACATAAAATGAACCAGAAAAGGGTACATTTGAATAACTGTAAAGCGCCGAGGAATGGTGAATGTTCATTGCCCAACATATTCTACGCTTTGGTTTTGCATGTGGCTGCCTGCACTGCTGTGCCACTTGACGGAAACCGCTATGACACAGATACAATAAAGGGCGTGTGCCGCTCCACCAGGTTATGCTTTATCTGCCTGCTTTGAAATTGGTTTTGAAAACTGCTGCCGGAGCGATGTTCCCTCATAACTGGCAGGCCGGTTGCTTATTTCCATTGTCCCACTGACAGCTGCTATAATATCTGGTGCCTACGACGTGCACTTCCACAAATTTCCCTCAAGACTGCTTCTGTTGTTTATGTATGGTGTAATATGTGTAATGTGCACTTTGTTCAAGTGTGTCTTCTCTCCATCATCATCTTGTATCGTGAGATAGAGAGTGTGTCTTCTTGTTATTTTACATTTTGTGTACTGGGAGCATGCTCTCACTGCAGGGCTACCCCTGTGTTGACTTAATCAGCCACTGGACTTAACCCCCGTGGCCCCACCCGCTGTTTTCTGTCTTAAATGATAGAAAACGCAAGCACATTACATCAGAAGAAAACACTGCAATTGTACCAAAGCGATCAATAATTCAACACGCGTTCGTTATCAGGCTGTGGTAACCTGAATGAGAAATTCAATTCCAAAGCGCAGCGACATTAACTCTTGTTTGTTCGAAATATAATTTATTCCTAGCAGAGAAAATTTGCTGAACGATTCTCTGAGCAGTTTTTCCAAGATCAAACAAAAGTGCTCTTCAAAGTAATTTTCTGTCGGCAGCGTCTCGGTGCGCCATTACAGGTGTCGAAATTATCTAGGTACGTTTTCCAAGAATTTTAAAAGCTCAGAATTATAGAGCACGTTTGAACAGCTATGTATATATCTATCTAGCTATGCTATCTGTACTGTCTATCTATACTGTCAAAACAGTGTTTAACATAATCAAACAGGAAGTGAGACCAAGTCATTGACCTTTATTACAGTGGAATGTTTAACACAGCAGAAAAACACTGATAATTAATAACACTAATGAGATGAATCCGTGTCCTGGTCTTGGCCCCTTGTTAATGTTATTAGTGCTTTTTTTTGCTGTGTTGTCTCCACCAAGCCCTGTGGGAAATATTTGGCTTTTTAGCTGCTGAATGCTCCATTACTGTGTGGCACACCTCTGTCACAAAGAAGGCTGTCTGCTGTTTGTGCCGAGCTGTTTTTTTGTCCAGACTGGGCTGTTTTCCACCCACATGACAGGTAATAATAAAATAATCAGCAAGCATTTCTTCCATATTCCTTGGTGAAAAAAAACCCCACAAGAATACAGATTTTATAGAAAACGGATAACAAAGAAATGTTTTATTAAACCTACAGGAATTCTTCAACACATAGATATTGAACATCCTGATAATTCTTTGTGAAGCTCTGGTCCGTCTGATCTTATGAATATAAATGAAGGCTCATGTTCACGTAAAAAGTTAAATTAGCAGGATTGTCTTTTGAGAAACAAGCCGGCATGGGTTCATACCAAAGAAATCCTTATCTCCTACCTTCTCAAATTTTGTGGTGGTTTATTTTTCTGCCTTCCACCTGTGTTCTCTGATTATTTTTGCTGACGTGTTTGTTTCTGCTCTGCAACCTTTGGCCAGTGGGTGTGTAGCGCCCAGCCTGTCGCCACCTGTCAAGGCTTTAGGCAGAGAGGTAGATGAAGGGTGCTCTTCAGCTGCAAAATCTTGCCATCGCCGCTCCCTCTTTTCATTCACTGTCGATCTGACTTGGCTAATCTCCTTTTTTTTATTATTATTCATATTATTACTGTCTCAAATAATAAATATATAATCTAACTAAGCAATGGAATGCTGTTATTTTGTAAGCTCAGTGATATGAGCTTTTTACTAGGTTCCAACTTTATTTTATAAATCTAGCCTTTTTACTTTAGCATTGCTCATAGCCATGGATTCAGTTTTACTAATGAAACTGGAGACCAGAGGAAGCTCGGCTCTAATTGGACTACTTGTTGACAGTCAGATCTGCAGCTCTGGGTGCTAAGAGTGTAGAGCACAGCTGTTTTTGTCATATTTTCATTTTTGCCAATGGGAGTGGTGTAGATTCCAGCAGATTTTGTGAACTGTTAAATTGCTAAGTGGACACAGAGATTGAGTTTTCACATTTAGAGAGGCTAAAGGTGTCTGCGTGAGACTGAATTATCTGAGTCAGTCGCACGAAACCAAATGGCTAAAGCGATTAAGGTAAGGTAAAATGTCACCTGAGTTTCAAGTATCGGTGCTAGTTCAGCCCCGTTTAGTCAGAAGCTGTTATCTGCATGCTGGTATAGGAGCTGAGATGAGGCTCATTCTCAGTAAAATGAGATGCTTCTGAATATCGGCGTATCTCCACCAACCCCCGTATAAACACACACACTTTGGAGGAAGCAGCTTGTATTAGCTATAATTTAATCAGGCTGAGAAGCATCTGGGCTGCGGGTGGTTCTGATAACGGCGTGGACGGCTCCGCTGAGAGCTCGTCGTGTGGTTTCAGGAGGTCTCCCGGCAGGCACCTCTTTTGTTGGTTGTGAATGAGGGCTGATAAGCAGGGCACCAAAAATCACCCATGGAGAATGAGGGCTCGGGTGGGGGATGTGGTGGGGAGGGAGAGCGACGGCGGAGCAAGACAAAGGCTGTTAAATTTAACTACCAAGGGCATAAAGCCACACTCCAAGTCTGATTGATTTCCTCCCCAAAGTCGATGATGTTCAACTGGTTACGCCTGGTAAAGAGACTGCCTGTGTCTCTCCCTGTGTTTCTTCAGCATGTCTTTGTGTCTGTGTCCTCAGCCACGGTCCAGCTCATCCATTTACAATAACAAACCATTGTAAAATGCATCTCTGGGATATTAATATCCAGTCTCCAGTTTTGGTCTTGCTTACAAAACAGTACATACAGCTGGTGCAAATACACCTGCTGCTTCTCTTAATACTCACATGGAAAAGACTTCAAAAAAGACTTGAACTTTCTTGTATACAGTGCACACACACAAAGATCCTTTTAGCCTGTGGATTTTGATATGAGCATTGATGTAGTAGATGGAGTTTATTGATGTGTTTGAAGGTTGTCAGAACTGCACTTCAGCACAGCTTTGCGAGTGTTTGGCCAATGTTTCCTTCCCCTTTATGTCGTCTGATGTGAATTTATATTGCCAGTCTGCTTTCTGTATTGATTTATCCTCTTCTGACTTTGTGACTTGCTGAGTGCTTCCAAACTAACAGCGAAAATTGACTTGAACACTTGAGTGAAAAAGCACATGTACTTAAAAGATCTGGTTTCCTGGTGAAAATCAGGTCTCTGTAATTTTAAATGCGGCTTGTGACCAGTTGAACATTACACCCATGTATGGTTTGTGAACACCTTGTTCTAAAGCCACAGGCATTAATCTGCTGCTAAAACAGGCTTGCAGCTTTCCAAAAGATTTTGTTCAGCGTTGGTATTGGGGGATAAGAGATGGCTCGCAGGAGGTGTAGCTGTTTACTGTGTGGCGCTGTGCTCTGTGTGGGCCAGTCAAGTGTTGTGTTTACATGTGCTCGAGTAGACCGATAGCACACAGCGTTTGCCCAGTTAGATGATTCCTTAAAAATCCTGTAACCATGAAAATAGTTGTCCTTTTAGAGACATTGAAGCAGCCTAATGAAGGCATCTATCAGATGTTTATATAAATGAACTAGCCATAGCCACACCCAATTCTATGAGTCAGGTTGCGACATAATCAGTTCCCACCAGTGCATTTCCAGACTACCAAAATGTGGTGGGTGAAGGAAGTTAGGCCTAAATTTCAGGTTAATCCCTGAATATGTCACTTCTTCCCGGAACTCATTTGAAATTAACGATCCTAGCAACTGACTGTATATAAAGATGCACGACTTCATACATAGTTCAGTGTGGTGGTTCTGGCCTACGCCATCTTGGCAGTGTCACACTCCATGTAACTCCTAGCTTATTAAAAATTGGGCAAAGAGTTGGGGTGTGGAATGAGCTGAGGTGGGTGGGTGGTGTCTCGGCAGATAGCTAGCCACCTCTTATGGCGCCTCACCTGTCACTCTAATGAACAATTGTCCCCTCTATGATCGTCACAAGCAAGATAATTAGCTATACATTAAATAACGAAACCATTTTTATGCTAGACTGCTTTTTTCTACTGCATAAAATACGGCCGTTTACTCACCCATATAACTTTTGTGTAATTCATATTCCTTCAGGAGATAATTAGATCAGTGTATATCGATATAGTGGGAGTGAATGGGGCACCGAACCGCAGCCTCGAAATAGCTCATTATGCTGTGGAACTCTTTAATCTCACCAATATTTTGTTATTGTACTCTAATCCTATTCCCCGTTGAGTCGGGAGTTACCTGTTATCATCATTCAAGGTCTGTTGATTGACCTACAGACCCTGGATGATGTCGTCTCCGAGCGTCACACGCTCCTGCGATGGTTGGCTGCTACTGTTTTCTGACTCTGAGGTTGTGGACGAATCATAGCAATTTGTATACAAATGACAGCAAAGTTATATGGGTGAGTAAATGATCGTATTTTATGCCAGTTTGTAAACAACAGTAGTTCCCCTTTAAGAGCCAGCCTCAAGTGGACATTAGAGGAACTGCAGTTTCTGGCACTTCATTTTGGCTTCATTTCCATCTGCAGAAGTTTGCTTTAGCTCAAACCAGTAAAAGCAATCCAAAACACATTTATTCAAGATATGTGGAAAGAAATGTCCTGCGTTATACATAATTTGAACCCAAGCTCACTATCTATCAGTGTGTTGGACCTGTTTGCTTCCTAACCACAATCTAGTTGCATAATTTTGAAGATGCATGGTGCGGTACGTGTGGGTTCGTCCACACAGCTGCTTTTGATGATCCGATCCACAGCATTTGATTTTTTCTTGTCATCAAGTCACATCTCTGTGAATATATCTCAGACTTGACCATCTGGATTAGTTGTCAAGTGTTTACATTTCCATCGCTCCTCAGGTGACAAGATGTCACAACGACATTCACACCATCTCCCTTCACCACATGCTGTGGTAGGATCAAATAAATCGCTTCATATTACTGGCTTGTGAGTTGTTGTTGCTTGATAATGTGCCCTTTGCACACGTGTGTCTTTGCCGTGGCAAGCTGACGATTATTTTGTCTAAATGCACAATTATGATTCTGTTTAAAAACAAAACCGCTCGCACACAGTGTGCCGTCCTTAGAGGGGCCTTATTTTGTTAGTTGATGGTTTAATGATGTGTGCTTCTGTTTGTGCAGGGAGAATGAGGTCCTGAAGGTCCAGCTGAAGAAGTATGTGGGGGCGGTGCAGATGCTGAAGAGAGAGGGAAGCCAAGGCAATGACGGTAAAACACACACTCTCTCTCTCACTCTCTCTGAAGATCATTATGACCTGAAATTAGATTCCATATCTGTGTCCCAGTCCATCTATTTTGCTCTCAAACAGAAACGCTCATGAAGGCACACACAGAAAAATAAGGTCATCGGTTTTCCTCCACACCCTCACTTCTGATGCATTTCTCGCGGGCTCCGACGCCTAACCTCCGCTCGTACAATGTGAAACCCTGCCAAACCGAGTGATCCCGTTTCCCCTCCGTCCCTCTCACTTATCCTTCTTTTCTGATTTTGAGAAGAAGATGTGATAACTTTGACTTTGTTTTCTTGTTGCCGGGGGGACGCAAGCGTTGCTCCGTGTAAAGACTAGCAAGATAAGCCCGTGCTGTATCAAAGGCAAATAAAATGAACATGGCAGATTATGAAGGGCCACATAATGGTTAATTGCATTCTGGAGGATGGAAGTGAGAGTGGTTATCTTTGACGCCTGAGGGGGTTGTATGTGTTTGTGAGGTCTTTGCTGTATGTTTTTATGGGATGGAGAGGTAAGGCGACATGGAGGACGTTAATGTGTTTATGATGTGATGATGCCGTAAGCAAGTGTTTGATTCTATAAATCCCTTTCAAGGCCCTTTAAAATGTGATCTATTATTTTTTTAAATATACTTCACTGCATTTAAATTCAGGTCATTTTTACTTACTATGTTGCTATAGCAGGCTTGAGTCTAGTTCAGATCTTCCTACAAGATTTTGTCCAGCGGTGATGTTGGGGGATAAAAGGTGACTCACAGGTGGTGATCCACTGTATCCCAAAGTTATTGGATGGGATTGTGGCCAGGACTGTGTGTAGGCTGGTGATGTTGTAGCAGATAACACACACAGTGTTTCTCCAGTAAGATAATTTCCTAAATGTCCTGTACCCAAGATACTGTTTTCCACTGGACATTAAGGAAACCTGATTTCCGCAGGTTGGATTTTATTTTAACAGTGTATACGTTTAATGGACAATATTTTCTTCAGCCCAATAGGAATCATTCTGATTAGAGCTTTTAGCTCAGATGCTCACAGTAACTCGAAATATCATGTTCTCATAAGATCTGATAAGTGTGTGTTTACATGTCCCATTTTTTTCTTAAGATGCTTTAAGTGGTTACTGCTCATTGTGAGGAAGCTGAATTAATTTGATAGAAGAGGATAACCAGGACAGAGATGCCACCCACATTGATTCTGTCTTTGTTAGAAATGAAAATTTAAGTCTTTGCAACCATCTGGAGAATAAATTTAACAAAGTTGGAAGCATACAGTACACCTATCAGGCATAACATTATGACCACCTTCCTAATATTGTGTAGGTCTCCCTTGTGCCTCCAAAGGAGTCGTGACCCAGCAGAGAATGGACATGGTCCTCCTGAGGGTGTCCTGTGGTGTCTGGCAACATAATGTTGTTAGTGGGGGCCTTTGGGTCCTATGGGTTGAGGGGAGGGGCCTCTGTGGTTCATCCCACAGATACTAGATCAGTTTGGGATCTAGTGAATTTGGAGGCCAGGTCAACACCTTGTGCTGTTTTTCATGTTTTTTGAGGCCGTCATCTAACCCTAGCTTAGCCTTAGTGAATGCACACAAGTCTCAACCTTACAAAGAATGGGACTAGTGGACAGGTTTGAGTTATCTGTGCCTTCGTCTCTTGTATCTGCACTGATACGGACACAGCTGCAGGTAAGACTGCTGACACGGATGCCCCTTTATGCTAAAGTAATGAAGCTTTACTTTGATATATAACTGTGATGGCATTTCAAGCTGTTATTATCTGTCATAAACAGCACAATTCATAATTGTTTGGCCAACCTAGGCTTTTTGTTTAAATGATTTCTGTGCATAAAGTGTTATCAGTAATTAGAGGAGTTATGGACACAACTACCAAACCGTGATCCAAGAAACTGTGTGAAACTGGAATTTTCTCTTTACCATGTAAATTCACCTCCATATCCACAGAGTCAGCGTTTTCCTTCTTGACAGATACAAAAAACGGCATCACCCAGTGACCAAAAAAACTTTCACTATATCTGTTGTGAAAAACATCCAGCTATTCAGAACAGTTCACACTGTCAACTAAGCGTTGACAGCCCCCCACTTGTTAAGACCTGTGCAAATTTGGCCTACAACAGAGTCATGTTTAAAACATCACGCCGGCGTCGCATTTCATCTCCCCGCTTCCCCGCAATTACCGCGCTCGGCCTGTCAAACGCGGCCGCCTGGCCCGATGACACCGGAGAGCACGGCAGGGAGGAAGAATGAGGACGAGAGATGATTGGAAAGAGAAATAGTGATTCCCTCGCGAATGAGAACATGCATGTATTATCAAGAAACGGCCATTACACCCTGCTCAGCTCCAAAGCCATTGACAAATTCAGGCTTGTCATCTGGCTTCTGTCTTGAGTTTGTTCCTCTTGTTTGTTATTTCACCATTATCTCCCTGGCTCATGTTGACTTTCCATTCTCTTGTCATTCGTCCCCTTTCTGTCTCCCCTTTCACCCCCTTTTCCTCCCCCTTGTCTTTCCTTTCCATCCGCGCTCCCCTCGTCTCGACAGGCGTAGTAATTCCTTCGCCGCTGCGGCGTCTAAATGATTTCATCCTTCTTCGCCTCTGTCTTCTGCTAATGATGTGGCCCGTTCCATCATGCTTTGATGTTGACTACCAGAGTCTTCTGGTACATATGCGTTGGGCCTGCAGAAGGAGGAATCATGTGCGTGTGCAGTTTGGGGGGAGCCTAAATTGCATGGGGTGGGTGTATTGATACACAAGCAGACCTTTTTCATGTGCTGTCAGCGTGATCAGTGCGCTGCCTTTTAGAAATCCCTCCTGTCTAATGATAGCGCCGCAGACGTGATCTCTAGAACGCTCCTCAGGCGCTGTCAGACCCACTGACATCCCACAGAAGACGGCTTTCCATTCCCTCTGTTTCAGAGGATTGATAATTACTGTTTCATTGTTTGATGTCGTATATCCCTGTTTGCGGGGTGCCCCCTCACTACTCATGCTTGCATGTGAAGAAACAGCATCCTTCTGTTAATGTTCTTCATACGAATGCTGATTGCCATTCATATCACGCGACCAAATCTCGTGAAAATCTGCATATGTTGCTAAAGAGGACGACAGGATGCACGTTTACTTTACATGTCACAGTAGCATATTCCGTTTGTGTAATGCCAGAGTGATTCATATGTTCACAAGTGCTTTTAAAATTTGTGTACATGTCATGTGTGTGTCTTTGTACGTATGTGCGTCATTAGGAGAAGCCATTAGCTGAGTCCCAGAGGACTTGCAGTGTAACGGTGACAGTCGTGTTTACTGTAAAGCGGAGTCAGATGAAGAGAAAAATCTCTCGGGAGAGACACAGAGCTGCATTTGGATTTAGCACACGCGCTAACCCAGTTTCACACAATTCCTGTGGCTCCTTGAAGTGTAAATGTAATAACTGTACAGGTTTTTCAACATATATCACCCCTTCTCTGCGTCCTCTAGATGCTCAAGAAATCTTGACTGTCTGTCTCATTATCTGGTTTGAACGTGACGCGCAACAAACCTACGGAAACCTATCTGAACCCAGCTTGCATTACAACAGAAACATCAGAGACCCAACCAACGACCGGAGAGAAGATGAATATGAAGCTGCACATGATGCTGCACTGAGGATGAGGAAGGCTTGGATTGCCTCAGATGTAGGACATTAGGACATTATGACACTTAGACTACTGCAACACAGTTCAGCCTTTGACAACATCAATAAAAAGATCTGAAGTCGCTCGTAGGATTCCTGACGAACGTTTCTGAAGCTCAGTGCGGGTGGCTCTGGACCAGGCCACCTAGCGGTGCCTGATTGTGCTTAAATCTCGACTAATTGAAACATGGGCAAGGACGTGAAGCGTGAGTGTAGCTGAGGCTGGCGGGAGAAGCCTAGGCAAACATCTAAAGACCTGAGAAGGCACCCAGATGTCACTTAAAGCAGCTGCAGCCTTAATTATGCATAACTTTAAGCCTTGATATAATTGAAAATGAGTGAGTTATATAAAGTTCTCCTCCTTTACAGTTGTTGTGCTTTGTACCAGGCTGTAAACATGTTCATTTGTGCTGTAAAGTTGAGCAAACAGGGAGGTCTATTGGAAACCAGCCTCAAGGGATGTGTTGAGTTCCCTTTTCATCTTCAACATACATACAGCATGAACCCGTACAGTCATACATGGACACAAACATGTTCTCCTTTTCCCTTTTCTTGCCCTCTTATGTCTTCCCTCCGCTCTCCTCCTAGGATGTAGGCGTAGATAATGATACAGTAAACGTGCTTATGGCTGGTAGTCAGGCAGGAAGAGTAATGGAATCATGATTGTATGACATTATTGAAGGATGACTGGATTGAATTGTAGAGCCACTGTAGTGGTTTGGATGGAGATGGATAGGTTTTGCAATCCCAAGGTTTTGCCGATGTGCTATATGTACGGTGCTCCTTGAATTCCAGACAGTAGACGGAGCCGTGTTGATTATTGATACACGCACTTGTGAGCGTAGTACCTCTTCTCTCCAACTCTGGATGTAGTAGGTCACAGGAGAGTGTTTGTGGCGGTCTGTTGTCTTAACTGGCGAGAGCGTGACAAATGGTGAAGGTTAAGGACGGCGTGACCTGTGATGGAGTGCCGGTGCCGGGAGTCAGTTGGCGCAATGATAGAAGGTTGGGATTGGAAGTAAGGGCACCAAGTGGATTAAAAAGCATTCGTTTCCCCTGAGACCTTGCACTATCCCTCTCTAAGTGGAAGCTCTATCTCTACCAGGTGATAATATTTCACACCGTTTCATTCTCCCAGGTGGATGTTTAATGGCTGGACGGTTGACCGACTGGTGCTTGACTTGACTGCCGTACCCTGGGGATGGTCACTGAATCTGGGGTAGACGTTTTCGCCTGCTCTCCTTAAAAACGGGTGATTGCTCCCCACTGTCAACAGAAATTGGCCTGCTGTGCTATATATATATATATATATATAAAAAAGATTGGCCTGCCAGTGGTAGATAGGGATCAGGAGTTATTAACCTGTTAAGTGCTGGCTGGGCACGCTGAGGACACTTGAGGCGATCGATGAAGGGTCAGAGGGTAGTTAGTCTGGTGAGATGGAATTCCCTCTTTTCCATCTTCTTGTCGAGAGCCCTGTGAGCTTTTTATTTCCTCTCATTTTGGTCTACCCTGACCTTTATTTCAGAGCACTAATGGTCGTTTTTGTGCAAACGGCAAGAATAAAAAGAAATGATCTTAAGATATATAAAACGGCATGACAGACGATCATTTTTGGTTAGTTTTAACCATCCCTGCAGCCCCCCTTATTTCTTCTTATCTTTCTCCCCCGCGCTTTGCCTCCCCACCGTCCACGTGAACGGACTCGCACTTTGATTCATTCTGCGTTTTGCCTGTCTTTGCGTACGTGCTTAATTCCCCCATAAATAAACCTGCCCGCAGACAGCAGCTTATTCATCTCCAATAAGGAAATGGATTACACGGCCATTTAAAACTCAATACGCTTCCCTCGCTGTGCCTTGGTCTCTCCTGCGTCCTCTGACAGCCAGTGGCCTAATGAGTGAATGAGAGGCATTTGTCACCGCTGCCTGCCTAATAGGGGTGTGTAACTTTTTCATTACACACACCGATCTGCGTTTATTGTCCCTCTGCGTTCTCCGTTTTGCCCTTGCGGGGCTTCGGGGGGCGATCAGGTGCCCTGCTACGAGCCGTCAGCCGCGTGTTGTGCGGCGTACGTTTTTGTTCGTGCACTGCACTGGAGGGAAGTGTGAAGGTGTGTTTGTGTACTGTTGAAAACTTGTGTACTATGCTGCTAAACATGATAAATGGTTGACATGGGGGTGGCGTTTCATTACTTGTTAGCTGGGTGTATATGGGGGTTAGTGTGAGAAAAGCAGGTCACAGTGACAAGAGGGGGGTCATAATTAAACAAATGTGTGTAGGTATGTGTTTTTTTTTTGTTTTAATGTGCGTATGGTTGCATATTTACACAGCGCGTTTGTATTAATTGTGTCTGTGAGTCTCATGTTCCCTTGAGTGAGTGTAGGTGAGACACAGCGTGTACGGACATGTGTGTGTGTGAAAAGCCTAAATTAAACTGTGCATTAGCGGCTGTAGGAGGGTATGAAACTGTTGTAACTGGTGTGTAAGTGGTTTATGTTATAAAGTTATTTACGTCCCAGCAGGCCGGCTGTAAAAGAGCAAATGATGAGTCACCCTCTATGTGAATTGAGCATAATTGAGCCCACACGTTCGTCCGCGGCCTCGGATCATAACAAGAGAATTACATTGTTGAGCCTTTCAGGTCCTAATCCTCCAGATTGGGCCTGTTTACCGGCTCAAAGGTGTGAGGGGCTTTCATTTATTCAGCAGAGGGTGGTCTGTTTGTATGCGCATACGGCAATTAATTCAGCAGACACTATTTATTTACCTGGCACGAGAGAGGTGACATTCCATATTGTTTGTCCCAGGTGGGGCCAGGTGGTCAGCGGCGGAGGGCGGCGCGTACGTGTCTGCGAGCGCCGGTGGGGGTGGGTTCGTGCCTGTGCGCCGTCATACCTCTCAGGCGGTTCCATGTGGGCGCAGCAGGGGTGTGTGACGGATTTCATCACCTGGACGGATCGGTGTTAATGAACATTTTAATCGTCTCGCCGATTGCCAAGGCCTGCTGGGTGTCGGCGCCCGCCTTTCCCGGGGATAAATATGGAAAAGCGCGGCCGAGGAGGGAAAGCACTCCGGCGGGGTGCAGATTTCCATCTGATGCACTTTTTGGCTCCGAGGCAGCAGAATGTTAGCGTTTGGTTGAGGTGTTGTCATTTTGTTGCAATTTTTGGTTGTATTCACTGTGAGCTGTTAAAAAATGTCACAAAAATAGATAAATAAATATGATTTCTGTTAAATCTTATTCATACTCTCTGCCAGTAAATGAGTTGTTTCCAAACAATCATGACACTGTTTCATTAGACTTTTTAATAGCTCGTTAGCTTTTAGCGAAAGATGCAATCCTTCAGCTCGTTGCCTGTCAGTCTCTGTCGACGAAGGAGACATACCGATACGCAGAATAATTCCATTGTTTGCTCCGATAGCTCATTAACTAGAAAGCACCTAAATGCTGCATTTATAGACAGCAGCAACAGACAAAGTGTTTTGCCAGTTTACACACTGTTGTGTGTTTTGCCCAAGGGCACTTCAGCATGTGTACAGCAGGAGCCGGGGATCAAACCACAAATCCTGCCATTACCGAAACCTCTGGCCTCAACTGCCTCCACTTCTCTGCACCATTATGTCGTGCAGAATAAATATTGACTGTATATAAATATGGAGGCGCCATAGGGATCCTGAGTGGCTATGGAGCTCAGTGTCATGGCTCTCATTGTCGCCATAAGGCAGAAAGTGACTCAGGTTTACCTAATTCAAAAATAGGTGAGTGGCACTGAGGCGGATGACACCCAGGCTGACAGCTGGTGAACCGCAGCATCACCCAACTGTCACTCAAAGGGACCACACCCTTAATTATGCATGACTTTAAAAAAAAGTTGAGTTTTTAAAAAAGTCTCCACCCGTACAGTTGTCAGAAATGGAGGATTTAGCTTGTGAAGACGTGTACTTCGGGAATGACTTTGCTAAATGAGAAAATCCAGTCAAGAATCATTTCTTTAAGGTGGTTTTCTGTTTTTCACATAATAGCACAACTGAACTCGTCATTAATTTAGTCTCTGCCGTCTTTATGGATGTCGGACTTTTAAAATGATTGACCGGCTCTAATAACAGCCAAGAAAACGTTCTTTGAGCCCTGCCTTCACACATAAATATCAACTTCTCAGTGGCTTTTCAGGAAAATTTGTCACTGCTCTCCGTGTTGTTCTGTAGAGACATTTGCTGTGCTTGAAACTTCTTTAAACGTTCCCAAAAATAGTCCTGATCTGATGATCTCACTGGAAGCTGAGACCCTTTTACTTGTTTCAACTATCAAATCATCTTGAGGCAGGATCAGGGATGAGCTTACAGAGGTGCAGAGGGGATTTTCAAGCTCGCAGGCAACCGAGGTATTGTGTGCAAAACTTGAGAGCAACTCAATTTAAGGAGGACAGTTCTAATATTTGTGCTGGTTCAAATCCTCCCGAAGCTTTGTAATGGAGTGAGGCATCCGTCCCTGAGACTGGATTAAGTAAAGAGTGGCTGTGACTCTGAAGAGAGAGAGAGAGAGAGAGATGGAGGGGAGGCAGAGGGAGCGGGGAGCCCTCAGGTGATGCATCTGGGTTATTCACCTCTTCTCTTGCCTCAGGCTGCTTATGAATCCACACATGCAGGCGCACACACACATGCCTTCAGGTGATTACTGTACCTGGAACTCAAAGCTTCTGCTCTGATGCGTGTTTCTACCTTTTCAGCCTCTTATCTGTCAGACTGGCTGTATTTTGCAAGAATCAACCACTACTAAACGGGCGTACATGCACACAAACATACTCATGTTTCTACGTTTGAAAGGACTTTACATTGCTATAATGCATTTCCTAGCCCCCTATCCTAACTGTGTCAATCTCAAGTAAATGCTTTGCCCTAATCCTAACCCTAACCTAAAACCGACAGGGTTTAACCACAAAAAAATGGCAAGAGTTCTGCAAGAGTTCACCCCCACAACTTAACAAGAACACACACACACACACATCGTCTTTTCTTGTGTGTAGCTCCCAGCGCCCGTCTTGGGAGTGATTACATCTGGTCCCAGCTTGTCCGCCTGCCTTGCAGCCCGTGCAGGACCTGATGCTGTATTAGCTGAGGAGAGGGCTAGCCAGCCAGTCATTTACTGCATGAGCGCCTTCCGCTGATGATAACACAGCGCAGACTCACTTTAGGGCTAAACAGTCCAGGCTGTGGTGAGCAGATGTTGGGTACAGAAGGGTGACACGTTGTCCGCTTGTTGCGGCCGGCGTCGTTGGACTTGGACACATTCTTTTGTTGCGGCAACTCGCTTTGAAGCCGTGTGACAGTGTGAATTTGTGCATCACAGAGTAGAGAAGGAGAGTTCGAGTGTGTGTGTGTGCGTGACGTAAATTAAAGAAGGAGAGTTTGAGGTTAAGTGTCTATAGACTTGTTTGAAGGGGGTGGATTTTAATCATAACAGCAGCTGTATGCCGGATACCTGCGGCGAACCCACTGATTTCCAACAACTGTGGGAGGCGTACTCTGGGTAGGAGGTGGAGGCTTACAAGCATACTTTATTAGCAATGATGTCATTGGCTCGGTTCAGCCGATGGGGATATTAATCAGAGCTGATTAGTGCCCTGCGACAGCTAACCTACGTGGCGTCCCACACACAGAGCTGATAATGAAATTGTTGTATCATGTGTCTCCGGTGTCCTTTCCCTGTTGGTGTTGTCTTATCATAACAAGCTTTCTGATCGTGAACATTGTTGTTCCACTGCTGTAGTTAACACTTGCCACATATGCTGTCTGGCTCGGCCCATCACAAGGAGCAGCATGATGTAATTGTTTTGCATTTACTTTAAATTGTTCATGTGCGGCATCAAAGAAAAATGGAGATCCACTGATGAATCTAAAATGAACCATAAAGGAATTACAGCAGCTGTTGCTCAATTTTCAGGAGAACGCTTTGAATAAATAAACTTAAACGTGGGGGGAAATATTGATGTTTATTGCTTCAGACAGCTGACTTCAGTGTGTTCCTTGTTGTGTTAAAGGTTTCTTTCAGCTTCATTTCCATGCCAGGTGAAGAAAAGATCAAAAACCACCGAAGCAACCTGAGACGTGCGTTATTTTGCTGTAACTGAGGTTTGTGCTGCTCAGATTAATAATGACAAAGCAACAGCATACATCAATTGTTCACTGCCGGTTTGACAGATTTTTACGCATCTTATCCCGTAATCGCTTCAATTACTGGGCTGTCAACACAACTGCCGCACTTACTAAATGCAGGGCTTTTGCTGCATGATGTAGTACATCTGCTTCTTTTCCCTTGATTCTCCTTTAAGCAACTTTATGCTGGTATTTCATCTCGAACAAACAGCTTCGAAATCATCTTAATACACTGATGTTTAATGCCTTGGGTTGCTGGAGTACAGTTGCACGTGGAAGTGCATAGCGCTTTAAATAGCCTGGTATTTTCAGTCTCAACTTAGCAGAGGAGATGAAGACTCTATAGATGATGAAGGAGGGAGCTAGGAAGAGAAAAAAGAAAGAGGAACAATGCATGAAAATAGAGAGTAACCTTGGGCTGTCTTTTTGTTGTTGGTGAGAGCTTCCTGACATTAAAGGCTGCAGGGCGTCTGGCCTTAACTTAGTTGTCTTGTATTGTTACACATTTTTGATGTGTGTTAGCAGTTGGCTAACTTTAAGTCAGCAGATGAGATGTCCCCTGCCCCCACTAGAAAATGTATATTCCTAATTCTGATAACGTATTCAAACACGGCGTAAAAAATATTCATTCTGTTGTCTCTTAAAGCAAGATTACATGCATATTATACCTTAAAGCACAGATGTCAATTATTAGAGCTGCACTGCCTGTATATAGCACATTCAACAACGTAACAACGGCAAGAAGAAGCTAGCTTGGCGTTCTCTGCACAGGCATCCCAACAGGTACAATCTGTTTTTTATTAAGTGTGCTTAAACACAAGTAAGACATTCAGGATTCAGTCTGCCGGCGGGTAAACGCGATCTAGTGTTATATTCAACTAGCATGACTAAGAGTCTACGGCCAAGCTAGCAGTTGTTGGTCTGTCTACACAGGAGGTGATTAAGGAGCTCTTTTTATTGTTGTTGGATGGAAAACATGAACGGAAGTATGTGGAGGAATGGCAGGAAGATGGGGAAGAGTGCCAAGTTTGAAAACTAATGTCTTAGTAATCCTCCTGGTCTATCCTAAAGTCATTTTCAGCGAGCACATAAGGATGAGCTTCTTGTCTGTGATCAGTGAGCTTAATAGCAGATGCTACAGGTCAACGCTACAACGCCGCCGTAAATTGCTACAACCAGAGCAGGTTCCTGTAGGAGTTGTGTAGTAAATGCTACGAAGGCGCCATAAAGTGGCAGCCACACAGAGGCAGAGGGTCCAGTCTGTTCTGCTCACCCGCACACATATTATTATCATAATCATAATAATAATATTAATAACAATTTAGTTTGAAGTGCCTTTCAAGGAACCCAGGGACAAGGCACGACACAAAGGAACCATTCAACTTGCATCGTTTCTCCAAACATGTGGGAGTAATCTGTTTGCAGTGATACGTCTCCGCTTGATTACGAGTGTTCTTCCTCCCTTTCGGAGCACTGCTGGGATTTGAATGTGAATATTTAGAGTCTTGCGCAGATAACTATCCACGCTTGTTTGGAGCCTTTTCATTCGAAACCCCGCGGAGCCTTTTGAGAAGCCGCGGCAACTCTCTGCTGAATAAGTGCCGCCAGCAAACCAGCAAATCTCTTATCTCTTTATCGCCGCCTCATAGGACATTTCACCCCCTCCAAGGGCACTGAAGCACCGGTTGTGATGCGGGTCCTCTTAACGCCCTCAACATCCCTTGCCTGTTCGTGTATGTGTGTGTTTGTATTACGTCTGAGTGTTTACCTTGTTAATGTGGTGTGAGATAACTCCCCAGGACTATGGACAACTTAATCTAGCTTCTTATCCGCTCAGTCTTATCTGAGTCTTAAGAGGAGAGGTGCTGGTGTTTGGGGTTAGGTGTGTATATAAGGGACCTGAAAGAAGGTAAGAGCGACAATATACGCTGATCAGCCACAACATTAAAATACCATTGACCATCTTGTGACAATCCAATGTTCTGCTGGGAAACTTTTGAACCCTCCATTCATGTAGATGTTGCTTAGACATGTAGCAAACACCTAGTCCAGACCAGGCACCCCCACTCCATAGCAATGACCCAGCCATCTCCAGCAGGATGCTGGGTTAGGGTTAGTTTTACCTGATATAAGTTTTGATGCCTTGATAATTCATTAACACGTACTGTTAAGGTGATAGTAGCTCTTCCAGTCAGTCAGTCATTTTCTATACCCGTTTAGTCCTGTTAGGGGTCACGGGGGTCTGCTGGAGCATATCCCAGCTGGGGTACACCCTGGACAGATCGCCGGTCCATCGCAGGGCCAACATTCACACTCACATGCACACCTACGGGCAATTTAGAATCCCCAATTAACCTAACGAGCATGTCTTTGGATGGTGGGAGGAAGCCGAAGTACCCGGAGAGAACCCACGCAGACACAGGGAGAACATGCAAACTCCACACAGAAAGGCCAGCCGGCCCATGGATTCGAACCGGTGACCTTCTTGCTGTGAGGCATCAGTGCTAACCACCTCTCTACTGTGCCGCCCGCTCTTCCAGCCTTTTTGAAAGATGAATACAGACTACTGCCACCTGCTGGTATGGAGGGTTATTTTCTTTCACACAGGTACAAAACGCATGTGCCAGCTGGTTGTTGGCTGTAGTCTTTGGGCTGTGTTCAAGTACAACTTTTTGACACAGGCCTAGTAGTTTGGTCTTTACCTTTCTGAAAAGCAAACTTAATGTTCACATTGTAAGCTACTGTATGTAGACGTGTTGTTAAAGACTCTAGCCTGTAATATAGTATAGTTTGATCTTCTTCAGTAGTACGTCTTATAGCTTTGTAGATCCTCATTCAACCTCAGTATGAATGCTGATCCTGAGAACAGTCTGATGGATGATTTGACAAGATCCCTGGAGCTAACATTTTTACATGACTACTGTTCAGTGGTTTAAAAAAAAAAAAAGCAGCTCTGCAGTCTTCAGTACATCTTACACCTGAACTCACAAGCTTGTACCTGGTGTGATGCAGAAACTCAGAATTTCAGCTTGCAGAACACATTTAGTGAAGGATGGTGATGTGTGGAGTTAAATATTGAATTCACTCTTTTGCAGAAGCATCAAAGAAGTATTGACATGGCAAGTTCTTTTGTTAATGGTTGTATGAAGCGTCCGGGGTGCCGAATCATGAGTACTGAGGGAGAGTGGAACAAGTTAGAGGATGATGAGGGAGCTTCTTATCCCAACTACTTTTTAACAGCCTTCCCATCAGTGCTCCTAGAGGCTCTTTTGTATTGGCGGTGTATACCTGTGCTGAGGATAAGGAGAGGTCTCTAAAGGCCTAAGCTGGGCGTCTTGTCACTTCTTCTTCCTCCTCTGGGACGGGACCCGGGCCTTACTCATCTCTGCAGCCAGCTGTACCACATCAGACTCAGAATACTGATGAAGGGGTGGGATGGTTTGTCTTCTGAGCAGCAACACACAGAGGAGATGAGTCATTTGCAGTTAATTTATGTCCTCCTGTGACACACACATGAGTCAAGGACAATCAGTACAAGTTGGATGCATTTACACCTGGATTATGTCTGTGGCACTTCCAGCAAACCCATGTTCTGGTTCAGTTCAGCCGACACTCGTATACAATTCATCTTTGCTGCTGTGATTAGTGCAAGGGTCTGAATAAATTCACCATCTTTGTATATGTTGGAGGCGAATATAGTTTCTGGTTTGGCTCGTATCTGATTGCGTTATTAGTCTAGATTAACAGTTTAATAGATAGGGGTTTTGAGATTAACTTAATCCCCAGTTTGTTTTTAGCCTGACGATTAATTCCTTATATTTTGGTGTTTTCAAAAAACTGAATTACAGTTTTTGCTTTCATATCTTTCTCAGCAGCCTCGTCTTATATGGTCTTTGGTTTCATGTAAGTGTAAACAGTCCTTTTTTCAGTTTCATGATTGCGTTACAGATGTGGCTAAGAGATGGTTTTTAGCACACGTAGGAATAAAAGAAGACATTGCAGTTTAACGTGCAGGCAACCGTATAATGTTGAAGTGTTTACTGGCCGTCCTGCAGCTAGTCGAGCTTGTGTGATTGTGCACAGCTCTCCAGAGGCCTTGACCTCAAATGTGCTGCCGTGCGCCCTTTAACCCCGAAAAACATGTGACTCCTCAAACAATGTGTGTACAGTATGTGCACCTGCGGCCGGCCGAGTCAGGCTCTGCTGTGTCTGCCAGCCAAGCTTATCCGGAGCCTATGCAAATGAATTTCAGTCAAGTCTGGACAGCAAGAAACAACATGAAAGCAGATTTTTTTTCCCAAATTGGATCCAAACCACCTTTGAGGGTGGTATGAAATGTGATTCCAATTGTTTTCTACAGCTGCTCTGGTGCCTCAAATTGGATTTCAAAGTGTCTTTTGCGTCACTTGAGACCACACAACAGTAACGTCAGATCCTGAGTTACAGAAGTGCTGAACAGAAGCCATGCTGCTGCAAGCAGAGTGCTATTTAGGACAATACTGTATATAGAACAACAGTCTCTGGACTGACGGCAAAATAAATTGTCAGCTAGCACTTTGGGGAGAGGTGTCTGAACAGGAAAACCTGAAGGGACCTACCGGAACAAGACAATTACTTAAGCCACCATAGACATGTGTCCTAAACATCTGGTTTGACTTCGTTTCAGTTATATTTTATCTCTTTTGGCATAACTTACCATAACCAACATCATGGAGTCTATCCAATAAGGCACAGAACTGATACCAACCCTTCAGAATAAAGGGGCCATTTATCTGATTGGTGGAAAAACCTTCAGTGATTCAAAGGTACAGAGATGAACTAGTCTAAGCTTTACATCACATGTCAGTCAGTGACCTCCTCAGTTGTGCCACCTCAAACATAGAGTTACCCAAATGTTTATAGCAAAGACACACCGTTCACGGCTTTGTTTCCGTCCTCGTGCTGATCGCGGCCTTGGAGAGGCGGGTGAACCCGGATCAAGCGGCGCCATCGCCAGCAGTATTTTCCTTTCAAACAGACGCCGTTGATGGCAAGGAGAGCCTATATCTTTATGCTCTGCTTAGTTCTCCCACAACCATTCGGGGTGGGAGGTATACAAGAGAGGATTGCCTTGGCAACCAGAGCCCGGGACGTCCGCTAGCGACCAGCTTTCGACAGCAAAAGCATTGTGCGAGTTGATTCACATGCGGTCAGGGCTTAACACAGCAAACAAGTGAGCCCACTATATGAATATAAATATGCTTACATGTCATTTTGCCTCAGGGCAGATGAGAAGATCTCTCGCCTGCCGCCGATTATTTTAGCTGAGACTAAAGACTGGAAGCAGAAAAGATACACACAGCCTCACGAGTGGTTTTCCGTACAAAGTGCTCCAGAAATGTAAAAGAAAGTCTCCAACTCCATGCTTTAGCCCCTCCCCAGACTGCTTGGATATAATGATATATACTCTAATTCTTTCCCAATGTCATGCTACATGAGAGTGAAATGCTGACTGATTTCATAACCTCTTTGATGGTGTTGTCCTCCACATGCCCCCTGCTGCTGCCCACTCCCTCTTAAATGGTGAATTTGTGTTGCGCTAAATTCAGTTTAGTCCCCAAACTGGCCATCTTTCATCACTAAGTATACATGCACAACCCATGGAATAATTGATCTGGGAATGACGACAAAACTGCTGAAGATGAAAAAAATAAAACTTCCACAACTTAAGATAACTCGCTTGGAGAGAATCCACTCAGTGATTCTCTCCTTCAGAGCATTTTTTGGACTTTATCCCTCGGTGAATCCCACTGTGCTGTAGCCAACTCAAAGAAATGCTTGTTTTGTAAAAGTCCTTTGGAGTCTGGATCAAAAGAATTTTTATAGCAGCTCAATCTGTGATTGAAATATTTAATACTGGCACCGAGCCTCGTGCAGTGCTGCTTTCTTCGCTCGCCGGCGTATCCTCCGCTTTACATTCAGCTCCTCCATCTCTCATCTTTACTCTCTCACGTTTATTCTCATCTGCCCGCCTGCCTTGTCGCATTAATAATCCACGCTATTGCACTGAGGATGCTGAGGTATAGATAAAAGACTGTATGTATATTTGATTGTCTTCGGAACCTTTGACCACCCGTTAAAGATGAGCTGTGTGTGGAGCGGCAGCCGTGACTGAGCCGTCATTGCAGCAGCAGAAAATAATGGCGGTAGATGGAGAAAGGGAACACAAAAGTACACTTTAGAGTGTATCTGCTGCTTTCGCATCCTTTTCATCCTATGAACGTGTGAAAAGCTTCTGAAGTGCTGTTATTTTATTTCCAGGTTTTTCCTCATTGAGCACGTATGAATATGGAAAGATGTGTCAGGATGTTTTGGGGGAAGCTGTTTACGTCAGGGAAGTTGCCGACTACTTCCTGGAAGTTGGCTGCCTAATTATTGCGTGTGCTCTGCATATGCCAAGGACCGAGACAGGTGATCTGATGTGTTTTTGTGTTGTAGAAATCCTAAGCTTAATGCGGATCCCTCGCGTCATCACAACAGCAGGGGTCATTTCACTACTCCAGCTGCTGACAGGCTCCGTCTCTCGCTCCTGTTTTCTGCAGGATTTCCCCGCTGATTAGGCTCGACAAAGAAAAAAAAAAAACGCCTCTGCCTTCAGATAAGTTGCCGTGATTAAAGGCTGTTAATAAACTTTGACAAGTTTTTGCGTTGGAACTTATTAGCTGCAGCGCACCGAGCCGGTCTGCGGTTATGAATGAGTCAAGATCCTGACACGAGCCAGGTGAAGTTTACAAAAACAGAATCCACTGCGGCACAGTTGTTTTCAGCAGCAATAAGCGAAGAGCAGGTGGTGCTGATTGAAAGCCGCCGTCGCCCTCGGTGATTAGCCACGTC
Source organism: Planiliza haematocheilus (assembly GCA_005024645.1). Lineage (NCBI taxonomy): Eukaryota > Metazoa > Chordata > Actinopteri > Mugiliformes > Mugilidae > Planiliza > Planiliza haematocheilus. Next base: position 7,381,735 of record SRSE01000365.1, on the reverse strand, counting down.
TGAACGTCAGTGTGTAATAGCCCCCTCATCTCCTGCGTAATTGGCCCTCGTATTGATTAAATAACATATGCATTTGTTGGTGTTTGTTTAGGAACTCAGGAAGTTGAAGTTCTTGAACTCGCGTGGTTCGTTTAAGCGTCCTCTCGTACGCTAGGGCTCGGTGTGAATGACAGCTCAGATAAAAAGCCAAAGAGCTGTTCTGTGATCATTTGTGGTAATTTAGTTTTGAGGTGTGCTCCTTTCCCCTTGACTCACTGTGTTTTTGTGGCATGTTTGAACTTCACATTCGGTTCATGTACAGTGGCCCGTTTATGGAGTATGCTCATTATGCTGTAGCCTGTGAGGAGTGTGATTGTTTTCCACTTGATAGAAAATGTAGCCCGGGCCATATGGTTGAAATGAAACTCTAATGGTTGTGCTTAAATTATTGCATTATACGGTCGTTTTGTTTCTCCTCCAGTTCTCTCGTCCACAGCATTTCGTTGTCGGGTTAACCCTGTGTTAATCCTGACAAATAAACCTGAATCTGAATCAGAATATTTTTAGGTATTTTAGACATATCACATTTAAAACGGGTAGTTAGTTAGTTAGTTAGTTAGTCATCCTGCAGATACTTGATCGGTTTGGAGTCCAGGTCAACAGATTATTGGACCGGTTGATGCTTCATATTGCTGAAATACTTGATATTATTGTCAGGATGGATTGGAGACATATTGTTTTTTTGGTCCATGTTGATGCATTTTAGTCTATTCAGACATCATTATTTAATGAGCGAACCATCTAAGCTTCCTAGATTTTCTAGCAACCCCACGTACAAGTACAGAGCTTAGATGAACATATCTAAACATGTGACAATCATGACTTTATGGACACTGGACTCTAATATCCTACCTGATCCTAACAGTGGTTATAAAGGGAGCACAAAAACCTCACTTATCAAATTCTTCTGGCGCTGGCATTTATAATGTAGCTCCAAATCCAAATCTGGCTGCAGGTCTTGTACTACCACATATGAGGAAATATTCGTCTGGAGCATCTCCACATGGACCTGATGAAAAGTTTTAAAAAGCCTGAAAAGAACTACATCTGTCTAAACTGCGTTTTGGGTAATGTGGGAGCTGTTTTGACGTTTTGATGAACACGTTGTGCTGCATTCATATCGATCCGCTCTGTCTGTTGTTGGTGTGAAAGTCGTTCTAAACGGAAAGACGACTTATTTAAGTGTATCCGAGCTCAGAGGACACAGCACATGAGTAATTTGGGGGTTTTATTCGCTCAAGTCATGACAAACTGAAATCATCTGCCGACAGAATGGGCGGGGGAAACCAATTGCCATGTCTACAAACATGAACAAGATAAATAACAAAAAGGCTCTCTGGGTGAATGGAGTAAGGTATGCCAACACTAAGGTATAAAGTATGTGACATATGAGTTAAAGCAAACTACTGAGGATCAGTGGGATTAAAGCCCAGCGACGGAAACTTCAGGGAGCAGCTTCAGGATCAGCACCATGGACAGCGAACATGGCAGGAAGAAGGAAGCATCAGCAGCAATTGACCCTTATGGTTTGGGATTGTTGGACGATGTCTGATTGAGATTAGATGTGAAGTTTGGAATTAAATGTCGTTGTGTCAGAGGAAATGTATTTTTAGGCTCCAGCAAACCCAGCGACCCTTAACAGGAACAAGCGGTTACAGAAGACAAATAAATGAAGTTCTGAAATGCAGCACTCTTAGTTCTGAATGTAATTCAGCACATATTTAGATGCCTTTAGCTGTTAGTTATATCTTTTGTAGCAGCTACAGAAACACCAGTGAAATGTTTTCTCTGTGTGTCTGGGCGTACATCCAAAAATAAAAACTGAAACACGGGCAATTTTCTTCTGTTTTTGTGACGTACCGTGACCTGGATGACTGAGAGTCTTCACCGACGTCTGGGTATACATTGAACATAGACCTTTGCTCCAGTGTAACCAACAATAAAAGTGGAACTCAGTTACATTTGTGGTTACTACGAGAGAAAAACGTTTGACTCTCCATCACTCAGATGAGCTCTTTTGTTCTGTACAAGCACTGGTACTCTCTCTCTCTCTCTGTCTCTCTCTCTCTCGCTCTCTAGGCCTGTAGCTTTTACCCATAGATGGCAGTGTGTCCACGAGTCTCCCGCATGGCGTCTGTGTGTCTGCCGGCCTTTAATGGTGTGAGGAGAGGCAGACAGCCCCTGACGGCACTCCATAATGTAGATTTACAGTAATAGCCTACAAGGAAATTAGATGTACACTGTTAAATAGTTTGGAACGACGTCTTGCTCCGCTCTGCCGCGGCCTGACCTCGCTCGGTGAGCCGGCCATACGCCGGACTAGACCATTGATTTCCCACTTGCTTTGACTAATAGTTAAGACGAGGGGAAGAAAGGACAAAGAAGAAGCTCGGTCGAAGTCTGTCTTTTCCTTTCCTCCTTTTTCAAAGCGCAAGATGAAGTGATCTGGACCTGTTGATAAGGTCACCGTGGAAGAGGGGTTTTGGGCATTAACGAGCACCATCGACACATGCTCACATGCTCCCTCTGCGTCTGGTGTGAATGTGCCACCTCCTCTTTCGTCCTTTTTCTCGAGTCCCTCCAATGAGGACATCTTTTGTCCCCGAGGCTCATGCAGCTACTGGTCTATATCATTCTCCTCATTCATAATGGATCAGCGCAAAGAGGAGTCAGAGCAGCATTTCAGGTGTTTTAGGAGAGAGATGTGATAGTGTTGTGTCTGCTGGAGGCCTGATAGCGAGAGATCACCGTGTTTGAACTGAATGATGGTGATGATGGCGATGCCACGATAACATACATTAACATAAAACATGAAAGTTTAAGTGCAGTTGATATTCGAACACAGGGCATACACGTAATTACATTTTTTGTTTTCTCTTTTAAGTCTTTCAGTTATATCGTAATGTCAGACTTAAGCCCAACACTAGCATATTTCAACAATTGTTACCATGGAAACGTGAGTCCCAATTAAGGGGCGTGCACACAGGAAGAGACAAGTAGTTCCTGACTGACGTATGACGAAACACCGTCCACGACGTTTGGTTCCTGCCACCAAATTCACCTTGCTTGAGTCCTAAAACCTTTGGGATGGGAGATACAAAAAAGAAAAGGGTTACCGAGGCAACCGGAGCCTTGAACATCCGTTGGCGACAACCTGTCAGCTGCATTCGGATGGCCGATGAGCGATATATACGTGGACCAGGCCTTAGCCTTGGGGGGGTTGAGCGGTATGGACTGTAAATGTGACTTTCTGTGAAAGATAACACACGTTAAACTAAAGCTCAGAGCCTTTGGCTGCACAGCCTAGGTTGTATTTGGTCCAGTCGTCTCAAAGTGCATCGAGGTGTCTTTTTGAGGACAGTTTAAAGTAACAAATTGTTTCATTGCTGGGTAAACACGGTAATTGTTTCTGCCTCCTTTTCTGATATGACACTGACAGGGCTCAGGGAGCTGCAGGTAAATGCTGCTGTTTGTCTTTTCCTTCCTCTCTTTGGAAGCAGTTGCGTCATGTTGTTAGTAGTTGTGGCTTGTGTCTGAGGATGTTTTGATGGGATTTGGCAGACTGGTGTAGATCTGCGTGGGGTTCCTTGTGTTTAATTGTATTTCTGAAGTGGTTCCCCCCTTATTTTCCATTTTTTTTTGTCTCCCCCTGTACGTACGTGTTTCATGACCCTGCCTTTCCTCTTTACGCTCTTAATGTCCCGCTGATAGCATCGCAATCAAAGCCGATCCCGATAACAACCCCTGTCCGGTTTCTCTGTCTCTCTGCCTCCTTGTTTCTCATTATCTCTCACTCATGATCTGCTTTTTCATATCATATCTTTCATATCCCTCTCTCTCAGTAGCCTCCCTCAGTCACCATCCCCCTGGCTTCCCCTCAGCTCTAAAATAGGAAATGTCTAAATTACACTTGCTAATAGGTTGCAGCAGCCCCTTTTTTTTTCTCCGTCTCCCCTCTTTGTCTTCCTCTTTATAATTTAGCGTTAGAGACAGAACACATTTCATTCAATACTAGAATACTAAGTGAAAGGAATATTCTTATCAGCTCTTTAAAAAGATAGAAGATCTCCTCTCCTCTCCTCTCCTCTCCTCTCCTCTCCTCTCCTCTCCTCTCCTCTCCTCTCCTCTCCTCTCCTCTTCTCCCAGATGGCTACATCAATACTTAATGCTCATTCTGCCACGCTGGCACTCCCCCCCCGGCGGGCGTACAAAACCAGAGCACAGGGCACCGTCTCTCTTGGATCATATGAAACACCTACAAGAAGATCTCGTTATCTATTTTTTAATAAACCTTCCCAAGACACCTGAGCCCGATCCTCATTAAAAGTACTCCATGCAGCGCATGCACATCAACACATCATTAACATATTAATTTTGAGACGTTAGAATAACGGCGCTCAACAAACGAGGCAATCACTGAGGTGATTGACAGTCTCCTTTGGCCTCTACGATGGATTCAACATTATGCGCTAATGGGTCTGGCTTTGTTGGAGCTTGACTTCTTTGCCTTCGGGCAGAAAGAAAACAGAATGGGCGTTTATTAACGTGCTGTATATTCTTCTCTGTACTTATGTTCTTCTGTTGTGTTGAAGACACATTGAGACACTACAAGGTATCCATGAATGTGACTTGTGAAGTTCCAGCTAACCAAGTATGTAAGTCCAAAGTCTGTGTACTTGTTGTTGATTAATGCCCGTTGTTTTGTTTTGTTTCTGTATCACAGCAATGAAAATGCACAGTTCCTCTGATATTGAAAAGAGTAATTTTAGTGCTGGCCAAAGAATCAAAGATCCTCTCTTAGTTCTGGCAGCCTTGGGGAACTCATAATTTGTGCAAAACTAAAGCTGCAACTAGTAATTATTTTCAGAACAGAGCAACTTCCAAGGGAAATATTTTTGTTTTTGACCTGCAGTGATCTGAGTTGTTTTCCTTGCTGCAGTGACACAGATGTGCACTTCAGTGTTGGGCAACGGGAGAGGAATAGCAATACGATGTCAGTGTTTAGTTTCCCTGCAAAGATTCGTTTATCGGTTTAAGTTTCAGGGAATTAGTCTGCACATTGTCCATCAGTTTCCAGGAGCCATCCTTTCTCTTCCTAGTGGCACCATCAATTCAACATTTTAATAAACGCTGAATATTTATCAGTCTCAGTTGCACTTTGTTGTACCGCTAAAGTAACACTTATTACCTCACAGTACCTCCTGTCCACATTGTTCTCATGAATTTGTGAGCATTTTTATCACAGCCTAAAGTTGGGATGTTAATTAAATCCTGGAAGGTGTAAGGATAATTGGCAAATGACCTTTGGCCTAACAGGGTTGTAACATTAGCATTAGCATGCTTCGTGTTTCATCTAGTTATTTAATAAATTGCCCCACTGATTGAACAGTTGTCATAGTAGCTTGTCTTCTCTCCCATAATGCCGCTTGTTTATCACAGTCAACCCTGTAGAACACAGTCTGGCTCCACATCATTCACCGTCTTCCACCAACACTCTCAGCTCTTTGTGTTTCCGCTCAAACTGCGCCGTGGACTCGATACAACTGCAACTGCTGTTACCTGAATGCATGTTTGGGCAGCGATCCGTGGCAGACAAGATGGCTAGACATGCTCGTTTGTTACTGCGGCTTCATGTCGCCTCGAAAGTAAGCGAGGAACTCAGCCGTCATACAGCTGTAAATGTCAGGTCCCGATGATTTCTGGTTGCGTTTTTACATTTTGTCCTACGCCGTCTACCGGCACGTTCCGTAAACATGCTCCTGCTCTTTGTGTGCACGCTATTTGCTCCGTCGTCAGTGACGTGGAGAATCACTCTGCTGTTGTTGTGAGAGCAAAGCAATTGCTGTGACCACTATTTGAACTCTTCCCTCCTTTTCCACCCTACATGTATTTTAACCTTTATTTCAACAGGGAAGGCTGACCGAGGAAAGGCAACTTTAGTCATAAGCTTCACATGAAAGCCATGCAATATAAGCAGTCTGTTTCTCCTTAATGCTTTATTCTCTGGGACCAAGGACACATTGGCTGCAACACTGAGGGACAAATCTTACCCATTACTCGCTATTCTCCCCCAGATGTTTCCATTTTGTCCTCAATCCAAATTGATCAGTCCTCCAAAGTAAATGTTTGTGGGCTTCTCATTCCTTCCCGGCTAATTTGAGTTTAGCTACTGAGCGGTTACATTATGTCGGTTTCTGTCTCTATGTACCATACATAAAATAATTTGACTCCTTTAATATTGCTCATGAATCACCCACAGCAGGACAACAGCAAGACAAACAAACGGCGAGAGGAATGATCTGTATGATTGAGGTGGATGTTAGCAGTGCAAGAGCTCCTTAACGTCACGCAGACTATTAACACGACGAGCAAAAAAAACAATTACATTGACTTTCTAAAATGGCACTGAATTAGCAAAGCCGCTGAGCTGCGTGGCAGGAGAGGCGAGAGAGACGCTGCTGGCCGCCTTTACTTTAAACGATCAGAGCTAAACAGCACGCTGGGTGGCTGCTGACAGTGTCAGGAAACCGGGGAGTCACAGGGAGACAAACGTCAGATTACAGCTCAACGTCGGGTGCAGCTGAGATTAAATCATGTCAAACTGTGAGCCAAGTGTACGCTTTGAAAAGGCTCATTGAAGGGAAAGGCCTTGATTCTTAATTTCAACACTTTTAATTTGATAAAGTGTTTAAGTGTTTTATTTATTTATTTATTTTTTAGCAGAAATACAATTGACCAGTTTTCTTTAAATGCAGTTTGGTTGGTTTTTCGCATTAAAAGTTTTCATTTATTTTGTGGTACCTTCACGTCAATCAGAAAAACAAACATGTGGGAAAAGCTGAATTAATAAACATTTGAGCGTTACATAGAAACTCAGCAAATGAATACATACAAAATGAGCTAAAATTAATATTTGCATTAGGTGATCTGATCACTGCATTACTACCTCTTGATGGTTGAAAACAACAACTCAGTTTGTCTTTTGTTGATGTTTGCATACATGGTTAGTTTGGGGTAACTGGGATCCAATTAGAAGTAGTCACTGGAGACACAAGTGGAGACACATTTTAATACATGTACCTACTCAGAGCTGTCCACGTGTCATTGGAGTATCAGTGTGAACAAGGCCTTTGTTATCGGGGGTTAGGGTTATTTTAGGACTACTTGTCATTCCAGTCAGTTTGCTAACAAGTTTTAAAAGTCTGCTGAGCGCTCACTGCACTTTTTGTCACGTCAGTCTTTAAACCGAAAAGCAAACATTCGCAAAGTTTCTTTGTTTGTACATTAAAACCGTGTGAACTATTTTCTCATTTTATTGTGCAGAAATCTGTCTTTGTCGAGTGTCTCCTGTCAGAACGGAGAGACACAGCCATATTGACAGACACGGATTTATCCGACTCTAATCCTCGAAAATTTCTGTTGAAGTCTCTGTGACGGCGACTTAGGTTTTGCGGAGTGAAAATATTTGACCTTAAGAAGACTTCTGTCTGTTTGTGAAAGCCCAGTCTGTTTGTTATTCAGGGGAGAAGTACGCGGCTCGAAGGAAAAGCGGTGAAAAAGCCACTCTTCTTGTCATGCATATTAAAGGAATTTACCCTGAGATGTGTTGGTGGTATTCTGTTTGGAAATAAGAGCACTCTCCGTCTTGGAGAAATAAATTATGTCAGGACGTCAACAGGTGTGATTTTGCGCTTTTGTGTGTTGCGAGTTAGGGCTCACAGCGTGCAGTCCTTGACAGGAACTCAGAACATCTTGTTGTCATGGGAATTGACATATAATGGGGGACACAAACAAAATCAGAGGATGTAAGTGTTTTGATTGTTAGCCAGCTGTTCATAGTAGTAAGTAAAGATAGATAATACAATCATAAATGGGTTACATGACTAGTGTGCAGAAGTAGTCCTGCAGTGATTGAAAAGCCCATAAAAAGCTGGTGACAGTGTGGACGACCTTACACCCTGTGCACTGAGCTGTCCATATTCATTTGGAATTAAAACTCTATTCTGCGGCTAATCACCGTTTTTTTTGTGACTGAAATCGAGCTGCTGGTGTTTGGATTTCAGACAGTATTAAGATGGACGGTGGAACCTCAAAAGAGAAGCCATAACAAGTAGAGCTCCCCCTGGTGTCTGGCTGTTGAATTGCCAAGTGACAATTCTTTGGATGAGTTTCGTTTTAGTTGCCATGCCATGCCAACCACTACATGAAGGTGTGTGGTCGGGTCGATATCGCGGCTCTGCGTAGCTCCACTCTCGCAAAATAGCGTCAGTTTGGACAACGCAACGAAGCGATAACATGTCCGTATTTATATACAGTCAAGTATGGTTGGAGCAAGTGAGTGTTGAGCAAAGGTTGAACTCACTGCAGTATAGGAAGGAGTGAAGACATCTGAGTAGTTGGTGTGTAGGAGGTGGAACAAGTGAGAGCTTTCTGTGCTTGACTGGGAACTGAGAGTCGTCAACAAGGCGATGCAGTGTCGACCAATCGCAGCCGTTTCCAAAAACAACACGGGCAACTGGACTTGAAGTAAAGTGCAGTTTCTTGAAGATGTTTCATCACCCAATCAAGTAGCCTTTTCAGTGGGGAGTTGGACTTTAAGTAGGAACACTTGCTCTTAGGAAATTTGCATGACTACCATCTGTTAACAACAAGATGCTTAGTTGTATTTACAGGAAACGGTTGATCCTGGATCCGGCTGAGAACCTTTGCAGACAGAACTCAGCTGTTGTGGTTCGCATTGCCCCAACACATTTCTGGGTCAGTCTATGACGGAGGCTACAGAGTAGGGTGGATTCTGCGTAGATTCGACATGAAAGATCCTGTAAAGGGTCGCAAAGGGCAGGATCCTATCCATGCTGGCATTTGGCAAGAGACACAGTACACAAGTCAAACTCACACCTATGGCCAGAGTAGAACTGTTAATTAATTAAACGTGCGGGCGGTAGATGTAGCTGGACATTTAGAACTCCACGAACTCCTGATGTTAAAACTTGAGGTAAGTAATCCATGGGTATCACCCTCCCGTCCAGTTTATAATCAGATACAGGAAACACTACTATGAAAAATACAATCTACGCTAAAGCCTTAATATGAGCGCAGGTTTTACAGAATAAATTCCTCGTGTATCAATCCAACTTTAACAAGTAGTTCAAGACCTTAAATTGCATACATGGTATAATTTTCTTCTTGTAAATCAGCACTGCTCAGCGCAGGTCGCAGACTTTATTATTCATGAAGGGAGAGAACTTCTACCGAACTTTCTGTATGAATAAGAAATTATCTACTGTAGGTGTAAAAGCTGACTGTAATGGTTTTGGTTTAGTCAGAAGGGAGGTTGTTTAGATCAGGGATGCTGCCTATCATCTATCTAGTGATGAGGTAATTCATGTGTGTGCATTTATGTGCAGGCCTATACAATATTTAACGGCAATCACAAACGCCTGCATGCTGTGCATTTGTCAGTCGCTTTGTAAGAAAATGGTTGATCATCACGGAACAGGAATTCTATCCAATTTCAGTTAGTTAGTATATGAACAGTATATGTAAGTTTTCTATATATATATATACATGTTTGGATGTCACTGAGACATGTAGCACCCATCCATACCAGACCAGGCACCTCCACCCCATAAAAAAAAAACATCACAAGGTGTTGACCTGGCCTCCAAATTCCCTAGAGATCCTAAACAAACTGATCAAGTGTCTGTGGGATGGACTGGAACACTTGATTTCCAACATTGTTTTCCACCTTTTTTCCCCCCGCCTATTTTTTGTCCATGTCCCATTTTGTCCTTGGTGTCAGTCAGTGCACTGTGCGAGACACGGAAGTTTTGGTGGAGCTGCTAGAGCTGAGAGTTTGCGTTTTCCGAGCGAGAGCCGCATATTTGAAGTGTCACATCGAGTGTCTGTGGTGTTGATGTGGGCTACAGCCGTCAGTAGCCTGTGTTCAGGCTTCAATAAGCTTGCAGGAAAGCCTCCGAGGCTTCCTTTGTGTGAGACGCTACAGTACGGATTCAGGAATATAGATTTCTTTGTTGCAAAGAATTGCTTTCGACTGTGTGACGTCATCGACTAGTCGACGTCGACTCGTCTTTCAGCACATATTGGTCGGCTTTAAAAAATCGTAAGTTGTTCACCCATAAGAGGCAGTAACACTGCCTGCTTTTTTTTTCTGTGGAAAAAATAAATAAATTTAAACCGTGAATCCTGTGAAGCTACTCCAGTGGGGTACAAGAATAAAAACATAGCACAGGAAATGAGAGTAACAGTTCTTCTGAACATGAGTCCACCCCTTGGAAAGCCCTAAGCCCTCCCGCAGGTTTTACTTTGTCAGATAAGATTATTGACATTGCACTTGGAGCTGCCCTGTTTTGGAGTCTGTACTCTGTATGTATCTGTGAGAAACATATGCTTGTGATGCGGTGGTGCATTTGTGATTTTGACACCGTAACACATGCACACCGCAAATCCAATTTTTGTTCTCACACCGGCTACAAAAATTCATGGATAAGCCCTTTACATGCCTTTACGTATCCTATAAATATTGATTAAACCTTTCCGCTACACATAATCCAAATATTGATTGCCCCCATTCCCCTTCTTTCCCCTATGTGAGCAATATCCAGTCCTATTATTTTTCATCATACTGCATTGAATTCTGCTTGCTTACATGTAAACTCGGTGAAGGTCCATGTAATGCTGAGAGGTGTCAAGGCTAAGGAAAGGTACCTCAGATTAAAGCAGATAATGAACTGAAGCTTTAATAATGGTAGTGGTGAAACTGGGTCGTTGCAGAAATAATGAATAGAGACTTAACAATAAAGTAATTACAACCAAAGCACATGTGATTCTGAGCATAAACAACAGAAAAGGTATAGAGAGGGTTTGTTTGCAGGAGCAGGTTAGACACACAACGTTCATTTGGGCTAAACATGCATTAAAAACAAGTTCATTCATTTCAGCACATGCAAAGCACATGCATCCGTCTTCTATGAAGCTGAAATACCCAACAACTATCTTGTCAAGAAAGGGACAAGTGCTGAATGCGAATGTCAGTTAGCAGCTTGTTCAGGTCACACTGACGGCCTTACGTGGATTATGTGCTTGTCCAAACAATCAGCCCGCTGATGTGATCTGCGCTGCAGTAGACGTAGCGCAGTTTGATTGCAGACTGAAGCCCTCATTATAGCCTCCGCGTACCATAATCAGATTTAATCGTCTGAGTCCTTAGAGGAGCATCACATGAACTTTATTGATCCTGGCAGCTAAATTGGGTCACTGCCGTAATGGCGAGATAAGGTGACGGAGGACATAAAACTAACTAATTTTCTGATTCACTCTTGATTCCTTGAGGAGAAACTCATATTTTGGTGTCACCTTGGTTGCACAACTTGGCTGCGTGTGAATTACTGTAGCTGATACTCTACAGACATTTGAGTAGCAAAAATCATATGGACATGCACATTGATAGTTTGCGTACTTGCAGCTTCCATGGCATTCAAATGTTGTGAGACAAAACCATCATTGTTTATTACCAGACTCTGGAGTACATTTCTTTCTGCATCTTAAATTTGGATAAGTTTAGTTTCTGGCTTCTTAGGAACATTTTAATAAACAGAGAATTGGCATCAAGTGTCGAGGTAATAGAGAAACATGTTACAGTGAACCGTTTTTGTCATCCAGCAGAGTTGGAGTAACGTTACTGATTAATTTGTTTTGCGTCAACCAATTCCTTAAGGTCCTGTGAGTAGAATTTAGCTGGATTTATTAGTAGAAATTAATGATCGTGTTTGTGTTTTTCAATCTGGAGCTAGGCCAAATCTCCCACCCACAAATCTTTAGTGGTGAATAATTACCCTGGAACCCCATCGTTGGTAAATGATTGCTCATAGTCATACACGTCTGAGCACCGTGGAGCAGGATTTGTTTCCAATGAAATGGCACTATGCCAAAAAATTTCGTAGTTGATTCCTCCAACAATGCTTTCAAAAATCCTGACCCCTCGTTTTTAGACATTGTTGGAAACAGTTAATATTAACACCTGTAACTTGATATCAATAACCCAGATAGATGTTAGCCATGGCACAAGTTGAAGAGAAAGACGGTGGCAGCTAGGTTGTTTGGTTGATCTGCTTTGTAGAATCACGTAGCTAAAAATTGCCTCCTGTACCCTCCGTTATATAAAGAACAAGCATTGGGGGTGCATGGGTTCTTTGGACAATGCCAACTGGGCTGGGGCTCAGTCTAGATTGAACAGACTAATGATTAATGTAGCCACATCATACTGTTTTCCAGCCCAGTACTATAGCTCAGGGCTATAGCTTGCTAGTTAGGCTAGCTAGCTATTATTTGTAAAGCTGGGCTGAAAAGTATTATATTTCTCTGGCGAAGATGGACTTTATGCCAAATTTCACGCCTCCTCTGTCTCAGTTTCACGTTTTAGTAGGTTCTCCAAAATGTTTTTAAAGGGTAGGAGGTTACAGTCTTAAACCTCACCATTAGGTGGCACTGAATCCTACACATGGGTCCTTTTAGGTAAAGTTAACATTTTTTTGCTGATAAACCTGCGTACTCTTTGCTAATGTTTAGTAAGTTTTTCCCTTTTTGTATGGAAAACATCTACTGTTAAGATGTGCACCATTAACATTTGACATCTGATTTAACATTTGTATCTTAATTTTACAGCTGATGCTGTAAAACTAGACAAAAAGCATTGTGCTTATGGAGAAGGAGTAGAAAGGCCACTCAGATTTCTATTAAAAAGGCTGTGTCATAAGTCGACCTGGTGTAGGCCGTGGAGAAGGATATTCTGGGGCAGAAGAAACGCACTTTCAACCACTTTTCACCTTTTGTGTAATACAAGGCTGGAAACTGGCTGCGGTTTGGTTGCTATAGATGGTGGTTTGCTGTGATTGGAGCTATTCTGGACTCTTCTAAGAACAGAGAGACTCAAAGAGCACACTTGAATTGAAAGTAGAGCATACTCACAAACAGCCGGATGGTTTTGAACTGGTTTGAGTGCGTGTGTATGCTGTCGGTGTATTTAAACTGACACGCTCTTTCTTTGGGAATACGAGGCGATGTGGCAATTAAAACGTTGCAGTTTGACTTTATAATTTCAATCCTGCACATGCAAATGTATTTGATCGTTTACTTAGTGGTAGATCTGATTCTCTCATTCAGAACAGTTTTCAATTATCGAAGTGAAATCCCTGACGATGCCCCAACCAAGAGGCACTCTTCCCTCTCCTTCTGTATTATTTTGCCACTGTACTTGAAGAAACTTCTTTCATGCCTCCTCACACATCTCAGGAAAGACAAGCGAGGAAGATCCAGTGTCTTCTTTTTTTTGTCGTGCATAACGGGTATGATCTCCACTCATGATCAGCAAGCCCCTGACTGAGCCAGAGCTCTTCTGATTGGAGCCAACCGTGCAAGGAGAATCGTGATTTCCACACCTTCTGCCTCTCGTGCGTGTGAAAACCTTGGGCCATTTGTCCCGTGTAACGGGAGTGAACCGCCGACCTGATCTCTCCCCTCTATCTTTTCCGTCTTAGTACACATCCATATATAGATACACAAAGGCTTTTGTTATCTGAAGGAGGGGTATGCGAGAAATGAACTATGAATGATTAGAAAATGAAAGAAGATTGCTTTTGATTAGCGCTCATTAATTAACTCTGTCAGCCGCCTGCCTTCTCCCTAGCCAGCCCATCCACAATTCGTGGCCTGACTGCGTGATTAACTCAACCTTGTGTGTGCATGTGTGAGTCTGAGGAAGGCCTGCTGTCGTTAGTGAAGCAAGGCGTGAGGACTTTTTTTTCCCCCTTCTACTCCCCGTTTTTTTTTGATCTTGTAGTTTTATAATGAAAAACAGATGAACCCTGAACCTCAATTTGCTTCGCCGTCCGCCTTTTGTTCCCTTTGTGCTGATGCGCAGGTGTGTGCACATGTTTAAGTAATCTTTTTTTCTTATGCATATTTCCATTGAAATGCACGGCGGAAAGTTGCTGGCCTTCGGAACGTGCATGATTAGCGGCATGGAACAACAGTAAGCTGCCAAGTTAAATTGAATGGCAATGAATGATTGATAAGGTGGAGAAGCGAAAAGGAGATGAGAGAAAGACAATATGGTAGAGGACGGAGTGGTGAGGGGTGAGGAAGATTTCAAAGGCACGGTGGGTAAGTAGAGGAAGGATGAATGAAGGTGGCACGATTAAGCAGAAAGTTTGGAAGGAAGACGCAACAAAGGAACCAAATCAATACTTCATAGAGGAGAAGACAACAAAAACAAGGACATGTTTTTTAAGTGAAAAGAGATGAAAGAAAGTTGCGGGCACAAAAACGGAGAGAACAAAGGACGGGAGGCAGAGGCTGGGAGGGATGGAGTGATTTCTAAAGAAGATAAGATATGGAAGACGAGATTCAGAAGAGCCCCAATTTCACAGTGGTGTGAGTGCCGCAGGGTTTGTGCTGCTACGGCATTACAAGGAGCGCTCCACTTGATTGCGCATTAGTCCTATTGTGGCGGGAGCACTGCACATGTTTTATTTAGCAGCTTTGCTCCGGCTCGGCAGCAGCAGGACGGACGTTTGTTTGTTCTGCAGCCTGCTGTGTGCTCGGGGTCGCGCATGCAGAGCCACGTCTCCTTAGCGCTAATGGACGGAGCGGCTTTACTCGAGTGTGTCAGCCTCTGCCCCGCTTTCTCCACTGCTGGCGCCGGCTTCCACTTCGGAGGGGATATTACAGGTTTTTCTTGATTTCACAGAAGGGTTATGTCACTCTTTCTTTGAGACTTCTCTATTTGTTCCGCAGCGCAAGCGATCTTGCTGCCATATGCGCGGCTTCAAAGGCCAAACCGAGTTAAACTGTCTCCTCTTGTCTCTCCCTTCGTCCTCATCCTTCCAGCCCGCAGCAACAGCAAATCACAAGAGAGATGAAATGTTCCGTCCGTGTTTCACCCAGTGCCAGTCCTTATAACTCTTTTGACCTGCAGACAGTTGGCAGTCTCTAGCAACTTGGCCTCAAACACCCCAGGACAGAGAAATGAGAAGGCAATCTCTGTAAAATGTGACGTGTGTCTGACATCTGACACCAGCGTGGAGCATGCACTGAAAGGAAAACCATAATCCCAGTTCTGTGACTGACTAGTTGAAGCATGTCTTCTGTCCAAAAACTTGTTGGAAAGTCATTGAACATTACCTTCCAAGTACTTTTTCCCCCTGTTCATGCCTTTATGGGAAGCTTCACTTGTAATGTAGGCAACCCAACTCCATATCTATAGTCAGACCTTTGTTGTAGAAAGCATTCAGTTCCATCCATTTTCTGTACCTGTCACTGGGTCACAGTGATTGGGAGAGAGACAATTATAATAATAATAAACATACAAACAATTTAGAACCACAGTCAATTAACATGCACGTCCTCGAACTGTTGGACGAAGCCAGAACATTTGCAAAAAAATCTGAAAACACCTCACACACGACAAATTTATACCCAGAACCCTCTCGCTGTGAGGTGACCCCATAATGTCACACAATAAAGCTCAACATGGAAACGTTTTATCACACATTTAAAATGTCACTCTAGATCCTCACATACCGTCGTACCGTGCTGTTGCGAGCTTATCTCCTCCGGCACGGACGGAAACGCATCAGGGATTAGCTATATCCTATACGTTAGGATGATTTGCGGACAGGAAGGCCTACAAGATAACCAAGGCCCACTCTTTAAAATCCTGTTGCTCATGTGTGAATGTATTTGAGCTTTTTGTCCACATGATACAAAACTGGGTGGCCTGGGTGGTTACAACTTCATAAACCTCCTGCAACATTGTCGAAATTGCCTAACCTTGACTTGAAATTGAAAAAAATAAAGAGCATCCATTCATTTTCGTCCATCTGTCCGTCACCTGTCCCTAGCCACACATTCTAGTCCCTCGTGAGGTCTCCCAAGGCGTTCCCCATACTCGTCCAGATACAAGACCCCCCTTGTATCCTTGTAGCCATGTAAAAACACATTCAGTAGTTGTTTGTCTGGCTCAAACCAAAGGGGATGTATATTGTATATTGTACCAAAGGCAATGCCCATCTGGTAAAATCTTCAATCCTGTGCAGTATGAAATAAACATGACTTGACTTACAGGCACATTATCCCAGTTATTTAACAGACTCCTGGGCTGTCATTCCCCAGTGAACTTGTCAAAATGCTTGTTTGTCCCTGTAAACATGGACTAGCTTTGTATCTGAAAAGAGCTTTACGATGTCACCAAGAGAACTGAAAACATTTGTGCGAGCCCTTGAATCACAACAGAAACGGCATTGTACTCTATTTCTTATTTTATGCCGTCCAGTCCCGCTTGGGAGAAAGTTTCCGCTGGCCTGTATGTGTGTGTTTGTGTGTCCTATAGGTTGAGGGGAGGGGCCTCTGTGAATCATCCCACAGATACTTGATCATTTTTTATTTTAGTTGTTCCTAAACTGTTTGTGTGTCTGGGTCAGGCTGCATCCTGCTGGGGATGGCTGCTGCCATCAATGAGCATCATTGCTATGGGGTGGGGGTGTCTGGTCTGGTCTTAAGTGGGTGGTACATGTCTTAAGAACATTGGATTCTCACAAGGTGGTCAGTAGTTTTAATGTTGCGGCTGATCGGTGTGTGTAACTCAACTGTCCTGAGGTGTTCTGCAGGACACTTACCCGCAGCTGCCGAGTTCATTGCTCACTTAGTTTTGTTATTGCAGACCAGCTGTCTTCCTAATTTCCTGGAGTAGAGGAACATCTGTGTGCGCATCTAGTTCACCCGCCGGCCCCTCACCCCCTATCACTCCCTGCGTCTCTTATTCACCTACACACGCTGTGTATTTTTCATTATTAAGAGCCTTTAAATATGACAGGTAACAGAAATCCAACTAGAAGAAAAGCAGAGCTGTGGCAAATTGTTACCGTTAGAGCAAACGTCAGCAGTCCTCCCTGAATGCGCTCTGTTGTGTGTGTGTGTGTGTGTGTTTGCCATCCTCATGCCATTGCTCCTGTTTTTGTGTGCATCTTCTTGGATTCCTCTCACTGGGGAACTATGTCTTTCGGTATTTTTAATAGGATGTATATATTCTCATTCCTCGTGAATGTGTGTGTATGTGTGGGTGTTTGTGTGTACGCATCTATGTTAGTTTTCTGGGCCATTATGCTGCTGACTGTTATGCACGCTCCACTGGGCCAAAGGTTCTGCAGGAGCCATGATAATGTGTTCCTGTCAGCCGCTTCAGGTGCGAATATCTGGATGTGTTATAGTGTTAGTCACGTGCAACATTATATGAGAAAAATACTGGGATTTTCTTTTAATAGAGACTTCTGCAAATGGGTGGCTAGGTTCTTTTCTTTACTTCATATAATTATCACCAAACCTAAAATTATTATTATGGCCTTTGTGAACATACACTGTTCCTAATTCTCTAATTGTCTAATTCTCTAATCTAATACTATACTATACATAACATTATGACCACCTTCCTTATATTGTGTAGGTCTCCTTGTGCCTCCAAAATAGTGGTGACTCATCAGAGAATGGACATGGTCCTTCTGAGTGTGTCTTGTTGTGTCTGGTAACAGGATGTTGTTAGTAGCGTTGAGGGGAGGGGCCTCTGTGGATCATCCCACAGATCATTGATCAGTTTGGGATCTAGTGAATTTGGAGGCCAGGTCAGCACCTTGTGCTATTCTTCATGTTTTTTTGAGTTGTTCCGTTTCTGTGTGTGTGTGTGTGTCTGTGTCGTCAGGCTGCATCCTGCTGAGGATGGCTGCTGCCATCAAGGAGTGTGCTATGGGGTGGGGGTGCCTGGTCTGGTCTAGATGGGTGCTACATGTCTAAGTAACATCCACATGAATGACAGGTCCTTAAGTTTCCCAGCAGAACATTGGGTTGTCACAAGATGGTCAGTGGTTTTAATGTTGTGGCTGGTTGGTGTAAGGTCCCACTTACAACAGGAAATTGCCTTTCCATTTAGTCTATGGAGACTCATTTCACACAGCATTTTACATACTGCTGTGAGGCTGCAGATCCCTGAGCCCAGGGTACATCATTTTTTTCCTTTTTTAAATTTTTGGTCATGTCTGTTGAATTTAATAAGAAATGGAGCACTTAACCATGACAGAGATAGTCTCTCTGTAAGATAACGTAAAACGAAATCAGGGTAGTGTGTGTCTGCAGTCCACTGCACTAACTTTATTCATTGCTGCTGTCTTTGTGAACCTGTACCTGCTCTCTTTCTGTCTCTCTTTAGACGTTCGGTGCTTCTCTGTTTAGTCCAGCTGTGTATTTTCTAAAACCTCTCCTCGAAAACCCGTCATCACAAGTTTATCCGAGCTCTTTGGAGTCTTTGGAAATGCTGAATTTCTCTCCCTCCTCTTTGTCTTCGCCTTCTCAGCTCATATCTCTCTCTCAGTCTCTGCTTCCTTCGAGCTACAATGTGTTTGTCTAGGTGTTAGCTGTGTGTGGTGGCGGGGAAATAATGCCGTTAATTTGCTTTTGCTGAGGTGATATAGCAATCCCTCTCACACCCACCATCTGTAAATAAAAAAAATAAATAAAACAGAGACACGGAGCTCAGACTTTTGCTGAATTCTGTCGTTGTTCGCCGGGGGAACCGGATCGGTTGATGTTCATAGGCTCACGAGGTTCGCTGGAGGCTCCGCTGTGATGACTTTAGCCAGTTATCAAACTACAGTAGTGCAAAGAAGCAATAAAGTCTGTTTGAACACAGAGACAGAGTAAAACGGGGAGTGATGAGAAAAGGGGGAGTTCATCATTTTGACAGAACCGTGAGAAATAAGAGAAATGTGTGTGCTGTGCTATTTTATAATGTACACAAGCGCAGGTGTGCACACATGAAGCTGGAGTCTTTAGTGCTCCGGCATGTCTCTCCGTGGGTGTGTGTTTGCACGTCTTTCCCTGCAACGATTATATGTGCTTTTTATACTATGCATGACTCATAACTCCTCGGTTGTGTGATGTTAATTAAATAAAATGGATATTCATGACAAAGTATAGATCTGCTGCTCTCTGCGAAATCTTCCCTCACTACGACAACAAAGGAGTCAAACAGCCGACCGTGTCACAACTCACCACAGCTGGCGACACGGCGTACATAATTAGCAGAACGCCGGTGCTTATAATTGGGCGTATTCGTCTGACATCTCAAAGCGTTTAGGTAAATACGATTTCCCTCTCTCTCCCTCTCCCTCTCCCTCTCCCTCCCTCTCTGCTGCAGCCCTGTCAGTGTTGCAGTCCAATGAAGACCAGGCCCCTGTCCCACAGAACAAGTTCATGGGTGACATTGAGGAGCTGGCCGCGAGCTATGAACGCAAACTCATCGAGGTGAGTGCTGTCTCTTTTCATTCCTTACCCTGTATCAGTTCATATCCTTAGTACTTAATCTAAAGTTGGAGCCAGTGGCTTTTAAGTTTCAGTTAGTGTGTAAACAACGAATAGTATGTAATGACTGAGCTTTGCTAATGTTGCTAATGTTGCTAATGTTGGTCCTTTTCTTTATAAACTTTCAACAGAGCCAGGCTAGCTTTTTTCTCTAGCCTTCCAGCCTAAGGTGACCAGATTTCTGAAATGAAATCTGGGGACATCAGTCATTTTGACAGATTGCAGTTCAGACACCTGACCACTTGGTGGCGGCTGACCCTATTAATTGGCTCTTGTCTCTAATCGCGGTTCTCATTCCAAACATCACGGAACTTTTGTCAGTGCACGATTTCTTGGTACACCGCTTATAGTGACGCACACATCAGAGCTTGCCTAAATATATACATATTTATATCATTGACTGTATATACTATATGCAGCTAACAGCTACCAAAATGAAGGAATTGGATGAAAACCATTGACTGTATACTGTAAAGTAAAACACATTGGACTGATGGAAGGCAAGTTGTATTTTAAAAGTCTAGCGCAATCTCTTCAATTTTATTTCTCATTTATAAAAAGCTAAATCGGGGACATTTTCGGGGACAGCTTTAGTCAGGGACAGGTCACCCAAAACGGGGACTGTCCCCGGAAATCAGGGACGTCTGGTCACCCTATTCCAGCCTTTATGCTAAGCTAATTATCTGCTAGCCCTAGCTTCAGAAGAAGACATGTAAAAAATGATTTGGCAACGTCATCACCTCACCTTATAGGTTACGACCGAATAGAGGAACTGATGACATATGATTGATAGGGTTAGGTGTTGCCACTAATCTCTTGAATCAGTTTGATTCTGATTCACAGTGTTCTGATCTGATTGAGTACCCCTTCATTTAGACATACACCGATCAGCCACAACATTAAAGAGAGGAGAAGTAAATAACATTGACCATCTTCTGACAACCCACCTAGACCAGACCACCCCCACACAATATAAAAAAAGATGAAAAACAGCACAAGGTGTTGACCTGGCCTCCACTAGATCCTAAACTGATCAAGTATCTGTGGGATGAACCACAGAGGCCCCTCCCCTCAACCCATAGGACGCATAGGACCCCCACTAACAACATTCTGTTGCCAGTGACCACAGGACACCCTCAGAAGGAGCATGTTCATTCTCTGATGAGTCACAACTGTTTTGGAGGCACAAGGGAGACCTACACAATATTAGGAAGGTGGTCATAATGTAGTGATTGATCAGCCTATTTCAGTTTCGAAACACTTCTACCTAAACTAATGTCATTGGTTTCGGATATAAGAGTTTTATGAAGCGATCAGCTACAACAACTTTTGGGAAATTAAAAGGAGGGAAGGCAACCAGTGCCTGTTACGTCCCCTAGGGACCAGCTGACAGCTACAAAGCAATGGGCTATGAGCGAATCACTTTATATGTAGACATTCGTACTTATGCCTCAATTAGTCTCTAAGACACTTATGTGGTAAATAGTTACTTAGCCGTCTGACACTGATGCTTCAGTGTAAGATTTATTATTCTGCTGCTTTTACCGAGGAGGAAAAACATGATCTTTGAATCTGCCAGAATCAGTGCTAGCTTCTGTTTGCTCTACAAGAACAGGGCAAATTACTAGATTTCAGCTCGAGCCCGAGTCCCTGCCTCACACTGCAGCGTGTTCACTTACTGTATATCTTATCAAAGATAATGAGGTAATGATTTTCATTGAGAAATATATGGATTGCTAGTCCAGCTTTTTTTTTTTGGCCTGTTGAGAGCTGTGCAGGGAAAAGTTCTCCCCAAGCTACTCTGTCTAAATCAAGCAGAGAATTACACTTGCATCGATTTAAAACCCCTAACAGTACCAAGAGCTATTCCCCGAGCAAGAATATCAATTGCACAATTGCAGGACACGGGGAAGTGCTCTAATAATTGGACATCAGGCGTAATGCTGCCTGCTGTGTGAGTGATGATGAGAGTTGTGTCTACTTTCCTGTTAGTTCGGCTAATGAAGCAACACTCCCAGTAAGTGTGTATTCTAATGGGTGCTGACGTGTGTGCGTGTGTGTGTGGGGGTATCTACATGAATAATTTATGTGAAGTTTTCTTTGACTAGAAAAAAAAATCACTCTGTGTTTGCCCAAACTATGTTTTCACTTATTTATGCACATGCATGTGTGCTGCATCTTTTATGGTGTTTACTTATTTATTTGTTCATTGGCTCGGCTGTCAGTCTAAATCGGACCATCGCGGAGACCCTGGAGGACGGGTGTGGGACACATTCGCACCGCCGGCTCTCTCCCGGCGCCTGGCCTCAATCGCTTCGCTTAGATAATTCGTTCATGCAGAACACAGGTGTTCTCCCTGTCCCTGTTAGGTAATAAGTTGCCCGGTGGAAATATTGCGAAATGTGACAGCAGCTGCAGCGGTGAGGCTCAAGCTTGCTCTTTGGATAATGATATCAGGTAACCACACAGGAAAGAGGACAAGAACGGCTAACAGGAGATACAGGATGTTCTCTTCATTGTTCACCACTGATGCTGTCAACAATCTCCAGTTTAATAGGAGTTGCTATAAGATTTAGAAGTTTGTTGTAGTGTTAGGAAAATGTTTTGCATGATCACTATGTGTTATCATTCAGCATCTACAGCACTATCCTTGAACTTGATATGAAGATTCAGAAAAAGAGGTTTACATGAGCAGCTGTCAGCACTCCTGATTCAACCGCACTCGCTCGAAATGTGACCAGCCAACATATTGATTTTAGAAAATGTCACATCCAGCCTCGTTGGATATATCCAGGCCTGCAGGAGACGAATAAATATCGGACAGGGCTGAGCCTTCATTAACCTGAGGAACATGCCCGTGTTCGTGACCTACTTGAGTTTTAATTTAATGATGCTAATGCATTGTATTGACTTTGATTTTGTTTACACTTGAGCGAAATCTCAAGGCACTCGATGCTGTTTTCCTGCTGCATCCTCTTCTCTTCCTGTGTCCTGTCAAGCTGTGCGGTGAGGATTGAAAAGTCTCAGAAGAAACACTTTCAATGAAAGTGATTTATGGTCCGAGCTGTGGTCTGTGAACCGGGGAGGGAGGGGTGATGAAGGTTACCTTACCTTACCTTACCTTACCTTACCTTACCTTACCTTACCTTACCTTAGTGGAACAAACACTGTGATGTCTTGTGAAAAGCCAAAGTGCAGCGCCACAGGACATCATTCAGACGAGGGCTATGCACCCCATACGACTCATTCCACTGAAACTACTGATTGCAGCATTCAAGACGTAAAATGTCACGATTTGGGTGCTGATGAGGCTGAAAAGTGTGAGCGCTTCCCTATTCTGTTTTTCAAAAAAAAAAAAAAAAACATCTGTAGGTTTTAGATTAACTAATTGCTCCATCCACAAGTTGCTGTTAAAAATCTTTAGTTGATCATTAGTTGATGTTTTGGGTATTTTGGATGCAATGCAACGATTTGAAAACACAATGAGATTCACTTTGAATTTGCTAAATTTATCATCATTACCATTGATTTGAAGTTTTTTCAGGGCTATATCACTGTCTAGTCTCTAACTTTACTCTTTACTGTGGTGTTGAGCAGGTGAATTTATCTTTGTGACTAGAAGTCACTGGAAGTGGCGAGAGTTTGGGGATCATTAAACTGAAACAGTGAGCTAAAACACTCTAAATATTTGGAAAATATTCACTCTAATAGTAGCTCATTGCTGTTTGAAATTATGTGAACGTTGTTTAGTGATGCATTTCTGTAGCGTTAATCCATTTGATTCAGAAAACTAGTGAACCACCAGTGAAGATTTTATGAGTTATAGCGTCCTGCTTGTTTTGTCCCTCTGCCTCTAACACACAGACCCTGTTTTAAACTGTGTCTTGGACAATTGGTGTGCAGATCTAAATGGAAGCGTAAACGACTGGACATTTGACCAATGCAGTGTGTCCTGAGGCTTCCCCAACAGGAACGTAACCTGAAACTATGCCATCAGTGCAGGATGTGGCGCTTGGTTTGGTGACAGGGCAGAAGGAAATAAGGCAAGGAGCTCTGGCCTGTGTTGTACGTATACGTACTGTATTATCGAAACAGACTGATATATTGACTGTACGTGGGGCCCTTTGACTTTCCAGTAGAACTGTAGCATGACGTGGGCACTAACAGAATGTGAACATAAGTGCCGATCTGCCCATCTCGGAGATGTGTTACAGACAAGTGTTTATGGTGTGTCTCAGCTGCCCACTTGGGTTTGGATCACCGAGCTTAAACAGGAACATACAGTAACAAGACACAAACGCTAAAATGACTGCTTGTTGTTGCTGGACATAATTCTTTAATTCTGTGGCTGTGAATTTGATAAATAAGATTCTAAACGTCTGTAGAATAATTTTCACCAATATCCAGCAACAAACTAACAGTATGGACCGCAGCGACTGGTGTAAGGATGATTTTTTTTACCCTTAATGATTTCAGAATCGTCTTTGTCTGCTTTCCTGCTGGCGTCTTCATGCTTCATGCTCTCCTCAGTCAAGTCATTCTTTACTCCTCTGCTGGGGCAAGTAAGAAGGTGATATTACATGTGTTCTTGTGCTGTGTGTTCACATGCATTCACTGGATATGTACATCTCTGTCCGGATGAGTGGCAGTTCTCGCATGAATTAACATGAATATGTTCAATCTAAGTGGGAAGGCCCTTTAACGTATCCCGGTAGGTTTGTTGGAAAAGGAACACTGGGGGCACGATGGGGGGAAAAAATGTTGTGGAAGACACACAGATGCGTAGAGATAAACAAAAAGATTGAAGGAAGTACAACAACGCGAGGGGATAAAGTCATTTTATTTTCATCTTTATTGCGTGCTTCATTGTCTGTGAGTAATAAAAACAAATTGCATAATGCAGTGAACATGTCCGCTGAGATTTCTAAGAAAAGGCCAAACTGCATGACATTGATCTGTGTCTCGAGTGGAGAGGGTAGGGTGGGCTGGTGATGTAACGCATCTTGGTTGTTGTCAGGCCGAAGCTGTACACTACCGTGCTATCAGCCTGCACATCGTTCACGCACATCGGCATGTGACTGGTCGTTTTTCATACATGTTGTTTATAATTTCATCCAGCGTTGAATTTCTATAATACATGACAACCTCAAAACTTTACGTTACCTTCCAGCTCTACCTTCTTTAAATAACACTAAGACAATAATCTCTGATGCTCTCATTTTAATGCATTACCTTCTTCTCAGTCCACCTTTTATTGTGACTTAAGAGGTCACAGATGCCAATGCAATTTTAAAAAAACATCTGCTGTTTCAAGTGATGGATTTTGGTTAATTTTTTGAATCAGAATCTGAGGACCCTTACAAAATCAGATCTGATCAAAGCGCACCCAAACCAGATTAACCAGCTTATCTCTAAGTTTTAAATGAACTATAGGTAAGTTTTTACTTTCATGTTGCTTTTTTACACAGCCTATGGAAAAGTCCTTCACTGGCCAAGTCCTCAGAGGCTTTAAAAAATGTAATTTTAATACGTAATTTTAATAACCTCCATCTGCCCATGTTGGCGCCCATCAAATTTGAAAAGCCTGAAGAGCAGTTTACTGTCAATAGAACGTGTTATCCAATTAACTGAGTCTGAAGAGATAATATCACATTAAAAAAAATAATGCTTGTTTTATAGCTGTGCGCTTGGCTTGTTAACAGAACTATCTGCTAACAAATAAAACAGGGAGGGAAGGCAGAAAGCTTTTCCACAAGCTGTTAAACCTGTGCTGTGGTTGGATGCTGAGGATAGGATGTTGAGGATATTCTTCGTAAAGACACCTGGAAATGTAAATCATTAGAAAGTGCTTTAGAGAGTTTAGAGATTGCAAAACCTTGTGCCTGACTATTGAGGCCTCATTACATCATACAGTAGTGCAGTAGACTAACTTGTCTGTAGCTCTGAGGCTGGATCGTCCTAACCCAAATTCTTCTGCAGACTCACGCCTGATAAACAAACAGACGTTAACTGCATTAGCAGTCATGTGACAGCAGCAGAGGCTGTATTGTCGCTGGTTTCGTGTTCTCCTGCGGTGTACTTTTTTTTTTTCCTTTTTCTTTTTTAAATATCTGCTACGTATTGATAAGTAGAAGGAGCGTGCTGTTTGAGGATAGAGAAGACATATAGGTCGAAACTTCCAGTGGGATCAGGGATTCTCCCTTTGATCCACAAGCTCATTAATTAACCATAAACAACATCGAGAACAAGAGCGGCAATTACAAGCTACTGACTCAGAAGAGACGAAGTAATAACCACAAGACTGTGAACTAATGTGCTTGCTGCCTTTGCTGTGTAATGAAAGTGAATGTGACCCCCAAAAAGATGCTTAATGCATACTATTCTTCCCCCCAGAAAATGCAGGTGATTCTACTCTGAGGTATTCACACATGCTCCGAGTACAACAGTTTCCCTAGGCATTAAATTAGCTTTTGTTTGAGTTATTTTTGTGAGTTAAGGGTCTCTGTGTGCGGATTCTGGTGCCTTTGATTGCAGGAACATGATGCACTAAGGGTTTCAGTCACACTTATGGCAATTTTATTCAGCCTTAGATGAATGATTCAAGGCCTACAATGCTGCAAAACCACCACCCCAGTGTTAAAACTTAACGCGCCCGCTATGGGGCTTGAACACGTGCATGTATGATCAAGTCGCAGGTCTCGTAAAAAATCAGTGGGAAAATGATTGCGGGAGTCACACACATTGCTGCCGAAGCTCTGCAGCAGGAGAGTAAGGTTTAAAAGTCCGTTAAGAGCGAGTCTAATATGATTAACAGACTTTTTTTTTTTTCTCCCAACCTCGTTTTCTATTTTCTCCTGTGCAGTTCCCTTTAAGTTTCCATTGCTCTGCCTCCTATGTTCTCCATTCCCACGCAACACACACACAGTTTTTAATAAAGCAGTGGCGCATTTATCGCTTTAACGTCTTCGCAATTTCTGAAACAAGGGATCATTTCAGGGCAGACTGAAATGATCTCTCATTTCTGGCTCACCACTCTAATTTTTCTGCTTGAAATGACATCTATTGCTGGCTAATTCTGTCAAACGTTACTAGGTCGCTCATTAAACTTAATATTAAGTTCAAGTGAGAATCTAAAGCTGTATACCGCATTTAAAAAGTCAACATCCTCCCTGGTTCATAGTCTGTTGTCGACATGGAGGATTAATTAGATCTAGTGTTAGTGTGAGAAGAAAAATCTTTGCTTCCATACTTGTTTTGTTTGTGTTTGGACGTTGGCTATTTTCATCCTTTTAGATATAATAGTACACAACTGGCTTGGTTGTTGGTAGTGATGGTCCTGCCTCTACTGGGCACCAAACATTCTTATTCTGAAACAGATCAAAAATCAATGCGTTGACCTGGCCTCCAAGTTCACTAGATGCCAAACTGATCAAGTGTCTGTGGGCTGCACTGGAATGAGCTTGAGCTACAGAGGCTCCTCCTTTCAACCCATAGGACCAAAGGTCCCCCAACATTCTGTTGCCACAGGACATCTTTAGCTCTGGAGGCTCAAGGGATGCCTATGCAGTATTAGGAAGGAGGTCTTAATGCGATTCCTGATTGGTGTACAAGGGTATAGAATAGGGTACACATTTGTGAGAGTTTTAGCACCTATGTCAGGATAAGTAACCGTAGTTCCTTATGGACCAGTACCGTACCGTAGGTGTACGTAGTTGGCAACCTTGGCCGTACCTTAGGATCAGCAAAGGTTGATTTTCCTCGCTCAAAGGCCTCTGGTTGTTAAATGTAGACATTCCTGGTAACTTTGGCCTAAACTTTGATAGCATCCAGGAATAGCCTGGGGAAATACTACATAACAGTATGTGGAAGTTTGTTAAAGCCCGACCTTTACTTGAACAGACTTAGCGCGACCAGCTGAATGTTGTTTAATCCACTATTTTCATCTTGGCAAAGTCCTCTCAGTGTCATTTGTGATAGTGAAGATGACTAACTTCATGAATGTAAACTTATTCTGTGTCCGTCCACACACTTTTAGCACGCGTGGACTGAGAGAGAGCTTCAGTTTCCGGAATGTCCATCTGCATGTGATATAAACAGCGCAGACTAAAGCTGACAGACTGTACTTGAACACTGTCAGCACACAGCGTTTTCAAAGTCATAATAATACATAACCACAGAACGTGTGATCCAAGTGCTCGTGGAGCTCGCTGTGTGATGCGGCGGTGACAAAGACCGACGTCTGTACTGGGGGCCAGATTTAGCCTTTTCTATAAACTCCCGTTTCTGTATTTTCTACTGCCCCATCTGCTTCTTCATGTGCTCACACCTCTTAACTCATCTCTCATTGTATGTTTTTTCCACCTCAGTTCAGAGTGGACAGCACAGCTTGTGATGTCTATATTGGTCGTTTCTCACACTCTCTCTTTTTCTTTCCCCCCGTCTCTCAGCGACGTCTTTTCCTGTTCAGGAGCAGCTGTGCTCAAATGAGTCAGATACACTGATAGAGACACAAGCTGCATTTGGATTAACAAAGGCGCCCAGTATTGGTCATATTGTGCTTGCGGTCGCCCCCTTGTTAAGATGTTTAAGTGAACCTTTGATATTCTTTGATCGGATCTCATTCATGAATGGAAGAAGATGAAAGAGTTTTCCTTTCAAGTCATGGTGTCCTGCCCCCTGAAATCATCCTAGCTGTAGTCTGAACACTAGTAACAGACTTTCATTAGGTTTTATATAACACCACTGTTCCTAGCTAATACATGGCAACATATCCTGAAGATGCCAAAATGTCGTTTTTAAAGAAACTGGATTGATAGAAGAAATTTCCTTTAGGAAGATGAAGATATGCTTTTCATTGTTGCAGTCTTGTTGTCTAAAACACATAGAAGAGCATAACAGGAAAAGCGGTGAGCTCACTATGATCACCAGGGAGTCAGATACTGCTAGTTTGTCACAGCTGTTGTCCTCTCAGAAACGCACTCAAGGTTCCTTGGTGTCATGAAGGCAAGTTTTTTTTTGTTTTTTTTTTAACCCATTGATCTCAATATAAGCCCAGCTACTGTAACATTAGACATCATGACACTATAGCCAGATGTTCTGTGCTCCTGATGTCCTGATGTTCTGACTGTTGCTCCTTTGCAGGCAACAGAAAGTCTTACCTTTAACAGTTAACCCAAAAATGTAACCCCAAATTTATTTTCCCCCCAAGTAGTTTATCAAATTAGTCTAGGTGCCTGAACCTTACCAAGAAGTTGTGATACCTAAACTGCTAAAAGTAGTAACTTTTGGTGTCCTCCTATCCTAACCAAATAGCCTTTGGTACCTAAATAAGGAAGTGCTGTTGGTGCCTAAATCTAACCAAGTGGTATTAGTAGGTATACCTCACTAAGCGGTTTTGGTGCCTAAACTGTTAACATTTAGTATTCTTGTGGCTAATCCTAATCAAAGAACTAAAATAACCCCCAGTACCCTGGCTGTGACTTATGACTCCACCATCCCTTGACAATCATTCTAAGCACTTCATTACTGTTTCAAACTTGAAACACTCCTGTATGCTGCCTAAGAGTTCACATGTTACATTGCCATGGTAAGATTAACATCTGAGTCAGCTGCAAACCAGGGGCGTCATCACATGATCCTAAAGGTGCGAAACTCTAGGAACCTTTAGGCAAAATGTACAGCACACAGTAGGATTGAACTGGTTTCAGATCTGTGCTTTACTGTTCATTCTGTTTCAAGCGGATCTCTAACTACCCTCTACTTTTAACCTTTGGATCAAGGTAATAGTCTCATTTGTCTTATGTTTAAGAGTTTCTTAATGCTGCTGCAGGGAAAGCAAACAGCTTTGACTCAGAGTGAAATATATTGATGTTCACATTGTAAACACTGAATAAATAATAAATACAAATGCCAGATATGCCAAATATAAGATGTCCAAATACATGCAGAAAAGACGGTATGATAAATTTCCATTTCCACCTGCTTCTGCATCTTCTTCAGTAATCATAGCTTTCATGTCACGCTGCCCGTCAACTTCACAGGCTACCACTTTATCAGGGGCCCACTTAAAATCAAGTATGAAATGAATGGAGATGTCTGGGTGTACTTAATGACAGTGCACCGTTTCTGATGGAGGGGGTCATGGACGGACGTTTCCAGGTTCACCGCCAAAGCAGCTACGAAAGCGTATTTATTCATTGCAGTTCACATGCATGTTTAGAAAAAGAGGCAGCAGCAGAGTCAAAAACTCTCTCCAAACTTACACACTTAATTCAGACCTTACCAGTATGAGCATTCCTGGATTGTTGTGTGCTTGCACTGAGAATATGAAATGTGGCAGGAGCAGGTAAACATTTCCACTGAACTGCTTGTGACCTTTCATTATGGATTTGATCTCTCACCATACTGTCGTCATCTCCCCGCGGGTTTTCATATTCCCTCCACTTGACCTCCTTTTGCTCCGCTCCATTCATCGCATGTGTCCCATTTCATTATTTTATTAGGTTTTGGGTCAGCTGTATCACTACTGTTCATGCTCTCCTTTCTCTCTGCCTCCTTTTTGGGGTTTCGGCTCAGCTGGGGGTTGCTTAGCCTTTCTATTCAGGCCAGCTTGGCACAGTTCAGATCAGATCATACACTGGGGGGAGAGTCGAAGAAGGGGGACAGAGAGATTCTGTAGAGATGGACGAGGATAGTGGAGGAGGATAAGGCGTTATCCCCTCCTTGAGTGTGTGTGTGCGCGCCTCTCAGCGGTGTAGTGAGTGTTTACGTGGTCGGCATCACTTGGGTGGCAGTTAGCTGCTATGACTCCAGCAGTGCTGACAGTTGCATCACACTAAACCAACACTGCGGGCTTTAAAAAGTGTCAGATTTGTTACTGCATCCACACAAAAACAAAACAAAACAAAACATGAGCAATTCCTTTGAAATAGCCAGCGAAGTTATTGTGTTGGGTAAAATTGCATTTGTTGGCAATATGCGATTTGTTTTATTGGTTCAGATTCCTACAAAACAAGAAAAGAAAACACTGCGATGTATTTACTTTGTCAGCTGTGCAGTTCCACTCGGCAGCGCTGGAATAAATAAAAGATACCAATGTCTATGTAACATGGATGGTAGTGTTTACGGCGGAGTGCTAGTGCATTTGTCATTATTAACGGCACTGGAAGCTCGTATCATAACCCAAACTCCCTCCATGGGCCGCGTCACCGCAGCAGCTCCAGTGCCTTCCAATAAAATCCTGCATTGAATACTTGCTGCTTACCTTCAAGGCCCTTCACAACCAAGCTCCACTATATCTGCCTGAACTTCTCCAGTTATACACACCGTCACATACTCTCAGATTAGCCTCAGACACACAGTTTATTGCACCACCTGCCCAGCTGTCCACCATTGTTTCTAGAGCATTCATTTGCACATAGACTCTCAAAAACGGAGCCAGACTATGGCAAGTTACTTCCTTTTCTCTTAATCTTACCTGGTATGCTCTAAACAGTGCAAAGGATATCGACTTCACGCAAAATGAGATGTGTTCTAATTCAATAAGAATATGTTACATTAAATTGTTGAATATTGTCTCTCCTAGATCATTTTAATCTGATTTCCACGGTAAATGGTAAATGCACCATACGAAAATGGAATAGTTTGCAAAATAATGTTGTTTCTGCAAACTGAGCAATTACGCTTCATCGTTGGGTAATTGAATGTGCATCGTGTGTAGCTGTCAATTAGTAGAGCTGTCTGGAGACATATGTGTCACATTGTCTGTGTGCTAGCATGCATCAGATGAAAACAAAGATGCAGACGAAACATTGCACCGTGGAGCTGCTGGTCAGAAACCTTACAGGGTACCTTTAAACCACCCAGGACCTGCAGAGGGAACATACTGATCATAAAAGCCTGCATAAAAATCTCTGGTTCTGCTAATCCCATCGCCTCAGACAGAACATAGCAGCACACTGGTCACTTTTGGTCCTGAGCTTTGATCGTGGGATGGCTTTGGGAGCTTCCCTGCTGAGCCAATACAGCCGTGGCTTCAAGCCTGTGGATAGGCTGTAGCCTAAAGCTTACAACAGCACCCTGTCAGGCTTCTGCTTTGCTGACTTGTTGAGCTGTCAGGGTTTTGGTGATGTTTTTATGGTTCCTCGCTGAAAGCTTTACAACTTCGCATACTGCAATAGCTTGAAGGAATTTGTCATCCAGTCCATCAGCTTCAGGACAAACAAGTTCCGCTCAGGTGGGGAGTGTCAGGAGAAAACAAACGTAGTGAGCACACGGGCTGTATGCTTCCTGCATACACAAACACAGTCACAAGGACACGTGCAACGCACCCCGCCACACTCATGTTAGAATTCATGTTCATTCGAGTTTGCTCGTTAATTTTTCTATCCATTCTCTGCTTCCAATTTATGTCATTGTCATGTTTTCTTTTTGTATCTCTGGCCTTTGTTATGTAAATGATTCATGCAATCAAATTTAACTCTAAGCATAACTTGTTCTGACAATACCCAGTTGCTTTTGAAGTCTGTCTAACTGCTTTTTGCTGCACTGTGGATGATTATTAACCCTTTTAACTATTAACATCCTGCAGATGTTTATTGGTGGTTTGGCGTTCTGCGTCAATTCGACGCTGTAGCTATGGTGACAGCGCAGAGCATACGCAGACCCTAGCGGTGTAGCTGATGTGCACCTCCCCACAAATGAGGCTGCAAGAACTGTGATTGCTCCGATTGGTAGGAGCATGTTTCCGCTTTAGTATTTCCCGCTGCTTCTCCATATCTGCAGTTTTCAAATTTATTGTTTTGGATCAATAAAAATGGAACGCAAAGGTTAACTGAGGAGGTACGACTCGTGTTCGGTCAAAGCTTCAGTCGCCATCGTTGAAAGTCAAGCAGGAAGTAGTACCCAAAATGGACCTTTAAGTGATCCTTTGGTCAGCTACAGAATATGATTGCCCCCACTGAGCAATGACCCTTGCATGTCAGGTCTAGTGTGAATGAAAGCTCAAAGCTGGTTATGCATCCTAATGACCCTGCTTTAATAACAGCTGATAAGATGAATTTGCCCAAATTGGCAGCACACACACACACACACACACACACACACTTGTAGCCAGACAGCCGCTGCTAAATAAAGTCCACAGTTTGGTGTGTAAAATTAACACTTTCAAAAGCACGTTCACACATGTGCACTACACGGTGCCACACATACGCGGTACTGTACATGCACACACACACATGCACAGCCGGGGAATGACAAACTTATTAGCTCCCTCTCGCTGAGAATTAATTGGGTTTCTTCACGCTTAAAATTAATTCCCCCGTTTATAATGTCCTATTTAAGATCTAGTGGCTAAATAAACGGAGGTGATGAAGGGCTGGTGTGACAGAAGCATTTTAGGGTGTAAACGCAGATGTCCCCTTACTTTTCCCTGGGTGGGAAATGACAGGAGCTGACGTGTGTCTGCTGGACCTGGACTGTGTGTTTGTCCTGTTGTCATCCATCTCTCCGTTTTTGTGTCTTCAGCTCTCGTTTCAGTTTTAATAACAAGGATCAGGGTCGTTTCTGGATACAGACGACATTGAGGATTCAGGGATGAGCCAGAGTCTGCTATGTTTTATGTTTAAAGATTACCATCATCCGTGTTTTATTACTTTGCTGCCCTTTCTGATCCTGTGATTTCTACTGTCTGCTTTTAGAAGCATTTATGTATTGACTGAGCACACTGGTGTACCTGTTTGAATAGAAAGTGGCCCGGCATGATCAACAACGGACTCACGCGAACACTATTCAGATTTCTGGTGCAGTTCTTGAAGTGAAACTCTTTTATCTTTCCGTTAAATAAAAAAGATTTTTTTTTTTTCAAGGAGATTTCAGATGATTATTGCTCAAATCCCCTGCAAGGGATTGAAGGCCTCCCAGATTTGTTGCAACTTGTTTATTTATCTGCTGTGGATGGATTACTGCCTATAGAGCTCCGGTTGTGTTTGACAGTGAGGAGATTTAACAGCACGCTCGAGGATAAACACATTGTTATTCAATCCATAACTTTTGAGCTGTGATTAAACAGCGATACTGAGAAACAAAGACGGACAAATGAAAGCTGGATGTCCTTGGTGAAACTTAAATTATGTCATCTTATTTATCTGTACTGCTCGGATAGTACCGTTATTTGTCATGTGGTGAGCTGTGTTTTTGGTGTGTGGTTTGCAATAGACGCTGGGTCGATGTGTAATGTAATTGTGTGTTTGGCGCATAGGCTGTATATAAATATGGACAATGTGTCGCCTCTTCTTTGCGTCGGCCAAACTGATGCTGTTTTCCCGGGGTTATGGGCAGTATGAGCTGAAAGTGGAGCCCCACAGGGCCACGATATCAATGACCCACCCACACTTCTTTCATTTTGTTAATACTGTGCTCTGCTCTCCACAAGTTACAAGGAAATGTCGGATTATACACTGTTCTTGTTTTTAAATTTTATTTATTTTTTACAGCTTCTAATGGCTTCACGGTACCCTTTTACAGAGCGGTTGGCATAGAAACTGATAGTTACCGTTATGTCACATACTGTTGATGAAATGAAACTTATCTGAAGCATTGACACTTGAATATGCATCAATATTATATTAACTACCTAAAATGAAAGAAGCCATCCTTGAACACCTTTTTTTAGTGTATTTTAGTGTTTTAGTTTGGCACAAGTCCCTTTCGCTAACAAGGAGGAGGCGGAGCTTATGACCTATACTGCAGCCAGTCACAAGGAGGAGCTCTACTCTACTTTTCACTTTGGAGAAGCAGTTCCACTGTCCATCTTTATACTGTCTATGGTTTGGCCTGAGAGGATGCCAAATAAATAGCGTCCCTTCTTTTCGGCTCTGGTAACACACGTGACTTGATAAAACAGAACAAAATCTGAGTTGATCTTTTGAACATTTAGCAACACACTTCCAAAGCGGTTGTGAGACATTTTAGCTACACGTACGGTAGCAGATCTTTTGATGCAGAGGCTAATCTGTGCTCCGCAGCCATGAACACTGCAGTCGACAATTTTGCTCTTTTGTTATCAGAGCTCCTGTTATAGCCACTGAATACCCTGCCCGAGGAGCTTCGCCTCCTGGATCATTTTACACCATCTTTTATGTTACTGCTTAAATCACAGCTGTTGTTTTCTTCCCCCATGTACCACATCCACACACGGTGTCCGCTTTTGCTCCTCGGTTTTATTTGTCCAGCTTACGTCCCCAGATCTTTTTGCTTCGCTCACTTCACCTTATCACACTTCACAGTTTAACCCAAAAAGGAGGCGTTCAGATTAGACGCTCGAGGAGAAAGATTCGTTGTAATTTGTTCCAGAAGCAGAACACATTTACTGTACTGCAGCTTTGCAATCTGTGTCTTTGTGATGCAGTTGCCATGGCAACTGAAAGGTGAGTTTTTATGAAATTTAGATACTTTAATTAAATGTGATCTTGTGTAAACTCCACCGCGGAGTCTCATCTAGAGGGCGCCAGTGATGCCCTGACAGCAGACCTCTTCTAGCCAGTGGCTATAGTCATTATGGTAACATTGATTTCTTTTTTTTCTTTTTTTTTACATACAGACTTGTATTAAATATGAATATGAATGTTTTACTGAGCCTGCCTTCACATTTAAAGCTTCGTCTTCTTTCTTGTTACATTAGAAACCTCTCCTCCACCTCTGTGCAGCAGCGTGTGGGCTCTTTAATGGCGGATAATTTAATGTATGAAGGTCCGTGTCGGGGTAACACTGGTGCTCAGCTCACCTGTCAGCGAGCAGCTACGCTCTTCTGAAGCAACTGTGACAGCAGGTGTGTCCTCTGTACAGCACAGTGTGTGTCACAGCTGTCAATCTCCTGACAGAGACCTGTCCACTCTGTCCAGCCCGGTTAGGCAGACAGGCCGGGGGAACGACCACACAAGCGTCGCAGAATAGCTCGGCCATATTTGCATGAGCACACACCACGTCAAGGTTAGTTAGCGCTGATGACAATTGAATAGCAAGGAAGGAAGGGAGAGTGAATTCATAGAATATGAACTGGCTTCACCCCTTCAATCTTGGTTTTTTTCCCTCTCTCACCCCTCTCTCCCTCCCATCCCTCCCATTTCTGTTTGACTGCTTCCCAGAATCTGTCCTGCTGTCAGCCTCTATTACGTCTCACCTGGAGTGCATTTCCCTTTTGTGTGTTTATCGGAAACGGAGAGTTTGGATTTTTGAGCGGTCTCACGCTACACACAATGTTTACATGGTTTAATTGTGTCTTATATAAGAGTGATTCATTTAAGTGCCCTGTGTGTTTTGCTCCTCTGTGTGTGTGTGTGCCGCAGGTCGCAGAGATGCACGGCGAGTTGATAGAGTTTAATGAGCGCCTGTACCGCTCCCTGATGGCCAAAGACCACCTCATTGTCCAGATGAGACAGGAACTCATTGACCTGAGAGGACCGGTGAGTGACTGGAGATGCACACACACTAATGCCTCCTCCTCCTCCTCCTCCTCCTCCTCCTCCTCCTCCTCCTTTGCAGGTTTTCTATCTTTTTCCCCTCTCGTCTAGATTTGTCTTTATTTTTTCTGTGGCTCCCTGCTCATTTCTCTCTACGGTCAGTGGCTGCAAATAATGCTTAATGGCATTCTGTTTGAAATTTTTGTGTACTGTAGGAAATTCCTGCTGTTATTTTAGGTTTTTTACTCTTCCACGTTGCAGTTCCTGGAGAGTTCCTATGTATAATCTCTATGGATGCTTTCATATCTAGGCTGTTGCTAAACCAGGAGTGTTTCCCTGGTTAGTTTGTTTGTTTGGTGTGAACACAGCGGTCACACTCTGTCCTGGAACAAAGCAGCTGAGCTCAGACCAGTTAGAGCTGGTGATCTCTCCCTGGTCTGGAGTAAACACATGTTTCTGAAAGAGTGTTACGGCTGCTGTTTACAATTATAAAACCAAGCAGTTTACCTGATGTGGAGCAGGTCTTTGCATGTCCCCAGAGCTTGTCTTCTCTTTCAGAGGTGTCGTCTCAGTGTATAGGTGCTTTCTAAATATAACAAAAACAATATTGTTCATATAATGAACACTCCTACCTATCACGGCCCAGCTAAGCCAACAACAACAAAGAAGAACGGCGTGGAGTGAAAGAAGAATATGAGTGCGACAGCGCGAGAGGAAATTGTAGATAAAAAAGGAAAGATCACGTAACAAATTTGGTAATATTTTGGTTATTTGGTTATTTTAAGTCAGACATGTGTCAGACAGATGTTGTCTGGAAACTTGGTGGCGAGTGAGCATATTAATTGGCTCTTGTCTTTCTTGTAAGAGTTAAGTTAAGTTTCGTTTCTCTGCGTATCGTTTGCTGGTCAAGTCGGGTAGTACGTTTGAATGGAGCCGTTTATTGATTATCAATCAAACGTGGTAGGACTCAACTGAGCCGGTTCAACAGACTCTAGATTTATGATTCTCATGTCGTCTTTGATGGCCGGTTATATGAACTGAATCTTTTTTTCCACCGCTACTGAATTAATTAAAAATGAATGAAATTTAAATGCCATTGAATTTGTCATTGTTAGAATTTTTTAAAATGTGCAGGATAAAAATGGGTCATGAGGGATTTTTATCACCCTGTCAGTCAAAATGACAGACAACGAAAAAGTCTAGCGCACTGCAGCAGTGCCACATGACAAACCATCAAAGTGATATAAAGAAATGACAGATGCAGCTTAGCACGGTTGAGAAGACTGAGTAGAATAGGTCAAAAACAATTGATCAATAATTA
Source organism: Planiliza haematocheilus (assembly GCA_005024645.1). Classification (NCBI taxonomy): domain Eukaryota; kingdom Metazoa; phylum Chordata; class Actinopteri; order Mugiliformes; family Mugilidae; genus Planiliza; species Planiliza haematocheilus. The sequence continues at coordinate 7,344,493 of SRSE01000365.1, read as the reverse complement.
TCGATATCGACTGATATGAAACACTGGAAATAACTGAATCAAAAATGGATCAATGGCAGCGAGTGTGGGCAGTGACATTTATGTGCAATTATCCCGCAAAATTCAGACCAATCACAAAGCCCGTAGTGTTGACGGTGTGTTGATCGCCTTGAGAGCACAAACCAAACCAAGGTCAAATTCAACACTGGATGAATAATGTTTCAGTCACTTCCACATTGCATTAATAAAAATCATACAGAGGTGTGTTATACTGTTTCTCCTAGTCCCACTACATAGACCGGTAAGACATAACATTATGACCACTGACAGGATAAGTGAATAACATTGACAGTGGACCTGGCGTTCATGTGGATGTTACTTAGACATGTAGCACCCACTTAGACCAGACCAGACACCTCCACCCCATAGCAATGACACTCCTTGATGACAGTAGCCATCCTCAGCAGGATGCAGCCTGAAACAGACACACACACATTAACGCTATAGGAACAGCTAAAACAACATGAAGAACAGCACAAGGTGTTGACCTGCCTTCCAGATACACTAGATCCCAAACTGATCAAGTGTTATGAGGCATGATCCACAGAGGCTACTTCCCTCAACCTGCCTGACACAGGCACACAAGTGTGTTCCAGTGCTAACTATCCATTTCTACTGTTAAGGGATGTTTCAACTAAACTACTTTTCAAAGTTGTCCTCTACAATAACAGCAAACCCTCAGAATGTCAACATCTGGTCATGCTCCGGAGAGCTTGAAGCTGTCTGGACACACACTCACACACACACACACACACACATACACGCTGGCCACAGTTTGAGATATACAGCTGCAGTGAAGGGAGCCCCAGGCTGAAGATAGGACCTCTTATCCCTCAGCTTCAGCCCTGCTCTGCTGGACTGCTCACTCTCTGTGTTGTGTGTATTTGTGCGTATTGATGTGTGTCCATCTCTGGCTCCTCATTGCTGCATGCCTCCAACTTCTAAGAGCTGCCACAGATGACCAGACCAGGGCCGCTTTCCTGCCTCTAAACCTTACCACCTCTCTGTATTCATCTCATCTTCTATTACCGTCTGTGTGGCTGCCTGTGTTTGTGTGTGAGCCTTGGAGGGTTTAATCAAAGCCTGGAGGCTGGAGACCCAGCAGAAGGGCATGTGGAGGCAGTGTTAGTCCTGGTTTTAAATGGCCTCTCTGGGAGAGCTAAGAAGTTGACAGTTCAGGTCTGAGCGACACAGACAGGACAATGTTTCCACCACTTACACTGACTTACCTTCATTTCCAGGTGACTTGCCCTAACCTTGGCTATGACCACTATCTGTCCAGCCCTAACGTAATGCAAAACTCAAAGTCTTAACAACCTAAAACTCTGTAAACTTGCTCCTTCCGCTTAAAGTAAAGTCCTTTCGACAGGTATAAACAGATTTAGGTCATCACAGCATAAGTAATACAACTATACATTGTCTTTTTTACGCAAACATTTTCACATACAGTACCTACAAGGCCAACATCTGGCCCTGGACACGTGGTTCCTCAAGGCACATGGAAGCGAGCGAAGACTGTCACGAGCTTGATGAATTCCCTCACACACTGACGTATCATGTCTGTCAAATTAGGGAGAGTGCTGCAACCCAGGAGTGTTACTGTATATAACAGCAGTGGATACTCATCAGCAGTGACAGGAGCGCACACACAAACACAAACCGTTTAGGGTGACCATATGGAGGCTTTCCAGATGTGTATGCTACATGAATGAACATGCGCATTGCATTAAGCAGATGAGCTCAGGTGCTCTTTTAACACACTGCCACCTGACACATTTGTAATTAGTTAATATAAGACAGTTTTAAATTGAGCTAGACTTATTTTTCATCTGCTTTACTTCAACCTTGAGTGGCGGAAGATGAGTGTTCAGAGTATTATGGGTTGGAACCAAGCATTAATGAAGTGGACATAGACACTGGGTCTGAAAAAAGAAGCCAGTGTGTCGGTGGTCCCTACCAGTTAACTTTCTAAGGGTATGGGCACAACAAACCGTCTCTCCTAAGGACTGCCAGCAACAGAGGCTGGCTTTGACGTCTCCTATGTCTGGACGAAAGAGCTGATCACATCACAAAGACTACAGCCAATGGTCAGCTGCAATATACATTTTGGGTCTGTATGAAAGGAAATAACTCTTTATACCAGCGGCTGGCAGTAGTCTGTATTCGCCGTTCAAAAAGTTGAAAGAGCTGCTATTAACTGAGAGGTTAGGAAGCTAGGAAGACCCATAAACTATCATACAGAGCTGGCCTCTCCTGAATGACGCAGATCTGTTGGTCTGCACTTTATTCATTCTGTCCCTAACTAATGGTTAGGGTAGTAGGACTGAGGGTTCACTGGTTCCAGTCGTGTCTACATCCATGGCTCAAGTGCCCTGGCATAAGGAAACTAAATTAGATGCAGAGAACAAGACCCTTACGCACGTACTCGGCCAAAAATAAAACTCATTTCTGCTGTTGATACTGCATGGCTTGTTCTCAAGTTCTCCGTCACATCCTTTGCCGTCACTGCTCTTTAAGTGAACCCTCTCATCCAGATGTGGTCAATTCTGACCACTCTGAACAAGATGCCGTCGGACAAAATGACAAATTCCAGGCTTCAAAACTGTAGTTCACAGACCAGTGTTGTGTGTCGTGACCAAAGCTACATCCATCAAATATATTAGCTGTTTATAAATTACTCATATTTAGACATTTCAAAAATAAATCACGCAAGGTGCAATGGAGTCACTTCCGTCTGTTTCCTCCTTAACATAAAGTTTGTTGATATTTATATTTTTAATTGGTGGGCCAGTCTTTCCACTCTGTTGGCAGCCACACAAGTAGCCCCTGGGGTACAACTAGATATATATGCTTATGACTCACTGGTATACTGGACACTGTGTATTCTTGTATGTATGTGATATATTTCTGTACTTTATACTGTATATGTAATGAATGTCTGTTGTTTTTTTTTCCTCGCCCTCTGACACCGTCCCTCCCACTCATTTTTTCCAGGTTCCTGGTGATTTAAGCCAAACGTCAGATGACCCCAGCCTGTCAGATTTTGAGACGTGAGAATATTCCTCCTATTCATTTTTCTCTTTTCCCCCCAATGCTCCCATGTCTTTCTGTCACTCCTTCTCCACCCCTGAACCCACTTGTCTTCCTCTACTATTATTCTTCTTTAATCTCGGGTTTGCACAGTTAAAATTCTGTTCAAGTTAATTCACTGCGCTTTGGATTTGTGACCAAAATTAGACTCTGCCGTGTTCCACTGGAGTGAACAGTACTCTGCTGTAGCCGTCCAAGCATAGCTGACACACTGTTGATGCTGCTGCTGCCACTAATAATGCTAATGATGGTGATAACGATGACGGCAGTGAGCATGGTTTGCTGTTTGTGTCACTCAGGGCTCATCGTGCTCTCATCAACGTGTGGATCCCCTCTGTGTTCCTGCAGGGCAGAGCTGCCAACGCCTACCACGTCTATCAGGTACACTCAGCCACATTAATATCTCCGTCTGTCTGAGCGCTGTCTTCTGTTGAGCAGCCAGAATTAGTCATTTTTAATCAGAATGTATTTTTCTGACACTTACTTTGAGACTTAACGTACATGATATAAAGTACATGATGTAAAGAGATTTTGTGATCGTTTTTAATTGAAATATAAAGAGTACGATTAAGGGATGAACACGACCAGAGGATAAAAGTTCATAAAGGCAGCCAGTGAGATGCATTAGCTCATATTTGCATTAATAGCTTATCGTCGAGGTTCATTAGCACATCTGCTTTCACTGTTTTACCCTCTTATCTCTGCTCACGTTGTCAAGATAAACATATTTGCTCTAGCAGCTCTTGGCACTCTCTCAAGCCTCTTTCATTGTTGCATGAAGTTTGCAGTTTTCAGTAGGTAGTCCTATCAACTTTCAGCGATATTACTCTGAAATGTGGTTCAAAATTGTACATTTTTTTTAATTTTTTTTAGCGAAGAGAGACCGGAAGTTATGGGTAAGAGAGGGGGGATAACACGCAGCAAAGGTTGCACTGACTTTTAATCTGGTACCGTCAACAGTTTAAATGTCCAGCGTTTACTTCCTGTATCAGTCAGTTTGGAGTTCATTATGTAATTTGATGCATTTTTGTAACTGGCAGCCAGTATGTGAAAACAACATGTAGTGTATTTGCATTGGGCTGCATGTTTTTTTGACCATTAACCATTATAATTTTTTTTGTGTGTGTGTGATAGATAGATAGAAAGATGCTTTATTAATCCCAAACTAGGAAATGTCACAGTTGCAGCAGCAGTGTACAGGCACTCAACAACATACACAACAAATATAACAAAAAAGTACAATCAACAATAGAAAAATAGAGAAATAAAACAAACTTATATACACAATATTTTTAAGATAAGATAGGTGAATACTTTAAAAAGGAGATGGCATTTTGTTCATTTACTTTGGGACTGACTTTTGAGACTGCTAGATAAATTAAATACAATTATTAAATCAAACACTTTCGTGTCAATTACAAAATGTTAGTATGCTTAAGTAAGGCATTGATTCAGTAAGAAGGTAAACATGATAAACCATACTTGCCAAACATGTTTGCATTTGTGTTGCGAACATACACTCACTTGCCAGATCATTAGGTACACAAATGTATTCTAATATAACAGCCCTGCACTAAATCCTCCTTCATGACTGTTATAAAGTTCAGTCAGGGTTGAAAGTAGTTTGTGGAGATGTTAAACTGGATTGAATTTGAATTGTCAGAATAACAGAAATATGTGTCGGTACAACATGATGCAGTTCAGTGGTGCTATAAACTACAGCCTATGCAATGAAACCAGTTGAATCAGCAGCTCTCTGTTATTTCAAACAAAGACTGAAAACCATAAGCTTCATGAAGCTAACGCGACCATTTTTATCATTTTTACTAAAATATCTCTAATAAACTGGCAAGTGAGTATATTATTACTTATGTTAGCATTTAGCTCAAAGCACTACTGTGTGGATGTAGTCTTCGTATGACTTAGATATACTGTATGCTGGTAATGTCAGTAAACTGAATGTGCATTAGTGTATTAGAGGCAGAAAATAAGAAGATAGAACCACACTGAGGACCACACTGAGAAAAATGTGAAGGTTTGTCTTTTGTCTCTTCGGTCCTCCAGTGTAGAAGTGTGTCATCGATTGGTACCTCCTTCTCTAGTCCTAAATCGACCAAAATAGTGACTGCGCCTCCCGCCACACTCTGTGCCACTTCTACTTCACAATCAGGTCTTATCAGAACTTTTACATGACTGATAATATCACAGCTCCACTTAGCTAAAATAGTGGTTCTCGAGCTCAACGCCATGTACTTATCTATGAGAGGTTGGTTGGGAACTGGACTCGAGAGCTGCTTAACAAACCGCACTGCTGCTTCTTCATGTATCCGTCAAGTTATCAAGGAAAGTAGACAACGGCAGCTCATTCCCCCGGTGACTGCTTTACTGTGTCTGTCACATTAACAAGGTGTTACACCTCAGCTCCCTCACCACAGCCGCCCCCCCCCCCCCCCCAGGTTCCCCCGCATGAGACTCCAACACACGCTCAGGCATTCAGTCCCTTGGTTCGGCTTCGTGAGACAGACAGAGTCACACACACAGATAGACTGTCACACGCATGAGTGTACACACACGAGTATAGTGGTACGGACACAAATATGATGTCCGGTGCACAAAATACACACAGAGACACATGCATTCCTGCTCAGGTATTTACGGAAACTGTTACCATTAGAGGTCAGACACACACTCGTACAGAAACCCAGCGCACATACAGTGTGTGCTCTGCAGACACACACACTGTGCTGTTATCTGCTCTGTAGCCAGGAGGTACACCTGTAACGTTAGTCAAGGGAATCCGTATGTGAGAGGCAAAGACGGGTGACACGTCCTTAGCTCTAACTGATAGTCAAGACTGGTTGGCAACCAAGCTCAGCTCAGCTCCAGCTTATACATAATAGATGTGAATTCACAACCCAGGACTTGATTTTTTTTTTTTTTTTTTTAGAGCCGACTGACATCTTTCTGTGTGAAATTGTCTCCTGCAGCCGACAGGGCAGTGGCACGACAATGGCAAACGAAGTGCACCGTTTTAATTCCTCTTGTTCCCGTCGCGTACCGCTTGGGACCTTCCGGCACAAATGCTTGGGTCAGCGCTCTCCGCTCGACACCGCAGTCACGCTGTGATAAATGTATCTGGGTGTGTCTCGACACGCGGTGAAAATAATTTTGAATTTGCATTTTGTGGCGTCGGCGGTGATAAAATATTCAGCGGAAAGCAGATCACATTTAAAATTCAGCGCAGTGTTAAGAGAGTGACTTGTCTTGGCAACTTTTATATTTAGCTAGGTTTGCAGGTGCGGGGTTTGTAATTGTGCCGCCATAAAAACACAGAATTCATTACGGATTAATGTTGCCCTGACTTCATTTATACAGTATATGTATTTATGAATAAACTATTCACTAAACAATGAAAGAACACAATCTCCTTGAGAGTTCATAGATACATTTTGCCTGAAGGAAATCCAGACACCTCTGTAAATGAGTGAAATATGATAATAGCTGTTTAATACAAAGTGTAATTAGCGTGAGTCGATGTCCACTGAGCTTTGGCCATAAATCAGTGTCCACCTGCAGAAATGTGCATTGACTCCTGCATCCAAGCTGAACAGTTTCCATGTATTGTGTTGATTTAGTCTATTTCCTTCTCTGCAATAGTCTCAGAGAGACTACTGTCCAGTCCTGGAGCTGGTATAAAGCACAGCCCATCTGGTGTATTGGACCCTTCCCAGAGCTATATTCGTCTAATGGCTCCCTGTGGAAACCGCTTTTGTTCTTAGACAGGCTAATGGATGGCCAAGGTTACTGGAGACGCTGTTGTTAAGGTGAGGTTGTTGTGGTGATTGAACACTGAGCCAACAGTCTTAAAGACCTGAGAGTATCATGAGGAGAGGGCAGGGGTCTCTTTAAAATACCCTCCAGTGAGTGCGCTTTGGATTTCTTTCCTCCGTCTTTTTCTCATTGACACACACTCACGCACACACACGCGCATACGCTTGCAAAATTGAACCAATGATGAGAGCAATGAGCCAAAGCCAGAGAGGGTTTTGGGAGGCTGGGAGACTGGATGAGATTTAGACGCCGCAGCCCAAGTTAGGTCACAGCAACCTTGTGATTGAAAATAAGCACGCAAACAGCTCTATGATGCAGCGAAACCAGCCCAGAGAGGAGGAAAGACTGATCTAACCATCCCCTCTCACATTGCATGTCTCTCCCTTGCTTCATCCCTCTTTCACTCCGTCCTTCTTTTCAGCCTGTCTCCCTCTTCCTGCCAGCTTGCATGGTATTATGGTGGGGGTAAAACTGCCTGTACTCTCATTTCTCTTTGCCTGTCTTCAGGAAGTCAGGCTTTCTGAAATGCTTGGCCTATGGATGGATGGTGAGGGACAGACAGAGATGGAAGATGGAGAAAGAGATACTGATGGATTTGCTCCATTATAACTCGGGCCCTGCTCTTTGTGCCACGCTGTGCCTCTGGGCCTTCGCCCTTCCATCGTTTCATTACTTCCCGTGCCTCTTCCCCCCCCCTTCTGAACTCATAATGAGCGAATTATACCGGCCGCGGCAAATCAGCGACTCCCTCTCGCACGACACCAACAATGACGGCTATTAAGAGAGGAAGGGAGGAAGCACACCATCAGCGAACACAAGGAGTCGTTTGGCGTGTGCAGGAGTGTCTTTGTTTCATTACCTGTGTATGTTAAGCCGACGTTGTGTTGTGAAAAGAGCATCCGACGGAGGCTGATGGGAAACTGGCTGATTGTGTGTTAATGAGATCCGTTTTGTGGAGTTGGGCTCTCAAGAAGGTAGTCAGCAAAAACTAATTTGAAGTAGCAATTAGGATTTGGGGGAAGAGAGACAGAAACAATGAGGAAGTATTTTGGCTTTAACAATGGTAACACCAGGTAGGTGGTTCATCACTCTGGTCCAACCATAGGTATCTTAACACTTATCACTTGCTATGATTTTGATAACTCTTGCCAAGTTGGGTAATAGATGACGTTTCATCTAGTGCTACCATGAAGATAATATTTGTAGTTTGAGTAATGTGATGTGGATGGATGGAATCAGGTATACTCCAATGCATCAGTAGACATCCTTACCTAACATACCCTTTTAAATTATATCCAGTGTGCAGCTGCCTCTTTATCCCCTCTTTTGCTTTGACTCCACTCATGTTCCGCCTCTTTGCCAATTTTTAAATTAGCCCAAAGTTAGTTGGAGCCTTTGGCACCAACGATGATCTCTTGGGGAATCCAGGGGGTGATGTCATGGACGGTTTGACCAATGTCAATGAGTGAGCACAACAATTTATTTTATTTATTTATTTTTTTCAACTGGTTGCTTGGTAGCACTTTCTGGCCAATAAATAGTCTACGGCACACAACACTTGTGCACAGATTAAACAAATGAGAGCCATTAGAGGTGCTACAAAGCTGTGTTTCGCTCATACACAACCAATCAACCTGTCTTTGTGCTAAGCTACACAAACCAGCTGCTGACTATAACTTAAAGGGGAACTACTGTTTGTTTTTTGTTTTTTTACAACCTGGACCTTATTATTAGCATAAAATACGATCGTTTACTCACCCAAATAACTTTTGTGTCATTTGCACTTGTTTAGGAAAGAGATCTGTAGATTGACCTACAGACCCCAGATGATGTCTTCTGACCTGCACAATGTCATCTCTGAGCGATGCGCGCACCGTGATGGTTGGCTTATTTACCTGTAATTTGCTGCTGCTGTGTTTCGTCCACAACCTCAGAATCGGAAAAATATTCAGCCATGTTGTAAAAAATGATTAGTTATTTAGAGGCTGCGTCTCGGTGCCCTGTCGCTCCCGTTATATGGATATACGTTGATGTAATTATTTCCTAATTATTTCCAAAAGTTATTTGGGTGAGTAAACGACTGTATTTTATGCTAGAAATAAGGCCCAGTTTGTAAAAAACAGTAGTTCCCCTTTAAATCATAAGTGACAGACCTGAAAAGGCTATCATTGGTGTCATTTAGCTGTCTGCTTTTGTCAAACTATTGCTTTAATGTGTGTCTTTTGGGTTTGGTACCTACTACTCACTTTATTGCATAGGCCTGCACCAGTTTCCAGTGGCACTATGCAGAAACAGCAAATGCATCACACTAACTACTACATTCTCTCTCTTTGACTGTGCGTCTACTGTTTACTGTTCATTAGCACGTCTTCATTGCAGCAAAGTGAATCTGTGTAGCTTCTATTTTTAAAATAGTCACAATATCAGTTTTTATTCACGTATAGTTAAGCGTCTTGAGTGATCAGTCGTACTACGTGGCTTCAGGTATTTTTTTTATTTCCCTGACATTTGTCTTGTCAGACACTCTGAGGTCTTGCTGCTGTGAAGCCCACTGCTGTGCTGCTGTCTGGTGGGAGCTTTCAGGTCGTTGACGATTAGGTGTCGTGCCTGCGGTGCGGAGCGGTAGGAGGGACGTGCCGCTCTTATTTGCGCCTCTCGACGTCGAGCTTTTGATAAAAGTTTTGTTTGCCATCAAAGCGGAGACAAATATGATCGTTATCACTTACCGACTCATCTGTAGTCACATGCTTTGATTTGAGGGGAATAATGGAATCATTTCACGAGCTGGCTGTCGTGTGAACTCCTGATTCGTGCAGTTGGCAAAGTGAGATGTTTTTAATCAGAACAGGCAAACACATCACACCTCAGTTTACACCAGAGGAGGGGAAAACGCAGCACGGAGAGCTTTAAATGATCTGAACAATAACTGCTTATTCCCCATGAAGAATTACTTTGCAGAGACTCTAACATGTTAGAAGTGTTGGGGTAATATGGAGTGGACAAGTTTCACCTTCTACGTGTTTTTTTCCTTTGTTAAATGTCAAACAAAGGCAATGTGTTTACTGCCTCTCATCATCATCCATTACTCTGCCTGCGCCTCTCTCCCCCACCTTTTTGACTCTCCTCTGCCTTATTATCTGCCTCTTGTTCTTTTCTTCTTTATCAATCACCTTTTCCCTTTTTATTCTCTCATTTACTCTCTCTCTCTTTCTCCTCATTGCCCTCTCTCCCACGCGTTTTGCCGACGTTCACCCAGTCACTTTCCGTTCTGAGGCGGGCTGCGAGGGTGGTGTTGCTCCTGGTGATGAGTTCCGGGACAGAACGGGCGGGACCGTCCCACCTCCACAGCGGTTTGACAACATTAATGAATCACAGCAGAGAGGACTTTGATCACAGTCTTAGCCCTGCACCGCTTCCGGGATGAGACAAACTCCTTGAGAATACGAGGGACTGCTCGCTACAAAAAAAATAAAATATTTTGCACTAATCATGTGCTCACGCATCCATCTGTGCACGCATGCATTAAACGAACACAAATAACAAGAACAAATGTGATAAAGTGTGAACTGACTGTATGTAAATTACTGTCTAGCACTACTTGCTACTAATAATACATATACTGGATGAACGTACATTTCAAATAGGACATTCTTTTTGATCAGAAAAACGCTGAGGCTATAGTTTCGACATAAAATCAGTGACTCACTCCAGATTTCTCACTGTATTAATTATGTTAGAGAGACTGGGTGTCCACTGTAACTTATCTCTCTCTCATTTGTTTCCTCTTTATACTTTCTTTTTCCAACCAGCTGGATTAGACAGCGATGCTGTAGGTTAAAAACAAAAACACGTGAGCGCTGTAAATACGTTAGTATTATTAATCCTGCGCATTCTCGTCTTCAAGTGGTGCTTTTTATGTACTCTCAGAGAGCGATGGAGGGTCCCAATTAATATCGGTTACCTTCGTTGGCTGTCCCTTTGCCTCCCAAAGCCTTTAATATGCATCACATAATTCAGCCACTCAATGAATAATGGAGACGTTCTTGTTGACACCCATTCAGAAGTGTGCACCGCTGCCTGCAATTGACTGACATCTCCCCGGAGGAATAGACTGCGGGCAATGTGTTAGCCCCTTTAATTTCTATGTTAGCTGCTGGATACAGACGGGGTTTGAGAGAATTGCCGTTGCCAAGGCGGTAAGCTTTACATCCAGACCCGCTCGCTCTGAGTCGCTCTGATTAGCCAGGGGCTTAAACCGCACGGCGCAGGGCGACTTCAGCTATGCAGATGAGATGATACATCCATATGTAGTAACGTGAACTCTGACTGTGTTTGCAGCTAGCTCCGTGCGTGCGCTGGTGTTGCATTCAAAGACCGTTTTTAAATGCTGTTAGTGCCGATCGTGATCTTTTCCGGCGTTGTCGCGCGCTGGCAGGAGCCTCGGTGTGTATGCGGGCACGCGTTTGAGTTATTATGGTTATTATAATGGCTGGTGTGTGACAGAGGGAGATAACTATTATGTTGATGATGGTAATGATGAATGTTTTACAAAGATGATGATGATAATTACAATCGTTGTCTTGGTCTTACATCCATCAGTCATAGATTAAACACTCTCGGGGAAGGCGCAGAGGCTGCTTTTACTGCTACACATTGCTGCACCGGCACCTCATCAACTTCAGCACGAGCGTAATTTACATTTCATTTCCATTTTAGGCACTTAAGTCAGAGCAAATCACAAAGGGGAGGTTGAGGTTCAGTTTCTTGTTCGGTGGCACTTATACAAAGAGCATTACCGCTGATGGACGCGTCCGTTGGCACGAGAAGGGCAAGAAAATATGGCAAATACATACACCGATCAGCCACAACATTAACACCTGCTGACATAAGTAAATAACATTGACCATCTTGTGACAGTACATGTTCTGCTGAGGAGCCTTTAGACCTGGCATTCATGTGGATGTTACTTATGGCGCATTTCCACTAGCACGGCTCGGCTCGGTACGGTACGGCACGGCACGGCTCGGCTCGGTTTGGTTGTGTTTCCATTACAACTGGTGCCTCCTCGACGTGGGCGGGGTCGTCATAACACGGCTGCGCGAAACCGCTGTGACGTCATTTACACGGCGCCGAGCAACGTACAAATCCGGAAGACCTCCCTCTGAATCCGTTCTTCGGCAACCAGAGTCAGGAACGTCTGGACCTCCTCCACCGACCAAGGAGCGGATTTTTTCTGAGAAGCCATCTCGTTCCAAGTCAAAAAGCAGTAAAAAGTGGTGTCTTGTCTCGCGTCTGTTTTATTATTCTAGCGTCGTCGCGGTTATGACCTTCAGGACGACACCCGCCATCAGTGGAGGCAGTCGGCGACGTCCGTTTTAGTAACGCTTCCTCGCTTGGCCGGCTAACCAAAAATTACCCCCAGGTACTGCGTGCTAGTGGAAACACGCAATAGCGCGCCGAGCCGTGCCGTACCGAGCCGAACCGTGCTAGTGGAAATGCGCCATTAGACATGTAGCACCCACCTAGACCAGACCAGACACCCCCACCCCAAAGCAATGACACTCCTAGGAACAACTCAAAAAACATGACAGTGTGTTATATCACAGTGTGATATAATGCATTACCCAATCTAAACATGCCTGTTTCGACAAGAATAGAACTGATTTCTTTTATGTGTGAGCATACGCTGCAATAAATACGGTTCTGATTGTGGCCAATAGACTGGATCAGAGCAGCTCAGACACGTGTTGGCGAATGTGCTGGAACAAGTCTGATCCACGGCGTCTCCAACTCTCAGCTTACGGGACTTAAAGGACTTGCCCTTCATGTCTCTGCGCCGCTGTGCCGTTCTGCTGGCAGCACTCGGCTTCATCGCGCCGCAACTTTTGTTTTTCTTTTCCTTGCGCGGCATCTCTGTCTGGATTTCAACCCGTCTTAACGCAGCAAAGCCACGCTGAGCGGATCTTGAAAGGGGCCACGCTCGCGGGTTTCACGAGAGCCGCGCATCCAAACAGCCGGCGGAGGAGCGAGTGAGCCGCACCCCGCTGACGACGTACCATATGTCCTCAAACAGTACGGTAGCGCTCCTCTTTGGAATAAGACGACTGAGGAAACACAGTGAACTGTAGTTAACATGCTGTCTCTGACTCCAGATGTTGAAGTCCTCCTGAGAACAAAGAGACGGAAAACAACTTTTTATGCCTCTTTTGAAAGGTGGTAGCGGATAGAAGTAGAAAATGATGAAGTGAGTGAAAAGAGGTGACACGCAGAGCCACTGCAGTGAGGAGTACAGGGCCCCTGCTCAACCAGGTGAGCTATTGGGCGCCTGGGAAAACAACTTTTAGGCAAAATAGGACGACTGCTCATCCAAATGACTTCACACCTGACACTTCACAATTCACCTGCCAAGTGTGAAGAGGATCAGATGAATGGTTGTTGAGAAACACGAAGAAAAATACACACATGGACAAATCTAGTGAGAATGTGAAACTGGTCTTCAGTCAGTGAATATTAAACCTACATTAATTGTAAAAAAATGCATTTCTTGGCACCAGTATAATACACTGTTGAGCCAAAACATTATGACCCCCGACAGATGACTTGATTAACATTGATTATCTCATAACAACAGTGCCTGGTGATCATCACAGCCAGCAGACTGGATCAGAGCAGCTCAGACACGTGTCGGGGAATGTGCTAGAAGAAGTCTGATCCACGGCGTCTCCAGCTCTGAGCTTACGGGACTTAAGGGACTCGTGTCTTGGTGCCTCTGTGTTGTTCTACAGACTGCACTCTGTTTCATCATACCACAAGTTTTTTTTTTTTCACCCCTCTATATTACTCATACTGCATCTTAACCCTGCTCAACGCGGCTGAGCCACACTGATCTGATCTAGAAATGAGCCCAGCAGTCAGGGCTAAAGTCCTGCTGTGGCGCTTCATGTGAGCCGCCCTCCAATACAAACTTCAAAGGTTTGTCTTTAGCAGGTGGAAATGGGATGTGAGAGGGGGAGTGGGAGCTTGGCTAAGGAATCAGTGTTCGGGTGGCGACGTCTCTGCCCCTTAGAGGAAGTCAGACGGGATTTTGATCTCTATTTTAGCCTCCAGACATCTGCTCACATATCGGAGCTGGAACATAATTTGTCAGTCTGCTTCACCTCCCTTCTCTGCTCTTCTGTCTATGTTTCTTCTCCCTTGTTACCCGCAATTTATATTTACCCATTTTGTTTGTCTTGATAATTGTCTGCCTCTCCCTCTCAAGCTTCATTTTCCTCATCACTCCACTCTCCCTCCCATCTCTTTTTATGTGCCATTCAGATCGACTTTGCTCTACATCCCCCCCCGCCCTCAATCATTTGCTCACTGGCTTATTTACTACGCTCAAAGCCACTTCTCAGGACCTGTCAGTGCCTCATTTGTTCACAAGAGCGAGGGGAGAGAGGAAGAGTCCCCTACCGTGAGTAAGTTTTTACTCAAGTGTTTGTGAGGGGACACACAAAGAGGAAGAGTGGGAGGGAATGAGCTGACGGGAGAAAGGAGTGGGAGATGAAGAAAACAGAATAGAGGAAGCAATTGCGATGAAAGACGGAGATAAGAGCTGCAGCTTGTCCTGTTTTTCTCCTGCTACCGCGTCAGACGTTGTTTTTTTTTTTCAAGGTAGCCTCCAACTTGGATTTGGAGGCTAGCGCTCATATCTGGTTATCACCTGCCAGTCTTAAAGAACCTGTGCCAAGTCCTGAAGTGATAAAAAGCTTATAGTGTCTGCTTTTATTGAAGGCCGTTCTATATGAGCAGGAGAGGAAGTGGGACTGGAAAATAGAAAGAGATGTTTCTCCTATAGGCCTTCAGACCCATACTTTATATTGTGGGGGATTTAATCTATGTCTGGCATGTTCACTGAGCAGTTAACCTCTTGATGTTCTGTGTACTTACCACAGTATAATTTTACAGACCCTGTATAGCATTGATCCATTCTACGGACAAGAAAGCGTAACATTGATGGATATAGTTTTGTACTGCAGTATAATAGCTCCCTGGTTTGTCCTCAAACAACTGTGTTTTATGTCCTTCACTGTCGCATTTACCGTCTTTTACGGTCAAAGCTTCATCTCTGATTGTCAGTGTGATCAGATCCCAATTCTGTGCTTGACATAAAATGAAGCTTGTCCACATTTGGTGCACAGGTAGAATAATATGCCAACAGCCGCTGCCCCAAAACAATGGGCTGCTGTTTCAGAACCACAAACTGTGCTGCTTGTTGTGTGCATGAGGCGCCTGCGACATGATGCAACATGTCGTTATTTATTCATTTACTCATACAGCTCCGCCTTGAGGTAAGTTATTTTAGAAAATCTGTGCAAAACCCATCCATTACCCTGGAAGCATCTGTGAGCTCAGTCATGTCACGTCTGCAGATGGCCTGCTGTGTGAAACAAAAATCTCTCTTAGAAAAAAAAAAGGTAAATGACGCTGAAGTCAACTTTACATGGCTAATTAAGCACGTTTCATTGCCGATTGTTAAACAAAGGCTAATAAAAGGCGCTCCCTTCTAATGAATTGCTGTGATTTTTATGGCAGCCCCATCGTTCATAATAAAGCCTGCGCATTCTCTCTTCAGGTGCTGCTGCAGGATATAGGCCACCGGTTTGTTTAATTTGACGTGCTCCCATACTTTCAAAGCAAGACGTGAAAATGTAAAATTTAAATTGAACGAGGAGCAACATAAAGGCTAATATAGAGGACATGAGTCGCTCGGGCGGTCTGTCAGTGTGTCCGTATTACCAAAAGACTGTGTCCACATGTGGCCAGTCCACCTCAGAATGTGGTCCTGTGCATGTTCACACCTGTGTGTAAAGCTGTGATCAGATCATTCAGGGTGCATGTAGCAGGTGTGAACAGGTCCAACTTTAAAGCTGCTGGGGTCAACACTTCTACATGTACTACTGAACACGTGACCAGTTTCAAAACGGTTCTCATTGTTTCGATTTTAAAACCTAGTTTTACAGTTTTTAATTCGCTCTCATTTCCCCTGATGTGTTGTTCTTGGCCAACAAAAGCCTCTAAAGCTCGGTGTGTGACACTTACCCAGCACCAAACAGTGCTCATGCCTTTTCTTTCCCATGGTCCTTTGCTATTGTCTCCCTTCTCAAAACCTAAAAATGGATGCTATTTTCAGCCAAACTGGGTAAATGGTTTGGCTTGCTATGAAAGGCTACTGTAAGTGGCTCACTCTTCATTTACTCTCTTTCTGTACTGCTAAGCATCCAGTAACAGCCATCTTTAATCTCAGTCTAGTACCTGTTTCTTCACTCATTTGTTATGTTTTGTATTTGCTCATATCGTGCCCTTGTAGCTTGTAGCTGCTAATGTGTTTCTTCAGCAAGGTGCTGGTCATAGAGAATTTGTCATTTTTTTATATATATAGCTCAGCTGGTGTTGCTTTAAGTTATAAGCACTAATTGCTTTAATGTCCTTAATTCCAAGAAATCCTTTAAATTATGCACTCAGTCGACATTTGTTCACATTTTTTATTCATTTACTTTTTTGTCTCTGCAATTGAAATAACACATGTGCGTTCCGATTATGTAGCAGATGCTTATTCATTCTGCTGGCCGGCACTTCTTTATTCAGGAAAACCCAATTTCAACCAAATTCTCTCTCTGAAAAGCATCAACATGCACTTAGGGATTTGTTGCAGATGGAACTCTGTTTGCTCGCTTGATTTGCAGAGTGATGTGACATTCCCTTCAATTCGAGCTGTGAAATAGAAAACAGAGTAGTTTAATAATGCCCCCCTTTCACATTTAAGAGTTGTCTGAAACGGGGATGGAGGAGGACAGGCTCGGGTGGTTGGTAAAATGAGTGGAGAAACCCTTCCCTGCACTCTCTGTGAGAATCGGTTATTAAATTTTAATGAGAAGAAACAGCAGCTGTTTCCTTTGTCACATTTCACGCTAATGGAAGCAACGCAAAAGCGACCTATTGAGTGTGAGCGCGACACAAAGTATTACACATTCTAGGAATATTTGCAAACTTGAGTTGGCTCCAACTCCTCAATCCGTCCTGTCAGTGGTAAAAAATGTAAATGTAAGTTATATGTAAGTAGGAGTCAGGAGTAGTGCAACTGGTGGGACCAATAGAAAGGAGGCAGTTTTCCTTGTTTTAAGAGCTCACAGGGACACGCAAAAGGTTAACGGCGTTATTTTTTCTGCCAAAACATAAATCTCAACGTTTATGGGTAGATGGTGAGTAGTTAAAAGTGTCCCGTATTCCCCGCAGCGCCACTGACTCCATGAATCAAGTTAATCAAAAGCACTCACGGTAGCCTGTTGGCGTTCGGTGTTGCAGCTCTGAGGCTCACATTCTCTTTTCTCTTCAGCAATTTGGATTATTTGTGTGTCACTCAGCGCCTCGTCACTCCGATGCAGTGACGCCAGTAGTCATTTGCCGTTTGATTTCTTTGTGGACTCATTCAGTCGTTTGTCAGTCATCCAATTACACATTAATTTTCCCCCTTAATCACTCATTCATCTGTATCATTTGGAGGCAAACGCACCCATCAAAGCAGTGTTTATCTCCCGTCCACACGCCTCCATAATCTCATCCTCTCCGCTCCTTCTTTCCTTGACCTTCCACCTATTTTAATGTTTTTTTTCTTTCTGAAGTGCAGGCTCAGCTCTAGTTGCCCCCAGCTTTGAATGTATTTTCTTCCTCCTCCTCTAACTCTCTGCTCTTCTAACAACATCACTCCTCCTGCCTCTTTGCCTTTTTGTTGCATTTAACACAATAGTCACCCTGCTCCTATCTTCTGCATTGTCTGTGCGTTTTCTATACTTTCTATTTTTTTTATTTATCTCTAAGTCCGATTCATTGTATGATTTATATCCTTGATGATTGTGTTATCTATAGATTCACATTCAACCCAGAAGGCGTTTTTTTATACTTAGTTTATAGAAAACTGACCAAAGGCTTGAGTAATTCCCATATACTTTTAGCAAGTATTAGAAAATTGTTCATTGAAATACACAGTTAGTAACACATAATTTATTTAGGTACAGTTTAACCATCGTAGAAGGAGAAATCACAACAAAATAATAACTGTAGAGGTACACTATATCGCCAAAAGCATTCACTCACCTCCACATAAGAAGAAGAAATGAGTTCCAATAACTTCCATGGCCACAGGTGTATAGAATCAAGCACATAGGCATGCAGACCGCTTCTACAAACTTTGAGAAAAAATGGGTCACTCTTAGGAGCTCAGTGAATTCCAGTGTGGTACTGTGATCGGATGCCACCTGCCAAGTGGCGGGCCACATAAAATGAGAGAGCGGGGTCGTAATGCGCAGAGGTCGCCAATTTTCTGCAGAGTCAGTCACTGCAGACCTCCAAACTTCCTGTGGCCTTCAGATAAACTCAAGAACAGTGAGTAGAGCGCTTCATGGAATGGGTTTCCATGGTCAAACAGCTGCATCCAAGCCATACATCACCAAGTGCAACCAAAGCATCGGATGCAGTGGTGTAAAGCAGGCCACCACTGCACTCTAGAGCAGTGGCCTGACCTCACAAATGCGCTTTTGGAAGAACGCCGGTGAAAGCATTTATACATGTGTGCATCATGTGTGTAATGTTATGCTAGTACGCTGCTATAACACTAATCAGAGATGATGTTTGAGTAGATGGTGTGATGTTGAAGACAGCGTAGTCCTCAAAATGGATCCAGGCGCAGAACTCAGATGTTCAGGCACAATAACAGAGTTTAATAAACAAAAGTTCACAACAGCTAGAGTGGAGTATAGAAACCAAGGAGTGTATGTACGCTGGCTGGCGAACAATGAAATGGCAGGCGGGTTCGGAACTGTACTTCCAAAGTTGACTGAAAGTCAATGGCTGGTTCATAGGCAACTAACGCAGAGGTAAAATGAAGTCCTGTCGAAGAGTTGGAGAGTTGAAAGTCCTTTAATAGTGTTCTTGGCTTGACTGGACGATGAGAGACAGGCCAGTTAGCAGCTCAACCCCAACATAACGCCCAGAAGCAGCTCTAATCCACTCACCCGAGGAAGAAAGGAAACACAGACAGACATGCAACAATGCAACACTGAGGTCGCCTCTTGACAGATGGTGTTTTGGAGACAGAAAGAGGGTGAATTTTCCGTGCTTTTCCATCTTGTGCCGCCACAACGCTTAGTTAAATTCCTGGGGAGGTGCATGTCAGACTACAGCATAAAGCCGTAGGTGTAGAAGTGAAACGAGGTGCCTTTTATTTCCTATGATCCTCCGCTTCTGTCCCCCTTCTCAAAACATCCAAATGGATTCTATTTTCTGCCAAATTGAGCAAATGGTTTGGCCTTCAATGATCTGTGAAGAGGGAGGTGTGACGACATGAAGCTCTGCTGCTTTTGCTTCGGTCAAAAGTGACTCACTCTTCGGGAGGGAGAAGCCTCACTAGACGTGTAAATAAACAATTTCTTTCTTGCTTGCTTACTTGTCCTAGTATTAATTTCTATTAAACCAGAATATGTTGGAACAAGTTAGAGGGCAATGCATTGTTATTCACTGTATTTTTAAATTTTAAATCTTCACTGCAACTTGCTTAGCTGAAACATTTTAGCAACTAGCAAACACATGCCACGCCAGGCATAGGTCAAAGAAAATGTCAGCCATCTTGTGCCTGTGTCTGGCGGTTGCATATTGTTCCAACTGTAAAGTGAGCGAGATGGCTCTCTGCATGGATCTCCTGCAGTGCTGGAAATGAGCTTGCACACAGTTTTCACCACAGTCAGAACTCCTACAGTTAGCCCGCTTGTCAGATCGAGGAACAGCAGACAAGGGTCTTCTCTGAGAGGTGCAGCGGGGAGAGAGTCTTCGTTATTATCTGCACTCTCTGCATTTCTGAGCTGTGGCTCACGACTACTCCAGTTTCCACCTGCTCGTTGGAATACCCTCCGGCTAAAGATCTAGTTAAATGTCAAGCAAAGGAAAAAGCTGCAATTATCTGTTCAGAGACTTTCTTCTTCAGATCTTTATTTCTGAAGTTGTTTCACGGTTTGCAAGGAATCCTTTTGTCCCCAGGAAACTGTCACGCTGTGTCTTTTACAGGATAAAGCTACAGAGATATACGGGAGAGTTGGGTTCTGTTGCTGTGTGCAGCTTCTGTCTTCCAGGTGCTGAAACGACCTCACGTAATTAGAAACTTTGAATCATGCATTGCTGTGCGTGTGTGTGTGTGTAGACCTCGAGCCCTCCAGGCTGCTAATGGGGATCCTAATGAATAAATCAAAACACCTGCTAGCTAGCTAGCCTTTTAACATCTAGGCTGACTGAGAAAATGCAGAGCGCAGCTTTTATTATAGGGACATTGTCCAAACTAAGTAAATGTAATCTAATAACAGTCATCTGACACTCATTATTGAAATGAATCGTCACTCAATTATCACCCTGCAGAGGGACAAATACGTCCCCGTGTGGCAGCACCTTTCTCTTAAAACAGAATCTGATTTCCCTCATTTGTTCAGTTGCTGTTGCATATTTTAGTTTCTTGGTCTTCTGTACAAATCTGTTGTGTTTATATACTGTTTTCGCTCAGTGTTGTTATGCCGGAAAATCTGTAATCTGTAGGGATTTGTCCAACTCAATTAAATGAACATCTAAGAACGTTCTGAGAGTACAAACACATAGATCGATTGCTGTGATTAAAGTTTTCAGTGCTTATTTAGTTATTTTAACGTTCAGATCTCTAGTACAAATTCATGAACTCTTTGTTTTCTTGTCTTAGCCTAAGTTCAGTAGTTTTTGTTAAAAATTCCTGAAAATCTGCGCAAGTGGTTCATAGACTTTGTGTAAGCAGTTTAAGACAGTCTAATTCGTTATATTTTAGGCCATAAGTCAGACAAAAAAGACTTGATTTTATGTCTTAGAGGGACTTTGACCATGGGTTGCTGACAAACTGCAGTCTCGTTCTGATCAGCGTATGTCTTGAATCCTACTGATGGACCTGCTAAATTGCTTCTCAGAATTGGGGGGAATTGTTGTTTTGGTTAATTGTAATGCTCCATCAATTGGCTTTCTTTTTCTTAAAGCAAATAATGGCCATCATTTACTTTGAAGTCATTTTGTCAGACTTTGTTGTGGCTTTAAAATGGCTTCAGATTGGCTTGGTTGTGATTACCGTAAACATTAGAGCAATTTCATCAAACTACGGGAAGCTGGTTTGACCTGATGATAGAGCTCTGTGTCCACGTGTCAAGGTTGAGCTCCAAACTTCTTATATCCACGCGAGCCATGGCTAGAGACATGAGGTTTCTGGGTTGTCTGTTGGTCGTCCATGTCTAACACAATGCAGTGATGGCATTTTATGTCTAAAGGGTCAATGATCGAAGGTTTTTTTTATTGAAAGGGTGGCCTTCATTCAGAACGGGTTAGTTGGTGTTATTTATTGTAGAGTGAGAATCCAGTTGCGCTGGTAGAGATGACTTCCTGCACCTAATCAGTCTCAGTGGAGAAAAATACAGCACACTTACTGTGTAATACATCTAGTGATGTGATTAAGGAACAGCAAAAGAGTTTTTGGCCTTTAAGTTTGCACTCGAGGTAAGTGAGTCAGCTTGGTGGGTTACAGTTGGTGCACGGAAGCAGCAAATTGTAGCACTTCAGCACGAAAACATCTTTCTTGTTTATACGTCAGCAACCAAAGGCAGATTTTCCCTTTCACGCCGTCTTATTGAGGTTATATTTTCATCAAACGTGTTATTATGCTTCCTCAGATGTTCTTGAAAGCCATTTAAATACTGACAACAGGACTGCGTCCATCACCGTTGAGCTTTCAACAGCAGCCAAAACCCATCAGCCCTTTTTGCACCAGGTCCCTCTGAACCTTCATTAAAGGCCTGTTTGCTGTTTGAAGACGTTTTATTTATTTATTTTTTTATCGGGGTTATCAAAGCCCTGGTGCTCAAATATTAGGAACACAGTGGTTGGATGTCGCCAAGATTTTTGTCAGAGATAATGAAAGACTGTTTGTTATTAGTCAGGGGGAGGAGGCTGGTAGCTGTGTGCACAGGCTAATGCGTTGCCATAAATAAGTATGCCAATGAGACGGTATAAAGTGGATTAGGCTTGCTGTGCTAACACTGCCATATGTGAGGAGCCATTTGATGTCTGAGAAACTACACACTGGGTGACTGATTCTATCATCTAAGCACATACAGCTCTTCTATTCAGACGACATGTGATCATATAAGATGAAGCGCACACACATGCGCACATGAAACTACTGCACTGCGGCCTGGCTTTTGAGGCAGACCGGACAATGTGATCATTATTTAGCTTCAGATCAAGGAAATGTCACATGAAAGGTCGCAAAATCATTAATAGGAAACTTCAGATCGAAAAGGATCGGACATAGCGCGCAGTGTAAACACAGCTAGTTGCTTGGCGTGCTTGTCAGGGCTCTACATTCAGCTGGGCGCTTCAGCAGACCATATGTAATATTTAAAAGCGCAAACCCTACTTTTTCCCACTTGAATGGCAATGTATGGAATACATTATGAGATGTCTAGCCCTAGTTTTAACGCTGCAGTAATTGCACAGCGCGTCCTTCACGCTGGCTGTGACATGCCCCTTTATGAAACGATGGCAGCAGGTATGCGTATGAGGAAATTCAGATTTCCTACATGTTTCACACTTTGAGATCATTAATGAGATCGAATGTAATTTAGATTCTTTAACATGCTTTTGTGCATGATATGGGAATGATAAAATATTGATCAAAATCAAATGATTTTGGCTGTAGATGTCACACTCACTTGGTGACATTGATTGATTTTCCTTATTTCAGTCCCTTCAGTCAGTTGCAGTCATCTGTCATAGAGCAAGTGTCCAATGCGTGGATGCCAGAACTTTCTTTTTTATCTCATCACTTGTACAGAGGACTCCGATTTTATTTCTTTTCACAGCAGATGTTTTTGTCTTGACGTCGCATTAAAAACACAGGTGAAACGTGTTGTTAGTGAAATGCCGAATTAAATCATCACCGCCATCTCCTAAATAGAATGCAGATGTCTTTATGTTACTGCCTACACCTGTAATTTTCCCATCTGCTGTCAGATCATCTGCTGTGAAAGGGCCTTCGTGAATTCAAAGGGCCTTTAATTTGTCTTGAATAAGACATTCATCACGCCCTAGTTTTGTCAGCTGAGACTCTGTCCCTTCCTTTGATCAGCACATATGGACGACAAGACCATGCTGTGGCAAGCCAGGGCTTCACATGAAGTGCAAACAGAAGCTCGTAGATGCTCCTCTGCACGTCAGATATAAAGTGCTGAGATGACAAGTCTCCGTTCCATTAATGGCCTTGTCTGCTTCCATCTTGTCAACCGTTGATGTTATTTAACAGTTTCTGGTCTTTCCTTTGGCGCACCCAATCTTCATACAATAAATATCGATAAAAATCAAATCAAACACAAAAACGTAAGGCATACAGGCATCACTGATCAGATGTTTGCAATAGAATTAGTTGTTAGCAGTTCTTATGGCAGTGTGGACCTTGATTCTCCAAAAAAAAAATCACTGGATTATGGATCTGAGAAGTTTCTGTCATCCAGTGTGACAGCTGAACTTGCTTGAGCTTCTGAAAAGATGTCTTAAGTCGTAATTGACTGGTGGGGGTGCCAGCCAGGATTGAGACTCCAGCAATCCAGTTGCTCTGTTTTAGTTCTCATTTATGTAATTGATTTCTGACAAACTGTTATGTTGTTACTTAACTCGTTCATTAATTCATGACTTAACTTTATTTGAGAAACAACTTTTCATTCAGCACTGTAGCCAAATCTTATTACGCCTATTACACTTTTACAATTTTGTTCCGCTCTCCTGTGACTGTAGATGAAGTGTTAATTGAATAGAGAGAAAAAGATGCAGCGTTGGAAAAACATCTTCACCTCCAACATATTCACTAGAGGTCCATGGTGCAGCATGGTTTTCTGTCTATTTGTATTTGACTTTACTCTGAAGTGTTATTTTCTAACATCTTTTTATAACATTGTGTAGACATGTCTGTCACTGCTGAAATTTTAGCAATGAGACATTTGGGACAGCTAATGAAGCTCCAGCTGCTGGTTTCCTCTTAATGGCTGTCCAAAATGCCACATTCACTTTGTTTGCTGCGTTGTCCGGACTGCACCGTAGAATCCGTGCTGACAAAGGACTGCTGAGATTCTCAAAGCCAAACAGTGACTGTCAAAGACCCAGATGCCAGTATATTAACCGTAATAAAACAGCAATGGTGTTATATGCAGTTGATGTATAAGCCAATGGTCCTGAGAAGATGACTCCTTAGTGGATTTAGCCACATATACTCACAGATACATGGAACTATCCATGTCCTCAATATCTGACACATGTAGCTAATGTGTCAGATATGTTTTTGAGACCCGGTGGTCCCGGTGTACATAAGAAAATTGATAATAAACCCTTAACTTTAGCTGCATTGTCTGAATTGCCAGTTACATTTTCCATGACGGTGCTATGGTGCATGCTCTAGAAACTCTAGAGCACATCTGTTGAAATACACTGGTGTCTTAAGGTCCATCTGCCTTTCAGAAGCTGCTGTTGTGGTGTGTTGTGGTAGTGCATTCGACCGGACTAATTCAACTGGGGAGTTCAGAAAAAATCTCTTACACAAACAAAAAAATGACCTAAAAAAATGACATAACCTGCAATGATGTTTCATTTTACCGTAAACCTAGGTCGGATTTAAAAATGAAAAGTCATGCTGGAGTGAATGTTTCTGCTCAGGGTTTATCAGCAGCAGTCTGCATAATGAACGCATTCATGACTGTGTGGTTTTGGATGGGAACATTCAGTTCAACAACCTAGTATGGCTCACTTGTTTACTTTATTTTTTTATTTGCCTGGTAGGGGAGCAACAATGCCAAAGTACATATGATCAAATTTGAAATCATTTTCTCTTTTCATGTATTTGAATCAAGTCTGTAATTTTTTTGCGGTGGCGCATTTCATAATTGAATTCTCAAAAGCCGTTCTGCTCTCTCTTTTGTCTGTGTGCATTCCCTTTTTTCTTCTGTGAAAATAAAACCCCACTGCTCCTCTTTCTCAACCTCTCTGTCTCGTAATAGGCTCATCTTTCCTTCTCTCCCTACTCCTTCTCTCTTTCACGGCTCTGAATAAAGCGGCTAATGGTGCATGGAAATGGTGGCAGCACGGCCGCGTCTGTAGACTCTCTCTGTTATGTGCTGCCATATGTAAGTAAAAAAATACACATTTACAAGGCTGAGAACTCGTTCTTTCACCCATCTCGTCCATTTATTGTAAGACCAATATGTGAACTGCAGCAAAATGGCTATTACACAACAGGTTGGTCAGCTGCTGGTGTGGTTTCCATTGTTCCTTTCGGTCCCATGTTATATAGACACTGGATTTTGTAATTTTTTAACTGAATGGTGTGTCTGCCTCTCTACAGGTGTATATCCGCATCCTGGACAATGAATGGAATGTGTACAGACGTTACACTGAGTTCAGAGAGCTCCACAACCACCTGAGGAGCCAGTTTCCTCAGGTGGACGCCTTCAACTTCCCACCCAAGAAAGCCCTAGGGAACAAGGTGAGTGTTGGCCTTCAACCGCCTCAGCAGCGCTAAATGAAACATACTATTTGAGCGCCTGTTGATAAATCAGTTAGAGGTGCAATCCGTCAGGCTCTCTGATCCTGCATGGCGCACTAAGGCAGTGCAGTGTTCAAGGTGGCCAACTTTCCACCCGGAATTCTCTAAAACTTTTGAAACACTGGGTCCTTGATTTCAGAGGTGTACAAAAGCAGATTTCTCATTTTTGGCTGTCGACTGCCAATGTGTTGGCCAAACAACAACTGTCGCTGGCAGACTTTTTCTGCTAATTAAGCCAGTGTTAACTCCGTGAGTGGTTGAACACAGTCCCTGGCAGATTTTGAATCTTTCAAGCTGAATTATTACGATTGTTTTAAAAAGAGAATCACGTAAAAAAAAAAAAGACCTTAAATATACAGTCAGTTGCTAAAAGAACTGAGGCTGAAACTTTAGGTTGATGGCAAAAAGTTTTAAAATTGTGTTTCTATCATTTTTAGTGTTGAATATTGTGGTTGAGAATGTAAACTTCCAATAAAAAGCAAGATGTACCCAAGGATGTTATTAGCTGGACATGCTAACAGACGTAAGTTATTTCCTACACTTGTCTGCTGTGGCTTGGCGAACTTACTGGTAATGGTTCATTTCTAACTAAGCTGTGAAGGAATAATCCTATTCCTTTTCCAAGCAGCCTGTGATTGTCTTATCAGACTTAAACTGCAAAAGTGAAGGCAGTGGTCAGACAGGGTTCCCAAGCACCCCTTCCATCGTGTTATTCTGTTTTGCTAACACACTCTAAACCTCACACTAACCGGACAATCGCTGCACTGGGTTCCATGCCTTGCCTTCCTCTCCCCCACCTCTCTCCTTTCGTCCTCCTTTTCATCCCGTTCTCCTCTGTCTCCCTCCAACCTTTGGGAGATAATTTGGCTCTGACCCCGATTCTCTGGCTGGTTGGATTTGACGCTGCCATAGTCGATAGCTGCGGCCTGACTTCCCACCTTCAAAGACACCGCGTTTTCACGGTTTAAAAAAAAAAAAAAAAAAAAAAACGGGACAGCACGCCGCGTTGCAGGCGCTGCAAATGTGAGAAGAGGCGGAGTGTGTATGTGTGTCTGCATGGCCATGTGGGATCATGTGGAAGTATCTATTAAGGGCCCAGAGAGTTGGTGTCATTGTGTGCTGGAAAAGCCCCCGGAAGCCCATTACACTGCAGGTTTGAGTGAATTATTGGCTTTCATCGTATTCATGAAGTCGGCCATCTTTGCAGAGAAAGCAGCCCCTGCATTGTCACTCCGACCACGGTTTAAAGCCGGGATTCCACATGCAGCTGAGAGGAAAGGTACACACTGAACCCTTTCTGCAAACTCTTGGTGTGACAGCCGTCTTTCTGCAAAGACGACCAGAATCGCCTACCTCGCTACTTGCTAGCCGTCGCAGTCAGCACAACCAGGGTCGGTTATGTTTTGTCTTTTGTACTCTTCTATCACGCGTGGCTCTGGGACCTGATGGACTGAAGGTAGCACATGATAGACAGTGATAAACAGATGGCTCTTGAAATCATCTTCTGAGAATGTTTTGAAAAAGTCTGCCCTTTCCAAGCAATTTCCATGGATGACTTACCAGATGGTTCCATGTTACAAACCATCTGGCGCGTCAGGTTCATTTCCACCTGCAGTCCCTGGACATGTGCACACAATACAATTATGCAGTAAATACTATAAATAATACACAACAATACACTGTGATCTCCCTGTTGTGCGTAGTCAGATCCTTCTGAATAACAGGCATAAAGAGAGGAAGTCACATGCCACCTGCCTTCAGGACTCCATAACTCCATATATTTAGTTTTATTTATTTTGAATCATTGTTTTATTTTTATAGTTTGTTGTAGTCCTTTTACTAGATTCCATTTGTGCTGCTCCTGTCTTTGTGGACCTCTCATGTCATTTTTGTCTCCACCCAAATCACTTATTTTGAGTGAAGACATTTATATTTGCCTCTTGAGGCTTCCTTTGTCAACCCGTTTGTTTAGACCAGACAGGGTTTCACCTGTCCTTCAGTTTTATAGTCTAACCAAAGAGTGTCCTGTTAGAGAAAAATACAATGGAGGCAGAACAAAAGGAAGAGATAATACATATGAGTCCTGTGCTAGCACACTTGGGTTAGGTTTAGGATTTTGTCTCATGTTACACACGGCAGCTTGCATGCTGCAAATTATGCAAAGTCAAACTGAAAATCATTGACCTTGTACATACTGGGCATTATACTATTTTATCATGTTGTCATTTTTTTTCTCGCATCTTTCTGGGCATCTGCTCTGCGGATCATCCCGCGGACACTTGACCAGTTTGGGATCTAGTGAATTTGGAGGCCAGGTATTTGTGCTTTCTTATTATCAAAGCCTTTTTATAGACGGTAACACACAGAGGTCTGCTGCCGTCTGAAAGGCAGAATTTGGAAAATATATTAACCATGATCCATAGATGCGGCAGCTTTGCTTTCATAAACTTTCATAAAATAATAGCTGCAGGAATATTTCACAAACTAATGGATATTAAAAAGTACAAACTGGAAATCAAACGCAATAGTTTGGTCAGTATTCTAAAATAAGCTGCTTTAGGAACTTGGAAAAAATAAAGAGCTGGAGGCCTTCAGTCCGGATCGACTTGAAATGAGGCAGCAGGTGGAGGGATTTATAGCTTAAAGATTTCATAAGGACCAGACTGGTGGAGTTTGGGTGTACTTAATATGTTCGTGTGCCAAATACGTGTGTGCACACCGAGCGCCCAAATTCTTCTGGGCTTCTTCTGGTTTCTTCTTTTGGTTTTATTTCTGAAATCCAAAGCTGCACAGAATGAAACTCTAGTAGTACTGTGTGTCTGTGAGAGAGAGAGAGAGAAATGGAAGAGATGTTTTGGTCGGGGAAATGTGTGCGTCCGTGTGTTATGTTCTCTTTGAAAAGGTGTCGGTTTCTCTGCGTGCATGCCCCTCTCTCCAGCATGGAGTGTGTGTGTGTGTGTGTGGTTGTGTCAGTAATCAGCAGGCCTGCCGTGTTGAGTTGCCCTGTTATTTCAGTCCAGCCAGTCCAGTGTTTGTCTCTGGCTCTCTAGGAGTACTCTGTGGTGTTGGCTGCAGTGAAGACTTTCTACTTCAGGTGAAGTGAGAGCAGGGCTGCTGCAGCAAACAGGAGTGAAGTATACCAGATAATTAACTCAAAAAGAGATGCTGGGATTTTAAATAGCTCCAAAAGTACCTAAATGACAGGTTCAGTATTTAAACAAAAACGTGTCGCGTTTGCCTTAGGTCCGAGCTCCGGCTATTACATTGCATATCTATTTATGACCACAGTTGTTTTATAGAGTTCTTGCTTGTTGTCATATAGTCTTTGGTTTCCTTGTCTTTATGATTTGGGCAACTTTCCTCTTACTTGTTACAAATTTGGGGGGTTACCTACGATGTTAAATAGTCTACTGATAAAACAGACTATTAATGAAAGCTAATTTCAAGCCAGAATCCACCACTGTGACCGTTCAATTGAAAACATCCACTGTAAGCCGTGAGGACACTGCTACTAAGAAACTGTTGCCGTCTAGAAGCAACCTGTGGATCTGGCTTGTTCCAGTTACGTGATCAGTTTGGGATCTAGTCAATTTGGAGGCCAGGTCAACACCTCATGCTGTTTTTCACATCTTTTAAGTTGTTCCTAAACTGATTTTGTGTGTGTCTGTGTCAGGCGGCATCCTGCTGAGGAAGTCTGCTGCCATCAAGGAGGGTCATTGCTATGGAGTGGGGGTGTCGGGTCTGGTCTAAGTGGGTGCTACATGTCTAAGGTCCCAAAGGTCCAAAAGTTTCCCTAGATGTTCAATGTTACGTACTTCTCATGTCAGTGGTCATAATGTTATGTCTGATCACGTGTATATAATGTATGCACTGATCTGATCTGATTGAAATCTATAGTATAGTTGGTGAATTGTGGTGTTGTGATGAATCCTCCTTCCCAGTCTACTTGTTTCTGTCACCGTCTTTTTGTTTCCGTCCATGTGTGTGTTTTGTATCTCTTTCTCTTTTTTGCCATCCTACATCTTTTAGTCTCTGTCCTGCTTTCATCCATTACAGGGAGACATTATCACCAAATCAGGCCCTCTCTCCATTATACCTGGCTAATGATGGATAAATGTTGATGTTAGGGACGTGTTACTGTGAGAGGGAGAGGCCTTCAAAAGCTTTTTAACTGCGGCGCGGGTATCTGCTCTGCTGTCGTTGATGGATGAAACAAACATGCTGTCAGCGGAGATCAGGTAGCAGTCGAAACGCAGCCCTTGCTAACCGCGTTACATGGCAACATCTTTCTGTTTCATGCCTGTTCGACATGTACGCAGACACACGCACAGGTCCCAAAACGACAGAGCTGAAGCTGATCGTCGGCTGTGCTGTGGATTTATGTTGCGAGGGAACTTGCGGGTGACAGTTTTACACATACCCATCACATGTAACAGCTAACCTGTGAGGGTGCACCCTTGAGGCAGATTATCTGTGCTAACACCTGACTGAGTCTTCAAGCAGTTTCTTATGCCGGTGCCCTGAGATTGGACCGCTGAACTAATCTCCCACCCGGCGTGGTTTCATCACCAGCGTGGGGAAGGTGAATCAAGCTCACATCAAGGTGTTAGCTTGACGTGACCTTAATTCTAGCATTCTCAACAGGAATTTTAACTAATACCATATTCCTTCACATGGCGCCCGGGGCCTTTATTTACCTCGTCCTGTATTATCTCATGAGTATAAAAATTAGTCTTATTTTAACCTGCTCCAGTTAATCCTGTTAATGCAACCTCAACACTTCCCGTAGCTGTTTCAAATTAAAAGCGCTTTGTGTTTCAGTCAACAAAAACCCTTTATTTCTTAATGAGGCTTTTATTGTGACACATTTGCAGACGTACCATATGCAATGGCAGCCGCGCGGGATTAAAGGACAACAAAGCACACGCCCACCATGACTGAAATAGAACAGTGATACTTAAGATGAGTAATCCAGAACAATGAAGTGATGAACATAGTATGTTTGTATTGGGGTGTTTATTAAATAAAAAGCAGCAGACAGTGCATTATGCTTACCTGGCAAGCACCAGGACTTTATCAGCCCGCTCTTTATTTGAGTGCTGGCCAATTTGTGCTTGTGGAGACAATGTCCCTGGATGTTATCCGAGACCTGCTTTTAACTGACTACCAGTTATTATTTAAAGAAGCCCGGTATGACTCATTTCCTAATCTGCGAATAGTTTTAAGCACATCTAACTTTTTCCAGTCAGCAACCTTTTGAACCTACAGTGAATACACCCTGCTACACAACTGTATAATATCTTTAAAGGGGAAATACTGTTTTTTACAACCTGGACCTTTTTATTTCTGGCATAAAATACGATTTTTTTACTCACACATATAACTTTTGTGTCCTTTGGAGTCGTTCAGGTGATACTTAGCCTCTAAAAAATGCATATCTGCCACGAAACTTGTTCATTTCACCAATATTTCGTTATGATACTCTAGTGCTATTCCCCGATGAGTCCAGAGTTACCTGTTATCATCATCTAGGGTCTGTAGATTGACCTACAGACCCTAGATGATGTCATCTCTGAGCGCCATGCGCATCCGCGACGGTCGGCTTGTTTATCTGTAATTTGCTACTGCTATGGTTCGTCCACAACCTCAGAATCGGAAAAATATTCAGTGATGTTGCAAAAAACTTGCAGTAGCAAATTACAGGTAAACAAGCCAACCATCGCGGGGGCGACGCTAGAAAATGTTGCGGATAATGTGTTATTTAGAGGCTGTGATTCGGTGCCCCAGTCACTCTCACTATATGGATATACACAGATCTAAATATCTTCTGAACGAAATGACACCAAAGTTAAATGGGTAAATAAACAACAGTACTTTATTCCAGAAATAAGGTCCGGGTTGTAAAAAAACAGCAGACATTATTTTTATCCCCCAGTCATTGTGTAAATACGAGAGAGTTTGGCTCAACGTGTGTCAAGACTACAGCTTGTTATGATTGAACTAATTTCAGTTTCTTACAGTTGTTCGTGCTGCAGTTGACATTTAAGACGAAACGGAAATTGAATCATTTATTTTACTCTGGGTTTTCTTTTCTGGGTGTTTGATGTGCCGTGGATCTTTACACTAGCCAGTTTAACAAATTTTACTTTCTTTCGTAAAATTGGATCCAGCTATTGTACCTTACAAACTATTTGCTGCAGATGGGTCGTGACCCTCTAACCATTCACGGGACACCTGAGAGTTGTAAACATGAGAAGGTTTTTCTTTAATCTCAGTAAGGATTTCTTTGCTCTAGAGGTGTCTCTTTGAAGCATTATTAAGTGTAATTGTCAGAACTCTGATAGGTTTTTGCTCGAGTGCCTTCTTTAACCTTGTCCTTGTGCTGTGATGAGGTCGTGAAGACGCACACGCACGCAATTTCAGAACTTTTACTACTGTGAATTCACTCTGAGCCAAAACAGTGTGAGCTGTGGTTCTGTTCCAGAGAAGATCGTTATATTTTTAAGCTGCGCGAGCCACTTAGAGTTTAGTTGTTTATCTTCAGGATTATGGCATACTCAGAAAACACTGGCTGTTTTTTTTTTTTTTTTAGGGGGATTATGGTGAGCATTAATAACAATGCCAGCATCGACATTTTAGAACAAAAAAAAGAAAGAAAAACAACTCCACAGCCAGTGGCAGAGATAGCCTCTGTGTATTAACTGTGGTCTTTTGTGGTCTCCTTATCACCAACACTGAGCCTCTTCGCCCCACTTTTGCGTCTGTGTCTCTTTAGTCCTGTTAATTAGCTAATGAGGATCTCCCTCTCTGCATCTGCACATGCTTTAGGCGAGACTGTCCAGCTGTGTGTCCTAACAATACAGATGCACTCACACCACCGCCTGTGACAGCCTCTTAACCAGCTGATTTGTCAGGGGCCAGGCCGGGCGTACGGGCTAAATGTTCCCGAGCTGCAACTGTCAAATTCCTCCTGACGCTCACGTTGGGACGGCGAGGGCGCAGAGCGATGATATCAAAGACACATTGTTGTCTGACTCCGGGGTCCAGCTGTCAGGTTTTCTCACTGGCCACAGACCATTCTGATTTAAAAACTTGTCTCCATGGGGGCTTACCATTTGATGTTGTTGTCCTCCTTCAGTATCACTTTCTCTTCTTTGACCACTTGTGTTGCTGTCTCCTCTCCTGCTCACTCGAGTCACTCACTCGCCCTCAGCTTTGATAAAATCACTTGATTTTAGGTGCAGCTCTTATCTCTTGCTGTTTTTTTTGTAAGGTCATAAATGGAAAATGCTTTTCGTTTCTCTGCAGGTACAGAGTAAAAGAGAGATAAAGTTTAAACTTAGATGGCTACTCCGTTTTTCTATAAGTAGTGACCACTTCTTAATGTTCAGCATACTGATTAGCCACAACATTAAAACCACTGACAAGTAAATAACACTGGCCATCTTCTGACAGTACAATGCTGCTGGGAAACTTTTGGACCTAGTATTGTGTGGATGTTACTTAGACATATAACACCCACCTAGACCAGACCAGGCACCCCCACCCCATAGCAATGATCCACAGAGGCCCCTCCCCTCAACCCATGGGACCCAAAGGCCCCCACTAACAACATTGTGTTGCCAGACACCACAGGACACCCTTAGAAGGACCATGTCCACTCTCTGATGAGTCACAACTCTTTTGGAGACACAAGGGAGACCTACACAGTTTAAGCATGGTGGTCATAATGTTATGCCTGATTGGTTTAAGTAGAACATAACCGATCTTTAAGATGTGTACTCTTTCTCCACTAGTTTTATTTCAGAGCTAGCCCTTTCGGTGTGTTGTTAAACTCACACACCTTGAATTAACTGCATCCAGTTATTCCAAAATTTGTTTAAATAAATAAGTTAATAAAAAATCATCTGAAAATTATCTGAAAAGCACAACATTGAATGAATGAATTTGTGTTTGCACGTGTGAGTGCAACACTAACAAATGCCTCTGGGGGAGAAACTGTCCTAAAGTCTGCACCGTTTGAAACAGCTTTGAACAGTTTTCCCTTCAGATTAAGGCAGAGGACATGTCTGATCTATCTGGTTTCAAGCACCTTGACATTAACAATATCTCCTTGTGCTCACTGAACATCATCAAAGGACGGCATGACCTGAGGGATTTGAGGAGTGATTTGACTGTTAATCGTAAGATCTGTTGCGGTGTTCACGCGGCATTACCATGGTGATTTGGCGGTTAAAGGTTGTGACAGTGTTTCATTAAAGTTAAACTCAAAGCTCTCAAAAAGCTCTATTGTTGCTGATCTCCACAGTCTTGTACTCCAGAGTGTGTTACCTATTTTGGGTATCATTTTCTACTAAATGAATTCAGTGTTGTCCATAAAGTTAGAAAGAAAAACTTCTACTTTTGTTATATTTCCAGCAGATTTGATGCTCCATAGCAGCAGGCAGCACCGCTTTGTGCAAAACTTCTACTCTGATTGATGTTTATAGTGATGTAAACTCATCCATCTTATGGGATCATTATATTTGGCGGTTAAGTTATGTGGATTCATTCGAATGATTTCAGCTGGGTTGAAGAAACATTGTAGACGTGGCCAAACGACCAAGACAATCTGCAACTTTTAATGTGGATGTTCAGTCAGTGTCGTCAGTGCTGGTACTTTTAAACTTTTGACAGAGAGTTTTCTGAGTCACCCTGCTTGCACAGCCGTGATTGCCCTGCCTTTATTTACCAGGATGCATTGCGTGCGAGCCACCTGCCCAGCTTGTTGAGGTTTGCTTTTCCAACCCAGTGTGCCAGCCAGCTCTGTGTACAGAAAGCAAACACATCAGAAATACGGTAACCTCACTGTTTGACTAAAAGTAAAGCAACAATGAGGAACCCTTCATCTGATTTTCAGAAATCTGGATGTTCAGAGTTGCTGCGTATCGACACTGAAGCCTGCTGCTGCTGCTTTGCTGACCATAGTGGCATTATGTGACAGAAATCAAGCTTGTCACTCCATAATCATATGCCCTCTTTCTCCTTTCTCTTTGATCTTGAAGAACGTCTCCAGCACACCTCTGTCCATAATCATCCTGTCAGCTGGAAGGCTTTGATTATTTTGATTACGGTAACACATTATGTAAGTGTCCTAAGAAGTAATCATATCAGAAAAGAGAAATGCACTTAAACTCGTCCCGTTTGCCCTTGGCAGTCGCCACATCTCCACATACAAATTGAGGGAGGGAGAGGAGTGCCAAGGCCGCCCTGATTAATTAATCAGAAAGTACAAAGTGAATTATTAACCAGTCTTACTATGTTGTGTTCACATGTTATGCAATATACATGCTTTACGCTTTTAATTATGACAAGGAGACATTGTGGAGGTCTTCTATGAGCGTTCCTGAATTGCTTGTGATGTTTTATGCATGGCCTGGACCCGCAGTTTGGCGAGCGTTTGAACACGGGACGAGGAGAACAGCTTCTTCAGCCCCTCTGCGGTCCAGTGTGGGCTGACTTGGTGGGAAGTGTTGACCTTGTTTTGTTGCCAGCCTGTGCCAATGATGTTTCTCGTTTAATTCTAGTGGACTACAAGCTGATGTTCCTATTTAACGTGCGTGACTTAGGAGATTGTGTTCTTTTATTTCAAACCAGATATGAAGGCCTACGTTGTCGTTCTGGGGAGCTTTTTGTTCAAATTCAGCTCGCATCAGAATTTCAAATACAGGAACTTATTATGCAAACAGAAAGCCTGGCCACGGACTTCTCACACAGTATCACAGGCTTTAATTTCCACAGTGGAAATAAATGAATAAATAGTAGGAATATATACCATTCAGCCACAACATTAAAACCACTAACACCAACTTGTGACAATTCAGTGTTCTGCGAAACTTTTGGACCTTGCATTCATGTGGACGTTACTTAGACATGTAGCACCCATCTAGACCAAACCATCACCTCCATCCCATAATAAGACACTCCTGGATGGCAGGAGCCACCCCCAGCTGGACGCAGCCTGACATAGACACAAAAACAACAACAAAACAGAAAACAGCACAAGGTGTTGACCTGGCCTTCAAATTCACTAGATCCCAAACTGATCAAGTATCTTTGAGATACACAGAGGCCCCTCCCCTCAACCCATAGGACCCAAAGGCCTCCACTAATTTCATTCTGTTGCGACAGGACACCCTCAGAAGGCCCATGTCCATTCTCTGATCCATCACAACTGTTTTGGAGCCACAAATTAGACGTTCACAATATTTAGATGATGGTCATAATGTTATGCCTGATCAGTGTATGTCATTGTGAACACTCTCTAATTGAAGATTTCCAAGCAGGATCGAAGTCAAAAGCATTGATTTGATGTTGGAGGTAGCATGTGTGATACCACAGAGTCTAGTTACTTTTCACTTCTGTGTTTTTTTTTTTTTTTAGTTGCTAAGCAACAATTTACTTGTTCAGTACATAGTGGGTTTTTTTCTGCTCCTCCAGACTTGAATGGGGAAAAGCTGGCACCAAGTTCACTGAGCAGTTGTGGAGACCCTGACGCATATGTGACTACTTTACGCTTTGCGCTTCTGTTGACAGCCCCCCACTCCTGTTTATCTGCTCTCTCTGGGAACTAGTATTTAGTTGTTTGTGTGTGTATATATGTGCATGAGCTGTAGCTATATATATATATATATATATATGGCGTGTGTAATGATGAGGACATATATATCTGCTAAGATCCATAAAATAATTAATAATATAACAATGGATATAAAGCTATTGTAGTTTAATTCATTTAAATATTTTACTTAGAGCTTTCTTAACCACCCACACCATATTGCATCCACTCCAAAATCTATAGACATCTGTTTCAATCATATTACGGTACTGTGTCATCAAATCAGATCAACTACGTGTTACTTGATCAAAATATATGTTTTGCATTTAAAGCAGTGGTTTTAGCTTTAGCTAATGCAAGCGGTGGCTATCTTGGCAATTAACTTTCTTTGAGTATGGCTCTCTCGTTGTGGCTGTCCAGTTGACATTTCCCCTGCAGTGTATAGTGCAGCAGTGACCATGTTCCACAGACAAAAAGAACCCATAGATTACCAAACCACAGTAAGTCACAGCACCCAGAGCAAATTTGTGGAGAGCAGTTAGGTGGCTCTGGATGTCGGTTCTGTCGATTTCTGTAGTAACCGTTTTCTTATATGACAGAGAATATGTCAGAAAAGCAGAGTCCGATATCATCTCAGCTTTAACTCATGTACGTAGAGCTGTTTAGTATCCTGCGGTTTTGTTCAAGGTGATAAACAGGATGTATGTGATTTATGAAGACAGCCCATAAGATCCTCAGATGAAGCCTTGCTCACATACACGCCTGTATGCTAAATAGAAATGGATTTATTTAGGCTCCATGTCATGTGAGTGAAGTAGCTGCGGATAAGAAATGGAAAGTGAAGGGGGAGGACAGCGAAGAGCAATGTTGAAATAGCTGGATGTGCGTAGACAGATGTAAGAGGACGGAATCGGCCTTGTACCAGCATCAGTATGCCACAGTAGTTTCTGCTCTGCCCTCTCATTCCTCTGTGCAAACAAGAGACAGCACCTGGCCTCTTCAACTCCTCTCTCTGTCTCCAGAAGAGGATGAATCTGTCATGATGTCCATTAGTGTTATTACTGCTCTGACATCCGTGAAAGCAGTCAGGGTGTCCCTTTATTGTGTTGACATAGCATGAAACCCGCGCTGGCATACACGGGCTAATCTGACACATCAGATTTACCCGCTCCTGCCCCGTCTGTTTTACCCCACATGCAGCCCAGTTTACTTATCCACTTCTGCTTTACTAAACCTGCATACTTTATCCACTTCTTGGGGCTGCAGTGAACCTCTTATCTGCTCCCTCATTTTAAAAGTCCTCTCTATCCAAGTGTTGCATATCATCGACCAACTTCTTTGCTGGCTCCGGGGGTGAAATGTAAAAACTTCTGCACCATAAATATGCATGTGATGGCAGCTACTGTTCCTCTGTTAATGGAATAGGCATTTTTGGAAATTCTTGTCACCACCTGTTTTCACTTGTTGTCATACACGGCTTTATTTGGACACAGTGATGCACACAAAGATACTGACACAGCACTGGGCTGCAACACCATAAGTAAAAGTGCTAACACTTGTCTTTAAGTAGTTTCTAAGCGATGAATAAGTTGATTTCACAAGTTAACATGTGACACTGATGCACTGCTTACACTTTTCTATGAGTTTTGGATTTGTTCTTCTAAGAGTTGTTTGTTGAGTCATAATCTTTCGGCATAGCATCATGACAGGTATGTGGTTACTTTGATGACTACAAAAACAAAGCTTCAAACAAACTGAATATACAGTATGAAAATCATCTTACATTCAAGCACGGTTTCCATTGTTTCCAATTTTCTAGTGTTGGGTCAATCAAAAATGTCATTCAGTGTCAAATTACATTTCATGACTAATATCTATGCATTACAAAATTGGTGTGGGGACTTGCTTTTTATTTAAAGTATTTTCTTCCCCAGCACATTTCTCAGACATGTAACACTGTTATGTCACAAATGTTCCCATTGGACTGGATGTTGACCATGTACTACCCAGCTGTAATCTAATACTCTTATTCATAAATGATTTTGAGCCTATAAAATCCCGTGTTATCTGCTCTTTAATGAATGGGGTTTAAAATAATGTAATTTGCAGTATTTTTCAAGTTATGTATACAAAGGTTGCATATTTCATATTACAGGTTTTTAGTTCCTCTTGTCCAGCAGGATTAAATATGTATTTTCAGGCAAAACAATTAAATTCACTTGGGTCTTGGGATTTTTAGATCAAAAGAGAAGCAGTATGAAAAAAAAACATGGGAAATGTTGGCCTCATACAATGGCTGTTTGTTCCAGTCCCACACACCAGAGAGGGAGACGGAGCATTGCCCAAGCTTTGCTCTGAGCCCTCCTGGATGCTGATTAGCCATGCTAACACTGGCCATGTGGCTCTGCGCCTCTGCCTCCAGAGTCGCTCAGTGGAAGCTGGTCTGAATGTTCACATCAAAATAAGCAAAAATATTAAATAAAAAAAATCATCTTTTACTTTGAGTGGACACTGCTTCCCTTTCACTTTGGAGTATTATAGGGGCTGATTAATGACGAATGTGTGACAATTCAAGGTTATCTTACATTTAAGTGCAAACGATTTGGATTTGCTTGGACTCTAGAAAAACTCTGAGGCATGCAGACTCTTTCCCTCTGACCTGGTCATCTTGA
Organism: Planiliza haematocheilus; assembly: GCA_005024645.1. Classification (NCBI taxonomy): domain Eukaryota; kingdom Metazoa; phylum Chordata; class Actinopteri; order Mugiliformes; family Mugilidae; genus Planiliza; species Planiliza haematocheilus. The sequence continues at coordinate 7,305,585 of SRSE01000365.1, read as the reverse complement.
TGAGCTCTACAATCTATATACATGATTTAATTTGCTTAGAGAATAAGAGAAGCTACACTGGCGCAGCCTACAATGGAAAATAAACATAACCAAGCGTACAATATGAAGAATACAATTAGATTCAACTTTATTGTCATTGCAAATGCTGTTGTGTGGGGACATACACAATGATAACATATGAAAGTGTACTTCAAGTTCATATGTTGTATATATGAGCTATGGACAGTCTCCAAAACAGTGCTGGACATGGGGCTTCTGAGGGTGTCCTGTGGTGTCTGGTAACATGATGTTGTTAGTGTGGGCCTTTGGGTCATGTGGGTTGAGGGGAGGGGCCTCTGTGGATCATTCCACAGATACATGATCAGTTTGGGATCTAGTGAATTTGGAGGCCAGGACCTTCTGCTGTCTTTCATATTTTTTCATTGTTGTTATTTATATTGGTTGTTGTCTTTTAATGTTGTGGCAGATTTGTTTTTTATTGGCTCTGGTTATCATCCCTACACAAACATGGAGTTGTATGAGCTTTTTTTTTTCCCCAATCACACTGCTCCTGCTACTAAACCTAACCCTAACCCTACTAACCCTATGATCTTACCACATTTACTTTCTCATCTAGTGTAGCACCACAGAAACTGGATTTTCTAAACCAATTAGGGACTGAAAAACTGGCATATTGGCCATTATATTTATTCATGTAGATTATATATTGCATATATTTACAATCTACAGCAGGCTAGATACCTCACTAACATAGCATGTGAGAAGCATGTGTCGTTAAGGTCACTGGGGACAGAGGTTTGTTGAGTACAACGAAAAGTGTACATTATGTGGTAATAGTTAGTTAATTAGCTTCCCGCATTGTCTTTCACGAACTATACAATTTACTGTGTCCACTCAACTCGAGGATTCTTGTGTTAAAGTGTGAGTGCTGAGAGTATTGTCAGTATCTGTCAAGTATCTTTGGCCATATCTGTGAGCATATCTGACAAAGTGCACACAGATACTGAAATATCCACAATTCGCGGATAAAAACAGCTGGTGCTATGGCCACAAGTGAGAGAGCAGTAAGAGGAAAGTAGCAGGACCTCAGAAAACTAAAACCAGACACCCCATAAGGGGAACCACAGAGTTACAGTACAGTTGGCATAAAAAACAATAGTAACTGTTCGTTATTTTGTTATTTAATCAAAACTGTTTATGTTGCAGCTTTAACCTTAGCATGTATTCATAACTGAGTCTTTCTTCTGTGTCTTTCTCCACACTTCCCGGCCCTCTCTGTCTGCAGGATGCCAAGTTCGTGGAGGAGAGAAGGAAGCAGCTGCAGGGCTACCTTCGCATGGTGATGAACAAACTGATCCAGGCGCTGCCCGAGTTCACAGCCCGCCCTTCCAAAGAGACCCTGCTGTCTCTGCTGCCTTTCTGTCAGTAAGTGGACACACACAGGCATGTCGGATACAGAACGATAGCTTTCATGTGAGCATGTGTAGTTGGGTGCGTAGATGAGATGGGGAGTAAGGAAAAGGATGCCAGCACAGGTTTGCTGGTGTTGCATAGTTACTATTTACAAAAGATGGCTGCAGTGCTCTAGAAATTTGAGTGGTGGAACAGAAACGGGTAAGGTGAACATTCAAAACAAAAAGAATTTAATGTCTTTGTAGCGTTTTATACCTGGATGGTGGATTTTAGCTGTTTTTGTCAACAGCACACTCAAATATAGTGAAATCCCCTTATTTACTCAGTTTATCCGAGCCTATTAAACATTTTCTGACTGAATTAGCTGCCACCACTGCTGCCACATGGTAGTAGTTGTTATGAAATACAAAGACAGAGCATTAATGTCACTGAAACTGCCAAATCCCTTGTAAATAAACTTCAGCGTTTCCCTTCCTTTATCCACTCATATCTACACATACACCGCATACATTCTCTCTCTCACACACACACGCTGAGACTAGCAAGTGTGAAAATGTATGATGAGACCCACCTACTGACCAGGCTCAGTCTGAAATTGAGATGTTATTTCCTGCCAACATTCACATCAGTTTCCACCGGCTGGGATCAGTCGGCATACGTGACATGTCACACTGGAGTCGTTTGGCAAAAGGCAGCAGCATAAATGTAGGTTTTTCAATTTGTCATCGTAGCGCCGTCCAAATAACTTCTATTTTTAAGAAAAATGTGTAATCCTGATCACAACAGGCGCAGCGTGTTTGTGTTGCTCAAATAGGAGGGTCAAAGACTGGGATGTTGTTCATTTGCTGCATGAGAGCAAAGCAGAAAACTGTGAACTGTAGAACTGCAGAACTGTGATAGTAAATTCAACTAAGTGTGTCTACCGATAGTGTGAGCTTTCAAAGAAGTGATCTCCGAAGTCATCTACATAATTACCCATCATTTGCTAACCAGGGTAACCATGGTAACGTCTTCAGCATGTGATGAAGTTACATCAGACCACTTTATCCCCCCTTTTCAAGGTCTACCTGTTCTGCAATATCATTGGCTTATGAGGTCTGGATGCCGCCTCGACAACTCGCATAAGTGTTTCTTTGTGTGAGCCCATGGGAGAAGATAAATTAACTCATAAGCTTCGTCAAAGTGCAGCATGATCTGCTGTCAGCGCTGGCAGGAGGAGAACTTATATTTTTAACTTTAAAAGTAGCCGTGCTGGAGTAACTAACGACTAACATTGCTCCTGGTAAAGACGGGGCTAGTTTTACAGTACTGCTGGACAGCTTATTCTATAATATTGCATCATAATGTAGGTAGAAAAGCGCTATATAAAAGCAAGGCCTTTTACCATTTAATGTTTTAACTGACTATATTTCAACTAACTGGTATAAAATATATCTGATGTTACTGACTGACTAATGCAACCTACCTACAGATAATTAAGTGACATAAAACTACATATTGGCTTTAATCATAAAAGGTGTTCTAAGCTGTGATTGATATTATTTAATTATCAAGGGGTGTTTCCCACAAAGAAAGTTCGTAAATTTAAATACATATTTAAGATGTTAAAGGACCAACGTGTATGATTTAGTGCCATCTAGTGGTGTAGGTCAAAAATGCAACCGAGTTGTTGTCCAGGAAAACCGCCTGTGGTCGTTACTTCATCGTAAAAATAAATTCAGTATTAGGTTAGTTTGGTCTCGGCAACTGTACAAACTTGGCAGCTCAACAGTTACATGTTGGTTACACACGATTATAATTTAATGAAAGTGAATGCTGCTGGTGGTGGGCACAAATTCTACACACTTTGTTTCTTTAAAGGCTTTGCACACAAACAGGTGTTTTTCTTTTCAGTTACAGCGGGTGCTCAAGTTCAATAAGGGGAACTAATCAATTGGATATTTCAAGAAGCACTAAACCAAGCAGAGAGCATCAGTGTAATCCATATTCTAAAGTAAGTAGAAGTGCATTCAAATTGAAATGCCAGTCTCCAGGGCCAGTGGTCCCTTGGAGAAAGGGTAGTTCATGGTTACAAAAACCCAAAACGGAGGCCGTTCATTATTTAGTCGGTCTTCAGAGGTTTAATAATCTCCTTCTCAAATCTCCGTCGCTGAAATAGAAACCTTTCTCTTGTACAAATGGCATGAAGTATTACAGTGCAGAAGCAGCATACTCTGACTGAGACTTCATGACTTCACCTTCTGCTGTTCTTCCTTGTTATTAAGAGTGTAAGATTAGCTCCACATACACCGTTACGTCATGTGTTTGTGATTTTGAATGCCTGCTTATGTAACATTTTCTAAGTACAGTATTCCAGGAGCACAACAGGGTAACCATTAATGTAGGAAGGTGGAACAAACAACAAGGCAGCATGCTGAACCAACTCTGTTCTGTTTGGCGGTGTTAAAAAACATGATCAACCACCAAGATTACACCTAGAAAAGGTTACAATTAAGCTGATGCAAATAGGAACAACAGCAGCACTATTCAGCACTCACATCCTGAGCATCATATCAGGTAACCTGTAGTGTAACTATATCTGCCTATGATGAAATTCAGCTGACAGAGAGTTGTAATTGCCGTGACACAGTCATTTTTAGCCGTGCGACTCCGAGGAATTGCAGCCGACAGTGGATCAACTCGGATCAGCATATCGTAATGTCCCTAGCTCATGTGTGTAAAGACGCGGTGCTTGTCATTAGTGTGCTTGGTCTTTTTCTCGTCTGAAGAGCATATAGATGCTAGCGTCTTCAGTGAGGGATGGAAATGTCTGAAAACACTGGTCATAAACCTTGTAATGTTGTGAAGGATATCAATAAGGAGAGAAGGGATATGGCTGGCCTTAAATCAAATATTTCATTTTTAGGATTTTCACAGTAACCAAAAAGAGAAAGGATTCGACAAGGTTAATGTTAGCTAGGTGATGGATATAGACACTCCATCAACCCTGTTTACTGCATCTTGCCACATTTGCTTAGACCTCTGCTGTTATTTATTTTTCCCATATAAAGTATTGTGAAGTTATGGCGTCTGCTTCTCCTTCTTCTTCATCATCATCATCCAGGCAAATCCTGGTATGTCACATCCAGCTACTTGACTGGAGTGTGGATCAGCAGATTTGCAGCTTGTCGTTGCTCCACAGTCCTTTAGCCTATGAAATCATGTGTTTGTTGCACTCATTATTTCTAATCGTGTTGGTGCAAATTTGAGATTACAGATAAGACTATTGGTAATGTTTCTCCTTAAGTATGTGATGCGCTCTTTAGTCTGAGCCCAGATTGTTCACTTTTTTTCACATTGAATTATACAAGACAGCAATTTATTTCAAACGTCTCTATTTCTTCATTATTTATTCGCCATTATCTGTGTACAGCCGGTTATTCTCTCAACTGCCATGACTGCACCAGATGTTGTTGCTGGCAGATTTGTGACACAATAGCAAGCCTGTCCAAGAGCGGAGAGGCTCAAAACACAAGATGACAGATGGAAGCGAGTGGAGACAAAAATGACACGTAGGAAAGATAAAGGGAACTGAACGTTGAAGAGTGGATGTGAAGAAAGCTGGTCTGAGGCAGAGACTGAGAGGAGAGGAAAGGATAAAGGGAGAAGAGAAGGAAATACAGATTGGAGTTCTCACTTCAGACCTCCCGCTGAGGCACTCAGAACTTACAGGCCAGATGGATCTCAAAACTCAAACTTAACATTGCTGCAGTGATCTAAATGCCATATTAAAATACAGGGTTGTAGCTACACTAAAATGATTCTGAAAAAATTCCTTAATATACTATTATTCCAGAGCCTTTAAATATAAGCTTGAAGTTGAGTCATTCGAAAACTGTAACACTTCTAATCCTCCGACGGTGAGGTTTTTCCGTAACTCGACTCTCAGGCTGATGGGAGTTGACAGACAAATCAGGGGTTTCCCACTGCTGTGATTTTACTTAGCATTACTTTGACTACAGCTCTGACACCAGATGTTCCTATATGATCACGCTGATCTTTTACTGGACATCATATTAACGTGAGAGTGGGTGTCATCTCTTTTTGAGATGATCAAATAACTGCTCGCAGGGGAAATATGTTGTGCAGCAGAATTTTATCTGAGGTCCCCATACTGTTTGCACTGTATCTGTAGCAGTGTATACACTGCCTTGTTTCTCTTACACAGCTAAATCATCATTATCTGTCTAAATTTGGACTTTTATTATTTTTAATAATATCCTTGTTCTCCTTGTGCTGTTTTTCTGTGTGTGTGCCTGTGTCAGGCTGCGACCTGCTGGTGATGGCTGCTGCCATTAAGGGGTGTCATTGCTATGGGGTGGGGGCAATGTTCCCTCTAATTTTTCATGTGTCTGAGCATACACAAAAACTCTGTGAGCACACTGTGGACACTGTGAGCAACATCACACGTGCACGCTGGGGCCACAGACCAGTATCACACCTGTCCAAAACCCAAGATCATAGCAAATTATGTGGTATATTAAAAGAATCACATTATAGCAGTAACTGCCGTTACTTTTAATGTAAGTGATTTGGCCCACTTGAAAAGGACAAAAATCTTGTTGTTCATGAGCTGTGTAGTATGTTATACTGTATGTCAGTGTGAGTGTCCTGCTGTGGTCTGGGTGAGGGAGAGTCCTGCTCTGGAAGAACTGAGACATAATAGATATTATGTCTCAGTTCATAAAATAAACCCTGTATTAAAAAAATATTAAAATGAACAGAATAAAATATCTTTCTTAAACAGAAACCTGTCCTGCTTAACTTAAAAGTGTATAAATGAATATAAAACAATAGAAAGCATAACATTTCTCTTGTAATAGTACAATAACAAAACTGTAAACAGAAAGTGTGAGGAAAATTGTTGATTTTTTGTGTACCGGTATCTTTTTAGCAAGCAACAGTACCTCGACCAATGAGATGAGCCCGATATCTGCATTGGTCACAGAGCAAGAGACGTCCTGCGAATAAGTTTTTCATATAAAGCGTCTGCTGTTCATTAATTCCATTGATATTTAACACACTACTTTTGATTCTCACAAAGTGTTTGTTTATACGGGACGATTTTGTTTTTTAAGGGACGATTGGCAACGCCAACTAGTAGTAACATCATGTTTTGCAGAGCAACCTTTCTCTCTCGGAAAAGAAAAAAATCTCACCAAGTTTCACCGCTTGTTCTTTTGTTTGTACACACACAGCCATTCCAGCTTAAAAGATCCACATCTAATTTGCACTTGTCTTGGTGGTTGGATGGGCCACTGCCTTAACTCCGCCGCACTGTAAAGCTAACCTGCAAAACACCGGCGCCGCGGCGAGTATGGGCAGGGCAAGTACTGTCAATGGATTGGCCGCATAAGTGAACCGCATCATATCATTGGCTGGACAGCTGTCACTCACTAAGTTAAATTCCAAAATGGTACATAAACAAATAATTTATTTGTTTCATTTATTTGCAGTTCATGTTGGATTTTATTTTCTGCGCTGCATAGATTTTCTTGTGCGCGCAGAACGTGCGAGCAGTGCGCGACTGCGCAAGCGCGCAGCTTAGAGGGAACATTGGGTGGGGGTGCCTGGTCTGGTCTAGGTGGATGCTACATGTCTAAGTAACATCAACATGAATGCCAGGTCTAAAAGTTTCCCAGCAGAACATTGTATTGTCACAAGATGGTCAATGGTATTTACTTTACCTGTACTTTGCCATCTTTTCCTAGATTTGCCACCACTTAGTGTTCAGCTCGACCTCGCCACTCTTATGGATTACTCAGAACATACAGCGCACAAACTCAGTCTGGGCTCTCGTCTTATTGACCTGCCACATCAGAAAAAAGCACGGTGTAGACCTTTTTGTCACTGTCGAGAATAGTTTGGCTTTACAACAATTTTTTATGATGGTGGCCTGAAACCATACATTTGTTTCTACGTGGATGTTGGTTTTACTTGGAGCATGCCCTGTGTGTTTCTTGGCAGAGAACTGTTAATTATTTAGACTGTCGTATTTACTAAATCCTACCTTTTGCTGTCATTGTGATGTATGCTTGCGTTTATCTACCTGCTTCCTCTAATTAGCTTCTCTGCATTCAGATTATAAATACTCCAACGGGGCCTGGGAAAGTTATTATCCTGCACAAATCAATATCATGTCCAAATGGGGAACAAACACGCAAGCAAAAAAATCTATAATCCTAATTAATTTGCCACATTTAGCTACTTTACCCAATTTGATGTGAATAAATGAGATTCCTTGCAGTTTCAACTCCGCATGCTGCCCTCAGTTTAGTAGTTTTTTATTTTTTATTTATTTTTTGTCAGAATGAGGTAGCGGGAAAAGGGATTTTGGACCCAGATGCAGGACTCAAAGGAGGCAGGAGCCTACTGGCATGGAACACTTAACAAGAAACGCATGGCAAAACAGTAACATGAATCATGGTCTACAAGTAGTACAGGTAGTATGACGCGACAGGGACAAATGGAAAGGCAGGGCTATATATACATACGAGGAACAGAGGGATGACGAGACACAGGTGAAGCCAATCAAGAATTAACGCAAGGTGAAACCAATTATCTAATCAAAAGGAACACACAGATGTGACAAACAGGAAATCAAAGAACTTAACAAAATAAAACAGGAAAACTGAAAAACGGAACCATGACCATGAAAAACCGAGGACTTAACAAGATACAACAAAAACACAAGAAACTAAACCATGACAGAACAAAACAGTGACTGTGAAAAGACAAGACGGAAGATATGACATTTTTTAGCTGATATACTGTAATTCCTCTTCACATCTTTGTGCTGCCAACCTTGGTCAGATTCAAGCAGTGTGCCTGCATTTGATTAAACCTTTCTGGGAATAAGCGGCGCTTGAGCCACTGCTAAATGTGCACTTTGTGCCAGAGGAAAAGGAGTCATGTTCACCATACTAACAAACTTCAGGCTGTTCTTACTTTACCCTATTTCGTTTTGACAGTTGTGACACTGTCACTTTGCGGCCATACATTTTTTATGCGTCGGCTTGAACCTCGGCTCAAGGTCACAGAGCCGAGCTGTAACTCTTTCTGCCTTTTTAAACATGACAACGCTTCTCTGCACTCACACTGTGCTGCTGCCTTAACTGCCATGCAAGCATATGGCTCACAGTGACACCTTTTGCCGAAGCGCCATGAGTGCATTTATTTTTAGCGTGGATTGTCCATGTGGGAATCAAACTCCCTAACATGGGACGGCCGGGATGTCCCATCAAATCTTAGTCATACCTCTGGCAGCTAAGGTGCATCATTAAATAGGCCACTTGCACATCCAGAAAGAAATGCCATCTGCGTCTTCCCTACTTGTAATATTTATTGAAGCTCCCATTGTCAGATAAGCTCTTGAACTTTCCTCTGCTATTACCCAGGCGCGGCTTCATCATAAGCAGCGGGTGAGAGGTCACTGTCTTCAGCGTGAAATCTCCAGAAGGAGAGCAGTGGAACACAAGGCCCCTCAGACAGCAAGAAAGCATTTAACTCCAGACATTCACTCTCCCAGCCTTTCATTTCCTCCCTTTGACAAGTGCCTCTCATTCATCCTCATCATTATCAGATAAGACTCGGGGATCAGCGGTTCGCATGTTTTGAAAACTGTCGCCACGGTAACTATGATGTCATCAAGTGGCCAGAATTATTTCCCGCTTCCTGGAAAATCTAAACAACAGACATCAGAGTCAATTACACTTTGGTTCCCGTCACGCTTTCCTCCAGTGGACGGGGCCAAAATAATGTTGTCATTGTGGACTTATTGACACGCTGAAACGCTGTTGCAAGTAAAAGAAATGCATTCAATCCATGTAAAGGATGATGTCTCGTGTTAGCATTTCCTGAAACAATAATCCAAAAGACAAGAAGTTAATGGCACCGTGTAGCTGCACCTTACACATGTGACCTAGCAGCTAAACATTGCTGCTGACTAGCACATCCACTTTGTAGTCGTATTTTCACTTTGTGTAGAAGTGCAGTCCTGGACGCTATAAAGGTTTAATTATCTTACATTTTCCCTCACCATTCATGACCAGACACAGTATTTTAACCAGCTGAAGGACTGGTTAGAAATGCCTTGAAATCAAGAATCCCTTGTTTATGAAATGACAAGACAGAAGCTTAACAACGTAACTAAAAGGAAGCGTGCTGTCATCTAATACATTCATGGGCAATTAATGTGGAATGAGTGTTTCAAGTTATTTGGTTCATGAAAGCGTCTCTGTTTGCCGTTTTAACTAATGTCTGGGTTTTCATGGAAAAGAAATGTCCTGTGGCAGAAGGGAAATGATGCATTTAGGCCAACAGATGCAGCGTCACTGGTGTGTTTGAATAATAAACCTGCTAATAAACTTCACCAGATGTTCGTTTTAAAGTACATGGCTTTCCCTCCATCCCCTCCCCGCTGTTCTCTCTCATCAGAGACACGCCACAGGCCAACGACGGCGGAGCCAAGACGCCCCGATCCAGAACTTCATCCCGCTTCCCCAGACTGGGCCGCAACCGCAACCAGGAAGCCAGACCTGAGCCCCAGAGCGGTGACCTTTAACCCCCACAGCCTTAGAACTGATGATGTCTGTGTAGACTGGCAGTTTTCCAGTGTGTCTGGACTGTGACACTCTCAGGCTCACACAGCGTGTGAGGACATTTGGGGTTGTCCAAAGGACCTTAAAACTGTTACAGATAAAAAGTCTCAGTCGAGGGATGGAGGTCGATGAGTTTGCGTCTTTTACATAGTCTTGGAGACTATGTAAATGTTTCTGTGTTGTCCAGCTGGGCAAAGGATCAATGACGCCCCCTGACGCTGCTTATCGATGGACCAATCATATAGCACCTCTTACCTCACTGAGAGACCAAAAGACTGCTTAAACGGCACATGGACTCGTCTTATCTCAAACACACTGAGATGAAGGGGACACATGGTTTTTTCTTAATTTTGTAGTAAAAGTGGATCATGGTCACAGTGCCTACAGTGTTTTGTAGCTGCTTTCCTGCTCTGGGTCGGGAGGGAAGGGAATGTGAAGAGGTGAAGATCGGGTAAAAAGAAACAAATGGGAACAAATGTTTTTGAGTTAATGTGTCAGCGTTATAGTGCCATGACATTTTAGGCGACAATGATCCACAATCAGGGGCGGGGACCACCAGACGACGGGCATTCCTCTTCCCCACTTCTGTTCTTACAGTGGCTTTTATAAATGACCTGCAGAAAGTGTAACATATCTCAGTGTCACCAGGGACACAGCAATTATTAAAAATCAGTTTAAAATTCCACACAATAGGCTTACGAAGGATTTGAGGTTAAACTCAATTGATAAAACCTTGACGACTCAGGGACTGTGTAAAAATTATTGGAGGTGACTTAAAAAAACAACAACACACATCCGTAATGTCTGCAAATGTAGTACGGTTTGATTTCACAGTTGATGATTTAACACATATCAGTAAGGATCCATTTATATTTATGTTGTGTGACATATCATATGTCCTCTGCATGTAGATAGGGTCCAGCGACTCTTGTGAGCACACAAAAACCATCATTTGCAACTTTTTGAACTGACATTTTGAGTCTCTGTCAAAGAAAAAAAAACACTCCACTTTTTTGTGCTTCTAATAATTTTTGGACAGTCCCTTATTGAGAGATTCTTTCCACATATCAAATTCAAATACCTGTTGTGATGTTTATGAATTAAATTTGTCATAAATATTGTTGAGAAGACAGAAAGGGAAATATTCTATCACCATTACGGGTAAGCTGACGATTTACCCTCCACTGCATCGATTAAATATGGGTCTTCGCCAAAGGTCGGATGGCTGTACTGCAAAATTCAATGTTTATTGATTGTTTAGCTAATGTGTCTTAGTGGGATTTAATGCAGCATTATGCTGCAAATGAATGTTTAAAAAATGACTAAACACTTGAAGGAAAGCTGCTTGTTAGAGTCCAAGGAGAGGGCCGCTGAGCATCAAGTGTGTGTAAAACAGAGGCTCATGCATATGTATGCCTTACCCAAGAATAGGCAGAGAGACTGCATTCAAACGAGGAGTGATTGTGTTAGAAAGGCGTCAGAAAACTTGAATCGAAGACTCGGCTCACGAGGCGGTAAACACTGTTCACCGTCCCTGATGGGAGGTGAACAAACAAGGCTGGTAGGATTTAATTAAACGTTGTTATTCTCGCACAGAAATGACCCTCGCACGTATTGAGCCACTGGTGAACACCGCACAATGTCGTCAGGAAACTCTCACAAGGATGCCATCAATTAAAGGTTTTTCCTTTTACACAATGATTCAGATTACGTGTGGTCAGGTGACAAAACGTCAAGCTAGAGAGGATATTTTAAATCTTTTTTAAAAACACACATTTGATACATGTTTTCTCTCAGTTTTACATGTGGCGCTGCTATTGCATTCTGTCTATAACATGTATTGTAACTTAAACATGAATTTCTATCAAGACTATTCTCTGCTGGAAACTGGAATTGATGGTATTTTAGGTTTAGCGCTGCCTTGTATGCATTAGAAAAATCAGCCAACAGGATCATACGACTGTGTACTCTGTAGCGCTGGCAAACAACAGTGTCGCATAGTCTTTACATTACTACAATAAAGTAGCCTTTTCATTGAGAACAGTGAAGAATGGGATCAGTTTGTCTTGGGTGCCAACATAGACTGTAAAAAAAATGGATGATGTGTCACATAGTTCTGCTTGACTCACTGTTTTTTTTTTCCTACTTTCACCTTCTACAGGACTGCGTCACAGAGTGGTTGTCATGGCAACTGTAAATTATCATGACATGTGACATGTATTTTAGTGTTTTAGTTTGTCCCAGGTCTCATCCACTAACATGGAGGAGGTGGAGCTTATGACCTATACTGCAGCCAGCCACCAGGGGGAGCTCCACATGCTTTGGCCTCACTTTTGAGGAGCTGTCATGATGATGACTTTTCCTACAGTCTATGAGTGCCACAGGTGGGTCTGTAATCTCAGCACAACTATACATGCAGTGTACAGTACAATAACCACAACCATGTACAGGATCACTCAGAAATCTATCTACAAATGAGCTCTCCACTGATTTAGCATTCCTGCACTCCTGTAATATTGTTAGTGCCTACATTATCCCCAGTGCAACTCAGTTCCTGACAGGCAGAGATGTATTGTAGGTGTGCTATGCTATTAGTGGCTAATGTAGCTACTTGCATAGATGAAGAGATGTCACCCATAGTTTTCCTGAAGAGTGGTTTTGAAACATAATATGGTAGCTCAGACATCTTGACATACCTGCTTATTCAAAAAATGGAGGCTAGCAACCTATGAATACGCCCACCTGTCAATTAAAGCAGCTAGATCCTTATATATGCACAACTTTAAGAGTAAATCCTGCCCCACATAATTGTCATTGATGAGAAAATCATCTATAGAGACTGTAAGGATTTGTTTCTTATGCCAGACGGTAAAAATGTTTATTTCTCCTGTAAACTTTGGCATTTGAATATGCAGATCTATAAAGTGACTTCACTTTTACTTTATCAGGTTCGGTACAGCTCTCTGTGCGGGCACAAATCATTATACATGTTTGTTTTCCACATCTGCAGTGTAAAATTCACTAAATACCTTTTGTTTTGGTGAGCAACACTGAACTTTTACTTTCAGGAAAACTCAACTCGACCTTTACACCTGAAACTTTGTAACCTTTCTTGCCCTGCAGGGATTTCTTTTTCTGGAGGTATTTTTCAAAAATATCTCAGGTTCTCTTTAAAAATGCACCAAACAGGACAATTTATTGATGACAGCAGGAAAATAAATGCTTGTCGGACATGCAGCAGCACTCCCCTGTGCTGGGAGGTTAAAGTTCACGTGAAATAATTACAGACATCAGTATTCTCTCAAATGGTTTTATCTCCTTCCTCCGTAATCTCCACACGTGGGACGAATCGACTCTTACTGTTACCGTGGCGCTGGCTTATAGAGATGCAGCCAGAGCCCTCCTCTTGCAGTACGCCTTGTCTGCTCTTGTGTACTTCCTTATCCATGCCTTAGTCAGCAGCCAGGCCTTATCTATCAGTGTCACAGTGAAGAGAAAGTGAATAATAAAGTACGATGTGTGCAGTACTTACAATACCAACGCCTCTGTGTCAGTGTTGTTGTTGTTAACTGTGCCGCTCGCATTCATGGATGAAGGCGAAAGCCCATTACACAATTCTGCAGCAATGGTAAGCTTTGTGTGTGGATCTAACCGTACACGTGTGTGCGCACCCGCAGCATGTGCGCGCAATGCAACTGAAACGGAGTCTAGGTGTGTGTGCCAAAGCGTGTCCGTGCTCATAAGATGAATGCATCAGCACTTGCATTTTATTCTGCTTATGAGCTGTGTGCCTAAATGGATAATGGATAGGTGGTGTGAATATTTTCAAGTGTCTGTTTGCTGAATGATTATTTATCCTTCACTAAGTAGTCTGGGAGCTTTTATTCAAACTCACCCAGCCAGTTTCGGAAAAGAATAGTTTTGCTGGTCCTCAGCCGCGTTGTGTCGGAAGGAGGAAGAATGGCAAGAGTGACAAATACCGGTGAGAAAATTGGTAACACGTCCGTTTAGGATGTGCATGGCTGCTTTCGGCGGTGTTAAACGACGCACGCAGGCTTGCACACAACCGGCTGCATACAAGCAAATTATACCCCAAGTGCGAACGCGATTTCTGTTGTTTTGATGGAATAGAAAAGTTTGAAGGCGTAATTAGCTTCGTATTGGAATAACTGACAGGAAGTGAAGCAGGTGTGTAAAGCAACAATAATCTTTTTACTCTCGCACCCAGTCCGTGCGACGATCGTGGTTTAAGAGTCAGTGCATGAATAAATGTGCCATGTCTCCCTCCTCACCCCGTCCACTCTTTCTTTCTTTCTTTCTTTCTTTCTTTCTTTCTTTCTTTCTTTCTTTCTTTCTTTCTTTCTTTCTTTCTTTCTTTCTTTCTTCTCTTTCTTTCTTTCTCCCTTTCTCCTTTCTCCCTTTCTTTCTTTCTCTCTTTCTTTCTCCCTTTCTTTCTTTCTTTCTCTCTTTCTCTCTTTCTCCCTTTCTTTCTCTCTTTCTCCCTTTCTGCATGTCATTACCAAGCTCCTGCCTTTGTGCGGGGAGCATCAAGGAGACACTGACCCTGGTTTAAACAAGGTCGCTGTATAAGCAGCGCTGCTGTCTCACATGGCATCAGGACGCATGTTTGCTATAATGATAAGGAAGAGGCTGACGTCTGCGGCACCCTATACACAGCAGGCCTTCGCTAAGGAGCTTCCTAATGGAAATGAAGATTAGCATGTGCTGCGTACTTACGCTCACAAGAAGGGCAACAGCAGCAGATGGTCCTCAGAGACTGGAGTGAGCTCCACTAAGCTGCATCCATCTGAATTGCTTGTGCCAGTAATTGCAGTAACTTTAGCCTTTGCAGTGGATGTTTAGTAATTACCATTCACTGGTGTTATACTGCATATATACTGTTATACTGTGCATCAAGATGAATCATTTCACTCTCCACTTGTTCCTTGGTTTTACAGTTGACACTGTATCAGGCCTGTATCCACGCTGCAGAAGCTGCACCCTTAACTTCAATAATAAGTTCTTCAACATCTTCTTCTTTCTGGTGTTAGCTTCCAGCAGCCTCAGATTCACCCTGCCTGTTTGTTTTCTTCATCCCTCTTAATTTTTGGATTTCGTTAGTAAGAAGAAAACAGTTTGTTGTTGTATTTATAGGTTTCATTTCTCCATCTGGCAGAAGCTGAACCGAATGTTCACCGTATTCCCTGCAGATGCGCCTCCTCTGTACTGCCAACACACAACATTACACTTTTACAGTTTCTCTCTGTTCAATATTTTAAAATGCTTAAACACAGAATTAGATTTTGTGGGAAACATTATCTCCTTTCTTTCCTCATCTTCTCTCTTGTTTTCTTCTTGCCTCCCTTCTTATTTCTCTGCCCTTGCTTTCATTTCACATCTTCTCGTTGCCAGGTTTCATGCTGCAGGCCTCCAGCCTCTCACTCGATCCTAGATCTACCTTTATCCCTCACACACCGTCTGCCTCCCCTCCCGTCTCTCGCCCCGCGTCCCTCACACCCTCCTCCAATCACCACCTCATCTCCTCTCTCTCCATATCCTGTTCCCTCTGAGACTCAGCCTGCTTAACACATCGTATATTTACTCAGCCAGTCACTGGCTGCCTCTGTTTATTACCCATTCAGGGATGAGGCAGGAGCGACAGAGAGAGCCAGCCCTTCTGAGGCTTTCCTCTCTGCTCTCCTGCTGCTGCCTGTCGCCCGTTCTTTGAATTCTGTGTTGGAAAATTGATTGTTTCAGGGAAATCTTTTTTTTCCCTTTCATCTTTTCAATTTATTCTGTATTGAGCGCCGACTCCTGCCTGTTACGTCTAACAAAGTTCACAAGACCTGTAGTAACATGGAGCAGGGGGCTGGCTGAAGAAAATGGATCACCTGAGGCTCTGAACTGAGGATATGTTTCTGTTGTATCTTATCTGAATGCAGTCCTTAATGAAGCTGTAATGGATTATGCTAATGTATATACTATCTGTTGTAGGAACATGGGAAATAAACTGTGCTTTATCCCTAAGCTATTTATAAACTTCTCCTTTGTGAACGTACAACGCTGCGAACATCACATTAATTAGACGAGAGATATGCTGATTCTCACAATGTTGGGGCCAGATAAGACAGAGAAGCAAATGCATGACATGACTTTCTAAATAACATTAAACACGACTGTGTTACAGTTTCCTCATCTTTTAAAGCCACAGCATGAGTTTTAGCCCTTTCTGTAGAAAACCAACATTTTCTTGGATCTCTCAAGGCTCTCCTTTGTTCCCATCCTCTCATTTCACTTTGTTTCCTTTACCTGCAGCCTGCCTCTGCTTCACAGTGCAATCAGATCCTGGAGTGTGCTCTGCCTGCTTCTCACAGCTATCACAGGCTTTCACAATAGCCTGTGGCACCCTTTTGATCAGCCCCGAAGCTTGATCAGAACACCTCGAAGCATCGCTTAAGCTGCGGCAGGAGAGGAAGTGCAAGTGAGCAGAGGTGAGATGTGGCTGCACTGAGCTAATGACTGAACTGCCAATGACAGCGGGGGCTTTAAAAGACGCCGGCTAAGAAATAGAAGTTTAACTGTAATATTCCAATATTAAACATTAAGCCGCTGGAAGACATTTCAATCCTGTGAATCACAGCTGTAGTTGCAGTGCACGTCAAGATAATACAAAATAAAACACGTTTTAGAAATGTCTTTAGTAGTTAATGGTGTGCACATCTTTCAGTTCCGCCTTGTCCAAGGTGGCATGTGGAGGGGCAAGGGATTGAATTGAGAGCTGAAGCTGCTGAGGAAGAGAGGTGCACGGAGAGACAGGGACAAAATTAGTACCCCTAGTGCAAGATGGTTAAAGATTTGTGTCTAGATGCATTAGTAGCCTCAGTCCCCCATTCTCTAGTATCTGGGCACCGACAGCTAGCTAGATAACGCTTCAGCAGTGTGTTAGCATGTAACAGCTAATGCGTCACATGTCTCATCAAGTCTTGAGACCAAAACCAGCCTAAAAGGATAATGAATACTGGCTCTGAACTTGTCAGCTGGGCTCATACATGACTCCATTACTACTAATATTTTTGTATTTGGGCTCATTGCTGTCTGTTGTTTAGTCCTGGCTCTCAGTGTTGTCATCTGTCCACTTCTCTTACTAAAATAGTGGCCAGATTTGGGATAGCTGTTATGTTCATTGAAAAATTGCAGTCTTCTATCATTTTCACACTGTGCGGGCCAGAGTAGACCCTCCGGTGGGCCGCTTTTGGCCCGCGGACCGCATGTTTGACACCTACTCTAAACCATAACACAGCACTTGCACTGCATACTGCCATCATCCTTCTCGGATTCTTTACAATTCTCGGTCTTGCAGTGCTCATGGAGGATGAAGAAAATCCTGAAGCGTTTGAGTCAAACCTTCATTCAGAATTTTCTCTACCTGTACAATCCTTTTTGAGGGTTACACAGGCTGGAGCCAATCCCAGCATCCATTGTGTGGAGGGCAAGGAAACACCCCGCAGGTGGTGATATTACTGCAGAGCTTACACAGTGAGGTGCACACATTCACAACTGTTGGCTGTATCTACATGTTACATTGCCACATGTGAACTTCAAAGTTAGCCACGGAGAGATCAGAGGACTTGAGAGACAATCCTTCCTGCTGATACGAAGGCATGCGTGCACAGAATAACAAAACTTACAAGTTAGTCTACTTTTTGTCTGCTTTTTCATCAGCTTTTGTTATTCGTGCTAATGCCGGTAAGGATCAAGCGGCATATGTGACTCCAGGTTACTGATGAAAGTGTTTTTTTGTTTTGTTTTTTCACATCATGGCAGCAGAGTGGGCTTTGCTTGTTAACAGGAGTGTTTTTCTGCCCTCCCAGTGAGACAACAGAAAAACGAAAACTGAAAAATGTGACTCTCTGCAGCTTGCTGTTGTGACTGATAGAGACATATGGTCTGTCACATGGTTGGGAAATTTCGCACACTCACGCACTCTCCAATTCACCTGCCTTTGAATTGTTGAAGAAAACCCACAAGAACATGGGGTCACGGCCAGATTAACTGCTGGACCCTGTGAAAACATCGTTTCTTTAAGTCAAACGCTTCTAATCATCAGTGACAAATTATGCTAATGTTGAAGAAAGGTCACATTCTACTTACAAGGTTGTTAATACCACATGAGGGGGCGGATCTTCTCGTGAGCAGGGCAAGCATCGATGGTTCGGTTTCGTTACATTTCACAGCGGACAAGAATGCAGAATGCAGTACTGCGAGACATAGATGCTGTAACCTGTGCGAGCCATTCATAAAATTGTGCACTCATCAGTCTGACTCGCACTGTGAAAGTCGGGTTAATTTTTGTTTCTACTTCCTGCTTCACTTCCAACAGCGGCGACTGAAACTATTGACGAAGGTTTCCCGAAGACGAGTCATACAAATGATTGTGTCTCCAAACCTCCTCAGTTAACCTTTCCCTGATGTGTTTCATCTATATTGATCCAAGTCCATCAATACGAAATTTATAGACGTAGAAGCCGCCGGAAATACTCAAGTGGAAGCATGCTACTACCAAGCGGACCAATCACCCCTTTTTTGAGTGCATGTCATCTACGGTGCTAGGGTCTACGCTGTTGGTACGCCGTCAGCTTGACCCCTATAAGCCACCTACTGTCATCAGAATTTCATTAAGGGGCTTTTTTCAAACGATACAGAGAAAAAATGCATTCGAATGCCGTTGGATAGTGCTTTGGAGCCGTGTTGTTGCAGAATAAAAGAACTCTTCTGTCTGTCATCACATAAAGACCACCCAAATTATTTCAGCTTAATCTTTCCTTTACAGAAGATTTGTAGGTGGAGAAGTTTTTCTGTCTTTCGGGCTACTGACAAGCCAAAATATCTGCCATGAAAAGGGTCCATAACACATGTGCTACCTCTGAATGGAACCTGTGAGCTTGCAGTAAAGACAGGGGAACTGGAGAATCTTGTGAAGACCACCACAAAAGGGGATTTTCATTTGTGTTTGTCCTCTCATACACAGTAAATATGTTCCTTGGCCCTGGGGCAGCCTTGCTGACTTCATGACCCAGCCGTGCATAGAAAGTACACGCTAATGTAGTCAAACCTGGGTATTTCTGAACCCCCCACTGATCTCCTTACTGCTCCTTGGGGCAAATGTTATCAGTAATTTCAGATGTTTCACAGGTTCTTCCTCTCTTTCATTCTGCTTTATCAACAATGAGGCTGAGAAGCACTGAGAGCGTGGTTTGACATCTCATTTCATGCGAGGAGCAAAAGGAGGCGTGGGAGGAGAATGGGATTGTAATTGGACACTTAATCACGGGAAGTGGTGTTTTACGGCCAGAACTGATGACCCTTAATATAAGCAAGGGTTGGCTGTAGTGGTGGAGGAGGGAGGAAGAATAAGATCACCGTCTTTGATGGCCGTTATCCTGCATGGCTGAATATACTAGCTGAAATATTATTGGTGTAGCCATAAAAAGAAAAAAGGTTAGACTATCCCTTTCCCCTCCCGCCTCCTATTGGTCGTCTCATCCACTTTCTAGGCTCAAGTGGTCCTGTTTTCTAGCTACTACTTGACATTTTTAGCATTTAGCTCTATGTAGAAAGTGCTGACCCCAGACCGTGACCCCTGTCATTACCACTGAGAGTCTATATCTTCTCTCTGTTCTGCCGTAGCGGAGAGACAGAAGCAACAAAGGAGCTAGAAGGACACAGAGAGACAAACGGAGTGGAAATTAAACAGGAAAGAAGAGAAAGCAGAGCAGTGAGAGGAGAAAGGAAAAGATGTGAGGGATGCGGCAGAAGAAATGAGGAAAGACAAAGAGCAACCGCGAAAGTAGTTGAAAAGGCGAGTGGGTGTAAAGATAGGGGGGAAAATTGAGATCACTAGAACGAGACAAAAGATGGAAATAAATGGACGGAGAGGAGCTGCGCGTCTACCGTCCTCTTCAGAAGCGGAAATGGAGCGCACAGAGTGGAGAGAATTCAAAGCCGCGGCGGCAGATCCATCTCATGTGCGCCGAGCGAAGGTCAGCTTCATTTGTTCTCCGCAGAGACAAGAGGGTCCTTCATGTGATGAAAGCGGGAAAAAGGGGGGGCTGCGTGAAAGGGATGAGAGATGAGAGAGTCTGCGATGAGAAATATGAAGGTTTATTCCAGCTTGTGGCTGCTTGTCTTCGGCCGACACATGCTTGCGGTTGACAGAGGGGAATACATTTGACTGTCAAACAGGTGCTTCTCATGAATTTGTAATGGCATTGTCGGTACGGCGCCGCATGTGAATGGAAAGGATGGCCTTTACTGGTAGGAATGTCCTCGCCCCAAGTTCTCTCTCCACAGGTCGCTGCTTGAGGTTGAACGCGCAAACTTTGGTCCGAACTGACAGAGGGAACTTTTGAAATCTGATCAACTCAGACTCAAAAATCTTTTCAGGGTGAGAAAATGACAAGAAATGAGGGTTTGTGAGCTTCAGGCCATACATATCTGCAGCACACAGTATCTAGTGCATGAGCTGTCTGTTCTCAGCATATGTATTCAGGTCAGGGATATAGATTTCATTGTTTCAAAGCGTTACTGTCTACTGTGTTTTATTAGTGACGTCAGCAAGTGTCAGTATGGCTTTCATCCCATAACATTCGATTATGCCTGACCAGTGTCTAATAAGAGTGAAATTAAAAAATGAGAGAAGAAACTTTCAAGATCACATCCTACTATCTGCTCAACGCCCTGATTCTCATAGCTCACAGTGAATGAGGGGTAGGATTACTTTCTGGATCCACACGGAATGTGCAGCCACCAGCAGATGGTTGTATCTCATGGAGGAGATAGTGGAGGTGTAATTAATGACACTGATTATCTGCTGCATCCCATTCAGCTGCTTCAGTTAACAGCGGCCAAGGCTCTGCTCAAGCCTGCCAGCCCCAATCCAATTTTTTCTTCTTTTTTTTTATTTTTTATTTTTTTGGCATGTCCAAATTCATTTTTAGAAATTCTGGAGAGCAGAAACAACAAAAACATCCCACACCAAATCATATTTTGCAAATGGAATCCACATTTGGAAGTGGTTTGAAATGCTCTTCTGATCTGATTCCTACACACGCATGTTAGTCCAGGAGCTCTGGACGCTCCTATTGGATCCCAAAGTGCTTCGCAACGTGACACACGCCAGCGACATCGAATCCAGAATCTGCTGAAGTAAACTGTCTGCTGGCTCTTTGAAGCATCGGCTTCCGTCCAGGCAAAGCTGGAAGGAATCTACCAGAGCCAGATAATTTAAAGCTGCATCGCAAGTATAGGTATGTTACCTGCACGTATACTGTTACCACGGCAACCCATGCAGATAAGCAGATGATGTCTGGGCGCGCATGCCCAATCTGAACTGCTGTAAATAACCAATCAATCAATCAATCAATCAATATTTATTTATATAGCACCTTCCAGCACTCAATGGTGCACAAGGTGCTTTCCAGGGTAAAAACAAGAATAAAAGCAATATTACAATATAACGGTACAGTCGGTCCTAAAGATCTGAGCTGAGAAAATATCTGATTTGCTTTCATTCACAACGTAACTGACGAGACTGCTGTCGCTCTGGAACACGGCGTCATTAACGTTATCAGTCAAACCTGAAATGTCAAAGTCAGACGCAGGTTCACAACACTGTGTGTTCAATTTAAGAAGGCTTTTAGTGGAAATTTAATAGGATCCCATGTAGCAGAACTGTTCACTGCTTCTAATAGAATTGACTTTGTGTTGAAAAGTGATACAATTAAGTATAAATTCACCTTTTAACATTTTTAATGTGTTGATTAGTAGTTATTTACTTTATGGAGGCCAGGTCAACACCTTTTGCTGTTCTTCATGTTTTTTTGAGTTGTTCCCAAAGTGTTTTTTATGTGTCTATCCGGTTGTCTATCAGGAGTGTCATTGCTATGGGGTGGTGGTGTCTGGTCTGGTCTAGGTGGGGGCTACATGTCTAAGCAACAGCCACATGAATGCCAGGTTTGCCAGCAGAACAAGATGGTCAATGTTATTTACTTCTCTTGTCAGTGGTCATAATGTTGTAGCAGATCGGTGTATTAATTAAATAATAGCTAAATGTAGACTTCCTTAACAATAGAAATGTAAATGCGTTAGTCTGTGGCACCTATAGATGGCTGCCTGTGTAAAAGGTCATAATCTGACAAAGAACCTGAGGGTTCAGGGTTAAGAACATCCTGAGATTTACATTCACATGCTTGCTGTAAATGTAAAGTGTTTTTCCTCGACACCACATCAGCTCTCAGTGAATATTAAGTGCGTTATTGCAGTTTCTTTAATGAAAGGACGTGATTTTGTTTCTCTTTGGAGGAATACTTGGAGGCAGAAGTTTCCCAACTACTGAGTCATAGGTGGAATCCTCGTGATTTAGAGCAACGAAAGACAACATGAGAAGCTGTGAAATATCACACTCTCAGCGCTGCAGATTCCCTCCTCGCCTTCTTAAGGCTTTCCTCACATGCTGCAAGTGTTCGCTGGAAGAAGGTGCATCTACGTGTGTGTTTGCGTGCACACTTTTTTTTTTTTTTTTCTCCTCTCTACTTCAGCTGCGCGTGCGGGAGTGTCTGCGAGTGGAAATGCGATTGTTTGTTCTACCATTCTGTTGCTAATTACCTTTATTTCTCTGCAAATAAAGCGGCGACTGGTGCTATTTAAAAGAAGTGCAATAATCACACATTCCTGGGTCGGCCAGGCGGCTCGCCTAGTTTTCGCAGGTTATCCACACCTTTTTTTTTTATTTAGTATTTCAACGCGGCGACATCGCGGCTGACAATCGGCTGCTCACTTCCATTTTTAACAGGTCTGTTTTTGAAAACAGGTGGCGTTTTCACACAGACAGGCGACGGCACATCTAATACATGAAAATATATGCATTAGTGTGCTGCTAGTAATAGGCTACATGAAAACGACGGTGACAAAGGTAAATTTCTGAATACTTTTAAATCACTGAATTTAGAATAGAGAAAGAAACATTTTACCCCAAGCTCCAGCTCCTCATCTGAAGGGATTGGGAGCTGCACACACACACGCACACACACAAAGGTTTTATTTAAAAATACATTATGCAGCAAAAAGTTAAAAATTTCCAAACCTAGAGAAGCAATTATTGAGTGACTTGTACTGACACGGCTACTCTGAAGTGTTTTGAGGTGCAGTGACTCCTCTTAGAAGTAGTGTTAGCTGTTGGCTGTACTGGTTCAGAAGTAATTTCTCTCTCTCTGTCTGGGATTCTCAGTCTGGCCCCTCTCTGCCAGTCCTTCAGATTCCACAAGATTCCTCTCTCTGTGAACCGTCGCGCTCCATGAAACCTGCGGGAATCCCGACGACGCTGTTGTTGTGGTTAGCATGAGGAAATCTGCCTGTTGTGCCTGCGTTTGTGTGAGTGCCGGCTCTCGCCAACCAACTGGGTCATCTGAAGCCCACGGAGCTTGAGTCGCTGTGGTTTATTATTTGTGTGTGTGTTTAGGAGAGACGATATGGGGTAAAGACGAAACTCTGAGACAGTCAGTGAGACTGAGAGATAAGAAGAGAGAGAAGATAAACTTCTGGCACCTTCTGCTGTGCTCACTTGGAATTTCTTTTTTGGGGGGAGAGTAATTGCATGTGGCTGTCATCCCTTTGTCTGATCTGGAGGACGGCCACAGCTCCACCTGCAGACAACTCCTCTGCTCCAGCGCGGCGGTGCAAGGGATTCAAGAGCAGATAGAGGAACAGATGGTCAAAAACAATTGAGGCGCCGCTGTTTTGTGGACAAAAATGTGAAAAACGTAGCAGTCTGGTGTTGCACTGCAGATTTATTGAAGGTATTTTGAGTTTGCCTCAGCTCTCCAGGGAACACATCAAGGATGAGGTCAAAGCAAATTCAAAGAAAAGTTACTTCTCTGACTTGGCTATCTGAAGTCAGAGAAACTGTCTTCTTTTCTTTTCTTTGCTCTTTTAAACTCAAAGGCCAACAAGTAAGAAAAAAAAAGATCTCCTGACTGGAGGTCGTTTGGACAAATCGGAGAAGACCTTGGCGCGTCTTCACAAATTCAAGCATACAACAGAAAAAAACATGGACAAAACTAAATACGTCAGTAAAATACAAAACAACACTCAATTAAAAATAAAAAAACTTAAAGCAGAGATAAAATACAGCTACGTCAAATCACAAGATAGCATTTTATTTTATATTTTATTATGTTTTATTGAGACTGTCCTTGGTAGGAGACGTCCATCAATAATTCCAACCACTTAATAAAAGTGAGTCACTCAGAGGGCTGTAGTGGTGCTTTAATAATCCATTCAAAAGGTTAATGATGGTGTTTATAATCCTGTAAACGCCTGATCCAGTTTTTTTTTTCTCTCTGGATGCTAAGAATACGTTCCTCCAGCTCATGTTTCCTCCACTTGGAGCGACGGGGCCAGTTTCCTGGAAACATGCTGAAAGGAAAATGGCAAGTTGTTAAAACAAATGTTTGAAAAGGTGAACAAAGCCAGACCAGGTTCAGGCAGGGGCTTTGAGAGCACTGTTCCATCTCGGTTTGTCTTGGTCGTCTTTTTTCTATTGAAGGAATTTAGCTGGGATTTAAAAAAAAAAAAAAAGTCCTCTTCCTCTGCTGTTGCTGCTGAACACAATGCAGGTGGTTTATGTTTCAGGGCGTATCAACGCTCTCCAAATCAGTTTATTTAGCAGCTGAACACCTAGTTATTCCAATCGTAAATACGCTTACGTGGACAAAATTTGTCGTAGCCACTCTGATCTGAAATTCCTTCTGATCGGGTCTTAACCTGTTTGAGGTGGTTACATGTGGCAAGGACAACAAAGATCATTCCCACATTATATTGGGAATTTGTCATTTTTGGATTAGATTGTCCTTATTTTCCTTATTACAGAATTTACGTTTGCCTAATCTGTATATGTATTACTGTGGATTGCATAGTTTATGCTTCCATGGCAACCAATTTATCATCAGTTGAGACATTCAGCCGTTTCAGCAAACGATGTCATTCCTCTGAAGGCTGCCGGTTGCTGTAGAGGGAAATAGCCCTACAGTTTATCTGCTGACCACAGTCAAGCCCACACAGCTGATTCTTATTTGATCCATCCATCTTGTGAATTGAGGCCCCCGCTCAAGCCCATGTGTTCTGACTTATTAAGGCTATTTATATCTCTGCTCAGGTTGAGGCTTGGTGGAGGCTTTGCTTTAAACTTCCTAAATGTCTTATAAATGTATGTGTGTGTGTGTTTTTTTTTCCAGCAGTGGACCCAAGTGCAGGACCCACAGTCCAGAGAAGCAGACTGAACCGCTCAAAGTTAATTCAATGACAACTTAAAAAAACAGGAACAAGAAAACGGTGCAGTTGTGAAGCATGGAAAATCCAAGGGCACAGATCAGAAAAAAACAGGTGTAATCCAAAAACCACAAGCAAGACAAGAACCCAGGAACACAACGAACTGAGCAGGGACACGAGGGAACATACACAGAGGAGACAGGTTCTGACAGAAAGACATGAAAGGTGGAATGGACACGTAGGGACAGTTACAGGAGTAGGAGTTTGCTTTTTGCCCTCAGTTTTAGTGGAATGCCTCTAGGACATAACAACAAAACTTTTTGACCTGGAGAGTAATCAGGGGCCAGGATGTTTTGCCGGTCTGCCCAAGCACACAAGGAGAAAACTATCCAGCAATCAAATGAAGTAAACAAGAAGGAAAACACCAAGGGAGAACTTTGGAAAATGAAAATGGGAAACACGAGAATAACCAAACAGAACATTTTTAAAATTCAAAACCATGCCAACTAAGCTTTTTTTGCATGCACAGTTCTCTTGAACTAATCACTACTCGTGCACTTCTCGTAAGATTACAATTCTAGAAGGCCTTAGACTGCTTATAAGTCAATTTTAACAAAAAATAACTTGCATTTAGTGCTGTTAGATATAATGACAATATCATGACTTCTATACTCATAGCGGGTTATATAAAGCTGTACAAATTAGTAGTGGCGCTGGCTTCTGCTTCCGTTTCATTTAGTCACATATCAGTGATTTAAAATACACATGGAATTTGAAGACATGGGTATTTGAAGGCTCTTAGGGTCAGATATGCTAAAATGGAAGTGTAACACCATTGCTCACACACGGAAAAAGAGGGATTTTTTTCTTCATAACAATTTCTGCAGTAAAATATGTATCTGTGTTTTTTTTTTTTTCCCCTTTTGTCTGATACAGACATTACTAACCGGCTGAAATGCATGCATTCGTGGTTTGCACAAGGCACCGTGGTCTGCTGCCCCTACATAGCTTTATTGGAGCGTTTCCTCATGCTAATTGCAAAGTGCCTGGCACGCAGAACCAATTAAAGATCAAGTGCATTTCATCAACATGCTCAGGTGGGTAAAAACTGCTCTGGATGTCTTTGGAGTGCACGTTTCATGAATCCCAAGTAGGGTCTCTGTGTTTGCCTCTTATTGCTTTGAGAAGCAATAACAAATCATTCATGAATGTATTTATTTTCTTTATGGTCTCCACTAATTGCTGGAGGAACTGTTTGGCTTGCTGCTTCTAAATGTGCCGTTGCGTGCGTCTGTTCTTGGTACTGGACAGATTGCAGACAGTGGATTTATTTAAAGTCGCCATCACCACTACATGGCCAGAATAAAACATAAGAAAGGAAGTTGTTGGTCAGAAGTCCAAAAGCAGTCAGCTGAAAGAGGCTGAACGGGACCATAATAGCCAGGAAAACCATTTCCCATTGGGTTCATTGTTATCTACTGTTCAATGGAAGTAGTCGTATGATCCACTGGGTCCAACTGTATTTAGAAAATGTCTAATCTGGAAGATTAACACAAATTAAACATGTCAAGTACAACGACTGTGTAACCTTAAATGCTTTAGAAGGCTTCCTGTCATGTGAAAGCTTTGCACGTCCTACTGAACCCATCAAGAATCCTTTGGCGGCCGCGAATGTGAGGCGTGAATGAGTAATGAGCCCCACGTGAAAACATCTGGTGTGGATTTGTTTCCTGACATCAGGAGGATTAAGGAGGAGAGCTGACCTGGCCTTTAGAAAGTCACTGAGCTGTCCTGAGTCGGACACTTGAAGAAACTTACATCAGTTAACCTGCGGTAACGATTTGACATAATCAGCCACGTGGTTATCAGCTAAAGTTTAAATGTAGATACACAGTAGATACAACCTTAACCTTGACGTTCAGCTTTCATCTGAAACATAGTGAAAGCAGACTTTAAATTAGATGCTGAGAAGTTAGAAATCTACAATTAGATTCCTGTGACACGCTCATGTTTATGCTTTTTGTTTCTGTCAATCAGCCGGCGCTCGCCTGTGTTTATGTGCTCCTCTGCTGTGTCCCGGGAGACTGCCGAGTGTGTTGACAGTATATTTAGGGAGCTTTTAACTCAATATATGCCTCAAACCCCATGGCAACCAGGCCTTTTTATTCCTTGGCGAGTCACCATGGAAACGCTGGTGTTCATTAAATTTCACCCTCTGTTTGAAGATATTAAGACAAAATGAGAAAAGGGGTTCTCTATTTTAAGCAAACAACTAACTTTAACCCCAACGGGCTTTGATCCTCGGCGCTGCGCTGCATAGGAATATCCCAGCTTGTGGTTATCAGCTGAGTGGCGGCTCTGCTTTGGGACGTCCTGTAACCCTCCAAGGACGCCGATTGCTTGTGATTACATTTAAACCCCTGGGTCTATACATCTAGCAAAGACGCGGACACCTACATGTTTTCACTAAGGAAACAGAAACGGCTTATAGTGTGTTTGGACTTCACACAGGCTCCAGCTTCACCACACTGCTGTGGCTTCAGCGTGACACACATACACATGAATGAAGCCGCAGAGAGATTATGGTCAAGCATCCGAAGGGCCGACTAAGATACCCCTCTGGGAAAACAGATTTCCATACATCTGAAGTGTGTGTTTGTGGGAGTTGCTGTCCAGATGCACACTTGGATTATTTTTTTCTTTCTCAAAGGAATTGTATTAAGCTCCAGTGACCTGGCACACACTGGCACACTTTTACTGTACCCAGACATTCATATGCACAGACATACTGTATACAGTACGTATACTCATAGATACAAACCCACCCCGCTCCTCATGCAGTCCCAACGGGCAGCTACACCTACGCATGATTCAGCCCACGCAGGAGCAGATGCGGTCCCTCTTTCCTCGTCGCTGTCAGCCGTCCTCCAATCATTACAGTGAAGCCCTATTGCAAATGCAGCTGGGGACCATGGGAGGCCATGTTTATCTAAAGAGGATAGAGACAGATTGAATATGTAAAGCCAGCAGCTAGTGGAATCCCATCACACTGATTGCTTTAGACCAGCTGAGAGTCTGAGATGAATTTTCCATTGCTCTCTAACTGAGGTTTAGTGGGACAGGAGCAGCGCCGGGGTAAACAGCAGGTGACTGTGTGGAGGTGGGTTGGATGCTGGCTGGCGAGAGTAATTTATATGCATTACACCTACTATAGGTTCACAGTAACCAAATGTAGACCAAATCACTACACTGAATATTTGTAGGGTTTCATCTTGGGTTGGAGCAGATCAAATTCCACAGGTAAATCTGCAGATTATTAGTAAGAATACCATTATCAACGAGGGATTCATGCCCCAAGGAGGTTTACTTGTCTTTTTTTATGTTCTACTCAAGCCATGATTGAGTGCGTAAGGCAACTGTTGATAGTACAGCCATTTTTGTCCACACCATTAGGGCCACCAAAGCCAAAGACCAGCACTTACCCCAGAGCTGCCACAAAGCTCCTTCTGCACCCTAGAGCAAAAGCTAGCCTCCTCACCACTGCCAGTGATTGGCACCTGGAAGTGGACCTGTGCAAGCAACTGAAGTTCCCTGTGTGGTTGAAACGACACAAGTTTGACAGCTCACAAAGCTGTTTGAACGGCATGACACTAACCCAGGAAAGCACACCGAGCAGGGATACATGACAAACGTGCAACGAGCCTCTGCAGAGGTTTTTACACAACTGGGAGCAAAGAAGACTCAAATTTGATACTAGAGCGATGGATAAAGCCAGATGGTGGATCAACAGAAAATAGCTGTTGGCAAAGCTCCTGGGATGTATAAGCTAGAGTCTGGTCGCCTGGGTAGCTGTTTTTTTGTTTTTGTTTTTGTTTTTGCTGAAAGGCTTAAACACCCAAAGACCCAAGGTTACGTCGCTGATAATGCATCCCTGCTCATCTGTTTGATATATTTCACAACTCTCTTGCATTTCAATAATGGATTCAAGTACGTTTATGTGGTTCTGACACAGCCTGGAAGACTACCCAACTTCCCCTCTGGCAAAGGTCGCCCAAACACTCCGACCTTTATGCGGTGATGGACAGAATCGTAACTGTGACATAAATACTTTTAATTTGAGTGCTGTGTAGCTGAAATTGCTCTGATTGGTTGTACTCAGTTACATGCATGTGTGGGTTCTCTCCGGCTTCCTCCCACCTTCCAAAGACCTGCTTCTTAGGTTCAGCGGTGATTCTAAATTGGCCGTAGGTGTATGAGTGTGAATGGTTCCTGATATGGCTATTTCTGACATTAACCAACAAACAAAGATCAAAACTTTCGTAAACTTTCCTGTTTCCTTGACTTTATTTGTCAAATTTACAGATTTCAGTTGAATTTCTAGAAGATCTACAAAAAAACAAATGGGAATTTACACCTTCATTCATTATGTAAATATCAAGATGTAAGAGGTTATACAAGGCTTTTGTACATGCAGATGACAGTAAAAAAACACTTTTGAAATATGCAAAGCAAATAGTTTAGGGTTCAGCAGCAGTTCACATGAAAAGGGGCCAAAACAGCAGATTAACAGACGCCTTCTTAAAAACTGTGAACGTCTCAAAAAGCAGAAATTCCCAACTCGCGAGCTGAGAATCCTTTTGCAGGCTGGTTTCGCTTGGCTATTTGCAAATTTGAGGGAGCGGAATGAGGCATAGCCGTCTTAGTTGTAAGCAATTTGAACTTCTAAAGTTGGCTGGAACGGCAACTCTGATCCTTAATTAGCTGAGGAAATCTGCTGAAATCCTGAAATCTTTTGCCCCCTTGTTCTCATTATGCCTTCTTGCCCGTATGCAATTTTTTTTCCAACGTACACAACCTCAACGTGTGACAGTACATAGACAGGAAAGCACGCTTTACGTAACATGTGCAAGTCTTACCGGACTGTATCATCCCCAATTATGGCTTGGAGCACTTTTCCTTTTGATGTAAACATGAACACATGCACAAACGCACACCCTTACTAGAAGAGCTCTGATTATAAAAGCCTTTTTTTAGAAACCTATTTCTAGAACGAAGAAGCATGAGAATCCCTTCACCATTCAATCGACGCCCGGCCTCTGAAGTATAGTCAACAGCGGCATGCGGTGATTAATTAGAGATTTGTCTCGATGAGGAGAGGTTTGGGAGGCAGAAGGATAAAGCAGGCAAATCTGCTGGCCTAATTAGGGGAATTTAATTTCTCACAGGCTCACATTGACTCAGACCTTGATGAGGCATTTTTGGGAGAAACGGGGCGTGGAGGGAGGGTGGAGGCGAAGCAGCTTGTCCGCGATGGTACGCGCAGTAACGGATGGGTGAAGAGAGATTGCCTGAAGGGAAGTGCGAGGCACAGTGAAAATCATGCCGTGCGCTGACAACAGAGCCCGTCAGATGTATCGTCAGAGAGGCTGTTCCTCTGCAGTTTGCCGGCTTAACACCCTGCTATCACGACAAAGATGATTAATGCCGGTCAGAGTTATCTGTTGACAAGCTAAACAACAGAATGCATCGCCGGTTCAAGTCTCGGTTTAGAGTGACACAGTACTGTGATCCGATGCTTAGCAGGGAAATGTCATTTATCTGTGCCTTCCAGCCGATTGAAATTGTTGTTAAAGTATCTGTTCTCTGATTTGGTGAAGTTAATGCCCGGTTCAGCAAATACAAATGAGGAAGTTTACGATTTTAGGTTCAGGGACCTTCACTGACAACAAGAAATGTTTTGATCACCATGAAACATTTGTTGACTGTTGTTTAACAGAAAAGCAACAGGGTGGTAGACTCTGTTTTCTTTGCCCAATCTGCTCCATTCTTCTCCTCAAGTAGACCTTTGTGCCTTACTTCCTCCTTTTCTATGATCTGCAGCACAGTGCCTTTGGTATAGACCTTTCCTCTTATTAAACATTTTCTGCTAGCCATCATGTATACATAGTCCTGCCTGTGTCCCAGTCCTTTGTCTGTTCTTTTATCCTGGATATACCTACCTATGCTTCCTGGTATTTCAGCTTCTTGTGGTTCCTTGTTTTCTAAATATTGTATTCTCCTAGATTTTGGGATTTTTGGTGCGATGAACCTGCCATACTAGGCAGCACGTAAATACTCAACAAACTTAATGTTATTATTTGCTTGGTTCCTTGTGCTGCGTTTGGTTCCTATCCTCCTTGCTACACTTGTGACCTGCATTCTCTCTCATTTAAATCAAACCTATTCATTTCATGTCTTCCTGTGTTTTGACCCTTGGACAAATGTCATCTATTTTAATTGCTGGATGGACATATTGGCAGTCCTTCCTTGACACTGTTAACAAGACTGCAGGAAGTTTCTGCTCCAGGCCAAGAAACACTTGGCAGATAACTTGCCTTAACACCACAAAGTGTTGTTTAACACAAAAACATTGGGTTTTGTACAAATTACACAAAGAAGAGGTAAGGTGTTAATTAGTGAGGTTGCTGGCAGACGCATTTCGCTTCATTCCCAGTCTCTATGCTATGCTAACTGGCTGCAGATTGATTAGGATTTGGGAAAAAAAAAATGTTAAAGTTCCACTAAAAATAGACAAATAAATGAAGATAGATCTCTGCCTAGTTCTCCTGTATCTGAACCTCATCCCAGTTTCACCTTGAGCTTTGGGTTTTTTAAACTTAACCTGTTTTGAATAACAGTCTTTGTTACTTCGCAGTCACTGATGGGTTTTCCTTTAGCTGCCTCTGTTTCTTTTCTCAATTCCAATTCCAATTTAGCAAGAGTATCATCCAGCTTAGACCTAAAGTGAATGAGGTTTTGGGTGAAAGACACTAAATCAGTAGGAGACTATTACTGAAGCCAGACTCCATTCTGTCACCAAGATGGATACTGATTAGAAGAGGAACAAGTGGTTTGTTTATTGAATTAGCCGGCGGTGGTGGGAGGAGCAGCCGGAGATGGAGAGAGGCAGACTTGCCGCGTCAGGTGGAGGTAATAGAGGACGCTATTTTCTTTTAAGGAGGGAGCTTGGTTCATCTGTACTTAAATGTCAATGGGGAATGAAGCGGCAGTGCAGCACGGCTTATCTGAACTGACAGGGAAGCAGCTGGTGTCGTCTGTCTCCTTTTACTGGAGTAAACAGCTCATACTACAACAGTTAAAGACTGTAATTAGTGCAGGTCCACAAACAGACCTGACCCTGCCTCACATCCTTTGCCCATCTGTGAAGATGAGTCATAGCGAGTGTGTAAGGAAGCATTAATGTGATGCACTCAGTCCATATACACTAATAGCACCCAGAGGACTAACGGGGGCCCTACAGTTGTAGGGACTAATATCCTTTTAAAAGACCATTGGCCTTTGGTGGCCAGTGGAAAGGTAACCCATCATTGCTCTTGCTCTGTCTCTCTCTGTCAAACACACACACACACACACACGTGCAGACACACACACACACACATATATGCGAGGCCTAATGTGTTCTCAGCCTAATAGCTCTTTCATTAGTGCCAATCCAAAGACAAATGGATTCAATAAGCAGCCCAAATCTATCTGTCTGTTTGGGTTTAGCAACACCCCTGCTCCCTCACTCCCTCACTCCTCGCCTGCCGTTTATGCACTCTGAAGTGGCGGGAGAGAGAGAGGCAAGAAAATAGATGGGAAAGTGGATAGAGTAGACAGCAGATTGACGAAACAGGGTATAATGACTTGAAAAGGGCGAAAAAGCGACAGGCTAATGTGAACGGGCTCCGTGTCAAGAAGTTGTTAACAGGAATATCGACTAAACCATTATGGAAAGTTAGATGAGGAGGGCGAGCGTTGTTTGGGTGGCGTCAGGAATGATTTCCTGAGTAGAATAACAAGGGATTTTCTTCAGCTTTCTTTGCGGCTGCACAGAACATTACACATATTGCTTAGCTTAGACATTAGCGGGGGCTTCAGTATCGTTTTGTGCTGCGTTCATGAAAGCTATCAAAGCAAAAGAGAGCAATTAATACCATGAATACAAATGCTCAGACTGTATGTGTGCTCCCACTGGGGTAAAAATAAACACCTTGGTCCATCATAGACGCGTGTCAGCAGTATGTGTGTGTTAATTACAGGCTGTAACCACGTGCAGGGCCATGTAGTGTACCAGTGATGTGCGTCCGTGCACGACGCTCACAGGGTCCCTAATCAAGTCTCAATTTCCAATTTCCCGGCAGCGCCCTCCCTTTGAACAGGGGTCAAGTCTCCTTCGCTAATTTGTTTGCCTGCTGCAGCGAGACGGAGTCCGACTGGCACAACATCACAAGGTGTCCCTGGAAAGTGTCGAACAGCAGTCAGAGACGGGGTGGGGTGGCGTTTAGAGGAACTGAGGACCTGTGTGTGTGAAGATTTTCCCCTATCATTGAATAGTTTGTGGATCACTCTTTCTTCAAAAGCTGCAAACTGAAAAAAAAGAGTTTCATTAGTCTGGGTTTCATGTCTGAATGCTGCCTTGGAGGCTTTCCCACCCTGTCAAGAATGACATTTTTGGAAGTTACATTGATTTTGTGTTTATGTGTGAGCGGTGGTGTGGGTAGGGTGGTGGGCGGCCGCGTGGGAAAGGGATGATTGCAGTGTGTGTGTGTGTGTGAGTGGGTGGTTCGTCTGGTGGTGGGAGCTCTCTAAATAACAATGGTGCGCCTGAAAGCCTGGAATAAGATACATCTCTCTCCTCCGTGTGTGTGAACACGTCTCTCTCTCCGTGCTTATGATGTGACAAGACATGAACAAAAGGATTTGTTTAGAATTAGTCAAGGATTAGACATCTATTTTAATGTCTTTTGTCAAGTCAAGTGTCTTATATGGCCGGGAAATACGAAGTAGGCTGAGCAGCTGTGCTGCATACCAAATGTGAAGGACTGTTAGTAGGATGAGGTAGATGGCTGGATCTGGACGAAGGATTTAACTATCTACTGTGGGGTGTCGGTAAGGACACGGCAGGAAGGTGTACGTTTATCAACGTTTATTCAAAGTCCCAACACAGAGTACAGGTAGGTATATGTATGTATGGTTGCTAAAACAGAATAATAAAGGAAAAGAATATCAGGAATTTGTAAACCGACCTATAATTACTAATAACCTGATACATAACATGTATCTAACACACCTGAGCTATAGCTAGCACGCTAACGCACAAACTGTAGCTACCATACATAAGCTAAGACTAGCACACAAAAGCTATAGCTAACACACATAAGCTATGGCTAGCAGAAATAAATAAATTACAGTTTAGGGCAAAATATCTCACATATATCTTATCAGACTACAGGAATTACTGGAACATTGCCAAATAACATAAATAAATATGCAGATTATCCATTAAATGTTAATGAAATACAACTTACATTCTTCACGAACTCATACAGGCTCTTTACTCTGTCAGGTGGAGAGTCAAACTGACTCCAATAGGCAACATGTGGGATTAGGCCCCTCTATAGCTGACTGAACTATGCCTGAGTAGAAAGGAAAACATTTCTTAAAGAGACTGTATCACAGGTAACCTGTAGGGGGCACTGCAAAATATTACCATGACCTAGTCACACTTTCGTACAGCCGCCCCCAAATTTAGAATAAATTTGTCCATGATAAAGGGTGACTAAACGGGGGCGTTATTTGTAGCCTCTGGAAGGGGAGGAAGTTCAACAAGACGTGCGACAGGCCGAGTGTAGGTCCTGTCCTTTGTCCTCACATCTGCCACTCGAATCCGTCCATCGCTGCCAGGGTAGACTCGTTCGACCTTACCAACTGGCCACAGAGCCCTGGGAAGTTGGGGGTCTACAATCATCACGGTGCTGTCAACCGCCAGATTTGGAGTGTCCCTCTGCCATTTCTGCCTGGATTGTAGGGATGGCAGGTAATCCTTTGTGAACCGGGCCCAGAATTGGTCAGCGAGGACCTGACTGTGTCGCCACTGACGCCGGCCAAGAAGCTCCGTATCTGCATACACCACTTGGGGTAAGGAAGGGTCCGGCCGCCCCATTAAGAGAATGTTTGGGGTAATGGGATCTGGGTCAGAGATGTCAGCGGAAGTGTACCCGAGT
This sequence comes from Planiliza haematocheilus, assembly GCA_005024645.1. NCBI lineage: Eukaryota > Metazoa > Chordata > Actinopteri > Mugiliformes > Mugilidae > Planiliza > Planiliza haematocheilus. The sequence goes on along the minus strand of SRSE01000365.1, from coordinate 7,270,163 downwards.
GGCTTTGAATTCAAGATACCCTCGATTTCCACCAGTACTGTCCTTAGCACCTCCTCGGATACCGACTGGGCACCCAGGGTCACATGCAGGGCATTCTTGAGAGTCTGGATCTCCCTTTCCCAAACGCCGCCGAAGTGCGGTGCGTTTGGCGGATTAAACTGGAAGCGGATCTGCTGCTTTGCAAGTTTGGCTTGTAGGTCAGGGGCCAGGAGGGAAAAGGCTTCCCGTAACTCCCTCTCACCTCCTTTAAAATTTGTGCCCTGGTCAGAGATAATCTCGAACGGCTGTCCTCTTCGAGCGATGAATCGCCGTAATGACATCAGGAAGGCGTCTGTGTCTATGTGGCCCAGGAGATCTAGGTACACAGCTCTGGTGGTGAGGCATTTGTAAATAATACCCCACCTCTTCTCTGTTCTCCGGCCGACCTTTACTGCGTAGGGGCCGAAACAATCTACTCCTGATGAATAGAATGCTGGCTTGTGAAGGCGGAGTCGAGCAGATGGCAAGTCTGCCATTTTAGGTGTCTTGACCTTGGCCCGCCGCTGCTGACATTCAAAGCATCCGTGTTGGTACTGACGAATAGCTTGCCTCCCCCTTAACACCCAATACTTCCTTCGCAGCTCAGAGAAGACCCTCTCCGAGCCTGGATGACATAACTTCGCATCAACATCCTGGATGAGGAGCTTCGTAGCTGGATCTTTGGGGTCCAAGACTATGGGATGTACAGAATCAGCGTCAAGCTGATCAGCCTGTCGTAAGCGTCCGCCTACTCTGATCAGCTGAGAAGTACTGTCCAGTTCAGGAGCAAGACAAATAAGCCTGCTGGTAGGGGGCACGGGTTTGCCTGCCTTTAGGCAGGTAATCTCCTGCTTGAAGCTGTGCTCCTGCGCTTGCTGCAGGATGATCCTTTCGGCTTCTCGAAAATCATCTGCAGTAGGAGAACTAGAAGGATCTGCCGCCCCGTGAATGACTCGCGCTGTGGCTTCTAACAAGGTCTGGAAGGAACTGAACTGACTGGGTTCTGGATACGCTGGGGCCGCAGTGGTCTGGGTCAGGCCACAAAAAACTGATTTGCGTAGTTCTTCCTTGTTATCCGCTTCTTCACCAGTGGGTCTCTGGGGCCACTGCGTAGGGGGCTGCTGCAGGAATGGTGGTCCGTCATGCCACCTGTTTGGGGGGCTCAAATCCAGGAGAGATTTGCCTCTGGTTAGGTCGTCCGCCGGGTTCGTAGCTGAGTCAACGTAACCCCAGGTGCACTGGGGTGTGAGCTCCTGTATCTCTGCTATCCTAGTTCCTACAAATACCTTATACCTGCAGGAGTCGGAGTTTATCCAGAGCAGGACGGTGGTTGAGTCTGACCAGAGAAAGGTGCTCTCTATAGGCAAGGTAAGTTCTCCCTGCAGCAGGTGAGCCAACTGAGCTCCACTAAGGGCTGCACTGAGCTCTAGCCTGGGCATGGATAGTTGGCGCTTTGGAGCCACTTTGGAACGTGCCATCAGGAATGAGACTGAAACTTGTCCACTTGCATCTTGGCAGCGGAGGTAGGCGACGGAACCGTAAGCACGTTCTGAGGCATCACAGAACACATGGAGTTGTCGACTACTTTCCTCCCGTCCATGATGTCGAGGTAAGGTGATCTTCGATAGATCCTGCAGTTCTGCTTCCCAGCAGTTCCACTCTTGCAACAAGGTGTCAGGAAGAAGGGGATCATCCCAGCCACGGTCTTTGTCCCACAAGCGCTGGACCAATATCTTGGCGCGAGTGGTATAGGGGGTAATGTAACCCAATGGGTCGTACTGGCTAGCTAGCACCCGATAAATGTTGCGCATGGTGGGTTGGTCATAACTGACAGGACGATGGCGGTAGGTCAGGGTGTCCGATTCACAATGCCAGCAGAGACCAAGAGTCAGCTCTTGTGGATCGGTCTTATTCTGCGAGAGCCACAGTTCGCTACTGTCGGACCTTGCTTCCTTTGGGAGGTGGCTGATCACAGTGGGCATGTTGCTGGCCCATTGCCGAAGGTCAAATCCTCCTGTAGCAAGTAGAACCCTCAGCTTGTCGAGGAGGTGGCGCGCAGCATCGGTAGTAGGGAAGCTCTGTGAACAATTATCGACATAAAAACACTTCTCGACTGAGAAGCGGACATCCTCGTTTGGTCGACTGTTGTCTATGACATGTTTCTGTACCGCGTAGGTAGCACAACATGGGCTGCAAGTGGTCCCGAAAGGGACTACCTGCCACTCATATGTGCTTGGGGGCTGTTCCTTCTTGAGGTCCCGCCAAAGGAAACGCAGGAGAGGTTTGTCCTCAGGTAACAGGCGGACCTGGTGAAACATCCCCTTGATGTCACCACTGATACCAACGGGATGCTCGCGGAACCGTAACAGGACCCCCAGGAGGGAGGAGCTTAAGGTAGGTCCGGGTAGCAGAAGTGCATTCAAACACTGGCCCTTCCACTGGAACGAACAGTCGAATACCACCCGGTTCTTACCATTGTGCTGTACCATGTGATGTGGTATGTACCATGTCTCATTGTCCTCCTCTTCGGACCCTGGTGGTAACTTGCAGACATAACCGGAGGTTTCCAGCTTGTTAATCTCTGTAATGTAAGCATCGGCCTGCTCAGGGTTCTTTGCTAGTTTGGCTTCCGTGCTACGGAGCCTTGCCATTACCGCTTCCTTGGGGGCCTTCAGGGGGGGGCTATTTTTTATGCGAAGCAAAGGGGTAGCATAGCGTGATACCCCATCCACTGTCACCCTGCAGGTCTTGGTGTCAAGGAGGGAAATAGCTTCATGATCCTGCTTGGACCTGGTGATGGTCTTGTCCTGGCGATGTGGAAGGGTGTCGAGCTGCCACAACCTCTCTACGTTGCGCAACAACTCCGTGGAGGGAGAACCAAAACTTAGGTGGTAGCAGTGAGTTGTTGCCTGGTTGTCACCTACATCACTAGCTGGACCTTGTAGAGTCCATCCCAGTCTTGTCTTAATCGCTGCAGGACCACCCGGAGGCCCTCTGCGAATGGGCTCGACAGGAGTGATAAGGTGAGTGTTGTCCGCCCCGATGAGGAGAAGAGGTTGAGCACTCTCAAGGTGTCGGAGGGGTAGCCCTCGGAGGTGTCTATATCTCTTCTGAAGAGCAACGATTGGGTGAGAGTGATGAGACAAAGTCAATCCATCTGCCGTGAAAGCGTTGTTGATCCTATACCTTTGGCGGGGTTTCTCAGCAGAAGAGATCTGGAAAGACACAGAGGCTCCAGGTAGGACGGAAACATCTTGTCGGACGGTTCGTAGTTTCAGCTCCTCTAGCTCACCCTGGAGTTTGAGCTCATTAGTAGCTGCTGGGAGGAGAATCGTCCTCTCCGATCCGTCATCCAGAACCGCATATGTCTCAAGCGAATGTTCTCCATTGTGCAGGATGACCTTACTGACCTTCAGGAGGACCCGACCACCAGTGGTTGCTCTGTCTAGATAGTACAGTCTAGTAGCGGCCTCATCTTGTGGTGAGGTCGCAGCTGAGGACTGCACTAGCTCTGAGGTAGGTGCTGCATTGGACGCAGGTGAGGTGGTCACCGTTGGGCGTTGGTTGACGTCATGTAAGGCTCTGAGGTGCTTACCATTGCAGAGTGAGCAGGTCTTCTTCAGGTCACATTGCGTTGCTCGATGAGATCGGCAGCACCTCCAGCAACGGTTGTTGACCTTAATCCACTGTACGACTTGCTCCTTGGTGAGTTTCTGAAACTCACTGCACTGAGTGAGGAAGTGATCTGTCTTCTGACAGTAAGGGCAGTAACTCTTACGAAGCGGCTTGGGATCTGAGTTAGGGTCGGCACTAAACTCGGGCTTGGCCTGAGTAGGTTTCTCCTCCCTACCATGTAATACAGTAGTAGAGGAGGGCTTGGGGTTTCTGGGTTTCTCTCTCTGGCTAGGCAACGGACGCTCTCTCCTGGGTTCGCATCGGACCTCCTGCTGCAACCAGGTGGAGAAATCAATGAGGTTATAAGACAAGGCTCGTGGATTTAGCATCATCATATACCTCTTGAATTGGCGGTAGTGTTCAGAAGGGAGTTTCTCGAGCAAGCGTTCAACATGTGACCCGCAAGCAAGCTCAGCAGCACCTTCATGGCCGAGTGTTTGCAACAGTCCAACCAGGGAGTGCACCCGGAGAGCGAAGTTGTCGAAAGCAACGCCATCTCCATGTCGAACATTGGGTAGATCCATGATAGCCTTGATCTCTTTCTGGGCTAGCTGCCGAGGCTGTCCATATCTCTCATCAAGCGCTCGAAGTGCACAGGTGAAAGGGTTGGGAGCGTTGGAGTATGCTAGAGCCAGACGTCGTGCGGCGTCTACCTTCAGATGATCTAGCAGCAGGTGGTACTTGTAGTGCTCCGACTCGTCTGGGTGTATCAGGTTTGCAAAGGCCATCTTCAGCATCATGTACTGGGTCTCATCTTCCCTTGTCAGGTTAGGAAAGGAGGGACCCTCTATTTTCCCATGTCTGTAAGGTGGATATGGGTAGGCAGCTGAAGGGGAACCCATGTTATACAGGTGCTGGCTATACGGGTCGGCAGCATGATGTGGCGAAGGGGTAGGATCGCGCCACGTTGGTGCTGGATGGCTATATGGCTGTTGAGTTGCCTTATAAGGAGCAGGCGGAGGAGGACCCGGATGAGGTAGAGACTCATAGTGAGAGCTGTGCCATGACGACATGGATCGGTGAACTGGAGGCGGAGGACTGAAGCTAAGGAGGCGTTCAAATCGGTGATTCAAATCATCTACAGGCGGACTGTTATAGGGAGGTTCAGCGGTTGGAGACTGCAGTGGAGCATTCAAGGTTGTGCAGCCAGGATACAAAGGGGAGACCCCATTGACTGATGGATTGCGCTGTTCTGTTACTCGACGTTGAGGTGATAGGTAAGGTTGCAGTCCATCACTCTGAAGTGCTGGTGTACTCGCTGAGACCCTAGGTCCAAGGTGAATGGAAGTAGCTGAACTCATAAGCGCTTTCTGTTGCTCCAACTGCTCCATCTGTTTTCTTGCAGTTTCAGCCAGCATCTGATTTGTATCACTCTGCCGTTTTACGGTCTCCAGTAGAGATTTTATCAGGTCATCCGTACTATCTCCCCTAGGGAAGCTGGGAGAGGGAGAGGCATGGACACTGGAACGGGTAGGATACATGGGTTCTTCTTCCTGTGGGTCTGACCTGATTTGCCCAAGAGGGGGATCGGTCAGGTAATCGTCCAAATATGCTGGCCGACTAGTCTTGCGCTGGGCACGGCTAGGGGACGCTGGGGCTGATACTGACTCCATGATCCACAGGAAATAGTCAGCATCCGGCTCGAAGGACCATGTGAAGGACTGTTAGTAGGATGAGGTAGATGGCTGGATCTGGACGAAGGATTTAACTATCTACTGTGGGGTGTCGGTAAGGACACGGCAGGAAGGTGTACGTTTATCAACGTTTATTCAAAGTCCCAACACAGAGTACAGGTAGGTATATGTATGTATGGTTGCTAAAACAGAATAATAAAGGAAAAGAATATCAGGAATTTGTAAACCGACCTATAATTACTAATAACCTGATACATAACATGTATCTAACACACCTGAGCTATAGCTAGCACGCTAACGCACAAACTGTAGCTACCATACATAAGCTAAGACTAGCACACAAAAGCTATAGCTAACACACATAAGCTATGGCTAGCAGAAATAAATAAATTACAGTTTAGGGCAAAATATCTCACATATATCTTATCAGACTACAGGAATTACTGGAACATTGCCAAATAACATAAATAAATATGCAGATTATCCATTAAATGTTAATGAAATACAACTTACATTCTTCACGAACTCATACAGGCTCTTTACTCTGTCAGGTGGAGAGTCAAACTGACTCCAATAGGCAACATGTGGGATTAGGCCCCTCTATAGCTGACTGAACTATGCCTGAGTAGAAAGGAAAACATTTCTTAAAGAGACTGTATCACAGGTAACCTGTAGGGGGCACTGCAAAATATTACCATGACCTAGTCACACTTTCGTACACCAAATGAACATCAGAAAAGAAGTGAATGCAAAATGCAAAATGTTACAAATCAAACATGCCGCCTAATAGATAAATAAAATAAACTCATTCATATAAAATGCTTACATTTTCCTTTTCAGTTATTTTCCTGCAAGTCTGAACCTCTCAGAGCACATTTTTACATCCTTCAAAACTCTTTGCCCCTTTTGAGGGCCCTGTTTCCATAGCAACAAGGGTTGGGTGTGTTTGTGTGTGTGTGTCCAGCTCTACTTGTTGCATGTCGTGATGCTCACAAGCTTTGAGCTCAGCACAGGCTGAAACACAACACAGTCTGCATGTGTTTTCTTTTCAGTATAACTGCACCATTAGACTGCACCTTCCACCCGCGGGTGCAGACAAAAGTATCATTTACATACTAAACCTCATATTCTGTACACACACTGACACATATAACACATGCACTTGCGGTGGGCCTTTGCTGGTGAACGCACTTGATTATTCTCTTGGCTTCACTTTGGGATTTCATCCTCATTGATCAGTGCAGCAGCAGCTTTGTTCTGCCTGGCATCGTGTTTACCCGCCACTCTAATTTAGAGGCAGAACAACATCTCTCTCATCCTGCCAGTTATCACAGTTTACCGAGCATTGGATCTCTTGCTGTCTGTCTCCCCCCTTCTCTGTTTCTTCTGCTTTTCTGACTTCTGACTGTTTCTAGTTATTGGTGTTTGTGTGCGTGTATTCCTCCATGTATATTCCTGTAAAACCCTCCCTCTCCTTAAAACTTCCCCTAACGTTACCTCACTTTCACTTACATCCCTTTCTCCTATATCCTCCTCGTGCTGCTCCATCTTAACCCTCCGCCCACACCCAGCCTCCCAGACAGTCATTTGTCACCTGCATCTCCCGTTGATGATAACATCAGTCTGTTGATAAATCAGTCGTCTGCCATGGATCAAAGTGCAGAAAGGCTCTCACATACAGGTAGCTATCGTTGTCATCCTTCCACCTGTCAAAGCCAGCCCTCCCACCGTCTCCTCCCATTTCTCTCCTCTCCTGTGCTGCCCTTGATTGCTGACACTAAAGTCAGAGAAGGATAGCACACACAGCAAAATGAAAAAATGAAAAGCAATTGAATGCCCCGTGTGGCACAGTGGCAAGTAATACACTTACAACAGCAGTGTAGCTATATAATGGTCAGTTAACTAACCTCCTTAGAATACAATGAAATACAAATGTCGAACCTGCGGGTGGGTAGCTGAATGGATTGGATTAGACCCCCAGATTGGCAAATATCAACTTTAATATTGTTTATTAGTTAATGGATGTACTTACATCTATTAAATAATGGTGGCTGTTGAGAGCTCAGTGAGCATTTGAATGGTTCATTGAGTCATGTGTGAAAAAGGTGAGGAGGATCTGCCTTTAACTACAACCTATAAATGACAGACATGCATGTCTGTTCTACAACTTCAGCAAAATATCCAAAAACTAATAATAGCCTTAACTATACACCAATTAGCCACAACATTATGATCTGACAAGTAAATAAATGTTCTGCTTTTGGTCTTGGAATTCTTGGAATACTTAGACATGTACCACCCACCTAAACCAGACCAGACCAGGCACCCCCACCCCATAGCAATGACACTCCTTGATGGCAGCAGCCATCCCCAGCAGGATGCAGCCTGACACACACACACACACAAAAACTGATCAAGTATCTGTGGAATGATCCACAGAGGCCTCTGCTCTCAAGCCCTAAGACCCAAACGCCCCCACGAACAACGCTGTGTTGCCAGACACCACAGGACACCCTCAGAAGGACCATGTCCATTCTGTGATCAGTCACAACTCTTTTGGAGGAACAAGAGAAACCTACACAATATTAGGAAGGTGGTCATTATGTTGATTAACATTGTCCATGGAAACACAGCAAGTGAGACAGACAAAATCCACAGTGGAACATCGCCATGTTCTCCATGATGCCTGAACAGCCTCCCTCCCAAGTACCTTGGAAAACCTGAACGTTTCTTAATGGAGAACTGGATAGCCGCACCAAATGTTGATTTGATTTTATGATTCCCGTTAACTGTCCATTGTCATTGCATAAAGGGACACAAATTCTTTATTGCATTGGTTGAAAAAACTAATTAACTAAATAAAAAAAAGTTTCTTAAGTTTTGCACTGTAGAAGTCATGCTATCAATCAGTTTTGTGTATGTTTACTACTTTGTACTGAGCAGTTAATGAAAATAAAAGTTTATTTATTGATTCTTTTTTTTAGAGCATATTGTTGTACACCTTGGTGCAGGCATTCATATTTTTTGATTTAATGATTTATCCCCTAAGTAAAGCAAAGTATTGTACAAATAATGCAGACCTAATGACAGCAGAAAGAAAACTGCATAACAAGCTCGCGGCAACAAGCCATAACTGGCTGTTTGCAAATGGTAATGTTACATTATGCAGAATCAGAGTGCTCTCTCCTACCAATTCTCACATTTTTGTTCTCCTGCCTGCCTAGATAAGTGACTCGCATTTCCCCTGACTCCCTTTTTGAGAACGGCCGGCTGGTGAGAAAAACAAGGTAGGAGTCCCAGCAAGTTTAACGGGTGCATTTAATGTCGTCCATTTTAGCTGCTGAATATCAGTTAATGGAAAGAGAAATGTGGGACTGTTTAGTACTGATGGAAAGTCAGTGGTGTCCAGGTAATTGATAGGTGTTGGCTCTGCACAGCATTTTCTCATAAGCAAGCGCAGTGGGGTGTAGATCTTTTGGATGAGAGTAGTGTTGGGCATTCAAGTGGTCCTGAAGTCCCACACTTGGCAAGTAAGCAAGAAATAAGCCTTGCAAAGTGACAGCTAGGCTAACAACAGTTTGAGAACGGGCTCAGTGACTGGCACTGGGTTTGATTATTGTGGTGACGGAGGAGGAGAAGCAGGACGACCGTGGTGGGGATTTAAAGGGGAGGTCGGTGTAAATATCCCGGCCGAGTCAGGTGAGCCAAACAGAGCGGAACAGTTGGCCAGGCATGCTGGAGTCTGGGACAGCACAGCTTGGCTCACGGCTGATGTGACCTGCTGCCACTTCTAACAGCTAGTGTGGGAAAACAGAAGTGGGGGAATGGCACAGAGGGATTGGAGGGTGTTACGGGAGGGATGGGAGCAAACAAGTGAGGGATAAGGAACAGAGACGAGACTGAAGTGGGAGGGATTAGAAGTAGCAGAGCAAGTGGAGATGAGAATTTAGGAGGGATGATGCAATGATGGAGGGGGGAAAAAACTAGTAAACAAAATTAAATTAAGGGAGGTGCTAGAACATTTTATTTGTTTGAAGACTACCTGAGCAGCCAGGATAAGCCACAGGAGAAAGTCTGAAAGCAGTGAATTTAAAGAACAGAGACTAGGGATGTAGTGAAAGTGGGAAAGCGGAAGACATGAAGAGAATAAGGAGCAGGAATAGCCATATTCACTGTAGAGGAAAAGAAACACATCAAGACTGAACATAGAAATCTTAATGAAACTTCATCTAACTTTAACATAAACTGAACACGAACTGAAAATATAGATTTACAGTATAGGCTTAACCTCCTCCCAAATGCACACACCGTTCGACTGAACTCGAAGGGTAAATCCTGCTCTTAAATAATAATAATCAAAGTGTTTTTATTGAGTTTTCAAAAAGCATATCATTCATACAGAAAAGCACGAACTCAAGTCCTACAACACAGTGTAAGACAAAACCCAGACAGACAGGTAGTCTTGAATGAAAATTATTACACGAACAGATTAACAAATTAGAAAATTAGAGAGAAAAAAAAAGTTATGGAGTAGACGGAAACTCATCTTCAAAATAGGAAATAAAAGGCTGCCAGACCTTAAAGAATTTCTTGGTGTTGCCCTGTATAGTAAATCTGAGATGTTCTAATTTGAGGTGTGCCATCACCTCTTCCACCCAGCGTTTAAGGGATGGCGGTGTTGCCTTTATCCAGTTAAATAGAATCAGTCTCCTAGCCAACAATGAGGTGAATAATCCTGCTCTTAAAGTTTGCATCACTACAGGTGACTTTCTTTTCATGCACAAGTCAAGGTTTCACTTTGCTAGCCCAGCATGTTCCTAAACTGATGACATTCCCACCAGGCTAACCTTACATTGCATTTAGCAGTAATTAGCGAATGCTAGCGTGCAGATTTGAATATGGTGACTTGGCACTTAAGCGTCTGTCGAGCCACGGGACAGCCTCGCGGAGCCGTCATGGGTGCAGACTATTAGTCCAAGCAAAAGCGGCTGTAATGAGCACTAACACTTGCTTCCTGTCCTGCGATAAACTGCTGACAGATGAAGTTAGAGACCAACGAGATGAACGTGGCAAAACGTTTAGCAGCGGGAGAATCAGACACTTTCCCGGGGACGTGGTGGAGACCAAATGAGATTCGGGGGGGGGGGGATGTAGAGCTTACATTTGACAAGTTCGCTAACGTTTCTATAAATGAATGACTTTGCAAACCTCTTGTTATGCATGTAGCAAAAACAGGGATGTTTACCTGTTGTGCACAGACTCTTTTGCAAAAGAGTAAAGCATTATATTACCTGAAGTCTGTGCCAGTGAGCATAATCCTTATGCTTAACTCAGATTAGTGTTATAGTCTACTGTAAGAAGAGACAGGGTTGATCATACAGTGCCACTGCCAATGCAATAAAATCACAAACTAATCCTCTCGAGGGACACAACGGGTGCTTGTGAGGTCAGCGCCTCCTTCACCCTTCCCTCACTGATAGCATGCAACATGCAGCGGTGCAGGGCACAAACATATGAGCCTGTCATGTGTGATGATCGACAGAATGCAATTAGCTGTGACGAGCTGCCTGGAAACAGGAAGGAGAATCCTCTGTTGGGTGTTCTTGATTAAATCGAAGAAGCCCTCATCTCATTTAAGGCTGCCACAAACGGATGTTTCCAGGTTAAAATGACCTTACTAGCTTCCGAAAGCCATCCATAACTATTAGATATTTGTCTAGGAAACAACTGCTGACAGCCAGCCCACTAATAGAACTTCTGCGGAAATCACTGTCTGTTTCTGTACCTCATGAGAAACGGTAATTGGGTTCAGTTAAAACGTAATTTGAACATAATTTAGATTTTAGTGGCATAAATTTGTAGAAATTTGCAAAGTAGACTTTATTGATCCACAAGGGAAATTACTTGGTTACAGTAGCTTAGTTGCACATAAAAGACACTCTTTTGTAAAAGGTTACAAAAGTGTAAAAGTACTCTTATGTCGTACAATAACATTCTAGGGTTGAAATTTAGTATTTCCAAGTCTTTCAATGAGTCCCCCATAAAGAACGAAAGGCAGACCCCCCTCACCTTTTTCATACACGGTGCAGTGAACCATTCAAATGTCCACCAAGCCCTCAGTGACCGCGGCGTTCGTGAGCTGTTTGCGTGAGGTCTGCAGCCAGTTTCCTAGTATCATCCTGGTGGCAGTTATTTGCAGTGGTGTGGGCTGTTTGTCCACTCACGGAGGTGACGCCGCCCCGAGGCAGCTGTTCAAATGAACTCTGATTGGTGAGGACTTAATATAAACACCGGTGCTGTGATTATTTGTCTCTTTTTTTTTTTTACAGAGGCAAAATATTAGGCTTGCTGTTCTGAGTGAGCCTTCTGGTCAAAGGATAACATCCAGAGTCGATTAGTTTTTGTTTGTAGCTGTCAAAAAAATAGAAAAAGTTTCCACAGACGAGTTTAGAAATTAGCTTTGTCCCAACTTTACTGGCAGAGAAAATAAAAACTATGCTGGATCGGAATAGGATTCTGTTTAATTAAGTGATGCTGAACAGATCAGAGGAAATGCTCCTGGGATACGGAGAGTGGATGCTTGCAGCAGGAAGAAGTGACAACTGAGCATGCGCTGAAGTGGCTCGAAGTGAAATAGAGTTTACACTAATATCCTCTAAAGATTTTTTTTTGCATAGATCATACAGCCGCAGATGATCGCTGGTGGCTATACCTTCATTCTCCAGCCCATTCCTTCCTGTTCCTCAGCTCTCTCCAGAGAATCCTCTTTGTGCATACCTGGACTACACAATGGCTCCCCGCAGGAGGCTTCGGAGAGAAAAGCTTGCCAGGAGTTTCCCGTCTCTAGAAACTTTATTTCTTTTTGGTCCACTTCTTGAATTATTTAAAAGGGAAGTTGAGGCTCTGTTACCGCATTCAAACTTTTTTCCCTCAGTGCTTGTATTGGAGGAGAAGGAGGAGGAAGAGGCTGTTTTGGGTGTCTGTGTTATTTTCTTTCAGCGTTGCCACACGCTGGGTATCTGCAGGAAGAGCTTAGCATCAGAATTAAGGTTGCAGATATTAAAATGATTAAGTCGACCTCGCCGAGCCAGGCTCCCGTTTAGCCTGACCACTTTTGTGCGTCTCTCTCCCCTTCTCACCCTGAAAATGTCCTATTCATGCAGATGTTCCATTATGAGCCTCCTACACACAGGCATGTTGATGGGCAGGAGGCACAGAGGGTGTATGTGTGTATGTTAGAAAATGATAAAGATTCTGTGAGGGGTGGGTGGAGACAGGAAGGGGGTAAAGGCGGATGAGAGCGCATGAGGAGAGCATTTTTAGGAATGGTGGCTATATGAATCCAAGACATAAACTCAGACATTACTCACAGACTGACTGATCCTAGGTGAGCAATGTGCTGTCTGGCAACCCATTTGATGTAGACTGCAATGTTACTGTCTTTCTCGTTCAGGCATCAAGACTCGTCTTTGCATTTTATAAAGGGAAAAGACTAGAATAAACATTTGGAAAAACAAGTCACTTATTTCCTAGAATCATACACCATATAACCAGAAAGCAAATTGATGTTCAATATGGAAGAATAAGCACTAACGAAGCATCGATGATATAATGTTGAGGAGTATATTATCGGTCAGCAATTCACGCTCTGATTCTTGGAATCTTCTGCTAGAATGTGATTAGATGCTGCGATCAGATGTGGGCTACATCCGGTTTGCTTAAATAAAGTGGACAGAGAAGGAATCTTTACTGCTCGTAGTGAAGTTGGCAGGAGTGGAACTTTCGTAAAATAAGCTGCACTGTAAATTGCCATGGAAGGGCGGGTTCGCCCTCGCAGGAATTTGTATTCGGCAACAGAAGTACCACTGGGGATTACCAGGAACTGGTGCAGAGGTCAAATTTCAGTTTTACAACTTGGCATTTCACCAAGCCGCGGCCTTTAGACCAAGAGGAGGGTTTCACATGTAAATATGAAAGCTGCTGCAAATGCTAATCAGGACAGTAGGAGATCCCTGAAATCAAAATAAGGAAAGTTTAAAGGAAACTTTGAAACTTATAGAAAGTATTGATATCCCTTATGAAACACAGAACATGCTAGTGTATTAGTTCAAAGAACAAAATGTTGATGAGTTTAGTGTTTGGTGGTCAGCCACCAAAGCCACCTTTTCATTACATTGTTGCTCTAATGCTTGTTCAGTGTGTTTACCAACTCATCTTCAAGCAACACTATTGCACTCTACATGGAGAAAACACACTGTATATGATAGGGGTTGCAAAAGTTCACATTTTCCCAAGTCGACTATTATGCGATCAAAGTCACATTGACTTTGACTAATTCACTAATAAAACCACAGTTGAGAGATTTGCAAAAATGAAATCTATGTTCTTGCATATGCTAAGAACAGACAGCTCACAGCTACACACTGTGCACTGTATAGCCTGTATAAAAACAGGCTGCAACTCAGCACCATCAGTAGCATTTAATATTACATTTACACCACACCATAGCGTGTTGTAAAATGGGATAGTGAAGATCACATCCGAGCATCACTTAATTAACACATGATCAGTGACTAGTCGACAAACTAGTCAACCACCCCTAGTATATGAGACTTTTTCTTTCTATGGTAATGTCTGAATACAGGGCTGTCTTTCTGCTTCAGATCAATATATATAATAGCATGGCATCATTTGAAACAGAAAAATAATGTTTTGAAAGGTTAAAATCCTTCCTGACCTTCCAGGCTTTCAGGCTTCTGCGTTATGTAAGCCTTTAAAAGTCAGCTTCACTTTTATCAGATTTCAAGCTTTCAAAACTTTCATTTTTTCCCCATAGGTATGGTTATATAATCAGAGTACGCAATCTTCACTCATCATGCAAGTAAACCGTTGCTGGTGAAAGCTGACCTCAGCAGTAGACTGATGCAAACACAGCAGCTACCACTCTAGAGGACATTAAAAATACTTATTCTCTTGCTGTACTTATTTTGATGAAGTGGTATTTCCCATGAGAGAAAGCAAATCAGTATTTTTTCACGGTGTTGCAGCGGGTGATGGAGCGCTGTGTCAGAATCAAAGGAGAATGTGTCCCGACCTGTAGCCTCGCCTGCCCCACTTCAGCTCTGCGCTTCACATTCACTCTCCTAATTGCCCGCCTGTGGGCATCCTAATTGGCTTAGCAGACCCGTTTTAATCAGGGAGAGTAACCAGGATTAGGACCCCAAGACTATCGCTGAAAAGTTAAGACGGAGTGAGAGACGGGCGAGAAAGAGAAGGAAAAGTGCGACTTACTGCACCAACAGACTCCGAAATGACTATTTAGTAAATGAAAACAAAGCACTTGTGGCATTTTGAGTCACCTCACACACAAGCGAGCACTTAATGATGCGCATTAAAGCAGAGATTTATTAAGGAATCTGTAGACCTCTATTAGCTACGCCTTTGATTTATTCATCGGGGACTGGAGCGGCACAATAAATATGGAAATAACTCCTGGCCTTTCCAGACTACAGCTCTGGGGATCATCCAACCCGCATAAGAATTTGGATCCGGACGGTGTCGATATCTTGTTGGTTAGATGAGCTCGTGATGGCTAGTTTCTGTCCGCGGCGACATCATTGCTGCTGGCACAGGGCCGCAATAAATCCACCCTGCACAGATCTGCACACGCAGCTCCTTAATGCAAACTGAATTATACATAATGGAATTCATAATAGTAGTTTTTCACAGACTCTGCTCAATGAGCCAAACCAATAACCAGTTATTTGTTAAGGATTATGAGGTCATGGTCAAGTAAAATAATCAGAAAGGAATTGAGAGGAGACACGATGCACCAGCCTATGTTAAAGCTGTCACTTAGCTGTTAAAGTAGGAGTCAGTGTGATGTATTCATACAAAACTGAAATGATTTCAGTATCTCGGATTACAATCAGACCAAAGAACATGTGCTTTCACACAATTAAGCAATTAAGTTAATTAAAGGTTTCTGTGTATAATTATTTGATTAGCGTGTTCTGCTCATTGTGTGAATACACCTTGCAACCATTTTTATCAGATTTGTCAAAGGTAGTTTGCTCTATTATAATTAACATTTTTTATTTTTGCCTCGGCCTTCATACTGTCTTTTACCATGGTTACTGATTTAGAGCATTTGCCAGAACTTCCCGCTGCAAAATTAAATTTCTTACAGGGATTTATCCACAGTTTTATCTAAAGAAAAACATGTCTCGTGATGTCGCGTTGCAGTCTGATCTGTGTCGGCCACTGTTTGTGTACAAATCAGCATCTATGTATCTAACAATGTTTTTTTTTTTTCCCTTGTCCGATATTTGAATGAAAGTGTGAGATGTCTGGATGAAAATGGGCATCTGGGCTCAAAGGAGAATGGATGCCGTGAATGGACTTTTTTTCTTTTGGCCACAAATTAGGCGACCTCAAATCACTGCTAATGTCATTCCAAGTATTTTGCGTGTAAATAGTCAACCTGCTCACCAGAGCATCTGCCTCGAGTGCAGTACTCATACTGTAATATTATAGCTCATGCTAAAGTAACACAGTGAAACGTCAGTTTTGTGCAGCACCCTTACTGAAGCAATAAAAATTCTCGACCCACAATTGAAAAGACCCCATCTAGTCTTCATTCACCAGCAACTCTAATGTAATTTCAGAAAACATTTGGTCTGTAAGCTGTAAGCTCCCTTTCGGAATCTCTTCCGCAGAATCATCTGAAAAGTTATCATCTCCGGCGTCACCAGTTTACTGTTTATGGAGCAATACATCACTGTGACAGATCTCATCACAGAGAAAGGCAAGACAAGTGCTTCCGTTCGTTTCTAGCAAACTAGATAAGTCCCCGACTGCATGTGAACTGCTGCACTTTCCCAGCACTTCAGGTTTTCCAGTCCTTCTGCTGACGGTCAGAAGTCTGATGTTGCTCCATAACAGCAAGGCTCAACTTGTACTTGTGAAATGCTACAATTTGTGAAACGGAAACAGTCGCCCAGCTTACAATAAAACATGCATTATGTACAACTCCCTCACCGTCTTTATATACTTTACATACTTTACTGTTGTTTCTTTTTCCCTATTATGCTAAGTGCACTGAGAGTAACAGTCAAGCCAAAGTGTGTGAGTCAAGCCAAAGTGTGTGCAAACTGATTCTGATTTAAGCCACATCACACAGGTTTTCATTGTGATTGCATATAACATCTCCTGAAATGCAACAGAATGATACACATAAACATCTCTCTAAATATTCTGTAGTCCAACGTGCACTCGTAGTGACTGCTGAATTCACGTTTAGGAACTGACAGCACTATCTTAAACCTCATCACTGACTGAATTCTGCATGCAAACCGTACTCTCCGATGTGAGAGCTGCGCGTTTTGCACACCCACCAGTAACCCCGAGAGCCATCTGCCAACTTGATTGCACTTTGTAAACATGGAGCTTCTGTCATTTGAAGCGTGCAGCAAATGTATCACCTGAACACATTTAATTCAGCCAGGGATTAGAAAGCCACCACAGCAATGCTAGGAACAAATTTTTTTAGAAGAGGAACATGCGCAAGCAGTATTATTTCAGTTTAGATTTAAAAATGCATCTCATTAGCAGTTAACCAAATGAATTTGGGAAATTAATAAAGAAATTATTATGTCGGACATGAGCATAAACTCTGGCACAAACTTGGGGATAAACTTGTGCAGTGGCAGCGTGGAGGGGGAAACAACAGTGAAGGGAGGTGCCCACTTGAAAACCCCAGTGACATGCTGCATAGTGCTGTTGACTAGGCCAGGTATCTGATGTTTTCATGTTGGTTGCTGAGCTGGCCATACAAGCCAGCAGCATTTGGTCAGTTTATATTTCAGGTTTGAATTGTCCACTGCTTGCTCCTCTGTGGCCCATACAAGCCAGCTGCATTTACCTTGTTCATTTAGATTGTAGGTTTAATCGTCGTATCTCATGACAGTAGCTTTCTTAGGGTTTCTCAGTTGGACAGGGCCTCTAAATGTGTTTTGCCTGGGATCTTGGCACAAGGGATTGTAACATCTAATCCTGTGTATTAACGAGTGGCATAAAATCAAGGATCACTTTTCTTGTTTGTGACCACAGATTCCCCCCAATACCTGTAACGTGAAAGTCAAAAAAAGAAATGTCCATTCATATTAGTTTTGGCACAGGACACAAGTTCCTGTGTGATCACTGCCTAACCTCTCTGAAGTTTGTCTTGGCTGATGACCAAGTCTCTGATGATTTTCCAAGTGTTGCTCTTCAAGTTATCCTTTAGAATCTTTCCAAGACATGTTGAGTATTGGATTATGTACAACACATCTCAGTGCTTGTGTTCACAACTGCACATCCATGCCTCCATCCCAGAGGACAGGAAGTACCCCATATGTACATTCCCTGCAGTTATTTGCTTTATGGCGGTCGTGTGTCTCATGATGCCAGAGCCTACAGAGGATCTTCTGCTTCTAACAGGGCACACATCTTGCCATATGTCTGCGGATGAATTCAGACTGAGGCGAACTGTATATGCTGAATATCCAAACACACTTTTATGCATGCCCAAACAGACACAAAGCCTGCCCACCATGTATATGCATGCATACGCATGGTCTCATTTCCTCACGCCTCTGAGGAAATCTAAATAATAATTCCGTGTGTAATAATGCCAGTAATGCCAACACACACGAGAGTGTGCACTGAGCGTCCTGCGGGAGTGCTGCCTCGCACACACTTCAAAGCCATAATGGAGAGATAGGCATCCAAGCTGGCTGCTGTGTTTCTCTGTGTGTCAATTACATACAGTAATGTGCAACCAGATGCTCCCATGTGGACGTCATGCAGGACTTAACAGTGAAATAATAGGATGAATCATACCTTACCAAGCATCTTTATTTTTCTGGAGGATCAAGCTATAAGGTATGTAGTTTATTATGATCAGCATCACGAGTCCCCAGTGCACAAGCCAGATGCAATGTCTTCATCAGTGGTGGCTAACCACGTTGGTTTAGCTGTGAAATGCATGCACACAGGCAGAAGGACAGACACTTGGTTCATTGTTTGACTGAGGAGTAACACAGTTTGGACCATATTCTGGCATAATTGTGGGCGTTATCAGTCTGACATTTAACTACAGCAGACAGGGAGCTTCAAAGCAATAGTGTCACAAATATCTACATCAGTGGGCTGTGCATGTACACACACACTCTCAATCTTGTGTTTCGATCTTTGGAAAGACGTTCCTTGGATAAAATGCATACCTTTTCCTCTCGCCCTAACCAGCTCAGCCTTAATCCTTTTAGTCCTAACTCAAAAATGCTTTGTGACCCAGAAAAAGGAAACAGCCCCACAATTCTGTTTGGCTTCCACAACGTAATAAAACAAGAACACACTGCTGGTGTTCAGATAACGGCGTCGAGGCAAATTGAAACATCAAAAATAAACAACGGGCCTGCAATTTCAAATAGACTGAGGGAGAGGAAGTGAACCTATTTACACAGAGCTCCGCACATAGCAGCTACTATATGTATCTCTAATCCACTGCTGATGTGGAAAGTAGATAGTGTTAACCATCATGGCCCTGTGACTGCATGTTTATGCCTCCATATGCAGCGGCCACATCGCTAGCTCCTGGAATGGGAATGGTTCTAGCTGTTGCCCTTGACTGCAGATTAATGTGTGTACAGGACATGTGCGAATGTGTGTGAAGATCATAAATGTGTTATAGAGCCATATCTATCTCTCAAACACCTGTGATCCACTTTCTAATACACCCCATTTCCTTTACGCACACGCAAGGAGTCTGAAATAAATTCAATGAATTCCTTCCAGTGCAAAGTTTGCAATCTTTTCTTTGGGCTTTTCAGCTCATAAGTATGACAATCACACATGAGCACACATGAGATTCTCCAGGGAGGATTTCATAGGCTCACAAAGCTCATATTGATTCGTGAAGATGGATTATGTGCAGTATGTATAGCCTGATCAATGAGATCAAAGCAAGAGGAGCTCTTGAATATAATGCAAGGGTCACGACCAGCCATTATTCAACTTAAATGCAGAAAGACACGGTCATGGATGATACCCATGCATGGTTATGATGCTAGAATATTAACTGCAGGGGCACAACAGCACTCTTGAATGTCTGGTGCTAAGCTGAGGGAAAGTTCTCAGTTCCCCAGACAACGTGCATCCCTCAGTCTGAGTTTAACTTACGTAATATACATCACAATGTCACAAAATATTGATTCATTGATCTTTTTCCTCAAGGTTTTAACTTCGTTAAAAGCTCAATATTTACAATTTGACTGCACCGTTATAGACATTCGATGACTTCGACTAGATACCGTCAACAAAAGGCTTAGAAAAGACAGTGATAGAAAGCATCTGCCCTTCTTAATTTGGCCTGTTAGTGTGACAGCCATTACATTTAGCCCAGATGATGGTTAGATGAAAAACTGACTGCCAATCTGAAGGGTGCATTATTTTAAAAACAACATTTTACCGCAAATGTGTGTAAATATCAGTCACAATACATCAGTGTTCGCAGCGTACCTGCCTGCTTAATTGTGTGTATCTGGAGGATTACAAATGTTTGCACAAGGGGTGCAGATTGCAGCCTAATCATTCCCGTTCAAAAGTGGAAGTATAATACTCTTTTGATGGAGGTAAACAGTTGACATGGCGACAGTTGGCAAGGTTACAGTGTTAGTGGGGGGGCTGTGGGTGTGCGGTGTACACCGCTTGCGCAGCAGAGAAAATTGCAGCAATGACATGTTGATCCAAAAGAGCTGCAAAAGCACGTGTGTTAGTGTGTTAAAAGGATCACCATAGGCAGCTAGGTCTGCCATGAATATTTGAGCAAAATTACGTGTTTGTTGAGATACCTGAGTCTGAATCAATCAGTATGAGTCAGGTACTGTTTTGAGGACCATCTCGAGTTTTGGATCTAGTTTTGGTCTGTACAATCATAATCCCAATCAAAACCTCACATACACTCCTTATTTACATCAGTATAACTACTATTAACATTAAACTGTCCACTTTCCCGTCATCTTTTCATGTCGTCATTGTGTATCAAGCGATGGTTGCGTGCAGATGGTTCCCGGAGTCACCTATGTGCCGCAAATGAAAGCTGTCGTCGGCGACTGAAAAACAGTGACTTATGTTTGTGAGTTAAAACTCCGTCATTGTGTGGCAGAAGTGTCTGACAGCAACAACACATAGCCTCCCCAGTGATTGCGCTGCATTTCATCATGCACGAGCTTTGTTGGTGTCAGTTGTCAGCGTCGTAGACTCGCTGATAGATTTTAACAGTTGAAATGAGGATCGTTGACTGATTGGTTATGGGTGAGTTTCATGTCCTTGAGCTGTCAATAGACGCTGGGGCGGGTGTCTCAGACTCACAGCGGATGCTTCGAGCTGGAGGCCTCCTCACACTCTGTTAATTGAAGGAAGCTGCAAACCCATTTTTACTGTTGCAGTGTGTTTGCTGCTTTCTAGACATCGTTTAGAGCATTTCTATATGTCCTGTAAATCCAGGTATAAAACCCCTCATCCCTTTCTACCTATATCCCGTCCTCAAAGGAGAAGATGCACTGTAGATACGAGAGGGATTTTAAAATGTTACACCACATGTATTATTCAGTATCGGCTCCAGCGTAAAGTCCTGGAGATCTCCTTACTTTTTCGCCATTGTGTTCAGCAACTTTGTCTTGTCTGCGTACGTTTGCCTACATACAGAGAAAAGATTTTTTCAGTCAGTAACCCTGAACGTGTGCAGTTTTAAAGATAAGTCTTTTTCATGGGCTCGACAGAAACGCTGGATCTGCTTGTGAGGGCTAAGTTTTTTCCCCTCAGATTTTCCAAACTTTGACCCACAGAGTTTTGCCGAAGCCTTTGCTAAACTCCCCCATGAGCCGAAGCTGAGACAAAACCACTAAAGGTTCCTTCCACGAGTGTGAAAGCCCTGTTCAAAATGTTGCGCAATTGAAACTGAATCTGAAAATGAACTGTCACTCAACAATAGAGGCAATAACCATAGGTGAACAGAGGGGCTACTGGTTTTGTACATCTTTTGGCATTTTAAAATGTATATATTTTATGTTTGAAATCAGTGAAATACTATTCGGCCCTTTCTATTTCACGATAAAAAGCATAAAAACCAGATCAGTTCATCTACAAGGCAAGAGTGCAAACAATGAAAATAATCTTGTTTATAAAAATGAAGAATAAAGGTATGGATGGTGTGCAGCTGGCTGCGATGCATGGACACTGAGCTGTACACTGAGGCCAAATCAGACGTCATTCACGTTTGATTGGTCAGTCCAACCTTCACCTGTTTTCATGCTGAGGGAAACTGATCTAAGGCCAAGCCCTGTGAAGCACGTCTAAGGAGCTGTTGGAAGCGACTGTTGAATACAGTCTCACAAGTATGGTGAGGCCGTACTGTAACTCTTTCACATGAATCGCCCCGTTATGAGCTCAATAAACATTCAATCACTAGGCAACTTCATAGATGCAGTATTCAGCCCTAAAGGATCTAAAGGATTTTGTTTGTTCTGCTTCAATTATTTGCCATTAAAGAATAGAAAACTAGTTGTTTATTCAAAAGAAACACCGCAAATCAAGAGTTCAATAAGTAGGTCAAAATAATTATGCTGATGAAATGAATTCAACTCATGGGCTAATTGCACAAAGAGGCTACACATTTTGAGATATCCAAAAGTCCCTTTGTTTACATGACCAGTGGATTGTGGCTTATTTGACCTCAGAGTGCTGCTCAGTCTTCAAGTATCTTTTACTTTATATATTTTTCTGCACACCACCTTGTAAAAAAACATTTTGTTTCCCCCCATTTCAGTTATCTAGCAATTTCATATTGTGTTATTTGATATAGACATTTGTATTTATTTATTTTTTTTAATAAAAATTCTGTTTCAGACAGATTGAAATACCTGAGACTGCGTGGGTAGTTCGTGCCTGTGATCTCAGCTCAGCTCTGAAAACCGACGTAGCTTTCGAGAGCAGGCTCTCTAAATGATCCATTGCAAGCTGTCTTGAGAGGGTTGACGCTGAAAGAATGGAGTCACCGTCAGGAGTAAGGAACTTATTAGCTACTGTACGTTGCATTCACATGACCTCTGTCAGAGCAGAGACTGGACATAACTGGAGATGCTGGCAGTAAAACATTACTTACTGATCCTTTAACAACCAATCCATAAGTCACAAGTCTGCAGACACCCACAAGTTTCTGCATGTAGCGAAATACAACTGTGTTTTAGATTTTCAAAGTAGTTATGTGACTCAATCAGCTAGCTTTTATGTAATCAGCTTTATTGTGCAATGTATCAAACCTTTGACTGGTTATGTACTTGTCGGCAAGTCAGAATTCGCTTTTTGTTGCGTGACTGAGCCTTTAAAATATGGTGAATAACATTTTTTTTAGTTCTGTTCTTAGATATATGAAGTTGTCTTGTGTCTCTGTTAAAGTGTGACTTCATTCATTTTGTTAACTCTGCGCTCCTTCACAACTCATGCCGAGCGAAAAGTCATCTGCAGAGGAAGAGGAAGCAACTGTATTTAGCCTCCAGTCCTTTCTGGAATGATTCAACAGTTTCTGTTGTAGGTGTCAGAGCCAACCTGCTGGTGTCAGGTGGGTTATATTTCACAGGTTAACCTGATAACCCGCCAACAACCCTCTCAGGATTTGCTGTCACATTCAATTACCTTACCTGAGTGGCTGTGTGTTTGTATGTGAAAGCAAGAGAGAGGAAGAGAAAGCAAGACGGAGCGAGAGGATACAGAGCTGAGAGAAAAGAGATTGATGGGTGTTTGTGTGTCTTGTGTGTCTGTTTGCTTGTCTGTTGTTTGCCTTCTGTGTGCCCGCGTGCGTGTGCTGCTAATTTGTGTGCACCCGTGCCTGCGCGGGGCACATCCCAGCGGTGTGTAAAAATGCTGTCAGAAAGTTAATGTGATTTCCACTGGTGGCTTTGAAGTCAGTTGTGTCATCCCCATCACGTTGTGATTCATCATTATTCAGCTGTGTGTTTGGATCATGAAAACCAACTTGCTTGTGTCACATCTATTGAATCAAAGAGGTACACGGAAAATATTGATCAGGAGCTCGTGGGATAGTGTGTGACAGTGATGGATGTGCGCTTGTTAAAGTAACCATATTGCTGGTGTCAAGGAATCCTTTCTAACCTTCACTTTGTGTCTCTTTAATCCCAACTTTTATCTTTAATCTCAACTAGCTCAGGACGTTTTATGTTGGCTAAGGTAATGCATTTGAAGAGGAAGTTGTAATGTGTTGTACAGAGACATTACTAATATGACGGCATTGGGTAGTTGCCTATAAATGATGTGACAAATTGACAAAGCTTGTAATCAAGGGGAGCAATAATTCTCAATGAAGTAAAATCACTACTGTTCACAGCATCAAGGTGTGTTCATTTAGTAAGGAGAGAAATGTGCCTTTTGCTTGATCAGTTCAAGTCGCTATCTACATTATATAAATAGTAACACAATGCTGACTGAGCCTGTGGACTACCGATAACAGTACTGCAGTATTTATATATTTTTCATTATTATGAATGGGTATCTGTGGTGATATTCCTTAAAAAAAAAAAAAAAAAAAAAAAAAATGCTGTATTAAGTTGTTGCTAGCGTAATCTCTATAAACAGATGCTGTTGAAGCAAACTGAGCATTTCCTTCTGCTGCAGCTTCGTGTCAAAAGCATTATACCAGCAAAAGTTCATCATCGCATGGACAGCAGAGTTGCTTCAGTGAGATTTTCCAATTTTCAGCTCCCAAAAATTCTTTCTTTAAAGTGAAAAATAGCATGGCATAGCCAGAATCAAATCGTGACAAATTAAACTCCCCGGTGCTCAGGTGATGTGTGTGTTGCTCCTGATCAGCTAAAAAAAGCTTGACCAAATGATTTGATTCGAAGATCTTTGCAGCAAAAAGCAAGACCAGCTTTTCACCTCAAATAATTTGTGGTCAGGGAAGTTGGTCTGGTTTCCACAGTCTCCAGGGAGGAAGTTCTGTACATGACTTCACCATCTGTAGCTTTAAACCACATTTGCTGTTACCAGCAACAATTACTTGTATTTACTTCCATGTTAGAGAACGCCTCGAAAGGCACAAGAGCCAGTACTACTGTTAAAACCACCATCCTCACACTCAGGGATACCTGAACACCTGCTTATTCCTTCAAAGGGGAACTACTGTTTTTTTACAACCTGAACCTTATTTCTAGCATAAAATCCAGCGTATATCCATATAGTGGGAGTGACAGGGCACCGAGACACAGCTTCTAAATAACTCATTATCTGCCACGAAACTCGTTCATATCGTTCAATATCGTCAATATTTTGTTATCGTATGCTAGTGCTATTCCCCGTTGAGTAACCTGTTATCATCATCTGGGTTCTGTAGATTAACCTTCAGACCCCGGATAATGTCTTCTGACTGGATGATGTCAACTCGTGCATTCTAAGTAAGTGAAATGAACAAGTTTTGCGGCAAACAATGCGTTGTTTAGAAGCTGTGTCTCGGTACCCTGTCACTCCCGCTATAAGGATATACATTGATCTAATTATTTCCTAAACAAGAACAAATGGCACACAGTTATTTGGGTTACCAACCATATTTTATGCTAGAAATAAGGTTCAGGTTGTACAAAATGTGCCCATCATGGAGCTACACTACGTCTAATGTGGATTTCTTGTAAAACACACTCTGGAGTTTACTCAAGGCCAGCTCAGAGAGAGCATCTTGTTGTTGAGATGAGAGAGAAGAATGACAGAAAGGGCAATGACAACTCAGATAATCATTCTGTTGCACAATGTGTTGAACCTCAGTGCTCTGTAGTTCAGTGTATCCATCTAGTTTTGCTTACAAAGTGCTAGGTGAACATGAATGTGCTGGGTGCCACACAAAAACATTTATTCATGTCCTTCCATGTCGGTGCAGTATGGAGCTTCTGTAGGCCTTTTCCATCCACACAAGTGTTTTCAGTTTGTCTGGTTAATTATACCTCTGCTCAGGTTGAAGTTAGATGATCATATGCTACAAATCATCTAATGTCATAAAACTCAGTATTAAAGATAAAAGGTGCACCACTTTGATTGGTGACCTCCATATTAAATGGTCGAGAACATTCAGTATAAGTCAAGCACAACACAGTCCCAGGAATCAGTCTAATTAGGAATATTATGCAATTTGAGGGTGAGCCCTTTGTCTCTGTATGGGAGGAGCTCAATGAATGCTGTGCTCATACTATAATTTGCGTTTTTCATATTTTACTGCACTCGATGGATATTTTTTTTCCATCTCCACCAAGTGTAAAACACTGTAATATTTCAACTTTTGCCATCAGGTTTTTTAATACTTTCGAAAATCCACAGTGTCCACATTGTTCATTGCTTGCAGTTTGCAGCACACGGCTGCAGAGCTGTGGGAACATATGAATAACTCAGAGGCTCATAACATAACAGTTTCATAAACTGCAACTGGAACAGATATTTCTTTTTGTTTTTTACAGTGCTTATCAAAATCTCAGCGGGTTAAGCTGTAAGCAAAGGTACATTTGAGCAGCTTTGGGTATTTAAAGTTTAATTAGGCTTTTAAATCGTACGCTCAGATTCAATTATTTCCTGCTGGTTTGATGTCTGTTTCATCAACCTGTTTAATTTATATTCCATCTTGTTTGTACTTACTATTGCAACATATGCATCTTATTTCACTTGGACAACTCAGTGAAGACTGTTGTCTGCTAGCCATGGACTGACACCACAGTATTAGTATATCTCATTATCATACTGAGCGACGGATGAGCTCAGGGAAGCTTAAGAAGTGTTTGTTGGGATACAATGATTTGCTTTGTTCGCCTTATCGGTTGTGAAAATGAATCAGTGAAATCACTCGGTTTGAGAGATACTTTGTATTTCTGTTTATTATTCATTTAGCGTTGCAGGAGTCAGATTTATTGAGCAGTAGACTGATTTTAGTTTAGCTGCAGTGGCTTACTTTAGTAATGATATGTAATGTAGGATTTATCTGAAGTTTTTCTTTGAAAATGAATCATCATTTGTTAAAAACACCTCGATCTGGAATTTGTTGCGCTGTTAAATTAATGTTCATGTAAATAAATGTGTGCACGTTTAAATTAGGAGTGGTTACATTACTACCCGTAACTGAAATGTGATACTAGTACCCTCTATATCCTCTAACATTTCTTTATTCCCTCTGAATTTAAATACTGTTCTTTTTTCAGAATGCTGTACGTGCCACAGCAAATAAAACGGTTCCCTACCTCCCTAACCCATCCGCCAATCTCCAGGCTTCAACTTCTTCTGACGTGTGCCACTAATGTTAGCTCCAGCAGGGTACCGGGCTTTCAGGCTATAAACTATGGTACACCCTTTAGCTTCTAGAAACACTGTTTCTTCATGTTAGACATGTAGCTGTGGCTCTTCACTTTGCTTTGTCTGCTTGAGGTTTTGACAAGCGCAGCCCCACTCGTGACTGCTTTTCACTCGCCATGATTGCATTGGATTTCAACAAGTTGCATGGATGTTGTAGTCTGGGTAGCCTGCAGAGAACATCGGGATAGATTACTCTTATTGAGCCTTGAGTTGGGCTGAGTTGAACCAGTGCACAAGAGAATCAAAAGTGAGGAAGTCGATAGGGCACACCCACCTTCCATACAAAGACACATATTTTCACAGCAACATGGTAATGTGGAATATACACCGATCAAGCACAACATTATGACCACTTTCCTAATATTGCGTAAGTCTCCACTGTGCCTCCAAAACAGTTGTGACTCATCAGGGAATGGACATGGGCCTTCTGTGGGTGTCCTGTCCTGTGGTGTCCTGGGGGCCTTTGGGTCCTTTGGGTTGAGGGGAGGGGTCTCTGTGGATCAAGTTTGTTCCAGTGCATCCCAAGAATACTTGATCAGTTTGGGATCTAGTAAATTTGGAGGCCAGGTTAGGCCAGGTTCCTTAATTGTTTTTGTGTGTGTGTCTGTGTCAGGCTGCATCCTAGTGGGGATGGCTGCTGCCATCAAGGAGTGTCATTGCAATGGGATGGGGCCTGGTCTGGTCTAAGGAGGGTGGTGCATGTCTAAGTAACACCCACATGAATGTCAGGTCCAAAAGTTTCCCAACAGAACATTGGATTGTCTCAAGATGGTCAATGTTATTCACTTCACCTGTCAGTGGTTTTAATGTTGTGGCTGATCGGTGTATAAACTATAGACAATCTGACTGCAGCTCTCCATAGCCCTCCAGCTAATAGTTGCGGCCCCCGCCCCCTATTTTGAGAGACATAGAATTATGACACGTACGACTGTGACATATGCTGCCGTGTTCCACCGGCTGGAAAATGAGGCAGATTTTTTTACCCCCATCGATCGCAGCATTATTGGCGGTAATTCATAAATCTGTGCTCGGAAAAAAAGAGAGATAATCTGTCACCGAAGAACAGATGTAATGCTTTAGACGACTTGCATCCATTTCCAGGACAGTGCTAGTGTTTGTGTGTGTGTGGATGTGTGTCACTGGAATATTGCCACTAATTACCCTGAATAAATCCAGTCCTTATGGCAATTGACTGAAAAGTGTGAAAATATGCATAGTAATTTTCTACAGTTGACTTGGTTGATACTGATGGCATTCGGTGTTAAATGTTGATTGCTCTGCAGTTGAGCTGATGAGGATGGTGATGAAAGCGTACACGTGTACAGCAAGTCAAAATGTCAAAACAAAGCTGTGGGAAATTCATACCGTTCTTGTATGAGTCAGCATGTGAAAACATCTGCACTGCCCCCCCACAGTGCACCCAGGTGTCTTCCAAATGGTGTTTGTTTACCTGCCTTCTTTACATTCCATCATCTCCCAGTGCATTCTGGGAATGGCTCCAGAAACCTCTCCATGTAATTAAAACAGATTGTGAGCTGTGTAGCCTATCTTAAAGAACAGCTCTGTCATCAGCTGACCTGATTGCTTAGTTTTACTTTGCTAAAGACCCTCTTAGACATGTAGATTCTGCCAGAAATTTGACAGAATTATGGCATTACCCTTCCATAATGTTGGAGGATTGGAGACAGATTACAGACTGCATGCAGAGATGGCCTAATTTTTTGTGAAACTGGATCCTGTGTCCCACAATGCAGCTCAAATGTGTCTTTTTAGCCTTGATAGCATAGGGATAGTAGCAGGGATAAGGACTGCAATGTTGTATTGAAATCTCTTGCCAGCTATTAAATGGATTACCTTCAAATTTGGTGCAAATTACCCAAAAGCACATTGGCAGTGTTTGCATGTTATCACGTCAACATTAGCAATCAGCTCAAAGCACCATCTCACAGAGGAACTAGGTAAAAGTTGGTGTATAAACTGGGGTTTGTATA
The DNA here is from genome assembly GCA_005024645.1 of Planiliza haematocheilus. NCBI lineage: Eukaryota > Metazoa > Chordata > Actinopteri > Mugiliformes > Mugilidae > Planiliza > Planiliza haematocheilus. The sequence continues at coordinate 7,241,407 of SRSE01000365.1, read as the reverse complement.
GGCTAGTTGGTTTGTCGACTTCTGTGCCATATGCGATTGGCTGCATGCGGGGATCATCATAATGAAGTCCCGCCCCTGCCTGCATGGATTCGCAGAAGCCGCTGAAGCTTCAGAAATCGTCTCTTCTCGTTTGCTTAAAACACTTGGTCCTTATAGCCGGCTCATTCGCAAATGACACATCACTCCACCGTAGCTGTCTTTGTGTGAAACGCTACAATATGATTCAGGTGGAACATATAGATGTCATTGTTGCAAAGCATCACTTTCTATTGTGTTTGTCATTCAACCCTTAGTATAAACTAGGGGTTTGTACAGACTAGTCGTTTTGTCGCCGTTTTGTTAACTGATCACGTGACAGTAACAACAACATCTGAGTAGACAGATGAAGAGCACAGTCAAACTTTAGAATTTACAGGTTCTTGTGGTTTGTCCACACAGTGAAAGGGATGTCAGGTCACAACAAAATTATGGTATGAACTGTTGGCTGTGGTTATTGCTCTCCAGTCAGTGTCTTCACTTCTGGAGAGCAATAACAACAGCAAATAGTTCACGGTTTCCATCATACCATAATTTTGTTGTGCAGAGGTCAGGAGAAAAATGCACAGGGGCAAAGTTTCAGATCCACAGGGTTGTGCTGGGAGAGAACCACTCCAACTCCTGAGTCCGAGGCATCCTCCTTCACAATGAACTGTCCCTTTAGGTTGTGAGTGAATGAACACAGGAGGTGTTGAAAAGAGGGACTTGAGTCTGGAGAAGGTGGGATGGAAGTGGATACGAGGCGAGCTGCAGTCAGCGACTAGGAAGCCATGCCCATTCGCTCTGAAAGACATGCCTCTGATTACTGAGGCCATAACACAGTAAAAACAGATACACAGGCCAGATACATACATACAACAATAGCAGATACACATATTTTATACTGTAGGTCTTGATTGTTGTTGCTATGGAGATGAGGCCAATCAGACGTTCAGAACAGAGAGAACAAAACAAGCCACCACAGTGTCTTTCTTCTCCTGCAATCCAGATCCAGAATTTAAGATTAAAATTGATTTAAGGTGCAATTTGTGTACTCGTTTTATTCAACGCCATAGTCTTTAACTTTGGGCCACTGTTTACATGGTTGTTCAGTAAAATTATCCAATATGATTTATTCTGATTTCACGTTCAAAAAAAAGTATAAATGTATTCACAAAACCAAAACATCGAAGTGTGTGTTCTGCCCACTGTGGAATGTGAAGTTTGTTGAAATTACAACAGAAGAAGCAGACTTTTTCCCAGTCAATAGAACAAAAAGACCGAAAGTTGCTGCCTGCATTGATTGCGCTGACATTCACCTTTTTAAACAATTTGAACAGTTGAGCTTCTTTTGCTACCCCCAGGTTTCTGTCCCTGCCAGAAACTCCTCACGCTGCCTGATGTTTGTCCTACATGGGACTAATGTGGGGTGGCACAGTGGAGAGGTGGTTAGCACTGATGCCTCACAGAGAGAAGGTGCTGGGTTCATATCAAAAAAGAAAAAACTGTTTCTCTTTGATAGATCCACAGTGTTTTGCGTAGAGCCCAGACCGCTCAACAAATTCTCAGCATTCTGAGAATCGAGGGAGAAGCATAATATACCAAGGATAATAAGCTTAAATACTTTCAGGGATTATGAGGAAATGTTTACTGATAAAGTTTGCTCAAAGATGACCTTGAGGAGGAAATGGATTTTTGAATTACACCCGGACACTGATCAGCAGCTTTACCTGAACAGAACACTTAACCTAATTACCCCAATGCTCAGTGTATGCGAGCAGCTAATCATTTAAATAAAGGTAATAAAACTTGTGTGGAAGCACCTAATCTAATGTAGTAGAGAGAACATTTTGCAGGGGCCGTCATCTCTGCGTGGAGCCAGCAGGATATTCGGGCAGCAACAGAAGTGCAGTCTGAACAGAGTTCAAAAGAGCAATTTCAGCTCCATTTCCACCAAAAGTGTAAAGCCAACTCATCTCTCCTGCCGCTTGGTGACCCATCACCTTCAAACCCAAACATAGATCAAGTAAAAAATTCAGTATCTTTTAAACACATCCACAGGGTCACACACTATCCATATCAGGAAGTAGGCTGTAATTAGGATTGAGTAATCTAATTAGAAGTTCACTGTTCTGGTGCTTAGACCAGAGGAATGTGTGTGTATGTGTGATCTGGTCATCTGATTGGCTCTACGGTCCACCTACCTTTATAGTATATAATGCAGTCTGGGAGGCTTTTGTCGAGCTGCTGAACACCTGAAATTACCCATGTGTATGTTGCTATAGTGTGTGTGTGTCTGAGCAGAAGCTGGAAAGGTCCGTTCTTTCCTGTAATGTGAAGGTGTGAGCTCTTGTATCAGGCTTCTGTAATTGGCAATCGATGACGTACAAAACTCGCAAGAGTGAATTTACCCGAAGGTCTCTGCGACTCTGAAGAGACGCTTCTTTCGCCGAGAAATGAGGTAAACCAATTTAGCTTCAGGAGTAACACACATCAGTAAACATCTCGCATAATCTTCCACCCAGCCCGAAAACATATGCTGAATCAGAGGGGAAAAAAGCGAACTAAGGCGGCATTTCTTTTTGAGCTTCTGCCTCACTTATTGATTATTCTGCTGAGCAACTTTTTTTGGGAGGAGGTTGGAAAGAACTGTAAATTCACCCTCGCGGCTTTGCATAATTGGGGTATTAACGGGCAGAGATGGAGGGAATAAAAAAAGAGGTGGCCAATCGCATTGCTCTGGAGCCACAAACAGCCCACTTCGCATCGGGAAGGAGGACTGCCGGGCACTGATTAGTGTTTGTATCTGGCGGGTCCAGTCTTTCCCAAATGGCTTGACTCACTTTTCACGCAGCCGCTAAAATGCTCAAAAATCTGAAGTAAGCTATTTTTATTCATTTTGATCTCGCACTCATATGAAATAAAATTAATAAGTCAGATCAAGTAGTGATACATTTGATACTTTATCCAAGTATCAGAAGATTAAAGCTCTATATTGATCACTGAGCCTTGACTTTTCAAAATAAGATTAAAAGAGTGTGTATTATTGTAATTATATTTCATTTAGTATCTGAAGCCTGACTCTCTGATTTTGTAAAAAGGATATTTTAGGAAGATATTTTGACTCATTACATGACAGTGTGAGCTACTTAAGTTAATGATGGCTAAGGCCAACTACATTCTCCTGATGATCCATGGCTAACTGACGTTCTTAGTCTTTGTATTCTTCTCAGGAAACATCCGGTCCCTGGAACTGTCCAAATGCCTCTCCCTCCCATCCAGTAGGTGTTGGTGGAGAATTTGAGCCAAACTAAGGTCTGTGCTGGTTTTCACGCTGGAGAAAGTAATGGCTTACCTCAGTGAGAGGTAGGAGATGAAGCTCAATGTGGCTGGTCCTTCTTGCTCTATCACTCCCTGAAATATTTCAAACTGATCTGCTGTTGAGAAATGATAAAAAGGACTGTTTCATAGACACATTTTGGGTGGACGATAACAGGAAGAGCTAGAAATAAGTTCTAGATTATAAAAAAACAGTAGTTTCCCTTTAACTGCTTTTAAGGTGCAGCAGAAGTAAATGTTCTTAAATTGAATTAGAAACAACTTTTGAGGAGAATGGTTGGCAACGTCAGAGGATTTTCTATCTCTCTCTATAGACTCGCGTTTATGTGGCAGTGAACTGATGAGACATTTGGAAACATGACGAATGGATTTGATCTGTGCAGCAATGCGTTTTAACCCTGTGCTAGAATGATCTTGCCGTGTTGTTTGAAATTAGCGTGATGGTTTCGAGTTTTCAGATTCATAAATGTAAGTTACAAGTAAGGTTACAAGCTGTGACATTTTTACTGATGATTTTAAAAAATGGTGGCGGTCAATGGTATGTCAATCTATTTGTAATTTAGCCATGTAGTGCCTGTAGTGTAATTTAGCCAGGTGCCTCATTGTTTTCCTTTGCTATTGCAATAATACAAGTATGAAGAACATAGCTTTCCAGTTGTTAGCTTGCTAAACTGTTAGCCCTGGTGGTATCTAGGAACACCAAGGATTTAAACACGAATAATTTAAACACTATATTTAAAAAAGATACTCTTCATCGCATGTTTTACATAAACAGCACAGTCTACCTGTAGCTCTTTTATGCTCTTAGCCAACAAGTCTTTTGACAATCGGCGAGGCTGATCAGATACCAGTTAGGGCACTAACTGGCATTCACATTTCACTGGCTGCAGAGACGGGCACTTCATCTTCCACTATTACCATCTGTGAGCATTGGCACCTTGCCCAGAGCGGGGCGGGCAGAGATCGTCCCTGACAATGTGTGTTTGTCTCTGACAGTGTGTGAGAACAAGTGAATGGCCGAAGAAATTAGTAAGCAGGTAAGTGTGCTTAGTTAATAAGGGCATATTCATGTGGTAAATGATTTGAGTACATCTGGCACTAGATAGCAGCCATTATCCTCTTCAACACAAATTGTGGTTTGTTGGGAGACATGATTGTATCTCAGACGTCCACAATAAATAATACATTGTGTGAGTTTATGGCTGTAATTGGAGAAGAGAGTGGAACAAAATTCAGTCTGGATTGATGTATTCAGATGATTTGTCCACACATGGACATCTGTCTCCATCCACTCCTACTCCCTCATCAACTTCCTTTACTAGGTATTTGCTTCGTTTATTACTAACATCTCCTGTCACTGGAACATCCTCACCTGTCCACAAGTCATCACTGATTGGTTCGCTGCTCCTTCCTGTCACCTGACCTCATTATCTGCCTACCCAGAAGCTTCCTATTGCTAATTAGTGTCAGTATCTGTAATGAACTGTCGACAGTCCGCTCTGTGTCAGGCCACGCTGCCTGACCATCCTGTTTGGCTCTGTCTTTTGAATGTAGTCCTTATTTAGACCAAGTTAAAGATGTTTTTAATCCACTTTAGTTGTCCACTGAGCCCTAATGAGCACAATAACACCTTGGATATGAGGTGCTTGTTAAGAACACAACTCATTAATTGCAGTAGAGGGCAAAGTCAAATAGTTTCTCCCAATCATCAAAACCTTCACTTGGCGCGATGAGGAGTCATTAAATGTCCGTCCAAAAGATGAGCTGTCTTTAAACTCTTGTTAACTTTCACAAGCTCTAACTTGCCTGTTGACAATGTGCTTATTCTTTGTTTGTTCTGTCTTGTACGTTAGTGCTAGCGTACGATAACAAAATATTGGTGAAATGAACAAGTTTTGCAGCAGACAATGTGTTATTTAGAGGCTGTGTTTTGGTGCCCCGGTCACTCCTATGTGGATATACACAGATCTAAATATCTCCGAACGACACAAAAAGTTATATGGGTGAGTAAATAATAGTATTTTATGCCAGAAATAAGGTCCAGGTTGTAAAAAACAGCAGTTCCCCTTTAAAGCAATCAATATGTTTATGTTAACAAAGAAAATAGCTTGTGCAGCTCTACTGTGGAGCATTTTTCAGTTCTGTGCATTGGTTTTATGGCCTAAACTGAAATTCAATATTGTTTTGTTGTTTCCTGCCACATCTATTGATTTTATACAAAGTAAACAAGTTACTGGCTACTGTACCCAGCACTGAATTGCAGGCCAACCAAATTAGCAATGACGTAATGAAAGTTGTTGAGTATTTTGCTGCTGTAGAGCCAGTGAATTTGTCAGTGAATCAGTGAAAAGTGGTTGGTGGAGACCAAAACAGAGCTACAAGGGGACTATACAAAACTTATATTCAACAAGAGGCAAAATACAAAGAAATTCCAGTGTTGCTCTTTGTCTGCTGAATGTATATAGAAGTAATTGTTTGATAATTAAATTTCCTGTGAAATAAATCAGCGTAGGAGTGTAAGGCCCAGACTTCTGTGTTCTGTACCTACTGTCATAACTTACATATACTTATACAACAGACAAGAGTGGAGTCACGGAAAACAATCTCAATCTTCAGTCAGTAAATCACCGAGTTAGTGAGAAAGTGGATGACAGGATGAGTGAGTGCTGCATGAGTAATAACTGAGAGAAAATGACGAAAGGCGCGCAGTCAAACTACAGACACTCAGGAGGATAAGTTTGAGTTCTTGGTTGTGATGAAAGTGAGAGGACTGTGTCAAACAGCTTGAAGGAAAGCTACGACAATGAGCCGCTTCGCATAAATACTAAGAAACGCCATCTAACCCTGTTGTCGTGACTCTCATCAAAGCATTTTTAATTTCTGTTTCCTCGTCAGACTGTTGTGAGGCCGGGCTTTTCTTGTGACTCTAATTTCAAACAAAGCCAACCATCGGGGTCCTCTTTCAACGGAGGACTCTCATTATCGCTGGATCCAACTGGATGTGCACTTTTACCCCAAGCTACTGGCAACGCTCATTAAAACAGGCCAACAATAAAGTCACATTCTGACTTCTTCACACCAAACAGGAACTCCGAAATGTCTCTTTGTCAAACTTGGAGTGAAATGTCACTATTGCTTTTTTCTCTTTTTGTTTTGTTAGAAGTTAGAAGCCACTGGATAACTCAGGCGCTCCAATCCTCTAACGCAACTGCAACGTAACGTACGTAAAGACAGACACTGAGACCACAAAAGCTTCCCCCAAGTAACTATTTGGACATTCGTTCTTATACTTATTTAGTCCCTTAATTTCAAGGTTTACTCATAAATTAATATAACCACGGGGTGTCATATTATTTTGAATCCATGTACCAAAGATACCTTGGTTATATCTTGATACAAAATACAGCGTATCATACTGAACTACACTACAACACAAATCAGAGTCAGCATTTTTATTCATGCAAATTTATTAGAATTTAATGTTTAGGCAGTCATGATTTTTGATCAAGACACAGATCACTTTTTCAAGTATACGTATATTTTCTAATGCGACAGCTTTTTCTGAATTTCTGAATTTTCTGTTTTTTCCTTTTTTGTTGATATGTTTTCTGAGTACTTTTTTAAGCTTTTTGTGCTTGGTCAGCCACCTTTGTCTGCTCCATCCTAACATGTGCTCAGCTAAGCCTACCTGCCTCATGTGCAGCCACCTTTGTCTAATAACACACCAGATAAACCTTATCTTCAACCAGCAACCACCAGTCACCAACATGCACACCAAACCTCTTACTGATCCTTTCAGTCGGTGTTGGTACACCTGAAGTATACTGAATCGAAAAGGACTTCCCATTCCACAACTATTTTGCGTCCAAGGGCTGAAAAACGTGCCTGTTTCACGGGTTAAAATATGCAGAAGGAAAAACAGAAGCCACCCATACATGCATGTAATTGCACCATAGTATTGTAGCTCCCGGCATGTAAGAACGTACAGAAAAGAAATCTCCATGCATTCATACATGTACAAGGAGGCCCTACGCTTCTTGTATCAGTTTCTCATTAATGCACATTCAGAATAATTGCTGTTGCTGTACGCGCTTGTTTATGTGCGTTCTGTTTTGATTTGTGAGCTTTTCTCTGTACTGTTGAGGAAACCATTTTAGTTGGAGAATAATGCATAAAGTCTTGCAGCGCTTTGGCACTACGGGGTCTGAGAAGTGCACTGTGTGACGGGGCTTGATTGCGAATGCATATATGAATACATACAGTATGCATGTGCATGTGTTTTGTTGTTTGTGCTCTTAGTGTTTTTCCTGTAACTCTCAGCAGAAAACCGTATGAATATCTCAAAGCTGAGCTGGCCTATTGATCGTCTTCACAGCCTGCAGAAAAGGTGGAGTCTGGTGTCTTCTACTATATTTAGGAGTGACTGTTTGACAGAGAGAGGTTTCGGCGTCCAGAGTGAGGGAATTCTCCAAATAAGGGAAGAAGAAGAAAAAAGATAAAGAGAAATCATTAATGGTCTAAGAGTAATGGGAAATGACACCGTTAATGTCAATAGGCCGATACATGTGAGCGGTGACGGAAAGAGAATCTGGTATTAGCTCAGGGTTAATGCAAACTGTTCCCTGCATAATAGCCAGCATCCCACAGCCGTATTGATTTGAAACAGTGATCCTTCTTTGTAGTTGAGCCCGAACAGACAGCAGGAGAGACTCCGCTGAGCTAATAGCCTTCACTCACCAACCTCCCTGCACGTACAAAAACGTGCAATCGGGATACAGAGGTGAAGTGTGTGAGTGTTCACTTTAGTCTATCTTCAGAAAAGTGTGTGTTTTAAAAGCGTTCATGGGCGTGAGGTGGAATGTGTCTCTGGAGTGTGTGTTTGCATTTGTATGTTTGTGATAGAGCACGCATGAGCGCACATGTGCAAATTTGTGTGTGTGTGTTTGCATGTGAGGAGTTTAAGCAGCGTGATACCTCCCGGCGCCTCTCGTTCACCTATCCCCTAATCTCTGGCGACTCCCAAGTGAGATAACAGAGCTTACTGACATTTGAATATTCCGACTTCTCGGCTGGAATATCAATTAAGGCCGAGGCGGTGCTGGCAGCCCTCTCTTTCCTCTGCTTTCCTGCTGTGCTCGTTTCTCCTGTCACTCCAGCGGGGTGATTGAGTCGAGAAAGAACACAAATCGCTTCAAGTGGACAAGGCTGTTCCTTCTCTGCCCCACCACCAATTGCTTCAGAAGCTATGTTAGCATTAGATAACGCATAACTTTTTGGATCTTTCCATCAGTCTCTGCTCACTTTCACAAGATTTGTTTTGATTGAATTTCCCCCTAATCGCTCCCTCATGCACATTGTGATGTATGGAGCTGCACACAAAGCGTTGAACAGGGGTGGGGCGATTAAAGTAATGAGCAGCCTCGAAGACGGAGGGCTGCATAAATCTGCATACTCCAATGTAACCAGGAGCATATTGAAACATCTAGTCATTCATCCGCCCTCTGTCAAGTCTACTTACACTTTTCTGGCCTCGCAAAAAAAAAAGGAAAAGAAAATGTTAAATTATTACATTATTCATCACATTTATTATAGTGGAGATGAAGCTGCAATGGAGCCTCTTAGAGTGTTTTTCTTTTTTTTTTGTCTCACACACATATGCTAAACCCCGAAACGCTGAGAAGAAACACTTCTACAGTGTTATTCTTCCCCGCTAGATTTATGCAATCAATTCAAACACAGTGGGAATTAGTGAGGCCCCGGAGCAAAAGCAGTTCATAAGTTATCAAAATGACTCCAATAAATGTTTTGAAGTCACAGTTCAAAACTGAAATAAAAAAATAAAAAATCTTGGACTTGGAGTTCTCGGCTCCAGAGGGAAACACTGAGACACAGCAGGAGACAGAGAGAGAGAGAGAGAGAAAGAGAGAGAGAGATGGCAAAGAGGAGGAGGGAGAGGATGACAGGAAGAATGAAGAAAGCAGTGCTTGGGAGAAGGCAATAGTAAGGAAGAGAGGCATGCATAGAAAAGAGAAAGTGGGGTATCTATAGCGTATGTCCCCGCTCTCTCCAGCCTGCACACATGCAGTGGGTAAAAGTACCACTGACTTATTGTCCTGTTTGAGCTCCCTCCTCAAAGAAGCGCTGCCTCAAAAGAATCTGCTGAGTAACTTTGTTTGGGATGAGGTTACAGCAAACTGTAAATTCTCCCACGCAGTCGAGAACCATCCAGCATAAACAAGGCAGAGATGGAGGGAATAATAAAGCCCGAGCTCATTTCTCTGCATTTTAAACGGCAACTCCTCATCCCTTCCTCTTCCTCTCATCCTTTTACTGCGACTCTCCCTCCCGTACCCAGTGTCTCTCTTCCTTTCTGTCTCTTCTCCTCTCACCAACTCTCCTCTTTCCACCCTTCCCTTTTCTTCTACCCTGTCTATCCTTCCTTCCCCACCTATCCACAGTTGTTGCCTTGGTAACAATACAAAGAGATTTTCTTCTCGGCTCTGTCACCGTGGCAACGCTTGGCTTTCCTCCAGGCCGTTGTTGGAAACGCGCCGCTCTCCGGTCCACTCCAGCCAGCTTGTACTGACCACGGCTCAGAATGAGGCCATGCATCGGCTGGAAATCATTCAAGTGCCGGTGCCTCTATGAAAACCAACACAAAGTATGTGTGGCCGTGAGACTGCTGGAGCTTTTGATTTTGATTTTGTCAAGACGGGCACTCCAGGTTTACTTCAAGCAGTGACTGGGCAGACATGATTAAAGTGTCTAGACTGGGATGACTTTTCTCATATTATGATGAAGCTCTGGTTTTATAAAAAGGATGCCTTCAATCATCAAAGTGTTCTTCAGTACTAAAAGTTTTACTGACTATTCTTGACAAAATGAACAAAGCTGGGCTTACCTTTCAAGCTTTCTAAGGTTATTAGTAGATTTGCAAATGGGAGAAGCTATGTTGGCCAGTCATGGTTGAAGAAATGGTCCCATTCTGGTCATACTATTTGGATTCAACTGATGCAGAAAAAAAAATCCTCTGCACAATTTGGATAGTCCTACAGTTATTTTATTCATACATTAATTCATCCATCTTCTGTACCTGCTTATTCCTGTTAAAGGTTGTGGGGGTCTGCTGGAGCCTATCCCAGCTGTCATCAGGCGAGAGGCGGGGCTACAGGCAGCAGACTTGTGCTGGAGCATAATCATCTCCCAACAGAGTGACTCCAGAACAACCTTTCCCCACTTAAATGCCATGGGCCACTTCTTTTGCCAGTGAGAAGCACTCCTGATTAAATTCTCACTACCAAAGATGAAGCACAACCTTCATCAAAGACATCTGGTTCTTTGAATATATTGTCAGCCGTACAACCCATGTGCATGAAAGTACGGGAGGAGATGTCTAACCAAAGGTCATTGGTCAATACTGTTTAGACACAAGTGGAAACCATGAAATGCCTGGTACCAAAGTCTTGTCTCTTGCCTGCATATTTTAAATATGCATGTGCAGATGCTGGCCACTGTACCTGACATCAGCACAAGGTCTGGAATATATTAGATGTCAGTGATGGCAATGAAGGTGTTGGATGTGGCAGAAATGGGAAATAAGGGACGTCAGCGATCCTGTTTTGTGGTCATAAATGTGTCAGATCAGAAGCAGGGAGTAACAACCGACAATAGAACCGTGAACTGGTGTGACAGGCTGTTGGCAAGTGTGCTCGAACTAGTCTGATTTGTGGCAGCTCCGACGTTGCTCTTACAAAACGGGATCTGTTGCTAGCATCCTGGTACCGGATCATAAAGGAGGTTGAGGGTGTTTTAGCAGCCCATGATAGACAACACCATGTTAGGCAGCAGTGGTCAGGGTGTTGTCTGAATCGTTCCTGCAAAAATGCCTGACTGAAGCATGCGGTCTGCAAGTGAAGAACGATTAAAGACGCAAAAACAGACAGTGATTCAAAGGAATAGACTTTTATTTTGTCTGGCAAAAACTGAAGGATGTCCTAAATACTGCACTCACTGGCCACCTTACTAAGTAAACCTTGCTAGTACTTTATCTTTAGAACTGCATTAATTCTTCAGTCCTTGACACATTCCTTAAAGAGTTTGGTCCGTATTAATACAACAGCATCCTAGAGTTGCTGCAGATTTGTCGGCTGAGTATTTATGATGCAAATCTTCTGTTCCAGTGTGTCCCAAAGGTGCTCTACTGGATTGAGATCTGGTGACTGTGGAGGCCGTCTGAGTACAGTGAACTTCAATGTCGTGTTCAAGAAACAAGGGTCATTTTAGTTATGTGACATGAAGTGTTACTCTGCTTCAAGGAGCCATCAGAAGATTGGTGCACTGTTCCCATGAAGGGATGGACATGGGCAGCAACAATGCCCTGGTAGGCTGTGGCATTATGCATATAGTGGTAGTAAGGAGCCCAAAGTGTGCCAATACAATACCCCCCGCACGGTACTACACCACCAGCTTGAGCCATTAATACAAGGCAGGATGGATGGATCCATGTGTTTGTGTATTCTACACCAGATTCTGATTTCACACCAGAAATTTAAGACTCATCAGAGCAGGCAGCATTTTTCCAATCTTCACTTGTCCAATTTTGGTGAGCCTCAATTTTGTTTTCCTGTACTGAGCTCACAAGACTGGCACTTAGTGTGGTTTTCTGCTGCTATAGCCCCTCTTTTCTTTCTTTCCTTGCCCAGAAAGCTGCTGCTCACTGGATATTTTCTCTTTTATAGGCTATTTTCTGTAAACTGTAGAGATGGCTGTGTCTGAAAATCCCAGTGGATCAGCAGCTTCTGAGATACTCAGAGAAGAACAACCTGGCAACCGGTCTATATTCAAAGTGACCACCTGAGTCACCGTTCATCCCCATTCTGATGCTCGGTTTGAACTCCAGCAGATATCCTTCACCATGTCCAGGCAGTCGAATGCATATACTAACAGGGTGGCCAGTGAGTGTATATTGGATTGAACCTTATTGTGGGGTCCACCATATGTGACAGCGGTTAGCATGAACAGTTTGGCCCAAACTAAATGGGTTGACAACATACTGTGAAATATATTCTGTGAAAATCTGGTGGAATAATATCCATGATGATGTTGTGTGGAAACAACTGGCTTTAAGCCGCCTTCCTCCACATGGGCCCACAGTTTCTTGCTACACCCCTGCTGGTGGAACACAGATATTGCTACAAATGCTAATTCTGTACAGCTGGTGCTGAAACCGAGTGCCACTTGTGAGCCGCAGCAGCCAGTTGGCAACCGAGAGGTTTATTACAACAGTAACAGGAGACTTGACATTCTGGATGCATTGTGCCAACAAGTAAAACGCACTTTAGAGATGTCATACTAATGGGATTATGTTTTGGCAGGCTGGCAGTCGCTGGGAATTTATACGTTTACCAGGCCAAAAGCTGCCATTACCGCCACGGTAACTGATTACACTTACGTAAGAGTGTCAGTGGGCTGTTGTTTCGAGTCCTTTGTTTGAGTGTCAGCGAGTTGTTTTTCTCCTCAAGCTTTACTTTGTCTCTGGTTCACATCAAGACCCATTGAAGCGATGTCTCAGAGTATTATCTCAACAGATTAGTCCTGATTACCCTCACTGCCATGGTGACAGGCCAGGCACAACAAATCTTAGAGTGACTTTAATTACAAGATTTTATAAAGACAGGAAGAAAGGGGGCTGATTTTACACATAGTTCAGTTTCTTTTTAAACGTAGTACTCAGTGCATTATCTCCTGTGCCTCTGGAGGGAATTTTTCAAAGGTAGGAAACAAAACCTAGGCTCTACTGCTAAGATTTTGAGGATTATTTAAACAAATCTTTAGTCTGAAGTCTCTGATCTGACAAAGCATTGTCATTGTGGTCATTTCATTTATTTTCTATTTATTTCAACTGTCATTAAATAATATATTAAAGAATCATATACCGTATCTAGTCACTCGTCATCGGAGTCCATCTCGACAAATTAAAGTAGCAGCAATGTTAATCTGTTTACGTGTTCATCAGCAGCCAGGCTGTTCCTCTTTTGTATTTTCCGTTCCAATTTCCTCAAAGAAAAGAAACAATTACAGCCGGATACATCCACACAGTAGCAGTGATCATTGTTAGTCATCCTGAGCTGTTACAGGGAGTCAGACAGACTACACCTGTGATCTTTCACAAAATATTCATGCCAGCGATTTTATTCAGCATATTTATAGCAGTTTAATAGCTCCCTCATGTCTGTTGTGTCCGTGCAGCAATAAACAAAACTGCCTATTTGTATTATTTCTGTCAGTCACATTATGTGACACCCTGACTATGCATATTAAGTGCCGGAGCAGGACTTAATGGAAGCTAGGTGGTTCCTTCTGCACGTTTAATTGGACTCTACACATTTGACTGCGCAGCAAGAGTATCTGCTGTGTCTTTAAAATCATGCTGTCCCTTTTGGTGAAAATTATTTTACGCCATCACATACATATTTTGCTCAGCTTTCTCTCACACATGCACTTTCCTGCGGGGAGGAGTTAAGGCATGTGAGGGAAGCAGCACAGTGTCTTCCTAGAATTTTCACACGATCTGTGTAAAAGGTCATAATATGATGACCGAATGTAACGGGTCACGTCCATAGGCCAGGTTCAGTTTGAATGAAGAAGAGGTATTGTTGAACTGCATGGATACAACATGACTTAATCACGATGCCACGAGAATAAAAAACCTTGTGGTCAAATCAGGCTACTCATCAGTGTGTACAAGTTCATGAAAAACTTCATCAGTTTGGGATGGTCAGTGTTATTTACTTCTTTTGTCAGTGGTTTTAATGATATGGCTGGTCGATATTTATGCTGTTGTTGCACTGCAGGGCTATCACTGAGTGCTTCTTCTGTTACAATTAGGGGCTGCCTGCTAATGAAGGAATGCCATAGTTTTACTTGATTCTGTTTTCTTCTGTTCTTGTAAAGGTCAAACAAATACAGCGTCATTTAATTTGCTAAAGATAATGCAATCACTGTTATTTTGTTTTGTGCTGTTCACTTATGCTCTCTAAGCAATGAACGAAACTGATGGCTTGCTTAACATACTGCCCCCTTTCCTCTTTTCTCTTCTCTTTATCTCACGCACTTTAGATGAACTTCATAAATCTGCTGCTTCCCCATTTTCTTTGAATGTTTAGCTCCACTTGTCAGTTCAACAAAAATTCGGCTTCTGCGTTTTCTCTGCTGGGCCATTAATTTTTGTTTAATTGGTATTCTGTTTTATAACAGTGATGGAGTTTCAGAGATAATCATTTCATAATTTACTTTTAATTAATGATGTACTTTGAAGATAAACAGTCCCAGGGAGGTAAAATGTGCTTCAGCTTCTGTATCTATCAAACATTCAAATATTTGCTGGGTTCTCTCCATCAGCTGACCTTTAAGCCGTGATTAGTCTTTTTGCGCAGCGGCAGGTAGCTGATGGTCTTGATTAAGGAAATGACTGAGATTGCCACTGCAACTTGCATTAAGTGCAAATTTCTCAAGTAGTGTCAACTCCACAGGATGTGTGTGTAAAAATGTCTGTGTATTTGAGTAGGCGAAGTGGAGTTGTAGTAGGAGTTTACACTGGTATCTGCATATGTGTGTTTACGTATGAAAAGCGCATGTGTCTTTGTGCACCTTTATGTACAGGTATGCAGCTGCTCACATTGTGTGCCTGTGAGCGTAAGCGGCGCTGTCACAGTGTGGGGAGGTCTGGCAGGGCACTCTGGGACCGCTGGAAATAAAGAGCCATCTGACAGCTCTATGCTGAAATGCACTCTGGGAAAGGAGAAGCAGGAAGGAGGCCTATTTGACAGCCAGTGCATTGCCTGGTGCGCCTGAGCATCCAGGTGTCAGCAGCAAGAAAAGCGTGCGTGTGTGCATAGTATGAGTCAGGAACAAGTTTCCATGTGTGCAATTATGCAAATGTTTGTGCGGACACATGTGTGTGTGTGTGGAGGTTCGTTTGACTGCAAGGCGGTGTGTGTTTGCATGCGGTGCCATAGTGTGTGTGGTCTTTGTAGTAATTAGGTAACAGTCTGGCCCTCAGCAATCTATTTCCTGTCAGTGAGGACAAAGAGAGACCTGCTGATGAACCATCTGTTGTCCAGGTGCATTACTAGCAGCTCTCTCTCTCGCTCTCTCTCCCTCTCTCTCCTGTTAGCTCTGTCCCATTACGGACATCTGTCTGTCCCACTCACTTTAACCCTGGGAAGCTGCTTGACCCCGGCGGCAGCTTGTTCTTGTCTCCTCCGTAAAATCGATCTCATCAAGCAGGTCTGTGGCGAAGTGTGCTTGTTGTTGCCATCCATTTTGTTCTGGACTGGATCTTTCCGCTTTGCGCCCACACACAGAGTGCTTCATCTTATGACAAGAAAAATAATGTGCTAACTAAAAGGCTAACAGGGCAGGACATTAAAGGATGGCAAAACATCAAGTATACACCAGGTGAATGTGCAGCTACAATTTGTATGCTCTGTGTTCAGCTACAAGATTTCCATAGAAGATCCTTTCCGGGTGTTTTTCACCTTGTCATAAACATGTGGACGTTCTGAACATGAGGCTAACGTGGCTTATATTGGTGCGCATTTGATTTCAAATTTCTGGACACTTAATGAGTCCACATTTTACTCTCCAGCAACCAGTTAGTTGCTAGTTTTATCCATTTTTCCTTTGCTAGTGGGCAGTTTAAGGATTCATTTATTAAAACATGTGCATCTTGCGACTACGAATGCTGCAGAGGAGAGCCGTGCGACCAGAGGCGATGCTAAAGCCTTTAGGGGCCCTAGGCAAAGGTTTCCAGTTGCTTATTGTCGTTCTTTTGGCCTCCTAGCTAAGCTTACAAGTCAGTTAGCTGCAGTGTCTCGACTCCTGCTGGTACTGCACACACTACACTTGGTCACGGGCAACGGGGCTAGCTGAGTTGATCTCACCATCAAAGAAATAAAAAATGCAATAACGTGATGCATTTTATTCAAATGTTCCAGCCCCATATTTAAGTCTAGACTGATATCTTAAAATTTTACCCAGTAGCCACTGTCATGCTTAACTACTTTAAGGAGTCACACACACACACACAACATGACGACAGTATTGTGTGTGCAGTGTTTTGTCAGATGGGGAGGTCTTCTACTGTCGCTGAAAACTCACCACTGCTGTAGTTTAAAGTTTGTAAGACCTCTGCACCTCCCTACGGGTCTGGGGCACCAAGCAGTTGCTTGCCTCGCTTGTTGACAAGCCGCACCTCTGAGTCTGATTTATCCTAACAGTAAAGGCTAGAAATCTAAAGAATTGCACTACCAACTGTGACACATTTTTGTGTTTTACTATTTTACTGACACAGAAATATGAATTGCTGCACCTTTACCTGTTTGTTCACTCTGTTCAGCCTGCACCCCTCAGCCTTATTAAACCTGGTTAGTGATGCACCTTAGTCCTGGTTGCCTTTTCTTGATCATGGTAGTTTATAAACTGGTCCAGGGGTGCCTGCACTTTTTTGGCTTCTTCTTAAGTCATATTAAGTGTTGCTACAGCTTTAGAGAAATAGTGCTGTCCCTTTAAAGAAAGACAATAGTCTTGAGATGGTGATGTTGTGCATGGCTGTGGATGTGTCCCCGTGAACTAAGGGCAAAAAAAGAAGACAGATAAATGATCTACCAATCAATTGCGATCAGTGTATAGGGTATCCCTGAATTAGTCAAACACACAGTCAAACTAATTGACAGTCAGAGGAAATAGTCATTTTTCTTGTGACAGGGATAACAAGAAGAGCACGGATTTGGCAGTGTTTTTAGTACATGCAGTGCATATTTGAAAGGTACAGACCAGCCTTTATGGCTGTCTGTGAAATAGTCATGAAATAGATGTAAGTGATGGTGACTCCCGTTACAAAAGATTCAAGATTCAAGATTTCAAGAATGTTGATTCAAGGGACTTCATCTTTTTTAGTTTTTACCCTTAAGTTTTGTGTTCACTTGGTATTGTATTTCTTTTTTTCCATTCTTTTCTCGCTTTTAGTTTTTTATTTTTTAGAGACAGCCATGGAAATTTAAAATAGGGACTTATTAAAGAAAATTTGTTCTTCTATACCTCAACACAACAAATCTAGCCACCCTCCACAGATCATTCTCGTAATTCTACTTTCAAAGATTTTCATTTGCAGAAATGTCTGCGTCTCTATCGATCTCTAAATAAGAGCTAACTAAGTGCATGGAACAAAATGGCAACAGGGCCGGTGAATGGTGTATGCCATTACAAACTGAGTGCCTTTGGAGATGTTCCCATAGTGACACGTGATCCATCACCCAGCAGTTATCTCTCACAATCTCTAACAATCAGTCTCACAAACACCACATGCAATTACCTCTTTTATATATTATGTTTGCAAAAAGGACCTCCAGAGAAAACAAAATGAAGATCTTTGAGATTGCGTAATCCAAATCTCACTTTAGATTAAGTGTTCTCTCGTGTCCTATGTTATCCGACATGTGATGTTGTGTCTTGTATGTACAAAACAAAGGTCTCCAATTCCCCGACTTGGCTCTCACAAGGACCGATGCGCTGAAGACAGACATGCACAGAGCATATACTACACTTCAGTCAAATGTCTTTCCGCTGCAAAGAGGAGTCACGGTCTGACAAAGAGGGTTATAAAAAGCAGAACTTATTTGTTCAGCTTCTCTACATTGTATACCCTTTTTAAAGAGCGTGGAGGGGAGCCCTGCTTAGCACAGTGCATTTTCTCCATGAGAGCCCACGGCTCACTCTGCCCCTGTCTGTGTCTTTGAATACTGTATTATCTTGACAGAGAAAGAGAGAGAGTCTCCAGGGAGATTGGCCGGTCAATCCTTTTGACAAGATGACTCATTGAACTTTGTGCAGAGGGTAGTGCCATAATACACCGCCGTCTGCATACAATAATTAGCTGTAGCAGGGGTCGTGATGTGCACACAGTGACAGGCCCCGGCCCCGGCTCCGGCTTTCGTTACGCTGCTCAAGTTCAGCTTTACACTCGCTCTGACGTGTATGACACTGACGTCTTCTTTTATCAGCAACAATACCAACAGGGAAAGGCTAAAGGTCGGAGCTGCAGTCGCTCAGATCATGATCATGTGTGTCTGTGGGAGAAAACGGCAGAATGGGAAATCAGAGCCTCCGTGAAAAGGTACGAGGAGGTATTACAACAGGCATGACTCACAACTGCTATAAATGTGACTTGGTTCAAGTTTGTCCCTGCGATGTAGTTTAAATTGTGTGTGTGTGTGTCTACATTTAATTATGCAATCTTCACTTCTTCAGCGTTTCCTTTTTTGCAGCACAGTCTCTCTTAGGATTTTTTAAATCCTCTTTTTGGTCATGATATTTATTTCGAATTTCTTTCTCTTTCCTTTCTTAACATCCACTGCACAAAGTCCTCTTCATCTGCTATGCAGGATCACTGCATAAAATATGTATGACGCTTTGTTGTCCTTTTCTCCATGTCTGGATTCCTTAAACCCTCTTTTGGGTTGTAATATTTGCATTTCAGCCCACTCTTAATTTCCTAAAAGGGGTCTTAATCTGCAAGGCAGGATAAAAGCTGAACTGGAGAAACGGAGAAAAATGACTCGAAGAGAAAATTGGGTGGGAAAAAGCGAGCAGAAATATCCAGACTATCAGAGCACATTTCCAATTTCAAACAGACACCATTACTATGATACGAAACCAAGCTCCCTTGGATCTCGAAGTTCAAATAAACAGTGTAAAAGAAGACAAAGTGAGACCCAGCGTCACTGTCAGCGGTATTCCTCCAGGCTGTACATCGCTTTCTCTTCGCAGATTAGAGTCTGACTCCTCCTGTTTGGAAGCGTTGGAAGGGAATGGCTCATTTTCACAGGCGCTGATTTTCGCTGCCCTGGGCCATGAGAATAACGTGTGCAATTTCTGAAAAGCATAGTGGTGTTTTCCCTTTATAATTGATTGTGGTGTGCAGTGAGCACTTCAAGGGACTTGTGAGGAAATACCGAACAGAAAAAGACTGAGAAAGACATGAGGATACAGACAGACATTGTTGTCTAAATCTTTTTGATCACATAATCCACCAAAGTCTCATGGTAGCTTGTAGAATATTTATTTATTTATTTTTTTTCTGTGACACTGACCATGACTATTACGTAGGTGCAGGAACAGCTTGGAGACTGGATATAATTAGCTTGAACCCCAGACAAACAATTTTTTAGTGTCGGAAATTTGGTTGGTAACTGATTGACTCTGGCAAACATCTGCTGGGCCAATCAGATCTTCAGGCTACATGCAGTGACAGACATTCAGAGCTTTTTTTTTTTTCTTCTGTGTATTGTTTAAGACACGCCCCATAATTAAATCCAAATGGTGTGTTGAATCATACTCTAAAAAGGATTGCGTCACAGGATAGAGTAAAATTGCTAAGGGAATATTTACTTTCTCCTTTAATCTTTTTCACTTTAAGTTTAATTCTCCATCACTTTCATGTTGTCTCCCTGATGCCGCTTGATGAGGTGTCAGAAATGCTTGGTTATGTTAAAGAAAGTCAAACAGACTGGGTTTAAACGCAATTCAAGATATATGGTGCAGTCATAAAACATTCTGCCAAGTTAAATAAATTATTTCTGAAGTCTTGTGTAAGATTTTGGGACATTGAGTGCCTTGAGAAAGACCTGGATAGTCATGTTTTTAAAGCAGTTTAGATGAAACTCCATGGCATTTTCTTTAACGTAAAAGTATAAATTCAACAACTTCAACAACGCAATAATGGACTGAATACAAAAACTGATGAACCCTTCACAGAGTCACCTACAGGATTCAAGCTCAGCGTGGCTCTGTCTGTTGCCATCTTGGCAGTGTCTGACTCCGCCTAACTTCCAGTTATTTCCAGAAAGGTCTAAGAGGAAGAGAGTGAGTGGAACAGAGGCAAGGATAACTCCTTGTTCACAGTGTCTTTAATTGCATACCTCCATTAGTGCACATACTGTATGTAGCTAATTGTGTACTTAGCCCAAATAGCATATCAATATTTAACTGCTAATTGAGCAAGCTACCACTAGCTGCTACATTAACCCAATGAACATAGAGATGGCTTCTATTTGATGACGCTATACTCCACTGTATAGCCATAAATAACACAACTTTTATTCAAACAGCTGCAGCTTGCAAGTTAGCCAAGAGCGTTAGCAACCAACGTATGAAGTGGCCATCGTTTCACGCTCAACCTTTTGACCATAGACCATCTGGGTACTCACAGTGCACTAATGTTGCCATATTTATCAGTGCAACTGCAATTATGTGTTTAAAAAAAGCAAATGTAATTATGGAAGAGCATGATTTGAGATAAGACGGGTGTTCTCATTGCTGGAGAGGATTTATTTTTATATTTCTGCCTGTCTGGTCATGGGCTGCCTGTCTGGGACCAATAATTTTTTTTTGTTGTTGTTGTTGTTGTTGTAGCAGATAATTTCCTGATGATTTGAGAGTTCAGAAACTGAACTTTTTGTAAATGCATTTCATTTCTTTTATTGTGAGATCCAGTTTGAAGATCCTCAGGAGAAGTTTTTTTGATCGGTGAGCCAAGATGCTGAAGAATTGGGACAGTGAACCAATCTGAAATTTCTGTCTTCTGAATGAAATGATAAAACACACAGACATACAGTATGAAGGGTCCTCTGACTGAATGGCTCCTGGTCTGAAGTGAGCAAACCAGGTTTGGTGGTGTGGACTGGAAAACATAATGGGACCACAGCTTGAAGTCTTACTTGGTCCCATTTCAATGAGTCAATCAAGAGTTCAGAGGTGTTTTGGTATAACGGTGTAGCTAATACATGCCAGCTAACTGAAGATATAATTGAGAATATGATGAAAATATACGCTTCTAATGGAAATTGTGTAAGTATGCCTTTATAGGTTAAAGACTTGATGGGGACTAACTATTTTACTGAATCAATGGCAATGTAATGGGACCATTTCTGTTGGAGTTGTATCTGTTCTTGCAAAACAGTGAGGCTCAATAGATAAGAGCCTCATATAGTGCATAAACTGTTTGTGTTTGCAACTGGTCTAACATAAGTGTTTACTGAGCCTGCGGTGATGATTGTATCCTATAAAGGTATGTATCATTCTAATCTCAAGAAATTAAGCTTTCCAACCGTGTATAACATGCATTAAGACAGGGGGGCTGAGTTAATCCCCAGTTTAGTCGCGGAAATAGCAGCAACAGGTTAGGAGATCACTAAGCCAAAAACAACAATGATTAAAGGGTGAATGACACAACTGAGGAATTACTGCCTAGAGTGGAGATGCTTCCACCTGCTGACTCAGATTAAGCCATATTTTGATGTGGTGAATAATACTGGACTGCATTTAGACAGTTTTATCTTCAGACCCATCCAGCACTTTATTTAAAATACACCTGAGATTCTGTCAATTTAGTTTTTATGTTTGGAACACAGCACACACACACACACACACACACACACAAAAAACATCTAAAGCAAAGACCTATCAGCAAAGAAGGATGACCGTGAATGTCATCTTACATTGTCTGTGTCTGGACCAAAACCTTGAAGACACTGTAAAAACTATCAAAGAAAGAATAATTGTTTTTTTTTTCTGGGAAACCAGAGGAGCAGTTTACAAGTCTAGCAAGAGCTACTTACAGCTGTGCAGAGCTGGCCTCAACAATATGATGCCATCAAATTGATTTGCAGTTTATTCATTCTGCATAATCATGTCATTGGGTAAAATATTCCTGTAGCTGAATAGTCAGTGTAGTGGTTTTCTAAGCTGAACGGTAAATCAGAGTGATCTCTCTTACCGACTCCTTCTGCCGCCGGTTCAACATGCTCAATCACCTGAAAAGCCACATGGTGTCGACACCAAAAAATAGCACGCAGAGTGATCGCTGTGTCACGGCCTTTTGTTTTTTTCCGTCTTTCAGTCGGCGTAATCTAGACTGCGCTCTACGGGTTTTGCATGACTAACTGGGTGCGACTGAAGGATGGTTTAAACAATGGCGTACTGATAACACTATTAACAAAGTGGAGAAGTAAGAAGAAAAGCAGGAATAACTAATACTGATGCTGATTGTGATGATGGTGATGATGCCCCCAAAGCAGCAGTGCCAGATGGCTTTAAACTCACTCTTGTCGCGCGGCTCCGCTCTGCTGAGCATGGATTCTGGAAAGTAGTGAAGGACTGGCAGGGGAGAGGGAGGAAAAGCAGGCTTCGCTTTGTTTTGGGTTAAATTCCCTGGACTGTTTCCTACCTGCCAACAGCACTGGCAGCCTGAACAATTGGTATAATTTCACGTTGTCTGAATAGGTGCGCCCGTTGAGTTGTATTTCTGCATGCGGACGTGCAAAGGCAACATTTGGTTCTTGTTTGTTTTTTCATACCCCGCTTGCACAGCTCATATGAATGCAAAAAAAAAATAAAAAAAATAAGAGAGAGAGAGAGAAAGAGAAAGAAACATTTACAACCAAAACAGTGGGTTTGATTCTGTCTGGCAGTGATGTTCCATTTGAAGCCCAAGGACACATTAACTGTCAGACTTCAGCTCTGCGTGCAAGGAAAGGGTAATGAGAGGAGTACTTTCAGGGTGAATAACTACCCTAAACACAGTGAAATTCTTGTTTCAGGAAATTTAAACCAACTACGTGACTTAAAGTGACAAATATTTTACCTTAAACTGCTTACTCCTAAACTATTTTAATGTTTTACAGTATCTTGTAATAATGTGAAGGACAATGCTATAAACTGACTAAATGTTAAATGTGTATTTGGTCTTTTTTTACACTTTATAATTTCAGGGCGGTACCCTTTCCATCTAGGCCTTCAGTGTCCTCCAGCCTTATTCAAAACACCTCTTAATATGATCATTATTACGCAACGGTTACAGAAACCATTAACAGCATATATTCTTTCATCTTCTATACCCATTTAGTCCTGTTAGGGGTCACGGGGGTCTGCTGGAGCCTATCCCAGCTGTCATCGGGCGAGAGGCAGGGGTACACCCTGGACAGGTCGCCAGTCCATGCAGACACAGGGAGAACATGCAAACTCCACACAGAAAGGCCAGCCGGCCCATGGATTCGAAGTGGTGACCTTGCTGCTGTGCTAACCACCTCGCCACTGTGCCGCCCTAACAGCATACAGATCTGCAATAAAACAGGATGTTGCATCGTAGATGTTTATCACATATAGATAGATTTGAATGCCATTACTAAAGCAAGAAACTTGCTCAGTTTTAAAAAGTCTGCGCTCCAGCTATGCACCAGGTTAGGCTAGCTAGCTCCAGGATTGGACGGCCCTTCCTAACAATGTCCTTCAATGCTTTTCCTTCAAAGTCCACCGCACAAAGGTCTTTCAAGGAAGATCTGCAACTGAATGGATATCCTCTCCTCCTTCCAACATCGTGGGTTTAAAAAATAACTATCACAACATTAACAGGAATTATTTGATTGTGCAGCTCACAACAGATGAACATGAACCGCTAACTTGCCTTAAACAGAGCGGCTCTCTGGACCTCCATTCAGAGGATGCAAAAACGCTGATGCTACCATAGACTTCTCTATGGCCTAAGAAATGTGAATGGTTAAAAGAACAGCGTTACAGTGTATTTCAAGCTTCAGCCGCCGGCAGTTTTAATTATGAAGGCCCAGGCAGACTTCTTTGTCTCCAGCAACAGGTGATGGCTGAGAAATGATTGGATAACAGCTCTAATGCAAAGTTACACTGCCAGAAGTAGACTTGTAGTCAAGCCCGCCTAAACCGAGACCAAGACACTACCGAGACCAGAGAGTATCAAGACCAAGACAAGACCAAGACCAAGACCAAGACCAAGACAGACCAAGTCAAGACCAAGACTAGTTCAGCTCAAGACCGAGACGGAGACGGAGACCAAAAAAAACCCACTGTTTTTTTGCCATTTTTGGTACAAACGATCTTACAGATTATTTATGATAATAGCTTAAAGTAGAGAATGGGGAAATAAAGACATAATTGGAGCTAGGATGATATTATATCTACTTAACTACTGTAGCTGCTAGTTAGCTAACGTTAGCAGTAACTATGCTAGCTAAATCAAATGTTAACAACAGACATAACAGTAATGTTACTGCCCCTTTTGTTGTTTTAAAGGTATTC
Organism: Planiliza haematocheilus; assembly: GCA_005024645.1. Taxonomy (NCBI): domain Eukaryota; kingdom Metazoa; phylum Chordata; class Actinopteri; order Mugiliformes; family Mugilidae; genus Planiliza; species Planiliza haematocheilus. The sequence continues at coordinate 7,216,888 of SRSE01000365.1, read as the reverse complement.
AAGAGTATTTTTTCCTTCGCCTGGCATCTGATGATCAACAAAATGCCAACTACAGGTCACTGATAGAGGGTCAAAATTATCTGAGGCACCAGACAGGGGCAGTCGACCTGGGGTATTTTGTGTACCTCACAATTTTTTCTCTTCCAACTTGCAATTTTACTGCTGCTATTGAAACAATTTACAACAGAACATGTTTTCCCACTCGACATCATAAAACCAATAGGAGGCACTGGTGCAACGCTACCCAGCAACAGCTCAGTTATGGCGACCGCTTACTTCCGGTAGTTTCGCCAGATTCGTCTATAGATTACCAATCCCTTCGAGACTGTTCAGCCAGTCCGAAACATTGCAAGACCGAGAGACCCGAGACCGAGACAAGACCGAGACCAAAGACTGTCGAGGCCGTGACAAGACCAAGACCATGAAAAAGTGGTCTTGAGACCGGTCTCGAGACCAAGACCGGTCTCGAGAACTACAAGTCTAGCCAGAAGCACCACAGCTGAGAGACAGACAAGCCATAAAATTAGAAGAATAGCCTACTGGAAATAATGAATGGGAAAATATTAAAATATAAGCAAGTGAGTTTGATAAAGTTTGGCCCAGTAGAGATGGCTTTGCTGGCTTTGCACCACTGAGTGATACCCCGACTGCTTAGTAAAAAGCCTTCCCAGAGCACGAAAAATCTGTCAGGAATAGCTGAAAACTATTTATTGCCAAGCGCCGCTAAAGCTAAAGTAGCAACTTCTGGCTATGTTTGAATCTTTTCCTTTTGTTCGGCAACTTTGACGCAGTCTTTCCATTCTGAAGCATCTCGCTGGAGTCTCAGCACCAGTCCCTGCTGCTTCCCATTCAGGATCAGCCTCTGGTTCACAGAGAGCTATATAAATGTTCCCGAGGCACCAGTGGCAACCACCGTTCACCATAAAAATGGGGTGTAAGGAGATTTACATTATTCATCAGTTGGTAGTCTGATTTGTGAACCTGAAGCCACACCTCCAGCCAAACAGAGCAGGTACTCATGAATAATATGCATATTTTATGCAAATAGATTCCAATACAGCCTTCTGGAGGAAAGAGGAGGATCTGGGCTTTAAGGAAAGATGTATTTAGAGAGAGATATAAAAAAAACAACAAAAAAATACTTTCTGACTTTTAAAATGTCACATGTTTAAAATAGGCACTGTATTTATAAAAATGGCCCATCTGACAAATGCTCACTTTGATTCAAAAAAAAAGTAAGCATATTGAAATTGTCTCTGAACTGACATCTGTGAGACATTTGGATGTCAACTTCAGAGACAAAGCAGCTGATGCACGAACGTTGCTTCAACTTTAACTTTGCAGCTACTATATATATAAAAGTACGTTTCCAAACTTAGTCCAGCCTGTCCTAATATCATCTGTTTTGCATCAAATGTTTGCCGGGAAGCAGCGAGCCGAGGGAAACGGAGAGAGGAGGACGAGGAGAGGAGGAGGGGAGGCGAGTAGGAGAGAAGAAGGACGGGGAATAAAGACGAGCTGGGAAACTGTGCAGCGTCTCTCCTTGAGGACAAAAGGACAAGCAAACAAAACAGGATGAAAAGGAAGACAAAGAGAGGAGCGTGTTTACAGAAGTCATCTTTTATTGCCACGTAAGAAAGTCGTATATAGAACAATGGTGATATACTGTCAGATGGCAAATCAACAACAAAAGAAGAACAAAAAATATCCCTATCATCCCTCCCCCAAAATAAGGAAAACAGACAGTCATAGCAACACTATGGTAATATATTTCTTGGACAAAACGTCTGCTATATTTCTTTTTTTTTAACAATATTTGAATAGTACCAAAATACAGCTTTTTCATAACTCAGTTTCACAAATTATAAAGTCAGTAAACAGTAAAAGTACAATGGGGCATCACGGTGCATATTATAAGCTACTGTGCAAACAATAGTGGGAGATGGGTTCTACCATAGAAAATATGCTCTACTAGTCACACATAAATGCAGTGTCGGGGGCCGTATGATTCCTTATACACATATGCTTAAATACCACAAACTGGTCTGGACATCAAAAATAGAAAATTAGATCTTGTATAACTTTGTACGTAATGTGTGATTAACACCAAAATGAGTTAATCAATGAGTTATTCTATAAAAGGATATGCTTGCTAATGGATAGTACTTATGTCGCAAATAGCTTATTGATTCTTCAAAAGTAATGGGAAATCCCTTGGCTCCGGACCATATAAGAGATCAATAAGCAGAGGACTATTCACATCCGCTGTGACTCAAATCCCTCCATTAATTTCCAAACAGGCTCGTGATAAAAATCAAAACATACGTATAAAGTAGGAGCAAACGCTATTAAAAACAGACGTTGAGCGTTACTGGACAACAAACACTGCGTCTCCTCTGCCGTTGTGTGCATAAGTAGACAGCTCCGAACTGGTGAAAACACTGCGCGTAAAGAGCGATGCTATACAAAGTCGTAAACATGAGTGACGAGAACCCCTGTGAGAGAATGATGAAGCGGGGATTCGTTTGCTCATAGGGATTCATTGGCCACAATGTTTACAGTCCTATCAAATCCAGTGACGATAAAGGACGGAAAAGAAAGGAATGCAAAGTCAGAGAGAAATGTAACTTGTGTTCGAGCCCTTTAGTGTCCTTCCAGTGTATTGTACATATCCCTCGTTCCAATCACAATAACGCTGCTCTGTCTTTTCTCCAATGAAGAGTAGCCTATGCTGCATTTTATCTGTACTCATTAAGGGGCTTCCTTTTCTACTTCACTACCAAGAAATTAATATTTACACCTGCATGTTCCCAATTCAGATTGGTAGCAAGATCAATCCATTGTTCACATCTTAAATAGGATACAGAGTGTAAATAATAATAATAATAATAATAAAAAAAATCACCAGAAGCTAGCAAAATGTTCCAGTGCTTATTAGAGAGAGCAGATTTCTTCGGAGGAACCACAGAATCTATTGATCTACATGTGCGTTTCCATTACGCATCAATAGCCTCCATGGCTCTCGGTAACAGTATTTTAGCAACATGAAACAATTGGACAGAGTTTGTGTGTGTGTGTGTGGACGTGCATGTGTGTGTGAGCCAACGGGCATCTCTGATTCGCAGCTTTCCAAGTGGAGCTGTTAGCGCTCACGTGCCCTGCACCGCCGACATTGTGACATCGATAACTCAAAGCTTCTTATCAGCTGTTGACATTTACTTCCTTTTCTGTCTCTTGTGTGTGGCGCTGTGGACTCGGTTGCAGGCGCCAAAGCTCTTCCTCACGTTTCACTGGGATTTGTGATTAAAGACCACAGTGAGAGCTCATAAACTGCCGCCGCTGTTTGGTCTCTCGTTGAATGCTCCTTGTAGATATTCCACCGTGCGTTTTTTCTCCTAACGGCTTCCTGCTCTTCTGAACAAGAGAGCATTGATTTCATGGTAACTTGCTTTCTTTTTTGTATTAATGGGACTCTCTCAGAAGTTTCCTAACATTCATGTCACATTGACATTTCCTCCTAATGGCCCTCTCTGTTCATGGGAGCACAGGCCTTTGAAATACTCAGCTTTTGTCATTGCCAGTTCTTGTCTGTGTATTTTGTTATTGTGGTTTGTGGGGAGGTTTGTTTGTATTTGCCTCTCTGCTTTCCCTGTCTTGTTCAGAGTCATTTAATTAATCAAAGTCAAATTCTCAGCCCGTTTGTGTGCCTCGCTTCCTCTTTGCTCTTCTTTGTGCTCTTATTAATTTGACTCGAGACAAACCATCTGGTCACCAGCTCAACATCAGCTCCGTGAATTTATTTCTGGACATCTTAATGTGATCATTGCTGGCTGCTGATTAACTGTGGGCGCACCAGTGAATTAGCTTCACGTGGCGCTGATGGCGCACTACACAACTCTACTCAAACACGGGCGGCTCTTGGCAGTGAGAGGCAGCTCGTCATGTATTGCGGTGGCTCAAGTAATGCAGGCGTAAAAAGACATGTACAGAGATCAGGAAGAGCTCAAAAAGGCAGTGTTTTGCAAGCGGGAAACCAGTGAGAGATTACTGTTTCTGCACAAGCAAATTGTTCATTAAGTCGACATGTGCAAAGCTCAAGCTAGCGAGGCTGTGCCACCAAGCTAGGTCTGCAATGTTTCATAGGAAAGTACACTAGAAAAAAAGTAAAAAAGATCCAAGGCAATGAGCTGTTAGAACAGAGTGCTGGCTGCTGTTTATCTTTGAGTTAGTTACTTTCTAATGCATTGTAAGCGTCCATGCCAGGCAACGGAATTCACTCTGATTATAAGTGAAGTGACGATAGAGATGACATTAATTTGCCTCTATTGTGGCCCCACTTGGTAATTCCAAGACAATATTATATCCGTAAACATTATTATTAACTCTAGGTCATAAGGCCAAAGCATATTCAGCACAAGCACTAACACCGCATAACTTAAAGCTGCATGCTTGACCGGCCTGATTCCTGCTCCTGCCTCTGCTGCTGATCAATGTGCCTCTGAACCGCAGCACCCTCCAACTTGGGTCTGATTGCTATAATTAGCTCACTTTCACCTCAGCCAGGACTGATGGCAGGCAGCATGCCTTTGGGGCAATCTGGTCCGAGATAGTTTGGAGCAATGAGTTCACACTGAGCGGTTTTAGCTAGCTTGCCAGCCAGGAGCATGCTAGAGACGGACAATCAAAATAGCTTCACAAACCTCTTCTTATGCCTTGCCTGCATACAGCTCTTTACTGAAGAGCAGTTTAGGCTCCCAAACAAGTTCAGATAAAAGTTAATGGTGCAGCGCAGCTAATAACCAGCAACTGTTTAATTTTTTTTTGGACAGCGTAACTTTCACATGTCAGATTTCTCTGACTTTGAAGACATTTGTATTATTTCGTCTGTGTGATTAAATCCATCAATAGCCATAAATGTTGCAACTGTTGAAGCTACAGTGCAAAACTTTTATGGGCCATCTTCTGGCAGCTAGCTAGCAGTTAGCATGATAACGCAAACACTGTTCATGCTAGCATATGGCAAACTATATACCTGTAGTCTATAGCCCCTCGTCCATTCTCTCAGTCAACAGCCAAGAAATGTCTCCATTGTTAATCAGTCAGTGATCATCACTTTCTTTACTTTAATCCGTAGCATTAACAACTTCTCACGGACACTTCCCGGGTTCTATTTCATTCTTTCTGACTGTCAAAGATAGATAATACACAGAACCCAAGTTACATCGGCATTGGCTCTACCAAGTTCGTAGTTGTCGTGATCTACTCCTTTTCTAACACATTTGCACCTCTCTAAAAGAAGGAGTGTAAAACTCATTGCAACCAGCGCACAGAAAGGCTGCCACTAACGCCGGAATTAAAACTCTGGTACTGTTGACATACAGAGATATCTTCCTGCCATTGATGAGCTTAATACGAATTCTGAGAACTTGTTTGGCAAGGGCTTGAGTGTGAAGTTAATTTATATGTAAAGAGCATTAATGGCTGTTGTGCCAGAACTGACAGTGTGTTTAAGCACATTCAATAAATGATAAATACTCACTGCTCCAGAGTTCCTACTACTGACTCCTCTGTAACTGACCTGGTTTGGAGCCTGCAGACTACCCGTGTCCTTTTGTCTCTGCTGTGGCATTTTTTGTCTGACTGACTCGTCTGATGAGAAATGTCACACATGACTGCCCCCTGAACCCACTCATCTGTGGTCCTGACCCTATCAAGCGTGACCCATCCTACGCAACCGATTCCCAGCTTTCTATCAGGTTTATTTTGGCTGTTACGGTGAGTGATGAGGGTGTTTTTTTCCCCCCTTGTTCCTTTTTTTTTTTTTTTTTGGTTTGTTTACCAACTGTTTCCACTGCCATGCCTGCTTACCAATCGTTCCGGTGGCTGCTTTTGTAGAGCTCAACATGCTTTAGGAATGGGGCGGCACGGGGTGGCAAGTAGGGCTCACATTTCCACATTTCCGCCTTGCTGGATTAAGTCAATTGGTTCTGATAATGCACACCGAGCAAACACTGACCTGCTTTTCAACTCTGTCACAAACAAAACCACAATCTGTCAGGAAAAAGAGAAGGGAAATACAGAAAGTACAAAAAAAGAAAAAGGACAAAATCTGCGGAGGATTCTCATCGGATGCAAATAGGTTTATGGGATCAAGAATCCCATTTAGATATGATTGACTTTGTCTGGTTTGTTTGTTCGAGTTTTGACTTTTCCAGAGACAATAATCATATGCAAAGGTTGGAGTCACACACACACACACACACACGCACACACACACAATCTATAAACAGTGAAATGCCGCAGTGGTACAAAATTGCAAACTGAATTACATTTTTGGGCTCACGGAATAAATCACTTATATTTCCAGCTCGAACAACGCACGAACCAAGCGTGTCTTTCAAGGTGGGGGTGAATTATGATTGCTCACTGTCTTGTTACGACTGTACTCCACTATCACAGAAAAGATTCATCACAGCCCCGTTTTTGTTTCTCTCGATATCCTCTGCTCTGGACGTCTTCCATTCAGAAAATGAGGGATCAATGGAGAAGAAAAGGGTGGAAAGAAGTGTAGTAGATAAGAAGATGAAAAGAAAGAAAAAGAGAAAGGCTTTATATATATGTATATGTATATATACATATATATAAAGCATAATATCAGTTATCGCTACAAAGGGCCAAGATCTGGAGTTTCACAGTCTTTCATATACAACAGGCGCAGTAACAGTACCGACTCTTAGTCTCTCTGCTGTGACGATGCCTGCCGCTCGCCACTGTGGGAGCGCAGGAAAAGCAGAGTCCACCCTGTAATATATTCTGTGCATGTGAGTGAGTGTGCGTGTTAGGTGTGTGGGTGTATAGGTGACACATTTTAATGCTCCGACGACTTCTCAAATCCTGTTCCACACCACGAACTCAGCATCGGGTTTCCAGTCACGCGACCCTCACGGTGGCGGGGGGTTCCACAGCGTGTGGCAAAAAATATCCCCCTTATAGAGCCCCTTATCTGACACTCAGCTGGCTGACTTGTTTCATGTAGCTTTTGATTTGGGAACTGTAGTATTAGACGCCCCTTTGCACCTCATATCTACATGCAGTCTGGATCCAAAATGAGCCCAAACTGTGTCGCTCTGCTGGCGCTGGCAATAAAATGTGTCTCTGGTATACACACTGTAATTCTTTATTTCTCAGCAGATTGTCATGTGCACCTCTTCCTCTTATATTCTTCCTAATGCTTTAAAATGGACTATTACCACCCCCTTTTTTTTATCGTTTTACAAATCCGTCTTTGCCAAAGCCTTGCTGTCCGTGCCACTCGTCACCGGTCTGTGCTTCATCTGAGTCTACACACGTTTTTATTACAATCAGATCCCTCAATATGCATCTCAGTGCTCAATTAATAACAGCCGTGGAGGCAGCACTTAAGATGGCAAGGTCAAATAAATGGTAACAGTTGCTAACATCTCACTTTTACGAGTCTAAAAATAAAAAACTAAGCTTGGAGGGAGAAACCCTCGGAAAATTTGGCCTATCTGTCAGAATTTATTTTTATGTTTGAGCCATGTAACCCAGATAGATATTTCCAGATGGTTGTGATGTTTTTTTTTTGTTGTTGTTTTTATTTTTTATTTTTTTTAGCTAGAGCTTGAGTACAGTGAGTGATCAAATCAAGCCTAGTTTGGTTTGGCAGTGTGTTACCAGCAAAAAAAAAAAAAAGAAGAAAAGAAAAAGAAAGAAACACTTTTCACAGTAGTTTTTGTAATAAACTCAAGAAATAATAAATAATAAATAAATAGAAATAAGTTCAAAATATGTGCAGAAACAATGCATTATTAATTTAAAACTAACATTTGGTCCACGGAATAAAATACTAGGCATATAGTTGCACATATGTGCTGTCAGTTCTCACCTTGATAAATAATATCAACACAGTTTTAATTAAATTCAGTTATTTCGTCCATTGCCAGCATGATCGAAGGCCCACAGCTTTATTTCTTGAACATTTTATTTGGCCCTTTAGAGGAATAGTTCAACTGTTTTGTTGCCTGGCAACGTGGTGTGAAGTTACTTCTCAGTTAGTCTGGCACGTTACCGCTACCCCCCCTTCAGAACCACAGGATGTCCTTTTTACACTTAGGTTTTTGTTCAGCTCAAACAAATTAGATATAAAGTATTAGTCTCTGGCATTTTGAGGTGGGCGCAGGCAGTTTTCATTATTGTACTATTGCACAGGAACGTATTATTTCCTTTCTGTTTCCAGTGTTTGTTCAAAAGTAAGCCCAGACATGGAGTGGCCTCTAATCTACAGTAACATGTATCACATAACAACTTTTTTTTTTAAATTGTGTAAATGGTTTTTGAATAGATAAAGTCAGTTATTCTGACTAAGCTGCCATTTCTAGGAGTATAAGCGTAATCTTGTAAGAGAGTTTTAATACTTTGATGTTCTAAACTGAAGATCTTGGAGAAGTGCTGGACAATATGTCTGGAAAGCAAACAAATAGGCATCATTCTTTTTCTGTCAGACCCCGGTGTGCTGCATTTCTACAGTATCTATTTCTCTGCTTGTGAAAATGTGTCTGCCTGTATGTACTTCTGCGTGTGTGTACGAGCACAATGCTCAGAGGAACCTCTGCTAGCTGCAGCATCACCCAGATGCAGCCTCCCGGCCCCGTTATCCATCCTCTGGGCCAGCTGTCACCACACAGAGGAGATCAGAACAGAACAATACCGGTACGACAGCCCTCCATTCTCTGTGCAGGAGCCGTGTGGAAAAGGTCGACCTTCAGCTGCAGAGCTTATGAAGGCGCTTCTGAATAGCCAAAGTACAAAGCCCTGTATGTCTGCAGTCCAAAGCCCAGTGCCCTCATCATGTGTGTCTGCTTCAAAGCCCTCAGGAGATTTGGGTATGAATCATGAGGGAATGCTGTATCTTCCAAACCATTCAACGCTGTGCTGGGCAGATGAGCACAACCTCTCGTTGCAAGGTTTGTGGGTAAAATTTGCTGTGTTTTTCTTCCCACGATGCTTCAGTGCTTTACACTTGATCCCTTATATTGCTTCTCAGGTTTGGTTCATAAAGCCAGTCCATTTTATTATCAGCAGTTTCTCACTGTAACACATGTGTCACACCATATTCTCAGATATTTTTACCATTACAGAGATATTAGCTGTGAGACAACACTCTGATATCTTCACAAGTATACAGACATCCCTGCTCTGTAGGTTCTTGGTATGGTTACACACACCACCAACTTGGGCATCCTCTGGACAACAAAGGTCTGTTGAGTGATTTGATTGGTGAACTCTTTGTGAAACGAGGACCACTCAGACACAATTAACCAACAAGCCTCAGCTTCTTCACACAAACACACATGTACGTTTGCACCTTTGAACACCCAGGAGTCGGTGTCTCCGCTCAGAGAATATTTGTGCCACCACTCCACAGGCATCCTTTTCCCCGTCTTTTTCTGCTTCTCCTCCTCTCTCACACAGTCACCTCTGTCTTGCTGTTGGTCACAAAGTAGGGCTGTGTGGGGAGGAAGTGTTGGCTGTGGCTGTGACCTCTGGTGCTGTGGAGCTGATTCGGCTCCAGCACGGTACACTGAGGCCTCTTGTGCCCGTAGGTCTTTCTCCGGCCCACCGTCTCAGTCCCGTCCCAGCCTTTTAGCCCCAGCCCCATCGTATGCCCAGCTGCAATTGTGTTGGAACTGTACGCCAATGGGCGGCCCATTGTAGCTGAGCCTGGGCCAATGGCGGTCTCGGCGGCCCTGGAGAGGCCCAGGGATGTGCCACCTGGCATGGTCCCCACCATGTGTGCCAGGGAGGTAGCTCCAAGTCCGTGCTGCTTGCTACTGTGGCTGTGAGCATGAGTGTGACCGCTGTGAGAGCTGTGGGCAGCGTGACTGTGGCTGCTTTTGGGTTTCTGGCCATTTGGCTTTAGTCCTCCCCCACCTCCACCAGCTATGTGCCGTTCTGTTGGGAGCGTTGAGACGGAGGAGATGCTGGGCATCTCAGTGACATAGGTGGCCACTGGCTCTGGAGTCAGTGGACCCAAGGAGGTCATAGGAGTCATGGAGGTCATCTGGGTGAGTGAAGTCATGGGCGTCATGGAGGTCATTTGGGTCATCGAAGTCATCTGGGTGATGGTGGGGTTCATGTGATTGGAGGTCATTGGGTTTGAAGCCATGGGGTTGGTGGTCATTGGAGGAGTCATTGACGTTATGTTGCCCATGGAGGGTCTGGAGTTCCCCATGGGCTGGAGAGGAAGGCCACCTTTCGTTGGCAGTTCTACCATCAGTCGACGTTTGTTGTAGAGTTCACCGTTATATTTGGCAGCTGGCGGAAGGAGGGGGGAGAGAGAAAGAAATAATCAGACTTTAAGTGGACACAAAAGAGCTGCTAAAGAGCACAGCTGAAATCTTGGGTTAAATCTTAAAATGTGTGTGAATTGAATGAGTTTGCAGAAACTAACACTGTTATGCAGAGTGAAATGAGCAGTTTGCAGATCAGCTGCAGACGAAGATAAGAACAAGCAAGTACACACACACACACACACACACAGAGGCAGGAATTTGGTTATAAAATATCCAGTCAAATTTCACTCCCACAATCTGCAAAGGTCATATAACAAACCCCATATACTTTAACTTTGTTTCACAGCCTTCCCTCATCTAACTGACCAAGCAAGGTGTCAGGGCTACTCTGCTCAACGCCTGCATGTGGCCTGTCTTGCCACCGGAGGAGTGAAATCAAAAGGAAAGCCCAGAATGTCTCCTCCACCTCGCCTCTTCCTCCCTTAGAAAACCAAGAAAGCATCTCATTTCTCTGTGGTGGGAAGTTGTTCAATGTGATAAAAAAAGGAAGAGTATCTGGGCAAAAGATGATGGTGGCCATCTATCTATCTGTCTATCTGTCTGTCTGTCTGTCTGTCTGTCTGTCTGTCTGTCTGTCTGTCTGATTCTGATTCTCCATAAGATAAGATAAGATAATACTTTATTGTCTGTTACACAGGGTTACAGAAATTTGTCTTTGACTGGAGTAAAACTCTGGAGGATAGGGATAGTACTCTTCCAAAGCTTCCAAGGCTTTTTGATGCAAAGGTATGTAGATAGATACTGCATGTGGAACAGTATTTGTACTGTGTAAGAGTTCACTTGTTGGATATATAGATTTATAGATCTATCGATTTATGTAGGTAAATGCTGCAGGCAAGTAGCTGTAATTGTAATAATACATGAGGCTCAAGGTGAGTTGCTGAACAGGTTCATTCAGTCAAGTGCAACAAGTGGATACGATTCATTTATAGCGCATGCACCAACCCGTGTGTAGGTGAAATCATCTTCTGTTTCTCTCTATACCTGGTCGTGTGTTTGTGTCTCTTTAGCTTTGTTGCTGTCAGCTTTAATGCCTCTCATTAACTCCTCCCTCTGTCAGTCAGTGTCACCAAGCAACGGCCTCCCTTATCACTGCGAAATGTGACCTTTTTCTATCCGTCAGATTCACGTTCACAGTCGAGTCATCACTCTTTAGCCCCTAGTTGCCTCCACATCCTTGAAGATAAAGTTAACACACTCAGCGAGTTTGCTTTGCTGCTGTAACTATAAATCTACTTTATCGCTCTGTGAACGGCAGAGAGAAATGAGCAAGCAGCCCTGTGAAGGGATAGGAGAAGGGGGTTGTGGGTGGAGGGGGGGCACAGCGAGTCGCCACTAGACCGCCCTTGGGGATCAAACTTGCTTAAGCGACAGGTGAATCAATCCGGCGGTAGTCAGCTCGACGGTTCACACATCCAGCGGTGTACGTGAGTGGAAACGGAAATCACTGCTGTGCAGTGTGGCCTCTGCCTGAGAAAGCCAGTATCCCATTGAGACTAACACACATTATGCATCAGGAAAAAAAAAAAAAAAAAAAAAAAAAAAACCTAAGCTCTGTTTCTTAGAAGTCCCTCAGTGCCAGTAACATAAAAACCTTATTAGGGTTAAACTAGTATGTCAGTCTGCTTTTTATTGGGCAATCAGGTTGTCTACTGCCAAGGTGGTGGAGAGTTCATTAGCTCCTAAAGTCTTTGAATTTGGAAAAGAAAAACCTTGTAAAATGTAAAACGCTTCAAAGACATAATGTATTCCTGATTCAGTTAGTATTTACTATAAGTGGGTGGTTCTCGCTGTCATAGTGCTGCTACCCTAACCAAAACATCCATTAGCCCGGATTTCTGTGGAGACTTTTATTGTTTTATTGCAAAGTAAATGCTGAGAGAAATTATTTATTTATTTATTTATGTTTACTGCAGGAAGTCTTTACAAATGCATGGCTGAAAAATGATCTAATTTAAAGATATTGAGTGTTGGCACAGCATGTGAGATGTAATCCAGACCTGCTCTCAGTAGAAGGCCAGCTACTATCCCTGCTTGTGGAAACATACAGTGATGCCAGGGAGGCCTGGGTATAGTAATTATAGAGCGAAAACACATCTATAAAGACACAGATGCAAACCGCTTGTGCTTTTGTTATAATATGCCGGAAAATTGTTATTGGTCATACTCAGATTTACACGATTTACCTTTTTCACAATTGTTGCCATGAGGCTAACATTTGAATACACTGATACCTACTGGGTGGACTGATGGAATCTGGAACTAATTCACTAGATATCATTTGGGAACATTGTCTCTTGACTTTATTTACTTATTTTTCTTTGTGGAGAAATATAGAATAATCTTCAAAGCATTGACGCTTTTGTCATTCTATCCCTGGCTTTAAAAGATAATTGCAGGATTGTTAAACCTGAGCTCTGTTTTCCCATTTTTTTGTGGCTCCAAGTGATTAAAAATGTTGAAAATGTTTGGAATTGGCTCACTATGATCTACTATTCAGCGTCTAAAGTGACTGAAATCTCTGTTAAGATGTAATTTTCCCCTGTAACACTAAATCAACTGACCTGTCTGGACATCCCATTTTGCAGCATGTGAAGACCATTACAGTAGTGACGATGTATGGTTGAGTTCTCCAAACACTTTAGATATTTTACAGTTTCATATGGTAATATCTCTTTACTTTGTGAATATATAGTACATAATATATAGAAGTACACCTGGAGGCCATCAACAGCTGACTGGTTATACTGGGCAGTGACCAGGGTGAGTCATCATTGTGATCCAGGAAGTGCAAAAAGTGCTAGATGTGAACCATAACTGCTCATTTTTACTTATACTGTGTCCTCCTCCAGGCTTAGTTACAGGCCTGCACCCTGGGACCCTACTTAACTAGATTTTGCGTTGGTTGCTGTTGGAATTCAATAAAGAGGCCTTATATAGATGCACAGTGGGACAGTGGAGATGGTTATTGACAGAAGAGAGCCTTATCAGTTGACTGGATGACCACTGGGAAAGTGGCAGAAGCAATTAAAGAACTGAGGGGAAAGGTAGTTTAAGGGTTTTGGGAGATGGTGTTGATCTTAGCCGTCCATACTCAAGACTGACAAGGAGAAGAAAATACATTCTGGTTTTAGCTACCTGTCATTTTCATGATCTCCCTGCGTCTTTTCCATAATGTCTTACCCACACATTTTTCACAGCTCACGTGTGACGTTCTCATTATTGGACCCGGAGTAATGGCAGCCTGCCTCCCTGAGCCAAGCTCCTGTGTTGTGTATCTTTGGACAGGTTTCCAATAATTTCATAGGGGACTCTTTGAATACCACTTGTGGAATGGGAGCCTGTCAGTCAAGCGTGAGCCTGAGGGCGTGAGGCCTCCCTTCAATTACAGAATGGAATCAGATATGAGCTGCTATACGGGGGGATCGAGATTAGCAGCCCAATGATTCTTTAAGGGGTGAGATGGAGCGTGATGGATTGGAGGTGAGGTGAGGTGCGAGGGAGGGATGGGGGAAGGGTCAGAGGGTGAAGAGGGATTGGGAGGGGAATGCAAAAGAAGCAAAAAAGAAAAGGCGAGAGAAAATTAGGTTGTGAAAAATATGAAGTAAAATATGATGGAAAAGATGATGGAAAATGGGGGGAGGTGGGAGGAAAAGGAAAGGAGAGAGAGAAGAGTGAGCCTAGACATTAAAAAGGTGAGAAGAGCAAACAGGAAGGTAAGAGGACGGCCTTGGGGGAGTGGTGAAAGGAAGATGGGGGGGCATTCTAGACAAAGAAACAGATTGGGAAGCTGGTTTGAAAGGAGCTGTAGATGACGTAGGGAAGAATACTGGCAGACATGTGCTATAAGTCCAAATGCAGTTTCTACATTGCTGGTAATCTTAATAAAAGGAGCCTCACACAATACCAAAAATCACCTTATTATAAATGAACCAAATTGGTAGTTCTGCACATTTTATCCCATTAACTTGAAATCATAGACACTTTACATTGCTCCCAGCTATCGTCAGAGCATACCGCAGGTTTTTAGATTAACTTTCGGCCTACAGGCAGTCACAGCTCTCAGGCCATGTCAGTACATTATAAAAATCATCATGCAGAGACTTAATAGTACTTCGGAATACTAATCTCGGGGAATATTAAGTCTGGTACATTTTCATTGACGTTGTAGTCTGGCTGTCCGACTCCATGTACCAAAGCACTAGCAGGGATTTGAGTGAAATGGTTGTCTGATTCATATGAGCAGTAAAGCAGTGGTAAATAAATAGCTCTGCTCAAAAACGTTGCTTGCTTTCAAGTTCATGTGGAGTAGATCACTTGTGGGAGTTTAAACCAAGCTTGAGATTTCCTTCAATATGCAAATGGTTCGTACGAAGTTAGCCCATGCCACATGTTGATGGACAGATATAATATCGCTTGCCGAGATGCTGCCTTCCCCTCCCCGAACCCTTTTAAAAGACGACTTCTGAGATGGTCCTGTGCAACAGCCCACCTGGTGCATCGGGTAATCTACGACGGGAATGCAACAACAAGACTGAGATTCTTGGTGTCAGGATTTTACTCAGATTGTATTCCCAATCCAAAACCACTCAGTTCTCGATTAATAAATCTAAACGGTAGTTTTAAGCTCTCATTGCAGTATAGACTATTGTGAGAAAGCAGCTATTGCAACAGTTTTCCAGTATTGGAATAAATTGTTATTTACTGGGCATTCTCTTTTCCGAAATAAATAAAGAAAACAGTGCATGCCGTTGATATAATCTCTGCAGCAGTGAAGAGCCACCACTTCAGCCTTTACAGAAGCCATTGTTATTCACAGTGCTCTATTGCAACAAATTATTTTCTTTGCCTCAATCGCCTGGAAGTGTTATAAGGCAGCATGATGTAGTGTATGTCGGTCAGACGGCCTCATTTGCCAGTGCTGCTCCTTAAATGTTCATCTCTGGGCCACTGGGTGATGACATCGTCTCGCGAAGCTAATTACCAAGCAGTTCAATCCAAAATGCACCATAATCTAAATTTAGCTCTCTTGAAGACAGCACAGTTGTAGAAGATAAGAACTATAATTCTTATGCAAATCAATACCCACAATCGCATCCCCTCTGTCAAAACCCAGAGTCTGGTACTAGAAGTTTAGCTTCTAATTCGTGGCACATTCTCAGTTTATAATAGTGAACACATTTCAGAAACTTTGCTAGAAATTTCTTGTACCTATTATCTATGAACCTGCCTCATCTGTTTTCCCTACAGATAGAGATCTCAGCCATTTCCCAAAATGCCGACAGCAATCCCTAGAGCATGTGTTGCATCCATCTGTTGGGTTTATGTGCGGTGAGATGAAAGGAAGCCGTAACCTAACAACAGAGAGGATGGATTTCCAGTTGAGAAACAGTTGGCTCCCGTACTCAAACGGCCTTACGTCCTGTGGCGGTACTGCACTATTGAACAATAAACTGCAGAGAGAGAGTCTATGCATTGAAGCCTTTGTCAGTGGAAATATGGGCGTGTTGCTTTCCTTCCTTTTATGATGGGTTTCTTTTCTCCTTGTTGAATATTGGTGCAAAAATATGAAGTTCAGAAAGAATACTTTGTTCCTTGATCTTCAGGGACTAACACCAAGTTGTCTTCTGTTGGCGTTTTTTGAAAAGCAATTTTCTGCAATCAGACACGAGTGCAGCTGTGCCGAAAATATGCAGACATTCTCTGATGTCTATATTTGGCCAGCTTTCTGGGAATTATAAAATGTAACCACCAAACAATAAAGTTGCCAGGACCCAGGTTGACAGTGTTCATCACCGATGTCGCTGATGTTGTTTTCAGAGTCCTTAAAGCTTTTAAAAAAATTATGCGTCCGCTTGAAACTTTTTATTTATTACTCATTCGGTTGTTTCCCTGTTTTCAGTTTTGCTGGCAGTTACATAAACTCAAACCACAATTACACAACTTCTCTCTTGGTTTGCCCAAAACAGTGCTCGGAATATCAAGCATGATAATCTATTACTGTAACATTTCTTTGGATGAGTCAGGGCCCTCGATATGCTGTGTGGTGTAGGGAATTTATAATACAGAGGAAGTTCATGTCTTTATTTGTCATCAGAATCAATTTTACTTTCTGCTGCCTGACGTGCAGAAAATGGGTTTCAAATGCAAGCCCTGTACGGTCATTTTTCTAATAAAGCATACACAAGCACAAACAAATACCACCTTGTAGCTGTTTAAACAGATATCTAGATATATTTGGAGATAATATCTCCTGCCGGTGAGCTGAATTCTGATTAAAGTGAGGGCCGGGTACCTGTCTCGCACAAACAAGCTGACAACGACACAGTGGAAAAATGGCACGTCACTCTCAAATTAATCTAGGTTGTGAAATAGCGATGCCGCTGTTTAATATGGCCACGGTGAGGAAAATTTAAATAAGCAGAACTGGAAAACTGAATAATAAGATGTGTTGGTATGAAGTACGGAGTGGAGAGCTTAGTAAGCAGTTTCTGTCTTAAAGTAAATACAGTTTTGTTGAGCACCTGTCAAAAATACCTGGGAGTTTGTTATAGGCTGTATATAAAGATAGACTGTGATGTCACCCATAGATTTCCTGAAGTCTGTGAATGTTGTGGTTTTGAACTGTGGCCATCTTGGCAGTGTCTGACCCCACCTAACACTCAGCTAATCCAAAAATGGACAAAGTGTGTTGAAGTGTGAGTGGGTATGAGATGGATGGCAAACAACCAGCAATACACTGGCCCTCACTCAAAGTGACCATACCATTAGTTATGTATAAACTCCATTGTCTGTAGGCCAGCGCCAACATTACCCACCAAAACTATTTCGATTGGGGAATGGGTCCAGTGGGAAGCAGTCATGTGCTCGGCTGATCACATCGTCTTTGTGTGGTGATGGACAGACAAGTACCAGCAAAGTGGAGTTGACTTTGATTACAACACAGTGCCTCTGATTTGTCATAAGACTATCCAAATGTGTGCAGAGGCAAACAGGCTGTAAATTTTAGAGGCCATGTCTTTTATGGTACTAGTTTCTGCTTGGTTTACACAACTGACTGTATCTAAAGATGGACGAACCCTCCCTGATGCCATCCAAAGAATTCCAGAAGTGTGGTTTTGAAGCTCAGAGTCGTGGCTCTGGCCACCACCATCTTGGCAGTGTCTGACTCCGCCCCATTTTGGGCTAGTTCAAAAATGATCACAGAGGTGGAGCATGAGCGGTGCTGAAGCAGGCAGCTAGTCACCTGTTATGGAACGCACTCAAAGCAGCTACGCCCTTGATTTTGACTAACTCACATACTTCCTCGTTCTTCTTTTATCCAAATCAGCTGCCAGGCATGGATGAATCATGGTGAGTTCGCTAGCAAGAGTGGGGTCCACCCCAAGTACAGTTGGAACACCTAGTCATTGCGCGATATCAAGCTAGCATCAAGTACACATCCTCTGTGACTGTACAAAAAGCTCTCTGTGCTTCTTCATCATACGTTTTAGAGATGTCACAACAACAAGAAAAGCTGACACTCACCTACAGCCTTCAGGGAGGCGTACTTGTTGAGATCCTTGTTTTGCTGCTGTTGCTGCTGCTGCTGCTGTTGCTGCTGCTGTTCGTAGACGTGAGCCAGCTGGCTGAGGGCTGGGTAGGGATGCTGCTGTCCCATGTTTGCGCCCGGTCCCACGTTGTTGTTAATCTGACCACCCTCTGCGGACAAGAACACATGATGGGATTTACGATGAAAGCTCCAATTTCATTGGCCGACAAGCAGTTGAGGGAGGGGAACGTGAAAGTCAAAGGGTTTGCTAAAGGGCGGCTTGACAGGAAAATTTCTCATTTGCCTTTTTTTTTTTTTTGGCATCCAGTTACGGTCTTTTTTATATTGTAGAACTCATGAGCATCAGCTGATGGGCTCTTGCCATCATTTTACAGCTGCAGCCCATTATGTAGACTTGGACACAATCCATCGTGTAAATATACCCACACTGAAAAGCTGCATCTGCTGTCTCTTACATGAGATTTTCCCAGTATTTTTATCATAGATGCCAGTACATGCCACCATTACACATACTCCTGTTTCTCTTTTTTTTCAAGGTACTGCGCATCTTCTTAGTGTGACTACAGAGCTATGAATGTTGTTCTGTACATTTAACATTATTACTTAGAGGAAATATAACAGTCTTTTCCCTCAAGTCTTGGGGTTTCTCATCACATTTAAAACAGAGCTACTTAAAGGTAATAATAAAAATTACTTTTAAGTTCTGTGGTTTATTTGACTAAAGGGACCATTAAATGTCCATTATCTTGTGGGTTAGGGTTAGAAAAAAACAGTTAAAGTCAAAATAATTTCGGTTTCTGTTTTTTAGTATGTCCTCTTCACAGCAGGGACAGTCTGGCCATCATTATAGTGCATACTGAAGGTTGTTACTATGAGAGCAGCAGGGAACACACTGTGTTGTTTTGGGGATTTGAAAGAAAGTGACCTTGTTTGATTGAGCTCCAAATGTTGAAATCTCTCCAGTTGGGCCCACTGCTCTGATTCAGAGATGAAAGTCTGCATATACGCAGAGCCAATTTCATAGATTTTTTTTAACCTTCCTTGTTTACATAATCTAAAAAATAATGATGAAAGATGGTAAAATTGGAATATACACCGATCAGGCATAACATTATGACTGTTGGCTTTCTGAGGGTGTCTGACAACATAAGTGTTGTTAATAGGGGGCCTTTGGGTCCTATGGGTTGAGAGGAGGGGCCTCTGTGGATCATCCCACAGATATTTGATCAGTTTGCGATCCAGTGAATTTGGAGGCCACGTCAACACCTTGTCCTGTTCTTCATGTTTTTTGAGTTGCTCCTAAGCAGTTTTTTTGTGTGTGTATCAAGCTGCATCCTGCTGGGGATGGCTGCTGCCATCAAGGAGTGTCACTGTTATAGGGTGGGGATACCTGGTCTAGTTTAGATGGGTGGTACATGTCTAAGTAACATCCACATGAACGCCAGGTCCAACAGTTTGATGGTCAATGTTATTTACTTCTAATGTCAGTGGGTTTAATGTTGTGGCTGATCGTTGTCGTGGCATAAAACATTACTGTGGCTTGGGAAAGTCCCATCACTGACGGTAGTGTGTTTCCAAATATATAGTACACTGTTTTTAGAAGCATTGTAGTTGTCTTTGCTTAATTTAAGTTAAAGATTTTAGGCTTTTTGAATCTTGAGTCTGCTTTGCGACTACTGCTCATTTATTTTCCAGCGCTGACTCAGTAACCCCATTTGCAAAGCAGTAAATCATGATCAGCATCAGCTTGACCCTCCACCATAGTGGCTGTTGTTGCAGAGATACAATGATCATGCTGTTTATAATATTGTTGTAAAGTCTTCTGCATTTCCACAATGTGCGTCACTGTGGTATAGTCTGCTTTTGTATAATTGCATGTCACATGTAAAAACACTGAGATATCGGTGGACTAATTTGCTTATGACTCACCAATGATCCGATGGAACATTTTCGTTCCAAATGAAAAAGTTACACGGACTTAAAAGTTGGTAATGCAGTTACAAGTGACTATCCGGTTGTTACAGACGCACGTGTGTTTCAGGTGGGCAACACCACAGATGGTCTATGCTAAATAGTCCTACATTTATATTGCACCTTTTATGCCTATTGGTCCTCAGAGAGCTTTACCTCCACCCATTCATTCACACACCCTGGTAGCAAGTTGTGGTTCAGTGTCTCGCTCAAGGACACTTAAACATGTGGTCCTTTTACTGCTAAAGCCCTGGTTCCTGGACAAACCGCTGTACCCACTCAGCCACGCACATCCACAGATGTTACCAATAATACCCCAACTCCCCTCAGTCACTCAGAACTGATGAAGGTACTTGAATGAGAGGATTTGTTTATGGGATAAATGCATCATTATTTCCAGTATATAGGCTACAACAGTTTAAAAGTTCAAGTCTTTATCCATGTCTTTAGTTAACTAATTCAATTGTATATCCATTACTTTCTTCCGTGACTAACATTCTCAGTTGCAGCCTGTGGTGTTCAGGTGTGACAGCTGACTCAGTGTGCTTCTCTGCACTACTCACACATGCGAAACGTTCACATTTCAGATTTTTAAAAACATCTTTTTACTGTTACTATACTATACATAC
Organism: Planiliza haematocheilus; assembly: GCA_005024645.1. Taxonomy (NCBI): domain Eukaryota; kingdom Metazoa; phylum Chordata; class Actinopteri; order Mugiliformes; family Mugilidae; genus Planiliza; species Planiliza haematocheilus. The sequence goes on along the minus strand of SRSE01000365.1, from coordinate 7,196,363 downwards.
ATTATGTGACTTTTTGCTTATGGTGTAGGAAGCAGCAGATGTCTTATATTAATTACAGTATCGTGGTTGCAATATTGGCTAAGTGTAACGTTTTCCTCTAATTAAATAAGTGATAATTAGATTTCAAAAGATTTGCGGCTGGTTGAGCGACGGAGAGCTGCTCTAGCAGAGCTGCTGCACCGTCTGACTTTAAAGCACAGCCGAATGTTAAGATATAACGTGGGAATTGTTCTCTCGCCACGCTGAGCCTGAAAGATAATTGCAAATTCCTGTTACTGAAGGCGAAGGAATCCCGGCTAAGTGAATACATTGTGTTAAAAGCCTCAATCCTGCCACTTGATAATATGAGAAGGAAGAAAAAAAGTTAAGAGACAGAGAACAAGGCTAAGGAACGAGGGGGAGGAAAAAGAGGAGGAATAGGGGAAATGGAGAAGGGTGAGATGCATGAAGAGAGGAGAATAGGAATAAATTAACTTAAAGGAGGAGTGTGGAGCACGAAAGAAGAAAATCATTAAGGCAGACAGCGAGTCAAAAAAGATTCACAAACAGTCCTGTCCTAGCTATTCCATTACCTTCTCTTCTCTTTGCTCTCGGCAAAAGTGCTCATAGATGGCCTTTTGTTACTCCACTGAGATGGGGAATGTGCGAAGCCCAACAATATTGATTTCCACCGGCATTTTCTCCCTCTTTCACCTCAAAGGCGCATTTCTTAGCCGCGACATGCGCTCTGAGGCCTTAAACCTGCACAGCGCAACCGTCAAGGCAAAGCAACTTGTGTCGTTACTAATTAAACACTTAGCCCCGGCACTGACAAGGTAGAGGGAGAGTAGAGACAATTAAAAAGAGCATCCGTGTGAGAAGACAAATAAGACATAAGATTCCCTGATGTGATCCCTCGTGGTGTCTGGTGAATATGTAAACAGGACGTAACTTCACACAGGCAACCGCCCTCAATGCATTTGTTGGTTAAAATCCAGGAGTGGCTCCGAAGGCCACGTGAATTTAGGCAAACTGAAACTGTGTGAGGTCTCAGACACACAATGTGGAGAGGGAAGAGGCACGGCGATATATGAAGGAAATAAGGAAGCAAAGAATCCGAAGCCACTGAGTCAACATTCGCTCCAGTCGTGATCAAAACAGGATTTATTTTTCCGCAGGAAAGCAAAATGGCTGTCACGAGGTCACCAATTTTCTCATTTCATAATGGATTTTGTCTGGCTGAGGGGGACATTTATGAAATTCAATATCCTATCAAAGCACAGGTGCGCCTCCCCCTCCTTCTTTTTTTTTTTTTTTTTTTTCAGGCGCTCTGCCATGAACTGATTCACAGAGGATCCGTGAGCAGCCGCGGGAATGGCAGCACAGATTTGCAAAATCCACAGTTACATAAAATAAAAAAGCATACTTCCTCACATCCGTCCTGCATAGTACATTGTGACAGTATGCTTTATGTTGTTTAGAAAATAAAATCTGGTCAGACAGAAGCTGAGACAAGATAATCAAATTATACTCACTATTTTGTCTTAAAGGGAAACTACAATCTGGACCTGATTTCTGTCATAAAATATGATTGTTTACTCACCCATATAACTTTTGTGTCATTTGTAGTCGTTCTGAAGATATTTAGATCTGCGTATAGCCTCTAAACAACATATTATCTGCTGCGAAACTTGTTTACCTGTAATTTGCTATTGCTAGTTTTTGCAACATGGCTAAATGTTTTTCCAGTTCTGAGGTTGTGGACAAACCATAGCAATAGCAAACCCGTTGCGGGTACTTGTGGGGATTAGAGATGACCTCATCGAGGTTAGAAAACATCATCCGGGTTCTGTTGGTCAATCTACAGACCCCGGATGATGATAACAGGTAACTCCGGACTCAACGGGGAATAGCAGTAACAAAATATTGGTGAATAAACAAGTTATGCCCAAGACAATGCGTTATTTAGAGGCTGCATTTTCGGTGCCCCATGTCACTCCCACTATATGGATATACGCAGATCTAAATATCTCCCGTATGACTTCAAATTACACAAAAGTTATATGGGTGAGTGAACAATTGTATTTTATGCCAGAAATAAGGTCCAGGTTGTAAAAAGCAGTAAACAGGCACTGCACCGTTCTGGGTAAATGGGTAAATACGAAGCTGCAGAAAGCTCGGAGACATTGAGATAACACCTGGAATAAGAAATAATGTGTCTCCTTTATTCGGCTCCTGTTGAGCATCTTGGATGTGCATCAATCGCAAAACAAGTTTGTAAGAAGTAGATTCAAAAGCAATTCAGCCCCTCGTGAAGTGCTCAGTGAAGATGCTGAATCATCCAAGAAGCTGCAGCAGAGCCGTTAGGGTTCCAATAGGTAAAACGCGTGGTATTATTGGATGATCAGTATCCATTCTGGAGAGAACCTTTTCTGCAGTTCATCACATTATATTGTCGTTTCTAGACTGTAAAAATTCCACGGCTGCTTATCTCAAAGAGCGTTTATGGTTGGTTCATTTCGGTTGCTCAAGAGTAACACAGCGTACTGCTTCTGGCTGTAGTTTTCTCCAATATTTACTTAAATGCCGTTTTAATGTGGGAATAACTCTCACTCTGGTTTGCCCATAAAGGACTGTTATTATTTTAGCGTGATAGAACCACTTTGCATGTTCTCTTGACAGCTCAGAAAGTGACAATGATGATAGGAATCTGAGGCATGTCGCCACAAAAACTCTTCTACAATACCAATATCATAGATCCCATTATCCCACTCCCGGACTTTATCGGGATCCCATTGAAAACCCTCTCATTTAAGAGGAAAAGAAATCACACGCATTCAGTCAGCCAGTGAAAACAAACAGATGACATCATCACACCATGAGGCCATTCCCCGGGATGACTGACAGCTTCCGCCGTGGATGTCTGTCAAGAGGATGAAAGGGATGCAGTGGGAGTCTGCCGCGGTGGCTTCACCAAGCTGAACCAAGCCAAAGTGATTCTCTGAGGTCACGACAGTCTTCAACCAGCACAGCAGTGACGGACAGCTTTTACTCCTGCAGCTGAGCTGTCTCCCCAAGATTAGAAACAAGCTGTGAGGTACAAACAAATGCACATAAATTGGCCGCAGTTGGGAATCAGTGGTCGTAATCAGCGGCAGATCCCACAGCAGCGCTCTCCTGCGTCATGAATATTTCAGCCACGGAGGAGGTACTTCATTAGACGGGGACTCCGGGTTTTCAGTAAACTGATCTCGCAGCTCATTTGAAAATCATTTGTATTACCTGAGAAATGTCTTGATAGCTCTCAAATAAAAGCTCCGCTAGAGTCAAATCATCTCAGTGGTCCGGGGTTTCCAAAACGCCAAACTGTACTGGGTAGATGAACGTACACAAGGTCAACGATATGCATCAAGTTTTCTCAAACTGGGAGAACGCACAGAAGGTTTTATGATTATGACATAGGCCAGAGGACACAGTATGCTCGTCTGAAAACTGAAAGATTGTGCGATCCCGGTGCCAGCAGAAAGAATTTTTGGCGAGATGCACTGTTGTCAGACGTATTTTAAAAGCGAGTGGGCGGTCTGGTAGTTTGTGTGCACGTCATGCTAATAGACGGACAGAGTTGGTTGTACGGGCAGCAGTTTCCGCTGAGAAATGTACTAAAAATCTCTTGGGCCTTCTCTCCGTGCAGCTTCAAAATAAAAGACAGGCACTGGATGCCTCAGATTCTTACAGTGGCAGCCCAAATAAAATGAATAATATTACTAGAATAACCAAAAAAAATGACTAGCTAGCTGACAAGCTCAAACTAAAACTACGACTCCACAATGTCATTTTAAACTGTACTTCTTATTATTTATACACTGAATAGTTGTTCATGAATTATCTCACGAGGAGTGATGTCCAGTTATGTCTTTGCATTGACTGAATATGGAAACACTGAAGCTCCCGAGGTAGCCCATTGAGATGCTATTGGACATGTGTGTACTGCGGACAATGGATGTAATCCTATACACGGGCAAAATCCAGTAAAAGGACCTTCACTCTAACAATAGCAAGACTACAGGCTCTCCGATTCAGCGAGGCTTCACTGGTGCAGAGGGTTTCCTGTTGTAGCTGCCTGATGAATAAACATCTAATGGTAGAATGCAGCCCGTTTGCTAATATGTGTGAGACAGAGGGAAAGCTACAGGCAGTGAAGTCCATTGTGCTAAATCAGCTGTTAACATAGAAAGCAATTGAATCATTCAGTTACATCAGTGGTTCACAATCTTTTGTCCTCAGACCACGTTCTTTCTTTCACACACACACACACACACATCTCTTTCCTCAAGCTTGCACACAGAAGCATCGAGAGCATGTTCACTGAATGTTGTTTTTTCATCAGTTAGCTCCACAAATGACACATCCTGGCCAGGTCCGGTCCCGTCCTTCAAGGCATGTTTCGAGAAATTGCCGCATTTTCCTTTTTGACACTGATGACACATCAGCACTTTCTCGGGCAGGTTGTTTCATTTGTTAAAAAACAAACAAAAACAAAGTGATGCTCCGGCTGCAGGGAGAGTGAACCGGGGTGAACTAGCAGTTTGCTGACCTGATGAAACAGATTTAGATCTGGGCCACAGATGTTGTAAACTCACAAAGGCATGGTCTGTTAAGTAGCCTGACAGGAATGAGTGAGAACAAAAATGACAACCGAAGAACAAAAGTCTCACAACCCTGGGATCCCCCATGTCATTAGGGAGCTGTGGACTTATATGATACACTGGATTCATTATTTTCTACATTCATTTTGGCCTTTTAACATTAAAGCCCTGTTGTACACCAGTCAGCCACGACATTAAAACCACTGACAGGAGAGGTAGATAACATTGACCACCTTGTGACAGTTCAGTTCTGCTGGCAAACGTTTGGACCTGGCATTCATGTGGATGTTATTACATGTAGCACCCACCTAGACCAGACCAGACCAGGCACCCCCACCCCATAGCAATCACACTCCTTGATAGCAGCAGCCATCCCCAGCAGGATGCAGCCTGACACAGGCACACACACAAAAATGTTTTTGGGAACAACTCAAAAAAACATGAAGAACAGCACAAGGTGTTGACCTGGCCTCCAAATTCACTAGATCCCAAAGTGATCAAATATCTGCAGGATGATCCACAGAAGCTGCCTATTCTTTGAGTGTTACGCCATGTAGGTCATGACTGTTGTGCTAGCTCTGTAGTAACCCTTACATTTTAATCTACCATTCCTGATCATCATCTCCACAGAGTCATTGAAATTCCAGCTCAGATGTCAGTTCTAATAGAAAAGGCAATTCTTAAGGGTCAGTGATAAATCCAGGCAGTCTATGGTTCAGATTTATAATCTAATCCTACCGGGCGCATTGTTTCAGTTGGTATGTCCTCCATGTCACAGCCAGTTCCTCTAAAGGTCAGTTATGATGATTTTCCTCGGAGCCCCATGAGTTTGACAAGATAGGCATCTGGCTGTGGAAGACTGCTGCTGACCAGTATGAAATATTTATCACTTCCTGTGTGCCCAATTTCCTCCCTTCTTTGCACGCGTGCTCTTTGCAAAAGTACACGGTAACAGTGGCTGTAAATTGGCTTAAGGTTGAATCATTTCTACGTTACGTCAGTCAATGACAGGAGGATTTATTTATATTAAGGCGTGACAGAGGGGCGCTTAAGAGAGGGGAAGCAGCTGCATTTGGTTGGAAATATATGCCACAGCTTGAGCCTTAATTTTAGCGTTAAAGAAGAGGACATTTACATGAATTTACACTGCAGGGCGAAGGCGCGGGAACGTCAGGATTACAGTAAGTGTGACTGCGCTGATGAGACAGCATGTGGATGATGAGCTTATGACTGCCAGGTAACACACAGTGCAACGATGCACAACTTGGGGCGTGCGCGGGCACACGGCGGCGAAACACAGAGTGGTTTCAAAGCCGCGTTCTGCGCCTCGCGGGGAGCCAGACGTTCAGCACGGAGCCGCGAGGCAATCCTCCCGGGGCAGAAACGGAATCTCCGCTTTTCTCTTGTCCCATACAAGAATACGTTCGGTCTCCCTCCACGGTGAAGGAGTAGGAATAGAGTAGACAACGCATTCGGCTGTGTCCCTTGATGTGTGGCGTGTGTGCGCAAGAGAAAATGGAGAAGAAGCAGCATAAAGACAGACGGAGATATCAAAAGAGAGCCCGAGTACATGTATGTAGGCCTCTATCTCATGCTTGGCCTTGCTCCATTGCCACTGGCTGTACAGTGTAATTTCACTGCTTGTTTGATTCGCCTCTGGAAACCGTAAGCAGCTGACTCATCTATTATTCCCTCTTTCTCCTCACTGTGCAAAGTGGATAAACCCTCTTCTTTTCTTCAGCGGCAACGCTGCTTCTCTGTCATTACTCATCTCTCTCTCCATCTCTCCCTCTCCTTCTCTCTTGTCATGGCAACAGTATTCTCTCGTGTAGTATTTGCTGCGCAGCACGCGGCGAGTTCGCATTGTCCCGCAGTCACCCGCGCCCACATATCAACAGGCAGGCCGGCTGTACTGTACTGAAAAAGTCATTGTTATGCAACCTATGTTATGCCGCCTGCTGCTCTGTCGGTCTGTCTGTTCAACTCTCTCCACTGATTCTTCATGTGTCTGCTTGCCTCCACTGAGCTTGTTCTAGGTCACATCCTAACAGCTCTGTCAGGCGTTGTCAAAAAAGCGCACATGTTTTATTGAAAGACCTGCTCTAGTTTGGTAAAGAGGCATTTTATGACTCATCTTTGGGTAAAACACTTTGTCGCTGAATAGATGTTGACACAAAAGTCTGCACCGACAGTGACAACCTGTGTAAACACGGCCTCAGTGTGAAAGATGAGACGGAAGATGGCTGTCCAAGGCTGCTTCGCTCGTATCGCGATATCAGTTCAGAAAAGTGACATGAAAATTGCTACGTACCCTTCACGAGACTACAAACAAGCGGAGGGTCGTGCCTTCTGCGTCAGCCGGCCGAGATCGTTTGCCATTTGTTTGACAGTATGCACCCACCCTCGTGTTTGAGTAGGAGTGTGTGGGGTCCTCGCCGTTTCTGTGCATATGCATATTCAGTCACACTGAAAATGGTAAGCAGGTTACGTGTGAGCCTGTGTGTTAGACGGGAGTCGAGCGCTTCCTCCTTATTTGCCCTCCTGTCTGTGTACACAACACGAGAAGCTGCATCTGTCCTGACCTCATCCCTCGGCCCATATCTCTCGCCTGCAGCAAGGAGGACGGCGAGGATCGTAGAACAGGCAGACGCCTCGCTGGGTGGCCGCTGAGCTCACGGGAATTTTGCAGGGAGTCGACTGTAAAATCCTCTTTCTGTGGCAGGCACTAAGGTGAGGGGGGTTCATGTGGTGGCTTGAGCAAGGGTCCCCTGGGAGAATGGGTCAATGTGATTGTTGGGCATGGGGAAAAAAAAAAAAAAACTCAAATGCTTGCAATGTATAAACAAGAAAGTCTACTAGAATGTGAAGGAGGCAGGTAGCGAGAAAAGAACAGATGTACGGGGCTCCATGGGTCTGGCTACCTGCTGCTGCTGTCAGCAGTGGGAGGCAAGTTTGCAATGTAAGGGCCAGAGTTCACAGATAAAAACTATTTGACACCAAATAGACCCCCACCTTCATGAGAGATAAGCAAACAGCATACAGCTTTTAGAGGAGCTTCAAAAGTCACAGAAAAGTCGATTTTAAAATAGTGTTTCCAGAGCAACTGCTTGCTTTCCAGGGGTAAGGCAGGAAAGACTGTTTAACTCAGTGACTTGATTCATGCCTGGATGCACATGTTGATAATACTTGTGAACTAGAGAGGAAGCAAGCAGACTATCAGTGAGCGAATGCATTAGCCTGCTGAAAAGCTACACAGATCAGGCATAACATTATGACCACCTTTCTAATATTGTGTAGGTCTCCCTTGTGCCTCCAAAACAGTTGTGACTCATCAGAGAATGGGCATGGTCCTTCTCAGGGTGTCCTGTGGTGTCTGACAACATAATGTTGTTATCTTTGGGTCCTATGGGTTGAGGGAAGGCACCTATGTGGATCATCCCACAGGTACTTGGTCATTTTGTACAGGTCCAACGCCCTGCCCTGACTCTCACAAAGAAAAGATCTGTATTCCCCCAGGACAGAAGGGATGTTGTAAATGTAGGAGGGAAATAAAGGTTTAGGCAAGCTTATCTAAAACTGACCATTTCTACCTGATGCCACAAAGTATCTATCAGCCCTGCGTAGCTAGCTGAAATCAAGCAGCAAAGTGAAACCATTGCACTGCAGTTCCTTGATTGACTACTTACTATGACTTGCTAAAATACCCACGCTTTGTAAAAATGCCCACATTTACAAAAAAATAAAATATTACGGCCTTGTACTATCGCAGATTTCCCCATTAATGACAAATGTAGCGGGGGAACTCCTCTGTTTAAATTTTAGCGAGGCTTAAAGTTACTCTTAATTAAGTATGAGGCCGCTTTGAGTGACATGTAGGTGTTGCTAGCTGTCTGCTGTCTGCAGCTCCACTCACACTCCCCCTCTGTGGGGATCTTTAATTAACCGAGAGTTAGGTGGAGTCGGGCACTGCCAAGATGGTGACAGCGGGAGCCGACACACTGAGCTTCTAAAACACTCCTCAGGAATCCTGTGGGTGACTTTGCATACAGTCCGTGGCTAAAACTAGCGAAAGGGCTGTTGAAATGTGTGAGCTAAATGGTTACACTACAGCTAAAAGGGCAAGGGCAACTGGAAAGTGGCTGAAATATAAAAGTAGTTGTCGTACATATAGCTAGCAGAGCTAAAAATGCTCCAGTTCTTTTCAGATTAACACTTTGGAACACGTGTGTTTGTGTTGCTATAGGAGAACTTGGGTATGCTTTTTAAAAGAGAGGGAACTTTTCTAGGTCCAAGACTCCATTGCAGAAACATTCGGCACCACGTGCATTATGATAAAAGGATCTTACATATTAAAGCCATGTCACTGGCATCAGCAGTCATTTATTTGCCCGGAGGACTCTGTGCCTTCGGGAGTTGGGTGGGCATGGTCATGAATTATATATATATATCATGTAGCTTAGCCTTAAGGCTGCTGTGTGGAATTCAGTGCACCACACTGCCCGTCTGCTCCAAAGAAATATGTCACAGTCTCAGCCTTATATATGGCCTTGTTTTCCAAACATTGTTCATCTCATTACCATCACCATATGCTCCTAGCTTTGTCTTCACTCATTAGCGTATCAGCACACGACCATTTAGTAAGAGATAGAAAGAGAGAGAGAGCTCAGAGGGGGGCGGGGGGCGAGGCGGAGAGAGAGAGCATTGTGAAAATGCTCAGGAGATGTGGAGAAATGTGCAACAGAGGAATGTGCGCAGCCAGCTCTGTTCCGAAACTGATCACATGTCTGTGTGTAATTCCCATGAGGACTGACCATTAAACAGATAGGAGCGCCATGCAGAGAAACCGTATTATTGAAAAGTCTGTCACAGGAAATGGCGGAGGGAAATGATAGCAGAGAGAATGGCTTATCTACCCTTAATTGTCCCTGTCTGAGCCATTGAAAGCACAATGACTTCCGCTGTACCCTTTTATGATTAGAGCTTTCCGTCATACCTTCCTCATTTTGAAGAGCTATCGATTTTTATTGTTCGTTTTTTCTTCTTCTTCTTCTTCTTCTTCTTTTTTCCAGACTCTCTTCTGCTGGTGGAACATTTGCTGCAGGATTCAACAGCTGTCTCCCTGTTGCATTGTCTTGTCACAGGACAATGCATTGACTCGAGTCTCAAAGGACATTGTTAAGGCTGGTCACTGAATCCATAGTAAGATATCGCTCTGAAAGCCGTTTAAATATCTCAGACCAAGGGAGTTGGCTTTTAAAGGTTATCTGTGTGGGAGCTTATCCCACGCAGATTACCAAACAATCTTGATAATGATGTTACCAAAATAACATCTTTCGGTGTCTTCTCTCCCTCCTGCCTCACTGTGGCCAAAGACTTTTTCTTTGATTTGTATCTGCATCTGACTCCTATTCCGTACAGCAGCAGCAGATGCGTAACGGCATTATAATGTGTCACTGCCACGGACTTCACACTCACGTTTATAGGTACAGGAATCTGCCTTGTGGCGTCCACATCGCACGAGTGGATGGGAACAACTCACGCGAGAAGGTTGTTGAAGCAGATGTAATGCAAAATAACACCGGCAGATACAGACCTGTTTATCAGACGCTTTAAACCGTAAGTTCTCTGCTGACAGATGTGTGGGAGAACAGGCTAAAAAGGAGTTTGTAAGGAAAAGCTGCAGAAAATTTGGTGGAGAGCAACAGTTTCATAAGCTTTAATTAATATGTCCGTAGCATGACAAGCACTTGACAGCAGTGGTTGATTTATTTGAGGTGAATGAAACTGTTTGTGTTTATGTGGCCCTGTGGTCAAATTTCTGGAACTATCACCATGCTTGTTGAAGAATGGCAAAGAAGCGTAAGTGAAGTGAAGTTTACTTTGCAACATGGGTGCAACGTGTTATAAAAAGGCGTATTTTAACCTATACAGTGGGCAGCAGTGTCTCAGTTAGTAACCAGAGGATTAGCGTTCGATCCCCGGTTAATGGACCACATGCCTATGACCTTTAGCCAGTCCTTGGTGCTTGGGTATTAGTGTGTGCGCACTTGGATAGATTTACCAGTACATAGAAATGGTAGCACCATTTGCACACCATTCACATTGGTCCTGCGTTGGGTAAATTGTACTGTCCTTCCTTCTTCCTCCTCTTCATACTCCCTCACGTGCAAGCGCATTGTGAATGGTCACTGTTCCCGTTTCTCCAACTGATCACCTTGGTGGTTTTGGAAGTCACCGGCAATTGATTGAAAATGTGTAGCATTGCAAGGTTATGTAAAGATCATTGGTGTATCAGATCCCTAGAAGGAGCTCCTGTTACGTTTCTATCCAGAAACAGGTAGTGGTCGTGTTGTAATCGTTCACATTGAGTTTTTTTTGTTTTTTCTGTGTCATATAATTTTATGTTCCCACTCTCAGTTACACTCATTCAGTCACTAAGTCACAGACTTAGCTTTTAGAGGGACACCAAATACTGGCCTCATATATACTGGAACATGCATGTACACATTCTGAAGTTGTTGAAACGCCCAAATACCTTCATTTGGGATTTCAGGAAATAATAATAATAAAAAAAAGGTTTTAAGAAATTTCCTTTACTTGGTATTTCAATATATCTACATTCAGTTTCTGTGACATGATAAGAGTGTCAGACAGTTCTCTCCGGTGGCTACAGACTGGGGGTTCCTCCTGCTGACAGGTCTCATCAGTCACTGGGCCAGAGAAAGAGCAAGAGAGTCAGGCAGGCAGTGAAAACACAGGAAATAAATACCATCTCACTACAGGACATGATTGACAAAAAAAACAAAGAGTCCTTATTCATCATGATGATGGAGGACCACTCAAGGAAACAGAGCGCGCCCAATCGGATCCGAGCTATTGTTTCCCTCAATAATCTTTTGTCTTTTCCAGAGAAAAAAAGTTCCATTTCAAAGACACGTCTGTTGTGTTTGTATTTGGGTCTTTCTGAGCTTTCTGACTGGCAGGATGCTACTGCTGTATTATCCCCCCCACCCTCCATCCAGTGTTATGAGTCAGCAGTGGGACTGCTGCTCTATCAACTGAGGGCAACATGCTGCTAGAGACAAAGTGAGACAGACAAAGTGAGACAGATTCGGAGAGATGCAGTGGGAGACGGTGATGATAATGATGTGCGCCTCCATGGGGGGCTGACACCTCTGACTGCATGTCGGCGCTGCCGCCCCAGATACCAAAAGAGAGAGGCAGACAGGACGCTGCGTTCCAACAGTTGATTGTATGAGCCTGTCAGGTAGTTGTGGTATTTGTGTTGACAGAAATTAATCAAAACATATGTGATTCAACTGAAGGACTGTGATATTAAGCTAGGATTCGTTTTTTTAATTATAGCAAAAGGTTCACAACAGTATTGTATTGAGTATCCTTCAATTTGAGCCAAATTAAAGGGCACACCATCGATTCTACACATGAAGAAAGTTTACTGGATAGGAGAAGGAATAATATTCAGCTAAGAACTTGCAGAAGTTTGCAAGCATAACCCCGACAATCATAAAGACAGTGCAATCCAGAGGTTTGATGTTTGAATGGAGCAGACATTTTTGTCTAATGAAGGTCTTAGAAGGTCTTGTGAAAAAAGCATCCTGAAGATATAAGCCCAGATGCCTTTGTTTCAGCTTTGTTTGTCAGATACACTGTGACCTCAATAACTAAGAATACTGATAGTCCCATTGCACTGATGGAAATACATGCTGGGTTTATTTCAAGCTCACCTCAGAACTCAGATGTCTATAAATCCTGCCCATCACACACTTGAAGAGAAACTTCACACATGAACTCCCTAATCTCAAACTTGCTCACGCTACAAGATTTTTAAATACACATAACAGGATATTATTTAGATTATTGTGCCAGATCAAGAAGCATTCATGGGGAATCACATACTGTAGTTAGGAGCTAGAAGAAAATACAAAAGCAGAGAAAACTGACTGGAGGAAATGTGATCAACGCAGAGCGTCTCTTCTCCAGTCAGAACCGGAGGGGAGATTTTAACTGCCAGTTTAAACAGCTGTCTGCGCCTGTATGCTAGCTAACGTTAACCTAGGGGGCTAGAATGTTTACGGCTGCCTGACGAAACCATCAGCTGCCCTGATTCCTTGCAGGCTCATTTCGTCCACTGGTTATTGAGAAAATAATCCTCTCCATTTTAAATCCCAAATATCAAACTTGATTTTTGGCGCCAAGAAGTCTGCAAACAGCTCGGGGAGAGCGACTCTATGAACCCTCACGTTAGCTAACGTCTAGCTTTCATTTAATTTGATGCTGTTAGCTGTGTGCTATACAAATCAGCTGGGATCTCGTTTCTAAAAGGGGTTAAACGGAGATACAATTCTCGCTTTAAAACTTATTACTGCAGACGTGCTGAAGGCAGGATTCTGACGGCTGATAGTGTTTAATTAAGTGTAACCTCAGAATCTATTCCCCCTGCAGTCTCTGACCCACAGTCTGCTCCGCTGGCTCTGCTGAAGAGAGGCTTTATGTTTAAAAGCTTTAGTCTGCTGCACCTGGCCCTTGGGCTGAATCCCTGGCAGGTTTAAGCGTCGGAGCACAGCTGTGAGGGGCTTTTCTTGGCCTGCGAGGGCGAGGCAGGGCAGTCGGCAGATTTCTCCTCGCTCAGCCGACAGCGGCGGTATGAGAAATGCAGTGACTGCTGAACTGAGGTGAGTGGGAGAGTTAAATGTGAGCGGTAACGGCTTAAGCTGCATGCAGTTCGCACGACATCAGGACAATCTAATCAATCCCAGACTGCAATTAACGTTCTTTTTTTCTTTTCTTTTCTGTTTGGCGAACAAAGGAAAGGCTTCTAGGTGCTTGTTTAGGAGCTACAGTACAAATAACCTCTTGTCACAGCTCGATAACGTGATCTCATTTGTTCTAACTTTGTGACATTTACAAGTCTCCCCAACACGCTAACTAGAGTCCTTTCTTCTTCGTTTCATGTTTTCATGCGTCTGCACAAAGCCAGGGGACAACCCATCAAAGATGAGTCATGGGTACGTGATAGCCGTGCATCCTGGATCCTGTTTCTTCCTTTAGCTAGAACACTTGAGTGATAATCTGAGGAGTTTTGCTTCACCAAGGCGGCAGCGTGTTTTGGGATGCGTTTGCTTAATGTGCATCTGGATGGGTGCTTTATTGTAGATGTGGCCTTAGTTGACCAAAGGGAGAAAGGCTACTGCAGGGTTGAGAGGCTTGGTATCCCTCTGTCTCTGCCTCTGCGTTGCTGCCATAAATCTGCTTCATATCAGCACATTTTGGGCGACGCACTCTTTTCTGTGTGCCTGTTTATTTGTGTACCTGTTAATCTGTTGTCTCTTTCTCTCTTCTCCCTCAGCCTCCTCCTTCCTTCTCCTCCCTGAATCCCCTGCTCCATCGGCCCATCTGTTGTCAAAAGCGTCCTGAGTGTTTATCTGCCTGTCTCTGCCTCTCTGTGTCTGCAGCTCAGTAAGAAACTGGTCAACGCACTTTCACTGCACCATTCAGTAATCACGCACACACCCAGAGGGGTATCTGATGCCATTCCCCCGGCTTACGAAAGATATAAAATTTTGGAAGCAGAGGAAATATTATTTCCCGAAGCGATCCTGAGGAATCTCCTCACTGAGAGGGGCAGATTAGCCCGGGAGTGAATCCCACACTCCACCGCGGGACCTATCTATTCATCCAAAAAGATGCCTCGGTGACATTCTATTACTGGCAATACAAACCTAAACAGAGCGCTTATTGATGGCCCGTGCTGCAGGAATCGACTCAAGCAAGACACGTATACTCCCTCTGAGAGTTAGGGATGCAAGTGAAAAAGGAGAGGGGAAGAGGAAAAAGTAGGTTACAGAAGAAAAGACCGGCTGCCTCGCTCCATTTGCAAGCTACGAGAACACAAGCACTGGCGGGGTGATAGTTTACAGTATGTGAGTGTGCGTCATTGTGATTCGTATGTGCGTGAGTGTGCTGTTGTGAGAATTGCACGAAGAACAACAGAACTAGACTAGACGCTGTAGCGTGCGTTCCGACGCGGGCGTCTGGTCTCGCCCGCGTCCATTTGTGGAGCACGGATTTTTCTTTCGCCCCACCACGCGCCCTTGGTTTCATGCACAGATATCTGCCGGATGTTGAACACGAACGCATTTGCGCGAGGGTCTGTGCGATGCAATGGCCCTGCAGAGTGGCAGTGTAGCTGTCGGCTCCTCTCCGCCGCTCCGTGTCTTGGCAACAGGGAGTGCGAGGGAACCAGTGCGAGCAGACAAAGACACCCCCATCTGACTAGTGCTGCAGAGCAGGGAGGAAGGCAGGCGAGAGATGGCTTCTGTGCGACGCTGTGGCGGTTAGAAATGGGTCGTAAGGAAATCCCCATATGGATGACCCTCCAACCCCGCCACCCCGAAGCTCAACACCCTGCTGGGCACTAGCTGTGTTGCCAGCAGCCCTTCACGACTAACCCAGAGCCCTGAGCGAGAGGCACAGAGGGGGGCTGGAGGATGCTTGGCTTCAAATATACAAACTTACATTGAAACAGATTGTGCCGATTCCAACAAGTTCCACATTATATCACTATGTTGAAGATCTGTGTCACAGTCAGCGTAATTAGATCACTTAGTGTAATTGAATGTAAGAAAGGGCAAAAGGCAAGAGGCCTGCTGGCTGCACCGTCGCCCAGTTGCTTTGGCTTTCTGACTTTCTCTTTCACTGATATATATATGAAGAGCGGGATGAACAAAGATGCTGCAATGTGTGGATCGGAGGATCAAAAGGAAAATGTCATGAATCCTGCAAAGCAGTAGACATCCACAACCAGACAAATCACTTGCACTTGTATTTCTGACTGACATCACCTTTCGCTGTGTCTCTTGCATCTGGTTTTTCCTTTGTATGCACACACACAGACACACCGCCACACACAAAACACATGCTCACACATCCACACACATGTCTCCCCCCACTGCTTCATTCTCATGTCTTTCCAAATGAACTAAATCTAAACTGGTTAATTATGAGATCCATCGCTGTTAGCACCTGTTAGGTAATTAATGCCAATCACTGCCTTCTGGGGAGGAAAATTATCCTCCATAAAAACATGGTTTAGCTAGCATCAGTCTCTGTCTCTCTCATGCTTTCTTCCTCCTTTCTCTCTCCCCTGCTCATTACCTCCATCAACCTGTGCGCCCCGTGCCTGCTGTTAGCAAATCACCTCGGAAAAAGAAATAAATAAGCAGCGCCGCAAACGGATGTTGCACCAACGGCGGCCCCTGCGTTCGCCTGCAAAGCGAAGGCAAAATCGCGGGATTCCGCCCGGCCACAGATGGGCAGACGGTGTGGGAGTGCGGACGTGGGGACGGAGAAACCCGAGCTGTCCGTTGGCAAATGCAATCAGAAGACAATAAATAATTTAGGTTGGCGCTAATGCTGGGATGCTAATGCCTGGTTTTGAGTGGTGGTGGGCTGAGCGAGCCTGCAGTTTCACCACTGTATATTGATATTCAAACCAATAGTGTTCTGTATAAAATTTTAAGACATGCTGCAAATTTAATCAGCGATCAACCACTTGATATTAAAACCTTCACTCCAGCTTTGCTGCGGCTGCAGGTTTGGAGCCAACGTAGGATGCTTCAGCATGTGTTTGAATTTCCACTCAGAGTCGATAGTGAAATACAGTGCGTGTAAATATATATAAATCTATATATGGTTTATCTTGCAGGTTGCAGATGTGCAGTGTGGAAGGCGTTTCTGGAGATATGATGATAATAATCATTTTTCCCGATGCATTCCCAACACTGGCTTGTGCGGCAGTCTGTGCAAATGCTGGCAAATAAGCTATTAAAGGTGTTGCATTATAGCATCAATAACCCATTATTGCAAACACACAGGTTATCACTTGGCAGCTGTATTGGGATGGAGTCTGTACATCTCTTTATTTTCTATGTATATCAGTATTATAGCAGTGGGGCGGGGATTGCTTCACAACAGATACAGTAAACTCATGGGGACTGCGTTAATGTTAACAGTGTGACTATATACATTATAGCTGTAGCAAGGTGGCTAATTAACATTTTAGCAATATGTTTAAAAATGCAGTTTCAGGCTGACTTTTCAGTTTTTCCAGCTGACTTGCTTCCAAATGAAGATCTGAGGAGACCTTAAGTATGGTACATTTTAAATTGTTTGCACTTAAAGTATTACGATGTGCTTTCCTGCATTCCCATATACACTGATCAGGCAGAACATTATGACCTAATATTGTGTAGGTCTCCCTTGTGCCTCATGGGCCTTCTGAGGGTGTCCTGTGGTGTCTGGCAACAGCATGTGCGTAGTTGGGGCCTTTGGGTCCTATGGGTTGAAGAACATCCCACCGATATTTGATCAGTTTGGGATCTAGTGAATCTGGAGCCCAGGTCAGGAACAAGGCCGTGCCCCACGTCATTCTCTTTCCTGTGCTTACCTACAAAGGCGTGTCTCGACCTTCTCCCTCTCTGTTCCTCTCACTTCCCTCCACATCCCTCTCTTTTCCTGTGTTTCTCTTTCATCTTCCATCACAGAAACCAGATGGACAAGGAGCTGAAGCTTCATGAGACATGCCCCGACCCTGAGTCTCAGTCCCTGGGTTCCTCTGGCCAATCTGTGTGTTCTGACCCTTTCATCCCTCTTGCCCTCAACCCCGTATGCCTCCATCCAGTTCCCTCGCTTGTGTAACTAAAAGTAAACTTTTAGTTAAGGTATTGTCTTTATTAGTGAAAATGAAGTTGTCAATATAACAGAAATGTGTCTCAGTACTGCAAATCCCTGGATATCTAATACATGATGTTGTGCTGAACCTCCGGTCTGAAGCTTACAAGCGCCAGAATGAACGGCATTACTCTTGTGTTACAGACCCAATGAGGAAAAACATGTCTGACTACTATCCCATCGTAACCCTGTTTGACTGCTCACACTGTAAATTTACACTTTAATTTCTATTTCTGTTTACACTTGTAAGGCTGCAGGAGGAGAGGCTTCTGGGACAAGGACTAATTGACGTGTTTGGCAAATGTGTTTCAGGTAAATGGCTGGTGTTAAGGTCCCCAAATCCAACAAAGAGGAGGATTAAGCCGCTAATGTTAGCTCGCTGTGAGCGTCCAGGACTGGCTTTTGCGCAGCGGTGACAGAATACAGTGTGGATCAGGGTTATTTTGGCAGGAAACTGAGACAGATAGAGAAAAAAAGGGTTTCCTACTGTAGCTAAAAATATACCAGAGCACATTAGCGGCGTATTAAACCAGCCCTTACGCCTTTGCATGTTTTTTTTTTATTTAACTCTTGCTACAACCCCATGCACAGATCCTACACGTGTAGAAATCTTGACAGGCTGGTTTGTTTAGCTGTGGCTGGATAATAGCTGTTTGAAGGTGGTAGCACAGGCTGGGTATTTATCAATGCAATATTAACGTGATGTGCTTCAAACTGCTAGAGGCTGTAGCTACAGTCGGAGTAAAAACTTTTTCAACTAACTTTTCATTTTTAAATCAGCAAGCGAGTTCAGCCCACCTCAACTTTTTACACACACAAATACACAAACATGGGCTGAAAAGCATTATAATTTAGCAAAGTACCAGGAGATAGATATGGCGGGATCGAGGGAGGCTCTTATACATAAATCTAATCTACTCGTGGGCGTCGCTGGGTGGAATGACCTATACATCATTCATGACTTTTAACTGTTGATCCCCAGGCATCGCACAGCCTCGCGGAACAATGTTCACAATCAGGGAGGAAGAGGAGGAGGAGGAGGAGGGGACGAGCGAGGAAGAAGTATGAGATGGGCGGAAGGGAGGAAGCCGGTGGTGGGGATGTATTGAGGGAACAGATTAAAATCAATACAAACATGCAGCTGGGCTAAATGACTCGGGTACAGCGAGATGAAATTTAATATGGTGATGAAATAACATGGGGAAGAGATTGAATTCATGCACTCAAGGCCAGGTATGCAAAATTGTGTGTACACCTGTGAAAATACAAAAGGATCAAAAATCGGAAACCAGCCCAGCCCTACAAGCTTGGTGCCAAACCAGGCCTCAAGACTTTGCACAAATCAAATTTTGACCTTTTAAGTTCTGGGAGCAATAAAACAATTAACAAAATATCATCAGGCAGGTTTTGCATAGCTAAAGACTGCGGATACTTAATTATTAGGTATGTGCATTGATCTGCAGTTGGCAAGTCAATTATGCAGAGAGGAAGGTGTTTTAATGGCCACCATATACACCAGAAACCCAACATACTTGCATCTTGCCTTGCATATTTAGCCTGCTGTGCAAAAACAAAGTGTGCAAACCACTTTATTTGGAGTAAAAACCATAAACGAGAGCCTAAAATGTAGGAAACTGTCACTCCGGAAAACTGGATGTGCACAATTTGAGACAAGCACAGTACAGGTCAAAGTTTAACTAGGATGTTATTGTGTCTTCCAAATCCTCCCAAAGCTGCTGCCCTCATTCTGTTTATGTAAGGGTGCCCCAGTGCACCGACCACCAATTGTTATCCGTCAGCATTCGCTAGGGCCAATCAGAAGAGGAGATTGTTGACAGTTCCTGTAGCCACGGGTAAATTGCTTCGCCGGCTTCACCAGTCTTGCAGTTCTACCAGGTGTCTGAAAAAAGACAATAAATTTGCTATCTGCGATGTGTTTTCCAAAGAAATCCCTTGAGGAGGAAAGCAACCGAGAACCTGTTGCTCCGTGAAAATCTCCAGACGTTTGAAGGTTAGTCACGTAATGGAATGAGATACGCTTTTAGAGATGGAACTCAGTAGCAAGTCGCTCAGCTGTCAGTAACGGAGACACTGCATATAAATAGCAAATCTACGGCAAAAACAAACACAGTATTGTAAAGTATTGTTTATGTGTACTGATCAGGCATAACATTATGACCACCGACAGGAGAAGTAAATAACACTAACCTTCTTGTCACAACACAATATTCGGCTGGACCTGGCATTCATGTGGATGTTACTTAGACATGTATTACTCATCTAGACCAGACACAAGACCAGTCACCACCACCACCAGCAGGATGCAGCCTCACACAGACACACACACAAAAACGGTTTTAAAAAAACTTAAAAAACAACACAAGGTGTTGACCTGGCCTCCAAATTCACTAGATATCAAACTGATTAAGTATCTGTGTGGTGATCCACAGAGGCCCCTCCCCTCAACCCATGGGATCCAAAGGCCCCCACTAACAACATTCTGTTGCCAGACACCACAGGACACCCTCAGAAGAACCATGTTCATTCTCTGATGGGTCACAGCTGTTTTGGAGGCACAAGGGAGACCTACACAATATTAGGAAGGTGGTCATAATGTTATGCCTAATCTGTGTATACACATTACTGTGAACTGGTCATCTGTGGTGACAGTTCCTGAAAAAGTGCTATAAAATCACTGCTAATGCAATATTTATTAATCAGTGCACAGTGCTAAGCTGATGCCTTCAGAGACTGAAGCTTCATATTGAAAGTATTTAACCGACGTAACAAGATTTGTAAAATAGTTTACAGCAGCACATCAGAAATGTGTCTAGAAACAAGACAGCTATCATTTCAATTTTTTTGACAGAGGGTCACTTTCAGATTCTGCAGGACTTAGAGAGAACGACCACAGTGAGCTGTTGGATGAAGAGCTGCAAGCAACAGGCTGCATGTCTCCAGCTTCACAGAGAGGTGACAAACACATTTTACTGCTCCCTGCTGTTTACAGGCTCATGTTCTGTACTGCATAAATCACTGCATGATGGTTCTTTATTAACATGATATTTGTTTGTTTTGCTGCTAAATTAGCTGTTACAACCAGTGACTGGAAGTATAGGCCAAACAACAGGGCAGAATTGTTGAAGTATGGCATTTAAAATAAAATAGGGCTACAAAATAAATAAAAAATGTTCCTTTTATGGATTTAGAACAGCCCCCAAATCCTGATTCTTTGTAATATTTCACATTTCATGGGAAGTCTCATGCTTGTTGTCATGTTTTCTAACATTAAATTCTGTGCAGAAGCTCTTTGCAGATCTTCACTTTAAAACAGCAAGATGAATCTGATGTTGTAATTGAGGAGAAAGCATTGGTGATAAGTTTGTTTGCAATTATCCATTCACCCATACCAACATACAGCGCGGTTACGCAAACACTACCGTCTCTGTCGCCGTCCTCTGGCTGCCTACTATCTGCTGCTTTCTCACTGTTCACCAGCGAAAACAACAACTCCCTGCCTCTCATCATTTACCTGTAAACTCTGCAAGGTAGATGCACCTGCCACATTCACATCGATACTGTTTGTTCACACTTGACATGCAACAGAATTGCCGATGCGACAGCACACAGGGGGGCTTTTGACCATTTCAGGACTAAATTAATTTCAAAGGGTCTGAGCCGCATTGCCACAACAGAAGAATGCTGCCATTGTGTTCCCAAGGCAAAAAGCAACACGGTGCTTTGTCTAAATCCTATCTGCTCTGCCTCTCATACCAGGAGAGGCCTGAGAGATCGATGGCCTCGCGTATAGATTTCCTCACAGTTCACTGCTCTGTCAGCTCCATTCCTCTCACTTTTTCGCCACCAGTCTTTTCTCATTTTTTCGTCCTCCACTTGCAATCTGCTTGTCTCGTCTTCTGTTCCCTCCTTTTATTTCTCCCCATCTTTCAGACGCGGTGTGTGCAGCTGCTCTCCGTCAGGCTCCCAGACATCAGGACGGGAGAAAAACAGAGAGATACCTTCAGATGTATTCTACTTCCATTTCCCAACATTCCTGAGGGGAACTGATTCAATTGCTGCCTGCTGGTGAAGCTGACAGTGACATCTGAAGGTACCTCTCCCTGTGGATGTCTGTCTTTTATGCTTCTCCAGAATTCCTACACATCTACTTAGTGCAGCACTCAATGCAATTGCTCGCTCTTTGTGGCAGGAAAAAGTACCTTTCTTGTGTGCTTGGAGATGGTTATCCTATATGCAAAGACGTACAGAGTTGTATGATTATAGGCTGTCAGCCAGACACTCATGGGAAGAATTAAATCTGCTCGGAGTTCTACTCCCGATAGCTAAGTAAAAGTTGAATGCTTCATCACGGGCGGCGTCATCGTGTGTGTTATACATTACCGGGCAGCCGCCTAAATTAATGCGCTCGCTGATTTTCCAATAAGGTACGGCCCGTTGGGATTATGAAGCTCATTAAGTTGCTTTGTGCGCAGACACGGTGTCATGCTGCCGCCCGCGATCTGATGAAGAAAATACCAAAATGGTGCATTTGCATATGAGACGAAACAGAGTCGCCAATAAAAGAAGGGACAGGAATCCAGATTTCCATGTTATTATTATTCTTACGTGGCGTTCACTACACCTGATACTGTAATCGCTGCAGATGTTCATGTGGAGCTGTCCATCTGAGCACAAATGATTTACCCTAAGGTATGGTTTATATTATTCTCTTTAGCCACTTTGTGTTGTAAATAACAATATCTGGTACACGCTGAGCTCCCATAGACCGGTCTGAGTGGTTTATTAGACTGTTCGGACGCCTGTTGAATGAGCAAAGTCACATTTAGCACCAGCTCTTCACTGCTTGTCTTCATATAACGTATGAATGAAGACTATAAACAGCTGGCTTGACTGTGCACACAGGTAACAACATCCACCCACACCTCTAAACCTCACTAATTACCTAATTACTATCTTGTTTCTTGGAAAGCGTATAAAACATTCGTGCTTTTGCGAAGCTGATATGAGGGACTATTTCTGTTTTCTAGTTTGCAGTCAAAGTGTAGTTGCCAGGCAACCGGTAGCTGTTTCCACCTGTCTCCAGTATTTATGCTGAGCTAAGCTTCCCCGGCCGCTAAACCTCAGACACCAGTCCTCTCGTTTAGCTCTGGAAATGAAAGCAAACGCGGAGACTTTGTAGCATTTCAGCCCGTTTAATTTGTGGCGCCAAACTCGATTGCAGTTGCAGGAATTCAGATTTGCCTCTGCACGGGAGGAACAGACAAACTTTTCAGAGCACCTCCCATTCAAAAGCATTTCAGTATTCAATCTGCGTGTTCTCCTTGACTCTGAGGTGATTCTGGCTGCGTGGAGCTTTCTCTAAAAAATAAATAAAGACAACATTTGACCTTTCCTGAAAGACAGACTCTCGGAGGGAAAAAATACAGCTTGATCTCCTGGTTTAAATCCACCAGAAATTGAGACCTGCTGCTCAGTTGTAGATTCATTCACATTCACACGGCACACGATCCAATCTGAACATGTACATCAGCGCCTTCTAAGAGACAGAGAGATACACTTATGCCTCTCTCTGGTGAAAATCCCATCTAGAGAACAATGACAAAAACAACCCCAGGGGTGGAGAGAGGAGCAGATTCTGTAACCAGCTACTGCCATAAGAGACAAGACATGCCAATAGAAAAGACAACAGTGGGCTAAAGCAGAGCCGAGCCGAGAGCAGGGCGATTGCTGCAATCAGAAGGGTGGAAAACAAAACTCCTTCTCTGTTTTCGTGAGGCGTTCCAGGCTGGTAATTTGCAGGCAGGCAGACAGGCACAGGATCTGTCAGAGTGAGAGCCCAGCATCGTGACGCATTTCGCCCAGCCACATGTCCCCTATCCATGGGCCAGCGCCCAGCCGGATGGGGTGCAGGGGGTGGTGGGAGCGGGAGCGGTACGCCTGTCCATTTACTGTTTGTGTGTGTGTCCATATGTATGCATGCGGATAGGAGGGTGAGCGACGGGAGAGCTGCCAATGCGTCCTGACCTCCTCGGGGCAGAGTGCTGAGCGAGCCAGGCCATACTGAAGCCTGCAGGCAAAAAGAGAGAGAAAGACACCGAGCTGGCTCTCCCAAGACCGCCACCCCGACTATATATGTATACGTGAGGGGAGGGTGGCGAGGATGGCTTTCACAAATGCGCTCTCAGCATGAGTCCTCCCTGCATGTGACGCTGGTGGCATCATTCAGCTGGCCAAGCGAATCTGCTGCCCGCCCCTGGGCTGTGTGAAACACAAACCCGGAACAAAATCGCGAAGCGTATGTGGAGCTCGTACACGTGTGGGTGGGCGCGTTTTGTGTGTCCGCGCGCATGTGTGTGCACACGAGGAAGAGAAAAGACAAAAGAGCCTTCAGTACATTCGGGACATGGACGGTGATCTGTTGCTTTGGCCGGGTTGGTCCGAAACAGACTGTTCGCTCTTAAAGCCAAGATTTTCAAAATACGCACACATGGTGAAGATAGTGGCCAAAGCGGCCAGCTCAGCTCCGACCGTACTCCAATCCTTTTGTGTTTGTGTTTTTTTTTTGGCCCCACAACCTGAAGTCCACCAATTATTAACAAAATAAAAGCAGGCAAAGTTCAAACGTGTTCCACAGTGAAACAGACGAAGACGGTCAGGGTTCATTTAGGTTTGAATTCACGGCCAGAGGTGGACATCTCAACCATTCACGGGGTTTATATAAGGGTCTATATAAAAAATAATTCACAGGGTATAATTCAGACCAACAGACGCCACCGCCCACAGCAGTCTCAATAATAAGCCTACAGACTTCAGCTCTATTTTCCTATTAGGAACAGTAGAAAAGGGGGGAAACTGTGGAAATGGCTGCAGATTACAGAGGATTTTGCACAGCGCATTACACGCCGTAACACAGTTATACATGTTAAGGGGCCTAAACAGACTTACAATGCCACTATGAGACTCAGCCTGCTTCCCTGTGTATCTGCCAGGCGGTAAGCTTGTTATTGTTATAAGGAACATTGCTGTTTTCTCCACAGCGCTGAAAAAAAGGAAACAAGTATTGATTCAAGCGGCTCTCGAAAGTTGAATTGCAAATAAAACCCTTGCCTTGAAAACCGTGTTTACAGTTATTGTCATTAATAATACATCTTTGTGTGCATGTGTGTGTGTGTGTGTGGGGGGGGGGGGGGGATTCAAAGAACAGAAAATAATCCTAATGTTTGCAAAGGGCTTGAGTCATTGATTTGAATAGTCAATTAAGGAGAGTCAGTGTGGCAGTTAATTAGAAAACAGTGGTGATAACCACCTGTTCAAACATGCAGATGGGAACTCTGTCTGCTCGTCCCACGGCTGCCTGCTAGTGCCGTATCATTCCGGATAGTCGGATGCAAATGAGACTGAAATGGATGAAGACGGATGGATGTAATATTCCTTGTCGCGCCCAGGGTTTGACTGAGGCGCGCCGCAGGTCACGACATACACGCGGCCGCGCCGACAGTTCGTGGGACGAGGCGCGCAAAAGTGGCCATGTGCACACCTGCGAAGGCGCGGACGGACGTAATTACCTGTCAGACGCAAGACGTGGGAGCCTTCCTGGGAGTAAATGAAGTGATTAATATTCCCGCGGAAGGGGTGGGGGTGTTCGGCTGATTAGAAGTTAAGATATTCCCTTTTATTACGCCGTGCCACGGTGAAAAGATAGAAAATGCAAAACACCAAGAGCAGAAAAGAATGGGTGGCATTAAACCTCCATCTCACTCCCTATCTATCAGTGTTTGCTTTCTTTTAAATGTCTGCAGAATGAGTGCTTGTTCCAATTCTGAAACAAGTCAACGTAACCTGCCACCACTTTAGGATTTCAGAGAGGCGGTTAAAACGCATGTTCTGTTCCTCTTCTCATTTTTCTTTCAAATCTTTTTTCCTTCTCCTTCCAGCCCTCAGTCCCCGTCTCCCTCTTTCCCCGCTCATGCTGTGTTGACACCTCCTTTGCCGACATCCCTCTGCGCCTAAACTGAGCAAATGTCTACTGTCGGTCGATGCTTGCCGGCTCTACGGCCCCAGAGCCCCAGTAAGCAGGAGTCTAACAGCTTCCCAGTGCTGCTGAGGCGCTTCACATTAAAATAATTAGGCAGAGAGAGGGTATAGGAATGCGGCCCGGGAGGGGAGGAGGAGACACTTCTGCGCTTTCTTAGAGTCTGAGCCTGCGACTTACTGTCTCTTTGCTTTGTTGCTCTCTGTGGCCTGATTTAATCCTACAGCGCGGCTCCAAGTGACTCACAGGGACGAGATTGTTTTTAAGAGTGATGAGGTTTTCAAACTAACTAAATCACCTTTAACGCAAGTCATGGGGAGACGGATGCAGGAATGTGAATTCCAGCAAGTTGTTTCTCATGCGCCAATCACTTTATCATTTCTTTATGCAAAAATGTGCTAAGTGGCAAACACCACAGCATTCATGAATGCTGTGTCCAAATGGGGCCAATGATGCATTCTACTTGCGTACAGTCCATTAAGAAGACATTTGAACTAAAAGCACACTCTGGGGCGTATTTGTCTTCACAGGGGCATCACATGCTAATGTGGTGGTTGCGTCTTGCTCGGTACACTGAAGCTACACCTCTTCAAAACGCAATGCACTGAGTAGAAACAGCAGTCAGGATGGTGACAGTAGCTTCAGATGAAGATTTATGACAATGTTGGTATCCCCATGTCTATGTGACATGACAACTAGAGCCATGAGAGGATTAGCAGCTCTTTCCAAAGTAGAAAGAAACCACGTCCAAAGCTTCCTGTATGTTGCATGTAGCTGATTTCAAATGGAACTTGTGACATTGTGGTTACAACATGGGCAGTGTGTAGACAAAATGCTTAGCAATGAAATGGTAGCGTCACCTGTAAGTCGTGAGAACCCCCCAGCTAGGTAGCTGTTGGTGTCCAGAGGCTGAAAGACTAACGCTAAGGTTGGCTAACAAGGTGACTTGATGTAAGACATGGACTATCAGCATTTTCTTTAAATATATCATACAGTTCCTCAGACGATATATGAACTACCATCTTCCACCAAAACTTTGGCAAACACCTCATCACCCGTAGATTTAGTGCTCTCCAAAAATATTAACGTTACACAAAGTACAACTCGCACTGTGTTCCATAACACATGCACCGACCTGAGCCCAGTTAGAGAGGGTGGTCTCAGCCCAATTGTAAGCGGCTTGTTCAAAGTGGGAACATGCGTTACCCATGGGCTGATATAATTATATTACCAAGCAGTTTATCTGATACCTGTTACAGAGGGGTGCGGCGACACACTGCTGCTCTTTCGGAGGTGTGTGGTAGCAGCAGTGCGCCTTCTCATGTGCTGTTATGAACACAGTACTCTGGTACATGGGCCACAGAACAGCAAGAAATGACAATACCACACGCTTGCTACCTATGAACCTCAAATGAATGCAAAATCAGAATGAATCAGAATGAAATACAAACAGAAAACAGCCAAAGAAAGCGAGTAGCCATACGTCCCAAACTCCTGCACTACATCTTTAAGAGTAAGTATAAAATGTCTATTAAAACATCCACTGTTCGTGTCAGAATGTGGGTTAACATCATTAAAGAAGGGAATTAACATTTTCCTCAATGGCGTGGATCAAAGAAAACTAGCTGAAGATATAGTAGAGGCTTTGCTGTCACTCCAACAGGCTATGAGCCTAAAAGACAAACCCAGGGATGGAACCTCACCCGTGCTTTTCCTGCCTGTTTGAACGCAAGGACAGAAGCTGAGCTTCAAACGGAGCCGGAGCTGGAGTGACGCCTCACAGATAACTACCTACAGCTCTGTCATTTTCTCTTTCACAGCCTCTCTTTGCTTGTTTTTGTGGCTCGTGTGTAGGTTCACTAGCTGATGCTCCTCTTTCCCGCTCTGACACTGTGCAATCAGATGTGACATGCTGAGGGCTCGAATGACAGCCGGGAAGACAAGGTCACACAGTCACCTACTTTTAACGAAGGGTATGTACAACTCCTTGTGACAGCTCTGTACTGTGCAATAAAAACACATTCATACACTGTATACAGACCTCGTGCACGCGTACACCTTCATTCACTCACGCACACACACACACACACGCCAGCACAAGGCAGAGCAGGAGGGTTTTGCAGACAGGGCCTTTTCTCGTGGCTGCACAATCTCAGAAGCAATTGCCTATTAAAATTTCATCCTTCCCATCTCAGAATGTTTAGGAAAAGATTATAACTACCGGGGAGGTAATTAGGCCTGCAAATGGTGAACTGAGTCGTGAATACAGAGTACTGTGTACATTGTGCAAACATATGTGTGTATATGTTTTGTCTTAAGAAACTAAAATATAACGCTGCCATCCCACGGCTCTTTGAGTCTGATACTCAAAATGATCACATACATATGGAGCTCTATTGTGCGTGCGTTATTGGTCTGGAGGTGAGGTGAGGCGTAATAATGAATAAGCGCAACTACCTTTATCTGATTCACAACCATCCTATTCATTAGATCAAGAAGCAAATGCAGCACCAATTATATGAACAGATCAGTTTACAGTGATACAAACTTTGATGAAACTTGATTTCAGAGTTGTTTCCAGACTTTTTTACGTCACCTCAGCCTCAGCAGGGCTTTAATACTGAACATATGACATGAACAGCGACGGCCACCATCGGGCTGGATGGCATCATTTGACTCCTATTACCCATTCTCTCTATCCCCTCTGTGTTCTCGCTCAAGCCTTCGTCCCGTCCGCTCTTTGATGCCGGGAGTGAAGAGGCGCGGGATTTTTGCAGCCTTTTAAGGATTCAAACAAAGTCTCTGGGTTTTAAGATGACATGAAAGTCTGCAAGCCTGCCCGGCTGGGGAATTCGTGGGTTGGCTGCTTCGCATAGCAACCACGGTGTCCGTTTTTAATGTGTAGTAGGTTCCGGGGCGGGGGGACTGGAAACGCACTGGGGGCCCCCGCACTAAAGAAAATGCAAACCTCAGTCAGCTTATTTATTACTAATTGATACTGTTTGCTTCGGAGTTGTGGTGTGATAATGATTTCTCAAGTAAACCCAGCAAAGCATGGATTAAGTAATGCACTTTCTGTCCCATACGTCTGTTAACAAATACGCTAAATAGGCTACTTATAGGTAGTAAAACATCTGTGGTGTCTCCTTCAGAGACAAATGACATTCTGACAGTCTCTCAAGACCTGAAGGAATTTTCTCCCCTTATACAAACAAGCAGAGATCTGCCAGAGCAGATTCATTGATGCTAGTAATAGAGCAATCTGGCCATAAGCTATAATCAATATGTGATTTGCACTAAAAATAGATTTTCCAGCACATTCCTGCGCTATATCTGAACAGGCCTCCTGCGCACTACTGGCCCCTGTAACCCGAGCACTTATCTTTACATTGCAATTACCACTCTCTTTACTCTTCTCCTCCTTCGCATTCGCAGTGACACTCTCAATGAAGGAAGAGAGCGTCCCCCCCCCCCCCCCCCCGTTTTCACTGTATTTATCTTCTGTTAATCACTTAAAATAAGAATAACAGGCGCGCATGCGAATAAAATCCATATCTCATCCCTCTATCCTCTCCCACGGCCGTGATGAATCGCCTCCCTCGCCGACGGAGGGACCCGTGAACCAATCAGGTGCCTGTCGAGGAGGATCCTGTCAGATCACAGAGGTTAATAACATTCCACATGATTACCCGCAAGCCCGAGGATGAGGAGGTTCAGAGGGAGCAGGTTCCGCATTGCAAATAATAAGCGCTATTTCACAGCAGCGTCCTCCTGCTCACTTAGGTGATAGGCCGGCCTCGCTATCTCATCACTCCCACAGTGAGGAAAAGGGTGAGGGGAGAAGACTTGAGTGGACTCTGACACCTACTGAAAGTGTTATTTATCTCATTTCACGGTAGCGCTTCTTTGAGGCAACCCCCACCTCACTTAAAAAAACAAATCAAACCTTTTTTAATGAATGCAACCTTTCTTACCCCCCAGTCCCTTTTCCACTAGATGCACGCTCGTAGCGATGTTGATGGCGTCTGTGGGTGTAGTGCTTAACGCTGAGTAGGGTTATGTCACTTTGTCGCTAGCCAGGGGAGATGGTGAAGGGCTGTACGGTTATCACATTCTCACAAATACAATTAGTCATCCAGTTGCTTCCTTAACAGAACACTTCCTGGTTCCCGGTGAACGGACTGAAGCTGCAAACACTGAGCAAAGCCAAGTGGAAGAGGAAAGAAAGCTAATTTGGGGACGACACCAGCACTGAAATCCGTGCTGCATTTGCATAACAAAATTGAAAAATAATCTGATTCAGCCGCTAATCTCTTTAGTTTCAACAAAAGTGGAACTTTAAAACTGAACACAAGGTTGTAAACTTTGCGCCTTTCACATATGCAGTGCAGTAGCTTGATAGTAACACAAGGATAGAGGGAGAGGCTTCATCGGACACACTGTTCGTGCTGAATATCAGTGTGTTGGCACAAGAAATACGGACAGGAGGTACAACTTTGAGACTTTGAGAGAAGCTCATCACCATGTACGGACTGTTTCCCTGCGTGCATCGTGTGTTCATAGGTATGCCCTGGTCTGCACACATTTGTGGGTTTTTTGTGCGCGCATTCATCTGTACTCATTCTCCAGTGTTAAAAACACAAAGAGGCTCGGTACTGTAGCAGCCCACGGTGCACAACAGAAATAGACGGCATTCATACACTTTGAATCATACCCCCACGACCACCACCGCCGCCGCCACCACCACCACACGCAAACACTCTGCCGCCACCGCCGCCACTTCTTTCGCCGACTCACACACATACTCCCACTTTCCTCTTTCTCTCTGTCATTATACCATGTGGGCACGAACCAAAATAAAGCAGTGAATAACGGCTGGATTTGAAAAGCAGGCAAGAAAAGGCAGGCAGATATTCTCTCGCTGTTATGAAATGGATGGATATCTGGACGGTGAGAGATAAAACAAAACCCAGTGCTGTCATTTGAAACAAAATAGGAACGAGCCTGCAGGGATGTGTGCTTTTTTTTTTTTTTTTTGTCTCCCAGTGCTTATGCTGTTTGAAGATCTCACAACCTCATCAAACATCGTTGGCTTTGAGTCCAACTGAGATGACTGACTTAATCTCTTGCATCCTTTCATCAATCTTCAGGAGGACCTTTGACACCAACCTGGATAAACTCCCTTTACATAAGCAGCTTCTTGCTGACACACTCCCCGCCTGAACTTCTATACTCTGCTTTGTGCTATATAGGGTCGCACACAGTTCAGACAGCAAGGAGCTGTCTAAAGCTGCCAGAAAACAAATAAAAACTCACGGAGGTTTGTGGCCCTGGAAACATAGTGGTGGGAGTGCATCCCAAGGGCCTCCTCCCCCCGATACTGCTCACCTGGACACCCGCCCTGCAGCACACTGGCGACGGCCCTGTCAGACAGAGAGAAAAGAAGGGAGAGAAAGAGAGAGAGGGGGGGAGACGGGTGAGGAACTGTGCACAACATGGTTAATTTAATTATTCAGTTGCACTGGTGCGCATTATCTTCTCGTGAAACTGTGAAGTGCAGCTAACTGGGAGGGGAAAAAAGGAGATTCCCGCTTGAATGGAAAAGATTTTTTTTTTTTTTTTCATTTGCGCTGTATCCGGTGCAATCGTTGCGCACACCGCCTATTGAATATAGCCACGAAGGTGTGGAGGAAAATCAGTGATCTCCAGTCAGACAGATAACACAATGGAGCGCAGTGCCGCGTTACTCTAGTGAAAGAAAACGCCCCCGCCAGACGAGAGAAGAGTAGCTCGCGTAATGTTATGCCATATCACAATGGACAGATATACTGGAGTGGACGGGGCATGCCATCTCCAGCCACGTCCATGCAGAATCTGGACGCGGAAGATGCCATGAGTTGCTCCGGTTGCCCAGAGACCACAGCCAGTGTGTGAAACATAGCCAGATCGGTGTGTTTGAACCAAGATGAAGTTAATCTGTTTTGTAGATTTCATTATATTCTTCTGATTTGCACGGGAGCAGCCGAAAAAAGAGGAGATGGACACATTGCGCGCTCCAGATCACTGCATGCGTAGGCTACTATGGCAAGTCTCTTTGTAAACAAGCACGCTGAGAGAAGCTGAGAGAGAGAGGGAGAGAAGGAGGGAGGTAGACCGAGAGAGAGAGAAAGAAAGACAGAAATTAGAGAGGGACAGAGACTCACCTGGACATGTTCTCTCTTTGGGGTCTGTGCGCCTTTTCCAGCCCCAATTTAGTGAAAATCCCCACAAGAGCCATAATGGCCACTACTCCACAAATGATGTAAACAATTAAGTTCGTCTTGTCTTTGGTGCTGTCGACAATCTTGTTCATTTTTTTGTACGGCGTCTGCCCTGTCTTCATCCACACCGGAGTGTCATAATTTTTACAGGTGCTCTGGTCCAGACGCGAGTGCTTGTAGGAGCAGCAGAAGCGGAAGCCACAGGTGCCGCAGCAGTACAGATAATTGCCCGTTTTGCAGATGAACGGCGGGTCCCACTGGCCCATCACGTCGTAGTAACCCCGACATTTGTCCTCCGTGTGCGGGGTCTCCTCGGACACGCTCTCCTCCTCCCTGGAGCCGTTGGAGGTGGCGATCATCACGAATCCCCCGAGCAGCCCTGGCTCCCCGTCAGCCTTGCACACGAGAGCCATAAGTTTGAGCAACAAGAAGCCGAGGAGAAAGTATTTGCCTCTCATTGTGCTTTCTCCTCCGTTCAACTTCACGCGGAAACGAAAAGACTTGGGGAGAGGGGAAAAGGCGCACAGTCATGATATGCTGAAAAGTCCAGAAACATACATCCGAATAGCAACGCACCGTCATCCGCGCCGATGAACATCTTTCCTAACATACCATCATCTGAAGAAAAAAAAACAAAGAAAAGAAAAAAAAACCGCGTAGAATAAAACAATCTTCACCGGACTGAACTTGATTTAACCTGTTTTCCAAAGCGCGCTCTCTGCTGCTCATCTATAAGGTCTCTCCAGAATGGATGGATGGTGCAGGCTCAGATTTCGCGTATTCAGGAGTGCATCACTTTACATAGGCTATCCATCGGTGCGCTATTACGCACAGGAGTAGGCAGAGGCTCAAGCCACACCGAGGATGAGAGCGCAGTGAGCGAATAGAAGAGTCGAGGGTGGGAGCGCCTGGTGCGCAAAGGAGAGGAGGAGGAGGAGGAAAACAAGGGGAGGGAGTGAGACTGCGAGGGCCGTGGACAACGAGAGAGAGAGGGAGAAAGAGAGAGAGAAGGAGAGAGAGGGGAGTTTTTATTGTAAAATATTATGATAAAAGCCCCGAAATACGCACACCACTATTCTGTTTTGAGAGGGAAGCCGTGGGAGTCACTTGCCACTTGGTGCACATCCAGTCGTAGGTTGCCATTGTTTGAGAAATCCTGGAATCACAAGTAGCTTAATGTGTTGCAATAGGTAGTGGCTGGCTGGGCTTCTACTGTCAAGGGATATATTTTGAAATCACCAAAGATGAGGAGCCGTGGATCCCACGAGACTTTCTCCAAAACAGACTCTAAGACATCAGTGCCGAGTAAGACTCAGTCCTGATTCAAATGCTGTGATAGCCAAGTGACACAACCACACACTAAGACAGGAAATATCATATGGTAAATAGAAAAATGTATCTCACTGTCATATTTGTAAAAAAAGAAAGAAAAAGTAATGGTTAATAGAAAAAGCACATGTGTTTTAAATGGCTCATTAACAAGCTGACATAGTTATCTTAATGCCCCATATTTTCCAAACAATAGGAGAAAGTGTTATATTTATTAAAAGTCTAAGTGAAGTAATTCAGTGCACTTGTTTGTGTCAAACATGCTGTGCGTTGTGAGCTGCCTTGACTGAAGTGGAACTGCAGTAGGCAAAAATATCCAAAAACCTAAGTCCAATTCCCCTGCAAGTCATGTCTGACTTGTGATGATTAATTTTGTGGGAAGCGCAGGCAACTTGTCCTCATTCAAATATTCATGCGTATTAAAGCAACCAGACACACATTTTGCGTTCACCTATAAACAGGAAGGATGCCTTACTGGGCCACAATGAGCGCTCTCCATGGTGCTGAAAGCACCCAGCCTCAGTCCAAGGTCCTTCTCTTAGGAGCAGTGGGCGATGACAATGTTTGGAAACTAAGCACACATTCAGTTTGTAAAGGCTTATCCTTGGGAGCTGATACATTTTGATGATGACACACCATCAACCTGTTGTGTTAACGATTATACTTTTTTTTAACAGCATATATGTATATTCTCGCTTGACATTTCATTAGGGCACACTGGTGAAAACTAATGCACTCTAAAATACGGTTGCCTATAAAGTTGGCATGATTTTCAGACACTTTTCTCTTCTTATTCCTAATTACACACTTCTGTTATATCTTTGGAAGAGACTGATCAATAAAGTTTTGAGAAGATATAGACTTTATCTATCAAGAATAAATCATATTTTCACAATCATTTCACAAGGAGAGATAATATATGTATATTTTATTCCAACTCTATGGACGACAGTGAATAACAGTCCTGCACTGCAACTCTTAGCTTCATGAAGGTTACGGAGAGATGGAACTGTGTTTTCATTTTGGAGGGTGTAAATCTGAACTGTGTTGCACTGACACATGTTTCTGTTCTATTTCTATTCTAGCCAAAACAGAAACACATTTGTGTTCAACCTAATCCAGTTTAACAGCATCTACATCCTCTAAAATGATCATACAGTTTAATTACCACTTTTCAGACACTGTTTCAACAGAATCCAGCCACTAAAAATGCCACGAACTGGGATTTAGTGCAGGGTTGGTCATCTTGCATTAGTTTTCAGTGGTGTACCTAATGTTTTGGCTAGTGATTGTAACTGTGGTTTGTGAATTAAAATGATGATGAGCATAGGTGTGGACCCTCCTAACAGGACGCCCTGTGATCAATGAAATAATATGTGCTGTAGTGAAACCAAATAAGTAAGAAGAAAGAATAATTCAAAAATTGTTTGGTCTTAATTAAAATAGTAAACGTTAAATCCTGCACGTGGTTTTGATACTCTGAAGTGCAAACTTGCTGTTTATTTATTTATATTTAACTTTTATTTTAGGGAGGTGTGCATGTAGCGGACACACTGGCGCCCACCGCAGTGACAGTCACACAGGCTGTTTAATTGATCACCGATCCTCGGCAGCCTGAGCTAGCCGCAGTGACAGCTGGGGCGACACGGCAGCTACACAACAACAACAACCCTGCTCGGAAGTGCTCTAGCGGGCGCACGGGTCACACGTCAGTTTGCTCGGTCGAGTCTGTAACCAGCGGATGCTATGGCTGAGAAGGAGGCTATATTCCTCAGAGCAAAACATCGGACATTTAGCGGACTCACTGAAGGTAACCGACTGGCGTTAGCCTCTTTAGCCTCGCCGGCTATCCAACTTCTAGGCTAACGCATTAGCTAACAATGTCTTAACTCGACTGTTACGCAAGTGTTTGTTGTTGACTGGAGGTTATCGGTCAGAGAGAACAAACACTGTCACTTGACAGCTTTTAGGTTTACGTTTATTTACGTTAACCCGTCTCAGTGGGCGGCGATAGCCGGACAAGGTCGCTAGCTTGCTAGCGTTTATTTACAGAATTATCACTAGGCAGCATTATCTGTTTTAGCAATGAATCATATCAGCTCAGGAAGTAAATGCTGCGGCTGCTGATGTCTTGAAAGTGCGCTATAAATACCATGTGACATATATCACACAAACTTAGTGTGTGGGATAGTGAACTAGGTCGCACAAAACTTGACTGAAACTTCTCAGTTGTTATTCATTTGTAGCTAAATGTGACCACGTCCTTGAGCCCGGGACACCTCTTGTTCTTACAGTTTTGCCTCTATGGCCAAAAATAATGAGTTGAGTAAATTATAATTAGATGTTTTACTATTAAAATGTGTGATTCAGCGCTGCAGTTGAGATATTCAAAGACTGAACACACAAACACGGTGCTCAGCTGTGTGTGTGTTCTTCAGTTTCCACCCCTCACGTCTGTTGGGTTTATTAGCACCCCCTGCTGGAAACCGGCTGGTATCAGTGAGCTGATGAGAAGACCTGTTCAGTGTGAAGTTATTGGCCATAAAATCATTTTAATCTGAAAAAGGTGATTGGTTTAATTTTAAGTGCGTCCTTTTACTCCTGAACAAACGCACTGATTTGATCCTCTCCTCCATCACGGCCACTCTCACCATGAGAGCACTGGCAGCTTTTTATTTTTCATTTCTTTGTAGAACATTCACGCCCCTGCCTCCAGAGAGAAATGCTTTGGAACAAAATATTGTTCATTGTTCCAATAAAAAGTTTCCCGTGTATGCATGCATGCGCGCACGTGAATGCTCATGGGTTTTGCATAGATTGCTCTGCAAAGAATAGCAGCTTACTGAGGTGTCTATTATCAGGTAATGGAATTCCATATGAAAACATCTATAAGAGGCTGAAGCAGAGTTAGGAGGCGTCTGAGCTGCAAGCGCTCAAGATGTGCTGATGAATGTTTTTGAAGATAAAATTAGGCATATGCCACAGCCTGAAACTTTACTTTATATTGCACTGATTCCTGCCAGCTGGTTAGATTCAAAACTCATCAGCAGTCCTCACTGTTTGCAGCGTAATTCATCATGCGTCCCTACTGGGTAGTCGTAACTTAAAATCAAGGCGACTAGTTTGGACTGAAGGCTTTCTCGGGTAATTTGGTTGAAGAGATGATGATAATCGTAAATGTAGAATGTGTTTCCCCTCATGATTTCATAAATGTCAATTACACCAAGGGGATCATTGTTAAGCTTTTACTCGCCTCGTTCCCAGGAGCGAGACACTCTTTGTCGCTCTTTCTTTTCCTATCGTTGCTCAAGTTTCTCTGGAGGACAGAATTATCACAAACTCATTTGGGCGAGAGATGCGCGACGAGCATGCCAAACACAGAGGATGCTGAACAGCATACTCGCCCCTGCTGAGTGAGTGGGGGGGGGGATTTGTGCAGAATGCAGATGCAGGCTCTCCACGGTGACAGCCGTGCATAGCTACAGTGCTTCTGCTTCCCTCATCCTCCGGAAACTAAATGAGTGGAGCGGAACGCTGTTGTTTACACCTGCTCTTAGCATCTGCCTATTTTCCAGCGACGCAGAGACCCCATTTCCATGTCATTTTGCCGTTTTTTATCTCATGTTCTCCACGTCATACCTTGTCATTACCATCAGGCAAGTGTCTGCCTCTGTTCTTTTCATGGAAAAGCAGGCACTGTTTGTCTAGTTAATGAATATTTGAGAGTGATTAGATTGCAGGGCCCTTCTGTTACATAATGTCAGGATTATGTAAAACACTTGTTCTTTGCCATTCATTTTCTACCATGTAGCTCTTTGTTAATTATTTAGCATTGGTTGCTTATGGAGTGAGCACGAACATCGTCCTCGCCGAGCTTCAGTTGCCAGTCCTGAATCCCGATCGCGACGCTTTCAAGTGTTGTGCTGATTCCAAGAATGAATATAACGAGATTTCTGTGTAAAGCTTTCACAGCAGGGCTTACTCCACTAAATGACTAATGTTGTGATAACGCTTAATCCTTAAAGCTTTTACGGTTACACATATTACTACACACCTTTTAACGTGAAAGCGTCCTGTGACTTAAAACAATGTTTGGATTCTGCAAAAAAAAGTACCAAGCAGATAAATCAAATGGTCAGTTGATACGGAAAGCGTCATTGCCAGTCTTAAAAGTGATCTCTCGTTAGAAATCAGCCCTGTGAGACTCGTTTTGCATGAGTACTCCTGCGAGACGAGATTAGCCCACATTCGAGGGAAAAAGCTGAAGCGTGGCGGCTTTTGGATTTAGAAAGTATGACGACAGAGAAATGCTGGACAAAAGCAAAGCATATGCAAGATGTGCAAACTAGAGGTAAAATATTGTGGAAATACCACAAATCTCCTAAACTAATGATGAACATTTGTGAAAATGAAATGTGTCGTAATGAATTGAATTGTATCAGGATCTCAGAGTGATTCAATATATCAGTATTGACACCCTGCCCAACTCTGTGGCTCGTTTATTAAAGCTGTATTGATTGTTTAATACCAGAAGGTAGCGCGAGGAGACAACAACATAACTCTTTGTTCATATTCTCTGTATATTCCATCGCCTTTTAGCACTGTTTTTGTACCTACTCATGAGCCCCCGTCCACAAAATTTCTGTGGTCTGGAGTCATGCTCTAGTAACTGGATATGTTCCAACGAACAGGACAGACTTTCTGTGGTGATGGAACGATAAGTAACAACGACGTAATCGTTCACATCATCTGAGTTGAATTTGTTAAGAACAAGACTGATTGGTTGTAGGACTATGTGCTGAAACATTCCCCATAATGAATGCCAGTGGCGGGCTACCAGACTTCATATTGAGGACTGAGTCTGGCTGTGCTAGGCTAGGTGACAACTGCTTTTCATAGTAAAAGGTTAAAGTTTAAAGTGGCCTTCTCACGGCAGATGCTTCTACCTGTCACAGTAAGGTAAGCGTGTTAACAATGACTCACCTCCATTATGCAAACTAGTAAACATGCAGGAAAGCAGTACCTCCTCTAAGTAGAATCCAGATGTCATTCACACACCTGTGTTTTCCCCATGGCAACAAGTCAGATTGTCTGCTGTCAGAAAGGCCTTATGCATAATGACCTTGGTAATAACCACCCTATGCCCCTGCTTGTCTTTTCTTGTTCTAGATGCACAGCGTGAGTGGACCGGACCGTTTTGCTTCATCCAAGCTGCAGACCCCCAGCTTGGGCTGATGAAGGCCTGGAGGGACGGCGACTGCGACGGCGGCGGAGACGAATGGGCCGAGGAAGTGGAGCTCACTAAACAGGCCGTGGAGGCCGTTAACCAGCTCAGACCGAGGCCGAGGTTCATGGTGCTGTGTGGGGACCTAGTCCACGCTATGCCAGGTAGGGTTGGAGCAAAGAGAAGAAAGACGCTGCGTTTGACGATGTAGGTCTAAAACACGCCAGTCTTTCACCTGGCAGAGTCTTCTGTAGCTTTATTTGTCATTTATAATAAATGAAGGTGTTTAGGGAAAGCACAAAGTGAGTGCTTTGGGATGAAATGCTTTTTGAAGCACATTGCCTTTACTGAGGGATAAATACACGCTGAGTTCCGAGGCTTTGAAAGAGACCACAAAAGCAAATGCTCACTATTAAAAACACACTGCAGAAGTGGGGAGAGGTTCCCAGTGGACTCATAACCATACGCACAGTAAAAACAGGATACTGCCCTCAACCACTGCGACTGCCAATTATTCGGTAATGTTTGAGGACATAATGTGGACTCACAGATGCCAGCTGCATGAGATTTAACTCTCCTCAGCCATTTTTTTTTGCCAGTGATACAGCAGTGCTCCTGTGAGTGTTATTTTATTGCATGTGGTACCTCACTCAGGTTCGTGCAAATGCTGCCCTTATTTTAAAATGCATGAAATGGCGTTCCCAAATTACAGATAACGGCAAACTATTTGGAAAAACAAGCTGTGATTTCACGCCTTTCAAGCCTCATTGATATTTAACAGTTTGCATTTAATACCTCTGTGATTTGGAACAACGCTCGGCTTTGTACTGGGACTGGAGGGAGAGCTGGAGTTATATCCAGGTTATTTCACCTTGTCTAAATACAGGAGATTATATTGTTTATAGAGAAGTGAATGCACCCGGCAGAAGGGTTGCTGTGACCTTAAGCTTGACGGCGTTATTAAAAAAAAGCATCAGATTCACTTCCTTCTGATGTTTCAGTGCTATATTACTTTGTGGTGTGTCGAGGTCGGACAGATCAGCAGTTATTTGCACAGTGGCTTTTAGTTTTTGACCTTAAGCACAAAAGCTTCTCTGAAAAGGAGTTTTTAAGCCAATCTCAAATATATTTGTCATAACAGTAAGACAAGGATGTTTCTGACTGAACCCTTTTTTGTCCTTTGTAAACACATGTTTATTTAATCCGTTCATTCACACACAGTGGTGAGCAAACTCAAAGCATTCTGCAGCAGTGTGTGCTGTAGCACCCACCTAAACCAGACTGGGCACCCCCACCCCTTAGCAATGGCACTCCTTGATGGCAGCAGCCATCCCCAGCAGGATGCAGCCTGACACAGACACACACACAGAAACGGTTTAGGAACAACTCAATAAACATGAAGAACAGCACAAGGTGTTGACCTGGCCTCCAAATTCACTGGATCCCAAACTGATCAAGTATCTGTGGGATGATCAAGGGAGACCTACACAATATTAGGAAGGTGGTTATAATGTTATGAAATTAACCCCCTCCTGTCTGTGTCAATTACTTCAGATATGTTTTTAGCACAAGCAAGATTTCTGACGCTCATCAGTCTTTAAAGAGAATGGAATATGTCTCATATATACAGTATATTGATTTATTTATTCTCTGCTGCCCAGTGAGATAGGCCTAATCTAATTAATGCACTCTGCGAAGAACGTCGACTTTGAGAGGGTTCAGTCAAAGAATATTCCTCATTGAGGTAGGTTTGAAAATTAGCCTTCTCTGTTTCCCAGCCAAAGCCT
The DNA here is from genome assembly GCA_005024645.1 of Planiliza haematocheilus. Taxonomy (NCBI): domain Eukaryota; kingdom Metazoa; phylum Chordata; class Actinopteri; order Mugiliformes; family Mugilidae; genus Planiliza; species Planiliza haematocheilus. Next base: position 7,156,335 of record SRSE01000365.1, on the reverse strand, counting down.
GTAAACAACTTATTCCCATATGACAGCAGCTGATATTTATCTATGAAAAGCAAAGGCCTTCTGGCTATTCTCAGGCTGATGCTGATGAAGATTTTGGCTATTGATCGCACCAGACAGACGCTAAATTCCCATCCAATTCTAAAAATCAATAAAAGCCAGCCACTGGTGTGTCTGTGGGTGCTGCAGGCACGGGAAAGCTGGGAGGCAAAAAAGTTTGTCGACTGGCCTGTTTGTGAAGTCTAGTTTGTCAAGCCTCCTGTGACAGCATGCAATATCTATCTATACAAAACACCTGGTTGCCTTCAAGCTGTTTGCAAGAAAGCAGTATTTTGCGTTTTGTTGAAGATTACTAGTTGCATTTGGACAGTATGAGGGGGTTTTATTCTGTCATTTGTTTTTTTTAAATAATCGCTATAAATACACATACATGCCAGTTCATTAGGTACACCAGTCAAATTAAATGTACTCAAGTGTAACATCCCTACACTTAACCTGAGCTTTATAAAAGTCAGCATTTGTTTGCAATTACTGAGAGAGCAGTTGATTCAGCTGCGTTTTCTGGTGGACACCCACATTGGATACACCAGATACACCAGTCCAGCATAACATTACAACCAGCTTCCCTTCTGCCTCCGAAACATTGCTGACTCATCAGAGAATGGACATGGGCCTTCTAAAGGTGTCCACTGGGTGTCTGGTAACAGGATGTTGTTAGTGGGGGACTTTGGGTCCTATGGGTTGAGGAGAGGGGCCTCTGTGGATCAGGCTTGTTCCAGTGCATCCCACAGATACTTATTAGTTTGGGATCTAGTGAATTTGGAGGCCAGGTCAACACCTTGTGCTGTTTTTCATGTTTTTTGGCTGCATCCTGCTGGGGATGGCTGCTACCATCAAGGAGTATCTTTGCCAAGGGGTCGGGTTACCTGGTCTGGTCTAGGTGGGTGGTACATGTCCAAACGTTTCCAGCAGATCATTGTATTGTCACAAGATGGTCAGTGTTATTCACTTCACCTGTCATAATGTTATGCCTGACCAGTGTACGTGGTCTGCTTTGTGATGTCCTGGCCGCTGGACATAACAGCCACCAGAGAAATGACCACAAACTGGCTCCTTGCATATAATGTGTAATGCAAGCCAAGCATCTCCACAGATGAACATCTACCTACTGGAGCCAGTTGTCCCTCGCAGTGAACAGCTGCATGTTTTTTGGCAGGACAACTGCTTTTCCGCTCTGGCCCAAGCAGAGAGAGTCTACCTCTGTGCACCGTGCACATGTGTCAGTAGTCGGCAACTGTCCAGCATGGCGAGTTATATAGCAGACGAGAAGAAGACTGCTTTTCTTTACTTCTATTAGCCTCCTGGAGTTTAATTACAGAGAGTATCAGACTCTTTATTCTTTCTTTCAGCCTACTGGAATTTAAAGGAGCAAAAGGAGGAGACGTGTTGTTGTTTCTTCTGTTAGCCAACTGGGATTTATTTTTGCACCTTTTGTTTTGTGCACATTTTACTTTTTTCTATTTTTTTAAAAAAATGTATATTTATTTTAAAACAGGAAAACAATACTATGTTTGTTATGTGTTAAAACTGAACTACTTTCTTCGGTATCCCTGAGAAAACACATTGCAGGGATGTTTTTGTTACTCTTTTTTTGGAACCACATTCATATAATTGGGTCAGAATAATTAATTTTGAAGAGACTTCACACAGACCCAGTGATTGGTTACGGAATAGTGCCTCCCGTCTGAGCACCCCTGATTTTGAACGCTGTTTTTTGTAATGCTATTGAATTGCACTGCGCTGCACTGACGCATGTTTCTATTATTTTGACAACCCCATTTCGATCATATCTAAATAACGGTAAACACCTTTGTGTTTAGCAGCACCACAATTCTACATCCTCCAGAATGATCACACAGTTTAATTACCACCTTTCTGATGTTGTTTCAACGTGATGGGGGATTTAGTGCAGGACTATTATATTAGAATGCATTCATTTTTAATTAGTGTTCCTAGTGAACTGGCAAGTGAGTGTGTGTTCGTTGGTTTCTGTCCATCAATCTCCTTCTGGGAGTTAGACATGTTAGATGTGTTGGAAGCATGACAGCGAGCCAGCTTCTTTTGTCACAGTGGCAGCTGGTTTCCCCGGTACACCAGATGCTGCCACTGTTCAGCCAGATATATTGAATAGAAGCGGGTCGGAAAATAGCTGGTCACCTCCAGAAATGGCTGGTCGTGTAAACCAAATAATTATTTTGCGTCTCATTTCCCACCTTGTTTGGAACCGGCACGCTGTGTTTGACTCACGCTGTGTTCAGACGCGTCTGTCTCTCTGTTTCAGTAGAGACAGATAAGTGATGATTAATAGAACATAACCTGTAAATATAGACCTACCAGTTGATATAATAAACACACGTTATAAATCCGTAGACAATGTGTTCTTCTGTACAAGACCCTGTGTTTTGTCAGATTTTATTTTTATAAGTAATTGGAATGAATTGAAATGAGTGGCCTGTTTCTCTGTGCCCAGCTGCAAGACCCACTGCAGAGACATGTTCAGCAAAAGAGCCGCAAGCTACCAACCAATGCAAACTACCTTTGCATGACAATTATGGGGCTAGCGTGAGGTGGGATGGTCACAGAAAGAGGAAAGAAGTCAGCAGGTGAAGCTGTCTCTCCCCATCTCTGCATGTCCTCTCTATCTCAGTGCTCTGTTGACATATTTGATTGGATTATGATGAAATTTTCACTGGGCTTGATCCTGATGCCGAGGCGCAAGATTAAACTGGAATATAATATTCAGTTATACGTGGTGCGGTATGTCATCTGTAAAATGTCCTTGGCTCTCTGTTTCTAAAAATTTGACTCAAGGCAAACTATTCATATTCAACACAGATTTGGCTTGGCTTAGTCACAGAGCAACCCTTGCTTTCCACATCCTTTCTGGGTCATAATGACCACCAATTTTAGCTGCACAGTCACCGTCGTGAACACCCCTGGATGCTTCTCTCCCGGTCATCTGAGTGTCTTGTTGTAGGCGTCCGAGCATCCTTATCGTCTCCATGACTGCTTCATTCATGCCAAACCATTTCTGCCGCCCATTTCCCCCCACAGTCTCCAGGTCTCCCTCTGATCAGTCACACTAAGAGGTCCAAATCTGATCCATTTCAAATGCAGGGGGACAGTAGATAGATTCAGCATAGGGTTTAAACCTCAAAGCCTTTGGGACCTTTAAACGCTGCGGCGTCAACTCTTGTTACTGTCAGCCCCAGCAGAGCAGGTTGTGTGTGCCATCCTCATTACTCGCCACGTCCGTCACTTGCCTGGCAACTGGGCCGCTGCATCAGTGGGGAGGAGGGGGGAGATATTATAGCCGGAGCTGCTTCTTCCGACTCTCGGCTGACATTTCCCCTTAAACTGTTTATTTACAATAGAGAATGAATGGGTGGCGGCCAGGGGAAGCTGGCTGTCAACCGGCATTGTCAACACTGCTGCCTTTTGGCGACAGGAAATTGGCAACTGTAGTCCTGTTCTCAAAGATTTCACTCTCCATCTTTTCTCTCCGCTGCTCGCACGTTCTCCTTTTCTTTCGGCCTCTTTTCCCTGTCGTCTGTCGGTTCTCTTTAGCGAACAGCTGCGATCATGTGCCTCACCCTCATTTGCAAGTCTGCCACCACACTCAGGTGCTCTGATTTAAAGTGCCCATTTGAATTAAGACTAGAGTTGGGTGATCAAAGGTTTGTTTTTGTAGTTCTCGAAGAAATAATAAAAAAAACAATGACGTCAATCTTCTTTCAGGTATCCGATTTGAGATTTAAAGCTAGACTTAGAGGCAGGAAAACTGTAAGCTGAGTAGTGATGTTTCCATTTGAATAAATCCTCTTCCTTATCAAGAACTTGTTAGTGACGTGGTGATCAGAGACACTTATGTGTTCAAGCTGGAGAGGAACCCTGATGGATTCACATTAATCTACAAGGCAAAAGCCATTTCTTCAAATGAAACCATCTTCCACCAGGTGCACCAGGTCAGAAAAATGGTAAATAAGCGCTGGCAGGTGTTTGCTCCCACAACATCCCATCATCCGGACCTTTACAGATGGAATGTTCTTCAATTGCAATACCCTGTCTCCTCTCCAATCCGAGCCAGCCCCCAAGAGACGCTTTCTCATCTCAAGAACTTCGCTCAATCTTTGCTCTCTTTCTCTCCCTGTCTCTGCCTCTCCCTCCCTCAATTTCACTTTCTAGCGTCTTTCTCTCACTTACTTTCAAAGCTGACAAATGAAGAGGATAAAGAGTGGGGAGCGGGCGGGCAGCAGAGGGAGGAGGTGAGGTGGGGGAAAAGAGCGAGATAGAGAGCTGATTAGATTAGAGAAACACGCTGGACTTGACACTCTCCTAATGAGCACTACAAAGGCTTCAAGCTGTGTCTCTGGGGGTATGTGAGGGATGTAACGCATGATACAGCAGGGAGATGTGTTTAAGTACATGTGCGCATCTCACAGAGGTGAAGGAGAGTTGCTGTGGGACTTCTTTGTCCCCTCTCTGGAACCATGGAGACCTGTTTAGTTGCGATTGAAGGAGGGGATAAAATGGGGCTCCCTGTGAAATTCTGAATCAGAGGAGATTTTGTAGGAGAGACTGCCTGGGAAGATTTGTATTGGACACGTGGAAGCATTTGGATTTCTTTGGAGGTGGGTGGGTGAGTGGGGAAGCTTTGTGTGTTTACCAAATGATTCATCCAGTAGCTTGTGGGCTGTGATAGGTTTGTTTGGGGGTCTGGGACTACTAGGAATGCAGAAGTTTAGAAATGTCCACTTTCTTTGAGGCGCAGGAGAATCACCATTCACACAATGTAAAAATATCACTTTAAAGCCAATTTGTGGTTTCCGTGTTCAGGTCTGTGGATGGCGGCAGACAAACCCTTACCCCCAGGTGTCAACACAGCAGAGCTATGCAATTTATTACCAAGAATAGAGATACAGTAGCGATGCATCATAACATACAGTACATACGCCGTGTAAAAAAGGAGCGTCATGTTCCCAGCACATGCTCATGTGGAGTGCTTGTTGTGTTGACAGTGTGTTCATATTATTGTAAATCTATCCCAATATTCACACAGTTCTGCTTTCAAGTGTGGCGATTCAGAGCAGCTTTGCACTACTACTAATACTACAGTGGTTTATTTGCATTAATGCTAATACTACACTCTTGTACTCTGCATGATGCTAAAATAAGTATTTGCAGTCACCATACCAACTTTTATACATAGCTAGTCTACTGCTGTATATTTTAATACTGTGCAGAGTAAATTCAACAAGGTACACTTGTATACCTTAATGACAAACTCTCTGCAAACTTGTGATGTCACAAATCGGCTTTGAGGCATTCAAAGCTACATGCACAGATACTCAGTAAGAACAAGTACATGGAGTTAGGTCCATACATTTTTGGACACTGGCACATTCCTGGTTTATTGTCATACAGTTATATAATCAACCTGAGCCATTTTTATACCCAGTCTTATATTTTCTGAAGATCAGAAGGACAGTAGCTTCAAATCCTGCACAGGTGTGGGAGAGTCCCTCAATATTTCCTCATCAGTTAAGAAGATGAAAGGTTTGGACTTGATTCCAAGTGTGGCATTTGCATTTGGAAACTGTTGCCGCGTTCTCAGAACATGTGTTCAAAGGAGCTCTCGATGGAAGAGGAACATGCCAGTCTTATGCTTCAAAAACAAAAGAATCCATCAGAGAGGTAGCTGGAACAGTTAGAGTGGCTGAAACGCAACTTAAAAATGCCTGGATGGCCACAGGAGACAGCAGTGGTAGATGATCTCAGGATCCTTTCCATGGAAAAGAAAAAAATAATTTGCACAACAGCACGACACACTGCATAAGGTGGACGATGTGTGAATCATGGACATTCGTGGCACGATGTACTAACGCTAGTATTTATTAATGATGTGATGTGTATCAAAATATACTTTCTTCTCAGATTTGGCCAAATGAGGCAAAGTTGATTGGATGTGTTCCACTGGACACATGGACTATGGCAGTGTGAAACATAAAGAGAACGCAGGCACGTTCAGGAAGCCAGTTTGAGATGATTTCATCTTTGTGACACGGAGAGTTACCCAGCTGGAAATAGATCAGAAAACATGTGGCCATAAAGGGATGGACATGGTCAGCAGCAATATTAAGTTTGGCATGTGAATAATACTCAGCTGGTATTAAAGGAAGAAAATATCCCCTACACCATCATATCGCCACTACCAGCCTGAACCGTTGATACGAGACAGAATGGATCCATGGTTTCACGTTGCTTACGCCCAAATCTTGACCCTACTTGTCACTGTGGAAATTGAGACTCTTCAGACAAGGGAAAGTTTTTCTAATCCTCTGCTGTCTAATTTCGGTGAGCGCTCTGCAGACAGTTTCTTGTGATAAATATTTTCTTCATTACTGGTACAAGCTTTTATTTCACCTACAGTGTGTTTGCTGTAAATGTCTTCACACTAAAGAGTGTTGTTTTTTTTATTTAATATCATACATAAGACCTTGTCACAAATTGTAGGCCGACGCCACATCAGCACAACCTGACGGTACGCGCTTGACTTAGTCACAAATAAAGAGGTCCCCACGCGTTGAAAATACAGTTGTTTAAGTGTAGGAAATGATTGCGACGGCGAAACCCCACGCACTGAGGACTCTGTGCCGCCTCGACAGGCAGTCTTTAAAGAAAATTGAGAGAAGTGCTTGCGGCGTTGGACAGGCTCAACGAGAACCTGCCACAGTCTCCTGTCAAGGTTTCAGAATCAATGTTGCAACCTCATTAAATGAACAAGGCCTTTCAGTCAGAGCCCCAGAGAGAGGAGAGAGCTGCATTGTGTTTTTTATTTTTATTTATTTGCGTATACCTTGCTCTGTACATATATATATTGCTTATTCCAAAAGAGAGAATCACGACACAGAAATATACACAGTTTTAGTTCATAAGTTCATACACTTACTTGCACAGAGAGATAATGCACTTGTTATCTAATATGAGATATCCTTATCATTTATTAAATTCTATCACTCTTTATCATTTTTCATGTTTTCTTTATCGGGCATATAATGAGTTCACATCGCAAGTCCTTTCTTCCCCCTTGTGTCTTCCTTGCAATACAATTTGCACGAAGTATATACTGTATGCCGCTATTAAAGGAGAAGAAGAATATGATAAATGGCTAAAGAAAGCAGATAAGTATGAGGCCGCTTTTACAACAAATAACTATAACAAGAGAGAGATTGTGTTTAACAATCCTCTCATTGCTTGCTGCAGGTCAAAAATGTAGGAATTTAAAAATTGTTTAGGCTTTGTCTTCAGCTGCTGCAGGTTCATCCAGACAAGCCATAACTGTTGAACTTGTACCTGCGTGTTACTGTAATGAGGTCATTCACGCAGACCCTCCTCATTAATCTAGAGCAAGGTGTCTTAAATGCAGGTGGAGTTTGGTTGAGGCTTGGTTTGAGTTGTGTCGTGCAGATGGTTGATTCATGGTTATGCCGTATTAGCAGATGGCTGTAGTTGAGGGCAGGCAGCTGGTGGTGCGAGGAAGCAGACGGCAGCACAGCGTCCCTGCCACTGGGTGTGGCAACTAGTGCTATTTATTCACGTTTATTTATCAAGAGAAAGTTAAGTGCAGCTAGATGCTTTTGTTGCGGCCCACTCCGCTTCACAATGCCATGCACGGCATGGTAGAACCTAAATCCAAGCGCCCCTGATAAATATTAACATTGCATACTCTGCTGGCCTCTTCGGCGAAGCGGACTTGAGCCCAGATCAAGCGTACTCCGTTACGATGTCAAGCATAAAACTTGTCTTCCTTTTCTTAGCCTCTGGGCAGCTCCAGTGGAGCAGCTGACAAGGTCAGGTGACTTGCTAAGAGGCACATTGATGGTGTAAAAAAGAGGGTAGAGTGCATTCACTTATCCTTCCTGGCTTCCTACCTAGTGGAGTACTTAAAGAAACTGACTTTATACAAACACAAGCTTGTGAATAAATGGTCAAAACAAGCTATAAATCAATTTGTCTTTAACAGCAGGGTTGGTGCGAAGCTACCAGCTGCAACAATTGCCTCCGCATTTTAAATGACAACCTTTTTGCCCCCAATTCTCCATCCCAGCTTCATTAGCGAGTCTGCCTTTGTTTGCATGTGATTGTGGCAGCGGTCAAATACTGTGAAGGTGGAATAATGAGTTTGCATTGTTACGCCTTCAGCTGTCATCCCCTTTTTATTTATTTATTTATTTATTTATTTATCAAGATTCTGCTTCAAACTGTCTGCTCACCAGAGAAGCAGGTGTTTAGTTGTTTTAAATTGCACTACGCATCCCCCAGTAGAAAACACTACCCAGACCACTTATCTAGTTCTTGATAATCAATGAACATGCTGGGAATTCATAAGTGAAGTGACTAGATTTATGCACAACTAATGAATTTCATTACATGTTTTCCACATCAATCACAGTTTCAGTTTTTTTCTGTTAGGCTTGGGATTTGTTATGGGCTGTTCAAATATCATTTCTATTCACCAGATACATTTTCCACAACCTGAATGTTTCTTGGCACACAATGCACTGCATGCGCCGGTGAACAGTTTTCATAGCACAGAATTATAGTTGCACAATCAAATAAAGGAAAGCAGTCTGGAATAATTAATGCCTAATTTGCAATTTGCAGTCACTAATATCGTCACCAATTTAATACAAACTGGGACGAAATAAATGCAACTTTTAATTTAATCCTGCATAAATCTCAATCCCCACCATCATTTCACACATTGTTATCATTGTCCTCTGTCTATAGTACTGTCAGCACATACCTTAGGAAGAAAAATCTTCTCACCCTAGGAGAATCCTTGTTATGGTTACAATGGCATGTCAGTATAATCAACTACATTGATTCTAGTGGAATATATCGGTTCATACCCGGTGTACCTAGCATGTGCATTCATTGCCAATGCTCTCCTTGGGTACAAGCTGCCGTTGCGGTAACATTTCTAATGAGAGGATAAAGGAAATGGCATATATTTATTAATCTTTTTATGATTATAGGAGATTTCATACAAATTGAATAGGAAAATAGTTATTGTTTTTAACCCGGCACTAATATTTAGATAAATTACTATATTACTGTTTCATGCCCCAGTAGTACATACTGTATTCTGCAAGAGACTTGAACCTAGAGCTATACTGGCAGCCCAAATATCCGGCAAGCATTACCTCCTGGTGTCATCAGCCAACCAATCAACTGGATGCAATACTTCATGAGACTGTTGACTGCCAGTGACGACGTCTCAGCATTTTACTGCATTAATGCTGTTGTTCCTGTGGGGTGCTACGTGTCATATCAAAGTACTACATGTAGGTACTCCTCTAACCTGGTCACAAATCCACAGAAAAGGCATTTGGTTGTTACTCCATATTCGAGTGCATGTTTGTCTCATGTTCTGGCAGTTTGCTATCTGACAGTCTGGCTTCATTGTGGAGGACTGGCAGGAGAAAGCGAGGATTAACCTTTTATCTAGATACGTTTTAAACTCTAAACAGTTTCTCCCACGGTCCTGCACAAGATGTTCTGCCGAAAAAGGCTCTTATGTAATGAGTCCTATCCAAACATCCAAGGAAGCGTTTGCTCCAAAAGTAGGCCAGTAAAATAATTACTCAGATGAATAAAAAGAGAGCGAGAGAGGGAGATAGAGAGACATAGAGAGGAGAAAAGGGGGAGGGAAAGGAAGAAGTTACAGTAAGAGCAGGGGCTGATAGGTTTGTTTGATATCAGTTCTAATTTATAAATAGATTTTAATTTTTACCTGTCTCTGGCCTTTACCAATGCTGGGACTGAATTCATTTAGCTCAAATAATTACCCTCAGTTCTGCGTACTTCTCCTTTCTGTGAACTCCAGGCTTAATGTTGGAGTACGCCTGATTTTATTAAACACGAAGATCCTCTCAAACAAATAGCCTCCTATATCTTGGACCGCTAGATCTGGCTTCTAACAGCTGTGTCTCGCAAGATTTGTTTTACCACATGGGCTGAGACGAGACCAGAACACCACACATGATGTAGGTAACCATGGTGATGTTAAGCTGGCTTGTACAGAGCATTTATCATTATCTGAGGTGTTATCATCATCCAAATAATCCCCTCTTCCTTCAGGCAGTTCTCCCCTGTTGCTCCCTTCTCATTCTCAGTCTGACAGTTCTCAGTTTTCATTCATCTCTCTCTGTTTGACTCATTTTTATCTTCTTCAAGTAAATGTTAAGGTACACTGTTTTTCAGCCGCAAGTCAATATAGTTTTTACATCAATATACACCAGTCAGGCATAACAGTATGACCCTTGTGCCTCCAAAACAGTTCTGACTCACAATGGATATGGCCCTTCTGAGGGATGTTATAGGCTAGGGGGGAGGGTCTAGTAAAATTGGAGGCCAGGTCAACACCTTGTGGCTGATCAGTCCATGTGGCTGCCACAAATTTGTGTTTTGAATGTGACAGTCACTCCCTCTTTTCCCCCATAGACACGCCGTTCAGAGACGGTCAGGAGCGAGACCTGAAGGCTGCCCTGAAGGGGACGGATCCCGCCATTCCTCTGGTGTTTGTCAGCGGGAACCATGACCTGGGTAACACACCCACCCCCGCCACCGTGGAGCAGTACTGCAGTGCATGGGGAGATGACTATTTCAGCTTCTGGGTAAGCAGGCACTTAACAGATATAGTAACAGTAGCATTGCCAGTAGAGTTCACCTGCGAATGCCTTCTCCCATCTCACAGGATTTGGGTGCACAACACCATGGCACCAAGTAGCAGCTCCATGTGTTATGTTACTCACGTCATCACTGTAAACAGAGAGAGATGATAAAACTGTATTTCGTCTCTGTGTTTCCTTTCTCACAGGTGGGTGGAGTTCTCTGCCTGGTTCTGAACTCCCAGTTGTTCTACGACGCCTCAGCCTGCCCTCAGCTGAAGGAGGCTCAGGAGACCTGGCTGGAGCAGCAGCTGAGCAGGGCCTCCTCATCCTCTTCAACGGTAGAATGGCTCTAATGTATTTGATTTGTGAAGCTGTTCAGAGAGAGGGTGTCATGTTAAATGGACTTTTTACTTTGGCGATCTTCTCATCCATCCCATCCGTCTCTGCACAGGAGCCCAAACCCAAACACGTCTTGGTGTTCCAGCACATTCCTCTGTATCTAAAGAGCCCTGATGAAGCAGACGACTACTTCAATCTGCAGAGGATAGTCAGACAAAACCTGCTGGACAGGTTCAAGAAGGCAGGTAGGCGATCAGGAAACACATGTAATGGGTGTTCAAGTCACTGTGTTGGGAACAGGTTACAGTGATTCAGTACATTTGTGTCATGCATTTTGCTCAAGGGAATCTTAACATGACGTACCATTTATTCCATATTACATGTCACCTTGGGGGCAGTTTTTTAATTTGGATAAAATTACAAGTCACAGAAAAGATAAAAGTTTTAAAAGCCAGTAAGATGCCTCTTCCCAAGCCCTCCAATATCAGCAGTATTTTCCGTGATGATGGATTTAGGCCTCTGTGAAGTGGTCTTAAGTTTCTTGTCATAATACCTTTTAGCTCTGCTCCTGTAAAACCTGTTCATTTCAAGCATATCTGACTGAGGCACAGCTAAGATCCCAGCCCAGAGGATTAGGACGCCATTATCCAGGACCACAGGAGGAGCTCCTGGCACACGCACAACACAGGCGTAATTCAATTAATTAATGCGTTCACTTCCTGTATTAAGAATAATTCCGTAATCAAAATCCATTCTTGTAGGCTTATAAGTGGATGATACAAGGGTAGCGGACAATGAAACTCTCGCAAGGACATTAAGTGTTTGAGACGCCTCTGGCTCAACCCACTGATGCTGTCGGGCCATTTCTGCACTACTGATTGACAGGACCCGTGATTCTATGCCTGTCATGCTTCTCAAATCATGCATCAAGGTGACTGACGGGGGATGGTATTAATTTCATTATCCACCCATTATTCCAGTGTGTATTTACGCTGGCCCGTTTTGGTCTGGTGACCATGCTCACTCATAATTGATTGCTCCTTCAAGTAACAGCGGTTAAGGATTTAAAGGGCAATAGGTACAAGCTTTTATATGTAGGAGGGTGTTGCTGTAGGTGCAGAACATGTTACACTCTTATTCACATATGTCCTGCCTGCACTTATGAATTCAGACTACATACAGGCCACTGTACTGTATGAACTGTATGCGTACATGCGTGTATGTGGTTATTAATAATGGATGTCAGACATGCTGCAGCTCACTGTAAACCGCATACACTGCATGACTTTATAATGTCCCTGTGTATGTAAGAACAGCGAGAGAAGGTCTGTGATTTATCTTAGAGCACTCGTATTTTACTCATCACCTTCTTGTTCCATCTGTGCTTGGAGACGTAACAAGGATGTCAAGCTCTATCTCTTAATTTTGTCTTAACATTTCTGTACGGTTGTTGGTTAGTAAAAAAAAAAGTTTTAATGTGAAAATTACTGACAGATCTGTGAAATTTTAACCAGCTGAAATGATGTGACAAAAAAACGGTACTTCCATTTAAGAAAAAAAAAGAGACCAGTTATTATTGTTTAATACAGTCTTCGTCTCTTAGTTCTTTCTGCTCTTCTCTGATCTCTCCTCTCACTTTCATGCTCTTTCTGCTTTCTAATTCATCTCTTACTAGAAGTGACTCGTGACTGAGACTGTTACATTTGTACTCTGAATATAGTGAAATACAGTCCTGGAGGCATGCTCGTATTAAAAAATAAATAAAAGCGTCTGACTGTGATCATCTTGGCTCAGCGTCAGTTTGTGACAGAGCCGCTGCTATGCGTTTGTACTGGATACACCGTAGTCATTACGGTCACTGCCAGGACAGGAAATCATACATTGACTAGAAAGGCAATATTGTATAAGTGACCTGGTGAAGTGGTCAAGGTTATCCCCGTAAACGTCAGCATGTTGCCATTGCCATTATATGTTGGTATTCCAGTGTGCACGATGAATCTGGTTGTCACGGACAGTGCGTCCTTGTGGTTAAATTTTGGGGATCTGTGTTTGCATCATATGTCAGTCGACTACTTTGGTTGTTGCCTGAAACATATTGGCTTGAAGGTGACATTAGTTCCTCTTGTTACGTGCCCATTTTGTGTTGCCAAAGACCTATCACTACGACATTATGAACATTCAGTGGTCTCTTGTTGCCACATTGCTATTAGCCGCTTCCTGTGCCACACAGTTGAATTTTTTTTTCTTATCATATTCATTTTAACGTGTTTAGGTGTAGGCATATAACGGAGTTCACATTTTTTCATCTCATCAAATTCAAACGAGGTTCTTGGTTGGAAACTTCCGGCCAACTGGAATCCTTCTATGCAAATTTAGCATGTTCTTCCTGTGCTCTATTTGTGCATCCCGTGTGCACAAATGTTTTGTAAAGGAAAGTTGGTCTGAAGTTGATTGGCTGGAAAAAGCCTGGCAAAGAACCTATGATATAATTTAGGTATGACATCGTCGTACATGTCATCTGAGCGTCGTGGAGTTGAATTAGTTTATGTCTTTTATTGGTTATATGATTATTCACTTCTGTGCAGAGATGTTAATTTGTTTCAGTTTGTTTGATTTCAGTATGTGGCATGTATCAGTTAATACACGCCAAATATTGTAACCCAGATGGCGCCTTAGCACCCTCATAGGGCTCGTGCCAAACACTGTCAAACACGGCTCGTTGCATATTTCCCGTGCTAGCGTAGTTAGATGTATGCTTGCCATGCATGAAATAAACTACTATGCACAGCCTTAGTTTTGTCGAGTGAACCGTCTGGCAAGGATTTTAAATCAAGCTTCCGATTCAAGATATTTTTCTCCGTCATTCACAACACTCAAAGAGCACAGAGCACTTTCCATCATATTATGACTCACTTGAAGGCTAGAGTGGTGTGCATTCAATTTGCGTCTGGAACTACATGTGTCTCACAGGGTCAAGTAGAACCCGTGTTCTTCTTCTTGGCTATTAAGGTGGTTGGCAGACAACTTCCCTGGGAAACTGCGCAATAACTAGAAAATAAGGGGACCTGTGTTGGTTTCACTTGAGAGTGCAGTTCTGTGTTACTGTTGTGTTAACTTCCTAGTTATTTATTGAATATTGAGGAATTCCAGAGCTAAGGAAAGTGTGTTTTTTGTTTTCCTGTCTGTATGGTGATGCACTTTGTTTTCCCCTCATCCGTAGTAAATTATGTCTCTTTTGGTCGTACGTCAGCTTTGGTAATTTAATCCCTCATTGTTTCTGCGTTATTCACACATCGTCTACCTCCCCTGTTGGCCTGTCCTCACCGCTACACCCTGTGATCTGAAGCCTCCAGATGTGCTCTTGCACTCCGGTGATCATTACTGTCATTACATTAAAAGGGCAGCATCATTAACCCCCCACACACACATACACACACCAGCTTCTCATGCCTCACTCTCCGAAGGATTCAGGCACACTGAAGAACAGTCAAGCACGGGCACATAAAGCACGGATGTCATTTTTCTTCTGAGATTTTCATTAAGTAAGCATTTGACATGATAAGTTTCTAGCTGTATTTGTGCAGCTAGCGCTCGTATAATTTTTGCCGGAAGACAAATGTAGCTATAACAGAGCAACTGAACTATTACATGTTTTATTGTGTAGTGTTTCTTTGGACCAGTAGCACATTAATATTGTTGAAAAACTTGGGTGTTCTTAACTAAGGATGTTCGTCTTAGTTGGCTAGTTCTTATTGGTTCACATTTGAGCAACGCCAAACATCAGTCTGGCAAGAAATATAAAATAAAACTGAACAGCTTCTCATTTGTTTCTGGTAATTCCAGTGCTACGGAAGACAGCCTCGAAATAAGATCTGTGCATGTTACACAAATGTCTCTTTGGCATCGGATCAATCCTCAAAAGTAAGTACACACCGCTGTGTGTGAGTGAGTTGTGTGACCACTCCAGAGGTGTCTTTTTGTGGTGGCAGTTGACTTACAGCTACTGGGGATTTGGCTCAACATTTATAATATAGGTTGTTATTGCTGCTAGAGTGTTTCCTGCAGCCCCCACACCACTCCTGTGACATATGATGGGAGTGGAGACTATAGTCCCCTGCAGACAAAGAAACACATTTAATAGATTTTTCCTCACAGAGGTGTTTTTCATTTTTCTCTCCCTACTTCTTCATTTCACGTGGTATGTGTGCTGCTAGTTGAGTAATTGAGTGTATGTGCCTGCTGTGGAATTTGTTTGCCTTTTCCATATAAATTACTATCCAGTGGTGCATTTTTCCATGCGTGATATATTCTCCAGCACGTATCTATATATTATTTCAGCAGCGAGGTTGCACATGGAAAAGGTGCAACACCAATTAGTCTTCTTGTGGCTCATCAGAGCGAGCATTTTCACCCTGGGAACTGTCAACTACATTCCAGCTCATATTAATGATACACTGCCTCTATTTTATGACCTTCTTTCAGGCACTATTGTGCAGTCCCCTTTTTTTAATTGCATAAGCAATTACAAGGTTTTGTAGTGATTTGGTTAAAATTCAAGTGTGCCTTTAATTGTGCACTTGTTTGCTGTCTTTAATATTTGAGTTTAAATCAGAGTCCTGATTGGAATGTTTGAAATGTACAATTAAGTCTGTCTGGAGTTTTTTCATAATAACAAAACTTAACTTAACTTTTTAATAGTATTACGGTATTACGGTACTATTACTAGTCACTCAGTTGGGAATTGAGTATGTTCAGCAGATCAGTTTGTTTGGACAGGCTTTTTGTGGAGAGCCCATTGGTTTGTTCCAAAGATGTGCAAAATAACTTCAAAAGACAAGCCATTAACAGCTGTAAAGACATTTGTGGAGAGGTATATATATCACCTACTTCTTTGCTGTGTTTGGTTGTAGGACAATCCACTTGCGTACAGTCTTGCCAGACTCGTATTCTGATAAGAACCGAGTCTGGTTATGCCAAGCCGAGTATTTAGTATGTGGTGGATGAACATTTCTAGGTATAAGGGCTCCATGAACTGAGTATAAAGCTGATATAATTTGTCAGTAGAAGGCTGACGGTCAGCTCGGCACAGTCAGTATGTTGGTAACAATCACAGAAAGCCCTGGAGGAGGTTCTTTACTCATATTATGGGTATATCTGTGCTGTCTTGTCACTGTCAAACCGATAATCACAGTAAATAACGCTCTCTTGGGCTTTATTATTCCTACCTTCGCCCGTTTCCCAGTGCATGGGAGCAACTCAGCCAGCATTTAGTTAGTGCAAGTAGAGGAAGAAAGACATGCATAAACTGTAGGTTGCACGCTCGTTAAGGATGTTGAATTTAGAGAGAACAGGTTTTATGCACATCCACAATCTCCTCAGAGAAGATTGAACTCCCATGGCCGAGGGCCGCTGTCTGCTTTCCGAGCGGGGAGTGGAGTAGCAGAAATCCCAGCAGTTCTTTCCGCCACTCCTCTCCTTATAGATGGAGTACTGTAATTAGACCTCCCTCCTCCTCCCTCTTCCTCTGAGGTTTATATCCTACATTCAGGATCAGCACACGTACAAACAAGGATGGATGAATCCACAGACAGATACACACTTCCTTGCTGCCTTTGTTCGTCTCCAAACCCTGTTTATGTATAGAAAAAAAACAAGAAAAAAAAAACAAGAGTGCCGCTGAGAAATTCACTGGGATTCCCAACATCGCCAGCGGCTGTTGAGTTGTACATACAGTAGGTAATTAGAGGCAAAGATATGCCGTGTGCTGCTCTGCATAGTGTCTTCGTCTTTCCCTCTGTGCCTCTCACTCTTCCCTGCTTTCTTGCCGCAGGTTGTCTTTATCAGCAAGGGTTCTACTCTGTTCAAAAGTGAAGGCACATTTATCACCCACTGGGGATTTGATAAGAGGCCACGGTTAAGCTTTTAACCCCATTGTTTTAATGATGAGACTGAATAATGCTTCTGTTTTTCCAGTTTCTTACTCCAGTACTATTTCCTTGCTGCAACCAAAGGTCTTACTGGACTGGGCTGAAAAACAGGGTCTTTATGGATCAGGATGTGTTGCTTCAGTTACCAAGATTATGGAACACAATCTAGGAAGATCAGTTCATAGCATAGAAGTAACCTACTAACCAAGAAGTGTGCCACTTTATTGTTCATTGTGGTATTTACGATGTCCATAACAATGTGCACGGTGGAATTGTTTTGTCACCCAAGTGTTGGCAATCAAGCTCTGACTAAGGAGTTGCCTCACTGAATGATAGGGGTTCTGCCTTCTTTCTGAGCAGATCTGTAGTGTAGTGATTCATCATCCCTTCATGCATAAAACAGCTGCCGTGGATGATACCCTTGGGGAGATTTTCAACACTTCCCCTTTGTTTACCAGTTTACTGATTTAGCTGGCGAAGACCTTGTCTTATCTTGAGTCTTGTTTCTTTTTATCAAGTCACCTTAGACACATGTGGCTGCTTGGCCTTTGTGTTTGTGCTTCGTCCGCATGTTTTGCATAATTAGAGCCTGAGTGACTGAAATACCTAAAATATCTATTGTCTATTTATACCTGGGCAGGCAGGTGCTATCTATCTTAAGGCCTTTGCTAATTTCATTGTATTAAGGAGGCCATTTCCTGCTAATCATCCAAGCTCAGTATGTTGCTATTTGGCAACAATCTTGGAACGCCAATGGTCTCCTATTTAAATGAATGCAGAGAGAGCTAGAACTGCAACTTGAATCTTCACCATTATACAAAAGCTTCATGTATTGAATCATAAGTAAAGTATGATTTAAAAATAATAATAATCATAATACTTTTTGTACAGTTTATAATACACATAAACGACATCCCAAGAACCCAACAAATGTACAGGTCAGTCCAGGCTGCACAAGTTCTCTGCCTCCTACCTGAGCGTTTGACCGAATGCCATGCTAGGTAGAGATAGATTTCCTGGGGGAAAATTCAAGCTAATTTATGTTAGAAGAAAAATGATTCATATATTTACCTGGAGTACTGGAAGCAGTCCAACAACACCATTGACTGGATATTTCATGGGTCAGCTGTTATAAATCATACGATCAACTTTGGGGTTCGAGGGTTCGGATGTATGTCATACAACTACCATTTATGCTGTTATGGAATTGTGCCACAGATTTACATTCATGATTCACGGTTTGTTTCGCCTGTCTCTTCCAATGTCTCAGATGCCTTCTGGCTAATCTGGAAAATGGGCATAGGTGGAGGATGAGTGAAAAATTGAGACAGGTGGGCGACAACTGGGCAGACAGCTAGCAGCCACTGAATACATGTAAAGATGGATAAACCCTCTGTCATCCATAGGTTTTCTGGCGAGTAGATGGCACCGTCGCCATCTTGGCAGTGCTCTACTAACAACCAACTAATTCGAGAATGGGCAAAGAGATGGAGCTGGGCTCGGCGGATGATGCAGAGGTCGACAGATAGCTATAATTCTTGAAATGTGTGACTAAAATAAGAATTCACCCTCCTACAGTGGCCAAGAATGGAGAACTTAACTATAGAGACTAAGACCATATTGTGCACCAGGCTATAAAAATGTTTATTTTTGTTGTAAAGTTGTTTTAACACGCTGGTCGATTTGGATTGACTCTCTTTTGGAGACAGCCTCAAGTGGTCATTCAAGGAACTGCAATTATTGATACCTAAAGGTTTGCGCCAGGTTTGTAACATAACCATACAACTATATTATTTTAGGATTAATAGATGGTTGCAGTCACAGTTACCTATGATGCATCTGTCGTATTTAGAGAAGTGTAAGAATCATAGCTTAGTGAATTCAGGATGATTAGTAGCAGGGTGGGGACCAAATGGCCCCAAGTCATGCATGCTCTTATAGGAGTAAATATCATGCTGACTACTTTCATTTACCAGTTCCCTTTGTGATTGTGTCCATGTGTGTGCGTTGTTGTCTTGTGTGTGTTTTGCTGGAGGACACAGGACGGGGATGCTTCACGGTGACGGATGGCTGAGAGTGATTTATGAGGCACCAGGGCTGCAAGATGCCTCACCACGCTACATCATTTTCTATCCCTCTGTCATGCAAATTATCAACAGCTACTATTTCATGGTGAATTATTTCCCAGACCTGCACTTTAATGACAGCCGCCCTTCAATACACGCGTACACGTTGTGTGCTCACTCCCACACAGCCCATTCTCACAGCTGTGCAGATGACAGCTTTGTTCGGGACTACATTAGGACTTTTTGTCAAAAGAGAAAGAAGAAAAGGGGGAAAGGTCAGAAGGAAAACAATTCTCCTTAGTGTTTGTCAGCTGGAAGAGGTTTATTGGCAAGATAAGAACGTGGCTTGTAATTAGCAAGTCCAGTGTTATAGCCAGCAAATCAGTGACCAAGAGATGAAAGGGTTATGATGGAAAGTGAAAAGAGACAGAAGGGGAGGGCGGATTGAAGGAAGGATCACAAACATCAAACCTAATTAGATGTGGGCTGATGTTTCTTCTTCTATCCCTTTATTTTGAGGGCTACATCAGTAGCAGCTATTAGCATTTGAACAGTAATATGTGCTACAGAATATTCAAACAGATATACCAATGGATAACGTGGTTTAGATCGTTGTAAAATATAAGAATCATAATATGCACAGAACACAGTGCATATTGGAAAGGACTCCGCTTTCCTCTCTGTGCATTTTTCAGCAACCCCTGACCAGAATTCAATTTGACTCCGGGGTAATTTTCCTCCGTTTGCATTCAATATGTTTTCATCACTCTGACTGCTTACTCTGGGTATTTTCCGAGTGCTCTAATGCTGCCTCCCTCTTTCCCACCCTCCCCACCTCTGTCTGTCAAAGCAAAGACCGGTCCCCGCGGTCTGTCACAAAGAAAAGCGCAATAAAACCGCCGTTGTTTCACGGTTACACTTAGATTTCCACAGAAACCTCGACATGATGTGGTATCACCAGCACAGAGAGTGCATGTTTGCACAGGGCATCCACTCAGCAAGAAAGGGGAATGGGAAGAATGCAGGAAGGCATGACAAAGAGACAAATAAATGGGACAAAATTGGACTTAATGATCCAGTTGTGAATGTAATGCTGCCATTTAACACTCTATGAACACGCACCGTGCCTCCCGTCTGCGTATGGCTTAGTGGGTAAAGCAAGACTTCGGCTGAATGGGTTTAGTATAGTATTATATGTGGAAGGAGAGTCATTTTATTCTTGATGTCACTCTGATATCTAGAACCACAACCCTACAGTTCCACAGTGAAGGGTTCAAGTCTCACTAGGCCACCCACGCTAATTGTACTGCAAAGCACTTCGGATAACAATGTACAGAAGGTGGTATGTGGCGCTTTGATTGGAGTGAACGGAAGTGAAAATCAGTTGTGTATTGTAGTCATCAGTGTCATATCAAGGCCATTTTCACAGAAGGATGCCAGCTGTCATTATCCTGGAGGCAGCGGTGGCTCTCAGAGGCGTATGTAGCTCCAGCAGCCATCCAGTTTTTATTCCAGTAGAGAATTACAGCACATAGCACTTTCTGGTTAAAGGTGGGCACATCGAAATTTAAAACCCCTAAAATTTTTGTTGGAACTACTACTTGAAGTTGGTTTCCACAGTTTTAAGCTCTGTGGCTTTTTAGTCATTTCAGCTGCATGCATGGACACCAGTGATGGCCTCTCAGTTGGTGCAACACTCAAGTGGTTCCTCAACTTTTCATCTAGCGCCATTACCCGATCATATTCTAAATTGTCCAGTGTATCATGAGCAAATACTTGCACACCTGCACACAATGTCAGCCTGTTGCGTTGACACTGTGTAACTTAGGTGCAGCCTCACACTAAAATTGTGCACATGCAGCGTAGCGGCGGCTTCCCGTTTTCACTTCCAAGTTTTCCACTGCTGCTAAATTTGCATGACGCACTGCGCTTCACATATCTTCTGTGGTTAGCAGGGCTTTTAAATTGTATTTGGTTTTTATTTTGTGTGTTTTTTCATTTTCGTGCTGGCCCTCACAGCCTCCACCCATTCGTTCATTTTCTGGCGCACAATTTCAGAGGTCAGCTTCATCTTCAGACTATTACCAAGGGAATAGCTTTTTTTTTTTCTATTTATATTTATTCTTTTTTTTTTCATTTGTTTATGTTTTTATTCATACTGGCAATCTTTTAGAGATTGAAAATGCTTTTCTTTCTCAGACAGGCCAACTTGTCTCCCAAAAAGAGTTTTTTAGAAAACATGGCCTTGGGGAGAGCTGTTTGACTTCTAAAATCGCATGAAGGCGGCTTTCTGAAAAGGACATTTTGAAATGCATTCTGGCTAGGTTACGTTGGGCCTTTGCTAAATTATCTATGAGATGTGTTTTGGTGGAAAAGCCAGCAGAGCACGCTGATTCATGTCACAACATAACAAATTGTCTATTGGTCGTGTCCACTTCAGTTCTCAGCTATATGGCAGACCTCGAAGGAAAGCTTGTATTATGTACTGGTGACTTTAAACTGGTCTGATAGATAGCTTCACCTAGCACAACTCTCTCAGGACCTCTGTACCTCTGATGAGAAAACTTACAGTTGAATCGCTCACAGAACAGGACACAATCTGTTGTTCTGGTATTCGAACCCTTGTATCCCTTAGTGGCTCAGGTACTTTATGCTCAGAAGCACCAGCAAAGGACAGATACATGAGTGCGCACACATTAAATACAAATATACCTGAGGGGACCATTTATTACACTACATACTTGGTAGTGGTTTCTTCATTGGGGTGATGACGCTACACCTACTGTGTTTTGCTTTCTGTCAGCGTACCTGGATTTAGTCCAGTCAGTATCCAACCATGTACCATGGAGTACTGATGCCCATCCCGTTTGGGCAATTTCAGTTTGGCAAATTACCAAGATATGTATGTACACACACAGTATGCTTGGGCAGCCAGTTAAAATCCTGTAAAGAAGATGAGCTGGCAGTATCTTAATGTACTTGACATGCCTTTAATGAAGAGGGAACTAGTCAGGAACAAATCTGATCACTGACGTGTAAAAATCTAGTGAGAAATGTGGTTTTAATACATGAGGAACTGAATCAGATGAATGTGAAGCCCTTGAATTGGTATGGTCCAGCAGTTACTGGTGGTGCTTCTACCTGAGTTGGACTGTTGAATTGTTCAGTATCTAGTTAGTCTGCTATTACCCTACTCATTAGACTCCTTAGCAACAATGTCCACCAGCATTGCCCCCCCCCTGAGAGTCTAATATAGGGGTCCTTACGTCACGATTGACGTAACCTTAACCTAACCCCGCGTTGGACTGTTTAAGAAATACTTGTGTCCTCTGGATTGATGAGAGTTGGTTTTCACACTAAATGCAAAGCTAAAGCTAGCAACTAGTTAGCTTAATATAGCATTAAGGCTGGAAACTGTCTAAGCTAACCAGACAGGGAATGAGAATTTTCTCAATATGCTAACACTGCCTGTTTTTACTTGACTTTGTGCTACAAACAGCACAGCACAGCGTGACTACATGGATTCATCTCAAATACGCCACATACATATGGGGAGAAGTCACTGCTGCTGCGTGGTGGTGTCGTGCGACGTGTGTGGGATGTGGATCATCAGCGATATGGTGACAGAACTCAGGACGCACTGATACTGTACATGTGTACATATGCACACTTAGTACGCACTCCCACACACTTTATTTGTCGCCGTGATTAAACGTGGTATCTTCGGGAGTTTCAGACGAGGTTCAGACACACTGTTTCAGCTTCAGAAAGATTCATTCGGCTCATTCGTTAGTACAGGATTAATTCTTGTCTAACACTGCTTTACTATTTGCCGTGTTCTTCCCGCCACCTCATCCCAGCGAGGTGACTAAGAAGTCGCCTCTCTCATGTGGATCCTGTAACGCATCCAGCGTTTCCACAATCAGCGTCGCTAACTGACTCATCAGGTGATCCCATCAAACATTTTCCCCAGTTCACACTTCTGTCGCTGCTTCGCTTTGTTTTCATTCTCAGGTTCTGAATAAATGTAGATGAGCTGTGTAATTCCTTGTGGGATACATAAAAACACTTAGGCGTCTGTTAGGATTGGAAAGGCTGCACCACAGAACACACACACACACCTTTACGAGCATAGTCATACAGAATAATGAGTACACGCTCTGGCCTTGAGGTGTAGAGGGCATTTATGGCCTTTCATCCTTCATCTGGAAGCGATATCAAGGACACACATTTGTGACTAGACGGCGTTGAGCCCACCTAGTTAGTCAGTCACCTGGAGAAGTGGCAAGGTTACATAAAGCGGCTACTATTCCTGGCATCACACAGGCATACACACAGCTTCGCGAAATGTGTGGGCTAATGATATAGCTACAGGCCCACCCACAAGTCACAGAAGGGTGGACACACACAAAGTGCTGCCACAGGTTTGTACTGGAGGTAAATTTAGCCCAGACGGACGTACACAGACACAAGCCTCAACCATCAATTTCCATCTATGGCAGATTAATTATTTAATGGTCCAGCACATGCGGCCGCCCTCGTCACGTAGCTCCCAATATTAATACAAATTTAGGTCAGATTTGTATTCTGCTCCTGTTTGATTACACGTCTTGGCGGACTTGGTGATTCAGGGGCAATTTCACGGTGGCGACGTCGAAGTAGTCTGAGCAGTGGATACATGAGGGCTTTTTTTTTTTTTTTTTTTTTTTCCGGAAGGATCTTCCTCGCCTTTGTTGTGCAGATTTCTGGGACAGACCGACGTCTTTCTCGTGCACAGACTGCAATTTATCCTCTTTTGTTGCCAGTTTTCATTATTTTTTTGGCTGGGTGTCTCTCCGGAGACGAGGCAGCGAGCAGCCAGACTTCCCTCCGTGGAAACACTTGCAGTTAGAAAATAGAGCGGCTCACGTTCTCTGCCAAAAGGCTGCAGTGAGCTCATTTCAAAACCCCTCACTTACACAATCATGTCCGTGCCAAAACACATGTAGACATTAGAATATTGACATGCAGCCACACCCTAGCCAGACCATTTTCTATCCTGGATTTAAAGCGCAAAATCAGCTGTCTAACATATTCCTAACGCTATGCTTTTCCTCAAATCAAACCTTATTTTAACCCCTTGTGTGGATATTGGCCAAAAATGACAGCAACTTTGGTAAAAGTCAAATTGATTCGCTCATGAAAACACATTTTAAGACAAATACAACCTTCACACAAACCAACGACTCATCTCCCAGTCTTCATTCAGGATTTGTTCAGAGTCTTGTTTGGCAAAAAAACTGTAATGACACAACATCACTGCCACACCACTGAGTCACATCTTCTCTGCTCTAATAATAAGTCTATAAAATCAAATTAAAAAACATTTCATTTTCAAAATACAAGTAGAAGATTACACATTTTCTTTCTGTTCAGTTTCGGTTTTTCAGTTTCAGTGTTTCTTATTTCTTAGTCGTTAATTTGTTGTTCACTCTTTCCTTCATTAATCTATCCTATGTAATTTCTCCATGTTTCTCTTTCATCTCCTCTTTCTTTGTTCTACTCTTTTCTTCTTTTTCTATCCACTAACATCTTGTTTAATCACTGGACTGGGTTCATGTGAGAACTGAAGACGCTAGGAAGTGCTTCCACGTTTCACTGGAACGCCGCACTTATTTACAGGACACACTAAAGACAAGAGAGGTGCTAAAAATGATGAGGACATCTAAATATACATTTTATTTTTCTCTCAGAAACTGATGGAAGGTTCTTGTTTAAAAGCGCCCCAGGAGGTGTAAGCTCAGTTATATAAAGCCAAAGCATGAGTCACTAATATTGATTAACAAACCTGTCATCTCCTTGTAGAAATATTTTGGTTGCTTTTTTTGCCGTGAGTTAATAATTGTTTGTACTGCACATCTATTTGGGATGCACGAGAAACAAAAGGTCAAACGTGATAAGAATTATTCAGCACTATTAAAAGCTTCGTTGTCTATAAGGCTATATAGGAGGTATATAGCCATGGATTAGTGGTTAGAGAAGAGGTCTTGGGATTGTTGAGTCACTGGTTTTAACACCCTCTTCTTGAAGTATGAAGTATGGCTGAAGTATGTTTGAACAAGGTACCTAACCTCTAATCTGCCCCCTAGGCGCAGTGTATGGTTCCATTTAATGCAAGAATTTATTTCTGTCACTCCTCGCCGCAGGGGTGAAGGCGGTCTTCTCCGGCCATTATCACCGAAACGCCGGCGGCTGCCATGGCGGCCTGGACATGGTCGTGAGCTCGGCCATCGGCTGCCAGCTTGGCGAGGACACCCACGGCGTCAGGGTGGTGGTAGTGACCGCCGACAGTGTCGTCCATCGCTACCACAGCCTGGAGCAGCTGAGAGCGCGAGGCATGGACGAGGACCTCAAGAAGCTCCTGCAGGCCTGAAGACCAGTCCAAGGAATTCCAGAGAAGTTTAACAGCGAAATCTGTGTATTTTGTTATTGATTTGATTTGACTGCACATATTTGAGCCCTTCTTCTTCTCAGAGCTTCCAGGAGATTAGTGCATTGGTCAACTCAAGAGCTGGGTGTCTTCAGTTGACCAAAGGACTGATCTTAAAGTGAAAGTAAGTAATAGGCCCCGTTCAGACCTTGCACTGACATACGGCCTGGACCAATCAGATCATCAGCAGCTTGTTTACAGATACAGGTGTGAACACCTAGGATTCATTGATGACAATCTTGGACCACAATTTGAGGACTGCATTCCTTTAGTAGTGTGAACACACAATGCATCCTGGGTCACATTAAACAGACACGAGACGCTGTCAGGATCTCAGGATTTTGTGAGAAACCCTGAAGTGATTATCTATAAAGGAAAAACATCATAAGTTCATAAGTCTGAACATCAGGACGAGACAAATAAATAATCTTGTGTGCGTGTTTACATTGGGGAAGAGAGACTTCACAGCTTGTTCCAAAATATGTATCATATCCCCAAGTCCTCATGACATGACACACTCAACAAACAGCTGTTGGCGGTTCTGCTATTCATTAAAGACATCAGCTGTGAAAATATTCTACTGCTCCCCCAAGTAATATCTGTGTTTATTTGCTCACAGAAAACTGACATCTGATCTCATATTTCAATGCCAGGTCTGAACGGGGCCATAGAGCTACACTGAGGCATGTGACCAGAGACGAGACAAAAGCAATCACTTAAAACCTACCAAAATTAGACTACATGCCAGCCACACGTTATAAAGCACGGCTTCTGATGAAATTAAATTAGATTTATGTTGTCCATACTGAATGTTTGAAGCGTCTCTTAGAGGATTGGATGTAATCTCTGCTCCTGCTGCCCTGAAAGGCTGCGCAGAGATCAGTGAATGTATTTTAACACCCGTGTTTGTTTTGTGGAGAAGCACAGATACTGTATATCCGAAGTAGCATCACACCCTCTTGTCTTCCTGTGCAGTGCAAACGTAGTCTGTGCAACTTAAATCCAAAGTGTTCCACCATTAACGGAAGGTTCCGCCGTAAAACACTGAAGTCTCATTCAGAGCAGCTACTGGGGAGTAGTTTAGGAGGCATTTCATTGCTAGTTGGTGCAGTTTTCTTCCTGTTCCTGCAGATGGTAAAAGGACAAAGAGAGACCAAATAACAGCACGGTGCAAGGCTCGATAAAAATAAGATTAAATTACCTTTACTCGTGGTCTTCAAAGGCCTCATGGGAGATGTAGGAAGGTATCAAGGAATCTGACATTTCAGCTCTCTGCCTATCAATGTGATCAATTTGTAATAATGAAAGGTTGGAATTTTCCATTAATGATCCTGAATTGTGTAGCTATTTCTACTGTGTTTGTTGTTGCTACAGTCTAATGCCTTGTTGGCCATCCTATGCAAGCCACTCACATCAACATAATATGTGTGTTCTTATGTTTAGCATTGTTTTACTGACCTCTGTTCTGTATATAGACACGGCCCTGTCTGCAGGTAAAAGATTTTGTACTGTCCGGCAAGCGAATGAGTGAGTTTTTGAATGTATTGCTCACTTAAGAAATTATTCTTAATCACTATTAATTATAACAAAAAGTACTTCTTTTGGGACTGAAACTAATTTAAAAAAATATTTTTCTTACAATTTCAGGCCTGGTAAAAATAATAATAATAATAATAATAATGATAGTAATAATTAAAAAGTATACTGATGATTTTGTCAACACTAACCCTTACGCTTCTACACTGCCATTATTGTGGCTCCTTCACAATAAAAGCTTTGCCAGCTATACACTTGGAATGTGAAGCAGCATCGGCAGGAGAAAGCGTTGGGCTTGAATCAGCATGAACACACTTTCCAAAACAGAATTCAATGGGACCAGAAACACTATGGATTTAACGACAATATGCAGCAGATGACCATTAAATTACTCAAGTGCAATATCTATTTGTAGCTCCTAATGAAATTCTTATTAAAACATGGATCACAGAAATCCAAAAATGCTTTTCGTGATGAATCTGTTTCATTATTAAAGCGCTGATTCAGTCACTATATATACGATGCCCCTCTTCACATTAAAATCGCACTAACCACTTTACTGTGCGCACATTTGGGATGCTTGCATTAAACTACAAACAAATGAAGTTAAATTGTCTCGTTAAAAGCCAAACTAAAGGATTGGTGTGACACTGACTGAGGACAGTGATCTGCTAGCAGTTGCTGATGGGAGGAGGACAGTATTTCCTGCCTCTTTAGTCAGAGCTGAAAGCCTCACAGTGTAACGCTCCATAGTCTACGGGCTAATGTGAGAGCTCTCCGTCCCCAAATGGTCTTTAAAATGGACATTTCTGCAACAAAACGACTTCCAGTGTGAGCCCTAAATGACTCCTCTCGATTACACTTTCCACACACAGACTCTCACACTCTCTCCCTGACCGACTGGGAACGTAAGAGAGTTGTCATGGCAACGCTTTAGCAACACATCTGTGTGTGTGTGTGTGTGTGTGCGCCTCGGGGAGAAAGCGTACGTACTGGGTGTGTGTGTCCGTCCGTGGTCTGGTGGGTACTGTAGGTGAATTTCCATCAGCGATGTGATCGCTGACCTCATTTCACACTGACGGATTCTGTCTCTTTTCCAAAAAAGTCAGCATGCGAGGGGTGGAGGGAGGAGGAGGGGGGGTGTCTGAGAGGAATGGATAATGAGTGTGATGTGTGAAAGACGACTCAGTCCATCTCCTTCATTTCCTGTCTGAGAAGGAACCTTATGTCCTTATCTATTTTTATATCCTCATGGCGGCCGCGTTCAGTCACATTGTTCTTTATCTTTTTAGTGTGTGTGAATTTTCTTTTAGAGCACCACAGCTCCGTGAATTAGGGGAACATCACACGCTTTTGACTTGTTCCTGAACACCGTGACTGTGACAACTGGTTGTATTTTTATAATAAACGTTGGTTTTATCTAATGATTGCGTGGCGTCCGTGTGCTGTCTCTGTTGGGTTGCTGCTCCGAGCATTTTAAAAAGCTCACCTAAACAACTTTCCATGTGTTTCTGAACTGTGGGAAGAAGTGTTACTGTAGTTCATATTGTCTGGTATCGGCCGCCTGCTTATGTTTCTCAGCCTGTTACACTTTAAGTTTTCTAAAGCGAGCTAGGTTCATTCAAGGCGGGGTTAGATTTATGACATCCTGTTTCATGAATCAATAGAATTAGAGAAAAAGACAGGCAGAAGTCTGTTTATTATATATAAAACATACAGGAGAAACTTTATTTAAACAATGAACGCTGTTCTAGAAGATGTTAGTGCTCAAACATCTTAAATTTCAGAGCACCACAAAAGACTGAATCAACAAAGGAGATCATTATTTTTGAATATTTTACCACATATTTTGTATTATGCAGATATGCTAAATGGCAGAATAATGCACATTTGACATTATACGTTTATTGTCATGTGAATGGATTTAATTTGTCCTCAGTGTCCTGAGCCTGTGTTAAAGTTGTAAAATAACAACTGAACTGCGCATATAATTTTTATCAGATCTGGATACAGCACTCGTACTGAGGTACAGATACCCTGTAGAGGAAACAGACTCCTGAACTATCGGTGGAAACGTCTTCTTGTGTTCACTTTGTCATTCCTGACAGTGAAACATCTGCCCAGTGAGCATTTTTATCCGCTTGAATCTTCTCTGCGTGAAAAGAAACCTCCCCAAAAACAGTTCTACAAGTCCATGCTCTGATTCAGACCAGAGGTAATGAAGTCTGAACGGCCTCTAAAACCAATTTGCTCTGGGTCTGTGGAGCACCATAATCCTGGTTCCATGTTTTAGGCTCATTCTAGCTTTTCTGAGTTACACTAATGAAACACCTCTCAGGATTATCTGTGTTTTTGTGAAGCACACTGATGCACAAAATTAAACAGATGTATGCCTTCCCGTCTCATTCCTCCCTTAGTTTCATATGAATTCTAAAACAAGAATTCATATGAAACTTTGTACTGTAGCTACAGCATTATTAACTGAAACAAAGCATAGACTGCATATAAATATGGACAACGTCTCGCCATTTTCTTGTCATCGCCCAAACTAACGCTATTTTCCAGGGGATACAGGCAACGCCATCTTGCAGGCCACGATATCAATGACCCGACCATGCTTCCTCCAAGACTCGTTCACGTTTTCGTTCAATTAATACTGCGTCCCGCTCAACCTCCTCCAGTCCAATTATACACTGTATTAATTAATTAATTTATTTTCTACAACTCTCACGGTCCAAATTGAAGTTTTAGCAGCGGTTGTGATGGCAACCAGTATTCGCCTTTATGTCACATGTTTCTATAGCATCAAATACAAAATTTGAAAAAAAACCCAAAACAATATATTAACTACCTAAACAGACACAAACCATCCTTTAAAAAATATTTGAAATTTATATTTAATATTACATTTAAATTTGTCCCATCCACTAACATGGAGGGGGAGGAGCTTATGACCTATACTGCAGCCAGCCACCAGGGGGAGCTCTACTTGCTTTGGCTTCACTTTGTAGGTGATGTTACGTCATCCATCTTTATACTGACTATGGTCAAAACAGACACAACTGTGGAGGGATTTGAAGAGTAAACGGCAAAAACGTTTGTATAGCAAAACACCAAGTCATGATATGTTATCTTCAGCAGGATTTTCATCCTGCGTATTTTGTGTCTTTCTACCTCTCTGGTCCTCTCAGTGTTACATGAGAGATGAGCTAGCTCGCAGCACATCTGGAGGTGAGCGACCAGGTGGCGGTTGCTCGCTCGAGGACTGCACAGTTGAGCAAACATCTCTTATTGGACGCAACAGCAAAGGCTGAGCAGGGGATCAGCTGCTTAAGGAATCCATTCACAAAACTCACGCACATCAGCACACACAGTAGCTCGGCTGATGTTCCACTGCTACGTTGTGTGTGTGTGTGTGTGGGGGGGGAGAAATAACGTCAGGGCTCCTTTTTCGTTTTAAAAAGTGTCCCCACAAGATGTCAGCTTTCTGGGCAGATCTGAGGTCAGTGACACGGCCTTTCCTCTCTGCTCCTTCCCTGCAGGATATTTATTCTGACAGATGAAAGCCAGTTCCTGTTTATTGATCTAAAGTGCTGTCGCCGTGTCTTTGAGTGCTTGCACACGTAGAAAAAAACCTGGACATAAACTACACACACACAAGTATCTCTACAACACTTTCATCAGCTGCCAGGGTGTAAAATCCACAACACTGATGTTTTTCCTCAGTGGTTCTCACATATAAGAGAGCACTTGAAGTAGATGTGGCGGGGGCTGGGGTCGTCTGCTTCTGAACGCCCATGAGAGGCTTGTGCGCAGCCCGACAACACGAGGAGGACGTTAACATTTCATCCGTGGAGCACGGTGAACCACCAGAGACGCGCAAAAGGGCCTTATTTTATGTTCACGAGTGTTTCAGCTCCTAATGGAATCCTAGAAGTTGTCGTTTTGGCGGCTGCGGGACGCTCTGGTCATCAGATGTTTTTGGCTGCCGAGGGAACCTATGAGGTGGTGTAAGTAAAGCCGAAAGCGGCACAATTCACTCGAGGTTCATCTTAGTTTTTGAACTCTTTGTAATGACAGCTGACAGCGCTTAAATTACATGCTCCACGAGTTAGGCCTCCCGTTCCTATTGTGAGAGCAGAGAAAGTAATTTCACAACACGAATTTTCTGCATTATAATGCCCGAGGACTTAAATCCACTTTTGTTTGGTTCACTCAAAATGACTTCACGCTGGAGTCTGGGAGGACGTGCTGCACATGGGAGATTTGTGGTGTAAACAGTGACACCACAGAGAGTCTTATCAAATATTACACCCAAACTGAATTGCTCTCTAAATGGATTTGTGTGTTTTCTGTGGCCTAATTCCTGATAATTCTGCGATATGATTACTAGCTTGAGGAGAATTCATGCGAATTGTGTATCTGGTCACGTCCGCTCTGCTCCCGCTGAGTGACTGCAATGAAATAATCCTAAATTCAACTGGTTTGTTCGGCCGTGAAGCCAGCCACAGCTACCATGGCATGTGAAACACGGGAAAGTTACCAAATCCTGATTCGGGCTTTAATGAAAACACCTATAAGCCAAAAGAAACATTACTAGAGTGCATACCTGTAGGTTTAAAATGATGGAATAAGAGAAAAGGTGGAAAGAAAGAGTGTCAGATGTTAAAAACACCTATAAGGATGTGTTGACAAAAAGAGTGAAGACTAAGTGGTTCAATAAGAACACTAATCACTATGTTTAACCTAAGTCTAAATCAAATCTTCTAAGCTCGTATAACCTAATTGTCTAAATCCGTCTAATCATCTAACATCTAATCCCAAACTGCCATCATTAACCTCCTGACAGAGGCCTTAACTTCATTTATACTTGGCATGAAACGTTCTCTCTCACCACAAGCTCCATCCATTGGCTGTTAATGAGCCTTTTCTCTTGTCTTCTTTAGTTTGGTTATAACACAACTCTTAAAGGGTTTCTGGTCCGTTTTAGCTCAGAGTTGAAACCAAAGGTTCATTTTTTGTTCATTTTGACGGAACAAAACCAGTCTTACCTCCATGTCCGTTTGGAGGCTGTTATGGAGCTTTTAGTGGTAACATGTGAGATTACGGCTACACTGAGGCTGTTGAGGCGTTAAAACTTAAATCTAAACTGTTATCTTGCTCTGTTCTAGATTACAGAAGTACCTTATAACTTGAACTGTATGTAACCCTTCATTCTTACACCGGCCAAAACATTCAGACCACTTACAGAAGAAGTGAATAACACTGACCTCCTTGTTCTGTTGGGACCATTAATGTGGGCCTTACTTAGACATGTACCACCCATCTAGACCAGACGAGACACCTCCACCCCATAGCAATGACACTCCTTGATGGCAGCAGACATCCCCAGCAGATGCAGCCTGACACAGATACACACACAAAAACGGTTTAGGAACAACTAAAAAAAACATGTAGAACAGCACAAGGTGTTAACCTGGCCTCCAACTTCACTAGATCCCAAACTGATCAAGTATCTGAGGGATGATCCACAGAGGCCCCTCCCCTCAAACCATAGGACCCCCACTAACTACATTCTGTTGCCAGGACACCCATTCTCTGATGAGTCACAGCTGTTTTGGAGGCACAAGGGAGACCTAGACAATATTAGGGAGGTGGTCATAATGTTGTGACTAATTGGTGTTTATGAGTAATGTTTCAGAATATGGAACTAAACATGTTGCTTCCATGATATTCATATGATTCCCTTGAGACTACTTTCAACTATAGGTCCATGCTCTGTGTCCCCGTACAGATTTACAATTTAAGCACAATGAAAAGACCGGAATCTTCTGATTTCTTATTTTCCAACAGAGAGTTCCACCACAGGTGCACAAGCAGCAGCACCAATTTAAAAACACAGCAGTGGTGGAGAAGCATTAGCATTCACACGATGTCGTGCTTGAGTACACCTGTTAAGGTTAAGTTCAATATTCGCTTCTCTCGTGAAACGAATCAGTCAGTACAAAAACAAAAACAAAATAATAATCTGAAAGACCTCAAAATGCTCGGTAGAGATGGTGGGAACTGTGAAGTCGTGAGTCAGCAACCCAGTGTGGATTTGTCACTATGAGTGGCATTCTTCACATTACGTATAGTAATATGACGCACTGTCACGACAGCGATCTCAGTCATAGCAGCTTTAAAGTACATACACAGCCACAAGTGTATGAAGACCGGCCCGAATCCATTCGCTGACGTGATCGTTCCAGAACAGCTACTAAAGGTTGACACAGTCTGTCAACTTCTGTTTCTAAAGCAAAAATGACGTCAAATCTTAAAGATGTACTCATCTCCAAACGAGCAGCCTTTAGTACACAGTTAATTTCCTCACGCTACGAGTACAGGAACACACAGATACACACACACACACTTGGCCAGCCTGCAGCAGCACCACCCCTTCATTTCTCTACACAGTCCACAGGTGTCGAAGTGGGGGGGGCGCAGATGAAAGTTGGCGTATCCAATCTTGGCCTGACGTCAGGGCGCCACCCATTATGGCTGCGAGCCCGCTGACAGAGCGAGCCATCTGGGCAGCAGAGAGCCCGTGACGGGCCCATCCATTCCTGTGCCCTGCCCTCCGGGCCTGCAGCCAGCGAGACAGACTGGGAGAGCTGGCGGGGATCGGCGCTCCTCGCTCGCTCGCCAAGCTGGAGCATGTTTTGATCGTTCTAGCGTTCAGCGAGGTCAAAATTGTGCATGATTCACTTTATTTAATGCACTGGGCTGGTTTCAGCCACGTAGTCTGGCAGGTCACGGATTTATACCAACTGTTGCACAAACGTCGTGAATAATATTTGTTTTTCACTTTCACCAGATGATATTGTGCTGATTTGCCGGCGCTAGGTTTGACCAGTGGCTCTTCTGTTTCAGTAACACTTCTCCTGTGAAGCAGCAAAGACACAACGCATGTTTAAAAGCCCGTCGGCTGGGTTAATCATGGCTGACAGAGAAGTACCTGCACATAACTTGAGTGAGCACCCTGCAGGGTAAACAAGAAGTGGAAGCCAGGTTGTGATGAGGCAATTTAAATTATAATTGTTAGCCTCTTGAGCTAAAAATTCATATATATATATATATATATATATATTTCTGATTTAAATTCAAGGAAGTTTTTAACTAAAATGGCCACTTGAAGCAGCCCACAGAGTTTCATGAGAATGAACTGGGATCGAGCCTCTAAGTGCCGCGCTGCCACGTCTGAGAGCGACACTGTGACATTTTTCCACATCTGCCAGGTGCTCTCTTTGGCCAGACAGCTGACACAACAGCAATTAAACTAAACGGTGCTGTATGTCACCTGTCAAACCTTTTAGCCTCGCTAGCAGCATGGCGGTATGCCACTGTTGCTCTCATGGTAGGTCAGTCACCACTTTGGTCAAACTTGTTTCATCCGGTACTTTCAGAACAAAACGCTGGGGCGGCTCAGTCAGAGAAACGTTGAGACCCTTTTTGACTTCTAATTTAAGTTTTGGGATATTGGAGAAATTCTTACAATGCTGAAATTATTTGCTGAAAATCCACCAATTGTTAGTGTTCCTTCCTTATTAAGTGAAATTGTAGAAGTTTTGTAGCATGGTGTAGCCAGACTAGAATATGAATCTGGTAGTACTCACACGAACGATATGATTGGCACAATAGATCATTGCCAGAGCATAGTCAATTCCCAGAGGAGGGTTATAGAGCTCCAGTAGCTGACGTCACCCGGCACCAGCAATCACAACATCACCATGTTGGCAGCAAAGGGCGCTTTTTGACAACTACAAGCAACTTGTCCTTGTACCAGTTACATCCAATAATGAGCAACAGCTGTTGCGCCCCAGGATGCCAGAATAGTCGACGGACAGGCAAAGGTGAAATCGTCTTATAGGATTCCCAAAGATCCCGGAAGACGGCAGATGTGGATTACTGCAATAAAACGTGCAAGGAGCAGGCATGAGAAAACAGAGCGGGGGATCTCTTCACAAACAAATTTCACTTGTGTAGCGATCACTTTATATCAGGTGCAGAATCCAGCGTTTTCTAAGTTAATGTCTTGTTTGTGTCCAACAGATTTCTTTTCATACAGGCACGTTAGGCTAATGTTGCTCACTCAGCACTAAAACTACTCACAATTAGAAAGAAATTCGGGATTAAACTTGACATTGTAGTTACGTTAGTGTCATGCACCTCCTTAGAAAAATTGAAGTATCCCTTAATATAATGCTGACTTATGTTCAGGTGTCCATTTTTCTGAGAGGTTTCAATTTACAGTAGTTATTTGACCCTACAGAAACAGGATGCGACATCAGTTTCCATGACAACTTCTCTGTTAAGCGGTCTCGTCGAACCGCGTGAGTGTGGAAAAGTAAAAATAATAAGTACAGTTTATAATTCAACATTTCTTTTTAACTGGTGGAGTTAGCAAAGTAGCACAGTAGTAATCAAACAAAAAGTGCAAGTGGATCTAGAGGGAGTGTGATCGGTTCATCAGTAATATGGCTTCACTTTCAGACAGTACTGCTCAGACTTTGGCAAGATGGCGCCACTTATAACCCTGGGATACTAGCATCAGTTTGACCAATGGAAGGAACTGTGAATGCATCATCCATGTTTTATACAGTCTATGCTCCGAATACATACTATTGTGGTTCTAACTCAGAAGTATAAATTCACTCGAATCTAATTTTCTGAAAAGGAACAAGTGGCGCCCTGAACATCCCAGTTAATTAAAACAGGTTCAGTCAAAAACACGTCACGTCACATTGAGCTGAATTTGTCAAACATTTTGTGCAGGACGCTAATGGGCGCTGGATTTATATCGTATCATAGCTACCGTAATTGTCAGCTTCCAACATGTCAGCCTCAGGACTGAGGACTGGGAAAACAAACAAACAAATTACACACATCAAGCGTGGTTCACATTTTGACATGTTTAACCACCACACAGCCAGCTCTGCAATCACACAGCAGCGTATGAATAGAATCATGAGAAAGTGTGACTACGGTGGAATAACAGAGTAGCAGGCCTTGTAAGAGCAAAACCCCGGCCTCTCCGAATGACACGCATAAAACAAATGAAGAGCAATGAATGCATTCAAATGTAAAAATCTAATAAGTGCAATTGCCTCGTGAACAGAGTAGATGCAATTAATTGTTATGTATCTCTGATGTGAACGATCGCAGGTCGTGATCATGAGAAACTTTCAACCTCGTGACGTGAGCAAAACAGCAGACACAAAAACAGGAAGTCAGCCATATGTCTGCAACAGTCAGTGGATTGATGAGTCCTCCGAGCACCGTCTGCACGCGCCCAATCAAGTTTATGTTTGTTTCATAAAAGATTTCTAAAAAAAAAAAAAAAAAACGCGGCTGCATGTTTGTGTCTAAAATAATCAGTCGTACTACTGAGCAGCAATCCTCTTGTTTTCTCTGTCTGTTCTCGGAGCAGACATGCTAGTGGATGTGCTCAAAGGTTTTTCTTTTTTCTGTGTTTTTTTTTTTTTTTTTTTATCGTTCACTTAGTCAGATATGGAACAGAAGGCTCTCCGTGACATTTACCCACAATACTGTTCTTCACACCACCACCAACCGGACTCCCACTCTCTCAAAGTGAAGAAGGAAGATTGTTTCAACAGTTTGTTTGGACACAGAACACAACCTCCCCGACGACGAGCCACCTGCCGGCTAAAAATGGCCCGGACGCTGTTATTTACCCGTGCACGGGATGTGAAAAATGCGGCGGCTGAGAGGCGGAAAGAGATAGGAGGGGTCAACAAGGAGCACCTGCGCCCATGAAAGCTGTGTTTGCGAGGAAAATGGCCGGAACAATCAGTTTAACAGTTGAGGGAACATCTGCTGAGATTTCTGAGTGTTGACAGCCTTACTCAAATATTTGTGAATTAGAACCATCAGTATTCTGTAAAATCTAATGCCGCTCTCATATTTGACAGTCTTGCATTACTTTCCACTGATGTCCAAATGCGACACAATTCCCGTGATCACAGCAGCTCAGCTGTTCGGCCAAGAGAGGTATTGGAGCCGCTATGAAGGTGTCAGTATACTCACAAATACCCGTATTTAAACAATTTCCCACTGTCATCACAACAACTCTGAAAGCTTTTATGATGTTATTTTTCTATTTCGAGCTTCCAAAGGCCCCGCTCTTGTGCTCAAACCCACCATCTGAGGACTATGTCTCAGTTTCGCGTTAAATCCATGGTAATTCCCGTTTTGTTCAGAATATATGATCAAAGAAAGAAAATGTACGTCTTTGACTGGAGGCCCCCAAACTTTAGGACTGCCCGCTGTCTTAAAATACTTACATTCTACTCGCTTAATGTTTGGTATCGTTACACATGGAGTCTTTGCACCAATCAGCCACAACATTAACAATATTAGAGAACAAAACAAAGTACCAATTAAAAGAAGGTCTTACGATAAAAGAAAGTTTTCAAAAGTGTCTTAAAAGAAGCGTGTGTGTGCAGATCTGGATATTTTACGTTTACGTATGAAAGTCCAAAGCTCCTGCAGGCCACCGCCAACCAACTTAAAGTTTCTTTTAGCCAGCGAAGCAATTTGTAGAGCAGCATAGCAGCCATTTCCCACTGTCATCACAACAACACTCCTCTCACTGCTGTGTCTCGTCTGTAAGACCCCCAAGGAGCAGCAGAGTGTAACAGCTGAATAGAAGTGAGCATGTCTCTAAAGCGCATGCTGTCCCCTGAGAGCAGACACAGCACACATAAACACACGCACGCTTTTTCTCTCGTGCACGTGCATACACACCCCTGTTAGCTCAAGTAACTACAATAACACACACTCGTGTATAAGGTGTAGGAATGCTGGAAAACAGTAGTCCGTTTTCTTCATGCACACAGACACACACCATAAAGGTAGATGTGTTGACTTCCTGCCTGTCAGTCAACATTCTCTCTCACAACCCTTAGCTTGCCTTCGAGCTCGGCGGCCCATCTGCATGCCATTACTGTGGGCTTCGACACTAATGGAGCCATTTCACCAAGCAATAAACCGATGGGAACATTAGCACCCAAGATGCAGGCTAACAACACACTAAACTGACGGGTGCCGACGTGCTGCGCATCAGTGAAAGCGCCTCTGGGGCGAGGCGGCGCGAGGCGAAGGCCACAATCACTCTAAATATTAATATTCCTCAGTTTCTCGGGCAAGGATGAAAAGAAGAAAAGGGAAGCCCAGGCTTAATGTACTTCCACAGTCCACCGCACTCAGCCCCCGTAGTGGAGTTGATTTAACAGGAACACGTGGGAAACATGAAAAGAACAATAAGCAGGACATGCACACACTTACGTAATACAGAATACCAAGCATGTACTGTACATGTCAACCCGTTGATTGTCAAGATTATAGCAGAGATCCAAAATCAAGCTGCACTATTGCCATTTTGTAAAAGATTTTGATTTATCTTTTTGCAACAACAAAGTATGGTGCTAAATGACACACGTGATTTTTAGGGTTAAGGTTAAGGACAGGGATATGCAGTCAAGGTTATTTGGTGGAAAACCACATGGCAAAACCACAGTTTACTGGTAAAACTCTGTGACATATGAAATGATAACAAGGTCAAATTACCTTGAACTGACCTTGGTAAGTGTCCTTCCTCTGTAGAAACAGATATGTACATATGAATATCCACAATCTGTAAGCAAGTGACTTGATTTTCTGGCCAATCATGTTTGTCCAAGATTATGATTGCATGCAACATTCTGTTAACGCCCTGACAGATCGCAAACCGGCATGTTGCTTTCTCTCAAGCAAATGCCTTGAACAAAAACAGTTTGTGTGAACGAGAAGAAACGTGCGAAACAAGTCCAACTCAGTTCTCGTGTCCCAAATTGCAATGGCCGCTTCACAAAACAGGAAGTCCTGGCCCAGATGTCTGCTAGCTGTACTGGAATCCCCGAAATATCGCATGTCGCCTTCAGAGGTTCCTGCTGCAAAATCGTCAAATGTGTTCAGCTATGTTGTCCCGAGCCCTTGCAACAACGCTATTGTTGTGTGGTCTTCTGGTGAAACAAACACAAGTGGTTGGTTGATGTTTCACCGCATCATTGGAGCGCTAACAGCAGCTGAAGCCAGCTTTTGGCTATTTCTGTTGCTTGTCCCGCAGCTGCTGCGAATTTCCCAGACTAGCATTTTGTGAACTGCGCACACTCAGTGGTTAAGATCTGGTTATGTTTTGAAGCTATTTAGGAAAGATTTAGGAAAAATGAAAGCAACATTAAAGGGGAATTAGCGTTTTTTACAACCTGGACCTTATTTCTGGCATAAAAAAAGGTTGTTTACTCACCCATATAATTTGGTGTCATTTGGAGGCATTTGAATGATATTTAGATCTGCATATATCCATATAATGGGAGTGACTGGGGCACCGAAACACAGCCTCTAAATAACATATTATCTGTCACAACTCATTCATTTCACCAGAATTTTGATATGGTGATACGCTAGTGCTACTTCCTGTTGAGTCTGGAGTTTCCTGTTGTCTATTCGCGGATGTGCAGCAGTTTCTTGTTGTTGATGATATTTAGTTCCACGTATATCCATATAGTGGGAGTGAGTGGGGCACCGAAACGCAGCCTCTAAATAACGCATTATCTGCCGCGAAACTCATTAATTTCACCAAATATTTGGTTATTCTGAGGTTGTGAATGACGACTTTGTTTATGATGGACGTCCTTACTGTTTTGAGCCAGAGTATACGGATGAGGAGCTCGTTGAAAGGAGGATGCAGAGGCAGAGAGAAGAACAGCTGGCCAAAGAACAAGAAACTGCTGCACGTCCGTGAATAGACAACAGGAAACTCCAGACTCAACGGGGAATAGCACTAGTGTATCATAACAAAAATTCTGGTGAAATGAACGAGTTGCGACAGATCATACGTATTTAGAGGCTGTGTTTCAGTGCCCCAGTCACTCCCATTATATGGATATATACGCAGATCCAAATATCGTTCAAATGACTCCAAATCACACCAAAAGTTGCATGGGTGAGTAAACAACCATATTTTATTCCAGAAATAAGGTCCAGGTTGTAAAAACCAATAGTTCCCCTTTAAATGTTGGTATGAGACCCGATGGAACCAAAATCCTACCTTTTCAAAGTCCCAGGATTTTTCTGTCTCAAAACTGTTATTGAAACCAACAAGCTTGCCCACCTCACTGGAAACGGGTCAGGTGTGTGAAAGTAGGAACATAAGCACTTCTTTTATTTTTTGCACAACATCATTT
Organism: Planiliza haematocheilus; assembly: GCA_005024645.1. NCBI lineage: Eukaryota > Metazoa > Chordata > Actinopteri > Mugiliformes > Mugilidae > Planiliza > Planiliza haematocheilus. The sequence continues at coordinate 7,115,979 of SRSE01000365.1, read as the reverse complement.
GTACAGGCATCATTTGTTTGAGGAAAGTCCATCAGATACCCTTAGTCTCTTTCTTCACAAAGCAACCAGTTTTCCTAGGGATAAAAGTACGCTCCCACCAAACGTGAGATTGATTCATTTAAAATGATGCCTCCATATACACTATCCCTCTGTGTGTTTACAGTGATTGCATGCCTTTACCATGTTGACATTCAAATTTAATCCACCCTTGTAATTACCACCACCACAGGCAAAAATAGAGCCAGGGTGATTAAAACAGGAAAATCCAATCAAACATGCTTCTTATGACAGTGAACATTCACTGACGACACTCCACATATAGGCTATAATGCAGCGACAATTACCCTCTCACGGGCTGTCAGACACACAAACGCACGTCCACGCATAGCCTTTATGCCGTTGCATTAACACAGTTTGGCACGCACGCAACCCAGCTCTCGCACACGCTACCCCAATACTAATTAATCCAATATCTTTTCCCACACAGGATATCCTTGGCTTTCATCCTTCCCTCAATTAGATTGAACTTCCTATTATTATGTTAGTGTTTGGATTAAGAGGAATTATGGGGGAATGTTAATGTTTGAAATCCTCCTTTGCCTTTGACTTACTGCATCAGAGGCTTGACAGCTATCTGGCTTCCCAAGGAGGACTGTGTATTTTTTTTATGTGTTTGCTAGTGAGATGCTGTTTACACTGCATATACGCGTCCCCTAAAAATCTTCTATATGTGCTATCATCTCTACAGGCTCCCTGTAAATACACTGGCTTCATCCAGAGCTTGCGTCACTCCTCCAGATGCCCTTCTTTCCGTGCATCTGAGTTGAGATCAGTCAAAAAGAGAGCAAAAGAGTCCTGAGAACTTTGATGCATAGCCTCTCAACTCCTTTGGGACCCCGGCAACAGAGAGCTAGGGTCTTGAGAATCATCTGACACTAGCTGGAGGCAAACCTGCTGAATCTACAAAGCGACTGCACGGTAAATGAATAAAAGGCACAATGTGTGTGTCCACGCAGACCTAATGAGAGGTCTAATTAGCCAAAGAGGAACCACATATGTGGGGGTGGTAATAGTAGCATACACTGTAACGCTTGTCCACAGATAAAGAAGGCAAAAGCTAAATACCAATTAAAAAGACTTTTGTGCAATGTTTCAATGTAACAGGAAGTTTATGCTTCTGCGTCAACTTGACACTGTCGCTACAGCTACAGCGCAGACCCTATGCGGACCCTAATGCCTGACGTGCACCTCCCAAAGAAATGGTGGCGACGCAGAACGTAAGAGCTGTTAGTAGTATTTCTACTTTAGCATCGCCACAGTTTTCAGATCGATTGTTTGGGATCAATAAAGATGGAACACATGAAGGTACAAGCACTTGTACGGCTCGCCTTCACTGAAATGAATCGATTCATTGTTGAAGGTGAAGCAGGAAGTAGAAACAGCGTTTGGATAACGTTTTTATAGAGTGAGCCAGACTGACACAACTATAAATGGCTTGCACCAGCGTATGCTACGCGCGTAGGTTACAGCGTCTAGTTCCCACAGACCCCGCGCTTAAGATATTCAAAATTCAAACACCCAGCACATCTCATTAAAAAGATTAAATGATTCTAACCTTGAAATGTGAATCATGGTTTTAACTGCGGCTCAGTACTGCAGGTAGAATGGGTTGTCCATGAACGAGAAGGTTAGCGGTTCAACCTAAGTCCCCTTGAGCAAGTGGAGTGTGAATGTGTGAGTTGATGCGTCATTGTTAGTGTAGAAAAGCACTTCTTAAATACCAGTTTCCAGTTTTATATTAAAAAAAGACCCCTTACCCAGTGTGCACACATTTTCTAGATGAATAAAGTGGTGCAGCAGTGGAAACTTATCCAACTGAGGTGAAGGATGCAGCTCTCTGCTTCAAGCCTCCGTGTCAACATGCTGTGAGCGTAAACCAACATCACCCTCTCAACCTGCACGCATCACCTTCCCACACCCCTCCTCCCCGGCGCCGAGTCCGGAGCCTCTCCCCTCCAGGACATCGCCGGCAGAGATCAAAATCAGCCTTTGAGAAGCCTTGATCTCTGCTTCTCCCCTTTGGTTTCTGTCTTGTACTTCCTCCGCTCTGTATCTCTGGTCCAGGAAGTGAAAGTGTAGTGGATCTGAGGTGCGCCGGTCGATATCGGGGCCCCCGGATCTGTCAGGATTTAGAGTTTATTGGTTTATGGACAGAGAAAATGTGTGTCCGCATCATCAAACAGAAAACACTGATGCACTAGTCTGGGCTCTGGAGGAGGATCAGTTTGCCGTTCTCTTCCATGAGCTCTGAGTGAGATTTGCTAATTAGTCCTGAAAACTTGCATGTGTGGGTATTTCTCCATTTGTGAATGAACCATTTCCTCATGAGCACAGAGTTCCTTCTTCCCTCTGTATCATTGTCTCACCAAAAAAGGCTCATGTGTTTTTCCATTGTCTCTCTCTCACACACTAGCCATTCCCTCTATGCATCAGCGACATTCACTCCAGCTTGTAACGTGTCTCCCCTGTCACCTACTGACACCGTCCTCCAAGCATTCAGTCTGCCAGCCACCTTGAATTATTTATCTAATATGCCCATTTGACAAAGCCAGCAGTTGCTCCAGTTCACCAAACACCACGAGGAGGAAAAATGCGTTCAGAGAAAGACACGTATCTCGCGGCTGTCCGCTCTGTTCCCTTTTTTTTCTCGTGAATGCTATATTCTCATGCACTTTATTAGCATCTGCTGTCACGGGGATTTGCTGAAGTGACTGGGAGCCTTTCACACGAGCCATAGATTTGTCTCGATAGATCATTTAAATCAGCTTTATTTTCGAGCTGTATTTGACCACGAGGAAATGCTTTTTTTATTGTCTCTGTGAATGATGCGTCAGTACTGGCCGTAGGGATATCTTCAAACTTGACAGAAATGTTCGATTAGACTCGAGGATGAACTGATTCTACTTATTTGGTCAAAGATCAAGGTCGATGTAGTCGGACAGACTGATCTCGAAGGCTAGGCCACTGATCTGGCTGCGCTCATTACTATGCCGTGATAATGGAGAAAACAGTCTGGCTTGTTTGTGTGTCTTTGAAACAAATGCAAGCGTCGTGGGCAGCGCTAAGCCTGGGAGGCCCCTCCAAAATAGAGCGGTGGGGACATTTGCACAGAAATAATTATATCACACCAAAGTAAATGTCACAAAAACACATGAAAGATGGACGGAACTTCCATTACAATCTGTAATGATAAAATCAAATATAATTTCATAATTGGTGTCCTAGAGTTGACCCCTGCCTGTACTTCAGCTGTGGAAGAACTTCCTGTACTCGTTAAAACCACAGGCGAATTGCTAGTTGTGTGTTGTTCCTGCAGAATGTATTAAAAATGTATTACAGAAGCTTGTGTGAAGGGGACTGCCACACTGACCAAGTCAGCGTCGCTGGCAAATGCTGATACTAGAATAAAAAGATGGCTGCATCAGAAAATACTGTAGACCATGCAAGGGTTAGCCCTAACCCTAACCCCTAACCCTAACGTCTCAGTAAGACAAATATTTAAAATGTATTCTTTGTAGATCTCATTAAGACGTAATCACGATAGGAGTCAAGCAGATCTGGCTTCTTGCACAATCCAAACCTGCTGTCCTTAGCTCGTGAGGTTTTTGTTTTTTTTTGCAGTGTCTTTTCCCCTTAGCAGGGGGGATTTGAAAATATGTAAACTACATACAGGAAAAGGAAAGAAGAATGCACTGTAAAATATGTGCCCCATGGCAGGATATATCACAACTGACTGCATCTGGTGAGTCAGGGAGAGGTTCGCTGTGACCTCGCAAAGCACAATTTTTGTCCTAACTCAAGAACATAAGCTGTAAATGTGACAAAATGCCACACGGTCTCACTCCTGAGCTTCAGTTGACTGCTGATCCACCGTGTGATGATGACAGTCTGTTTTTCGCTGCGAAAATACACAAAATGCCCTTTCATCAGATCCTGTTTAGGTACGCATGAGCCACAACACTCGGGCCAATATTGTGTAGGTCTCCTTCCCTAGGTGGTGGTGCATGTCAAAGGAGCATCCACGTGAACCTGGCAGGGGTTATAATGTTGTGGCTGAGCGGTTCACATAATTTGAGCCTCAACTCCAACTTAACTGGTTGGTGGCTGCACACAACCAGGATGCAGTAATTCTAGCTCTCCTCTTCATAATGTTTATTCCTTTGCTCTGTCACTGGTAATATATGCAAATTGTAGACCTGGGAAAAAAAGAACGTAGATCTAGTTGCTTTTTGTAATCAGCTCCCACCATCACATACACAAAGAAATGACTTCTGTGTGTGTTATTACGGTTGAGCAACGCAGGGGCTGTGCTTGACTGGTGCTGCTTGACCCAGCACTGAGTGCCAAAAAGCTCCTCTCCCTCATCTATGTTCCAGCGCACTGAGGGTGTTCAGTAATAATCTCAATTTGCGAGCGTGCAGCGGCGCCACTCTGCCGTTCCCAAGCACTGTAATCCTTTGCCACATTCCGCTAAAGGTGCGGGAGTGATCAAGGGTCACGAGGCCCGAAATGCTGTAGTGTCTGCGGCTTCCAACTTTCTCGCTGCTGGAGTACTTTCACGTCCACCGAAACTCGGCTCAGCTTGCACTTTTCTGAATTCGTGAGTGCTCTCGTGGCTAAAAGCTTTTAAGTGAGTCATACTTTTCAAAATTTGACCTATAGCTGGTCAGTTTAACCTGAGGTGCAAGAAAAAAACAACACCTTAATGGTGGACACTTGCAACAGCAGCATGTAGTCTTTTCGCAACTCATCCAAGTAGCTCCTTCATTTCTAAAAGACTGGTGGGGAGTTGGGGTTTAAATGGGAGCATCTGTGGGTGTTGCCCATCAGAAACTTGAAAAACTAGAGTCTTTTGATGACCAGATACTGACCTGTGGGTGCGGGAAATGGCACTCCAGCAGCACAGAAGATGGTTGCTGCAGAAACTACACAGTTTGAACATTTAAAGGATGCCCATCTGTTTCACATTCTCACAAAAAGAAACTAAAACTCCCAAAAACCTACCAAACTAAAAGGTGACTGAAGCATATATCTTTTTCCAGTGTGTTGCTGTTACATTCAGAAGAGAGCAAAACCTGAAACTACTGCCAGCAGCCCAACATCTTAGCTTAGCCTCTTTACAAAATACAAACAACAACGGTAAGGGTTAGGGTTAGGGTTACTCAAAAGAGCCATGTGTGACGTCTTTAAGTGAACCCAGCAAGTCCAGGTGCTTTTTTATTTTGCTGAGTCTTTAGATATACCATGACTTGGATGACTGAGAACCTCCACAGACATCTAGCTAGGTTAATGTGTTCCCAGTGGTGCAGCAAAAACCAAACAAAGGCAAGACCAAGAAGCTGGAGGTCGACATCCGGCCGAAGATATTCCTAAACCCCTGTCACTATCGGGCCAGTGGAGAGGATGGACACCTACAAGGCTGGAAACAGGTTGCATTGGTCAGAGGACACGGAGGCCCTCTACAGAGCAAGTTCTGTGAAAGAAAGTTCAGATCCTTTGACCTGTGCACTAAGCTGCCATGAATGTACTTGAATGTTCTGTGGCACTCAACAGATAGCGTTGGGTTTTGTGGTGCCAACAAACCAGGTAACTGATGAAAAACAAGCTAGCTCAGAGGTCTGGAAGGAGCTGGACATTGTGGAAGGCAGTGACAAAGAAGAGGATGGAGGAAGAGGACAAAGAAGGGAAGTTGAAGGCCATCATGGACGGCCAACGTCTCCGTGGGAAGCGAAGGCAGCTCAAGAAATTTAAGAGGTTCTTTGTTGCCAAGATCCATGAGGCTCGATGACACCACATCACCAAGTGAGTCCAGCCTTCAGTGATTGCGGTGAAAAAGGTATACCACATATTTCATTATTGCCTCCTCTTGTATCCTGCTGTATCGCCTTAAATTTCCCTACGGGGAATCAATCCAGTCTCATATTATTATAACCTGCTGGTTCATATTCAGCAGACACATGAGAGTTTCATCAACTCCAATAAAAGCAAACAAGAGTATTTCTCATATATATATATATATATATATATATTTAGAGTGCGTGCCTTACCAACCAGAGGCTTTGAGTTTGGCCTTGAGTTTGGCCTTTGAGTTTGGCTCTCAGGCTTAGCCCTCCATTTACAGCAAAACCCTGCTGCTGCACTCTTTTCCTAATGAGGGCTGGAGGGGCGGATCGGGCCTTTAGCTGTTTTCTCTTCTCTCTCTCCCTCTCCATTCCCTCTCTCTCTCTCTCTCTCTCTCTCTCTCTCCTCCCCCTCCCACACTGCAGCCGGGCAGGCAGTGTTAAATATCTCATCTTATTTTATCCTCCGGGGCCGCTATCAATTTCAAGCTGTTCTCCTCTCATTTACAGTGATGCCACACAAGCCACGATGCCGGGACGCCCATCAGCTGCCAAGCACGCGCTTTTTGCACCTCGCCTCGCTTGGCGCAAAGGGACGCGGGTGAGCAGTTTTCACCACGATCCTTCACGTGCGTGCCATCCCCCAGCATTACTCCGAGCACGTTAGTGGATCGGTTGATTCAATTTCACGTACCATAAAGCTGTACCTGAATTAATCATGTTGCTTTTTTCCCCCTTCTTTCTAGCCAGTGCTAATGGTGACATATTATCACTCCATCCAAAGAGCCTGCAACAGTTTTCATCCTGACATCAAGCTGCTGATGCCCGTCCCCCTCCAGATAGAGGCTGGACAAACATGTTCTCACACACTGATCACCCCAGAGGTACACCGGTCTTGTAAAATGTGTAATTTTGCAAAACAAGGTGCTCCACTGCTCTCTATAGGCCTGCTTATGAAAGTGCAGAACAATGAGACAATGAAGTCATTTATACGCTGAGTTTCATTGTGATTTCTCTATCTCTATTTAGCTAAAGATTGACATTACAATCAACTACACAGAAGGAAATTAAGCTAAACACAAAGCTACAAGAGGCTTATCCCTTTTGAATGTACACATTAAAATGCTCCTACTCCCCTCACATTTCTTTGCATTAACCTCGCCCAACCTTCCATACTCCATTAGAGTCACACTTCTTATGACTAGGTAAAACCACTGATAAAACCTTCCCCGATAGCCTTACGCCGCCCAGGGCCAGCAGCATGGGTCCACTGTTGTGTCTCCTGCTACCTTCAGGGTCACCTTTGATGTTGGCTGGAGAGTTCCAACTCGTTTTTGTAAATTTCTCTTACACATATTGCAACAGTCTTCTCAGCCTGCAGTTTGTGAGAATTTTCAGCGTCAGGTCATATGGACCGGCTACCGATGAAGAGAGATGCCTGCGGTGTGATGCACTTGCAGGCAGCGCTGTAAGTATAAAATAGAAAGGAACAGAGCTCAGTCCTCTGCAAACAAGATTTTAGAACCCGCCTGCTGGGATTTTGCTTCCACTTTTGCACATCATCATTAGTGAGGCGTACCCAATGTTAGAAACATGTTATTATACAGTATATCACACATTTTCTTGTTGTGATTTAGCTGTTGTTGAGTCGGAGCTGATTTTGAACTGTATCCAACCGATAGGAACAAATCTTTAAATGAGGATTAATCTGATTAGGCAGGTTCATTTTAAATTGAACATATTGGAGGTTAAATAGGTGTAATGTGTGGAAAAATCTTAATTCTTAAAGAAACTAGAAACTAAGGTTATAAAATAAATATACAAACCCCTCAACCCCACTAACCACATCCTGTTACCAGACACCACAGAAGGTCCATGTCTATTCACTGAAGAGTCTCAGCCGTTTTGGAGGGACAAGGGAGATCTACACAATATTAGGAAGGTGGTCATAATGTTACGCTATAACGCGTGAGATGAGATGAGCAGATTTTTGATTTGACAGCATGACGGCCCTCTGGTAAAATCTGTTTTTAAATCTGTTAGTGTGGAGATCCTGCTTTTTCAAGGAGGTCCCCCACACAAAACGTTGCTGCTTTAAATAATGTAATGCTATGCTCTAAAAAGAAGTACTAACTGTATCTGTCAGTGGACTATAATAAATGTTCCTAGAGTGCAAAGTGGGAGAAGTAAAGCTGAACAAATTGGACAGGCGTCAGTGGTGCATCATACAGCTCTCCAGTAAGCCACGAGGCCCAGTTCTTATCGTGAACATGGCGGGTGGGGTTGAAATCAAAGATTCATGAACATCAGTCAAACTGGGGAAAATATTATTTTACAGACCTGCTGCATATGGGATGCGTTGAAACAGGCCTGTTCCTCAGACTGCGGCCACAAACGTAGTCTACTGAAGATTTGCTTCTTCAGTATTATTATCATACCTTACACTAATCAACTCAAATTCAAATCAGGTGAGAGTGCTCCCAAACCAAAAGCAGAAAGACGTGTGTAGACAGGAGTTTCCATATTTATCCTGCTTGATAAAACTTATTACTCTTCCTTTACTTGTTGACAGCATTAATGAAATCCTATAGTGATGGAAGAACCCCTGAAATATGAGTTTTAATTAATACTTAGTTAATGTCTGCAACAGTCCTTCATCCCTCATTTATTCAAAATGAGGATATTAAAGAAATTAGGTTTTCCTGGCAGATTCAGTCGACAGACAATTGTGCACACATATACACACACACACACACTGAGTTTCCTGTGTCATTTCAAGGGTAAGTCGAACTAACTTTTTGCAACAGTAGAGCCAAAGGAAAGAAAGGAAAGAAAGGAAGGAAGGAAGGAAGTATTGCCCTGATAATTCACAATGAGTACCGCTCAAAGGGTGCATGTGCTTAATTTAATCTGGTTCCACACTGAATAAGTAACAGATATAAACATCAAAGTAGCTAAATTCAGGCCTGAAGTCTCACAGCTAACATGAGTCATGTCTGTGCCGTGCTGAGCGAGACTGAATGTGTTGGAAGAGGTGGTGGGCTCAGCATCGCCGTGCTCCTGTGCAGAGACCCGATCTGGTTCCCTCGGCCTCTGCTCGTATGGCGGAGAAATGAAAGGTTGACTCAACAGAGTTTTACAAAATCCAGCTGGCTGGGTTTTGTTGTGTGAGTTCAGTCGCTGGGTCTGTACCCTCATTGTGTTATTTGATTGTGGAATTTTATTTAATTATTTATTCATTTATTCAACTAATAGCACTATGAGGCTTTTGAACGTCTCATAGTGCTATTAGTAGAATTACACAATCAAAATCAGATTGTTTTCTGTATTCACTGATAAATTGCTATGTCATGCCAAACTACTGCTTTAATCTTCACCAACATGTGTTTTTCTTGTTAGGAATAGTTACAACTAAGCAATTTCAAAGTATATTTACAATTCAATTTATCCTAGCTGCTGCGTTCACAAGCTTTAGAGTTGTCCTTTTAAAGGCTTCCGTTCATGAGCAGCCATTTGGGAAAGTCAAACGTTTAAATAGAATTAGTAAGTAACTTTCACGTATTGTGGTTTTCCCACAAACACTTAAATACTCATCACTGTTTAAAACATTTTCGTCGCATTTTTTTTTTACACCTGCAACAATCCTCCCTGTCACTTGGTGGCGCGCTTGTTCCTGACCGCCACACTCGCTGGCGCGTCGGTCGGCGCCTGTTTAAAGCGTCACCGGATGTGCAGTTTCAAAACACTGGACAACAGATACGGGCATCTACTCCTGTGTCTGATTCACTTGAGATTTGGTCGCTTTTTCCTATCAATTAGCGCTGGATGTGAAAGACAACTTATTGACTTAAGTATCCTGAGGCTCCAAAATGGCGCGACCGCTGCTGGAGTTTGAGACGGAGATGTTTCTCAGCCTCTTCGGCTGTGACGGGTTGCTGGTGGTGGCTGAGGGAATTGGGATAGACCGCATCCTGCTGCAGTTTATGCGGGTTTACTCGGAGCAGGGCAGTCTGGTCCTTCTGCTCAACACAACTACGCCTGAACAGGTTAGGATGAGTTAGCGTAGCTGGCTGCACATCTCCTATGAACGCCTCCAACTCACTCGTCGCTATGAGACGTGAGCTAGCAATGTGGCTAATATGAACGTTTACCGAGAAGTCGCATTAAATGTCAATTTAGAGGAGAAAATGGACCAAACAAGGCTGTGTCTGCTATTTGTCCAAGCCATCGTAGCTAAAAACAATACCTAACACTGTCTGTTGATACACAACTGAACCTATGCGCTCACTTGACAAAGTATTAGATACACTACAGAAAATGAGTTTTATGAAGTTTATGATATTCATAATTTCAAATTAAGTCCAGTTTAACACTGTTTCTACTTAAACTGAACATTATAATAGTCATGAAGGGAAATTCAGGAGTTTAGGACTGATATATTATGTGTATTTCTTTGAAATGATTGTAAAGTGAAGCAGGTGTGTCGTAATTATGGCTGTGCTTTCTGGTTTACTGTCAGTAGTGGGTGTCAGTATTCAGCGTTCTACCCCTCCTTTCTGTGTACTGTGCTTAATAACATTTCTATGTCGTCCTTCCTTCTCAGGAGTATTTCACAGAGCAGCTGCGAGTGGAGGGTGTGACCCACCTTCCCAGAACCGTGACCAGCGATGTCCAGAGCACTGAGCGCTACAACGTTTACACTGAGGGAGGGGTGCTGTTTGTCACCAGCAGAATCCTGGTGGTGGACTTCCTCACTGACCGCATCCCTGCTCATCTCATAACAGGTCAGACCTTTACGAAAATGCCACTGATTTCCTGACTGGCTTTGATTCAATTCCTATAAACAGTGTCCCGATTTGAGTTTCCAAACTAATGTTATCATTGCTTCCAGAGTTGTTTATTTTGGTGTTTCGACAAGATTGTACCTAAGTTGGCATATCTTTGCTTATGCGCACTTCTTCTCTGTCACCATACTCTTTAAATTCGATGAGCTTTCAGACCTGATGATGCTATCAGGGTTGCAGCTTCTGTTATATTTTGAATTTCCCTCATACAAGGACTAACCTTGTTGCAGTGAGGTTTCTAATGAGCGGAAGCAGGAATCAATTAGATTCGTGTGTAAACAATCCAAAGATTTTATGGCCCACTAGCTGATCTTTTAAATCAAGATCGTTTTGAATCTGAAAATCTTTAGGTGGACGAGGTCCTGGGATCTTACTGATCATCAGAGACAGTGAATACATAGAACCCAAGTTACGGTCTTAACTTTTGTTTCTTTGTCACGGGCCCGCCGTGCTCCTGGTCGCTGCAGCTATGACTGCCACCCTCCTCAACTTAACCATTTATTGCTGGTCGACATAAAACACCCTGCTACTAGTGTGACATTGCAGGAACGTCACCACAGACACCAGATTTAAAACTCTAGCACACTGTGAACTGCAGAGTCTTAGTTGAAGTACCCATATGTACAAGTCCTGCAAGAATGGTGAAAAATGTCTTAAAAATAATAAAAGATTGGGTTAAACACAGTTTGAAATAAAAGTGGGGTTAAATGTACAAAAACCATAAAACATATAAAGGTAGAGAAAGTATCAGCCAAATATTACCTATTGTTGGGCTTTTGGGTTCATTTCCGCTGCTATAGACTGACCTTCTGTAACACTCTCCTTAGGCATCCTGGTGTATCGCGCCCATAAAATCATCGAGTCATGCCAGGAGGCCTTCATCCTGCGTCTGTTCAGGCAGAAGAACAAGACAGGCTTCATTAAGGCCTTCACTGACAAGGCCACAGCTTTCTCCTCAGGCTTCTGCCAAGTTGAGCGTGTGATGAGAAACCTCTTTGTCAAGAAGCTCTACCTGTGGCCCAGGTATGATATTTCCTGGCGGGTATTTTTTAATATTAACATTAATAATGCTTCCATCATCTCTTCATATTTGTGCACGGTATCGTTCATCCAACAGGTTTCAAGTATCAGTGAACACAGCTCTGGACAGGCACAAGCCAGAAGTTGTGGAGCTTCATGTGTCGTTGACGCCAGCTATGAGGGCCATCCAGAGCTCCATCCTGGACATCATGAGCGCCTGTCTGAAGGAGCTGAAACGCTACAACCCCACCCTAGAGGCTGAGGACCTGTCACTGGAAAACACGCTAGGAAACTCTTTTGAAAAGGTTTGATAGATACAGTATATGACACATTAAGCTGCCATGATAAATTTGACCTCAGATCATGAAGTTTTTTAGATTAGATTAGATTAGATTCAACTTTATTGTCATTACACATGTACATGTACAGGGCAACGAAATGCAGTTTAGCATCCAACCAGAAGTGCAATAGGCAGTAAAGTGCATGTGGCATAAATATTGTGGTATATAAAAAGTATGTTACATGTTGTTTTTACAGTGTATGGACAATATTTACAGATCAGAACCTGTGTACAGGTGAGACCATATATACAGGTTAATGAGCAAGATATACATAATGATTGAGGGAGGTACTATGAACATATTATACAGATGGATTGTTCGTTAAGTGGGAGAAGACTATAAACAGGAACTAGCATAACATAATTTACAATAGAGGAGATGACAGATGATAAATTAGGCGATACAAAGACAGATGACATGAGCAACTTATAGTGCAAAAATAAATAATAGCAGTGGCTATCTAAGTTACTAGACTAGTGCAATGTTCGGTACATAGTACTGTGCAAACAGATTGTATAAGTGAAAGTGAGCATGTGCAGAGTAGTCCAATAGTGCAGTGTGATGGTGTAAAAGTCTTTGGTCAGTGACTGAGTGACTGTGAATTGGTGTGTCAGCGGGGGTCAGAGTTCAGTAAGGTCACAACTCTGGGGAAAAAGCTGTTCCTCAGTCTGCTGGTCCTTGTCCGGAGGCTTCTGAAACGCCTGCCAGAGGGCAGGAGGGAAAATAGTCCATGTGCCGGGTGGGAGGGGTCCTTCAGAATGCTGCGGGCACGACGCAGACAGCGCTTCTTCTGGACGTCCTCAATGGCAGGGAGTGGAGTTCCTGTGATGCGCTGGGCAGTTTTCACTACGCGCTGCAGGTGTTTGCGCTCCGCAGCAGAGCAGCTTCCGTACCAGACTGTGACACAGTTTGTTAGGATGCTCTCGATCACGCAGTGGTAGAAGTTCACCAGGATGGCTGAAGACAGATGGTTCTTCTTCAGAGTCCTCAGGAAGAAGAGGCGCTGGTGAGCTTTCTTGACCAGGCTGGAGGTGTTGGTGGTCCAGGACAGGTCCTCTGAGATGTGGGTCCCCAGGAACTTGAAGCTGGAGACACGTTCGACGGCCATTCCGTTCATGTGAATGGAGTCATGCGTGCTTCTTCTCTCCTTCCTGAAGTCCACAATGAGCTCCTTGGTCTTGCTGGTGTTAAGGAGCAGGTTATTGTCGGCGCACCATGTGGTCAGGTGCTGTACCTCCTCTCTGTAGGCTGTCTCGTCGTTGTTAGTGATGAGACCAATCACGGTGGTGTCGTCTGCAAACTTGATGATGGAGTTGGATCCATGCACAGGTCTGCAGTCGTGGGTGAAGAGGGAGTACAGGAAGGGGCTCAGCACACAGCCTTGTGGCACACCGGTGTTGAGTGTGACAGTGGTGGAGCAGATGTGGCCTGACCTCACGTGTTGTGGTCTGTTGGTCAGAAAGTCCATGATCCAGTTGCAGAGGGCGGTGTTGGTGCCCAGGGCTCCAAGTTTGGTGATTAACTTGGAGGGGATGACCGTGTTGAATGCTGAGCTGAAGTCAATGAACAGCAAACGTGCATAGGTGTGGTTATTGTCCAGATGTGAGAGCACAGAGTGCAGTGCTGTGGAGACTGCATCGTCTATGCTCCTGTTGCTACGGTAAGCAAACTGATGTGGATCCAGTGTGGGAGGGAGGGAGTCCTTCAGGTGCGCCAGGACCAGTCGCTCGAAGCACTTCATGATGATAGGTGTGAGTGCTACAGGGCGGTAGTCGTTGAGGCATGTCGGCTTGGAGTGTTTTGGCACTGGCACGATGGATGTCGCTTTAAAGCATGTTGGCACAGCTGCTTGGGCGAGGGACAGGTTGAAAATGTCCGTAAAGATCCCAGTGAGCTGCTCCGCACATGCTCTGAGCACACGTCCTGGGATGCCGTCTGGTCCAGCAGCCTTGTGTGCCTTGATTCTGCTCAGTGCCGTGTGGACATCAGTGGGGGAGAGTGAGAGGGGCTGGTGGTCTGCAGGGAGCGTTGTCTTGGTGGCGGTGTCTCTGTTGTCTCTCTCAAAGCGAGCATAGAAGTGGTTTAGCTCGTTCAGGAAGGAGACATCCGTGGCTGTGGGGGTGGGGTTGCTGGGCCTGTAGTCTGTGATGGCCTGGATGCCTTGCCACATGCGTCGGGGGTCATAGTTGGAAAAGTGACCCTCTATCCTCAGCTTGTAGCAGTGCTTGGCCTTCTTGATGCCCCTCCTCAGGTTTGCCCTGGATGTGCTGTAGGCCTGTGCATCCCCTGATCTGAAGGCAGCATTACGGGCCTTCAGCAGGAGCCGCACCTCCTTGTTCATCCATGGCTTCTGGTTGGGGTAGGTGGTGATCTGTTTCTCTGTCGTGACGTCATCAATGATGGTGGTGATGTAGTCCATAACAGAGGAGGCATAATTGTCAATGTCCAAGTGTGAGCCACAGGTGGCTTGAGAAGCAAACGTACTCCAGTCTGTGTGTTGAAACCTGTCCTGGAGTACAGAGTCTGTCTCTGCTGGCCACACCTTGATGGTCCTCACTGATGGCCTGACACGGTTGATGAGGGGTGAATATTTGGGGGTGAGGAACAAAGAAAGGTGATCTGACTGTCCGATGTGGGGGAGGGGGGTCGCGGTGTAAGCGGCAGCCATGTTAGTGTAAACATGGTCCAAAGTCTTGTTTCCTCTGGTGTGGCAGGAAACATGCTGGTGGAATTTGGGGAGTACAGTCTTTAAGTTTGAGTGATTAAAATCACCCGCAACAATAAAAGCCGCCTCCGGGTGGTCAGTCTGTTGTTTACTAATGGCCGCATAAAGTTCGTTCATTGCGAGCTTAGCATTAGCATCCGGTGGAATATAAGCAGCAGTGATGATGGTGGATGTAAATTCCCGTGGCAGATAGAAAGGTCTACATTTAACCATGAGAAACTCCAGGTTAGCTGAGCAGTGGCTTCCAAGAGTAACAGAGTCCGTACACCAAGCTTTGTTGACATAAATGCACAAACCTCCGCCTCTGGTCTTGCCGGAGTCATCAGCTGATCTATCCGCCCGGTGTGTGTGGCGTCCGTCAAGCTCGATAGCACTGTCCGGTACACCGCCGTGTAGCCATGTTTCGGTGAGAATCATGACATTGCAGTCCAAAAGTCTCTTACTGTGAGTGAGGCGCAGTCGTATCTCGTCCATCTTGTTAGCCAAAGACCGAACATTAGCGAGGAAGATGCTGGGCAAGGGAAGCCGGTGTGGTGTAAGTCTTAGCCTTGCTTTTAGCCCTCCGCGTTTCCCTCGCCGTTGTTTACGATCTCTGCGCCGCCTGCGAGCACTTCCGCC
This sequence comes from Planiliza haematocheilus, assembly GCA_005024645.1. Lineage (NCBI taxonomy): Eukaryota > Metazoa > Chordata > Actinopteri > Mugiliformes > Mugilidae > Planiliza > Planiliza haematocheilus. Next base: position 7,100,531 of record SRSE01000365.1, on the reverse strand, counting down.
CGGCCGGGTAGAGTGCGAAGCCACCGGTGTTCTGGCGATCTCCGGGATGGAAGGGAGATCGGTGATAAAAGTGTCCGAGAAACGTAATCCGATCTCCAAAAGCTCATACCGGGTGTATGATGTAAAGGCACAGTTGTTTTGTCCAAACAGACCCGAGATGAGCAGGAATAAAACTGCAAAATTGCAAAAACTGGGGAGACGCTGAGCCGCGCGATGTTCTCGCGCCGCCATCTTGGTCTTAAGAGTTACACTGAATGATAAAGATTGATTCTTTATAGCAATGTTGAACAGCTACCCTGATTCTAAAGTTGCCATTTTCCAGACTAATCAGCATATGGATACAGCTTTTAGAATGTTTTTTAATGTTTTGCCTTCTCTTATTCAGACTATCCGCCACTACTTGGACCCCCTATGGCATCAGCTGGGAGCAAAGACCAAGGCCCTGGTTCAGGATCTTAAAGTGCTGAGGGTCCTCCTGCTTTATCTCACTCAGTACGACTGTGTCACCTTCCTCAATCTGCTTGAGTCACTGCGTTCCAGCCAAAAGAGCTTTGGCTCCAATTCAGGTAAACCAGATGTACTTGAGCTGCTCTAAGAGCCTGATTGGATGTGTCAGTTCTGTTCTTTCATTGTTCGATTGGATGTGTCTGTTGGAACTGTCAGGCTGGCTGTTCCTGGACTCCAGTACCTCCATGTTTATGAACTCCAGGAGCAGAGTGTACCGCATTCCTGAAAGCAAAAAGAAACTCAAAGTTGGAGCAGATTCAGAGAAACAGAAGATGACCTCCGCTTCAGGTAACTGACCAATAGGCACCTGCCTCTGACAATGTGTTCTTCAGAGTAGATATCCACAAATGTATCTGCATCTGTGTGTGTAGAGTGAAGTTTAAATGACTAAAGGCTCAATGTGTGTGTGGGTTTCAGAGGTGAAGCGGGAGCTGGTGCTGGAGAAGAGCCCAAAGTGGGAGGCACTGACTGAGGTGCTGGAGGAGATTGAGAGGGAGAACAAGAGCTCTCAGCATGAACCAGGTCAGAGCTCAGTGCTGTTAAAACATTAAAATGCTCTGCCAACAGTGCAAATAATGTGCTACAGCAACAGAATATTATAGGTGTAACTTAGAGATTTTGCAAGGTAATGTTGCTGTTGATTGAAATTATCTTTAGGCAGTTAAAATGACGCCCTATGCAGTACAGCACATAGCAGCAAAGCACATAAAAAGATGATCTCCTTATGTTGAATCATATTTAAAATGTACAACCACAGACAGCTGATATTTTGCGTACATACATTTTTTTGTGCATCTCAATAATTTGGAGATCATTTGTTTCATTTTAGCGTAGAAAAGTATGCAAGTTCACTGAAAAGTTGATTTTATTCTCTTTCTAGTCTAACAGATTTTTCAAATTTGGATGATTTTTTTTGATAATATTACAGATATATGTTGTTTCATTGAATAAAGGCCACAAAAATACAGACACTGTGCAATTGGATGTTTTTCCAAACTGTTCAGTCCAAACAGACCTCATCTGTGTCTGTATAATGTTGCTGCCATATGTAAAACCCTGCCGTGTGTCTTTTCCTAACTGCTTTTTCTATCATGTCTCCCTAAGGCCGTGTGTTGATTTGTGCCAGTGATGACCGGACCTGTGCCCAGCTGCAGCAGTACATCAGGCACGGCTCTGACTGGCTCCTCAACCGACTCTACGCCCGCACCATCGGTAAACGGGACGCTTCAGCGGCCGCCGCCTTTGAGTTGGAATCTCACCAAAAGGGAAAAGACTGGGTCAAGAAAGGATCCAAAGGAAAAGAGCCCGCTCAGAAAAAAAAGACCACGAAGGGCAAAAGCAGGCCGTCGCTGACCCTGACGCAGATGATGGGGAAAGAGGAGACGGGCGAAGCTGCCGTGATGGGCAGCAGCGGAGACGAGGATGAACTGGTGGAGGATGATGACGGAGAAGAGGAAGAGCTCAAGTTAGATTTGTCATCAGATGCCTATTATGGTGTCCTAAAAGAGCCGCTGACTGTCATCCACCCACTGAAAGGCTGCACTGACCCCCACAGCCTGACCAGGGTGCTGCATGAGGTGGAGCCCAGCTTTGTGGTGCTGTATGACGCTGAACTGAGTTTTGTCCGCCAGCTGGAGATCTACAAAGCTAACCGGCCTGGAAAGGCACTCAGGGTGTATTTCCTCATCTATGGGGGCTCCACAGAAGAACAGAAGTACCTCACTGCTCTGTCTAAGGAGAAGAAAGCATTTGAACATCTCATCAGGTCAGACCCATTTCTTTCTCCTCATGTATCTTGGTAATACGTGTTTAGATGTGTTGTGTTGAAGTGATGGCTCCTCATTGATTTTTACTGTGTGTTTCTGTAGGGAAAAGGCTACTATGGTCATCCCAGAGGAGAGGGAAGGACGAGAAGACACCAACCTAGACCTCGCTAGAAATTTAGAACCTGCTAATGCCACCACCAACAGCCGCAAAGCAGGCATGTCTGTTTTATTCTAAATGATCATTTTCACCGTATGAACTATGTTTAAGATGATGTGTAGTTTGTGTCTGACTGGTTTATGGTTTTATTTAATTCTTTGTCCAACAACCAGGAGGCCAGGAGCAGCCCAAAGAGCCCTCACGAGTCATTGTGGACATGCGTGAGTTCCGCAGCGAATTGCCTTCCTTGCTCCACCGCCGTGGGCTGGACATCGAGCCTGTCACCCTAGAAGTAGGTGACTACATCCTGACCCCGGACACATGCGTCGAACGCAAGAGTGTCAGTGACCTGATTGGCTCGTTGCAGAGCGGCCGCCTCTACACCCAGTGCCTCTCCATGACCCGCTACTACAGGAAACCAGTGCTGCTCATTGAGTTCGACCCAGCTAAACCGTTTTCCTTAATGGCCCGCTCAGATTTCCGTCATGAGATTTCGTCAAATGACATCTGTTCGAAGCTTACCTTGCTCACGTTGCACTTCCCACGGCTTCGTATACTGTGGTGCCCCTCCCCACACGCCACAGCCGAGCTCTTCCTGGAACTGAAGCAAGGCCGACTCGAACCTGATGCTACAGCAGCTCAGGCAGTCACGGCTGAGTCAGACACCGTGGCTGAATCTGCAGACCTCTACAACCCGGGACCTTATGACTTCCTGTTGAAAATGCCTGGGGTCAATATGAAAAACTACAGAGCTCTTGTAAAAAATGCAGACAGCATTGCAGACCTAGTCAAACTGAGTCAGGACAAGCTCACAGAAATACTCGGGAATACTAACAATGCCAAGTTGCTGTACGAGTTTCTGCATAACGTTGCTGATGTCCCAGCTCCTGTACAGAAAACCAAACAGACATGATGGACAGTAGAGCAGGACCTCTGACACATGTGTACAAATGTATTTTCAGTGCCATCGAGATTGGCTCTGCATTTTAAAACCAAATGAAGATCAATGCAGACTGAACTGACACCTTGGTTTTGTACAGAATGAGAGAAGTGAAATGAGTGTGATATTTATGTGTGGAATGAACTAAAATATTGCAGATATTTATTGTTTGTAATATGTCAATCTTTTTTTAAATAATATTTTTATATTTTGGATTTTTTTTTAAATTATCTGTTATTTCCAAATAAAGCTTTCTCAAACAAATATTTTTACAGCACTCTGATCTTTTATATTTTAAATATTTGACTTTTGTGTGATATGATTATCTTTTTGTCTTTAACAGAGATGAGAACGTATCCATCCACACTAAACTAAAAACTCAAGACTGAAGACCCCAAAAAGGCCCAAAAATTGATTCAAATATTAGGGAGGTTTACTCTAATTACTGGTATAGAGGGATGGGAAACGATACCACCAAGTAATACTACATATGGTCTCAAAATGTGCATGTAACATGTCAGTGAGCACAAATGCAGCAGTCCAGTAAAAGTATATTTCACTTTCTATTATTAATCCCTTGAAATCTGAAAATACTGGTTTCATTGGCTCTCAGGGATTCAAATATTACTCATAGTTTAACTCTTGGCAGTGGATGTCTCACTTCACTGTAGTAAGTTATGCAACACCACTGTTATACAATGTATAGGATAAAAAAAAATAAAAAATGACACGTGGCTCCTGAGGTCAGATGATCTCAAGTAGGATATATATGAAAGGTTGTGTTGGTTATGATGTGTACTGTGTGTGTCACATCGTGCTCCCGGTCCAGTCCATTGTTGCTCCATCGATGCCGCTGACCAGTGAACAGGGCAGAGAGCTCTGGCCTCCGCCACGCCCCCCAACGCTTCCTGTACCGCAACGTCATTACGTCACTCTGCATCCGAACCTAGACCAGTCGCAGCCATTTTACTCGGCGAAATAAACTTCAATCTCAGAGGTAGACGACAAAACTACACGCTTAAGACAACACTGTTGATATTAATGGATATCCCGTTGTGAACCACGGCTCGGATGGATTTGGGTTTCGGAGGCTTCGCAATTCGGTAAGACCACACAACCGGGGCGGCGCTGTCTTGTTTTTAGCATGTTAGCCCGCGTTAGCTAAACCGAGCTAACTGGAGAAAATGTGATGAGGCTGTTTTTGAGAACCGTTCGAGATATGCAGACTCGGACAGCAGGCTAGGTTTGGTACGACCGCATAACACAACGGGGGCAGCGAGTATATGGCCGTGGCTCAACTTTGGATGCATTATATGAAGCTAGAAACGACGGAAACGTTTCACCATCTTTCCTGATCCACAGTATCTGCAACTCACTCACCTGTCAGATTTAAAGTAGCTACCCATCGCTAGCTTATCCCACACCCATCCGCCTCCTCCTCTGCGATAACATTAGCTGTGGTGGAGCCATGCCACTCAATAATACCCCTCTAGGAAAATGTTCGCTCGCTGTTTAAACTAGCTACTTGTCAAGGTGCCATTTATAGAGTATGGCATTTGGGCACGGCGTGTTTATTTCAACCATTTACACTTGAGCCCGGATGCTCTCTGAATCTCAAGGCATGACATCCAGTGTGATTGTGAGCTGGCAGCACAATCGCTCCAGTAATACGGACCACGCAAGCTATGGAATGAGGCTCGTCCCGCTGAGACAAACAGGACGGTTGTTGTCTCATTGTCTTCCAGCCGATTCAAGTGAGGCAGTGGTTGCAGCAAATCCTAACAGGTCCCGGTCCTGTGTGACTCATGCAGACAGGCAGGATGTGATGCTCCAAGGAGCGGCTTGATTCAGTCTGGCCCCTGAAAACGTGTGAATTATTTGCAGTGACTTAAACACCAGGAGTATGGTTGAATGGTAAAACAATTATTCCAAGACTGTTTGCTTTGTGTGGCCTGAGCTGCACGTCCCAGTGCAGTATTACTTTGCAGGAAGATTGTCTGCTCGGACCACTTTAGACCACTGTTTCCATGTCTCTCCCCGGGGTGAATTAAAATCAAATGAAACCAAATGCTACCACAGAGGCAGATGTGTTAGCATTCAATGGTGCTATATATAGACGCTTCTAATACTGCTGGACTGGTTTCCTCCTTACAGGGGTTTTGACAAATCAGATTCTGCAGAGCTGGAGTTGAAGTTTGTCTTTGTCTCTGCTGCAGTCTCTTCTCAGGTGTCAGCATTGCTGTGGCCTTGTTTTGTTGAGTGTTTCATTACCCAATCCTTTTGTGTGTGTGTGTGTGTGTGTGTGTGTGTGTGTGTGTGTGTGTTTTTTTAGAGATTTTTTTTTTTTTTCAAAAAAAAAAAAAAAAGTCCCTGGAGGAAGCCAGGAAGGAAACTACACCACATGAGTGTCTAGTGGGAACAAAGCTGAACATTGACTCTAGTGAATGAGCCACAGCGATGACATCATTTCTGTCGTATCTCACAGACGTTTATGTTGGACGTGATGTGCACTTTTAACGGCTCAGGAAGCTGCAGTGCCTAAACTGTAGTTTCACATAGTTTGACTGGTTCTTTTTCTGTCTTGATCTGTTTGTATCTTTTAATGCGCCTGCATCAGTCATAAATTCTCAGGTCATTTCTTGTAACCACTGCACTGTAGAAATGGATGAACCCTCTATGACGTGACCTGTGAGTTTCCTGAAAAGTGTCGTTGAAGCTCATTAAAGGTGGCTCCGGTCTGTCCAGGTCAGTGACGGACTCAGGCTAGTTCACAGCTTATTCAAAAACTGAATAATTAGTGGAGTTGAAGCGCCTAGGGAGACACCGACCTGTCTCTGAAAGCTCCTGTGCCTTTACTTACGCATAATTTGTGTGTAAAGTAGGACATTTGCAAGTTTATAGGGATTGACTCATGTTTTGGAGCCAGCCTCAAGTGGCTGGTCCAGCAACTGCCGTTTTTGTCCCCATGTTGCGCCTTTGTAATAGCAAATTGCTAAAAAAACAAACATGTTTAACTTAGATTGCTGTGTCATGTGAAACATATGCCTCATCCCACACTGGAGGATTTCACACAATTTTACAAAATGTATTTTAAGGCCGGGTATTGCTACTGATTTCCTGAATTTGTGGTATTTCCACAGTATTTGTTGCAATCTCAGAAGATTTGTCATATAAAGCCAGTTTCATTTTTAATAAATGTTTAAACCCAGCCCTAAACTACATCTTTGAGGTGCACATATACAAAACGTAAAAAAAATAAAGAAACAGATTGTGTTGCTCTGAAAATTCTCGGCCATCCGGGTTATAAAAGAAGCATAACTTATTGTAGTTAAAGGGTATGTATTTACACACAAGTGGGCATACCGTTACAACATCTTACTTCCTCATTCACAGACAGTTGTCAGTGGTGTCTTTATGCCCCTTAACAGAAACCAGACAGCTCATAGTTTATGAGCTCTTAGGCTGGGACCATAGGTTTCACTTATCTCATGCTGTCAGTTGAGTAAATGTGTGTGTGCTTGTGGGTACTTGATCACTGGAATTCTTCCTGGCCGGGCCTATTTAGAGTAAAGTTGACCCCTGGCCTCCTCTCGTCAGTATGAGAACACTTTTGTTACTGTTATGGACACACAGGCTTGTTGTTGGCAGGAGTTTGTATTCCCTCAAATGGCTGCAAAATAGTTAAACTTGTTTTGCTTAAGTTGTGAATATTGCTTTGAATGTTTCACTTCCCTAATCCCAACATACGAGATTTGCATCTTTCTCATCCACTGCCATTGTCCTGAACACAGTCAGCTTAATATTCCCTGTCACCTGCACTGTGCCTAGACCTTAATGAGAGAGCCGGCACACCCAAATAGAGTCATCAGCCCACAAATACCCAACTGAAATTGTTACCTGGTCGAAGTCTAATCTTTCTCCGCTGATGATAACAAACAGAAACCTGAGTTTGTTTTCTGTTAATCGTCACCGGCCTGGTTTGTTTGGCTTTATCTGGGACGTTAACATTGCACTCAGCTCCACAATTAGCTTCGGTAATGTGGAGAAGTAACTCCAAACCGCCGTCACGCTGAAATCTGTTGGGTAATGGCAGTGTTACTGGCCTTGAGTTAGCAAAACATCTCATTAGAAATCCTCTGAGGGGTGTGTATTTTTAGGTCTTTCATTGATAGTACAGGGAACTGAGGCTTGTCAGTGAGTTTGTTGGGTATTTTTGTTGGCTTTTTCATGCCCTCATGGACTCCCTGTTCTATGTCATGTCTAAATTTAGTGACTTTCCAAATTAGACCAATACAACAAGGAGGTCTTGCCATCTTTCCATGGCAGTTGGCTAAAGATCTGCAAACTGTTTTCTCCGTCTTCCTAACTCCAAGTTGGTTAGTCATCTATGACAATCATTGCCTGTTAGACATATTTCAGTAGCTAGTTGTTAGTTTCTGACCCCACTGAAACTGTTTTCACTAAACTGATGACGTTATCTATTCATGTGTCATAGCTGATGTCAGGTATATGCTAGCAGGAAGGGTTGGGTATATTTGTTCATATCTCTGTGATTGCACAGTGCAATGTTGATGATTGACATAAGTATGTGTGGGCGACTGCACTGACCCAGTATGTTTTGTTTCAAAATGTCAAACGCAACCAGTCGCTCAAACCTTTTCACATTTGATCTTTTATTTTTGAGACCACTGCGGAAAACAAAAATGCATTTAATTCGCTTTTAATACATTTTTTATTTGTAGGCGCCTTTCAAAACAGCCAAGGTCGACCGGATCAACAGCTTTTGATTCGAGTGGCGTGCTTATTTGTGCGAGTACAGGATGTGTGTGTTACCCTTTGATGGAACACATGGAGCTTGTTGCCCCGTGCCATTAGCAGTCGAGGGCAGAGCAGCGTGCAGCGGCCTGCCATCTGGAGCTGCTCTTTGATTCGGTAGGGGCAGCGCCGATGTTTATCCCACAACGCTTCGTCAGCTGGGACAGCTGTTTGTTCCTACCTCTGTCTTAGACTGACCCTTTTCTTGTGCCCTACACGACTTAATTTCACTTTCCTACACCTAATGTATGCACACACAGCTTGTATCTGTCTGCTGCAGGGCTGGGCTCTTGTGAAAATAGTTTTGTGATGACGTGGTGAGTATGATAGACAGGTATACACCTTGTGAGGTACCTGTTTGTCACAGATGTTTTCCAGCATGATATCACCTCAGCTCAAGATACAGTCGCCAGCCAGGTGTGTAGCTAAGCTCAAAATGAATGTTGATTTCGAAGATGGTTGTTTTCTGAATGCTCACCCAGTATTCAGGGGTTGGATTGTTAACATGTTGCTGGTGAGCACATTACATCACAAGGTGTAAAATATAGAATGACTTCAGAAAACGTTCCCGAATTCACTTCAGATAAGAGCTGGAGCAACACGTCAATGTAATAGATGATAGTGATTACGGATATGCATCGATTTGCTTGGAATCCATTAATAAGTGAGGTTGTAAAGTTTATGTTCGTCCCCAGTTATGATGGCTGAGAACTTATCCAAAGAGTCCGGACCTGAAGTGTGGGAATTCAGACCACCCTCAACATCGTCTTTGCTAATTAATGGCAGTATATGGTGATCAGCACTCCACTACATAAATCTTAACCTGTCATGAATCGTGTCAATTATTCATTCTTCAGTCACTGAGTTTGTGTTAAAATGTGTTTTTGTGAGAAAATGATAAAAGTTCAAACAGTGGAAGTTAGGTTTAGTTTTTTTGTAAATCATTTATTCTTTGAAACGTTACTGTTAATTTATGCAATTAGCAATACCTTGATTTTAGTGAGGTTAGTACACAGTCATAGCTGTAAATGCAGTTGTACTAATAATTGCCATAATAATTTCTTTCTGTGTTTTGGCTTTCAGCTCTTCATTTTCGGTTTCGGCCAAGAATTTTCATTTCAGTGCATCCCTAGTTTTTAGTGGTATGTTTACCAAAGAATTGAACTGTTACTCAGAAAATAATGAATAGGTTAATCGATTGAATAAATATTATTTAAATATAAATAGCAGCCCTACTTCAGAGTCACCTTGAAACGTTCTACGTGTAGAATTAATACCTAAAGTCATCAACGTCATCATTAAATCCAATAAAATAAGCAAAGATGCAAGCATTTACTGTGGTCAGAGAGGAACTGACATAAACATTTTCTATGTAACCCAGGACCACTATGCGCCCAGAGTGTTAGCAAAATGTTATATCAGTCTTACACTAATCTCGTTATCTGCTTTGAATACTAAGCACGGCTCTCGAAGCAGCCTGAAAGCTTCTGCGTGCAGTTGATTGATTCTTAGTGTTCGTCTCTGCTCCAGACTGCAGTGTGATGCTGCACTACGGCAGCAGCCTCTGTTGTTTCTGTATAGTTAATCCGTTTCCATTGTATTAGAGACCGCTGCGGGTTTTCCGTGCAAACAGTGAGTTTGTGTGAATTTGTTTTCAGGCTATGATGCAGCCTTGAGTAGCGGCTAGTTTTATTCAGGTGCCTTTAAGTGGTGCTTGTCATCTGTTTCTACTTATCTTCAAACACGTCTATTCAAAGAGGACCACTGTCTGGTACCGTCTGCACCTCATGTATGTGTTTTCATTTTATTATTTTTAATGAACTTGCATATTGAAAGTCTAATACCTCATTAGGTTCAAGTAGTTGCTCTCAGGTGTGGTTTCTCTTTCCACTGTGTTGTTTGGTAGTCTGTCTTTACACTGCTGCAGACCTGGTCTTTTTGGGATTATTTATATTTGTTCAAATATCTGGTCATTCATTTGGGATTTGCACCGTAAAGCCTCATCCATATGAAGCATTTCAACCATTGCCCATTGCTTTGTAGCTGCCAGCTGGTCACCAGTGGACATTCCAGTCTGGTTGATTGTTTGTTTCCCAACCCAAATGCTTTCAAGTGAAACACGCAGAACATAAAAACATGGCTGGTGAATGGACGGTACTGGCTCTTCTTGTAGTTCCAGTTCTGTTCTTGAAAAGCAAGTACCGTCAACGATGCCACCGCTCCGTCTGGGTTCTCCAGACACAGATTGAATGCTGCCAAGCATAGTGAATTTGGTGGTAGAAATGAACGCTGTGGGAAGTGTTTCCTTGCAGTCAATATTTGGGGAACTTTAGCATATACACATGTCATTCCACAGATTGAGTAGCTGCCTGGTTGTCCCCACAAAGTTGAGATTAATAGACTTTGGTACCAAACCAAGTCCTTATCATCACTACAACAACATTTAATTGTCTTTTGTCACTATGTCGCTGCTGGTCTCTTCCTGTACAGACATCCCTTAAGATTGACCTGCAGCCGCCTTTATAACTAGATGATCACTGGTGTTATCAAAACCAAGATAAATTCCTCGTTCATGAGCACCTGGAGCTGTGTTTTTCATGGTTGTTCCTTTTCTCCGTCCTGCTAGGTTGGACTCGATGGCCACCCTAAACTCTTGACTAGCCCAGACGTCTATTCCCCCCGTCCCATGCTGTCTTCTGCTATTACAGGTAAGAACAGACTGCTCTACAGTTGGTTGTCAACTTTCAACCAAGCTGATTATTTGCCTTGTGGCAGCCTCCCACACACATTCAGGGAAGCGTACAATGAAATCTGACCTGGTTGTGATATTTTGCATCAGTGGCACTGGCTTTTTGCTGTGTATTTGTGTGCTTCTTTGGAAACGCTTGGGTAAACCTGGCTCATTCATTCAAATTAATCCCTTCTGATTGTGACATTTTACAAGAGATTAGATAGCAGATCTGATAAGCACTCACTGTTTAGCTAAGTATATTGTAATGCAGCACAGGCCTTGTGCTCGAGCGGGAATCGGGGTTACTTGGGTTTCTGTGTAAGTTCTTGCTCCGAGTCTGTTATATTGGAGAACGTGCAGGCATGATGACTGTCCTCTAGCAAAGAGCAAAATCCGAAGTTTAGTTTTATCAACAAAAACTCCCACTCCCCCACAGAGAGGTGACAAGCACATGACCACTGTTCCTGCATGCAGAGTCTGGTCATTGACACGGATTCAAAGAAAACAACCTCCGAGTGCAGGAATCCGCTCCTTGATTGTAATCTATAGGAAACATTTAACAGAGCAGAGACTGGTTACATTTCTAAAGATGGAGATCTGTTACTGTAATTCTGTCACAGAAAACCACAGAGGCTGAACATCAAGGGCTAAGTTATGCTTGTACCATGGTGTTTTAGTGGCACTTAATCATCATTAAGAGGCCAGAAAGTGGTGTTAAATTGGACGCCAAGTTTAGAAGAGTGGAGGGATTTAGGAGTGGTGGCCAGATTCAGCATAGAGTTGGTATTGACTCTCAACGCTGGAATTGTGATGCTGATTGCACACTTAATGCGAGTACCCAAAATGACTGTAGAACAGCAACAAAACACTGAGATTGTTGCAACAGCAGAGAGCCGAAAACTGACTTCGAGTCCAATTTTAAAAAGGGACTTACGCGATTAGGCAATTTTCCCGCCCCTGAGCCCCGTCCCTACACGGTTTCAGCCCCTCCTCCCCCTCTACTCAGATAGCGAGGATGCTAGCGAAGTTTCAGCGAGCATCTGAAGCGGTCCTGGCATGTTTGCTGCTCTGTGCTCAGCTGTAAAGCCTCACAGGCATCTTTACACCTAATGCCAGCTCTGAAGGAACAAAAGTAAGGTGGTGTTACTTACCATACATTTATTGGAAAATCTGCTTAGCTGTCAATAAACTGAAGTTAAGTAAACATCATGTTCATCCTCAAATAGCTCAGTCAGAAACTTCTTGTTTAAACCTCTTTTGCCAAACTTCTTTGGGGGGTCTCCTGCAGTTCTGGGTGGACTGACGTGGCTTTAGACCGCTGCGCTGCTGTACTCTACCGATACGGTTGCCAAGGCGACACTAATAGACGGACGGGATAACAGGAACTCCGTCTCAGGAGGGAGGGGGATTGCGCCAAAATTGCACGCTGTGAAAAGAGCTGGTTTGACATGGTGAATAGGATTTTATCACCAAGAGATTCCATCAAGTCATGAAGAAGAAAACATAAACTTGTGAAAATGAGCATCCAATGTCCCCTTTAAAATGTTCAGGAGACAGCAGTCTAACACGTGTTCTATAGTCCTTTATTCTCCCTATCTAATGCTTTAAAGGCTTGCCGTGAAACGGTACCATTGGAAAGTGGCTCTAAGCCAAAAGCAACACCTCAGGATGGTTGGTGAAGAGTGCGTAGGTCCTGGAACGGATAGATGCGGGCTGCTGCTGGAGAGCGATATGCGGCATACATGTTCAGACCGAGCAGACTGTTGGGAAGCCATGGATACTGAAGTGTTTGCTTTGCTCCCCGAAATGTTTCCGTTGCCTCTGTTTGAAACCACCACAGCGACGTCATACTCCGGATCACGAAGCCAGTCTGAACAGAGAGAACATTCATGCACAAACTGACGTTGTTTCTCTTGAGCAGTGGTTTGAAGCGATTATTCAGTATATAATGGCCAACCCGGCTTGTTTAATGAATAATCTGGGCTGGTACTGAGCTCTTCCAGATGGCGGAAATGAAATGCCACCCTTAGCATTTAACCAGTTGGGTGAAGTAGTCATACCAACAGGATGATGATGATGACGATTATTCTGAATTACTGGTGTTTTCGAGAAACCGCAAAATATCATTGAGTGATGCATTCCTCTCTTTGAGGAGCAAAGCAGTCACCAGATTTCCGTCTAACCACGCATTCTCTCTCTTTTTTTTTTTTTTTGCTTGCATCTACACAGACAGCAGGGAGACATAATAAAAAGGGACGGTGACCCATAACCCTCTTGCTTGCCTTGGACCCTCCTTAATCCCCCTGCTGAGGCATGATGGACACTCAGGCTTCCCAGGGACAGCTAGGAGCAGAGGGGGATTGTGGGATGTCAAATGTACTGGTGCCCAGTCCCCAGAGCGAGGCGGTGACCCACGAGCTGGAGGAGCTGACGCTGCAGCCCACGCAGAGCCTGCCTCCACTCAACGAACGCAAAAATGGTGAGGACAAGGAACACAACATGCACGGTTCATCTCCCAGTCAACACTGTCGTCCTTGTTTCTGTACACTTCCAGTGACTCCGACTCAAACCAGACTAATAACATAAAAATGCATTTAAAATACATTTTCTGGACTTCTTAGCCATCAGAAAAACAAAATGAATTGATGAAAGAATGTACAGCAGCATCTAGCTTGCCTCCTAGAAGGCCCACACCCTGTGAACTACGTGCACCTACACTCAGATTCAACTAAACTGTTAAAAATCCATCAATCTTTGCAGTACACAAGCATTATCTTCATCATACTAGCCAGGCCCCATTTGACTGACTCTTGACACTGATGGATAGGTACGGAATTACCAGGCTTTAGGAGTGAGTTACCGCTGCGTCTGCCAGCTCCTAATCATGGCTTAGATGGCGAGATCAGTTCAGTCGCCGAGTCCAGTCGCTGCTGTTGATCACAATGCTCAGCACAAATCTGATTTGTCAGATCCACTCAGCGAATGCCAGCTGTGTAATCAGAGGCGTCGCATGCCGGACTGAACGTGTCTCGGTTAAACGTAGGATTTTGTGCAGTCGCGCACGGCGGTGGCAGCGGCCGCTGTCTGCAGGAGAGCGCAGTAAAACGTCTCGGCGGTGGAAAACTTCTGTGGAATGTCAACAGTAGTAGCACCCACTCATCATCTTGGCTTTTGTCATTTCCCCTCCTGTGAGAACACAGACCTCATACTTTCCACCCCTGAGCCACCTCCAGCCCTTTGCCAACCACAAGGTTATTTTACACATGTTGGTTTTGTCACGCAGGTGCTAATATGTCCACCATCATGACGCGTCTGTCTTGACATGTGTGGAGCTCTCAGAGTCTGTCGAGAGAGGTGGCATCCAGACACGGTGACCGGGGTCAGAGGTAGAAATCAATAAGGCGACTCCCTTAGTAAAGTTTGTCTTGAATGTTTAAAATCAGCAGGAGGAAACCTAAACCCACATACTTTGCATATTTTCAGGATTAAACTTGCAAATTCTGTGAAGAAATAGTAGGTGCTTTTGGTTGATGAGCCTCCATCTGAGCTGTACTGTTTTGTATCAGACTTTACTCAGACTCACAGGTGGTTGCATCCAGGGTTAGCTTTGGCCGTTCTTTTGTAGCTGCAGTATTTTCCATTTCCAAACAACCTTTCCTTTACCAAATGCATCATGTGAACACTTTTTACAGGTGACAAAGACAATTATATGCATGGTTTTGTTTCCTCTGTGGTGCATTTTAGGTTGTTTTTGCGTGTGTGTGTGTGGGCCTGGTGGCGTGTGAATCACCTAAACACTTACATTTGTCTTCTCATAATGTTTACACAGCACACTGGGGGTCCAGGTTGTGGATTTCTTTAAAGCATGTTTAGCTCTTCTTCTGCAGATCTCCAAAACTTTGATCTTCTTTTAGCTCTGTGCAGAAGAGCAGCTGTAATGTTTTCAGGAAAGAAGACGTTTCTGTCTGATGTGGCCTTCGAGGTGCAGTCAGTAATCTTATTGTTTGTTATTGTCTGCATCATCAACATCCGTGATGATAATGACTGAAAAACAAAGACGTTAGAAAGACAGTGAAGTTGGTGGGGGGCAGCTGCTTCCTGTTAGTATTTGACACATCCTTTCCTGTGAATGGAGAAGTATCTGCACTTATGGTCCATATTTAAATTAAAAAAAAGAATCTCCTCCTACTCAGTCTGACACTTCCCACCAACACAACGGCGTTAAATCTATAAACTGTTTCTCTGGTTTGCCACAAGCTTGTGTGTTGACAATGACGCCGCAGTGGTAGTTTCCTGTTTGTCATTCCAGTTCAAGCAGTGCTGAGTAAGGTCCTTGACTGTTCTTGGTAGTTACGAGAGAGCCGCGTTCTGGGGAAGATTGCCTCAAGCAAGAAAATAATCCATCTGAAACGGTCTGAGTGAAAGGAGTTAAGAGTTGAAAGGGAGGAGAGAGTAGGGACCGTGGACCGTGTCATATAAACATGAACGTTAGGGAGGGTTCAAGAAAGAGAGGCGCACTGAACACTTTGGCTCTTAGCGTTTGGTTCGTCTTACTCTGAAGCCGTCACCCTAGAATCAAATGGCTTAAACACTCAATTTTGGACTATTAATGGTCCAGG
Source organism: Planiliza haematocheilus (assembly GCA_005024645.1). Taxonomy (NCBI): domain Eukaryota; kingdom Metazoa; phylum Chordata; class Actinopteri; order Mugiliformes; family Mugilidae; genus Planiliza; species Planiliza haematocheilus. The sequence goes on along the minus strand of SRSE01000365.1, from coordinate 7,084,996 downwards.
AGAAATAGACTGTGTTCTTGATGGACGTGGAGACACTCAGTGACTGCTGCTTTTGGTTCAGAGCAAGAGCAGGTGAGCACTCTTTGTTGTTACTGTCATGGAAATTGCCCAGCTTAGGCAGACTAGTGCCACTGCCAGCTTGTTGTGGTTTTCTGAAGCCTGTTTATTTTAAAATATCTCGCGGAAGGCGTCAGATTGCTAAGCATTTCCGTCCATTAGTGCGGAAAAGATGGAATAAATTGAATGAAACCTAGTCCATGCACCCTCCTTGGTGGTGCATATCTCTGCCTTTTCTGAAAGCAAGCTATATTTGTTTATTATAAGGGTAGCCGTGCTTCAGATGTTAGCGCACCCGTCCAGTTAGCAAGAAACGAATGACTGAGTTCAGTAAAGAAATAAAAGATGAAACGGAGATCATTCAAAGTCAGCAACCTCATGAACCTGACCAGGCTGCAGCCCCAGGTCCAGTTCGTTGACTGATGTTGAGGTTATGTGAAGAACAAAATGAGTTGGAATACACGGTACAGTGTCACCACAGTTTAAAACAAGGGTTGCTGGTGTCAAAAGTCAGATCTAAGAATAATCTGTAATCGTGTCAGTGTAATGACTACAGGAGGATATGAGTTAATGTTCATTCTGGGGAGAGAGTTGTTTGTGGTTATATTTCAGTTTAATGTCGCGTCTCTTCCTTTTTTCCCAGTATTTTTAAACACTACCTCATCTTTCTACTTTTTCCTTCTCCTTTTTATTCTAGTTTTTCTCCGTTACAGTCAAACGTGTTCATGTCTACTTTCAGTGCTGCAGTTGAGGCTTCAGCAAAGGCGAACCCGGGAGCAGCTGGTGGACCAGGGCATCATGCCACGTGAGTAACAACAACGCTGCCAGTTGTCCTTCATCTATTAAAGAGCTGATGTGGTGTGGGTGTTAAAAATGATAACAAAGAGGCACCCTGGGTCATGATGACTAGGATAATAAACATGTTTGCTATAGGGGGGTCCTGTCAAGGTGTTTTGCCCCTGATCCGATCCCGATCGTCAAAACTATTGTTTTGAATGTTTTATAAGTAAACCTGGTGATTTATAAAGACCTTTCTTATCTCAGTTACTTCCTCATAGACCACATGTGCACTGTCCAAGTGTATTAAATATAAAAAACCTCAAAATCAGTCCATTTCATTTTATATTACAGCAGCAAAGCCTTCTTTATTGTGGAATATAAATAATCATAAAGAAACTAAAAGTATATGGGCAAAGTAACTCCTTGAGCTGAATGGTTTCAGCTAAATAAATAGCTTAGAGTTAGGGTTGCATCTTCATTATTAGTGTAAATACCAAAGATTTGGTTTGGAACATGCTCAATCCAATCTAATCCATCCTTACTTTTCCAGATAATTCAATCTGATGTGATTTTGTGACTAAAATTGTGCTTAGACTTGTGCACTGATGAAAATATTTCATATTGCAGCTCTGAAGAGTCCAGCAGCTTTCCACGGTCAGATTCGCAGCTTAGAGAGAGCCAGGGTAAGACACACAGTCAGAAATGAATTTGGGTCATAAGGCAGAGATTGTGCACTTCTGCACTGTCAAACTGTTCACTGCAGCATACGTCCCCAAGAGAAACCACATCAACACTGCTTGTTCATTAATGTCATTTATATCACACACTGATCCATATTCCCAATCTGTAAAGTATGCTTGTCGGTTTATGAATCTAGAAGCATTCAGACTGATCTGTGGCTGTCTTCCTCTTCAGACTGAGAATTTCCTCAAGCACAAGATCCGCAGTCGTCCAGAGCGAGCCGAGCTGGTCAGGATGCACATCCTGCAAGGTGCTGATAATCTTTTGGTTCACTTCATGTTTATAGTTCTTGTGGAAATAAATGCAGACACTGTCTTGAAAGAAGTTACATTTTCATTCCAATGTTGTTATTTAAACACTGGCAGCAGACATGATGCTACAAAAACAACGTCTCCTCGCTGCAGTCACAGATATCTATAGACAGGTGTCTTGATTTATGTGGCTGAGTGTGTGACATTTTATTTTGCTCTACAACCAGAGACTGGAGCGGAGCCCTCGCTACAGGCCACTCAGATGAGGCTGAAGAGGGCCCGGCTCGCCGACAACCTCAACGAGAAGATTGCCCAGAGGCCGGGCCCGATGGAGCTGGTGGAGAAAAACATCCTGCCTGTGGATTCCAACCTTAAACAGGCCATCATCGGTGAGAGCCGGTCATCCTTACTTAGCGTTTATCTGGCTTAATGGACACAATCTGTGTTTGTCTGACCACACAGGGCTGTCAATAACCATGTGTATTACTCATTTTAAAACGCCCTTTATGTTGTCTCTCAGTGGGCCAAGTGAATTATCCCAAAGTTTTGGACGAAGACAGCAGTGACGCTCTGTCCCCGGAGCAACCGGCCAGCCAGGAGTCTCAGAGCTCTGTCCCCTCACCGGGGGAGATCAAAGTACCGGAGACGCCCTCTCCAGCCCCGGTTCCTCTCCAGAGCACCATGATGCAGGTCAGATAGGGAGCTTATAATTCACGTATCTCTGTGAACTGTATTTGCCTTCCCTAATAACACGGATATTGGACTTGAACACGTGTTCTGCAGTCCTTATTCTCTTTTTGCTAATCCTCCACAGCCCCTCTCAGCAACAGACTTTATGAAAGTAGTCTCCACCAATGAGCAGCCTGCCAGCCGCCCAGCTGTCCCCCCTGCTCAGCCAGTCGCTACAGCTGCTCCCCCCAAACCAGGCCCGACACTGGTGAAAGTAAGCCCGGCGCTTTTGTCCCCCCTCTAAATATAATATCCCCTCTGTCTTTTTATCCGACTGCTGCCGTCAGAGCACATGTCAAGAAATTCTTCCCTCATTACAGCAAAGCCAGCAGAAGACCCCCTCGGAGAAGAGTCGCAGCAAGAAGGGCAAAGAGCCAAAGTCGAGGGTGAAGAAGCTCAAGTACCACCAGTATGTTCCCCCGGACCAGAAGCAGGAGGCCAGCGAAGCGCCCATGGACTCCTCGTACGCGCGACTACTGCAGCAGCAGCAGCTGTTTCTCCAGCTGCAGATCCTCAGCCAGCAACAGCAGCACTACAACTACCAGACTATATTACCAGCACCACTCAAGTATGTGAACAAAACAAACCCGCGCCACCCACATGTAACGCAAAGAATGTGATGGTATTGTTTTATTTCTGTCTAAATAACACAGATGAATGATGTTTTCTGTTATTCTTCTCTCATTCCCCTATTATCATTGTTTACTTTTTGTCCCTTTTTTTGTTTGGTGTGTTTTTATTACTCTATCAAAAAAGAAAATAAACGTCCAAAGCCAAATATTGTTGCTTTCAGCAACCCAGGGACCCTTTACATACTTTCCAATAACAACTCTGTGTCTAATTATATTAATAACTAACAGGATGTTGTTTCACCAGCTGCTGCTTTCAGAAACGTGGCTCTCTGCGGTTTGGTTTGCTGGCTTTGTTAGCGAGGCGAGCTACAGGATGGATGGTGAACAGATTTCCTCTCTCTGTTTCCTGTCCTCTCTGTCCAGTTATCTGCAAAATGATGCTCTTTTGTTCACCTTCCGTCTGTCTCACACCTCCTCTCCCTCTATTCTTTGCCCCGTTCTGTGATACAGAGGAGTGAACGATTGCTTCTAATAACAATGACCTCAACTTTCTTCTTTGTTTCCGCAGACCCGTAGCAGAGGGTCAGAGCAGCAGCGCAGGCACGCTGCCAACCTCCATAATGGTGTCTCTGCCCACGGCACCTCCACCTCCTCCTGTGCCTCCGGCGTCGGCTCGGCCAAACAACTCGCTGTCCAACAGAAAGCCGGGAGTCTTGCCTGCCAACCTGGAGGAGATGAAGGTATTCGGAGGCCCGTTTGGAGCGACAAACATATCGCCGTTTTAGCCTGGAGCAGCAGTTCAGTCATCCCTGTTACAATCAGTAATCACAGACAGAGACCGGGGTTGAAGCTTTTGGCTTTACTCTCCTGCACAGCTGTTAAAACTGAAGCACTTTAAGATGTTGCAGAGCTAGCACTGGCTTGTGCACATTGAAAAAATGGAGCGTCGCGAAAAGTGTCCTGTATTTTCGTTTACACAAGGTTAGCCGATGCCACTGATCTGTCAGAATGGTCAATATGAATCAACCAGTGAGCTTAGACTCAAAAAACAACAAAAAATGTCTGACTGCCAAGATTCCCCAAACCCAGCTATTAAAATTTTGCATCTAGTTTGACTATACAAATTTGAAATGTAAAAATGTGGTGTTTTGAGTGGTTAGTCACCCAATACACGATGTGCTGCTCATTGGTAAACTTTAGAGGTGCCTATAGGTTGACACGTTGAACAGAAACAGCCATTCCCCCTTTTCCTAAGCTAACATCTGCTCCCTCCAGCTACTCATTTCACAAACCGATATAAAACAAAATATTCTTGGAAATAAACGGAGCGTGTTTTCAAAACTGTTAAACACAGCTGCATTTATCCTCTGACAGTAGTCCCAAATGTATTCTGACGTGATCACATTTATTTCTAGGTGGCCGAGCTAAAATTGGAGCTGAAGCTGCGTGGCCTCCCTGTGTCAGGAACAAAAACCGATCTGATAGAAAGACTGAAGCCTTTCCAAGACAACCCCTGCACCTCTGCTCCTACTACCAACCCTGCTTCTGCCACTACCACCCTCTCCTCCGCCGTCTCCATGGAGGTCACCACGACTACCACGCCTGCCATAGTCTTTCCAGTCCAGCAGGTGGCTCCAGAGAACAAGAGGTCCACGCCGCCGCCGGTCTCACCTGTTTCCAATGATAATTCCACCCTCCAGCAGGATGTAGGTATGTCCGATGCCTCATCTGAAATGCAGACGCTGGGCTCTGGCCTGGCTGGGCCACGGTCCTCACCTCTCTCGTCATTTCAAGTCCCAGAGGAAAAAGACCGAAGGCTCCACGAGAAGGAGCGGCAGATAGAAGAGCTGATGAGGAAGCTGGAGCAGGAGCAGAAGCTGGTGGAGGAGCTGAAGTTGCAGCTAGAGGTGGAGAAGAGAGGTCAAGGTGGCAGCGAGTCAGCCTCTCTGTCTCCCAGCCTCACTTCTCTACCCGCCCTGAACCCGTTTCCTACTGTCCTCAACTCAAACGTGGTAAAAGTGGAGGGCACTGTCCTGTCAAACTGTTCGTCCACTACAGCTAACATCCCAAACTCTATCCTGGGATCCCAGGCACTCACGGCCCCGCTGCCAACGGTGGTGAAGCTGGAAGACGTGACTGTTTCTTCTGGAAAACCACTCCAGCTCCAGACACAAACCCAGCTCATCACCCAGATCCAGCCCCAGGTAACCACCAGCCCACAGCTCCTCTCCCAGTCCCAGAAAAGCCCCAAAGTCCAGGCCCAGCCACAGAGCCAAGCTTCAGCCGCCGGTCTGCAGCAGTTCTTCATCAGCCATTCAGGGGGAGTGTCCCAGGTGCTGGGTCAGCCTCAGACTCTGTTGACCACTACAGGCCAGGCTGGTACCCAGATCCTGCTCCCAGTCTCACTACCTAACAATGCTACTGCAATCCAGCTGCCAAGCACCACTGTGAGCCTGCAGGTATGACCAGAGTTAGTTAGTTAGTGGCATAGCAAGAGCCTGTTAACCTGTTTAGAACCAGCGATGACAAATTCATCTTAGGTTTAACAATAACAAGACATTCTACAGATGTGTAAACTCAGCCTTTTAAGCTGTTCTTTCCTTTCCATCTCAGCCTGTTCTCCAGGGCACTGTCTCAAATCCAGGCTTGGTCCAGGCTCCAGTTCCTCAGCTGCAGACCACTAAGATGGAGCAGGCACCCAGCCAGCAGCCGCTGCTACAGGTCAGTCACATCTCCATTGTGTCTCCGTGAGCACTTGTGCTCTTTAGCTCTGTGTACACAAACGTGTTTCTGTCTCTGGCTGCTTACCATTGTGACAAATGCGACTGTCTTCTTTCTTTCTCCGTCTTGTTATTGTTCTCATGTCGAGCCTGATGGTCTGATGTTTGAGTCTGCCTTTTGTCTTGACAGACTCTGACTATGTGCAATAACACTTCTGGTTTGGAGAACCAGACTAGAGCTGAGATGAGTAGTCAGTGTTTCCTTAGAAGCTCCCCAGACAACAGGGTCTCTCCACGGGCTTCACCCAACCACCACATCTCCAACGGACCACTCAATAAGGTATCAGTGGTGAATTATCACAGCAGGGGAGCAGCTTTTTACCTACTTTTTCAAGTATTTCCCCAAGCTTGACATGTTTGTTTTTTCATCCTGCCAGTCCTCTCCACCCCAGCCTACCTTCATCCTCCAGCCCACCTCCCTAGTTACTCATCCTCCTAAGACAAGGGAACCTCCCCGCTATGAGGAGGCCGTCAAACAGAGCCGCAACCTGCACATCAACAATGTTTCACAGGTTAGACGCACACCAGTTAAGCCATATATACCAGTAGATTCCTGTGTCCTTCACAAATGTATGCTTCATGGTTTGTCCTCCTGACTTTTAGTGATTAAGCCTGAACTCCTCTGTCTTTTCAGGTTCCCACAGCAACCAGCCAGCAAATGGATGACTTGTTCGACATCCTCATAGAAAGCGGAGGTAATGTGGTGCACAGTAACGAAACCAAGGTCCTTTCATTAAAACATTCTAGTTGTAATAAACAACTAGAACGAAAACGGTAAAAAGGCCGTTTTCAGTTTGATCTGTTAACATAAACGTTAACAGATCTGGACTGAGCATGACTAACACCAGCCTTTTAGATATTTTTGGCCTTTATGACAGCGGCTCCACCACAACAACATTAGACCACAGATTCCTTGGCAGGAGTAATTGCGCCCCAGGGGCTAATTTTGCAGTTGCCAAGCAGTGTGAGGGAGAAATGTAGAGCAGCTAAAATAGAAATAGAAGTAGAAATGACTGATTTATTGCAAATATACAGTATATTAGCACCACGTGTTACAGATTTTGTGTGTGAAATCTGGTTAGCAAGCAGAGAGAGAGAGAGAGAGAGAGTTGGCTGAAAGCAAAGAATAAATAGTCCACTGTAGAAATGTTACTCCTTACTATTTTGAATACTTGCTTGACAATAAAGAGAAAAGGAAACAGATTAGTGGAGTCAGGATATGTTTGGTCCAGCCAGATTGATGCTTCAGTGTCAGATCAATGCAGTGGATACCCAGAAATGTAACTACAGTCACTGCGATTAATGCGATTAATTCATGCGATTAATTACCGCGATTAAATATCATGAATCTATTTACCACCTTATCTCACTAATGCACAGTAATTATCAGCGTTAAATAAGATCCAGTTCATCATCAGAAAGTTTTATGTCCCTCTGTGGACAATTTCTAATCTGTTTCTTTCCTCTTCTCTAGAAATGACTCCATTTATCCAGCAGGACCCTCCAGTGTCTCTCACTACGACCCTCCCAGTCACAGCCAACATCACCACCCTTCCCGTCAACACCGTCCTGTCCCGACCGCCTCCGCAGGTCCAGGTGGCCCCTCCCCCCACACTGAGCTCCTTCGTCAACCCCAGCCTCTCCTCTCTGGCCACAGACAATCAGCTGGAGGCGTTCCTGGAGGTGACGCTGGCGGAAACGTCGTCGGACCCGCGCACGCAGGGCCTGATGGAGGAGCTGCAGGCCCAGCTGATGGACCAGCAGCCCTACTCCCCCATGGACACGTCAGACCTGTCTTTCTGCGACTCCTCCTCGCCGCCCTCCTCGCTCAACATGGGCCTGTCTGACCCGAACCTGGACAACATGGAGTGGCTGGACCTCACCATGCCCCCGGGTCCTGCCGGAGCGCTCACACCACTGGGGATCCCGACGGACTTCCTGGATACTCATGACCTGCAGCTGCACTGGGACTGACGGAGGATTGGTTGAAGGTTATAAAGGAGAGTTGGTTGAGCCAGGAGTGAGAGATGGATGGATGAAGAGGAAATGAAAGGGACTGATAAATGTAGAGAGGCTGAAATAAAGAAGAGAAAACATGGCATATCTGTGCCATATCACTCTCACCAGTGCATCCACACCATCTGTAATATTCCCACTATTCTACAGGAAGTACACTGATTAAGGTGGAACTTCGAGCAGGAGTTTGCACAGCTTTAAAAGAGGGATTATAATGCCTGAAGGTGATACTTGTAGTGTTTGTGTGAAGGCATTTTTTCAGCGTGAGGATTTTAATGATCACTTACAGAGCCAAGGAGACCGAGCCAAATGACGACGCTTTGTAAATACACTAATAGAACTTCTCTCTGCCTCAGAGCTGAGTAGTATAGAGGGCTGAGTATATCTCTGGTTGGCTTTCAGTGAAAACTGTCTTTACTGTGTCAGCACGTTAGCTGGACGTGTACATATTTCCAGAGGTGAAAGCCTTGGTTCCACTCAAGCACACTGTGCCATACTCGGTCACAAAAGCGTGTGGTTACGGTTCAAACTACGGATGAAATCTATTTAACGACTAAAGGGACTCACTAAAGAGGCTTGTCTTTTCTTTAGAATGCCTCAGATACTGACCACTTCACCTGGGAGAGGTTGAACCAAACCAGGACCCGGACAGTTTAAATCCATCTGCTCAGCCAGATGTGCTCAGTCAGTCAACAAGCCAAGATGGAAAGGGATTCCTCATAGAGAGGAGGTCAAGCCTCCGTTCACACTGGTCCAGTCTGCCACACACCGCGGATGCAGACTGATCTGATACGGTCGTGGCAGACGCGGCTGCTTTCTCCTGTCTCATCACGACCCCTCCAGTCGAGCCGATCAAACGGCGACCGAAGGAAGACGTGGCGACGAGGGGAGGAAGCTCCTCCATCAACGTGAGAGCTATGCACTAAAGAGGCAGAGAGACCCAGCGACGCGCCTCGCTCACCTCAGAACAAGGAAATGTGAACACTGCCGGCGCGATCGGTTGTGATCAGCTCAGAGATCATGACGTGATAACGGCAGTCGTCCAAGTCTCTTATTTTGAATGTACTTTTGAAAATATCTACAAAAAAAAAACAGGACTTAAAAAGTTGGCAGCTTTTTTTCCTTCTGATGAGCAAACTGATGTAAAACAGAGGAAAGGGAACAAATATCAGTTTGACACGTGTAATATGTGTTGAGGAAGTTACAGTGAGGTATGATGATGTCTTTGATGCGCTTTATATCTAGCTGTCCTACTGTTTTCCTGCACTTTGTCTGTGTGTGTCACAAATGGGAAGTGACTGCATCAGTAGCCAACGCATATCCTGCAGCTGATCAGTTAGTTTGCTTCAGACCGTTATCAAGTGACCTCAGTTTGGAGGAATCCAAACGAAGAGTCGAATCTGGCCGCTGAAATAGTCAAACTGCATCCGCCGCTGTGGCCTGCAGACAGTTACTTTCCTGACCGTGTGTGTGTCCGTGTGAGAGAGGCAAGCATGTTAATGTGCGTGCATTGGTCTTCCTGTCTCCTGCATGTGCGTCCGTGTCTCCGTGTGCATGATTGTATTTAATCCTTTAACTCCTCAGCCCTGAACACGTTTGCCATCAGATCAAATCATTCGCTGTCCACCCGACATATTCCAAGTTCCAAAACGGCTGCTGATGACTGTTTTTTTTGTATCTGCGTCGATGTCCTCCAGTCAAATGCGCACACACACGCTTGGCGTGACTCACGGCGAGGAGTCAGTGTAGAGGGCTGGTTCTTTTTAATCAACTGCGTCATATTCCACTCGTGTAGCATCTCGGCCTATTTCTTCTTTTGGGATGGATACAGTGTAACTATAGGGCACTTTAGAACAAGACTGCTTTTTAATCCTGCTCTCTTTTTGTACGTGTTCGGTCTGTTCACGGTTTAACCACCTGTCATTACGGCCCTGGGCACTAGAGCGCTTTGCCTCTCTTCTGTTGTGGCACATTTTTTTGATCTTCAGGGTCGTTTGTGGGGAAAAAAAACATTTTGAAGTGAGGCGGTTTGATGCATTTTAAAGTAATGTATTCTCTGCCTGTACTGAGCCCTTTATGTCAGCCAGCACTGGCTACGTTTACACAGAGATCCCAGCTTAACTTTTAACATGGACGCTAAATAAAAGCTATAAAGAAGATACATTATCAGATAATTGTTTCCGTCTCTTTGGAAACGCCTCACGTCACCTGATGTTTACCCCTCGTGTTTACCAGTGACAGACGGTTTAGGATCAATTGAAAAAACATGAAAAACGGCACAAGCTGTTGACCTGGCCTCAAACTTACAACATCCCAAACTCTGTGTAAACGTAGCCAGTGTCTTGCCAGAGAAGTTGGACTCTCTTCCTGCTGCAGTTTATCATCTGGTCATGCCAACACACACAGATGCCAAATACTGCACTCGCCCACCTTTTGTAGTATTCGGTGTTTGAGTAGTTTTCTCTAAATGTTCAGTTCTTTAGTTCTCAGTCAGGGGGGCTCTCGGACCTCATCGTACCTGCTTCCAGGTTATATTTCTGTAACTTTCCACTAAGTCAGATCTTACATAGGACGAACAGTGGAAGTCACTAGCTGACTCATGTATCTTAGCAGACGGTCTGTCGGTCATAAGGCTGTTATGTTTGATGTTGTGTCGCCAAAAAACAAACAAAAAAAACTAAAAAACTAAAAAGGCAGTGGAGCTTATTATCACGTTTTGTTTTTTGTATTTATCACTTTGTTTTTTTAGGATTAAAAGTAAAAAATGGAAGTTTTTTTTTAATTCTGTAAAAGAATACTTCATGTGTATATTTTTTGGTGCATCGTTTTTTTTATTTTATATATATATATATATATAATGTACGTATACTTCACGACCTCTTGGCTGCACATGTATGTGATTTTTACGCTCAGTGTGACACCACTCACAGTCCGCCGTCGTGGTTGCTGACCGGGCAGACGAGGACAGCAGAAAGCAATAATGGCTGCTCTCCTTCGATGTACTGTACTGTATGTCAGATCCTGCCTTGATTTAATTCATGTTAGGAGCCTTTACTTCCGAGTAACACAGCCCCAAAGCACTTCTGTTCTACGGGAGAGGAGTAGGGCCGCTGTAAAAAGTGAAAAGTGCGGTTGAGATTAAAGTCCAAACCCCCAGTTCCTTTTACAGTGTTCCTAATCCTCCTCCGGACACCTCATATCCCAACGGTTCCGTGTGTTTATTCTTTTTATACCCTCTCACGTGTAGAGGTCTGTGGAAGCACCGCAAAGGTGTCCCCTCTCCGCCCAGTCCTCCTCCACCTGCTGCGTTCAGTTCATCGTCACGTTTCTGGCGGAGAACCAGATCTGAAGAGTCCCCCCTCCCCCCCACACGCCTCCGTCTCCGCCGCCCATGCCATGCCTCTTGTTGTTTGTAATGCCATACGTTTTGCACATTGTGTACATATTTATATAGATGTAATGCATATTTTTATACATGTGTAACATCCAACGGGCTCTCTATTTTGTAAATACTCCCCTCCCCCAAAAAAAGATGTATATATAAGTACTGTATGCTTTTATGTGTCAATAAAAGTTGGTGTACTGTGAGAAATATTCCCTTTTCTGCTCCTGTTTTTTTTTACAAAAGGACCTTTACAAACGATATGAACCGCTGCATTTACGAGCAGAAAATCAGAAGAGCGCTCGTGGCTGCCGGTGTATGAAAACACCTCTTTGTTGCTCCTCGAACATTTCCCATGTCTGTGTTTGCATATTTACAGAGAGGCATTTCCATTTTTCTTCAGATAATTTACAAATATTCCCTCCCATTTCTGGAAGCGCCGCAGCGGACGTGCCGTTATCGGTAAGGAACTGTCAGCGTGAAGGCGCTGATCAGCCTGTAAGGAGCTCTCCTGGTCTAGCAGTCCCACGTAAACAGAAATGACGTTTAGTTACAGGGATTTGAATAGTGGTGTATGTATTTGCATCGGTGGAAGATTACACAAACAGATGCAGAGGAAGTGGAACATTTATCAGCAAACCACCACAGAGTTTGTGTTGAATGGAAGTGTCACAGTATTTAGGTGCTTCGTATTGTGTTTCAAAGTTAAGGCGGCTTGTTCCAAAAAGCATCGAGGATGTGTCCTTATATTTTACACATGTACAATACACCAGCAGTTGAGAGCAGTGAGCAGCATAACTCACTCACACGTCTTCCTGTCAGTCCTTAGATTTGAATCAGTGACCTCTTAAAGTCTGACCCCCCCCCCCCCCCCCCCCCCGCTCAGTCATTTCAGTACGTGCTGGTTAGACGGGCTAACGTCAGCAGCTCCCGGGTCCTCGGGATACGGCCCCTACACTGCTCAGGCTCCCACCGCCGGGTGTTCCAGTAGCCTCTGCGTCAGAACGGGCGGCAGGTGTGAATGTGGGACTGACACTGGGGACAGTGGTGGTCGACGTTCTTCAGGCTGTCCATGTAGAAGGGGACCAAACAGCAGCCTGCGACGCACCTGAATAAATCAAAGGTACTTCAACTTAAAGCATTTTAACTTCATGCTACTTTTTACTTACTAATATTTTTTTTTTTTTTACATCTGACCGCTGTACAACTTTACAGGTGTCAGTAATGATCATGCAAACACTGGCAAAACACTTTCCAGAGTCGGCTCTTATACTTTAAAGGGCATATACATCTGCCTGGCCAAAAACAAAGTCACCACCTGGATTTAACTAAGCAAATAAGTACAAGCCTCCTACTGGATTATTACTGCATGGGTGATTATCTTTCAGCTGACAACAAGTTATTTAACCCCAACTGATGCAATGAGCAGCTTTTCATTTCTTAACCAACCATGTTGAAAGACACATCCTGTGGTCGTGGGAAAGATGTTAAAAGAAAAGATGTCAGACTCTCCCATCATCAATACAAGATCTTGGTGAAGAATGAATGCAGCACTGGATGGAAATAAATCTGGTGACATTGTTGAAGCTCAATGAAACAATGCTGCAGCGAATGTGTGCTGTAATCAAAGCTAAAGGCAAAATATTAGAGTGTGACTATTTTATTATTTTTTATTTTTTTATTTGTTGTTGTTGTTGTTTTTTTGACCAGGCAGTGTATTTCCATTTATAAAACATGTGTGCTGAGTCACTGCCTGTCTGCCAGTCATCCAGGTCATGATGTATCCAAAAACCAAAGCTGAAACAAAGGCAGGGCTGTTGGGTTTTCTGGTACAGGCATGCTAAGTAACACCACTTTGCTCTTGTTTCTCCAGAGCTGGAGTCAGGTGTAAAGCCGCCCGTGAGCCTTTACAGCCGAGCACAGAGCAGCGTACATGCCAGGGCCGCTTCACTGACCATGTGTGTCTGATGTTTGCTTGAAACCAAATGTGACGTCTTCGCTAAGCGGAAGTGGTCCGAAGCTGTGTAGGGACAGGGCTCAGGGGCGGGGCTTAAGCTCAGAACAAATGATCTACATCACACATGGCCAGAGGTGTCAAGTAACGAAGTACAAATACTTTGTTACTGTACTTGAGTAAATTTTTCAGGTATCTGTACTTTACTTGAGTATTTCTTTTTCTGAAGACTTTTTACTTTTACTCCCTACATTTGTACACAAATATCTGTACTTTCTACTCCTTACATTTGAAAAACAGGCTCGTTACTTTTTTAACCTCCACGGATGACAAGACGTAAAAGACGTGACAGGATCGGACATGATTAGAGCATCGGACTAGAGACGGAAAGTCGATGTGTGTCCTGTGTTTTTCTTCTACTGTTTTGAACAGGCAGTCTGTTGATCAGTTTGAGCTCTGCTGCCACCTAGTGACTGGAAACTTGTTTATCGTTCAAGCATCAATAAAGACACTAACTGAAAGTCCACCTGACCCCACTATTTGAGAACTAGCTACTGGTCTAATGTGGGGGAAAAAAACAAACTCAGGTATGGTGTGGTTTATGTTGCTATCATTAGCTTTTTGAGGATTTTTTGGAAGCTAGTTTACAACGTTAGCAATGCTATGGGAACACACCGTTTTGATAGTATAGCTAACACTAGCTAGTGGTTTAAAAATAACAACCCAATAACCCCCAGTTTATTATTAAAAATGATCCAGATGCTCATGCAGGACATCTGGTCACGTTAAGTCTAGATTATTCTGCTAGAACTTTTTCATTTTGCAAAATTATCAACGGATGAATTGTTAATGGAATAATCTGGAAAAAAAATTTACTTTTTACTTAAGTACATTTCAGAGCCTGTACTTTCTTACTTTTACTTGAGTAAAGGAGTTGAATCAGTACTTTTACTTTTACGAGACACATTTGCACTTTTAGACTAGTCATAACAAACTGACTGCATGGCTTATCAGCTTTATCTGCTTTTCTGAGCTGGCAAACACGCCAGATGCCCTGCTAAATGTAGAAAAAGCTTAAAAAATGTGTAAATCGCATGCCACGCCCCCTTCCCACCTGGTGTCCACCACCTCCCCCACTTACAACACAGTCTTGCGGCCTCTCTCTTCAAAGCGTTTACCTCCGCTCTAATTCCAGATGGTCTACCTCTGACTATATCGTGGCCGAGGCTGAGCATGTGGCACGCTGATGTATGTGTCGGAATGTTTACGCAGTACATTTGCATTATTATGAACTGGGTGCCTCACCACGTTCCAGGAAAAAAATCATCATGTTTGGTCCTAAAATTGTTCAGAGCATGCTGCAAAAAGGCAGATTGGTGCCTGACTTCCATGTCAACACTTTGTTTTGCAGCTCACCTGTAACTAAGTATCTGTACTCATTAGCTACTGATCACGCTGTTCTTTACTCACTGACTGTTCTTATTGTTCTGTTCATCAGCCAAGTGTCTTATTGACTACTGACACCAAAGAGGACAATGACAGCTCCACAGCAAAGTAGGGTTCATACGTACCCAAACATGGAAGACAAGCAGCACAGTAGCCATATGGTCTCGCCCACTCTGCTTCGGGTCTTCGTGACGACAACTTCCTCACAGGTGGGGCACTGGGTGAGTCCCGGCTTTTTACCCAGACTGTCCGCTTACGCAGAAAACACAAGATATTCAAATATTTGCACATATTTGCCAAAAAGTCTACTAATAAAACAAAAGAAACAGAAATAGTAATGTACCTGGGACCAAGTCAGACGGGGTTTCTGGTGGTGTTTCAGGCTCAGGTGGTTCAAGTTCAGGTGGTTCCGGCTCAGGTGGTTCAGGTTCAGGTGGTTCCGGCTCAGGTGGTTCAGGTTCAGGTGGTTCCGGCTCAGGTGGTTCAGGTTCAGGTGCTTCTGTCTCCACCACCGTGGTGTCGTTCTGGTTTATGTGGACACGTGGCAGCATGTAAATCCCCCCAGAGGGCGCCTCACTATCATACCATTCCAGGTCTTCCCGGTGATCTGATTAAAAACACAGGTAGTCTTCAGACATGTTCTTTAACAGTATTTGGTAAAGGTGCTGTGAAAGCCAGGAAGAGAAACATGCCTCCGCTGTCTACGGGCGCCAAGCTCTCTCCCTGCTCCTGCAGCTCCTGCTTCCTGAACTCCAGCTCTTCCAGCTCTTTCTCGATGGCCTCCAGCTCATGCGGTTGGTCGTCGTCCTCGCTGGTCACTGATGACACTACACAAAGGTACGTGAAGCCCAGCTAGTGGCCATGGCATTAACACCCTACTGATAATGATTTAGACCTTTCTGTTTACTGAATGCTGTAAACATTGCTTGCTCACCATTGTGTCTATATACTGATATGTGTTAGTAAGACAAAGAAGAGACAGCTTTTTGTGTATGGGTTCACATGAGCTGCTCATGGTGCAGCGTAATGCAACCCTCTCTGTAGAGGGCGACAGGCCAAAGATCAGGATCCACTAAACATCTGGACTATTTTGACAATAGAACAAAATAAAATTCTGAAATGAAAGGACTGACTCACCTTCCTCTGTTGTCCCATCTCTGTGCCTCCTTTGCTCCGCCTTCTTGATGAATTCTTGCATTTTCAGCAGAAAGAAGCGCCTGTTGTGAAGCTGCTGCATGCGGAACTCGATGAGGACCAGCGGTGATGGGCCGTTCCTTGGCTCTGGTGTCTCCCCTGTGGAATCAGATGGGACGTCAGGCTGGACATCAGTGGGGACATCGGGTAAGACGTCAGGTGGGACATCGGTGGGGACATCGGGTAGGAAATCAGGTGGGACGTCAGGCTGGATATCAGATGGGACATCGAGTGGGACATCACGCTGAACTACAGGTAGGACATCAGGCTGGACTGCCGCTGGGACATCAGGCTGGACAGGAGTTGGGACATCAGTCTGGATATTGTGTGGGATGTCAGGTTTGACATCAGGCTGGACACCAGGATGGACACTAGGTGGGACATCAGGCTGGATATTAGGTGAGACATCGGGTCTGACATCAGGCTGGATATCAGATGGGACATCGCTCTGGATTCTATGGTGAATTTCAGGTTCAGACTCTTCCTGCCGCTCCTGTCCCGGCTCCAAACTCACACCTGTGTCCAACTGCACCTGCAGCAGCTGCCTGGCAGGCTTAAGTGGCACCGTGTCCTTTAGAGTCTCCATCCTGGTTCAGAGACCTGATGCCAGATGTCTCTGTAGCTCGGTCCTCAGACAGTGATTATGTTCTCCATGAACAGAAAGCAGCCATAAAAAGCAGCTCACACTCAACGCAATCCAAGTTTAATCCCTCCTGCAAGTTTAGCCTATGTCCTCTTTTTCCCGCTCAAAGACAGATAAAGCTGAATGAAGACAAACATTTGGCCTCGACACCTTGTAAAGTTGGTCCTCTCTTAAAATGATTCAGTCCAAAATGTATGTTTTGATTATCAGTCCGGTCTTGGCGTGCAACCCAGCTTTGACACCCATGTCAGTACGGCTGGTAGATCCATTTAAATAAACAAACAAACGGGTTTTCACAAGCCTGTACAACATGCAAATGTCCTCTGGGCCTGGCATGTACGGGAAGACTGTGGTCATAAGGTACGTTAGAACAGATGTTTCTTTAGTGGTATTAAATAAAACAAAAATAAAAAACTCACGTTATTTTTCATTATAGTTATTCAAAAAAAAATAGAAAACAAGTTTCAAACTATTTTCAAATTTTCTAATTATTTTGAATGTATGTATTTTATGTACAGTAAAGATTTAATTCCCCCGAAAAGACATTTCCATTTTATGGAGGCAGTGCCTGCTGTTCAAGTAAGAACTAGTTTCAAGGCACTGGAAGCCAAATGACTCAGCATCAGTGGACACGTTTCTATTTTTATTTTATTTTTATATATTTATGGTGGCCACTGTTGTTAAAAACCTGTTAAAACCCAAGCTGAAAAGGTGGCATCATCAGACGTTTTGGATAATAACGGTTTAGGGTTAGGGTTAGATAGATAGATAGATAGATAGATAGATAGATAGATAGATAGATAGATAGATAGATAGATAGATAGATAGATAGATAGATAGATAGATAGATAGATAGATAGATAGATAGATAGATAGAGGGACCTCAAGGACCTCAGCTTCCTCAGGAAATCGACTCTGTTGCAGCCCTCCTTGTACACAGCTGTACTGTTGGTTTTCCACTTCAGTCTGTTGTCGACGGTCACTCCCACGTATTTATAATCATCCACCGCCCCCACATCCTTACCAAGGATGCTGAGGGGCAGCGGAGCTGTTCCCTTCCTCTTGAAGTCCATCACCATCTCTTTGATCTTGTCCATGTTAAGCAGCAGCAAAAATAAAGGAATAAAGGAAGACAGGCAACCTGAAAGAGATTTAGTTACAGATGAGCTACCAGCTGATGAAGCTGGGGTTGAGGCCTGCCGGGTTTAATGCTATGCTTAATGTTTGACCACCAGAGTCTGATAGTCACTCCTTTTAACTCAGCTTTGGTCACCACCAGCGCCTGAGGGGAAACATCTGCCACTAAGAAAAAAAAATAAAACTTCCTTGCTTTGTAATACCAAAACAAATGGCTTAAAGACGCCAAGTTCTCTGTAGACCCGAAAGTAGAGTGCTATATTTCTTATGAAAATGTCACTTTAAAGGCAAACCCTTACAAATCATATGCATTCATTTTGTGAGGTTAATTATTCTGTAAAGGCAGAAAACAGCTAAGCGACTTTAATGTGAGTTTGTACCGAAAACAAGTGATTTCAGAAATCTGAAATTAGATTTTAGTGTTTTGAAAGTAACTAAAAGGCCAACTTGTTATTACAGTTCTCCATATAATAAACCAACAAACTTGTTTTAGTAACACACAGCGTACCGGGCTCGTTTGTGAAATGTGTCACTTGGCATGTGACAGTAGCCAACCACCGTAGCATCAATAAAGCCTCAAGCCAGTTTATAACATCAGCAGAGCAGATGACGTCTGACCTATATTCCCCTCACTCCCTGTGATGAGTGTTTGCTGGCCGACAGGCGGTAATTTTATGTGCATAAAGATAAGGAGTGTTTATCCGTGACCTCCTTGTAATTTCCCTTATTAGTGTGTGATATGGTTTCATCGTCAGCTCGGGGGTTTTTGGTGTTTCTATGGAGGTGATCTCAACCACTGAGACAAAGACAGAGGGACATCAGAAAGAAACCACTGTTTTAAATGAACTGAAGGACAGAGACATTCAAACAGACCACTAGATGTCAGGATAGTACACTAATGGAGCAGGTCAGGCCTACAGAGGATTAAGTCCTCGGTTTACAAGGCTGACGTCACTGGTCCTGCAGTGGCAGGCCTCCAACCCTCCATCCATCCATCTACAGCTTCATTCATTTCACCACCCTGAAATATTAAGGACCTTAATGCAAGCCTGGTATTTTTCTTTTCTCCGTCTCCGTTTATGACTCACCTCTTTTCTTCCAGGGCACACACACAGACCTCATTTCTTCTTGTTTTACAGTGTGTGTGTGTGAGAGAGAGAGAGAGGGAGAGAGAGAGAGAGAAAGAGAGATGCACACAGATCAAATATCAGTAAAGTGTGTGTGTGCACCACCTGTCAGGGTATTAGTCACACAGGGACGGATACACAAAGTCATTGATGGTTAATGAGCTTCATTGTACGACAACAAAAAGTCCTCACGAATCTTTGGACGATCGTGCCGTCTGACACCTGTCGGAGAATAAATGTTAAACAATCTGACCTCAGTTTGAAGTCAGGGTTTAGGGTATGATTTAGAGGCGTCTGCAGTTCCTCGTAGTGTTCTCCCTTTTCCCAATATCCGTTAGAATGCACTCATGAACAACAAAGGAAAGTATACTAACTTGGTCACCTCCCTCCCCCCATTTTTTTTAAAAACATATTTGAACATAATATGTTTCAATAAGGAGGATAAAATAGGAAATAAACAAGTTCCATTTCAAGGCAGCATTGTGTAAGGCATTCCCTATGTTATGCTAGCATGCTAATATTTAGCCTCAGTAGCTTCTACATAACAACAGTTGTCTAGCAGTCGGGTTTTCACAAGTCTACCATGTGAAAGATAGTGGTCTAGCAGAGAAGCAGCTTTCGGACCGTCATATGCCTCGAGCAAGCATCTAAATCTTAAGCTGCTACCCACTGCCCTCACCAGATGCTCAAAAAGCATTTGTGCTGTTGCACAGTCAACCTGATGAGGTGAAAAGATCAGAAATGTTTCAACGTTGCATTTTAATTAATTTTTTTTTTACTTTTGTTGAATCTTGACCATTTGGTTGAGGTCAGTATTTAAAAAAAAAACAGTGAATCTGTTGAAAAACTTTTTTATTAAATTAAATTATTACTCAACCAAAGGAAAAAGAAATGCATGGAGGTAGCTACTGGATGGAAGACACTTTGTACTTTAACGGAAAAAGCCGACAGTGATCAGCTGCTAAGCTAGCTGCTGGGCATTAACCTCTCATCTAGCATGTTAATGTTTTCACAAAGTGATGCTAGTGAAAAACGGTAGTGAGGAAAATAAACAGACAAGCGAAACGGTTTCTACTACTTCTATGACTCTACTAGTGTTAGTGAAAGCCGTAGTGGAAAGCTGTTGCGTAACTGCTACACAGAGGAGGCCTATCGGACGGCTTCATCTGCAGTGATCTTCCTCAGCGTAGCTGCAGAGTCAGGCTGCGTTTACTAGCCGGACTGTCGCTGTATAATGGAAGAGGCTTGATGCGAGCGCAATCTGGTCTTTATCCGGCATGTTATCCTGGGTCGCCGTCTCCCACAGGACGTCCCTACGATGATGACATACAGTTGCTTAGAGGGTTGCATCATGCTGGATTAGCGTGTGTGTACGCCTGTGTGAGCATATTTCTATTTATGAGGACAAAGCAAAGTTCAAAACATCTTACATTAGAGAGATTATTTTTTTTTTGGAGCTCTAGGTTTGTTTGGGTTTAAGACTTGAAGAACAAAAAGGGCTGCCACAAGTTAATGCTATCACTGAGGGTACTCACAATTGCGGTATGACATTAGGGATGGGTGAGTGTGTGGATGTTTCCCTTCTCTTGTCTGAACAAAGCCCTTGTAAGAAACACTTCCTGTGCAGCAGTTTGCAGCTGGACTCTCACAGTGACTAACAGGAGGGGAATTTGAATACACACACTCTCTCACGCCCGGAGCAGTTGGTTCTTGTCATGGTCTTGAGCATAAGTGGCAGCAATGATGTCATGAAAGCGGGACACTTTTTCCGTAGACGGCTGCAACCGCAGAATCACTCAGGCCCATGAAAGACAAGGAGACGGACAAGGAGAGGGGTGGTTGTGTGAGTAAATGAGGGAGGAGAGAAATTTAAAGAGATGTGTGAGGAGGTGAAACGCGGGAGAAAGCAGGGCAGGGGAGAGAGGGTGTCGGGCACGCCGCCAGCATGCAGGTCTGATATGAAAAACGAGGTCTGCAGCTGCGGCGACAGGCGAGCGAGGATGGATCCAGTTCTGCATCAGAGACACTACATCACACTCCCTATCCACACACGAGTTATGTCCGTGCACATATCACCGCTGTAAATCATCTGCTGCAACAAGAGGGTTATGTAATACAGCATCCCTTGAAATCAGCGTACGGCATCGCTCAGCAGTAAATTTCAGAGATTTAAAGCATGCAGCAACTCATTGTTAAACCTTGAATGCGTAACAGCAAAGATAAACCGCGGTGACAAATGGCGAGATGTTCCTGGTTGTGTGCATTTTTCCCAGGTGGATTAACTCATCAACACATCTGCAATCACTTCTGTTCAAAGGCTTTATCACCTGCAGACACTCTTAATGAAGCTAAATGTGGCATTGTTACATGTCATATCAAGATGTGTGGAACATGCACACAAAGAGAGCAGTCTAAGATGACCTTGGGTTACTCAACCGAAAGACCTGAAATGTTTGCTTCAAAGGCACAATGGTTATGTACTTTAAGTGCAAATGCTGCCATTATTTTACAGCCGTAGTAGAGGAAGGACTCTAGAGGTGACATTTAATATCTCAGAATCTTCCAGATTAGATCATGTGAACATTTTGTTCAGATATTTGTTGACAGAGATACCAAGTACCCAGCTCCAGCATGAAGTTCACATGTGTTCTTGTGAGGCATTCATATTGCTGATCTCCTGCTCTCACTACATTGGTGCATAACCAATCAATCATCATGCCGATGGCGAGCGTTTGAGCTTTACGTCAGTTTGTTTTAAGCAAAATGTCCCCGAGTGGTTGTAAGACCATCCAGTTGCGTGCAGATGTATTTTCTCTCTGCACTGATTGAAACATGCAGTGAGTTCATGTTATATTCACACTAGGAGAGCAACAAGCTACGATACGCTTCACTGGAAGCAAGTGATTTGAAGCGTTAAACACCCGATCAGAGTCAAGCTCCAGTACACATGAGAGTACCTGCATCTATCCTATGTGTCATAGCTACTGCAAAGTATCAAACATGTTTGTCAAAATAACTGGCAAAAAAAAAGGCCCTTTTAGAAGTCAGTGTGGAAACATTACACTTGTACCAAATTTCCACGGAACTATACAGATGCTAATTCCCTGTATCGCCCTCTGGTGGAATCCTCCAGTAACACTAGTTGTACAAAGACAAGCATGTTAGTCGCTAAATTCATGGGGCAGCTGTTTTTCTACTCAGAAATATACCTCAGGCCTGAGCCTTGCTGAGTCACGATGGTCAGACTATGACTCTAAAACCAGCATAGGTTATTAGGTTTTGCAATCATTTTCCAACTTCTCTATTCTGTGTTACACACAACCACAAGTTCTTTTGTTTTTATTGGTCTAACACTTTAAAATAAGTTTAGAATTCAGCAACATTGGTACCCATATGATTTTACTACCTCCCTCATTAAGGCTCTTTAGATAAGACAGGCTTAAAAAAATATGAACCTATTGTTTAAAGTGACCAAAGAGATTCCACTCTTTCCAAATGTGTCAGGACATATCAGGGCGCCAGTGGCACATCGTGTCACGTGGTCCGTTACATGCGAGTGCTGCTATATTTAAATGTTGCATGTGTACCTACACCTCATTTGCCGTGGTCCTATTTGCGTTCTCTGTTTCTTTGATGTGATCTGCGTGTACTTGTTTGCTGCTATGGCCTGATTCACCACAGAGATCATTAATGTTTCATCTGATCTAATCGAACCCCTGCTGTTGCCACAGAGCTGCCTCGCAGTCAAGACAACAGTGCAGGGCTGCGGTATCGGCGAGCAGGACTGTAACAGAAAGTCATGTTTTGACAGGACAAAACTGGGTCACAGAAATTCAGTTTAGTGTAAGGGAGAAGCAGGAAACCGTGATAATGTATTAATGTGCTGAGCTGTTAATAAATACACATCAGCGTGAAGGCCGCTTGCAAACAAAAAAGAGTCACTGGCCACGTTCACTGCTCTTATGTGAATGTCTGTGGCTGCGATGTCCTGCAGCGTTACAACCCCCCTAATTCACCTGTAAACGGGGTTTACGGCTCGTTTCCTGTCTGCGTCTTTAGAAAATGTCTTTCCCCACATTCCAGTCTCTCTGCCCATCTGTGAAGGAGTGAAAGAGACACAGAAGAGAACGAGGGACGGCCCGTACGCAAACCGCCGCGTCTGTCACAGACACAAAGGGTGAAGAGGGGATGATGTGAAGGGAAGTGAAAAAGAATGAGTGAAACAGAAAGGATGCATGATGTTGTTGTAAAGCCAGTTTGACACGTTGAGGCAGCAGCCACACACACACACACCTAACAGACCCAGTGAAGCATGGTGTACACGCGCACACACAGACAGACACAAACTGTACATCATGTTACTAATATCACTTCGACCACATGACATGGGAACAGAAACAGCATGTGTCTGCGTCTGACACTTCCCCTGCTGGTGGCTGGTCTCTTTCTATGCGCAGGCACGTTCATGTAAGCACACAAACACACACTCAACTTCCCCTGCTTCCAGTCCAAAGTGTAATATATTGTTTTAGCGCTGGTGTGTGTGTGTGTGTGTGTGAGAGAGAGAGAGCTGCTAAGTCTGGTGCTAATGCGTCCAGCCAGGCAGCACTGATACAACACTGAGAGCAGAGATAAAGCCGGCTTTGTGTCCAGCTCAGGATCTCGGGCACAGAGTGGCTGAAATGGCACACAGCCATTGTCACAGGTTCACTGCGGTCACACTCACATACACACTCACACAGAGGGAGAGCTGGCGAAAACCAGCACCGGCTGAAACCACCAATATTGAAGGTGCAATTGCGACACTGTTTAACATCAGTGAATCAGTGCCATATTATTTTGAGACGTCAGTATAATTACTGGAAACAAACAGGACCATCTGTCCAGGCTGACTAAGGCTCTGATGGTGTCTTTAACGTTGTGTGTGTCAGTGGAGCTGGCCACACAGGAAACGTGCTGGGTTGTGTGATAAAACACAAAGAAAATATTTTGACCATTCTGACGGTCAAACCTCCGTCTGGCAGTCACTTCCCCGCTCACACAAAATGTTTGTGGCGGAAAGTTTGTCTGGAGTCCATCCGTTGGAAACTGATTATGAAAAGATCTGGTTATGTGGTTACGTAGCAACGTAATCGTCAACAAAATGGCTCTGACTGATTGTAGGATCCGATTCCCTGCTGAGATATTTTCTAGTCTGTTAGAATTGACTCTTGCTACACCACGCTATGGCTAACCTGGAAAACTCTGATTTGGTCTCCACCAACTTCAAAGAGAAGTATCTGGCATGTTAGCTGCTAAATGCTTCAGTATGTTCATCAGCTAGCTCCCAACTGTTTCCATTTCCAGGCTATGGGCAACCTGGACAACACTAGCTCGCATTGTTGCTCTGATTTGACGTATCTTTGGGTTTCTTATGCTGCGTTCACAGTAGGGGTGAACAACATGCTACGATATGTTCCCACTGGAGGCCACCACATGTCCAAAACCACCCTTCGTAAAAAGTAGTATACTAGAAGTTAATTTTATTAGTATACTTAAATATAAGTATAGTAAGTATACTACAGAGCATGTACTTGTAGTGTACTAGAAAGTATACTAATTTAATACTTCTTCCGGCTAAATTGGAACGTTTAAAGTATACTTTAAGTAAACTTTTATAAACTAAAATGTCGCCTAGAAGTATATACCTAGTACACTAGTAGTATATAAATGAGTGTACTTGTGGTATACTTGAAAGTGTACTTTTGTAAACTTAAAATGGCTTCATAAAGTATACTTAAAGTACAGTTTTATAAACTTAGAAATGTTCCAGTTTAGTCCAAAGAAGTATTAAATTAGTATACTTTATAGTACGCTACAAGTACATGGTCTTTAGCAAACTTAATAAAATTAACTTCAAGTATACTACTTTTTGCTAAGGGCAGTGTTGAGCTGACTAGACCTTTTTTGTTCGATGCACCAATCATTTCCTTCGTAACATTTGAACGTTTCTAATGACGTCAACGGTCGCTCGAGCAGCGTTTCAGTTGTGACTGGGCGTCAGCTTTGCTGGCCACGGTGGCCATGTTTTAGGTTTTTTGTCTCAACGTGTGAACGCAGCATTGGAGGATATTTGATGGAAACCGCTGCCATCTGGAAATGAGGCTGAGGCAGAACAAATAAAAAAACTAGCCATCCAACCAGTTCTATGAGTTTAAAGATAGGGGGGGTTGTGTGGAAAGCTACTGTAAAAAATCTGGGATTGTTTTATTCTAAAGTGGTGGAGCACAAAAGATGGTGGAAAAATATAGCGATCAAAACACCAAAACACCTAAGCACTTCTCACGTTTAGCTGTAGATGCACCAGCAGGAATCTTTCTTTTTCAGCAAGTCCCTTTTTTAGACAGAAATGTCTTAAGCTTTCTTATACTGTAACCACTGTTTTATGGTCTGCAAATACAGGTTTCCATGTGTAGCCCTCCCAACCAACTCTATTTTATTACAGCACTGTCACGGTAAAACCCCTTGTACCTGATGACACGTTAAGCATGGGAGCTGAATTGGAGGGAGTCCACGAAAATATGTACCTTTTAATATATTTACTTCAACTAGCACATAAGACTCTGACTAGGGTGCAGAGAGGCCTGGTTAGCTTATTTTTATAGCTACATTGTCACTAAACATTAATACTCCCATGCACGTTACCACACTATAGCCCAAATAACACACACATTCAAATAAACACTTGTGACTGAGAATTCACGTTGCAACAAGATATTGCTTTTATTATACAGAGAAGAAAAAACCTTTGAGTCCATAAAATAAAATAAAAATACCCGGGGTTTTTTAAGTCAGTTATGGTACCATATCGTTGGCGCGCATGTTGAGTTGGAGCTCATATCCTTGTGAAAGTGTTTCTCAGTACTCACGAACAACCGCAAACCCTCGTTCCGAGGAGGAAGGTGAAAGGAGATGCAGAAACCAGCCCCGCTACACGTCCTCGGGCAGCAGCGGTTTCTCCGGCGACAGCGGGGGTCCTGAGCACCCTCTACAGCAGCAGCACATCAGCGGCAGGCGAAGCATGTAGGTCGCAGGCACGTCGACACGTAGGCCAGCATACAGGCATTCAGGCACACTAAGCATAAATTCAAAACACTAATAAACCCACTGTACATTCTCATACATTTTCATATTGTTACCAGTGCAAATACTCACTCAGGAAACTCGGCGCGAATTATTTCTCCCACACACACACACGCGGTGTATCCTTCCAGCTAGCAGGGACGAGGCTAATGGCTCTAGCTCTATACACAACGATAATGGCGTCTCTGACACAGAACGATTTTCCCGGCTGAAACAGCTCTGGACTCGGCTCACTTACTCATTTTCTACCGGTAACCCACAAACAGACCCTCCGGGTTCGGGTTTTAGTAAAAACAGTAACTTTACACGGTTTAAAACAGTTTACAACTACTTTTCCATGGCGTTGTCACTCTTTTCCTCGTCTGACCTCGTTACTAGCCGGAGCCTCGTCCCCTCTCCTTTTTTTTCCCACCCCCTCGCGAATCCGGTAGGTAGCTGACACTCATCTCTGACAGGCACTGATTGCCTAAAGACAGACTGATACCTGGGTACTCAAATAAACAAAAGAAACGTCATATGAGACATTCACTGACCATGGAAAACATGGGACATTTTAGTACTTAAACCAAATAAAGTGCACTTATTATTTCTCTGTATTAATTCAAGCTTATTTCACCACAGAACTGATTTAACAGGCAATATTTCAAAACGTAATGAATATTTGTAAACCTTGACACATGAAATAACATATAATTATAGCAGGGCGCTACACTCTCCCCCCACCCAAAAATGGTCATGTCCTCATGACATGTATAACATAAACCACTTAAGTTTGTTATTAACAGGGTACACATTTCCTTTAACCTATCCACTTATAATAAGTGCTTTTGTATCTCTTAAAAGGAGATGTAAATAAACCAACTTCCTTGTCATCAACCTTAACTAGGGAGACAGTATAGGTACTAACGGCTACAGACTTTGGGCTCCCTAGAAAGTCATAGGTAAGTCTGGTGGGGACCCTCTTTTGTCTCTGAGGTCGTCTTGTCTCGTCTGAGCTCTCGGTTATGTCTTGTCTCACAACAGTGTCATCTATCATCTGTGTCTCAGTATCTCTTTCGGCTTCAGCAGTCTTCTCAACAGTCTTTTCCTGAACTGAGGGTTCCTCTTCCCCAGCTGCTTCAGGTCCTTCAGCTGTAGCCTCTTGCATCTCTGAGTTACTTGTATGGATAGCTAGATCCACGTCCAGACTGAAAGGTTCTGATTGATCAACTTTCTGAGACTCTGGTTCCTTTGACTCTCGTGCAGGATGATAATCATACCATACACCCATTTCATCATCTTCTGAGTCAGATGGAGACTCAATCTTATCATCATGCTCAGGTGTAGGTAGGTCAGAAAGGTCACAGTGTTCATTTCTCCTCGCTTTGAGCCGTTTGCTGACTCTCCTTTTAGGTTTGAGTGTCTCTCTGTTCTTTTCAAGCCTCAGCTGCACTTCCTGTCCAATAGGCAGAATGTGATTCCTGTGCAATACTTTATCCGAGCCCTGTCCATCCTCTGGCTTCAACTTGAAGACAGGCAAACCAGAAAGTTGACTCTCCACAACATATGGGGTGGCTTTCCAGCGGTCAGCTAGTTTGTGTTTCCCTTGAAGTCCAAGGTTTCGGATCAAAACCCTGTCACCGGCGACTAATGGACAGAAACGCACTCTTTGATCATAGCGTTGCTTGTTTCCTTCATTTTTCTTGTTCGCCATACTCTCAGCCAGCTGATAGGCAGTCTGTAGCTCTCGTTTCATGTTTTTCACATATCTCAAATATGATCTGGTTGAGGTACCATCACTTGAGACTCCAAATGCCACATCTACTGCCAACCTGGCTTCTCGGCCGAACATGAGAAAATATGGCGAGTGGCCTGTTGACTCATTCAGCGTGCAATTGTACGCGTGCACAAGATGACTGAGGTATCGGCTCCATTTACTTTTGTCTTGTATCTCAAGAGTGCCAAGCATGTCGAGCAAAGTTCTATTGAACCTTTCAGGCTGTGGGTCGCCCTGAGGGTGGTAGGGTGTAGTTCTAGATTTCTTTATGCCAAGCATACTCAACAGTTCATGAATGAGGCGACTCTCAAAATCTCGGCCCTGATCCGAGTGCACTCTCTTTGGTAAACCATAGTGGACAAAATACTGTTCCCACAGGACTTTAGCGACTGTAGACGCCTTTTGATCCTTGGTTGCAAACGCTTGTGCATAGCGTGTGTAGTGATCTGTAACTACAAGCACATTACAGATGTTTCTGGAGTCAGGCTCAATCGTGAGAAAATCCATACAGATGAGATCCATCGGTCCCTCACTGTTAAGATGTGACAATTCAGCAACTCTTTTTGGCAATGTTTTCCTCTGAATACACCTGGGACAGTTTTTGCAGTACTTTTCAACCTGGGTTTTCATACGAGGCCAGTAAAACCTCTCTCGTATCAGGCCATAGGTCTTATCAAACCCGAGGTGGCCCGACTGGTCATGCAATGACTGAAGAACAGTCTCTCTGAACTCTGAAGGGAGCAACAGCTGCTGGCGAACTGGTTTGTTGGGCGAATTACTGATTCGGTACAACACAGAGTCTTTGATCTTTATCTTTTCCCACTCTTTTAGTAACAATGACACATCAGGATGTTTCCCTTTGTCAACCTGGTCAGCACAGTTCTGGACAACAGCACGCCACACTTCTCCAATGCACGGGTCTCTCTGCTGAGAATGTGAGAGGTCTGCTGAAGACATTTTGGGCAGTGGCTGCACACTCAGGGAAGACAAGTTACAGTAGGCTCTGGGCACAGCATGTTTGGAGGAACCCAGGAGGTCAATGGCTCTGTGACGACGAGACTGAGGTGATCTGATGGACGACATATGACAGACAGCTTGGACACTGGGAGCAGGCATGGATATCCTTTCCTCACTAGACACACCATTAACATGAGGCCGCCTGGACAATGCATCCGCATCAATGTTTTGTTTTCCAGGGCGGTATTTCAGGCTGAAATCATATGTTGACAGCTCCGCCAACCATCTATGTCCTGCTGCGTCCAACTTAGCTGTGGTTAGGACGTAGGTTAATGGGTTGTTGTCCGTGTGAACCTCAAACTTGACTCCGTAGAGGTAATCATGTAGCTTGGTGGTGACCGCCCATTTTAAAGCCAAAAATTCCAGCTTATGCGTGGGATAATTTTTTTCTGATGGAGAGAGACTCCTACTTACAAACGCAACTGGACGCAAACCTTCTCCTTGGTCCTGATAGAGGACACCTCCCAAACCCTCTCGACTCGCATCAACATGCAGGACATAAGACAGCTTTGGGTCGGCGATAGCCAGGACAGGTGCCTCCGTGAGACTTTGTTTCAACGTCTCAAAAGCTTTCTCACAGTCTTCATCCCACCTCGCCCCAAACGGCTGTGAGGGATGGTACCACTCTTTTGTTTCCATGTCTGTTTTTGAGTTCCCTTTCTCTTTGGTTTCCTTTTTAACTTTTGTCTTTTTCCCTTGTCTTCCAGGCACAAGGCAGCCCTGAAGCAGCTGGTTGAGTGGATAACACACTTTGGAAAAATCTTTTACAAACCGTCTGTAATAACCACAGAAACCAAGGAAAGAACGAAGAGCAGTGATGTTCTCTGGGCGTGGCCACGATTTCACGGCTTCAATCTTTGAAGGATCTGTAGCAATGCCGTTGCTGGAAACAACATGTCCAAGGTAGGTTACAGAGGGCGAGCAGAACTGACATTTATCCAAGGATAACTTTAATCCTTCCTCCTTTAATCTGTCGAGCACTTTAAGAAGGCGCTGCTCATGTTCCTCCAATGTTCTCCCAAAAACGATGACATCATCGAGATACACCAACACTTCTAGCAAGTTCATGTCACCAACAGTTCTCTCCATGACACGCTGAAATGTGGCTGGAGCTCCACATATGCCCTGCGGCATTCGCTCAAACTGATAAAATCCTGCTGGACAGGTGAAAGCAGTTTTTTCTTTGTCAGCAGCACTTAAAGGGATCTGATAGTAGCCACTTCTGAGATCAAGCACGCTGAACCATTTGCTACCACTCAAGCAGGTCAGAGCATCTTCCACACGAGGGACTGTGTATTGGTCAGGAATTGTCCTCCTGTTTAACGTCCTGTAGTCCACACACATCCGTATGGTTCCATTTTTCTTGCGGACCACAACGATGGGGGACGCATACGGACTTCTGGATTCTGAAATTATTCCAGCTTCCTTCAGATCATTTAAATGTTTTCTCACATCTTCCAAATCACTGGGAGGTAAGCGTCTGGAACGTTCTCTGAATGGTTTGTCCTCTGTCACTCGAATGTTGTGTTGTGTGCTCCTCGCGCAACCAACATCAAACTCACTGCAGGAGAAAACATCTTTCCTCTCCATCATTTCCCGACATAGCCTCTCCTTCCACTCAGGAGGCACAGGAGAATCTGCAAAGTTGAAAGAGGAGGGAGACAGTTGAGGTGAGGGCGACTTAGATGCCTTCTTTCCAGGAACTGAATTTATCACATCCACTCGATACAGGTGAGCAATCTGCATGCCACGTTTCAATGTCACATGATGATCTGACACATTTCTCACAGTGACTGTAATGCGACGACACTGAACAACATCTGGTTTTTCAACAACAGGCATCACAAGAAGCTCTTCAGGAAAACAATCCTCTTCTGGGCGGTCTATAAGAACAGCTTGACCAGAAAGACTGCCAGAAAGCTTTGGAATGCCAACAACATTTGCAACGCCACCTGGTGGCAACACAACGGGCTTGTCTCTAGTGAACCAGACTGTTCCTCTTCTTGGGTCAGCTGTGTCATCTGGAGTGTCCTGAAACTTTGCATAAGCCTCTTTAATTACTGGATGAGCAGACAGGGTGTGTAAGAAATTGTCTCCATTTTGTGTTTTGCAGGAATCAAATAGTCTTCTAACTATAGAGGTGTTTGTGCCAACCACAATGGAGACCTCACCTTTCATGGCCGGATCTGGACACACAAGCACAAGTGTTTCTACGGTCTCAGCTACTCCTACTATGTCTCCAGCAAACTCAAGCTTCAAGCACATGTAACCATCATATGGATATTGGTCCGCACTGAGGCCCCAAATCTCCAGGCACTCAATAGGAGTCAAAGGCAGGTGCTTCAAATACTTGTCATAAAAGGAGCGGTACAATAGGGTAACTTGGGACCCGCTATCAAGCAGAGCTTTGGCATAAATGCCCTCAATTTGTACAGTGACAATAGAGCTAGGTCCAACTAAACCCTCTGGCAACTTAGCCTTGCTTTGTTTTTGCGTGTCACACTTTGTGGAACGTGTTTTCCCCGGAGCGTCAGGCCGTTCCTTTACTGCGCCCCTGGGAAGTTTCCCGTTGGCTGTCTTGTTTTCAGGAGACGTTTATTCACTTTTCTGAGATTTTCTGGGTTTCCACACTCCCTCTGGAAATGTCCGTCTTCGCCACACCTGTAGCAAAAGAAATCAACACGGTACTGAGGTCTGGAATCTCTCTCTTTTCCCTGTGCATATTTTCCTGTAGCTTGCTGTGTGGGTTCCTGATCTACATGCGATGGTGAACTACCTGATGTGGCTACAGAGGCAGACAGCAGACGTGCAACATCACTTTTAAGCCCCTGGAGATCTTTTGTAAGGCTTTCTATTGCAGGGTCTTTTTTCACTATTTCAGGTGCGGATGGAGACTCTGGCTGTTTTGGCACTGCTGATGCTGTGGCACAACCTGCACATGTAATTACAGACGAGGAAGCAACTTTCTTTACTCTTTCTCTTTCAAGAACCATCCCCTCTTCTTCTCTTACATCGCGAAGCAGCTCAGTGAAGCTTGGAGGAGGCTTGAGTTTGTAGGTCATTCTTATGCGAAGAGCAGCCACATCATGAGTGAGAGCACCTCTTGCAATTTGTTCAATGCGTGCTCGGTTCATGTCAGTCACGTCAATCCCACCTTTCCGATGGACGGCATGTAACAGCTTGTCTAGTCTGAGTAAGTACTCTGACAGCTTCTCAGCTTCTTGTTGAAATGTGTTACGGAACCTCACCATGAGATCAGCTGCACTGTCTGTGGTTCCAAAAGCTGTTTCTAGGGCCATAAGGTAATCACCGGCAGTGGCGTTTGGGTTAGTGGCTCTCAAACCTCGCACAATGTCCGCTGCTGGCCCTTTAAGACTCTCAGCTATTCTTTGCTTCTTGACAACATCAGAACACTGCCACTCATCCAACATGTGTGTGGTCTGTTCCGCCCAAGCGTCGTACTCCTCTTCTCCATGTGGAGTTGGTTTCATGCCTGAAAACAAGCGAAGTTTGCGATAGCCTTGTGTGTCCACAGGCGGGGCTTGACATTTTTCAACCAGTGAGGATATGGCATTCACAAGCTCTGTGTTCAAGTTTGGAGCAGTGGGTGGAGCAGGACTAGGGCTCAACAAACCTGTGACGTCATCTAAAGTCATCCCCTCACTGGCTAGGAATGACGCTAGCTTGGACTGAAAACTTTCTTTGTTAACAGGTACGTGGGGACGTTGAGTGTCAAGGATACTAATTACCCAAATGTCTGATTGGTCCCCCACTACCAACTGTTCAGGGACGTCAGCCTGAGTCAGGTCATTTGTGGCTTCAACTAAGACTGACTGTTTTTTAGTGGCGGTTAAACACCGTCCCCTTACTTTAGAACGACCAAATATTTTAGCTTCATCAAGTACCTTGTAAATGGTTTCATCAGTGACATCAAGGGAAACCTCACTAAGCACCAGTGCTTTCTTAACATCAATACCTTGGTCGTCACACCACTTTAACATTTGTTCTGACTCCATTTTTTTTTTTTTTTTTTTAGCTTTGCAAAAAAAACAGTCACAAAAAATACACACTTCAAAATGTAATGGCTACAGGGCTATACCTACTTCAGTTAGCATTAACTTTAGTTTTTTTTTCATATATACTGTGCTCACAAATATAGAAAACAATAAACAATGCAAAATCCCAAACAATGTAAAATCCCGGACGAGCCCCCACGTGTAGCCCTCCCAACCAACTCTATTTTATTACAGCACTGTCACGGTAAAACCCCTTGTACCTGATGACACGTTAAGCATGGGAGCTGAATTGGAGGGAGTCCACGAAAATATGTACCTTTTAATATATTTACTTCAACTAGCACATAAGACTCTGACTAGGGTGCAGAGAGGCCTGGTTAGCTTATTTTTATAGCTACATTGTCACTAAACATTAATACTCCCATGCACGTTACCACACTATAGCCCAAATAACACACACATTCAAATAAACACTTGTGACTGAGAATTCACGTTGCAACAAGATATTGCTTTTATTATACAGAGAAGAAAAAACCTTTGAGTCCATAAAATAAAATAAAAATACCCGGGGTTTTTTAAGTCAGTTATGGTACCATATCGTTGGCGCGCATGTTGAGTTGGAGCTCATATCCTTGTGAAAGTGTTTCTCAGTACTCACGAACAACCGCAAACCCTCGTTCCGAGGAGGAAGGTGAAAGGAGATGCAGAAACCAGCCCCGCTACACGTCCTCGGGCAGCAGCGGTTTCTCCGGCGACAGCGGGGGTCCTGAGCACCCTCTACAGCAGCAGCACATCAGCGGCAGGCGAAGCATGTAGGTCGCAGGCACGTCGACACGTAGGCCAGCATGCAGGCATTCAGGCACACTAAGCATAAATTCAAAACACTAATAAACCCACTGTACATTCTCATACATTTTCATATTGTTACCAGTGCAAATACTCACTCAGGAAACTCGGCGCGAATTATTTCTCCCACACACACACACGCGGTGTATCCTTCCAGCTAGCAGGGACGAGGCTAATGGCTCTAGCTCTATACACAACGATAATGGCGTCTCTGACACAGAACGATTTTCCCGGCTGAAACAGCTCTGGACTCGGCTCACTTACTCATTTTCTACCGGTAACCCACAAACAGACCCTCCGGGTTCGGGTTTTAGTAAAAACAGTAACTTTACACGGTTTAAAACAGTTTACAACTACTTTTCCATGGCGTTGTCACTCTTTTCCTCGTCTGACCTCGTTACTAGCCGGAGCCTCGTCCCCTCTCCTTTTTTTTTCCCACCCCCTCGCGAATCCGGTAGGTAGCTGACACTCATCTCTGACAGGCACTGATTGCCTAAAGACAGACTGATACCTGGGTACTCAAATAAACAAAAGAAACGTCATATGAGACATTCACTGACCATGGAAAACATGGGACATTTTAGTACTTAAACCAAATAAAGTGCACTTATTATTTCTCTGTATTAATTCAAGCTTATTTCACCACAGAACTGATTTAACAGGCAATATTTCAAAACGTAATGAATATTTGTAAACCTTGACACATGAAATAACATATAATTATAGCAGGGCGCTACACATGTCATAGATAAAATAGAATAAACCAGACACACAAAGTTTTAGAATTTTAAAGCCCAGCTGAAATGTCTTTCAGATACAGCAATACCTGAACTGAACATCTTTTTCTCAGAGAGAACAAGCACAGAGAGCTGAATGATTAATCAGAAAACCATGTAGATGCACATACGCTCATCCTCCAAGTCATTTCTAGCAGCGCTGAACTGTGACTGACCCAGACTTGATGCACCACTAGCACTATGAATCTCTCATTTGTTCTCACCTCCTAAGGTTCCAGTACCTCTTTGACTGGCAAGCAGCAGCCTGGGCTCTCTGTTCTTAGCTAGAAACTACATCTTGAAACCGTTTTTCAGGACATGAAACTGTTCCCTCACTCCCTCACTCCCCAGCGCTCTCCACCCAGATTCAGTTTGCGACTGTTTGTACAGTATGTCCAGTGTTCATCTGTGCACGTGTGACCTTTCTCCCACTCCACAGGTGGAGCCAGAGCCTCCACCTGTAGAGAGAACGGTTACAAGGTGAGGTGCCGGGTTACAAATGCACCCAAAGTCACCCTGTCCGTTCTGCTCCTTGTCCACCTCCACACAGTGCTCAGTGTCCTCTGTCGTCCCTTTGCCTGCATACCTTCTAGGCATCCCGCCTATTCCTACAGATAATCTCCTAACAGCACACCTGGTAATATAATACAGGCCTATACAAGCCTACGGTATACGCTCTGTTTTCTCTTATCCAGGTAATACCTCGGAAATGACATTGTTTTCTTTACCATTGAAAATGATCGATGTGTTAAAAACAAGCGTTTACATGCTTTACTTTCTGTTCCCTTACAGTCCAGGCGTTACATTTTCATTTCTCTCTAATCTAAACGTCTAAAAAGCAGTTACTGGGGTTTCCTACCCTTACACCGATCAGCCACAACATTAAAACCACTGACAGGAGAAGTGAATAACATTGACCATCTTGTGACAATACAATGTTCTGCTGGGAAACCTTTGGACCTGACATTTATGTGGATGTTACTTAGACATGTAGCAGCCACTGAGACCAGACCAGGGACCCCCACCCCCACCCCATAGCAATGACACTCCTTGGACACCACAGGACACCCTCAGGAGGCCCATGTCCATTGTCTGATGAGTCCCATCTGTTTTGGATTCACAAGGAAGACCTACACAACATTAGGAATGTGGTCATAATGTTATGCCTGATCAGTGTATATCTGTAGGAGCCCTGTAGGAGCTCTCCTCTTAATACTGAAATAAACTTAAATCATCTAAATACAAAATACGCATCATAAAGCCAGACATAATTTTCCTCCACAAGGTCTTGTTAAATCCATATTTGCTTGCTAACAATCTTCTTCTTCACAGATTTTGCCGGCTCATTTGCTGCGTCCCTACGCTCCGCTATAGGACCCATAAAACGAGTGATTTGTGTGTAAGATTTAAGATTTAATTTTGTGCACGGCCCTCAGATGGTTTCCACTGAGGGCCACTGTAAAACTGAGCTCAAACTAATTTGCCTGCGGTAAACCTTCGAGCAACCGTATATGTACATTTATACGGTATATAATGTTTGCACACGAGGCGAGGCCGACGATGAGCCATCTGTGAGGAGGTGTTGTCCAGAGTGACCCAGAAAACTGTGTCCTGATTTGTATGAGGCAGAGAGATAAGCTGAATTGTGCCGTATCACTCCATTATGTTTGTAGAGATAGAAGAAGGGATAAGGGGTAAATTAGGATGCTGAGACCTTTGTGCTTCACTGTAGATACGGGGTTCTGTTGCTGAAGTCCTATGTTATTCCGTCTTAATCTCTTTAGACCATAAGTAATTTTGGGGGGAAAATGGATAAAGCAGGCTGGACTGTAACCACCACACCTCAAAACCAGGACAGTTGAAGTACAGAGAGATTGTTGTCACATGTGAGGTCCAACCAGAATCGCCAGAAAGAGGTGAAGCCCTATAACTTCCTCCCTGTCCAGTTTTCTTTTTGCCGCCTCATCAGTTTTGGGAAGACTCCTGTTCTTGGAATATGGAATTGTCCCGTTGTTGATGAATATCTTCACTCTGCTCCATGGTAGATCTAATGTGTTGAATGCACCAATCAAGCATATCATTATGACTCCTTAAACTGTGTAGGTCTCCCTTGTGCCTCCAAAACATTGGTGCCACATCAAGAGAATGGACATGGGTCTTCTTGAGGGTGTCCTGCGGTGTCTGGCAACAGGATGTTGTTAGTGGGGGCCTTTGGGTGCTATGTGTCGAGGGGAGGGGCCTCTGTGGATCATCCCACAGATACTTGATCAGTTTGGGATCTACAGAGAGGAGCAAAGAACAGCTGAGGTTGTTTTTGTCAGACAGGTGGGTACACTCTGAACACAGCCACATGCCCAGCTATAAAAGGCTGTGAGTACAGTTTGGTTATTCACATTTTTTTGTGTTTGTTTCTCTTGTATGTCATAAATGAAGGCGCCCAAGTTCCTGATTTCACAGGGCTGTCTCATGTCTTGTCTCTTTATACCCACTTATTTTGTTAAGTGGTGGTGTCTGGCAGCCTATGCGGGGACGTGTTTGGGTCAGAATAAAATGTGATTTTGTCTACATCAGCGGTTTGTTTGGAGTAAACAGAAGAAGAGCCCGGTACCTGGGGATGAGCAGCTGAACAGCAACCTCAAGAGCTGAAGATGCCACGGCAGCTTATGTATGCTGCTTTACGACGGCTAACTGGCTGGCAAGCGTAGCAGTGTCTGAACGGGTCTGCTTAAGTTTACGGCACCGTCATTATAAGCATGGTGGCCTGGAGCCCGCGTTTACGGCATTCACCGATGGGCCCCAAGTTGTCGGGACTCACTGGAGCAGACTGACACTCAAAGCAGCTGAAGGATTGGCAAATTGGCACAAACACAATCAGCAAAGAGAATCTATTTCCTGCAGAGGAGGAAGCAGTCAACGAGTGATTTAAGGACATGGAGAACTCTGTGAACCCTCCTCTACCTCCACCGCCACCACCACCACGGCACCGCTGGCATGTGTGGGCGTGTGCGGTGCGCGTCTGTGTATGGCAACTGCACGCGCGTGGACAGCTGGTATTTGTTTGTGTTTACTTCT
The DNA here is from genome assembly GCA_005024645.1 of Planiliza haematocheilus. Lineage (NCBI taxonomy): Eukaryota > Metazoa > Chordata > Actinopteri > Mugiliformes > Mugilidae > Planiliza > Planiliza haematocheilus. Next base: position 7,047,582 of record SRSE01000365.1, on the reverse strand, counting down.
TGAGGAGCTGCGGATCGAGGGAGGTGAAGACGGCGCCGGCCGAGGCTCCCTCTCGCTAAAGAGCTTTTGTATGTCTCCTCCTCCATTTTGGCTTTCATCTCCCTGGCGCTCGGTGTTTTACTGCAGAGTGGCAGGGACGCGGCTCAGCTGTCTGAGAGACAGACGGAGGGAGCGGGGGAGAGAAATAGGTTTGTGGAGCACGAGTGCGCAGTCTGGCTGGCTGACTGTTAGATATACTGCACCTGACTGAGAGGTAGTCAAGAGAGAGATTACAGAGCATCCATCTTCCTCCTGTCGTTATTTAACAACCTGCCCCTGCCACACACTCAGTCGACAATTCATCTGTCTTTCTTTGGCAAAACATCACATTCAATCGACTGCAGTGACAATATCCACACACTCCAGTGTCCCGAATAGGTTGACATACAATATTTATTTAGGTTCACAAAAATGATAAGTTAATTATCAGGTAGTCCACAAATATTGTGGGAATGGTCTCATACAGTCATACAAGGGGGGAAACATACATGAGAAACCATTTAGGGACAGGCCCACCCAGAAACGCTCTGATTTAACCAAATAAAGTATGAAGCATGGAGAAAGGATGAACATCTGTTTAGTCTAAATAATAAAAAAGTTATTTTATTCATTATTATTATATTCATAATTTTCCTAATAATTTTTCTTTAATCCTTTAAAAACAAGAGACCCTCTGCTATTCAAAATATTTCTTATTACTCTCTTTTCTTTAATGAATGTAAAAAATAATCCAAAGAGGACAAACTAAAAAAAGGGGGGGGGGGGGGGGGGGGCAGACCCTGCATTTAAAATATTGCCGTGTGTCAGGGTCATCCCTGAAGTGTCCAGTATCAGTGGACCAGGACTGGTCGAAATTAGAAACCTAAATGTTGTACAAAGCCCTCCCCAGTACAGTATCTAGAGGGCGTATACAAACGGTAGATCTGAAAGTAGTCTGTAGTGTCCCCAAATGACCTGTGGTGGGCTTCCTGAAGCTGTCTCACACACATTTTTGTTTAACTTCTCGTATTAATCCAATTTTGTGTTTACTGCGAGACGTCTATTGCATTTCTATGACCCCCCACCACCCACCACCCACCCACCCACCCTCACCTTTACGTCCGCCCCGTCCCATATCACAACATGTCTCACCCTCATGTATGTTTGCTACAAAAGATGTTACACGTTATGAACACGTCATGCAAAGTGGCAATTCTGTTTACAAAGATGGAGTAGTCGTGTGTCTTTTTTTTTTAACTGTAGCAATTTTAGCTGCATCTGATTCACTCACTTTCAAAAATAAAGAAAACAACCTAAAGTCCCACCCATTTCCAAAGCCACCTCCCTTAACCCTTCAACAAAAACAGAACAATTAGCAATACAAACGATATTATATTAAACCATGATTTCTCACTTTTTCTTGTAATAACCCAAATCTCCAGAAAAAAAGTGGACAGTTGTAGTCTGAGTCCAGGTTTTAAAACTGCGTCAGGAAAAGCCATTACAGCGAGGATCAGTTAGCATAAACCAGAGTGGCTGCTGCCTTTAAGAAAAAAATCTTTAAAAACATGTCCTCTGTCGACGGCGGCAACAGTTGGTTTAAGAAGAATCCCTGATTGGCTGAAAGAAGTCAGGTGACCACCAGGTGAGGTAAGAAAAGTCCCACCTTTGACGATGGGGATGACAACATGGAGGTGTTTCCTCTAAACCCTAACGTGTGTGTATCCGTGTGTGTGTGTCTGTGTGTGAATATATATCTATATATATATATATATTTATTTATATATATGTATGTGTGTGCATACATTTTTGATTACAAACTGACCACCCGCTCACATGCGTCCACACTCAAGTGCGTGATGATTTTTGAGTCAATCTAAAACACTGCATCGCAAGTTCCTCTCTCCTCATGCAGCACAGACTGTTGCAGAAACACAGAACACCAGTGGCTAAAAAACACTGGTGGAAAAGATGAAACAAAAAAAATAATAAATCAGATAAAACTAAAAGAAAAACTGAAGTTTGCTGCCTTGAATGTCCTTGAACATCACATAGAATCCTTGGGCGCGACATTTTTTTTTTTTTTTATTATTTCTTGTTTTTTTTTAGTTCAATAATATTTCTTTCATCTATGCATTTACTTAGGAAAAACTAACAAAGATCTCAGTTGCTCTCTTATTACTATGTGTGTGCGTATCTTTTTTTCCTTTTTTTTTGTATTGACGTTTGCATTGGTTTTCTCCTCTTCTTAAATTGTCCACGTTGAGTTTTTCTTGGTTTGCGTAGATTCTTTCTCTTTCCTTATCATCCGTGTTTTGGGAAAAAGATCCGAACCCATTTCTATTCGTCATCGCCTCCCTGCCTTCCCACACTCATCCCCCGATTCCCCTCCCTCCTTGACTCCTCCGGGTGTAGGGGAGGACGAGGGGAGGGGTCGCTTCAGTCCCACGTGGCCCTTCATCTCTCTGCCTCCATCGCTACGCTAGCCTTCTGCTCGGCCCCTGCGTGCGGGTTCACTCCCGTAGGCCAGGCGGGGCAAGGCTGTGTCGGGGGTTGCCCCTGAGTCCAGAGTCCCTGTGGAGGTTGCGGCACATTAGGTACATTTGGTGAGACTCCCCAGCCGCCGACCTGGGGGGGTGGTGGCGAGGTGGCCATGGAGGCTGCCATGGGGCTGCCGCTGCTGCTGTTGAAGCTCTCGGACGCCTTCAGCCGGGAGAACATGGTCAGCGCGTCTGGGAAGTTTGGGGGCGTCGCTGGTGTGTTGGCTGGGGTGCACATCTGAACAAGAGGAGGAAAGGACAATGATTAATGTACGTCCTAATCAGGAAACCCTAGGAGACGGCCTCAGTGTTGACATTTCTAATGATGAAGTGTGTCTGCGCTCTGACTCTCCTGTTTCTATAGTGACGAGAGTCAGAATTTGGTGAAGACCCTGCAGGAGAAATGAAACCTGCAGATGTACACTGATCAGCCACAACATTATGATCCTAACATTGTGTAGGTCTCCCTTGTGCCTCCAAAGCAGTTGTGATTCATCAAATAATGGACATAGGTCTTCTGAGGGTGTCCTGTGGTGTCTGGCAACAGACTGTCAACAGGGGCCTTTGGGTGCTATGGGTTGAGGGGAGGGGCCTCTGTGGATCATCCCACAGATACTTGATCAGTTTGCGATCTAGTGAATTTGCCAGGTCAACACCTTTCAGTTGTTCCTAAACTGTTTTGGTGTGTGTGTCTGTGTCAGGGTGCATCCTGCTGGGGATGTCTGCTGCCATCAAGGAGTGTCATTGCTGTGGGGTGGGGGTGTCTGGTCTGGTCTAGGCGAGTGGTAAATGTCTGAGCAACATCCACATGAAACGTTTGCCAGCATTGTGAGTGGTTCTAATGTTGTGGCTGATCGGTAAACATTTTAATGTGACTGAGTTATTAGCCCTCGTGCTACCCTCTTGCATGCTCGCTCTCTGTCTGTCCATTCACTCGGGGTCCCAGAGACCCCAAAGGTAGCACGAGGGTTAAAGAAGGTCTTCACAACTGAATGCTGGATGTCAGAATAGCTCTGATCAGAAAGAAACAAACTGCTGTTAACAGGCTGTTAACTTTGGGTTCTGCATACATTCCTTTATTCCTGAAACAACGTATAAAATACTTGTTTGGAAATCAGTCAGTCAACAGAAAATGTTTGTAATGTCTGTTAATATTTTATAGCCTATAAATGAATTGAGGAAATAACTGTTTGGTCACTCTGTAATGAAAAACAGCGGTTTACTGTCTACTCGTCTTGTGACTGCCCCACTTCTGTTTTGTTAAGACTATCGGTGAAGAAATCGTTGTGTAAACTGGGTTTCTTCCAAAGCGAGTCTACAGAGAGTTTCTTCCCTCCTTTATCATAACTGAGTGACACCAAATCCACTCCCATGCAGCTGTAGTGGAAAACATCTCTCCTGCAAGGGGCCAGCTATTGTCACAGAAAAGGAACGAACCTTCCTCCAGATATGTGTATCAGTGAGGCAGTTTTCAAATAGCAGGTAAATATAGCATACAGGCTGTTCTGTGTAACTGGAGGGGGATTTAGGGGAATCCCAGCCACCCTCCTTGTTTCCTGCAGAGGACCCAGAAGACATTACAGTAGTCTATTTACATCCACTTCCTGTTTCATCTATAATATGGAATCCTATCTGATGCAGGAGTTAGATAAACTTCAGTCAACCACTCACACACAAACACACACATACAGTCTTGATTTAATCTCCTGAGCTTTGACCCTCCTTTGAGCCACCACTGTTATTGTTCTACTACCGGAGGAGTGGTTCTAGTGGCCATGCGGAGTACACACAATGCACACGTGTGCCAAAAACAACTCCGGAGAACATGCCACCTTGTAGACGACAACCCCCTAACAACATGTTTGCCTGCCACGGATTCTCGCGGGCTGCTCTGTGACCTGCTTCCTCCGGTGCGTCCCCCGTCTGTTAGTGACCCGGAAAACAACAACCTACCGTGTTCCACAGGGAAGCAGAGGTGGAGTCATGTTTAGCCAAGAGGCTTGCCATCTAAAAATAAGAGAGGGCAGGGTAGGCAAGACCCTGAATCCCCCGGCCTCAACAATGTAAGAAAACAGCCTGGCACTGATTCAATGATTGAGATTACATAAGATCAAATTTACTTTATATACAAATACAACTGGCTCACATTAAATAAACGTTAATAAGCATCTTTTGTGCCATTTTCCTGCTCTAACATACAAGTTGTTACTTGTTACTTGTAATTTCCTAACTGCAACATGTTCAAATAACATTTCCCAGGGTTTGACATGGAACTGCTCCGCTGTTTGTTTTGAGGTGAATTTTCCAGTGATTTCCAGTCACACGCTCAATGAATCACGTATGAGGAGCAGCAGCTGCACTCACACAAGGAGATTGGACGCTGAAGAGGGCTGGAAAACAACATTCCCCTTGCTGACAACCAGAACCCACGCAGACCTGTGGTATCTAATCTTCCCTCGGCTCCATCACCCAGGATGTGCAGACTGTGACACACGGTGTTAGTGCACAGGCAGCCTTCAGAAACAAAAACAACAGTGGCAGGAACACCATTCCTCCCTCGAGGCTGTAATCAAAGTACTGTGCCCCCTAAAACTGCTGCGGCTTGCAGGTTAGTACGGTCTGGGGCCCGAGCTGGGCCGGGCCACAACGAGCCAGAGGTTCTCAGAGAGGCATGCTGTTATGAAAGGTGAGCGTGTCCACTGTGCACTCTGACAGGAAACGCTGGCTCATGTCTCTGAGGCCGCTTCCTGTGGTAAAAAGACACCCTGGAAAGCTGAAATGACCTCTATGATCCTTCCTGTTCTTCGGTGGTGGATTTCTTAAGCCCTTGTGATGAGTTTGTGAGCTTGTGTGGAAAACAATAGAAGCGGCCTTCTGCTTCTCGCCTGCAGCTAAGGAATGGAAAAGGAGGACAGAAATGCTCACACATAACCTTTCTGCTGAGACCTTTGCATATGACTTGCTCATCCCTAAACCCCTCCACAGATAAGCAGGTATAAATACACACCTGCAGTCAGCAAAGCAACTGTACCCGTTTCTCTTTATAGAGATAGTGTTAAACTCAACACCAAAACATAAAAACTAAGAGAGGGCGTGTGGTGACGAAGCCTCACACACCGTGTGAGGCTCTCCAACCTCACACTCCTGCAGTCGTGAAACAGCACGACACACCTTTGTGTTCCTGCGCAGAAGACCTTGGGCAGAGTTAGACGAGACGGTATCGACCCACAAGGACGAGCAAAAAAAGGCAGCCGCTGCCGTCTCTGCCAGGATGTCTGAGCCTGGATCTGAGGGCTTATCAGACACCTTCACACTGATAAAAGCTTCAGCAGACCTCTCACTACCACTAATTTACAGGGGGACCTGAACCTGCAGCCCATCTCCACTCTCTTAACAAATGAGACACAACTACAGAAAACACATGTACTCATTGCCAGTGCATTAAGTGCAATCGAGAAAACAAATGCATTCAAATATAACAGCCCTACAGTAAACCTTAGCTTCAAGAATATTATGATAATCGGCATTTGTTTAAAATAACAGCGCGCTGTTGATTCAACCGTGTTTTCATTCTAGTCAGTGAGCTACTTGAAATAACAGAAACACTTCAGTGGTTTTTTTCAACCCACAAATTACATCATCCGTTCTTGAACTGAACATTAAAACGGTCATGAAGGTGTGATAAAGTGCAGGATTGTTTTTTATTATTACTCAGTAGTGTACTTAATGATATGGCAGGTGAGGTGTTACATCAATGACACTCATTGTTTGTAGGTGTAGTTGTATTGTGTCTATATGTAGCCTCCACAGCTTAAGAGGACAAAACCCCAGAGAGCTGCTTCAGAGAAAACGACACCAGAGGTAAAGACCCTCACATCCTACAGAGAGATTAAAAGCGTTGCTGTGGTGCAGCATTCTGTGAAAGCAGGTTACTGTGTGTGTGTTAAGCAGCCTAGTAGCAGATTAACTCTCGCTGCAATGACGCAAGGACTGAAAAAACAGTGCGAGAGCTGCTGAGACCGGTGTGTACAGACCAGGGTCCAAATGCAGTTGACTCTCGGACAGCTGACGAGCACACGGGGAGCAACAAAAACAGTTAATATTTCATTTGAGAAAACCCTTGACTGTGTGCACGGTGGGAACAACAAATTATTGGAACTTTGTGGAAAGCCGCGAGGTCAGGTGAGGTAAACTTGCTTCCACGTTGTGTTGTTACTGCGACACAGTGAATTGTGAGACTTCTGGTCTCTTAGCCAACACAATGAGCTGGAATTTGAGAAGAGTCAGCTGAGTTAACCCAAACAAACGTCTATCTGAGGGCTTCAATGGCTGGTCACCAAGCCGGCACGATCATTCAGATACAGAAAAGGTAGCCAATTTTTTAAAGAAGGGAAATACTAAATGGATCTTAACAGCACAGATAATCTCTAAAGTAGGTTAAAAAAAGCTGATGTTTACAAGTAGATGTTATTATTGAATTAAGGCGAGGACTGTGTGTAAGTGCATGTAGAAGCATATACAACAGAAAGAGTGCTACAGCACAGAGGTCTGGCCATTTGTTGAAGATACACAGATGGAGAGACAGGAGAATAACAGACAGCGCGAAGCAGTTTGTGTTCAAAACACAGCCAACAGAGAGGAGTTGCCATGGGGACGGTTGTTATGAGGAAGCAGCGCAGCTCTGCTGTTGACGGGACGGGGCCAAGGCAGGACTTATTCTGCGGCCGCAGTGGCCCGGCCCCGTGCATCCTCTCTTCAAGTGTGTTTGCCGAGCCCAGCGTGAGGAACGCATGGCTGACCTGCGGCGGCCACTCTGAGCATGCCTGGCCTGCGCCTGGCTCCAGAAACCTCCAACACTCCTCCGTTTGTGTACATACAGTACAAGTGTGTGCGTGTTTGTCCACCAACACAGATGAGCCAAAGTTATTTTCAGTCTAACCAAAGACATTCCTCAGAAATATCAAGTGTGTGCACGTGCCAGGCGGGCAGGCTGAAAAGAGAAGCTTTATATCCTCTTGTAAAGTCGTGCAGAGGATCCAGTTACGTCTCGTGACCCCGACTGGCCTCAGTGTAACGTTTACATCGGTGCTCGTATCCCACACCTCACACACACACACTCTTTGTCAGTCTCACAGGACTTTTCCTTACAGCTGTCAGAATCATTTTAACCCAAATTGTACAGTGAGTGTAATGTGATCGTCTATGTTTCCATTCATTTAGTTGAGCAAATATACAGACTTCCTCACTGATCAGAAAGTGTCATATTCAAGTATTACACTGGGGAGAAAAAAACAACTGAAGCACTTAAAGTGTACCTGACAATAAAGAGAAATTGATAAAACTGTACATGGATGTAAACTCTGCTCTGCAGTGAACATCAGAATGAGCCCCGTCTTCTCTGTCCTCTTCCTGTCTCTCCTTCTGTCTGGGACTCGCTGCGTACAGTTCACACATTGTATGTCAGCTCTTGAAACGACGGTGCCGAGAGATCTGAGATCTGTGAGACACGTGAATCACAGTGAAACACGAGGGCTGGCGTCTCAGTCCTCCGTCCCAGCTCACCTTCTTACTACAGTTACATTTTCTGACTCCATTAGAACAATACTAACAATACTTAACCATAACATGAGCACATACTCATCTGACGGGTAAAGACAACTGTGCTGTAACAACAGGTTTCCAAACCTGTTTCCAACATCAGTAATGGCTTATGATTTCTGCAGTAATGATGTAAATATAATAATGCTGACATGGAGCACTAGGTATAGCCAGCAGACATGCAGACACAAGTTTATTTAACTATTTAACCATGTCTGTGTACAGTGCTGTTCAGCCTACAGTTCATCCTGAAGTTTTAGTAATTCAGAATTTAATTCTACTACCTGTCTCCATGTTTCCAGATGAGTTTGTTTCTTTTTGCATTAGAAACTTTTATTGTACATGTCCAACCCCCTATTTCATCCATCCAGAAAGACAGGGACACTGAAGTCATACAACCGTAGGACCTCACGCAGCCCCTATGATGTAAAACACATCATAGGCGGTGTGAGAATGCCCCCACAGAGAACAGGTTTAAAACTCTGGTAGATTTGAAAGACAGAGAGACTTTCATCAGGGTTTTGTGAACTTAACTGACAAGAATGTAAAAGACATTCATTTTTATGTAAAGGTCTAAAATTATAGCTTCAATTCAATTCAGTTCAAGCGTTCCACCAACCAGCCTGCGAGTATGAAGTATGAATGGAGTATGAATGGGCCGTTCAGGAGCGTAAAACCGCAGCGTTGAAATAGAACAAGCTGTCAACTTTTTTTTTTTTTTTTTTTTTTTTTTAAATATTGTTGCGGCTGAAAAACGGTAGTGAGATATACATAAGTGTTGCTGCTTGTGCCAGAATCAGGTCTGGACTATAGACTCACACAAGCTTGTTGTGAAACATTCATTCCTTTTTTTTCGTTGTGTTTGTTTGAGCTTGTGAGAAAATAACATTTAAACCTGGCAGCAAGGCAGATCACTGTGAAACACGCTGCAGCAGCTCGTGAGTTTTATCAGCGCAATCTGAACAACCGATGTACCCTGATTAAGCAATGCCTGATGGGAAAAAAATCGTGGCTATTAATCTCTGATATGAAGTGCTCAGAATTTCAAGATTAACTACATGATATGAAATGACTCCTCAACAAATGAAATTACTGGCGAACAGGACAGGGAGCATGTTAAAGGTTACATGAACTGGAACTGGAAGCGTCGACTACAACATGATTCCCAAATCTGTAACCTCAACAGATGTTGGTTGACCAAAACTATGTCCAATAAACAAACTACTTGTGAGTCCATTTCATTACTGGCATTCGAGGCTTACTTGTAAAGCCCAAAGGAAAACAGATGCAATAAGATAATATTTTCCATTTATGTAGAAAAGGGTATCCTGCAGACGTGAGCAAGAGAAAGCCTGATCAGAGGAGGAGGAGGAGCTTCTGACAAAGCTGAAACAAAATGGAAAGGGAAGCTAGAATAAAGCAGAAAGTGCTGAATAGACCGCTGCTGCATTAACAGTACATGATGCTACGTGCCTGTTAAATGTTTAAATAGGGAGTGTTCTTCTGGTGTGTATGCAGCCTGGCACCGCTTTTTGTTTTTTAGCTGCAGCTCTATAGTTCGGAAATTCCCTGTAACCAAATCTATATCACCTTTAAGTGATTTTAACCCACCACTAATTATTTTACATTAAATAAACCTGTGAATTCACAGTTCAGACATTAGCTCTGATTATTTGGCTTCATCCGTGTTGTGGTTTCACAACACACAAACAACACAGCTGCTGGATGAATATGCTGACAACTTGGCAATGCTTCCACAAATGCTGCAGATACTTTCAGAGATATCCCCTGTTGCACCTTCAGGTACCGACTGCTCAGAGGGGAAAACACCAAACAACAAGACTTCCATATCTGTCTGCTTGCCAACATCCTCTCAGTGCTGCACAGGGGAAACCGTCGTTCCTTTACACTTGTACTGAGTTAGCGTCACATCAACGCAATCGTCCTAAACCAGACAGGTGACTCGTTGTGTCTGTGTTTTATGATCTAATCTCATCACCCACACAGAGACAGCAGTGTTGTTTTACGGGAGTGGCTGGAGGTCAGGACTGGATGTTTCTTTCCCAAACTAAATAAAGGAAGCTGACAGGTGCTGCTGAATGTTTCAAGTGACCATCAGCTCCCCTCCTCATCCATGACCCCTCACCCAGCTTCAAGCAGCTGAGTCCCAGAGAAGGTCTGTGTGTGAGTTTATATTATATATATATACACACACACACACACACACACACACACACACACACGGCACTGGCTGGATTTTACTCAAGAGTAACTCAGTTGATTATTAGCAAGGCTAGGCTCTGTTTTCATAGGTGTTGTGTCACTGTGTAAAACAGGAAGTGGAATGAGAAAAAAAAAAGGGTGCAATGACAGAAAGCATAGTGATAGAGGAAGAAAGACAGCACTCATAGACTGAAGAGAACTTTGTATGTGTTCACAATGATCAACTCCAAACAATGGCTAACAGGCTACAGTAGGTGTTCAGTGGCCCACTCGTATCTGAAAAAGGAGTTCGGTCTGTCGACTGGTAACAGGCTGGCAAAAGAAACTACAAGGGCAAAGGTCATCACGAAGAACGGAACAAGATTACACTCCAGCTTGCCAAAAGATATTTCTTAAGGCTATGTATGCACAAATATACAGCTTAAGATAAATCAGTTTCCAGTTTCAGTATGAATCACTGGACACTATCACACATTAAATAAGTGTGATGGTGTTGATAACACAAATCAAAATTCCTCTGTTGCTGTTGGAAAAGGCAACTTTATTGGTGTGATTATGTTTGAGACGGCAGCATGTAGAAATCTAACTGAGACAACCGATTAAAATGTTTAAACACATACTCAGTGGTTAGTTAAAGGAGATGGATCAGTTGATACTGAAGCTCACAGTAATGTCAACACCCTAACAAAAAATTATTGTTTACAGTTAGGTATCGGTAGAAATGTACTGAATCAATCAGATTCCAGTTCATAAAGGTCCCAATTTGATTTTGATTCATTAAGAGATATTACAGTAGAAACAGTTTTTCCTCAGCTATTTAAACTAATTTGTATTAGTTTTGGAGATTTATGGTATTTTATCAATATTTTTTTTACTTCTAGTTGGCACGTCTTGCGTAATGTCTTTTTGTCCAGCTCTTCTCTATTGTCATACGCACATCAAGTCTCACCAGATTAGTCATGCAAAGACGATCTCGTAAGAGCACAGACAGATTTCTAACAAGAGGATACAGGATATGACATATATTCAAGAAACATACATAAAATAAAAAAGAATCCAATGATTTAAGAAATCGATATTGGATATTTGAATTGGAAAACAGATTTTTTTTAAACCTGGACCTATATAAAAAGCATCTGCGGATTAAGGGTTAGTATTAGAGAAGGGGATCTAACAGTGACTGGTGAGAAGTTGAAAGGTTATGAATGTGAGTCAGGGAAGCAGGAAAGGGTTGGACGTGGTTAGGAAGGGTGACGGCAGATGAATAGTACCATGGAGTCTCAGCATATAATCAGCTGACCTGAGGCTGACTGTAGTGTTGTGGCTAACCTGGGAAAACAGGCCAGGGACAATGGGGCAACATTGCCATTATGTTGCTTGTGTTTCCTCGGCCACACACCTAACCCCTGTGTGTGTCTGCAAGTGTACTCTGTGACTCCAAGAATCAGTGTGAAACCCAATCTAACTACACCACCCATAGACACATCTGGTGCTCACAGCCATCCCACATGGATTCTCATTCACTGAGTCCCTTGAGCCAAAGTTCCTGTGTGTGTCTGCGCACACGCCTGGGTGTGTGTGTGTGTCGTGTGTGTGTGTGGTTAGGATTCTGGGAAGCTGTGCTCCAGGAAACATGCAGGGCAACATGCTTGAACATGCAGAGCTAGGCCAAGCCTCTTCAGATGTAGCTAACTGCTTGGCATGGCTGGACACACACACACACACACAGATATGCAGGCACAGATGCATGCACACCCATTAACAATATTAACAGATCTAGGCATGATCATCTGTGCAATCTGAGACACTTTGCTGCATGCTCACCCGTGGGATTATAGTGCACACCCTCGTGAAATCCCAAACACTGGGAGAAAATAAACTGGATTTCACCTAATTCGGCCCCTAATAAACTTGTCTGCTGCAGGACAGAGGACACCTTGTTCCAGCAGTGGCAGAGACACAAAGCAGCTCTGTGTTAACTCAGTTATTGTATCTTCTACCCAAATACCTGGCATTGCCGTGCTATCAGCTTCGTTCATCCTAAGTACTAGCCAAACGCTCTCCCTCGCTTGCCTTCATTGATTCCTCACTGGCATTTACGAAAAAGTATCCTGTATTTTATTAGTCAGGCTCTCTCAATCTCTCGCAGCGTGATGATGAACGGGTAAAGGTTTAAACATCAGCTAGAGAGAAGTAAGAGCAGACAGTCGTCCATGTTGTCACACCGTGATTTATGGAGGTAATTATACCTCCGCTCTTCTGCATGAGCGCACCACACACTTCTCACAGAGGACATCTTGCATGAATGAGAAAAGTTAGGATTTCTAAAAATCCCTTTCAAAAGCCACACCCGGACACCGAAACCAAGTGTTTGTAGTTACCAAAAACACCCTCTGAAACACACACACACACACACACACACACACACACACACACACACACACACACAGTAAAGCCCCTCCTTTCTCCTGCTGGGTGTTCATATTGCCAGGAAACAGTCTTTAAACAACCTCAGACTCACTTTTATCACTGCCCAGCGGCGCTCGATATGATTCTTCTACATCACTGTACCTAGCCCGTCAGAGTTGAACGTTGCCCTTCATAAAAACCTAGTTTCATTCAGCTGATGCGTGACTGCTTGTGACCCACTGCAATAAAACGGTGATAAATCAAATCACTTAACTGTTTGTTTTTGACAGCAATGCTGAATATAGGCCAGGATGAGTTCAATTAGGTGCAAACAGCCAGAGCTCTCACAATGATTATGGTTTAATTACTTCTTATAGTCAGATAACAAGGTAAAATATAACTAACTTAAGTAATCAGAAAGGCAGAAGTTCAGATCCACAGACCCCATCAAAGTTCTTTACGGTGTAAGTGATTTGTTTGTTTTACGTTCACCGCAAAACCACATCTAAGTGAGAGCAAAAAAAGCCATAACATAAGCAGGTCAGATAATTTGCTTATTTTATTCACAAGGGGAAAAAAAAGAGTGTTTCTTGATTTTTTCTTTTTTCTTTTTTGAACTCTGGCAGCATGCTATTCAACGCCACGGCCCTGACTTCACTGCTGCCACGAGGGTCTCGCTAGATTTTCTTTAGCAGCCATAACGCAGACAGAAAGTGCACACATGTTAAACAGGCTTTGTGGCTTAGACGGTCTGCTTCCCAGCATAGTCACATGATGGAGTCACATGTTCCCAGACAGCGATGGAAGTCGTCCAGCTGGGCTACTTCCCTGTCGGTGGTCACATGAGGATTCATTCACTTTATTATAGCTGTATGTGTCCCACATGTAGAGATATTACTCATGGAAACGGTGATACTGGAGTGAACATGCAGTTCAACGTCAGCGTTTTTCCCTCTGAATTCATACAGACACAAAGTAGACGCCGTGAAGACGGGCAACTGTTAGTGTCATGCTAAAAAAAAATGACTATATATATATATAAAAAATAATTATTCACCACAGAAGTCATGCGTTCCACGTGTGAGTGTGCACATAGATGTGTTGTTCTGGGGCAGCCAACGGCTTTGAGAATGATGCCAAAGCAGATGACACGGCTGTAAAATCCTTTACAGTGAAACATAAGCGGCAAATTCTAAAGCCCAACGTTTTCTCAGAAAGAACAGCATCACGGAGCGAGAGATGAGGAGTCGGAAGTACAAACTGTACAAGGAGGCTATGGTGCTCTGTTGGTAAGTTACACTGGCCACCTTTTGCCGTGAAAGGGTCCATTTTGGATCGGTGCGAGCGTCCTGTAGGAATGTGTTGCGGTTGCTGTGTTTGTACGGGCAGGGTGTGTGTGTGTGTGGAGGAGAAAACTGGGAGTAGGCGAGGAGGACTGCCACAAAACACAGAGCAGGTTGGCCTATGATTAGAGCTTCTGCGTCCATCGTGGTACGCAGATGTAAGCTTCGATTGCTTTATTAAAAAACAAAAAACGCAGAGATAAATGGGAAATTTTGTTGAGACAAAATGAAACACACATGGTGTATATAATGACTGAATAAACAAACATACATTATATACTTGTCTGGGCAGAAACTACCTCTTTTACGTCATGAGCCAAAACACAGGCACACCCTCAAGATTGTTAGGACTGCTGGTAAAATTATAATAATAAGAGCTTTAACCAAATCCTCCAGTCTTACACAATGACGCACTGCTGAGTGGACCAACTAACCCAGAGATCTGTTATTCGATACACGCTTTTAACCCGACATAAAAATGATTCATTACCACAGGACGGATGAGCAAAATGAGGCAACACATCCCAGAAAGTGCTGACCTAATGGCTGCCACAAAACCCCACCTGCCAATCTTTGTTCACATATAAAAAGTATTACACAAAAGCACTTCTGAACCCGAGATTATTTCTATTCTACGATGTCAAATTTAGATAGGAAAGTGATTTACAAAACCGCATTCAGGCTCACACATTGTCCCCGGCCCGCAAAATCACTAGCACAAACCGGCTCAATGACCTACGTGACGTCCCAATACGCCATGCTGCCAAGTATTGCACATCTACAGGCTATCTGATGGGGCCATTTGGTTGGTCTAAGGCTTACAGCCAAAATACCAATTTCAAGGATGAGTTCATTTTGTGTTGTAACACAAAATATTGATGCAACAGCAGCATTTACAACAGAAATACAGTCTTGTGTTTAAACCCGAAGAGAGACAGCATGAGAGAGAAGGAGAGAGGGGGGGAGTTAAGAGTGAGAGTAAGAGCAAAGTGGATTAGATCTGTATACTAACAGACATTGTGGCCCGATAAGCTGCATGAAGGCTGGACACGCTGCCCTACTGTAGTAGCAAAATACAAATGTACGCATGTATAAAAAACACACGCACACATGCTGGTATATGCAAAAAAGGGAACGTGAACTCGTGATTATGCAAGATCACGTCTACAACAAAAACACCACAAACACACGTCGGCATTCTGACTTTCATTATTCATTCTCTGCAGCAAGCTCAGCGTTATTTGGCAGGCTGCACAGCACGGGACAGCTCCTGGCAAACGGTTTACTCGCTAACTTAAAGTGAGAAGCTTCATGAGCTGAAAGGAGGCAAGAGATGCTCTTATTCACTGATCACATAAGCAAAGGTTGCTTTGCTTTTTTTTTTTATTTCACCATGATAAAAATTCTTCAGCTCAGTGTGCAGCAGTCATATGATGACCGGCGATATTGAACTTACCCTGAGGATATAAATGTGCACATCCGCACACACAAAGCAATAAAAATCTAATCCTTTTATCCCAATTGCTCTCCCTCTCCTCTAGAAGTACATGGCTAAAATGTTTAGCAGCTCCATGACCGTCTCCACCGGCTAAACGGTGACCCAAGACACGCACATAATCGAAGCGCAAGCTTTGGGACAGAGCTAAAATAAACGATCAACAATTCCGTCCAAAATCCCTTCACATCTACATCAGGCTCTTCCAGCGGGCAGCTGTTGCTGGACGCTGCCATGCGATGCAGCTGCAAACAAAGGCTTGTGTGCTGCCAACGAGGGCTGCTGCTGAAAGCCCAAATGCTGCTAGTGTTTCATAACGTTCAACCCCTGTGCCTGTGTGTGCAGCGTGCCCTTCCAGTTTACTCTGATTTGTCTCCCTCATAAGTCCCCAGTGTGCGCGTTGTGTCAGGGGCAGCAACAACCCAATCGGAGGAAACAGCAGCACGAGGGTCTGTTAGTGAGAGGCAGCTGTCCTCTTCCTGGAAAGAGACTTTTTTCTTCTTCTCAGAAACTGAGGGGCCCTTCCTTCCGTCATGCTTCTCAATTGATACAATAAAAAAATGAGGAATGTCATACATGTATACACAAATCATTCTCATCTCCTTCTGTTTCCCCCATTTACACACACAGTCTCTCTCTCTTTCTCTTCTCTCTCTCTCAGTGTGGCTGCTCCTGCTGCATGCCTGCCAGTGTGTTTATTTCTGAAGCTCACAACATGGCCGACATGTGCTTTGTTATTGTTAGTACAACATCATCTCTCTCCGTCTATAGGGGCTGCTCATCGGCCCCCATCCCACCCAAAACAACACCACAGCCCAAAACAAAAAAAAACACCTTAACATCAGATTTGACACAACCTCATTAAAAGAAAAATGACCCGAGTGTAAGAATGTGTATTATCACCACCACCCCCTCCTTTTTCTCCTCGCACTCACCATTTGATGATGATGGCCATATGGAATATTTGTTTCTTGAAAAAAGGCACTGAGGGCAGTCTAAAATGAAACACAGAAAATAAATGCCGTTATTTAAAGTGTCGAAATGGGCGCTTCATATGTGTATATACTGCTAATGTGGGGGATTATCTGTGTCGATGCATGCCGTATAAAACATAAACAATACAACAAGGCTCGCTGCGAAGAAAAAAAAAATAAAGTGCTATCTTGAGCTGTAATCGCTTCACCGCAGACTAAACAATAACGCATCAAACCTACTCCTTTGTAGGCTAGTCAATACAACACGACGGTCATCTTTATTGCGTAATAGCCTCGCCTGTACCCTGCTGTCATGTGTGGGATTATAGTATTTAATCCGGAGTCAAGTCTAATTGGATATGCTAGCTGTACGCCTCGACCTACTGCGTTGCTATGCACCCGCTACTATTACTAAAGCGCAGATGTATGTACTTCATAATAAAACAAAAGTTGTGTTTAAAAGTGGACACCGAAAACGGACACGACTACGACTAACGCGTTGGTGTGTCCGGTATTACAGTGCCTTAAAAAAAAAAATAGTCAAGACATAAACATAAACCGCGTTGCTAGCCTGTCGACTCCGTATCGTTTTCCCTTTCTCCCCCATGTACCTCAAACTGCCAATGTGCCGCTTGCAAAAGCTGCTTCGCCTGGTCTGCCGCACAACCCGCCGTCAGGACGAACTGGTTAATCATGACTTGATGTTTGAGTTCATCCATTTTCGACGAAGCCCGTGTCCTACTCGCGGCGGCTGGCTCTGAAGCAGACTTTCGACCGTTTTTCCTCTCTTTCTTCACTCTAGTTGTATTCCGTTTTTTCCTCTGCTTCAGTCGTCCACCATTACAGCCGGTTGAGCAAACACAAATATTTACTGTAGGAGCGGTAGTGGAAGGGACGGCGGCGTGATTGACAGAGAGACGCGGCCAATCAAGGAGGAGCGACGCCGGTGGGACTTGTATGCTGCTGGCGAGGGGTCTTGGATCGGCGTGTGTTTAACCGCGTGGTGCGGATTAATTTAAACGCCTAGACACATGTAAAACAAAAACATCTAGCCATGGCGAGCGTACTTTAAAATATGGTCCCGTCGGCAGCTTTGAAAACACCGCAAATCGCGTTAAATCCTCGCCGGAGGAATCGCAGGAAGGGTTTGTTTTGGACTACAAATCCCGTGAGCACGCGCTTTGTTTGTAAAGCTCTGGAAGGCAGACTTTTTGTGAATGACGGCAGCTCTCGTCCAATTCTCATGCGCGCTGTGTCACTATCTTGCCAAATATGGTAAACAAATCCACCATCGCCAATTACATCGCTCGGAGTTAAATTAGGGACAGCCGACAGCCGCGGGCGAACGCAGCGTCGTGTCTGCTCCGGATAGTTCTTACTAAACTACCTCACTGTGCTGCGGCTTATCTGCACACATCAGTGCGGCCTGCGGCGGTACTACACCGCGTCCCCATCCCTCATTTGTGGAAACAATAACGGAGTGTCTGTTTTCATGAGATGAGTTGTGGGGAAAATTCCCTCTCTGCCCAAGGACACTTAGAAATAATAATGATAATAAAAAAAAATGACGTGTTGCAACACCTCATCTTCTAACAAAGAGCATGTTGCGTTCAATTCCTAAACAGAAAGACAAAATAAGTAGTATATATGAATGAATTATGAATGCGTTTGCGGTACCACTAAATCAATAAAAAAAGAATATAATGCCATAAAGTTACGGTGAGCTTCAAAATTATCCTCGCCTTTATTTTCAGTACTCATTATTATGGTCAGAAAAAAAGGCAACATGCATTTAGAGCAGCAGTTTTAGTGCAGGCAGTGTATAAAACGAGCCGCTATGAATTGTGGGTAATTGTAAACTGTAAACATTCTTTGATTAGTGGTCTGTAGATGTTTGACGGGTCTGGGGTAAAGGAAGGAAACAGAGACACCTGCTGGTGAAACGAAGCACCACACAAAATAAAACGGGGAGTTGAAGTTAAAGTTGTTGACGTCCATGGTAATGAGACAATGTTTGTTTGTTTGTTTGTTTGTTTGTTTTTTACTTTCCACAATTACACTTGGAGGTTTATCAGTACATGTCATGTAATCTAATCTGGTGTGCTACTACTGCTTAACAATATGCAATTCTGTTTGTATGGCTAAGTACTTATCCATAGTCAGTGTATTGTCCACAGCAGGTGGTGGTCAGCATGTCCTCAGCTTAAAGGAGCACAAATACCAGCTTGGAAGCCAAGCAGTGTGGACTGGGTCAGCACAAAAACGTCACCTAAAACAATGAGGCCTGCCTAATAAATGAAGTCATTATGCAGGAAATGAAGTCACTATGCATCCCGCATTTAAAGCCACCAGACTTCATTGGAGAAAAAAAAAAAAGTATTTTTACCTCATTACCCGTCTACTGCTTCCTTGCTCTGTCAGTTTGTTTGTTTTGTAATTGTTCTTTGTGTTAACGTGTTCGTTAAGGTCCAAGTTAACATTTCTCAATATTATTTTCAGGTGGGACAACAAACATATCACCAAGATTTACCCTCACAGAATAAAACAAAGGAACACACATCTTTCAACTAGCTATATTTCAAGCGAGTATACAGGAAATCTATTTTCTGTACCAATTCATTTGACGGTCATGCCTTTTATGTCCAAGTGTCTTGTGTCGATTCTACAAGAGAGAGAGAAAAATACTTATGAGAGTCACAGGGAGCAAAATCCAGTGACTTTGTAATATGTGAGGAGTTTTCTGAAGTAAAAGGTTAACTGTACTATTAAAAAGAAATGCATAGCGGGGTACCAGCCTCTCTCAGCCCATTAGACACACTGCAACCATACTGTATGTGTGCTTAGGTTCGGCTGAAGGACAGTGGGAAGCCTGGCAACAATAAGAACAGCTGCACAAACATTTGCCTGTCTCGCCATCGAGCCCTTTGTCAAGAACCTAAATAAACCTCGAAACATTTTAAAAACCATGCATCCTTGACAGGACACAGCAGCTGGCCTGACAAGTATCCAGGGTCTTGAGGTGTATGGGGACATAGATTCAGCTGCTCGTTCATCCTCTGTGCCTCAGAGGGAAAGCCAGACCTTAACCTGTATAGATGTACTGACGTTTGGGGAGGAAGAGAGATGGCAGACTCCACATTCTGTATTAAATAATCCTTAGGATGTAGGATGCAGAGACATTATTAATGCACAAGGACCACAGATTCTCTAAAATGAATTCAGTTGCCATAGATTAATCAGAAGGGAATTAAAATGATTAGACTCTGATGGTAAAAAACAATAAAAAAGAATAATTCAGTCATGACTCAGAGTCCATATAGAGCAACATGAGCCACAATTCCACTTCCAAAGTACCTTGAACTTTTAGTCCCATTAACTAACACACATACAACTATGGGCTGTTTGTGTCAGACGACCCGTGAAGATTAAACAAATTAGTCATGTGATGTATGAAAAAGCATACCTGTTTTCGCTTGTATTTGCACACAACTTTATATAACAGCCTGTTCCTCTCCAGTCTAGGAGGTGGCCATAAAACAGATGCAGAAGACTATATATATATATACCTATGACAAAGAAAAGGACGGGAAGCGTGGAGCACATGCAGAATGCTAGACTGAAACTAAAGAGGTTATATGAGCAATTGCAGGAGTTCACTGTAAGATGAAATGCTCAAAAAAAAAAAAAAAAAAAGACTAGTCAGACATCTTTAACACTGCCAGCCCCGTTGGCAGAGTTCCT
The DNA here is from genome assembly GCA_005024645.1 of Planiliza haematocheilus. Taxonomy (NCBI): domain Eukaryota; kingdom Metazoa; phylum Chordata; class Actinopteri; order Mugiliformes; family Mugilidae; genus Planiliza; species Planiliza haematocheilus. The sequence continues at coordinate 7,027,241 of SRSE01000365.1, read as the reverse complement.
GTGCATTTGGAAAGTCCTGTGCGGGGACTTTATGATGGTGAAAAAACAATTTCCCAGCAAACCGAACTAGACCCTGGTCCATGTAGTTGAACCTTTACTGTAAGTTCTCTAAGTTCCCGCAGTGGAAACACAGCTACAGTGAGCATACAAGTGGTTGAATGTTGCAGCTGCACTCCTTCTTCAGCCAGAAAACAGAGCAAAGTTCCCCATAAACCTCCACATCAACCTTATTCATCACACTTCATAAGATTTTGTATGTTCCCTGATGAGCAGTGCCTTACCTAGACAAACTGAATTCTTTTCAGGCGTTTCTAAACAGGAAGTAAACTGTGCATTTTTTTTTTTTAATGCATGTTTGACCTCCAGTGACTCCATGCTGCATTTCTAAACTAGCTGAGTGCCGTGTTGAGGTTTGGCCCTCTGATGTAGCTGCGCTGCACTTATCATCCACTAGGTGGCAGTGCTTCCCGAGGATTCCCAGTGTTTCTCTGCAAACTCGAATAATATCGGCCTGCACTTCTCAGTGAACTTGTCTATGATATTATTGAGCAATGTCAAAACTGCACGCAACTCTCTCTTGTGAGGTATATACACACGTGAACTGTTTGTTTTCCTGCACGACTGGCAGAACTCAGTCACCTAGATACTGAACGATGAAATGATCGACCTGCATTTAACTGACTATAGTTTTAACTGACCTTATAGTTGTCAAAAGTTCAGTCCAGTGGTGTTTTAAAATAAGAGAAACACTAACAGCTTCTTGTCACTGTTTAGCATGACAGGTCTTAGTGTGTTTAAGTATTTTTATTTCTTAATTACTGGTGTTTCTTTTGATTTGCTGACCCCGTGTGCAATTACGTTAAATCTTGCATAAAAAATACCATCAGTGTATTGCAGGCAACAGATGAGCAACATCAGCTTTTCCATAGCTTACTCTCTGACCCAAACGCCAGATTATTCTGAGTTCAACCGACAATAGACAGAATACCCTGATCCCAAAGAAATCGTTCAATTATAGGTGTGTGCAGAGCATGATTAAAAAAAGAAAAGAAAAAAGTTTCACTTAGCATTCGCCTTTTCACGTTTGGAAAGCGATCTCTATCACCTTCGGTAAAGAGGAATGTTAAATACAGGCTTATCGGTTAAAGTGGGCTGCTTTTCTTCGCAGGTGGAAACTACGAGCGGGACCTGTGGCGCGTCTTTTTCAGCGCCAGCGGGGGTGCTGCGACGCGCGCCGCAGAGGTCACATTTCAAGACAAAAGACGGGAGAAACTGGCTGTTCTTATTGCACCTTTCCGTGTCCTTATCGTTCTTTATGAGCGAGAGAGAGAGAGAGAGAAAGGGGGGAGAGGGGGATTTAGAGAAACCTGGAGAAGATATATCTAAAGCCAGCCAATCAGAAATCTCCCCAGGCGTTTAAAGGGAATGGTGGGCAGTCCCTCGGGCTTTATGAGCGACTTATTTTACAACCTCTGCGCAATCGCTTACGTCTTGACCTCCTACATAGAATCTAGCCTTTGGATGGATGAGCAACAGCCTGGTTCGCCTGAGTCGTGATGGATCTGTCCTAAGCGCCGCTTTCTTCTTCTTTTCTTGCTTCCTTCATACGAACTGCTGCTGGATGCTCCTCGCCCTCCCCCCTCTGCACTTGTTGCGCAGAGACTTGATGCGCCGCTGAGCCCTTGGAGAGGAGAGGCAGGGACGGACTGCAACAGGTGCACACTGAGCATCTCCTCCAGCCAGGCTGCATCGGAGGTAGGGAAATTACGCACCATTTAGCATTCTGTCGTGTCGATATATTGATCGTTCTGGATGTTTTGACCAAAGATGCTCCGTCGTTGGTGATTTTTTTTTTTTTTTTTACACCTGTGTGTCAGAGGTGGTGTAGGTTAAATTACTTAACTGTGCTTTTATTTTTATTTTACTTTTTTTGTCTTTCATCTGCAGAGAACACTGAACTTTAAATGCCAGTTTAAAGACCCTTCGACCGTCTCCAGCCTTTACGCACACAGACATTATGCCCGTCTTAACGAGCCCCGACATTGCCAATAAGTTTAAGGAGAAATGGCTTGCGGTGTACCCGGAGGATCAGGACACTGGGTCTGACTCTGCCCCCCTCGACGACAGCCTCACCAGCCTCCACTGGCTCCAGAATTTCTCCATCCTCAGCGCGGACCCGGAGCGACCCAACGGCGCTGGACCCGGGTGCCCGTCTTCCCAGCAGCACCTCTTCCTCAAACGCCTCGGATTCCCCAGCGCCGGCACCGACTCTCCGTCCAGCCCTCCGGCCGCAGACACAGCTGCCACCGGGATGCCCCTGTACCTCGGGAGCCCTGTCACCTCCGGCAGCGACTCCACCGCGGCCCCTCGGTTTACCAGCTGCTCGCACCCCACACCCGGTTACCCGCAGATCCCAGTCCAGGCTTGCCCGCCGGCGGAGGTCGACTACAAAACCAACCCTAAAGTCAAACCGCCTTATTCCTACGCCTCTCTCATCTGCATGGCCATGCAGGCCAGCAAACAGCCAAAAGTGACTCTTTCCACCATTTATAACTGGATAACGGAGAATTTCTGCTACTACAGACACGCGGAGCCCAGCTGGCAGGTAACCGAGACCAGATAACTCTCCTTCTATTATTTATGAGTCTGTTAAATGGCGAGGTGAGCGATTGACTCCAGTGTCCCCATCACACGCCATCATCCTTAAAACACAGGACATCAGCCAAGGCCTTTCTTTTATCAGTGTGTGCAAACAGACATCACAGATGTTCAATAAGATACTGGAGCATATGAAAACCTCCAAAGGCCCTTTCTCTCTTGCTAGGATTAGTGTCTCATTACTGCCTTTGATGATTTCCATGACAAGTGTTTTTAATCCAAGAGTATCAGAAATTTCCATCCTCCTGGAGAGTGCTCATACAGGGCTTTTTGTCTGAGGGGAATGGAGATGGGGTGGAGAAAGCACTCTAATGTGTGTGTGTGTGTACATGTGTGTTAATGAGGGCTCCTGAGAGAGATGGCAGCTAAGCACAGCTGATCATGTTTGAAATGCACAGAGCTGCCTGTTACTCGAAAGCCTCATTAGGTACATTTGCTCTCAACAAACAACAACAATGCCCCTCCTGTCTCCCTTTCAAAGTGGCATCTTTTTTTTTTTTGCATGACTAAGTTAAACTCACTCAAGACAAATGGGTCCATGTTAAACCTTTTTTTTTTTTTCCTTTTTTCTGTTTCTTTGTCGCAGAACTCGATTCGTCACAACCTGTCCCTCAACAAGTGTTTCAAGAAGGTCCCCAGACAGAAGGACGAGCCAGGCAAGGGAGGCTTCTGGCAGATTGATCCCCAGTACGCCGACATGTTTGTCAATGGCATCTTCAAACGCAGGAGGATGTCGGCTAACCACTACAGCAACAGCAGCGGCACGCACAGACAGAGCAAACTGGTTCAGGGTTATCACAGCACCCAAAATGGCTGCCCATACCAGGTAGGCAAACGGAAGCACCTGCCCTCCAAACACAGCAAGGTGATGAGAGCGACGGAGTCTCCTCTCTTAGCCACAGAGGCCAACAAGGTCGACATCCTCAGGGGGGACTTTGACCTGGCGTCCGTGTTCGACGATGTTCTCAGCGGGAACTGTAGCACCTTTGAGGATTTGGACATCAACACGGCGTTGAGCTCCCTTGGCTGTGAGATGGAGGTTTCCATGCAGGGGAGGCAGCACTCAGCTGGGATGGCAAGGTGGTGTGGAGGAGGGGACATTATGGGTCAAAGCCAGCACATCAACCACCATCAATCCTACGGCTACATGGACCTAAGCGCTGCGTCCGTGGACTGTGCAGTCAACATGGGGGAGCTCCATGTGGCCCACCAGCACCAGCACCCACAGCAGCAGCAGCAGCAGCAGCTGGATCAAGATCAGCTGCTTCAGAGCCACCCGCAGCTGCAGCATTTCGACGAGCCCTCCACACTCTTCCCGGAGCAGCTGGAAGCGGCAATGCTTCAGCCGTGGGAGGAGATTAAAGAGGAGGCGCAGGCCATCCCTCTGACTCTGGATCAAGGCTTCGGCCTGTCCGATGCGTTCTTCACAGAGATGCAGCAATGGGAACGAGTGGAGAGCTATCTGTGACCTCAGACCCCCGAGCCACACTGACTTACGGGGACACCTCTGATTGCTTGTCCTTCCCTGTATTATCTGAAAGGATAACAGTGGTGGCAGTTAGATCTACAGCCCAGTCGCATCTGCATTCCCTCCAATCATTCTGCAGTGCACACAACATCTATAATTTATTTTTTATTTTTCATGTCACGTCTACCCACGCAGAGCCTGTTAACATAGATGTTTTCACTAAAGACAATGCTCTGACTAAAAAGTTTGGTGGCAGACAAAGTTATGGATTATTTTCTGGCATAGACTTGCATTTTATTCCAGCGGGTGTCAGATGCGGCGCTGATATTAAAACATTTACATCAATAAAATGACAACAGCACGGAGAGATGTTTATGTACCAAATTAAAGTTTCATATGGATTTATCTCACTCTGTAGAATCAATGGCAGAAAAGGACTTTTGTTTTCAAAAGGAAAAACAAAAAAGAAGAGGTGACTGCGTTCACAAAACAGGTCCAACACTTCAGGTTGGACTTTCAGGAGCTCAGATGTGAGGACGCTGGTAACAGAGAACATGTCGACTGATCGACAGTGACGGAAGGAAAGTGAGGACAACCGCGCTGCATCAAAGCACTCTTCACAAACTAGCACTGTCGCCATGAGACGGAGAAGACGTACAGGATTCTATTGTGCTACATTAGCATTAACTTTTTTTACTAACTCGCAGTGAAATCAGCCATTCAACCGAAACGTCGATGAACTATATCAGAGCAAAATGGAGATGAAAGAACTTAAAAGAGATTAGAAATCATTCACTTATGACGCTGTTATATAGTCGATTTAATATATATTCATTAAAGTATATAGCATGAAGCTAGGCAAGGTCATTTGCCATTCGTATTGCAAAGCAAAAAGAGGAAGAGGCGGCAGAGGGTGGAAACCGAGTCACAAAATCGAACATTATGCACTTTGATAGGCAGCAGTTATAGGAAAGCAGGACAGCTTTTGTTCAGGAGTTTTATTTTTTACGGTATTAAAATGATTAAAGTTTACTGACCATAATGAAATCGATGCATATATGCTGTAATTGTAACTGGCCTCTTTTAGAAGAATGAACTGCAATAAGTCAAACTGGCAGAAGTTTGTTTGCTTATATATACAATTTTTCTTTCCAAATATATACAGTGGGATTTTTTTTTTACATATATAATATTGCGCCAAATTTGTGGATAAAGAATATGCAGTTGATTGGTGTTTGTATGTTGGTTAATCACCCTTTCTACCCCGGTGGTCCCTTGAGTGAGACTACATCGTATGTGTTTTGACAGTCACAGAGAGTGGCTCATTCAATCAAGAGGCTCCAAAGTACTGCTATGGTTATAATGGTTTGCTGCGTTTCATTTCTGTCGTTTCATCAGATTTGAAGAACAGGTTCAATAACATCGGTGTCTCTGACTCACTCTCATAAGGCTGTTATTTAATCTATAATTTACCGCTGTGAGTAGGTGGAAGTAAAAAAAAAAAAAAAAAATTGCTGTTTTTCAAATCTCATTTCGGCCTGGTGATGGAGACGTGAACACTTATTGTGTTTTCAAGCGCCTCTTATCCAATGATGTCAGCCTCGTTCGGTCTGGCTATTTGAAACAGTTACCGACTGAGTTTTTAGGAATGATGTTTTTCAGATGAAAACAACCTGGGTTTTAAGGGTCTCACAAGAATGAAGAAGCGTTCTGTTTTCTGTCACAAGCTGATGGATTTTCTTTTGTCCTGATTGATTACTTCTGTGTATGTCGTTTTTTTATATATATTTTGTACTGCTTGTTCGCATTAATCTGATCAGAAATTTGAGAGGCAAGGTTGGGGGCAGATCCACATATTCAATTCTTAAATGCCAGACTTTCTTATTGTATCATAGTGATTATTGTTGGTTGACATGAACTCTTAATCTTACCATAATATTCTAATTTGTACCTTTTTTTAAAAGCTGTTTGGAAATGCAATCATGCCTCGATGCAATAAATGGTGTCAATTAAAGAAAAAAAAACTGTGACAGATGCATGAATCCTTGCCTTGAATTATCGGAGATTAAAACACCTAGACACTATGGAGTGTAGCGTGGTGCTGTGGTGGAGACTATTGTTTGAGTTAGATGTTCAGTGTGTGCAATCAAGAGATAAAAGGTCTATCATGGTTTATCATTAATCAGCCCTGACAGACCTGGACATGCCTGATGTTTAAAACATGGACTATATAATAGAATAAACACCTGCACAGTATAAGACAACAGCCTGCCGTTAGAGGGGATTTTTCAATTGAAGCAGTGTCAGAAGAGCAGGTTTTCAGCGATGACTATTGTTTGACACAGTTTAAAAAAAAACGTAATCAATATTCACACTGAGTGAAAATAAAAATAAAACAAAATTGAAAAGATTGCAAGAATAAACATGAAAGTAAGACAGCAGCTCGGTGGTACTCCGAGCTACATGCTAACGTGTGACAACTCTAGCATGCTCATAAAACCCATGTTTAGTGCGTTAGCATGCTACCAATGATTAGCAAAACATTTGCTTTATTCAACACTCAGGTAGTATATACAGAAACAGGAAGGCTAGGGAATCTAATGTCTGTGGCCTGTTCTAACAATGTACTGTACACCACTGGTGGTTGAGCTAAATGCTAACATTAGCCTATTCACAGTTACAGTTTAACAGGTTTAGCAGGTAAGCTATTGTATTTACCTTGTTCACCATCCAGTTTAAGATGTTAACATTTGACAAGGTTATTGGAATGTCATCCTTTTTTTAACGTATTTGGGTTGCCACCAAAGTACTGGACAAATCAAAACACTGGCATTGTTGAATCACCAAACTTACTGGAAGTGATCCTGCTGAAAACATGAACGTGCCAAATGTCATGGCAGTTCAATAGTTTTCCAGATATTTGCCTCAAAACAAAAGTGTAACATTGTGTCAGTGTCAGACAGGAAATCTAGGATTCACACATGTGGCCTGCTGGCCTGGGTAGGCTTCATGTGATTCAACTGTGCCTTGTGATGTTGCAGTAATGGACAAAATGACTTAGAAAGTCATGGTCATACAGGACTTGCAGAGCTGTTGCAGAGCCCATCACTGAACAAGCTTCTCTGCCTATGGTGTCATGTGGTGGACATTGTTCATGATGGACCAGATTTTGTTCAGTGTCCTTGCCTCTGTCACTGATGTCAGGTCACGATAGTCTGTTAGAAGATTTCCAACAGCCTCCAACAGATATTAAACGACCTTAGTCCCCTGAAGAAATAGAGACAGCTCTGACCATTTTCTATATACTGAGTCTATGTTAGCCGACCAGGCCGGTTTGTGATCCAGATGTAGACCCAGGTACTTATAGGTCTGAACCACCTCTACACCACCTCGACCTTTGGGAAATCCACTACTATCAATTTGCCAGTGTGTCACTGAAACTCTTGGAGCAATAAATCTATCTTGTTTGTAGTGTGTGCTTCTACAAACTTAAAAGAATATGAACTGAGACCATCTGAGGAGCACAATGTCGTTATCTGGACATCAACACACTGCAAACAAGGAATATTGGCATAAAAGAAATGGAATAAATTTATCCAAGCAAACAAAAAGTGTACAGTAAACGAAAGGCAAAGACAACTAAAGCCTTAAAAGTGCATTAAAGAACTATTATGAATGATTGTCCTTGGCTGGAAAGTTTTCGACTGAGGACTCAGTTCACTGGGGGATCAAAAGTTCAAACCGATAACTTGGGGCCAGGCAGAGTACAATCATTATGTCCAAGTTCACATTCTTTAAAGCTAATTAAAAGTTTTGATTGTGCGCTTCAGGGTCAATCTAGTTTAATGAGAGGACAAACAACTGCCTAATCAACACTTTTGTCAACTCCAAATTATCATTGTGCAAATTAAATACACAAAACATGGGGCAAATTTAGACAACTAAAGAAAGTCTCATGCCGATAAACATGCAGTTGAGTGTGAATTCAGAGTCTATCATGTAAGGCTGGCTGACTTTTGTTTTATTCTAATTAGCTATTTGAAGGCCATGCATCCACTTGGGTAGCATATGTAAAATGTGTAGACCCTGCATCAACCAGTGCAAAGACACCGCAGGTCGCTGTGTGAAAATTCCCTCAAAACTTACCACCGCATGTCCTCTCAGTCTTTTCCAGGATTTCGTTTGCATGCCCTGTATGAAAATGTGCTTTTCCACCTCAAATCTCTTTTTAATTGAAACGGTCAGAGGAAAAGGGGAGCAGCGCGGCTTATCCCCGTCCCTCTGGCTCGTGGCTCCCAGCGGCGACAGGTCATGTGTGGAGATCTCCAGGAATGGGTGGAATAACTCGGATTCCTTAAAACAGCAGGGACCACCGGCAGATCTGAGGCCGAGGTGTGAGACCGCTGGCCACCCTAAATCATAAAAAATAAATAAATAAAAAATCACTTCAGCTGTTCCTCTAACAGCAAGAAGTCAGTCAGTACCAGTTGATATGAAAAGTCAGGCCTGGAGATCACCGTTAGCCGGAGAAGTGACATCAGTGTCGCTGCCTTTGCCTAAGTGTGTGTATGTGTGTGAACTTTCACATTTGTCTCCGTTTGTTTGTGACCCTGTGCGCATGTGTGTGGTTACATTATATGCCCATAATGTTTGTGTTGGTCGGCGGGTCTCTTTGTCTGCCCTCGTGCTGATGTGTGCGCCGCCCGCTGAGAGTGTGTGTACACGGCTGCGATCGGAGCCCCGTGGCGGCCCAGATAACACTATCTCTGTGGAGCCAGAGCCCCGTGGTTCTATTCAGCGTGGTGGATGAGAGGCTGGGGCTGCTCAGCATGCGGACCTGCTGAAAGAAGGAGGAACAAGCTGGGCTGTCACTGTAGGCTAACCTGGCTCATAATGCTTTATAACCTCTTCTTTGGTGCCCCTCTGGGAGGCTCTGCCATCAACGGAGGAGGGCAAGGGCAAGAGCAGAGACAAGGCGAGTAGTCCGTGTTTTATTGCCATCATGGCACCCTCTGGACTGCTTCTGATTAGAGTCAGGCATAAACAGGGTCAACCAGCTTTGCTTAAGAAGCGCCCCTCCCAGGGTGACATGGACAGTGGGTTCAGCACCTCATTTATTGGATAAAGCCACAGAGCTGTTCTCTATGGGGGAAAAGCAGATGGAAGACTGATGTCGGGGGTCCTTCACTAATTAGAATCTTCATTGTGGCACAAAGCAAGAGGTGGCAGTGGGAAAACGCCCTAAGCTTGTTTTATAGCCCCCAAAGGAGCCTCTGAGCATGGGTGATTATACGTGTACAAATAGGAATAAGATCACACGGATAAATGAAATATCTGCGTCAGCGCACAGAGCAAGGACTCTCCCTCACCTCTCTGAACTGGTGGGAAATTGTCGTCCATCTTTGGTTTCTGAGGCCTCACCGCATATTGATAAGGGAAAAAGACCGGGATGATATTCAGAGGTGAGCTTCCATTAATGCTTCTCCGGACTGGCTCGACGCCGAGGAGGGTCCTAGGCAGGAAACACACCTAAATAGTCTTTCCAGAAGGCTGCTGTTTATGCATGAAATGCTAATGAAGGCTCCATTTAGATTGCCTGTTCCATTTTGAAAGGAACTGCGGATGGTAAATTAGAATAAAAAGGCTCAGGTGTAGTACGGAGAAGGAGTTTTCTTTTATTGACAGAGATTATCAAGGTTTCATCCACTTGAATAACTGATCGGTGCCTACACTTACATACAATAAGAACTGCACTGTTCAACATAAATCCTTATTGCTGTTTTAGTCCAGAGGCGGCTTTATTATCTCGAATGCGAAGACTGGATTTCCAATTTTCATGAGCCTGCACGGGAACCCTCTGGGTTTTCTTTCAGTTTTGATGTGCAAATTTTATTCATTCAGGGGGGTGCAGTGCAGACAAATACAGGTGTGGACACCAATGCAAACGCGACCCTTACACACAGATGGAAAACATATAGAGGTTTCGAAGGCCAAAGAGGCTGTATTAAGCCTCTGAGGCTTTTTTTTTTTTTTTTTTTTTGTGATAGATTCTCCAGAGATGTTAATGGAATTCAGGACTGGACATTCGCTGCAGGGCGAGGCAACATTGTGAACCATTTCCATTACATTGGTAATGCTTGCGTAAGTGCCTTTGAAGGCCTCGATTTTGCATTTTCCTTGTGCTCCAGGGGACCTGCCTTACCTGTCTTTCAGTGACAGTTAACCCAGGATGAGGTCAAGCTTGTGGAAAACACGGCCACACATCTCCCCCAGTGGCGTTCATCTATCAGTCAGAGAACGGCGGCTGCTCCTGCGTGTTGATGCTTTGTGTTGGTGTTAGGGACTGAAGTTTCATCAGGGAGATGATGGGTGTCATATATCCTGTTGTTTCCCATTACTTATTAACATGTGATATTTATTTGCATGCCGCTTTATTGCATGCATTGTGCTGTGTTGCACCTGAGTGCATTCAATATTCTTACTATTGGATCGTTGTTAATTAAATTTAATCATTTCCTTTCACAGGTTGTACGTGTTGTATCATATAACAACATATCCTGTTGCTTCATATCAAACACTACAGTCATATCATAACTCCATATATTGTATATCACTGGGATTGGATTGACCCAATATTTTTTTTTGTCTGCTTTTAAGTTCTAAGAGGATCATTAAATACTTGTCAGTAGATGTTTTTGTTTTACACTATTCTGATATAAGAAAACCGTCTCCTGGGACATTGGGCTGGAGAGCTGGAGGGTTTTACCTTTATAAATAAAAAGTAAAGCATTCTTAGTGTATAGGTTTTCTGGCTTGCCTGTGTGGGGCTTGGCATCCAGAACTTGGTCAATGAAAGACATTCTTGCCCCGCGCCTTCGGTCTCTGTGGTCGCAGGGAGCGGCCGATTGCCCCAAAAGCAGACAGAAGAAGGCCACACAGCTGCCACGCATACACACAATCACGCACAGAGACTTAAGCCAGTCACGGATGGCTCAAGCACACAGATACAACTGCATGAACCTTCACATGGTCAAACACTCATGCCCACACACAGAGGGCTGGCCAGAGGGCAGCGTGTCAGGAGGGTGAGCACGAACGAGGGTGTAGAAAACGAGCCAGGGCGGTGCTGGAGCTGTGCCACTCGCACAGTGTCAAAATCTGTGCCAGGGAGCAGAGCAGAAAACAAGTCTGGACCAACCTCCTCTATCTGGCCTGCTGCTCTGCATGGTCCTCGGCCAGAAAACTTCTGCTCAGATTATTGTTGAGCCTCGGATTTCATGGTCATAATGAAAAGAATGCTTTGCTGACTTCAAATAGGGTCTTGTTAACCGTAGTGAAGGGAACAGTCCATCTAGGCGCCTACTTCTTGTAGGAGTCACAACCCTGTACGTGGAACTTTGTAGAAAGGTTCAGGAGATGTTTCATGTTTGCTGATGTTTTCAGAAGTGATGGACGTGGATGGTAAATGAATGAGTTTTTTCATAAGTCTGTGCTAATGTCTGAGGAAACTGTTGATATTCCTTTGAAGGTAGCTTGCTAAACTGTTTAAATGTGCACACAAGGAAGGGACATCAGTAATATGGCAACAAGAGGCCATGGAGTTTATTAAATCCTGCAAGTTGTAGCAATTACTGGCCAACATCAAATTGAACTAAACTCGATTTTGATGCGATGTGATTGAGCTGACAACAAACAGGAGTGACTGATACTTTACCAGTTCCCTGGTAAATGAAAACACAAACTTCCCAAACACAACTTTGGTCATTGGTAGAAAACGGTTACGGCAAGAAGAGTTAGTTCCTGGGATCTATGACTTTGGTCTTAACGACTGCACCGGACCTATCTGTGAAATAGGGGTTGAACGACGTTTTTTATAGTCTACTAGTATGTAGTGAAAGTTGAGTTGACGTCACATGTAAAAACACAGAAACTCAGGCTCCCGTCACGGTTTCAGTTTTCGCCACTTTAAACCCCAACCCTCTCTGAACATACAGACTAAACCTCTTTTATTACTTTTATTAGACCGTTTATTGCTGCCCCGTCTGTGCATTATGCCTCCCAAAAACGCTAAAAACAAAGACGAAGTCGCGACGACAACTAACGCTAGCCTAACAGTGGGGACCATGACGGTGCTGCTGGAGCAACACAGGGACTCTCTATCCACCGAATTCAAATCATCTCTGGGCGCAGTGGATCATAAGCTGGACCAAATCCGCTCGATGGTGGAAGATCATGGCCAGCGTATTTGCTCGCTGGAAACCTTTTCTAATTACGCTGAACGGCGTCTCCAAGATCTGGAAGATCCCTCTGCTCTAGCCTCTGCGAGAACAACACCAGACTAGCGGCTAAGGCTAGTGACCTAATGGGAAGAAGCAGGAGACAAAACATCTGCATACTTGCCATCCCCGAAAACACAGAGAACAGCCACCTTCCCCAGTTTTTCTCAGATTTGCTGATTGAAAGTAATGCTTTGTAACAATGAAATTCTTGACCTGAATACACACTGTAGTGTTTCACACAACATATCCTACGGAGGCTTTTTAGCAAGGTAATTGAGGTTTGAACAAGGGCTGTGACCACACCAACACCATAAACACCGACAGTCTGACACTACTCTAATGTAGACGGATGATATCTGAAGCCTTTTCCACGTACAGCAGCTAAAGGTCTAATAACTTTATCAAACAGTTAATGTGCAGCCTCCTTCTCTCTGATACCGCAGGATGTTTAGTAAAGCTGTTAACTGCTGTTGAGAGGACCTGGACCGTTCCTCTGCTAGCATTAGTGGACGCCTTTTCAGCTGCGTGTGCATTACAGAAGTAATATTTGTTGTATTTCAGGAATGACTTACATATTCTGCATGTCACAGTGGAATGGGCTTCATCTTTAGTGTAGTATTTCCACACACTTGATGAACACTAAACACCTTATTAGTTTGCTACAGTGACCCACTGGGCTCCTCATCTGTCTTCTCAGAGGCGTCCATATTATTGTTGTCATGTGATCGGCGACTAGTCAGCTCCCTGCTTCAAGCGTCATGGTACAGCGTTTCACCAGTCAATTCGTCGATACAACCGTTATGGTGAATCGTCACTGTGGAAGTGTAGGGTATGTCTGTCCATAACATAACAATGTTTTTATATTCTGCTTGTTTCACTGTGAGACATTTTGGGGAAATGAATCTACTAAATCTACTGTCCGGGGAGCCAGGGACCGGAACGTCCACAAGTGACCAACCGGCCGATGTTTATGTTTGCCATATGTAGACAATGCTATAGACTCAGTTGCCTTAATATGCCAAGAATTGCCTAGCAACAATGTTCCTGTGATTTGACTTATGTTACCACTTAGGTACACTCACTACTCACACAAATTTCCATGAGTTTCTTCTGATGGCAGCAGCTGTCCTGCCAAGATGGACAAACTCTTGCTCCAGAAGCTTCCATAATGTTCTGTTTTAACCTCAAACTGCACATATTTTAGAAGGCAGAATAAATCTAAATGATTTACGCAGTCAGCCATCGGTTGGACCTTGGATTTAGTGAAAAGTCTTTCAGTAATTCACTGTTAGCATTTCACCCACAAGTCCGCTTACATAGTGACGAAGGTCAAGGAGATGTACTGAAAAGTAAAGAAACAAAGGCGAGACAGACAAAAGATAGAAGATGCTGGAAATGTGTTTGAACTTATCTACTTCATTTATCTATCTGATGTATGCCTACCTCTGTGTGTGTGTGATAAATGAGTATCTGTTCATGCTTCTGGTGTGTATGTGTGTGTGTGCCCTTTTTCCACCCCCACCTAATATCCAGAATCTCTTGAAGCCACTAGACTGCCTCCACCACCCTCTCCTAAAGACACACACGCACACACAGTGTTCCTCCATTCTTCACCCTTCGTCTCTGTGCTGCTGCTGCTGAGGGCTCTTATTTGATTAGCTGCGATTTGCTTTGTGAAGCAGTGGAGCATTTGGCTCACCGGGGGGGCCAGTACACAACCCACAAGCACACACACACACACACACACACACACAGTTGGATGGACACATGCAGAGGTTATCAGACAAACACACACACCAAGACTCACACAGGATGCATGCACCTAGGTACATTTCAAAACCACTTTACCTTGTCGCCGTCCTCTACCTGCGCACTGTAGCAATTAGCACTACCTTACATGTAGATATGCCGCCTGCAACTTAAGTGCCAACATCTGAGCAGACAGACTGCAGTAATTGTTCCCCAAATCTTTACAGCAATAGCCGGGACACGTGAGGGTTACTGGAAGCGTTTTGTTTAGTTTAACCGTGACTCACTGATCTCTGTTTACCAACCATGACTTCATCCCGATCTGCTGAAGAAATGACCTCTGATTACATAAGGAGGACCGCGGCGCGACACACTATCTACCGGACCTTTGTCGCGCTAACCATCAACCCTTCAATAATGGATGCGGGGGGGTCAGCGTGTGGGTGATGGTGTGTGTCTCTGAGAGGTGTGTGAAAAAGACACTGGGCATGCTGTCATTGTGTCAGTGTCAGCCCCACTGCCTCCCTCCCTCCCTGCCTCCCTCCCAGCACCTTTGTTTTCTCTTCATTCATCAGGAAACAAGTGACAAATTAAAATCACCTTTGCAGAAAGTGTCATAGCTGAGTGTTGAGCCGCCATGAGCTGCCGGCACAGTTTTGATGATAGCGATGAAGCAGAAACTGACGTCAAGGGAATAAAAGTAATAATACAATAATGTCCCAATGCATTATTAAGGGGCGTACACAGACGAAGGGAGTAGCAGTGATGTGGCGACAAGTTGCCACAGAGTGTCAAAGCCTTTAGTGACGCAAAGTTTGCAGGTACCAAGTTGAATTAATGAATGGGATTGACATATGATGCAAGCATAGAGTTCCCCAAATGTTTACTGTGGTGAAACACCATTCACAGCTTTTGTTCCTACTGCCATGCTGACAGGGAGCTTGGAGCATTGTTTGAACCCTGATCGAGCAGCAGCTGCATTTCCTTTTCAAACTTAGAGTGCCGATGTCAAAAAGAATTAGCTCTCACCACACGCTAACAATATTTTTGTGTTACGCTTCTTTCACTCAAATATTTGAGTTGGTAAGCATACAAGAGGGCTACACAGGGCATCAGAGTCTAGAAGAACAGCACTTTTCAACCAACAATGGTAAAGGTATGATACAACTGGTTTAGCTGATTTTTTTTTTTTTTTTTTTTTGTGAATTAGTTTCGAACATCCAGGTAGACTCCATCTGCTGATAATGATTCACATGATGTTGCCGAAAGCTCCAGAGCAGCTAGTAATCACAGCCTGGGTCAAGGTTACTTGGCTCAGAAATGTTTCATGATTAAAAATTTGGAATGAAAATTGTCTCATTCCTAGACTGAGTACATCCGTCTGTGGGTTTTTGTTGGGGAGCCGTGCGGGAACTTTTTGTGCTCGGATCTGGAACAAGATGAATACTCTCGTCACGAACATCTTCACTGAGTCAAGGAAAAAAGGATTATCATTCAATCTGAAGTTATTTTACATTATAAGAAGGGTTAACAAGGGCAACAAAAATCGATTTAATAAAAATAATAAATAAATGTATTAACAAACTCAAGTATCTTAACAAGAAGAATAGGATTGTTTTAAAGTCTACACCTGGCACCAAAGTCAAAGTCAGGAACACTTCAACATCTTTTCTTCATTTTTCTTGGATGTGAACAAGGATGGCAAACAAAGTGGTACAATTTGGGCAGTGATTTATCTTACTCACCCTCATATAGTCCAGGAACAGTGTTTGAAAACCAGATTTTGGGGGAAAAACCAGAACTTGGGAAAAACAGAACGCCGCTGTCAGGCGACCTTTGAACATTTTCTCAATTGCATTTTTTCAGGGAGGGTTGGCAGCTTCTCTTCCTGTTCTGTTCTCTGTATGTAAATTCCCATCCTTACACATGTCTCCTGCAATGACAAGCACAAATTTCTCTTCTCTTGGTTTTCTCTCCCTCTGCACTCTGTCTCCCATACCCCTCCCCCAATTGCCCTAAACCACAAGGGGTTAATTAAAACTGATTAGGTCCACGGAGACCACACCTGCCTCTGACAGGTAGGGTATCAGGCTCACATGAGCAGTGTGTATGTGTGCATGTGTGTGACTCTGTGCGGATATGTGCTTAGCACATCAGTCTGTTATTCAGCCCATTAGAACACGGTGATCAGTGTGTGTGTGCTTTAGACATATACATTTGTGTGCGGCTGTCAGTATCTAACTCTGCATTTGCATTTCGCGTTGATGGGTACATTTCATTCGGGTGAGTCCCGTCTTTGGAGAGCCACTCAAGAATCTCATGCTTGATGGCTGATTAGGCTCTGCTCGCTGGAACCAATCGCTGCTTTGCTTTAGCTTCACACCTGTCCGTCACATAGAGAGACACTGGAGGGGTAGACACAGTTTAGTCCTCATATCATCATCTTTACCATCACTGAAGCTGCATACACAACACAAAGTATCATCAGCTCAAGGATCATTCCTGTTCACATGAATGCTGATGGATCAAAAGCCTGCACACGTCAATGTTTACAGTCAATGCATGAATGAAACAATGACAAAGGCTGTCATTTCATGTGCATGTGCGTGTTTGAATGCGTGCATATTTGCTGGCAAGCGGCGTGTTTGTGTGTAGAGGCAAGAACTAGTGTTGTATAACAGCAGCTGGCAAGGGAGAAGTGCAACATGCACACACTCACACACACACACACACACACACATACACACAGAGAGCTCCCGCTGCTAAGTTGGCAAGTAGAACAGTCAAATTAGCCACTGGAGAACAAGGCGAACCAAGACCTCCGCTGGGAAAAGGTAAAGGGGGAAAAAAAGGCATAGAAGCTGGAGAAAGCGAGAGGGAGACTGACACAGAGATGAAGGGAGAGGAGAAAGTACAGCGGGTACATGACGGAGAGGACTGAGATGAGAGGCAGCAGCACAGGGTGAAGGCACCACTGAGAGTTGTAAATGAGTTGAAGAAAATAAGAGGAAGATGAGAAAGAGAGCGATAGCGTCAAGATCCTGGACGAAAAATGTGTGTGAGAGCAGGGAAAATAAAAGGCTAGGGATGGCTGTTGTTTTAGAATGTGATCTGTGCACGTCTTGCAATAATTATGTGGATTGATTTTAAGAAAGCTGTGGTCATGTGGTAAAAAACAAAAAAACTGATGAAAATATACTCAAGTAATTCCACACTTATGTAGTGATTTGTGTGTATCATAGATTTAAGAGAGTATCCACAGGTACCATCGGTGACAGCAGCATAATTTGCGACTAAAAAACAGGATGAGAGCAAACAGTTTGTCCCTCATGGTCTGGTGTGCCCTTCATAGCCAATTAGTAGCCTAACCAAATGTAATCTTAATGTGACCTGCAATGCACCCTTGGGTCAATCACTCTACTTTTAAATATGCAGCAGTGAATTGCATTACTCATCTAAATATCATCCAAATTGAGAATGACTTTGCATGACAAATCAATAAAAGGATCTCACAAGAATCGCAAGCACAACAACAATAAACCAATATTTAGTTTGCTCAGTCACCCAAGCAAATATAACGACTCATCTCTCACAACAATGTGACAAATTACTGTGACAAACACTTGTTCATGCTTGTCTGGCTAAAGTTAGCTGACCAACAGCTTGCTAGCTAGCTATACTGTTGCCATTTAGAAGACACAATGTTTAGCAAGCTAACCAGCAGAAATGCAAAAAATGCAAAGACATAACAAAAGAATGAGGCTGTTGGGAATATCAGTCTTTGTTCAAGCAAATATTATTAACACTATCATGTTAAAAGTTACAATACACCATTTCTTCAATAGCAGTAAACATGTCGCCACTCGTTCTGTAATTTTGACTTGTGACGTTGTAAATACCATATATCGCAAGTTTCATGTGAACATTTCTTGTTGTAAGTTAATGAGAGAGGCTCTAGACACTAGCATCAGATGTATATGCATCATTAGCATTTTTATATTTATTATATACTTTATATCTGAGGTATATGAGGTGATTTTTGATTCATTCATTATTGTGAATCCAAAGGAAACTTCCATTTAGGACATTTTAGTATCTTCAGAATACACACAGTTTATTTTGTTCTTGATTTTATAAAGAGTAAAACCACCAACTTTTTTTTATCACTCTCTGTGCAACCAAACCCACATTGCTTCAGCAAATCAAAGCTCAACAGACACCGACACTGCTCAACATCGTTAGAGTCCTGGATTGTTGTTCTTCTGGGGAGGAAGGCCTCATCTGACAGTCGCACAACTTCATATACAACGAGGCCCCAAATAACATCAGATTTCATTTTGTGTTCCAGAGAATATACTTTCAGTTCTAATGGGTTTTGACTCACCCGTAGCACATTAGCTGCCTTATCTGACTTTCACTGTCACTACTGTCTTTTATGCTCACGCTAACTTGACTGACCTAGACCTGTAAACAACCTGTGTTAAACTGTGAATCATCACAGATCATGGTTGAAAGACTGAGTCATAGGATGAGATCTGTAAAAGGATGCTCGGGACAGTCTTGGTGTGCTTTGATCCCAGATAAAAACTAGGTTGTGTCTTTTCATCATTTGAATCCACACACTCACCCCATATAGGCCATGAGAGCATAGAGAAGCAAAGGAGGAGGCAGGACAGACAGGAATATTCTGTGTAATGAGTCGGGCTGAGCCTGAGCCAGATCTGGAGCAGACCCACGGCAGCTTTGTCCAGCTAATTATGCAGGGCTGCAGACAGCTCTGGCAGACAGAGGACGAAGGGAGAAGAAGAGGAGACGGAATGAAAGAAGCGGAGAGAAACGAATGGAGAGAAGATAGAGATGGAGTAAGTGACACGTTTAGAGAACGCAGATGAAAGACGGGTGTGGGAGAAACAGAGAAGGTAGCAATGAGGGGGAGATGAGCACAAAGAGATGATGAGAGGGAGTGGGGGAGGGACGGAGCAGAGGGGGTGAGTTTTGTCCTTTGGCCGATGGTCAATTAGTGGTGGCGAGAGTAAAAGGCCACGGCGATCTGTGTCTGCGGCTGCAGAGAGCTCTCAGCTTGTTTACTCTTCTACTGAAGGAGACAGCTGGGGCACCTCCAACACCGAGGCTGGAGAACATCATTAAAGGAAACATTAATAGGGAAAATATGGGATGAAATGTTTCTTGCATTTCATTGAAATAAACAAAGAATTTTACACCTTTAGATATCTAGTGCTAAAAAGATAAATGCGTGGTGGTAAATATTAGCCTACATCCATGCGAACACAATCTACATTCAAGAATGTAGGGAAAAAAAAGAAAACTATATTTGTCCCCAGTGGGCAATTTACCACACAAGTGTGCAGCATGACGTGCAAGTACAAGACAAAAAAACAAAAAAACAAATACAAAGTATATACAAAAAAAAAAAAAAAAAATGGAGGATGTAAGCATGACTGTATGAGTAAAGTGAATAAAGTGCAAATGCAAACACAAATTACAGGGATTATATTATAGGGGTAGTATAAGGCAATGGATATAATACAAATTAAAGATAAATAAAAATTAAAAACAATTTTATTTGTGGCACTGTTGCAAAAGATACTTCAAACTAATACTGCATTCAAAGGTTTCTCTTATGTGCCTGTTGACCATGTTCGTGACGCTATCTATATACACATTGACCGGTGAAATAAACACATTTGATTGGCTGACGCATCACTGGAGCTACGTTAATACTCAGCTTTGATATGTAGCACATTACTCCCATCATGAAGCGAGAGGTGTTGGGTGTTTTACCGGTCACATCACCAGCTTCCACAGACAGTAAATTCTTGAATCCTTAAATCTGGTTGCCAGTGTGAATTGTGTTTGTTATCCATTTACCATTAATCAAGGCTGATGTCTGCTGGAAAAGAGTCACAAAAGTTTTCTAAACTTTCAGTTTCTGGCTGTCGTGGAATTTTCTGACTTAATCAGATGCAACCCAGAGTTAGTGAAAAACTGTTTTGAAGCTTAGTGTGGCTGCTCTGGCTGTCGCCATCTTGGCAGGACCTGATTCTGCCTAAGCTGAAAGAGTTGGCCAAGAGGTGGATTTTGTGGTAATGACACGTAGAAAACAAAACCATGTTTGTTGTTTTGTATATTTCAGTAAAGTTTGGCATTTTGACATTTAGGTCTATGAGGTTTGACCCCCTTTTGAAGCGAGCCTCAAGTGGCCACTCTAGGAACTGCAGTTAGCTAATTGTCATAAATGTCAGTCGACATAGCCTCCGTGTTTACATGTGTTATTGTAGCGGCACGCTGGAGGAAAACTAATTACAGTAATCCTAGTTTCAGCAATTTTTTTAAGGATTTAGATTTTAAAATTATTTTATTATTATTATTAAACGATTTAATATTATTAATTAGTGTATGTTAAAACACGGAGGATTAGGGAGAAAGCTTTTTAAGACCATGTGTTTCCCTATTTCACAAACACATTGTAAACGTGTGTAAAATGTAAGTAAAAGATAAAGCGTGGGTTAAGTGTCAAGCACTTGTCCACATTCCAGTTTTTTTTTTATTTCACTTTAGAGTCACACAATGAAAGAAAAGAAGAAGAGAAGCCCCCTTTTTTACTATTTTACTCTTGCAAGGGCCAGTTTACGCGTTCCTGGCCAATCTCTATTGAGGGACGCCTGATGTGGGCAGACGTACGGTTTTGCACCGTCCCCTCTCCAAAATTCCTCCATTTGTCTGCGCCTCCAGTAAGGACATGTAGTCTGGCCATTCTGTGTTTGTGTGTCTGGCTGGCGCGGTTGGCAAGCCGGCTGGCATGGGCTGGGCAAAAAGAGGTGTGGGTGTGTGGGCAGAATGCTAACTGGGTTTGATTGTTCAGCAGTGTCAATGGCATGTGAAAGCGTCCGTGCATGTGTGTAGAAGGTGTTTTTGAGGACACCGAGGTGAAAATCTTAGTAATATTCCAAGAAAGAAATTGCATTAAATTGATGTAAAAAGCACGCCAATGCACCTGCTGTAGACTCTGCAGCAAATGCAGCGTGCCGGTCTCATCTGTGGTTTTCTTGTAAGCTCGTCTACATTTAGTGGATGAAAGAAGCGAACACAAATGAGGTAATGACAAATAAACCTTCTCAAGCCTTTTCGGGAAGAGATGAAAGGATGATGTCAGTAGTCTGTGCGAGAGAATCTGTCCGGAAAAAGAAAGGAAAAGGCAGACAAACACGTGATTGTGGATGGAGGAGTAAAAACCATCACATGGGAGGTGTTTTGGGAAAAGGAGTGCATCTCATTAATCTATACTTCATAAGTGTATAAATATACCTAAATAAAACTTAAATGATGCCACTGCAGACCCTAACAGTTTATTTTTTTTATCTTCGGCCAAGTGTGTGAATGTGTGTTCTAATTTTATCCCAGCGATCATTTCCATGATCAGCTTGTTAGAGATACAGAACCCTCCTTCTATTCGGCGGCGCAGCACACCTTCCATTTTCTCGATTTCCTGTCAGCAAACAAAGGGGAGACCTCCTTTGTCGGAGCTCCAGCTCCTCCGCGACACCTCCTCCGTGCTTCCCTGTGATTAGGCTCAGAGCACGGGGGGTGGGGGGGCGGGAAATCATTTGTGGTTGTAATTATGGTCTCCCCTCTCCAGAGTAATCATGAGCTATTAAAAACCACCCTCAGCTCAGACCCCCAACAATGCCAGTTAACATCGACGGCCCTCCGGGAGCCTGTGGGGAAGAGGCTAACTACCTGCGTGTGTCAGTGCGTGGAAACGCGAAGAAAACACACGCTTTCAAATGAAACGCAAATGTTAGCAGGTACAAAGGTGTATTTAAATCAAAACAAATAGCGGCTAAGACAATAGATGCATACAGCGTTAAGTTACAATGGATTTTTAGGTCAAGGTATATATATCAGCCACTACATTAAAACCACTGACAGGAGAAGTAAATAACATTGACCATCTTGTGATAATACAATGTTCTGCTGGGAAACCTTTGGATGTGGCATTCATGTGGATGTTACTTAGACATGTAGCACCCACCTAGACCAGACCAGGCACCCCCCACCCCATAGCAATAACACTCTTTGATGGCAGCAGACATCCCCAGCAGGATGCAGGCTTACACAGACACACACACAAAAATTCACAAAACTTCAGCATGACCTGGCCTCCAAATTCACTAGATCCCAAACTGATCACGTATCTGTGAGATGATCCACAGAGGCCCCTCCCCTCAACTCATAGGACCCAGAGACCCCCACCAACAACATTCCTTTGCCAGACACCAGAGGACAAACTCAGAAGGCCCATGTCACAAGGGACACCTTCACAATATTATGAAGGTGGTCATAATGTTTTACCTGATTGATATAATGTTATTTCTGTCTACAAAATATGCAGCATTTGTTTTTCTCTAAGCTAGTATCCTGCATTACTACAAAACAGCAAAAAAAAAAAAAAACACATTGCTATTTGTTAAACATCTACATTTCTCACTTAAATACTGATTATACGATATGAACCATCGCAGGAGACAGGGTCAGTTGTTTCCCCTCCTCCCCCCGCTCCCCCGCCTCTCGCTGACAGTTTCATGGGCTTTGCGCTTCCCCTCGCAGCACCCTGGTTGGATGAACACAATCCCATTATCAGTGACAGTCAATTAAACATCTAAATGCCAAATTTTGAATACTTGATGCTGCGACACAGAGGGCAACTGAAGATCGTTGGCCGGAGACTGATTGCTCTGAGTGCGTTTGGAGGGGAAATATCAAAGTCGTCCACTGGCCGCAAAACCGGAGACACACAGGTGGCGAGTGAGACACAATCTGCTGTTGCTTCCTCTCCTGCTAGTTCAATCATGACAGTGTAATGTGCTGGAATGACTCAGGCAAAGGTCTCCCTGTCCATGCGTTTCTTTAAAATGACACCTCTTGTCATGGTTTGCCACTAAGGTGCAAGGATAAAAACGCATTCATTTTGTTTGTGTCGCAAACAGGGAGTGGAAAAGGCAGAGAAGACGCAGGTTAGTCGCATCAGCCACCCTTGGGTCTGGATGTGTGTTTGCATTGCTGAGAAAGAGAGCGCTAGTGAAAATGTCTGTCACATTTTACTGACACAGCAGAGAGAGGGAGAAAGGAGAAAGGGAACAGAGAGAGGAGGAGTGTTTATTCTCCTTCTCTTCCCTCCTCTACTCAGCCTTTTCCCTCCCTTTTTGTCCATTCGCCGGTGTGTGTGTGTGTGGATGTGTGTGTTGGGGACACAGTCTCTGGCACACTTGAATCTTTTACTGATTACCTCACACACGTCACGTCTTTCTGGAGGGCTTTTAGCGGCGGAGGATTATCAGGCAGCCGGCTGCTTTTTAACCCTTTCCCTGCCCTCCGTGCTCCGGCCAGGCAGCTGATAAATGCCTCCATTATGTCCCCCATCCAAAAACGCCAATGTGCGCTTTTTAGCTTGATAACAAATAAATGCAAGGCTATTAGGAGACACGAGACGTCTGTCTGTATGGATAGGCCACTGGATGCATCCATGGGAAACATGTTGTGTGTGTTTACATTCATTATCTGTCAAAAACGATCAGCCACAACATTAAAACCACTGGCAGGAGATGTATATATCCATCTTGTGACAATGCAGTGTTCTCTTGGGAGTCTTTTAGACCTGGTATTCATTCATGTGGATGTTACTTAGACATGTACCACCCACCTAGACCAGACCAGGCCCCACCCCATAGCAATGACACTCCTGACTGTCAATCAGTTTCTAGTCTTCATTTATAGAATAAAAGAATAAAAAATGACCGTCTACCATTCACCCATGTCAGGCCGTCGGTGTCTGTTGCCCCCTGTTTGTGGGGGGATGTTGAGCGTCCCGCACTGTTGCCTCAAGTCGGACCCCTGATGGAGCCTTTTCAGTCATTGAAGACGGAGTCAGTGAGACGGTCGATCAGCTTACTGAACTACTGAGAAGGGGTGAGACCAAGAGGACAAATTCAGCACAACCTATGTCCAACCCGAGCATTCACATACACGCAAGGACGTGAACATCCGGGACAAATGAACTGATGACAACTAATTAGCATGAGCAAGGAGAGGCCAGATTTGTACGAAGGTTTATCGCTCCTCCTAGCCTCCTAGCTAAAAGCGTCACCCCTTCTGATTGTGGAATACAGCCTACTGCCACCTGCTGGCATGAAGAGTTATTGAATGTGAAGTTCGTGCCAGCTGGCCATGTTCAAGTGCACCTTTTAGGTCCAAACACAGGAGATGTTTCGGGCCTTTGTAGCTCCTATTCCTTTAACTATCTCTTTAAACAGACTATGTGGCCTTGCTGGCTCAGTGTTTTATGTCTTCGAGTTCAGATGACATTCTGTTTCTCTTTTTTTTTGTGTGTGTGCTTGAAGACATTTTGGCAAAATCGCTGCCAGTTTTGGTGACCACAGCTCTTTGGAATAACAGTGAAAGGACTGATAGATGTTTCTGTTAGGAACAGTGGCAATGTAGTGATGAGAATGCGAGAGTATGGAGCATTGTGTGGCCGCATTAATTAGAGGCAGGAGCACGGGCCTCTCTTCTAGCTCACATGTGTGCCATCTCTAAGGTGGTCGTGTGTTTGTCTCCTCTCCCTCTCATGTTTTCCTCTGTTTTATGTGTGTGTCCTGCCCATCCTCTTCCATTCAAGCGGCTGTTTACCATGACAATAGCTGCCTGCCGAGACCCTCTCCCATGTATAGCCCGACCACCGCTGGCTACTGGCAGGGTCCCATTCACTGCCGCAACCAAACCCAGGCCATAAAGAGCCTGGCAGGGCCGACAAGGCCCCGCTGTAAACGGTCAACACCACACTTGTTGTGTCTGCCCGCTATACTACCTCGGGGAGGAGGCAGGGTGGTAGAGCTGTTGGGTTTATGTACTTGGTTTTGTCAGGGGGCAAGAGAGGAGGGGTTTGGTTTTATGTACCCAACAGTATAGAGCTGCCGTCTGAATGGACAGGAAAACTGTTAAGAACGAATTGTTCTGCATTTAACTTGAGAGGAGGAATAAAGGAAATAGAGGATGACCAGACGGTTTTAAGATCAGACAAGTTACCCTGTGTAACGTATAGAGTGCTTAGGTTACAGGGCAACTCGCTGTGAATTTTGACAGCGTGGCCGTCTGGGATCATGCAACTCTTTACTCTGCTACTAATTGCTGCTACTAATATTTTTTATGCAGTATTATATATTTAACAACTTATAACATATGTGTTTCCCACAATATAGTATCTATCTATCTATCTATCTCATTTTCTACTGATATGATCTCTGGATATGATGTCAAGACTCTTGCTGCTTTCTGCTTCCACTACTTGTCAAAGATAATGCGTGCTTTAACACTCTGCATTTATTGATCTTAAATCAACACCACCCTTTACCATTGCGATGGACACATCAATTCATTTATAAATAGAATCCAATACATCAAAGTATGCCACTATGCATGTCACCCATATCATCACCCTTTGAGATTTTGCCCTTGTGCCCTTCTGTGGACATGTCTCCATGCTGCGTAAAGACTTTCTTGTCCATCCAGCAACAGAAAGAGAGAAAAGACATAAAACTTCTTGAAAATTATTAAAAGCATAACCAAAATCATAAATTTGCACGGGGCTTCTCCAATCACTTCACCTTTGTGTATGGAGAACTATGTAATTTTTAAATTACAGACATGGCTGATTTGCACAGACAAATTCCACAATTATTACAAATTATTTAAGCTCCCCAGGTAACACTAGTCCAGTGGCTTTACACACTTGTATGACAAATTGAGACTTTTGACTTGCAATGTTAATTTTTTTAATTAGTAGCGTATTGTGTGTAATTCATGGTGACTCTTGTGATGAGGAAATCACAACAGGAAGTTGCCCTACACAAAATGCTTGGCGTTCAAGTGGTAACATCAGCTGTGAGTTCTGAGAACACCGCTGCTAGTGACTGTCTAAAAGCTATTAAGGCTAAAAGTTTGGAAAACTTTCCCTGGACAGAAGACAAGAAATCTCAAGACAACTAAATTACAACACAATGATGTGTCATTTAACTCTGAAAATGTAAGTAAACCTGTCATTATTTCAGAACTCAGGAGGTGGATGTGAATATGAACATGGTAAACATAACCTCACTTGAAGCTAGAAATATATTTTATAGAGTAAGGCCCTGCATAGGAAGGGACTGGACGAGAATATTCTCTACTAAGATTTCAATCATCAGCTGTCATGTGTAAGGCCTGAAACCTAGGGTTGTTTTTACAAATACACTCTTCAGTGCTTTACAGTTTGAACAATAGAAAACTCTAAATCTATCCCGAGTGATATGAAATGCGTTATTTCATAACTGCAATGATGACTCCACTGCCAGCCATTTCCACTGATTCTGGAGGCGGTCCTGTCTTGTGCAGATGATTGCCAAATTATTAAAAAAGCGCTGCCACAAAATGTTGCCCCCCTCTCCTTGACGATGCCTGGAGGTCAGATGGGTTAGCCGGCGACTGTAGCCTCTTTAAGCAGAAGCAACCCGTGATTGGCCTCGTCTGAAGAGCTGTGTTCTCTCCAAAATCAGTAATTTAGTTGTGGGGCATTCACGGCGTCTCCATTTGATTGGAGAAGTTGTGTTTTGTGTGTGTGTGTGTGTGTGTGTGAGTATGAATATGTGTGTGTGTGTGCATGCCTCAGACCTTGGGAGGGCTGGCTGTGCAAGCCCCAGCTTGCCCCGGCGATGCCACAAAGCCTGTCAGAAATGAAAGATGACGGCGGCACACAGCCAGGAAGCAAAGGAGGACGTTCACCAGTTATTCTTACGAGAACAAATACACACCCAACCGTAACACAAAACCTGTGATATATGATACGCTTGTTGTTATTTAGTTACAAAATTGGTGCTTTATTGCTCTATTGCACGGAGAGAGCCACAAGGATTCAAAGATCTTAAGGAAGAACTGCATCCAACTGTTATTGACGCAGGTGACCCACAGTAAATAGATTATAGAGGTAAATAAAACCACTGGCAAGACCTGGCTGTGTGTGTAGCAGAGTCTCTCCACCACATACAGGCAGAGCTAAAAAGAAACATGATAAAGCAAGAAAGCAAGTTTGCAGATGTCTACAGAGA
Organism: Planiliza haematocheilus; assembly: GCA_005024645.1. Lineage (NCBI taxonomy): Eukaryota > Metazoa > Chordata > Actinopteri > Mugiliformes > Mugilidae > Planiliza > Planiliza haematocheilus. The sequence continues at coordinate 6,999,930 of SRSE01000365.1, read as the reverse complement.
AGAAATGAGAGGAAAGAGTTTGCTGTTGATTTAACCTTAATCCCTTTAAACGTATTGACAGAAGCCGTTGTCGTGATCTATTGGAGGCACGGGGTCGTAGTCTGGAATTTTCCACCACGTTCTCAGCAAACACAAGACCTTTCCCCCAATTCAGACACTTGACAGTAATTTCCTTCAGCTAGCGGAGGATGGTTAGTTGATTACAGAAGTTCGAGATCAATTTTAAACTCCTGATGACAAGGCGTTCACGCAAAGGAAGAAAACCAATCAATACTGTAGCCCATCAACATCAGAATTTTCCTGCAAGTTTCTAAAATAGAAGGTAAGCGAGCAAATTGCACTCTATGCGCAGCTTTGAAGATTTCGGTAATAAGGCTGATGATAGCGTTTCATCTGAGCTCATCTTATGGCATGCCGCGGCTCCCAAAAATATTCATGAGACGCTGATTTGGTTGTCAGACTGTATCTTGGATAGGGGAGGTTCTGATTTGTGCGCTGGAGAACTAATGATGACGAGACAGATGGGATGCTGAGACATTTCAAGAGCTAAAATTGGGATTGAGGTCGATTTGCATTGCGATCAGACAGGATGGATGCTAAGTCTTTGCATGAATTTATTATATAAATATATATATATATATAACAGAGGAAAGCCTGCAGCATCTGATTCTATGTCATGGTTGTCCTTTTACAAGGAACACTGATGATTGACTGACGAAAATGTCCCTCAGCCATGCTTGGATAAGTGGAACACCATGTTCCATTGAGACGCGGTGATCTAAGGAGCTTGTGACTAGCATAAATTAATGCTGAGATGGAGGTTGTTCTAAAGAAGTGTGCAAAAGTCCATGGTAAATATTGTAGCACACTGGCACCATGCTCAGAATGTACAACGGATAACTGCACACATTTTTAGACCCTAAGTGACTGTCACTGTTTCAGTGGTTTGCCAAAAGTGTCACATCGTGCCTCCTTTCACACTCACACAGCTACATGGTCACAGCATGAGGTAAGTGCAAATGTCACATTGTTATCCAGTGCTGGAAATGTGACGAGGAGGAGGTCAGGTAGCTCCAGGGCTATCCCACCGTCTTTTTCTTGGGACATACTGTAGATCCCCTTAGCAAACCTGGTGTGTTAGCATGCTACTGATCACTAGTTAGCACCGAACATAAACATAAGCTAAGTACCTGGTCATGAAGACCTGATGATTGCTCTAGAGATAAATTCAGGGCATGGTCAAAGTTGCTAGGATCCATCATTTTGGGACCTGACATGTGAGCAACACAAGTCATAATCTTCAGTCTTGTAATTGTTGGGATTCCTCTGTTTGGACCATCAAACCAGTTAATGGCTGGATCAACTGACCAACCCATAACCAGTGGTACCTTTCCTAAAGCCATTGCACTAAAATGCTTAAAAACCCAACCAGTCTCCTGCATGAAAGTCAAATGTGTTGCATGCCCTTCATCAACCCAAGCACCACATGCTTTGTATTGTCCTATAGAGCATTCTTCGTTTAGAGTTGTCACAGAATCTTGGCCTTGGACAGGACTCATGAGTTGTACAATAAAACCTACCTGGATGTTATTTGTTGGCATGTTGACATACTGTTGTTCTGTCACTTGTTTTCCATTGGTATAGACAATAACTAATGCCATATACCAGTGGGAGATATATATCCTCTCACGCTCTAAATTTCACTACAGGTTGAGCTCCAGTAAATTATCTACATAGGAACCCATGGTACTTGTATTAAGTTAGAGATTTCTACAAACAACAATGTTCTGTCTGGACCAAAGAAAACCAACTGCCCAGTGCACCTTTACCGTATCTGCACATCCTGCTGAGTCATAATGGCCCATTACAGCTTCTCAACTGACTGGTAACAGCCAGCGGCCCCTCTTTGGCCCGGGCAGGCCCAGACTTGCCTTGTACAATGATTAGTCCTGCTTGTCTTACACGGTACACAATGGCCTCTTCCTCTCAGCTATGCATCGCTGTTGACCCATCGCTAACCGATTGGAACAAAATGAAACGAGGAGGGGGACCTAGACCGTTTTGTTAAGAACAATAAGACAAGCGCAATGTGGGAGAGCCACATTCCTCTGATGACTATAATGACTGTGTACAACACTGGATATGTGACAGACTGTACTATTCTCTTTTGTTTTACAGTAAAAATAAAAAAAATAAAATGAAATAAAACATGTACTTTAAAACTGGATATCTGAATATCTAGTGACTACATAGCAATTGGTTTCCACTTAAAATGGTAGTGTAGTGTTATTTCTACATATAAGGAACTTAAAGACTGCTGTAAGTACTGTATGCACAAGTTTAGTTTCTATATATTGCACTTTCTATTTCTATCTATAAGTTAACTGAGAGAAAAAAATATTTACAGCATTGTTTCAACTGCAACATATCCTCTTTTGGATCCTACACAACACCAGCCCATCAGCGCAGAAAGTATTACAACATGTTTCAAAATGCAAATATAAAAATCTTTCTTGAAAGAAGACTGAGCCTGGTCTGCTCTAATATCATCAAGAATAGTAACACAAATTCTTGAAGAGGGAGCTGGCACACAGTGCACAAGTATCAAAAAACCAAGCCAGAAGTGCCTTTGCCTTGTTTGAGTGGTGTGAAGCCTGGGATGGTTAAGGGTAAGGGGTAAAGGGTTATGGTTAGGGTTATAGTTGCTGTATCTGTTTGAACTGGCTTTTAATTGATCAGTTTCCTCTAATGTTGAGTTTACGTTAAAACCTACCTTTTGTTTTGTCAGTATTCAAACTGAGACATAACTAATCAAGACACTAATCAAACCTTTTCATATATATATATAGTTATATAGCTTCATACATGCTAACTCTGCTTTCCCAGTAATGTTCAGATTCCATGTAATAGCTGCTAAACGTCACAAATGGTTTGAAAAGATGGTGGTTTCTGATCAAACTGAAAATACATGTATATTTACATATAGTGTCATTATGAACTTTAACAATTTCTTATTGTGTTGATAGCAAACATAATCTGAACATAATCTTGTCTTATTTCTCTTGAACATAAGTTTGGGGAGACAAGGCTGGTACAGAGTGTCAGCAGTGCTGTAAGCAAATAATCTCATAACACTGTTGTGTAATTACAATATAAAGTAATTGCTCGGGGACCTAACACCGTTCCTTGAGGTACACCGACTACATATTACATGGCACTGGACAATACATCGTTAACTCTTTTCGGTTTTGTGTTTGATATTCCCATCTTTTCTTCTTCTTCTTTTCTTCGGGGTCCCATGTGTGCTGCGTGAATATCAGATAACCCTTCCGTGAAAATGAATCCGGTCAGACATAACCCACACAGAGGGGAGGGGAGGCGAGTAGGGGGATGGTCTCGTGCAGTTACATACACAGAGCGTGCCAGAGAAAGAGAGAATTACTAACCATCAGAGAGACTCTGAGGGGGCACTGAGGGAAGGAGTATTGTTAGAGTGATCGCTAATGAGGTGTGTGCATGTAGGTGCACCTGCGCGTGTGTGTGTGTGTAATTAGTGACTGTGAGCCAATGAGTGGAGGATAAGAGCAAGTCTTCAGGACGGCTGGAGGACACATGGTAAGAAAGATGAGGATTGTCCTCTGGAGATGACAGCGAAATGTGTGTGTTTGTGTGTGTGTGCGCGTGCGTGCGTGCGTGCGTGCGTGCGTGCGTGCGTGCGTGCGTGCGTGTGTCTGTGTGTGTCATTAGGGAGGGAGGAAGGTACTCAGGAAGTACGTTATATTACTGTACTTTATAAGATCCGGCTATTTCCCAAGGCCATCCCCTGTTCTGTGCGCAATCACCAAAGAGATGAATGAAACAGTGATGCAAACTCCATAACAGCACATTCAAAGAAATCATCTTTGTTCAAAACTTGTGCGTTTTGAAGGATGACGTCTCCTAGCCACTTTTGAAAAAACTGACACTCAGTGGTTTCTTCCACGGTGTCTAATTGGTCGCTGATTGTTTAAGAGGTATAAGAAATGCAAATTTTCTGCAACTAAAGTGACAATAACCTGGAACTTTAAGGTTTTGCTGCTCTACGGGGGAAACGGGATTAACAAAAAATAATCAATTCAAACATTTAGTGCACGCATTTACTTATTTCAAACCCATTTACAATAACTAAAGTGTGAATGAAACATAACGCATCCACTAACCCTTTGGTCGGGTTTTGGGCACCCATGTGTGCTTCCATCAAAAAAATAAAATAAAAACAAAGATTTAACAGCTTTGCATGGCTAGAAAGTAAAGAAAATAAACTGCAACACAGTAATGGAATATCTGATTGATTTACGCTAAACACAGTGAAAACAAACTCTGACAGGTGGATTTTTTATTTATTTTTTTCAGCGTCAGCCCAGGTGGTGTATAGGACCAAGTAGGGGTGAGGTGGAGGGGTGCTATAACATTACTCTTCATCAACTCTGCCATAGGTGGGATCATCAGACAGGTGTGTGCTGGGCCTGCCTCCCCATCCCCCACTTTTACTCTCTCACACACACGTAAATACAGCCACCCCCACCCACTTGGTTGGCCTCCTTCACCTGATGGCCAGGTTGCTGAGGAGTGTGTGTGTGCATGTGTGTGTGTGTGTCTTGGCTGTTCCACGCACAATGAGGAGAGAGGGTCTGTCAGTGGCCACCTGTTGGCCAGCTGTCAGGGTCCCATTTCAGGGTCGCTTTCCATGCAGACACAACAGCAGCTATATCTATCTGACTATCCATCTATCTATCCATCTGATTACGTCTGTCTACAGTAAAAAACAGCCAGCGTAGAAAGCTTGGGTTTAATTTACTCCCCCAAAACGACGAACCATTTAAAGAAGTGGTGGTGAGGAGGAGGAGGAGGAGGAGAGGAGCGGGGGTCTCGGGAGAATCTAAGTGTGCCTCGTTTGATGCTGATCAAATGCTCGTAGATACCATCCTCTTCATGTCACATTAGCATCTCTATAGGAGTCTTGATGAAGAGTTTGAGGGGGTGCAGCAGTGGAGGAGAAAAAACAAATGATGAATGAGTGATGGAAATAAGGAGGCATGAAATGGACAGGAGGAGGTGGACGTGACAGGATAGAGTCGGATTGGAGACGGGATAAGTGTGGAGGTGTGGGGGGAGCGGAGGGCGGGGGGAGATGGGAGAGATAATTTCCTATAAGGAGTCTGCAGGGTATGGGGGTTGCAGAGAGTGGGGCGGTGGAGGGGGGAGGGGGTGTTTAATGGCTTTGCTGCTGCCTCTATTAGGCCAGGCAGACACTAGATGACAAAATAAGATGAGTGCTGAACTGATTTTTTTTTTTTTTTTTTTTTTTCAGAATTTGTATGTTGGCAAGGTCATTAATTTGTCACTATTAGCTGCTCCATCGGCTCATAACGTGAGAACAAAGAGAAGGAGGATGGATCATATTTGAATACATAGCTTATCTGTGCTCTTATGTATGAAACAAATCATTTTAAGTCATCATCAGTGGCATTTACATTACCTTTAAAGCTGATATAATCGATATGTGTCATGTAAGGGCAGTCATGACATAACACATAATTATTACCTCACGATAGAGTTCCTCCTCAGATCCAGCAAGCTACGTAGCTTCTTTTAGCTTCATTTTTACACTTCCTGTTTTGATTGACTCCAACAGCTCTCATCGGGTCATTTACCATCGTTTTCCGCAAACAAATCACGATAAAGATGATGACCGTACAAAATAAGTGAACATGTGACAACAAACCAAAAGGTTGTTATTCTGAAACTTGAATTTGGCAACATGGCAGTCACCATCTTGTTTTTTTCAAACCTATCCAGGTGATAGTGCTTCATCAAACACAAGCTGCAGTAGCCATGCTTTACCATCTAAATGTACATTACGCTGTACCGAAGAAGACTTTCGGCTACTAATTGAGATCATAAACTCATCAATCAAGACAGAAGCAGGAATGTTTTCAAATCGTTTTCTAAACAATTAAATGTTTTTTAACCAATAGTGTCGCCCCCTGCTGGGCATTCAAAAGATAACGTTAATGACACGTTTGACTTCTTTTTTCAGACTGGCCGACACTAACCTTGACTTTAATGTCCAAACAAAAGACAGAAAAAGCTTTGGGATGGGATTTAGCATCTAGTAGCTAAAGCTTGGCATTTCCCAAAGTGGTTGGCAGAGGCTGAAGGTTGTGGAGAAATATCATATCTTCTAACCAAAAAGTCTTGTTTTTAAGGTGGAACAAACTCACTTTGATTCCGACCTTGCAACGCAAGAGCACTCATCCATTAATGCTATTATTTTATGTCCGACAAGATCATGGTAATGACAGAACCCCCAAAAATTACAGGACCCATAAATACAAATTTACTTTTCATTCTTTTTTTTATTATTCAAACTAAGTCAGTCTTTGTGCTAAGCTAATTAATATTAACAGTGCACATGTAACAGTGGCGACAACAGCATCAGTGACGTTTAAGTCTCGCCAAGGGAGTCGATCATATTTTGCCAAATGAACCCAGGAATGTTCCCTCCGTCCCTCCTCCTGCTCTGCCACCTCAGTCTGTACCCTTCCAGCAGCCTAGTCTTTTTCGTCCGTTCAGCTCACACATGAATGACAAAACCTCAAAAGGTCACTACAAACTTTTGGCGAATAATTCCTGACGTAACCCGGTGTGCAAAATGTCAAATTGTTTGATATTCAATAACATCAACTAGCCACAGAAAAGGTCTCCATCATTCGCTCACTGTCTGCTTCAGTGAGTGTGAGCAGAAATTTGCCGTAAGTGAATTTAGAAATGAACCTTTTCAGTTATACAAGCCTTTGAATTTTATATAAATTTGATATATTATCATACAATTGCTATATCCTTGGGCACGTACTCATTGTACTGCATTATAAAATGGAAGGCCGCGACCGATTATCACTAAATCACCTTCACGTATAAAAGATTTTCTGTCGTATTGTGTAGGTAGATCAGTGTTGCCTGTGTTTGTGCTGTTTGGCCTCTCAGCTCCTCTCTAACATAAGTACACACTTATTTAGACTCAATTACAGACAAGACTTAATGAATGCCAAAGCAGTCACGTGCATGTCACGGGTTTGTGTGTATGTGTGGCTGCAAATGTCACTGTGTGTGTGTGTGTGTGTGTGTGTGTGTGTGTGTGTGCTCAAAGTGAGAGGGAGGGACTCACTAGAATGAACAAACCCAGCGGTTCAACACACACAGAGCATCAGAGGCACCGGTAAGAGTTCTGCACACTAATAAACCTTCTGCTTGAATTAATGTGAGTCAAATCTCAAAGATCACCACAACAATGTTGCTGTAATTCAAACTTAACACCTCCAGCAGCAATCATACTGTAAGTTCAACAAGGTAGATATTGGTCTAGGGTTGCCATCTAGAGGCCCTTCTCCAAAACACAACAAACAGCCTTATTTGTGCTGAACTGTTCAACTTAAAGGCTCATTTAGAGTACTGCGGTACATAGATGGCGTAACCTACGCACGTAGCCAAGGCTGGAGTGAGCCATTTATACTTGTGAACTCATCGGTCTGGTTCGCTCCGTAACAGCGGACGTCTTTGTTTGCCAGTCGCATTCATTTTTGTTCCTACTTCCTGCTTCACTTTCAACAACAGCGACTAAAACTTTCACCAAAATTTCGCCGAAGACAAGTCATACAAACGTCTGAACCTCCGCATTTAACATTAAATTGAACATGCTATACAGCAGTAGCACAGAACTGCATGACTGAGAAGAGAGAAGAAATCAGGCGCTAAGGTCTGTCTGCCTCTATACGCGCTACATCCGTAGGTCAGTGGGTGCAGGTGTAAATGTCCCCTAATGAGCAACACACAGGAAAAGTTTACGCGCGTGTTCACTGTCAGGTAGCTAAAACGCTACCGTCTTTAATAACATATATAAAAAACACACACACAAATTATGTAACAAGCAATTCACAACGGAGCAGGTTAACAAATTGTTTTATGTACAGACATAACACACGGTAATTGTATGAAAAACAATCGGTTTGTGCCTGAAGTGCTTTAAAGGCTGGGAAAGCCGCACTGATGTGAAAACAAATCTGATCTATGATCTGTCAGGTTGTGAAGAGCAGCTTCTTAATGTCAGAGGCTGCTGACACATACATGGCACCAACGGACGAGGTGTGTGTATCAATAAGGCACATTTAAGGATTTTAGTGCCCAATTTCTTGGCAAGTTTTAACTCGAAGGACATCCAGTAAATGGACAAAACCGGTTGGATATCAGTAGAAAAGTAAAAAAAACAGAAGTCCTCTACTCCAGCACTGCAGCTGAGTCAGGTTGTAAGGGTCCTTTTGGCCACTTGGTGGTGCTGTTGAGTCAGTTTTCCAAAAGAAAAGAGGTACAGTAAATCATTTGACATGTCTTTGTAACCGTCTTCCGGTGTGACTGGTCATTGACTAGCCCAGCTACAGATCAGTCACACATAAATCAGTCATCCTCATTGTCTCTTTTGTTCTCATGCATGTGGATTATTTTAGTCAAATACTTGCAGGCTTTCATGCTGAGCATTTGTTCATACCGCAGTCTCTTTACGTACCTTTCCAAAGAATATAAAATCCTAATATGCTGTTTATTGTTCAGTCTCATTTTTGACTTCATCCTTCAACGACCAGTTCAGAAACAGTCCAGCTGACGCTCCCAAGACTGAAGCTCAGGAGATGTGTGCGTTTAGGTCGTACTTCTCACAGAACTTGTCCATGATCGGGATGCAGGTGAGGTACTCGCACCACTCGCACTTCACAGGGTAGACGTAGAAGAGAACGGCCAGGGTGGACAGCAGACCCAGAAAGACCAGCAGGAAGACGCAGATCTGGACTCGCTTCCGGTACATGTCAGAACGCCCGAAGCTGGAGAAGGAAAACAAAACATTAAGGAGGACTTTTTTAGCTCTGGAAAAACAGACATGGTGGAGGTGCAAGTTAACGTGTTTTGATTCAATAAGCACATGTTGGTAGCTCCCTGATAGGGGAGCTGGAACTACTCCTTTAGTGCTAATTATCCGATGAAACGAGGATGCGTTTTTTTCACCCACCTGATGTAAGGCAGGAAGGCAAAGGACAGGAAGAATCCTGACACAAAACCACAGATGTGGGCAAAGTTGTCGATCCAGGGGAGCAGGCCAAAGGAGAATAAGAAGACTGAGATGGCCAGCAGCTTTGCGAACGCCCGCCACGGTCGCTCCAGGATCTGCCAGCTCTGAAACAGCTCCACGAACAGACAGGCCAGGATGCCAAACTGGCTGCCGGCAGGACCCACCTGAGAAGGAGAGGAAAAAAAAAGGGAGTGAATGTCGGGTCACACAGAGATAACAAAACTTGTAAACAGCTGCCTTGTACCTCTGCTCTGTAAGGAAGGAAGATGGCGGAGGCTAAGTTGCCGGCGATGCCGCTCAGCATGTAGATGATGGAGATTCTCAGCCAGCCGGCCAGCTTCTCTATGTCTCTCAGCACCGTCATCTGGAACAGCACTGACACCAGGCAGTGTAAGATCCTGCAGACGCACAACGCACGGTCAGCAGAGTGTTTGAGGGCTGCTGTATATACTCAAGTCTTTTCTGAGATGGACACAAATTTCCGTTACCCAGCATGAAGAAAGAGAGACAACCACAGCCTGGAAAACTGATCGGGGACCTCTGGGTTGAGGAAAGGCAGCAAACCACACACATCATCCATGCAAGCCACCTGGAACAGAGTCGGGAGGGAGAATGAACAAGTCAGTGAAGATGTGCTGCCACCCTGTGGATGAACCGCAACAGTGCTGAATTCAGTCCAAAGTGCTTTCACATCACGCTCCGCCACAGGCTCCAGTGGCGCAATCGGTCAGCGCGCGGTACTTATAAGACAGTGACCTGCAGAGCAATGCCGAGGTTGTGAGTTCGAGCCTCACCTGGAGCAGTAATGTTTTAAAGGAGAGGAGGAGCAGAAGATTTGAGGACGCCTCACCTGTGAGCAGAGAGTAGCCTCCTCGTGGAAGTAGCCATGCATGAAGTTGCAGTATTCTCTGGAAGTGATTTCACATCTACGACGAAACATGATTTATTGTCAGCAATGAAAATTAAACTGAACGTATTTTGCCTACATTAAGACCGTCAATGGCTCATTTGTGCATAAATATAAAGTAATACTGGAAATACTAGTAACAGCTTCAGAAAAATCTAAACTAGCTACTATAAAGGTTAACCAGTTCTCTCTCAGTGACATCAGTCCTCACCGTCCTTTGGTTCCGATGCAGCAGGGCCGGCCGGTGATGGTGCAGTCAATGTGAGGAAGGTTGGTGTGATTCCCAGAGTTGTACCGTGTACACACCTGCAGGGAAAACCACAGGGAGAGTTGTATTCCTTCAATGAAAAACTAGGAGGCTGTGCACCTGAACTTTACCTGAAGCAAATTCTTTTACAACTTTACAACAATCTTCTCCTCCTCCTTTACTATCACAGCACCCAGCAATCCTGCAGCGCTGGTTTCTACAATACCATGCTATAAATCATGCAGTACTTTACAGCTCATCAGTTCAAAGGCTCACTGGAGGACTTAATGAGCATACACGATACTTTGTCTTCTCATTCAGCCTCTAGATAAACATCTACTGAGAAGTAATCCATCATCCTATTAATTCTGTCAGCACTGTCTCACATTTTATGGTCTGTGGTATTGGGTCTGATAATATCATCAGCAAAGCGTTTTAGCTGTTAACGTGTAAATGCACTTACCGGCCACTGGGTGATGTCATCCGGCCACTCGTGAGGTGAAGCTGAAGCTGGCTCCAGACAAATTCTACAAGAGGTAGAAAAACTGAGCGACCGAGGCCCAACAATGCAGTCCAAACTTGGAGAAGCATTATGTCTGTTACGTATTTACAGGGCTGGAGGTTACAGTAGACGACACTTACCTCGGGTCCTGATGGCAGACTGAACCATACTGCCGCAGTTCACCGTTCAAATGCGGAGCACTGGGGTGCTGAGGCCACTTCACCCACACTGCCAGGGTGCTCTGCAGCAGACGAAACACAGATTACTGTACATCCATTTTGATTGAGCAGTGACGGCTGAGACTGACTGTGATCCAGAAAAAATGCCTCAAGATGCTCAGAGTTACATTTCTGCTCGATGTATCAAGTTTACTAATTTCCCATTCGAGAAATGACGACATATTTGTGGAATTAAAGCACAAGCTGTTGAGAAACACCTTCAGCTACAGCTCTATAAAGAATAACGTGGCTAAGGTCTATAAAATCGTCACTGACCGAACACTCCTCTTGTAAAGTCTGCAGGCAGCCGGAGCGATCGTTCCTCACACAGCAGCCCGATTCTCTCTCTCTCTCTCTCTTCTCCTGGATCAGTTTGTGGATCTCTTCGTCTTGACGCATGCAGGGGGAAAACTTGGCTCCTAGGTGGATCAGTGCTTCCTGCAGGACAGCAGTGATAGCATTAATACTTGGTAAAAAGAGCAGAGATGATTTTATTGCTGGTAGTCAAACCATAGCACAGACAGACACTCGCATATCGCGATCAGTGACGCCACCCATTATGCTACAAGTCTGTTTGAAAAGAACCATTTCAACCATTTATTCAATATTAAAACTATCTATAGTTTATGTTTAGCTAGCTACTGCACCATTCATCCGTATCAAGCACATCTCCGGTGGGTGTCGGATGTAAAAAGTGTCAAAGTCTGAGGCCAAAGTGCAATGTGGGGAAAACGGTGGATTGTTCTGACCAAGATGGAGGTGAGTTCAAGTGTTGTTTGTGTGTGATTGTACAATGGAGGAAGAGGTGAACAGCTGCATCAAACGGCTGCATCAAACCTCCCGGTGACGAGGGAGCTAAGCCATAGTGCATACGTGTCAAACATAAGGCCCGGGGGCCAAAACCGGCCCGCCAGAGGATTCAATCTGGCCCACAGGATGAACTTGCGAATTGCAAAAATTACATTGAAGACATTAACTGCAATTTTTCCAATAGAAGTAATTGCTATTCCTAGGGTTCATATAGATTCAGTAAGAGCTGTGGACATAAGACAACACTGAGACCTAGACCTAAACAGAAACTGCATCTTAAGAAATATCCAGTCATTAATGTAAACATTTTCAAAATGTTCTTCTTTACACTAAAACAAAAGGAAGCATTTAGAGTTGTTGTTATTTATAGGTTGATACGCTATCATGTTATTGGTCTGGCCCCCTTGACATCAAACTAGGCAGTATGTGGCCCCCGAACTAAAAGGAGTCTGACACCCTTGAGTGCAAAGCTTTAGACTGACCAGTCCATCTACATCCAGGCCTCACCCCTGGTCATGAACTTTGGGTCGTGACTTTAGGGCTCAGGGTGAGGAGCTGGGAGATCTGGAGCCAGCTTGTGGTAGACACTGGTGGAGAGGAAACCCCCTGGAGAATCCAGAAAGCTCAACTAGTCTGCAACACCTCAAAAGAAACTAGAGGGCAGACTGGAATAACACGACAACCTGTTGACCCCCAGCCAAACCTCAGATAGGTGAAAATGGATTAGCATTAATTCCATCAGCAAATCTTCTCCTGCTCTTAGCGTATGAGTTTATGCAGACGTGTAGCAACATGGTTGTGAAGTACTAAATGCTCATTACTACCGATTAACACCCATTCATTCCCATTCACTCCAACTGGCACGTGTAAGAGCTGAACAAAGCAGTAGCAGCAGATGGAAGATTAAAGATACTCACAGAGCTTGGGCCCACCCAGAAGTTTTGTTGCTGTACAAACTTGACATTTTCATAGACTCCCTTGTTCCTCAGCACCTCAATAAACAGGGGGAAAACATTATTCCACAACTTGCTCACGTCAAAGAAGCAGGCCGGCCATTATAAACAGATCATAAAACAATATACTTACAGAGTCGACAGTTTCATGCTGTGTGAAGCCCACAGGGGCAATACCATAGATAGTGACGGCCAGAATGGTAATGAGCAAATGGACAAATGTGATCCAGTAGGTAAAGAAGGGCCTGGACAGGAGAGGAAGACAGTTTTATATTTCATTTATTGGGACTTTTCATAAATGCTACGCATGCTTTTATGTCACACGACTAGCTGCCTAACCTGTGATCGTCCATGTCTTCAATCTGCCTCTTGACGTAGCTGTCGATGCGCTTGCGGTACGTGCGGTTAGTGAGACGTCCGACTATGCCCAGTCCGTACGGCCTCTTCTCCCGGGCGAACAGCTTCTTAACGGGAACCACAATTCTTTGCCCCCGCTGTTGTTGGCTGCTGACACTCACTACTTCCTGTTTCAGGCGCACTTTTGGCTGCACCAGAGAGCCGTCTTTTGCCTTCCTCCATCCTCGCTCTAAAGGCCTGAATTGAGGCATAGAGGGGAAAAGAAAGGCAATAAAGGAATGTGAGAGGATGATACATGACATTACAATTCAGCAAATAATAGCTAGAAACAGTATTTGAAGTGATACGCATGTTAATCTCCTTTCACATGTGCAAATATGAACCCACAGCATGAGATGGCTCCTCTCCAGTTCGTTCTTATCCAGCGCACTTCCTGTGAGCTCACGCTCATCAACCTTGAGGGCGGCCTCCGATGGTGTCTCAAAAACCTCGTCAGCGTAGCTCGACATCTCATCCTGCAGGCCGTCCTGCAAAGACGAAGCAAGAAGGAACGTGTGCAAATAAATAAACATGAAACATATGAATAGCGCACGCTCAGACCTCAGGAATAAACACCTCAGCTTACTGGACCTGGCTGTTTGGATCTGTTGGTTTCCGGAAAATGTGTGTGGCTAAGTGAAATGGTTAGCGTGAGCGACATGACCCATCAGTCAAGTTGTGACGTTTTCCAAATATTTAACACATTTCTGTATTTGTGCTTTTTGACACAAAGAAACCGATAAAAAAGAAAGAAACGGACGGATTTATTTAACATTTATACACCGTGCATGAATTTAATATTGTCACAGTGACGTATTCTTGAAAGTGGAACAGGTGCTCACTCTGGTGAAAAAGGAAGTGTCTAGCTCATCAGGAAAATCCATGGTGTCGTCTTCAAAGAAGCTAGGAGGCATGAAACTCCGCCTGTGTGGTCGCCCGGCCGTGCTATCACCTAACGTCCGGCCCTAAAAAAACAATTACACATAAATGATTATTATTATTAGTAGTAGTAGTAGTAGTATCATCAACAACAGCCATAAAGGACAGACGAACAAGTATGTAAACTATAAAATGTGTCTTTATTCTGATATTATTTCACTGTTACGATTAATCAGCTTCATTGTTTATGTAGCATCAGTGCTGTGTTACTGGATTAGCTCTGCTCTTCTGGAATATTCTGACTGCAATCCTGCAGATAGCAGAGCATTCACTGTGTATTATCAAGGACCATCTGCTGGTGAAACTCCACCCAACACACACAAGCAGATAATCTCACACTGAACAACTACACATTACTCTAAATATGCTCGCAGCAAGTGGGCCACGCACAGGGAGTCCTCTGCACGCTAGTGTAAAATGCTTGGCCCGCATTTAATCCCCGGTGTAATGGGCTCATCTCGTGCTTCACAAACATCACTGCGCACGTAAATGCACGGACGAACTCAGAACATAAAAGGTATAAGACAGGGAGGCGTATATTAAATGTACTCTGTCTGTCTACCTAAGTGGCTGTGTTGCACATTCTGAGTTTGCATGCATTTGTATGTTGGTGTGATTTTGGAGTCTCCAAGTCTCCCGAATAAGCAAAAACTAAACACCTTCACTAGCGCTGCCGCTGCCTTGAGACTCATGACCGCCACGGACTCCCGCTTGCGTCGCCGCGGCAGCCGGTTGAGGGCGGAGCGGGAGCTGGAAAATGAGCAGAGGGACGCTGTGCCGGGTGTCATGGGAGTCTGCGGGACGCTCAAGCCGTCCACCTCTTCCACCACACGGAAGGCGCGACCCCGGGCCAGGGGGTCTACGATCTGCACACAAACACACACACACAGAGTATGTACGTGTCGGTTAGACGTTGCAGCTTTTTGGGGTCCTCAGTCGTCAACAAGGAGGTGGGATGCACTGAAACTAGAGTTAGATTGATGCAGGTGTTAGAAATCTGCTGAACGGGAACCTGTCCAACAATCATCATGGGGGCTGACATTGTTTTAGTATTTTATATTTTCATGAATTTGCATGCTACAGCTAAGACAGCTGCATACAGGACGTCAAACATTTAAGGGTGCGTGCTAACATGCAAAGAGTTCACAGGAAAGAGGCTCCTGACAGATCCTTTCAGATTTAGCAGTGAAAAGTCACTCATACTTTAGAGTTAATCTGGATTTCATTATAGGGTGTTGTGGCTTTGCTAGATAACTTTGTTTTAAAGGAACAATCTGAAGACACACTTGTCATAAACTGGTGAGAAATGGAACACTGCATGCCTCAAAAAATAAAAGCAAGCACCGAAGATCTGATGTTAAAAAGGACAAATGAGGGAAATATTAAGAGAGGAAAAGGGTGCAAAACTGTCCCATCTACTTCTTTGTCCCTCTAGAGTGCCCCTGGCGCTGGCCTACCCTCTGCATGCCATAGTGGCGGTGACTGGGGTGGAGGGGAGGGAGGTAGAGGGGAGGAGGGGTCTCAGTGCTGGCAAGGGAGAGATTGTCCTGGCTGTGTAGCTCCATCTCCCTCATCACCTGCGCCTTCAGACCTCCGTACAGATGGCTGCAGTGCTGCAGGCTCTTCCTCCTCCATCGCTGGGTGCTGTCGCTGTCCTTGCTCACCCCGAACCAGTCGGCCGTACCCCTGGAGAGAAGGCAGACTCTGGTTAGTGAAAAAGGTCGCGTTCTGTCTGTTCCACTTATTAGCGGTTCAATCAAGACGCAGCAGGACAAGCTCTTACGTAATCGATTAATCAGCCACCACCACAACATTCTTGTTTGTTTCTGGGGAATGTGATGACACCGAGCAGTGATTACTGTGCTTTGACGAGTCCGCAGTGAAATAGGTCATTATTTGACAGGATGAATTGTGTATCCCTCTTTATTAACCCAACAGCATGTTCATCGGTTGATTGATAATTGCTGCGATTTTTGTTAACTGGGTCGTTTCTTTACTGATGAAGTGTAAATAGAGGCTTTTGACCTAGAAAACTTTACTATTAGTTCCCACCTTAAATACTGAACAGGCAGCTAAATTCTATTGAGTGTCTTTCAGAAGATTAATAATCTGGATAGGACATCATCATCTACAAGGGACTGAACAAAGTCATCCTCAAACGTCAAACGATTCATTTCTGGTATGTTTATTCGTCTCTGAAGTCTGTTTTCATGGACACTGATAAGTCAGCCTCTTGGCCTCATCCCTGTCCAGAGAAAAGAAGCAGATGTAGTCTCATATTCCCGCAGCAGATGACCTGACACGGCTGTGTGTGCATTACATTTAAACTAATGCTTATTCAGGCCCTCCTTTCCAAGAAACAGTGCCTGCATGCCAGGCTGTGTGTTAACCGATCAGGAGAGGGAGGCCACACTCAGGAAACTGTTTACAGAGCAGAGTAATAAACACTAATCATCAAGAAAAACACCAGCTGGGGAAGCCTTTTAAGGCTGCGCAGGGGCAAGGTGGGGGGTGGCGCAGCCCCGATTGTTGTCCCTCCAGAAGGGAATGGCTTACAAGAGAACACCGGTTTAAGAAAACAGAAAAAAAAAGACTGGATTCAGACCAGGAGATGTAAACAGATAGGAAAAGAAGGCGGAGAGGAGGACCTAATTTGGAATTATAAAATTGTACGCTTCCTTAAATCCTGACAATGGTCAAGCTTGCCACAACATCCACACTACCGAAAGTAAACATCGATTCAAATACTAGGCCGTGTCGTGAACACAAGCCAATTTCAAGCTGGATGACATTTGTTTGTTTAGATCAATGTGTATTTGTCTGTTTGTGCACATGCACCAGCAACCATGCATGTCATATTCACCCACACAAAACATAAATAAAACATTCAGGGCTGCCTCATGACAGCACAAAACAATCACACACGCCACAGACTAGAGCAGCGTGCAGCCACATGAAGCAGCTTCCCTATCCTGCAGGTAAGGCTGGTACGCATGAAGCGGCAGTCCGCTTTAAGGTAATTATGGGCGTACACCACATTCTTGTCATCAGGGAGATGGGGCCGAGGGGCAAAGCGTTGCACAATCTAAACAAATGCTACTAGTGAACAAACAGAGAGGAGGACGAATTGACAAGAAGCAACGCATGTATAGGGACAGAGGTGGGACATAACACAGTACATAAGAAAACGTACAGTCACACAAAAACCTTTGTTGCTTCACATAGACATAGATTTACATTAAACTTTGAAACATTATGTAAAGTAGTAAACATATTCTGTAACTACATTCATACATGTATAATAATATAAATAATATATGATGAAACTATTGTTTTATAATTGAACTAAAGTAATGACTCTACATTGTGCTGCTAGCACTAGTATTTATTATTAATGTAAGGAATTTTTACTTTCTAGGGATTTTTAACTTAATTTTACTGAAAGCAACGAGTTAAATGATAACACTGACATCATTTATATATCTGTTATATTAATCTAGCCACAGCTTAGCTTAGCGCAAAGAATGGAAACTGCTAGCCTGGCGCAAAAAGCAGCTTTATGCACCTATAAATCTAAATACATCTTGTTAGTTTAATCTGGATTAATCTGGATTCAAACCAGCACCAAACCACATCTAAACCATAGTTTACTATCCTGCTTAATAAGATCACTGTCGATATTCTCATCTAATTCCCTGATTGGAAGCTTGTTAGCAAATTTTCCTTAAAAGAGCTGGTGATCATATAAAGTGCAGTAAAACAGAACTTATTCCACTATGTAAAACCTGCTCAACTAAATGCTACATTTTATCCACCAAAAGCATTTCCCTCCACCATCCAGAGCCCCTCAAGCTGGATCAGATGTTTTTACTCTGCACACTCACCTGTCCAGAGTGCTCCAGGAGGGGTTCAGGGTCAGGGTCATACCTGATTGGACCTACAGAGCTGAGTCGCCTCCATCACTGGCATCGCTGTCCCTGTTTACCCCCTGACTCGTAATAAACCCTGATCCGCCGGCTGCAAACTGATCCTCTGCGAATCACACATACAATGTTCCATAAGGGGATTTCCTGATATCCAGGCCAGCAGTGCCTCGCTGTTACGCAAAGAGAAGAGGATCAACACATCAGACTCTGCTGAACATACCCCCCCACCCCCGTTCCGCTCAGTCAGCTCCAGGTTAATCAAAGGTTGGAGGGAGGGAATCTGGCGCTGATCCCCTCAGTGGGACAGCAATCTGATTTCTACGGTGACCATCCTGACGTAAATAAGAAAAGAAAAAAACATCCGCAAACAACTTCCAGCTTTCTTCTAGCTAGACGTGCCCACTGATCACACAAGAGAGTGGGAGGCAAATATTTCTTCCCCCGAACTTGTGTCACCAGCGCTCAGTGGATGCATGAGACAGTGTGTGACTGTGTCAGTGGCTCCTCGTAGCCGTCCTTGGGAGTTCACATGAAAGGATGTGACCCACTAGGCAAACAAGACAGCGGCTCTGGTCCTTGTCAAACTGAACATCCCCCCTTCTCTAGAAGCCAAACGATCACTATCAATGAGATTCTTCTCACCGCTCTGTCTGCCTGTCCAGCTGCCTCGTTTTGCAGGAGTGTGTGTAAACACCTCGTAACTCCCTCTATGAACCAGCGATCCACGGGAAATGGGAGATTAGAAGGAGGACACATCATCGTGCACATTTGGAGTGAGGAGAGATGGAGGGAGGGCACTGGGACACGTCTGAACTTGACCCACACATATGTACACACAAACACGGTGAAGTACCACAAAAGGTTTAGAGCGCAGTCTGAACCCCACCTTGCTTTGCAGTTGAGTTACTTGTGTCGGCAGCTGAAAGAAGCCTAACTGGGCGTGTGAACTTTTTAAACAACTGTTAACATGAGCCATCAGAGAGACAACATGTTAAATTATTACCCGCTTGACTCTGAGGCCCGATCTGTCACAATGAGCGGCTCCTTAGTGTGAAAAATGACTCGTAAAGAGCATTCCTTTTGTCCTCCAGATCAACAAACATCAGGCCCGTCCTCCCAGACGCACCGCGGGCCGGCAGCTCACAGCAAATCATATGCACTGGCACAGGCTTTGTTTGAACAGTAAAGATTTATCCCGGATTTATGCTCTCTTTTTAGGAGGAGGAATCTCGGCTAACCTACACGAGTCACAAACGCACACGAACTCAGTCAATCCCATAAAATCTCTCACAAACACCAAGAGCATGAATTCTGCTTCTCCACCGCAAACACACGCACAAAGCTAATAAACCACGGCAGGATAAAGTCAACGCATTAGGACATGTTCTTCGAAGGGACCATCTTGTATCTTTGGCTTTGTGTTCAAACCCTGACATGCAATGTAAAGCTTTTTTTTTTTCCGAGGAGCCGCTTTGATGCGGGCTGACGCGTGCTGATGGCCTGCAGTGAGTAATCGCGTTACTTTGTCTGCCTCAAAGCATGTGGTCCACCTGGAGTGAAACTGATACGCCGCTCATGCACTTTCTTCATGTGTCACAGACAAACCGTCACAGCTGTGGCACAAAAGAGACTTAAAGGAGTCATGCGGTTTGTGCTAAAACTCAATACGGGCACCAGCGGGGGGAAGATGTGGTTAAATTTGTTGCTTATCATCGGTCCTTTATGTGTCATGATGTGCACCTTGGGTAAAATATACTGTGTTATTAAATGTATTCACTTTTCCTCAACCTGTCTCATGTATTTTTACTCCTGGTCGTATCAAAGACTGGTTCTGTGTTGGATCTCGTCTTGAATCAGTAAACGCATTTTCTGCCTCATCATTATGTTGATCATCATAACACATTTAAAGGCACTGACGACAGCTAATCCTAAATTTTTGTGTTTTAAATGACGAATACAGTCTACTGTCACCCACTGCTATGAAGAAGTTTTGCAGGTTTCTCACCATAATGCAACTATTTATGTTTTGTAAGACACTTTCTAACCAACTGCCGTCATCACCTCCCCCTCCTCTGCCTCTCCTGTACCTGATGATCTGTTTGGGTATAGACGAGCGCCGTCTGCTCAGTATTTTGGGCACGCAGGACCGCCTTCGGATGGTCGACACTCTCCTGGGGGCCCTCTGGCCCTTCGGGGGAACCGTGTTGACGCGCTCAAAGCGCACCCTTTTCTCGCAACGCATCGGCGTGAGAGGAGCGGTGAGGAAGAGCAGGCGGCAAAAAGGGGCAAAGGCAAAGAAAAGGGAGGACAAGAGAGAGGAAGAAAAAGTAAGATTAATTAAGTTTAATCAGAAAGGAGGCTGCAGCTTTAATTAGTTTTGTTAGGGATTTATTAGTGCAGAGGAGCTAAAGCAGACAGAAAAGAATTAGAAAGTATACGTGCAGAGGTCATGGATTAGCAGCCGGAAAAAATCAGCAGGAGTGAACTTTTCATAAATGAGTCTCACACTATATGTGTGTGTGTCTA
Source organism: Planiliza haematocheilus (assembly GCA_005024645.1). Classification (NCBI taxonomy): domain Eukaryota; kingdom Metazoa; phylum Chordata; class Actinopteri; order Mugiliformes; family Mugilidae; genus Planiliza; species Planiliza haematocheilus. Next base: position 6,979,352 of record SRSE01000365.1, on the reverse strand, counting down.
ACCTCTTGATGGTCTGTGTGATGGAGGGCAGTCTCTCCTGAGGAGGTCTGAGGTAGTTGTTGGAAACTTCCAAGGCAGCCATGCAGGCCTGTGGGTTTTCCCCTGGCATGCTGACACTGCGCAGGCGTTTCACAGGCTGCAACACACACAAACGCACAAACAGATGATACAGCAGACAAGTCAGAACTCTGCCAAGGATCACCGTCTTCCTCGACGGATGGCGTGGCAGCTCAGCCGTCCTTGTGCGATACAAGTTGAGTGTTTACCTGAGTGTGCGCTGGCGTGTCGTCTGGCGTCAGCTGGATGGTTGGGATGTCCAGTTTGAGCCATGGCGGCTTCTTCCTCTGGAGGCTGCTGTTCCTCATGCCCGGCTCATCCATGCTTGTTACCTCCCCCTATGCCTGCCAGCTGGACCACACAGACAACAAGGAAATGGGTTGGTGGGGCATCTACAAATAGTCAAAAACCAGAAACTGAACAGCTTTGTTGAACGATTACAGACACTGACAGAATGTGCATATAATTGACAGTAATCCACGTCTACCCATGGTGTAGACTCAGACTGATACAGTGAGGTGACAAATGTCTCAGTGAACAAATGGCTTAGTCCACTAGTCTGCCAACAACCAAACCTGTATATTGCATCATATTAGTCCTCCATCTTCATTTAACCTTAACTCCAGTGGAATCACTGTGTGTAAATACGTCAATCTGATCAGATAAATGTATTCACATACCTCAAAGCATTGGTCAGATAAGAGATTTTTTAGATATATTAGATATATTTTATGCGCAAGTGAAGCGTCCGGTCTGCCAGAAATAAAGCAGAAGATTTTTTTGCCCCAAGTTTTACGCCGCTCACTTAATTCAGTAGAAGAAGACGACCAAGATGCTTTTAAACTGCACTGCCCATATTGATTCTAGTTTTGCACATACTTTGACAACTCTCTATGTTTCATGCGGTGCAGTCATGCATTGAAATATTGCATTTGTTCCAATATGATCAACGAGCGTCAAACTCGTTTCAGTTCGGGGGTGACATACAACCCAATTTGATCTCAAGACGCCAGATCAGTAACACAACAGTGTAGCAGCCCGGGAGTAATGACAGCTACATTTGTTTTAGTGCAAAGAAGAACAAGTAAATTAGGAGAATGTTTAAAAATAATGAAATTTCTTAAGAAAAATAAGTGTAATTTGGGCAGATTGCTGTCTGCTGTTTAGTCCTGGGTCTCGTGTTGTGTTCTATCCACTTCTCTCACTAAAACAATAGACAGATTAGGAATAGCGCTTATTTTCATTGAAAGATTGCAGTCTTCTGTGGAATGTAAATTCATGCTGTGCTGTAGATGAGATGACCCTCGCCGTATATTTGACACATGTGGTTTAAGTGGTAATATAACACCCAATCAAGCTGCTTGAAAATTCCTTATTGCGATGTTAGTGGACCTGAGTGAGTTGGTCTAATCAGGACTTAAACATCTAAAACCACAGTGCTCCAGGTGAGGCTCGAACTCACAACCTCGGCATCGCTCTGCTGGTCACTGTCTTATAAGTACCGCGCGCTGACCGATTGCGCCACTGGAGCTTCTGCAGCAACAACGGTGCCGTAGTATTTTCCAAGGGAATCAGTGCAGCTGTGCTCCATCACCACAAGATGGCAGCAGGCCTTTCAAAGGAGATGTTCTCACCCAGAGAGACAAACATATGGTATACTATCCACGAACAGATCAGACGATGTCGGGTGTGCTCCAGTTCTTTAGGTTAAGCGGTCTGAGTGCAGCAAGCCCACTATCAACAGAGAGAGCTTAATACACTGAACAACAGCTGACCAGAAAGCCTCCGCTCACAGTGCAGTTTAAGGGTTAACGAGATTGAAGTCATTTTGAGAGAGAAAGAGACTCCCCTGTTTAATAGTGTCAGAGGAAGTGGTTTGGGAATAAATGAGACATCTCCTAATGTCTAGCCAGTGTGATAAATATAGCCAGCAGCCGGCAGGGCATTTAGCTGCAGCACCAAAACAAACAGCCATCATTTCTTTTCACACAGACTTACGCACCTTAAGGATACTGAGCTTCTCGGGTGAAGCCGCAACGCAAGGCATCTGTCTGCTGCTTAGTGTGTCAACGCTGTAACAACAGCACCTTAAGCTCACGTAATAGCAGGGCGTGCAACTGACCAGTCTGCTCACGCTCACGCGGGACCTGCAGATGGAATCCGCTAATAAATCAAAGCAATTTATCAAATCAGCGGGTCACTGATTTTAACCAGACAATTACTGAGGAAATAGCCTCTATATTTGGACTCTGCTGGCTGAAATAACAGTGGCTGCTGGCAACTAATTAAGCTTTAACTTCAGCTCCATTGTTTTGTTGAGAATGCCGCTTTAAAATTCTGCTTCCAATTAACCCTGCAAAAGACTCAAATACGCTCATACGTCATGCCGTCTCTTAATCTAAGATTGCACAATCGCTGTAGGCAGGAGGGGGTTTATGCAACAACCAGTTTCCTTTAGTTCATTACATCAAGATTTCAAATACGTTAAAGACGTCCTGCATTTAGTAGAACACGTTCCCAACATTAATGTTCCTTTTGTCATGTTACAGTTTGAGCCAAGTGGAAATCATTGTGCACAAGTGCAGGGACTATTACCGGATAATAGGACATCTGCATGCGGCTGTGCCGAGGAGTAATGAGCGACCACCAAAGAGGAGCTTCTGTAGCTCTCAGCTGCGAATCATTGTGTGATTCACGGCTACGAGTGAAATTACAGCCTCTCATGCCATAAAGCCATTAGCCCAACAATAATGCCTTCCATCATACGGGGCGCCTGATTCCAAAACTTCTGGCCGAGCCTAACGAGCCGACAGACAGTCAACGCCGGCAGCTGGAGGCCTCCTGTGTAACACAGACACACACAGGAACCCCAGGAGCTGCCACACACACACACAAACGCACAGTTGCGGAACAATCATTTATCAAGTACAATCAGTTTGTGTTTGTTTTGCACAACAGTTTTATCATTCGGTCTTCTAGTTTATCCACTCAGAGAGGATTATTTTGATTGTGATCTTGAAAATTGATGGCACACAGCAGTGGCTGCAGAGCAGGTGTGAGCTTGTGGCTCTCAGAAAAAGATGAGTGTTTGAACAAATGAAGCGTGAAATGACTCACTCAGAGGAGTACGTGATGCCGTGTAGTTCAAAAACGCTTTTGGGCAGAAACGACACGCTGATTTCATTCTGGAAAACCTTCACGTGATATTTATAGCACCAGCTACAAATGGTTGGTATAGCTAGCTCAGTTAAACACATTACCTTACAGACATATTGCATTTATATGTTTATTTATTATAAATTTTAACAAAACACTGATGTCCCTCTATTCAGTTTATAGCCTGGGCCAGATGAAAGTCACTGTGCACAAATGAATAGACTATCACTGCAGAATGGGACATCTTAACGCTAGCTAACAATAGTCTGAGTTTACAGTCGTGAAGGTTTGCAAGGTTTTATGAGGAGGCGCTGATCTCAATGCTGAAGCCAGCATGACAGTGTTTGCCGACGGTGTTTATGAGAAATGTTCACTTAGTTTACCATAAATACTTAAGCAGCAAATAAACAGGAAGTCCAGCTGAGGCTAAGAATGTCTTTACTTTCAGAGCTGGGTCGTCGTAAATCGAAGAAGAGGCACATTTCTTTCGCGACGCCGGAGGTAAAGGAGGATCAGGACAGGTCAGCCGTCCAAACGTTAACCCTTTCCACCCTGGAGGTTCCCTGCAGAAGGTAAAATCTGCTAATCAAACACAACCAGTCTGCAGTTTAATAAGGTTAAACTTCAGTGATACATTAGACTCTGTCCTGACTGTAACAAAGCTTTTACCTGGAGGAGGTTTTTCAAGTGAACATATGAGAGAATGTCGTAGAGGAGGTAGGAAGGGTTAATGTACAGTTAATGTGGTGAGCAGCTTTCAAACTTTACTCTCGTCAAGGGGCAACGCGATTAAATACGTATGCAGGTATGCAAATATAGACGCTTCAAAGCCACTCACAAAAAGACATGCACGTCAGTGACTGCACAACATGAGACCACGAGGACCGCAGCAGACCAAAGTTCGCAGTCAGCAAAATGGCGTGCTTCCCAAAAGATGAAATCTATTTCTTCCACATCAAATGAAGAACTCATCGTCTTCAGATTTACTCTGCGTTTAGCACTAATAGTCAGATATTTATGTGCTAACACCCTGAACTAAGATTCTGATTTCAGCATTGAGCCTGAAGACTAGAAAGCAGCAAGGTGTGACGATGTAACGAGATGCAACTAGTTGTGAGAATGTTGAATTTGAATCTGCACTGTGAGGACACATATGTGGACGTAGCGTGCATAAAGTATACGGCAAAACGTAAAACTTAAGACGGTTTAAACAACCTCGTCTTTCATTCCCTTTGCCTCTCAGCTGCCCGTGTCAGTGTTTTGGTCTCCTTGTGGTCACATGTGGAAGCCCGTGCGTTCTCTTACGGTCAGAGAGGATAAACACACCCCTGCAAATAGTAACCTTCTCTAGAACAATCCATAACCACATCCTTTGCTTATTCTGTAGCGGTGACACTCGCTACTATGTGTTTGTGCGCACGTTGACACAAACTCCCTGATGAACTCGTGTAATATTAAGAATGAACATGCACGACGAGCCCACGTACGCGCAGAACGTAAACACTCACACGAAAGGCCCCCGTTTCAGCCTCGCACGTCAGAGTTTAGCATGTGGCTAAAGATGACGTGAGGTCCAAAATGAATCTCCTCTTTTTTCATCTTGCTTTCGACATGCAGCATCATTATCTCTCGCTTGTTTTTTTTTCCCCTCTCTAGTTGGGTTTTCATGACAGCAAGATTAGGGGCTGTAATCCCCGTGCTGCTGAATGCCACAGGACACTGCCCTGCTGTTCGGCCCCAGAGGCTCGTACGATCCCTTGATTGGTCGGGGATGTTGCAGCGACTGTGTCATCGGCACCCAGCAGGAAGTGGTCTCACCGATATCGTGATATTCAATCTTAAAGAAGAAGATCCTTAAAGCGAATCCTTATATGAGCAGTCCGGCATGGCGCCTTCACATTTAAATGTCCTTTTTGATTTATCACACAAAGATTAATTAGAAAATTTGAAAATTGCCCTGCTCATGTTCAAAGATCTCAGTTAGCCTTCTTCCTCTGGAGGCAGTAACGCGCCATCTATGAAACTAATAATGTCAAAATAATAGCTACCTCAAAGGAAATATGACCTTCTGTGCAGCCTGTTGTGCCCATAGGGGACGGCAGCAGAGCGCTGGTGTAATTGGATTCTCTTTACGTAGGGCGACATTTCCTGACGTGCCGAGACAGAATTAAACAAAGGCACCAAAGCAAGACTTGTCCTGACATCGCTCCCTGATTCTAGTCTTTGAGGCAGAGGGGACCAGGCATTGTGGCGTGGAAACTCACTGTAGCTGCATGTCAGTAAGCTCTAATATTCAACGGCTCTTCAAGCTAAAGCAGCCCAAAACCTCATCTCTGCTCTGTCTCCTTCTATTCTCTAAATCCCCTTCCCCTCCCCCGCCCGTTCTTCTTATTCTTCTTTCTCTTTTCAGTTTCTGCTTCACAATATGCGCCTTGTTTCTGTAAACAAAAACAGAAGACTTTCATTTACTCAGCTATGTAACAGTTAATACGGTTAGAATGATGGCTGTGGTCTTTGCATAGACAGTATCTGTATTAGTGGATGAAAGCTGCTATGTAATTGTATTATTTTGCGTTGACAACATTTAAATCCTCAAAAGTCGATGTAAATCCCTGCAACTGCTGCAGGTGGCACAGGTAATTTCATCCTTGTTTGGATAATATCTGACCCCTGAAAGGTGATAATGTGAACCACTAAAGTGCCAGACACGCTAGCAATAGTCATTTACAATACAGCTCAACCAGCCTCTTTTACTTAACCAGTCCATTTAGTCATTAGTGTACACCATTTCATTCAATGAAGATGTCCTGAAGAGGGGGTCACAGATAAGTGCAGTGTATGATCCAACATTTATGTGTAACTGGTGGAGGTAGAGCAGAGTGCAGAGACGTGTGGGCGGGGCCAATGGAAGGAAGTGGGGACGTGTCGTCCAGATTTAGATACAGTCTCTGGAGGAGCACTACAACCGTCTGGGAAAGTATTCTCCACTTCTGTCAAAAGGTTTAGTTGATTTTTTTAATTGTCGAGCTTCAGATGTATGTCTTTTCTCACAACTGTGGAGCAATTTCTACTAAGACATGCTGAATGACTGTTTCATTTTAAACTCTTCAGCTTGTTGTTCCCTTGAAAATCAACGCTGTCAGGATGGCTTGTTAAATTTGCCAGTAGGACCAATTCTGAGCTTGACACAAAAAACGCATTCACTTAATCTTTTGAAGCAAATTATTTGATTAGTAGTTGTTTGATTCAAATAAATTTTCAGCTAACCTAAAGCTAAATCAGACTGAACAACAGGAGCAGTCTATGAAGCCTCAAACATGCTGAATTTAATCTTCCTTTCAAGTGGAAAGTGCTGTAAAACTTACAATTACCAGAGCACTTCCAAGTTAATTGGTTGGGGACTCGGCTGCAGATTAACACTCAAACAGTCAGGTGGTTTTAGACTTTATTGTGGCGGCACTGCTCTGTTCTAATAGGCACTACTACCTTACCAACAGCACCGCTGGGCCCTCTTAACTTTAGGGTTAATGCTTTTTTTTTCAGGACATCGCTGAAATGATCCACTTGGGTATTGAACAACTGCTGCTTCAAGAACCAAAGTCTGCTAACTGTGGAGGCTGCGAACTTGAACTAGTATTCAAAAGCTCACTGCCTTGATGGATTCCCTGCAACGCTGCCTTTTAAAGCTTACTAATGATGGAATATCAATACAAATATAAAGCCTCTAAAAGGACTGTGTGTCCTATATATTTGCTGATGTAACAAAGCGCGAGCAGGTCACAAAGATTAATATTTATGCTATAGCCTTTAACCCCAGCTTCCCCACACACACGAACGCATGCACATACACACACGCAGGGATTGCGTATGCTCCGAGCTCTCATCTGTGCCAGATGTTACGGTCACAACAACACAGTAGGTCATTTCCTTTCTGTTTGTAAAGTCCGGCTGATCTCTGCGCATCTATTGCTGTAAGCTGCTGCTACCTGAACAAACAAACACTAATAACTGGTGTAACATCTGCTGCGACAGGAGCAGCTTCTCAGTGAGATCCACATTATTTTTCCTCGCCTCGCCTTGGTCATCTTGAGTCCCATGCCGATAATCTGAACTACATTAAATATTTTATCCTATAGACCACACCGAAAAGGATTTGCAAAAGTTAAGGGGCACGGCTGAAGTTTATCTCGACAGCGAACTGGCACACTATTGCTTCTCTAAAGATTTATCTCTGTTTTTGTACTCTTCTGTTAAAGAGGAATATGTTCCTTTGAAACAGCAGTAGAAGGTGGACTGAAGTATGACTGAATCTATGGTGTGATGGACTTCAAGCAACCCAGAAAGCAAACTTTGTGGGTAGTTTTAAATGCTTTTAACGGGGCTACCCTGATGCACCGAAGTCAATATACACCAATTTGCATGGAATATTCACGTTCATCCCAAATTACGCTGGCTCCTGTTGCTAGATATGCTGAAAATCCCCCAAAAAGACTGACTGCTAGCTTCAAACATGTGGGAAACTAATAAAAAAATGTAAAAAATAAAACAGCTTTTCGTGGGATGACAACCGCCGTGCTTGAGTATCTCCGCACAGAAACATCCGATGTCTTTTCAACGCCAAAACGCTGAGACAGCAGCAACAATATTTGAACTATTTCAGTGACTTTTGTCTGATTCTTGGTTGATGGACAGTACACAGGAGCGGGAGCTGCATCGTCATCTGTTGCTTTTAAAACAGGAACTCTTTGACTCTCTAGAGTTTTGTGTTAGTATCGTTTTTTTATGAAACGTATTTAGATAAAAATTTGATATAGTACAAATTATGGTTACTATTTAGTGGTAACTTAACCAAAGGACTAATCAGTTTCTCAATTCATTCATAGACTAAATGTATGACACTGACATAAAAATGTTCCACTGGCCTTTAAACATACCAGCAACAGAGCCAATGACCGTATGACACAACATTGTTTCTAAGCTAGCATCAATGTGTAGTGCCTGATTATGCTCCCAAGCTCACTGACCGACTCACAGCGGGGGTCTTAATGGCTTGAAACCGCCTAAACACTGCTTTGAATGTCTGGCAGCGTCATCCTTTCATTTTGTTACCACAGGTCACACAAGAATGAGCATTTCCTTACTCATTCAGCCACTGCACGGCTTCACCTCGGCTCACATCAGCCTACATGGGCGTTGGCACGTGGCCACAGACGTTAAGACACAAACAAAACCGCAAGCAGAACCTAGACGCACAGGAAGCTGCTACTTAAATCTACCGTGTGTGTGTACGTTACTATGCCACCGTCAAATGTGGTACCTTGGAAAAATAACTACAAAATAAAAGAGACAAGCGGATTTAGTTTGGAGATGAATGTACAGTATATTTGTTGCTGTTTGTGTTCCCCAAAATAAAGACCACATTTACCACTGAACCCTTTTACCTCCTGTCTCAAAAAGGCCTTTGAAGCATTGGGTTTCCTTCCCACTCCCTAGCGAAGCTTGGTTTTCTCACTGGAATGAAAGACGTGAACGTTTTGAAAGTAATTTTTCCGTTTGCCTTTTCAATCTGAACGCCATCTGCCATCGCAGGAAATCTAAAGCGCTTCAAATCCATTTTAGTAGAAAACCAGTGCCCTCACCCTGATCTGTAAGGCAACCTCCCTCTGCGCTGTAAAACAGCCCAGCAAACTCAAACATGATCCGGTGGCACACCCTGTAAAATGAATTACAGAAGCCACAAGTCTTTTCATAACATAGCAAAAGCTGCAGGCCACATTGGTATTATGGGTCAATGTGTGATATTCAATTTGAGGGCAAACCTCATGTTAAGGGCACTGGTGCAGGCATAAACACACAGTCAGCAACTCGATGATCAGGAAACTGCAGTCTTCTGCGCTTCCATAACATTTCACTATAATTAAAACGAACAAAGATAAGCGCTGCATCCAACCTGCCTCACAGCTCCTCTGTAGACTAGGAAATGCCTCACATTCTTGGAGCGAGAAGCACCCTGCAGCTCGTTTTTTCCTGCCACAGCATGACAAGCATGAGAACCGTGTCTGATTGGCATCAGTTGTAATATCCTCATCCTCGATGGTTGTCATATCCTCAACCACAACACAGCAATTGCACCTGTCCCGAAACTTCTTCTTACTTTCTTAGAAACAAAATTTCTAGGATAAGTGTCTATAAAATAAACACTTTTCAAGTGGCTGGCTTATATTTCTGTGTCACTAATAGAGTTACCAAGGTAGCTTATGTAGTCATACAGTAGCATCAACATGAGGATCCTTTGCAAAGCCATAAATGATGGATAATGAAAAGTACTACATACAGTATGAGATACTAACTACTGTACATGCAGTGCAAGTGTAAAATGCAATTAAATATATTTAATATTTTTGCAAAGAGCTGGATAAGAAATACATACTTCAGCTAGCTATTAACAAGGAAAGCTTAGATTGGTACTTACCATAACAATGGAATATGAGTTCACTACTAGGGTTAGTAAAAATGCCTAAATTTACAGCAGAAATAAAAATGTTTAGCAATATATATCCTCAGCTTCTCATTCAAATCCATTCCTTACACCTCACTTCTTCACTTCTGGCTCATATCTAAGATGGTGACAGCAAACTGCAAAGCTCAAGGCTTTAAAACAAAATAAAGTAAGAGACTGGTGAGCTAAAACTGAAGCGGCTATGTCCATAACTAGATTAAAATATAAAAACGTTTGATTGCTTCAACTTATTAAACATAAAAACCTCCCTTTCCTGTTTTAATGCTAATAATAATAAAACAAATGTCTTCATACTGTTGGTATAACATCCCCTTATTGGGCTACGGGACATAAAGAAAGGATGTTTCTTCTTCTTATTATGATATTTTTTAAACCATACCATAACACAGCAGCAGATCTAAAAATCAAAATATAGTAGGTCATCAACATATGTGCTTATTAAAATGCTTGTGAACTGAATGCAAAGCGTAAAGATGGCTTTCTTCCTCGGGTTAAACATCTTCTCCCTTTATAAACACAAAACCTTCTTAACATCACAAAGATAAACAGAAGTACAGACGATCAGAGCAGGTCAGAGGTCAGCCTGAATGCTTCATCTGCCTCTGAGCACCATCAACTCTCTCTATACTCAGCAGCCCAAGCAGGAGAGATTTAATTGGCAGCTCAAAACCAGAGCTCGAGCAGAGAGTTAAAATCCACAGCTACACTCCACGCACTCCTGGCTTTGCATAATCCACAAGTCTCAGATCTTCCTCGCTGTAAAAAAAAAAAAAAAAAAAAAGTCTCCTGCGAAAGTCATTAACAGATTAAAGGATTGGCACGGCCTACTGCTGTCAACTGTTTCCTTCTGTAGATTGACATGTGGCCCATGGGGAGGCAGTGTTTGAGTCTCGCAGGCAGGAACGGCACCTACACTAGCATATTCAAACCTCAACCCAGTGCACGCGACACCCACACGTTTCTTACAAAGCAGCCTGCACAGGAAGACAGCAAGACGTGTAGGGCAAAAAGGGAGCTGGCTGTTGTATAAAGTTAGCGTTGCTTATCGCACGTGGTGACGTTAAAAAACCTTCCTCTGCGTGCATTCATTATGGTTAGGAAAGGTCTGCAAGGGCGTTTACGTGATAAAGCTGTGGCCACAAGCCACACAAACTTTCTCTTGTCTGAAGACGACCTGGTATGTATCAAGGCAGAAAGAAGAAGACAACAACAGATGGAAGGAGATAGAAAAAGACAGAAAGGGATCTTTATGTCATGTTGGGAGAAGATGAAAGGACCGAAGAGAAAGAGGAGCCAAGAGAAAGGCAGAAGGAGACTGCAGCAGCAAAAGAGAGTAAACAGAGCGATAGTGTGCATGAGGAACAAACAGCCTTCTGCCTCACACATACATGTATGACATTTATGCGATTTGCATAGCAGACTAGCACATGTTTCTGCTTGTTAAGCCATACTCCTCTTCATGTGGTAAGTGTGTGAGCTCCACGTACAAGTACGTCTGCGTGGTACGCCAAACATCTGCATTGGTTTACCTGCTTCTGCCTCTGACTCATGGGGTAAGTTTAGTTTTGGTGCATGAAAGTGAACAGAAACTTGTATTTCAGTCTCCTGTGCAGACCCACGGCCGACAAAAACAAGCAGTAAACACATGATTTATCACCGTTTGTGTTGAAGCTTGTTAGGAACGGGGGGGTTATTTACACACAGAAACACAACATGTATTTTTGCCCCCTGGATTTTACTCCCTTTTTGGCCTTTTTAGTGCTGAAGGACACAGAAATTCCCCCAAAAGCTGGAAAGGAACTGCAGGGTAAACTGCTAATTGCCATGGATTTATCCACTTAACAGTCATTAGAGCTGTAGTTTGATTATAACGGCTTTAGGTTTTATGACTCTGTTCAATAAGGACATTATATGAGTAAATCAATTCTAAATCATAACACTAAGCTATTAAGTTTAAACAGCCAACAACAAAAATGACCCGACGGCAAGTGGCAGGGACAAGTGAGAGTCGATTATGCCAGCGCTGCCATCCATCCCAATGAAATGTTCCAACACCTCATGGCTTATTCAGCTGCCAAAAAATGCCACCGCACACAGAAGAATTGTTTTTCAGCTCCGGTGCCAGGTACAGAGGATTGTAGAGAGTTGTTTCAGCAGAAAGAACGTCTGGTTCTCATCTCAAACTCGGGTCTGTTGTGAGGCGGGAGCTGGTGACAGGAGAAGCATAAGGCTGCAGGGTGACGTGAGAGAATATGACGAGGGTGAAAGAAGACAGAAACGAAGAGAGTCTGAAATCAAGAGTAAAAGGGACGGGAGATAAAACAGAGAAGCACGGACTAATTGGCAGTAGCCCGAGTGTGAGTGATCACACACTCAACAGCAGATGGAAGGCATGAAACTCTTTACTTACACATCCAGCACAGATTGTTCAGTAAGGCTTTGAATCAAATCAGATTTCCCCAATTGTAATTACAACCTGGATGCTGATGTGAACAGCTTTTCCAGTCTTTAAAAACATAATTCTAGTAACTACAACATGCCATGATTGCAGCAGTAACCTGACATAAGATATTTACAACTTAAATTGAGCTGAAGAAGAATTTATATGAAGCTAGTGATTGCACATTCTGGTTAGCTTTGCCCCTTTTTGGCTTGCTAATGAGCTAAGATGCAGCGAGCCAGAGCTAGAGTAGATGGGCAGTTTCATCGACAGCATCATTACTTTCTCACTCATCTTAGCAGGTACGATCACCAAAGACACCTCACAGGTCCTCCACTCAACATTTGAGTGGCTCCCTCCAGACGGTGGCTCCACTCCCCCGCCTGCAGAACTCAGAGGAGGCGCCAACGCATCAGTCTGGCTCGCTCTGTAACATCACTACGCAAATGCTAGTCTGTGCTGTGTCTTTTTCGCCATTCTGGTTCATTTTCGTATCTACTTCCAGCTTCACCGAATGGCGACTGAAAGTTTTGGTGAAACTTCAGTGAAATTTGGCCGAAATTTCGTCAAACACTAGTCAGTAAACCTCATCGATTCTTAATTTATCCAAAACAATCAATTCAAAACTTGCAAAGATGGAACAGCTGCCGGAAATAGCTGCCATGTAGTTACAGGGTCCGTGGAGGCGTTGCATGGGTGCATTGTCACCGTGGTCATCTTAACGCAGAAGTATAAACTGACTATTACTCTCTCTCTTTCTCTGACTCTAGCACACACACAACCATAGCACATTCACACCTACCCACCCCTCTAACCACAAACAACAGACTCATCAGCCCAGAGACACACTCCTCCACTGCCCACTTCTATTTTTTGGCCCTTGTTTTTGTACTTGCACTTCATGCTGCTAACTTGTGCTTTAAATTGCCCCGCAGGAACAAATAAAGTTTTCTGAATCTGAATCTAACATTAATAAGATTAGTAACTGAAAAAGAGGGATTATCAGCAGAAACTCAAGTGCCCTCTTTTGAGACAGATGAATAATAACATAACTATTATCACCAGTTCTCAGTGCTAACATTGAGCATATCCCCACGTGTGCACCATACTTTATGTTTTATTCCTTTCACTTTTAGTTGCTGCCAGATGAGCACTAATCTGTACCAATAAAAGTGATAGAGGAGAATAAAAGCACGTTTACACATGTTTTTACTTCACAGTTTTCTGTAGACCTTGGTATTGACTCAAACAGGAATGAAGGTAATTAAAACTTTGCCGCCAGTTTCCAGTTTCATTTGGATTTCATTCTTTACTCTCAGCATTAAGTAATTGAGGCCAAAGTGCCATTAAGTTACCGACATCCTGAGAGAATTTAAGAGGAATTCTAATTTATGCTGGAGCAGCTAACAGATAAGACTCAAGAGTTTTGTCTGTATAATTACAGAGGCTTTACTTCACAAAGTAAGAACACTTCTACGGATGGGATGTTGGAACAGTCCGGTTAGTCATCCAAGGGGATTGACGCAGCACTCGAAAATAGGAGTGTGTCATTGCTGAAGTTCATGTTCAACCGTCTGGCTGGTTGCTCTAACAAACATTACTAATTTACTGTAACAAGTTTTACACAGGTCCATCACCGCCACGGCAATCGAATCAAAAGTGAACACAGTCCAAAGAATATGATGGAATGTGTCAATGTGGCAATTATTTATTACTGAACACTGAAAATAAAGCTGGCAAAAAAAATCTGGAGGAAGGATAACTGTGGGTCATCCACATGTTGACCACATCTGTAGCACTGGGAACACGATGGTCCTATGAGTCATAGGGAAACAATGTTCTAAACACCCTGGTGTTGAGCTGAGAACTCAGCATTAGTACTGTTACTCTTATTATATCCAAAAAAAAAAAAGACGCAAAAACGAAAGAGTAAATGCTCCCTCATCCTAGAAAACACTCATTTGAAGCAGCAATATATATGAATAAATGGCACATAAATATAGTGGTTGAGTTAAGGCTGACATTCTGAAAATGGTCTGGCCCATCTTAGGGCCACATTAGGGCCAGCTCTGTGGCTGGCCCTAATGTGGCAGCACATCTCAGCCACACACTGCAGTGTGGCTGAGATGTGGGCCTTAAGTGGCACACATGTTGGATGCCGTATGTGGGTCACATAAGAGCCGGAATTCTTTCAGGCATGTCGGCCGAGTGTAAGTGGGAGGTGTGACCCAGAGGTGGGCCACAACAGTTTTGCTATGTGGGAAATATATAGAGATAGAAATAATGTCGCCATCAGTATAATGAGGACACTCATGGAATATCTGTGATGACTGACCAAATGTTTTAATTGTTATTTTTACGACAAAGTATGTTGTACATTGTAAAACCTACACTACTATTCAGATAGTTGCCGTTTGTTTTAGACAATTCTGTCCCCTTGATCAATTTAATAGGGATTTACTCACTTTTCGGTCTTTAGTCTAATCAAATCAATACTGTTATTCAAAGGTCCCATAGGGCTGCAAGGGACAGCATAGTACAGACAGAGAACAGGCACAGCAGGCGACTGGCTTTGATGAACGTAGTGAGGCATTTGGAGGAGAGTCGTACATTTCCTTCAGGAGTTGGTGAAGGCCAAAGCAGAGGTAAGAGGGGAGTGAGTGTTAGGCTTGTATTCACTCCCTGGACTCTAAAACAACATCAGTAAAACAACTCAGACCTCGTCAGCTTAATAGCTGCCAGGGGAAGGGCAACCAACTCACTGATATAAGATGTGCTGTTGATGTGAGACTAATCTGAGCATCGTACATGGGGGAATATGCCAATGTCAGTATCAAGATGCTGTTTAT
Organism: Planiliza haematocheilus; assembly: GCA_005024645.1. Lineage (NCBI taxonomy): Eukaryota > Metazoa > Chordata > Actinopteri > Mugiliformes > Mugilidae > Planiliza > Planiliza haematocheilus. Next base: position 6,964,330 of record SRSE01000365.1, on the reverse strand, counting down.
CATGACTGCCCAGCATTAAGTATATATTAGATAGCTGGAAATACTTTACAAGTCACTCTAAGGTTTTCAACTGTGTCAAGCTGTTATGCCAAAGCAGTGGTTTTGGTCTATTGTTGTGCTAAACACTGGCATTAATGTAATGTAAGTCATCAAACCCCAATCTGCTGCAACTGTCACTGTCTGATAAATAACACAATGAAGAATAACAGACGTGGAAAGAGAGACGGAGTGAACGTTTGACGGGCAACACAAAAGACAAAGCGAGCAACTCAGCTGACCCTCATATGAAGCTGTTTTGTGTTAGCTGCCTGGTGACAGGAAGGTCACCGTCACAATAAGTGTCTCGTCAAGTGCGGGCTCGCCTGGAGACATGAATAGTCCTCCTCAGCAGCCATCCATCCCTCCCGCCAACCCTCCTTCCTGCCGTCCCTCCACACAGCCAGCAGATCCATGCTGCGAGCGCCAACACAACAGCTTCCTCTGTTGGCTGGCCTTGTATGAAAAGTTAATGGTAATTGCCCACAGATGCTACATTAGGGTAAGATAGCGGGGGGACAGAGAATTGGCTCTGAAAGGAATATTTAGAGGGGGGAAAGCGGAGGTCCTAATTGTGGTTTCAAAGAAACAGAGAGGAGTTATTCAGGGTCTTCACAGAGCAGTCTGAAGTCTCTCAGGAGAACTCTGGCCGGGGGACAGCGCTGTCTTCAAACGGACACTGAAGAAGCGTTTGGAGTCCAGAATATGCCACAAAACAGACAGATTAAAATTCCTTTTTGACAGAGTTTTCTATTCATCCGAGCTCTTTTTTTTAACAAGTTGAAGATAAAGACGATCTGTTCCCACTGAGTTTGTTTTTTTTTTTTAACGCACAGTGAAAGAAATGTATACAGACATTATTTCCTCATTGCATGATGTTGGAATTATTCAGTCATTTCCAAATTAACAGAGGCTAAGTTTACACGGCCAATCTTACCCTTAGCAGATTGAAATTTAATGGTTTACACTGATCTGATTAGATAAGCGTGTTTACAAGCACCAAAATAGCCATCAGAAAATAATCTAAACACTGTGGAACACTGAATATGGAAAGGAAGAGACGAGAAGAAGTGTCAACTTCAAAGACAACATTTGATCTGTTGAGTAGAGGTTGGACCCACGTTTTCAATGCCCTCATCGATTCTGGCTTTTCAGACATGCGCCACTCGTTGTCTTCCCCGTTTCTGTTCTTCCTGGAAAACTCCTGATTTCACCTGATGTTTACCCCGTGTAGGGCAAACGTGCATAGAAATAATGCAGTCTACTATTGGAGAGTGGATAGAAATAATACATGATATTTATATTATGGAACGACTATCATTCTCCCTCAGGACCCAAAAAGAAAAGTTTTACCTGATCTGGTCCAAGTGGACGGAGTATATCAAACCAGTTAGAGCAGATTTTAAATGGACTTGACCATATGTTCTGAAACGATGTTGACATAATTAACAGATGTACGTACTAGACACAACAGGGAGTGTAAGTACGGACATCAATAAGAAAAGATGTGTATGTAACTTTCTGTTTGATCTAATTATATGTATGCATGTATATTGATATGAGCTCGGATGGACCATGGAATGAGGAGCTTCCCCTGTTCGACTGTGTTTAGTTAGTTATGTTATTGTTAAAAAAAAAACAACCAAAAACTCTGGATGGGCAACATTTGGACAACAGTAGTACAGCTGTAACAGTGTGAAATTATATGTATTTGTATTAAGAATGTATTTGCCAAAATAAAAATTTTTAAAAAAAAGAAATAATGCAGTCACTCCACCCATGGAGAAAACAATCAAATCAAATCAAGGTTACACCTCCTCTCCGCATCTCACTGACAATGCCTTGGAGAAGTCTTTTCTGACTGAGGTGGTTAAATGTGGCACTTTTATTCAGATTGGGCAGAATACAAGAGTACCATTGCTTGGGGCTATTTTTAATTGTAGGTCAACAGCTCAAGGTAAGGATTACATGCATAGGTATGTAAATAGGTAAATACACGGTTAATCTCTGTTAAACGGGATGAGTGACTAGATGAAATATCTAAGCAAAGCTGCAAAATTAAGCATTACTAACATGGCAGATGTAAAGGTAATAATATTGTAGACTATATAAGGTAAAGTACTAAACAACACCCATCTGACATTTGCACATATACCTGCTGAACAGGAACAACCTGCTTTTTCCCATCTATACGTTGTCCATGGCGGTTGCACTGTTCAGCTATTAACTGTCTGGAATATTTAATAGTGAACGCCTCCAGTATCAGCTGACGTGTTCAGAAGAGGCAAGCAGCTCTTCAAAGACCCGTCAGGAAATCTTTTCAGACAGCCTTTAAGGCAGCCCAATGTTTCACTGCATGACGGTACATCTGCCCATCATTCATCACTAACATCCATCCCGTGTTACTGTAATCCACTCCTGAACTTTCCATGACCCATATGTCCATATTGTATTGCCAGTGTACAGTCACTGATCCGTCCATTTAGTCCTCCGTAATCTATCAGATGTGCAGTGATTCTTTTAATTTATGTTATGCACCCACAATCCCAACAGCTGTCCACTTGGAAACAATGGAAAAACGCGATATTAATGACGTATAACAAATCAAACTGGGTGTTGCGAAGCGGCTGAGTAGCTAGAAATGTAGATTTATGTCACGCTGGAGAGCAGTTATCGAGACAGGTATTGTTACTGTGCATTTGGCATGCATGAGCGATTTGGCAGAACAGGTGAATCTGATAAGGCCGTTCTGGTTTTGATTCAGCTTGTGTGGGAAAATCAGAGAGAAAAAAATTTACAATAGCAAGCGTGACGCAGAGACAAAAACCATTTGAGGAGACGCGGACATGGAGAAAGGATTAGAGAAATCCCTGTCCAGATCGCTGGGGATCAGCTCAAATTTTTATCATTTGGTTTTTCGGGCTGACATAGAGTAAAGCTGCAACTCCACAAGCGCAAAAGTCAGTGACCTCAGTTGGAAAGACAAACCTGCAACTCTGGGCAGACAGACCTGACACTACCAATCTAGCTGCTGAAAGTCTGAATATCTTGCACTGACTGCAAAATCCTGTCCACATATTAGGAGCTACTTATGAGTTCACACAACGAGCAACTAAGGCTACAAAAAGGCTAATTCCTACACTGATACATGTTCAAATGTTGATGTTGTGGGACACGGTCATATTCTGGGTAAATCTCTTAAGGGCAACTACTCTTTTTTAAAACCTGGACCTGATTTCTGGCATAAAATACCATAATTCACTCATCCATATAACGTTTGTGTCATTTGTAGTCAATTGGGAGATATTTAGATCTGAGTATATCCATATAGTGGGAGTGACTGGGGCACCGAAACGCAGCCTCTAAATAACGCGTTATCTGCCGCATGACTTGTTCATTTCACCAATATTTTCTTATCGTACGCTATTGCTATTCCCCGTTGAGTCTGGAGTTACCTGTTATCATTATCCAGGGTCAGTAGATTGACCTACAGACCCCAGATGATGTATCTGACCTGGATGACGTCACCCACGACGGCCGGCTTGGTGATAATAGTTATGTTATTATTTTTTTGCAACATGGCTGAATATTTTTCCGATTCTGAGGTTGTGGACGAAGCATAGCATAGCGTAGCATGGCATAGGACTCAATGGGGAATAGCTCTAGCGTACGATAACAAAATATTGGTGAAATAAAGAGTTTCGCAGCAGATAATGCGTTATTTAGAGGCTGCATTTCGGTGCCCCAGTCACTATAGGGATATCCGCTGATCTAAATATCTCCTGATTGACTACAAATGACAAAAAAGTTATATGGGTGAGTAAACGATCATATTTTATGCCAGAAATAAGGTCCATGTTGTAAAAAAAAACAGTACTTCCCCTTTAAATTCTCCCCTCGTCAAAGTTTCATGGTAAATCAATTAGAACATATAAGTATTGTTTGTGTACTAAAATAACAGGCAACAAACCATCGCACCACCTGGGTGCACCCTGCACTCACAAGCCTGCTATCAGCATGGTGAATATGGTGGCGGGACCCAAAGTCGTGAACATTTTGGGGCACTTTCTTATGCCAGTTGACTGCATCAGTCACTCCCATTGGTGGTCGCCTCAAAGTTGAGATTACTTCCTTTTGGTACCCGCCCACTTCTGCTTTTTCCCTTATCATTGCTGTAACTTGCCGAATTTCAAAAACATTCCATGGTGACTTGTTGCCACATTGCTGCTAGTCCTGCGTGTACACCCCTTAACTTTAACAAAGCTGTGGCCAAAATCACACACAGCATTGACATTCGTAAATTTTTGATGACAGTGTAAATACCTCAACAAGGATAGGAAAAAAAAAGGAAGCTATTCAAAAGCCTTAATGCTGTCAGGAGTACAATAATCATACGGCCCCAGTGCCAATAATGCTGGTGAAAAGGCATTATTTGAGTGTGAATTATATGTATTGTTTCGCGAAAGCGAAGGGATTCAGTAAGATTCCAGTACGTTTTTTGACTTGCATGTACTGCATGAAAGAACCAGTTGTCCGGTAACATGTAGTGGCATAAAACAAGTGAAAGATAAACAGCACAGCTTGTAGGCACTAGACAAGATCCACTTACGGGAAAACTGCCATGAAAAATGTATTGTGAAAATGCTGGAGGGCTGCTGTAAAAGCAAACCAGTTTTGCACCCCGGTGCACCCGGCCGAGGGCTCCGCATAAACATGAAGGTGCGTTTCACTACTGAGATCAGCGGCCCAGAAATAAACCTCCTATTGTCACCGCAGTTTCTCCGTCCAGCCTGTTCAAACACGCTCAGCGCCGCCGACCTCTGTGTGCCAGGCGAGATATTAAGAGATAGAAAAACACCTGTAACATGCCACTGTGGTATCCAGCGCCTGCCATGCTAAGATGTGTAGGCGAGGTGACAGCTCTCACCATATGAAATGTCTTCCAGGATGTTGTCAGCTTCCTGTTTAGAGATGAGTGAATGCATTCAGATTGAAACTTGAAAGGTTAATTTTTGGCACATGTAGATGTGGTTAATGGTTAATTTCACTTTTTTCAGTTATACTTTTAGTAACTTTATTAATTATTGGAGGTATTTGTTTGCATACACTGTGGTGGCATTTATTTAATGATAGAAAATAGTTTCTGGTGATTATCAACACATGAGGAAATGCCACCCCTAGCTTATTACAAGCAATACATCAATTAACTTGTTTTTTTTTTTTAATTCAGGGACATGCACTGACTAAACGAAAGCAAAGCTAAACTCTAGGAGCTTTAAATTGATCTCACAGATGAGAAAAACAGTCTGAAAAGATCCCCGCTGCTCCGAAGAGAGAGGTGCATGCGTGCAAAAAGACAGAGCTGAGATATGCATCTTCACTGATTTCTTTTTGCCACACTCCATTAACCATCTTGTCTTCGTGTTCTCTTGGGTCACAGGTTCAAACCATGGCCGCTAATCCGGTCTCCCTGACCAGGAAGTCTGCACTGCTGTTCCAGGTGTGTGTGTGTGTGTGTGTGTGTGTGTGTGTGCTCCTGCCATCTGGCCCAGAAGTCTGCTTCCTACCATCCCTCCAAACAGGAAGGCAAAACAAATCCTTGATGACACGGGTCAGTAGTTTAATTGTGTCTGTGGGATTTCTGGGCGGCCAGCGACTCAAGCGGTCTCCCCTTCATCTCAACGGCAGCAGAGCCTGCAGCACTTTGGAACCGATTTATCACTCCTGAAACCTGGGAGCACGCTTGTGTGTGTATATGTGTGTGTGTGTATAGGTGTGTGTGTGTGTGTGTGCAACTTTGACTTGATTTAGTTCAGCATTTAACAGTGTAACTCAGGCTCTTCTTCATTGTCTCACGGTCCTCACTAGGTACATATTGATGAATACCACCATATTTTGGCCTTCCAGCAACAGTACAGTGGAGAACTCTATGCTTCTGCTTGTTTGTATGAGAGTGTAACACAGTCAAAGAGTATTGCCTCACTTTTTCCTTCCAGTACATCTATTTGACTTCTATAACAGCAAGAGGAAACTAGAACACTTCAAGGCTTGAAAGACAGTCCAGATGTGTAAAGCTGCACCACAAGCAGCGTGACATTACACTGTCACCCGTGGGTCTGAGCTATAAGCTGGGGAGACCCCACCCAGAGACCCCCGTGTGCTGCAGTCGAAAACCCCGCACCGTGCGAGAGTCGCCGGTAGCCCCGTTCAAACACCGAGGAGTCTACTCTCTGACAGCCGGAGTGACAAGCCGCCACGTCCGCCGCGACACGCAGCGTCTCCTCGCTTACCTTCAACCTGAAGTCCTGCGGCCCCCGCACGGCACCGACGGCTCCACCGGTGAAACGCCACCGCCGGTCACTTCATAAGTTACCCCCGCCTCATCGCGAGGGCACGAGGAAGAGTAGTTTCACCGTCAGGCGCGAGCTCCAGATGTTAGCGAGGGCGGTGCTCGCGTGCCATGCAGTTTTTTCAAACACCTGCCGGTTGAGAGCTCCGTTTTGTATCGGGAGCACCGGCTTCTCGTGGGCTCCCCTGGACACAGAGTTTCGGTTTAAGTCTCTCGCCTGGTCCGCCCACCCTGCAGCTGCTGCTGCCGCCGCTGGATGACAGGACGCAGAGCGAGCCGACACACCGCTCCAGCGCCGGTTGACCCCACAGCGCCGCCCCGCGGGGATATCGAGCAACTGCAGGCAGTTAGGACAACCCGTTATCTACTACAAGCTGCTGTAATTATCAGATTTTACGTAACGGAGTCGCAGGCTGGTCAGACTGTTATGTCAGCTGCCATGTTCAGCATTATCAATTAAACAAGGCAATCTAATTGGGACAACTACAAAGTGAAGTCACAGTTTAGTATTTAAGAGCATTTATATACTATCAGGGCAGCCGTGGCCTACTGGTTAGCGCTTTGGGCTTGTGGCTGAAGGGTTGCCGGTTCGACCCTTCAGCCACAAGGGAAGGCACTTAACCCCTCACTGCTCCCCGAGCGCCACTGTATGGCACCTCACTGCTCCGGGTTAGTGTGTTATTCACTTCACTGTGTGCTTTGTGTGCTCACTAATTCACGGATGGGATAAATGCAGAAAATAAATTCCTTGTATACACAAGTATACTTGGCCGAGATCACTTAATCTTATACTATAACGACGCACTAAATCACCTATGTGTCAGTATCTGATCCAACATAGACAAATAATGTACAGAAAGTGACATCAGCCAGGGATCAGGCCTTTTAAATAAATGAACCCGCTAATTTGATCAGGTACATGAAAATAAAACGAGACAAGTGCAGTTTTCACTGTGTCCTCAGTTCATTCATTTTACCTACCACCTTTACCATACTGTGGTCCACCAGTACATCACCTGACCAACCAGAGACAATAAAACCGTGGACCTGCTTTTTGCCAACACCAAGGATGCGCTAACTAAAAATGTCCAAAAGATTACACAAGGCTAAAAAGAGTAATAAATGCCCATCACAGTTACCATTATTTATTCTGGCATATTCAGCATAAAACATGTCAGGATTTACACATACAGACTGAACAATAAGAGGTTAAAATAAAAGGTAGAGTCAGTTTGAATAAAATTAATGAATGCAATTGTATAAACATGCTGATGTCACTTTCTTACGTTTGCTTAAATAAATGGTTTATTCTGCTCATTTCAGTTTTCACTTTTAAAAAAAATCTTGCCACATGTGTCTGAGGGTAAAGGATCATTCTCTGTCCTGCAGCTTTATGGCAACAGTCCCTGCAGGGCCGGCGTCCTGCACCTTCAACCCCCTGGATCTTCTTACCGCCCTCCCTCACCACAAAGCCCATTTGCGCAGTCTATTCTGTCCACTGTCTCTCATCACCGCCGCCACCTCGACATTCAGTCACTGCAACAATGCGGCCGTCATATTTGAAATGATACTACGTGCACATTTCAGCTCAGTGTGGTCCATGCAAGCCTGGCCAGGTGTTACTGGGTGCTGGAAGGATGCAGTCTCTCTTTTAGAGTCATTGTGGCTAAAAAGAAAGAGAAAAAAAAGAGATGTAATCAGGAATAGAAATGCTAAAATTCATATTGCATGTAAGCTTCTGTTTGTGCTTGGATTAATACAAAAATGAGGGGGCCAAAGTCATAACACAAATACACAAACAAACTCTGGTGCACTCAGTTGGAAACCATTAATATTTACTTTTGGGGAAAAAAGAACACTCAATTCATTCCCTTTGGCAGAATCGTGTTGTTTATCTGAGGAAGGACGCTGCCAGAATGGCTGCAAATGATAACGCAATGTGTGCATACATACTTCATGGTTTTTCATATTAGAATGTGTCACAGTGAGAAAATGTACATTAAGCATCGTTTGTTCAGGGTGCAGGGCTGTACTTTAGTTCCATATAGAAAAAAAGAAAAGAAAAGCAGATTATTACTGATCATTTCATCATATCACACAATGTGTTTCTCTCTGTGTCTGAGAAACTGTTGCCTCTGGAAAGTGTCTGGTTTTTGTGGACTGACCCTTCCATTGACACTCACACAGATTTGTTTGCGCAAAGGCTGCCTTTTAAAAATCTTGCTGATGCTTAAGAGCTGAACTTGAAACCAAATGAACTCATTGCTGCTGTTTAATGCAGATGGTTCCATTTATAAAAGAGCATGCTTGAAAACCGAGGTCTCAGTGGGAGATTTCACCATCCTACAGGCAGAGAGTAGACAAGCCGTGAGATAAGCCGATGAACCATTGGCCAGGGAAGAATATGACAAGTAAATGTGCCCTCTAGAGGAGGAAGTGATAAGCAGTGTTATTTGCAGTGATAAGCATCTCAAGCATCCATTACATTCGGACTCTTATAAAAAAGAAAAAAATTATTAATAAATAAATTATTATATTATATTATGGAATGCATCAGAAATCATCATCAGCTTTATTTTGTAGTTTCTAATAGAGCAAATGCAGACTATTATATAGTGTGTACTGCTTTAGAACATAACTAATTAAAGTTAAATGTAACATAGGTGGTTCATTCATACCTCCTATTCAAAGAAGGTGCTCCTTATATTGTCTGCAGTTCCTTCTGAGGACCGTATGGAACGAGGCAAATGCGATGAAATAGCTTAAGTACCAGGAGGTGGTGGATCGGCGCCAGAACAGAGGCAGGAAGGCCCATTGAAGTGGAGTGTAGATGCTTTGTTGGACGCTAACAGTGCAAGGTTTACTCTGCTTGGAAAAACTAGAGCTGCAAAAAGGCTTGCCAACAAGTCCACAACGGAGGCTGCACAAGGGCTTCCAGATGGCCTTGGATCAGGGGGAGGAATCCGTGGGCCAGTGCTGCTGGGACACAAGGCAGGGTCTGATCAGCAATGGCTGGGTCACCCCAGTGAGGGTATATGATGTGGAAGCATCCTCGGAACCATCATGGAGGATGGACCCAGGCGTAATGTACGATGATCGTTGAAGAATGACAATATAATATGTGCTTAAGATAACTAAACAATATAACAACAAATCTACCAACAACAGTGATAGTAACTGCTCATTTAGCCTTTGTTCTGAAATACACACAGTTATTTTTATTAATCATATTTGTCACAAGTCATATTTTAGCTCTGTAAAAACAATGATTTCATTTATATATTACGCTGCTTGACGTAAAGCTAAAGCTAATGAGCTAATGACTAAATCTATAACTTAAATAAAATAACCAGTGAATGAACACACTACTGGTGGATTGACACTCGGATATCCACATGTTTTAAACCACATTTTATTTCAGTGATGTTTCAGTGACACTGAAAAGAAGATGTAGCTCCGTGGTCCTGGAGGAACGTCCTGCTCATCTCACTATGTACTGCACCTGTTATACAGTGTATGGTTGAAATGACAATAAAATCCTCTTTGACCTTTGACCTTTAAATAGTGAATATCTGAAAATGCATATCTTTCAGTTAGTGCAGGTGCGTCAAACTCATTTTAGTTCAGGGGCCACATACAGCCCAGTCTGATCTCAAGTGGACCAGCAGCATAATAATAACCTGTAAATGACGACAACTCTGTTTTTCCTCTGATACCACACTGGCTAATTTAATAAATGCATACTCATGTTCTGTTGAAAGGTTACAGACTAAACATGCATTGAAATGCTCCCTACACCACTGGTGGGAGTGTTAAATCATGCGTGTAGAGCAGGTGCACCAAACTGTCAGCATGAGACTACGTTTTCTCCCGCTGCCAGTTTCATTGCATTGCAGCACTTTAAAGGCGGCCTCCCCCCAGCTGGAGGCCTGCTAAGGAAATGTGCTGGCAAGTTTTCTGACAAATGGGCCTGACTGTCTCTAAGCTAGTGTGTTACTCCTAAAGACAAGGAGTGGTATTCTCAGAAACCATTACATCGATTGATCGATTACTATTGCTATTTATTCTAATATTCTACATTTTAAATTATTCCACTTTCATCTCTCTTTGTGCACTACTTTCGTTGCAGGTGTACTTCCACTCTTCCACTCTTTACTTTAACTCGGTGTGCTTCTGCTGTGCCAAAATTAATTTTCCCTCCGGGGGGGATCAGTGAAGGTGCACCTCGTCTTATCTTAGAAGCACACAAACATCTGCTCTCATGCACCCTAAGGCAATTCTAATCTAAATTCTGTTAACTGCAACGGTCCTTGCTCTTTGTTGTGTTGCACGCCAAGTGGGAGTCACATTACGTGCAGGACATACAGAGAGCTGCTTTGCTCTTGTAGAAACTGATTACAATGCACAGCTTTCAGGATAATCATCTGGGGCAGGAAACAGAAAAGACATAACAATGTTCGTTGGGGACTTTAGGAGGCCCGGAAGTTTGTCATTTCAAATGAGGAACTCGTTACTGCGTCTTTGATGAGTCGGTGTACAGTATTTAAATAGTGCTTATCGCCATCCTGTCCCAAGGAATGTCACTCAGCTGTTATGCACAGGTCTAAACTAAACATAAAGTTAATACTAAACCAACATAAAGTTAATACTAAACCACAACTAGTAATAGAAATAGAAAAGGTCACAAATTTCTGGGGTCAGCAAAACAGACTACTGTCGTTGACGTTGACAGCAGTTAGCATTTTTACATCGATGGTCGGTTATTTTGCTGTGTGGATTGCAGCTCTTCATCTAACAGATCACTGTGGTCGCTCCTTTTTGTTCCAGTACTGCCTGCACAAATTGAAACTAAGAAATGACTGTTTCAAGTCCATTGAGGTATACACCAATCAGCCACAACAGAAGTAAATACAGTAACATGTTGTGCCCATACAATATTCTGGTGGGAAACTTCGGACCTGGCATTCATGTGGATGTTACGTATTATGTATCACCCACCTAGACCAGACCAGACACCCCCACCCCATACCAACGATACACCTTGATGGCAGCCTGACATATGGTTTAGGAAAACATGACAAACACCACAAGGTGTTGACCTGGCCTCCAAATTAATTAGATCCCAAACTGATCAAGTATTTGTGGGATGATCCTCAGAAGCACCTCCCCTCAACCTATAGGACCCATAGGCCCCCACTAACAACATTCTGTTGCAAGACACCACAAGACATGTCCATTCTCTGAAGAGTCACAACAGCCTGATCAGTGTATATCACCAGCCAGAACTGTTTGGAGGCACAAAAGACAATTTTAGGAAGGTAGTCATAATGTAATGCCTGATTGGTGTGTGCGTTCTGTCGGATTCTGGTGTTCTTCTGGGGCCTGCGTCTGGGTAGATAGCTGAAAGGAGTGAACAATGTGACCTCCAGTAGATAAGACGTATAAAACAGATCTACACCATGTATTCTTTGCTCATTTGCCCCCCTTTAAAACTTGGCGCTTTGTTTGTGCTGTGAGGCCATCTGCAAGTGCTGAATCACATTAGCAGTAACTCTGAACAGCATTTTCCCAGATCAGCTTAATACTTGACTGTAAACACAGCGAGTGGCCGGCAAATCCTTCAACTTATAGGCTATGCAGTCATTGCTGATCATATCCTGAGCTTGCCACAGCTACTTGACCGGCAGCAACGTATGGAGCTGCAGATAGCAGCAGCTGAGACGCTTTATCTACAAAAGCATCCTGCGTGTTGTGAACGTTGTTATTCATTTATCGTACTCATTTACGTGTTCATCATATATGAACTTGGAGCAGGAAGCCCTTGTGCAGCCCTTGGAGCGGGAAGCCCTTGTGCAGGTTCAAAGTGGAGCCAATCCATGTGTAATAAAGTGGCCATGGAAACCCCCCACATAGGCTGTGCCATGAGGTCAGCCACATTGATGACATGGGTAGAAATATTTAGTGTGACGCAAGTAAAGTAGCAGATAGTGCGGTGGCAGGGAGCCCCCACCCTGCCCTGGCTGCTGTCTGATAACCCAGAGGAGGGAAACAACACAACCGCTGAGACCTGAGCCACTACACCACGTTTTCTCTGGAACAGTGGGAATTATTCTTTCATCTCGTTCTACTCTTCACTCCTTTGCGCACTGACGGCATTGATGCGGGGGTAAAATGGTTGACTAAGTCACATCTTTATCGCCCGTGGTGAAGCTCTGACTCTGGATATTCAGCGGACTCTGCTATTCGGTCTGAAAGGCTGCAATGCTGTCAACGAAGGAGAAAGAGCTAATTAATGAAATATGGGACAGGCTGACTCCTGTGGCCGAAGAGATTGGGTCAGATGCGCTTAATAGGTAGGTTCATGCTCATAATGTGTAGCCTACATAGTTGCACTGTCTTTTTAATAAACTGACTCTCTGGACAATACATCTGTCACTTAACACTGATGATGAGTAAATAGGAATTACTATTGGGTTAAATCCATGCAGGCACCGCTTAATGAAGTCTGGTGTGTGTCCATTAATGTTCATGAATTAAGATCTACGCTCCAGCTGACTGCCTGACTCTTCAAAAAACCTGTCACTGATGAGTCTGTTGATTAGTCCTTTAATCAAGAAGTTAATCTCAGTTTCAAATTTGATAGCTATAAAGTCTTGGTACGTGGTGGCACAATGGAAGAATGTTGGTTCATCAAAGTGTAGCCAAAGGTTCAGATGTGAGGATGAGAAGGATGAGGATTTTCTTCTACAAAGTTGTATAATGACAAACAAAGCACTTTACCTTCAGTAACACAAGTGCATCAATGGGTCGGCAATACGGATTTGTTCAAATTCCCCCCACTTCCCTTCCCCCACAGGATGTTCGCTTCTTATCCTGGCACCAAGACGTACTTTTCCCATCTAGACATCAGTCCTGGCTCACCGCACCTGCTCTCTCATGGGAAGAAGATTGTCCTGGCCATTGTGGAGGGAGCCAAGGACATCAGCCAATTGACCGTCACCCTGGCTCCTCTGCAAACTTTTCACGCCTACCAGCTCCGGATAGACCCGACCAACTTCAAGGTGCCTGTACTAAACTAAAAACATGCAGTACATGATTTCCAGGCAGTATATCTGAATTGCGCAAAAGAAAGATTGCCTTCTTGTTCTGCCTTTCATACTGTTTTCCATAGATCCCTTGTTTATAGTAAATATGATGACTGAGTAGCGATGAACACATTCTGTACATTTACCGTTTTTCCAAAACTATTTCTTCTTCTGGTAATTTTTTTATAGTCCAGATCAAATGGCTAGGTGACTGCTATTTGCTTCCACTGTAAAAACAGTTAGGGAGGCAGCCAATCAGAGCCCAGTATGCACTGTATGCTGGTCAGGTCTAGCAGAGGCCACCCATCACTGCAGCCAAGAAGCGAAGACTGAAGACATGAAAACTCAAGAAACACACACACACAAGATGAATGAATGAATGTATGAATGAATGAAGTTACACTGTACAGAAGTCAGTCTGAACGTACGGACACACCCAAGCAGTATGAAAGCACTACCAGCAACGAAGGCAGACTATGACATGGCCTGTGTCTGAACCAAAACATTGCACACCACAAAGACTACAGCAAAATATGAAACATGCACCGATTAGGCATAACATTATGACCACCTTCCTAATACTGTGTAGGACTCCCTTGTGTCTCCAGAAGTTGTGATTCATCAGAGAATGGACATGGGCCGTCTGAGGGTGTCCTGTGGTGTCTGGTAACAGAATGTTGTTTGTGATGGCCTTTGGGTCCTTTGGGTGGAGGTGAGGGGCCTCTGTGGATCATCCCACAGATGCTTGATCAGTTTGGGATCTAGTGGATTTGGAGGTCAGGTCAATACAATGTTTTTGAGTTGTTCCTGAATCGTTTTTGAGTGTTTAGGAGTGTCATTGTTATAGGGTGGGGGTGCCTGGTCTGGTCTAGGTGGTTACCACATGTCTAAGTAACATCCACATGAATGCCAGGTCCAAAAGTTTCCCAGGGGATATTCACTTCATCTCTCAGTGGTTTTAATATTGTGGCTGATCGGTGTAATTCTTCATACCAGCAGGTGGCAGCAGACGTTCGTATGTGTCATCCAAAAGAGGAAACGAGAAATGATTTTTGACATCTTTGTAACACAATTAAACAAACATGATAATGACACATGTGAGAACACAGACACTGTATAACTTTGATCAACCTTGTATATTCCTGTCTCATAACACTTGACTAGTTTATTTTAAAGAGTCTTTGTGTCTTTTTTCAGTAAACATTTCCATTCTTTGTTCTCATATTTGTTTGCCAGTAACTTCTTCTTTGTTTCTTCTTCTTCTTCCCCTGCAGCTCTTCTCACACTGTATGCTTGTCACCCTGGCCTGTTACTTGGGCGAAGACTTCACACCGGTCGCACACGCCGCAATGGACAAGTACCTATCAGCGTTTGCAGCTGTGCTCGCTGAGAAATACAGATGAGACTCTGAGCCATGGTTTCCGGGAAGTACATGGAACATTTATGGGGATGTGATTATATTAATCTATATTTATGTATGTGTAAATGTTGTTATGATGTAATGGTTTGTAATAATAAAAAATGTGCAATTAGCATGTTCCCTTTTTGTGCAGTTGTGTTGCCGGATGACATCTTAAGGGACCAAACCGAAAAGTGATTTTGCATGCATTATCCCACTGACTGCACCAATATGTCAGTCAGTCAGTCATTTTCTATACCCATTTAATCCTGTTAGGGCTCACGGGGGTCTGCTGGAGCCTATCCCAGCTGTCATCGGGCGAGAGGCAGGGGTACACCCTGGACAGGTCGCCAGTCCATCGCAGGGCCAACATTCACACTCACATGCACACCTACGGCCAATTTAGAATCACCAGTTAACCTAACGAGCATGTCTTTTGGATGGTGGGAGGAAGCCGGAGTACCCGGAGAGAACCCACGCAGACACAGGGAGAACATGCAAACTCCACACAGAAAGGCCAGCCGGCCCATGGATTCGAACCGGTGCTAACCACCTCGCCACTGTGCCACCCTGCACCAATATGTGCTAAAACAAATTGTTTTCATATGTGATACTGACATTTTAAATTATTAGGTAGACATTAATCTCTTCCACAAAACACCATAATATTGATAAATGTTAGCATGTTGTGTGTCTGTATTACATAATGTAAACAAACATTAGGAAAAAAATGGATGATAATTTAACACTACTGAATAGCTTTAGAACTTGATGCCAAAATATATTTAAAGTAAATTTGCTGCTGATTGTGGGGTTGAAATAATCCTCGGAATACAATGTAAAAAAAAAAAAAAAAAAAAAATCTATAAACTTAGAGCACAATTAAAAAAGAAAACGTTCTTTATAAAAATCACTTAGATATTCATGGCAAGAGGGTCAGGTTTGTTGGTCTAGACCAGAGTCTGCCCTGCTGGACAGCACCAGAATAACAGCAAAACAGCTTTAGTGATATATGTGCAGCAACAGCACCATCATTCGGTAAAACGGTGGAATTGCATCGTTTAAATTGTTAAACTGTTTCCTACACAGAATTATTTTAATACATTGGCCTTGACGTGAGTCTGGTTTCTCAGCTGTTTCCGAGTAAAGATATGAAATCATAGAAATCTTTAGAAAAAGTTTACAGTGACAACGTTTTCTGCAATGCTGTTGTGGCTTGACGATTCATTTTGAACCCCTATTATTAAATACTGAATACATACAAACACGTGGGGGCCATTCAGACCACTAAGTAGCATTTTGAGTCGCTGCAGTGGAATTCCCGGACCATAGACTAGCCTATTTCACTCTGATTTTCTGTGTGTCTTTGAATTTAGCCGTCTGTAAGCTGACCTATTTTATCTGAAACATTTTGGCATCTTGTTGATCCTACGTTGTATGGAGACTACTACCTGTACCTTCCCAGGCTATCAGAGCACTATGAAGCAGCTTTCAGCCCCAGCCATAGCCTGGATAGACTTCCCGGTGGCTGCTTGTTCTCAGCCTGTAGGAGGGCTTCCAGTTGTCCTCATCCTCCACTGAGCCATGGTTTCCGGGAAGTACATGGTACAGAACCGAGGACTTCACCAACTGCTCTGTGGCTCTGGTGTCCTGCAGCTCCACCTGATAGAAGCTTAAAACCCCTCCAGCTTTCACCTGCGGGTCAGGTAAATGAAATATGATTTTTAAAAAAATCATGAAAGCAAAGCAGTTTGTTTGTTTATTTTAACTTTTTTTTTTTTTTTTTTTTTGGGACTTAAATGCAGCTTGTAACCACAGACTTCATGCAAAGCCAATTCAAAGACGATTAGGGCGATAAAGACGTTTATACGTTTTAAGTGGACGTTTCTTATACATTCATCTTGATTTTCTCTGCAAGTTTATTTTGTTTGGTCTTTAGATGCATTACCTGTGTCCTCCTGCTGTTTTAGTTTTTGCTTCTTGTGTTCTTTAGTTTCACCTGTGTCTCCTTACCTGATGACTCGCACGACTCATGACATTCAGTGCATGTAAACAGGAAACCATTCAATAGAAATTAAGGTGGGAGGAGCAGCCAGATCACTCATGCCCTCTGCTTGCATTGAAGGCGAACCTGCTTTGCTCAAAATAAGACAAGCACAGCCTTATCTGCACTACTATCTAAAACCTAATTTGGCTTCTAATTGATTTATTATTGTATAATCTTGTAGTGTGTCATTTATATACAGCTGTCCAGGTCATTCACCCTCACTGATGATTTAGTAATAAACAGGGAGCAGCTACTTGCTGTAGAACGCAGTTCTGGTGAATGAGGCGCTGTCCCTGGTGCTGAAACAGATCCACTACATCTTTTTATACATATTGACGTTTAATTCATTAATTAAAACTGTACTGTTTTTATCCTTGTTGCTTTTTAGATTGTTCAGATATTATTGTTATGTTTTAGATTTATTACATGTTGACTTTTTTTTCCAGTTTAGGTCTAGTTTCTATTTTAAAGCAAGTATATCGGTAAACTGGTGACTATTGAAGACGAATATGGATTTTTCCCCGTGTTAAAGAAATAGATTTCTATCTTTCTCATGAGCAGCACTGAAATGAACAGTGAACATGTTTGAAGTTTGGGGATATTTTTCTCATTTCCTATTAATTTACTGGTTCCAAACCACAGTTATAGCTTATATGCCTCAGAGTTGTCACAAAGCAACCAAATATAAGCTTCAGTTTACCTACATACAAAAGTGAGAAACTCAAATATTTCACACTGCAAAGATTTTGCAAAGTTTGTTTACACCTAGATTTCACAACAGTTTGTGTTAATTTACCAAACCATATTCAAAGTATAATCGACAGTAAATGTAAATAGATTCTGAGATTTTCCTTCCTTCCAGCTTGCACATTTTAAAGCTGGGTATAAACAGAGGCCACTAAGAATAATAAATTAGAGAAAATACCTTCGAAGCTCTGCGAAGGCATCGAAATGTTGCCACTTGCTGGATGTAACGAGTATTTTCAGTTACTCAGCAGTAAGTTGTCTGGGTGTGTAAGTTTGTGAAAAAGCAATCTCATGCAGGATCAGCCGGTTGACCAGGGCGGGGACCAAAAGTGCGTTTACTTTGCACTTGTAAGTAAAAAGTTGGATGCAACTTGTTTAAAACTTTTTTCTCTCTGTTTTTTTCTCTATCGTTTTGGCAGAACGAATGAAAGTATGAAAATAAATATTGAAGCTTAATTACATGAGGCCATGGAACCATTTCAGTCCATCTGAAGTGTGAATTATTACTCAATTCTATGTGTTCTGGACATCTTCAGTTTGATTGGTTCACCAAATTATGACATTAAACATTGCGGACAGTATTATGTGAGCTCCTCCGTCATGTTTTTTGTTTTATTTTGTTTTGTTTTCCATTTAGTCTGAATTGGGTCATGTTTTTTTTAGGTCCTAGTTCTTATCTGCGTTTGAGCTGCAGCTCCAGATGGTCTAAAGTTGGGTGTTCAAGCGTCAGTCGGAAAAACACAACTCAAGAGTTAAGTCCGCTTTTCTTTTTGAGCTGACACCACATCACAATGAAATATAAACATTATACAATGTGTTGTCATTGTATGGATCATAACCGACTAGGTGTAGTCTATCGATCTCCCACACACTCATCGGCTATAACCAAACCTCAGCCAGTGCATGGCTGTGCGTAATTACGCACGAATAAAACAAAAAATAGCAGGAGATAAATTAAATTAAATAGCAAACTTTGCTTCAGTGGGCTTTTATTTCTTTATTCGAGAGACACGTTACACATGTTAACAAATCTCCTTCCGGCGTGGAGGCTGCACGGTTTAGTGGTACTGCCTTCCCAGGGCGGACACCACCACGGACAGGAACTTCTGCCAGGCGGCCTGAGTGTCTGCGTTGAAAGCGGTACCCATCTTGGCGGCAATGACGATGGTCAGGCAGTCAGCCAGCAGCTGTAGGGTGAACAAAAGGAACAAACGTTACCTTTAATGTTTTACAGTAGCACCAGTGTTTGTCTGTTTTCTTTTCTGCTGCATGTTTCCACTGTCTGATTTCAAGTTAAAGAAAAACGTGCAAGCTGGTGACAGTTTACCCTGAAGTTGTCGGGGTCGACGTGCAGCTTCTCGGAGTGCAGGACGCTCAACTCGGCGTAAGTGGACTTGATGTCGTCCATGTTCTTGACAGCCCTGTCCAGACCGTGCAGGATCTTGACACCGTGGGCGGCGATCATGGGGTTGGTCTTGATGGCATCGGCGTTGTAGAGGTTGCCGAAGGCGCCGAAGTACCTCTGGGTCCAGGGGTAAACGATCAGACACCTAGAGGAGAAGAAAAGAAAAGAGACGGGTGAGTTGGCGTGGAGCCACCAGAGGAGGGGTGGAAGCGTCATCTTGAGGTGAACCGTTTCCGTACCTGCACAGAGCCTTGGCGCCGATGTCATCGTAGTCAAGGTTGGCAAAGATGCCGGTGATGATGGTGCGCTCCTGCTCGGTCCACTCAACCATGGCTGCTTATGTTTTGTTCAGGCTTGAAAGAGAAAGCTGAATGGTTTCTCAGCTGGACCACAGTCTATTTAAACGTCCCAAAGCAGCCCCCCGCCCTAGAGGAGAAGCCTGTGATAGGCTGTAGATGCTGCGCCTTAGATAAACTGCAGACTTCTCCAGAACCTTCTGGAATACAGGCAGTTACAATACAGATTGTCTTACAGACTTAAAGCAGCCTAAAAATGACTTCTTTTTTTTTCAGTGCAGTGAATATGAGCGAAGCCAAAGTTAATTAAGGCATTTGTGTATTTAGTGGAGACATTAGGATGAAAATACTGAGTTAGAAAGCTCTAGGTGATCTTGTTCTGGAGGAAAAACTTAATTGAAGCTTCCAGTTCTCTCAGTTTGTAGAAAAACTTAAAAGGCCCACCCAGCTCACCTAAACAGATGCTGCATTTTAATAATTTCAGAAATAGGTTAATAAATAATTCATTAACAATTGTCAGAGAAGATCAGATGGGAAGAATCCCTCATAGAATAATCCAGTGTGAGCTATGTGAGCAGCTGGAACTGTTGGTTTCCGCCCTGTTAAACTTATTTAAGTTAAGTCTGTGAAGGTTCTCAGTTATCCAGGTTCTGAACTGAACTGGAGAAGCTACTCGGATGAGTGGTGAAACGTCTTCTCAAACAACTCTACAAGTCCAGTTGCCTTTTCAAAAATAAATAAGTAAAAACTTATTTAAGTTAAACTATTTTTTATTATTCATTCGTCTTTTTACGGTTGCTTGTAGGACAATAACCGAATCCAAAATTCCTGAAGTGAAACCTTTTGACTTGGTTTCCTTGATGTGGTCCCGCAGAAATAATGTTAACGCCACTGCATTGTCGCCGATAGACAAGAGACTGTTGATTACAAGACCGCAATTTACTCAGTGTCTGTCATCTTGCTGCCTAAACTGTAAAGCATGTGCGTCAACCTGAAAAAACCCTGAATAAACAGCGCAATAATCCAGACGCAGACACTGTTGCTCATAAAGCTGGAATAATTTTGTTTTCACATTCCTTTTTTTTTCTACTTATACACATCGGTTATAAGTTTGGAAGAGATTGACCAATACATTTTTGAGAAGATATATAATTTATCCAGCAAGATTAATTACATTGTCACAATTATTTTTACGAGAAGAGATAAAAAAAATGTATTATTCCAACTCTACGAGCTATATACCCAATTATACATTAAGATAGTGTTTAGTTAAATATAAAGTGGCTAAATGTATAGATTTAAGAAATTTAAAAAAAAAAAAAAAATGAAAAAAAAATCAAATTCCAAAAATCGAATGTATTAAAGCATTTTTTATTAAAAAGTGAAAATGCACTCATCATTTTTTGTGTGTGTGTGTGTGTGTGTGTGTCCCAGCGTTAAGTGTTTGTTATCTGCAAAGCCACACTGGCCGTTATCTGCAGCAGCGCCCCCTCCACCCAGGGCCCTGGTGCTCAAATCCACATGTGTTTTGATTAAGAAAATACTTGAGGTCGGCGATAAAGGCCCTCGGCGCTATTTTCTCCCCATGATAGGAAATATATTAATGAAGCGAGCCAGGAAACCTAATTAAAGAATTCAATCACTGATAAATCTTACAGAGCCCTCGCGGCTGCGACATGATATCACTGTTTGTTTAAAGAAACGATTAATCGAGCATGAGACGCAGAATGTGCATGAATTCATCTACATGATATATTATTTTTTTTACTGTTTTTATTTGTAATAAAGATAAAAATTACAACAAAAAAAACCCAAAACAAATTAGCGTAATTTGCCTCATGTATACACTGATATGCATAACATTATGACCACCTAATATTGTGTGGGTCTCCCTTGTGCCTTTAAAACAGTTGTTACTCAGAGAATGGACATGGGCCCCACTAACAAAATGTTGTTAGTGGGGGTATTTGGGTCCTATGGGTTGAGAGGAGGGACTTCTGTACATGATCAGTCTGGATCTAGTGAATTTGGAGGCAGGCGAACACCATGGGCTGTTCTTCATGTTTTTATTTTAGTTGTTCCTAAACCGTTCTTGTGTGTGTGACTGTCAGGCTGCATCCTGCTGGGGATGAAGGAGTGTCATAGCTGTGGGGTGGGGGTGCCTGGTCTGGTCTAGGTGGGTGCTACATGTCTATAAGTAACATCCACACGAACATTAAATCGTCACAAGATAGTCAATGTCATTCACATCTCCTGTCAGTGGTTGTAATGTTGTGGCGGATGGGTGTAAGTACACACAAGTGACATTTTTTGTCTGCATCTAATGGAGCACACTTCAAGCCTTTCGGTGCTTGCTCAAGGCACCTCAGCAACAGAGGGAATCGAACCAGTGACCTCACGCATTTTAAGTTGCACACAATGGACGGCATGCATGTAAAGTCAACATAGTTCCTTTTGCTGGCCTGCATACATCGGGATAACGTGGAAATTCAAAAATTATCCAAATACAGTCCTGCAGAAGGAGGAGTTGAATGAAAGCCCCTGGACCTGCTTTAGTTTTGTTGTTAATAGCGGTAGAATCAGCTCCTACAAGCCGTCAGCTCATGAAAACAGTTCAAAAACAAATGTGGGTTTTAAACCGAATGTCTTCTAGTGAAAATGCAGCTTTCACTGACTTTAAATGGGTTAACGTGGCAGAAAACTACCGAGGACTAAAACTGTATGAATACAGTTTAAATTGCATATTATTTTTGTGAGACTGTGTTCAAGCAATTTGTTCTATTTCATCGATGACTGATGTTAACTACACATCTACATCTGGGGTCTCTGACGCTTTCTCCGATACCACTCCGCAGGACTCCTGTGACCTGACATGTCGTCCCAACACCTCAGGTGACCCTCCGCTTCACCTCGTACAAGATGCTGACATATGTCGACGCCGTGCGTAAACAGTCATATTTTTGCCAACCGACGACCACGGTGCGACGGGCTGATAGGACTCCCCCTACGCTGGCATCTGGCCACTTAGGTTTCTATCAGTCAAAATTGATAGGTCCATCTGCGTCAGTAGACGCGACTTGGCATCCGTTCATGTGGGTGTGACTTTTGGGCCAACTGAATTTAAGTACAACTGGCCAACCTGGCATCACCATCAGACTCAGGGAGAGTGAAGGACTGAGAACCAAACATGAGTTTAACCGAGAAAGACAAGGCTGCCGTCAAGGCGCTCTGGGCCAAAATCTCCAAGTCAGCAGATGCTATTGGTGCCGATGCTCTGGCCAGGTAAGGGATCAGTTATTTACATATATTTTTATTATCAGAGGTATAACGTGTGTAGTTTATTTGATAGTGAATCTCGGCCTCAACCTGCAAATATATACAAAGATATATACAACCTCGTGTGGAGCGCCTAAAGATCCTCCTGAACGGATTTTTAATTTGATTGGTCATGTGGGTCATGTCCTTTCCTTTTCCCCACAGGATGCTCTGCGTCTATCCCCAAACCAAAACCTACTTCGCCCACTGGTCGGACATAAGCCCCGGCTCTGCCCCCGTGAAGGCCCACGCAAAGAAGGTGATGGGTGGAATCGCTCTGGGTGTGTCAAAGATCGACGACCTGAAAACCGGCCTGCTGGATCTGAGCGAGAAGCACGCCTTCCAATTGAGGGTGGACCCGGCCAACTTTAAGGTGAGACGGGGCTCAGTGGCACTAGGTATGACCTGTGACCTAAGATTACCCTCTAGTAGGTCATTTCCCATGCACAGACTTCAGTAATATAACCCGTGCGCACTTTTACGCACCGCCATTTTTGCGCAAATTACGCATTTTGGATGCGATTTTTTAAACAATGTATCGAGCCATATAAAACATGAACCTTGGCTAAATTAACAGTGGAATGTGTGCTGTATTTAAATTCATTGCTGGTGCACAAGATCTAACTTTGGGTCTGCTAAACTGCTCTGTCCGCAGATCCTGTCCCACTGCATCATGGTGGTGATCGCCGCTTTGTACCCGGCTGATTTCACCCCGGAGGCCCACGTCGCCACGGACAAATTCCTCACCTGCCTGGCTCTGGCTCTCGCTGAGAGATACCGCTGAGCTGTCCGCAGTGTGGAACTCGTGGTGTGGAGAGAAAAAAAAAATGAAATGAAATAAAGTGCACGCCGCCCAGCATCGAGCCTGTTGTGTCTTTTGTGTCTCGTGATGTGTTTAAATGCTTCCTACGTGCATGTGCCACTCACAGTGTAAGCGATCAGTGGAGCAGATGTTTCTATTTGGTCTTTATTTCACAAAAGAAGTACAGCAATTTTACAAGTTGACGAGGAAGATTAAAAAGGGCAGCATCTAAAAACATAATTTTATTGGTACTTGCAGGTAATAGTTAACGCGCTGCAGAGGCTCTCATGATTTCATAATGATCCGTAACTTATTATCACCGAGAATGAGCCTGAAACATGAGAGAGAGAGGGGGGGGGGAGGGGGGGGGGAGAGAGAGGGAGGGAGAGAGAGAGAGAGAGAGAGATGAGGGCGTCAGTACTCCTATTAATCCATTCATTCATCCAATTATATTATTTATTCTCGCGTGACTTCTCCCACCTGACCAAAACAGCCGCCACCACACCTCCTCCAATGGGTCCGACCCAGTACACCCAGTGGTAGGTCCAGTAGTTGGTCATCACGGCTGGACCGAAAGCCCTGGCGGGATTCAGACAAGTCCCCGACACGCCTCCCCTGCTCCCACACACAGATAACGCGTAATAATTAACTTGATGCGGGAGCTGTGGTTCAGCGGTTGTGCAGTTGTGGGACCCCCTTCCCCTCTGAGTCCACGGCTTGTGAGCAAACGCCACAAATAACTCTCCACCCTGGGCACCTTACCTGGCTGCACACTGGTCCGAGAGCACTCACACGTTTGGGTTAAATGCAAAGATATTCAAGTACATTCAAACGGAGCAGGGATCTTTCTGGTTACACCTCTAGACAATTTATATGGTGGTAAAATAAATTACACATTAACAAAAATGATGAAGATTAACAGTAACTGCTACTTTTCCTTCTAAAATAAATGTAAATAATACATTTTTGGAGACACACATCACCACACTTTAAAATCCCTATTTTTTGGACTCCTACTTTTGTAAGGACTCACATTTTCAATAAAATAAATATCAGTGGGGTTCTGGCCTTTTATCTCACCCTGCCAGGATGTTGATGGTGACGGTGCAGCCCACCAGGAACGGGGCCATTGGGGTTTTCGTCTTGCCATTGACAGCCACCAGCAGCACCACCATGGTCACCAGGCAGGTCATGGCCACCTCCCCGAAGATGGCCTTGGGCAGCTGGCTCTCCGACTTGAGAATGTCAAACGCTGCGCCCGTGGCGTTTTTGTATCTTTCAACGGGGGTCATCATCTGGAAGGGCGGTGAACATTAGCATCGATCGAATGCGATTTTTCTTTTTACTAAATGCCTAAATGTTCTGATTCCAGCTCACCTTGGCCATTCCAGCTCCTAACACGCCTCCAATCAGCTGGCTGACGAGGTAGAGCCCCACCATTATCAGCTCCATGCCTCCACACAGGTAAATGCCAATAGTGAAGGGAGGGTTGAAATGGGATCCACTAGAGGGAAAGAAACAAGCAGCAAAGACAAGTTTGAAGTTGGATTTCTAAAGATGAGGAGACAAGGTTGTTTCCAAACCCACAGTAAGTTTAGTCGGTGACTTTACCTGATTTTATCCATCACTGCCACCATCACTGCCACAGCCAGCCCATGCACCAGGGCAGGCTGCAGCCGTCCAGCTCCAGGCACATCCTCGATGACCGACACACAGCCGATGAAAACGAAGAACATGGTCCCCACGATTTCAGCCAGGCAGGGCTGGACCAACGTCTCATATCTGTTGGGGGGTCTGAACACGGGGGGCTTCTTGCCCTTCTCCATCAGAGTACAATCCGTGTCCACCATTTCCATTTTCTCTACTGCCATTCTCTCCTGCTGCAGCGCGCCTGAACCCGTCGGCTAGACTGAGTCGAGGGCACTAGGAGGAGGTGATTTATAATCACCTGCAGTTGGTACACTGAACTCAGATTGCACCACAGGTCATAAAACGCCAAAGGTGAAGGATATTCGTTTTGTCAGTACATAATCCCTGTCCAAACTCAACCCAAGGTCTTCAACACTTCTTCAACTATGTCCAGCCAGATTTGGGCGTCCTCGGAGGAGCCGCTGAAGTGACCAAAGCAAGGATGACCACAGTTAGATGTGTCAGTCGCATGTTCCATGGTGTTAACGCATCATTTAATCATCTTTAGTGTCAGCCTTGCTTTATTTGGATGCATATGCAGGCAAAACTACTGTGGAGTCTCAGACAGTAGCCTACACAGATAAGATATATGGGCTGCAGACTTTGCAATATCTCAGCGTCTGAGTGTGCAGTGCTTTATTGTGTTTCAAGATTAACACTGGATTATACTTCTCTGATTACTTTTTGCATTTTGCACTGAAATAAATCCTGTAAATGTACTTACCTTTAAAGTATAATCTTGCAGATATTTCTATGTAATGCTGCATTGTACTTCTACTCTACTCAAAAACATTGATTTTTTTTTTGTTTGTTTGTTTTACATTCATTTAACAGATATAGTGGCAATCAGATAAATATAATACCAGTGTCTGCTGCCCTCTTTTGGTTGTGACCCCTCACAGGGGGCTTTGAAGAAAAAGCTATATTTCTGGTGCAACTCCACCTGCTACCAAGGAGAATGGAGGAGGAAAAGAAATGTAGAAAGGTCAAGACTGCAGCAGCACTTGAATGAAACAGCGTTATTATTTTACGAGTCCACACAGAAAGTGATTTATTTAGTTCCATTAAGGAGACGGCTCCCTTCTGAACTTTTGAGATGTGCCCATGTTCATTCTCTGATGAGTCACAACTGTTTTGGAGGCACAACTGAGACCTACACAATACTAGGAAGGTGGTCATAATGTTATGCCTGAATAATGTATTTGTGTGCTGCTGATGCATCGGCACAATGACAATATTGTTAAATAAAAAATGCGCCTTAGATGCACATTTAGCTGAAACCCTTTCACTAAGGTGTCATTTTGAATGCAGTGTATTGTTTTTGCATTTATATACATCACTTTTACCTACGCAAAGGAGTTTGACAAGCATAAATATTGTGACAACTCAGTGGTGTGATGTCAATTCTGAGTTTAGCTGAAAAATAGAGTATGTTTGGACAAATCATATTAGTGAAGGGGAGTGGGGAATCAAAGTATCAGCAGTGTCAGTGGTGGATATGAGCGAAAGACAAGCGAATGACGAAAACTGAACAAAACCAGAGGGTGTAAATGTTCAGAGAGAGAGAGAGAGCTGGTTAGAGCCGGGTTTATGTAATCTATATGCCTGCACACCTGCACATTTACCCCCATATCAGGTCATGTTATGACCTCCACCACCTCAACGAAAAGCCCAGCTCATGACAGGCTCTGACAAAATGATGCAACCCACACTCTATGACCTTTTACTCAGTCTCATTTTAAGCGCAGCCACGAAACCAAACTCTCTAAAAGGAGTTTTGAGGTACTTGCACTGCTCGGTTTCAATCTAGATTAAGCTATAATAAAGACACATGAACAGATTTCAATCTGAAACTATTTGAAGTGTTTTTGCTACACTGACAGATTTTTTAGGACCCAGTTAAAGACAGATGTGCTTTAGGTGAGCCAGTCTGCAAATAAAGCTTTAGCCGGTGAAGAAAAACACTCAACTGATTCAGTACTAACAAGCCAATAATGTATTACATTGCATATGTATGTATCATAATGCATAACACTATCTAAGGAGACATGTTTCTGCATTGTGGATGCTTTTTATACATTTGGATGATAATACTTAAAACTGAAAGGCAACATTTGTGCTTTGAGGTACGCTGCTTTTAATTCGCTGACTTATTTAGTCATGTTATATTGGTTTGTGAGTTAATATGTCATCTGTCCATATTAAAATGTGCGGCGTTTTATTGTTTCTGCAGTGCTTGTTCATGCCTGCATGCATGTGATCTAACATCCATAATGCAGCAAGTGTTGCTCACAGATGTAGGAGTTCTACTTTTCACTGTCGCACCAATCGGACGGTTAAGTTGGAGAGGGTTGGCAGGGGTCTGTCCTCATGACAACTCATGCACGTGTAAGATTTTTTTCTATCTTAAGAAAGCTTTCAAGGTGCAAACTTGTGTGACTTGGAACAGAGTGTGTCGGATTATGACCATAGCCTGTCTTTATTATCTGATGCAGTGACCTGTTCTTGTGTAATCTTCATATAATAAAACATTAAAGAACTGTATTCCATGCAGGACTTTGACCGAAACGGCAAAAACAAAAGACGGTAGTAAATAAAGTAGATAAGAGGAACCATGATCACTTGTATACAAATGGAATTTATTATGAAATATCTCTGGATCTTTTTCAAGTCTGGGTTATGAGCAGCTGTAACAAAATTTAACACTTTATTAAATCTAAAAATAGAAAACTGCTTTGAGGGGGAGCCAGCAGTGACTGCTGACCCCACAAATAAATAAGTTTGCCACATTTTTAACATTTACATGTTACACCATGATTGCTGAGTGACGCACTCTGGGACAGCTGGATGCCCTCAGTCTGTTCTTCTTTAATCAGTTAGACGTTCACTTGAACACAACTCGAGTTTTCTGGTCACCCAGCAATAACCTGCAAGAGAGCGACAGTTCAGTCAGTAAGTGGGGTTTACAAGTCATTCCCAAGACACTAAAAAAAGAGGCTCCAGATATGAGGTGTGAAGACTCACTAAATGGCTAAAGAGGCTATTTGACTGGTAGGAGTAGCTCGTCTGAAGTAATACGCAGGTAAGAGGTCTGAAGTCCACTGGAAAAGGAGGAGGGACGCTGCTGCTGTTGTTGTCAACAACTAAGACAGATTATTTTATCAGGTTTAAAGCACCTCTTATCTATACACCTGTGTATCAACCTGTCTTAGTCAGCTACATAGATGACCTTTCTGTGTTGTGTGTGTGTGTGACATTGAGCATTAAATTGGAAAGAGGCCTTTCTTTATGTTTTGTCCACTTTTCTGCTTGATAAAGCAAATTCCTCAGTGGGGCCCAGCTACATTTAACCTTCTATTGCATGGGTACCTAATAAGCACGATAGAAATCTTCTGCTTACATAGAAATATTAACATATCAAAGCAGGGGTGGTTGGTAGATCATGTAATAGTGGAAAGTTCCATACAATATTTATTTTTTCTCTAAAACGCTGTTTTATTAAAAGAGATTTATGCGACTTATACCTTTTTAAATGCATAGTCTAATGTTTATATAGTGAAATGAAATTGTAGTTTGTAAAACGGATTATCTTATCTTATCTTTTGCAATTATCATCATGTACTATATAGATGATATCACTGTGTTTTCGCTACCTGTAAAGTTTCTACAATATATGATCCTCAAGGAAGAATTTATTGTTTACTGTTTGAAACTTGAACGAACAAGTAAACATGGATAAAATGAATATTCTTGCCTTTTAAATGTAAGAAATACGTGCAAAGCTTGTCTCAGAGTAAAGCTATGGACCTCAGTTACATTCCCTTCCACATTCACATATATTTGCCACATATGTATTTATATTTATTAAATTTATAACAAAAAATCTATTATGACTGATTTAAATGATGAAAACTGAAAGTTAATTATCCCCAGGTAGCACTCCTATTTTTTATTTAAAGTAATTCTTCAGAAATATTGAAAAATATGTAAATTGTCATGACTATATCTATGGTGTCGCATGAATGTAAACTAACATTCGGGTGTGGTTTTAATGTGCAAATGTTCCTGACACAGAACTCAAGAGCTGTCTACCAACATGCTAACTACAGAGCTAGCAAGGAGTCATTCTTGATAGATTTCAAAGCTCAAATCATCTGCCAGCTACTTTTTTTTTTTTTACTTAATTCCCTTTCCTAGGCCCTCCAAGCAAAGGACAAATTGTTTTGGGTTGTTGGGAAAAAAATCCTTGAATGTCGAAACTGACACACAAAACTACACACACCTGATGAAGCTGACGGTGAGCAGTGCACCACAGATTGGTCCGACCCAGTAGATCCAGTGATGGTTCCAGTGATTGGCGGCCACTGCAGGACCAAAGGCTCGGACAGGGTTCATACAAGCTCCAGACAGAATTCCTCTGGAACAATAGTCAGCACATTAACACCCCTACTTCTTGTCATAAGTGATGTGAACATGACACGTTGACACATACAAGCTGCTAAGGACTAGCATTTAACATTTATAGCTAGCTAAATGCTATAATAGCTAAATGCTAGCTGTAAATGCCTGTATGTAAAAGAATTTCAATGCTGTCACAGTGTCAGGATATTTTATGTTCTGGCCTCAGCTCTGGTTGGGATCTGGAAAACTGACAAACATAACTGGACTTCAAGGGGTGCAGTGCAACATAATTTCTAGCAAAACCCCTTGGTTCCTGTTGGAGCTCTTACCCGGCAAATATGTTGGCTATCACGGTGAGGCCGATGCAGAAAGGAGCCCATGGTGTTCGAGTCTGGCTGTTGATGGCCACCATGCACACCACCGTGGTGAGGATCAGAGTTAACATCACTTCTGATAGTGTGGTTTTAGCAATATCGCTAGTTACGTTGAAGGCACCTCCAAGGGATGATGTGTATAAATTAGGGGGATACACTGCCTTAAAGTAGAACAAGCAGAATATATCATTTATAAGATTAACTTGACTGGAATACATTTTCAAGCCAGCACAGCACGCCAGGAAATCATATTTAAATTGACTTGATTAAGCGTTGGTAAAGATACCGGTTGTTTGGGATTTTAAGTCAAAATCCTGAGAACAGAAGTAACCATAGACAGCGACTGGTTTGATTTACTGTGGTAAGTAGAAAAAAGTGACCACACAAAGACAAAATTAGGAGATAAAACTGCATTTTACCTTAATGCATCATAATAAGAAAGTATTCTGACTTAAGTCAAAATTTAAAGAGATACGAGTCGAAGGCATGAGATAACTGATCGTCAAAAAAAAAATAAAAAATAAAAATGGAGAGAAAATTTGTGGAAAGATTTTTGAAATACTAAATCTAGTAATCTAATTTTGAATTTCGAGTATTTATTTCAGGAAGTTCTACTTTTGATATCAATGTAACACTTTGACTTAATAGGTAAAAATCTGGAGATTAACCAAAAATAAATAAATAAATAAAAAAATTGCCTTACTAAGTTAACATCAGGAGGAAACAGATTAGCATTTTTACTTTTTTTTTTTTTTTTTTTTAAACACTTTTTATTTGGAGCATTAATGGGCCTCCATATTTGTTACTCACCTTAGTCAAAAAAGCACCAATTACACTGCCAATCATCTGGACCAGGACATATGGCAGGAGAAGAAGCAGCTCCATCCCACCACACATGTAGATGCTCATAGACACCACAGGGTTAAAGTGCCCTCCACTGCAATGAACATAATGCAGCCGTGTCTCTTTAATTCAAGGCTTTCTAAAAACACATGTAAAGGCTAACTGACTCAAACTTCACACACGTCTTTTGCTCTGCATGTGATTTTGTGGAGAGAATTAAGTGCAAACCATCACACATCAGACTTTTCCATCACTGGAAATTGAATCTGATCAAACAACATCAAGCATTAGAACACACAGCAAAAGTGAATGTCACCAGTCTTTACCTAATTTGCCCAAACACCATGATCAGCACTCCCAGCACCAGCCCATGTGCTAGAGCAGGCTGGATGAGACTCGCGTCCACGTTCCCGATGACTGATGCACACCCCACGAACATAAACAGGCTCGTCCCGAACAGCTCGGCCAGGCAGGGCTGCACGTAGTGCTCATACATGCTCCTCTTGTTGCTCATGTTGCTGGTGCCTCTCTCTGCTGCCACGCCGCCCATTTCAGTCACAGTGAACACCTCTGTCTTGGTTTCTGGTCCTGACATGCTGCCTTTAAAACTTGGTGCCCTGTGGTAGAGTTGTTCCTCTCATGGACTGCAGTCTGCAATAGGTGAGCTGACGAACGTACAGTTATGTATATAAGCCACTCGGAGGATGATACATGAGGGACATACGCACATCCACGTTTTGTGTGTTTTTTTTATTTGCTCCCACGCCCCTCCTTCCTCCAATTGTTTGAACTCCCAAGATTGTTAATCAGGGGGAGCTCATAAAATGACAGCAGTTATTAAGTGTCAGAGAACATACACACACAGATAAGGCTCTCCTATCAGTCAACAGTACAACGGCAAAACATATGACAGGCACTACACTACACTGCCTGGCCAAATAAAAAAGTCACCACCAACAAAGAGGTCACACACTGTAATATTTCGCTTTGATCACAGCACGCATCCGCTGTGGCATTGTTTCAGTAAGCTTCTGCAATGTCACAATTTATTTCCATCCAGTGTTGCATTCATTTTTCACTAAGATCTTGTATTGATGACGGGATGACCACTGAGCAAAGCCTTCTCCAGCTCATCCCAAAGATTCTCAGTGTAGTTAAGTTCTTAAGCCCCATGAATCCTGGTACTGTCATCTTGGAATATGTCCGTGCCATCAGGGAAGAAAAAATAAATAATCCATTGATGGAATAACCTGGTCATTCAGTATATTCAGGTAGTCAGCTGACCTCATTCTTTGGACACATAATGTTGCTGAACCTAGACCTGAGCAACTGGAGCAACCCCAGATCATAGCACTGCCCCCACAGGCTTGATGGGTGCATCACTTCATCTGCCTCTCTTCTTACCCTGATGCGCCCATCACTCTAGAGCAGGGTAAATCTGGACTCATCAGACCACATGAGCTTCTTCCATTACTTTAGAGTCCAATCTTTATGCTCCCCAACAAATTGAAGCCTTTGTTCACTGATTATTGGTTTTCTTAAGGCTACACAGCTGTTCAGTCCCAATCCCTTGAGTTCCCTTCGCACTGTACGTGTGGAAATGCTCTTTCATTATGAAACATGCAGTCCTGAGTTCCACTGTTGTTTTTCTTCGATTTGATTTCACCAAACGTTGTGAAATCGTTTCACACCGAAGTGATCTTCCTCAAAGACGATGGTTCTCCACTATCCTTCCAGTTTTTAATGATGCGTTGGACAGTTCTTACCCAGTTTTAGTAGTATCTTCAGTCTTCTTAGATCTCTTCTCTGCTTGATGCATGTCAATGATTTGACCCTTCTCAAACAGACTAACATCTTTTCCGCGACCACAGGATGTGTCTTCCAACGTTGTTGTTTGAGAAATGAGAAGCTACTCATCTTGTTGCTAGCTGAAAGATAATCACCCATGCAGTAATTATCCAACAGGAGGCTCGGTTTCCTTAGTTAAGTCCAGGTGGTGACATTTTTTTTTTTCGTCCATGAAGTATATATAATAGCATTATATGTAGAATGTTTATATAGTATGAATTAAGCACTTCCCAACGATATAATAAAACAACAGACTGACCAAGTTGTACCAGAGTAATGTTCTGTAACAAAGGCTCACTCTATCTATAAGCAGAGGGCATAGTCTACTATTACAACTATGTACACTCAAGAATATGGTCGTACTATTACAATAAACACGTCCCTCCCACTTCAGAT
Organism: Planiliza haematocheilus; assembly: GCA_005024645.1. NCBI lineage: Eukaryota > Metazoa > Chordata > Actinopteri > Mugiliformes > Mugilidae > Planiliza > Planiliza haematocheilus. The sequence goes on along the minus strand of SRSE01000365.1, from coordinate 6,931,298 downwards.
AACCCCATGATGTTCTAGTTTAGCCCAATGTTATTTTTATTATTATTAGTATTATCATTATTTAACTGCACTGAATCAGCATTCATTAACTATAATATATTATAAACTAATCGGTCACGTTCTCTTTGGGTCGAGAATGGAAAACATGTCACAGGCAAATCAATCTGTATGTAATGTATTTCTTGAAATTTGGCACTACATGCAAGTACATTGTAAAAGAAAACGAGTCTGATCAATAAATAAAATGAAAATGGCACACGGAAACCAAAGGCCAAACGGCCGACATCAAAGCATTCTTAAAACATGAAACCTTCTTTATTCTCCAACACGGCTGAGCAGTTTCTCTTTTTAAGTGATTGTGTGCCTGTGAGCAAATTATTGAAACAAACGCGATCCGTTGGTATTTCATTCATTGGTATTTCAGAGTCAGTGTAATGACAAACCTGTTTACAGTTCTTCAGCCTAATCGCGTCTTATCTTCAACATGTACTGGGGTTACAAAGGACGCTCATTAAATCACATTCTGCTGATGTCTGGGCTTTTCACAGCTCCCAGATGAGGACTGGATGGACAACAAGGGCTTCCTCTTTTCCAACGTCTCCTTACACAAACCATCTTCTGCTGTTTACTTTGGCGCACACGCTTGAGAAGCATGTCCAACAGCGGAGCAGTCACGTACTCAAAATGCCAACTGTGACAGACCTGAGGAAACAGAACATGACCTGTTCTTGTAAGTGACTGAAGCAGACATTCAAACAGGGCGTATGGGTGGAAATTTAAAACATTTAACACTTATGAGTAACACAAAATGAGAAGCAGTGGTGCCATTGTAGCCACAGAGGAACCTGGAATTGAGCAGTCTCAGCTTTGTCGGCAAACCACAGATTATGTATCCACTCATTTAAATGTATCGGTGACATAAAGTGTGCATTACCCAGGTTGAGTTTATCCTTGGTGGCCCAGCAGATGCTGTAGTGTTGAAGAAGTTGCTGCAACAACTCTATCTCATCCAGGAACTCCAGACTCTCAATTCTGCAAGAAATAAGTGCAGTATTTCAACACAGAAGGTCTTCCTTATCAGAGGGAGGTTACAATACTGGGAATCATGTTACCAGACCAATCAGAACAAGAATACCTCACGTAACTACCTCAGTTGGAACAACATGGTCCGATCCGACCCAATAGCCAGGAATTTTAAATCAGATTATGTATCGCTTTGATAATCCATTCAATTTAGACACTGCCTGGTCAAAAAAAGGCAGAGGTGTCAAAAGTATTCACATCCTGTACTTAAGTAAAAGTATGGATACTTGTGTAAAAAAATACTCTTGTAAAAGTAAAAGTACTGATTCAACTCCTTTACTCAAGTAAAAGTAAGAAAGTACAGACTCTGAAATGTACTTAGGTAAAAAGTAAAAAATGTTGCCAGATTTTTCCATTAACAATTCATCTGTTGATCATTTTGCAAAATGAAAAAGTTCTAGCAGAATAATCTAGACTTAACGTGACCAGATGTCCTGCATGAGCATCTGGATCATTTTTAATAATAAACTGAGGGTTATTGGGTTGTTATTTTTAAACCGCTAGCTAGTGTTAGCTATACTATCATAACGGTGTGTTCCCATAGCATTGCTAACGTTGTAAACTAGCTTCCAAAAAATCCTCAAAAAGCTAATGATAGCAACAGAAACCACACCATACCTGAGTTTTTTGTTTGTTTGTTTTTTCACATTAGACCAGTAGCTAGTTCTCAAATAGTGGGGTCAGGTGGACTTTCAGTTAATGTCTTTATTGATGCTTGAACGATAAACAAGCTTTCAGTCACTAGGTGGCAGCAGAGCTCAAACTGATCAACAGGCTGCCTGTTCAAAACAGTAGAAGAAAAACACAGGACGCACATCGACTTTCCGTCTCTAGTCCGATGCTCTAATCATGTCCGATCCTGTCACGTCTTTTACGTCTTGTCATCCGTGGAGGTTAAACAAGTAACGAGCCTGTTTTTCAAATGTAAGGAGTTTAAAGTACAGATATTTGTGTACAAATGTAGGGAGTAAAAGTAAAAAGTCTTCAGAAAAAGAAATACTCAAGTAAAGTACAGGTACCTGAAAAATCTACTTAAGTACAGTAACGAAGTATTTGTACTTCGTTACTTGACACCTCTGAAAAAAGGTGTGACCTGGATTAAGCAGGTACAAGCCTACTACTGGATTATTACTGCATGGGTGATTATCTTTCAGCTGGCAACAAGTTATTTAACCCCAACTGATGCAAAAAGACACATCCTGTGGTCATGGAAAAGACGTTAGTCTGTTTGAGAAAGGTCAAATCATTGGCATGCATGAAGCAGAGAAAACAGCTAAGGAGACTGTGGAAACTACTAAAATTGGGTTAAGAACTGTCCAACGCATTATTAAAAACCAGAAGGATAGAGGGGAACCATCTTCTTTGACAAAGGAATGTGGTCGGAAAAGCCTGACTGATGGTGATCAGTTATCACTTAGACGTTTGGTGAAATCAAATCAAAGGAAAATAACAGTAGAATTCAGGTCTATGTTTAATAGCGAAGGTAAGAACATTTCCACAGGCACAATGTGAAGGGAACTCAAGGGATTGGGACTGAACAGCTGTGTATCCTAAGAAAACCACTAATCAGTGAGGCTAACTGGGAAAAAAGGCTTCAATTTGTTGGGGAGCATAAAGATTGGACTCTAAAGTAATGAACAAGGTCATGTGGTCAGATGAGTCCAGATTTACCCTGTTCCAGAGTGATGGGGGCATCAGGGTAAGAAGAGAGGCAGATGAAGTGATGCACCCATCATGCCTAGTGTCTACTGTACAAGCCTGTGGGGGCAGTGCTATGATCTGGGGTTGCTGCAGTTGCTCAGGTCTAGGTTCAGCAACATTATGTGTCCAATGAGGTCAGCTGACTACCTGAATATACTGAATGACCAGGTTATTCCATCAATGGATTTTTTTCTTCCCTGATGACACGGGCATATTCCAAGATGAGAATATCAGGATTAATGAGGCTCACATTGGTAAAGAGTGGTTCATGGAGCATGATACATCATTTTGATACATGGATTGGTCACAACAGAGTCCAGACCTTAACCCCATTGAGAATCTTTGGGATGAGCTGGAGAAGGCTTTGTGCAGTGCAGTGATCAGACTCGCCCATTATCAATACAAGATCGTGGTGAAAAATGAATGCAACACTGGATGGAAATAAATCTGGTGACATTGCAGAAGCTTATTGAAACCATGCCATAGCGAATGTGTCTTTTAATCAAAGCTAAACGCTAACCATCAGCATGGTTGTTAAAGGCCCTAATAAACATGCCAATGCCTTCGACAACAAGGCAGTTTTGAGGAATTTCTGGGAAGGACATACGGTGGTAAAACAAAGGCAACTGGACACTTTGAACTAACTGCTATGATTAAGGGTTAGTATCCTGTCATTATGTCATATGGTTTTCAGGTTGGCACCAGCCACAGGTGTTCTTAATGAAAATCAACACTACATCAAACCTAAACTCACCAGTGATACAGAACTGAAGAAGCCATCTCGATGAGTGGAGAAACGTCTTCATCAAAACTCAATTGTTCCCGTTTTATTTTCTTAGATACGGGAAATCTCCCCTTGTAATGATGAACTTAATCTCAATGAGTAAAATGTGTATGGAGTGATGTTTACGCAGACACTGCTCTATCAAATGATGGTAACAACTATCCAGCTAGCCTTAATGAGGGACTAATGAGCTTCAGTAGCGATTGGGTGGTGGGTATATTACCTTGCCACATCATCTTGAGGGAGCATACTGTAGACCGTCATCATATCTAGGGCATCGGCATGCTCCCAGCCAGTCTTCAGAAACCGCTCCTTCTGCAAATGTTACATTACATTGTTTATAACACAGTAAATGGTATGACATCTTATATATATATATATATAACTCAAAGGAATAACTGGCCACACAACTTAATGTTTTAATGTACAGTCCCTGGAGAGAGCCTTGTGAGTAAGTAACTACCCACTGCTCTCAATGTTTTATTCTTGCAGGACTTTGAACGGTTGTGTTGTTTAGGTTACCTGAGAGTCCAGAGATTGGCAGGCCTCTACACCTGCCAGGGAGCACTGGCGACGCTGCAGGTTTTCGATCATCACCTGGCCAAATCGATCACTCATGTTTACCTGGATGAACAGACAGTGTTGACACTGTGAAGCCTGTTGTTCTCTTCAGAAATGCTAAACTATTGCTCAGCCTAAAGCACATATACCATGTCTTTTCCCAAGATACACACTGAAGACAATAAAATGCAATGACACTCATTAAAGACAGCAGCCATCCCCAGCAGGATGCAGAACAACACAAGCACACACAAGTAACGCTTTAGGAACAACTCAAAAACATGAAGAACAGCACACCTGCCCTCCAAATTCACTAGATCCCAAACTGATCATGTATCTGTGGGATGATCCACAGAGGACCCTCCCCTCAACCCATAGGACCCAAAGGCCCCCACTAATAACATTCTGTTACTAGACACCACAGGACACCCTCAGAAGGCCCATGTCTATTTTCTGACCACTCACAACTGTTTTGAGGCACAAGGGAGACCTACACAATATTGGGAAGGTGGTCATAATGTTATGCCTGATCAGTGTATAAACAGAAACACAAATGTGAATTTATAATAAAATCAGATGTATGTACAGTACCATTCTTGCACCACTTACCTGTTCGTAGCTGATGAACATGGCCGTGTGAAAGGTTTCTGCTGCCCAGTGAACTAAGTTGGAAGACTGGGCCGGTGTCATATAGACCAGCACACACTCGGACAGGAGCAGCGTGGGTAACCTGGAGGCGAGAGCAGAACATTCAACCACAACATTGTTGGACACACAATTGTGCTCTTAAGACTACTTGCACTATCAAATCAAATAAATAAAGCAAACACATTTTAAGTCCAGCCTTTTGTGTTGGCAGACAGAAATAACTTCAGATAATTAAACTAAGCAGCCTTCTAAACAAAACAGAGTCTTGTTCTTAATCAAAGATTCCCCCAAAAGACTTAGGTTAGACTGTTTCAGCTACAAGCTGTAGTCTGTTGACCTGAACTTCTGCCATGAAAACATCCTATCACACCTGCGCCATCAGAAACTTCAGTTTTATCCACCACTAATTCTTCAATGGAGACGAACATTAGACATGGAGATCCACAGGGTTGAGTTCTAGGACCAATACTTTTCAAATCAGACTTAGTTTGAGCATTATGAATAACATTTTACTGAAGTTTTAACTGAACTGCTACTGCTAAAGAGATGCTCCAGCCTAAATTTCAGTATCAATCACTTAGGAGGACTAAGTGATTGATACTAAATGCATATATCAATCTTCACAAAGAACTGTCTACAATAAATAAATCCCAAAAGCTTCTAAATGAAATACATTTACCAAACGTCCCAAACGCTCCACTGCTTAGGTCTCATGCTACCACCCTCCATGAATTAGCAATGTTTTAGCAGAACTACATAATGTCTGATCATTCAAGCTGGCATTAACTTTAGCGTTTGATACTCAACCCATACATTTTGGGTGTGGCATCCCTTCAAATCAGGCTGCAGATGGCAGACATTCATATGCATTACAGCTGTTCAGGCTTTCTGTAGAGCGACTCCGTTATCTACAACTACTTACGGTGAGAAACCAGAGATAAGCTCCAGTTCTTGGACTTCTACAGATGTGCTTAGAAAACAAATTACTATTGACAGAGCACAGCGCAGGCTTTATTTCATTGAAATAACACTGACTGCAGGTTAACTTTCTTGAAAAGCTCAGCAGCTTAGTGGGACTGATACCGAATATGATCTTTACGTGAAGCTCAACAGCTGACAACACGTACTCTGGGTTAAGCTGGAACTTCTTTAGTTTTTCATCTAAAGTCGAGATGTCTCGAAGGTCTGCTCCAATGATACAGTAGCGATCTGAGTCAAGGCTGTGGGCATCTGAAGAAACACAGACAGACATTTAGAAAGAGCTTGTATATGTATTAACATCAGGGTGATTAATGATAAGTGCAACTTGCTGACTACCTAGCAGTAAGGAATCCGTTGAGTGAGTTTCGATGATGGGTTTGGACAGAGGAGGCTTAGTCCTAGTCAAAGAAAACAAGTTCATTACCAGTAATAATTAAAACAGCATACTATTATAATTTATCTACACATAATACACATATAATTTAAACCATAAGAAATATATATAAGCACAACATAATATCTATAGTAAAAATACGTTTCAGTTCTTCTACAGCTGTTAATGTTGAGCTGTCTCAGGCTCTGGCTCCCCCTACTGATCTCAACCCTACATTACCATACTAAAGCCAGATAGCTAAACAAAAAAATTGCACTTTTGCTGTTTAATATTTTTGCTTATAGCGATAAATGAGAATATACTTGTCCTAAATTTAAATAAATTAGTTTTTAGTAATTTAATAAGCTATAGGAGTTGTCTTACTTTATATTGTGTATTTTCCTGGCCACAACTGTTGGAAAATCTACTTCGAAGAACTTTCGAGGTAAAAAGTTTCCATCCTATAACAAACACACCTTAAAGATCAGTGCATTGTGCATTGGAGTCAAATGAAGTCATTGCAGAATATTCAACATGTTTAGGCCACATAGCTGGCTGCAAGGTTGCAAACCTTTAATCTCCAAAATGTGGTGTCCAGTCCTGCTCCCAGGTTGATAATTTGGCAGTCACACTTTGTTTTCCTTACAAATGCATCTAGGAGATGGTTCACTCCGTGAACGCGGGCATAGTAACCTGTGAAATCAGATTAGCAGGAGTCAGATAAGCAAATAAAAGACACAACTGGAGATAAAAAATGGGAAGAATCTACTCTTGATTTACACAAGTTAGATGTTTTAATCTTGTAATACACTGATCGGCCACAAGATTAAAACCACTAAAATGTGACGTGACTAACATTGTCGTAATGGTCCAAGCGGAGCCAGACTCAATTAAGAACAGGAGTCTGACAACATGCCATTTAGATTTCATTATGGGGGCATTTAATACTCTGTGCAATGGTCTGCTGGTAAACCTTGGATCATCAGGGCATTTGTGTGGATGTTATTTTCATTCATACCATGTACCTGAGCATTGCTGCAAACCATTCAAGAAAGAATGTTAGATGTTCTCCAATGACCAGTAAACTACGCAATTACCTCTGCTTATGAGGAACTTGATACTCCGTGTGTGATTTATAAATATACAAGATGTGGTTGCTCTTATTAACAGGTACTGCCGAATGCAGTAGAAATGGCAGAATGCTTTAAAAGAACAAATAGAGTCACTTGCCTCTGTTGATTTCAGGGGCCTTCCGCTCTCCTACTGATCTCACAAAGTACTGGATATATGGATCCTTCCAGTAGCTTTTACTGGTTGCAAACCTAAAAACATATTAGAAATTGTCAGAGAAGTGTCACAGCTATAATAACGCTCTATTAACCAAATTTGAAGATTGGTCACTTGAGGTGAAAGGCAGGTAATTAGAAAAAAGAGTGACCAACACACAGATTGTCTGTTACACATTACTACACACACCATTTGTCCATCAGGCTGGTTCCAGTGCATCCCACAGATACTTGATCTGTTTGGGATCTAGTGAATTTTGGGGCCAGGTCAACACACTTATTTTATGTGTCTGTGTCAGGCTGCTGCCATTAAGGAGTATTATTGCTAAGGGGTGGGGGTGCCCACATGAATGCCAGGTCCAAAAGTTTCCCAGCAGAACACTGAATTGTCACAAGACGGTCAATGTTATTTACTTCACCTGTCAGTGGTTTTAATATTATGCCTGATTGGTGTAGATACAATCTATATTTCAACATGTAACCAGACAGCATCTCCCCTGCCTTCTGGGAGTAAACAGAGGCTGGCCAGAACAAAAAAGTATATAGATTTAAGAACAGCATTTTGGCCTGTGCAGTAAAATGCTTAACTCCTAACTCCTGTTATTGTTATTGAAATGTGTCTTTATTACATGTGATGTGCCTGTTTTATACTAGCAACCTCAGACCTGCTTAATGGGCTTCTTGTTTTAATCAGTGACAGTATAAATCTATTATTTTGGCTTGACTTGTGAGGCGCCATCATGTCAGTCTATAAACAGCGTGTAACCTGAACGCATCTTCATGTGTTGGTGGCCACAATTACAAACTCATATGTGAGATGTAGTCTCCTATTTAATTCTGACAAACTTTATTAGATTACATTTAGCCATGCCTTTAATAGTGTTTTTTTTTTTCATGGAGCAACTCCTTTATTTTTCCCATTGACCTGACACGATACATTTAAAGCCGAATGATTTTAACATTAAATGTTTATCATCGCATCCTGCTGTTACCTTTTGCATATGGTTGCATCGTCACACGTCGCCCTCACTGCTTCATCGGCAGTATCCGAGTCTGTGAAAGGTTGCCGAGCTGCCATTAGTGATCCCTGCCTTTATGTGGTCAACATCGAAACTCTCGTCCACCTGCTTTCCCCCGGTTAGCTACTATTAGCTATCAGGTGGGTTTATCTAAGCAAACGGAAAAGAGGGACAAAAAAAACGGTGACCATACTCGAACTGTTACAATCCTTGTTGAAAGCTGACAAACTAAAGCTGGCGGCAAATAATGACTACCTAAGGAGGAAATAATATTACTGAATCAAAATGTACGGAGCTAGAAATAAGTTGCCAGTCCCATCCGGAAATATACAACAAATACATCCGGGTCGTTTGGATTTCAAATTAAAAGCACCTCGCTTTTCCTCGCATAATTAATTCAGAAGTCTCTTAATACGAAAGCGCAATCTCAGGAATGTCTTATTAGGAGAAATGTCAGTCTAAATCTAGAGGTATAATTCCCTACCACTTTGGAAATTAACCTGCGTGTTAACGGTTGCACTATTAGACTTTTAATCTGAAATCCATACAGAGAGATTGTGTATATATTTACAACTTCTGTGATGTTGATCTGGTCAGTTACTCAGCAGAGGGGATGTCGATCCGGTTTATTCGCTTTTGTGTTAATAAAACTTCTGGGGAAATAGTGAGATGTGATTAGTATCACAGGTGTCATCAAGCTTGAGTCTGCCTATTGAAAGATTAGAAACAAAAATGTTAAAGGTAAAGGCTATGAAACCACCTGCTAGCAGCTTGGTGTTCCTGAGATTACAGTTGCTCGTATTATTCAGAAGTTTGACATCCATAGGACTGTAGCCAACCTCCATGGATGTGGTTCCAAGAGGAATACTGATGACATTTGAAGAGCAGGATAATGCAAATGGCAACAGAGCCCAGAACAACTTCCAAAGAGATTAGAGGGGAACTCCACGGTCAAGATACATCAATGTCAGGCCACCCTCAGAAGGCCCATGTCCATACTCTTATGAATCAACAAGGCACAAGGGTGACCTATACAATATTAGGAAGGCGGTCATATTGTTAACAGTTTTCACTAAGAGACACTGCTCACATTTAGAAAGCCTATAATGAATGACTCTTGTGATCTACAACTTATTAAAACTTATTATTGTTTTGACATGTACCACACACCTAGACCAGACCAGGCACCCCCACCCCATAGCAATGACCCTCCTTGATGGCAGCAGCCATCCCCAGCAGGATGCAGCCTGACACAGACACACACACACAAAAACTCTGATGAGTCACAGCTGTTTTGGAGGCACAAGGGAGACCTACACAGTAATAGGAAGGTGGTCATAATGATATGCCTGAGGGGGGGGTACGGTAATGGAGCCCCACCTTCCGCCGCTCCCTCAGGCACATTCAGGAGGAAAACACTGCGCTCTTCATCTGCTGCTCACAGGTCGGTAAACCGTGTGTTAACCGAATATTGTTTCATGTCACCGTTTTATCAACGCTAATGTAAACAATAGCGGTCAAAATGGTTTGCCCAAGTTAATTCACGTCTAGAATGTGCTAGCGAGGGGAGACTTTTACCATGTGGCCGCTAACTTAGCAAAACAAGTTGGTTATTCAACTCAAGTGTACTACGAGTAAACTTATTTTATGCTCAGAGGTGGACAGAGTACACACCTTCACTACTTGAGTAAAAGCACAGAAACTCCTTGTCAAAGATTACTCCAATACAAGTAAAAGTAGCTTAGTCAAAATATTAAGTACTAAAGTATTTGCTTAAAAAATAAGTAACAGTATTTAAAAAGTATCAGGACATACAGGAAAGGAAAGTAGCTTCATTATCATTATACAAACCACTGATGCGATTCTGCTACAGATATGTTAATAGCTCAAAAATAAATAAAGGCAGAACACAGATGAACAGGATTTATAACAAAGTCTATTAAATCAGCTTTGCCTCTGATGAAATAACAGATGAGAACATTCTCTCAAGTTAAACTACTCAAACTTAGGTAGTCCTTATTCAACTTCAACAGAAGTATATTTACCTATACCTAAACATATAATGTGATGACAACATTCAGTGTGTCATTTGGTTAGCTTATTAGCATTTATCTTGCCAGTTCATATACGTATCACAACATTAGATTACTGGTTTTAAATGAACAGGATTTATAACAGTCTATTGGATCAGCTTTGCCTCTGATTAAATAATTGAGAAATTATAACATTCTCTCAAGTTAAACTACTCAAACTTAAAGAAGTCCTTATTCAACTTCAACATAAGTTGATTTTTGAAGTTGTGAGAATCAATTTGTCCTCTTCTTGGGCTGAAGATAAGTCCAGCTGCACTGAACAGCCTTTCGCAGGCAGCAGAAGCTGGCAAGGCTGTGTTCAGTTTGAGTGACAGACTGGATACGGCAGGGAAAGAGGTCAACATGTCCATGTGTTATGCCCAGCTCGTTGGAGAGCACAACCCAACGGGGAGAACACACAATGACCACTTAATTTAATCAGAAATGTATTAAACAAAGGAGAAAACAGAACACAACCAAATCAAATAAACAAATCTGCGTTGAGGTGAGATAGATCTCCTTAATGAGGTGGGAAGTAGCAGGCAGAAAACCTGGGAAGGGAGGAAGCCAGCAAAACACAAAATGGCCCAGGACCATCACAACATGTCAGGTAGGCATCCAGTTGTTCTGTTGTTTCTTCAACATGTCAGGCTGCTGCAGAGACTCATCGCGGTCAGCGAGGCGTCCTTAATGTAGCACAGGCCTAAATGAGAAGAATAATAATTTATATGATTGCCAAAATTCATCAAGCAAAAACATAGCAATAGATTGATCAGTCAGTTTTTTTCTTGCCTTGCTTGAGGACATCCTCATCACTGGTCCAGGATATTTTGAATTTGGGCAGAAGAATGGCTGCAGCAACCAGCTCTGGGTCAGACACCATTTTCCCAAAACTTTTCTTCAGAACGTCAAGCATGGCATCAACAAGCGGTTTGCAGAATCTAAGTGACACTCTTGGTCTCTCAATCTTGGCAGTGAGGGTTGTGATGGTAGGCAGCAGCCATCCCATATGAACAGATCCTCCCTGTAGTATGTTGATAGCTTTGGCAACTGGAGCGATGGTGTTGGTGTACTCAAAAAAAAATATCAGCTGGACTGTACCTAAAACAGATTTATAAGGAAGGAGCATATATTAATCTTACAAATTAATATCTAAATTGCAACATATTAGATTATACAGAATGTAATAATGTATGTTATAAAACAATAAATTTCCTTTGGACAAAATCATCTACAACAATTAGATTACTTAGATTGCCCATTACTTTTTCAGAGAGGAAAGTATTATGAGTTATTTAAAAATGTAACAAAGCTTTGAAATGATGGTTGTTCCACCAGTTCAAACGGCTGGAGCCCTTGAACTATTAAGTTCAGGATTGCACTGTCAACAGTTTTCTGGGATATTTGCTTTGTTTGCTTAAGCTTTTGCTGTTTGAGGACGTTGTCCCATCCTCACTCTTGCAGACACCTGCGGTCAGTTCATTATATTTTTGCATCTGACATCCATGCTTTCTCTACATAAAAAAAGCAAAAAAATATTTTTATATATTTTTTTTTTCGGAGCTGTTAGTGCTAGCAGTCCTGGTCTGAGTACAGATAAGACGTGTCACCAACCCAAACATTTTCTTTTTTTACCATTTAAAGTCAATACTTAAAGCACTTACAGTGGCACTTTAACTGTAGGTCTGTTCAGTTTTGTTTTCTCTTCTTTTTCTGTTTTGATTTGAAATGCAAATTAAATACATTTGTCCAGACTAAAAAGGAGCTTGAGTTTACAATATTCATATCTGTGTCTATTATTTGATTCAGTTGTCCACAAAAATCCATGTAACCATGCACCTCTTTCTGAGTGAAGAGAGCTGGCCACCTGGTTTTGAAGTCTGCAGTCAAGGGCTGTCCTCAGCTAACTTCTTGCCTTCTGTATGAGAAAGTCTTCACCATTTTCATTGTCACTGTATGATCATTGTTTCTCTTCTGAATCTCTAAAAACAGTTCAATTCTCTCGTTGTCAGTGGTTTCTCCTTTTGGATGCTTCGGACAGTACACGTGTCCCAAAAGTTCGTGCTCCACAGAAAAAGTCAGCTCAGATTGTGAATATTCAACAGAATGCATTTATTCAAAAGCCAGTGTATCCATTTTAGCATACGTCTTTGCAAAAGCAAACCGCTTCTCCTTTTGCTTTTTGGTAAGGTGAGGAATCCGTTGTCTTCTGTATACTCTCAGACCCAGTTTCTCAGTCAGAAAACGATGGCGGGTACTCTTAGAGACTGCTTCCCCAAGATTCTTCAGTCTTCGACTGAGTCTGCTGCAGGATTGGTGTCTCTTTCGCTTGGGCTTGCAGATGAGGTCCTTGGCCCTTGATCTCAGAACTGAGGGGCGACCTGCACAGGGCATGTCTTAAAGGGAGTCACAACTCTGGTATCTCTGCCACCACTTCTTCACCCATCGTATTTTTCTGCCAAGGTCCTGAGCTACCTCCCTGCAAGTTTTCCCTGCCCTGCGCAAGGCAATGGCTTGAGCACGGACTTGAGGCTTTGAAAGTGCAGCTTTTCCAGATTTTTGTTTGGCCATTGTGGTAACACTACCAAAAAGGTTATTTCGGTAACATGCTTCATGGTCAACCAAATAATTTATAGGCCTATAACAAACAGATTAACTAATTAAACAACCTCACCACAACTGGCTGACCATGTGCAACCCATTTTGGAACAGACAAAAATGTTTCCCATTGGGGTGAATGAACTTTTGGGACACAGTGTAATTGATTTCTGATCTTATAGGCTTTTTCACATCGAGTGCCTCTGAATTTGGTCCTGACATTGGCCATTTTATAACTGAGGCTAATCTTCCAGCCATTACAGCCATTGAAGGATCCCTGCTCCCTCCGACAAGGATTATTTTTCACAAGGGCTTCTGCAACTTCATTTAAGTCATTGTCTGTTGGATAGACTCAAATTTGCAGCTCAGCCTCATTGCTGAAATGAGGGACTGGGAAGACACTTGGCCACGCTAATGGTCTTATAGATGGATGAACCCTGACAATGAAGCAGGCTCTGTATTATCCGTGTGTCTACTGAGCAGCTTGAAAGTGAATGTGTTGGACTTTGGACTATTACATGTTGACATGTCACTGCTTCATCTTCTGAAAAACTTTGCACCTGCAGAGTATTTAGGTATACAATTTTTAGAGTTGCTTATTTATTTCAGATATTGTCATCAGGTTTTATTTGTCCCACAATGGGGAAATTGCAGTCAATGGGGAAAGCACACTGCTACTGATGGAAGGCAAATTTTAGTTAAAAAAAAAAACTGCCTAATGGAAGCCTTGATATTAGTGGAGTTTTGTGCAAATTGTGCAAAAAAATAAAATAAAAAAAGTTTGCTTACCACTGAAGCGACTCAACCCTACGGTACCATCAAAGAGCTGTTGCTAGCAGTCCTGGTCTGGGTACGGACAAGACGTGTTTGCAGGGTTTTTTTTTTTTTTTTTGCTCCTTAAAATGTGTGTACTTGCACGTTAAGCCACTCACTTGTGCCTTATATTGTCAAAAAATAAAGTTTTCTGAATCTGAAATCTGAATCTTGTTGAGACATACATGTACTCAGTGAATGCTGTGTTACTCATTAATCCCACTATAAGGGAATAACAGAAGTTTATCATAAATTCACAGGACTGTGACTAATAGTTTGACTGAACAGTTTTATTTCCCCTAATCACAGCCTTATCCTAATAGTAGGCTAACACGATCAACCGTCTGGGAGCTTGGCTGCTCACAAGGTTTCATACATGTTCCCACAATCTTCCAGCCAAAGAACCATAACACGCCGGCTACGGCAAGCCGTGAGGGTCCATTTAAAGCTTTCCGGGTTCGCTCTGTCAACAGCCACACAGAGCGCTGCTGCCTGCGGAGCAACTACGATGTCGGAGCAGGAGTCTCTGAGGTGCTCCAGCGCCCGGAACCGTGGAGGCGTGCAGAGGGTCGAAGGAAAACTTCGAGCCAGTGTAGAAAAGGGGGATTACTATGAAGCACACCAGATGTACAGGACTTTATTTTTTAGGTAAGGCTTCGTTTTATATTCGTGGGTGCAGTTGTAATTGTCATTCGGCTTTGAGGCCTGCCTGTTCCAGATCATTCCGCTGTCAACCTTGCTTCCATACCTGCCCGTTTATGATTGGTCTGATGGCATCGCGGACCCTCCCATTCGTGCTGGTGCTTCCATTTCTTTGGACAGTCGTCATTTCGATCTCACCACGGTCTCGAAACGGGACTGCTAACTGCGGCTAGTAAGCTAGCAGCAGCACTAACACCAAGCTAACGATACCCGAAGTCGAGTTAGCTGGGCTGCTAATGGGGGACGGTTAGAGTCCGTGTCTCTTTGAACAAATTACATTTAACATGTAAATTGACAGACATTATTGGCCGCTGTCGTTTCCTGAACATGTTTGACGAACCAGTCCAGCTGTGTTAGCATTTAGCCTGATAGCTACATTCTGCACCGCCGCAGCCTAGGTTCTTATGGATGCACATGTTTTTGTTTTTCATATTCCTTTCGTAGAAACATGTAATAAATGTAAACACTTTTTTTTACAGTGTGCTCAGATTTGGGTTTTTCTTTTTTCTAGTGACTAATTTCAGCCAGTACTAGTGATATTAAATGCTTTGCCATCAAAACTCTTCTCCCAATTAATGAAAAGGCAGCTCTATATCACTTTTATTACAGTTGTTTACTGCTTCCCATCTTTTTCATGACTACCAGTCATAATTGCAATATTGTGACATCATACAAATACTCTACCTTTGCTTTAAGTTTGCAGAAGAGGGGAAAGAGAAATAATCTCGAGTCAGACAATCATGCAAATCAAGCAGATAGTATTGCAGTATGGTTAATGCTGTTTCTCCTGTCCTCCTCAGGTACATGTCGCAGGCAAAACATGCTGAGGCCAGGGAGCTGATGTACAACGGTGCTCTGCTCTTCTTCAGTTATAATCAGGTACCCGTACAATGTTTTCTCACCAAACATTACTATCATGTTCGAAAGTAGCTTTGAGACTGCGCTTATTGTTTTCATTTTGAGTCAGCATAGGGGTCATAATGAAACGGCTCATGAACAAAAAACTGTTTTCAAAATGCAGAAGACTGACAATGATGTGGTTTACCAAAGAGCAAATAAAGTGGGGTTTTAGAATAACTGCATTTTTAAATTAACATAAATTATGAGGTTTCTATGTTTAATTTATTCTTATTCTTCTAAATGGACATTTAGCAAACCGCCTCAAAAAGGAGGTAATTCAACTAGTTTGTGCTACAATAAAACAGGCTTAGATTTAATGAAGGACAGTTATATCAGAATGCATTTGTTTTTAGTAGTTTATCTTATGAACTTGCAAGCGAGTATAGTTACTAGGAATGTGGGACTGAGGTCGATTCAGATATATTTTAAATGATTGGGCTGGGCATCAGTCAAGCCCGATCTTCTTGTTTAAATGGCCTTTAGCTAACGTTGGAGCTTCCAAAAACCACAGAAGAAGAACCAAAAGCATGTGACGAAGCATGTCAGCCGTGTAGAATTACTTAACTCTGAAAACTAAAGTCATCCAAACTGCAATTTGTGAATTGTGCAATGTGGATGTCTCCTGGGGTGGTAGTAGGAGATTGTTATTCATTGCTACCAACTTGATTCGCCACCTACAAAACAATCACAGAACGGCATGCATCGAGTAAACTCATGCAAAGGCTGCGCCCAAACTACGACAAACACTCAACGCTGTGCATTTGTAGCAGAGAAAATAGATATTCACTGTCTGTTTGAGTTCCTGGACCAAAGGTACATTAGCTTTGACAGACATATTTGCTGTACTTAATACACAGTCACGTGGTGCACACAATTCATATATGATCTAGCAGCATGTGAGGAGGTTAAGAAAAGCCTTTATGAACCTCCAAGGGAGGAAATATAGTTTTATTTAAGATCAGATTGGGACTCAAACCAGTGGTAAACAAAAAAAATGAATGGGACATCCCTAGAAGTTACCACATTTTGCTTGCATGTGGAGGTAGCTAAGATATGAGCTTTCCACCTTGAGAGTTCACTCAGTTGTTTTCATTCTACCATTATGCCTATTCTGTCCTATTCTCTCAGTATTATTCATGTGAGCACATACTGTAGATTGGGGAGAAAAATGTTGGTTGTATCTTGCTTTGCAGCAAAACAGTGCAGCAGATCTGTCCATGCTGGTGCTGGAGGTCCTGGAGAAATCTGAGACTAAAGTCGAAGAGGAAATATTAGGTAGGTGGCAAAACTTCATATACTCAATATTATTCATGCCCCAGTAAAGCTGCACATTTTGTATTTGAAAGTGTGTGTTGTCCTTTCATTGTGCGTTATGACAGTCACAACATAACATCAACCCTGATGTGAAATATAGTGTTACTGTACAGTAAGATTATGCAGTAAGGAGTGTTTACATGTCGGTGTTAAAATTACAGCCTTTTATTCAAACAAATACAGATGTAGAGAGAGAGAAATGATACATGTTAACTTGCCTCCAGTGTATGCAGACTGTGAAGTGTTTTAATGCAGTGAAGCATTAGTGGTACAGCTAAGTTTCAGTATGTGATAAGTTTACAGATCCACTACTGATTGGCCTGGTCTTCTAATTCTGTATAATTAATTAATAGTAAGTGCTATATGAATATATTGCGATTGTGTTCAAAGAAGGCTGCCTTTCAAATTAAGTGTACCTCTGCATTCCTTCTCTGATGTTTAGTTATTTTTAATTTATTTGTGGTTTTCCCTTCTATGTGTATGTGGAGCAGAAAGCCTGGCTAAGCTGTTCAGCCAGATGGACCAGAATTCTCCAGAGAGGGTAGCGTTTGTGTCCAGAGCCTTGAAATGGTCCACAGGAGGGTCTGGCAAGCTGGGACACCCAAAACTACACCAGCTGCTGGCTGTCACCTTGTGGAAAGGTAACCAGTTAATGGTTCAGTTTGTAGAGAATAACTGCAAGTCATTTTCATTTACAGTCTATACCATTTTAAGTCAAGCTTTTGTGAGATTGTTTTTAAGCATGCAATGAAGCATTATCACAGGAGATCATAATATTTACTGCTCTATACTCTACTGAAGGATAAGAACTAATACATGTGAACTTGTTAACAGCTTTTATAAGATGTGAAGATAATCCTTTATTTATCCCACAGTGAGACATCGTTTACATTTCTGTGTTTTTGGAAATCACACACTGATTTGTTTTGTTTATTTCCAGTCCATAACCTTTACCTGCTTAAATGACAGAGAAGCAACAACAGGCTACATCTCACCTCTCCGTTAAACTGTGTTTTAGTCAAATTCCGTTTGTGAATCTCAAATCCTTCCTCAAGTTTGGACATAAACGCTGTTAAATTAAATCTGAGAGTCTGCACTGATGGAGCATGTTCATTACATATGCTTCCCATTTCATTACGCACAGTCCTACAATGAATCTTAGCTTCATTAAAATTATGGCATACGTATTTAAAATAACCGTGAGGGCTAATTCAACTGTGTTTTCATTTTGGAGGCTGTGGTTTGTAGTTCTATTGAACTGTATTACGTTCCAACTCTATTTTAGTCAGTGGGCTAAATAACAGAAACACTTTAGTGTTAAGTTAAGTCCAGTTTAACATAACTCCCAATGAGCTGTCCATGAACCAGAGGGTTAGTGGTTTGATCCCTTCTACACGGGACACTACATGCCAAAGCGTCCTCTGTGGCTGTGTGGGTGTGTGTGTACGAACAGGTAGATGTGACAGTTGAATTACCATCTTTCTTTTGCTGTTTCTGCATCAACTGAACATTATTACAGGAAGATTTAATGCACGACTGTTAAATCAGAATGCATTATCGTCTAGTGTACCTAATGAATTGGAGTGCATAAGTGAAACATGTTCTGGCAAACTGTTAAAACAATAATATGATGCTCGTGTCCAGTTATATATTGATCCGTTTATTCCCAGTCTGCTATGGGTGTCAGATAACAGCCTGTCTGGTGTGTGTTCCTATTAATCTGACCTGTAATGTGCATACTGCCCTGTTCATGGGTGGATGTTGCAATCCTAAAAATTAAAAACTACAATCTTTGTCTGTTCAGAGCAAAACTATAGTGAGTCCCGTTACCACTTCCTACATTCGTCTGACGGGGAGGGCTGTGCACAGATGCTGGTGGAGTATTCGGCTTCACGAGGCTTCCGCAGTGAGGTCGACATGTTTGTGGCGCAGGCCGTCCTACAGTAAGTGAACCGCCACTACCACTATTTGAAACAGTGACATCAGCTGAGGACATGTTCACACTGTAAAAGTTTTGATTTTTTTTGTTGTTGTTGTTGTCTGGCCTTCAAACTGCAGATCTTATAGCGCGAGCAGAGAGCAGTCAATGTTGAGATTTACATTTAGAATTCAGAACCAGTGTGCTGGCGAGAAAGTGGCATTCACGTCTCCAAGCATGTCCGCCAGCCGTCATATGATTTTCTGTCTTTCTTTGAAGAGTCTTTGAACTCTCTGTCCTCACATTCTGACTTCTGAGTTTGTCCTCTGTCCCCAAACCCTCCAGGTTCCTCTGCTTAAAGAACAAAAACAGCGCTTCCGTGGTGTTCAGCACTTACACAGAGAAACACCCGTCCATAGAGAAGGGGCCGCCCTTCGTCCAGCCTCTACTAAACTTTATCTGGTTTCTGCTGCTGGCAGTGGATGGGTGAGGAGAGATGTAGTTATATCTTAGGCTTGACAGAAGAACGTCTATAAATACCAGTGAACCGTTTGAGCAGCCAAAAATAGATGAGGTGATGTACTCAGATTTTGTGTGTGTTTTCTTCAGGGGGAAATTAACAGTTTTCACAGTGTTATGTGAGCAATATCAGCCTTCCCTGAAGAGGGACCCCATGTATAATGAGGTGAGCGTTTGTTAGTAATGTTTTCTATATTCTTCTGCCATCATCTGTTTAGCCTGCATTGTTCTTGCATACCTTCACATTGCCATATTGATAGCTGATGATTCTAACATACACTGTTTACAACCTTGTCTCCCTGTCCTCCTCTTCCCATGTCTCCTGGCATTTTATTGGCTCGTCAGTATCTCGACAGAATAGGACAGCTTTTCTTTGGCGTTCCACCCAAACAGTCCCCATCATACGGCGGCCTCCTAGGTGAGTACGCAAGGACATAGAGTGGACGAATTTAGGCTTTTCTCACTAACAAAATGATATCCAGGTCCTTTTCATAGACGTGTTGGCACAGGCAGAATCTGAATTAAAGGAACCAGACAAAGGATATTTGTATTCAAACAATGCAGTTATGACTCAGAGGGAGTCGTGTGACTAACCTGAACAACTGACTTTTTAATACAGGATATAAATCGGAACAAACATAAAACACAAAACCCTCCTTTGATAGTTTCATAATCACATGAGATCATCAAGGCCTTATCTCATTATGGCACCTGTCAGTGTGTGGGAAATGTTATTATATTATATCAAAACTGATTCAAGGAAGGGAAAGGGGAGCAGCTGAACCATGTGGTCTGATCCAGCAAGTGCTCGAATGATTGCACCATTTTCTGCTCTTAATAAAAAATATCAATCCAACAGGAAATCTGCTGAACAGCCTGATGGGCTCGGGTGAGGAGGATGACGGGGCCGAAGAAGCCCAGGAGGACAGTAGCCCCATAGAACTAGACTGAGCCTGCAGCCCAGGAGAGAACGAGAACGAACAAACTAACGCAAACAAGAGGAAGACCGCCCGCCTCCCTTCTTCACCTCCACAACGGGGTCAGGGCGAGGCGCTGGTCCCTGTTTTCAGCGGCGTGCTGTTTCACAAAACTCCCCCCTCCATTATCCTAAACCATTCTGTCCAAAATCAGAACAAGTATCTTTCCTCCAAAACATCCCTGTCAGCACTGCCGGGACGGACCGCGCCAAACTACAAACTCTACCCTTGTTGAATTTATTGTAAGACTATATCGTTTTATTTTAATCATCACTTTCGTTGGTTTGGGACTCTCGCCCTTTGTGATCTTTAAACCAAGGTAACAATTTGTTCTCGCCCCCCTGAAAACCTGCTACCAGGAGGTCAGTATATGTGGAGTCTCTCGGTGGGGAGGACAGCATCACAAGCGTAACCCCGTCTTCGTGATGCTGGTCACAACATTATAAGAACTCACTACATTTTTCCAGCTGTTTCAGTTTATCAGGCAGCCACGCCGAGCTCGGTCAGAGCCGTGATGCAGCTGCTGTCAGTCAACGACTTATTCCGTTAAGTCTCTTCTTTCAGTAGTAAATTAAATTGTACTTTTAGCCAAGGCCTTGTTTCAGCCTCTCATCCGTAGTTCTATGGACTTATATAAAGACATCAGAGTGTTTAAGTTATTATTACATCTTGTTGCACCTTAAAACTCAAACAAACCCTTTTGTAGTGAAGATTGCGGTGTCGTTTCTGTTCAGTTAAACTACTGCAAGCGCACAAATGGCTCCACTGCAACAGGCTGACTCTTTAACGTGCGCTTGCTGAGCTGCAGCCTCTGAGCTCGTGTACATCTCCCCTGGAGGAATTTCGTGTGTGTGTGTGTGTGTGTGTGTGTAGGGGATGGGTCCAGATTTGGGTTTTTGCCACACTCGCAAGAAAATCCCAATTCTGTCCATGACAGTCTGCAAGGGGATCGTAACGAGAGGAGAGAACACTTCACACTGTGGAAATGTCTGTTGCATGTATTCATTAGCTCATATCGAAACCCACTGCTTACCCATTTCTGAGTTACTATTTCCTCCCCTCCTCGTCTGTTTTTGGTTCCTCCTGGAGGCAGCTCGGTAGGAAAGCATCAGCTCAGCCAGTGCATAACAAGAACCACAGTAAACACAATAGCTGCTGTTCATCAGTGTTAGATTCATTTGCCCTAAGAACACGGCTTTCTTTAGTTGGCTCCCATTTGTTCATCCATAACTTCCGTATGTCCTCGTAGTGACATCTTAATCGGTTCAGGTCTTGCAACTTTCTGAAAATCTATATTAAAATGTGATCAGTCCCCCTATGAAATTAAAAATTGTCATTAAATATCAGGAAATTAGGATTGTCCAGAGGTCTTCCAGTGTAGAATAAGGATTATGATTATTATTATTATTTTTTTTTAATGATCTGAATTGATCTATGGAAGTCGTAGGTGGGTTAATTAATTAATAAATAATAAAGAATAAAAGTAGGAAATATAAACAAGTGAGCCAGTGGAGTGAAATTTAAACACGGACCAATACACTGAAACAGACTCCGGTAAATTAGTTAAAACTCAACACATATTTTGGAGTTTCCGCTTCCACATATTTTAGCATTTACACATACAAGATTCTAATTAGCTGTTTTGATCATTTTGAGTCATTGAAATATTTTCCTTGTGATTTATCTAATGTCGGTCATTCTGATATTCCGTAGTTTGGCAGGGCTGCATAAGAGGAGACTGAACTTAGTCAGCGTGCGCATGTTCTGCTGTAGTAACATCTAGCCAATGTTATGTTGGTGTTGGAGAGTTAAACGCTGCGCTCCTTAAAAACTTCTTTGAAGATTCACATTGACTATTGCTTGTCACAAACGGATCCAGCAGACTTTTCTTAAACCACAGAAATCGACCATCTAATGGGAAATTCAGGCCAAAGGGTTTCCCAGCGATGGAACACATTTTCCAAATGGTCATTTGGTTGGATAACGTCAGACACCATGTCCTGGTATCTGTGTTGGAGTTTCTTAAGTATTACAGTGTCCTGGATGTGACAATGTTAGCAGCTGAAACGTGTCGGAGGGAGAAATGAAACTTGAGACTTTTTTTTTTTGTCGGAAGTCATCTTTGTCCTGAGTGTGTGACCAAAAGCCTACTATTTTGTGTGTCAGTGAATGTCATCACAGCTGTTTGCTTTTGTTTTCGATGATTTTGTCCTTTGAGAACTAAAGCGGAGTGTTTGGCTTTTCAACAATTCACTAAATAAACTACAGTTAAGAAGAGTTTGAGAATGTCAAACAGCTTCCTCTACAGTTTGTTTTACTACACAGTGCAGTGTATTTCAAACACTGGTACCTGGTTCAGTAACAATAAATAGATAGACCAGACCAGGCACCCCCAACCCATAGCAATGACACTCCTTGATGGCAGCAGCCTGACACAGACACACAAAAACAGTTTAGGAACAACTACAAAAAACAGCTCAAGGTGTTGACCTGGCCTCCAAATTCACTAGATCCCAAACTGATCAAGGATCTGATGATCCATAGAGGCCCCTCCCCTCAACCTATAGTACCCAAAGCCCCCCCCTCATTAACAGTCTGTTGCCTGACTCCCTTAGAAAGCCCATGTCCATTCTCTGATAAGTCCCAACTGTTTGAGAAGCACAAGGGAGTAAGGAGTACACAATGTAAGGAAGGTGGTCATAATGTTATGCCTGATCAGCATATAAGCAAACAACCACTACACTGCAACGTTAATGTGCCTGTGAGGCTTGAGCTTATCTTAAAGAGAACAGATGCTCTGCTACTGATACCAACACATGTAGTCTCAACCTGAGCAGGACTTGTTTTGAGCTGCTGCGAGGCACAGTCGAAATGAACGAGGATATTTGCTATAGACTAAAAATATTATTTGTACAAGGTTGTAAATACATTCACTTCTGCTGTAAATAAGAGCATCTGAACATAGAGGTCTACTAGCATCAAGTCCCTTTAGGAGCCAGCTCCTGGTGGCCATTTGAGGAATTGCACAGAAACATTAAGGCATTTCTTCTGATTAGTTCTGTTTATTTATTTACACATTTAACGGGAGCATTTTTTCTTAGAGGAATTTTACAAAGGGTGAGGCAGGTGTTCAGGTGCGGGACTGCAGCGAGAGCCTTTGGACTGTATCCAACAGGTACGCCATGTCGGGCTGCTGAGCCTGATGTTTGATGAACTCCAGAGTCCGAACCTGTAGCAAACACCAGAGATCCATGTATGCATTCACAGAAAGCATATTTAAACGGCAACAACAGGAAAAACAAGTACAGGTTAAAACTAATACGGGCTGAGCTACAAGAGAGAGCTGTAGAATGTAAACTTACAGAGACACGAGTCTCACAGTATCCATGTTTGTGGCTGAGGTTCCACAGGTTGACGGCCAGCTGGTTCAGCTTGTTGTTCCTCAGGTCACCGTGAGCCAGCAGGACACCAAACATAGAGAAGGCTAAGGCGCCTTGGCGACGCATGCTCTGCTGCTGCTGCACAAAAGAAAAAAAATGGGAAGAGCTGTGATTTACAGAACTGGATGAGCTTTGTCTAACGTGTACCTGAATGCACCGTGACAAACGCAGGTCACAGTGAGGCGTTTCCCTCTGGCCTCACCTCGTCCCGACCGAGCACCTTCAGATGGTCCAAGATCTGTCCAATCAGAGTCTCACACAGCTTGTTGATCTCGGACAGAAACTTGGGGTCTCCCCCGTATAGCGTCTCGTTGGAGTCCACTGAAGCAAGGACACAGGCAGAAGATCAGGCAAATGATAAAAGATGAACTGCAGCATCGTTCAACATTAGCATTAATTAAATTAATCACGGGTAATCCCTAAAGGAGGAGTTGGCAGTCCTGCTTAATGAAATTCAGGAAAGTTCATTGTGTGTTATTACCTTTAGGGACTGAGTAGAAGTAGGTTTCCTGACTCATGGCAGCCAGCAGGGGCAGAGCGCTGATGTAAACCCGCACCTTTGCGTCACTGCTATCATCCCAAGTGTAATCCTGGACCATGTTGAGCAGGCCGCGGACTAAGTAGAGCACCCCGTGCTCCGGATGGTCCTGTAAACACGAGCAGGTTTGTCAAACCGTGGCAGGTAACAGGTCTAGTACGTCTCCACCTTCTTGTACTTTGAAGCGGATGAGAGTGAATGCAGGGCGTTACCGGGACAACCAGCAGCGTTGCCAAGAAGTTGTTGATGAAGTCCAGGAGGAAGCTCTCAGAAGAACGAAGCTTCCCCTCCACGCTGATGGAGCGAGGGACCTCCGGAAGAATACTGACGGCTGCCTTGAAGAACGCATCGGCTGAGAGAGAGAGGAACGTGAGGAAGACAGATTAAAGGTGGAAGAGACAGGCCGGAAGGGCACGGACAACAGAAACAAAAAGGTTAGAGATAAGGGAAAGGTGGTGGAGTATAAAAGGAAACATAATCCTACTATTTCAAGTATAAAGGCTGAAGTGCAGTAGCTCCTTACCCTGGGAGAGACACTGGTTGGCCAGCGCAACCTGTCCAGACAGCAGATAGAGGCTGAGGCGACTGAAGATGCTGCTGAGGGACGGGATTGTGATGAAAGTGTAGGCAGCGCACGCCTGGAGGAGACATACAAATCCATCATGTGGCAGCAGTGCACTGTGCATTCATGCCCAAGTCCACCTCTGACATGTCACAAGTACGGGCGCTTGAACAAATTAAAGTGACTTCCTGACTCAGGAAGTCAGAACAACTGAAGCCTGAGAACACAGGAAAACTGCTGATTGCAGCAGTTTTGAGTACAGTGGTTTTCCTGAATGCTGGACCTTATCCGGTACCGAGGTCTGGCCCAGATTAAATATCATGTAACATCAACACGAATGCCAGGTCCAAATTTTTCCCAGCAGAACATGGTACTGTCACAAGATGATCAATGTTATGTTATTCACTCCTCCTGTCAGTGGTTTTAATATTGTGGCTGATCGGTGTAAGTTGCTCCTTTTCCCTGGCGCTGCATGGGTCCCTTCCTGCAGGAATGCACAGTGTGCCGAGCTGACTCACCCGGACAAAAGCAGCAGTTTTTCTGGAGTGAGTTCCTCTCATCACCCTCCTGGTCTCCATGGCCAGCTGATTCACCGTCTGGATATGGCAAAGGTTATGTAAGAACACGGAGCTGGTGTCTGTGCGCACTGATGTCAAACCAACAGAATACAAACGGAGACTGACGTGGATGAGCTGCACCAGCACCGGCTCCAGGTTACAGAAGGTGGATCTGGCCTCCACGCAGAAACTCAGCTGCTGCTCAAAGTCACGGCCAAAGGAAACCTGACCGGAGAAATGAAATCGGCTTTTAGTCAAAAAAGAAAATGTAACACAGTTGTTTGTGTAAGACAGAGGTATCAATCAGCAACTGAAAACAGTCCCCAACAACTACACAACCTACTCCCATTTAAATTTATATGCTAAAGGCTACAATGCCCAGTAGAGTAAAGGAGTCACATTTTAAAAGAATTAAACTATATTGTTTTGAAGTCTTTTTAAAGATTTATGTCTTTGGCAGAAACCAAGGAGCCCAGGGGTAAGTGTGTGCAAGCCGCAAGGCAGCATTGCAGTCGGCCTAGGTTGCCGGTGGCTCTTTGACGTATGTCTGCACGTTTGAAGCCACAGCTAAATGTCTGAAGAGTCTCACCATGCGGATGAAGCCGATGATCAGCAGAGCCAAAGATCTTTTCTCATCCTCAAGAGTAAGAGCGCTACAAGGCAAAAGGCAGAGAGGTTACCAGATGAAATCAGAAGGCTAGGAGCTAGATGAAACACAATTATCAGAGCTGAGATTGTGCATGGTAAAGTGGATGAAGTAAGGAAGGCCTTTCCTGACAGAGATCAGCATGAGTGGGGCCTTCACAGATGTGCAAGGTACCATGTGACCAGTGAGAATGACCCCATACCATCATGGATGCTGGGTGGTCCCCGACTATCATTGTCTGCATATGTGGCTTCAGAACACAGGTATATCATTCAGGGATAATGATGCACTGATACCAAGCTCAGAGGATGTGGAGTCCTCAAGTTTGGCGACATCACACAACAGAGCAGATTTCCACTTGACCTCAGTCCACCTTAAATGAGCTTGGGCTCAGAAAAAGGATTTATGGACTATTATTATTATGTTTTTTGGACACAGGGACACAGAGATGAAGCATTGGTTTTTCATAAGCGTTCCGCTATGGAATCAGGTCTGTTTTTAACGGCCTTGGACATCGTGGCGATACAACATCGGTTTTCGGTTTGTTCTTTGGGTACGGAAATCTGTCACAGTCCCAATTATATGTGGAGAAATGTCATTCTTAAGTTGGTGAACTGTATTCCAGAGCTGTTGTTGGACCCTAAATGCAGTATGTTTATATCCGGACGTTTTGCCGCTAAGCCAAGAGCAGCTTCATTAAGTGAACAAACGTTGACTAACGCGCGATAGCCTGGGGCCATGAGGTCTAGGGTTTATCTATTTGCTGAGGTGCAACGCACGGCAACTCCTCAAAGAGCTCCTCAGGCGATGCACAGTTGGCTACCCACGGCTCTAGGTGAATGGATGGGTTAAATCCAGGCAAAGAATATTCAATATCCATATAGTAAATAAAAAATAAATAAGCCACTGAATGCTGCTCCTGAGTGAGAGGGATGCTCACTAGAGGGCAGTAGAGTGCAAGTTTAATCAGTGTCAGACAACAGGGGAGTGGAGCCACACGGAGTAGTGTCATTGCTATGGGGTGGGGGTGTCTGGTCTGGTCTAGGTGGGTGCTACATGTCTAAGTAACATCAACATGAATGAGGTCCACAAGCTTCCCAGTAGAACACTGGACTGTCACAGGATGGTCAATGTTAATCATTTCTCCTGTCAGTGGTTTTAATGTTGTGGCAGATCCGTATATGTAATGTCCTACTTGACAGAGTCGTGCATGGTCTTGCAGATGTGCAGCATGGCGTTGAGGATGACCGGGTCTCTGGTGAGCTCCACCTGGTGTCTGCAGGGGGCAAACGCAAACAAAGGAATTTGTAAGAAGGCGTCACTTTTCTTTTTTTTGTCCGTCACGAAGCAAATAACTCTCACGGCCTCTTACTTGATGAACACCTCCATGATGGATTTGCAGACTTCCACCCTCACGCTGTCCTTCTGAAACATGTCCAGGAACGGCAGGAAGCGCTCCTGAGGAGAACAGACGTGAGAAACTATGGAACTGTGGAGGAGGGGGAGGGGGTTATCTAACCACTTTCAGCTTTCAAACTGCTCACCATGGAGAAGAGGACGGAGAAGTCGTGGAAGTAGGTGAGGATCTTCCTGATGACTGACTGAAGCTACACAAACAGAACACAAACAAAAACGGTCACTACAGAGCGGATGAATAGAGGGTGGATAGTAAATCATCCCTTCCGCCAACCTGAGGGTAGGCGTCCTCGAATGCTCGGTCAGGGGTCATGTGTTTGATGATGTCGGCCAGAACCGTGTTGACCTCCCGTTTCTGAGAGTCAAAGAATCAAAGCGTGAGACGGAGCTGAGAAAAGCGACGCGGTTCCAAACAATACAGACGGCCCAGACTCACTGTAAAGTGTCTGCACGTGAACTCCACCCAGATTTCAGCGCAGTTGACGTAATCCTGAAAACCACAGTTAGAAGCTGAGTAATAATCTAGAGCATTGTGACCGGAGTGACAGCGTCTGTGAAAGCCAGCGCCGGCGTTACTGAACCTGAGGGCTGCGGACTTTGGTGATGACCTTCCAGGCTTCGTTCAGGATGGTCAGCCACTCGGATTCAGGAGGATCTGCGCTAGCCAGGCTGCGACCCAGAGATCCAAACAACAGATGCTGGAGAGGAGACGACAGGCGAACATTCACGCTCCAGCCGCATTTGGACTGTGATGAGAAAAGTAACTTGACTAACCTTCGGGAAGCCGGACTCGTCGCAGTCTTTGATCATCCCGATGAAGTCGCTAGCTCTGGCTGCGACGAACTCTGGCCTGAACGCTCTCATAACTGAATTCAGCAGCAAGGCACTGTGGGAAACAAGAACACGGTCAGAAACATCTAAGGGCCTGTTCAGACCTTCCATTAAGATCCAATCTGAGGTATCCGATCCGATCCACTTTTTGTACCTAAAGTAATTTTGCAGCTAACAGCACTCACTTGTTTCCCATCGTCTTGCATCTCTCCATCATCTCAGTGAGCAGAGGCTGAAACACAAACAGCATCAGCAGACAAACAATGAGTTTGGAAGGATCTGACCAAGCTCCGCTGAAACGAGCAAAATCTTTAATCCGTCTAGCGGCTTCGGTCTAAAAACGGAGAGCAGACACCTCTGGAGCTCTGTAGGCGATGCACTGCAGGATCCAGTTGATGGCGGGAGAGTAGAGGGTCAGGTACTCGGGCACCTCCACCCTCTGCACGACCAGCTGGTTCTGGACGCTCTCGCCGCCGATCTGCCGGAAGGTGCGGAGCAGGTCGAAGAAGTTGCGGTTCAGGGTGTCTTTCAGGTGGGGCGCCACCTCCATGCCCACCTAGATTTCAAAATAAGAGTTTAATTCAGGTCAGGTCAGCTCAGCAGAGGGACAGGAGGGTAAGACGAAGAGTTCCCTTAGACCTCCATGTTAAAATGTCCAACAGCCCGGTCAAATCAGCTGCACTCACTCTACATCTCCTTGAACCAGAGTAAGGCCCAAAACCGTTTTTCACGAAGCCTAAAGGTGACGTCACAGAAGCTTCATCAATCTTTATGTCCTCACCCTGCAGAGATAGGCCCTGGCATACGCAGCCACCAAAGGATCTCCAATCCCTCTGATCATAGCCGTCAACCGTGGGAGGGTTTCCTGAATGCCGCTGTGGAAGGCGGACGGACAGAAGGAGGCAGAAAGCAAAAATACTTAGCAGGATCCATTGTTACAAACGCAGCAGAATCGGCAAACCAGCTCTGATCCCAGGAAGCCAAATCTTTAATTCCAGTTTCACACAATATTTCCGAGTATTAAAGCTGAAGCTTCGAGGTCGAGGTGGCAAATCACACTCACGATTTGTTGAGGAAGCGGTTGCACTTGAGGATGGCAGCTTCAACATATCTGTGCCGAGAGGTTAAAGAGTCAGACGTACATGTGAATTACAACCTTTGGAAACCACAGTCAACAAAGTGTCGCAACCAGATCCAACCACAGAAGAGTAAATAAAGCTATGTGAGTCAGTAAGCTGTGTGACGGTGTGAAGGATACAGTCTGGGCAGCAGCTCTCGGATGGAAGCGATCTTGAAGAACCAGTTGAGGCACGTCTCCTTAGCGGTGTCGTTCACGTCTTCAACCGTGAAGCATTCTGCGGAGGAAAAAAACAAAACACCATGAGAAAGTACCAAAGGGACAGCCGACAGCATTGACAGGATAAGCTGGAGGTGGATGATGCATCCATACCTGGTAAAGGTCGTGGATCAGAGCACATGGTCCAGATTCTGTCATACACCAGACGACCTACAAACAAGCAGGACCACGGTCATACAACGTGCTTCGTTTTTTCACAAAAGGAATGACCAGAAGGGAGAGAATCATGGGCTGATAACGCACCAAAGGTGTCGAGGATATCAGTGATGAGGACAAACTTGCTGGGGTAGAACTGGATCACCGAGGTGTCGGACAGAAGCTTGGAGCACTGGAACACAAACCGCGCAGATTTATCGATCGGCACATCAGCGTTTACAGATCAGTTGCTGTCTTCACAAAGGTCCATGTGACTTTTCTCCTGGGGATCTGACTTTTGGATTACCTGGATGACGATCTTCAGGGCTTTGACCTTCTGATCGGAGGCCCAGGCCTCCTTCAGGGACTGATTCAGCTCCTCGATGCGGTTTGCATAATCCTGCTGGGAGAGGTTCAGCAGCTCTCTCTGGGAACCCTGAACACACACACACAAACAAGTCGGTCCAAACAGCTTGATCTAAAACAGCTTTAACTGTGAGGAGACATTAAGTTTGCCATCTTATTTAGAGCGACATGATCATACTATTATTTTAGGAATCTCCAAGAGAAGCTATTACAAAACAGCACTTTTTTCCTGCTGCTTTTCAAACTGAAACACTTAAATCCTTTCTCTGTAACACTTCCCTTACATATTCCAGTTTGAACTGAACTCCGACACCTACTCATTCAGATGCGGACAGCGCTTACAAAGGCAGACACGCGTGTATTACGTGAAAGCCAACCCACCTCCTCCAGATCATCCAGCTCCTCCAGGCGAGTGCGAACTTTCTCTGAAACGGCCGATGACCCTGGACTGGGTGCTTTCCCTGGTGAAGACAGATAGGTTAATTTGCTTTCAGCCAAAGTGAGTCAGCCGGTTTCAATGTTCTGGCCGATCGGTGTAAATGCAGACGTCTCTTACCTCTGTCGGAGCCCATGAAGAGATTCTGTGAAGACAATGAAATTTAAGTGTGCAGGTCTTAGAAAGTGTTAAATGCAGCTAAACCAGGTTTTAAATTTGATTAGCAAATGTCTTTTTATAGACAGTAACAGTAGTTAAAAGTGTTGATTTTAGAAAAAAAGTCTCCATCCATCCATCCATCCATCCATCCATCCATCCATCCGCCAGTGTTTGTAGTGTTTTAACTCATCAATTGATATAATTGTGTGACAGGAACTGAACTGCATTAATTAAAAAGGCCTTTAACAGTCATAAATGAATTTCATGGCCGCTGCAGAAACCCTGATTACAGAACAATCGGGTCTTTGATGTTAATATGGAGGGCGACTCACAATGGAGAGTTTTTCGGTGGTGGTGAACCTAGCCAGGATTTCCCCTCGCTTCGATGACCAGGGTTCAAAGTCTGGTCCCACTGCCTCTTCCTCCTTCTCTCTCCGCTTCCGTCCCAGGTCCTGCAAGCACAACATCTCTTTTTACTTTTAAATATAAAGTCGCACAACTCTCTCCATTTCTGTGTAAGTGGAACATGATTACTTTGTTCACAAGGCTGCCAGCAGCTAATTATTCAAATTTAGCGTTTTGACTGAAATTTGACTTGTGGACTGACCCCTGTGGAGCTGCTATGTGGCACAGCCGGAGTCTCGCTGGCCGAGGCAGCGGCAAACATGGACAGAGGGTCGGTGCCGTCCAGCATGGAGCTGAGCGGGTCTGGGGGTACAGAGGAAGATGAAGACGAAGAGGAGGAGGTGCTGCCTTTACGGGCTCCCCGGCGGGTCTTCGTATCGGTCACCTGGATGGAGAAGAAAGGGTCAAAACTATTGCAGGTCTTTGCTCATTTAATACATTTTTGTTTTCCGATTTTGGCCACTTGATGTTATGAATTACACACGTTACATGCGTTAGTTTATTCTATAAAGAAATGGTTGTTAATTAGAGCAGATTATATAGAGAGATATATAATAGAGCCGGGGAACAGCTGTAGAGTCAAGATACAGAGAGAAAGGGAGGAGGTCTATGAAGTGGATTTGTGAGCTGATAGTGAAGCAGCTGAACGGCAGCGGGACACCAGATACCATGATCGGCTTGAGGGGGTGGTAGTCTCCAAACTCGACCGGCACCGCCTCTGGACGACACCTCTGCAGCTCGCCGTCATAGTTGCGCCCACGGGAACGCCTGGTTACACAAGAGACAGGGAAGACCGTGAACTCTCAATTATTTTTATCATTACAATTTATGTGCAGTCCACTTGTTCTGCACAGAAACTGGAGATCGGAGGCAGACGTCATTGTGCAAGGCAGATTCCAGCTCATGACAGAAATTTCATTGCTGTAGTAGACTGCCAGCATGTGCTTAAATGTGTTTTACAATGCTTGAATACATCTGGAAACAGAATTAGTGCAAGTTTTACTTTTAAGACAAGTGCACATATGTCATCTCTGCACATAAATGTTTTTATCTAATAAGCAGACACAATCAACTAAAATAAGCCACCAAGCAACTTGTCTTCTTCATTTGTATTTGTTCCCTACTAATGTGTTTATGTCATGGTACTTGTAAAGACAATCACCGTTATTGCATTTAACTTTGAAGGCTATTTTGTTATGGTTGTGGATCCAGTGACACTACAGTTCAGTTAAACCTGGATATGAGAGAGATACTTAACCTGTGTAGTAATATTGACACATAGGCTTTGCAAGACTTCAACAAATTCATAGCTAAGGAGTACACAGCCTTTATAAGACTGCAAAATCATCATGTTGCTTTTACTTCGTAATTTTAACCTGCAGAAACAAAGTTCACATTTCGTAAGCACGCTAACTTGTAATTACACACGTTTTTACGCTGTATTTATGTGATCAAAAGTCTCACATTATCAACAGATAGATGAAATGACAGCCTTATGTCGAAAATTTTGTGATTTAATAGTGATAAAAAAAAGCATCTTACCACTGCACCGCAGCCATTTTTCTACATCATATGACACATCAGGACTTCCTGGTTAGCTAAAACTGGCTAAAACGCAGTTTTTATTTTGAAACGGGATGTTTGTTAAATTGCCTTTCGTTAAGACATAAAGAGTTGTTAGAGCAGTTTCCAAACGAGGTGTCGTTTTAGCATCTGACACAGCGAAAACCTGATTTCAAACATATTTTAACGGTGTGAAATTCCAACACATGACTTCATTACCCAGGATACATCGCGCGGTTTCATACGTCGCCTACTTCCACCACAGATGAGTCAAAATAGTGAGGTACCACTGGAATAATAATTCGAGTGCTGAGTTATTTTTTTTACAAGACGAAACCGATATCTAAGGGTTTATTGATTATTTTTGCTGTGGACGCTGTTGGCCCCCACTGACACATTTGTGTTGTAAATGTACACAAAACGTTTGGCTGTCAGAGTAACACAAGAGACGAGCTAGTTTGCTTTAAGTTAATGAAGCATCATTTAATAAACGATCTTCGTGAGCCTCACAGCTCGGTCTGCAGTGCAGCAGTCAGTCAGTTACGGCTCACGATTTAGCCTAAACATGACCTGACCGTGGGGTTGCAGGCTCGTCCGCCCATTTCTCCTAACCAGGTAAGGTATGACCCCTGTCAAGTTTCTCCCGTGTACTGTCTGGACTAAAAAACAGCTTTTAACGTTCAGGCTTTAAGGCGGACACCGGCCGGCAGCTAGCTGTTAGCTAGCTGACGTTAAAGCATGACTTGTTGTAGCTTCAGAGAGGAAACGTTTCATAGTTGTGTTGTTTTTTCTCAGTCGTTTAGAGACATTCAAATGTCTTTTATTGTCTGGATGATATTTTGCAGCGAATGACATTAATTACAAGGAATTACATTCAGGTTTGAATGTTTTTTTTGTCAAATTTTTTATCAACATCCTGTCAGTCAAGCTATAAGGGGAGGTGTTGGGTAAAATTAACAATGACCAGACAGTATCATCGTGGGGTTATGCTCACGAAGATGAATGTAGGTAAAAACAAAATACATGGTTTATTATTATTTTATGATGCATTACCATTTTCTATATGTAAAAAGTTAAGAAATAGAAATTAAAACGTGTGTGGCTGTAAATGTCTAGACATATTGATGCATACAGTTTCCGCCAAGCCTGAGGTATAGTCCTCTGATGTTTGGTTTGTGTGAACAACAGTCCAGATCCTAAAGATATTCATTATTTTGTTGCTGACTGACCAACTGTTTCATTGAACCATTGTGGCTCTGCATTATCCTGCAGACACCTCAGCAGGTCTGCGAGGGAGGGGTGATCAAATCGGGTGGAAGTTCTTCCGTTTTGTTCACGCTTCAGTCGGTTTAAAGTGCCAAATATCACAAATAAGTGATCAGCATCCATTTCAAGTCTGCAGCAGCTTGTAATTCATTTGCAGCTGAGGAAGAGACTTTAATCCCGTTTATTGCCGCAGCCCAGCAGCCAAACTGTCAATACACTATGTACACCCAGTGAATACACACTAATTACTGTATATATCCGGCAACAAAGGTCACAATCATAGCCTGAAAAAATAAAGAGAGGAGTTACAGCTGGTGCACGATCTGCAGCAATCCATTAATGATTTAACAATTGACATATCTTGTATCAAGTGTCCAAAATTGTGACATTGCAAACGGCCAGACACACATCCAAACAGCTGCCCTGTTACGTGAACAGAAAAGCACAGACGTGTAACGAGCTGTAATGTTCGATAAACGAGTGAAACATTGCTGCGATTGTCCCCTCAGTTGTGAAAATCGGCAGACACATCCTCCTCCTCCTCCTCCTCCTCCTCCTCCTCCTCCTCCTCCTCCTCCTCCTCCTCCTCCTCCTCCTCCGTGACTGAGACAGCGCAGAGGACGAAGTAAAGCTTATTACTGTGAGACACTAAGGCAGTGATCTAGCTTTATTCTAAGACCAGATTTGGGGCAGCGGGTTGCCATAGTGACTGTGTGTCACTCTGTCTGCCAGGTACGTAACAAGGAGATTAATATTATGCCATCCAACACCACGTCGGGACGGTAGCGCCATGTGTCGGTGGGTGCTAAGGTTTTCATGTCCCTTTTCCGTCACGTCATCGCATAACCCAGGTATAAATTAAACATGTTTGGTCTGACCATCAGCCACATCACCTGGTACCTGTGCTTTCCCTCTCTGTCTGGATCCTGCTGCAAACAGATCATGCAGTTGTCCCCCTCTAATATGTTAGATTGTGAATTAAAATACAGAGACTCGATTGTGTGGTAGCCCATTTCTTTCAGGAAGAATGAAAAGGAACATGAAAGCATGTTGTATGTCAGAATTAGGAGACAAATATTGAATCAAGCGCCGGTTTTGAACACGGTAGTTACTCAGCTACAAGCTGAAGAACAAAGTGGTCCATTTAGTTTTAGAGTGGGCTATTTTTGGTGGAAATGTCATGCTTATTCAATATGACTCAACTACATAGAGTTCTCCTACCTGTTTAAGCTCCACGGCTCCTATAGCCCAGTGCACATACTGATGAATCAGCCGTTGCTGGAATTATTTGAGTTATTCAACTATGAACTACACTGACTTCATAATGGCAGCTTAAAACCAGTTTTGTGGCCCACAGTAAACAAACGGTAGGTTTGAAAATGTCTCTAGTGTTCCACAACTTATTATCTGACTCTGTGTCTCACACAGAGCTGAAATAATGTGACCTGAAACTGAACTGGAAGCAGTGAGGATATCACATGCTATTTGTTTTAGTCATAGTTAAACTAAATGTGGCCTGTGCTTAAAGACAGACGACTCCGCCACCCATGGGATTCTTGAGGAGCGGTTTTGAAGCTTGGTGCGGTGGTGCCCAAGTCCGGCATAATTCAAAAACGGGGAAGGAGATGTGGGTGGAGGCGAGGTGGCAGGTTAATGCCGAAGCAGACGGCTAGAAATCTGTGTGGGGACCCACCTGTCACTCAAAGTGGGCACGCCCCTTCTTTAATCTTTGACTTTAAGTTTTAAAAAGTTAAGTTACCAAAACAATTTGGCCCCATACCGGTGTCTTGAATGGCAAACTTTAACATTTAACAAAGAGTTCCATAGGCATTGACTCCCTATAGGAGCCACCCTCAAGTGGTCATTTGAGGAACTGCAGTTTTGGTTGTTTTCTTCAATTCTCAACCATGGACGTTGCTGTTTGGTTGCGGCATCCCGCGTGTGATTTGTTGCTCTTCTTTGTTTTTACTAACATAGATCATCATATCTGTTGGCATCTAAAAAATATTCTCATATTAGAATTTACCAAGCTTCTAAAGTTTGAGGTTTTTCATGGTTTTCATACATAAACGTCAAATTATCACTATTAGACTTGACGGACTGGGCTATCGATGCTCAGAGGTTAAAATGATCATTTTTAGCATCTTTTGATAAGTTGTAGACCAAATGATTAAATTGTATTTTCTGGATGATTAAAAAAATTATTTTATTCATCATCCATTCATTAAAAATAGATTTATTCACTGGCAAAACAGGCCAGTAACAATAATTTCACTAATGTTGAATTAGTGTGGTCTTGATTTATTAATGAGCCTTTTAATGAAGAAAGAGGAGAAATCCTGCGTTGTCATGTTTAGCCGGGACAGGAGACGCATGTGCCACATTTATTTATTTTATTTTTTTTCATAAATTTGTAATATGCAGAACAAAATATTAACCCATCAGGCTGATTTCTCACTGGCTTGTTGCCTGGCCCTGATCAGCACCCCTCATTATTTATGCCATCCTCTTTTGGAGAAGCTGAACTCTTATCTGTTGTAACTAATACTCACTTTCATGAAATGATGCCCCAGGATCAGGTAGCCACTTTATTTCCTTCGCAAGACATTCACCCCTTGGCATTTCCCTCTTACAGGGTTACCACTCTGCATCTCCTCTGCTCCTTTCGGAGAGCTTTCTGGTGCGTTGATCTGGATTTGCTTTGAATTATTTACGGGAGAAGTTTATTTGTATGGCCTGGTGGGCGTAGCTCATTACCTGATAGTCCCTGTCCTTGTTTGCTTTCACGGACAGTTGTCACAGAAGGGATGCTGTCACTGGACTTGGATGACTCCAGTGCTTTCTAGCAATGAAAGTCAATACGTGCAGCCTCTTTCGCTCTACTGAATGTCACCAGCCTTCCTGTTGGTTCATTTGTCAAATTCACCGAGAGCTCTGACTTCTGAGGGAGGTCACGGCGACAATGGAAACCCCAGTGGTCGTCAGGCTGCGCTACGAAGAGCTTCTGTTTTACGCGGCCTGCGTTAGTCACTGCTGGTGCGTGTGTCTCTGCGTCTGTGTGTGTCTGGAGGGCAGAGTGTGCAGGAGGGGAGCAGGCAGCGGCGGTGGCGGCATGCGTATGGGCAGCAGCTGGAGGTGGCAGCTCTCTCGGGCCATGCGACTATCGCTGCGCTGGTGCCGGCCGTGGCGCCTGCAGAGGGGAGGCCGAGGCGGGGAGAGCAAACCGAGGGTCAGCGGCAGGTTGCTGGAGCTGTGGAGTTACAGCAAGCTGCTCCTGCGGTCGCTGTATTACAACAGTCTCAGCAACTCGGACACTCTTCTGGACTGCGTGTTCGAGCCCGTCTACTGGATCGTGGACAACGTGACCCGCTGGTTTGGAGTGGTGAGTTCTCCGCCCCACACCTTTACGTGTTATCTCCTAACTGCTTCCCTCACCCTCTGTTCCTGTCTTGTCAGGTGTTTGTCTGTCTTGTGATCCTGCTGACGTCCTCAGTGGTGGTCATCGTCTACCTGTTTGTCCTGCCCACAATCATCAGCACTTACGCCGTCCACTGGATCGTCTGGCACCTCGGCTGCGGCCACTGGCTTCTCATCATGGTGGTCTTCCACTACTACAAGGCCACCACCACCTCCCCTGGGCATCCACCTAAGGTACCCAGACTGCACATATTTTTATCGGGTTGAACTTTATCTCTGGTCCTCGTCTAAGAAATAAATTCCGTTTCAGGATAAAATTCATATCCCGTCTGTGTCCATCTGTAAGAAATGCATCACTCCAAAACCGCCAAGGACGCACCACTGTAGCATCTGCGACATGTAAGACCATCAGATCACGTAGAGAATTGGCGATCAAAGTCACTTTATTGTCGGTTTGATCCGTCACAGTGACGTGTTTCCTTTAATTTACAGATGTGTTTTGAAGATGGACCACCACTGTCGTATCCTTCTAACCAGCAGCCCCCTAAAACCCAAAGGAGAACGTATGACAATGAGTTGTATTTAGTTTACTTGCCAAGTGTTGTGTGTCGTCTGATGTTCCACTTGTCGGCCGTATTGAACTGAACACGTGTCCAGCCTGGTTGAACAACTGCGTGGGCCACTTCAACCACCGCTACTTCTTCTCCTTCTGCCTCTTCATGACGCTCGGCTGCATCTACTGCAGCATCAGCAGCAAGGACCTGTTTCTGGACGCCTACGATGCGATCGAGGTGATGCTTGATTTGAACTCTAATCAGCAGGAGCTTTGGTTTAGAGGTTGCTTTTCTGTCACACCCGAAACCCAACTCACCGTTCCAGTTCAGTTCAGACGCACTGGATCTGGTCTCGGTCTCTCTGTCCGCTTGTTTTGTTGGGAAGCACCTGTCAGACGTAGTAAGAAGGCAAAATTTGAGCCCGGGTAGCAAATGACAAACGAAACGGGACACCGGAAAACGATCTTCTGATTAAGGCTTTCGCAGCTCTCCAGCTGGTAAACAAACAACTCCAGGCTTGCTGTACCAATTAGGCTTAATGCTTCGAGGACGTCGGTGTCCAGAGATCACGGTGTAGTTCAACAGCAAACAGGCTCGGGCACGTTGAACTTGTAACTTACCCACATTGTGTGCAGTTTCCCTCTCTGAAGCCAAAATTACCTGGAAAGCCAGCGAGCTGAGATTATCTTCTGTCCCCTGCAGAGTTACTACCAGACGCCTCCTCCTGACTACACCTTCAGAGAAACTGCTGCTCATAAGAGTATCGTCTTCCTCTGGGTGCTGACCAGGTGAGTGACCCTCTACCACCTGTGTCCCAGTTTCAGAGAGTTAATAACGTCTTACAGACTTGTGGTGCCCCTCCTGCAGCTCAGTGGCAGTAGCTCTGGGAGGACTCACCCTGTGGCACGCCATTCTCATCAGCAGAGGAGAGACCAGCGTGGAGCGGCACATCAACCGCAAAGAGGCCAGAAGACTGAGGGACAAGGGCAAGGTGCGTACGCCCTAAGTCACCGCTGTATGTGAGCTATCTGCGTGTATATTAATGTTTCTCCTCCACTGATGCAGGTGTTCAGAAATCCTTTTCATCAGGGGAAAATGAAGAACTGGAAGTTACTGTTTGGTGTCGAGGAAACGAGGTGAGTCCAGCCGCTGATTCAGACGAAGTAGTGACAAACATTACGGCTGCGGAGGCCACCGTCGGATGACTGAGCAGGTCTGTCCCAGGTTGTCCTTCTCATCAAGACTTATTTAAACAGTCAGTTGCGGACGTCCTTTATGTTTTCAGCCACATTTCATTTTTTTTTCTTCTTGTGTTCCTCAGTCACTGGTTCACACGGGTCCTCTTACCCTCCAGCCATCTTCCCAGTGGAGACGGCATGATGTGGGACTATATCTTCACCAGGAGAGACCCCATGGCCATCTGACCTTCAGCCTTTTTTTTAATCATTATTAATTGTATCCAAAACTTCAGACTTGCATTAACAGAGCAGCGTGGCTGATGTGTGGCTCATCTGTGCAGCGAGCGAGACCCTCCTGCTCCACCTGTTTGGGTCGGCTGCTACAATCATTGGAGGAAATAGGAGGCTTGTAGTTAAAGATATCCAGAGCTCTTTGTTTTAGTCGGCACCTTCACCTTCTCAGCCTTGTGCAGTAGGCCTAACCTGTGACTGGTTTGATTTGCACGTGCTGCTGGTCAGCTCCCAGACTTTAGAGAAGACAGGGCAAAGACCTGCCATGCATTTGTTTGATGGAAAATCATGCACCAACGTAAGAGCCAGTTTCTCGCAAGGGAGAAAGTATTGGAAGTGTGAGACTGAACTCGACTCGTGGGTGCAGCGTATTAAAGGTGCTAGGTGTTGCATTTTCAAACACTGCATCATCGCGTTGTAAACTGACACTGCAGTGTGATTGATATCTGCCCTGAAACTCTGCTTGTTTCTTCATGCAGTGTTTTCTGTTTCTACTCTTGCGAGATCTGTAGCCACAGGCATTGTCTGGTTTTCCGTCCAATGCTCGTAAATGCGATTTCTCAAGAAGGCCTGGAGAGAGTTTCTTCAAATTTGGCACAAACCATCCAAGTCCAGTCCAACTACCTTTGGACTCCAGGATGAACAGAACCACCTGCTCCTCTGGTAGTCCACCATCGGTTTAGGAGACGCTGAGCTCCAGGCGATTGTTGGGGCACAATGTGACGAAGGTCTCTACTCAAAGTAATTATGTTTGTTACTAGTTGTTGAAGGACCAAAACCTGGTCAAACTTTGTCTTGATGTTCATACAGTAATGTATTTTATTTTCTATGTGCCTACAATTTAATCAAATTGAGCTTAATCTCCATCAAGTAAATACATTCTTTTTTGATTTGTGCTGTAAAGCAGGCAAGCAGATTTAAAAGGAAGCTTGTCAGTCATCTTGGTGAAGGTGTCACGCCAGCTAAATGTGCTCATGATTCATTGATGCTAGAAGTGCAGAGCATAGCACCATTAACCACTGAGACTGCACTGATCCCTGACTGGGTATTTAGTCAGGGGGGTGAGTCCAGACCTCGTCTCTTAAGATATGTTTGTGTCCCGGGCTGAGGACAGATTCAAGTCCTCAACATGTGTGGGAAGCAAATCATGACGTTTAAAATATTAGTGTATGATTTGTTTGTGAAGTATCCTGTGACTTTTTTTAAATTTCATTTGCACTGATCAGCCACAACATGAAAACCACTTGACAGGCGAAGGGAATAACACTGATCATTACATGTGGATGTTCCTTTGACACGTACCTACATATGGTTGCAGATCAAGCACAGCCCCTCCAGTCTCCTCCCACCACACGGCAACAACAGCTCAGGAACGGCTCAAGGAACACGGCAAAGAACCCAAGGTGCTGCCCGACCTCCCACACTCCCGACCGCATCTGCCAACATCCTGCTACAGGACAGCACCAGGTCCTCTGTGTGTGCCCTCATGAGTCAGAGCTGATTTTGTGAAACAAGTCGGAGCTACACAAAATAAAGCAGGTGGTTTTAATGTGGCTGATCAGTGTGTGTGGTCACA
The DNA here is from genome assembly GCA_005024645.1 of Planiliza haematocheilus. Taxonomy (NCBI): domain Eukaryota; kingdom Metazoa; phylum Chordata; class Actinopteri; order Mugiliformes; family Mugilidae; genus Planiliza; species Planiliza haematocheilus. The sequence continues at coordinate 6,890,356 of SRSE01000365.1, read as the reverse complement.
TTTTGTGTTTTGACACCTCGTGTGCTGATGAGATCGGACTCTGGTCTGATTCTGGTGCCAAAGATGAGCATAAAACCAAGAGCTTGATTCACTTTTCTGACCTTGATCTCTCGTCAGTATAGCCAACGGGTTACAAACATTTCTTTTGTCAACAATTCTTTCTTGGACGCTGTTGAACATTTGTTTTGTGCCTTTCTTGGTTGAAATTGAGCCATTAAATAAGTGAATCCGGCACTGTGAAATATGATTTTTAAAGTCCCTTTCAGATTTTTCACAGGAACCTGCTTGGTTGGATCCGTAGTTGCCATTAGAAACATCCAGCTGTGATCTCATCTGTAACCAGCGGGAGCTGTGCTCCTCTTTGATTTATCGTCTTTTTAAAATAAAACAAGTTTTGATAATTCCTGTTGAAAGTGTTTCCATTTTCAGGTGGTAATATTAAAAATGTTTTTAAAAAAAACACATGAGAAGGTTTTTGTGTAAATTACAAAGAAAAGTTTTAATGACACTTTAAGTTAGACATTAAATATCGTCTTGTTTCCTTGGCATAAGTTGTTGTGAGGTCCAAAACTCAGTCAACCTTGTTAAAATGACTCAGCATGAACTCTGATACAGCATCAAGGCAGATGTTGGACACACTGGTCACATAACTTACAATCCTAAATCAAAGCACATTAACCTAAACGGACATTTTTATTCACATAAAATGTGTCTTAAAATTTCAGTCGTGTCAGTGGACACTGATACGAGTCACCCCGTGAGCAACCCACAGGACAGTTGGCACATCTGTGTTCTCCCAAATCCTAAAACCAGAGTGATACTCAAACCACGTTACACATTCATCGTTCATGGGAAGATAAAAGGCTGTCAGTGCCTGCTGGGTTCAGCCCTGCTCTCATATGGCTTTACGTCTGTGTATGCAGGGAATGTGGAGATGGTTCCTTTGTCCTGTAGCCCAAATATCCGTCTGGCTTCTCTCTTCATAAAGGAGCTGACACATTATTGTGTAGCTACTAACTGACTTACAATATGTAAAAAAGCCAATATGAATTTCTGGACTTTCATCAGGTGTAGTAAGAAATAAAAAGCTTCTTTGTTAGTTCAATTATTTTGTTGGTTAACTCAAAGAAGATCAACTAATCACATATAATATGGACCCAGTGATATTTTTGTGGTGTCACTGACATTTGCTTCAATATGTAAAGAGAAGGACGACAGCACATAAGGTCTGTTACAGATTAACAAATCAGCCATTCATCTTTTACTTAGACTACGCTCCAGACAGACATTTATATATAGATATATACTGTGTGTGTGCCAACCTGTCTGTACACTCTTTTTTGTGCGTTCATCTATATGCAGACAGTAACAACAAAAACATTTCAGTGTGAAGTGAAAAACGAAGGAGGAAAGGTGAGGGCGTGAGTCCAGGGGATGTGGTGGGGGGGAGGGAGGAGCTGTTGAGTGGGTTGCACAGCTTTGATACCTGGTCCTGGAGTTCCCTCTGGTTTTGGTGGGATTTGAGGTGAAAATCACCTCCCGCCAGGACTCCCTAAGAGAAACCTGTACAGAAGAAGAGGAATCAACACTGGAACACTTTTGAAACGATGCACTGCAAGGAATACAGATCAAACGTCAAGCATGGAAATAAAAACACGCATAAACAAGATGTGGTAATGTTGCAGTGATGTCTGAACCTGAGCTCATTTAAGATGACTGATCTGAAATTCTGAAGATCAGTGTCTGTGAGGGATCATCTGACATTGTTAAAGTTGAGAAATATAGGTTTAAGAGATACGAGAGCTGCCGTCCAGATGATGTTTTTTAAGGTTTCTTATGTTAGAAAGACGATGTGAAACCACATTCTGCATGTTTTATGTGTGACTGAGTAACTAAAAGCTGAAATCTGTTGTTAATAGTGGAGTACTGGAGCTCCTCCTTACCACTCTCCTCTTGCCTCGACTGCCTCTCTCCTCACCAGCCTCTTCTTGTCATCCAGAGGCTGGGCCAACGCTCGCAGCACCCGGGCCCGAAATGGTAAGATCTGAATAACAGACAGATGAAAAGAAAAAATACTGAGTCATATTACAGGAACGCGCCGAGGGTTGATACAGTTTTACACTAAACTTGGGAACTTGGGTTTGGAATGAAAAACATATTGATGCACCGATGTTTTATTTCATGAACTTATAAAATCTTAAAATGACATTAAAATGTGGCATATGAATAAGTTCAGGTAGTTCCTGGTCACTACCAGGAAGTACAGACAACGTGATTTGTCAAAAACTTCCCAAAACAACAAACACGTATTGTGTAATTACAACTTGGTGTGGTTTGTCTGTGCTGTACCTTCCTTCACCACAAGGGGGAGCTCACTTGCTCAGCGATAGTGGGGAGTTGCAGTGTTTATAAACCTTTAGTTCAGGTAACAAAACGCTGTGGTGCCAGACACTAAACTAACTATGCATACAAATACAGCATAGGCAAAAAAAATAAAAGTTGTGGATGGCTGCTCCAAATTACTGACTTAAGGCTTGAATTTAAGCTAATTGCTAAATACGCTACTGTTCAGGTGAGAGTATGTGTCTGTAAGCAGCATCAACAATACCAATACAGTGCATAATTATTATTGCCTGGTGTAGACTCAATTCTTATTTAAATACAAGTCTCATTGTTAAGAAAAATACTGGGTTTAGTTACTAGATTCAGTAAACTGGTTATTATGTGCCTTGTTTTGTAGTAAACCTGTAATTTCAAGGAGAGTGCAGGAGGCCTGAGGCCTTGGTGCCATCTCTAGGAAGATACTCCCTCCTTCCGTAGAACAGATAACATATTTGTTGCTAGACTGTATGACGTATACCGAAGATAATCTAGCATTATGTATAAATACTGTTTCACTTTTCTGTTCTGGGAGCTCCTCTCCCATAACCTTGTGTTGTGTGAGATTCAGTGCACTGATTAATAAAGAAACACTGACTTTGAGATCCTCATTGCAAGAGTGGGGGCTCCTTTTTTCACCCCACATGTTGTAAATGAATTCAACTCCAGTGTGCTTGGATGACGTGTATGACTACATCGCTGTTATTCTTCTCTCTATCGCCTCATAAAGCCCGTCTAAACACTTTGACTGGTCGATCTTTGCTGGGGCACTGTTTCACACATAAATAAGCTTTCTCACTGTGTAAAAACATAAAATGGCTTCATATTAATTAATACAGTCCACATTTACTAGCCAGGTACGTAGAGGGAATAGAGGGTGATCTAAGATGTTTTACCTGGGAAAACAACTGCTTCATTTTACTGTGGGGATAAGAATTAGTCAAGAAGAGACTCTATTTACCTCATGTACAGGGAAGTGAGAGAGTGTGTGGATGCACCGCAGGGAGGCAATCCGTACGTTCTGCAAAAGAAAAAACAAATGCATTGTTAAAACCTCCAGCCCTATCCTGAACCACTCAAATAGAGATTATAATTAATACTTTCTTTTTTATTTTTAATGCCAAGGTAATCTCACTAACCATGACTGGACTAGAGATGAGGGCCAGCAGCCTGTTGACCAAAGCCTCCAGCTGCTGTATGAGAACCTGTGGTGGGTTGATGAGGACAGGCTCCAGACACGACAGAGTGGACAGCTGGACGCCCTGATCGGGATACGTCAAAGCCTCCAGCAGCAGAGTGAGAAGCTGGACAAGGACAAACTACTTTAGGACGATACTTCTGAGAATTACCTAAACTCTACCACACGTCAACTCACACTACTCACCGCTGGCAGCTCAGTGACTTGAACCTGCTTGGGAAGCTTATTGACTATGTTTGAGAGCGCCTTCAAGTAGTTGGGTTTCTTCTCTGGAGGAACAGAGGACAATGAATCAAATGAGTCAAAAACAAGACAGCTAAATCTCACCCACTCTCCAAACACAAACCAGTCTACTCCATAGTGACTTTGCCAACTACCTTGCGGTGCAGCGTTGAAACCCTGGACCAGCTTGGCTGAATTCTCGCTGAAGAAGCGCTGGCGGAACATGATGCGAACGTCGGCGTGGCAGCCTCGGTTGAGGACGTCAGTGGAGTCGCTCATCAGCAGAGAGAAGCCGTAGGCCGCCATCGGACCCAGGTCGGCGTCATCGAGCAGAGAGAAGAGCTGCACAGTGGATGTCAAAATTAAACACGACCACAACAAGTTTACAGTGGATTTAATTATCATTGGGACAAGACAGCAGGAAAGGTTAAATAGGAAAAGGGAAAAGACAGAAATGAAGATCTACTTGGTAACTGTTCTTACCTTGTCAGTGAACGTTGTGAATAGAGGATGGTATCGCAGAAGCAAAGCCTTGGCGACCTGGAGACAAGAGAAGCTATTGCTACTTGCTAATATGTAAAGCAGTTACCAATCAATGCAATTTAGTGATTAGCTAAGAAGTAAAGCATCTGAAACACAGTTACATCACCATCATTAATGTCTCAGTTATTTGACTGAAACAAGTAGACACACAGCAGCAGTGACGACATGCGGACTATTATTTGGTTGGTGGTCTCTTTTTGGAACCATATATTGTATAAATATGGACAATATGTCGCGAATTCCTTGCATTCGCCAAATAGATGCTATTTTCCCGGGGATACGGACAGCGCCATCATGCAGCTGTGGAGCCAGACTAAAACAAAACTTATCTACAAAATTTACACTTGATCATGCATCAACATTATATTAACTACCTAAAATGACAGAAACCATCATTGAAAAACAAAAATTTGACGTGTATTGTAGTGTTTTAGTTTGAGTCCCATCCACTAACATGGAGAAGGTGGAGCTTATGACCTATACTGCGGCCAGCCACCAGGGGGAGCTCTACTTGCTATGGCTTCACTTTTGAGGAGCTGTTCCACATCAATGTTTATAGTCAATGTCGGGAACCATCACGGTGTCCTTATCCGTTGTTTTTCAGACAACAAGTCCGAAGAATATAGATTAACCGAGTGAAAAAATATAATATGATTTGTTGCAGGCCTAAAAACAAGTAGCATGCACTGTTATATTGGTGGTACTAATATGATTTCAAATCTATAGCAAAGATGTTCTTACCCAGATCAACAGTGTGAAGGCCTGCGTGCGTACAGAGGAGGACGTACAGTCCAAGTCACTGCACACTCTCTTCATTGTTTTCTGAATTAGGCTGTCGAGAGAATCACCTGAAATGGAATAAATAAAAACATCAGAGTTTCTAACCGACACTCAGGGTAGAGACAAAAATTGACTTCAGACTTCTCACTGACCCTGCGGCCTCTTGTTGACCAGGCTGGCAAAGCACTTTGCAGCAGAGGTGTAAGATAGTGGGTGGCTGCAGGTGCAGCTCATCTCCTCCAGCTCTGACAGCAGCTGCTCTATCCGTGGCACCTCCACCTGGATGACACACAATGCTTTGAGTGCACAGCTTCAGCAGGGAAGATTTATAGTGAAATCAGAATTATGTGCACAAGTTGAGACTTACACTCCGAGGTAACGAGCACACACAGCCCATTAGTAGGCAAACCATCTGAGACTGCCTCCATGAATCCCCCTGCTGCTTCTGGGAAAACATTGTAGGCCTCAGTAATACACAACCTTACATCATCAACCTCTAAAGCATACATAATTCTACATGATCTATAGAAACATAAACATGCTGTCATCAACAAAAACCAACCTTCAGCAGCTGTATGTGTGAAGGGAAGGAGTTATTGGGCAAAAAGGAGACGTCACCGTCCAGGAAGAGAGACACAGCCCTCGACGCTGTCTTTTCTGCCAACCTGACGACATGAAACGCCCCGACAGGAAACCACAAACACCTCATGAAAAACCGTGTATGTGTACATGGCGCAAACAAATCAGAGAGGCTCACAAGATAAAAAAAAACTAAGGTGTGAAACAGAACAGAAATAGTACACAACGCCCAGATCTGCATGTGTGAATGTATGTGTGAGTAGCACAAATACAGCAGGTGAACGCTTTTGTTTTTACATTTAAATTAACCAGCTCAGAAGAGAAGAGAAGTAAGCACTCAAAACACAGAGCCATGACAAAGAGAGTTTGTACTGACTGGGGCTGAAGCCGCGAACAGGAAGTGCTGATGACGGGAACCATAGCAGACAGGACCTCCTCCTCCACCAGAGGACTATGAACAGGTGAACCCTCACCTGCAAAACAGAAATAAGAGCAGAAGGTCACTACTAAATCAGGAAGATTTAAAACAGATGAGTGGGTTTGGTAGAGAAGACAGTGGTAGAGTTATTAGCAGATAGGATGCTCACCCTGCAGTGCTGCTTGGAGCGCCAGAGACAGCAGACATGGGATGATGACGCTGTGGAAGCACTGCCCCATCTCCTCTGTGTCCTGAACCTGCTCCGCTATCCTCTGAAGGCTGCGGCACGCCAACACCACCTCGTCCAACGAAAACCCGGCGCTACCTAAAGTTAACAAGATAATACGGCATCACTTGCCTGCAGCTGTTTCAGTTTATGTTTCTGGAATCTGTGCAAGTGAGACAATTTCTGTGAATTTTATTACCAGCTTTCTGTATACGGAGACAATGAGCCTATTTGAATCTACTCTTGTGAAGCTCAGTGCAAGCTTTAGCTCTTGTATGTTTGCCAATCTCTCTGCTTAAAGCTATAGTACTGGACATTCACATCTAAATGAATCATCTCTTACACTGAAGCCCTAACCAAACAAGTTCAGACAATACTGATTAAACTTATCATGGGCAGGCAAGCCTGTGCATTTCGCAATAAACCAGAGCTCTAAATTTAAGCTAAGTTAAGACTGCAGCAGGAGACATTCATAGATATCCTTCTCTCTAATTTCAAACTTGCACAGATGTTAAAATACCACTACAGGACATTATTTAGATCACTATTACAGATCAAGGAGCAATGCACTATGCTAGCTACCATTATCGTCTTTGTAGGTCTCTGACTGACTGGTGAATTTGGGCATAGTAGTAGCCTGAGCCTAGATTAAGGCTGTATGAACTGGGGAATCCAACATGACGTAGAAAGTTTCTGATGCTCCAGATAAAATAGGAACTCTGAGAAAGACTCAAAATAAGGTGATGGACGGGAGGACACAGGGTTTACCATTGACATGGCTTTTCATCATTAGGGTACTACTACAGGGATTGTAGACCATTATGATACACCATGTGTCAACAGAGTTTATGTATTTACTCTTGCTGCCACGAGGAGGGAACCAATTTTCCGTGCAATAGCTTTGAATATGAAAGTAAATCGAAAGCAAATAAAGCATGTGTCCAGACAGATTACCTTTGTGTGCAGAACTAAGGACTTCCAGGAGGACAGGTGTACTCTCCTGGACAATGCTGGGTTGGGTGGACACTGAAGCCAGAGCAGACAAACACCGCTGACGCACTGCATGATGGGAGCGCAGCACGGAAGCTTCTCTGTGATCTTCATCCATGGGTCCTGAACAGAGGAGAGGAAAATGTAAGTAAACCAACAGAAGTCATTAATATGCGTACAGTTTTTGCATGAATTACTGAACTGACCGTGACTAATAAGTGCATGTTTACCAGAAAACATCTCCTTCTTTATTCTTGGGATGAGTTTATTGATGAAGGCTGCTGGGTGCAGCTCTGCTAAGGCTCCAGCACACTCCACTACAGCAAGACTGTAAACAGAAACAGGACAGACATTAAGCGCAAAGTCACAGATGATAGATGACAGGAGGAGGGGAGGACAGATGAAAGCATGTCCACAATGAGCTGACCTGACTCTGTCATCCTCCTCGGTCAGCAGCATTTTGAGAAAGTGATCTACTGCTCGCTCAACATCAGCGTCTAACAGCAGACCTGAGCCAGACAAAGAAGGGACATTTGGAGCATCAGAAACACAAATACTGACTCTGTGACTGGCATCGTTTACAGAGTTTACTCCAGCTCACCTTTTTGTTGTGCCAGTGAGATAAGCACAGAGGTGGCAGTGATCTGCAGACTGGAATTACTCTCAGAGAGAGCTGAAAACACCAAGCTGCACAGAGCCGACTGGAAGCCTGAAAACACGCTGTCATCTGATGGATGAAACACGGACAAAAAAACAGGGAACGGGATCATTAGTCTCCTTAGCGGAATATAAACAGCACAGTCACCACATTTCAAACAAGAGCAGATTTTTAAAGTTCCTTTATGAGTAAGCATCATAGTATAAACACATATACTGGGACTTTCAGATACCAATTAAGCAGCTTAACTGGAATCTTTTTATTATTATTATTATTATTATTAATTGGTGCTTAAGTGGCTCAAGATGCAGCTGCGATCATAGGATTGCGATCTGATCTGATTATACGGCTATGCTAGAACCTATGAGTGTGTCTATTGGTGAATATTTTGTCCTGAAAGTTGATGCGTTAGGAGCAAGAAAAAGTATTTGACTAGGGACATAATTTGAAGGCTAGACAACTGGGTCAGAGCATCTCCAAAACTGTGGTCCTTTGGGGTGTACTCCGTATGCAGTTGTGAGTATCTTTTAAAAGTGGTTGAAGAACGGAAGAGCAGTGAACCAACAACAGGGTCACTGAGGCCCGTGTGGTTCAATCCAAACAAACTACTGCTGGTAAAATTGTTGACACCGTTAATCCTGTTTCGCAATTTTACCAACTCAGGGCGCCCATGCAGACCCCGGTCCACTGCTGAAAGTGGCAGCACTGATCGGTGTACATGATGCTATTGCAACTGCAGCACTTACCGTTCTCTGAGGACTGGCAGCTTTTTACTGACTGGACGAATCTCTGTAACACCTCCAGCAACGTCCGTCTGTGGGAACACTGCTCAGAGGGAGACAATGATGATGGTAAAGTTAAAGGTGTCAAAACAGCTCAGAACAAAATTTAAAAAAACAAAACAATGGCCTGCTATTAAACCAACTAAACATCTGGATGTCTCTTTTACCTCCGTTCTGTTGTTATACTGCTCGATGAGAGAGGGCATGACGGCATCTATTACGATGTGGCTCGCCCTGATGGAGGCGCTGCAGGCGGCCTGGAGCAGCTTGGCACTGGGCCATACAAGCTTTAAGTCTGGCTCACACAGGTGATGCTTGCAGTCTGGAACAACATCAGTTTAAAAACAGAAAAATAATGCACAAGTCTAGCAGAGCCAGGCTGAAAAGTAAACAGTGTTATCCTGCCATTAAACTATAATCTGTAAAGGTGTGGCTGTCGACATGACACATTGTGTGAAAAAGCTGCTGGCAAAAATTCAAGAAGTGTACAGTCACTGTGGTGCAAAAGAAAAAAAAACGGGTTTCCTGCCAAGCTTCACAACCTGAGTTACACTAAACTAAACTGAAGGCCCACGCTCTCTTTCCCTGACATTTAACTCCCTCTCTCACTGACAGCTTTGAAAGAATCAGCATCATTTTCAAGACCAATTCACATCGTTGGAGATTTTCTCCCTTTCCAGTAAAATGAAAACTTTAATTTCACCTTTGAGAATGAGATCCAGGAAGTTGCTCAGAGAGTCTTCAGAGTCAGAGTTGAGGACCGAGCGTGACAGGCAGGAAGTGAGTGCGGTAAGAGCGGCGAGGCCTGCAGACTCGATCTTCTCACTGGATGTCTGAAACACCTGCAGTGAAACAACAACAGGGACGTTCAGGCTGATTACACAAGCGGTTTGCTCACTCCGGTGTGGACGGTAGGTGAAGCTTGTGGGAGGATCTTGTCTCCACCGAATCGTCTACAAAGACACAGACTAAGCTTTTTCATTGTACTGGAACCCTAATATGGACTTTAGAAAGCACTTCACAACTGCACATGGACACTGACTATAAATACAGGGCATGTTCAAACTGCTGATGGCTGCTCCTTCAAAATTAAAAGCATCATGTCTAGCTCAAGCATTTGTGTCTTCCGGGCTGGATTACTGTGATACATTACTGTCTGGCTGTCCAAATAGCTCTTTAAAAAGCCTCCAATTGATTCAAAATGCTGCAGCGAGAGCACTGATGGGAATTAGCCATAGAGATCATATTACTCCAGTTAGAGCTTCTCTCCACTGGCTCCCTATAAAATCCAGAAAAGAATTTGAAATCCTCCTCCTCACATGCAAGGACCTTAAAGGCCTGGCTCCATCCCATCTTAAAGACCTCACAGTACCATATCATCACCATAGATCACTTCGATCTCAAAGGTCAGGCCTACTTGTGGTTCCGTGAGATTCAAAAAGTAAAATGGGAGGGAGAGCCTTCAGCTACCAGGCCCCTCTATTGTAAAACCAGTTTGGGTTCGGAGTCCGACACTCTCTCTACTATTACAGTTCGACTTAAGACTTTCTAATTTGTTAAAGTTTAGTGCTTTAGTCAGATCTCTTGTTCATCTTGTTCCTCCTGCAGATGACTCCCTCCATTAAAAGGAAGTTTTTTCTTGCCACCATTGCCTTAGTGCTTGTTCTGGGGGTCTCAGTCCAGGTTTTATAAAGCTTCTTGAGAGAGCATTGTTATTGTCATTTCTCAGGGTGGAGTCGTTAAAAATGTAGCGGCTTAACACTAAAGCTTGTTCACATACTCCTGAACAAAGACAGCTAAGAACACACATGTGCTATTGTTGTCTGCGTACATATCTCTCAAACCAACCTCTCTGCGCAGTGACGCCCACAGCCCCTCCAGGAATTCAGCCAAGTCCTTCTGTTCATACTGTGACGCACAAGCACTCTGAAAAACATAAAAGTGTGTGGTGAGCTAGGAAATGAACTCTTCCAGAACCACGGTGCTGCAGCTGTAACGAGTGATTCAGTGAGTCATGAGCTGCAGATCGTTCATAACCATGTAGATTTCTTACAGCTGGCGGTCTGGGAAAGTTCCTGTGAAATGTTTAGACTTCCAACCGTGCAAGCTGTCGTTACGGCCGGAGACAGAACATTTTTAGAGAAGTCTCTCACCAGAGTCTGCAGCGAGTCCAGCTTCGCACTCTGAACATCCGAGTCCAGCTTCTCAATGATGAGCGGTAACAGAAACTGTAGGAGCGTAAAGAAGAGCAGAAACTTCTTTGTTTATAGGCAGTGGCAGCAGAATCTTCTCGGGGAGCAGGTTTCGCTCCAAAAACTTAAACGCGAATGTAAACTGACATTTTATTACCTCAGCAAATTTTGGAGTGCCGGTGAGGACGGCCCTGAGCATCTGAATGAGCTCATCTTTGGTGATGCCGTGGGGGTCATTGGGAGGCTGGGGTTGGTGAGGGGTGATTATGATAGGACAAGGGCAAAGCAGGAAGAGATGTAGAAGATATTAAAACACACAGCACCCAACACATGTTCATAGAAGTAAAGAGCAGCTCAGTCTCTGCAGTCATACAAGGACTCTATGAAGTCTTTTTGCAGGTCCCATCGGCTAAATGCCCAGAATCTGATATAGTCCTTTAGTTATAGTTACCCTGATGAAAGAAAATGATCTGTATCTGTGACCAAATAAACAAACTCAGCTTAACTTCAGCCATCTTGTGACCAGAGTGATGTGAATTCTTCATTTTTGGTATTTTTGGCTAGTTTCTTCCTTCAGTCTATGGTTAGTAAATTAATAACTAACTCGCCTTCACCAACACCAAGGCTGACTGCTAATCAAAAGCCTCAAGTGATTCATCAAACTGTAATGCACCCTGCGTCAAACTGAAACAGGTAGAACACAGAGACACCCAAATAGTGAGGAGTTCTGTCATCAACCTGACACTATATGCATTTTATGAAATAACTGAAACAATAAAAGATTTTGTCCTGTCAGTGGTTTTGATAATTGTTTAAAACATTTTACCAAAATCAACAGCTTATAACTTTTCAGATGTGAATATCTTCTGAGTTCCATGGCCTTCTATCTTATTAAGTTGAATATATTTCAATCCAAACAACACAGTTATATGTCAGATATCCTGTCTGTCAGTGAGATATTTTAAAGATCAAACAGTGACAGAGTGTTGCAGTGCAATGCAGAGAGGAGAATAGTTCATCAGTTAAATACTGGCACATAGTAACCAATGTAAATGCCTAATCCAAGCTTTTCTTTCTGGCTTGGATAAACACAGTCTTTCCATCTATGTTTGCTCCATGTGGGGTAAAAACTAGGGGAAGTGATGAGTTTCTAAGGGAAGCAGAAACATGGAGGTAGCAACATAACTTAGATAATAAGTGACTTAAATATGTCAATAAAGTAAAAAAAAAAAGTGATGTCATTTGTGATCTGTGTTTTGCTGCATGTAAACCTATATATATTATCCTAACATTTGCCAATGTTAATAGTCAAGTTGGAATCTCTAGCTCGATTACAATCAGGATGAAGAAACATTGTCAGTGTAAACGCAGCCAGCTCAGATTGTGTTGACTGAGGGTAAATTCTTTGCATATTCCCTTTTTGATTCAGACTGATGAGGCATGGTAGATATATAAAAATAATATTGTTGATTGTGTTTGCTTTCAGACATTGCTATAATCTCATAAGAAATGTTGCAGTCATATAACACTCGGTAGCCCCACATCATATGAGAAGCCCTGTGCTGTTTCATGCCAGCGCCATGTGATCCTCTGGGATGTACAGATGTGAGCTGTGCTCAAGCAGACACACAGGCAACCGCTGTGTTAAAGTTTTCCACAGAGTTTGTCTGAGGTCACAGGAAGTCAGTGATGACATTTCTGTCTGCTGCACTCACTGTTTTCTGAGTCCAAACCAGCTGAGTAAACTTACTGGGGTGAAGTCGATGGGGAAATAGCAGGAGGTCACTTCGAACAGCTCCTCTGTGAATTTACCTGACGAGAAATAAACAGTGAAATAGTTTTTTAAACACTTAAGATTCAAAACGAAACCAAAGCAAGAAGACACTGTAGATGTCTCACCCAGGTCATATCCTCTGTGAATGATGTTTCTGGCTATCTGGAAGGCTAACAGGAGGTTGCGGGGGTCCCTCTCCCCGTCCATTGATTGGACGAAACCAAACACAAAGTCTGCCCCCAAACCCTTCAGTTCTGTGGTAAAGTGAAACATTTTGTTTAGTTTGACAGCAGAGTGAAATACAGGCCCACCACACACTGTTTCGGAAATAACGACAAAAGTCATACATGGGAAACAATTGCGCAATCAGAAACATGTTCACCTCTCCCTCACAATCAGAGGAAGTTGCAAGGATGTTGTGTGATGCTACAACTATGTCATGACCTCTTCATTTAGTACAACCAAAAATCAGAACTGGTCTCAACAACAAGGCCTCGGGCCACCCACAGAAAATAAGCATTGAGGAGAAATAGCATTCTTTTGGACTATTACCTCTCTGTGTTATATTTTCTTATTCCTACTTTTGTTATCATTGCAAATTCTTCATATTTTGCACATCTCTGCACAAAATACGCAGTTTCTTTGTTCAAAAACAGGCATTTTTTAAAATATATTTATTATTTTTTTACTTTATTTAAGACATAATAAGAGTTTTACTGCTCTAAGATGAAACATGACCACCCTGGTTACGCAACCAGCTTCTTCCTCCCTCTCTACTGTTTCAATCAACCAAGTCATCCACTAAGACACTTTTCGTTTCCTCTAGCAGAATCAGATTCAGACCTGCCCTCCATCTCTTACCGGATTCTCTGGTCTCCATGAGGTTGATGAGCATGTTGTAGACACACGCTCTCTCTGCAAGCATCAGAGACTGGGGGATAAAACAAACAAACAAAAAAAACATATCACATGGGCTGTAAACATACAGTACCACAGGGACATTTTAAATGAGTCAATTTCACCAACAAAATATGCAAATAAAAGAGGAAGTTTGTTTTTAGAACACACAGGAGACAACACTCGGTTAAGTGTGGTCAGATATAGCACGGGTGTTGGCTGGAGCATAATCACACCCATGCAAACGCATCAACAGACGGTTAGGTACATTAAGTCTGTCAGTGACACACGGCTGTTGTGCATTTGAACATCAAAGTCAGAAACCAAAAACAGACTCGTCATGTTTCCTCACGACTGAACAGTGAAAGCAAGGTGATGTCAGTGTTTGATTCATCTTAAAGCCAACGTCGTGCTCATCCCACACAATAACACAACAGACATAAACCTTGTTTGCTGCAACGTAGACCATCTTTACTATCACATACTTTACAGATGAGTCTCACCTGCACGTGGATGTCCTGAAACAAAGACCTCAGCATGGACACAGCTGAGCCAGGAGGCAACGTTGTACATTTTGTCTAAAAAACAGAAAACACACACAGTAAGCTGGCTACTGCTCTCACAATACGATTTGTGGACATGCTAAGCAGAAAAAGAAATTGCTGATGAAGCAGTCAGCTACTCTTATGCAAGACATACGAGAGCCTGTTGTCACTGAAAATCTATCTCGGTCAGACTCACGAGAGCTCTGAGCCCCTGCAAAACAGGAGGTGTGGTGACGTAATGGTCCTTGAGACGGTTTTCGTAGAAGGCGACGAGCACTTCCACTATGGAGGAGCAAGACAAACTGATTAAAGATCACTCTTTGCAGGTATCGCTGCAAGACAACTGACAATCAAAGTTATTTTCTAGATACACCGAACAACATTAAAAGCACCAACTTGTTAAGTGAATAACATTCATGATCTCATTAAGACATATTCTTCTTCTGGGCAACTTAGGTCCCGGCATTTATGTGCAGTTCTGATGCTCACTTCTCCACTGTTGGTGCTAGAAGCAGTGGACAGGGGTCACAATGGACACCGTAATTAATCTACAGCTACACGGCCTCACACAATAACGAGCCGTGATGCACTGTGTGATCTGACACCTTTCTATCAGAACCAGTTAGATAACTGCAGTTTTGGAGATGCTCTGACCCAGTTGTCTAGCAATCAAAATGCACTCAAATCCTTCCACTTGCCCAACACATCAACTCTGAAGACAAAACGTGTACCTTCTCTCTCTGTGAGATCTCCATAGCACTGCTGTAAAACTTCAGAGAGAAGCTGGACTCCTCTCGCTCGGGTGTGAGGCTGAGAGCTGGTCAAGCTGAGTCTACAACATGGAAGGAAATAAAAGCACAAATACAGTGGTATGAAAAAGTTTGGGCACCCCTCTAAGATTTCATAATAATTTGCTCTAACTTTATAAAAGACGATCACAGCAACAAGATTTTATTTCCTACAGAGATGTAGACATTTCAGTGTTTTCCAGACCAAAATTCTTAGAGTATCATTACAAAGTTTTATTATAATAAATTAAAATGTAAAAAATGGTATGTGCAAAAGTTTGGGCATCCTTTTAATCACATTGATTTCAAGACCTGTAGGGATTTGTAGCTGACATGTTGCAGCCCAAAACTGCTTTGATTAGCTTGTGAGACCTTCAATTACAAAGACAGGTAAAACCAATCATAAAAAAGACTATTTAACAGAGGCAATTGCTGGCTGTGCTTGTCCTATGCTCCTGGCAACATGGGGGCATCCAAACAACTCTCCACTGACCAAGAAACTAAGATAATTCATTATCATGAATTAGGAGTAGGGTTCAAGAAATTATCAAGAAGGTTTGGGATGTCTATTTCCACAGTCAGAGATGTGGTGCAGAAATGGAAGGCCAGAAGAACAGTCATTGTGAAGTAAAGATGTGGTAGGCCAAAAAAAATACTGGAAAGACACAGACGAAGGATGGTTAGAATGGTCACAGACAAGCCACAGACCACCTCCAGAGAACTACAAGAACATCTGGCTACTGATGGTGTAGTTGTTCATCGTTCCACAATCCAGCGCACTTTGCACCAGGAAAAGCTCTTTGGAAGGCTGATGCACAAAAAGCCTTTCCTGACTGTTCGTCGCAAGAAGAGTCACATGAGGTATGCAAGAGCACATCTGGACAAGCCAGAAGCATTTTGGAAAAAAATACTGTGGTCAGATGAAACTAAGATGGAGTTATTTGGTCAGAACAAGAGGAGGTATGCATGATGAAAAAAACACACTGAATTCCATGAGAAGAACTTATTGCCTACTGTGAAATATGGTGGAGGGTCCATCATGTTATGGGGCTGTGTGGCTAGCACAGGGACTGGAAACCTTGTTAAAGTTGAGGGCCACATGAAGTCCTCTCAGTATCAGCAGATTCTTGACAAGAATGTTCAAGAATCTGTCACAAAGTTGAAGCTACGCCGGGGTTGGATTTTTCAGCAGGACAATGATCCCAAGCATTGTTCAAAATCCACCAAGGGATTCATGCAGAAGCACAAGTACAATCTTCTGGAATGGCCATCCCAGTCCCCAGACCTTAACATCATTGAAAATGTATGGATTGATTTGAAGCAGGCTGTTTACGCACAGAAGCCAAGAAACATGACTGAACTGGAGGCGTTTTGTTTGGAGGAATGGGCCAAACTTCAGGGACTTGTCAGTGGCTATAGGAGGCGTCTACAGGCTGTTCTTACAGCAAATGGAGGGTCTATTAAATATTAATGGAATTATTTCTTTGGGGTACCCACATTTATGCACATGCCTATTTTTGTTTAAATATACATAAAAATGTTTCTGTTGGACCAATGAAAATGATTTCACTGCCGAGATGTTTCTGTTTCCATAAGGTATAACATTTGTTAAAATAAAGTTGCTGCTTCAAAAGCTCAGCAAGTGACAAACTGATGTAATGGTTTTCCAAAGGGGTGCCCAAACTTTTTCATACCACTGTAACTATTTCATCATGAAAATAACAGTATACAGCATAATAACAGCTTAAACAAAACCTGTGATATTGTGTAGATATTAGACAGACTTTGCAGACTGTATTACAGGAAAGATTAAATATCGCATCATTGTTAAGTGAAACCTGATAAAAAATGTGTTTAGGTTATTGTTGCTAGAGACAACTTACCCGAGAGCTTCCACCAACTGCAGTACTGTAAACTGTCCATCTTTGACACCTGGACAAAAACACAAGTTTAGTTAAGTGTAGCTAAAAAGACATTCAACTACAAACATCCACAGTGAGATAACCAAGTTATCCCCCGTAGTTAACTACACATTAACTAGCAGTAGCGGGGGCTCAGAGGTAATGTCACAGCGTTCATTGACAGGATAGTTTCATGCAGACACAAACACAGCACAGCTAGCACGCAACATGCGGTTACACCACAAAAGACTAGCATTATATTCAGAGTACCTGTCGAGTGACAGCACAATAAAAAATAATATATTCAGAGTGTGTTGTTAATGTGACACAATTAGCAGGCTGTCGTCACTGCGTGTGTGTTGTTTTATCGTGGGGTTTTAACGCCACACAGGATGTTGTGGCGCTAAGTTAGCTAGTTAACCGTCATGCTGAGTTGCGCATCCTCAGATAGCAGCTCAACAGACTCAAAGGCGGTTATTTCAAGCGGACTCTTGTGTAAACGCGCGGACCCAAAAAAAGATGAAGGCGTACTTGCCTTTTGCTGCATCTTTAGCCTTGCTGTCCTGTAGTCCCGACACAAATTCTTCCACCAGAGACAGCAGCAAAGCACTGTCCTCAGCCATCGTGCTTCTTGCAAAGCCACTTAGACCGCGCATGCGCGAAAAGTTTAGGGCAAAAGTCACTCGTTTTACATAAAATATTACCGAATGGTCTTGTCAGCGAATAATAATTGATTAAGTTGAAGCAATGTGTGTTTTATTTTAGATGCAAACGTTAGCTAAATATTGGACGAAACACAACGTTTATTTTTTTTGGCGATGCGTTCACGTGCTGTCAGAATTCTAAAAACTACAGAGAGTGACACTGGCGAAAAGTGTAATTCTCTGTGGTATTCGTGATGTATGCCGCATGCCGCCTTTTCACTGAGACACTCTTATCTTCACTCTAGTTATCGGTCTCCGGTGAAATACTATCAGCACCAAAAGTATCACTACATAATGGTTATTTGATACATCCGTCGGCATCATTTATTTGCAGACTTGTCCATTCATATTGCAGTTTATCCTGACGTAAGAGAAACCAACACCTGCCTGCGTGCTTACGCGCAGGCGTAACAAAAAGTTCGGTGGCGCTAGCTCACCGCCGCTAGTCACCTTTTAACAGCAGCAGAGAGGGAAGTAACATTTTCGGGGTTTTAAAGGGAAAATCTGGAGACGGAGTCGAAGAGTTGGAAGAACACTTCGTACCGAGGACTGGGGTGATACGTAACTACCTACCGCAGTTGTAAAAGACTCAAAATGACGGGAAATGGTCTCGAGTGCGTGGAAGTTTTTGTTTACTGATGTTGTGGTAGCTAGCTGGTTGGCCCTGTTAGCCTGTTAGCGAGAAAGGTGCGCGTTGTTTGGACTGCCGAGGAGCAACATTTAAAGCTAACCTCACTTAAATGGCAAGTTGGGTAACAGACACATTGTTGGTCATATCCTAACGTTTAGAGAGAACTGTGTGGCACACGTACCTGGTTTCTGGTTTTGCAGTCAAACTCTTGTAACGCTGGTGCGGGCCACGAGCTTTGAATCTTGCGGGGGTCGCCTCGGACACGAACGGTATTCAACCCTGAAGTGAGCAAACGCGTATTAAAGCTTGATCTCGAGGGTATAGATGCCACGGATGAGATATCAGGCGTGCATCGCTGTACCTGCGACCCGACCACCTCACCGGACCTAGTTCATCATCCTCGTCCGCGATGGCCCCCCTGCTCAGCGAGTAAGACCCGTGGAAACCATCTGCAGCCCGCTAACTATGGGAGGATGTGTGGGGAGATACTGGGAAGGCTGGGACGACACCCAGAGCCGAGGCTCATCCAGGAACGGTGGACGAGGAGGTAAGGACACAGTGTGTATAAAAGGGGTCCAATTTAACTATGAAGATATAGACACGTAAAGCCAACTAGGTATCTGAAAACTGACCATTTCTGATGTAAACATGTTATTAACTGGAGGAGGTTGTCTGAGACTTATTGTATCCAGGTGAATTTCACTCCTGTCTCAGACTGTAACTCAAAATGCATCTCAAGTCACCACTCGTGATTGGGTTTCACGTCCTTGGTCTCCTTTGTTTTCTGTTGAGAAACCGATTTCTGCTAAACAGAGGAACACTGTGGGTGGCCTTTCTCGGGCATTTCCATTTATTATTCACTAGATATTTCCTCACACCACAGTACTGCATAACATCAAGCTTAAATGGAAACACGTATAAAGGTTTAGCTCATGTGGATTGATAAGATAGCGATCACGTTTAACAGTAACTGAAGCGCCTGAAATGCAAATAAAGCATGTCGACTAGTTTGCATTTTGGATAGGAAGCAGGTTTCTGGTAGGTCGTTGTCCTTTCAGCGGCACGTCTCCGTGCACGACAACACCATGACTATTATTAAAGTAGCAGAGGTTGCATTGTTTCTCAGGATGGTGGTCTTCTCACATCGGTGACTTGAGTTCATGTCGATTAGTTACGCACCTTCCCAGAAGATAACAGTGTTAAGATAAACATTGGTGAACGGCCAGGGTTTTGTTCTACACTTGTCTTTGATGGTGACAGATGGAATTTGGATTGTTGCTTCAGTGTTTAGAAAAAGTTCAACCAGACCAAGCTGAACACACGCCGCCCGTGCCGCTGAACTGGCAGACGTCGTGAATCTCTGCATAGTTGAGACAATGTGACATTCAGCGTGACCTTTTATGACAGATGTTGTAAAACTGTCTCTATTAGATAATCACAAGCTTCATTCATTGAGCGCTGTGGCTCAGAGTGGCTATAGAACAGTGAAACGACAGTGATTTCATGCGAGGTTTACTTTTTCAAATTGCTGTCAGGTTGCTGGACACACAGTAGCTGTAAATGTAAATGCCATGCAATTACAGTTTGCTTCACAGTTTATAGTGTCTCTAAATGTTATGTAGAGGCAGGGTTTGTTCCCTTAGTTTCTTACTGATAGAAAAATTTTCAGTGAGTCTTTTTCCAGCAAGAATTGCCTCCTTCAGAAAAAAAAAGGTGGAGGTTAAAGTATGCTTCTTTTACCTCTGGTCCTGTGATCTTTAGAGGCCAGCATGACCTTTCAGGTAATTTATGTTTCTTTATGTGCCAAAGTGGCTATTTAGAGTTACAGCCAAGATTCCCTGGCTTTTTAGCGGTGGCTCATGATTGAGACACTCCCTGCTAGCCCAGGCTTCAGTCAAAAAGAACAAGTCGTATCATGTCCTGCTGCATCATTGACTGGCTTCTCTAACGGGACTGAATCCGCTCTGCTTGACAAACCCTCATTCAGATGGCAAGCCCCGTGAGAGGAGTGGGTCAAATACATTAAACGGCTCATTTCTGAATTTTTCAGTCACGGTTAACTGATCCCTGCTCTTACTACGCAGTGAAATTTGTGTCCTTATTTTGTTTGGGTGAGATGGCTCAGTGGTTTGTGTTGCATTGTAATAGGTTTAGCTACTACTTCACATACTAAAAAGTCATATTTATCGTTGTGACCGTCACTTTTTATGGTTGTACGTCACTAAGAGCCGCCGTAGCCTGAGGTGCACTTCCCCAGAAATGTAACGGCACGTTGCAGCGATGTGGGCCACAACAGCTGTGATTGGTCCGAAATACATTTTGCTGTGCACGTGTCTCAGCAGCCAAGCAAGCGCGGAAACGAACAGTCTGCTCAAATCTAAAGCAACATAGTCATACACGTCACCTGTAAAACAAGATTTTTAGATTCTACTATGTGTATGTTGTAAAAATATGGACAGGAAATAACAAAATGAATGGTCTGTGTGTGTGTTGAAACATGCCCCATAAAGAAAATCCAGACAGCGGCTTAATTTTTTAGGATCTGGCACATGTCAACTTTTGTAATTGTGCTGTAAATGTCCGTCATTCTGTATCATGTTGTGCTACTTATGGCCACAACATCATTGCACTGTTAAGCCTGTGTTAACCTGCACATGACAGATAAACCTGAATCTGGTTTGATCTGAATCGTAGCTAGACTTATTGAGTCTACCTACGCCAGGCAAAAATGATCACGCGCTAGCTTCTTACCAAAAATGACACGTTCTCCTGTCCTTTGGTCAAGTTAACTCTTGAGATCCAGCTCAGATTTCCTTTCTGATACGTACATTTTTTATGACACATTGTTTGTGAAACGGTGACGCTTTATCTGTAGGGACAACAAGGGTGTACTGGGATGAGCTTCCCTAGCTAGCAGCTACCTGACCTGACAAAACTGATTAAGAGCTGCAGAACCAAAACATTTAATATTTATACATGCATTCTTTTGATTATTCAGTACGTGTGTCTCATTCTGTGGTTGCTCGGGCCCCAGGTATCTGGGCAGTTTTTTAAAAAAAGCTTAACCATAAATTATATGTCAGATTTACAATGGACCACATGTCTGTCACATCTAAAAAAGCTCCTCACTGGTTTAGTGAATATGGAAGTGGTTGGTGTAAAAATAAAAAGTTGGAAATAAACCATTTCCTTTACGGGCTGCACTGAGGTGGTTTAAATAGCCATGTCTGTGTCGGAAATAAAAAGTGTTAGAGGTCACAAAGTAGGGTCAGTGGTAACCAAGCATATCTGGGATGCATTTTATGATAGAAAACAGTGACCGCTTCGATTTTGTTCACTCCTCGTCTGATAAGAATGTTTTCCAAAGCAACATTATGGATGTTACAGGACTCTTCCAAGGTTGGCCTTATCGTGCAGATAACTCAAGCACCGTTGTGGTGACAAGATATCTAAACAGCTACAACAATGAGACCACATGTCTGCGTTTGACTGCACGTGTTGTGAGAGAATGCAGTCGTACATTGATTCAGCCTGTGTCTGGTTAAAGAGGACTCTTCCCAGTGAGAAACGCAGAAAAACACCCCGCGTTCATTGTTTGCCTCATGTCGGGGGAATGTGTGCAGCAGTTAAACGTCTTAACAAGGCCAACGTTGGATTTCTCTTCCAAGATTCAAGCAGTCTTTTAACAGCCACCTGTAGATGTTGAGTGTGTTGTTGCTGCTTGTACGCAGACATCCAGCACGGAGGTACGTTCTCATAAATACAGCTTGCTTCACTGTAGCCTCATCACGTGCGGCCTGCTTTTATGAGGCCAGCGGGATGAAAACACCCTGATATTGCTTCATGTGTCTGTAAGTTATGTCTCAGCTTTGGTACAGCCAGGCCATTCTTTGACACGCACAACACTGAGCCTTCTAACCACAGAGAATTTGGACATAAACATTTTTAGCATGTGGTTTTTAAATTATGCACCGTTTAGCTCACTTTAATGCTCTTTACATGGACTTCAGACTAAGGGAGGGCACAATGACAAGACCCAGACGGACAGCGATGTACTGCTCAAAAGTCCATAGCGGTCCTCCTTCGTCTCGTGGTAACGGGTGAATCTTTAGTCTGTAAATGTAGTGATACGGGGTTAGCAGTTAGCAGTAAAAGCCTCACATAAAATTGCCTATAATGCAGCGCATAAGCAAAAGCATTTCATTTAATTGTGCTATCCATTCAGACGCATGCAACCATTTAACGTATCAAATGGAGAACTGGATATCTGTGCAATTCATTCACACCGTTTGGTCGATCAGAGGATGCCCCAGCTACCTGTCGACTGCTCTCTTGGTGGTGACGTTTGTTGTATGACAGAGGAAGGAGAGAAGAGTAAAGAAGCACACCATAACACGAGTCATATCTTGATTCTGTTAATGACCAATGTTATTGCAGGTTTTCTTCATATCATGCACCAAATGTAAGGCCTCACTGCCTCGCTCTGTCTGATGATAGCAAAATCCACTTAGCAGCACCTTAAAAGCTCACAACTAAGTTTATATTATTTAAATGTATTATTCAAAATTGTCTGTCTGTGTTGTTCGGTGGACGTACTCTGTAATGGATCCACTGTTTCTAAGTGAACACAGTGTTATGGCCACACCTGCAATAAGCTGATATCAGCTAAAACATTGGCCAAGCTCTAGTAAAGATAACAACTAGTTTTTTAAAGGCGGTTATGTGCCAGACTTTGGGAAGTCAGTTGATTAAAATACCAAGTTTTCCCAGAACCTGAAAACGGCATCTACTGCTATATATTCTGCTTACTACTAAGGTATTAATGATTTCCATCCACGTAATCCATGTGGATACGGCATACATATCCAGTCTACAGATGAGTTTCTGAAGCTTCTTATTTGAGAGGAGTTATGTTTCGTTTCAAAATATCGACCACTGCCCCAAATCCTGTTTGTCTTTTTATATAGACGCCACATGTCTATAGCTACTTTAGCTGAGTGGTAGAAAGGAAGCCCCTCTGCTTTACTCTGGATTCACTCTCCTACACCAGCCCATGTCCTCCAAATCGCTCCTCCTGAGCCGCCTGCACTATAAATAATTAGTCTGAAAGAAAGGCAACCTCTTGGACGTCTGCTGTCTCTTTTTATATGCTTCTTCATTTTCTGACTGGCATCTAGTTGTGAGCTTTTAAGGTGTGTCTAAGTGGATACCATCAGACAGAGCGAGGCAGTGAGGCCTTAGATTTGGTGCATGATATGAAGAAAACCTGCAATAACATCGGTCATTAACAGAATCACGATATGACTCGTGTTATGGTGTGCTTGAATTTCCCCTGGGATTAATAAAGTATCTATCTATCTAAAGCATTTGTTGATGTAAGCTAATAGTTGATTTTAAATGATAAAGTGAAAGCGCTTTTTGAAACATAAAGAGCAGAGATGACACCTTTTTAAATTCATTTACTGTTTTATTATTTTTATTTTTAATCACAAGTCTAGATAGCAACCTGTTCTATTAGTAGAACATTACACTGGAAATAAAACAAAACTGCTGTCGTGAATGATTTGCTGATTCATTGGTAGGTGGCTGTATCTGGAAGACGTGTCCTGATGCTAGCCGTCTGTGTTTGTGTGACCCCTGTGTATTCTTTCATTCCAATAAGTGCTCTCCTGGCCTAGTTGTTCTTTGTATCAATATTGAATGGTGGGAAACACTGGTACGGTTACATAGACCGATATAGACTACACATGCTTCATGCATATTGCAAACTCAGACTGACCTCCTAATTTTAGCTTGGGATGACGTGTCGGGGTGGGATGTCTGTCTCTGGTGACAGCTAGCGTTCCTCTCTGCTCTGGGGTCTGTTTATTGCTATTAACGGACTTTGAATGTGACATTAAAAATCACGGCGCTCATTAATCCGTCGCTTGCTGTCTGCACATTATGGTGATGTTCGTTTAATGCTGATATCACTAAAACGCACGTTGAACCTTTAGATGCCAGTTTTTTGAGAGTGAGAAAGATAAAATGCATCAAATTTGGATGATGGAGAAAACAACTGCAGAAGAAAAGTGGACATTTCCGCTACAGTCTGTCACACATGTACATTTACATCACAACTTTACATCAGAAATAAACATAGCAGCCCAGTAGAAAAACAGTTTTCTATATATCAAGACTTTTGCATAATTAATGGTACCCGCATTGGGTGACAAGTGGGTGCTGTCTCAAGTCGCTAGCTGTCTGTAGATGTTACCTGCTCTCCTCAGCTCTACCTAAACTCCACCTCTCTGATTATTTTTGAATCACCTGGATGGTAGAGTCTTCAAAACCGAGACTGAAACCAAATCCGATGATTAACGTCATGGAGGGTTTTTCCATCATCATAAACAGAAACACTTCATGTACATATGAATAGTTTGTTACAGGAAAACTGCACAGAACACCTGTTGAGGTGTTTTGACGATACGGTCTCTTGACACACGAGTAATTACTGCACCAGATTCCCCTTGAATTTATGCTGCATCGTCAAAGAAAAAGGTGTGCGCTAGTTAGGATCACTGACCTGACGTCTTGAAAAAGACGCGTTAAATGTCAATAAACCGATGTATTGTCCCTGTACCTATCACAGGACGTAACGAGCCTCTGAAAAAAGATCGCCCCAAGTGGAAGAGCGACTACCCCATGACGGAGGGCCAGCTGCGGAGCAAAAGGGACGAATTCTGGGACACGGCGCCAGCCTTCGAGGGCCGAAAGGAGATCTGGGACGCCCTGAAAGCCGCTGCTGTGGCCCTGGAGTGTAACGACCACGAGCTGGCCCAGGCCATAGTGGATGGAGCCAGTATCACACTGCCACACGGTGAGGACTGAAAACACACCATACAAAAAACACATTCATTTTTTATACCCGAGTTGCATCCTTGCATTGAAACAGTCATCACAATACAGAGAATAGGAATGAAGTGAAAGCATGTCCATGTGACATTCCTCCCCCAGGTACTCTGACCGAGTGTTACGATGAACTCGGGAACCGCTACCAGCTGCCCGTCTACTGCCTGGCTCCGCCCGTCAACCTCATCTCAGAGAGGAGTGATGAGGACCCCAGCGACAGCCCCGAACCCCCAGCTGCACCCAAGAAGGAATTCCAGCTCAAGGTATCGTCTCCTAAAAGATGTACTGGGTTGCCTTATCTGTGTAACTTTGGGCAGATTAATAAACTACAACGCACATGAACTTCCTGTCCTGAAGATGATACACAATCAGATAAATCATTTGGCTTTTAGTGTGTGGAGGCATGAGGCATTTCGAGTCTACTTTTGAGACTTTTCACCCCTCTGTGCAGCGTGTTTTTGATTCCTCTCACCCTGCCTGTTCCTCTTTAGGTACGACTGTCTACAGGAAAGGACCTGCGACTCAGCGCCAGCATGGTGGACTCAATCGGGCAGCTGAAGAAGCAGCTGCAGGCCCAGGAGGACATCGACGCAAACCACCAGCGCTGGTTCTTCTCTGGAAAGCTGCTCACGGACAAGACGCGGCTGCAAGACACTAAGATCCAGAAGGACTTTGTGATCCAGGTCATCGTCAACCCGCAGGCCCTCAAGATGTCGCCCAACACCATCGCCTCCTCGCCCGCGTCCGAATAACAGAGGAGAAAGATGGCGATGCAGTGCGTGGCTCAAGGGCCAGAGGTGCCTCCTAACGCCGGATTCCTTTTGACAACAGCTACTGTTACTGAACTGTGGAGATACAGAACTACTTTGGAGCAAAAACAAACAAAAAAAACAGGAGGGAGGAACTCTTAAGTGCTGCTTTCTTTCATGTACCATGTGTGTTTTTCTGCTGTTCCAGTCACCACACTAACCCTGGACATCCTCGTCCTCTTTGAACCACCAATTAAAGCTCATCCTGCGGCCTCATCGGCCTCACGCCGAATGCGCACGCGACGGCTGCTCATGCAGACTCTGTCCTTTTGTCTGCACTCGCGCTATCATAAGTGCCAACGGAGGGAAAGGCGCAGAGGTGTCCGTGTTGGTTCTAAAGCACATTTTTACTACGACACATACGGACTCTGCGATCACCTCTGCAGTAACAGGATGCTGAACGTGTTCTTTTCTCTTTTTTTTTTTTCTTCCTACTTTCTTTTATCGAGGAAATAATGTAAACTCAGCTTTTTTTGCACATAAATATAATGACTATACTTTTGTGGTAGTTTGTGTGCCTTCTACAAGACAAAAAAAAAAAAAATGGGGGTCAGTGTCTGCTATATATTGCTACGCCTTCACTCTTAGATCAGTCTAAGTTACAACTGCTGCCTTTTTCTTTAACCTGTGACGTGTGAGCAAAAAGGATAGACACAGAACAGAAGAGGAACGTCATAGAGTCAGTCATGCCATTTGTCCAGCGAAAGAAATTCCCATGAAGTAGTTTTGTCTTAACAGCTGCATGACTGACTGCTTAGTGACCTCCAGGCCACCAGGAGGGAGCAGCTCGACCCTTACATAATCACTTCAGTTACTTTTCACAGCCTGATGAATGTATTCACTCTCCTCTTATTCTTGATGTCCTCCTGTACCCTTTCTGAAGAAAACCCCATGTCTACATATTTTCTTCACCAGCATAAAGATGGCTCGATGTGGAGCAGTGAGTCGGAACAGTGGCCTCAAAAAGCTGTAGGTTCAGGTGTTGATTCTCAGAGGACCCCGTCACTGCTCGTGAACCCTAGAAGTAGAGGAGTGTTTTTATTTAGCTTGGATAGCTGATGATCATCATATCAATATAATGTGAAAGCAGAGGCCTTCATCAGTACCCTGAGCCTAGATTTGAGTGTTGAGTGAGCAACCGGAGCTGAATCTGACACACTGTCCAGTTGCATTGTGGGGAATGTAGGCGATTTTGGAGCGACACACTCATTCTTTAAAGTCAAGATGTTGCTGCTTCTGTGGCCTAAATTTAGTCCTTTCTTTTAAAGTCTCCCAGCTTTAGAGTGACCCTTTAATGAAAATTGGTTTCACTGATTTGATTGGAAACCTTCAGGTACACGTTGCCATGTTGGATTACCATGTCACCATAGTTTTTCTTTTTGTTTGTTTGTTTTTTTGTCTGCCGTACATATGAATAAGTGCCCTTGGTTTCTAAGCAAATGCATTCGAGCAGCATGGATCTCGTTATTCTGAATGCAGCTTGCTATGTTACACTTCACTCACTGCTCCTCACGCCTTTCTCCAGCAGCGTCCATCATGGAGGGATTTAAAACTGAACCGAGCCGCATCAAGACAACTCCTTTTCTAACCAGTTTTAGCCTTTTTGTTATTCCCAGGATGTTTTCTCCCTTTACCAGTGGTTCTTAAAGGGATGTTTCTTAATCCTCGTATGCAAACTTGAATGAGCATTTTTCTCTATGTGCAATACAATAGACATAGACCTCACATTGTTTTTCTTTCTGCTTCCGCAGATTTCATATCGCACCAGCCATGAGTGTTGTTTAGAGTCCAGGTACAATCCTGCTATTATCTGTGTCAGATAATCAGCTGCCTCTGTAAATGGGTTTTGAAATGTACTCGCGGCTTGACCACTGGGCCTTGATGGGCTCTCGGCTTTTACAAATATCTCCATATTAAAAATTCGGACAGTTTATTTTTTTTGTCCGTTTAGTGTTGTGACCTGATTCATGTCAGCAGTGAAGTGTCCCTGAGCCTCAGGGTGGGGAAACACTCTGCTGACAACTTTATCTGTGATCCAGGTCAACATCAACATCATCCAGGTCATTGGATGTCCAAAAACACTAAATACACTTTCTTCAAGTAGTTCAATGCTGACGCTCTATCTTGTCTTGTATAATGTTCTGTGCTCAGTCAGATTCCTCAAAGTATCTAAAGTATCCTGCATCTAAAATCTGACTCATCATCAGACAAAGGGGTCAGACAGTTTGTTGCTTCTTTCAGCGTCTTTTCTTATCTCAGCCATGTGTCAGCCTCATGAGATGAGATGTGTCATGGCACATTGAACATTTGTGCTTACATGGCCCTTTCTTCTCTGAAGCTGAGAATCTAACTCCACTGCGTCCTGAGCCGCTTCACCTCCTTTAGGATTTTTAGTCCGACGACTCTAGTTCGCCAGAGGACTGGGACTAAGAATGTTCAAGCATAGAGGCTAGGAGAGGTGTGGGGAAAAAATGCCAAGTGCAAATGAGAAGCGTATTTTAGAGAAGCTTCACTCAAATTCACATGTTGGGTTGTTTCTCAGTGGAAGCACTTGAAGGCATCGCCTTCATTTGCTGAGCACCCTGAATACAGTTGAACATGAGTCAGGAGCAATGCAAATGGACACTGATCATAACATCAACATATACTTAGGCCCATTTTTTTTACAGATCTAAACATAATTTAAGACTTGACTCAGATAAAATGTAAGTTCATGGCACACACATAAAACTGAGCTGCATATGAAGTCGTTTATTAAGCTGTTTATAAAGCCATAATAAGCCGGACATATTTATTTTACTGCACATAACACTCCATATCAGACTATCCCGTAGGCCTTTAGGAGCTCAAATATCCCTAAATGCAGAGCAGCCATATCTAAAGCGCTCTCATGTTTTACAAATGTCCACTTAAGTATATGTTTAAATAAGAATCATATTTAGTTAAATAGAGAAATTAAGAAATGTTCGGACATGTCTGAATGAACGACGTCTAGAAACTATTTTACACTTGGTTAGTTCATTTATATGCTGATTTCATTTTAAAATCCTGTTTTTAAACTGTTGAATAAAGTCAAACTATTGTAAAAAAACGTTTGTCATGGCTGGATTCTTTGTTGCCAGAAGGTGGCGCTCTGCGCTTGTGGAACTACTCGGGCATCTCAGCGGTGAGGGAAGAACATGAGAAACACACACACGGCCTTGTTTGCCTTTTCCTCAAATATATCCAGGCATGAATCAGATGATTTATAGCATATGTGTTCCTTGAAAGCTGGTTTGCCCAGGCCGAGAAGCTCAAGGAAAAGCCAAAAAAGTTAGTTTATGAGGAAAAGCTTTGTATTTTGGAATCTTGAATGAACACTAGGCACCTTAAGATAAGATAATGTTTTGATTTATCTCACAGTGGGGAATAAAATTGCTCCGCATTTCCAGTTCTTTAGCGTTTCGTAATCAATCTGGCATTTGTAAGTTAAACATTTTCTCCTGACTTTTTACTTGTTTACTTGTCTGCACTGCATTTCCCAGCAGCCCCTTGTCAAACAATCAGCAACAGAACGGTCTTTCTAGAATTTTCTATTTGTGAAGCTGGAGTCTCTACAGCTGCTGTGAAAATAATAATCGCCTGTTTTCTGGCTCTTCATTACAAACACACCAGAACTTTAAAATCCATGACTTTCTGTCCGAGAGGCAGCCAACTGGAGTGACCAAGGCAGAAAATGCACAGAAAATATACATCTGAACTAACGTAAGGGACATTTTCAATCTGAGCAACTCTGTTTCTTTCTCTCTCTCTCTCTCTCAGTCTCTGCAAATACAGTCAACAGAGGGTCTCGGGAGGGCTGTGGTGCACCGGGCCTGGAAAAAGCCCCTATTGACGGTGGAATTTCACAGGGAGCACTGTGTTTGCGGTCACTCGCCCAGTCAGCCTTATTCTAAACTGAGTTCCCCCACTACAGACCCAGGATGACCCTGACGCCACAGCAGAGGGTTTTTGAAGGGATGGACAGAGATCTTAACGCTGTCACGGGCTTATGTTTTCAATTTGACTTTGGATGTTTTATGTAACACCCACATCCCAATGTTAGTTTCTCTATGGTTTTTTTCCATGTGCACAGCAAAACCACAGAAGTGGACATTATAAACTTTTACACAAATTCTTACCAATGAGCTGCAAAGTAAAACTTTAAAATTGAATTTTATAAGAAGTGCAATTATTCATTTCTCCTTAATTTTAGCCTTATAGCCTAGTTTGATTGTTGTTTTGGGACTGATGTGTGATAAGTTACCGTCATCTCAACCTTGTTACAAGCTTCCGAAGAAGAACTATTTAAGAAAAAGTAAAAATAAAAATGCTTATTTGTGCAAAAAGTCCCTAACAATCCCAGTTTGAATCACTAAGTGGAGCTCCACCCACACTGTGCATTAGCCTGAGTCAGATTCTTTCATATGGTGGACTGTCTGTCTCAGAGGAAGCGGTGAATGAAAAAAGGAAGTAAAATAAAAATGCCCAGAGAAAGCTGGACAGGCCAGCAGATCTCCACTACACCAGCCCCCAGCAGACATGAGCACTATGTCTGCCTCCAAGCTGGAAATTCCCATGTTGGAGGCTGTAATTACAACTTCTTCTTCTTCTACTGCTCGACTGACCGCTAGCTTAATGTGCAAAATATACTGCTAAACTGCTGTTGTCCAGTTAGTGTGTAGACAGTGTTTAACTTTCACAACAGCAAGATGTAAAAAATAGAGTTAATTAGTGCTAACGATAAACATTAATCAGCTAATGTGCTGTTAGCTTTAGCAAACATTAACTTTAGCAGTGAAACTGTTAGAAGATACAGAAAAGGATTTTTTAAATGTAGATATATTTCAAGGACAGCATGAGCTTAGGCACACAATCCGTATTTACTAAACACTGATAACATGGAGGACATATGAGATTAGAATTTCACACTCTACCGCATTAGCATTTTCTAAGAGGCATTATTAAGTTAAAGTAAACATTATCTCTCTTTCTAGTTGTTTACTGCACTGCATTTCCCAGCAGCCCCCTGTCAAACAATCAGCAAGGGTGGGGCAATAGAACAGTCTTTCTAGAATTTTCTGCACTTAAGTGATGCTTTCATATGCGTTCATGAGAAGAGTCCATAGTTCACAGGGGTGCATCTTCACAACAGGAACACCATATGACCCCCCCATTGATGATGTGTTTGCCGATGGTTTCAGAAAGGCAGAGGCTATTTCTGTTTGATAGTAAGTTGCTAAAATGTAATTCAGTCGTAGAGACTTTTCTCTGGAATTTCATATTTCATTTTAAACCGTCTTCTCTTTTTGCATTACAGCTTCCTAAAATATGGTGCGTTCACTCTATGAGCTACAAAAGCTACAACACTGCCGGCACTGCCAGCTACATTGTCGCCCATTGCTGCTTGGTGACGCCGTCGACACATAGCATCAAGTGACAGATGCCATCTTGTCGCCCCACACTGAAAAGGTATTGTAACTCTCATTGCTGGTTTGAACGCACCGTTAGACTTGATGGCTTCTAGACGCAGGCACATGCATAGCAACGGTGTCCTGTTGACTAACACCTGACGTTACCACTTGAACACCAAGCACTTTGTGTACATGAGTTTAATGTGCTGTTAGCACGGTAGATCATGCGAGATAGAGACCTCAGTCTGCTGCCTGTCTCCTCTTTGTCTGTAAATGGAAACTCTCTGAAAGTTTATCATGTAAATGTGTTATTGTGAATTGTTAAAGGTGGTAGTTCCATTCCGTGCTAAAAAGCATCAGCAACAGAGCTGTGGCTTGGAAAACATAAACCCCAGAGAGGCCTTAACAGTTTCCTACTTGGGGCAGATACTCACATTTTCCCCACTCGTAGTAGTGGAATTCCCTACGATCCAGAATAACAGAAAGGCGCCTAAAGGGCAACAAAGCTATGGTAGGAGCAGAATGATTTCTGGTTGAGGAAAACGCTCATTCTGCTATGTCTGTGAAGGTCCTCAGTCCTTCCAGGTCACGGATATACCAAGGACCAGGGCAAATGGAACTGTAGCTTCTTGAAGACATTTCACAACTCATCCAAGAAGATTCTTCACTTCTAAAAGACTGGTGGGGAGTTGTGGTTCAAATAAGAACATATGTGGGTGTTTCTCATCAGAAGTCACGAGTCCAGTTGCCCTTGCCCCAGTTTTGTTTTGGATACACTCTGCTACTTGTCCTATTTGCGTTCAAAGCACTGCTCTAATTTCTACTCATTTCCTGCTATATTCCTGCTATTTGACAGCTTTTATCACTTAAGGAGATGTTTGCTATTCCCCCCTTATTCCCTTCAAAGCAAATATTTTGACACAAGACCTAGAAGTAATTTTGGTTTTCTCTACTCTGATGTCTTAATTACCATGTGATTGTCAAAAAAGAAGAATATATTAGCGAGCAATGCAGGGCTGCCCGTGGTGGAATTTCCAAATATGCTTTGTTTCATAGCAGCAGGAAAAACACAGCTCAAAACTGGACGATTTTCCTGTACCTCTTGGTTTTGTATTCACTGGGAATTCTCAGCCCTGTGCAGCTCCTGGATCAGTGTCATGCTGGCTGGTTCCATTATTTTTCTCTTTTAGTGAAGAGGTAGCGTTAGCAAACCTACAATAATTTACAGATTTACAGGAACTGGAGGTCATTCATGAGTCATCAGGATGTTTATGAGGAATGCAGGCTCTCTCCCTGGGATAAATACAGGGGATTGTTATGCAAAGCAGACTTTTTGTCCAGAATAACAGAGGACTTTAACCAGAATAGATGATGAAGCCAAATCCTCTCAGCACAGAGCTCAGTGTCTTGTGTGTGCGTGTGTGCGTGGATACGTGTGCTGGCTAGTTATAGTGGTTTTAAAAGCTTATCCCCAGACTGCCGCTCTCACTGGACCCTCATCCACTTACCTAACGCTCACCTGGCTCACCACTAAACCTGTCTAATGCTGTTGTGTGTGTGTGTGTGTGAGTCACCTAATACTTTCTACCGTAAACTGAAACTGTGAACCTGGTTACCCCATGGCCTGACAGACCACGTCACAGTGCCCAGTTGGAGCAGAGCCAATGGAAGGTGTTATAAGGCGAGGCAGGTTTCCAAGGCTTAGTATGGCGGGAAGGATGGAGTGATTACCGTAAGGGCCTTCCAAGGGTCAGGGGGTCCAGATCTAGGCACCTTTGTTTGACTTGGTCACGTACAACTGAGCTGGACACACTGGTGTGCAAGCTAGCTGTCAAACAATGAACAAACATAATGTGATGTTAGTGGAAGTTTTATTGAAATGTCTCCTTCCCCATATCTTTCATTTTGCTATTTCATATGATTATTAATCGCCATTATCTGCTTATTTTACTGCTGCCCTGCTTTCTTTTCACTTCCTTTCACTTTCTCTCAGAGGAATAACTCGTTTTCATTCTTTTACGGGGCCCCTTAGGGAGCTCTTCTGTTGTCAATGAAAACTTAGCACATTGGCACCAGCATAGTTTAGAGTGCGTCAGTCCTCGGGGCTCCCTACCGACCTTGGATCCCAAGAAATTGGCTGCCTTGCCTGTTGAGACGCTGCGCCTCCAGCTCTTTGTAAGTTCAAACATAGCCGTGTTCCACTCATTCAACTATCTGTGGGATGACTACTTCATATGGTGCCATGGATTGAATATAAAGATGGGCAAACACTCTGTGATGTCACCCATGGGGTTCCTGAAGGAGTCGCCATCTTGGCAGGGCAAAGTGCCACTATGCATAAATTAAATTCTTGTTATACTTTAAACAGGTTAAAATTTATCTCATTACAGTTGTTGTAAAAGTGGAAATTATAGCCTCAGAGAACAAAGCCGTTTCTTTTTTTTGTATAAAGCTGTAAACATATTCATTCCTGCTGTAAAGCTGGGGATTGACTCGTTTTTGGAACCAGCCTCAAATGGTCGTTTGAGGAACTGCATCTCATTCTGCATTCATCTTTCAGCGCAGGAATCCCACACTTGGGAATAACCAGTTATCTGCTAGCTAGCAACTGACAAAACTAGCATGTTGCTATACTGTATGTCAGGTTTAGCAGCTTGTAACATCATATCCTGGCTTTGAGAAACACACTTATACATACATGCATACTCATGAACAAACCAGGATGGTGTTATATACATGTTTTTATTTCTAGAGTGATGAAGAATGTTTAGTTTATCCATTTAAGTATCAAAAGCATCCAAAGCAGAGCTAATCAAGGTCGTAGTAATTAGGCTACAGGACGGAAGTTACAACAAAGACAAAGAAGTGTCGACATTGGTTTCCTTTGTGCAACGGATGCTGCTACGCCACCAAATGAAACATCCAATCAGGGTTCTATATTTAGCTAATGTTAGCATATATATACTTGATATTGGTTACAAACATTTAAGAAACATGTATGCATAGACAGCTGCACATGAGTATGTTTTTATCACCAATACAGACTGCTCTGTGTCCAGGATCAACACACTGACCGGACAGCCACTTTCTTCTTCTGCCAGAGACAGGACGCCAGCTGTGCTGAGACTTACTTTGTCCCCCACAAAGCTTGCCAAGTGTGCCAGCCAATCACACACATGCAGGCGCTCTTCCTTCCACATTCAGGTTTACCACACAAGACAGACCAATTCAATCCCCTGGAGGCAAAGTAATCATCTCCTCATTTCTCTGCAGCCAATCAGGAGGCTCCTAATCACCAGACAGCCTCGGGGCTTTTACTGTACCAGACTGTAGCTTAGGTGAATCTCCCAGGGTATTAAACACTGATACGAGCTTTATCAAAAGCGCATTCTCCCACAGAGGAGGGAAGAAGTTAGGTAGCGGTCACGCAGAGGTCAGAGAAGGATGCTCTGTAATGAAAGTGTGCGCACTGCAAATGAGTTGTGTATTCATTTAAAGACTAAAGTGAGGCCGTGTCACTTTAGAACGGTGAGATAATGCTCCTGTTAATTACACCTGTTTGCTGCAACAGCCATCATTTGTCATTAATTGACAGCAATCCCTGGACTTCCACAGTATCGGAGGCCTGTGCTGTTACAGGAACAGACTGTTTTTCTAAAATTCTCTAAAATCTACCCCCTGTCATAATCATTAGCCACGATCAGTGACAAGTCATCAAGGACTCATTTAGTCCACAGCTGTAAAACCTCAGACTGTTTTCCCATGAATCGCCTACAGCAGCGTTACGATATTTGAGTTGTTCATAATTTCCAGGAAGCCGTTCGTTTCCATGTGGTCTGAATAAAATAAAATAAAAACATATAAAGAAAACAAGCGTAAAACGAAAACCAATCAGTAGAAATATCACACCCATCCTCGTTTTTTGAAAACATTACATTATTATTGAACGGTAACACAGATGCGAGCATGGAAAAAGGCGGAGCCAGCTGCCAACCAGAGATGTTTTGACCAAATTCAAATTACTCCTCAGTTTTTGTCTTCTGGCTTTGATTTTCTGGTGGTGTACGCTGGTGACTGGATAGCCGTTGTTTAGCATCGTTGCAGGCTTGTGCTAGTATTGGAGTCGACTGTTGAGGATACGCTTGCACTTCCACTGTTGTCTCTTCTATTCTGTCCCACAGTTGCATTGTTTGGCAAAACGTACAAAAATCTAAAAAGCAAGTGTTCATGACATAATGAAATGATAAAATCACCATAGAACATAAACAGGCCACCAGTAAAGCAGCAAGAACAGATGATTAATGTGTTTACTCATGCCTTAAACTTGTATGTTTTGTGCTCTCTCATTATCAATCCGAGGCACTTTGTAATTGTGCCGTATAAATAAAGTTGATAATTGTGGTGCAGTGATGGGAATAAACAGTTTGTTCAGCCAGTTAATCTTGCCCTCCCTGTCAGTGAAACCGGTGAATCAAGTGATCACTCAGGCATTTTCTTCAGCCCAAACCAGAGAAACTGCTCAGTTGTGACAGAAGAGGGGCACTTCCATTCTTTATGGAGACTCACACACACAATGTAGCATAATTACCGCTGCCCTACATACTGGTTGATCCAGACCGCACACGGCGGGATAGTGGAAAAAAGTACCATTTATGTCACTAGATTATGTCCTATCACGTTGCACCAGTGGGGCTTTTTTTCATTCTGTGGTTGGCGATGACATCTGAATGTTACTGCAGCTTTAGAGGAGGATTCCTGCTTGTGCTTTTCAGTCATTCAGTGTTGCACTACAGGACAGATGTGAAGCCCTACACCTGATCACTATATACACACGGAGAACTAATGAGGGAACAAGACAAAGGTGAGACCAATTAGGGAGCAGCAAACAACAGGGAGTATAACTAAGGGGTAAGGGACATTTCAAAATAAAACAGGAAACAAGGAAAACCTGACATGATGAAAGGGGAAGTCCAAAGTCCAAAAAAAGTTAAAAAGTCAATACCTTGACATTCAATGTGAATTTATTCTATATGGTCTCCATATGTGTTCCTGTCATGCTCCACCTATACTTGTTTTCAGTCTGCGTTGTTTTTCTCAGACTACATACACTGTCTGGCCAAAAAAGAAAAAGTGCCACCTGGAATTAACTAAGCAAACAGGTACAAGCCTCCTATTGGATAATTACTGCATGGGTGATTATCTTTCAGCTGGCAACAAGTTATTTAACCCCAACTGATGCCACGAGTAGCTTCTCATTTCCGAAGCAATCATGTTGAAAGACACATCCTGTGGTCGTGGAAAAGATGTTTGTCTGTTTGAGAAGGGTCAAATCATTAACATGTATCAAGCAGAGAAAACATCTAAGGAGATTGTAGAAGCTACTAAAATTGGGTTAAGAACTATCCAATGCTTTATTAAAAACGGTGAAAAACAAAAGTAGAACTCAGGGCTATGTTTAATAGTGAAGGTAAGAGTTTTTCCTTATGTACAATGTGAAGGGAACTCAAGGGTTTGGGACTGAACAGCTGTATAGCCTTAAGAAAACCACAAATCAGTGAGGCTCACCAGAAAAAAAGGCAAGCAAAAGTCAGTTTGCTAGGGAGTATAAAGACTGGACTCTGGAGCAATGGAAGAAGGTCATGTGGTCTGATGAGTCCAGATTTACCCTGTTCCAGAATGATGGATGAAGTGATGCTCCCTTCATGCCTAGTGTCTACTGTACAAGCCTGTGGGGGCAGTGCTATGATCTGGGGTTGCTGCAGTTGCTCAGGTCTAGGTTCAGCAACATTATGTGTCCAAAGAATGAGGTCAGCTGACTACCTGAATATACTGAATGACCAGGTTATTACATCAATGGATTTTTTCTTCCCTGATGGCACGGGCATATTCCAAGATGACGATGTCAGGATTAATGAGGCTCACATTGGTAAAGAGTGGTTCATGGAGCATGAGACATCATTTTCATGCATGGATTGGTCACAACAGAGTCCAGACATTATCCACATTGAGAATCTTTGGGATGAGCTGGAGAAGGCTTTGTGCAGTGGTCAGACTCTCCCATCATCAATACAAGAGCTTGGTGACAAATGAATGCAACACTGGATGGAAATTAAATCTGGTGACATTGTAGAAGCTCAATGAAACAATGCTGCAGTAAGTGCATGCTGTAATCAAAGCTAAAGGCGGTCCAACGAAATATTGTGACTTTTTTTTTTGGGCCATGCAGTGTTTATCAACAGTGTCATTAAAATCCAGAGCTTTCTCTCTCTTTGTATCTTCCTACTGAAACTGGGTCCTTGAAACCACTTGAGACTCTCTCAGCATTACTTCACGTCAGCAGGAAAGCCCGTTTATAACTTTGCTGGATGCTAATGAGTCAGAAAGTGTATAACTATTCTTTCAGTAGCTCCTAAATAATTACATTTCTGCCCTACTGCACAATAGATGGTCGAGACCAAAGCACAAACATGGCTGAAACGTCAAGCTCTTCATTACATGCACACTGCATTACAGCAGGAAACGCCAGATGAGTTTTCATGAGGCGAAGAGTTCTCCTCCATTTACTTTCTATGACAAATGAAAAGGGCATGGTAATAGGACCTGGGGAATAATGCAAACCAGGCTTGCAATATACCTAGAAAATGGGGAAAAGTGAGTTTGCACATGAGCGCACTTGTGGCACGAGAGCCAGTCCCAGTCCTGTCCAAAAGGAGGGCTCAGTGTGGGTGTCCTGGCAGCTCAGTTGGTTGAGGTGATTCTGGGCCCGGGGTTTGGTCACATCATGCCCTCTCTGTCTCTGATCCTGTGTCTTTTTACTTTGTGGCGTCTGGAGTTTCTTTCAATGATGTCTAACTCTCCTTAGGGATGTGTGTATTACAACTGGAGTCTGAAGTCTGAGGGGTTTAGGGACTGTATGTAAATTATTAGTCAGGGAGTGGGCCGCACTAAAAGATGAGGGCTGGGTATTTATTTACTCTCTGTGTCCCTGTATTCGACGTTCACTGAAGGATGGACAGATTAGAATTTTGTGGTCAAAGGTCACTGTAAACAAATAGTTTATCATATGAGTCTAGACAAACCCATATTTAAACTGCATCGTGACAGGTCAGTGGACGCATAAAACCAACAGTAGTAAAGTTATAGTTTGCTGCAGGGAGAACGAAACACTGGAGGATATTCAATAGTATGGCGGAACGAGTCAGACGGAGAGCTCACTCTGATTGGCTGCGCAACTTAGGCCTCGTCCCCATATGAAAACGATCTTTTTCCTATCCGTTTTCGCTGGCACGGTTTCAAAAATATCCGCGTCCAGACTGATCCATCTTAACACGTCTCAAAACACTACTTCATATCCCAGGTCTATAGGCGGCGCTGTTTCAGTTTCAGAAATTAACCAAAAACGGAGAGGAAGAGGTGGTGCATGCGCATGAAGCTTGAGCACTGTTTACAAATCGGCTTTAGAAGAAACCAAACTCAAGGAAAAATTACCTTTTGCCCTAGTAACCATAATAGGCTCAATATCTTCTCCAGTAGTAACGCAAGCATGTGGTCCACCATTGTTGTTGATGTTGTTATGAGATGTTTCGCGAGATATAAGAGGTGGAAGGCTGCTCGAGGGGTGTGGCCATGGTGGCGATGACATCATCTTTTTTCCAGAATCTCCGGTTTCCCTGTCCAGACGGAAGTGCGTTTTCGAATTTATCCTCCCTGGGACCCGGTTTCAAAAAAGTGCGTTTTAGGGCTATGCGTTTACGGGATTCGTCTGGACGATAGGCCAAAACGAATAAAAACATCTGCGTTTACGCAAAAATGCGTTTTCGTGTGGATGGCCCCTTAGAGAATTGGTGCGGAGGAGAAACAGACGTTATAAAAGGTATGACTTGATCATCTAGATAAAATGAACTATAGACCAAGAGATCAACACGAGAGGCCAGTTCCGAACGACATTTTGTAGCTCTTCCTAGCAAGTAGCTCTCCTAGTTTCCCCTTTGAAATGAAAAATGAAGACTACTGCCACCTGCTGGTGATGAAGAGTTCTGACTTTAAAATGTACGTTCTAGTTGGCTGTAGTCTTTGCAGTGTGTTTGAGCGCAACACTGAACACATACACTAGCAATAATCATCAGATAATGGATATGGGCCTCCTGAGGGTGTCCTGTGGTGTCCGGCAGCAGAATGTTGTTAGTTGGGGTCTATGGGTTGAGGGGACGGGTCTCTGTGAATCATCCCGCAGATAGTTGATCAGTTTGGGATTTGGTGGAGTTGGAGCCCAGGGTAACACTTTGTGCTGTTTTTCATGTTTTTGTTTGTTTTTCTTAGTGTGTCACGCTGTATCCTGCTGGGGATGGTTGCTGCCGTCAAGGAGTGTCATTGCTATGAGATGGTGGAAGTGCGTGGTACGTGTCTAAGTAACATCCACACGAATGTCAGGTCCAAACGTTTCCCAGCAGAACATTGTATCTTCACAAGATGGTCAGTGTTATTCACTTCATATGTCATAATGTTGTGGCTGATCACTGTAAATTAAAATATTACATTTGTATCGCAGATCCTTCAACATGATTTGACCGCCCTGTGGAGGGGTCCAAGCCATATGTTAGGGACCAGTGGGCTAAACCCCTCAACTGTAGCTGAAATGAGCTTCACTTGAAGCAGCTACAGTCGTAAAACACTAATGATACTTGTGTACATGGTATTGGTGCTTTTTGTCCTAAGTACTTCCTCCCCCAATGACCAAACGTCTTTAACAAACCGCTTTTGTCACGGTTTTATCTCAACATGCTGCGACATTCTGAAACCCCCTGCCTCTCTTCAAACCAGGCCACCCTTATTCCTCTTGATCCCTGCAAACAAACTCCATGTGTGGGAGGAACGAGCTGTGATCTCTGTTTATCTTTCTTGTCCTTCCTACTTCCTTGTCGGGGGGGGCTGCATGGTAATAAATGTTAAAAGGTACAGTCATGCTTGCTGGAGACAGTCTGGGTCCAGCTCAGCTTAACATGGACAACCTTCAGTGTTGCACCGCAGCGGAGTCTAGTCACGTATGGATCGGCTCCACGGCACAGATACACAGCTAGCACGTACAACCGGTAGAAGAGCTAGCGGAGAATGTAGAGAATGGATCTTCATAGAAGTATTGATATGAAGTAGTCAATGGTAGTAAGATAAAAATAGCTGTCACAAAGTCGTATGAAGCACATGTAAGTTAACCGTCAGTCGGAAGCTGAAAACTTGAGACCAGCTTCACAGAGTCGATGTGATAGGAGGAGGAGACGAGGAAGAGGAGGCGAGTCTGTGCCACACAAGTTGCCCCTGGGGCCTGAGTGGTCATGTTGGCTTGGCAGGAAGAGGGAGGAAGTGCGAAGGGGGAGGAGAGGGTTGTGTGTGTGTGTTCATAGAGGCGAGGGGGCTGTTAAGGGCAGCTCCCGGTGCCACGTTTGCATCACAGAACTGTAATTCCTTTCACATCGGAGCAAAGCAAGACTGGCACTGTGGCTGCTTCACTTTTTTAGAAAGTGAAGCAGCTACAGTCACTGATCCAGCTG
The DNA here is from genome assembly GCA_005024645.1 of Planiliza haematocheilus. Lineage (NCBI taxonomy): Eukaryota > Metazoa > Chordata > Actinopteri > Mugiliformes > Mugilidae > Planiliza > Planiliza haematocheilus. Next base: position 6,849,472 of record SRSE01000365.1, on the reverse strand, counting down.
GGAGCAACTTTTTAAACTTTTTATTTTTATTTAAGGCTTTTATGCCCTTATATTTCATGGGTAGTAGAGGAGAGAGACAGGAAGTAAGTGGGTGGATGACTTTAGCAGCAAAGGGCACAGGCTGTTATCCAACTTGCACCACTGCAGTAAGCACTATAGCTTTAGCTCAATGGGTGCAAACCTAGCACCCCAAATTCCTGGTTCCTGAACGTTACGGCGCATGTGCAAGCGATAAAGCTTGGTTTAAGAATTTTTTAACAGCGTGTCCTTGATTTCTCAGAAACAAATTAGAAAAAATGCAGGGTTTTAATTTCTAGACAGTTACAGTTCATATTTGACATCTAAAAATAACAGATTACTCTTGTGGCATTTGTTAGCTGAGCTAGGCTAAGGTAAGTATTTACCTCTTTTGTTAGTAAATCTCACGTGAACGGCCGCATTTTGTGGCAGTGACAAACTTGGAACTAGAAGTTTTCAGCAAAGTTCACAAGTTGCGACATAGTTCACAAGTTGCGACATTATATACTGATTATATGGCTTTATATGGTTGTGACATGTTTGCTAGCATTTTCAGAAATGGAGGAGGCAAGTGGAAGGTTAATATACTCCAATTTAGTCACATAATTTTTTCATAATTTTGTAGAATGTATGAAATTCTCAATGGCGTCATCCTTTCATTATGCCCTTATTTTATTTCCCCCGTTACGTTACCCAGTTGTTAGCTTGCTAAGCTGTTAGCCTAGGTGGCCTCTAGCCGGCAACAGCTGCCTAGTAACTAGCAACACCGAGCATTTTGTGTACACGACTCTGTAATATTCAGTTACCTCATACATACAAGTTATATTATGTCATGGAAGAAGTTTCGTTGGGATTGTTGGACTTTAAACTTTGCTAAATCGAAAACAACTAGTGTTAGCTGTTACTTTCAACTTTTATATACCAATGTCTTGGCTTCCACAAAGAAAACAAATATTTGATGTAACTCATAATCCCCACATTAAAGTAAACTATTAAAGCTAAATGGTTGTGAAGCTGTTGTAAGCTGGTTAGCCGTTTATGCTAACATTTATAGATTTCTCTTCCTATTATTTTTTATTTTCTATTTCGTGCACACAATCCGAATCTTGACAGAACATTTGTTTCTACTCATGTTTCTCCAGCTGTGAGTGGATATTTGCCATTTGAGGCAGAGATCAGCAACTCGCGCGGCGCCAGACACGTTACATGCGACGTGCGGACTGGTAAACAGAGTTGTAATGTGTAAAGTGTGCTGGAAAAATGTAATTACGTTTGCCCAAACCCCCCTGAGGCTGTCACATCACTAATTTTCCTGTCTAATAAAACACAGAAACCACAGATCTCAGCGTACATGGACAGACAAACTGGCACACACGCAAATAAAAACAAAGCAAACCAGCCATTAAACTGTTGTGCACATCTCCGTCTGGTAATGACACTGTCTGTGCATCCTCATGAGATGAGATGAAGGGGCCGCATGAAAGCAAGTTTATTTGGAACCGTGCAGTCTTTCTTGATACTTAGGAATGCAGCAGACAATTTTTTACTGGATTGAAACAAAGATTTAGCCTGATCTGTCAAGAAATCGAAATATACAGTGATACATACAAAGAGCCAGACTCTCAGCAGAGGTCGATTCACTATTTGTAACAAAACCTCGTGGATATAAAACTCAAAACCAAAGGAAAATCAATGCTCCAAATGTTGTCAATAATAAATTAATTGAATAAATAAATGATGGCAGCTGTAAAGTCATGAATCAGTGAAACACAAACTCACAGAGTTTACAGCAGTGTGAGTCAACAGTAGTTTTCAGTGGAAGGTCGACTGCCCAGTGTGAATCTCGGGTTTTTCCAAAACCCACAAATCCAAATCAGCAGTGTTGTGAAATTATGAAAGAGCAGCAAATGTTTTGGTTCTGATTTGACAGAAAATTGGAATGAATTCAACCGATCTGCAGAAAAGGCCTGGTTTCAATGAGATGCTGCATCCTGAGCTCTACCAAAAACATTAATATTGTGAAATTGGTGACACGCTGTTTCAGTTTGTATGATTTGTGCACCAACGGGATTGTATAATTTCTGGGACCTCTGAGTCTGTGAGCTAAACTCCAAGCAGCAAATTAAAGCTGATATTCCATAGTACACACTTCATACCTACCTCATGCTAAATGGGATCCATACAGAACAACGGGGCGATAATACTCTGTGGATTAGTCCTTTTAAATGACCCACTTCCATTACAAGTCATTTCACCCACTGTTAATGTAAAAATATTGAGTATAGCTGCTTTAAAGTTGGGCCAAGATTAGATTCGAAGTTCAATAAAACCAACTTGGAAATCCGACTAAATTCAAAGAGCAGCATTATTTTTTTTAGATGAACGCTTTGAACGGATTTTGGACTAAGGCCATTTGACTAATAGATAATGGTTTGACTCATTTGATTCATGTTTTGTCTATCAGGGAAAATGTCAGTAAGACAAACGGGATTGCTCTGAAAGAGGGGGAGTGGGAAGAATCCACGTCATGGTCACAGATCAAACTGGCATAACGCTGGAAATATTTCAACCACCCGAGGCATGAGGGAACAGATATAATAATGCGTTCACAGTGTCATACAGTTGCTAATAATTTCAAGGGCCGTAATGTGCAGAACAAGTCAGCCATACTGTACGTAGGTTCCAGAAACAGTGACTACGGTCATCTAGAAGAAAAAAAAGGCTACTGTGCTTACAGGACAGCTTTCTATCTTTCCAGGCTGCTGTTTGCACTCGCGGCAGTTACCATGGATACCAGGGACATCAAAATACAGGCACAATGACAAATACCAACATCTGTGTGTGTGTGTGTGTGTGTGTGTGTGTGAGAGCTGGGTCAGTGAGGTTCAGTCTGAGCAGTAATGTGAGACCAAGATGAAACACTCAGCCATCAGCACATTCCTATGGGCCTCGGTTTTCTTCTTCTGCCTGGAGGGAGAAAGAAAGAAAGAAGAGAAAGAAGAAAGAAAGAAAGAAAGCTATACAGAGTAAAAAGCAAATGGCTGTAAACATGTTATCCGCTATAAGTGTTGACGTTGCCTCCTGGGGGATTTAGTAACAGTCATAATCATACGGCAGTAAGTCCCCCACCTCTCGTTAGAATGGTATGTATAAGCCTGTATGTTGTTGTAGACTTTGCATAATGATATGTTTGTGGAGGCTCTGCACAAATCTGCCTTCAGACAGAGGGGGGGGGATTTACTTCCCACAAATATTGTCTGAATATCTGCGAACCAGACGAGGAGCGGGGAGCTAGCTCTCGAACAATAGTTGTGGTGCGGCTGCAGGACCGTTTAATCTCGGCTCAGAACGCCGTGCAGCCAGGCTTTTGTTTGTTAAAATGAATTAGGATGCTTTAAAAAAAATAATAATAAAAAAAACCTTTGCAAAAATTGCTTGGAATTTATGTTGGCTGCATGTTTGGAGCATTTTTGATATAACTGGGGCTTTTTTTTTTTCATCAAGGCCGCAAAGTTCAGAGAGTGCGTGGCTGCAGACTTGAGACAAACGTCTGCGCTAATGCGACATTACAGGAAGACTGAGTGCCCACTCTGTTTGCTTAGGTTTGGTGGCATAGAAGTCTTTGTGCTCTTTCGTAACTTTGACTTTTTGCACCTCTCTCTCTCTCTCTCTGTTTTCCGTAACCACAGGTAACCACACAAACAGGACTGTCTCCTCATCAGCTTCGTCTCAGATCTCTTAATGTCACGGAAACTGTTTTTTTTTTTTTTTTTAATGAAATATCAACATCTGACTCCTTTAAAATGACACCGTTTCTTATATATTCACACTCAAACTCAAACAGCATCAAATTTTATGCCCAAGTGAGGCAGAAAAAAAAGATGGAGGAGGTGATGGGACGGCGGATCCTAGCTGCTGTTATTCTTTCTTTCTTCAGCTCTCTCCCTCGTGTCTGTTTGAAGGACTGACTGCCTCATTTTCTCCATTCTTTTCTCCATTTTTCTGATTCGGCCCACCCCTTTCAACATCCCACATCCTTCTCCCCTCTGCATGCAGAGGGGAAAAAACGCAGACTCCACAGTAATTATCCAGCTGGAACTGCTCATGGGGGCTATTCTGCTTGTATTAAATTCATTACCAACCAGAGAAACGAGACTCTGAATACTCCCCGAGCACAGAATGTGTTTTTCAGAGTTATTAATGTAACCCCCTGATTGTCCGCTGCAGAGCGCCATCCTCGGAGCAGGAAGGGCTACGCTCCGATACGCTCGGATTCGGGTCCGACTGTTACATTATGTTACATTTCCTGGCGATTTGGGAGGTAGAGGTCGAAAGGTTAGCATCTCGACCGGGCGGTTGCCAGTACTGAAATCAGCATGGCAACGGGTAAGAGGCATTTGAGCAAATTCAGTGGAAAGCGCTCCACCCTCCATCAGCAAAGAAGCCTCGGGAGGATTGAGTGATGCGGAAAATCCTCTAAAGAGTCCACTTTTCTGGGTTTCTCTTCCATAACAGGTTAGCTGTGGTAAGTGAATGGAAGTAATTAAGTGCAGGATCGAATATTCACCCTCTTCTAGCCCATTATTTGGTCTCCACTAACTCCTGAGGGAAAAATCAGGCTCAGGAGAGATGCTTAAATCGGTGGTAATCGCTGACTTTGTCGTTCTTTTACGAACTTGTGTCACAGAACAACAATGTTGAGGAGAAACGTTACAACAACAGTGTGTTAAACTGTAACAATCAGTGTCAAGGCTGAAAGAAACAAAGAGTAAATGTCTTCCAGGCATGAGTAGGCCACAGTGGACTAAAATGTCCAAATATTTTGCTGCGTGTCAGTAGTAACACTTTTCTGGTCCCAGAGAAAAGCCAGTAACTACCATTACCTACATGCACAGCTAACTGCACAGCTACCCTGGATTCTATGAGAAGAGGTGTAGTACGCTGGCTTAAAGCAGTATTGGATGTGGTTGTATTGGGGCTTCTCAACACGGTTAACTGTGCGTTGCACAATTAATCAGATGTGGGTCTGCATAGAGGAAAATGACACATCAGTCCAAGCAAAAATAACACATAAAACATTCTAGTCGAAGCTTAGGAGTCAACCTTTATTGATACTGTTAAAAAATCATGTCAACCAACAATAGAAAATCATATACGTCTTTCATATTTGGTTCAGTACTGCTGTTCAAACATGTAAAAAAAAAACACTGATTAACATAACGTATCTTATCTAATCTGTGTCATAAATCTCATACTGTCTGGTCACACTGAAGCAGTTCCCTTTCAAGCTCTGACCTTGCATCTGTCATGAGTATCCTAGACTCAGTTAGCATAATGTAAAGTTGTCCCCAGTTGTCAACGAAGCACAATCGTGCTCCTGAGGTTGGGAATACATAAACAGCTGACTTCAAGGTCATATTTACGGTGGTACCACATGAATAAACCAACCTGAACTGTACGTGATGACACCTTTGATCAGAAGCTATGTGGGTTATGGGAAATGCAGCCACATTTTATGCTAGAAATTGCTGTTATTTTGTTTAAGAAGATTATACCAAAGCATCCCAATTCATTCATGTGATGATTTCCAACACGTGGCGCCTTAAAACTAAATGTGGCTGGTTACGAAAGCATGTAACGCAACGGTACAGGACATACTTGAATGACGTACATTAAAATGAAATCTTAAAAAAGTTTAAAGAAGTAGAAAATTTCCAGAAGGGACTGGATATAGAAGGAATACCAACGTTTCAACCTCGTTCTACACATGTAAGTCTGAATCTTATAGTTTTCATAGCCCAGAATGAATGATATGCTCCCAGGGTTGAAATGGACCTCAGCTCAGGAAGACAACCTGTTTCACAAACATAATCATTTTTTTGTTCCCCAGCTGGATGTGCAGCTAGGGAACATATTTGGGTTAGGGAACAAACCCAAGTTACTCTCAGAACCACCAATGCTCTTTAATATTTTGGCCCGGATCATAGATGTAACCCTTCTTTTAGAGGTTTCAAATCTATTTTATTAATTATTTGAACTTTATCTGAGTCTAGTTCAACCCAAAAACAAAGGGAGGGTCAAGACATGTTGCCAGGATGCTGAACTGTAGAGCTCACAACTCTGGGAACATCCAGTAGAAAGTCTTACCTGCTAGATAAGAAACCTGAAACCATTTCAGTTTCAACAAAATCATCAAAAAGTGTATGAGAGGTGTGGAGAAACGCTGGTAAACCTTAAATGACTAAACTGTTAAGCTGTTGTGTAAATTCTGCACACAGTGTCCGTCTTGGTGGTTGGACACCTTGTCGATATTCAAGTACTCTCCTCTTTATCTGTGTGGGAGTAAAATAAATTAGATGCTCTTTGAACTGCCCTGCAGTTGCAATGTGACCGGTGCTGATATAACTGACATAAAATACAAATATTGGTATCAAAGTACAGTATCAGAATTGTGAGTAAAAAAAAAAATAAAAAAACGAGGAGAGAACTGAACCTGATTTCTTGATGTTTGATTTCATGAGCTTCAATGATAACAACAAATGCATACTGCAGTTGCTCAGCAGTCTATGTGCGCAGATACCAAAAACAAACAATATATATATAGTGCTGTAATCTAAATTCAACTACATGAAAAGGTGGTTAAAGACAAAATCCAAAGCCTCAAAGGTATCAACCAACATAGCATTTAGAACACATCTTAAACATATACTGTAAAACATACCTTCCACACAACATCTGTACACGTCCCTGTCGCTGAATGTTAAAAACACCGGACCACAAATCATGTAACTGTGTCACTTTTTGTATCAATGTGTTGGACTTGTTTGGTTTTGGTTGTTGCTAGATAAAGAAAACAAAGCAAAACTGTGAAAGATCATTAAAAATGTACACGTTTAACAGCCAGTTTATTGACACCATTAACATCACGGCCAATTAAAATCGCTTTGAAATCCAGTTCTCAAAACCTTTGATTCGTCACACAGCAAATGGAGAATAAAGCCAATCCATTCTGCTTGAAGTTTTACGCAGTTACTCAGATTTACCTACGACCTACTTTTCACCTCAGTCCCCAATAACAATGGCCTAACTCAGTAGTTGATAGAGACAACAAAGATATTTTATCCATTGCAGTATTCCTCTGTGGACTTCCTGTTCCTACGTGCTTTGCTGTCCAGCAACAATCCTCCCTGATCTCAGAAAAGAGCAAAAATATTTCCCTCAAATCACCCCGTTCAACTGGTATGAGACAGAAAGTCAAGTCAAGCTGCTAACACTTTTAGGATGGACATGTAAAGAATAACAAAGAGCACTGATGTCAGCTTTCATTAGGCGTTTCTTCTAAACTTTCTCCTTTCTCCAGAATTCATTATGCAAATCACTGAGTGGATAAAAGTGAATTAAATTTCCAGCCTACACTTTGACTTGACGCTCTATCCCACACAAGAAGAGGAAGACAGAACGACTGGGGTTCAACACACTGCTGACGTTTGGCTTATAGCAGGAGTATCTTTGGCATCGGCGACCACAGCCTTCAAACTGAAAGAAGCTGGTCGGTGGGCGGGCTGGGGTAATATCAATGTGATATCAGAGCGGGTGTGTTGGGAGGGGTGGTGGGATTTGTCTGTGCGATTCAGGCCCGAAGGCTGGGTGGGGGACGCGACGGCGGGGGACAGGGGAGCCCCGGGGGCATGCGGGACGGCGGCGGCCCCGGGGGCATCTGGCCCGACGGGGGTGATCTGGCGGGCGGGCTGGTGCAGGTGGGAGACGAGGGGGGGCTGCGCGTCACGGGGCGGTAATCCGGTGGTGGTGGTGAAGGCGTGTGGATCGGGCTGCGAGGAGGGGCCTTGGCTGCTGCTGCCGACTCATCTTTGACTCTGGTGAAGTTGATGCATCGACCCTAAACGAAAAGAAAGAGACTGTTAACTGGACCGACACTGAAATCTGTAGTGATTTTAATTTTGATAAAGAAGTTATATGTGTAGTATAAAAATGCGCACAGGTGTTTAATCTAAAGTTCATCTGGGCCAAAAAAGCAGTCCCAACTCAGGTCAGTGCTCCCACTGCACCGTGTGGGTGTGTGTGACCAGCTGGTGTTCCAGATTACGTTTAAATCCCTGCGTTTATGTCCCCGCAACAAATCATCCAATGTTCTGTGCAGAGAACTGTGACTTAACCGACGTTCTCCTGGTCATGAAGAGACCACACGGAGAGAGAGAGAGGGTGGGGTTAGAGGCTGCTGTGTGTGCAGGAGGTGTTATGAAGTAAGAGCATTGACTTATCAGACAATAAAACAGATGGATTCATTCCTGCAGAAATGACACTTTGCTCCTGAGCAACTTGTTAAATTTTACACCAACCACAGAAATCAGCAAGTTCACAGAGGTCGCTGTTACCATAGGAACCCTACCCGCTCCATGACTGTGGTTGGCATTCACAGCAGAGAGAAGTAATGTTAATCTGCTAATAAGCAGTATCAGTGATCGGAGCCACAGGACCTTGGTTTTATATAGTGGAAAATGAAGGAGCTGGAAATGATGTCACACATGAAGCTGAGTGGAATGAAGACGTCCTCTCTCACACTGACGCTGAACGTCAACTCTCATCGGCTCAGACTCCCATTAAATCTTGAATGAAATCCGATGACAAGAACGCAAAACAAAACAAGGTAAATTTGTCACTGCGCAACAACAAATGTCTTTGTCTCTAACACACAAATATTCACACTGAGGCTACATTTGGCGGGAAATCAACAAAAACAGAAGAATCCAGCAGCAACCACCACTTTCTGGTCTGTCACCACTTATCCAGCATTCCTCCATGTTGGTCAAGAAACCAAAGGCCTTTAAATTCTTCTCAACGGTTTTCTTGCCCTTCTTTTTCCTAAATTCACCGGAATAGTTCTGATACTGGCTCCTACCCAGACAGGATCTACTGAGAGACAAATGAATAATGTGGTTTAGTGAGTATAGCTGGTGTGAATAAATGGTTGAATCTGTTATTTACAGAAAGAAACCTCTAGTTAGAACAGGTCTGACAGGAAATGAATCTATAACAGCAGATGCTGGAATCATTTTTGTGGTTGAACGTTTCGATTGTAAGTGGGTGTCAATAACGACAACGCAACACATATAGTTCAAGAAAGACATCTGCTATTCCACTGAGTCCATTTCTATATGTCTATGCTAAATATGCAGCTATAACCAGTGTCTGGCTAACCTGGTTTAGCACTGAAATCAGAGCAAAACAGCTGTTTAGCTTAGCAGCACCTCTAACGCTCAACAATTAACCTTTGAATGATTCAAGTTTACTACAACAGCTCTGCTCTATGTGACAGCTGAGCTTAGCTAAAGCTAGGCTAAGTGCGACCAGCAGAGTTTGAACTCATATTTATTGTGCATTGCCCAAAATCTCTTGGTTTAATTATTAAACCAAAAGACTCCACATTGCCGCTGTTAGCTTTATGACTTCAGAACAAAGTTGACTTTCAGTGTACATAAATCTCAAAGCAAATCTGAAACTATTTAGATGCTGGGAGGGATAAATTATTATTATTAATATAAAATGCGGATTGTGTTTTTTTTTTAAATCCAAGCTTCACTTCACGCACATCGTGCAGTTTAGCTGTGGTCTGAAACTCTGAACATTTTCCTGGATCACAGAAAGCCACACTTGCTTGTTCTTTCTCACTGACCTCCACCACTGTCTGTAGTCTTACCAAGGTCATAAAATGGTCTAGCCCAGGGTGAAATGTGTGTGTATGCGCGTGACAGAGAGAGAGAGACATGGTCGGTTGGTCGGTGGAGACAGGCCTGGCAGTCGTCTGCCACAGGTATTACCTCATGTCCTTTAGCTCGCTAACAGCCTCTCTGGAGAGATGCGTGTTTATGTGAATGGGAGAGAGACAGAGGGTGAGGCAGACCGGCTCTCCTTCATACTGTACACTAACATTACTGTAATGGATGTGGTTTGGTGACACACAGTTTCATAATGGCTAACTCCTTTTCCAAATGGGGATAAAGCTCAGTTAATACTACTACAATGGACCTATGTAGAGCTTTTGCTGCAGCGATCTGTGAGAACACATTTATCCTTTACGTGCTGCTGTGTCTGCATTGTTCTGTAATTACGCTGCTAGAATGCTACTTAGCGGTTAGGTCAGCTTTCTGTCTCCTTCAAACAGAGATCGGAGCTCAGAAGCTCATGTTGGAGTTGGAGCTAATAAATGTGGAACAACATTTACTTTTACTGAAATCACAGCGAAGCAGAAAAGATAAAAGACGTTTGAGTCTAGGGTCGCTTGAGACACATGGGTGATGAAATGCATGTCGGACCAATCACAGCTGTGGAGGTCAGCGTTGGTGCCATGTGCAGTTAGTCTTGTGGTGGAGGTGCACGTCAGGCTGCAACGTATCCACAGTATAGATCTGACACAGAACCATAAGTCTGACTTAAGTATGATCTTAATTCTGCTAAAACACAGACACAAACCATGTCTCTGCTCTACATCACAGTGATGTGCAAAGCCTATACTAAGCAAACAGTATAGGCTGGTGGGTTCACCGCTGTAATAGGGGACAGGGGGTGTCTTTGTTTAGGCAGAACTGAAACCTTTTGGTGATTGTTTGGGTTTTTTATGTCGTTATTTGATAGTTGCTCATGGGGAGAAAAAGGAAATGAGGTGGTGAGAGAAGGAACAACTGACAAGCAGTAAAGGACGCTGCAGTAAAGGACTGAAGCCTCAGTTGGTGTGGTGCTATCGGGGCTTGTTAAAGAAATGATCAGATTTGTCAAGTCAACTCATGTTAGCACTGCTGCATCGTGTAGAAAGGTTTAAAATGCACCGTTACAGAGGAGCCCATATGCCTGACCTGGTGCCAAACACTGAAGCTACAGTCCTCAGGTTCAACCCCAGACTGAGCCCTTTGCTGCATGTCGTTCTCCTCTCTCACCCACAGCTTATCTCTACTAAACACTGTCCTCAAATGCCAAAAAATTACATAGACATTTCATGTGTGTTGGAGCATTATTTTATGGAGCAAACAAACAGGAAGTGTTTCTAACAGACAACAGGAAAGGTTGAATGGCTTGGATATAGACTGTATTAGCTGATGCGGGAGAGTAATTTATAATAAAACTTATGATATCATCATGAGAATCCTGAATGTATAATGAGGATGGATTTATTTTCTAGTGCACACTGAAGCTAGACACTACTGAGTACAGTGTGCAGGACGGCAGCCAGAGCTGGTCTCAAGGGCGCAATTCAGCCGTTGCAATCAGTGTGAATAAAAGCCTGAATTCATTTCGAAGGTTTCCTTGTGAATCTGAACGTCTGCCAGCTTTGGACTGTGAGACGTTGCTCTAAAAGGTTCTGCAGCTTTTCAGGTAACAGTTAAAAGAAAGAATGACGTGTCTCACTCTTCTGCTCTTTTCTCATTGAAATAAATCGTCACACTACCTGGAAGAGAGCTGACCTGCTGGCCTATAAGATGTTTCTGCCGCTATGCTACAAACCGCAAATGACTCGAGGAGGCGACGTCATTCGAGTGGAAAAAGAGAGAGAACAGCATCGAGTCATGTAGAGCCATTGCTAAAAGGTTTTTCTGAGTAAGACTGCCAGTTTGCTCTGGTAAAGATGCTATCGTGAGTTAACGATCACTTTTTTGTCGCATTTGTCTCACGAAAGTGCAGAGGGATTAATCAGGCTGCAAATTCAACTCTGTACCTGTCTGTGGTGCCAAGAAAACACTCTTAAATGTGGAATTCCTGTTAAAAAGATCACTGGAAATTTCTGCTAATGAGGCAGGATTTTAACTAGTGCTGGAGACGGGGCCCGATCAGCGGGAGAGTCAGCTGTAGATAGGAAGGAGGAAGGGAAAGAGGAGGGGAACACTGGTGATTATAGAAAAGGTGGAGGACGGAGTGAGGGAGGGAAGAAAAGCTAAAATATAAAAGAAAAGAAAAAAAGAAAAGATTATGAAAAAGGACTGACTGTCTTAGCGCAGGGCTGTTGTTGGATGTAAGAGTTTTTTGAGCTAAAAGCTAATTTTGCAATGCTAATTTGAACACATAGCATGCTAGCTTTGCCAAGCTAACATCACCATGCAAATATGCTGATGTGTGTCAGGTTGAATGTTTAACATGTCCACCATCTTATTCCACGTGTCATTATGGGATGGCAACATCTGATAATGAATGCTAAACACGCTGCTAGCAGGGCTAAAAAACCAAGCATACTTTATCATTTAAACATCAAAACTGTGTCTGAAGGATTTCAAAGATCCCCAGAGAGCTTTCCATACTCCATAAACTCCCATCTTCTCTCCATATTCAACCTAAACCCCTATGTGGGGCTTTTAGATAGAAAGGCGGCGGGCATTAAAACTAAACCATGTGGCTAATGTGTGAAGAAGAGAGAAGTTTTACCAGCTTACATGCACGAACACATCAGAAAACACTGCAGTCGAGCCACAAGGATGTGAGCTGTGGTTCTGCTTTTTATCCGATTTATGGCGTCTAATGTGAAGCAGGTGTGAGAGTGAGGCTAGCTCAACGGGATGGAATGGGCGAGAGGAGGTGTTAGCCAGCACAGGAACACCAGGAGTGAAAGAGACGGACAGACATGTGGCAGCGGGGTGAGTAATCGGCGCAGACATTTTCAGACACTTTTCAAGCTGCGCCATTCTGGAGCATAATGTTGGGTTTTCTCACTCTAGAGAGGATTATCGCACAACTTTGGAACTGCGGCATTCATTTATATGTTTTGTTAATGCTTCTGTGTGTAAACTCTTCCACTTTAACAACTGGAATTGAGAAGCTTGTTGGGCTGGTTTCTTTTTTAGCCAAATGCTTATCAAGGCCAATGAGCATTTGTGACCTCATGATGGTACCATATCAGAAGCTAACACTAGCAGGCCTGTCCTTTCCCTTAGTGGATTTAGAGAACTTTATATTCAAGCCTTATAAAAGCCTCTTCTTTGTAGCGCTACACAAAAATCTGTTTAGCTGCATTTGTCCTAAGCAGCTAAACAAGGTAGAAATAACAGTTAAATCTTACATGTTTCCATATCACAGAAAAGACTTAATATTTTCCTTAAAATCAATGTCTCATGAGTCACTATATACACCATACTCTCTGCTAATGTACGAACACAAACATAAAACCAGGATGAAGTTGCTCAAACTATAACAATGCTATTTCTTTAGTCCCAGATTTAGCATCATGATTAAGACCAATTGACCTTTAGCTAAGCCACACCCTAGAATGTAGATTGACCAATCACAGCTCAGCCAAGGTATGCTTTTGCCTCTATTTGGATGCCTTGTTGTTCGTTGCGTTTTACTTGTATGTCCTGAATATAGCCTTCGAACGCATATTGCAGCCCTTTTGCCTACTCCTATCCGACACTTTATTTGCTGCTTCATAAAAGTTTGACAAAAGTTCAACAGGAAGAGCTGTCACAGCATAAACCATGTTGATACCCAAGCCTTATAGATAACCAGAAAACCAAAGCCCAGAAGGGAATGTCGGACGCAGCAACGGTAACTAAGGGGGGCGGGGCTTAGCCAAAGGTGAATTATAGCTAATGTTAGCCAAGTTAACTAGCTATCTAGAGACGAATAAATCTGCCACATCTGCTGTTCAACTTTTACCCATTTCCATCTGAAATCAAAGGTCATTGTTTCATTTACTCAAATGTGACTAAGACATCTGAGTAAATGTAGATGTGCCACACTTTTCATTAACCAACAAACAAAGCAACAAGTCCATGTACCTTTGTTTTAGCTTTTGTATTTTAGATATACCCTGACCTGGATGACAGAAATGTTCACACAAAATGCACTGTGGAAAAACATGACTAATGATTGAAGATGGACAGAAAAAAGAGAAAGCAAAAGGAAAAGGCAAAGGAAGTGATACAGCTGAGGGTCATCACAACATGAACTGGAGAGAGTGGGAATGCACACGACTGCTGAGACACTTACGTGGTCACCGGGCTGGGGTCTCATCAGAGAGACCTGGTCGTACCCGCGGCGGAACAGAGCCCAGATAGCATCCAGTTTACCCTGCACATGACAGAGGAAGGGGAGAGCTTTAACATGTGGCCACATCTGGACGTGAAACTCTCCAGACTGCAATCCTTGACTCAATAAAAAGCCTGTTAATACTGATTTGTCTGTATCAGCGAACATTCAGTCTGTGGTCTTCAATCATGTCCAAGAGTCTGCAGGTCTTAATCCCAGAAAAAACACTAGCGCAGCTGATTCCACCGATTAGTTCTTTCCTCTTTGGTTGAAGCTGTTCAGCCCCTGATTAGTCATGAAGACTATTACATTTTGGTCTCTTTCCCACTTCCACCTTTTATAATGTAAATGAGATGAGATGCCAAGATAAAATATATCTTGATATTTAGCAGGATCTTAGACCTAATTCACAGGAAAGACATGATGATCCCAGATAAAACAAAGCCAATAATCCAGTCTGTATTTAACTGTTGACAGAGCTGGAGGGCAAATGTTCTGAGCCTAAATCTGATCTAATTCACCGTCAGGAATTTGATATCTTAAATCAAATCATTTGTCAGGAACACAAAGCTAAATACAAACTCCTACATTCACTAGTCAGTGTACTAGTGAATGTGCATTTACCACCCAGTCAGTGTTTATACTCAGGCTTCAGTTCATACAGTCACCTTTTTTCTTACACTAACTGTTATTGTATGAATGAATAGTGTAATAATTCACTATGAACCACTGCAGTGTCTTTCAGGTTGTATTCAAAATAAGCAGAGTATCCAGATAACAGTACTGTGCTGTATGAAGGGCCGGCGTCGCCACACAGAGGTGCATTGTAGTGCATGATTTAAACAAACTGTGCTGGCGACAAGTCTAATAATCTCTCACCATCTGCAGTGCGTTAGATTACTGTGGTTATGTGTGCCTATTGATAGCTGTCTGCTTACATAACCAATGATACCTAAACACGGATGGAGCAGGGAAAACTTAACTTGTGGTGATTTTCATGTTCAATCTTTCAGGCTTCTCTGTGGGTTGGGAAATTTCCCTCACATTTAACTCAAAGGGAAGAACTCAAAAAGTGGTCAGACTGTAAACAAGGAAGATATCTGAGGTCCTGAAAGTCTGATGGCAAAGATGCACTTCAAAACTAAATGCAGTAGTTTTAACGCTGCAGTGAAAACATTATGTGCTGATCCTGTGTGAAACTGCAGATGTGTTTACCCGGATGGGCGTGTACCACTTCCGGTTCTGGGGCGCCTTCTTGTTCTGAGGTTTCTTGGGTTTGGGTTCGAAGGGTTCGTACTCTTGCTCGGGCATTTTCACCACAGCATTCTTTGGCTTCTCCAGCTTAGCCCCCTCTTCGGTCGAGCCCTTCCCTCCCCAGCGAACCTACAGAAAGAAAATAGAACCATTAAATGTACTCTGTAAAACTAATAATGATTTACTGCTAGCATTGTGCCTGTGCCATCCTGTCACCTCCATCCTCTTGATCCCTCCTATTCCTCTGCCTCCATAATATGAAGCATCCACAGTGGGCCACTTCTTCTTGGGCAGACCGTCCTCGTCGTCCGACTCCTAAAACCCAAACACAAAAGCTGACTTCTTCCTCTCTAAGTCGCTTTTTAACACCAATATTTTCCCTTCAAGCATCTATAAAGTGTCAAGCCTTACTGGCCAAGCTGAGAACTGGTGTGACTCGCTGGAATAATTCATTATTAACTGATTGATTTGATTCACTCATGTCCAAATGTCATTAATCAAATAAATTGGTGTATTTATGTGTTTCCATGTGTTTTTCTACCATTCTAAAGGTTGCAGCATTAATTAGATTATTGAGCTCATTTTCCTGCTGTTACTTGGCGGCTGTATTGGTGTGTGTGTGTGTGGTGTGTGTTTTGACTCACAGGCTCAGGAGGAGGTGGAGGTGGAGGCTCTTTGATCACCTTTGGAAAAATTAGAGAAATTAGATGACTATAAAATTACAGTAACTGCATCACTGCTACACCTCTCTGAGGACCTTTTCAGATTTGCATTGTTTGTTCTTTGTCTAAGGACATCGTGGTTGCTTTTAGTAGTTTAGACAAACCCCTGTGAAGCTGAGGCTAATTGTAACTCTAAGTGCTGCTTTTTTTAAATTGTCCTTTTCCTGAATGAAGCTGATGTTTTCTTACCACCGTGCAGCAGAGAGGCCAGAACCACCACATGAAGAGCATGGCGAGCAGGAGGAACAACACCAGCAGCGTGATCAGGAGAATGGTGCCATCGAACTGGAGAGTAGAGACACATGGCACTAATGCATAAGTACTGTCGAACCATGAGAGGCTTACTGGGACTCTATGCTGCTGTCGCCTCAGTGGCAAAAGAGGGGCGCTGTAGATTGGTACAAGTAATGTTAGTAGTGGACAGTGGTACTTGTACTTGTGAGTGTTTCCACTTTATGTATACTTTAACTTTCCTACATTTAAAAGCAGAATATTTAACACCAGCTACTAGTTGCTTTGCACATTTAGGTTGATGCAAGGGGGGATATTGAGAAGCTATCCAGCAGAATAAAGAGTAAGTACAACAATCTGTGCCACTGATTCAAGCCTTGTTGCACCAAACATTAAGTTGCAAATTATTCAAACATGCGCCTTTGTGCAGAATACTTTTGTAATTTCACTGCATTAAAGTTAGTTTAAGTGGCAGTGTTTCCACCAAATGTAGTGCGGCATGTAATTACTGACAGTAGCGGTGGTGACAATGAGAAGTGGTGCAGCATTTGGAGCGGGACTGACAGTGGAAACAACGGTGAAAACGGGACAATCACAGCTACAGCGTACGACGTAAAGGAAGACAGTGGGCTGCAGCCTGATTTTCTGTCACATGAAGAGCATTCATGTTTTCACGACGATGACAGTGGTTGATGTAAATTGTGCAATCCCTGAATGAATCCATCTGTTGCCATCGCTCACTTAGAGCGAGGCAGGCGTCCCCGAGCCAAACACGGTTCTTATTACAGACCACAGATGAGGATCACATGTGGTTAAGTCTTTCCCCTATCTATCTTGTGGCAGAGATGTGGGAGGATTCATCTGTATTCAGCGGTGGGGCCTGATGCAGAAAGGACGTCAATTAAAGAGAATGATCATTTCTCAGATATCTCACAATCAGCGAGTTGTCACTATCCATAAAAATAACTGTGTTGATCTTAACCGATGAGTTCAACAATGGCTACGTCTACATTTGCTGCTTTGACACACGAGGAGTACACGTCTGTCTTTCCAAGCTATATGAGCATATTTTGTGGGCAACAACAAAGACTGAAACCCCTCAGTGTGACACTTTGATTGAATCTGGAGAGGGGCTCTTGGGTTTGTGGCATTTGTATTCAATTTTAATACATAATCTATAACTTGTGTGTTGTTTATTGCACTGGGCCTGCCCATCTCCTGTTGGCAACCATGCCTTTATAGTCCAAAGTGACCTCAGTCTATATGGTTTAGTTTAGTGGCAAGAAGCAGCTAATTGCGATGGTATGTCTAATTGAATATGGCGTCACGTGGACCGAAGGAGAAGAGCTTCAAAGAGCGAATTTCGTGCGAGAATCTGCTGTGGCCTCGCTCCATATGTCCCAGCATACGTCCTTTATTTTGTTTAATTGCTTTAAATTATCCTACCCGCCCTAATTCATCCTGACACAAACACACATAAAAAGGCTGTGCAGTCTAAGTAATGGCTCCATTTTTCTGCTACAACTCAAGGAGAAATGGGCACAAGCCTGTTTTCAGTAATGGTTGTTACAGGATTAATCACACTGAACACAAGGAAACTGAAGAAGGAACTTCAAGGTCTAGACTCTGCTTCTCTACCTCTCGTCTCTCCCTACCTAGAGGTGCAAAGGGTCATTTTTTAAAGGGGGGGGCTACCAACCCCTGTGGATCAGCTCTTCCAAAAAGGGGCAAATAGCAACAGTGAAAAATAAATAAATGGGTTAGGGTATTCACTGGAGAGAATAAAACAACACAAACAACACACAGTAGAAGTAGGAAGAAGAATGGAAACCACTACCAAACATTTACAAACTTTTTTTTGTACTTATGAAAGATATGAAGCTTCAACTCACACACTCTGTGGTGGTGATGTGGACGTTGCTGCTGATGAAGGACAACCCGTCATTCATGCTTACTTGGAGATAAATCACCCTGAAAGGAAACAGCAGACAAGGGAACAGGTCAGTCTCAGGGTCCGGGTGTAACATTACAGTCCGCACTGTTCTGGATCGGTTATTCAGCCTGAAGCATTTCCTCTTTAAACTCTGTTTGTTTGGTTGGAATGATATCATCTAAACTTGGGTTCACACCAAATCACCCCACAGAATGACCTATATACTGTGAGGTGATGTGTGAGAAGTGAAAGTGTAATTTCAACCAACAAGAAAACACCCACAAAACACAAGGGACTCATGAGTTAAAGGAACCAGATTTCCGAGCTAAGAACAAAGTGACGTCTAGCCTGCTGCTCACGCTCAGATGTTTCTTCTTAGGATCCAGAAACTAGAATCAGTTCACTTCGAGTCTTTGCAGCTGCCACTATTTTACATAAAGCTATGTCAACTAAATGAGTTCCTTGGAGAGTCGTGTGACGTTTGTTTACAAGCCATGTTTCACTTGTAATAGAGCAATCTGAACCCAAATGAACCAAATACCAAAGTTTTCCACAGAGGTTTAAAAGCACAGAAAAAAGGTGTGATTGTGTGACCCAACACAGCGCGTATGGAGACAAGTCAAGGAAGAAAACTGAAATAAATGGAAAAAAACACAAGCTTCCAGTTCTGATTTTGTGCTTATTTTATGGTTTTGGAAACATTTGTATACTTTTCCATGAAATCACATCATAGAAATTGTCCCAGGAGGAATGGCAACAATCTCTGCCACATTTATGGAATTTAAAACACAGCATAAACATATTTTCTCCCTCCAACAGTGGATAATGTCATCAAAACAAGCTTCTGTCCATAGTCCTGACTTCGTCTGTGCAGGTCTGAATCCCATCCCCCTCTGAGCGGTGAAAAACAATTCTTAGAATTTCAAGTAACCCCCAGTGACCTCTCTGGGGCCTGTTGTGGTTCAGTTCTTAAAAACCTGGATGAAAGGCATGTCTGGATGTGTGTGAGGACGGGCAGATTGAAAACAGGCCATTTCACAGATAAACATGTCTTCAGTCTGACGTTCCTCTGATCTGTCTGGGTTCATAAAAGGCGGGCGGAGTGAGAGGAGAGCTGGGTCAGTGGGTGAAGTTCATGATCAATAGCATACACGTGCTGACGGCAGGCGTCTGGACATGAAGGGACTGAAATCTATGCTTTAAGATAGTCTTAAAGCATGTGTTTGATGTAGACAGCAATGGACGTCTATGACAATAAGATACCTGTAAGTCTATGACACAAAAACACTGAATAAAAGACAGGAAGAAAGAGGAGTGATGCTGGATATATTCCTGCTGAATATAAAAATAAAGTCAAATTCAGTGGTCTAGTTTGGGTGTAAAACGCCAACCACTAACAATTTGAAACGGTTAAAAGAAAAACAATAGAAGAGGAAGAAAAGCCAGAGAAAACTGACCAGTGTGAATTTGATGATGTGGAAGAGAAATAAAGTTATGGGCAGGAAATGTAGAGCGCAGTGGCAGACAGTTGTTAAATAAGGAAAGGAAACGGAGAGGGCAGACAGTCTAAGCATAGACACACACTCACACACACACACACACACATACACACACACAAGAGTAGAAGGTCAGGAAATAGAAAAATAGACCACAAAGCAATACAGCAATTATACATCCTGGCTTTTATGTAAAGGAAGTACTGTAAAATTTGTTAAATTTGTTACCAAAACTAAATCACTTTCATGATGCTAATGAGTCAGAAAGGTTCTCAGAGTTTAAAACCCTCTCCCAGAGGTTTTTCCACCCTGCTGAGAATCAGACTGCATACAAACACACATGGCCACACACTTGAAAGAGCAGGCTAGCTGCTACGCGGCTTTGATCAGCCAAATCTGGACAAGGAGACAGCTGAAGGAGAGAGGCAGACTGACAGGGGATGAAAGAAGGAGCTCATGTGCAGCAGAGACAAATAAAAGACAGATACAGAGAGGAAAAATCAGGCAGGCATGCAGAGGAGATGGGGGGGCTGGAAAACAACCTGCGAGATGATAAAAAGGAGCCACCGTGGCACTAAAAGTAAAGACAGAGGTGGAGAGGACTAATATATAAGTGATTTAAGAGTCAGGAGGTGACGTTTTTATGCATAAAGGGACGGAAAGTTCACAAATACACAACTTAGGAGCAGAAACATACATAAATCCAGGAGTGGGTTCAACTAGAGGGAAATTTATGGGAAGCACAGGCACACGATGTACCTCAGTTTTACAGTCATTCTACCAAAATATCGATTAAAGAGTCCAGGCCATCAGTTCAGGTTGTTTAAATCTTTCCCTGCTGCAGTTAAAATTTGATTTTCTCTCTTTACTACACCATTGCCAGCACAAATATGAACTGCAAATGTGATTTATAACTGCTATGGGAGAATAACATGAAGGAATCTGTGTGGTAATTGTAAGAATACAAGTACCCCTAAAAGGTCAAGGGAAATGTGAGACTGTCCCATTGGCTGGCAGGGCTTCTCCTCTCTTTACAGTCTTTGCCACCATCCCATCATCCACTCAACCTTGTATTCTGCGGCCTGGTGTACTTTTCATTCCCAAAAAGAGTTAGAGGTTAGAGAGGTTTGTGGATTGTTGACGTTGGAACGTGGTCAGACTCTAAAGGGAGTGTACGGCGAGAGGATGAGAAGCAATTCTGGTCACTGCTGGTGTTACACTGAAAATTTGCGTGACTGTCGTGTGGTGAAAGTTTTAGGAGACAAACCTCAGTTGTTTTAGCTTTCACAGTCTGTCCATGGCCTTTAAAACACTGATAGGAACGGCCTTCATGTGCTAAGTTTACACATATGAACGATTATAAACTCTTTAACCATCTATTTCTATATGAACATTTGTTTTCAATCCACAATGACAGAATAATTAGAAGACTGAGTAAAATACACAAAGCCACAACCAACAGTTGATTTAAGACGCAAAAGACCTTCAGTAGATAAGGAGGAACATTAGTGTCATTTTGTTTTGATTTCCTGTGTTCATGTTTTGCGTTTTATTCATGTTTCGTTTCTTGTTTTATTTTGTTTCTCCTTGTTTCCTGTGCTCCTGTGATTTCCCACCTGTGTAATAGTCTGCCCTGCCCTGATTGTTTTCACCTGTGTCTCCTCTGCCCTTGTGTGTATATATAGTCCTGCCTTTCTCTTTGTCCTCTGCTGTGTCATGTTTTTCTGTGTCTTGTCTTATTATTGAGTTACTGTTTCCATGCCAAGCTATGTTGAGTTTTAGTCTTGTATCATGTTCAGGTGTTCTTCTTGTTCTGAGTTTTTGGATAATCCTGCTGTTTAGTAGAGCTTTGTGTTTCCTTTTTGTTTGATTCAATTCTTTTTGCCTATTCCTGCCTCATCACCCGGTGTCCAGCATTTGGACCTACCTACCTCACCCTGAAAACCATGCCAGTTAGCTTTTATTTAAAGTCATGTGTTTCAAAAAAACAACCAGTCAGTCCAATATTTCTTCCTCTTTTATCTTTGTTTTGGTGGCTGGCTGTTAAGCTACTAAAGGCTTCATTATATTCACCAGCTAACTTCATCTGCAGACATCGTACTGTGTGATGTTCCACAGACAGAATGCTAACTGCTGTAGCTAACATAATAACAACAATGCACTGACCGATTTTATTATTATCTTTTTAAATCATCACAATTTAAAACCAACAAAGTTTAGCTTTCTTGTCAGCGGGTGTTTTCTCATCTGATTTGGGAGAGAAGCAGGACAAATCCCTGAAGGGTTTACCACTTTATGTGCTGGCACGACCACAGAGCTTCTTATATTTTGCTAAGCTATACTGGGATCTAGTAAAGAGGAATGTGGACTTGGATCGTAAAAACAGCTAATGTATGGCAGATTTCTTATGGCCTGTGCACATACACACGTGAATGCATCCATGTGTTTTACTGCATCTGAGGTAAAGAATGTGATCTAAGATGCGTAGGGATACTACTTCATATGAAATATACGCACTTTCCCTAGAGAGGGAGATGAATAGATTAAATCAGAAATCTATATTTAAGAGGCACTCACTTTCCAACGTCATCAATAACCGGAGCAGGACACAGTAGGAATGTATCTTCAACACCAGCCGGCTTTTCATCTAGAAGACAAATACATCATTTTGATGAATGCACATTCCTCTAAAGTACAGGCATCAGCTGTTTAAATACAACTTAATATAGACTATAGACACTGTATAGACTGGTGTATATATACTGGAGGGTGAAATAAGATAGTGGGCTTTGACAGGCCAGTATTATACAGATATATCTGGATGGATGCTACCAAGCTTTCTGTGCCATAAAATTAGATGTAAGGTTTCCTGCTAGGTGATGCGTAATAATACAAATGATAAACTCACTTGTCAGTTACAGACAAGTTTGGTTTACATTAAAGAGAAAGGATGACAAAGTGTAGCTGTACTCACTGATTGTAACGGTGTCATTGATTTTGAAGCTGCACAGAACCTGGTCGATGTTTCTTGCGTGGAGAAAACCGTTTCCTTTCACCACCACTTGAAAAGACTCTGGTTATACAAGTCACACTGACATTTTAGCATTTTAGACACTTAGCAGACATTCTTTGTCGAGCACAATCACATCTTCGTTACTCTATTGAACATGATGCTCGCCTTCCTGTTTCAAATGGCACATTTCCATTTCACACAAATCACGGTTAATAATTCAGCTCATTTTTCCATGTGAGAACCATTACACTTGCAAGATAATACCGCACAAACCTTAGTCTCCTGATAAACCACATTAAATATAGTGAACATCTGTACAAAAATAAATTTAATAAATTAAATCAAGCTACTTGTAATTGTTGGACATTAACTTACATTGCAGCCGAGGGAAAATACTCTCATGCCAGTGATAGATAAATATGAGAGAACAGTGCTGGCTTTAACAGAATATTACTCAGTGTCAAGAAAAATAATTTCCCTCTTAAAAGGAGAAAGTAATTCACTGCTTCATAAAAGGCAAAAGCAGATGTGAAAAACAGTCGAAGTTCTCCTGCAAAAACTTTTAATCCAACCCTGCTTTTATGTGTTCATTTGAGGCCTTTAACGTCCATTCATTGCTGCCTTAACTGTCACAGCCGTCTCTTGGCGGGACACTAAAGCATGATGTCTACTTTGCATTTCAGCTGCAGCCAATCTTACCACTGCTGCTCTCTCATAGCCAATCATTTAAATGAGACTTGTGTTATCTTATTCCCAAGCCGCTACCCTGTCCCAGCAGATTTCCTGTAAGTGACGTCTTTAAGTGACCGGGACGCCCATGTATGGTCGTTTTTCCCAGTCTAGGATTGTCATGATTCAGCGAAGTATTGACAAAGCGCCCACTAATGAAATTAACAAAATTCAAAGACATTCATGGTGATGACTCAGGAGGGTTTATTTGTGTGTATGTGTAAATGTTTGCGTCTCTGGCTGCCTACCTCCTGCACACACACTCGAGGGCTCAGCTGCCAAGATTTCAATGCAGGACTTCTTGATGATCTGGAGGACAAAAGACAGGACTGCATTTTATACTTTTATTACTTTTATATAGAAACTGGCCTGGTTATAAAACGCCACAAGAGCTTTATACTGCTCCAATACAGTATATATCAGTTATTCTTACCAGCTGCCTGTTTCCTGAAACCCTTTGCCTAAACTCTCAAGTCATGGCTTAGCAGACCTAACTAAGCACTGCAGAGTGAAATCAGAACTACATCAGAATTTAGAAATGATACCTTTGGCACCATGTTCATAGCATTAATGTTACTTTAATGGTCTAGCTGGATACAGCTGATAAAAATCAGTCACCAGCTAAAAGGAAAAAACAAAAATCCTTCAGAATTATAAAGAAAACACAAAGAGTGACTAGTTTATCAACAATAACTGATGCAATCAGGGCTCATTTGGAGGATTAAATACAGAAAGGTCTTTTATAGCTGTGTTAGCACTGAGAGAGATCAGGAACTGAAGTGACCCCCCCACCCTGCCAGAACTGGACTGTACTCTGAATATGTGAGTGTGTTTCATGACGCTAGCGTACACAAAGACTTACAGTTCTGCCTCCTGTAAGGTAAAAACAGCAAGCGGAGACACAGCTGAAACTTTGACTAGTCAGAACTCCTCTAGGTATATTTTCCTTTTACATTTACCAAGTCACCTTTCTGGGACTTTGTGCGATAGAGTGTTTCCTAAAGTCAACTATTGGCTTTCAGACCAACATTTGAAGCAGAACTACTGCATGACAGGTTTAATTGAATACATGAAGGTGGGTGTCTGAACGACTTGCTTGTCTTTCAGTACAGTTCCTCTGCACAGAGAAGAGTTTATTTACCGAATCAATGACGCCCCGGAGGGCATGGAAGCCGCCCAACACAGGAAACACGTGCTCAATGGTGTCTGCAATAGTGGCCAGCTATAGAGAGAGGGGGAGTCAAGGAGAAGATAGAAGGACTTAATCTACAAATTAATCAAAAGTGACAAAGTAAATGTAAGAATGAAAGGTAAGTAAGTGAAACCTCCCCAACAGTTGATACATGATATTTCATAACAAGTAATAATTAGACTGGAAAGGTGAAGACACTGCAAACTACAGGAGCACTGTTCACATTATCCACAATCAGGATATATTTACAATCAGTAAAATGAATGGTTACTGAAAGTCTACAGGAACCTGTAGACTTTGGCTGCAATTTTGACCTGAGAGGCAGCCCAGTGACAATCATGGGGGTTTGTTCTTAGGAAAAATATGACTTAGCCAATTGCCAAATTGCTCAAGGGTCAATGAAGGCACAGTGGAGACAGCATTGTTGCTTTTCCTCATCAGAGCACATGTGGTAAAGTACACATATTGTATGATGAACACAAACGCAGATGTTCAGTGACTTATTTTCTTATTTTAAACTACATGCAGAACAGTATACTTGCACAGATTTCTTACATCTGTATTACCTGTGTCTCATTGAAGTCTTTGACGCCAACACAGTATACAATAGCTCCAAGAGCTCTGGCTTTCTCTGCCTGATGGAAAACACAAGTAAGTGATTTCAGAAAACTGCCAGTCAAGCAACAAGAGACCTGCTGCCTCTAGATTAGTGGTGACTTGAGCCGAAGTCTTTTGGGAAATCGTTCCCGTGTGGATTTGTTACCTCGTCTTGTGCAGTGATGAGCTGATGCTCCTGCAGCTCTCCATCTGTCAGAGCAATGATCACGCTGGCTGTGCCTGCAAAACACATACAATCGTCCTGTAAGTTCAACAAGCAACTTTAGTTGAAGAAAGATTCCACAGTGAACAACTTATTTCACACTTACCAAAGTTCTCCTTGCGTATCTGCTCATTTGCCTTTTGAGAAAAACACATGTTCATCGTTAGAAGGTCAGCGATAAAATTTTAGATTTAAACAATGAACTAGTTTGATTTGTGTTGTTAAAAAAGGATCACATTACAACAAGGGCTTACAAGCTGCAACCCCAGGTGCATAAAGGTGTCTCCCCCAGGAATCTCTTTGTAAAGCGCATTCAGACCCTTTCTGATGTCCTTCCTGCACAGAAGGGAGAAAAGCAAGTTTTCATTAAAACTTACTATGTAATTTAGTCTACATACTGCACTGCAATGTTTCAGAGGGAAATAAGCTTTGTTTATTGTACAGTACAAAGTAAAACAAATAAAATACAATACAACCTTTTTGTCAGTATCTTTTTAGTTTGGCTGGAGTACAGTTGAACTGCATTTATACTTCTTCCATCACTAGCTAATGCAAGCCGGGACACCTCCCTTTGAAACTGAACTTTGGTCGACACATTAGGATAATAAACAACATAAAAGAAGACACAAAACTCTGTCACGCAATAAAAATAAATTTTATCCAACAACAGTTACATTGATGGCCAGCTTTCAGCTTCATGTCAGTTTGGGGAGCATCTGCTTTCACTTTGCTGTGGTGGTTTGAGTTTACTTTACAGCTGATTGTTTCTCTTGTGTAAGGTCTCTCCACAGGAGAATAACATTTATATAAAGACAAAAGCAGATTATGTTACTCAGTTGCTTTTAGTCAGCTACGTTTATTACATAGTCATAAATTACAGAGCATCTGCTGAAGATAATGATGAAGAGCAGCATTGCACACTTCAGGGACCACATTTCATGAGGTCCCTGAAGTGTGCGAGCCCATCATTATTTGCACCACCTTTGTTGGTTTAGATGTGCCATTTATCTTTTCTCAGATACCATGTCAAAAGAATGGGATGGATGTGAGGTCACAGTGACCTTGACCTTTGACTTCCACAGTTAATCAGGTATTTGTAATCAGTGCAAATGGACCTTTTCTCCCAAATTTAAGCTATTGTGTTCATGAGAAAACATATATGAACATATAGAGCCTAAAAACAGCACAGAGGCATTATTATTACACTAATCATAAAAAAAACCATATATGACACAATGTAATTCACCTGTTTTCCGTCAGTTTCAAGATGGTGGATGCCCTGGAGGAGAATGTTATGAAGGACATCCTCAGCATGGGACTAGAAATGGTAAAAACAAGATGAAAAACATCATCATGCCCATTATTTAGCAGACCATCCAACAAAGTAACCAATAAATAATAATAAGAGCCAAGGACTGCTATTTGGTCATTCCACACCTTGCACAACATGTAGTGTCGGTAAAACAACGTCATCTGAGATTAATCAGAAACATTGTAGTTAACACTTAGTAACAATAATAAAACAAAAACAACACATCGCTTTCTCAGAAACATAAAATAACTGGCCGTAATCCATCATGTGTTCTACGCTCGTGTTTGCTTTTAAACAATGGATATCTCATAGGAGACAAATGACTTAGCTTCTTTTGAGGTCACTCCAACAGTCTGTGTGCGATTGTTTTGCTGTTCTAAACACAGTCCAACACACAAAGACACCAAGCGACACCATGCATGAATACGAACCCCCTGTGCGTGACACGGACATAAATGTTGACACTGAGATTACATCGGTGAATCCTCAGATGTGTCCGTGATTTTTATTTATTGGTGAATTTCACCGCTTAACCATCTGTAGCAAAAAGTGTGTTGTTTGTGAAAACAGTACAAGTTTAAAGTTAACATTGAGGCAGATTTGCGCAGTTTGAAACGTTCTCATATTTGTTTAAAATAGAAAGTCTCAGAGAGGGATGGGTCTTTGCTGTGACTGGATCACAAAACTCCGGGTGCTGTTGCACGAGCTTTGAAAGGACAGATGTGACCATTCGCTGAAATGTTTTATTTATGTTTCACACACTGTCAATCACATTTTGGCAATAGCAGGATCCAAAGTTGCTTTTTTTTATTAGTGAAAGGCAGTTGTAAGATTCCACTTTAGGGTTTTTTCATTGTTCAGACTTACTATAAAAATAGATCTGGGTAACATTTTGACCAAGCTTGAAAATCAGACACCCCAGGGAGACTATTAAATAAAGATTGGTCACATATATAAAGACCTTCCAGCCTGTAGTCACTCATGGTAACCCCACAAACCCCAGACATCAGCTCAGCTACTGCAGACTAAGTGACTCATCAGCCTGGATACTGATTGACTTAGCATATGGCCAGATGTAGAATAGAGATTTTTCTTTGCTTCACCGGGGTGACTGCTGTGTGTTACTCTTTAGTGATGTACAGTATATCTCGAGGCCCCAGGAAGTCGAATGTGAGCCAACAAGGCTGTTTGGAGACCAATGATCTGGTTTCCATCCATTTCAGATGTTACGGTCCATCTATGTAACTCCACATTTTTGCTGACACACGAAGTACCTCTTACCTTTTGAATTTCTCTGCTAAATTCTCCACAAAGTGGTAAATTTCATTCCAGTGATCCTTCACACTGCCAGATCTAAGAGACAGAAAAAGAGAGAATCACAAAAATGTCAAGAAAGCACATTCACAGTGAATGCTAACTACACCACAATGACATCAGTCATAGAGAATGAACAGTTTTCTTCATAGTATAACACAAAGAGAACAGGAGGAAGGAAGAATCTGATCTCAATGCGTAATGTGACACATTTAGAAAGAAAATGCTATTACTAGGTAGCATTATGGAAAAAAATATACCTTAAAAGACTGTAATGGCCCTAAAATAACATTTCTGTACATCCATGACAAATGATTTGCACAGCAAGAAGTCAAACAAAACACCAAAGTCTAAGCTATCTAACAGACACACACTAACCTCCATATGGTAGAGCATTCAAACAAGAAAAATATGGCCATGCAAGCCAAAAACGACAGGGGGTCAGATCATGAGCTCCACAACAAGGAAAACGAGCTGAATGCAGGATAGGTTAAACACAACTTTACTCACTGTCACTAGTATTTGCAACTGCAACTGGAGATTTTGGTTCATTTTACAGAAGGAATTTCACTTTTAGTATTCCACAGTTGCCATGAACAGCCAGTATTAAATATAGTTTTGGTAGCAGCCAATACATCCTATTACGAAACCTTGAGGGAAAGGATATTAAACCTAAATTCTGATAAAAAAAACATGGACCTTCTTGTTTATGTATCACAAAAACCATTTGAAGTGCAATGGTAAGATAAAAAGGGCCAGCGTCAGGGTCTGGAGAACAATTTGGCACCATCCTGTATCCTGAATGAGCCTCTGGAGGTTGAGGAAATAGGGCCAGCTTTCCCTGGGGGGTAGCCATAAAACTAGACTTTTATAAAATACCTCCCCACGGATATACCTTCATTTCCTCTGGGCAGACAGAGTGAGTGTGTGTGTCTATTGTCAATTTTATTAAGTGTGAGCATTAAGGGATAGGGCTTCAGCCATGATGTGACCAGTCACCAGGTCATCTGTTAGCTGGCAAACAAGCACAAGAGATGACAGTTGGGAAATGAGCTAATTGACTGTGGTAAAACTGGAGGCCACTTTAGAGGATGAAGCATGCTTAGAATAAAGACCGGGGCTGACTCAGTGTTTTTCTAGGTGCTGACCAAATGATGTAACAGCATTAGACTCACTGGACGTGGCCAGAATTGGTGTGTTGGTGTTTTTCTGTATGGGACAGAAGGTCAATGCTAATTATAGCGGCCGGAATTAGCTTGACTTCTACTCAGTTTTCTTATAGTTTACATGCTGAGTCAAAAGGCAAATACATTCTGAGGCCAAACAAACAGGCATGTCACGTCTTCCAACAGTAGGTTTGCATCAGAGTGATGGGCGACAATGAGAACCAGACTAAACAGTGGCTGTTATCCGACCTTACCTTTTAGTTCCCAGCACACTCAAACACCCAACAATCTGTCCGAGAGTCACATCAGACATAATAAACAGATTGATCTAATTCTCGAATGTCAGCTTTTCATGTTTTCAGCTCAAAATATTTATCCCTACCTTTGTATTTCTGTTATCTACACAGGAACCAACTTGGCCTTTCCGTGGGAGTTGCTTTGGAAAGCAGCATAAGCCACATGGTCAAATTCTGACTAATGTATCTGTCTGTAATTGAGAGTCACAGAGTTTAACTCCATGTTGTTGTGGTGTTGTGTGTGCTTGGAAGTGGAGGGGGAATTGTTTGGCCGGGCCTGGGGGAAAACGCAGCCAGGGAATACCAGGGAGTTTCCCATCATGCCTCAGTCATTTCAAGCTTTTTATCCTGCCAAACCGAACTCTGGATTTGTATTAAATGGTCTTTTTGGTAGACTCATGTTTTGTATTCATGTAGATACCAATTTTACCAACTTTAAGGAGGCTCAAGATGCAATAGAGTAGTAAGTTTACCATAGACCGCTACGCCTGACTTAAACTCTCACCTATAGCAGCGGATTTTGTGCATGAACAAAAGAAGCTACAGACAGGTTATTAACAGAAAATCCAATGAAAACTGATTGCTGAAAATAATCTGCTAAAAAGAGAGACCAATGCTAAATAATCTGGTTTTGGTTTCCCGTGGGCCACGGCCACCCATACTGGAAATATGGACTCTATTTCCAAGTATCCGCAATATACAACACATGTTATGTAAGTTGCTGTGTTTTCACTCATCTGAACAGTTATAAATGCTGGTCAACTAAAAATCCTACCTAAGCATTTTATCAGTGTTGTTCTGATGACATGAACTGTTTGCCCACATCAAGGCTTACATTCCTGTGAGGCTGACTGAGCACAGAAAGAGGACAAGACCTTACAAGCTAAACAAAATCCTCCCAGAATAAAAAAAAAAGCTTGAGGTAGAGGAGCAGAGCATTTAGCTCAACAAAATGTGCAGCGCAAACAGAAAGAGTCACAAAAGGATTGCACGCACACATGCATGAACATACACCAGCCGACCTACAGGCATGGCAGGAGCCAGCTCCTAGCGCAGATTGTTCCATTACATCCAACAGAGAAGGGAAAAAAAGAATAAAAGCCTGCAGCTAATAGTCATGCAGAGGTGTGGAGATCATGTTTGAGTATTTATTTAACATGAGGGTGAATCAGGGGACTCCCAACTTTGGTTTTTAGCTGCTTATCTTTATTTCTGAACCACAATGGCTCTTGTTTGCCTTGGAACAGTTTGATTGTCTGTGGTGGCTGTAGTCGTGGGACTGAAGCCTAGCTTGCAGTTTCACTCACCTGTCCAAACAGTGTTGGGAGAGGAAGTGGGCCATTTTATTCTATGATTCTTGATGAAACAATTTTATGCGGTACCTTGTTCCCCCCACAATCCCTTGATCTAATTTTAATGATCTGAGCAGAGCCCTGGAGTTCAGCAGTTTGAGGTTTGGATGTAGAAAAAGAGATTTAAGAGGTAAGAGAGGTCACAATTTGCCAACAAAGTGATCAAGCCCAACGGCATTGTCGGGTTATGTCACTGCAAATTGTCAAAGCCGAGCGACAGTGTTTTCTCAGTTGGAGCAAGATGAAAACCATGTGTCTGGTCGTATGCCATTTGAGAGCAGAGAGAAAAAGAAACATGAGAAAGGGAAGGAAAGAACAAGGGAAAGGTGAAGAGGCTTATCTGTGAAACAACAGTAAATTCACCTATAACTTGTTGGCTCAATGGCAAACCTGTCTGCCAGGGAAACCATACTGATTCAATGAAAACGTTGAGTGTAAGTCTCTGATCTGCTTTAGTCTGTTTCAGAGAATGACCACTAGACTAACAACGCAAGAAGTACACATCTGATTATATTACTGTGTGGTTAACATGTCCTTATGCTCACAAACACTTTGATCAGCATTTCTGTTAATGTACCATTGTCGCCAAATGGCTGGTTTTCTGTTGTTTACTCAGATTTTGAATCTGCCATTAAAAACAACATAATAACTCAAACAAAATTAAAGCTAAATCAGGCAGACAACAATGAAATATGATCACGAAAAAGGTTTCAGTCTAAGTAAAGAAAACTGTAAAAGGAAAGAGTAGGGAGCTGAGCAATGTTGAGCATAAACACAGTTAAAACAGGCCACAGCAACAAATGTACAGCACCCCTATTAAACGCATAGTCTGGGCAGTGAGTGCTGCTAAGCTGCTAATTACCGTCTAACAAAAAAAAACAATTAAAACTTAACTGTCTGAAACTAAGATGTGATGTTGTTGGCAATGAGTCAATGAAAGAAAAATACTCAGAGTTTGTGTATTATGTGGGATAAAACCTAAAAACCCACTGGTATTAACCCCTGAAAGACCAATTCACTTCACACTGTAGCTTTCATAATATATGTAAAACCAAATGTGACTTTAAAGCTGCTCTAGTCAAAATTAGAAAATCATTAGATTGGTGTGTGTGAACCTGATAGATTTTGCCTTTAGTGATAAACCCCCAGATCATTAACACCTAGCTCTGCTGTTTGCATTAGTTCTATTGAGTATTTTAACATGTCTCAGCTCATGTTTGTCTTTGGCTTTACAGCCTGCAACTTTAATGTGTTGGTTCATACAGTTAATTGCTTTCATCAGCCTTGTTTTCAGCAGCGGGCAGCCCCACTTTACAGCACCAAATAGACAGAGAGACAAAGTTAGTGACTACGTCAGCTAACGAAACATCTAGGAGCTCTGGAGCTGCTAGATGCATATATGCCGTGTATATACAGTATATATACACACACAATTACTTTGTTCTCTGCATTTAACCCATCCAAGAGAGCACATTTAGAGCAGTGGGCAGCCATGCAAGGCCTCTGGGGATCACTATGGGTTATTCTTCAAGGCGTCTAATCAAGTCACCCGAACCCATGGGCATAGAGGTGTTTGAACCAGTCACCATTGGCTAAAAATAAATATCCGGAGGAACACTACAGTGTCATCTGTCAATAAATAAGGCGAAGTTTAAAAGAAGTTAAATTATGTCATTGTTTTGTTTACATGTTGTTCTGCTGCCTCCCAAGTAGTTTTCACTGAATTTGCTTCATGGGGCCACTAAGGCGGCCATTTTGGATGTCAGGTTATTGCATAAGACATCAGTGATCTTATAAGGACATTACAGCTGCATTATTTTTATCTAATATCAAAACTTGTCAAATCATTCTCTACAAACTGTTTTTTTTTCCTTTTATTTCACAACCAAGTCCTGTCAAAACTGCCCAACAGGCATTTCTCTCCTGGGCAATGGGCTGATGGCATGTGGGAAAATGCTCCCTCCGTCTGAAAGCTCAACGGCTCAACTTCATTCTCACGCTTCAAAGTGCAAAAGAAGGAGACGAAGAAATAAAACAGCTCCACTCAGGAGGCCGTCTGCCATTCCAGCTGGGTCTAGCCACACCACCCCAGCCTGCAGCCAATGGTGGTGCTCCAATTTAACTGAGTGGGCACAAGGATTTGTTTGTTTAAAACCACTAACCTACTTTTACAACCATTGCAGAAGTCAAAGTCTTTACTGCGTGATTGCTGAGCTAATGCTGCGTGTCTATTCCAAAACCGAGAGGAATTGTTTGGTGGAGAGGTATTTGAGATGTGTGCCCAAAAAAACAACAACAACAAAAAACAGACTTATATTTTTCAGTCTTTATCTGACTTAAAAAAAAACTTGTAAAGCACCTTTTCCATAACTGCGTAAGAGTTATCTACCATGTATTAAGATAGCATTCATCCACTTTTGTCTTGACAGCGTGATATCCTTTAAAAAGACATTTCTTCCTGCTGTAAACACCAAAGCAACATGCTGCAAGTGGGTGAGTGGGTGTCATTCCACAGCTAGAACGTATTTGGAAGTATTTACAGACTGCAGCTGCACTTCTGGTTTTCTGCTGACTTGCTTGGATTCATGCAGCATGACCCAACGCCCAGCCAGAGAAGAAACTTGCGACTACATCAACAACAACAGAAACAATTTGCAAAGATAATGACAAGACAAAAATGGCTGTGATTTTAGCGAGGTCTATTACCAGAAATAAATCATTATTATTAATAGCACCAGTGATAAATAAGAAGTATTTGCACCCCCTAAAATAATAACCCTGCATGCGTACCATGCAAAGAAAACAAGAACAAGGAGTGAAGAAGTAAAGGGATGGAAAGCGAGATCAAAGAGTATGGAAAGTATGGAAAGGCAGAAAAGCCGTGGAGCATTGCCAAGACAGGAAATAGAGACTATATATTTCAGTTTCAACACTTTCTGATCTCCTAGAGCCATATATTTATACATAAATGATTCTAGAATGCATTTACTTATCTACATGTTCTATCACAGGAATACTGGGGCATTACAATGTGCAACAATATCCTGTGACCTGTGCCTAAACAAGGAAAACAATAAAACAAACATGAGGTGAACATTAGCATTTGGTCTATAGGTGAATTCCTTTATCTGCCATGAACACTCCCAAAACCATTCCCTTGGCAGTATGTTCCATATAAAACAGCACGCAGCTGCCCACTGGCTCTGACTCAGCAAATATACATGTTATACACACATGGAGTAGCAACGGAGAGCTTACAGAGTATACAGTGCATGATAGCAGAGCTTATACTTGCACGACTTGACAGTAAAAGTGACTAAATCTCAAAACCTTCTGCCAAAAAATTCCTGGACAGGAAACGATCAGACTCTGACACGTAGAACTACATTTGAATGCTTGTAGCCGTGCTAACGGTGTACTTCTGATCATGGTAATATTGGTTTCTTGGACAGTCCATCTAGACAACTACTAAATAGCTTATCTTTAAATTGTACAGATACTCTCAATACTCCCAAAACCACTAACTTTGGTGATCCTGTTATTCTACAACATGAATGAACATGAGGGTGAAAATTTGGGCCTTTCCTGGAACAACTATGCAACTTTCATGACTCTTGTGATTGTGTTTACTATGTTGGTTACAATAAGGTCCGGGTTCATGAGTTTTAATGTGTTTGTTGATGTTTTCAAAAATACCAAAGTAGGGATGCAAGTTAATATATTGTAATTTAGTAATTTTGTTGAGTTTTCTTCATAATGTTTTGAGAAAAAATGTTAATCTTTCCAACAGACTCATCTTTCCATTAGGTCTTCCTTTTACATTAAATTGCCTGCTTGCTAAGGCCCCGTCCACATGAACCGCATTTTTGCGTAAACGCAGATGTTTTTAATCGTTTTGGCCTGTTGTCCAGACGAATCCCGTAAACGCATAGCCCTAAAACGCACTTTTTTGAAACCGGATCCCAGGGTGGATAAATTCGAAAACGCACTTCTTGTGGATCCGTCTGGACAGGGGAAACCGGAGATTTTGGAAACGATGATGTCATCGCCACCATGGCCACACCCCTCGAGCAGCCTTCCACCTCTTATATCCCACGAAACGTCTCATAACAACATCAACAACAATGGCGGACTACATGCTTTCGTTACTACTGGAGAAGATATTGAGCCTGTTATGGTTACTAGGGCAAAATCTAATTTTTTTATTTTTTGGTTTCGTCTAAAGCCAATTTGTAAACAGCGCTCAAGCTTCATGCGAATGCGCCACCTCTTCCTCTCCGTTTTTGGTGAATTTCTGAAACTGAAACAGCGCCGCTTATAGACCTGGGATATGAAGTAGCGTTTTGAGTCGTTTAAAGACGGATCCGTCTGGACGCGGATATTTTTGAAACCGTGCCAGCAAAAACGGATAGGAAAAAGATCGTTTTCGTACGTGTGGACGAGGCCTAAATCTACTCACTACCAACATTTGCCTTGCAACAGTGCCAAGGATCTTGCGTTTCCATGTCATAATCATGAACTCAGAAGTTTTGTTTGAAGATTGCAGAAGTCTTTCTTAGACTTCCTTACTAAGAAAGCTGGTTTAGCAAACATACCGTATTGTAGTCAGAGCAGTGAAGAAATCAGTAAAATACTGTGGTATGTCTACTTGAGAACCATATACCATACACCACAGCAAAGGGACATGATGTCACACTGGGTGGCGCAGCATGTCTGCAGCCCATAAGTTCCACTGTTTCATTCAATTTTATCATCATTTTTTTAACTTTTAGTCAGTCTGTCCATATGTTGCTGCATCTGTATCCTATTATGAATTATTGCCTTCGTATTAAAGTTACAGTGTGACACCTGTGTGCTGCTTTGGTTTAAAGAGAAGCTCAAACGTTACATTTAGTCAGTTTCAACCTTTTAGGTCTGAGACTGGAAGTTGTGTCGCTGCCCCCTCATCCCTTTGGGAACTGTAACAACCCTACTTTTCTGGAGGATATCATATATAGTAGAGCAGTTGAAAATAACGTGTCTCGCTGAAGTCCACATTTTCCAAACCCAGGTGAAGGTGTGCCAAGTTCAAGCTGGCAACCATGCAGCCATTAGCAACCTTATGTAGCCTCCAGACTGCATGTTTGAGCCGTGGAATGACATCATCTGCCCAAGTCTGCAATAAATGCATTTGGAGTCCACTTTATGAGCAAGCGCAGCGGTACCTTCCTGCATTGCTCACTCATTATCCTTTTCTCCTACAACACACATTTCACAACTATCGGCCCTATCGTGATGTCCATACTTGACAGTTTCACAAAGCCCCAAATTACGTTCAGCGCTATTGTTTTAAGTCATGCTAGTCCTCAGCTCTCTTATAGGAAGCTTATAGGAAGACTAATAAGCTAACACACTTCATGCTAACAATGTCAATGTGAGCATTCCACTTGAAGTGCTGCTATTAAGCTAACATACAGTATATTAAGCAAGCACTTGTGAATAACAAAAGTTAGCTTGGATGTTAATATTTAAGTAGTTCCGTGTGTACTCAAATGAAGATCTGTACGCATCATAGTGACCTGCATCCCCTAACAACCTCCTCTCAGTGATCTTTACGCTTTCCTTATGGATACACCAGGCCACATAGTTCAGGATGCCTTGTAAAACCAGCTCAGGCCTCAGGGATAGGGATGAGGGGCGGCAGTCAAGCACAGAGACCTGATTCTAATGAGCTTCCTCTTGTTTGAAGTCCACGAATCATGCATTGTTAGCCACCCCCTGAGTGGGTACCTAAGCACGCAAGAGAGCTAACAATAGCATCAGACACTGGTGATTTTTTTTTCTGAAACAAGCAGTTTTCTTATTTACAGCATGTGTCAATGTTTACCTCACGGCACAAGCCAAATGCAGCCCTCCACATCTGGAGAGCAGTCCCGTGTTTTGTGTTTTTGTTTTTTGCCTTTGGAATAAAATGCCAGGACATATGTTGACAGTTCAGTGATGTTCATTGGGTACTGTAAGCATTAAGAGCGATTAAGTCCTCTTGGGGCTGCCAGTGTAAAAATGCACTTCGATTACAATCACTGCAACAAGTTCAAGGTTAATTTCCAGGAACTGCGTGAAAACGATCATTCTTCCATCCCACCCTCAGATAAAAACCACAGGCCTTTAAAGGTGCTGCGTGCAACATCTCCTTCTCCAAATTAAAACCACATTTTCCATAAATGTTGTTGCTTCCTGTGCTTTCTTGTTTCCCCGCCCTGTTTCTGTCACTGCTCCATTAGTGTGGGAGGGTGGATACGAGCTGAAGCAGCAATTTACTGTAAAGCCAGGTAAGATAACCTCGGTATACAGTAGGCAGTCACAAGAGAATAACAATTAAGTTTTATGTTGCTCCAAAGATAATTTATTAGTGCTTCAAAGCAGATTCTCCATCCAATTTGTCCTATAAAATGCTCAATATTGTTTTAAGAATGACTGCAAAGACACATGCAAGAAGTTTGAAAGGGAATAGCTAAAACTCAAAAGGTTTCTACGCTTTTCTCTGACATTTTATTTTCTCCCCAGCTGCTGAAGTCCAGTGCTAAGATGTCATACAACCACAACATTTTTCCTATGTGGGCGTACAGAGTGGAAATGAAAGAGTGAACGGTGAGCAAACAGAAAGAGTCCCTGTAGATTAAAAGGAAATAAAGGAAGGAGTCTGGAGTTTTTTTTCTCTTTTTCCTTTTTTTAAACAACAAACAAGTTAGGGGCTTAAAACATTGTACGGAGGTCGATCATTCTTGCAGCATCCAGGTCATCGCTGCCGTTTTTGCTTATTCAGCAAACTCGCGCTCTGCGAGTCAGCCTCCTTCTACCAGCGTCACACGCACGCGCATGCACACACGCGCAGATGCAACGGCTTTAATAAGCTAATAAGCTAATTCAAGCTAGTTAGCCTAAACTTTCCCCCCCCAACTTCTTAAAAAAAATATAGCTAAAAGTTTAACTTTTCCCGTCATTTCTGAAACATTGCCTGCTGTTTCAGAGCGTGGCGCACACATTAGAAGAATAAATCATTTAAAGCCCGGTCAGCAACAGAAATGTAAATGTTAGCTTACTTTTTTAATTTTGCTAACTTACTTACGCCACGGAAACCTTTCCCGAATGATATTTCTGTTATGTATTTATGAAAAGAAACTGGTGCCGAGCCGGTTCCACTTACTTGTCGAGGACAAAATACAGGTCAAAAGCGCCCTGACAGGAACTCTCCACCTCCTCTTCGTCCTGCAGCTCCGGCTCGGCTACAGCGGATGGAGAGAAGAGCAAAAATAATCCGAACAAAACCAGAGAAAGACGGGTGGTCAACAAAAGAGTCGCCATAACTTTTCCTCGAAAGGGTTTGGGTGCGAAAAAAAGTGTAATTCCTTCTTGGATAAAAAGAAAAAAAGGCGAAGCAAACGTAGTTCAGTGGGTTTTCACATCCCACAGACAGCAGAGATGCAACAAAGACAAAAGAAAGGATGCAGGCGATGCTTCCACGTCTCGTATTTTTAGCTCAGTTTGCAATCACGACCACCCGCATCACCCCGGTCCCAGTGGCAGCTGGGCAGATGTTTGGTCTCAGAGGGGATGACGAGACAACAAGTTTGGTTCGGGTAGTTCAGAATCCACATGCATGGAAGAAAAAAAAGTTTTTAAAAGGACTTCTTATGAAGCAAATCCAATTCCCGGTCAGTTTAAGAACGGATAAAATGATGCGTTGAGAAGTTTCCTGTCTCAAAAACAGAGGTGTCAAAGAACCGGTTTAAGTTGAGAAAAAAAGCCGAATGGATAAAGCAGAGCTGTGTTTGGCGCTGGAAGAACTGGGAGCCCGGGGGACAGATTTTCCTGAAATGGTCCAGGTTTCATATTTCATCCTGAGGAGGAGAGAGAAAAGACGGAGAAAAGTGGGTCAGGATCCCATTTTGCGCCTCCCTCGTGAAGCAGACTGGCGCATGTTGGGCTGTGGAGAGTGAGGGACACAGGCTGGGGATGATCTAACTGCCTAGCACTGCACCCATCAGTCTTTTTAACTTCAAAGTCAAGGGTTTAATTCGGCTAGTGTTTTAGCACTTTGTTCTCATTTGTCCACGGTTTGTTTGCTTCCACTTAACTGTGGCACAGCAGCATCCTCTGTAATTACGCCTTCATGAGGCTGTGATGAGAGTGTGGCAAATACACCGATCAGCCACAACATTAGAACCACTGACGGGAGAAGTAAATAACATTGATCATCTGGTGACAAAGTAATGTTCTGCCGGGAAACACTTGGATCTGGCATTCATGTGGATGATATTAAACATGTGCCACCCACCTAGACCAGACCAGGCACCCACACCCCATAGCAATGACACTCCTTGATAACAGCCCAACACTATGCAGCACACACACAAAAACAGCTAAGAAACAATGGCCAAAGTGCAGCTTATCAACAGGCAAAAATGATGGCTCTCATTGATTCTCAGTTCCTTCCACTGTCTGTCTGTTATGTACATACACTGCCTGGCCACCTGGATCTCACTAAGCAAATAGGTACAAGCCTCCAGTTGGATAATTACTGCATGGGCGATTATGTTTTAGCTGGCAACAAGATGCAATGAGTAGCTTCTCGTTTCTTAAACAACCATGTTGAAAGACACATCCCGTGGTCGTGGAAAAGATGTTAGTCTGTTTGAGAAGGGTCAAATCACTGGCATGCACCAGGCAGAGAAAACATATAAGGAGATTGTAGAAACTACTAAAACTGGGTTAATAGCTGTCCAACGCATTATTAAATACTGGAGGGATAGTGGGCAACCATCGTCTTCGAGGACGAGAAATGTGGTCGGAAAGAAATCCTGATTGATCGTGATTGGCGAACTCTTAAACGTTTGGTGAAATCAGACCGAAGAAAAACAACAGTAGAACTCAGGACTATGTTTAATAGTGAAAGCAAGAACATTTCCACACGTACAATGTGAAGGGAATTCAAAGGATTTGGACTGAACAGCTGTGTATCATTAATAAAACCACTAATCAGTGAGACTAACTGGGAAAAAAGGATTAAATTTGCTTGGAAGCATAAAGATTGGACTATGGGGCAATGGAAGAAGGTCCTGGTTTGATGAGTCCAGATTTACCCTGAGTGACGGGCTGATCAGGGTAAGAAGAGAGACAGATGAAGTGATGCACCCATCATGCCTAGTGTCTACTGTACAAGGCTGTGGGGGCAGTGCTATGATCTGGGGTTGCTGCATTTGCTCAGGTCTAGGTTCAGCAACACTATGTGACGGTCAGCTGACTACCTGAATATACTGAATGACCAGGTTATTCCATCAATGGATTTTTTTCTTCCCTGATGACACAGGCATATTCCAAGATGACAATGTCAGGATTCACAGGGCTTAAATTGTGAAAGAGTGGTTCAGGGAGCATGAGATATCATTATAACACATGGATTGGTCACCACAGAGTCCAGAGCTTAACCCCACTGAGAATCTTTGGGATGAGCTGGAGAAGGCTTTGCTCAGTGGTCAGACTCTCCATCATCAATACAAGATCTTGGTGAAAAATGAATGCAACACTGGATGGAAATAAATCTCACAGATACAAGGAATTTGACTTTCCTTACACTAAAATAGGCTATAGGTAGGTAAGAAAGAAAGAAAAGAAAAGAAAGAAAAAGGAGAGAAAAAATAAGCAGCTTGTAGAGTTGATGTGGACAGGGCTGTGTATAATTATGAACAAGATAAGTACGTTTATATACTTGCTTGCTGATTCATTATGTGCACTTGTGAACACTTTTTAATATAACAGTCCTTCACGCAACTCTTTGATCTATGATCATTTTGGAAGATGTAGTTTATGTTGCTGTTAAACTGAACTGAGTGTGTTTGCCGAATAATACTACGAACCACAACCCTCACAATAAAATTGCAGTTGAATCATCTCTACTCTTTCAGTCACTTTGAACACATGCTGAACACATCATGAAGCTAATATTTCGTGGAAAGTATTTTGGAATGGATTCGTTTTCACTAGTGTACCTAACGAACTGGGAAATGAGTGTATATCTTTATAGTGTACGTATAGCAGTATTTACCATGAGAAGTTTTTGTGCATTTGTAGGAACTGGTGAAAGTGAGTAGGAAAATGAGAGCTGAGAACAAAGAGAGCACAATACGAAGGCATCCATCATTGGTGCCATCTTGATTGATGTCTGGAAGATAGACAATGTGGTGAGAGGGGTGAGAGAACTTATTTTCACATTTATTTAGTTTGTATATAGCTTTTTATATATATATGTATTGGTTCCACTAATGCTTGTAATTTAAACTCATCTATATCAGCCTCTATTCACTGTTAACTTAGGTGCTGGCATAATGGATGGATTAAGTTTGTGCAAATGAAACCATTCCTTTACTGCTGAGTCTACATTTTAAAAGTGTTTTTACTTTAAGCAGAAAACCTGCTTCCAAACCAAGGTGTCACCTTTTCCAGCACCTGAAGTTCACCAGAGTTTGAACTTAAAAGGCTGAGCTGAAACCTGACGTGAGAAGAAAGTACGGGTTATTATAACCGACGTTTTTTTTTTGGTTTTTTTGTTTTTTTTAAGAAGTTTTGCAGAATTATTTCATTTCTGCAGGAATGTTTTGCCATGATTGCCAGATTTGCTGCACGGTTTTCCCCTTCCAGAGCCAGAGCTTCTATTCTGGGAAATAGTCCCAAAACTGACATGTAATCTGCTCTCCCGTCACTCGTACGCAAACCAGGCAGACAAACAGATTCGTCTAAGCCTCTCTTCTTCGCACGATCAATCCTGTGAAGAAGGATTGCCCCCCCCCCCCCTTCGCCACTGCCACCCGCTATTACCGTTAACCTTTTGACCCCAGACTAGACACATACACTGATTTATCCCTGGCTTAACTGAGCCCTTCTATTTTTGTGGTTTATACTTGACCATACAGCTGCTGCTGACAAAAAAAAAAAAAAACATGAAAAGCTACTTAACATCCATTAAAGCAGATGGGTCCCCACAATTTTACCCTTTTGGTACTGAACCAATATTTTTAGTTGTGACTTAACCAAATCCACTCTATAAGAACTACCACAAGTAGTTAATGAAAGGACTTTCGCAATAGTAAAATGTGATTTATTATTTGTTCCACTGTTGCCGTAAAAGCACAACACCCACCACACTCAGTTGTGTCTTTCAGTTTTTTTCTTTATTTGTCTCAACATTGGAATTGATACAACCCAAGTACAGGTCCACATGGCCTAAAGTTCACTGCATAGTGGACATACAGCCTGTTTCATCACCAATGAGGACATCACATGTTGAGGTTCTTACAAATGCATGACTTTATAGAGGCCCTGATTCTGAATATGCAGCATAACAAATGAAAAGCAGACTCCGTTTGAGCGCATATTTGTCTGTTTACCTAATTCGTTTCTGCTCTAATTCATGTGACTTGTTGTTTTGATGTTGCAACTAATCTTTGACACAGACTTGATCCCGTCACAAAAGAATCTCATGGGCCTTCCAGCACCACTCATTCTCAAAACCTTTGACAATCAGTGTAACAGAGAAATAAAAACTACACAAAATCCTGTAGAACCTTTGCTCTACATTGCAAACAAACTAAGAAGGCTTAGGTATCGAGAGAACGATTAATCGATTACGCTTTGGACCTAACCTACGCTGTCCACTTCTCAAGCAAGCCTAGATTTTAGACTTTGTAACCCTTTGGCTGCCAAATCAAAAGTGAATGCTGAATCCCCCCTTGGATTTATCTTTTCAGGACATGCTTTACTTTTGTCCTGCAAAGTGCTTGTTGAAGATGCCCTTGGCGGCCTCGAGGGCAGCGTCAGCTGGGACGAGAATGTGTGGTGCGATGCCAGCTCCCTCCCAGGCCGGCCCAGCAGCAGTGTCAGAGTGGACGGTGGGGATACTGAGGAAGACGCCAGTCTCGGCAACCTGGAAGGTCTTGGGTGGGTGGGAGCCCCCAGAGGTGGTCTCTCCAACAATCATGGCACGGCCAAGCTTCTTCATGATATAAACAAACTCCTCCGCGGCACCAGCGGTGGCTCCACTGGTCAGGATGATGAGGCTTTTCTTGGAGCCGTACCTTTTGCCTAAAGGGGGTCGAGAGAAGGAGGTGGAGAATGACAAAGAGTTGAGACAGAGATTGTGTGTATTGAAAAAGAACAAGTTTGAGATGAATAAGCAAAGACAGTGGCAAAAGGTGATAGATGAAGGTACTGATATGCCTAGGACACGGAAGAAAGAGAGTTATGGCAGAGCTGAAACTGTACTGTACTTCCAAAACTAAAGAAACTGAAAAGCGTAAGACTGGCTGTACATTCTTGAGGGTTTAGCACTTTAGCGATTGCAACTATGAATAATGATGAGTTTTTCTTAATTACCAGTGAGCTCAGGCAGTGTTCGGAGCTCTACGGTGGTACCAGATGGTCTGTCGTACAGCTTGTCCAGCACAATCTGCTTGTCTTCATCAAAGAAGTAAGAGCAGAAGCCTGCAATGGCTGTGGTTGGGCCACCGAGGTTGTTCCTGAAAATTATAGAAATGTTGATGCTTGATGAAATTGAATGATTATTATTTCTTTCAACTTTTTATGAAGCACTGATGAAGACCAGCCCAAGTTAGTTCATCTTGTGGACAGGTTCTTTTAAGTAAAAAGTGATATTCAAATTACTTTGTTGAGAAGTTAATAATAGGTTAAAAATAATGCACTGATTATCAATACAAAAATAAACGAATCCTCATAAAAGTGCTACACCTTTACATGCTAAGACCTCTTTATTTAGACATGGACTAATGAGCTTTAGCAGCTTTGGAGGATGATTTGTATGCCAAAATGGACAAGTAGAGTTTTGTGGGGAGGTTTAAACTGTACAATTTCTGTGAGCAGGATTACGTACCTGAGGTCCATGATCAAAGCGTCAGTGTTGACAACTTTGTTCCACACGTGCTCGACAATAATCTGGGCGATAGGTTTCACCTCCTCAAAGTCTCCAAACATGTCGAAACGCAGGTAACCAATGTTGTCCTCAAATACATCAGTGTGGAAGGAGACTTGGATCAGTGCAATGTACATCTCTGGGGAATATTCCTGGGAAGATAATCAAGCTTCATTTTAACATTTGTATTTTTCAGAAAAATGACATACCGTGCTTCCACATTTAGGTATGTATATCATTTTCTCATAAGACTGTACAATTATCGTTTATTTAGTTCACTTCATTAACATTGCCACTCTGACTTTGTCCCAAAAACATTCAGACAAATTTGATGTTCAAATTGAAAAGGGTCTTACGATAGGTGGTAGGGCTGGAGTGTTGGTGGTTGTCTTCAGGCTCTTGTCCCCAGAAAGGGTCTTCAAGTCAGCAGACAGCTTTGTCTCCAGATTGTCCTTGGACACAATCATGCTGTACTCGCCTTTTTCCAGGAGTTCTTTCAGCTTCGTTGCCACATCTGCACCAATGTTTTCAAAGGCGTAGTTCTCAGCAATCAGGGTTGCTGCTCCATCAATTATGGTGGGAACTTGGGCCCGGAGGCTGACGATTTTGATGGCGGTAGCAAGGGTGTCCTCTGCGTTGACCTCAACATCCGGGGTCACACCTGTGACTTCCCAGGTGGAGCCGGTGATGGGGTTGATCGACTTTGCGGTTGGCACAGTAACGTAGAAGTCAGTGTCGCCCACTTTGATTTTGTCAACTTTGACAGAACCCCCGGCTGTCTTCTCACCCACAATAGTGGCCCTCTTCAGG
Organism: Planiliza haematocheilus; assembly: GCA_005024645.1. Lineage (NCBI taxonomy): Eukaryota > Metazoa > Chordata > Actinopteri > Mugiliformes > Mugilidae > Planiliza > Planiliza haematocheilus. Next base: position 6,804,828 of record SRSE01000365.1, on the reverse strand, counting down.
TTCTGGAGACAGTAAGCGACATCTTCAGCAATGCCATTGGTGTTTTTGCTGGTGAGGATAATAAGTGGTTTGGTTGTGCCGTACCTCTGACCCAGCAGTGTTGACATAGAAAACAGCTCAGTGGTGGTGTTTGAGGGACGGTCATAAACGCTGTCGATGTGAATTGGAGGCTCAGCTTCGGTGAAGTAAGACACAATGTAGGGGATGCCTGAGATGTCTCCGCTGCCAGTGTAGCGCAAGTCAAAAATCAGAGCTGAAGTGGGGAGGATTTTATTCCAGACAAGGTCTAAGAGCAAAGGGCCAACCTTGTCAGCAACTTCCTCCCCAAGAATGTGATCAATCCTCAGATAGCCGATGTTGCCCTCCAGGATGTCGAGCTTGATGGAGGTCTGGAGGACGGCGATGAGCTGCTCCGGTGGCAGGGGGGGCATCTTTGGGGGAACCACAGGAACGTAGTTTGGCTCATAGGAGACCGTCAGGCGTGGGTCACTGACTGTAGTCTGGACTCCAGAGCTGAGGACATTGGCCAAGGATTCCCCGTCTGGGATGTTGAGGACATCTGTGTTGCTGCCGGCTGCTTCAATGGCCTCCTTCATCCCCACCAGCTTCTCTGGCGAGCAGTAATTGTTCATGACAACTTTTGCCATATCTACAATGAGAGTGGGGGGAAACGAGGCCTGGATAAAGAAAACATTCCCTAAAACTAGCAGAGAAACCACCAGAAAGAGAGACTTTGCCATTTTTGTTGATTTAGTCAAACGAAACCCGAATAGATGAGAAGTGGAGGTTGCTGCGCCGAACCTCCTTCTCCAAACAGGCTCTTTGTCAAATGGCACTGTTTTGGCTGCAAGGTTTCTGTTAGTACACACATAAGAGGATTTACTCCACAATAAACCTTTAATCGTATTATCCTGAGTACCTCTGTAAGGCAATAACAACCTAGCCAAGTAGGTGTAGAAACAAGAAGGTGTTGCTGGTCTTAAAACTGAACATCGTATTCCAAAAACCTACTTAAATGTTTCAAATAAGGTCTGTTTTATAACTGATAAATTGTCTACAAAGAGATTAAAGGTGGTGAAAATATTCATTCCACCTCTGTGAATCACTTATCTGGAAAGACACTTAGTGTCTGTATGTAAATAGGTGCTAGAGATGTCTGAAGATGGAAAAACAGAAGAAAATGTTAAAATAAGTCATCTACTGTCAAAACAAACGTAGCTCATGTGTCCCACTCAGGGATTTCTACAAAAAGGTTGATTCCTGTTAATAGAACAGCACCACAGAATTCTTTACTGTTTCTTTATTGATAGACACATTAAACGGCAACAGTTCAGCTCGGTCCAGCATCAGAAAGGAAGACTGAGTTTAGGTTTGTTTGGTACTTGCTCCATCTGCTGGTATGTTCTATAGTTGAGGCTCAGAGAAGCTCAGACGTCATTAGAGCAGACTGAACTGATGTAAAACAAAGCCCAAAAAACATATTAGTGATATCACATGACAAAACCAATAAAATATTTATCTCTTAATACCTGTCATTTCAAATATGATCAATGGGAATCATACATGATAATACAATAAGAAGAAAGGAAAAAACTACATAATGTGTATGAAAACTGCAGGTGGAAGCATTAGAAGGTTAAAGTGCCACATGTTTGGATTTATATACAAGCAGATTTGAGGTTAGCAAATACTGTAAGTTCCCTTCTGAAATGAGAATATCTTAAAACTAATGAAGTTATTGTAACTTACATTCAGGAAAAAGACCACACCCAATGTCCTTCAATTTCCCGTGCTTACCAGCAAAGGTGTATGTTAACCCCCTCCGTCTGTGTTTGTCTTAGTGCTCAAACCCCACCCTCCACATCCCTCATTTTCATTGCTATCACTTCCATCTTTCATTACAGGAACCAGGGGTAGAAGGACCCAAAGCACCCTCATCCCTTCCCTTCCAGTTCTTTCTTCCCCTGAACACCTCATCCCTCTATTCATTTCCCTCATGTTATGTCAATCAAAATCTACGTCTACAACATAGATGTTGTGACACTAAACCTCTAAAACAAAAATGGACAACTCTTCAGCACAAATCCGCCTCTTTAGTAGGGGAAAACATTGTCTTAAAAGGATGACAACAACATATACAAGGCCACACATGCCCCACATAAAACACTGATGTGGTAGCTAAACGCAAGACAGCTTAATCTTAATCCTAAATCTTTTAAAATAAAATATTAATATTAATATTATTTCACTTGACCTCTCTTCAACAGCCTTGCTGTTATGATTCTCTGTGCAACATGAAGTGCGTCATTTGCTTGAGCAATGACATGAGGCTCAACCCCTGAAAAGCTCCACGGCTTCCCAGTGATGGCACTCAAAACAACCTGGTTAGGGATGGAAGCGTACAGGATGCTGTCCTCGATCTGATATGCTCCACTTGATAAAGACCCACCGATCGTTGGCTCCCCAATAATTGTGGCCCGATTCAGGTCCTTCATGGTGCGAGCGAACACTTCAGCTGCTGACCCGGTCATATGACTTGTGAGAATGAAGAGATCCTTGGAGGATCCATACCTTTGACCCCTGACGTGAGGCAACGTCATGACTTCTGTCATGGTGGTTGTTGTGCGGTCGAAAACAGAGTAAAGGTGCTGCAAAGGTTCAGCATCAAAGAAATAGGTACACAAGAGGGGGACTGCTGTTGAATAACCACCAGTGTTGTACCTCATATCAATTACAAGAGCATCAGTGTTTACTATCTTACTCCACACTAACTGTATGAGCTGAGGCCCAATCGCTTTTACAATTTCTATGTCCACCATCATGTCAAACCTTAGGTAGCCAATGTTACCTGGCAAGAGATCAATTTTAAACAGAGCATCGATTATATATCCCACTTCGTCTGCTGTAGGAATTTTTGGAACTTCATGAAGTGATTCGGGCTCAACTTCGCAGTGGAAGACATGCAGGCGGTCATCACCTGAGGTCTCCTGGAGATCTGCTGTCAACTGAGACGCCAACGATTCAAAGTCAATCACTGACCGGTACAGGCCATCAGACCATTTACTTAACAGTGCCTTGCCAACCTGTAATGCGACTTCGTGAATTGCGTAGTATTTTTCTAACAGTTCCCCAGTCCCCTTTATGAGTGACTGCAGTCCTCTGTGAAAGTCTGCAATCTCATGAACATGGTCCACAGCTTCCTCAGCCAGCACAATAGCATCAGGGACCACGCCACCTCCCAGCCAGCACTCCCCATTGTTATCTATAAAGTTTATGAAAGGGACAGTGATGGCAATATCGGTTCCTTCTATCCGAAAGGTCTTTGAGTGCATCAGAGTACCAGATGTAATTTCCCCAACAACTGTGCCACAGTGTAAGGACTGTACCAGGTAGGCAAACTCTTCACCAACGCTTGCTGTGAAGTAGCTGGTTAACACATAAACCCCGCGCTTGGAGCTGTACGGTGGGCCTGTAATTACAGGCAGAGAGTCATATTCTGTTGTCGTGTTCTGCATTCGATCATATATTGTGAAAAAGTGATGCTCCAGGGAGGGGTCCTGGAGATAAGACAGTATAAGGGCCAGAGAGGTAGAAGATCCACCGGTGTTATAGCGTAGATCAATAATCAGGTTATCAGTGTCTTTGAGGGGTTCCCATACCTTTTTAGCCATGAGCTCTTCCAGTTTAGACATTGCGGATGTCTCTACAAATTTGTCAAAACGCAGGTAACCAGTATTGCCAGGGAGGATTTTCACTTTGAACAACGTATCAATGTATTCCCTTAATAATCCAGGATCATCTGGGACCTTATAAAGCTCAGTGTCCTCCTCTGCGGTCGCAGCAGTGTCTTCCATGTATCTGATGATCAGTCGTGGATCTTCGGACACAGTCTGGAGGTCCTGGTTGAGTCTGACTGCTAGGTCCTCTTCAGATACAACGGAGAATAAATCTATAGATTGCAAATGTTGAAGAAGGGCTGGGACTCTATCAGTGAAAGCGTACAACCTTCTGATTATGTCGGAGATGCTTTGCACAACTTTTGGAATGGTGTTCCTTATGACCAGAAGCAACTTAGCTTTAGAAACAGCTTCCTTGGCAATGACGTTGACCGTCGGGGTAACGCCAGTCACTTCCCAGCTCTGGCCTGTGACCGGACTGACGGATCGTGCCACAGGAACGGTCATATAAAAGTCTGACTGAGGGATCCTGATCTTTTGGACTTTTACTGAGCCACCAGCCGACCTTTCCCCAACAGTGATGGCCCTCTTTAGGTTTTTAAGTGTGTATGCCACTGCCTCAGCAGCACCCTTAGTGCGCTTACTTGTCAAAATAATCACATCTTTCTTCTTGCCATACCTTTCTCCCATTATTGATGACATGGTCCACAGCTCACTGGTTGTGTTCGAGGGCCTGTCATACACAGTCTCTATATGAATGAGAGGGTCAGGGTCAGAGAAATAGGAGACTATGAAAGGAACTCCAGACAGCTCTCCGGCTGTGCTGTACCTCAGGTCAAAGATTAGTGAGGATGTGTCAGCAACCTTGTCCCAGATGATGTCCTGCAACAGAGATCCAAGCTTTGCTGCCGTCTCTTCCCCAATGATCCGATCTATCCGCAAATATCCAACATTGTTTTCCAGGATATCCAGCTTAACAGAGTTTCTGACCAGCCGGATCAACTGTTCTTTTGGAAGAGATGGCAGCTTCGGAGTCGTCACTGGGACAAAATTTGGCTCATATGACACAGCCAACCGCGGATCATTAAGTGCTCCTTGTACTCCGACGCTGAGCACAGCTGCCAGGGTCTTCCTATCTGAAATCTGTAGGATTTCTCCGCTGTTGATGGCTTGTTGGATTGCCTCCTGCATCCCTACCAGGTTCTCTGGGAAGCAGTAGTTCTCCAGGAGAATCTTGGCCATTTCTAATACAAGAGCTGGCTGGAATGAAGAGTTGACAGATAGAGTACACAGGAGAAGCGTCAGTAGCAGCGGTGGAGCTGCGTGTTGCGGCATCTCTTCGTCAACGCTGATGGAAAGAAAAGCTCTCTGTCTTCCCTTTCACTGAGCGGCATTCGATCATCTGTCTGTGTGGTTTTCAGAGGAGGGAACATGTCATTGTCATACTTTTTTGGATAGCAACATCAGCATAAGAGGCTTTTGTCCCCAATAAACCTTTAATCGCTTTATCTGTGGTGCTTCAGCTCACAGACAATAGCACGCAGGACAAAAATTGGTAAATGGGAGGTGCGTGGGAGGTTTCTTACCGCCCATACAAACATCCTCAGTTTACTTAGAGCAGTCTGATAAGAAACCTTTACACTCCTTCACCTTAACTCCCACTTTCTCCTCACTGTCTCTCCCTTGTTTGTTGTTGAAGCTTATGGTGGTGTATTTTGGTGCTGTTGGTAGCTTTAGAGGTCACGTCTGGGTCACATCACTGGTGACATGATTACACAGTTTGTGGACACGTGGCAAAGCCTTCTTAAAACACATGAAGGATCAGAATTGGGATAAAAAAAAAACAACAACCAAAAAAAAACCCCACCCACGCTCTGGATGTAGAATGGTTGATTGGATTTTTCTTTATCTAGATTGAATGCTGACCTAATTTCTTCTTTGACCCGTGCAAGTGCAGTCGTCCTCCCTTTTTTTATTTCAAACTCTGTATTTGTGTAGGCCAGACCTGTGCGTAGACAGTTTTGTGGCTCAGGGCTAATGCAGCCGGACGTCACCAAGACGCTAGACGGTGGGTGTTGAGCTAATCTTAGCGCCTTAACTTTTAATACCGCTTCACGCCTTACATAACACAATATCCCTCTCTGCGAATTCCCAGACCTTTGAAACACTGGACACTGTTTTACTGATTTAAGAGCTGTTCCTGATAAGGAAATTCCTGAAGTTGTTCTTAAATTAAAAACAACAACAACAACAAAAAACATTAACATTATTTGATTATGAGAAAGAACAGGTCCAGTAATTATCTAGCGAATGTGGGAGATGATGTGGGAGCATCATCTCTAAAAATTAATAAATAAATGAGTTCTCTTTCCATTTTGACCAACGGGTCAGATTACCGTAAGGCAATATGTAACCAGCGCCATTAAAATATGATTACCAGCAATGACATTTGTGCTATTTTGAGACAAGGATAATTTAGTATAAGCAATGCAGGATGTGCAAGTGTTGCACAAACTTGTCCCCCCACTGGTGTTGACACTGAGGGTTCAGCTCTGATAAGCCTGTGTCACTGACTTCTAATGTTTACACAGCTGACATCTGCACGCATTAGCGACATTAGCGTATGGTGATAAGTGCATGAATGTGAAAGAGCTTTGTTGCATTTAAATAATTTAATTGTGAGGTGCTTTTTCTCTAATATTTTAACTATTGCTTAGTTTTCTTTTAAATATGATTGTCAAGGTTATACGGTCACATTTACCATGCGCAGTGGATATAGGATAAGCTGAGTAAAGATGAGAGAAATGACTTTAAAATTAAATTTCATTCTGTGACCTGTTTCCCCAAGAATTTTATTTAATTATTTCAGTGCTGGAAGGCCTCAAAAACAAAATGTAGACATCATGAGACAGAGCACAATAAAAACATGCACACTGAGGGAGGCATATCTTACTATAAATCTGGCAATTTGAAACAATTTCCATCAAAGTCAAGATGATGTTCAATCATCATTTAGACCTATCCAATGTGGAAATGAACCTCTGCCTCTCTGTACAGCAGCTTACAGAGAGACAGATTATGGTGGATGCTACATCAGCAATCTAGTGTATAGCATGTATAAACTGTTCAAGTACTGTGTGTGTATGTTTAGAGTTATTCTAAATCTATATCAATATGAACAAACTACATCTAGAAATATACAGATTTACAAAAGTGTGATATTTGCAGCGATTAAATATTTATTTGTGTCTTACTATCAATATATTTTTTTTGTAGTTGCAAATTAAAATATTTAAATTTTCAATAGTATATAAAAAATGTCTTACATTATTATTATTACACAAGAATAAAAAGTAGAAATATATTAAACCAACACACTGTATGGGCCAGCTTTTTATATACACATAAGGACAATTAAATACAGAATGAAAAAAGGTGTTGAAGGTTTGACACCTTTGGTTTATTGGTGTCAGCGTATGAAATTCAAAAAAAAAAAAAAAAAATAGACAATAACAATTAAATAAAAGTCCAAAGCAATATGGGATTACAATCCATTTGAAATCAAATGCAAACCAAAAATATTATCATTCAAATATATTGTGAATAGAAAGAAGCGCAAATTCACAGCCACAGTCTTTTGGTTTGCAGAATTTATTTTTTTCCCCTTTGTGTCAGTATTGCCACAGTAGTAATATTAAACGTACTAGGGTGAAGGCTTTGAGGGGTGTGGCTCAGCTTCTGTTGGCGTCACTCGCATCTTGCAGTAAATTCTGTGAAGTCATCATCATGAGACCACTCCATAAAAGTTAAAATAATTTCTACATCAGTTTTAACCATTTTTTATTAAATATATATTTGGTAAACATTCATGTAATTTCACAAACTTTTTGTGGCGGAAAGTTGGTGGCGTCGCTCCTTTTGTGAACTGATAATGCTCCAGCAGATCCAGATATGCCGGGCCGATCAAATAATTTGGGCTTCATCAATTCACATGGTGATGGATAGAAGAATGACAGCGATGTCATACACATCATCTGAGCACCATGTAGTTGAATTTGTTCACAACAAAATGTCTCTGATTGGTTGTAGGACTATCCAATTGCATACAGGTATTTTTTTTTTCTCTGTATTAGTTGAAAAACGTCCTATAATGAAATCCAAATGGAGTGTTACCAGACTCTGATAAGAACTTGGTGCTTAATGCTAACAAGCTTGCTAGCCTTAATAGCTACATGTTGTTTTTTTGATCAGAGAGTCCTTTAATCTCTGAGCTGTCCATCGTCAGCTATGTTCTGATGAACTGCTGTAATGTTTGTACTCTAAAGGATTCAGTTGTTGCACATCTCTATTCTTGGGTAATAGTCAAAAATACACAAACAGAAGTGAGTATTATTTTTGTCACTGATGTGACGATTGCTGTTGAGGAACATTGTGAAAAGAAACTTATGTAGTTATCCATGTTTCTGACTGAGCCTCCTATTCCCCCGTTGGAACACTGGAGGGCTTGGTGGTTGTTATCTGGCCTGTTACACTGGACTGATTTGAAGCTAATTCATCTGTAAAGCTATTATTGTTATTTGTGCTTCCACAAGGACGAACCAACTGTCTCTGACTACCTGCAGCCACACTCAGCCACCTTCATCTCTTCATACAGGTATCTTATCGTGAGTCGTCCATTCTCCTGATACATGACTGTGATGGGGTCCAGTTTGATGGGGACGCAGCACGCCATGTTGGCCTTCTTGGGGTCCCTGATGTTCATCAGTGTCTGTATGAGGGCGTGCTTCGATGGGGTTGATTCATCCGTCAGCGGGTGGTAGCATAGGCCTCGACATTCGAAGGCGTCATATTCAGGAGGGGCCACGATCCAGCTGTCCCACCCGATGTCTTTAAAGTTGACCCTGAGCGAGGTCCGCCGGCAGTATTCCCTCTCCGCCTTTCTCTTCATTCTCCGCGGGTGCTCAGCCTCTGGGATCTCGTTTGGAAGTTGATCTCCTCTGTTCCAGTCAGCCCCCGAGTGTAGAATGGTTTCTTCTTCATGAAGAATCATCTCTCTAAGCTCCTTCTTTGTCTCCCTCGTCCTGCTGCCGAGGTCATTTGAGAAGACGATTAATGCGGCCGATGTGTTATCTCCAACAGATATACTCATATTTAAACAACTTGATCCTTCCACTTCGCCACCACAAGCCTCACAGTCCGTCTTGTCCACCACCACACTGAAAACCATGGCTCCACGCCCCAACTTGATCCAGTTCTGAACCGCAGAGGTCACGTCAAACGTCACCCACGTGCTGTGCGAGCCCATCACCTCCTTGCCAACCAGCAGTTGGGTCGGGGATGTGAAATTGTCAAGATCGACCTCGTAGACTTTTACGGTGGCCTTGAAAGTGTGGGAGGTGACCTTTGACCTGGCATCTGGGAAGAAGAGGAGCTGTAGTTCGGCGGTGGTGATCTTTTCGTGGGTGGGGATGCTGACGTTGAACTGCAGACTGTGCTTTGACTTTGTGCCATTTGTCACAGAGAAAGTGATATCTGTGGGAGAGGTGAGAAAAGATCTGATCATTGATCCTAGAAGACAGCTGAGTTGTGTAATGGTATTGTTACCCAGGGGAGTGAAGTCTTGGTCTACGATTGGTGACAGTAAGTCATCCGCCCAGTGTTGCCAAGTACTAAAAATACATAGTTCACAACATCACTAGAGTTTCAAAGACCACACAGGCAGCTGACCTCTTGAGGGAGGGGTTGTTCTGCTCTCATTTCCAAGTAATAAACAGCCCGTCATGGGATAATGAAATACTCTCATCATTGACAGTAGTACTGTAGGACACTTTGAGCATTGGTTCCTGAATTATCTTGTTGCCCAACATCTGTACGGTGATCAGAAACCTAGAAGAAAGGTATTTCTGCTGCACAAACTCCATCTTTAGATCTGTAAGAATATAACTTTAAACTTGCAAGCAACCACTGATTCAGTTTTAAAAGGTCCCAGACTATAGGTTGGACAACCTCTAGTTGGTTTAGAGAAGAATAAAGTTACTAAAGCAACAATTTAGGCAACATTGATTCTCTCAAAACATCCGTGAGAGACATTTATGAAACGTCTCTGTTATATGAAACAACCAACAGCTATGAATCTTGTTGATGTACCTTGGACGGTGAAGCTTCGTATGACATCAGACTGAGGTACTGCCGAGCTGTCTGAGGCATACTTGTTGTACAGCTCCATCATGAACTGAGGGGGGAAGATCTTGCTGTGCTCCTGAGGGACATCTGACAGGTTGAGTTGCCTCAGAAAACCCTCCTTCATGGTTCCCAGAAGGTTCTCCATCCTTAGATCCATGTCATCCTCCTCCAGAAGGTCCTCCGACAGCTGGTAGTCCAACTCCTCCAAGTCTGTGCTTTGGATGTCATTGTTGAGAGGCTTACAGGTGCAGGAGCCAGTGGAAAGCACCAGACTCAAACACACCTGGAACAGGAAGGTTCCGGACATCTGCATTTTGAAATTAGGCATTTCTACACAACCGTGCTTCAGTCTTCTCCGCTGCTTGAAAGCAGACTTTGCGGTGGCAGGGTTTGAATATGGAGATCCACAATGCAAGGATCCCTGTCCTGATGTCCGCTCCCATGCTCCCAGAGTAAACAGGGGGACTTGCATCAACCAAAATAGTAGCTTGGCCGTGCTTATCACCGCAGCCGATGCCTTCTTTAAAGGTCTGTTATCATTTGAGGGCTGGTCGCTAATGAAGACACTGTAAACACTCGATGGCGATAATGAGGGAGATGCTGGAAAATGTGAGTTTACTGACAAGCAGACACTTCCATAAAGTGACTTTTCCCAGATTGAGGGCAAGGGTGAAGCATCATATCGAAACCAGCCAAACTGGACGTTTTCAGTTAAACGTCACATGAAGATGCAATTCTGAGCTCTCTAGCCACATTAGCATCGTATCAGATGCTATTTAGAACGGGAGTTTAGGAGTTTTAGTGTTGTACAAGCCTACTTTGTAATGTGCACAGCACAGCAGGCACTCCACAAGATGCTACTGTCTTCTGATTGCATCTCTGGTCTTTGCATAAAAAAGCTACAAGAAAAAAAGAGCATGTTACTTTTTATGTCTTTCTGGATTCATCTTACCAATATGCAACCAAATGAAAACACATGGAAATGTTCTAGGATTCAATAAAATCTGAGTGCAAGGGTTTTTTAGGCACCGCTGGCAACAAGGACGTGATGGACTTAAATGGGTTTTGGGATAGAAGAACTCTACCCTGCGTTCCTGTGGGGGATTTGAGCCCAAACCACAAGCCAGCATGTCTGGGGACCTCGGCCTTAGTATCTCGCGTATCTCGGAATTTCTGTCTTTCATTCAGTGCTCGCTTCATGCTGGGTTTCATAAAAATGCCTTCACTGCGGCCCTTTCATGCCTTTAAGAGTTCCTCTCTATGGAGTCTGTCGGCGATGAAAGGCGTCGACAAAATGTACTGGCACCGAACCAGCAAATAATGTGGGCATGCGGGGGGAAAACAAACAGAATGAAAAACCGTTAGGAAACTGCGGCCATCTGATTAGTGGCTTAAGAAATATGTAGAAAAGAAATGTACAAAATTACATTAGGATGTGGCCAATTATGCAGTGTATGCCTCAGATTAGTGACACTGATATGCCTTAGTGCCAATGTCTTTATCCACAGTTTTCTTTTCAAGTCAAGAACTATCCTTTTTTTTCTTATCAGTACAGAGGATTTAGAAACATGGGCCGCTTCAATTCTCAAAGAACAGTTTCCTTGTTAGCAGCTTTGAGAGCAGCAAAAAAATTTTTTTGTGAGAGCAGAGACACAGTGTGGACACATATAGTTAAAATATTGCCACCAAGTTCACGTTTACTCTCAGTTTTCACGGGAAGTAATAGTAAATCTTCTTTTTTCTTGGTGTGCACACCAGTGTTCACCAGCATCAATATTGCTAATATTTGTCTTTTGCCTGCTGCAAATATGCCTTTTTTTTAATTATCACTATATAAAATCAACTTATTCAACATTATCAAAGGTATAGCCCAGCTGGGACAGGCTCCAGCCCCTTCGCGACCCTTCACAGGACAAGCGGTTACAGAAGATGAATTAATGAATGAATGAATGAACGAAAGGTATATGGATGACATGCAGTAATTTAAAGTAAAGTGTCATATTAGATGTACACATACTGTTATACTTACTATAAAACCTAAGTGCAAAAGTACCTTGGACTGTATGTACAATTCAGTTTATTTCCATAACAAGCATACATCATGTCTACGATCTGTTAAAGCACACGTCATAATACTCTTTAATTACACTGTAGCCACACTTATTTGAATGGATCTTTTTTTTTCTTAGTCACAATGGAAATCTACTGTCATTACTGTACATATTACAAACTATACATGTCACGTAGGATATATTAATGTATTAAATGTATTGCAGTGGAGTGAATAGCCAGGTACAGTACGTTTTTTTCAATTCTTATGCTGAATCCCGTGAATTTTCACAAAACGCCCAGCAGGTGGCAGCAGAACACTGTTTTTCCACTCTGGTGCAGCCGGTGGAGACGTGCTGAACAACACTTGGGATGCAGACGAATGCACTCATTATATACAAGATATAAACAAATAACTACTGAAATATAGTTAGATATGAGCTCTCATGCATGATAAACACTGTGCCACTCAGAGTGTCACATCACTTGAGAATAAGCACCACTTAGTTTGTGTTATTAACTACAGTATTTACATGAGTTAGTCAGGCAGAAAGTGAATATACTACACTGCGGCCTCTGTGTCCGAAAAGTTTCCTTCAGTTTAACAGAGTCACCAAAATCCAGTTCTGAGTATGAAAAGAGGTTGTGAGCAGCGGATTTGCGTACAGAGATTTGAAACCCAGATCTTATAAGACTGAGCTCCTCGAACGAGAACCTGGACAAGTCAGTATAGGTTCGTAACACTAGCCATTTCTAAGGAGTCTGAGCAGATTCATTTGCTCCTTTGCAGATACTAGAGAAATTAAGTCCTTTTTTTTTTAACTCAGAACAGAAAGAAATCCCTTTATAAATCAAAATCTGCAGTAAAAGTCGACTGAAAACATGATTGAGGCTCAAAAGAAACTGCCTGCTGGAGATGTGTACTAAAACCGTCCATCTAGCCAACACACAGAGTTACAAACACAAGTTTCTTTAAGGGCACTTCCTGGAGAGGAGAAACTAAATGAAAGTGGACCAAATAAAGGTAGACATGTACAAAAAGTGTTAGAAGAGCAGGAGAAACTTAAGGCAATGTCCAATCACGGCCAAACTAGCCCAAAAGTTCAGACAGAAATGACTAGGACCCTCTCTTTCCTCCTCACTGTGACTAACCACAACAGTTCCTCTGTCTGACATGTGCCTTTGTGCTCCACGCAGAGTCCACATTTCCATCAACCTCACTGTCACGTCATCTCCACGGATCACAGCTCCCGGTGGCTCTCGGATCGCTCCGACCCTACCGGCAGGCGCACGTGTCCACAGACATGCCGGGGTAAATCTTTAGCACCATGTTCCTGTCGGGGTCGAGGAAGAGAACGGCAAGGGGACTCATCTTGTCCGGAACGCAGCATGACTCGGGGACGCCGGGGACAATTCCCACCACTCTGACGATGCTCTGGATGATGGCATGATTGGAAGGACGTGCCACCTGAGGGAGCAAAGGAACCATTACTGCATCAACTGAGCAAGGCCTGCTTAACAGAAACCAAGGTCTAATATCTAAACGGTTTTCACCTCCACTTAGGTGGATTTTCCCGTTGTTCGGGAATTTGAATGAAATTTGAAAAATGCAAGGATGTTCTTTAAAGCTATTCTTTGACCTTTTCACTAAAATACAGAGGAAAAATTACAACTGCACAGATTCTGAGTTACGTCTGTGCACTTCTGTCTGTTTTAAGCTCACTGGCCAGTTTAGTTCTGCAGAAATAAACTCTCTCATCCCAGTGGGTGATTGTAAAACAAAGTGCAATTTAAAAAGTTATTTGTTTGTGGCTCACTTTAGGTATGGGGAATCCACAGGTCCCGGCGCAGTAGTAGGCATCAAACGACTTTGGCGCCAACACCCACTCGCTCCAGCCGATGTCTGCAAAGTCCACCCTCAGGTAGCGCCTGGAGCAAGCCCTGGGCTCACTCCACTGTCTCCTCCTGGCCTTCTTCATCGTCCTCTCATCAAAGCTCAGCACTTGGGGCTTGCTCACGCCGCCCTCGCCGCCCACCTGGCCCTGCTTCCTCCCCAGTTTGACCTCCGCTTTGGCTTTAGCCGGGAAATAAGTGTTCTGCCACAGTTCGTGGTTCTTCAGGGTGTTGAACCGGACCTCTGGGATGTCGTTGGTGTGGATCTGGTGGTGGAGCTCCCTCCGGACCCTTGAGGCTGAGACTGATGTGTCCTCCCCGACATGGAAAGGCCCGTACCTCTGAAGCGACGTGGCCACGCTGTTCGGCTCGTCTATAGCTTGATCATCCAAGTATACCAAGATGTACGGCCGATTGAATGCAGAGAGGCGTTCTTGGCCGTGAGGGCTCCTCTGCTGCACCCGGGCGGCCTCGAACCCCATATCAAACTCCGCCATGACCACAAGCTCTTTGACATCCCTGGCATGTTTCACCACTGCAGTTACATCCCTTGTTTGCCAAGAGCCCTTCTTGAAAGGAGACAGAGTTATGTTTCCCAGTGGCGCTGCTAAATCCGAGTCTGGGGACGATCCGTGGAAGAGGAGGTGCGAGGAGGGAGGATGCTGGAGGCTGGCAGACGGGTGGCGAGGCCTTCTGAAACGCCACGGCCTCTGCTGGTGGCGGGGTCGCTTGTAGAGGAAGTGGAAAGAGGCGAACAGGATCAGCTCGGAGTTTTGGATGGAGGACAGGTTGAACTGGAACACATCTTTGCCGTGTAAGACTCCTGGGAAATTTGAGAGGGAATCAGAAGGCAAATAAAACAGCTGGCAAGAAACAGTTCAAATATCACTGAGGACACATTTTCATCTCGTCTTTTTCTAATTGGACAAATAACTTCGAACAAGGACTATTCAACTTTCATGTGCTTTGTAGTTCAGCAACAGCTCTGAGGGGTCACCGCTCTCTGAAAGGAACAATAAAGATGAGTGAAGCGATCACATCGCTGACTTGAACCCCCCCTCCCGTTCTTTTTCCTCCTTTATCATTTCACTCTGGCCCGTTTGACTGAAATGAAAAACAGCATCCAATATATCATCTGCAAAACGTTGCTCAACACATCTGACCGGCACAAGAAGCAGCATGGAAAATATTAAGCCCGGTACGGTTAAGTGCCTGCCTCATGCATGACCAAAAACCTCATCCTAGATAGCTATACTCTTGAAGCCCAACCTTGTCTCCCGCACTTCCACCACAGCCTGAAAGACAAACATTGGGTCGGTCCAGCAGGTCTGTCGTGGGCATATGGAAATGCTTACGGGAGAAAGAGCTCCTCTGAGGCTTTTCGCTAGAGCAGTCGGTGTCTGGGTGTGATAATAGGCTCTTGTCTAACACCTAGGCTGTTACAGCTACCGGTGAATTAAACAGTGTTTGAGACTAAAAGTCCCACAGTTCAGTAAATCACTACACTGACGGAGCACAGAGGTGAGGACGTTTAGCCCAAAGAGGACCGACGGCTGCTGTGTGATTGACAAAACACCTGCACTTATGGTGTTTAGGAAGCAATGAAGATCTTTAGAGGTATTAGTTTGTGAAAGGACGTTTTGAATTTCTGCCTAAGCAAAGGAAGATCTGCAAATGAAATGTACAAATAAAAATGTTAAACCTAAATACAAAAGAATCACCATGGCTGGAGAATGAGATAAAACACTTTTATTTAGGGAACAATGTGGAATATTTTAATAATTTAGGTTTACATTTATTTGATTTCTTCAGGAATAAAAACTGATTTCTGTCTTTTTTTTGTGCTGATTATGGGTTATTAAAGAGAAAAACTGTTCAATCATTAACACCCCAAGACACAATAGTTTCTGAATTTTTAAATATAGCGGTTTTAGAAAACACAACTTAATAAATATTATTAGCCAATAATACCAACAGCTAGAAGATCGTTTTGGCAAAAACCGAGATGCGGTTGTTTTCAGTCCAGTAACTTTGTCAGAGGAAGAAATAAAAGATATATGTACTCACTCGGGACAGCTTTAAAACTCCTGACAGTGTTTCCTTCCCTCTGACTCCGTGGCTCTTTATTGTACCTCTCGTACACTTTAAACATGTTGACGGAGGCCATGTCCCGGTTCGCGCTTTCCTGCGTAAAGACGCGCGGCTGGACATCCAGTGGGGCATCGGCACCTTGACGCGCGGTTCCATCCGGACTCTCGAATGCGAGCTGACCCCAGCTGGACCCCAGAATCGCCGGCAAAAGCAAGATGTGAAAAAGCCGGGTGATCATAGCTGCTGATCTGGATGAAAGTTCCATGAGACTGAACTTTTCCTAGTGAAAACAATACAAGTAACTCTCGCTGATGATTTGTCCGATGGTGGTGGTTGATGGCCACCCAGACTTCAAGTCGGTATCCGGGTTATCCGTGACAGACCCGCACTCCACGGTTCACGGTCTACAGCTGTTTCTACAATGGGAGGAGACCCGGGCTGGACGCATGCACGAAGCGCTGCTGCTGAATGACAGGTCGTGACGCCTCTGAGCGCACAGGCAGCTAGGACCACGCAGCCCATAAGATGAACTGAGTATTGACTGACAGCAAAGTATAGGGCTGCTTAAGACAGCCATAACTTTTATTGAGAATAACTTCACAGTTCTTTGTTGCTGAGAGTTATTTGATTGCATCAGATGCGTTATTTAATACACCAGAAGTCACCAAAGCAAGAAGCAGAGTTGTTCCAAACCTGCCAAGTGTAACATGATTGATCATAATAAAAAACAAAAACAAAAAAGTGGCTGACTAGGCATTATTAATATATTTTTGTGGAATGGTGTGGTTGCGCCACAGTATTGCTCAAATGTGCTTTCACTCATTTTATTCCAAAATTTGAAGCGACTGTCAGTGTGAGAGCAGAACATGTGTAAAACATAACATTAATGGAGCGGCACTAAAAGCTATAGAACAAGAAGAATCTACTGTGGGTTGAGTGTCTGTGGGATGCATTGGAACAAGTCTGATCCACAGAAGCCCCTCCCCTCAACCCACAGGACCCAAAGTCCCCCCACTAACAACATTCTGATGATAGACACCACAGGACACCCTCAGAAGACCCATGTCCATTCTCTGATGAGTCACAACAATTTTGATGCACCAGCAAGACCTACACAATATTAGGCAAGTGGTCATAATGTTATGCCTGATCAGTGTATATACACCAATTCTTTGTCCAATTTTAAACTAGCTAAGAGGTAGGTGTAGTCATGCACAGCAAAGATAGTGATGGCTGCCACAGTAAGCTTTAAAACCACTCAGGAATCCTACAGGTTCACCCTTTAGGTACGGTCATGGTGGCTGGGAAGCTAAAGGCTAACAGGCTAACAGGCTAATGGACAAACTAGTGCTCATAAGTCACAAATGCTGCTTGTGATGTATTTTTGGTAGTTCTTTATTGTTCACTTTCATTCTTAGGATTATGTTGCTTGCTATTAGAGTAGAGTAGAGCTGTTAGTTTGGTTGCTACGTAACGTTTCAAAAGACGTATTTGTGTGACTGTCTTCTGTCTCATAAATGTCAACTGCTTCCTCATTTAGGACTCTCTGACACAATTTTAGTTCAAAGGCCAGCAGTATCCTTGCTTGTAGAAGAAGCACAGCAAATTTAGAAGGAACTTATCTGAAAGTGCACGAAACGAAACGACTGAAGAGGTCAAACCCCAAAAACACATACCTTTCTTGGGGTTCGTGAGCGTCATTTTGTGTCACTGTATACGACAGCTAGTATGTCATATATGGATACGCATGTTTGCCATAGTTAACTCCATGCAAAATCAAATACTCAACCCTTAAAGTAAACTGGCGTATACCAATACTATCCCAAGGGTTGTCTGAGTGGTCAAAATAAGTCACCACCCTAAACTGGAGATGAAGATGGTAATTCCTGTCTCAGGATAGCTGACTGCTCATCAAGATGAACTGTTAGGATGGCTGCTCACAGCACTGATAGGTGGGCGGTGAGTCTAAGTGATAGTGGCACACAGCAGCAGCAGCAGCAGAAGTACCAGCAGACTTCTTCTTTCTGTGTTTCTGATGCAGCACAATGGTTTCCCTGTGAGAGACATGGCAGTGCGCTACTGCCACCATGGGTCAGACACCCATTAAAATACCTCATACTAGTCCTGAGGGGGGATCACAAGGCGCTCTTTTACACCACTGTGTCCTACATCAGACATGAAGGACTCCTGGGACTGGGATCCCCTTCAGTAGAACATTGATATGTTTAAAGGTCATGTGACTTCGGTGAAAGATTGAGATAGCATCAGTCTTCTCCTAGTGAGTAATCAAAAGCTGTTATCACTCAGCACGAGGATGTCTAATTGGTTTTAATGGCTTTAGAAAACTAATATCGCTCTTGTGAGTTTTCTTTTTGATGCGGTGGTGTGCGGACTAACGTGGTGTGAAGTTGGGAAAGTTCTGTTACGCTGAAACATCAATCTGTTGTTCAAAAGCATTAATCATTTGATCAAACACTTAAAATGAACAACGTTCCTCTGACAAGCAATGTCTTGGGTCATGCTAAAAAAAAGAAAAAAAGAAAGAGAACTCTTCCCTCTCAGAAGCAAAGGCAAAAGTAGCCCAGGCTGGATTACCAATCGATCCCTTGGGATTTGAGGCCCTGAAGGTAGCGTGATGTTGTGTAAGTGCCACAAAACCTCTGAAGAAGGTCAGGGAAGATGAATGGGGGCACAAAGGGTATGACTCTGATATTGGAAACCACTGCCCACATCAAGTGCGGCGTGTCTTACAACCCAGCTTGAGAGCCGCAACATGAAGCAAACGCCAACATCAGAGTTACAGAAATGAAGGGTTTATTTGATTTAAAATAAATAAATAAATAAAAAATAGGTGAGACACGGTGAGCCTGTATAGCAGAAAAGCAACGTCTCCTTAGGCCTTTCAAGCAATGCCCTTTTATCCACACATCCTCATATGTGGTTGATTAGGACAATTAAGCCCAAAGACGCCTGCGCTGCCATAGCAAGGCCAGTGAGGGTGCAGAGGTTAACAATTAAAGAGTTAAAAATGGTTTCGTTTAAAAATCACTACAACCTGGTAGATTCCTTAGCTTAACCAAACCTGGTGGCAGAGCACAAAAGACACTGACGATGATTGATTTTGGGCAGAAATGGTAAACTGCACAACTGTTAAAGCTAAATTCTTGTCTACATATGTACGTAGGCAAAATATGTATGAAGTTGTCATTGGCTTTTGTTGATGGGCAGATCAACTACACCATTCATGTAGCCCTAACCCAGTGACTGCATAATACTATATGAAAGGTATATTATGATTTTTGCAAATGTTCCTACTAAGCTGTTGAACATGTTGGACCATCCTCATTCATTCCTTCAGCCAACTCTTGAGTAGAGGTTGTCTGCGAAGGTTCATCCAAGTCGTGGTATATCCAAAAAACAAGCTTGAACGTTCCAAGAAACTCTACAAGTGCAGTTGCCCTTGCTTAAGCTTGTTTTTTGGATACTGGAAAAGGTTGCTATATGATTTATAACTGTGATGCTTGGATACGTAAAAGCTGTTGATAACTAAGTCTTTCATATTGTTTAAAAGCTGGTGCATGTTCTACCTCTGGCCATGGAAACCGACTGCTGGAGGCTGTGAGTCCAGAACTGTGGTGAACGCCCCATCTGACTAATCTTGATGCTAAACTCTGGCATCAAGATTATTCAGATGAATGAACTTAATCTTCACCCATGTTATCACCGAATCAGATTTTTTTCAATCCAGGGATTTTTAAGTTCTTGATGTTTGTCGTCTTACAGTAAATACAAGGTTAACATTGCGCTCCTCTTTTTGTTCACTGCTGCAGACTGGTGAAACGTGAGAGAAGCTTTTTCACTTCTTCCAAGGGAACATTTGCTGTTGATGTTTTGACTTTTTCTACTATTAAACTCCACAGCCAAAGGGATTCAGTTCCACATTGGCTCCTTGTCACCGAGCCAGAACTGCTTCAGCGCAATGATCAGCCACCCCTTCAAAGGTAATTTAAACCCTTATGAGCATTTGTCTCACCCGCAGCAAACTCTGGAAGACCCCTATCTTAACAGCTTCCCTGCCATAGGAGACGCAGGGAAAATGTCAGATCGGACGTTTAGAAAGACATGGCTCATAATTTACTCAATTGAAAACTGTTATATCCAATGAGCGTAAATTCTCAATGATCATAAAGTCACCTCATTATTGTGGATTTGCTGCCAGGGATCAAAGGACCGTGTCCGGGCTCTGTGTCCCACACACGTCAGCCTGGTTACCAGTAAAGCTGCTAAACAAAGCAGAGAGTGTAGAACGAGAGAGGAAATATCAAGAACCAGCCATTATTAGGTGTTTAAGTGCAATTATTAAACGGCTTTCTATTCCACGGGGTGTTTTTAAACCTCTTTAATGAATAAAGGTGTGGATTAAAGGACCAAAATGTAGTTTTTCAGTTTTTCTAGCAATAGGTTTGGGGGAATGGTGTGAGAATTGGTGAATTAGTCCACTTTCTTGCTGTAAACATAAAGCCTTAAGCAAGCGGCTTATCTTAGGAGAAGAGGAAGTCGTACCTAGAGCCTTCTTCCTGTGACCTCATTGATAGGTACAAATATTTATCATATACATCGTTTAATTGACTCTAACTGGGCTGTAAAGAAAACAACTAGCTGTGGTTTTACGGGGTGTGGTGTGTAAAAAAAAGTCGACGCCATGACAGCTCTTCAAAAGTGAAGCCAAGGCAAGTAGAGCTCCCCCTAGTGGCTGGCTGCAGGATAGCGCCACCTCCTCCATGTTAGTGGATGGGGCTTGGGCCAAACTAAATGTTTGGTCTGCGACCCTTCACCGGACAAGCGGTTAGAGAAGAACTGAACGAATGAGTGCAGTGTTCAGTATTTGTTTGTGCACAGGTAGAGTAGAGTCCAGTATTGATCAAACACAATATCGTTTTGTGGCTCCACTCCTGGACAGCACTGCGCACACTCTGGCTCCAAATTCACAAGATGTTGTCAGTGGGAGGAAGTGCAGATACGTCATCCATCTTTCCTCCAGTCTATGGGAGATATACGCTGGACTATTTTTTAAATAGACATAGTGACTTCCTTCTTAAACTATGTTCACACTACAAGCGACAAACTTACAAAAACAGCCAAGCGTAGCTAGCTGCATTAGCTATTACATCATCTTCCATTTTCAGATGTAAATTACACATCTTGTAGTCCCACCATAGCTGCCACCCTGTGCAACTCTGAACCGATAGACGGAGCTAGGCTAAGCGTTTTCGCCTTTTCACAGTCTTCATGATAAGTTAAGCTAACTAGCTGCTTTTATATTTGACATACAGTCTAGAAAGGACTTAATAGCACTCATAAACACTGGATCAGTGTACTCTGTAAGCCATTAGTCACTTATTTATCTTTTTCTGTGTTACCATAGCTGTGCTCTCTCAAAAGAGAGTAGCACTACAGTAAGAAATAATTGTACAGTAATAGAACTACCAGACCGACCAGCAAGCCAAAATTCACATCCTCTTTTACACACTGAGACTCATTTAACATTTGTCATTCATATGACATCATGGTTGAGTCACCTCTCCGCCACCTCCTCCTTTTTCTTCTTCTTTGCAGGGTGAAATTGAAGTTTAGCCCCCCAAAATATGCTCTCATTCACAGAATATTTGCCTGGGGTGCTCATCAGGACAGGGGAGGAGGACAGACGAGCCCACCATGTTTCTTTTGGCCCAAGACCCCATCCTTCATCCTCCCCCCTTTTCCTCCTTTTGACTTGTTTTCATACTGCTGGCTGCGGCTGAATGACCATTCATGCTCGCCGATGCTGGATATGGATGTTTGTGTTTGAGTGTGTGAGCGTCTGAGGGCCATGACATCCCTTCATCTCGAGTCTGCCAAGACACCCCAACCCCCACCACACACACACACACCATGCCCCAGACCAGTCAGGATTCTGTGCCATACCTCCCTCATAGAAAGCCATAGCCGTGCCACTTCAGCTCACATCAGCATCACTCAAACAAGAATGACAAGTCCACTCAGACACACACATACAGAGCCCTTTGGCTCTCTCTGGGAGATATCCGGTTGTCTCACGCGTTAGTGTTGTAAGTAGATGCAGCAGTGCCAACTGAAAGAGGAATGTCTGCTGGAGTCAGAAGGGGAAACTCGCGCATAACAAATTTATGAATGCAATTTGCCAGCCTTTATGGTAAAAATAATGTAGCGTCTCATGAAAGAAACTGCACTGAAATACTTGTATTTGGCTATTTAACAATCGAAAAAAATATCTTGAAATATGGTGACTAAAACAAACTCTATGTTCCTGCTTCAAAACTGAGTTGTAGCTAATTTGCTCATTTACAATTGAATTTTAAGCCATTTTTTAAATTCAAATTTCAAGTTTTTTTTTTTTTTTTTGGACACCAAAAAGACTAATTTCCGCCAGCCAGTGGTTCTTTTGGTAGTGATAATGTTTACATGAGATCTGGTAGCATGGTGACAAAATAAGTGTGCACAATGAGACTGGTAGTAAAAAACCTTGCCACTCAAGATAGACCCAATATAAATATAATCAGGGCCTGATTTCCTACCAGTGCTGAGTCAAACTACCCATTATTAAACAAAAACGATCCCACACACACCACTAGTGGCAAAGTGACCCCTTCCAGGATGTGAACAGTTCATGTAACTTATGCTGTCAGAAAAGACCTCCAACACTAAAGGATGTGTCTAAATTCCCAGAAAGCCCTTGCAGGTTCTCTGAAGCGTGGCTGCCTCTATCTTGGCCTCTGTGCTGCCAGCCCCCACCCCCGATAGATTTCAGCTTGACCCTGTGCCATGGGGCTGTCAGAGTCGCACATGAGGACCTGCTCATTTATCATCCCCCGCTGCAGACAATGGGGCCGATGACTAACCGAGGTAATGAGCTGCTCTCGGTTGCGCGAGGGCTTCCCTCCTGAGGTCCAACTAGCATGTGCAGTATCCAAAACCACAAGAACCCGACAAACCCCACACAGCACCACCCCCGTGTGGCTCCACGCAGACAAGGCCAGCAATCAGAGTGATGGATTTCTGCACTGACACGCTTATCCTCAAGCGGCCCAATTAGGAAAATACTTTTGTAGGTTTTTTTTTTCATTCTTTTGTTAACAAAGCTAAGTTCTTATTGTACCTTGCTGTCAGATCCCGCGGTTGATGTACTGCATGGAGGCCAGAAGATGGATTGACTTTAAGGAGGAAATTTTGTTTCATTATGGTTAGGAATAAGGGGATAGGGAAATCCCTTTGCACAAAAGGAAAGTGAGAATCCAGATCTTAAGGTAGGTGCTGAACTCAAAAACCAAAGAGAGACAGGCGCAAAAAGGCCTGAAACCTTGCAGACAGACCAACATGCACTTTTGAAAAACGAGCTTGCTGCGGTATCCAACAGCACATTTCCAGCAAGCAGTTTGAGGGACTCACTCAGACCTCACTAATCATAAGAAAAAAACATATCACAAGGAGCCTTTGCAGCCAAGGCCCAAACCTCACCTACTCTGTCTACATCCAGTGTCAATCTGTGACTGTGTGACGGATGAGACTGAATGTCTCCCACGAGAAGAGCGTTCATTAGTAAATGATGATCACTCTCCGTGAGCGTTGTCAGGACTGCAATTTTCTCCGGGGGAGTTGTTTTGGCAGTCTCTCCTCAGAGGCCCCCGTCTGAGAACAATCATCCACGACGTGTTTGTCAGTTATTTGAAAAATTGACAACGATCTCAAATTGCACCTATTATTCACATCTCAGGCTTCTGGACCAGCTGTATTTTAAAAGCCAGCCATGATTGCATATCTTTCTTTGCCAGCAGGAACTGATCGCAGGAGCTCCAGTCAATTTCACGCTGGTGATCGGCCTCACCTTTTCTGAGCACCTTCAGATTGTACAGTAGATGGTGGAAACCCGAAGGTGACGAGGCAAGCAACAACTTAAGATGTTAGTTTGTGCAATTATACATTTGTCTCTTACAATTCAGTGTACTTCATTAAATATTGATTAGTCTAGATTAGGCTGAGAGGAAGAGTTTTTGCAGTTTATTCCAATATTACCTGTTGAGTATTTAAGCCAGCCAGTGTTGACTGTTGGTAGTCTTTGGCAACTTTGCCATGACTGGACCATAATAGAAAATAAGGCAGTGCAGCTTAGCGAACAAGTGCATAGCACTGATTCGTCTCGTCTGAATGCCCCAATACGTAAATATTTGTCCACTGGAGTTAAGAAAAGAACCATCTGATAGTAAGGACTCAGCAGAGGCCAGCTCTGAACAACGATTTATATATTTAAAATTTCAAAAGTTTGGCGTATAAAGGACTTTTGTTGCTTTATTAGAATAACTACCAACGAGATCATCCTGAAACATCAGTAGACTGTGGTGCTGTGTAAAGCTTCACAAGTCTACATCTGCAGCTACAACTCATCGTAAGCGTGTGGTGTAAGGAAAGTAAAGAAGATCTAGAAGTTTTATTTTGTACGTATTCTGTCAGTTAGGGTTAGGGTTAAGTGACGAGTGTAAGTGGGCCATGATACCACATTTTCTTTTGAGCAACACTGGATTAACTTTGAATAGAGTTTGGTTAGGGGTAGAATTAGGGTTGACCTTTGAGCAAAGGAAGGATAGGATTATGGGGACAGATTATTGGAAAATCATCTTTGCGACACCTGTCAGACTCAAATTTAATTTCCACTGTACAATTTTCTTATTCTGGAACCATTTATTGTGCGTTACTGCATTTACACCATCTACGATCAACAGGATATCGAAATTAAGTGAGGCTTTTTTAGATGTTTGACCCATAGGTTAGACATGTATCATTCCTCTATATTTATCCATATCCATATTTAATATACCTTTCTTTTAGAAAATAATTAAAGGTCTGTGTTAGACTGTTAAGCCAGGGTAAAACGAACCCTATATGCAGAATGCATGCTGCGACATTTTCATGCTGCCTGAAGCAGCCGCAGGATCTTTAAAGATTACTGGCCTTTAAAGATGCTACAAAGCAAATGTAAAGTTCCTACGCTCATGTTTGCTTTGGCTGCGTATTGTGGAAGTGCCCTCTCTTTATAGAAAGACCCCCTGTTGTTTATGCCTGTGATGAGTTGAGAAAGAAGGAGCACCGCGCTCTGTCCTCACATCTATACATCACTTTGAGGACTACCCTACAGGAAGGGGCCATTTTCCCATCATCCCTCAGTCAGTGAGGCTGTTACTCTCCACGTTAATGGACCAAATGGACTGACGACTGGCACCAAGCGCTCTCCATCTTTTCCTCTCCTCCCCCCCGCTTTATTACTCTATTTTTGTATACTTTTGCTCTCTCCTATTCCCGGTCCGCTTATGTCTCTCTCTCATTTTCTCTCAATCCTGTTTTCGGCATCTTGGCTCTGACGTCCATAAATCACTTGTCATGTCACTGTGATGTGCTCCGGCCCCACTGAGGCAACCTGCGGTGTGATTTAGCTTCAAGTTGATTTTCGTGCAGAGTGATACTTTGTATGTCAGTGCCTCTGTCAGTCGCACACAATTCGGACGCAGCGAGTTTTCCAGCCAGCTCTGAACTTTTTATTCTCTTTTCATGCGAGAGAATGGAATTAAGTCGGTGCATTACAGGCTTCACTTTTTCTGGCCAGGCTCATTGTTTTCCTTGGCTGCTGCACTTTAAAGTCTGTTGAAACGGGCCCTTTTTTTTCATGTCTATAAATGGGCTCTTTTCATGAATCCATGAGGGAATGCTTGCTTTTTGAAGGGGTTTAAGAGGATACTGCGCCATACTCAGCCAGGGGCCCAAGATTTGTGCTACATATTCACACACTCCATCATATTGAGGCTAATATGGTATGGCGGCCTCCCTGTATATGAATTGTCATGGTATTTATCAAGATGGCTTGCCAAAGTGCTGGAGACAGGAACAACTGGAGTGGTGATGAGAGGGGTTAGTGAATTGCTTCCCGTCTCCGAGAGCTGATGAGTGAAAGAGCGAAGGAGGCAGCAGGCGCTCAGAGCAGAGATAGCAGAAGTGATGGGAGAAAACACTAAGATATAGCTTGACATGTCCTACAGTTAAGACAAATTGCTTGTCCCGCACAGTCAAAACATAGCTCGTCTCTGACTCCCCCCAAAACACCGTTTTTTAACCCTTAAATTAATTGGCATTTTGGGAAACATAAATGTTCCTTCTTAGCTTAGCATGGAGTTGGGGCAGAGGGGGGAAGCAGCTAGCCTCAGTGTGTCCAAGGCTAACACATCGTCTTTTCCTTTAGGCCGGGTTCTCTACCAGGGGTGTAGGAGCTTGAGGATCCTGCGCAGTATCTTAGCTCTTCCAAGGACTTTTCTGGTTTGAGATCCCGGATGTTGTTCCTGGTAACTGTTGGAGCCACACTCCAAGTTTGGGAATCACAGTCCCAAGTGTTCCGTTCCCATTTCAAACCTCTTGTCTGTGAATGTTTTGTTCTTGCACCGATGGTTGGTCCCTGGTTCTCCAGCATTCGACGTGGACTTTGTTGAGGTGACAACTGAGCCGACATGTCCTCATTTTAAGTCCTAGTTCAAGGGCCCAACCCAGACAATAATAAACTGAAAATAGCCTTGAACAGGAACTGAACACCTACCTCCTGTACCAAAGTCAGTAGTGGTACTGAAAACTAAATTCTTTGGAGGCACTTAGGCACATAGTCCATTGCTAGTTGGCTTCCAGCTGGTGGAAAGCAGCCTGACTCTGTTAAGTAACACAAAAATGGAGAGGTCTTGTGGACATTAGCCATGTTTCCATATTATTCTCAAGCAAATTTGAAGTAAATGTTTGAAAAAGGGGTAAAGGAAAAAGAGGTCTGTACAAATTTGATATGCTCACATCTAAAACAAACTAACTAGCACATATGTCCTCAGAAAGCGCTTTTGTATAGTCTAAGTTATGCATGGCTGTAGAACAACAACTCAAACGCACACAGAACAACATCAGGGACCATGCACACGGCAGACATCTTCTCTAAAAGATGAAACAGCTGACCAGTCATGTGAGCTGGATCATAGCTGAAGCTAAGACAATAATTGTAAAAGCGCATCAATATACTGTATGTTTTACAAATATGTCTACTCTGAGAGTGCACACTTCATATTTTAATTTCTTTGGACAGAGCCAGGCTTGCTGTGTCCCCTTGTTTCCAGTGTTTATGCTCAGCCAGTCCGCTACTGGGTGTAGCTTCAGATTAATCCACAGATTGGTACAGAGCGGTATCACTTTCCTTGTTTAACTCTTTACAAGAGAGCAGAAATGTGTGCTGTGGCAAAATATTGCCCCTGCTGTAGTACGGCTCCTTTAAACAGAGAGGGAGTCGCACTGTAGTTTAGTTTTTGCTCTTCCTGTGGATACCGGCTCAAAGCTCGGTCCTCCACTGCTGGCTGCAGCTTTTCTCCAGGGAGAAACGAACTTACTGTAATATTTCTAATGGTCAGTTTCCTGCTGGGATTGCTCAAACTGAAAACGTCCGTTCTCATGGAACTGAAACCTCCGTCCAAACATCAACTAAATTGATGTTATATTAAGGTTATTTAATGGTAAAATGATCTGCATTTGAGGTTTGGGAAGTGTCCAGTCGCAAAAAGGCTGAGGCGATATTATGTTACTCAACCTTTATGTCTTGTTTGCAAAGTTACATTTGCTTTCTGCTGTTACCTTTGGCTTATGTGATATATTTTTTGCATTCCAAGTGAAATACTGAGGCGACTCCTTCAGTCACTCATGTTCATAGATATGTAAAAATATAAATAATATAGTCATTACGTAAGAGTATGCAATATGGAATGAGCATAATATATATTGTGTGTCTATAAAGAAAACATGCACTGTTGCTCATAAATAAATAATAAAATAATTTCGTTTTTTTTCTTATTTATGCACATCAGTTATATGTTTGGAAAATACTATATATCTAAGTATATCTGTATCTATATCTATATTTAGATATGAATATGAAGAGGTAAATATACGAAGAAAATGTATAAAACTGTACAACATGTGCACACATATATATGTATATACACAATATATACAAGATATCTTGTTCAATAAATTACTATTAAAGTATAAAATATATGAAATGTAAATGTAGAAGAGATGTAACTGATATAGAATCATAGGTTATATAAATTTCATATAAAATAAAAAATATTACATTATTACAGTGTCAAACATATGGCCTGTGGACCAAAAGTGGCCTTCTAGAGAATCTAATCTGGCTCGTTGCGTGAATTTGTAAGAAGACTCAATTTTTCTAATGAAAGTAACTGCTATCCATAATTTGTCCACTGTTTTAGTAAGGGAAGTGGACAGAACACAACAAAGACAACCAGTACTAAACAGCAGACCGCAATGTGCTCAAATTGCACGTATTTGTCTTACAAAATTTCATTTTTTTGAAGGGTAATTCATTAAATGTAATTAACTTGATCTTCTTTGCACCAAATCAAATGGGCTCATAGGTTATTATGCTATTATCTTACTGGACCGGCCTGCTTCAGATCAAATTGGGCTGTATGTGACCTCCCCAAAAGTGACACCCCTGATATTAAATGTATAAACAAAGTGAAGTTTCCTTCACATCTATCAAACTAAGTGCTTTTCAGGACATTGTATTCATTTCTTTGTTCACCATTTAACTGTTTTGGTTCACTCTTACCATTACAGAGTTGTGAAGAAACCATGCTCAAGTACAGTTTTCTTCTTTCTCAACGTTCTCAACATTATACAGATGTTTTGGTATCACTGCCGTAAGACTACAAAGCGACCTCTGCAGTTTCCACTGTAACTCTACATTTTCACTGACAATAATTAGCTCACATTTATATCGTTTCAGATCCAACCTCATGTGCATGATCACACACACAGCTGAACCATTATCCCTAAAAATTATTCCCCTAATCTTCAACCACACACCACTGTCCTCTCTTGGGTCACCGTTAACAACCGCATGACCCACTCCTGACCTTTAGACATCGTTTATCAAACTGCAAACTTTCAGCCCTTTCTTTTCATTAACACTTCCCGTCAGTCAGTCTGACAGTTTTTTCTGTGTCGGGTGTGTTTTTGGAGTTCAGACTGCTGCTTTCTGCCAAACGTCTCTAATTAAGACATTTGATATTGCTACTTCATATTGCTGCAGGAGAGGAAAGAAGGAGCTGGATTAATATGTCATTTCATAATTAACGTCCGTTCTGTCGCAAGGTGAAGGTCCAAAGGGATAGGAAAGAGGAATGAAAAATACTATAATGCATAGCCAATGTGGTTTAGTGTAAAAATACAGTTAAATTATAAAAATCTGAGACACAATTTTTTCCAGAATGCACTATTATGACCCTGTCAGCCATTTTAAAACATGATCCACCTGCCACTCTGCAAATATAATCCTGACCAGCCATGTGCCTTGTGATAATCAGTTAAAAAGCTGACTCCTAGCGAGAATTGGAACAGCCTTATATACTTTAATGCCTGATTCCAAGTGTAATGAAGATGTGGTTCTGTTTTGATTGATAACACAACAGTAGCTTCCAGGTGCTGAACACTGAAATTTGTGCCTAATGCAGCTGTAAGCCACCAAGGCAAGGCAAGTTTAGCAAGCTACTGGCCAGGCAACTTTATGCAAAGGCCTAATGAAAGGATGGGGCAACATGTTTCTTGAAGAAAATTATAAAGAAAATATGAAGAAGTTACGGCTAAGTTACAATATATTAACAATATATTAACTGGCTGTTCTTTCAGTAATTTTAACACGACCCCATCTGAGGCCAACAACACTGCACTAGAATGCAGTTCTTGGAATGGTCGCTAGATGCTAGCTGCAAGAGGTCTATCTCTGTATTGTATTTAATCAAAAAAGCCAAACATTGTCTCTTTTTTATGAATCAGTTTGTAAAAGGGGTTCATGAAGGGTGATGACTGTTACTAACTAGCAACAAATCCTGTCTTAACTGATGGTCAATAAAATATATGGACAACTACAATCCTCCTCATCCTCTACACATCATTTTAGCATCTTTTGGCTACATTTTATTTTATGGTCACAAGTCTCATGGGTCTCATTTTGAAATGAAGCAAAAAAAGTCTGATAAAGCCATAGTGCTACTCGTCCAGCACCAGGTGGAAAAGAAACCAAATTAGCCGGCTAGTTCGCTAATTGCTTAGCTGCTAAGGAAGCATTGTTTCAATGGTGAAAACAACAGAGTAGGTAGGAGACTGGATTATCTTGTCAACACAACATTAAGGCTTGTGGTTGTAACTTAGTGGTATTCTCAAAAAGATCTCCTGATGTAATGCTCAGGAATACTGACTTCAGTCTTGTTTTCTGTTTAAAACTTTATTTTTATGCAGGGGACACAAGTTTATGTCTACTGTCACAAAACGTATTAGTTTAATACTGTACTGTGAGACACACCATCACCCATTGCTGTCTGCCACTGTCATGATAAATCCACAGCTTATGAGGACAGGTAGAAAGGGCTTAGAAAAACATCAAAAATTACAGAATATGATGATCGGACATCAACGCTGAACATCTGGGGAAACCTGAGCAAGACTCTGGTGTTTAGTGGTGGAATGGGTGAAAAGGTATGATACAGATAACAGGAGTCTTTCTGATTTGTTTGCGAGATCAATTTTCAGGCCTGAGTGCCAGAAAATAGGTTTGGTAATTGAGTTTAAACGAAGGGGAAGGGGAAAAATACAGAAACCAAGAATAAGAGAGAACATAGGAGAAACAGAGGGGGGGGGGGCGGTTAAGAAAAAATGGAAATAGTTGCAGAAACATCGTAAAGGTTAGAGAAAAAAAAAGACAGATGCATGCAAAGACAGAAAAAGAAAGACGGCTCTATTTCATCTCATCAGTCAGACAGGTTCATGAGTGATAGCAGCCAAAGGCCTTAGCGAGCTGCCTGTCCCCGCCGCCGTTTGCCCTCTGCTTTATTTCATCGTGAAGGTTTTATGCGTAGAAAAATAACAAGACGCGGAGCCAAGTGGTTCGACGGTTGAAAGCAAAGACAGAAAAAAAAGATCTGAACCCTGTGAGACAAAAGACTTCTGTTGTTTCTAAATCAACGTTAATTTTTAACTTGGCGGACCCCCGCCTGGAGGAAGCCTGTGGTAAAGAAAAGAAAATGAGTCGGGTTATTTTGTTCCCGTTTGCCATCTGAGGCTTGGGGTTGTTTTTATATGCAAACCTTGTGGTTTTAGCCTCAAAGTTTTGGATTTCACCTCTGCCCCAACCAACACCCGCAGCCCTTCCAACCCAGAGGAGTTTTTGACCAAATGGCAATGAATTTAAGGAAAAGCTTCATCCTGGGGTTTGTCCCATTGATGAAACCTTTATGTTGCGTTGTCCGCTACATAATTTATCCTGTCTGTGTATTTTATATTCAAACTCTCGTCTCGCAAGTGCAAACGTACAATAAAAGGTAGGATTTGTACAGTGTCAGAACATTAAACTTTATGGCTCTCGGTGGGTTTCACAGCAGCAACAATAACAACGAAGAGGAAAACCTGAGTGTTGAAAGTACGATATGAGCTGTGCAAAATAACTTATATTTCCCATGCCTTTCCTGTCTTCATCGCCGTTAGTCACTGGCATCCCTTGACTATTTAGACTCTCAGAACAGCTACCTGTGAGTCTATGAAGATTCTCAGTCATCGAGCTAAATTGTACGCACAAAAGCAAAGTAGATGAATCATTGGACTGATGTCGGCCACACTGGATTGCAGAACTGTAACTTTAATATTTTTTGACATCCATTCCCAGATGTTTCTCTGGCTACAATTCTCATCTGGCATACATATTGTTTAGGTACTGAAATGCAGGTGCTTGATTTGCACTGCTTAGTTGGCCCTGCTAAGTGAGGCGATAGTGAGTTTAAGCTACTGTACAGGACTCAAATATTAATCTATTACATCCTATTTCTGTTTCATGGCAATGCTGAAGCACTGGTAAAGATGCTGTTACAGTTCACCAGAACCGAAAAAGGAAGTAACTGTTGCAGTTTAGTATGCCACAGCAGCTATAAGTATATGGCAGAGATTCAAGGTTACTTATTTCTGGTCAGAAGGAAAGAATGAAACAGAAACTATCCTGGTCCAGAAAAGAAGAGAAGCCATTCTGTGTTTAGAAGACGGATTACAGTCTAAAAAAAGACAGTGACCAAGAGGAAGGACATAAGTGATTTACCACTGGTGTCTTTTCCTTGGAGAACACTGAAAGAACAGAGGGGACCTAGGGAGGGTAGTGTGTAGGCATACGTCATATGTACCTCTCAACAGTGTTTATGTAATAACCGCCACCGCCAGACGTAGGAGACGCTCCTCACTGTGGTTTTAGACTTGGTTGTCTGCTACATGGCGTCTGCACTCAGTCAAATGTTTTTTGAGAGAGTAGAACATTCACATAGTAAAATATGATAACATTACCTTGTTTTCAGAAGTTATTTCCTCTACAGCTGTAGCGCTTGGGTCGGCGTCAGCTATTTTGCATTTAGCTGTTGTAATTTTACTTATGCTGGTGATGAACCAGTGGATCGTGAAGGTAGGCATGTGGGTCAACTGGCACTGACCATGAGTGATAGAAGGAGCACCACTGGCCTCTTAGCACTGCCGCCATGACAGTGACTAAATCATTTCCCAACTTGGTCATAGACATAGGCAGAGTTTACCCAACTAATATGGCTGAACATGGTCTGAGTATGAAATACAAACAGTTACAGATCCATGCGAAGCTGCTAACCAAACACAACCCAAATGAACGGAGTGGCCAGAGATAGAAAGCAAGATAGAGAGACAATAACGGTTCAGAAAAGTGAGAGAAAATAGCACGAAAGAGAGCAAATATTTAGCCCTGTTTTCCGCTCTACATTCACCAGGAGGAAAAGCATTCCTGCATATTCTCTCAGCTTCAAGACGTGAAATGAAAAAATTCCATCCATTGCCGACGATAAAGACAATGTTATTGCAAGACTCGCAGTGTTGAGTTACATGATGTTTGTCTCCCTGGAAACAAGCCCATTGGAGAGGCGGTGGAGTTAGCAGCCGAGATCAGAAACAGGTGAAGGCTCTCTGTTGGACGTGCTCACTCTGGATGTTAATATGGTCAAATGTGACAATTTTCTCCTCAACAGCAGCCACATTCAGCGTGTGTTTTGGGTGAAAACAAATCTGAAACACCATTTTGATCGAGACACCGAGGTGCACCACTGCAACACAAATAAATACACGTTTAAGTCTACGAGGCAGTGACACAGCCCTTACTTTATGTGACCGAGCTAAACGACTGCGAGCTTCACGTCAGCGCTATCGATCTCCATTTACAGGGTGCATGCATGCATGAAAGCCAGGTCTGGACTTGATTGGGAGGTGAGCGTAGAGGCGGTCAATTTGTCATCATTTGGGTGACAACTTGTCTGACTGACACGCTCCCCCGGTGACCTCTCCGTGTGCTTTGAAGTGATAACAAAACTGTACGTGTGCGACTGTGTTTCAGAGGGGGAATAAAGGAAA
This sequence comes from Planiliza haematocheilus, assembly GCA_005024645.1. Classification (NCBI taxonomy): domain Eukaryota; kingdom Metazoa; phylum Chordata; class Actinopteri; order Mugiliformes; family Mugilidae; genus Planiliza; species Planiliza haematocheilus. Next base: position 6,771,367 of record SRSE01000365.1, on the reverse strand, counting down.
TATGACAACGGGGAGGGAACAGGAGACGTTGAAGAGAAAAGCAGGGGCTCTGGGTTAAATGGTACGATCGCAAACTTTTCCAGACCTTCAGAAAGATCTGTGGTTATTGCGGGCAAATGCTAGACCAAACTGATTTTGTGGATCGTTTTCATGCAGCCATCTCACCTTGTATCAGATCTGGAAAGAGCTTGTTGTTCGTTTAGATTTAGATGATCGCAGCATGGAATTCTCTGCTCAATTGTTCATTAATCAAACTAATTTCTAGAAACAATACACAATAGCATGATTAAGGTTTTATGTGCGCTAACATTATAAATGGTCAAATGCTTACAGCGTTTGAGGACAGTTAGCCACATTGAAAACAAACCACACACTTAAAAGCACTGAAATAACAGTATTCACTCACCCTGTGTTAAATTTCACAAGCATTTTTGATTTAGTCTTATAGACGGTTTAGGTTTCTGCATCAATCTGACGCCGTAAAAACAGCGGCAGGGCAGACCTACGCAGACCCTAGCGCCGTAACTGACGTGCACCTCTCCAGAAATATAAGTACGCACCGCAGTGAGGAAGACAGCTAGAGCTGTGATTGGTCCACTCAGCAGTAGAGTGTTTGGTTAACTGAGGCGTTTTGTAGATATACATTTATATGACTCGTCTTCTGTGAAATTTCTGCGAAAGTTTCAGTCGCAATTGTTAAAAGTGACACTTAATTATTACATTTAGTCAAACTGCAACTAACAACATTAGTTTTGGCAGCATGTTAAATGGCTTCTTTGCTCAAAATAGTATCAGTATTAGTAAACCAATTTAATTTGTGCTTGTATAAAGTTAAATCCAGGTAACAGGCTCTATCGACACTACACCTTTAGCACATGTGCAATTCTACACATCCCATTCTCCTTCGATTCCCCATATCCCTCCGTAGCCTGCTGTGCTGTCCTTACAAATTTATGAGGTTGGATCACATGTTGCAGGTAGATAAAAGGGGAAGCACAGCTCAGGCAAAAGTACAGTACCGTTTTCTTTGGCTGTTGCGGAAAAACGGTTTATTTTCTGAAACTCCAGATGAAAGTGCAATAAACACAGACGTTCAAAAGCAGTACTCTGGCTCGACACATATTCCTGAGATAACTTGTCTGCCAGTGTATTCAAGAGGACAGTACTCATAACTATTGGTTAACTGTTAGGTTGGACTTTGCAATTATGTGTTAAGAAGCACAGGTAAATGGTATAGCCAGCTTAGCTGGACTTGATAAGATGATACTTATAATAAGAAATTTTGTAGACTATTGAATTGTTATTCACTAGGAGGCCTTGAACCTTGTTTTTGTCTACTGGATGTTTAACTAGGGAAATTTGAGCAAAGCCAAGTGACCCTTGTTTCAGCTTGATTTTTCTATATATTCTTGTCAGAAGTTCTACTTCTTTAAATAGTTGCCAATGACGTACTGAAGATTTTTCTTTACTCCAAGGAGTTTTGTTTTGTTTTCCTTTGGCCTCCTTCTTACTTAAGAATTATGAATGCTGTGTTGGACGTTATAAATGAAAGTTTGGAAAGCACTTTAGGTGAAAATTTGAGGAGGCTCCGTCCAAACTCCTAGTGACAAAAGCTACAAAACGGCCAAGCACCTTCAATGCTGGCTGCTCGTCATTGCTTGCAACGCTTGCTGACACTGTTGGTGACGTCACTCACTTCCCAGTCAACTTCTGAAAGTGATGCTCAAAAGAACTGTAGAACACTTGAATGAGCTTTGAAATACTTTCTGGAAACTAGCAAATTCAGTTGCTCTTGTTTCAGCTCGTTGTTTGGATAGATAGACCATGACCGGGATGACTGAGAACCTTTCCCGGTTGTTTCCAAAAACAAGACAGAGTTTTTGAATATTTGTTCTAAGCTAACGTCATCCACTCTGGTCAGGATAGAGTTGGGAGTCGGAGATCTGTGAAATGTTTTCAGAACAGAGGTGAAATACAGAATCACCCCAAACTAAAGTTAGTGCATATATGTTCATCTGTGTGCTTTTTTACATGCCTCTGTACATGCGTGGACATTTTTATGCGTTTGTTTGCTTTCATTTTTGCTCATTTACTTTTAATATGTAACATTATGCTATGTTGCTGGATTCTTGCCGTATTTTATTGCCTGTAATTAAACAAACGTATTAGTGCGTCCCTGCTCTATTACTCACACCACTGTAATATTTCAGCACCATCAGCATCCAGAGGAGAAGAAAATGACACCTGGTTCCCATAAGAAAAACAGCGGTCGATGAATAAACCCAATCTGAAATTGATTATGAGAAGTAATGAGCAGTGCCGTTTCAGAAGCTGCTGTTTTATTTTTGATTTTACAAGCAATTGGTAGCCGTGCAAATAACCCTGTACGGGGAGCCGGCCAGGTACGCCAGGCAGGCGAGGATGCAGGAATTGTGAAAGCCGAATAATTGCATGGCCTAAAATGTTTTGTTGGCTTAAAGCATGGAATGAAAGATTAGCTCCCCGGAGAGAGGATTTAAAACGTCCAACCTCTCCATCGCTGCTGGCTTGAGGACGACTGCTGAGGCAGACAAGATGTAAGAAAAGGCTCTTTCTCCGGAGTTCAGCTTCTTTATATGTATTTGGACGGACGACTACATTAAAGAGAAACGGTAAACAAGCACTGTGGGTGTTCGCCAACAATTTTAAGAGGTTCCCACCTCTTAAATTTGCTTCACAGGTTTTAGAGAGCTGCTAGAGCTGCTGCAGGCCTGGAAGAACAAGAACATGAGGCAAAGTTCAGCTCTGGTCTGTTGTGATTGTAGAAACTGGAAGATGTATAGGTGCACAATTTCATTCCAAATGCAGTTGTGGCTCCTGCCAATTGTCAAAACTGGCAATATTGTGAAATGTTGCTATGATTTCTTAGACGATCCTTTGAGTGGGTAATTTAGAGCAGTCCGTCAATGTTCTCCAGGTCATGTTACATCAAAAAAACAAAGCTGAAAGAAAGGCAGCTGGACTTGAAGGCTGCTTTAAGACATTTCACCACTGATCTGACTAACTTCTTAAGTTCTAAATGGCTGGTGGGAAATTCGCATGACTATCTATCCTCCATGCTCAGTTGCTCTGCTTTTCAGCCACCTGGTTTCAGGTGGCCCTGCTCCTGAAAGTTGGGCAGTGTTCAGAAGGAACTGTCTTACGCTCAGTCACGTTCAGCCGGTGTGAACGAATCTCTTGAGTTATTCTACCACATCTCCACTGAGTAAAAGCCACTCAGATGTGCCCTGATATTATCATGTAAGTAAGAGAAACTTGGAAAATCCTGGAGGCAAGTTGTCCACACATGCAGCTGCAGGTCCTCAGTGTCGGTATATTGTCAGACTCATAATATTTTGCACAAAATGTATTCGCTGCACCTGACGAAAAGAAAACTAACTGCCCCATAATCGCCCCGCTGAAAGCAGTAGAAATATTTAGTGTTGCAGTAATACGTCTCATCCATCTGTTTTACAGCCGCGCAAACATTTTCACCAGCTTTTCCTTTGTATAAACAGCTGACAGATATCAGCGTTTGTTTTACATTTGTGTGATAAGCAGTGATGGGAAGGCTAAATGAGGAAATGCGTGTTCTACAGCCTTTCTAAACAGTTTGGTACGGTACCATGTTGAACAGTGGTTCTTTGTTAGCAGACAGAAACACTGACTGTGTGATCGCCACGGGACGCAGGCCTCATGGAGAACACACACACACACACAAGCTAAGAGAACTTGTACATCGGAGTAGTTGCCCTCCTATGAGTGTTTAATAAGCAGTGAGAGGGCCAGTCTAAATTTGCACACATGAACTTAATGAGGGGTGTCTCACACATAGTGCTTCAACTGATGCCAGGAATGGGAGGAGAGGGGAAGGTGTGTGTGGCTGTGTGTGTGTGTGTGTGTGTGTGTGTGTGCGAAGGTGTGAATCAAACACTTAACTAAGCTGCTCCACTCGCGCTTTCCCAATAAACACATTCAACTGCTTGTCATATTTCTGACTGTATGCAGCCAGCGATCTACAGACCCATGTTAGAATTCAGTAATTATATACACAAAACTACGCCAGTGTAGCAAAAGTTTACCATAAAACGGCCCATGGCAATTCGTCTTGCTTGAAACTTCACTCACCTTTTTTTAAGGAGACATTTCTGAAAAAGTGTCTACAGCCATGTTAGCACCTCTTTGACGTCGGCTGTCCAATGCTTCAAGCTTGCTAACTCTATCATGTTAACAGGCCCGATATAATGCTTAAATACTGACGTCAAGCTGTTGTCAGCCATTTTATTGTTATATATTTACTCCTATAGCATTTTCTTCATAATATGGCACATTACGTTAGCTGGCAGTTGGCTTGCTAAACTGTTTCTCCTTCTTCCAGATGGCTGTGTTGTTCTCACGACACACAACTTCCCATGTCTTTACCACGAGCACACCAATTCCATTTGAAAGCCATATTAAACCCTAGACTGTAGAACAAATGGGACGATGCGTCTCCACTTCCTCCCACTGGTCAGTGAAGCTGGTATTCCAGGGGTATGGGTGTTGCCATGTAGTTTGGAGTTTGCACCATCATGGATTCAGATTTTCTAAATGCTAACTACCAATTGCCAACTTTTTTCCACAGAGCTTACATTGGCATGTTGTTTAGCTAGCTAGCTGATCACAATATTCCACTCACACTCTCTTAAAACAAAAATTGAATCTACTTACAAAACCGCAAAGATCATTGACGTTGGTTAGCACAGTTTACGGCACAACTGTTGTAGGGTTCAAACTGACAGCCTTACATTTAAGGAGTTAAGGATTATGGATACTGCTCAGACAACTGCGGCAATGAGTCTGTAAACGTCCTGTGTGAAGTGAAGCTGGCTTTGTTTGATGAGGTAATATTTGTTGTAGATTAATTTAGTGTTTTTGTTAAGCTGCACATTTTTGTATGTGAGTGTATGTGTTTTGCCGTCATTAGAAATCAGCACTGTGGAGCTAGCTTACATTATTGTAATGGCATCTGTCCAGATAGAATGTGAGCTGCTGGACACAAATCCTTAGTTTCTTGTGTACTGCCGGTGTGTTACATTATTTAGTACTTTACTATATTTTAGTTCTCAATGTTGTCAACTGTTAAGTTGATCTCTGTTAAGTCTGCTTCTTGTGTTTTTTGGTGAACAAAATTGTTGTTCACAAATACTTAAAGCTAACAGCTAGCTCAGTAGGTATGTCTCCTACATTCCCTTGGATGTAGGGTGACCATTTCCATGACACCAAAAAGGAGGACATTATGCGGCATATCAATAAATTACTATGGTGTACATAGGACTCTGGTATACTCTTATTTATAGTACAATTTTGAGTGGTTTAAAGATGATGTTTGTGTGGCTGAATAGGAAAAAATATTAAAGTCAAGTGTTTGTTAACAATATTTGTATTTATTCAATACATTGTGGTGTTCAAAAAGTGACCACTGAGATGAATCTTTTCAAGTGCAGAGTGCCACAAAGCATAACATGTGTGGACTTAAATGTAAACAACAATTAACAGGTAACATATATAATAATAATAATAAAAAAATGCTTTTTAAAAAAGCCTGAATAACCTTTTATATAAACAACAAAGGAGATTGTAAAAAACAAACAAACAAAAAAACATTCAACTGCTCAAAAAGCATATCATTTCTAAAGTGCTTCAGTCTTTTGGGGACTTGTCTTCAGTGTCTGTGTGTGTGCAGCAGACCTGTCTTTAAGCAAACTCCACATTCACCCTCTGTAGCAGCTCAGGATCAACAGCCCCTCTGCCATCATGGCTTCCAAGCCCCCACTGTGCCTGGGCCTTTTATATCCTGCAGAGACTGGTACAAATAACAACATAGCAACAACATAGTTATCAATCTTCCAAAATCTGTATCGTTTTCAACCCAATAAATATAAACATTTCATGTCGCCCATCAGTGAAATCATAAGATTAGTGTACTCACCAAAATAGTTGATTGTCTATCTGAAATACTTCTGTTCTTTCAGCAGCACATGGACCCTTGTTTACCTTTTTAACCAATGATAAGCAGATTTGTATCTGACACCGTCACACCGCTCTTAGCCAATCATTTGATATGTTACTGCGTTGGGGGCATTTTTTTACGGTCTATGATTGGCTATTGCGCTGCAGCCCAGCAAAGATGAAAAAACTCCGCTCTTCAAGCCTAGTGCCTCAAAAAGGAGGACAAATACGTGTCCGGCTTGATGCTGCGCCGGACGCCGGACAGGGCATTAAAAATCCGGACTGTCCGGCCTAAATCCGGACACCTGGTCACCCTACTTGGATGAGAGGGACAGTTTTACTTATTTTAACTTGCTTAAATAAAATGAATGTATATTCCATTATAGATCAACGTACTGCACAATATTCAGGTTATCATACTGTAATGAAATGGAGAATTTGCTGCTGGGAACATCATTAGCTTAGCAAGCCCATTAGCTGTACCCGTTAAAATTTGAGTGGTTCCCAGGGTGGTGGGGCTATACCATGCTGCGTCCGGGACCTTATTGCGGTGGGGCAACAATTCAAACCCTTTTTGCTTGTCTTAGTGTTAAGTTGTGAACCAAAGTGGTGGACAGATTACAAAATATGACTTTTCACCGCAAAATGAAATGCAGATACATGTCATAACTGTCGAGATGTTTAATTCAGTACTCACGTCAACTGATTTTCAAACGTTTCAACAACTCAACAATGAAAAAATAGTTACTGTCATACATTGTCTGGGGAAACAGAAAAAAACAAATAAAACCCGAGCAGAGGTGGAGCCTCTCTTTTTGTTTGTTTGCAACCTTGCAACGCCTTCACCCTGCTTGATTAGTGTTTGCCTGTTTGATATACACTGCGGTGACATGTGACAATGTTTACAAAGGTTGAGCTTCGGCATGCAATCATGCAGTCATTGAAATCTAAATACTCTAACAAATTTAGATTGAAGCCCTGCTTCCCAGGGGAGTTGTTACTCTGCAATTGTCTTTGTGGTTGGATTTTATGGATCTCTTTGATAGTCATAAACCAGAAGAAAATATCCCTGTTTTCTAGAGAAAATTATGCACAAGCTTCTATAAATGACATGTTTCACAGCAATTCACCAAATAAAATACGTGTTCACTGTTACTGCCTCAATGACTATAACCTTGTTTTCTTCACATCACATTACAGAGGTAATTTTCATCTGTCCTGAAGCATTCGTTCTCTTATTCCTCTGATCTCTCACAGTTACCTGATGAGTGTTTACTTCTCCCTGAGGCCTGAGCTGTCTCTACAGCTCTCAGGAGGTGTTTGTTGTTTCTCAAGCTTGCACAGCCAATTACGTTAGGTTAAAGTGATAGACGTGGTTTAAGTGCACGAAAGTGTCTGAGGCAAAATACTTCAGTCGAGAGGTCTTCCAAATGTCTGTCTGTGCGTGTTTGTTAACTAGAATGTACAGAACCTGGAGAAAGCCCGAGGCTGGAAATTGTCAACAACATCTAGAGGAGAGTCTCCCTTTGAAATAAGGATATGGCACCCAGTATCGGTGGAATGCACACTCAAACCTGTCTGATATACCAGGACAGGTTTATTCATCTCTAGCTCTTTTCGCCGTTCTTTCCTATATCACAATCAGGGGCTGTAAAGTTCAGAGCCTGAGCCAGCTGGATATAATGTTTCTGTTCCTGTTGTTGTAAAGCCAATCCTTGTTCAACTGAACTGAGCTTTTCCTTTTCAGTGAGCTTCTCTGTATGTAAGGTTATGGTATTATTATGGGATGATGGGTGAAAGCTAAACATGGCAGAACAATGTCAGAAAAACAGAAGAATACGGAGACTCAACAAACTCACACAGTTTTAAAGAAAAATCAATTCATGGTTAGCTTGCTCAATAAGCTACAAGGGCCAGGGAGACCAGGGGGCCTTGAACCAGAACATTTGAGTGAATCAACTGTTATTACATTTTTTTTTTTTTTTTTTTTGAAAGACACATTGTTAAGTGCAAAACGATGCAAAAACAACCTCAATAAATGCACAAATGGTGACTGGTTGTATGACTTGTGTCCAGATGCCTGTTTTCTCATGAGGGCAGACGTAACAATGCAACAAACTAAGTGAGGGTGCAAAGTTTTTCTTGAAAAAAAAATTGTAAAAAGAAGAATGCGTTGTCGACCTTTTAGCAAAGGATACATAAGATTAAAAGCAACATGAAAATAGGCCGTGCAAAAAAAAATAGACACGATATTATTACTATATTTGGTGTTATATTTTTGAAAATGGAAACGTTGATTCTCCTTTTACCTATTTTGGTCCCTACCATAGACTGTAAAAAGAGTGTACAGCATGACAACTCCTAATAGTAAAGCCAAACAATGTGGAGCTCCACCTGGTGGCTGCCTGCAGTATAGGTTATAGGCTCCACCTCCTCCATGTTGGTGGATGGGACTTCAGCCAAACTAAAGCACTAAAGTACATGACAATTCACTTTTTCTAAGGATAATTTCTGTCATTTTATGTAGTTAATATAATGTTGAGGTAAGTTCAAGTCCACGTTTCTATGAAATTTTGTTGTAGTTAGTTTTAGTTAGTTTAGTTTTAGTTATTAAAGCACAGCGTAATGTTAATCAAACACAAACGCACATGAATCCAGTGAAAGTGTGGGCAGGTCATTGACAATGCATGATGCTCACATGATGGCGCCGGCTGTATACCTGCAACACTAGCATCAGTGTGGCCAGTGTGTCTTTCAGTTTTTCTTAAGTCTATGGTCTCTACCATTCGCTTTAGGGAAATATCTGGTTCTTAAGCTGCTAAATCGCTCACTATGATCACAAGCCAATCAAACTCTGGTCCTTCCGATTACATGACAGCCTGCGTTACTTCTTGGTCACCGTGCTGCCCATGTTCCCAGCGTGATCTCATCTCGGGTGTTCTTCAAAAAGCACACACACAGACCCACCACACGTCCAGGGCAACGGTGGTCCTCTGTGTGATGATCTGCAGCACCCTGTGGGAATGTGAATCCTATGGTGTGCGGAAGAGATTCCGGACAAATCCAAGTTCTCACCTATTAAAACGAAACAGATCACCGCCTCAAAGAGAGGCCAAAATCCTCACTAATAGCAGTAAAGGCCTGTCACGGACCCACACACTCACTCAAACACACACACACACACAGAAAAGACAGTGATGAATTGTACTGGGAAAATCCCTGCTGTACGGATCCTTCAAGGGCAAAAACCTGCAAAGCTCTTCAAGGCAGATCCTCACAACACTCAGAGAGAGCTCGCTTTCCTCCAATAAAGAGAATTAGGCTGGATGAACGCACTGGAAAGTCATTCAGACACTTTATTAAGATCTCAAGTCGTAAAGCCACTGGAAAGCCATCGGATCCACGGCCGCTTGGGCGCCTTCTCCTATGGACAGTGCTCAAAAAGCTTGATGCATAGCATACTGTACATCTGGGATAGTGCTTTAGTGCTGAGTCTTCTATACTACTGGGGTTGCAGTTGAGAAAACACTCGCAGAGGTGAGTTGCAACCAGTGTTTTCTGTATCTGTGAGCCAACGCTGTACAGCACAACCAAAAACTGAGCAGTTGAAACCTGCAAATCTTTCCATAGCAGTCCACTGAACACAAGGGTCACAGCAAAGAACTACTGGCTGCTCCAGAAGTCACCAGATGCAGTCATAAAGCATCAGTGGATTATGGCATGCGTAGCAACATCAGCACAACCAACTTGCAAGGGCTGTGCAAGGGAATTCCAATGAATGCAAGTTAAAGTAGTGACAAATTATTTGAATTAATGCTCTAAGGCTTAATAATGCTTTAGAAAACGGTCTGCAGTACCTTTAAAACAGAATTCTCTTAAATGGAGCTCAAATGCACATTTCTTGTACTGAAAACTGTTTATGGGTTCAGGGTTAGATACCATATATCCAAAGTGTGCAGGGCTTTAACGCCACAAACCATACAAATACTTATTTATAATTGCAGCAATTAACATACCTTAAATTAGTGACTTTCCCTCTTTCAGGATGACAAACATTTTTATGGTTTTAAGTTATGTCTGCTATACAAATAGGCATCCTGTAGCTTTGCGGTATTTTATGATTATGTACTCGTGCAGGCACGTAGAAACCCACACTGGCTTTGACGCAAGTACACCTGGACGGACGCACGCAGCTTTTTACAACTATTTACCTCGACAGTTGCAAAACTGCAGTTATAGTTTAACAAGCTGCGCGTGGAGGAGGAAACACTCACTGCTATCACAGTCATCGACCTGACATCAACTTTAATTCACCGCTTTATATGCAGAGGAAAGACCGGAAGGGCCGTCGATGTCAACGTGCTTCAGTAGCATCCTTTAACACCTCCCTCTGCTCTCTTGGGCTGCACAGCTGTCCCATAAAGCAATCCTCTTCCTCTCTCTTTGCACTGTGTTGCCTGGTCTGTGTATCTGGGCCTTGTAAAGATGCACTTTTACCAGATGCTCCTCGCCTCGTTAACCTCAGCCCATTGGTCCCATTGTGGCTCAGCTCAGCTTAATAAGACTTGCATGGCTGAACATGAAGTCGGCAATTCAAAAAGCTACCCGTAGTTACGTGTGGTGAATTCAGCTCCCTGGAGGCTTCCACCCACCGCCACTCCTGTAACTACGTCTTCTTATGTCCTTGTAAAACTTTTATCTTTCATAGCTTTGCTTGGTGACTGTGTTACAGCTAAGAAAACAGTTATCTTTTATTAAAAAAACTTCTGGGTTTTGACTTGAGTAAATTGTATAAGTTGTAATATTGAGGTTACAGGACTACTCGTTGCTGTTTTCATTTGTTCGTCACCACAACTGAACTACTGAGGCCAAAAAAGCAGCCATTGCTAGTTAAGTCCAAGTCTGAGAACATAGAGAGCTGCTGATATAACATGAACAAAATGCGAGAATCAAACCTTTTGTAAAATTTCATGACTTTCTATGTTGTGAAACAATCCATCACCTCAATGTTCCGAAGAGAACAGCTGCATTAGTGTTTGTGAAAGACCTTATATAGTTGCACAAAATCTGTTCTTGCCGCTCAGTTTGTTTAATTGCATTGAAAAAGAAATATTTTAAAGAAGAACTTGAGATGCAAGCATGGTGTATTAACACTATATCAAGGAGTCTGACTTAACCGGCCAGTAAAATATAGGCGGTGAAACTGAAAGAGCAGTTCCTAAATTACTAGAGCCCACCTAATCAAAGACTGGGGTAAACAGGGATTTTCAGAAAATATAATAATAAAATTGGAAAAAAAAAAGGAACCTTGTTGGTTTCAGTAAAATGGGTTTCTGGCCAAGCAGTGCATTAAGTCCAGCATTTACTCATTGAGGTATGTTTCTAATAACTCTTGATGAAAGTATGGGCAAGTGTTGCCGCTCAATAACCATGCTGACAACACCCAAGACCAGGCCCCTAGCTACGGTAAATCAATGGGGAGGTTGCCATAACTGCACTTTCATTGGTCGACAGGCCATAAAAAAAGTGTGTGTTTAGAATCACTAGTCAAATCTAAAACCATTTAATATAATTTGCAACTTTGCCACGTAAGGTTTAAAGGTTTATGCTTCTTGTAGGCGTGCACACACTTCCATGACACCCACTTCACTTTGTACGTTGTGGCCAACCTTTCTGGCTCGTCCTGCCGGAACTTTTGAACAAACAGCGTGCTATTTCATGTGATGGACACAGTAAAGCCAAGAGGAACACTTCAGCTAGGTTTATGCCTCTGCGGTGTAGCTACATACACTACGTCTTGGCCTGACAAGTGCCTGCCCAGATATGTGACACGGACCACAACAACTGTAACTGGTCCAACGTGCATTTCCTTCCCCGTGTCTCACAGTGACCACAAAAGAAAAACTGTCCATGCCTGACCCACCAGCACAAAAGAGTAAATTGGCAGAGGTATAAACCAAGCTTTACACTCATTGTTCCAAAGTCATCTGCACCTGCATCTCAACTGTCAGCTTGCATCTGTGCAACAACACAAAAGCATGATTTTTGACCAATTTGTCTTCACGGGATTTTCCCATAGATCTCTATTCAGGATTTGTTGAGTGGTTTGTCTTGTGACATTCAAAAAACCTTTCTTTTCTGCCCTTCTCATATCTCACACACCATCTCATACAAAGGGACAAAAAGTCACAGACCTCCTCTGACGTTATCCTGACGTTCACCAGGCTGTTTTCTTACCCGCCGTCTCAGACACGGTTGAGACAGAGCCGCTACATAACTGTAAAGGCATCCTGTCTGCATCCTCTGACAGATAAAATGTGTCACTCGAGGATACGAGAGGCTTCCAGGCAGAAAATGGAGCCTAAAGACACCAGACTCTGTAAGCACAAGGTGCCTGTAACCGTATCTCCAGTTATTAGTACGCCGTCTGCTACTTTGTTCGCTTCTTGTGACTCTTTGCGCCAGAGAGGCACAGATGGATTGGGAAAGAATGAAAAAGTAAAATATGACATTTAAGGTCTGGACATATGCAAAGGATCACATCGCAATTCCATTTATTGCAATCTTAGCTTAGATCTGAAATGACTTTTCCCTTCGTGTACCAGCTCTTAAAGGGCCTTTGAAGACGAGTCATGATTGAAAAGTCAGTCGTTTTATTGCTGTAGATATTGGCTTACAGTAACCAAGCCTGCACTTTAGTAGTGTATAGCTTATGTGTACAATGGACTAAAATGATTTAAACTTTAGTAATTGAGAATTAATGCTCCGTTACAGACTTGGTATCAGTTCACTGTTTGTTTGTTTTTTTACATTTTGCATCATGTTAGCTGAATTGCTATGGTTAGCATATGCTACATCATCACCAGTCAAGGCTAATGCTAAGCTCTCTGCAGAGGATATCCATTATAGTTGTCAAACTATAATGTTTTGTGCAGGTGTTGACTTGACAACCGGGCAAAAGTGAACTATCAGTTATGCTTTGTCATTACAGTTTTAGTAAGAGATGGGTTCACTGATTACGCAAAAACTGGAAAACATTGTGGGAATGAAATGCACCAAAATGTTCAACATCTTTGTTTCCACTAGTTCTGTTATGGAAATGACATTGAGATTTATTACAACATCAACATCCCTTTGAATGATTCCTCTCAGGAAGCCTGGTTAATTTTTTGGCGTGGCTAACTTGAAGTAACCTCAGATATTTTGGCGGCTAATTTCACTATCCCTTCCCATCTGCACAATTGTAGCAATTTAGCATGCAAACGCAAATCATCATTCCAGCTTAACAATTTCCAGACGCATGAATATGGATTTAACAATAAAAAAATGTTTGTCACACTAACATGGCCACTAGTGTGACTTTCTTTTGGATCTTTGAACCCCTTAGCATTCCTCCTTTCTTGTTGTGGCTTCCACTTCGGCTGTTGTCTCTGTCTTTCCTGACTCCCGGGGCCCGGCTGGCTGGCATGAAGGGAGGGAGGGTGCTGTCGATCTCGTTAGCATTGGGACCATTTAAAGCTGATTATATGGAGCTGGCTGTACCATAAAGCTTCCCTTCATGAGAGATCACCCAGACTAACCGCACGTCCGACTGTCAATATGACGGCTGTTGCTGGGCCGGCCAAGCACAGTTTGCTGGAATGTGGGGTGTTTAATCAGGAGACAAATGCCATATTTTGAGCGGTTTGTTTTTACGGCCCGGTGGGGGGGTGTGAGTCTGTGTGAAGTGAGAGAGATTGTGTACGTCCCCTTGAATCTTGAGGTTACATAAACATGCATTAGGCACATTTTTCCCTTGTTTTTGTGCATACCTGTGTGTGTTCTCACACAGTACGAGCCGTGTGTGGGAGACGGTTTGTGGTTTCTTTAGTGGAACTGAATGTTGATTGTGCTCGTGTATATATCCGTCCGAGTATGAGTATGTGCCAGCGCATTCACTATCTGTGAAATGTGTGTGTTACAGCAAGATTAAACTGTATGTTTAGCACGTCAGTGTTTACATACATGTGCTTGTTTGTGCGTGCGTGCTGTGCCAAGGGCCCAGTGTGGCCACCCATGATGACTGTGAGGCCTCGGAGTAACACAGCTTGAATCAGCAGTGAGACAAAACACATTTGGACCCCGCTGAGTTTCTCTGTACGTAGCCAGTTAATGGCCCTGTCCCGAAAATACAAACAGCACAGTAGCGGCCATTGTGTAAGTCTGCCTTCATGCTTCCACCGTGTTTTGACACTTCTGTCTTCAATTCAGCAGAATGTTATAAACAATGAGAAGGCACAAAGAAGGTCCTTTGAATGAATGTTCTCTGTGGGAAAACTGACCGTGATTTGACTAGCTTCTGATCTGGAGTCAGATGAGCTTGCGGTGCACCTCTAACACAAATGGAGCTTTAACTTTTATATACTGTCATTCATCCTGTTTACTGAGGGAAGGAGGAAATTTAGTTTTAGCATTTTTATCTTTTTTTCTTTCTTTTTTTTTTGCCTGTACCGCAGCAAGTGGTAACAATCTGAGCTGAAAACTAAAGCCGCCACAAAGCACCAAAAACTGCAGTGTTCAGTCAAAGGAACTCTGTCTCCATAGACCTCTATGCTAAAATATCTAAATTCACAGTAAAAATAAACAAGTTTACAGCCTGGTTTTGTTCTCTATAGCAAATTTATCCATTCAGAAAAACTTTTGGATTCAGGGGGGTGTCCTGACGGATCTTTAGCTATCTGCTAATGGCTAACTGAGTTACTGTTGTCAGTAGCTCAGTTAACTCTGTGATGTTGTTGACGCGGGTATCCAGGTCAGAGGAGCAACAAAAAAGTTGAAACCAGCTATACTGTAATAACACGTAGCGGCCAGTGTCGTACTCCTGCCACTTTGTACCGCCAGCATCCATTAAAAATGTGTTGTAGCTTGTCTCTCTCTTATTACTAGCGTGAACGGACCATCAGCCGTCACCTCAGCTGCGCCCACCCTCCACCTCTTTGACCATTTTTGAATTAGCCAGGAGTTAGGTGGAGTCATGATCCGCCAAGATGGCGACATCCGCAGCCACCACACTCAGCTTCATAAGCGCCCTTCAGCAAACACATGGGTGACCACATGGAGACTTCATTCATCTTCACATACAGTCATTATTCTGCAGTCAGTCGTGTATAGTATATGCTAACATTACTGATGTAGTATGAATTTATGTCTGATGTCTCAGCTAACTTATGACTGCTGCTTGCTGTGTGTTTGTTCTGGAAATGTTTTAAGCTAGCTAACCAGAGTACTTTAAACTATTGTTTTCGGAAATGCCTCTACGCCATCAGAACCTCGTTGATTTAGGCTTCCTACCAAATACAACATTCCTGTCAGGACTGGGTGTCTGAACTGATTTCCTGAATTGATTACAATTCACAAGGTGCTATTTGGTTAGATTCAACATCCATTCTTTTAGAGCTAGTTTTGTCATTGGTTTCCAGAGAGTTTTATTTTACCCTTAGTCAACACATGTTGCATGTGCTTTTGTCTAATTATTATCGTCTTGTTCTTGCTTCTGTCATGTTTTGGATCTCCCTCACATGTGGACTAATATGAAATTTTCTGCACGAAGCCAGATACTGCAGTGAGATTTCTAACAAGATATAGGATGGAGAAATTAGATGTGTCTTAAAAATTCATCCAAGTATTTCATGAATTAATATCGGCTCTTTCAAATTAACATGGATAACAGATTAGAAAAATCTGTATATTAAACCAAGCCTGTTCTTATCGTGTATCATTTTCTGTAACAGCTTGTCCTCTGAAGGGCCGCAGCTTATCCCAGCATTCACTGGGCGAGGGGCGGGGCACACCCTGGTCTCCAGTCCATCGCAGGGCTAACACAGAGAGACAGACAACCATTCACACTCACACCTACGGCCAATGTAGAATCACTAATTAACGTAACAAGCATGTCTTTGGATCTTGGGAGGAACCAGAGTACCGGAGCAGACACAGGGAGAACATGCAAACTCCAGTCAGCTGAAGGACTTGAACCCAGAGCCTAGTGGCATCAGAGCTAACCACCACGCCGTGTGCCATCCCCTCACGAAAGTTGATATTACTTTTAGTATATTTGGCATGGCTAAATCTTTTGCACAGGATAATTAAATCAAATGTTATAACTCACACAAAATACCAGAAACGTGTCTCTGTGACTAGTTTTGAATCCATCAAAGAAAAAAACTGAAACACTCTGTGTTGAAAAAAAAAAAGTAATGTTTTTGATTTGTGTAGGATTACATTTAACAAGCGACATCTGTCTTTGACCTAAAAAACATCGGCGGGCCATTTGAGCTCAAATTTTTTCTAAACAAATAATAAATAAGGCAGATTTGCAGTGGATTAAAGTCATACACGATGTCTGCAAACACTAAATATGAGCAGGGCTTCTGGCAGAGAGAGCGTTATGGGAAAATGTATATTTTGTTCCAGGGCTTATGAAAGATGCAGGATAAATAAATGTATGACGGTTTTCAGGGCACATTTTCCTTAAACACATTAAAGAGCAGAGGGGTGCCGGTGCCAGGTATCCTGGGCTGGCTTCTGTAGATTAGGAGTGCTTGTTATGCCTTCCGTGCTGTCTTTCTTCATACTGTACAGCTGCTTTTTGTTCTGTAATTGATTGTTGATTAGTTTGATTTGAGGCGGCTTGTGATGACGGCCGTAGAAATAAATAAACCTGAGCTAGAATTTCAGCAGCTACCTCTATTGCAGCCAGGGACTTTGAGAAAATAGGCATTTTAGATCAATGCTGCAGAGAACATATAAACAGTATTTAGCGTGATTAGATACGCAAACCCAGGAATGGGTGTGGATAACGTTAGTCTTTATCCGCAGAGGTTGTTACATGTTGTCCAGAATTTCGACTCTACAGCTGATGTTTTCCTGCACCCTGATAAGACGTGTTTTATCAGACTTCTGCTCGAAACGCCTTCGTTGGAAGTGATCCGGGTCAGTCAGTCTCCGCCTGGGAAGCCGGCCCAGCACTCTCGCTAACCACCGCTCTGTTTCGGAAGGGGGGGGGGAATAAATAACGGAAATTTGTGTCTTCCCAGTCAATAAGTTCAAACCATTTACAGGAATGCTCTATTCCACTTCCCGTTAGACCTGAGTAACCTCTGTGACTGCGCACAGCCTCTATATATGAATGCGCATGAATCACAAACCACAGGAGTTCAGCCAGAGGCACAACAATGCTGATCATAAATATTGAGATGAAGACACGACCCCAAAACCATTGGAATGTTTTGTATTTGTGAATGTAGCCTGGCTTTTGAACAAGAACAAAGACGAGATATAAGTAGGTGTAATCTTAATGTTATTCCAGTGTCTATTTAAATTGGCTGATACAACACCTGTCAAATTTCTTGTCGGAGGTGTTAAATCAGCATTGATAGATTAAATAATCCTCAATTTTTTGTCCATTATGCAAGATGACTGACAAATATCTTGGGAGGGACAACTGCTGCTTGTTGTGGGTCAAAGTTTCATCCAAGTAGCTTCTTCAGCTTCTTCAGAAAGTCATGTGGGGAGTTTGGGTTTAGATAGGTACAGCAATCAGAGGAAGCTGCTTGAGCCCTTCTTCTTATGACAGAGAAGACAGGATCAAACAGGACAAGACAGTCCAAACGTCCTGATGTGTTCTTGCCCCGCCTGTTTCATTGAGGACTTGCGCATACCATAATGCCTGGTGTCTTTGTCTTAATAAAAGCCCCTGATTCTGATGCTACCCCTATCAAAAACTATTTATATAGTACCATAATAGCACAGCTATTGGATTTAGTGACAAATAGCAGCACTCTGTGTAGTTCATCAAGTTCATCAGTTCACATGAATACTAAACATAAACTGTTGAGACGCGGCATTCTATGGACAAATGTATGTAAGATTAAACAGCAGGAGAAAACTGATGAATTTCAGTCTAACTTTGTTAGCTAGTGCTTCTAGAGTTGTTTCCTTTGCTTTTGACCAACTCTAACATCAGGTTTTAAAAAGTCATGACAGCGTAAAATTTTATTAGTGAACAACACAAATAGCTTCACATGCTACCTGAGTGCCTTTTTGCTGTCAGTTTACATTACAAAGCAGGTGAGCAACCAGGGTCTTTGGGGAGTGGAAGGAGGGAGAGATGCTTTCAGGAATAATAGGAAAAGCAATTCAAGCACAATGTTATTTGAAACGTGCAAAAATATTTCCGATTCATTATGAGTCCCCAGTGACCCTTAACTACCAACTACCAAGCATGCAAGTCCAAAGTTAATGAGTTTAGGTGTTCATCTTATAGGCACTCCACAGTGATCATCAACAGGTTTGGAATTTAGAATGTTTTCTATGACCCTGTTAGGTTTTCCTTGTGTTTCCTGTTTTTATTTTGTAAAGCTCTTCCTTGGTGTTGTCTTGTTGTACTTCCTGTGTTTCCCCCCCATTGATTTTTGGATTGGTTTCTCCTTGTGGGCTCAGCCCTCAATAGTTTCACCTGTGTCTCATAATACGTGTATATATAGGCCTGCCTTTCCCTTTGCTCTCTGTTGAGTCTATTTTGTCCTGTGGTGTTACCCAGTTTGTACTGCACTTGTGCTCCATCTTGGTTTTATTATCTATTATTGAGTAAATTTTGCACTTTTTGCTAGTTGCGCTTCTGGTTAGATGCCAAACCACATTTCAGTGTGTATGTGCATGTATTATATGCAGTGACAATAAAGTCGTATCTGATCTAATCTACCAGATTGACAGCAACACTCTACAATATCCAATTTTGTCTGACTTTGGCGGTGTTTCGCCCCAAAGAAACGAACTTGCCCATGCACAGAACCATCTGGGAAGTAATCCTTAGGAAGTGTTTGGAAAAAGTTGCCGGACTTTTCAAAACCGTACTTGGCAGATGATTGGATGAACCCTCTTCCTATCACCATCTCCAGCCGGCTTACTTCCACCACTCAGATCAAGCAAGTAGTCATATCTACTTTAGCTAACAAGCTAGCAAGTTGGTTGATGAATTTAACAATCTTTTTTTGAGGAAAAACTGCGCATAGCACGATGCCTGGCAAGATGGAGGTTCCCGTGTGATCTCGAGGGAATCCAGCTCCCTCGCTAGAAAATCCATCACAATAACCAGAAAGAAAAGTCACTTTGCCGTGCTGAGTCGTGTTTTCATATCGCCAGTGCATGACATTACGTTCTGTTTCCTGACAGGTACTTGGTGCCCACAGAAGCTCTCCAGGAAATGATCCCTCAAATTATGTGCGACTTTACGGCACATCAAGGATCCTGAAGTGTTTGAAATAAGCCTGCAAATGTTATCAAGTCATTAGACGGGTTGGACAAAGGCAGGGGCTGCGAGGGGTTAATGGCAGTCTAAATGTCTACAGAGCAGCTTTGGATTTCCCCCACTAACAGAACCACAACATTAAGCCCCGTCATGCTTTGATTACATTCCCCACGGTAACAGTATTTGAATTCTTTCATTTATTTTGGGTTGTACACGTGATAAAACTAGTGTTACACTGCCTGGCTCCTTTACTACATAGCATAAAAATAAGTGAATGAACTAAATCCTGGATGTGCATTGCTATTTAAGAGAATCCAACTCAGAAAAACAGAAGGTCAGTAAATGGGCTGTAACCCTCCCTGACATTGATATCCTTCAGCAAGTTAAAATAAATGGTTCTGGTAATGTCTATTCAACATTTCACTTCTTCCCTTCACTGCCGCATTTTTTATTTTTATTTTTTTAACCCAGCCAGGAAAACCGCATGCACAGTCTATACGATCTCGCCCATATCTAAAAACAATACACGACAGCCTTCCGACCGGAGCTCCACTGGGGCTTCTGAATGGCGGTCAAAGGAGATCATGTTTTGTGTCCCATTTAGGGAGAGGCAAATACGCTGGCGGAAATCAAAGAAGTGCCTTTGTGGAAACAAATGCATTCTGTCCCCCTCCTTTGCTCTTTTGACAGGCGAAAGTGTGAGGGCTGTGATTAATGAAATTATGGGGAGGGTACAGTAAGTCAGGAAACGCACTCACACGCAGTCAAACAGAGCCCGGGCACCTGGAGGAGGCATGGATATAATATCCATCACAGTGAGAAAGGATGACACATTTTATGCTATGAAACGTTAGCCCCCACCAGCCGGCTCAGCTGTGTTTCCTGAGGCATTTGTCTTTGGCAGGGAAACTCACACACACACACACACACACACACGGTGGAGCGAGTGGAACTTCAACTGTCATCAAAAAGTTGAGTTGGAATCTTAGTGAGAATAATGGTGCTCTTATTACAGTGAGGTAATGGCATAGATAGAGCAGCCAAACTCGCACACACACATCCATAAACACACACTCTGAACCACTATACACCTGTCTACAGATACGCACACAGCCTGTAATGGAAATATATTTTTACTGCCGCTTACAGTTTTTGTGGAACTTCGCAAAAGCCACCCAGAGAACAAAGTGGCAGCACCAAACTGCTCACGACCACAAACTGAAGTTTGGAAGAGTCCCCTGCAGGAAACAGGGCGAAGCGTAAATATGACAGACGCTGAGTGGCTCTCACCACCGCTAACATCACTCTAGGCTTAATTTGTGTTGTTACTGAATGAACTGGAAGTTTAAAACTGCTTTTGAATTGCAGATAATCTCACTGTTTGAGCTTAACCTCAGCGGGCAGAGCCACACAACCACGGGCTGCTCTCTAGTTTCCAACCTTTTCTTATTAGACATAGCCCTCATGGGCTTGTCAGATGAGCTCCAGTATCTCTTCACCAACACCCAGAGTGTGTTTGATTCTAAACTAAAAGCTTGCTATAGTATGAATTCATAAAACAATGATTGGAACCAGGATTTAGACTTTTCCACTATGCATACATTACATTTAACTACTTTAATTAGAACCTGAGTCTGGTAACACTACATTGAAATTTTATCATGAACCATTTTTCTGCCAATAAACAAAGAAATACATCTTTACGCTATTGGATAGTTCCACAACCAGTCAGAGCAACATAAGTACGTGGCATTGAGAGATTCAGACAGTCTTGACAAATGCTTTAATTGCTGTTAACTGTTCGTCCTTTAAGTCACTTCGTTGTTAATGTCTTTTACAACAGACGTGATGGTGGACTCGCTTTGTAATTTTGTTGTAAATGATTTCCACTCAAAGGCTCAGAGTTAATGTTCTGCTCTTCACTGCCTAGAGCTTTCCCAGAGTGATTTGATTTGCCATAATCAGATCCCAATGGTTTGGTTCCAGACTAACTTTGTACCAAAAAATAATGTTAACATAAATAAATAAATAAATGTGGGAAGTAGATCTGGTTTCTAGGGTAGATATTCAAACAATTTAGCTTCCTTTTGTTTTACTTTTTTTCAGTCCATTGCTTCTTTCCTACATTTAGAATTACATTTTATTTGCTCCATTGGATCAGTGACTGTTGGATTTTAGGTATTAATTATGGGTAGCTTAGCTATTAGCTTTGGGTTAGCACTCGCTACAGTTGTATCAGTGTCTTTTAACACACTCAAGTTGCTTCTTTTGGCTAGTAGTTTATTTATTACTCTTAAATTGTAAATATACTGCTAGCCAAAAGAAGTAAAGAGTGTGCTAGAAGGCACTGATACAATTGTAGCGAGTGCTAGCCCATAGCTAATAGCTAAGCTACCGATAACTAAAAGTACAGTGACACATTATTTATTCTGGGTGTCACTTTTTCAGCCACTTATAGCAACTATTTAATCCATTACTTTAACTGTTTCCTTTTGCTAACCATAAGTTATATTTAGTTAATATTTAAACTGTTAAGTCATTCATTTTAGCTAGCACTTACTGTGATAAATTTATCAGTGCCTTTTAGCTAACTATTTTCTGACCATATGTCTATTCCAAACACATATATATTACATTTAGCAATTCATCTAGTATCAACCATTTATCCACAAACAACCATTTACAATTTATATGTTTATATCTTACTTTTTGCTAGACATTTAAACTTTTTTAATGTCAATCAAACATGATTACAGGAAATGTATGCTGTTTTAGGCCTCTTGTACACATACGTTCTTGTGAAATTATGACACACAGTATTTGCTTACAGTCAGTGAACCAGAAAAACGCCGGGTCAGTTTGTAGAGACACAATTAGAGGAGTTCCCAGATTTGTTATAATGGTATATACAGACATGCATATGCAATTACATGTGCACATCCATACATTCACATACAGACCAAACAGACATGAATGCAGACACTAATAACACAGATATTTCAGCGATCTGATGGTCTGCCTGTTTTGGTAATAGCCAAGCAAACACAGACAGGGCTAGACTGATAGTTTCAGTATTTCCCTTTAATGATGGACACACGAACACATGCAACGGATTATAAATTGAAGAAACCTGTTGCTTATCAGGCAACAAGAGATTCCCTTGTCCTCAGTAGATTCATGTGGAGGTTAATTCATTGCTTGGAAATACCTAGTTGTACTTCTTCCCAGTTTGAGAAAATCAGTCAAGATTTTGTCTGGAAACAATTGAGAAACTTTTTATTTTTCATTTTTCATCGTGCAGTTAGCACAAAATCTAAAATTTTATATGGCTCCTGACAACGGTGTATTTCATGACTTCCTCAGTGGTTCTGATGCCAACACTAAGAACGACTGCTGAGGGGACATTTAGCAAAATAACAGACTGTAATAGTGACACCAGCTGAAGCTCTGCACTGCCATCTTCTGGATTTGCACTGTGATAAGGACCGAATCATGGCAGTAAATGAAGACAACAGAGACTGACTACTGGACATTTGAGTTCAAACATCAAGATGCAGCAGTAGCATGTTCTATTCAGTAAGAGGAGCATGTGGAAGCCAGTGACCGACTTTCAATTTCAGCCTGTTTCAAGCATGTTATGCCGAATCTCTCATTTAGCACATGTTTTCAATGTCAGGGCAACCCATGAACACAAACATCATATAACAATGTGAAAAAAAAAAAAAACTATGTGAGAAGCAGTTGAGAGATCATGCAATCAACCAGCCAGCATAGTAAACTTTAGAATTTCTCTTTCAATAACTCTCTTTCACATACTTATAATATTTATTTCAGTATGCTGAGAGCTAATGACAACACTATGTAATGTAACAAAAAGTATTTATTTTTTCATCTTTTCCATCCATTGTCTGCTATTGCAATACAATACCAACTATAAAAGGTTCAATGTTTTAGATTTAGCGACAACAAAACAGCAGAATCATGAGCAAACTGTTTTTTTCATTGGCTCATGATTCAACCCATATTCATTTGATTTTTATTATTAAAGGCGCATGAACTATATTCCCTATAGCTAACCTTTGTTGCCTAAGGATATGAACCTCTTGATTCGGACTGTGGTGCCAAACTTTCTATCAATTGCACACCAGTAAACAAACACTGGAGTAAATATAATATAAAAAATATAAACAACAAAACACAGACTTAGTCACCACACACCACTTTTTCCAGGAGAATATATAGGAACTTATTTTAGGGGACACAGTTTAGCTCATAGGTCCGTTGACACTTGACTCTTGGTTATAACTCAACTGCTTGTGATCACCTTGTCTTTGTTGTGTACTCTGAGCTAGCTTCACTTCTTTCGGCAGTAGTTTATACAACACGTTTTGTACTCTTTCATCCAGTTCCCCTTGCATGGTTGAATTCATAAGGTCCAAGGTCAAGCTCTATAAATGCTTCACAACATACTGAAAAGATTCTTGGTAGTCTTACATTTGCCAAAAGGAAAGGCAACAGGAATGTCTGTGGAAACAAAATAACAGGTGGAGACAATTTGACCCAGTAGGTCAAGATGCATTATGCGCACCCTTTCTTTTTTTCCACGCTTGCATTCGTGCATCCATCCCTCGAATCGAGCTGCAGTCCACCTTGTAACAATCTGCGCACGCTGTGCATCAAATCATCCATTCCGGGGAATGATTGAAACAAGACGGACGTGGTGCTGGTAGGATGATTTGTAAAATACAAGGCAACAAATTATTCACAGGAATCCTTGCCACCCAAAAAAACATTTACAGGGAGAGGTGGCTGAGTTTTTACTGGGACGAATAAGACTTTTATGAGATGTGATGGACAGATACAGGGCTGGGATTTATGGCTCTGGCATGTGTTGCTCATCCGCAGGGATACATTAAGGAAGAGATGGAAGGGAGAGATAGATGAGGAGGAAGAGTGAATGGTGAAGGTTAGAAGGAGAGGAAAGAATGTGCAAAATGGGAATAAACTGGAAGAGACACGGCGCTGTGGGGATTGTTGAATTGCGTTCATTTACTGCCATTATCTAATGTCAAATAAAAGAATAGTGAGGGCAGTGAGGTGTTTTCACAGCACATTCCAGTAGTTCTTCACCTCAGGTTTGGGACTCAAACCTGAGGTGAAGAACCAACATCTTTAGTTTGCCATTGAAAACATCATACTGACTCTGCGAGAACATTGCATTGAAACCCGGGCCATAAATATGACATTGCCGCAGTCGACAGTTGTAGACCGTTAATCTATATAACAGTTTTGAATCACCCCATGATCCCAATGAATATGGACATCCATCTGTTTTAAGAGGAAGTGGGAAGAAAATTGGACTTCAGGTTTTAGGCGTGTGCGCTCTGAAAACATGAATGATCATATTGGCTTGGTTAACTGTCAGTGGGGGAACAATTGATGGCGGACAACGCACAACCGCAATAATTAAGCTGAAAGAAGTTATACTATTCAATGAAAGACTAATACCAGAAGGATTAAATTTCAGCAAAATTCCCGTCATCAGCTGTTAAATTGCTTAATAAATAAAGCAAAGCAGCTTATTTCATGATGGTGTTAGTTAAAAAGTTAGTACAATACTGAAAGATATACTTTTTACAGAAGTCTAAAATTATAGTATTGTACCAACACTATCATCCTGAATCAGGAAGTACTTGGAAGAATTTAAACCAGAAACCATCAGCATTCATTTAAAGCCATGTTAGCCTCCTATATGTCTGTTTTGGTCTTCTACTATGTTGACTGAAGAGCCTTGCTCTGAGCCAATGCAAACAAAAATGTGTTGATGAGTTGGATGTTGCTTAAATGCTCTGTAGAGCTGAGGAAATATGCAGAGCTAGGGGTAACCTGAAGATGTGTTTTCACATTCATGTAGCTTTTGATCCATTGGTACCATAAAAACATTGACTGGTGCAGCTTATTTTCTCATTACTGTATGGGTGCATGTTATTATACAGTCTGTCTGGGAGGAGTGGCAACATTTCTGCTCAATAGGATGCATACACTTCTGGTCTACCAATGTTGTATGGCTGAATTCACTTTTAGACCAAAACTGTGCACTACAGAAATGGGTCTCTGCTTCTTTTCTCCCTGTGTGATTGGTACATGTTGGTGCAGAATGGTAGCTCTACCATATACTACTTCATTATGAAGACAGAAATTGACAGGATATAGGCTGTATTTGAATGTAATGCCAAATTATTTGTGCTGACGTGAAAGAAAAAGTAATTTACTTTTTTCAATTGTACGGTGTTGTTATGATTTGATAAGAGTTTCTTCTCTGCAAGATTTCAAGCTCTCTAAAATCAAAACATTGCCAATCCATAGCGAGCATCCATTGAGATGTCTGCTCAGCCTTACAGAAATTTTTCTACTAGTGAAACCTCAAGCTGTGAGTGCTAATGGGCCCCAAGGGAGTGGTCGAGGAGAGGACATGGGGCCTTTGAGGGGGGGAAAGGGTGGGCCAATTGAGGGCAGGACAGAGAGTGTAGGGCTTGTAAAACTTGTCTGGGGCTGATGCGGTCTCCCTGTGCTTCACGGAGGCTGATGTTAACTGCTGCAGCGAGGTGGAGGGTCCAACATCGGTCTGTTTATCCTGGACGTGGAGGCAGCTGGGGACTTGGAAGACAGAAAGAGATGACTCTGGATGATCCAGGCTCTGAGTGCAGATGGGTGGGCTTTATAGTACGTGTGAGAGTTGTACTGCATGAGTTTAACCGCATGTGCTCATGTGAGGATGCTCATGCCACCCAGCTGACAACAGAATGAATCTTGACTCCACAGTATACTCCAGGAGGGACTTTCTCATAGGATGTAACTCCACTATAAAATCCATCATTGAAAATTGCATTAGCATCGCGCAAAAACACATTTTCCTCATCAGTCTCAGCAGGATGCATACTTGAAGCTCTGCTCTTTCTGCAGTTTGCGCTGTGCTTTCTGTAATCTTTATATGAATTCTTCCAGAGTGCAGGATAAGTGCAGCACATATAGTGTACTTCCTCCTACTGTAAATCAACAGGCTTCGCCTCGGTATATTTCCCTCACTCATTCTCTCATGCATATCTGTGTGGCGAAACACACTGGGACTCAAGCCATAAAGTTGCAATGGAGCGTGCTTCATTCAACAGGGCAGCACATTTGGTGCGCTAACACACCCGGTTCGTTTTCCCAGCAGGATCAGAATGTGCGGAGTGGTCAGATGTCCTGTGGAGAGTCTACCCTCTCATCTCACACTTGACTGAAAGGTTTTTACTGAGGGCAGCGTTAGCTACCAGGGACTGGTATTGCTGTGACTCTAATTGTGCATTTTAATATGTATAATTTCACACATCAAATCAAACCTGCTCATTTCTAGTCACCATCTGTTGAGATGGCACGTTATGCTAGCAGATTCAATCAGGTGAGGATAGTTAGCTACCCAGGTCTACCTGGTTTTAATGTTAGCTTTGTGTGTTAGCACAAAATGGCGCAAAGTTTACTTGGTACTAACTTGTTAGTACTTTTACAGTAATGCTTTGTTGTTCATGTTGTAAAATAGTATCTATGTTTAAGTTTATGAGTCATGGACGTGTTGTTGGTGGTATTTATTTATGCTGTAATTTGATTCGTTTTTAACAAGATACTCAGTCGTTAGCTTTTCTCTGTGGAGTTTGCATGTTCTCCCTGTGTCTGACTGTGTCAACTAATGACAATAAATCTCTTGAAGAAAGTCCTGGAGTTTAATCTGTTCTTTAGACTTTGATTGAGATTGAGATGCTTTGTAAGCAGAGTGTTGCTTTAGAATACAGTCACCATTCATGTAGAGGAATCCAGTAGCTACCATTTTAAATCTGGTTTACCAAGCTATCAGTTCCCTTTATTCACTGACCAAGTCAATTGTATTTACTTCAACTATTTAAATCGTAACTAAGTAAGTTACCTTTACCTAAGATGATGTTGTCTTTCAGGAGTTTTATCAGTGCTACTGTGGCTTTAATTATAAATATGTCACAGCCGTTGGCAAAAGACAGCAGAAAAAGTGTTTATTGAATTTAAATGAAGTACATTATTACTTTACCTTTAATTCTTGTGTTTATTTCATTGTCCTTTATCTAAAACAGGGGCCTGCCTGATTCTTGATCTTGGCAACACTCCTCCTTACGTAAGTCTCATTAAGGCTTCTGGAAAAATGAGTTAATTTGTCACACAATACCTCATCCTTCTGGTCTTATCATCACTGTAAAGGGATTCGGGCAAATTAAAGTCCCATCAGTCCTCCGTCCACGTCTGTTACACGTACCATTCCTCCCTCGTCGTAAGTTCATAACCAGAATCTTTGGCCTTGAAGCTCGCAGGACGCCGAGCCCCGGACTAAGCTCGGCTGCAAAAGGGAGACTGAGCCTCTTTCCTTTTGACCGTTTGATCCTTTGCACAGATGGTTTTCTTCTGGGAAAAGGTGCTGAGTGAGAGCTGAAAAGCCTGGTTTATGGCATCAAAAGAGAAGAAAGTATACGGACCGTTCATGCTGCCCTTCTACAAACGGCTCACTCTAACAGCAGAAATGAGCAAACCAAAAAAAACTCTTCTTCTTTTTCAGACCCGCACTTCAAAAATTTGAAATTTTTAAATCTAACTTGCAGGAATAGCAATGATGGAGGAAAATTTGCACCTCGCCAGCCTAGCAAATGGTAGCATCAGTTACCAATGCAGCAGTTGCGACAGGCAGTTCCGTGGTGTTTCCTGGTGTGATTTTGCAAAGACTTAAAACATAACTATGAGAATATTCAGTGCTTCTTCACACCTTTTGTTTGGCCTTTATTTCTACCGACAGTTCAGCCAGTCTGCTTTGTCAGCTAGCTTGCAAGCTACGCACATTAGCAGCAGAAGCTCAAGGGAAATCCTGGTGACCAACAGCGTTCCAGGTTTTGATATGTAAAGATGCGTCCCTGGTCAAACAGTAGATATTCTCCTCACAACCGTGACGTGGCCTCATTATCTTCATTAATTTCTAAATGGAGGGGGGAGCAGCAGAACACCAGCGATGTAGCGTGAGGCCCCCAGATGTAAATGGGTGTAGCCGAGTGTGAAATTGGTGTTGCTGAGAAACAACATAGAGTGAGCATGAGACACATTACAGTCACCTTTCTCAGCAGAGGTGGATCCTGTCAGTGTGTGTACAAGTTCCACTGGGTGGAACTGAGTATTTATTTCAAAGAGAACAGGAGACCTGTAAATCTCATTTAATGAAGTGAACTCTGAACACTTTGGCATCCACCAGAAACCTTATCAGCCTCCGGCACATACTCTGTGTATTATGAAGATTATGCGCTACGGTGGAGTAACAACTAACCATTAAATAATATCTGAATACTGTACCTCCTTCTGTGTAGTTTTGACACATGAAGTATCGGGTTCCTGATGTCAAAATTAGTAAATCTTTCACAGTCTTTACCACCTCATGGACTGCGACGACCGCAGCTCCAGCTCCAGCCCGGGGCTCCGTGGTCCTCTTGTTAGGTTGTTTTGCTTTCCTAAAGCAGTGGAGATGTATGATGAGGATTTCCGTTGAAAGAGCTGTTGAATTTCTCCCTCGTGTGTCAAGCAGCTTTCCCCTCGGGCGACCTCCCACACTGAACTATGTTGACACGTTATGAGCTAGCTGATTAACTCTCCTATTTCCTTTGATTCTCTCATGTTCCCGTTAAGTGTGTGTGTGTGTGCATGTATGAGTACGCACCCACTTACTCCTTCGCCCTTCATTCATCTAGTCCACGTATTGAAATGTTATTCTCTCTCGACTGCTTCCCTTTCATTGACACCCCCTCAATTACCTTCGCAGTCTCCTCTGCCTTTAGGACTCCACCAGAAACATGAACTGCTTTGGCCAACTGTTCCATTAAAATGTTTGCCTCCCATTGTCTTCATTTTAAAATATTGACCCATTTTGGTCAGGATATAATTATAATTAGGATATCCTTTCCCACTTGCCAGCAATAAGTCAAATTTGACGATTCCCCCTCTTTACTTTTCAAACAAAACTGGGGGCCTTTTTCCAAGCCCAGAGTTTGCGCCGCTGGATGCTTGGCACCGCGGCCGTGGTGATGGATTCGAAGCCCGTCTCAAAAACAACACAGCTTACCTTTAATCGCGGCAGACCACTTTACACATTAGCACAATCACTTAATTGGGGAAATAGCCGAGCGAGAGGTGACATCAAAGACGGAGGTGAGCAGTCCAGCGCATGCAATCACCCAGAATCCACCGCTGCCTCCGGACGGGGGTCGTGCGTCACGGTCGTGCAGCAGTGGAAAATGTGAATCGTGCACAATGCCGTGCTATGCCGACAGAAGGTTTTTGAGGACTGCCGCACTGCGTCACTGTGCCCACTTATCTGTGTGGCGGTTTTTGATGTTACGTACGGGGGTTGTGGAGCTCTAAGCCTGTGACTCCACACCAGAGATGTTTATCCGTATACATGTGCTGGAGACGAAGCGTAAAACAATCAGCAACTTTTATGGTCCTAGAAGTCAGGTTCTCATATGTCACATTCTCCTTTCTTACAGCGAGGAAAGACGAGGTCAGACCAGACCACTGCTCTGAGTTCCAGTGGCTGTATAATGCTGTTCTTTGTAAATACGTACAGTCAACACTACCATGTAATACAAGTCCATGAGTGGGAAATGGTCACACCCTGTACACTCATTGCCTACTTTGTGAGGTTTAAGAGCAATCTTTATTTTATTTTATTTTTTTCAGAAAGCAGAGCTGATCTTGGGTTAGAAATATTTTATTAGTAAGGTTTTTTGCACTCATTTGTCACAATATGGAAGATAATGCAGAAAATCTGCATTCATTGACAGCTGCAAACACCAAATTATATGTTCAGCATGCGATCTACTCTTTGCTCTCTTTTGTTCTCCACCGTCTGCTGTGGAAAAAGGTGCAGTTGCTTCTGCCTGTGTTGTTTTCTCCAGCTAATATCTAACATTGTGGGTCTGCCGTTTTAAGGCTCAGTTAAGGTACCATGGGACATACACGTCGTAACCTACGAACATAGCCCATGCTCGTCAGTCTGGCTCGCTCTGTCACACCTCCCAAATGCTTGCGTTGTGTCTTTTTTGCCAGTTTTGCCGGAAATTTCGGCCAAAGACAAGTCATACAAAAGTTTGTATCTTTGAACCTCTTCAGTTAACCTTTGCTTGAAGTGTTTTATCTTTATTGACCCAAAACAGTCAATTTGAAAACTGCGGAGATGGAGGAGCAGCTGGAAATACTAAAGCAGAAACACGCTCCTACCAATCGGACCAATCACAGCTCTTGTGGTCTGCGTCGCCATGGCGTGTAGTTATATTTCTGGGGAGGTTCACATCAGGCTACGCCGTTAGGATCTGTGTATGCTCTGGGCTGTTGCCGTAGTTACGGCGTCAACTTGACGCAGTGTGTTTACCGGGGCTTTTATTGTATAATATGTTTATAACAAGACAAAAAGCTAAAAGGGGCTAAAATGCTTTATAGAATGGGAAAAAATGTCCAGTGTTCAGATACATTTTGAGATAGATAAGTATCCTGAGGATCATAAGACATTTAACACATTGATAATATAAAGCACTTATTAATGCAACTTTGTATGTATAAGGTGCTTAAAAAAAAATAATGACGCAAAAGCTGCGATAAAATCTCAAAGGGGTCTCTCAGTTGGCTGGAACAACTGCTTTTGAATTTAAACTGTGGTAGCTAATAAAACTACAAAACCTCACCTAAATTATGGATACTGGGTTTTCTTTAGTTGTTCAAATCATGCTTGGCACAGTTAGTAGTGGCTTTGTTCCAGCCTATTCATCTATGGTAAAGTGGCATGAAAAAAAGTCGTCCATAACACTACTGTTAGCGCTTAATGAAATGTTCCGTGGTGTGTGCAGTCACGCACCTACAAGGCTCCAACAACGCAATGCAAGTGCAAACAATCACTTTTGCCCAGTTGGTATGCTGAAAAGTGGGCGAACAGAGTCGAACGCTTGGTTTAAATTTAGAAGCTGCTTTGATCCAAAAGCGGGAAAAGACATTCAGTGTTTGATGGTTTTATATTTGTTATTCTTTGCGCCTCCTACAGCTTTGGTTGGAAATCTTTTGAAAAGGCAGCAAAAATCCATCTCCGCCTATCTCTTACTCATCAGTCATCACTACAAGCAAGTGACCTGAGCAGAGGGCGCACAGGTCAAGGCCGCGCTGTCCATCTCTGTTACCGCGTTCATGAATAAACAGAGACCAGCCTATAGGTGTGTGCTTCCGTCGGTGCGATTGCACGCGCACAAAAAACACACACACACGCTCACGCAGCCCCGTGCCGACTCCACTGGCATAATTAGAAACATTTGGGATCATTTGCAAAGGGAACAGAGGCTCTGATGGGATCCAGATGCACTACTGGGTTTCACAGAAAATACAGGAACCCTTATTTACGAGGGGCCATTGCTGGCTCCTCACCCAGGGAGGTTTGTGTGTGTGTGTGTGTGTGTGTGTGTGTGTGTGTGTGTGTGTGTGTGTGTGTTATGCGCGCCGAGATCGTCCACATACTAAATGGATGTTTGGGAGCAGATCATCCATATTCAGGTCAGGCTCAGTTTAATGGCCTTTTCGGTAAGAAAATGTTTATGTTTGTCGTATTTCTGACCACGTAACGTAAACATACTGTGAAGGAGAAGAAGATACACCTAAAAAAATAAAAAAAGTCAGATGAAGGTTGCATTCTTTTTAATTAAGCAACTTAATAAAATTCAACATGTTCTGTTTCTTTACACTCGGGTTCAGTCGTCTTCTTCTCCTCTTGGTGTCAACAAAACGTCTTTAATAGGTTTCCTGTGAAGTAGAAATAACAATAACATCATTAGGTTCCCTTTGTTTCCAAAGAAGTGCTGGTAATCAAGGAGCGAGACGAAGTGTTGGTGATTACCGCTTGCAACACAAAGAGGGAGTAGTGAAAAATATGTTAAAACACAATGCTGCCACCTAGTGGAAAACACAGGAATATCTGATTCCTTTAAAGGAGCATTTTTTGCATCGATTAAAGGTTTTGTGCTGTGCAAAGTGCACTGATTATTTTTATTATTATTATTATTATTTGCTAAAGATGCAACATAGATGGGGTTGAGTCAAAATTGTACGTGATTAACATTCTGGCTCTCAGGTTGTGAGAGTTACTGGCACGGACCAACACAATGCTGCTGATGCTGTGTGATTTTTCTCTTTTTAACTCAACACATCAGGAGGCAATTTCACTGATTGTCATACTTCCATCTGCAAAAGCAAGAGCTCCTTAGTGAAACCAGGCGCTGCTGGGTTTTCAAACATAAAAGGCTTGGTGTTGGGCTTCGTAATGACTAGTCAGGCCTTTCTGTGAACAGTTTCAGTCAACACAACTGCACTGTTATGTGAGCATTTCTGTAGTAAAACACGAATCAAAGCATCCAGAAGTCAGATACAACTGAGGATAACCCTGACCCACTCTTCTAACACTCACCTTTATGTCTTTCGTTTTATCCGCCAACACCCATCTTCAGTCTCCAACCTCTCCGCTCTCCTGGTCCATGTCTACTGATGTAATGACAACAGAACAGAGAGGACAAACCTTAATTTGTCACATCACAGCATGTTTTGCAAGATATTAGATAAAGGTCACATATTGTGATTGAGTCTCTAATGTTGGTGTGACTGAAAAGATCTGTTTATCACCATTAAACATGGCCTTTCTTTTTTTTGACACCAATAAAAAGTGACAAAGCTGATATGAAACCCCCTCTGGCTGTTTATCTACGGGGTCACGATGTGTTGAGTCTGGTCGCATCCGGTTAAGCGGCGGACGACTGCTGACCTTTCTGCGGTGTTGGAGTCCATCGATGGGATCTGCTTTACTGTACGTTCCCGTCAGCTGATCAGGAACAGCTTCATCAGCCGGGCTCCTGTCAGTCTCCGTTTCCACTTCCTGGTTTATCGGCTAGCGCACCGCCGCTCTTGAGCGTCCACTGATGCTTCCAAATAAAAAAAAGCTCTGGGAGATCCCTCATGTGCCGGTGAACTGATCGATAGAAGGAAGAATCCCTGCGGAAAAACGGACGGACAAATGAGTGAAGTTGGCGCTCGCACTAATGTTGATCAGGATATCTGTGCGTGTACCTGGTGCAGGTCGACAGAGAGTCAGCTTGACGTCAGGAGGGGAATTCTTGAACAGCTTCAGCACCTTCTGCAAAGAGAAAATAATATTAGGATATATTTCCATACACATGAACCAGTGCTGTCTACAAAGAACCAACATAGTATAATAAACCCTGCAATGAAGTAGTGATACAACTTCTTAAAGTTTATCATATAAGAGGTGGATGATAATAACTGATTTCAATATAAGCAAATCAAATATTAATAAGGAGATAAAGAACAGACTTAATGTCTCATCTGCACATACTGGATAGGACAGCTCTTTGAGCGACTGGCCGTTGATAGCTAACAGGACGTCTCCCTCCTGGATTCTACCGCTCTGCTGAGCCGGCTGGTCGGGGAAAAGCTGCTTTATCCGAACCAGGCTGCCAAAGTCCCTGGTGGGTGGGTCAAGCTCGCACATTAGGAAGCTAAAGCCCAGGCCGTTGGCACTCTTGGTCAGAGTCACCTCCTGGGTGTTGTCTTGGGGTTTGGAGGCGGAAGGACGGAAGGGGTACAGTCAAGGGGGCAGCGATGAGGTCGAAACATGGCGTAGATGGATGGAGGGAGGCCAGGAGTTGATGAGAGAAGAGGGAGGAGGGAAAGAGAACAGAGGAAGCTTATTATCTGCATTTGCTTATGTGCATTTTACGTTGTTTTTTTTATTTACATTTTGTCTCTTTGAGCTGGTAGCTTAGATGTAAAATATGGGTGAGTTAAATGCAAAATCATCGTCATCATCACCCAATACATGGGATGTATTACCAAGAGAAAGAATTAACATTTGGTGTCTAGTCTTTGACCTTGTCCCTCCCCATATGGATGCATTAAGATCAACACAACTGAGATTGGGGAGAGTTTACACCCCACTTTTTCTTTTTTTTGTACATATTTGTGACTTTCATAAAGCAATACTTGACCATTTTGGGTAATCAACACCACTCTCTTAACTGTCTAGTAAAAATAAACATCACACTATTAAAGAGCTGTTTAGAGGCTCAATATGAGTGGCTGCACTGTCGGCATCTTGGGGGCGCCCAGTAGAGATGAGTCAGACGTGTGGAGTACAGGCTAACAACCTGAGACGGTACCACCCTGTCACTTAATGTGGCTCACCTATACAGTTGTCATTAAAAGAGAAATTAGCTAGGAGTCTACAACCGCTCCATTGGGAATTGATTATATTTGGTCAATGATCTGCCGGGCCAATCAAATCACTGGGCCTGGCTCTATACAGTGATAGATATCTGAGCACCATTGGATATCTCTTATCCGTGTGTCTTCTGCCCCTGATTTCAGAAACAGTTTTCTTAGCGCAGTGCCTATTTTGTACTTTTAGCATGTGTCCCCGGATTAGATCATAATGTAATATGCAATATGATATAGATTTTTCTTTCTGAGTTCCTGTAAAATGCAAGTTTTGTTGATTTGTCTGTCCCCGAAAGGCGTAGACAAATCCCATCTTTAATTCTTTTCATATATCTCTTGAAACTGGGCTCCCTTTGAACCAAGTCCAACACCATGTTTTTCTGTACACAACATAGTGTATAAAGCTGGCATGGAAGCTAGCCCAAAGATCCACCGCACACAAAATTTAAGTGGGAGTATTTCAGTCCAGCCTCTAGTGGCCATTATAGGAACTGCATTTCTTGGCACTTTAGCTATCGGTTCATTTTTTTATCCTGAGAGGTAGCTACTTAGCTGCAACCTACAGCAGCATATAGACCGGAAACAGTAAGGTTTACATTTTGTAGAGGTGTGTACTAACTAAACAAAGACATCTACCAAGTTAACTATTAAGCTATAGAGGTGCTAGGCAGATATTGCTTTGTGGTAAAAGTTCCAGCGTTTTTGTTCAGTGAACTGGTGTCATTCGACCGTGTTTTTCACGCTCTCTCTGTGGCGTTTCCATTTCTGTCGCTGTCAGCGCTGCCGCTGCTCATACAGTGTTTCCTGAACTACAGCTCCATTGTGGCACCCACCTGTAGGCTATGAGATGAAGTTCTTGGCAGGGAAGTTATTATCGTCACTCCCCAGTCCTGGTTAAGCTGACCTTCCTGCATCCTTATGGGGGGGTGATAACATCAAATACAGGACACCAAATAAAAACCTTTATATTGTTGCAGTTGGCCTCATTTTGAGCTTCTTTAATTTGAGGGGATTCATACTCATAAGGGATTATTTTTTAAAAAAAAACTGTGATCAGATTAAAACACATTATTTCACTTGTATGTTCCCTTCAGCCCTCTGTAGATAAAATTAAGTTAGCTTAGTAATGGCACGTAAAATACTACAAGCTTTCACAGAGATGTTTATGAAAGGTGTTGTGTTTTTTTTAGCATTATGTAACTGGTGTTGAGAATTGGTCAATGTATTAATTCTTTAAAAAGATGTAAATGTTTAAAAGAAGTTGTATCATGTCGCAGCATTGTGATCTCATTGTGGGATTTTCAGGAGAGTATATGAATGTACATTGTAGGGGAACAGCTACCGAAGGACGAGCTAAAGGATAAGAAAGAGGGATAAGAAGAGGAAGGTCAGGGTCAGTAAGGGAGATCAGGATGAAGTGTGACAAGGAAGTGTGTGAAAGTTCACTTTCAGGCAGTCCGACTTGGTCTGCTGCCTGGTCTCGTATTGAAGCACACTACAATGTAGGGCTTCACTCTGCTGGAAATACTAGTTCTCAAAAAGAAACCGAGGCCCTGTGTTCTTGAGGTTTCTAAATGTGTTTTGTGCATTAAAGTTAAAAGCCTGCTGGTCTAAACTGAGAGCTGGGGTGTCCTACCATCAGTGACAAAGCTGTAGTCTCTGGTCCGGTTAGATGTAGTGTTTGGAGGAGCACTCATGGACGAGGACTTGTTGAGCCTGTGCTGGCGGGTGGCTGGACTGAGGCACTGACTGGATACACTCCTGCTTGTGTCAGCACTGAGGGAGACTCTGGGCAGATTAATCAACTCCCTCTCCACAACTAAGGATACCACCTAGAGAGAGAAGAGTAGAGAACAAGAAAGTGACTCTAGAAGAAGTGAAGGAATACGAGAAGAACCGAATAGTTGGTACACTGATCTGGTTAATATAGAACAAGGAAGGGGACAAGACTAGGACTGGAAATAAACTTGCTTGATAACCACTTGTTTGCGTAAAGAGCTGGCTGTATCGCTGTTGACATATTTGCCTGTGTACTAAATGTGTTACTGGAAGATTACACAAGAGGGAACTCCAGAGAACCCCTGGACTGTTGTATATACAAAAAACTAAGCTGAAACAGAGGCAGCTAGACTTGTTGGAGATGTTTCACCAAGTTTCATTCAAGTGGCCACACATCTAGTTGCCCTTGTTTGGCCAAGTGTAGCAGCTTGTGTACACGTAGTCTTAATTGCCAGGGAAGTACACAAGAAAACGCTCCAAGACCTGAGGTGTCACATGAACATGTAGTAAAAATTGTTTCGTAGTTATGTTTATAGTTGGGGCCGCAAGGTACTTTTGTAAAGTAGTTGTGTAGGTATTTAGCCATAAACCAAAATTTAGGACAAAATTCATTTGAACGTGGGAAGTCATGGGACCAAAGCTCATCCTGTGGGGGTCAACCTTGTGGTAGAGCAGGAGAAAAGTCAATGTTCATCCTCTGGGCATTTATTTAGCTGTCCATCATGTAATTGTAGAAATCTACACCATTAGAACGTCTAAAAAATAGCTCATCATCGTCTGCAAATAGCATCATAACATCCTACCTGCCCAGTTTTACTCAGACACTCCACGGCCTGCTGGTACGTGAAGCCGTGGAAGTTGACACCGTCCACTTCTAGCAGTCTGTCACCTGAAAAAGAAGAGATTGGGACAAATAAGCAAAAGAAATATGATCTGTGTCCTACATCGGGTTTCTTCTCCTCTCCTTAGAGTTCCATCCAAATGTAATGCAATTTTGACTTGAGTTTTCTCTGGAGAATAGCTGAACCTTTACACACATTATATTGTTGCCAAAGGACTCATGCAGTTGGAGCATTCAAATTTCAAATTTTTTCACACATAACCTCGGCATTGTTTGATTAGAGCTGGATTACCTGTATGTAAACGTCCATCTCTCTCTGCAGCTCCACCTGGAACCAGGCTCTTGATATAGATTCCTCCATTAGCGAGGTTCGTGTTGATGCCACCCTGAAAAAACGCAGACAAAACCCCTTTTGAGTTATGGAAATATGTTTTGCTGTTTCCATATACTTTTTCTAAGAAAAAATATTGCTTATTTTCAAAATGGTGATCAGTACATCGAACTTAAAAGGACCAACCTTGTCCTCTCTCTCTCTCTCACACACACACACACTTTCTTTAATCCTGTCAAATGTTAATCAGATCAGGTGGATCAGCCTTTTCTGCCGTAATGCTTTTCCTCAGATTCTTACACTGTAGCCAAGTTAGAGGGATACAGATTTGAGCATGCCTTAACCATGACTAAGACTTTGTCTAAATGTTCTGGTCATTAACAACGCTTGCCATAAACCCACAGAGATGCTGATGCCTAGGTTGCCCGATATCTTCCTGAGCTCCACAGTGATCTCCTTTGGCCTCACGCAGTTCATGGAGGGAGACAGGGTGCAGCAGTCCTGAGGATGAAACAGAGCAACACTCAGCAACACTCAGCTCAGCCGTGGCTATTTATATGGTTGTGAAAGCTATCTGAAAACTGTTAGGATTCCACCTGTGTGCTGAGGACTCGTACTTCCCGAGGGACAGGCAGCCTGTTTCTGGTCTTTGGCGTCACCATGGCTGAGACAAACTCATCTAGGCCATTGTCTCCTGATCGGCCGTCTGCCATCAGTGTGCTTTGGGACTCATAATTCCTCAACACAGGAGAGCGCACATTGTTGGGACTGACAGAGACTGCATAAAGACAATTAAACCGATTATATCTCAAAATGATGGATATGCAGTACAAACTTTCCTTTCCTTTGTATCTTTCCTTTTGTAGAAAGTTAAATGATAAGATATACTTTTTTCATATTGTTTGGCTTGTTATGCTAAACATACAAACTAGCACTTTACATTCACATTTCATTAAATTCAAGCAGGTGCATCAGTAGAACGGGCTCATTACTCAGTGTCGACCATTACACACACAAACAAGGGAGGCCAAAGGCCACAGCCATGGCATGGTCACACACTCATAAAGTAACCCCACATGCATACACATATAGAGCACCTTTTGGCTGTGAGATAATGAGCTGCACCTCCTCGGGGCTGCTCTGCATGACCTCTGCTGCCTCGCTGAATGTGACCCCCTCCAGGCTGATGTGGTTCAGAGAGATCAGACGACCGCCTGAAGGCAAAGGTCACAGTGAAATTGGGTTCGTGTCCAGTAACAGGGCCTTTTAAAGACCCTGCACAACTCCAAAGGGCTCACAGACATCTCAGATACCATCGTTGCATTGTTTCCATTTTCTCAATCCTGGTGTGCACTGAAGTTAGCAGCAGTAATAAAGTTATCATTTCTTTGTGGGAATGAAAGGCTCTGCAAACAGTGAAAAGTGGATTCAGTGTTGCTCATGTGAGGGTTAGGGCTACCTGCTCGGATACGTCCATCCTTATCGGCAGGTCCACCAGGAACAATGGAGGCAACAAAGATGCCCAAGTCGTAATGGCCCACTGTGTCCTCTCCAACTATCACTATGCCTGTTCGGAAACAATCAAAGATGTGTTGAAATGTTTTTTCTTCGCGTACCATCACCTATAACATTGTCCAAAAGCTTCCATGGTCCAAAACATTTATTCCATCTTGACCTTTTTTTTTTGTCGGCTGGTAAGCCATGTGAATTCAAGTTGTCACTCTAAAGTGTAAATGGGAAATATTGCTATTAAAACCAGTTAGATTCAACACAGTGGAATGAAAGCACACTGAAACTTGCTGGAGAACAGGTACTGTGACTACATGACAACTGACAGAGCAAGTAGTAGTGTCTTCTCAAATATCAAATATTAAAAAGATAAGGTCAGCTTTTTGTTGACGGTGTACAATGAGATGTGATGGACTTACCCAGGCCAAGCTTTGGGTCTTTTTTTAAGGAAACACATATGACTTCTCTCTCTGGCGCGGCCCCCAGTTTTGGTGGGGTTTCTGCAAAACAAACATGGCGGAGAAATACAGTTGACCAGTGGCAACGGCGGACTTACTGATCTCTAACAACACTAAAACCACTCAGTCTGAGAATGAATCACAAGTTAGCCTTCTGAAAAGCATCTGGGATCCTGCTTGCTCAAATTACTACTTGTTGCATTCATGACCTATAGTCAACCCACACTGCTCAGTTAAGAAAGCTGAGAATGTACTTAGTTGCACTGTACCTCTGGCTGCTGGTGAACCAGAGGGGGCTTCGGATCCGCTCCTCTGAGAGCATGCTGGTGAGCGTGTGCTCGTGCTGCTGCGTTGACTGCTGGAGCAGGTACTACGAAACAAACACACGAGAAACACAATTCAGAAAAGGATTCCCAGTTACTCCATGTGGGATGGAGGGGGGGCTGTCTTAAAACAGTACCAAGAGGCTAGCAGGACATCCTTTAAGTCATTTAAGTCTTGTATGTTGTGAGCTGAAGCCACTGTAGATCAGCACATCCTCCAACATATGACCTGACAGACCACAGTGACCTGTCTATCCGCAATGGTCCTTAACATCTATGCATTTCTGCCACATCCAACACATTGCCTGCAAGAGTTCACTGTTCACTTGCTGTCTAATATACCCCAGGCCTGGAGCAGATACGTGAGGGGTCATAATGTTTGGTGAGCTAAAACAAAGCTAACAGAAAGGCAAATTGACTTGTCTGAGGTTTCTTGAAGACATTTCACTCCTCGTCTAGTTCTCATTTGGTCAAAATGACTGTTGGGGAGTTTAGAGGAGTACGGAGACTAAAACTAAAACAAGTCGCGTTGCCCTTGTATGAGCTTTGTTTTAGATTTACCATTACCTGGATGACTGAAAACCTTCACAGACACAATGGTTTGGTTCAATGCTCCAGTTGAACTCATGGAAACTGATGGGCGACTATATACCTCTGCTCATTGGAGCTCAGGCGCTGCTGCTTTACACGCGCCTCGATCCTGGCCGTGACGTCATCACACAGTTTGGTCAGGGATTCGTTCTGAGGTGTCGTCAGACCGCTGTCGTCTTGAGGCGTCTCAGAACACGGGTAGGATTTCATCTGGCTGCTCTGTGCACGGCACACGGTCGCATACTGCACAATGCTCTCGTCTGCAAAGACATGGGGCTGTCTTTAGTAACAACAACAAATCACTGAGTATGTTCTGAGCATGTGTGACTTAGAAAATACTCAAAAAGGTCCACAAAAAACTCAAAGACTGACTAGTTGGAGTAACTGACCTGAGACCAGGCTATAACTTAGCTGTCGGGAGTTCATCTCATTGTTGAACTTGTGCTGGGCTGAACAAAGGTTACACAGGTATTTGGCGACCTTCGACCTCTCTGTGATGAAGGTGTACTTCTTGCTGCCCCGACACTCTATTACAAATTTATGCCTCTGGAGAAATATGCAGGAAATATTTTTAGGACAGGAAAGTGAACACAGATCATTATAGCAGGTGTCACTTGGCTCACAGTAGAGGAGATGGTCGCCGTCTCCCTCCAGTAGAAGCTCTGAGCTGTGGATCTGCAGCCCTCTTTGACCTCGTAGACGATGAGACCCTTTGCACAAACCCCGAGGATAATCTCTCCCTCTAAAGGCCTTTTCTCTCGTGTCACACGGTGGAACAACACGCCGTACTCTGGCAACTGCTGGCACACCTACAGGTGTAAACAGAGCTGAGTTAACACAGATGCACCGTCGTGGCCTGGGCAGTCAAACACGGGATGGATTCACTACCTTGAGGAACTCGAGCTCTGATTCATCGCTTAGCATCTGAGCGTTGCCGGTGTGAAGTCGCAGCAGCTCCTCCTGGATGTAGGGTAA
This sequence comes from Planiliza haematocheilus, assembly GCA_005024645.1. NCBI lineage: Eukaryota > Metazoa > Chordata > Actinopteri > Mugiliformes > Mugilidae > Planiliza > Planiliza haematocheilus. Next base: position 6,729,906 of record SRSE01000365.1, on the reverse strand, counting down.
GGCACGTTTCTCCATCACACTCTTGGAGACATACTGATCAGGGCGGTAGTAGTTCCTACCATAGACCTACACGAAACAGATCATAACCTTATATTAACACAACACGCTTAGGAGGGAAATTAAAAGCATATAAAGAGGCGATTACTAGAGAATATTACTGAAGAAACACTGGCATTAAAAAAAAACACTACTGGTCTAAACCATGGTCTCAGTTTTACCACTGATATGGCTACAATATATTGACAATGACTGTGTTGCTACCTTCAAAGGGGTACTGCAATGACCTTTACATGTGCTTGGCCCATTACAGGGATCAACAGTCAGACTATCTCAGCCTATGAAAAGCTCTCTCCTGTAGGGCACACAACTTCATCAGCAAATTTAGCTTCAGGTGCACAACCTCAGGCATGTAGTCTCCGTACTCCGTCTGCAGGGCCAGAGCTCCCAGGTACAGGGCTGTCTCCTCGTGGCAGGACAGCCTGTCGTCCAAGAGGTCTCTCCTGAGCTGGAGGTAATACTGGTGACGGGTCTGTTTGTGCCTGCAGGAAAAGATAATGCACATTTCAAGGTTTCTACCTCCTATTTTGGTCTGTAGGGGATAATTCAACAAAGTAACACTTACAAAAGAAGCGAAATGTCTTTGACAAAGAATTTAACCCTGAAGAAAAGGACAAATGTGGTTGTAGGCACTTTCTTCCAGCTGTCTGGGGCAACTTTGGAAATCTTTGTGTCGTTGTCCACAAAGAAAAACTCATTGTCTGACCAGACAATAGAGAGAAGAACAAAAGAGCTTGTAAGTGACAATATATGACTACTACACACAAATTCCTGTATTACAGGTGATCACGCCAGCGTTCGTACATAGTTGTGTTTTATTGCATCGGCACTCTTTTTTTCTCTGGAACTGCTACACACTCTAACACTAATTATTTTGTCTCTATACCGTCAATGTAAGCAAGGCCAAAGTAGAAGTGTTCCACGAGGTTGGCGTGAGCCACGATCATGTCAAAGACGTCTCCTCCTCTGGATTTCACCTCACACTTGACCAGGATGCGCTGACCGTTTGGCATCACCACACTTAGCTCTCTCTGGGTGGTTGGAGACTTCCCCTTTTTTGACTTTGCAGAGGGACAAAATAAATCAGTTCATTCAATGTCAATGAGGACGTCCGTGCATATGCAAGTGAGTGAATATTTGACTCACCACAATAGAGCCAGGCAGTTCAAGGACAACCAGAGGTTCATCTAACACTCTAATAAACTCAGGACCCATGTCCTACAGGAGAAGGGAAAAGTTTAAACATAGCGTGAGTGTTGTCCCACATAAGATTTAGACAAATTAAATGGTGAGATATTAAGTATATACTACTATATTGTATGATATGAGAATCAGACTGACCTTCATTTTCTTGTCGCTCAGAGTCATTGTGGACTCAAACTGTGACATGGATCTTGGGCTAGCATTTCGATTACCATCCATATATGGACTACAGGGGCTGCGGTTCAGGTGTTGCCAGGTGTTGTAAGTCTCCCTGAGACGACCTCCCGAGGGAATCCTGGGGAAAATGAGTTTTCCATTCTCAGTCTGATGGCAGGCGAGAGCTGTCACTCATAAGATGATAGCTTGTGACCAGACAATTTATATTTTAATGTAGAAGCTTTGTCAAGGAGTCCTTTGGGGAGATTTACTGCCCTTTATAATTCTTCGCCCCTTTTCTCATCTGTTTTCCACAATGTTTTTTTATGATTTTCACTGAATATATTTTGAATAGTGATGATTTCAAACGATCATTTCAATGTATTGTTCTGTACTCGATTTAAACGTGCAAAAAGTTTAATAACAGCACATTATGTGCCAAAAATCCTCCGTTATAAGGTGTGTGAAATACATTTGGACTTCATACCCAGTGGGCTCGGCTGGATAGGACACTCCTGAGAATGTTTTGGAGATCTTCTTCTTCAGCGCCCATGTTGAGTTACTGAAAGAGCCCCCTAAAAAAACAGCCTGGAGTGTAATTATCCACGTGCCACATTCAGTGTGTCAGAGCTCTCATAACTATCATGGAAATATGTGTTCTAGATAGACAGCTGGATTAAAATGAAGAAACAAATCTGCTTATTAGATATCTCCCAGTGAGTAATTAAGAAACTCGATAGCTTAGCTTAGTTTAGCTTAATGCAAGGGCAGGGAAGAGATAGCCACGCTGGTAAATAAGCTAACTCATTAACAAACATTCTAAACAAGTTAACTGGTGAATTTCTCAGCTGCTAGACAGAACATGGGCAGCTCTTTGACCTTTACTTCCAGTCTCTATGCAAAGCTAACAGACAGCTAGCTGTAGCTTTTATATTTATGAAATTGAGAGTAGTATATGAAACTAGCCTGGCACACAAATTTATCTGAAAACCCCTCTGTTGGGCACTGATCATATCGTCTAGGGAATATTATTTGCAGTTGATGGACAGAAGAGTAACAGCCACATACCCTAGGTAAGCAAGCAAACCAAATGCTGGTGGCAGCCTCATGTTTAGATTACAGATGTGAGAGTGGTATTGATTTTCTCAGTTCTAGCCAAGGACGTCAGAAAACACATTTCCAAACTTTCGGATCTGACAAAAGGGATCCATGTCTTACTGTGTAATCTGTCCCTGACCATTTGACTTCGGTCTGTTAGCTGGGATCCGTTCTCAGTCATGGACACGTGATCGCCCTGCAAAGACATTGCTGAACATCTCAGGGAAAAGAACAGAGAGCAGGTGCTGACAGTGAAACAATTTAAACTGCTCAGAGTGAAACCCGGGCCGACCTAATCAGCTGGAAGCAAACCAAACTAATCCACCACTCACTGAGTTTCTGTAAACGTCTTCAACCAGCTGCCTCACGAGCCGCTCAGCAGGAGGCAACATGGAGGCCTTGTGGTGGAGCTCACAGGTCTCCAGCACCGTCAGCAGGTCGGTCCTCCTCACCACCATGTCCTCGCACATGCTCAGCAGCAAACCCTCTAGCTCAGCGCTCAGCTGGACCGGCTAGGAAGAAGAAACAGGTGATAGCGAACAGGATAATACACATATGTTCTGAATATAGAAAGGGAGGAATTAGTTTATCCAAAAGACAGAGAAGGTAGGAAAGTACCTGGTTCTGAGGAAGATGATAGTCAGCACACCAGTAAAGAGTCATGCCCAGTGAGTACACAACCATCTGAGGAGCACAAAGATATTATTACTGAACTGAACATAATGGAAGGTCTGCTTGTTTCACATTTAGGAAAATGGGCTCCAGATTAGCCCGTGTTCTTCTTGAAACTTGCGTAGCAAACATTTGCTCGTAAAATATTTACACACCAGATCTCTCTATAAGTCTTCATTACTATTTTTGTAATACAGTATGTGTCCCCACAACGACATAAGGCAGTTTCTTACCTTTTCAGCTGCTGTCCTGGTGGAGGCAGCGTGACCCTGCTGGACTTCAGGGGCTGTGAACGAGGCCACGTCTTCATATCGGGCACAGCTCTTGAAGGCCAGGCTCCCGTTAGCTGACAGCAGCACCGAGCCTGGGCTCAACACACTGCACATGTTGCCTGAACCTAAACGAGCAGCATGTCACAAAACTGGGCCTCAGCTCAGGAAATTTTAACCTTTCACTTATGCCTTTAGCTTCAGCGCATTATTTCTTTTACACACCCTGCACCAAGAAAACAAATCTGAAAACTGTTACCTTTTTTTGAGATGCTCAGTAAGGCTTCAGTGGTGGCGAGCAGTAGACACCAGACCTCATCCTCCTCCAGCGGTGAGCCCCGGACCTCCAACACCTCTGCCAGGGTCACAAATGTACCCATGCTGCTGGGGTACACATGCAACAGGGACAAACCCACTGTACTGTACTGTTGTGTTGTGCATTGGGAAGGGTGTAAAATGTCACCTTTAATATTGTTACTTTAATGAAAATTATTCGAGACAGTGTTGCTATTTGTTAACAAACAAGCTGTCTACCTATAAGAGCTATATTCTCACTGACATCCCATTAGACATGACGAATATCTGGAGGTCAGAGGTCAGAGTTTCAGGCCAACAACTTTACTTTTTTGGGGAATTTCGGAATCCTAGTTAACAATACGTATGTTTAATGCCACCCAAAATGAAGGGATGCCTGCTGACTTCTTTATGCTTTTATGACAAAGGTGCAACAGCTGGAGCCACCACACTGAGCTTCAAAATGTCTCTTTGGGAAATCTATGAGTAACGTTTGAGAGGATTCATCCAGCTTCATATACAGTCAGTGATTTTAACTGGGTTAAATGGGACTACTTGGATCATTATTAAATCATATAGGCAGACCCTAAACCTTTTTTTCTGCTGCTTATGTGACTGTGCAGACTGAATGTTTGGAAACTAGCAAATTCTAGCAATAAAACAATAAAAGATATTGTGCAAAGACACCTCACATCTGCGACATTTGCGACCTAATAATGTCACATTTTCAGAGTTTGTAAGCAACACATCAAAAAGCTGTGAGAATATGGTCTGGTAATGAAGTTTTCATGGTTGTATAGGGATTGTTATATGTGTACACTGTGAAAAAAGCAAAGTCAGAATTAAAGCAGCCACAGTGAAAATGCCATCAACTAGCAACTGGAAAGGAAACACCATAAAATGGCTCGGAAAAAAGGAAGGGGTTTTACAAGAGAAAAACAAAGTAAACGTTAATAATGGTGGGTGAAATAAAAAGCCAGTAACTCTTTTTTATTATTATTATTTGTTTGACAGGTGGCCAAATGTGACAGTTGGCCGCCATGAAGCATAACCATATTCCTTTTATTACCAGCGCGGAGATAATGGAGGAACACTGATGCCTCTAACGTACTTTATTTGTGCTGCCGCATCCATTTCATTACGCGACCTTCCTGGCGCGGAAACGGAATTAAAACTCTGACTGAAAGCAGACATGCTCACCGTGGCATGTCTGGTAACATGATAGATAGCCAAGTAATCCGAGCTCCGTTAATCAGGTTATGTGCACTCTGATTTAATTCAACTGAGATAACCTGGGGTCAGGTGTCTCCATGGCAACGGTCATCATTTCTCACTTAGTGACATGGTATAGGAAAAGCCTTAAGGATGATTCGTCTCAATTAAACCGGTGAGCCAACGTGCACCGAACCAACAGCTAAATGGAATCCGGCCGTCGTTTTATTATTTATGCCACGAAAAAGGCCTATTATTTTAATGTGACGTATTTTTAGCACATATAATTAAACGAGAGGGCTTGGAAAGGCAAATAATGATGCCACAACATATAAGTTAATTTGCCAAATGAAAGCTGGAAATCAGATGAGACTTTTTCCCTCAGTAGATAATGGCAAGCCATTGTATTGCTGAGGTTTTTAGTGCCTCAGACTGCCCAGGTATCAGTGTCTGCATCAGAATGACTCACTCCACTGTGATATGCTTCACACAGAGCATCTCACAGTGACTTCAACTGAGTCCAGTCAGTTACAGAAACATAAAAACAAAGCAAAACTCAAGGTAAAGTTCTCTGCCGGCTTATTTTTCAGCAGCAACCTTTGAAATTGCTGTGCGGCGTCTCGTAGAGCAAAACCCCCGCTGCTGTGTTCATTCCAGAAGGAAGCTGTTACAGCAGCCGGCATAAAGAATTAAAAATCCATGTCGACAACTGGGACTTCCAATGTCCGTCTCTGTGATCAGACCACTTACCAGTAAAACATACATGATTTTTAACACACAGATTGTTTGAGAAGTTATGTTAGGACCAAAAACATTATGCACCTTACCTTATTTCATCCGGTATCTGGAAAGATTCCTCCTAAGTTCCTTCAGACATCCGGCACTCTGAACCTAATCCCTCCTCCTGTTATTCATCCCCTGCTGCCATTCCACCCACCACCTCTCCCCAGTCCCAGCGCTCCTTTGTCATGACAGCCCATCACACGTTGTCATCTTCTCATGGCAGATCAGTCAGTGTCGGCAGAAAGAACCAATCAGCTCCATAACCATAATTTTTCCTACGCTCACATCTAATGACGCGTAGTTCCTTAGTTTCCTGCCTTTTTCTACTATTTTTAGCCTGGGGAACATAAGAACATAATTGGATTTGCAGGACAAGCTAACAGCAGATGGGGCAGCAAAGGACCAAACTATTGTAGGCAGCGCTGTGTTAATCTGATGTTTCAACTGAAAGTGACACATTAATTGTCCCACTTAGTGTCAGGAACGTTCATAGATTAAGTATAAATAACCACAGTGTCCTACATATAAAAAGTTTAAGGCACCATGTTCATTCTCAAAAATAAGTTTCAGTTAAAACTTTTCTGAAAAATTGATGGTGATTTTTATTGCTGTTATTATTGCAGCATTATGTTTCAGACTGACGAAGTGGGTATAACAAGGCCCTACATTTTGTAGTGTGAGGTGAAATAACAATGTATAATCTTTCATAAGGTTTCCATTTACAAATAGTAAGTAAGAAGTGCACTGCAAATGTTGTGCAGTTAAAACACCTGACCTCAGAAACCTCAGTCTCAAGACATGCAATTGGACTTTCTAGCCAGCCAGAATATTTGGGGCCTTACCTATCTATTTATATATATACTATGCAAATGATTTTCAGTTTTACATATTTCACTGTCCACGTAATTATGCCAGAGCTTACATCATGTACAGATTTTAAACTCATGTCTTGCAAAAAGAATAATGATCGCAGTGACACGTGGAAGAGCACTTCACAGAGATTCAACTCAGCTTCAAAACAGCACCATAAACTACATCCTCCAGAATGTTCATACAGTTAATTTGCCATCTTTCTTATCTGTTTTGATATACAAACATAATATAATATGAAATTATTTTTAACCGTTATAAAAGAAGGTCCGGGTATAGAAAATGAATGAATGAATGAATGAATAAAAAGAAGGTTTAGCACAGGACTGTTTTATTAGATTACATTTGTTTTCACTAATGTACCAAATGAACTGGCAAATGAGTGTAAAAAATCCCTTAACCGTTACAAGAGCTTTTCAGCTGTATGTGTGTTTTAAATGTAAACTGTTGCCTTAGAGTGAAGTATAATGTGGTATGAAAAGTAAATGAAATATAGATACTTAATTATAATCATGGAGCCTGTGGTAGTTGATTATCTATCTCATTTATCATAAACCAGACTATAGAGCAGACCAAACCAGTTTAAATCTGGTATTAATTTTTTTTTTTAAGTGGCTGATTTGAGAGAAACAATCCAATACACTAAATTATTTTTGGTTCATTGGTTCAAATTCCTTTTAAAAATTAAAGACGACTTTGAACATATTCAAATGAATTCATCCCAAGATGTCTAAGTTTTAAATTTTGTTTGGCAGCTGTGAAAAGGATCTAACTAGCTAGTTGCTAGCTAGCTAGTTACTGTTTATAGAAATGAACCTTCATTGCTAAATACAGTTTTATGTAACATCTATATGCAACGTTTGTAGGTATATGTGAGTGTGTGTGTGTGTGTACACATTGCATGCGTGCATGAAGATATTTCAAACGATGTTTAGATTATTAATATTAAGCATGTGTAAAATATCACACAATTAACAACTTCCTGTATGCGACGTCATTTCAAAACGTTGCGAAACCGTCGCTTCCGCTTTTGCCGAAGCGGCTGCCGGGAACGCGCAGGCGGTCTTGAACGTCCCCTGGTTCTCATTGTGCAGCCGAGGAAACATCGGAAGGTTTCGACGACGTCGGTATGAAATGGCAGAAAGTGCCTGTGTCACGGAATCACTAAGATTGGGTTACGTAGAAGCTGCACATGTATTTTGCGGTGATCCTGACCTGCTACTGTGAACGAAACGGGAGTGTATCTGGAAGAAATCGCGGATTAAAGAGCTGTTTTTCCTCCTAAAAACCGTCCAGGTTGTGTCTCCGGCAGGCAGCGAGCGGCGACTGCGGGTCGACACTGTTGGAATTACTCGGAGAGGGGTGAGCTCGATATATGGATTTTTGTCCCTCTGAGACATGTTTGACGTGTTATTATAAACTACTGTTGGATGGGGAACGGACATATTTGTGTCACAGGCGTTACTGTTAAACAGTGTCACCATAGCTTTACACGGTAACCACCACAGCAGGCAGGACAGGTCTGGCCTAAATGGGCTGAGCGGCTACACAGGGAAGCACACTGCTGTAACCTATCCATGTCGGTGCTACACACACATTAGCACAGCTTACACTGTGAAGTGTGCACCGGCTGGTGTTTGCAAGTCATAAAGCTGGTGAAATGTTCAAGTAAAACGCCGTGACCTCAAATCTGTTGTCCCCTAAACGCGATAACATCCTCCGTGTAAACAGAAGTCACGTACTGACGGCTTTGAATACACCCTGTTTTCAGCTAGCATCAGCTCGCTGCTGCTTTTATTTACTGCTGAGAAATTAGCTCGGTTGTGAACGTGGTTACACTCAATGCCTGCACTGGACAGCGAGTAAAGGCGGTTTGACACGTTGTTTTAATCTGTAGCTGCATTTCTGTGAATTCATTAACAACATAGAGCGGATATCAGTGCCTGGCCACACACACAACACACACACACACACACACAAGGCTGCAGTGTGTTTGCGTGGTTTTTATGTGATGCGTTCACGGTCTCACTGACCTCCAGATTGAACGATGGTTGTGACTGGTGGTTTTTACAGTGCAGTGGCATCAATCACGTCTCACCTGTTGTCTTAATAATATAATATAATAATAAACAGAAATATAAATAAATAAAAATTTGTCAATTTCCCTGCGGGAACCTCCCAAAGGGATCAATAAAGTTGTCTATTGTCTATCTAAACAAGAATAGCTTATTATGTTAGTTAATTGAGTGGGGAGTTTTGAGCAGTATTAAAAGTGTTCTCATCTGTTCAGAAGTGTGTTACATTGTCACAGGTTGCAGCATATGCGTGTCTAACACATGCATGCATGCTTTTCATTTTGAGGGGATTCGGCTCCCAGACTGCACAGCACATTGCAAGCTAGGCTTCAGAAACAACCTGCCAAGAGAACAGCGACGGTCGGGCCAAATGCACCAAGAAATCTGACTCCTGCGCCAAAAGCGTAAAGTAGTCTGCTGCGGAGATGGGATTAGGAGTCCTGCTCTAACGTATAATAAACTCACTTTCATTCAAACAGATATTTAATTGTGAATATCGGATCGTTTTGATAAGCTCGTTGAGGTCCCTGCATGTGTAATTTGAACTGGCAGCGTGACTATCTGGTCTCGGCTGTCGGGCTCATAGTGCCCACATGTGTATGCCATTATTTGTGTTGGCGGGTGGAGTCCTGGCTTCATATTAAACCAGTCTACCCTGTAGTGTGCATAGGTTGCTTTGCTCTAACCTTGTAGTAAGTGAAACAAACTAAACGGCACGCCACAATTCAAATAGTCATGGTTGAGAGCAGAGAGTTTTTCTGAGGAAGGATCAGCGCTCTATCGTACCTGTCAACACCTTTGGATCAGTTTGAAATCCTCCTCTGCAAGACGGGATGTTTCTCCTCTTGTGTGTCTGTGTACATTTATGTACTGACAAAATAAGCAAAGCATTTTAGGAGTTTTCCGTCTCTATTGAATGCATGCCAAAAATTAAATCATTATGAGTCCACACTGATCAGGCATAACATCATGACCACCTTCCTAATACTTTGTAGGTCTCCCTTTTGTTGTGACTCATCAGAGAATGGACATCTGAGGTCTTCTGGTGTCTGGCAACAGAATGATGTGGGACACTAGGGAAGAAAAGTGCAAACTTTCTGAACTAGAAACAGAAAATATGTGTCTGTTAACGAAGGGAAGCACATAAATAATGTCTGCTATGGGGACACATTTGCATCGTTCGCTCCCTTTGTTGCCTTATAGGACGTAGTTTATTATATTTCCTTCCTGCTGCTTTTTGGCTTTCAGGATTTACACAACTCACATGTAGAGGATTTTATTCTAAATATCCGCTCCCTACTGACGTCTTGAGCAGCAACGGTACAAAAACATCTTGAAGAAACGAATAGAAATTGCACGCTTCACTCATTATTTGCACATTGTTTCCCACCGTCTGAGCTTTGACTGGGCTTATCGCTGCTGGTTTCCTGAATCAATTTTGACTCTGATTCACAAGGTTTCAATTTGATTCAACACCGGTTCGTTTAGAGAGATTTTGGGAGAACTTCCCGACCGTTTTATTCATTCATTCATTCATTCATTCATTCATTCATTAATCTTCTGTAACCGCTTGTCCTGTAAAGGGTCGCCAAACAGTTTTACTTAAAACTAAAACTGATGCCGTCACTTGTTCCAGTGATTTGGGCGATCTCACAACATTTTACCTCTTGTTTCACATCTTGAACATGGCTTTTAGTTTTCGTTTTCTCTTCTTCGTCGTCATACTTGTCTTGTGAGATTTTTATGAATCGATACCGGATCTTTCAAATGGAGATCGCTTTGAATTGGAAAGTCCTTTAACGGATCCCTTTTAGGTACAGTAAAATACTCCCCAAGGAGAGAGTTGGTGAAATGCAGCCGTTCTGCTCGATGGGATGAACAAGGATTTATAGAAATGCTTCAAGAGTTTGACAAGGACAAGTGCAGTTATTTGTAGGATGATAAATTGGAAATGGTATATGATGGTGAAGGCCCTAGTCGTTCATCTACAGCAGCCTTTTACTCGTAAACACGTCTGTGGCACAGAAAGCTACATGAAATTTGATTGATCCAACCCCTAGTGGTCATATGTGATGCCCTTGGCTACTGACTGCAAAAAAAATAGCTTATAGCTGTTTAAATGGAGGCAGTTTATTGCGTAACTTAAAATACTTCCTATTTGTGGTGTCTTGTTCAGATTGGGCTCAGATGGTTAGACGTTTTTAGCTTAAATAGCCCTGACTTGTATTTGCAGATAATCAGGAGTGAAATGCGTTTCAGGGTCTTGATTGGTACCAGCGTTCGGCACAGAATGTGTCCTTGTGGGTTCTTATCAGCAGCCGCTACTTCGGCTAAATGTGAGTGCCCTGCAGATAAAATCCAAACACGCTGGTGGACTCAATCAGTGGTTGGTCCAGATAAATAAGCCCTGCTCGGTGTTTGCAAGAATCTCCCCGCTTTCCTGAGAAACGGAGCAGACCTGTAATAGCCAGTGAGAGACAGGTCAACTCCAAGGAGAGATGGCTTGATGGACAGCTACGGGCTGCAGGATCTGGACAGCGCTGCCAGTTTAAAAGACATATCTGACACTTTTTTGAGACAGTTATGTTTTTGTTTTTTCTCTGCTCCTGTCAGCGTGCTCACGGGCAATTTTTTTAAGGGGCTGGCAGTAACAGCTCTGAAATCAGTGATTCATCTGCAATTTTTGTGTCCCTGTGTTCCAATTAGAGGAATATCAATACGACCTTTGACCCCTGAAGGTGTGGTGCGATCAGAAAGTTCAACTATCGCAGCAGTCCTGTGATTGCTGTTTGTAATAAGCGCGTACAGTCAGACGGATCACATTTTTTCATCGAGCTAATTCACCAGCTCATTCGTTTATTTTGAAACGTCTCAGGCTGTCGTGTGACGGTGCATGATCCTCAGCCTCCTAACAGCTGAATGGGGCTGACGGCTTGACACACACTGTCAGATCGCTGAGGCTCATTTGCCCCAGCAGCCACAGATCCTCCAGTCTCACAGGGACCCTGGTACTGTAGGTGCTGTTGTCTTTTCACATAGCTGTGTCACACTGCCAGGTGAAGCCTGACACCAGGTTAGACATATTCTGCAGAGTCTGGATACACCTGCATGTTCAACCCCAACACACGCTCTCCCTGCAGCGTGGCTTATGTTTGTTTTGCCTAATGACACTTTCTGAAAAAACATGCCAGAAATGGCTCACATGTTATTTCTGGTTCTTTTGCAGCCGCATACCTCAGGCAAACCAAGCTGACATTTTTTGTTGTTGCTTGGTGGATAAATATTACAGGGTTATGTATGTTTGGTGTAAATTATGAATAATAAAGATACGTATTATTTCATTTACTTTAACAAAATATCTTCTGCTAGACTCAGTGAGGTAATCAAGAAAAAAAAACACGAGACATTCCACGTAACTGTGACCTTCTTATTATTGGCAGAACCAGTCGGCTTAATGGGAAGCATTGCTCGGCTGACAGAGGCTTCTGTGAAGCAGTTGTGAAATTCAGTGTCACACAGGTGGCGTGATGTGGCAGGTGACACCGAAGCTAGCAACGTGTTGGGGCACATACCTTTAAGCCTTGATACAGTTTGAACAAGTGAGGTGAACAAAAGGTGTGTGCACCATGCTGTAAACATGTTTATGTCTGCTGTAAAGGTCTAAGGAGACTGACTCTCATTTTGGGTCGACCCCAAGTGGCCATTTCAGGAACTGCAGCTTTTTGTCCATCTGTAATGTATAGTTCGACGAGAAATCAGTCGAAGGACATTATCACATATGATAGCTCTTGGGCTCAGTGCTGGTTTGTCAGATCTGTTTTTAAAAGCATCTGCTAGGAGAATCATAAAGAAAATCTGTTTGCATTAATCTTTCTTATGGGCCAACATTTGATGCCACAGCCTCTGTCACGTTAAGGTGCTTGTGCCAAATTAATATAGCGTGGAAACCACACCCTCCTGATGCTGGGTTTGTGTCTGAGCGGTGTCCAACTCTGTTTGCCTTTGTAGAGTCGTCCTCCTTGATCAGGCATACAGGGTACCGGTTAAGCGTAACTGCTTGGGGTCAGACTTAGTCTGGTGTCGGGTTACATGCAGGTTCAGGTTGGAAGACACTGAAGTTTAACTGACATTATCTCTGTGGAGGTCTGGTTTAAGGAAAAAACAGCAAATCATTTTTTCATTTTAAATCACTATGACAGGATGTCACCTATTATATTTAATTGCAGTTTATGTATCTGTTCCCATGCCTCTGTGTGTGTGTGTGAGAGCACATGTTGTTCAGCTAAACATTTGTCGGCACCCTTCCCGCTGGAAGATAAAATGACGGCATCCAGGCTGACGTGAACTCTTTGTTCACCCTGGTACCTCTCGGCACAGTGTGGATCAGCTGCAGACTGTCTGCACCGGTTCTGCACCGGGAGAGCGGTGATGTTGCTCTGATCAGAGTCAGAGCGGGAGAGAGGGATGGGAAGAAGCAGGGATGATGAAACACTAAAGAGGAGGAGGCACGGGGAGAAGTCTGTTTGGAGCAGACAGACGGGCAGGGGGATGCGGCTGCACACTTTGAGACAGTATAGACATCAGCATCTTACAGCACAGCTCATGATCTCTTTAAATTCTGAATTTTAATTTGACATTTCCCTGCTTATTCAAAAAAAGAAAGACGAGTCATCAAAGAGAAAACGCATCTCATTGGTGATTGAAAACCTGCTCTGTTCAGTGGTCTCTGTGCGGTGTCTGAAGTTTCCCTCACTTTTGGTTATTGGTTTCCTTCCTGAGCTAGTGTCAGCGTTAACCCAGTGCGATTTACTGCAGCCCTGTGAGGCAGAATTAAAGCTAAGGCTATGCAGAATAGAAAAAATACAGAAAGAGAATAGTGGATGGGAGGCGTGTCGGAGAAACCCAGAGACCAGGTCGCTGGTCTCAGCTATCACCACTAAGCCGACCTCCTCAGCACGACGTTCCAAATTCCACTAATGATTTGTCATCTTCATGCCCAGCGTGAAACTGGGCTTCCCGCCTCCTCGCTGCTCCATCGCCCCGACCTTTGGACTCTATGCACAGCTCGGCGTAATAAGGCGGTTTTCCGAGGCTTAGGCGTCATTACAGTATATTAATCTCTCTCTTTAGAAGCAGAAACATGGATGATTTTCTGGCGTTAAGGGATTATCGTGGCGTTGCATCAGTCGTTTAATTGGCTTGGAGGAGAGAGTGCAACGGGAATACTGGGAGCAGTCGGCTCGGCGACCACTGCAGTGGCTTTATCAGTGACACTACAAATCTCTTAATAATGAGAAGAATAAGAAGAATGAATGATAATAAAACTGCACGTGAGCAAATAACGTCAAACATTTGTCCATTCTCTGATGAGTCACAATTGTTTTGGTGGCACAAGGGAGACCTGCACAATATTAGGAAGGTGGTCATAATGTTATGCCTGATCAGTGTATTTTGCTGTGTCTCCAGAGCCAAACGTCTTCTCCTGAAGTGTCTGGCAGGAATTCAGCGGCTCAGCCAAACTGAACATGTTGTTCATGTACAGAACGCTGGTTCACAAACCACAGAACAGCCAGCGCCCATGCTCGCCGACCGTGCTTTCATTTCCTGAAATCCATTTTTTCTGCAAAACGATAATCACTCGCCAAACTGCAAGCACATAATGTTTGAGACGCAAGCGAGTCAAGGTTAAACGCAACAGCGGAGCATATTGTTTCATGTCAGTCCCTGAATCTGAACCAAATTTAGGCGTGAAAGCACCCTGAGATGCCGTTAACAGACTTTGCCAGTGGACAGCTATGTCCCACTGATTTCACACTGAGCTCAAATAGCTTTGGCAGTGGCAGTGTAAAAGTCCAACACCGCTGGAAGTGATCACTTCTGCATCAGGCTTCGTGACGAATTAAAATGAAATGATATGATCTTGTACGAGCAGCATCTGTGATGACACGAAAAGCAGTCCGGGTGCGGTGGCATTTTCTCTTTACTTTGATCTCCATGATTGTGTACTAAAACCGATCTCCTCTCTTCTTCGCACTCCGCAGGTCTTGAGAGACGAGCCCCACTTGGATGCGCAGTCACAGCGTCCGTCCAAGGCTTCACAATGAACCGGAACAAGCGTGAAAAAGAGTACTACAGTATAGATGTGGGCGATTCAACTTTTATGGTTTTAAAGCGCTACCAGAACCTCAGACCCATCGGATCGGGAGCACAGGGAATTGTCTGGTGAGTAAAATAATACACATATATGTATAATAATAATTAGGGATGTCCGATATTATCGGCCGATATCGAGTTAAAGATGTAAAATCGGGAATTATTGGTATCGGGTTTTTATAACCGATGTTTGTTCTGTAGGCATCAGAATTTCCGAGTCTGCATGAACGCAGCATTGGGAAGTTAACAGGCACAAATTTATTCTCTGCGCACAAACTGGGCAAACATTTAGGTGTGTGAAACATTTGCTGAAAGCCACAGATGCCGAGCTCAGACTCTGCCAGCTGTTTGCTCTAAAACTTGATGAGATCAGGTGTAAACAGAGCAGCTTAGCTTGCACAGGAACGGATACATGAAGTAGTATCTGTTGACAGTGCAGTATGGTGTTGTGTTCCCTGTGGATGTTTTTTTTTTTTTCATGTGAGATGGGTGGGTGTTAAAGTGATTTAGAATTCTGATTTTATTTCTATTTATGATCTATTCATCCTTTCAGCAGTGTGTTGTTTGCATGTCCATCATTCCGCCGTTGGATTTACTGGACCAATGAAATTTTCATGCAAAGTGAGCAGTTAGAAGTGATCCAGTTCTTGTTGAATAAGCCACTAACCTTCTCTGGAGTGAGGAATCTTTGGTTATTAAAATCTGAATCCCTGCGATGCTTCACGTGCGCTGGCTTTGAGCAGAAACATGCATTCTCAGCTTTTTTTACTTATATTGTAAACAAATCTGCGATATTTCCATCACATAAGTGAACCAGCTGACCGTCTGACCTCTGTATCAGCGTTTTCAAGCAGGAACATAAGTTGAGTGATGAGACAAACAGAAGCCACCGTGCAGCGTAATGCAACATAACAGATGCTTCTGGTCCTTCTCATGCAGCCTGCAGTCGTAACGCGACGTGCTTTAACGCGACGTGCTCTAATGCTGCCGCAGTATTCGTTCTTCTTGGCGTTGAGCGACATGGACACAAATATGGACATGGAAATGTTATTCTGGGGCGTCCCAGTGGTTTTTCCCATAGACTAATTCTCATGACTCACAGCTGGAGCTCGGGATTGAGCTCTATTTGTGTCAAATACAGATGTCCACATGTTTACTGCCTTACAACATCTCTGGTTGAACTAGACTTAAGCTTGGTTTATACTCCCACAAAGAGCCTGCGCCTAAAGCTTGATTTATACTCCTGCAACTGGTCTTTGCAGAGCTTATGCAGTAGGGAGTGATGCCGTAAAAAGCATTTCTACCTATGCGCTGGTTTGTCTGTGATATTCTGTGTTTACGCCAGTAAAACAGACTAACACAGAACGTTTATGAGACATCTGTGTGGATGGTGTGTAGGAGGCAGAAGGAGTGTACGTGAACCATGTATCAAGGAAATGCATTTTGGCCCGACTGCAGCGGCTGCGGCCTTGCGTCGCCTCCACACAGTTACATTTCTGTGGAAGCACACGGCTACGGCGCAGGGTTTGGTCATGCGCCACCATAAATCTGGCTTTAGTGTGTGGTTATATGCCTCCAACAAGTAAAGCTGCTGTTTGCATCCATGACTAGATTCATACAAGACTCTGAGAGAGTTGAATAAAAGGTGTCTACTGTGTTAAAATGTCAGATAAAACATGATGGAAACAAAGGTGAAATGTTTAAACCTGGTGCCTGCAACAGTAATTTATTGGGAGAGGTCTCTTGTCAAATGAATATATTGATGATCTGTTGTCTCAGATATTGTTTGAACAGCCTTTACTCTTTTTGGACAAATTGAAAAATCTGTGAATTTGCTCTGCACATGCTCACTGATCTTGTGATCTTGTCGGTGGTTGTACTGCAAACAGTCCAAATATCCCCGTAGTTTTTGGCGTGCTGACTGATTTTCTGCTCTCGCTGTTCCCCTCTCCAGTTCTGCATACGACCACAACTTGGAGAGGAACGTCGCCATCAAGAAGCTGAGTCGACCCTTTCAGAATCAAACTCACGCAAAGCGGGCCTACAGAGAACTGGTGCTCATGAAATGTGTCAACCACAAGAACGTAAGAGCTGGGGTTTTATGTCATCTTGTATTTCTTTTACTGTATATTTCTGTACAGAGACATTGTTACTTCTTTCCCGGTGAGTTTCTCATGGATACAGACTCAAATCTAGTCTCGAATGCACTAAGACTTTGCATCAACAGCCGTCCTGGCTGATCTGACCGCAAGTGGCCGCCTTTAAGTACAGCAGGTGTTAGCATTCCCAGCATGCATTGCTCATTTCACCAATCTGATCTCAGGCCCTATTTGGAGGTGGTTTGGGACACATTTGACCACATTCCTTTGGTAGTGTGAACATAAAATGCGTCCTGGATCACATTAATGAGCTGAGTGTTCGGATCGCCAAGGCTGGATGTTCATGCAAGGTCTGAGTCATTCAAGAAGCGATGTGATGAAAAATTCTGTAGGAACGGAGGCTTTTCCTGTAGAAATAACTAAAGACCTTTGGCTTGTGTGTTCACAAACCTGGATCAGTCTGCGCATCCAGTTTTTTTGTTGGTTGCATTGCTCACCTTCTTTTAAAATCTGGTAACAGTCCCGGACTGTGGAACCTCACGCAGAGAAGAAGACGGCATCACATCCAGCTCGTTATTAGACGCAGTAAACACGGAGGCCGGCGAAATTAGAGTTTACCGGTTAATTTATAAGTTGATGAGCAGTGGTAGGCAGCCAAATGTGTGAGCAGATGATGAGGAAGAGAGCCAGACTTGTAATTATGGCTTTTTGCGGAGCGGTGACTGCTGCTTGTGTACAGAGGCGTGGCCGAATGTTTTTAATTCACCGATCTAGAGAGACGTGAACGTTCGCTGCTGCAAGACGTCAGACTGTATCTGACTCAGGCCCATAGCAGAATTATAATGTGATTTTAGCTGTTCAAGATTTTATGAGGAAAGAAAAACAGATCAAAAGCTTCAGATTTCAGTCTGTAATCTTAGATGGATCAACGCTCGCTCCATGTCTGGGAAGTCTTTATATCAGCTGGACCATCTCTGCAGCCTTTTAATTGTGCTGCACCCATCTGCATTGTAAATTATCTGATATTGATTTGTGCATATTTAGAATAATGTGTCACTGCAGACCTAGGTGTGATGCATTAAACTGCATTACGTCAAGTCCAGTGCACACAAACTAGAGTATCGGACATGAGGACAAAAACCTGAATTACCACAATGCAACTCTTATTTTTCATGCAGCGCTGACGTGAAGAGTCGTCTTGTTATTGTTTGTAACTTATGGTCAGGCCGCTGCAGTCTTTCAGACTAACAGTCGGCTCTGCCGGTTCAGGGATGCAGAGGTTTATTACAAACCTTCACCTCCATAACTGTGTCGTTTATCCCCGCAGATCATCGGCCTATTAAACGTATTCACACCACAGAAGACGCTGGAGGAATTCCAAGATGTGTGAGTATTGCAGAGGCAAATAACACCTGCTCAGATCAATACGGGATATGGCATGCTGGGGGCTTAGATGGTCAGTTTTGACAGCTTAGCTGGATTCCAAACAGTGTGTTATCATACCTGACACCTACATAATAATAGGTTGTTATAAAAATCAGAGCACTGCTTCAATTGTCTATAGTTTTGCTTCTATTCTGAAACCTTTATCAGCTACATTTGTGCGGCCGGTAATAAGAGCATCATTTGGGTATTTTTAGCAGAGTCCTGGATTTATTTTGAAGTCAACAAGATGTTCGCGAGTGTGAGTGGAAACTGGCTGTAAAACCTCAGAGGGAAACACTAGACCGAGATGTGGGAGGGGGAGTGATGGTTTTGCAGAGTATGATGGGTACAAACATGATTAATGCCATCCTCTAGAAGCCCGGCGTGTTTCTGTGTGCGTCTGCACCGCTCTGTCTGCCTGATTGGAGCTAAAAAGGAAACTGGCCAAGCCGTAGCCAGAGGGTTGCGGGGCTGAGGCACAGTTCGAGGATAAACACTCCATTTGCCTGCGTGTTCGTACACTTCAGTGCATACTTGAATTGCAGCGTTGACTGTGTGTTTTACCCATCCTCGGTCGACTACATATTGTTTCAGAACATAGTGTCTATACAAATAGTTTCCAAGCAGAAGTCTCAATTGTGACCACGTTGCTGCACAGAAGAAAATCATTTTTAACTGTACTTCATGCAGAAGGGTAAAGGGAGCTGCTGATGTAACAGCTGCCAGATAACATTATATCATTCAGTGTAAGAAGGAGAAGTCTTACTGCCACTTCCTAAATGTCAGGCAAAGTAAGTGCTGTGTGGGCGAGGAGATAATAAAGAAAAAGGTTTTAATTAATAAGTGTTTCAGCACAGAGTGTTTTAATATCTTTAATATCTTTTGATTTAACACATGAAAACTCACGTGATGTAAACTGTAAATAGACCATGTGAATGTGTGGGAGGCAGAAACAAATAAATCTCCTGTGGTTTCTCTGCAGATACCTAGTGATGGAGCTGATGGATGCCAACCTCTGTCAGGTGATTCAGATGGAGCTGGACCACGAGAGGCTGTCCTACCTGCTCTACCAGATGCTGTGTGGAATCAAACACCTGCACGCTGCAGGGATCATACACAGGGTAAGTCATACTGCACGTACTGTACCTACACATGTGGTCCCATAGGCACGGCATTTATCAACGTGGGAAAACAAATGTGGCAGAACCTCATTTCATTATCTTTGACCAAACATAAAAGAGTTGAAAATGCACCAGAGATGATGTCCACGTACAACAGCAGCGGTATACGAAGGTTCCCTTTTGTATGTATCGACACGATCAGTAAGACGCACACTGACGGCACTTTGTCGATCACCCTCGGTGAGATATGCAGCAGTAGATGAGCTCTCTCTCTCTCTCTTGCTCTGCCAGCCAGAACTAATTGGGCCACAGGCGCAGCTAACCAGCCTCTATTGCATTGGCGCCACTCAACACGCAGAGCTTTCATACGGTGCACGGCTGCAACATGAGTCATGGAGCGCCAAAGGTTTTCTCTTTTTGTTTTTATGGGCATTTTCTTATGTAGATGCTCAGAACTGTGAAGAACTGGGAAGTTTTCTTTACCTATCAAGGCAGCGAGGCGTAACTGCTCTACAGTCTGATGCTCTCATGGTTAAAACGGGATAGAATTGACCGTGATCATGAGGAAGTTTACCTGTGAAATTTCTTATTACGTTAGCGGCGCTAGATGTAGTGACCTGTCTGTGATACTCTTCTCCAAACCAGACATGAAGACAAAAGTCATTAGGGAATCGCAGACAAAGATTCCAGTTGGCTGCTGCGTTAATTATGCAGAAAAACAATTAACTCAGCCTAGAACTGCCATGGCTTGCAAATGAGTTGTAATAAATCATAGGGCATATGGCCATTTGGAGATAATAGCCATAGGCAATGAGCCTTTATGACAGGATGCCTTATGGGTTGGAAACATGAAGCGCCAGAGAGATAATGGCTGTTTGGTTTGTCAGGATATCGTCATAAGAGGGGAAGCGACACGTATATTTCAAAGGTTTTTTTTTTTTTTTTCATCAGCGGAGATTGATGTGAAGCAACTGGGAACATAAGGCAGAACCGATATGGCAGCCCTGAATCAGGGAACAGATAAACAAGGATAAACTAGTCTCATCAACAAAAACAAAGATTTGTGGTTACTGTGATATATAATGTTTGGTTTTTCATTCTACATGAATGAATTGTCTTGTCTTATTGGCAGAACAAGCTCTCATATTATTGCTTTTTCACTCACATAAAGTCTTTTTGAGGATATTTGTTCCCTACCCACAAATAAGTTTTAGCAAAGTAATTTGTGTTTCCTCCTTTGTACAACATCTTGGGTTCATTTAACCCACTGGAAAACAACTTGTATATACCAGTTAAGGTTTCGATCACCATCCCATGAACCCCTAATGCAACTTTGTGGTTCTTCCTCCAGGACCTGAAGCCCAGTAACATTGTGGTGAAGTCCGACTGCACGCTGAAGATCCTGGACTTCGGTCTGGCCAGGACGGCCGCCACTGGCCTCCTCATGACGCCCTACGTGGTGACCCGCTACTACCGCGCCCCCGAAGTCATCCTGGGCATGGGTTACCAGGCCAATGGTGAGTGGAGGAAGCTGCTTCTTGACGGCAACCAGCCAATGAGCAGCTGCTGCCTGGCCTGCTGCATGGCTCTCAACACTGTGATGTTTCAAGAGCACTTCCCAAACACACTCTCACATGTACACACACACACCTTCCTGTTCCTGTAAAGGTTACACTCAGGGGGGGGTGTTGGCATGTGGTACATCGGTGCTTCGTGGGAAACTTCCTGTGTGGGGACTCTGGTGCCCGGCAGCACTTTAGCATGTGTTTGATGTTTTATTAAGAGGTTGCCTGCGGGAAGCTCAATACGGCCTGTCAGAAAAAAGTATGAATATAGGCACCTGTGTACGCTACAGCGGTTTAACTTTGTGCTACGTTTTAGAACAGATTGCAATTTCTGCAAGACGGTCTTAAAGGAATAGTGCAATATATTGGGAAATATGCATATTGACACCACTGCCATACCTGTCTGTTGAACTTAGTTTTACATTAAGACTGATATTGGGTGAGTATGTTATGCAAATGTAAGGGCTGTGACACACCAACCACATGACTGGGTGGTATCTGGCAGTCAGTGAGTGTATGTGGCCCTAGGTTTTGCAGTGTATCCCCCAGCGTTGGCACCAGAGTCAGACCCCTTTAGCCAAATAAGTTGCTTCTGCACTGGAGCGTACGGGTGAGTGAGATCACTCTGATCCCCAAGGGTAGAAACAGATGTGATGAATGTCAGCCAGTAGTATAAGTAGTACATTGGCATACTAGATGTACTATGTATAATATTCACGGCAACAAGATCATCTGGAAAGAAGAAAAGTGTTGGTCAGAATGATTCGGAAGCCTAGATGCTCTGTCCAGTTAGTCGAACTTCTTCTGGTTTCCCCTTTTGAAGGACGAATTCAAACTACTGCCACCTGCTGGTGTGGAGTGATTTCCCTTGATGCAGGCCGTATGTTCTAGATGGCCATCGGCTGTAGTCCTTCAGGTATCAAGTGTAACTTTTTTGGCCACACATAGATACGCCACAGGCGGACATTATTGCCGGTAGTTTTTTGATATTGGTTCGGTGTGATGGCAAGCTGAGCTAGCTTTGCTGCTCCTAGATTTTACTTAAAACTCAGCTAGTCATTTCCTGACTGTTGCTTCACATATACAGACATGTGAGTGGTTTCAGTCTTACCGTTTAAATCTCATCAAGACGGCAGATAGTTAAGAAATGATGCTGGTAATTTATGGGTTTAAGGGAATATTCCCTCCAGCTTTGACACCATGAGGTGGATGCTCCATTACAACAACCTCTGAAGAATCTTCTAAATACTAAAGCTCTCTCATGCTCAGTCCACTTCACCTAAAACACTGTGCCTAAATTTTCCTGCTGACTTGTTGCATTCTTTTGCTTATTCTCTTCTCTTTCCTTTTATGCTGCGCATATGTAGTGGATATTTGGGCTGTGGGCTGCATTATGGCAGAAATGGTTCGCCACAAAATCCTTTTTCCAGGAAGGGATTGTATCCTTGAGCTGCTTGCAGCAGTGTCTGGCATTTCTTGTGACACAAACAAAGCACAAAAAAAGGTCTTTTGTATTTCCAAGTCTTTTATTTTCTCCTATATCTTTTTTTTGCAACTGTAGAAATTCAGTTTCTCAGATTTGCCTGACACCTTGACTTGCAACCACCCACCTGCTATTCCTACATACACACGTGACCTCATCCTCACTCACTCGAGCAGCATCACTGTTGCTTCAAACACCAGTGACTGTCACATGACAACCTGAAGTAGAATTAATAGTTTGCTCTTCCATACCTGAGAAGTGAACCGCAAAATAACACCCTCTTCTATCCTCCAACCGCTTTCCAAATGTCGTTGCGCAGTTACACAGAAAATGAACAGTTGTGCTCCAATAAATTGGTCCTCGGTGGCTCTTAACCTGCACTGTCACATATGTGGGTGTGAAAAATCTGCAAATTAACAATGTCTTGGCCCTGTTGGTGAGCACATTTCCGTTTACCATTTCTAGGCTGTTTTGCGGTGAGGATGCAGAGGGTGTTAAATTGATTTCTGCAAAACAAAAACATCTCAGAAGACCTTTAAAGTCAATGTCTCACTTTGCAAAGCTTATTCACGACAACTGAAGCAGAAATAATATATATATATATGTGCTGGGGAAAAGGACCTGTGGGACGCTGACCCAGGTCTGAGAGTGCACTCAACTGCATGTACCTCATCATTTTGTTGTGCATCACACACATCACCTTGCACGTACATCATGTTTTTTTTCTTTGGTTGTTATAATTTTCCCTTTTGTTTTAAGGTCTGTTTTTTTGTTTTTGTTTGTTTGTTATTGTTGTTGTTGTTTTTCTGTCCTGCATGCTAATTTGGCGGTTGTCATTTCATTTTTCAGTTGATGTCTGGTCTGTTGGCTGCATCATGGCTGAAATGGTCCGGGGTAGTGTGTTATTCCCAGGCACTGATCGTATCCTTAAGTTGAACCTCCATCCAAACCCCCCGAAATACTGTGTTGTCTCATCCTTTTGTCTGACATCTTGTTCATATCTGTGCGCACAAAGGGAAAATCTGCCAAGCTGCTGGGTTTGTTTAGTGACCTAGGGCGTTGTATTCAGTGAACGGATGTTTTCATGGCAAACACTTGCTCCTTACAACTAAAGAACAGGTATAGATATTAACACTAATGTTGACATCATTCCTTTTAGGTGACCAAGTAAGACATGCCTCACGATTCACAACAAAGTTACCAATCACCCTTGGTTGTAAACCCATTCTTAGCATAGAGCTCCACTTTAAAGCAGTGTCACATTCTCCCTATTGCAGAAAACACTTGCCATTTAAGCAAGGACCTCTGCCGTAAGTCTCAGGAACAACACTGCTAGGCAACCGTCTGCGTCTAGAAGCCACTGAGGCTAACAAGCTAGCTAGCTAATGAAAGAAGTGCATCTCATTTTTTGACATTAAATTACAAAGAAAGTTCTATACGACAAAATATATTTATCCATATTCCAACATCGGCAAACACGTAACTGGCAAACACAACCCCACGCAAAACTGGAGATTTCCGAAAGATATTTTTTATTTTGAACACTGCGAGCACAACCCCATTTGAAGGCGCAGTTAAACGGTATAGCCTCATTTGCACACAACTACCCGTGTCATAACCACGTGCTCACAAATTCCAGTCATGAATTTATTAGTGTGTTAGTGAATACGCACAGTGTTCACTCTACCTGCTATTAAACAACACTCTAAAATTCACTTTAAATGGAAGACGCTGAGATAATTAGTCAAACTGACGGCCAACAGTTTTCCTGTGTTACAGATGTGATGTGCTGCGTGTTAAAAGTTGAGCTGGCTGGACTGATTTAAACACTAATATTTCTCCCTCATGAAGTGCGTGGAGGTCATCCAATCTTCATTTTCACGTAGTCTTAGATGTACAATGAAACCCTATGAGAACCATTTAAAGGCACCTAACAGTAGGTAGGGATTAAACACACTTTATGGCTTCATACCAAAAATTCACACCCATTTTTCTTTTTCTTTTTCTGGTATAACATGTTTGCCATGAAAATGACCTAATATAAGTACATTTGACCAGTATAGAGCCGAACTGTTCAGCAGTTATTTATGGTTTATGGTTTTCAGTGCAAGAAATTTCAAGTGCTAGCTTTGAAACTTGTGACACAAAACATGTAACATGATGTAATACCTGAATTATGATGCTAGTCTTTGCTTATCACTCACATTTGCCAACTGTTCACAGTAGTTTAACTTTGGCTAGCTTAGGTTAGCGTAGCGTAGGTTTGATTAGAATTTAAAGCTTGTCCTCAGTAAAGGTTGAAATAGAACAGAACGTTTAAATTGTAAAACATTATAACATAATCTAACCCTATATTTCACTGCAATTTTTATAAATATAACCCCGTGCCCCAGCGTAGCTTTAAATGACCCAGCAGGCTATCTTTATGTTAACAGTCACTGGCACTGTGTTTTAAACTGTAGAGTATAATGATGGTTTCAAAGAGATGTTTGCAAAGGAACAGGTCAAAATTTAAGAATGATTATTTCTGTCTTCCAGCATCTACTTTGATGTAATCTCATTTTCTTGGCATCTTCTCTAGTGGCTAAGCTTCTCCTTGTTGTTCATTCAACAAATCTGTGAAGAAGCATTTCTGTATGTGTTACATCTGTGTGTATGTCTGTGTTTGTCCACAAGAAAAAAAAGGTGTTTATGTATTTCCAGCGTCCTAAAGCTGCCTCATCCTCTCCAGTGCACAGTGGGGATGTTTGATATACTCTCTTTCCACAGGACCTCTTTCTACTTTGCTTCCTGAGTAAATCATTTGATATTTTATTTGTTGTTTTTGGGAAACCAAAGCAAAATGATACAGTGCAAAAGATTGGCCTCAAAATGAAGCTTCCCAATCTAAAGTTGCCGCTCCTCCTGTCCAAATCCAGCCAAGTACTTTTCTTAATAGTTTAACCACAAGATATCGACCAGTGGAATAAGGTGATCGAGCAGCTGGGCACACCGTCTCAGGAGTTTCTGATGAAGCTCAACCAGTCGGTGAGGACCTACGTGGAGAACCGGCCGCGGTACGCTGGCTACAGCTTCGAGAAGCTCTTCCCTGACGTCTTGTTTCCTGCAGACTCTGAACACAACAAGCTGAAAGGTAAGACTGCTGTTGTCTTGTAACGGATCGCTTAAACAATAGAAATCGGTGTCAGGTTGTGCATTTATCGCCCGGCACAGCAACACAGTGTTGTTTGTGCCTCTGTGGCTCGGTTACTTTTACTGAAATCCCCGCAGTGTATCGGAGAGAGAAGGCGTAAGAGTAGAAGAGGTGTACAACCCTGGAGCCGACTGTGCTGCTCTGGCCACTGAGAGATGTGGACGGGGAATTGAATTTCGCCACGATCACAGTTGTTGTGAACAGCAACGGTGAAACATTTAGTCCCATTTCTGGGGAGGTGCAGAGACTACGGTTTAGGGAACGGACAGAGGTAACTCATAATGCATACATCCAGTTTAAGGGTAGCTAGCAGCTGTGTTGCAGGTGCTTTTATTGCCTAAGCTAAGGTGGAATAGTTTATTTCCCGACAGAAGGTGCGCTGTCTGTGTTCTGAGAGCCATTAAACTTATGTCACATTATCATGAATGAGTGTTTTAAAGGTGGTTCTGTTTTCTGTTATACCGTATTTATAATTTAACCAACAGATTCATGTAATAGATGTATCACTAATGTAATAGGTTCATGGTGGCTCAGTGTGTATCAGAGTCTTTCCTCCACGTAGCATCAGTTTGTTGTACGGCGCGTTCGCAAACATGTAAACATCAGCTGATGGCAAAGCCAGAGCGGCAAATCAACATCCTTAATTTTAGCTCTATTATGGAAGCTGACGGTTCAGGACAGAGTTGTTTACCGTGAAGAGGAATTCACCTCAAGCATGCCTTCATGTGCAAATGTAGGGAAGATGACAGGAACAAGAGCCACAGAGGAAGAAATAAGTAGCCCGTCTTTTTCTGTCCTCATTAATTTACCGAGGTAAGGATATGCCACGACAGTGCACTCCCCTCCGGTTCTTTGGTTAAGCTTTTGAATGTTCACATGAAAGCTGGATGACTCCTGCCTGCAGAGGTTTCATACAGAACGTGTGGTGATAAAAATGTACGTTTCAAAGACAAACACTCTAGTTCTGACCTCAATATAACTGGGCAGTAACATCTAGGCAGGTTGGTCATCATTTAATCTGCTAACTTAAAAAATCTCTCTGTCTGTGTGGTAGCTGGGTGAGAAATACTGACTCTGTATAAAGAAAACTCCAGGAGTCCCTTTACTTTCTAGTACCAGGGCCATAATGAAGTTCCAACTATTGAAGCTCTTCCGCTCCTCCCTCATTCCTCTAAATCAATCATCTTTTCCTCCCTCACTGAGACGCCATTCATTTACACTTCAGAACAGTTGCTCCCTGCATTGTGTCCTGCTCCGACTTCCCTTTTCAGGAAATGCATCACGTTAAGCACTCCCAACTGGAACAAACCTCAGAATGGAAATCTGTTTGGGTTGAATGTGAAACAATTACCGTTATCAACAATTATCTTCCTTCAGCGAGCCAAGCCCGAGACCTACTATCCAAGATGCTGGTAATAGACGCGTCGAAGCGGATCTCGGTGGACGAGGCTCTCCAGCACCCCTACATCAACGTGTGGTACGACCCGACTGAAGTGGAGGCAGTAAGTATTCATTTGTGCTATTAATATAAGAATAACCAGCTTTAATTACAGTTTATTATTATCACAGCTAAGACCTGCCTACTTCAAAACCCAATGAAAGCACATAAAACACTAAAGCTGCGCTGACTCTAACAGGACATAATGGATTCTTGTCTCATTCCTGGGCTTATATTAGCACCAGAACACTGTTATAATTTAGACCATTGTAGCACCATGTTGGGTATATTTTACCTGATATAATATACCCTAAAAAAAAGTACTTCTCAAAATGTACAAAAGTACAACAATACATAAATTGAAGTACTTTTATTTTCAACTGTGAAACATCACATGTCACAGGTGGGCCCTATAAAAAAGCTCTAAAAGTTTGGAAGAATTAGTGAATCTTAGATGAATAGCTCCTTAAAAGACAAAATAATGGAGCTGGGAACTTTGGTCCACCCATTCCTGTGGAGGACTTGTCCAGCGAAGGAACAGTCTTCCTGCATCACTGACAATAGTGGGAGTGATAGTCATGAAAAATGGCACTTTTTGAGAGGGTGTTGCCTTTAATGAATTGCCTTGGAAATTAACACTAAATGATATTTATTCATAAGCATTACGTTTTATTCACTCCTTGGCAGCCCGTGACAGGATTGTACGGTATGTTGCCATAAAAGTCTGAACACAAAGCTGTAGAAAAAAACAGGGATTGGAGTGGGGAAACAGTCCTACCTTTAATGACGTCAGTGAACGGACTGAAGCTACTTAAGGACTCAAGCAAATCAGGCAGCAGCAACACAATGAAAATCACATGAGTGACAATCACAGACGTTCGTGTTCTAGGGTTAAGAAGATGATTGAGAAAATATCTTTTTGGCTCCTTCAATATTTGGCTGTGCTTTATGAGATATGATTCGTTTTAGAAAAAGCTCTGATATTCTTAGTAAAATAAATGGAAATGATGTGTGTTGTACGTTGTACACCTTCTATATGGCCTGTTAAGATGTGACAAAAGCCCTTGTCTCAAAACTGAAATCTTCCATTCAGGGCTTAAAACTGCAAACTATAAAACTGTCCCTCTTTGTATTTGCATGAATCAGTCCTTAGAAAGTCTGAGAATGTCTCTAAAGTTAAGACTTTGTGTCTTTTGAAGCACAATGTCTCATCCAGCAGAAATAGATTTTTGCTTTTGATCAACGTGCATCGAGTCCTGAAAACTGAGAGTGCAGTGTTGAAAAGTGTCGATTTGTACCCAGATAATACTCTAAAACTAAACTCATCAAATCTCAGACTATGTGGAAGATTGATAACTCGTGGCTGTCTTTCAGATAGTAAAATTAGAATTTAGTAGTTTGTGGTATTTCCTGGAACGTTTATACCCTCCAAACCAGATACAAATCAGTATTGAGTGTCTGTATTGCAAAGATGGTTTCATTCAGCAGATTTTCCTGTGTTGTGCAATCATCTGCTGAGTCTGCATGTTTCTGCTTTGTGCTGCGTTCACTAAAGCACAGCTCAAACTGCAGGAGTTTTAAAATCCGGGTGGATTTACGAATCAAGATGGTTCACACATGTCTGGGGAAACCTTAAACATGATCCTTTCTCTAATCTCTAACATCTACAATGCTGTGAAAAAGAGCAGAACACACTACGACAGGCTATCGTTTAGATTATTGCAGCCAATCAGAGGTCATTGAATGCACCTCAAGGGATTTTATTGGGATAAGACAGTGATGCAATAACTAGCTGTAACTTGTAACTGTAATTCTTAACAGTGAGAAAAGAGCACAGTGTTTATTGTCACTGTCACCTTTGTCCATCAGTAGCAGCTCGCTAGCTAGCATTAGCCTCATGGGCTAGAGCGTTTGCTTGACAACTCCGTCAGCTGATTATATTAGTGGCTGATATAATCATGCAGATTTCAAATCTTAATCTTCAAAATGTTTAGATTTGCTAATCTAGATTAGATAATCTGGTCTGGATTACGTTTTTCCTCTGAACTGGCGAAGTGGTGAATCAGAGCATGAATCGGCTAAAAACTCCCATAGCCTGAGCACAT
Source organism: Planiliza haematocheilus (assembly GCA_005024645.1). Taxonomy (NCBI): domain Eukaryota; kingdom Metazoa; phylum Chordata; class Actinopteri; order Mugiliformes; family Mugilidae; genus Planiliza; species Planiliza haematocheilus. The sequence goes on along the minus strand of SRSE01000365.1, from coordinate 6,700,635 downwards.
CTTGAAGGTGGTCTTAATGTTATGCCTGTCCGTCAGAGAACATTATTTAGCTCCGTGTTATTGCCTCCTGTGTTTAGAGTGACGACACGGTGTGAAGAATGAAATGAGAAAACCTGTGTGTCTGTCTTTTTCCAGCCACCACCTGTGATCACGGACAAGCAGCTGGATGAGAGAGAGCACACAGTGGAGGAGTGGAAAGGTAGGAAAGATCCTCTGCTTCTCCTCTCTGATAAGCTGTCATAAGTACTTAGCCGCTTGCAGTGTGTTGCATAAGGTTGTTCTAGCTTTGTGCTTCTCAGCCTGTGGGACATTTAATCTTCGAACGGAGTCGCATGTTTTTCCTCTGCGCTGCCTGTCAGCGTTCACATATACCCTGGTGTTGTACACACGCTCCTGTTATTGCTCTGGAAAATGGCTCGACACAAGTGCCGCATAAACGTATGCCTGGTTTCCAGTTTTTACCGCCTGAAATGTGGCCAGTAGGATGTGACCTTGTTCTATGCACAAGCAGAGATGAGAGGCAGGCAGTTTGATACCTGCAGGGCTCAGACAGCAAACACTTGGCAAACAGCCCTGGCACATCCGAACAGCCTGGCAGCAGTGTTTATTCTCATCGCAGTCACATGAAATAAAAGCATGAATTAAAAGTCTGCACTAAAAATGATGATTATTTACGGGTCACTACGCCATGTTTAGTGTTTTCCAATCTGTAGATGCTTACACATAGTTACTGGTTCGTTAGGTAAACAAGTGAAAATGACTTCTAATATAACAGCACTATTATAAATCTTAGCTTTGTGATGGAGGCTGTGGTTTGTAGTTTCTATTATTTGCCAACCCTCTTTTTAGTCATTGGACCAGGCTAAATAGCAGAAACACCACAAATACGATATTAACAACACCACAAACTGCAACCTTCAAAATGATCATCCAGTTCAGTAACCACCTTTCTGATATTGTTTCAACGTAAACTGAACATTATGTCATTATGAATACATTGGTTCTCAACCGGGGTAGCCAGTGTTTTGCAGGTGAATGTATGTGTGATATATGAACTAGTTTAGAGCTACTACAGATATTACAGGTGATGGAAATTGAGTGAAGCATAAGGAGACCTAAATTTGGATTCATAAAACTGCAGTTTTTACAAATTTACTAAAATTAAATATACGGTTACGTCCTCAGAAAAGGATACATTTTACTTGTATGGTAATGGGGGGAAATGGTCACCCCTAATGCCACTTATAGATGGAGAACAACAGTGGAGCGATGATTAATCCCTGAGGAACACCAGAGGGAAAGCGGTGGAGGTAGTGGTGGTGAACAGAGATGAAGAGGTGCTTCCTCTGTGCTGATGAATTTCTTTCATCTCTGTGCTGAAACATTGATAATAACACATTCTTTTCCTTGATTCACCCAGAAACTCATAATTTCATTCTGTTTGTTGCAGAGTTGATATATAAAGAAGTGCTGGACTGGGAGGAAAGGACAAAGAACGGTGTCATCAGGGGACAGCCTGCATCCATAGGTTAGTGTCTTGGCCTTCGTGGTTCCCAGGAAAAGACCTGCATCTGCTGCCCTCCCCTAGCGCAAACTAGTAAAATCTGTTGCCAAACAGTTGCTTGATTTGCCAGCCCTGAGTGTGCGCTCCTATCTGAGCTCCTGTTTGCACACCAGGGAAAGTTTAAAGTGATAAAATGAACATCTTTCTTAGCACTTGTTAGAACAAAAAAACTAGACGTAAACCAAACAAACTGACCTGACACAGTGACACACACACAAGGGGAATTAAAAACTCCTCCAACTCTAAAAGTGAACTACAACTAAATGCACCGGAAACCCAGCTACAGATAAATTGCTCTCACGTTATGTGAGCACGTAGCCACAATCTGGCTCCAGTATTTATTCAGGCTCCACCCTCAGACATGTCTTTTGCTCAGCAGATATGGCTAAAAAACAAAGAAGTAGAGCCTGCAGCAGAGCGGCTGAATTAGCCGACTAATCTGACACTTATTTCATGCTCTGTTGTGACCATTGACTGTATATAAAGATGGACAAACCCTCCGTGACATCACAGATAGACCACGGTGAATTTGAAGCTCCTGAATCCCCTGTGCTCCTGGTTAGTCTGGAGTATGAGTGGAGATGAGGTAGGCAGACAGCTAGCAACCTGACACGAGCTCCTGGGCTCTCATCAGTCCCTCAAAGAGGTCACACCATCACACAGAAGTTTACCATCACATTGTTTCATCCCACGATGACTGACCACAGGCCCTATCCCTGCTTCTCATAGCACAGGTGCAACAGTGAGCAGCAGCCCTCACCAGCACCACCCCTCCACATCCTCCTCCGCCTCCGTCAACGACGTCTCCGCCATGTCCACCGACCCGACCCTGACCGACAGCAGCCTGGAGGCGGCCTGCACCGCCGCCGCTGCCACCACCGCTACGGCCACGGGCCCCGTGGGCTGCTGCAGATGACTATCATCTACACCTCCTCCAGGTCCTGATCTCGGTCCTGGTTCTGATCCCGGGACGGGTCACACCCCCTGGTCACACCCAAGACCACAGGCCTAACACGGGCCCCTGGTCACACCTCCTATATTTGCCTCATCTTCGTGCTTGTCTTCGGTAGTGTAGCATTTAGCCAGCTAGCTGTTTGAGAAATCTTTCTGAAAGGACAGATATTTTTTCTTTTTTATAGTCTTTTTTTTCTCTTCTTTTTTTTTTTGATTAGGATTTCACTTCATTTGAGTCCTAGCTGTAATTTATTGTGGCATTTCTTAATTTTTTCAGAAACCTAAGATGATAAGAGAATTTTTATGATTTCACAGCGTTTCGGTTTGTATTAACCGACGGTGAGAATTTAAAGAAATATCTGTAAAATGTTAATGTGATCTATTTTTTTTCAGTTGAAAGTCGTTTTGTTTCACTTGTAAGCTACTGCTTTTACAACTTGCCATATAAATGTAGACTGAGTTTGTACAGATTTTATGGTAGATGTAGTTTTATCTTCGATACAGGTTTGCAGTGAGCCATTGAAACCTAATTTGATCGACAACCGTATGGTCTCCCCTCATCAGATTGATCTCACGTGACACGGATATTGTTTTTAATGCGTATGACGTATCCATTTATTTGGACTGAGATCATTTCGATTCATTTGTGCAAAAAAAAAAAAAAAAAAGACTTCTTGGGAGTCACTTCCTTCATTGTGAAATTTCACTTCAATGAAAGCTTTATGATTTCCTGATGCTTCACTTCCTGTTCAGTCAGATATTCAAAAGGTTGAGGCTGAGCTTCCTCATTCGGGCTACAGGATTGATCATGGCGCATTTAAGTCCCGCAAGATAACTTCTCAATGGCGGTCTTGTGTGTTTTTAAGTGCTTTAAAGTACCTCTTACCTGCAGCAGGCTGTGCGGCATTATGGACTCCGATCGGTGGAATTGTTTTGGTAACAGTCCAGGACTTTAGAATGTTGTTCATCATTTTTTTTTTTTTTTTTTGGAGACGTAAAGTTGTGTGAGGTTGTAAAGTCGGTGGCGGTGTTAAGTAGAATGTGCTTTGGTAAAGTAGGGAATTGTGATAATGAGAACGCTCGTGAACGTGTCGATATTTGGTGTCTTGAAGGGATAGCGATTCTGCAGCCTGATGGAGCAGCGTGGAGAGATGCCCCCAGATCCCGTTATTAGTAATGTACTTTTACAAATTCTGAAATGGAGTTTCTTTTCCTAAAAGTTGGCCAAACCCTTTACCAGACATGCCTGCAATTATGAATCCAACGAAAAGATCCTAGCAGCACAAACGACCAGACAAAAAAATTCTTCTTCTTGTATGCAATAATAGTGCCCTTTTTGCGTCTATTTGTGTTTTATTTTGGAAAGGAAAAGTGCCTGTTGTTTGTCATTCATTCCCGAGTACGTTGGAGGAAGTGTCTTGACTGTGTAGGCTTCTATGGCGTCTGGATAACAACAGTAGTTTCCGTGTCTAAACGACGATGTATGATGGGGTTGTAGTTCTCACAAATGTATTGTATATTTTTCTACTTGTTTTGATTTTGACCCTGGAGCAGGAGACTGTAGTGTTTCGCAGAGTAAGAAGGTGATCATTTATGCGTTGAGGTGCGTGAGCATGTGTTTTGAGTCATTTCAGAAGAAAAGGCAGTTCTAGCAAGGTCTTTCATCAAAGTAAAAAGAAGTGTTTCTTTGCAGTGACAGCAACCAAAATATGAGTTAACAGTTTTTTTTTTGTTATACATTTTCTTTGCATTCTTATTTAATGTGATGATTGTAAGAGAGAAAAATGAACTGAAAAAGTCTAAAATTATTGAATCAAACTAAACAAGTGAACTCAGTGACTGCATTATTCTCAGTATTGTGTGGATGGCTCAGAAAGAAAAAGACATCCAGCCACAGTGTTTCTGTAGTTTATGGAAACACTCGTGGTACTAACTGAAAGAAAATGCCCTAACTATTGTTAATCAGCTTTTAGTTCTCCACATTAGCTTGTATCCTGCTGCTTCTCTTCCAGCTACAAACTATTTCTATCCGCAAGACCCTGAGTTAACATGTGCTGCGGTAATGCGTGGATCGTGAGCAGATGCTGACAGCACAGGAATAAATGTCACTGTGCTGGGACCTGTGTTGGTTTTAGACATGGATGTTGTTGTTTGTTTTTTTCTAGTAAACTTTAACCAGTAGAATACGCTGTGGTTTGTACTGTGATCTGCTCGGACAGCTTGGTATCAGCCAAATATGTCAGTTTAAACAGAACTGTTTTACGTACAGCTCCTTTTCTGTTTCCAGCTCTGGACTCGCACCAGCTATAGGTTAAGCATTGTGTCACAAACAACTAACTGACAACTACAAACTGACAAAAAAAACAAAAACAACAACTTTATTTTAAAAACTTCACATCAACTATAATTGGTATTAATAAAATTACAACAAACAACAAATTACAGATTGAGAAAACAGTTTGAGTTGATAGACTTCCATTCCTTTGTAAATATAGGTATTACTTTATTCATTTATTCCTACCAAAATGTCAGAATGAGTGGAAAATATTTCATTACAGTCATTATCAAACAGACTGAATAACACAATTGTTAATAGTTAAAGGGCCGTTGTGCTGTATTTAGTGACATCTAGTGGTGAGGTTACAGACTGTTACCAACTTAATAAACATCCTTCAAACCTCCCTTTCCAAGCATGTAGGACAGTGGCCACATGGTATCAGCTGCTAGTTACTTCAAGTGCTGGTGTTAGGTTTTTCAGTCTGAAAAATCAGAGTGTCCATGTAATATAGCGACAATTTTGTTATTTGTTTAGGTTGTTGGCCCCTCCGCGTCCTATACATTGATCCTTTAATAGCACAAGCAAAAGTTAGCTCTGTCACTAACATGCCCAGCAGTTAACAACATATGGCGTATTAGCAAGCAAACATTAGATGAGGCAGTCAGCGACATAGCCATTGATATTTTATGTATTAGCAAGTAAACTTAAACTGTGTCTGTTAGCTCCACAATCATTAATATGTAATATATTTACAAATGTTAGCCTTGTTATTCGGACATGTAAAAGCTAACCTGTAATATGTTAACAAGTAAATATTAGCTGTTTCAGCTACACAACCATTCATATTTAATATAGTAACAAATGTTACCGGGCCATAAAACGGCTAACCTGTTGTATATTAGCAGACAAACATTAGCTGTGTTCGTTAGCAACATAATGTTAATATTTAATGAATAAGCATATTAACAGGAATTTCTTAGCTTTGTCATTGGGGTACAAAACAGATACAGATAATACAAAGTGCTGCTACAACTGCTAGCTGTGGTCAGTTAGCTTGACATATATTAGCTTGTCAGTTAGCTACACAACTGTTAATCTTCAGTATATTAGAAAGCTGCACAATGGTTAACGTTTACTCTATTAGCAAGCTAATGTTAATTGCTAGCCGGTTTATAACTCCACATTCTGAACACGTGTTACAGCGAAAGGTTGGTGCAGAGGTTCACCAGAATGGAAACAGAATGAGTTGAGCATCGGCTGCTGAGTGCAGCCATTAGCTGCCGAGCCATATTAATACAGTACAAAACAAAATTCAACCTATAGTCGCTTACTGTACTGTCCAACAGCAAAAAAAAATTCAGGTGGTAATAGTAAACATAAACGATGTCACATCTGGAAATATATTCGTTTGTAATTTTAGCAAAGAAAGGAACGAAAAAAAAACAATCAGACAAATGTGTTCTCTAAAGTGCTCTTAATTTAATTAGCCCAACATTAGGGGGCATTAATTGGAGTATATGTTTTTTTCTTTTTTTCTTCACAGGTTGTTGTTGCTTTCTTCTCGTTTTATCTCTGAACCGTTTCATTCTGATCTGAGTCGGCTTTGATGAACTACCTCACGCTGAATTTCTGCCAGTTCTTGCATATACGTAGTCACCTGCAGAATTAGCTATCGAAGACGTGTGAATAACAGATTCCATTATTTATTTATTTGAAAGTGTACTATTTGTCGGTTTCAACAGACTTCTAGTTTTGTACATTATGTATACTTCACCTAGAAGTAAGAGAATTGTTATATGTTTCTTTTTTTTTTTTGTTCTTCTTGTTTTGTTTTGTTTTTAAACTAAATGTGCAATACCTTCAGCAAACTGTGCTAGTAGTATGTGATGGGCCTAGCCTTTGTTAGCTGTCTCCTGAAGGTAAAGAAAATGTTTGGTACTGTCAATCCATGTTTTCCTTTTTTTTTTTTATGAATAAGATCAGTTTTTATTTCTGTGACTTGTTTATAGTCATACTGTTACGTAATCTGTCTTACCCACCAAACGAATCGGCCGGCCAGAGTTTGAGGCAGAGACCGGAAGTTCTTTGGCTTGGACATGGCCGGCAGGTTATTCGGTTTGGGGCGTGGTAAGGACTATAATGTTAAGAAACACTAAAAAGGTGAGTAAAATACCTACAAGAAATCATTATATGTATGGTGCTGGTTTGTAATGTTTGCTAGTGAATCCAGCCATGCAAGTAGTTTTAAGAATTCTTGGATCTGCGTGTTCCCAAAAGCCGCAACCAACGAAGAAGAGCACTACTAGAATACATGCACTGGGATCTGATGATGCCACCTCTTAAAAAAAACTGAAAAAAAAAAAATACAAAATACAAAAACATGTACTGCAAATAAAAGAAATACACTTTGATTCATAATTGTGTCTTCTTTTCGTTTTTCAGTGGAACTCGAGGCCTCGGCTGAACCCATCTCCTTCTAAACTCAAACCTGAACTCTTACGAAAGTAGATCAACTCTGATTAGGGTGCAACTAATAACTGTGTTACAGTGAGGCAGCATGGCTTTTTGACACGTCAAGCTGCTAGAATAGAGATTAATGATAAATACTGTTATTTACACCCTGTAAATTGTGATTTGCTACTTGTGTTTAAAGGATTAAACTAGGGACCCCTGGGGAGATGTCAGTCAACCCAACATCTTGATACTTGATCAGTTTGGGATCTAGTGAGTCTGGAGGCCAGGTCAACACCTTGTGCTGTTTGAATGTTTTTCTGAGTTGTGTGTCTGTGTCCGTCTGCATCCTGCTGAGGATGGCTGCTACCATCAAGGAGTGTCATTGCTATGGGGTGGGGGTGCCTGGTCTGGTCTAGGTGGGAGCTACATGTCCGAGTAAGAATGCCAGGTCCAAAAGTTTCCCAGCAGAACACTGGTTGTCAGCACCTCTAATCTGTTTGTCACAATGTTACGAGGCCAACGTTTCACAAAGTCAAACAACGAATCATACCGTTACCATGTAGTCTGAGCCAGTATAAAGTCTGCTTATCCAAAGCTCGGTAAATCTCACTGGACATATTCCTTAGCTGCATGGACTGCACCTTAGCTTATTGTGAATCACCGTAAACATTTGGAAATTAAATTGTCACCAAGAACTTTGTCTCACACGTGATCTTTGTCACTTTTATTCCCGTACACGGCCGTTCATTACAATAGTGGAAATCCATAATAAATAAGCACCACAGATGATCAGCAGAGCAATAAACATTTAGTCATGAGACATACATGGGAGGAAAATAAATGTCCGCTGGAATCAAACAACCTGCTATCATTATGGTCTGGACTGCGTAGAGTGATCGGTTCATAAAAGGATGACTACCTTTGTAAACCTGTGCAAAAGAATATAACATAAACATCGTCTTTTTGTTCTCTAGAAAACAGTGTCGAACGGTTTCTTCTAGTTATGCTGCTCACAGGGCCCTTTAAGAAACAACTTCTGATTGATAAAAAGACATTTTCAATAATGTAACCACATGCAATTCTCACTAAACCGATATCTGCACATCTTTGTTTCTGGAACCAGAAATCAAGAGAGCAATCAGTTTGCCACAGACCAGATTCATATTGAAAGTAACACAAGTACCTTGAGTTGTTCAGCTGGAGTCAGACATGAAGGCTGAATTGTGTGTAATTATTATTATTATTTTTTTCTCCTTTGTTAATTGTTTACATTACTTCAATTTTTTTTCCCAAAGGGCTGGTTTCGTCAACAACACATTACATTCACTACAAGGATACATTCTTAATGCAAAGAAACTTCCATTCAATTCACGATTCACTTTCACAAGAATTGGCACCTTCTAAGGATTCATCAGCATCAGCAGTTTGTTCCGTATTAGAAAGAATAACATCGCAGCCACTGGGTGTATAATATACGCACTACATCTCCGGACAAGCAAGCAACACTACATTTTTCCTATTTAAAAAAAAAAAAAAAAAAACACTTCCCTGAAGGCACAACCAGGAAACTCCATTGTTTCTTTGAGGGCAGTGTTCAGCTTCATGTGCCAAAATCAACATGGCTTCCAGGCAGGCCATTCTGATGTGTAGTGAATGAACAGCTGAGGTGCTCCAGTTTTGGTTTTGTGTGTGTACTGTAAATGGCCTGTCCGCTGTGCTAGGCAGCATGTGCTAAACAGAAAATGCTTGAGGAGTTTATTCTGTTGTCCCTGTTATATTATCTGTACATTAAAGGTGTACTGGTGTCAGTGAAGACTGGAGTGAAGCGGAGACAGAGGCGTTGCCATCAAATGGGCTTGGAAAGTGTGTGGATGGTGTGGAGAGAGGCACTGGAAGGGCCTGAGGACAAAGAAGAGTTTCAAGGCAGCTGTGGCAGAAGTCCCACCTGGTACTGCATCGGGTTTCCCCCAAAAAATCTATTTTTGTTTTTTCAACTTGTATATGTGGTGTGATATACAAATTCTACAAGTTAATCACTTCACAAAAAAAAAAAAGTACAAATGTGGAGGAGCATAAATGCAAGTGGAGGAACCTCTGCTAGAGCTACCACTGTTACTAAGAGTCAGTTCACCCTTATTACACAAAAATACTTGCGCTAACTAGTCACTCCATTACTTTCATTTGCCCTGGTTTGGAGATGTTTGCGCACTGTGATTCTGGTTGCGACCACACCAGTTTCCATTTTGCTCACGTCTTTAAGACCACATTTAGCAACAGCTCTTTGCAAAAACATCAAAGCCTGGACAAAACCAAAGCAGTTTGCTAGCTTCCACTACGGGCTGAACTGACCCCGCATCACAGGAAATTGCTTGACATTTTGAGACACTGCGGTTATTTGCTTTCTTGTCGAGGGTCAAAAAAGATGAGGAAGCTGACGCCCTTAAATATGCTAAAGCTAGAGCCAGCTAGCTAGGGTTAGTCGTTTTCTGTGAAAAACACCACTTGTACTTTTTACGTTTTGTTTTTTATGCGCATCAACCGAATGCGATATTAACATGCTTATTATTTAGCTTTAGATGTGTTGGCGGTGTTGGGTGTTTTGCTGAGCTAAAGAAAAACTGTGTATAGACTGTATAAAAGATGGATGACATGTCAGCTCCTCAAAAGTGGAGCTCCCCCTGGTGGCTGGCTGTAGTATAGGTCATAAGCCCCACCTCCTCCATGTTAATGAATAGGACTTGGGCCAAAATAAAACACTAAAGTACACTTCAAATATTTTTTTTTTTTTCAAGCATAGGTCTGTCAATTAGGTAGTTAATATAATACTAATGTATGTTTAAGAGTCAAGTTTTCTTTGACACTGCAGAAACAGGAGGTGACATCATGATGACTAAGAGTTATCTGTGAAGCAGGACAGTGGGGAAAAAAGATAAATAAGTACGGTTTATGAGCCAACATTTCTTTGAAAGTCTGTGGTGTGGATGAGGAAGACAAATACTATTCAGAGACTCCAGCAGGACTTCCAGTAGGCCTCTATGAAAGACCGTGATGAGGGGCCCAAGCTGAAATTCATCAGTTCCCTTTTCTACAAGTGCTGCTGGAGTCTTGACCTTGTTAAGCTATCCTCCCCAGCTGCTAGCTGGAGCTTCTTATTTGACAACTGACTGCATGAAAACAAGAATTAACCCTCACCCATTGAACTCCTGAAGAGCAGTCTTGAAGCTCAGTATGGTACATCACCAAAAATGGTAAAAGAGGCGGAGCTGAAATGGGCGAGTAATGTTTAGGGAGGCGGCTAACAACCTGGGAGGGCAGCCACCTGTCACTCAAAGCGGCCACACCATTATTTATGCATAACTTTCAATCGTTATAATGATATCATTTAAACAATTGTGTTATATAAAAATTCACCCCCAAGTGGATACTTGGGGAACTGCAGCACTTCCTATTACATTTTTTTTATACATTTTTCAACTTGCTGCTACTTGATACTGACATGACAGTGGTTCAAACTCCTCGAATATCTTGCAAGAAAGCAAATTAAAGCATTTCCCAAAATGTCAAGCTATTGCTTTAAGATAAATATCACCGAAAGAAAAATTTCAGTCAGCGGCCTGCATTCAACATTTACATGTCTAACAAGGCTTACAATTTCAGCACAAAATCCATTCACGTAACGTCCTTGTAAAGTAGTGGTTGAAGAAGTCAGTGCTCTTCAGTACAGAGAATGTCCCGCCAGTCATGAAGAGGCACCTGAACGTTTTAAAATACTGCCTTCACAGGACAAACCCTGGACCCTTCACATGAAGTGTAATCACAGGAAAGCCACTTTCTTAGTGTTCAGGTTCAAGCATGCGTAGGAAAGTAAGACCGCTTGTTGCTAAGTGGAGATGATCCTGACAAGGACCACGCAGTCAGTCCTAGTTTGACTTCAACGTTCTTTCCACTCTCAACTCCATCCTGTATTTAATGTTTCCTTTGAGGTTGTCCTGAATGTGTACAAGTTTGGTTCCTTTTATTTTCCTCTTTTGAAGTCTTCTTTTGAAGGAACGTCCTGACGCATTGAGGACACAAGCCCTTAAAAGACACCCATCCCTCAAAATCTAAACCCCGCTGACGGCCACAGTTGAGAGGTCACATTGTTATTAAATGTCGCTAGTCCTCGCACCCAGGGCCAGATCCCCCAGTGTGGAGAAGAAGTCCTCCATCTCCTTCTCCAAAAGCCGGTTACGGTTCTCTGCATCCTCCCGTGCCCGCTCCGAGTTTCGCAGCTTGATCTCCAGCATGCGTTGCTTCTTCCTTTCCTGCTCCATCTCTTGTTCCAAACGCTGCATCTGGGCACACAGAGCCACGCTGGACTCTTCCAGTCTGAGGGGAAGAGGCAGCACAATACCAAAGACAAGAGGTGATTAACATTTGCCTTCATGTTTTCTTTGACACCAGACAGTTCACTTTGTTGATACACGATATTTATGTTCATGAAAGACAACACCATTTAACAGACAATTAACACAAGAAGAAAATCTATGTGGTTTAGGAAGCCCCTTTATATTGACTTACTTTTGGATCCTGGCCTCATACGTGGTCTTCTGTTTTCTCAACTCGTCCTTCAGTCCCTCCACCAGACTGCCCAGCGTCAGGTTTGTTCCATCTCCATCTTCAGACATGATTATTGATGGCACCCCAGCCGCCGTGGCCACGTTTCCATTCTCGCTACAGGCGGCGCTGCTGCTGCACAGCTCCATGGCCTCACAACTGTCCTGCTCGGAGCTCAGCTCGGTCGTCATCCCTCCATCCCTGCCCCTGTCAATCTCCCTCTGTCTTTCCATCCATTCCCCCTTCTCTCCGCCCTCTACACCGCCTGCACAGCTCGGCTGCGCTGAAGGCTCACTCCCAGAGTCGGGGACGGAGATTTCACAGGAGGATGTGGACCATGGTGTGCTGGACACGCTTGGAACGCTACCCATGCTGGAGGAGGAGGTGACGTTGTCGTAGGTGGACAGTCTCTGCGAGGAGCCGGTGGAGTCGCGGTCACGGGCAGAGCGTTCACCTGAAGACGTGCGCCGGTGTCCCCTCAGAGAGGACAAACCATTCATTAGCCAGTTACCGCCACTTCCCCCTCCTCCACCACCTCCACCGCCAGAAGACACACTGGTTGAATCTGCCACTGAGCCGCCACTGCTGCTTTGCTTAGCTTGCGGCTGGGAACGAGGCGCTGAAGAGCTTTTGAATGAGTATTTCCAGGAAGGCAGGGCCTTGGCTTGTTTACTTGGGCTGACCACCGTCTCTCCCTTTCCTGATGAAGACCCCAGTTTTGGTCCTGGGTTTGGGGTCTGGGTGGGAGTGACGGCCGCACACAGTTTGGCATCCAGAGATGAGGCACTGCTGTGCATTTCTTGGTCAGGGTTGGAGATGGGGCAGCTCTGCAGGTCTTCTTCAGAGATCCAGGCTCCCAGGCTGCGGTGTTGGAGCTGATGTCCCTGGACAGGGATCTCAGTTTGGGGAAGAGCAGGTGAATCCTGGTCCCTCCCTGAGTACAAACGGTTGTGTTCCCTAATGAGGAGTGTCATGAGGTGTTGGACCAGAGAGGTTCCTAAACAAAATGGAACACGTCCAGACAGGAAATCATTACCCATAATAGAATAACTTCTGTTTGATCCTGTACGTACAATATACTTAGTATATACACAGTAGAGTATATACTAATAGTACGTATTGTGGTAGTTAGCTCATAGCAGTACCTTCCATAATAGTGACTGGGTCCTCCATCTTGGGTCTGAGGATATTTGGTCCAAATACTGTGGCGAGGTTCTGGACACTCATCTTGTTCTCATTACAGTGGGACTGTACTTCATCAAGGAATCTAAGGAGAGATTAAAAAGTGAAAAAAAAAACAGATTATCATTTTCTCAAACAATAAAAGGACAGTAAAAACACAATTATCTGGAATGGGATTCAACAGCAAGAGGAAGCAAACGGACATAGACTTACTTGCATATGTACTTGAGGAGATTGTAGTTCGGTAGAGGTAGAGTGCTTACTTGCTTTCCAAGCTCCTGGACCCCCTGATGTAAGACAAGGCATACCATGTACTGCCAACAATAACACCCAGGTGACACACAAAAACAGTAAACCAAACATACCTCTTCCTCATCTTTGGCCAAAAGCTGTGCACAGGTTAGAAAGTCTTCATATTTGGAGAAGGGGATAACGGGTTCAGGCAGCTCTCGCAGGTACAACTTCAGCAAGGATGCCACTGTGTGGACGTCTGTGTTACTGCAAGTGTGTACAGTAAAATGAACCAGAGCTGTAATAGAGACACTGGATGCTCCATCTCTTTCTCTGACATAAACTTCTTCACTCTACCTGTCAAACTGAGGCTTGTCCCCGCAGTCGAAGGCCTCCTGCAGGTCTTTGACAAGATTGGCCTGCCCGGGCATCCGAAACAGACCTTCCTCATCCAGACCCCTCTCTCTGATGAAGTCCACACACTGTTCCACCAGCAGGGGTGCCAGACGGGGGCCAAACTTCTTCTCGTACTGTACTGTGTCCTCCAGACGCTGGCCAAATATGCCTGGAGGAAACATAACGTATAAATGCATTTGTTTACATATAGTGCACAGTTGTATACATTGATCAGGCATAACATTATGACCACTGACAGGATCAACTTGTGAAAATCCAGTGTTCTGATGGGAAACATTTGAACCTGGCATTCATGTGGATGTTACTTAGACATGTAGCACCCACCTAGACCAGACCAGGCACCCCCAAACCATAGCAATGACACTCCTTGATGGCAGCAGACATCCCCAGCAGGATGCAGACGGACACAGGCACACACACAAAAACCCTTAGGAAACACTCAAAAAACAAAGAACAGCACAAGGTGTTGACCCTGGCCTCTAAATTCACTAGATCCCAAACTGATCAAGTATCTGTGGGATGCACTGGAACAAGCCTGATCCACAGAGGCCCCTCCCCTCAACCCATAGGACCCAAAGGCTTCCATTAACAACATTTTGTTGCCAGACAGCACATGGGAGACATACACAATATTAGGCATGTGGTCATCGGTGTGTATCTGGACTAAGTATAGCGATCTCTGACCTATAAAAATAGGCTACATGTTTTGTTTTGCCATTGTAACATACAGGGCAGCTACAGCAACAGACCTCTGCTGCTGAAGCAGAGGCAAAAATGTCAAATGATATCTCTCATTTCTAAATCAGTCAGTTTGTCCATTTTGGAAATATTTACGAACATCAGGGTCTAAGTCACTCGGCTCATGTACTTTCTTCTGTATGAACTGTGTCTCAAAGTCAAAGCGAACTTTAGAGCAACTGAAACTAAGGTCACTGAAATATCTGTTGCATTCTACTGCATAGTTTTCCACCTCAAGGAACACCAGTAAGGGCATCTAAGAAAACATCTTTGTAGCTTGATACTGTCTTTCACATGGTCACACAGTGAGTGTCAGAACCCATTTTTGCGTGGAATACTGAAAGTTTCATATGTAAACGGCCAAGGTCACAAGAGGGTAGTAAATTTTAAATCTGATGCTACACAAAAACTAATATTGCAATCAAGTCAATATTCTGGATAATCTTGGTATATCCAAGAATTATATTATTTAAAGGGTTAAAATTCTCAAAATGATGGAACTTTTGGTGGTTTTGCAAAGTGCTAAAGTGGTTTAAGAGATTTATGCAAAAAAAAAAAAAAGCAGAGTTCTGTTAGATTAATTTTATTTATTTATTTTTTTACTTTGTGTAGAGAGCGACTTTACAAAAAAATGTACCGTATGCACTAACACGGCCATAATGACGGCCAAGTGAAGAGGGGAAACTTTGCCCAAATGGACAAAAATGTCCCTAATGATAACTACTTCCTGTTACCTGTTGATTGGCTGTAGCAGTCGCAGTTGGCTGTCAGCTCACAGTAATCATGGTAATTCACCGAGCAGAAACTGCACAGTAGCAGGGTGCGTTTTTCATACACCCCTAGCCCACATTTCACCAAGTTCATCCATTCCGGTTCAGGCATTTGATTCTGAAGATGAGAGATTAATCCTAATCCTTTATAAACTCCTGGTCAGCAGAAAAAGAGCTACAAAATCGAAGTAAAGGGACGGAGGAGGCTGGCGCAAGGCAGCAGACGGAGCAGAAGGACTGTGACTGCAGACCCGGGGGTCAGCGTGTTGTGACCGCAGAGCTGCTGTTAACGACGGGTCTATAAGTTGGCGACAGATCTATTCTGGACGAGACGGACACCTCCTGCCTGTGAATCCGCGTGTGAATCCGAGAAGGAGGCTGTAAATACGAGGAGCCACAGTGAGGTAACCACAGATCACCACTGCTGTCAAGTTTTCAGCTTATTTTGAGGAGGAATTCTCTCAAAAACACTTGCTTTGTCATCAGTACTTTAAATTCATGTCACAATTTTAAATTGCGACATCATTTAGATCCCTGGAGGGTTTTTATTTATTCGTTTCCCACTCCCACGTGTCAACAACGAAGGACAAGCTAATGAAAGAGTTCTCTTCTCAGGTTAGCTAAATGTTAGCTAACTATTTTAAATAAGTAAAACACACACATAGCTTCTGTTTTAGTTCACATTCTTTAACTCTAGATGACTAAATAATATATAGTTATGTCATTTTATGTTATTTTACAAATAAAACCGTTTTAGTCAAACTGGCAACAAGCAGGCTAATTACAGTTACAGCAATCAGTAATATGAAGTGAGTAGCTTTACTATGAACTGAGTATGTATGTCTCAATGTATTAATTTATTGGACTTTGTTATGAGCTGTAATAGCTGTTAACCTGCCTGATTAAAAATGAAGGTTAAAATTACAGTAGTGATGTCATGCTGTGTCCCTCTATTAATTTAGTGCTCCTTTGTAACCTAACACCTTGCTGTTCAGCTCCTTATGTCCCAGTTCACAGCCAGACAGGCCTGGTTATATTTCTGGCCTTGTGTCAAGTACACAAGTTGGACATGCAGAGCAGACAGGGTGACAACTAACAACAAACCTGTTAGATCTGCACTGACGAGAGGAAATTACAGTTCAGTCTTCACGGTGAGAATTAACTGCACGGCAAAGAAATGAGATGATACCCCACCATGACAGCACTGGGACTAGAGATGTGGACTGTACTCTTTTCCTATTTCAGCACTAAGATCTCATTTCAAATATTGTTAGGAGATCTCTGGAGCCTGCGGGGCAGAGAGGAAATGAAGACTTCCTGGCTTAGGAAGAATGCTTTCTGTCATTACTGGCATTAAGACATTTGAATAAGATATCTTCAGATGTGCTGGATGCTGCCTTTTATTAAAAATGAACAGATTCACGTATTCTATCATTTTCATATGACATTTGAAGAGATGGTAATTTTAATTGTTGCCTGTTGGTCCATAGAGGTCAAGGATGAGATTACCTCCTCCAAACGGCGCCCAGATGACCCGCCGTATGGCCTTGACCCAGTCGTCCATGTCTGTCTGGGAGTTTGCCATGAGCAGGAAGGACTCATGGCTGATGGGTGCCCGGTCCTTATCCCCTGTTCCACCTGTGGGAACAAACAAGGATGGGATAAAAGTGCATGGGTAAATAGAGAAGGATCTTAGTTTCTGAGGAAACACATTGATTTCGATGCGTTTCCTCACTGAAAGCTGTAGCGATTGACATTTTCTTCATTTACCAGATGGTTACTGTTTATTGCACAGAGCTTGGAAATATCCTTGCATTTTACTGTCATATACAAGCTAATAGTTAGGAAACCTGGAGGAACTAATGAGTAAAGTTGGCAGAAAATCAGCCGCAAAAAGATGACACAAAAGAATGAGTTATTCATGTGCACAACTGTTATTTTGCTCAAATCCTGTGAATTTTAAACACGAGAACACTCGTTAGCGTGGGAAGACTTTGGGAGGAACTAGATGTTCAGATGGCAAACAGAGAGGTGATGCACCGCTTATAACTGAAGGAAAATCAGGACATCTTTTTCCTGTTCTTTGGCTTCAACTTTGTTGGAGAACATACTTCATTGCAACAGCAACTGACAGCAGTAACTGACAGCACTGCATTGCAAGAGACGCAGCTAATTTTACCAGTGTCGGTAAGGGCTGTGAATGCTGCATGGGTGGATTTATAGTAGTACTAAAAAGAGTCCTTATGTTTGAAAAGAGTCAACATGTCTCCCAGTAAAAATAAGTCTGAAATGTTCATGGTATTTAAAGCGCCTAAGTCTGGAGAGACCTTGTAATTTAATGGCAGTTAACATAATGCCCATATTCTTAAGAAGTGAAATTCAGCATAAATATAATAAATATATTAATGCCTGGATTGTGTCAAACAAATTAAACTGGAAAACTGATTTCAGTGAAATGCTTGCAAACCTTCGTCTGGGTTACACTGGGTGAAATCAGTGGGTTATTGGAGTTTCCCACCACTAGATGGCACCACTTTTCTATAAAGCACAGTCTTAATGTTGCACTGTGACTGATCCAGAGCAGTTTGTAGTTTGTTTAAATGTAGACTTCCTTTTCAAATGAACAATTGCAGTACATTGGAATTATAATGTAACTACGTAATGTAAAGGAAAACGGTGTGAAACATGTTCAACTGCCCTCTACAAAAAACACAAAAGCAAACATATCGTGACTCTATCGCCGTTGCTGTATATACTGATTTCTTCAGCTAAGCAGTGAAGTAATTTGGAGAAAATGCCACAGGTTTCCTGTTTGGCCGAGCCATTAGTCTCTGATGGTGTTGTTGCCACAGTCGCAGTCATTTAGCTGTGAGAAGGGAAACCAAATATAAACAGTGGTGCTATAAAGCTAAGTGCCATTGTCACCCAGCTTTTAAAACTCACACTATCATGATGAACAACACACTGCGGCACACCGCTTCGCATGTGCACCACTGTCTGGGGATACCAAATGGAGACTTCTGCCATCATTATTGAACGCCTACAGCGAACAGTGTGTGTACATGAATATATTCAATTTAATGTCAATGAGGGCCTCTGTCTGTCAGCAAGAGAAGAGTCACATTAAAACGGTGATAAACTATAGAGAGGAGGCTTGGACATCAAGGAGCCAGGACACATCCAATACTTGCTCTTTGGCAAACCATGCCTTGATAAGTCACACACACACGGAGCCACTTAAATCAATCCGAACAG
This sequence comes from Planiliza haematocheilus, assembly GCA_005024645.1. NCBI lineage: Eukaryota > Metazoa > Chordata > Actinopteri > Mugiliformes > Mugilidae > Planiliza > Planiliza haematocheilus. Next base: position 6,682,196 of record SRSE01000365.1, on the reverse strand, counting down.
CCAGCAGACACCACAACCACTGGAGACACTGAAGCCTCGATGGACACGATCCCTTTTGGAGCCAATTAAGATAACACTGACTGCAGGCTTTACAGAGACGCACATTTAACAGAGTTTTCCTCTCAAAGTCCGTGTGATGAATTTGATTTTAGTCCCTCCACACGGCCATCGTGTGGAGGCTGACATCTGAGCCGACTATAAGATTGAATGTTTACAGCATGTGCACATAAAGCTTCTGGGTTATGAGAGTCTATCCTGGACAAATACTGCTTCAGTTTTTAAATGTCACATGGCTTACGGACCCTGTTGAATGGAAGAAAAGAAGTAGAAACCTTTTTTAAGTGGAGAAGAAGAGCCACTGCAATGCTGGTGTCATTGTTTCAAGTCATCGAGATCTAGCTTTGATTGCCTCTTGGGTTTAAAAAATAATTGTGCCAAAAACTGCAGGTTCTCAAATGACATCTTCCAGCTGGCTCTAAAAGCTAAAATGCCAATTTTACAGCAGAAATAAACATATGTACACCCTGCTACAAATAACACTCTATAGCTAATTTACTCATTTGTTGACAGCTCTACTGTGGCAATTTTTTTATATGACCCAAACATTTAAGTTATATTACAGCATAAAGTTATGCATAATTTAGAGTATATCCACTTCACATGATAGGTGGGTTCCCCTAGCTGTGTCTAGTGCCTTAATTCATGTTCCGCTTTTTTGAATAAGCCGTAGTTAGCAGTAGTCAGACTCTGCCAAGATGGCAACGATGGCGCTGTAACACTGAGCTTTAAGACCGCTCATAACATGACATGACATAACGCAGAGTTCATCCTTCTTTATAGAAAGTCAACAGTAAAATGCGATCAGATACTTGTAGTCAGAGTGAGTGTCATTTTAGGTAAAGTACCTCTAAACATGTTTGAGGTTCATAAGCGTTAGGAGTTACGCAGTCAAGGTAGTTTGGGGCTTCACTTTTTTTATTTTTGGATGAGCTGATCGTAAGTTTAGGGTTTATTGTTTTTTCTCGTTGGCACTCACCAACTCTAAATCACAGCTGTTTTGTTGGTAGCCTTTACTCACCCTCAACAGCTAGCTTAAAGTTAGCTTTTTCGACTTATCCCCATCACAAGTTGTTCTGAACAATACCTGTTTATTGCTGTTGCTGTAGGCGTAGCAGTGGTTAATGTTTGCGACTCGTGCAGTATAAACAGTAAATCATTCATACATTAATGTAAGCAGAAAGCTATGTTCTCATTATTTGAGCTTTTGCACCATGCTAACATTCCCGGAAGTCCGCCTTGCCTGCAAGCAGAGAATAAGCCAGTTCCTCTAAGGTTTAGCAGAATATCCAGTTAAAACCACACATTTTCACGTTTCAATTTTGAAGTTTAGCTGCGCCACGGGGAATTATTTTACCTTTGGACCTTTACTGCTTGACAGGCTGCTTGCCCTCACTCACACAAGTGAGTTGTGATCTAAGGAAGAGAGATTGCTGTTGAGCTTCTCTTCTAACTCCAAGAAATAAAGCAAACATTTGTTGACGTATACAAATAAAGTTGATTTACTGAGGCTGAACTCACTAGCAGGTCCATTCAAGTACTAAAAGCCTAGCAAACTGTTGATGCTATCTTGCACACTGCTCAGTTTGTTGGTGCCCTGCAGGCCAAGATCTTTGATATGACTGGATTAATACAGCATGATATGCAGTATCTACAGTATACCGGCAATTCAAACTACACAAGGATCTTATTCAATAATTAAATGTTATTTTGAGTAAGTAGCATAAGCTATTACATATAGAAGCAACATAAGCATTGACAATCTGGAAATGTGTTGCTATTGTTGCACAATAAATATATAAAACATCAGCTCTGCCAAAGACACACATGACCTTCTATCACCATTAAGATCAAGGGTCATGTTGTCCAGCATGCCCTGCTGTGGCCGCGACAAGCCCCCGCCACAATATTTCTACTGTACCTGAGGCTCGCAGTCCAAACACAATGAAGGACAGCAACACTGTACCAGTATATGTGACCTGTGAGTCATGCAGCTAGAGGTTTGCATTCTGTATTGCAAGGTTTAAAATATAAATTTAAGTAGGTTGTTGGACAGGAATTGGCCAAACAAATTGGCAAAACTATTTTTGCAACAAATCTTTTTAAACAGTCACTGAGCTTATTCTTTAAAGTGATATCTTGTTAAGTGTTAGCAACAGGGACAAGACAAGAGTCATTATCTTAATTCTCAGCAAAAAAAAAAGCAATAAATAAGGGACCTCTAAACATGCTGCAAATCTCAAAGCCACTCAGCCGCTCCATGTCAGTCTCCACACTTGTAAAAACTCTCCAGCATCTGTTTCCCGTTACCTTGGAGATGTTGTTTCTTCAGTCTGTCCGGCTTGCAGCAGACCGGCCCCATGTCTGAGTGAGCAGTGGAGGCTGGAGCGGCGACTGGCTCTGGCCTAAAGCTGCAGCATGAAGAAGCGGCTGCCTTGCCACCACTGCAGAGTGCGTTTGGAAGCAGATCAGTACGCAGGTAGAACCAACGACCAGAACCTGACAGTGAATCATGCTCGGTGCCAGCGGAAACTAAACCCCGTCAAACGAGCCCCGCTTCTTACTTCTCACTCGTTTAGCCTGCCCTTTCATTCACTCTTTTCTTCCCGTCTCTCTTATTCAGCAGTGTGGGCAGCAGGTCCGTTCCCTCAGCCCCCCTGGGGAGAAGCAAATCCCTGAGGAGGAGTGTAACAAGGCTCTCTCTCTCTCTCTCTCTCTGTCCCTCTCTCTGAGTGTGTGTGCAGTAACTGAGAGATGGGCTGTCCTCCAGTCTTTGTCAAACAAACTCATATACACACACCCAGGGAAAACAGACAATGCCAATCAGGCTCTATGACACAGACTTTGGAATCTTAGTCAGGTCAGAGAGGACACAAAACAGTGATTTAGCCTGTAAGCAGCTTGGAAAATATTTTAGATGTGCTTTTCTAGACACATTTGGCAACATAAAATTCAGAATTTTCCAGGAAGTGTGAGCGATCCTTACTCTTCATCTTGAAAATGCCCTTTAAGCTCACTGAGGACAATCCATGTAGTTTTAACAACAAAACTCTCCACATTCTTCATTTCATTAGTTCATTCAAAAACACAAGCTGAACCATGGTAGTAAAACTTTAAATGCTGGCTCTCCTGTGTTGGTACATGCGTTTATGGATGCGCTGTTCAGTGCGGTGAGGAATGTACAGAATACATTGGGGAAATGAAACAACCCATCCATAAACCCATGTACCTGCACAGGAGAGTCAGCTCATCAGGAAACGATTCAGCGGTCCACCTACACCTGAAGGACAAAGGACACTCTTTTGAAGATAACAACGTCCAAATCTGAGCCAGAGAAGACAGATGGTTTGAAAGAGGAGTAAAGGAAGCCATCTATGTCAGACTGGAAAAACCTTCACTAAACAGAGGAGGTGGACTGAGATTTAATCTGCCATCTATTTACAATACAGTTTTGACTTCTGTCCCCAAGAAGTTTCAGTCTCATGCACACCTTGACACTGGAGCCTCAGATGGACAAGAGTCGTTAGAGAACCATTCATAGAGAAGAGGACAGGGACCAAAACAGCAAGCAAGTTTTTCAGTTCCTATTTAAACCTCAGACTTCCCACCAGTCCCTTAGAACTGAAGAAGCTACTCAGATGAGTGGTGAAACGTCTTCTCTAAAAAAAGTCCAGTTGCTTTTTTTGAAAATATTTGGAGCACTCTTAAGAGCTAAGATTCAGGTGGGAGGCTATGCGCCGTGGTGAGGACCTAAGTCCTGTTGTTCCCAGGTCACTGGAAAGGGGCACATAACCTTCCACTGAGACCCCAGCCCACTGATTTTAGCTACTGCTTATGGTCATTAGAGTTTTAGATTGTTATTGTTAATAAATTTATTTTTGCCATACTTACCTTGTGTTACCTTGTTTTCTCCACAGTTCCAGTTTTCTTAGGTTTATCCCTGATTTCTTTACATTCAATAAATAAAATGATTTGCTTTTTATTGAGACACTGATTTATTTACTATATTTGTATTGTATGTGGCACATAAATTAAGTGGCTGAGTTGAGGTTTAATTAAGGCAGATTTATTAAATGGAAACATTCTCCTAATTTACTGATCTTCTTTGCACTAAAACAGATGGAATCATAGGTTATCATGCTATTATCTTACTGGACCGGCCTGCTTTAGATCAAATTGGGCTGTATGTGGCCCCCGAAGCAGAAACCAGAGGAAGAGAAAGAAGAGCAAGATGAGACTTAAAATGTATGTTTGTGTTTTACATGATGAGAAGTGGAACCAGAGTACCTGGGGAAAAACACCTCTCAGCCTTAAAAGCAACTATACACAAATAAACCATATCCCTAAAATCCAAAGCACTAAAATTGCAGATGGCTAATTTTAAACCTACCTCAGCATGAAAGGCACTCACTGCCATGGGAATGGAGGTGTGTGTGCCGTTCTTTCTGATGGGAGGCTGCACAAATGAGATTAAAAAAATAATAATAATTTGCTGATATTTAGCTTTTTGTTTTGTTTTTTGGCAAATATGATGAGAGGTGGACAAACTGGAGCACCCGGGGAAAAACCACCACTCAGCCCTAAAAGTAACTAAATGAAACTAAACCCTAACCATAAAAGACAAATTAAAATTAAACTAAAAATGAATTAAAAATTAGCCATGGCTAATATGAAACTTACCCCAACATGGAAGGCTCTCACTTCCTTGGGCATTGAGATGTGTCCGCCGTGTTGTTTCCGATGGGAGGGAGGACTTTGTACATTTTTCCCTTCACTTCGATTCTCTTCCTGGACTCATACTTTTCAGGTTTGCTCTCAGAGTGCACCTGCTTCTTTGCAGGAACAGGCGGAAGGGGATCTTTCTTCAGCTTTAGTTTGCACTCGTTCAGCTCATGTTTCAGCCTTTGGTTTTCTTCTTTCATGTTTTGATAACTTGTCTGATAACCAGTAAGGAGCCCCTGTTTTGCCATCAACTCCTTGTTGAGTTCCCTCTTCTCCCACTGGCTCCTGTAGAGCTTATGTATTGCGTCATCTGGCCGCCTAGCCAGCTTGGTCTTCAGTGTCTCAATTTCGGTGTCTCTTTCCTTCAGCAGTTGGTCGTACTTAGCAGTGTCATTGCGTGGCAGTTTTGTATTTCTTTTAGGCAAGTGGGTCCAGAGTTCTTGGAAGATCTTAACACAGGATAAGCGATTTCTCCTGGCCCAAGCTCTGTCTTTCCACAACCTGTGCTCTGATTTGCGGATCACTCTCTTGTTCAAAACATGAAGCTTTTGTTCAAGATTTTTTGTCTCCACTATGAAAAACTCAGCTTCCCTAGTTTTTTCTTTCAGTGCTTGGTCTTGTATGATCCTTGCTTCATCCAGATGATCTATTTTGCTTTGCTTCTGCACTACCTGCTTTTTGTACTGTTCTATTTTGTGGCTCAGTTTTCTGTTCTCTTCTACTACACTGGCAAGTTTTATCTCCACCAGTTGCTTGTCTTTATGTGAAGATTTCACAAACCTCACCTGCGATGCCAAGGCTTCCGTGTGGTGCTCATGCGCCTTCTCCTGTTGTTCCTTCAGAGAGCAATTTTGTGACTTAATCTTGGCCAGCTGGTCGTTCTTTTGATTGAGCTTACAACGTTGGTTTGCGATCTCCGTAGTGAGTGAAGAGATCTTTTCACTGAAACTGCTGAGTTGTTCCTGAGCTTTGAAAAGGTTATGGAGGGCGAGATTTTTCTCACATATGATGGCTTCTTTTTTGATCGCCTGCTGTCTTTGTTTGTTCTCAGACTCTGTGATGGCGTTCTTCAGATTGATAACCTCATGGTCTGTGATCATAATGTGCCTCGTCAGTTCATCCTTCTTATTTTCAAGCAAATATTTAAGATCATTGTTGTTGAATATTTCCTTTTCCAATAATGCTATGTCAGCACGCTGCTGTCTGACTACTTTGGTCTGATTTTCTAATTGCAGTCTCATTTCTTCGATATGGGTAGTTACTTTTGAGGCCTCATATTCCTTTTTAAATTTGGAATGTGTCAGCTCCTCAATCTTCCTAGTCAGCTTCCCTATTTCTGTTGTCAACTTCTGTATCTGTTTTTTGTCATTCTCAGTTTGTTTTTGGGCTTTTTCATAACCCTCAGTCATTTGCTGAAGTTGATTTTGTGTGCAGAGAAGTTTTGCTTTAAAGGAACACAGTACATCTATCTGTTCAGAATACTTATGAATCTTTGACACTAACTTTTTGCGTTCCTCATTTGCCTTCTCATTTAACTTATTCTGCTTCCGTAACTCATCATCCTGCTCTTCTATTTTTTTTGACGCAAAGCCTTTGTAGCCCATCAAGTCTTGTACCTGATGTTGTAAGGCCTGCTTCTCCAGGGTCAGTTTTTTATGTTCCAGCTTCATGGTGCTGAAAGCTTCCAGGTCTTTATCATTCTGTCTCCTCTTCGTATTTTCAATGTTGTATTTGTCCTGAAGATCCTGACATTGTTTGTGCAGAGCCTTATTTCTGTCCTCCAACCGTTTCTTTTCAGAAGCATTCTGTGTCTTGCATTCCTTCAGCTCATTTTTGACGTTCTCCAACTCTCTCTGGAGATTTGTCATATGCAACCGATTGGTTGTAGCTTCTTTTTTTAGCAGAGCAACATGAACTTGCTCTTTTTGAAGTGCATATGCCTCTTGCGAATGTGCTGCAATTTGCTTATTCAGCTCTTTCACTTTTTTCATGAGATGGCACTCACTTGCTCTAGATTTCTCCAGCTTAGTTAGGAGCGTATTGGGATCGTATCCACTCATTTTGATTGTATTGCTTGTGAAGTGAAATAATTTGAAATAATTACCTGTGTGCAAGATTATGATCAGATTATGTGAAGTGAAAAAATCAGTAAATAAATCTTTGTGTCAGCAGATAAAGTAATTTCCTTTGTGGATGAATGTCTGAACCAGTAGGTAGGTAGTAGATACTAGAATGTGACGTCATCAGTAACATCAAAGGTATATTGAGGCTTTGATGCCACGTGATACCACGTGATGTCACGTGGTGTGGACGTCAATTGAGACGGCACTCTGCGCCCACGTGCTCATGACGTCAGCCGTTGAATTCGCCGTTGAAACCCGCCCTCATAATTGTCCGCTACTGTCAGGGTCGGATCTAGAAAAATATTTATGGGGTGGAAAAAAAAACGAAACGAAAAAATGCTTGGTTCTTCATATTTCAAGTTTAGGCTCAGATCAAAACTACAAAATGGAAAAAAAGGACGGAATTTGATTTTGATATTTAATTGGTCGGTTTCACGTGACCTGGGACTTTACTTATAGCTTGCTAGCCGCCATGATAGCAAATAACAACAACATAACACAGTTGCTATATTCTTTTTATTTGACTGACTTAGTTTTTACCTCTATCCTCCCGTGCCGTCTTTCCACGGGACAACTCGCTCCCTCGCTTCCATATGTTTTCCATATGTATCAGATACTGGAGCAGTTTTTAATGCAGCAGTGAGTTCCAGACCTCCTCTACCACCGAGTTAACAACACATGTAGCCTAAACAATTATGTTTTGCCGCTGGAATCCTGCCAACATGGCGAAGAGGGGGAGGATCCCGCGATATCGAGGGGAGGGGCTCTGTACCATGACGACAACTCCTCACTCTCAAAATAAATGAATGGATATGAATTAATTGTTAAATTGTAAAATTATGTATCCTTTATTTTATCCAGGATAAATAATAAGTCTTTTTGTGAATTCCCAGCAAGAGAGTCTTGGTGTGATGTTTTCCTTTAAACCTCCATATCAATATGTTGTGTTACGTTGACCTATAGTAGGGTTAACACATATGCAGTTGTGTTAATGCTACAGAGGCCAAAGGCTAAACGTAACAGTAGCCATGTGTTCTTGTTCTTCAGGTGAGAAAACAGTACTCTGAACTGTAATGAGGGTTTGTTATTTCTTCTTGCTATACAGAAAAGTCCCCATTGTGTATTGTTCATGTGTGGATGCCTAAACGGCTAGACCACAAGCATGAATGGGCAGAAGCTGTCACGTTTGCACAGGCACGTGTGTGTTCTCTGCGCGCACTGTTGTCTGATGGCTTATAACTGCTCCACACAACAACCACAGAGAGCTTATAGCCTTGAGTCAGCCATTTAATACAAAGAGTATTTTAAAATATCCAATTATTTGCTTCCTGCCCACAGGCTTTGAGACAAGCTCACTTCAGACTCGGGCGTGTGACTGTTCAATCAGGTTTGTTTGGCAGCACTGCTCACTCTGTCTGCAGTACATACTGATTAAAAAAACAAAAACAAAAAAAAAACATGATGGAATCCAGTTTTTAATTGCATGCATACTTGATGTTATTCAGTCTAATACCAGCAGGACTTCTTGCTCCTGCTTCCATTAAATAACACTGAAGAATAAGATATCTGCACAGGTGCAGGGTAAATGAGCACCATGATTTTTTATATTGGCTGTGACCTTGAGATTGTTTGCTCTTAGGATGTTTACTGCATGATGATTTCACATTTTTCAACTGTTTCCCAGGATGTGTCCATGGGGTTTAATGTGCTGCCACTCATATCTGCCTTGTATCTATCTTTAACAACACGACAGGTTGCTCTATATCTACACAATAAGCATGACCAATATATTTACCCTCTGGCTCAACACATACACACACTCTTACCAAAGCGACGTCTGTCGGTCAATCACATGGCCCAGATGAACAGCCAAGGTCCCTGGGCTCGTATGAAGGACGTGGCCACTATTACAGCAGACAAAAGAGTACCGGGAGCTAGAGAAAGCCAGCAGCTGATTTATCAGCTCTGATGGAAAAATCTCCACTTTCATCTCAGAGCTGATCAGACCCCACACTGGGGGTTTAGTCAGGCTGGGAGTCGTAATCAGCCGCCCGTCTCTCCCCTTAGTATTTCTTTTTTTTTTTTTTTTTTGAACCATTTGTTAGTGGCATTACTGCTCCTTTTGGTATGCAAAAATTATGAACCAAAATTAAATAATAAATTGTTCTCCAGTCCCTCTGGCAATAAGCAAACCCTTACACCAATATCAATATCACATCAAAATAGTATTTGTGCGAAAAAGGAACAAATACCTGTATTTCCTTCTACTCATTAATCATATTTGAAGGAAACTTCTGAAAACAAAATGATACTTGGGCACCTTTCCATCCACTGCTTTATACATACAAATGTTTGTATCTTCAAACCTCCTCAGTTAACCCTTGCTCGATGTGTTCCATCTTTAATGATCCAAAACAATCAATTCGAAAACTGCAGAGATGGAGAACCAAATACAGCTCTTGCGGTCTGCGTCATTGTGGCGTATAGTTAGGGGAGGTGGACGTCAGGCTACAGCGCTAAGGTCTGTGTAGCGTCTGGATTGTCGCCGTTGCTGTGGCCTCAAATTGACGCAGACGACTAAACTGCCTTTTAAGTTTCTACAACACCATCAAAACTCCAGACCTCTTATCAGCATGGCCAATTTGGTGGTGAAGTTGTGGATGGTATTTCCTTGTGCTGTTTACCTCATATGTCAGTCAACTGTATCAGTTGCACCCATTGGACGTTGTCTGAGGTTAGATCAACAAGGGGAAGATTGTTTTGTCTGTCGTCGCCACAACTTCAACTTTGCATGTCATTAACACAAGTTCTCACAAGTTCTATTTGAAGGCAACGATCCTGTAAGGCAAAGTTACTTACTGCACAGCTCGCGAGCCACATGCGGCTCGTCAAGCTATAACTGGCGGCTCACATGGTAGCTTACAATATCACACTGCCACTTGCCTTTAATTGCAAATTCCAATCCACTATATACCGGAAATGTTACTTAAACTGCCATCTCGTGGCGATAAGTTGTAATACATTTCACGCAGCTGAATCACGGAAAACCGAATGAAAGTGGCTGTGTGGCATTGTTTACAAAACTTGACCGCAACGCACGTTTGCAAGCAGGCAACGTAAGCTCCGCTAGCTAGCGTAAAACACAAAAATGGACCGGTTTTTAATAAAAAAGAGACAGAAACGAGCTCATTAAAGTAAATGTGGTCTTAAATGAAAATGTATTGGCCATGTGTTATTTATTTTTTGTGGGATGTCCAATTTATATGTAGAAATGCACAAAGGTGACAAACGTGTCTGCTGTCCCGGGCCCGGGATAGAGGGGGCCCCAGAACTGGGCCCTCATTAAATTATAGAATCATTTGGAAAATGTTAATAAAATAGGAATATTTGTGGAAAAAAATATGTAATATTTGAGTTACATACATTTTCTTCCTAATTGTCCTTGTCCTTGCTCTCCTTCTTTCTTCTCTCTCCTCTCTCGTGTCCTCCACTTTCTTTTCTCTGGCACAGAGCTCCTCCCTCTAAATTCTTATCTGCTACTAGTCATGACATTCTGTGCTATTACTATGTAGAATGTTTACTGCTGCTCTCCCTTCTTCCGAGTATCTCTGGCCTGGAGTTGAGTGTTTCCTGTGGAGCTCCATACTACATCTGCTGTCGTGGTCTCATCAGCCTGCCCAGTCTCCATGGAATCCTGCTGTTATCCACTCCTGCCTGAATGAACAATTCTCCAACCTGCTGATGATTCCCCTTACATTTTCTAACTGTCATGTAACATCATTAGTTTGTACCATAGCATCCCACCTGTATGCTTTAGTCAGATGTGTGTATCTATGACTGATGTATGTTTATCTTGCTGTTCTCTTTCTCTGTCTGTACCCGGCTGGCCTTAGGCAGATGGGTCCCTCCATATGAGCTGGGTTCTGCTCAAGGTTTCTTCCTGTTAAAAGGGAGTTTTTCCTTGCCACCGTCGCCTTCAGGCTTGCTCTGGGGGTTTCAGGCCGGGTCTTGTAAAGCGTCTTGAGACGATTTGTATTGTTATTGACGCTATATAAATAAAGCTGAATTGAATTGAATTGAATTGAAACAGTGGTCAAGAACCCCCCCTCCATCCCCAACACAAAAATGGTCTGATCAAAATTTGATGTTGCTGTTTGATTGTACGTTGCGTTTGTTCCGTACGCCCAAAATGTCCGGTTAGCACAAGTCCGGTGCTCAGAAAAGGAAATAACAGAGAAGAAGAAAATAGAGGCTTCAAGATTTTCTTAATAAATATATATATATTTTTTTTTAAAAAAGGTGGTGACGGTGAAGCTGGGACTAGTAAAGTGGGTGAATTAGTATGTTGTCTTAAAAGTGGCTCGCCTTTTGATTTTGCACTGCCAATGTGGCTCTTGTGAAAAAAATAGTGAGGATCACTGCTATAAGGGATACACAAGACTGCTCAGTGAAACTGGCTGCAGACGTGACCAGACACCGTAATGATTGCTTTCAGTCTCCTCTGACACAACGTACAGTCTAAAACCTCTGAGTCTATTCATTTCATACAACAGGGGCGAGTGAAGCCTTCATCACTCTAAACTGATTACAGACTTGAGAGAGAAAGAGCAGAGTAACACTTGTGTGTTTCTCCCACGAGGAGTGAATAAATCTAATACTGTGCAAACATCAGATGTAGTCGGCATCCGGTTGTTACACGCAAGGATTGAAACGGTAAAGAAATCATACACATTGACAGAATCTCGATGTCTCGCCTGACTGAGGAGCATCCGCACTGACTTAACTTGCCTCCTTCCACCCCACCTGTCTTTTTCCTGTATGCTTTCTCCCAGCTGACTAGCTTTCCTCTCCAGCTGTCTGCACCTTTCATCTGACCTTCCCTCGCTCCCCTCTCCTGTCTAAGGGTGCATGTCCGCAGACCCGTTGGCAAGTTGGGACCTCACTTTGCTTCACACTCTCCTGCCATGTTGACTGGCCATAAACAAAACACACAGAGACTCACAAGCCCATCGGCCATTCTAAACACAAGAAGAGACCGCCAAGCAAACACTCACAAAATGACTGATACTCTGAGCTCAACCATCACTAGGGTGTCTTGTGATGTACAGTGCAGGACTTGATTTTGAGGTTACAGCTGTGGGGTCTGTGAATTGTGGTGTTAGAGTAAAGGTCACTTTTATGCAGGTAAATTATTGTTTTCTTTATATGAGATAATAGATATAGTGCACAGTATTCCACAGAGGGTTAAGTAAACACTGACACAAATGTAACCTTCAAGACAAACATATAGAAGCTTTGTATTGACTGATGTGAGGTCAATGCTGTGTGCGAAGCCCGACGGCTCACTAATGTCCTGAAATCTACAGTCCAAGTTGATACGATCAGACGATAGAGGGACAGGATATTTAGTTTTTTATTAACTTATATAGATTAGCAGAAACTGACTTTCACCCTGTAGAAATGAAATACTGAAAGCTGATGTTTCACCAGCTCCGAGGTCAGGAGATGTGACACGATGAGACTGATCATTACAGCAGCTTGGATGACAGCGCTCTCTGCTGTTTGAATGCAGAATAGTAACTACATGCATGGACTGGTATGGTTTACTAGCAAAACAAGTTGTTTGAACAAGAATTTGTGAAGACGGAAGAAGACGTAGGTCCGTTTTAGTCACCTTCTATTGCATAAATTCATGGTTGTCAGTAACATTTGGGTGAAATAAACTTCTTGTTTTGTGTGTCAGGTAGATTTGATGCTCCACGGCGGTTATACGACTGATGTTTTGGGCATGTAAGTCTTATCTGATCATTTTGTCCATGTAGACATTTAAGCTGGAATCTCTGATCAGAATTAGTTCTAGCAGGTTAAAGAACTCGTATCCAGGTAAACATAGCCACTGATGTGGATTCCTTCCTGTCATCTGTAGTTGATATCGGCAATGCTCAGTGTAAAACAGGATTTTACTTTCAAGGCGGCTCAGACTGTGGGCAGAGACCTGTGCTGAAGGAGGAAGAAGAGAAGGTCTCACCTGGTACGATCTCGAATAAGTGTCTGCCTGGTTCGTCCGGGTTAGCCGTGAGCTCGTTGACCTGGCATCCCTGCAGTGGTATGCAGCCCTAGAACACACAGAGAGAAGTATTTTTAGTGTTTGTAAAAGGAAAAGGAAATACATACACATCCATTAACCAACAACAGAAGCAGAAGGAACCCCACACCTGTGAGATTGCCAGTAAAATGAATACATGGATATTAGCGTGACATATAAATAGATTAGAGAAAGGTTCTGGCAATAAAGTCCCAGAGTTGAAATTGGAAGATCAATGGAGGCCCAGTGTAAAGGCTAAGCACTGCACAAGTTCTGATTTTTTAAAATCAACTATTACGTGATGAAAGCCAAGTCGACACCGAGTAGTCGCTGCTGACGATGTCAATAAAAATAAAAACACAGTAGAAGGTAATGCTTTGCAACAATGAAATCTATATACCTGAATACAGACAGCTCATGTGCTACATACTGTGCGCCACAGATATGTATAGCCTGTATAAAAACTGGCTGCAACTCAGCACCATCAATTGCATTTAATAGTACTCCACAGCGAGACAGAAAATTGGTAATTTGCAGCCTCCTTCCCTCTGTTACCGCAGGGTTAATTAACTGCTGTCTAGAGGATTTGGACCGCTCCTCTGCTAGCATTAGCGGATGCCATTTCAGATGTGTGTCTATTGCAGTAGTACTTTTGTTGTATTGAAGTATTTCCACACACTGAATGAACTGCCAAACATAAGCACTTGCTGCAGTAGTGGAGTACATTCTGTTATGCCCTTGTTCTTCCTTCCCTTCTCTCCTCTTATTACTCACCTTTTAGCCCATCTAAAAATTTAAGCAGCTACTCCTGTGATTGAACAGGGACCCACACAGATTATTAGAATACATTATCCAGATCAATACCCATTTAGCCCAGAGGACCGAGGCCAAGCGAGCTGTGAAGGGATGCCAGCGTCTCCAGGTCGGCCCCGTTAATCTCCGCACTGGCATCCTCCATCAAACAGGCAGAGGAGTCTGCCAAAGCGCCTCAGCCGGAGGGCCGGGCTGTCGCCAGCATTAGTCGCCATAGCAACAAATGGAAGAGGTGGAAGCTGTAGATGGATGGAGCGCAGGGGCAGGGCAGGACGGGTGTCCCAAGGGTGCTATGTGCTCAGAATAACACGACTAGCTGGCCAGGGATGAATGACTAAGAAAAGGCAACCAAAGAACACAAATCACACACTCAAGTAGTGTAGGATAGATGGCACTCGTTGTGCTTTACTCTGATTTAGCTACTTATGATGAAAGTACGAACATGCAGCTGTGTGCAGACACACCTAGTTAAACCTGGTATGCACATTAATTCAAATCATCCCGGACCAGAACACCAGACCGGCCTCTGAAAGCTCATTTCTACTTCCATCTCACTTTGCCAACATCCTCCAGCAGTGCCAAAGCAGCTAGGACATTGTTAAACACAGACATTTCCCACTGCCATTGATTGATACCATGTGCATAGGCCCAGAAATGTGGCACATAAACACCTCAAAGTCCTGTTGTTTAACACATGACCAAGTATTTAAACAGATGTCTCCTCAAATATTAATCAGTGCCACAACTGGATACAAGTCAGAGCAGCGGCAGCTTGTGGCTCCGTAGCGCCCTCTTCCATGAAGCAGAAGTACTGGCTGCCTCGCCTTGTGCTTTTTCAGCACAGTTTAATTTCAGATCAGCGAGACCAAATATGTTACACACTTACATGAAATACACTATCTAGGCTATGGAAAGTTAGGACATGCGATAAAAGTGCGTACTAACATTATATTCACAGCAGAGAGTTACTGCAGGCACAAGTCAATGCATATTGGCAGAGACTGTGTAATCTGAGGTGAAGCCCAGTTTGTCGCTTCCTCAGCTTGCCTCTCTCCCTGTATTTGAACAGGAGATGCAAACATTCAGCGACTGTGACTATAAAAATAACTGAATCATACAAAAATTTTATTTTATCATTTCCTGTATCTTTGGTGAAATACCAGCTCTTCAGTTCCCCGTCACTATAGAGTGTGTTTTAGCTTCTTTAAGCTCATTGTCTTGGTTGTATAGCCTACGAGTTTGGTCAGTCTCAGCCCTCTCATCTATTTTATTTTAACAGGCCGTACCTTTTAGTCAGTTCAGGAAGTTCTTTCTTTCCAGTTTCTTTGGAAACCAAAGAGGAAGAACTAAGTAATTAGCATTAGCAGTGATAGCCTCAAAAAGCATCGCTGTACTAAACTTCAGTTGAAGAAATCACAGTGACGCATTGACAGGAGTTCTCCATGCCTAGGTATCATGGTAAAGAGCATTTTGCAAAAAATGGAGTGACAAAAGAAAAAGCTTCCAGTTACTTCCAAAATTCATGCTGAAGCTGAGGAGTCGCTGTTTATTGCTTAGAGCTAATGGCGATCCCGATTATCTCAGTTCCCTGAAGTCCATTCGTTATAAGATTTATCCCCACACGACAAAAGGAAAAGAAAACATGTATAGATCTTCAGTCCGTATTCACTCCCCTACCACCAATAATCACATCCTTTCATCATGGTAGGGGGGTAGTCGTGTTCTTTTGCAGCAATCTTGCAAAACCATCCCCACCCCCGCCCACGTCCTCCCATCCTCAGATTTCGTATCGATCGGAAGACGAGAGGGAGAAATAAGGCCGGAATGACACTTCTCACACATCCAACTCCGCGGGGGAAGTGCACGTGTGTATATGTAAGTGCCTTTCTCAGAGTGTGTGTGCGTTCAACCAATGCGTGTGACACGAATCCACCGGGAGTTGCAAATCAATACAGGCTGGGTGAGTATTGACAAGCTTTGATTAAAGGCTGTCTGTCAAAGCCTTCACTCATTTGTTCTCCACAGAAAGGAGACGGTGAGGAAGAGAAGACGTCATTCACTCAGTATAGTGTGTGTGTGTGTGTGTGAGCACAAGGACAGGGACTAAAAGACAGCGATGGCAGACGGCGGCTGCCTACATTAAATGAACAGCAGTCAAGCAGAGTGAAGACGAGAAAAATCAATGAATGTGTCGAGATTTCCGGCAGGAATGTGGAAAGGTGATTATTATGTACATGTTGTGTGTGTGTGTGTGTGTGTCACGGACCTACCCTCGCTGCCTTTTGTTGCTGGATTACATCACCGCCTCTTGTTACGACTACATCTAAGGCCGTCAGCTCCGTCCATCACCACACCATTAATATGACTATGTGTGTGTTCATTGTAAATGATAATGGAGAGACGTTAGTCAGCACCTGGCTGTAAAAGACATCCCTCAGTGAAGAAGACATGAGACTGAGTGGACATTTAAATGTTTTCATATGAGTGCACTAATGGAGTAGGAAGCCGGGCGTCTGCTCTGCTATTTAAATGAATGTTCCACTATGAGTCCTGTGAGTGGCAAGTCATCATTGCCATTATCTTTCATCTGTCAGATATAAAGCTGTCTTTAACCACTGTGGTTGTGTATGGAGAGTTGTTACTGTCTTTGGATGTAGGATTTGGGCTCGGCCATTTACTGACATGCTGATGTAAGTGAGGTTCTAGAATAGTTTTCAGGTAGTTTTTGTTAGCCAGACTCTGTAATCAAGTACAAAACTTTCTTTGACTTGAACGCACATTTGTTTAGTTGGGTCCATTTCTGGCAAATGCTATATGGGAACGCTTTCTCAGACATAAAACAAGATATTGTCGATTTATTGTAATGAAGGCAGATCTGTTAAAGATGAAACACACTGATTTGGTGTAAATTTACTCACAGATGTACTATTAGGTTCTGTAAAGGCTCATCAGTGATGGTGTTATCTTAGTAAATGTGGTGATTTGCGTGAAGTATGTTTCACGGTTTGCTAAAAAAGTCCATTAGACAGAGACCCTGACACTTGAGAGACTGGCTGTTATAGACAAAGAAAGGCTGAGTAACTGAAACCGATCCCCACTGTGGCTGATTGGTAGTGTTACTTTGGACCCTTACAGTGACTTTAGTCGGACTGGAGAGACAGCGGACTTGAGAGCAGGTGCTAATCGCTAGCATGTCAGCGCTGCTTTCCAGCTCATTCACACTTGTAAGCAGTTTATTTCGCTCATATAGACCTGTAAAACTAAACGATATTGATTCCCATTAACATTACGCTCTAAGTAAGTGGAAGCAACATTTAGTGGTGATTTGGATCGCTACATGAGGTTTCTGGGTTGGAACCAGCTGGGTGGCTGGGGGTCTATCTGTGTGGAGCTTGATGTTCTAGCTGTGTGTTGTATTAATATGTATACTAATTAATGACAGAATATAGCCAAAAACATCATTTATAATTACACTGAATGAAACTTTTGCTGAATAGCATAATTTGGTGAAAAAACTCAACAGATTAATCGACCGATTAATAAAAAAACATCAGTAGGTTTATCAATTAAAAAATAATGGTTAGCTGCAGCCATAGCTCTTAATTTCACCACCCTTTGAGTGTGCAGCTGAAGTATTACCTGCGGTTTGGTCTCCTCCTCATCTTTGTAGAAGAAGAGCTGGTCTGAGCGCAGCACAAACCAGCGGAGCTGCCAGTTCTTCATGATGCTGCGCTGCTTCTTCAGCCAGCCAGCCTTCAGCGCCCCCTCCTGGAGGCTGGGGGAGGCCGGCCTGCATGGGCCTCGCGACACCTCGCCCATCACCATGCTCTTGGACCGGGCTGCAAACACATAAAAGTCTTTTTTATTTTGTGTGTGTGTGGGTGTTGTAGCTGTAGAGTGCACTGCTTGTTGTGATTGATTTTCTGTATTTGCTCTATTTCTTTGGCTTCTGCCTTTTCATTTGCTTCCTAATGAGTGTCTGTGTTATCCTTTATTCTGTACACTATATGCACACGCATGCTCTGGCAGGCTCTTCAGTCATTAACACTCATAGCCTCCTGCCCCAGGCTGCTATGCCTCTAGATGAAGGGGGAGAGGGGCTGCAGGGAAACGGCAGATACAACAGAGACTATAAAGGGAGGAATACACACACACATACGCACACATTACACATAGCCTCAGGTGACAGGGATACCCCCCCTTCAATTTCAGAGGTCCTTGGAAGAGACTTATTGTGTGTTGCTACAACCCAACAGAATAGCGGAGGCTTTGAGCTGAAATAATAGGACCACATGGGACTGGCAGGCAGACTGAATCCTTTTCAACAGACGTGTGTAACCTGAGCTCGGTCAAGGACAGATTTAAAGGGAAGAGATGGCAGCTTTATAGCCACTGGGATACTGTCCTTGTATGACATCAGTGCTTAAACGTGCTACGCGGCTCATTATGACATGATTTTTTAATTGCTACGTATGCAATTATACAACACCGTCACCAGGTAGGCCGTAGTATGTCAAGCATGTGTTGTATAGACCAGTAGACAAGAAAAAAAGCAAATCAAAAGGTCTGCACTTTGGGAGACGAAAGGTTATGGTTTGGCGCAGATAGGCTAACCTAAGGCAAACTAGACCAATGCTATTTGATGATAATAGCATGCGTTTGGTTGCCACAGACACACCAAAATGATCAATGTTCAGATGGCGCTGAGGTGAAGGGGGATGGATGAATAAGAGGAGGAACCAGGAACCAAATCAATATTTATTGTTTTATTGTTGCATCTTTACCCCGAGCGTATAAAAGACAAGCCTGTTGATGCTCAGAGATGTTGCTGCGTCACAGCATCATTTAAACAGGGAAGTTAGCCAGTTTGACAGATTTGGGGTAATGGCTAAGTCTTTGGTCGATCAGATCTACTACCTTAAAGCGGAATTGGATGATTTATTGTCCACTTTCAAGTAATGTGTTTGCTAGCTAGCTAGTTGCTAACTTGGTTTCTGTTTGGTGATGGGCAGCTTGCATACTAACAGTTTTACAGAGCGTTTTAGGACAAAAGGCTTCACGGAAACATGATGGAAGTGGTGAAGTAAGATAGTGGACCTGAGAATTATGCTAAAATGCTCCATTGAGCTGAGGGGACATCAGTTTAGTGGTAATTCCCCCCATGTGTGCAAATGTGTGCAAATGTCTTTAAAGTTTCTGAGAAAGCTGGAGAATTATTAGTCAGTTTGTGGCCTAGATGTTTTCTTCATGTGTGTCTTTCTCTGTAAACCCATGATCACCTCATTTTTCCCAGCATCATTGAAGCACCCTGGTTTCTTTCTGGGTATTCTCAGAATGAGTGGTGTCATATTACCCCATTTGGTGGTTTAATCCAATCTCTCCATTGTTAGTTGTGCCGTTAGGACCGCGCTCAATGTTTGCGTAGGCTGGTGGAAAACATTCAGTGTCGATGAAGTCCTCCACTGCTGTTAGGGTTTCTTGTCTCGGCTCTCTTTCGTCTCTTCTACCACTGCTTTTTTTTCCCCACCTATCCATCTTTTCCTACTCGTTTTTCTAGCTCTTCATTCTCTCACCCCGGCCCCGTCACCCTCCATTTCACTTACTTCAGCCTGGTCTAATTCCTCTCTCTGTCCTTGTGATCAGCAGTGCTGCTTCTATTGAATCAAAGCCTAGAGCACACACAGCACATGCATGCATATAATGGAGGTGCTTATTATCACTACTGCCGCCACATTTGGGCAGTCTTTGTCAAATAAATTAGCTCTTGGATTACAGACACATTTCTGATTTTTTTTAAAATGATTATTCACATTATTTTTGATGTCTGCGTTAAGAACTGTCAGTGAGAGTTGACTGCTGTTTGCTATTGGGTAATTCACATAATTTGATTCATACCTGCAGCTGTCATCCATATTTAGCAACTGAGGATATTTCAATATCATATACTGTATTGCTCTAAAAGTTTTTGTTAGTTTTGTTCCAAGTTTTTTGACATAGACAATGCCTATGTCTATTCCTGTTCTTTCCCAGCTGCTACAGCTTTAAATCTGCCACTATTTTTTGGATAGTACACACATTTCACATTATTTGAGGGCACTAAACGTGTACAGATCATTTTGAACCGTCAGACTGCCTCAAAGCCTTGCTCTTTTCGTCACATTGCTGCTAATAGTGGCACTCACCTTCCCTGCCCTCCTTGACCCCTCTGTTTTTCCTCAGCACATCGCGTCCCTTACTTCTTTCCATCTTTCCTCACCCTGCCAGTGTTCGCATAAAAGAGCACCGCTGTTCAACACATCAGCTGCCTGCACCATAGACCGAGTGGAACACACATGGGCCGATGATTCACGCCTGAGTCACGACAACTGATTTTTGAGTGTGTCTGGGGGTGTGTGTGTGTGTGTTTGTGCCGAGTATGACTGCCCACTGCGCCAATTTGGACCTTCTACTCAGAGTGATTCAGACCTTCCTTGGTTTGGGTGGAGCTGCTCTGTGGTCACTTCTACAACTACGAACTACAAAGAGACAGCTTCACTGTAAAAGCGCACTTCATGCACAATCACTGCAATTCAGTGAAATCCAGACCTAACTGTGGCTCATTCATATACAGAAGCCAGCGATTAAGGAGGGGCCCTTGTCAAATAACAGGGGCTTCACATCATGCCTGACTGTGTGCGCAGATGTACAGTATGCCCACGTTTGTTTATCTCGCCGTTCCCCAATGACAATTTATGTAAATTAGAGCATGTGTCTTGTTTTTTCAGGGTCACAGATGAATAGTTCTGGGAGCTGGATATCCAGGAACACCAGATGGATTGGCTACTTACTCAGTCATGAGCTCATACATGATATCATGATCATGTTGCATGCATGTTGGTGAGGGTGGTGCGCTAAGCAGATCATGTGAAACATTTCTAACGGCATTGATTTCAACATATAGTTTGCAACAAAAGGTAAACAGACTTAAAATGAACTAACAAGTACGTAGAAATACCTGGCATTAAAAATGGACACATAATCAAAACAGTTTTCATGATAATTTCATAGGAAACATGCAAATCTGTGTGAAGTTTGCGAACACTGGCACAACAGTAATTTTTATCTTTTCACTGCTTTACAGTAATAGTCTTTAGGAATAGGGAGCCCGGAGTGTACCAAAGTATAGGAAGCTAGTGTACTGTAACATATGAGTTACATTATCCACGTTTGAAGACAATAGTCTTTTGATTGATTAAACAGCAAAAATAAAAAATATTGTCTCAGACTCAGCTAACAAGCTGGCTAAGTGCAAGCCTAGTCGGCTAGATAAAAAGCACAGGGCAGAAGAAAAGATAAAGAATATTATTTGTTCTGTAGTCCCTGCATCAGCAAACCTCTAGCTCCTTACATGTTTGACTTATCCAAATAATACACTCTTTCATCACCATTTCCACACCGTTACTAGTCTGCCCTGCTACATACATTGATCAGCCACAGCGCTAGACCACTGACAGGTGAAGGGATTAACACTGATGCAATATTCTCCTGGGAAATCTTGGTTTTCTGGAATTCATGTATATGTTACTTTCATACATACCAACCACATCATCGCACATTGTCCTCCAATGAATACAACCCTCAAGAAGTGCTCAGGAATGGCTCAAGGAATAAAATAACGCAACCTCCAAACTCGCCACGTCCTTATCTAGTCAATCCACAGGGCCTGAAAGATAAGTGCTAATGTCCCACGCCAGACGCTGGGGGTCCCTTCTCTATGACTGACAGGTTAGAGTCGTGTGTAGCTAGGTATAGGACATGCTGCTTTCTGCATGGGTGTTGAAAATGCAACTGAATGGTAAGGTGTGAATTGATTCCAACATGGATGTAATTTGTCACCATACTGGGATGTTGTAAGACACGTGGTTGGTGACACCTTCATTGTATTTGGTGGAAGATGAGATCTAAATGGCAAATATTACTAATGGAAAATTTACGAGCCTTTTGAAAAAAGCTGGAAAAAAAGACTGCAATCTGAGATGATTTGGGTTTAGCCAGTTTGGCCATTTATATTTCTGATGACAGTGATTTAGTTTGCTCGGTCATGGAAGCTGACAGCTCAAAAGAGAAATAATAAGTCATTCATTCTCCAAAACAGCAGAGAAGGGGCACCCAGCCCACTGAAAGTAGGATTCCTTGTAATGGCATAGGGAGCTAATGTTCCAGTGAGAACAAATGTCAGCCCGATGGCGTAAAAGAAAACACAAATGGTGTGACATGAAGGGACACATGATGCTACATTCATACATGCCTGAACAAACACGCTAGGTCCATGTGATGCCACTATACAGCTGTGAGTTGTACATTTATCATAAGCAGCAAATACATGTATGACTAATAATGCACACTACAAGGAGTGCTTCCATTAGCATGGAGAGGCGGGTACTCCACAATAGCTAGCCAATACCAATGGCTAAATCCCATTACTACCCACACACAAGCATGCACAGAGGCATGTTGGAGGAATTCAATTAGGTGAATCTGGTTGTTGTTCAGTGATTTATGGCTTGTGTAAAATGGCAGAGCGAGTCACAGGTGCATCAGTGCGTAACTTCCAGTTAGCCTATCAGTGTTGATTAATGTGTTATCCATTATGTGTGTGTGTGGCAGCCTTCCTTGACAGGCTGGAGGTGTGGCACAACATATAGCCTGTTAGGATAAAGCTGCAGTGGAGTGGAACTGATCTGCAGCAGTGGGTACGTGCATGTTATCATCCCCACATGCACATCATCTGCGCGTGAATTTTTTATCTCTTGCTCACGGTATCTAGTCGTGAGTGCATTCATTCATGTGCCTTGGAAAGGCAGAATGTCAGGGTGTTGTTCCATTGCAGGACTTTGATCATAAAACCATGGTAACGCAGATCAAAAAGAGACAGCAAGAGCGTGAAGCAGCTGATATGTGGGCAATTAAAGCTGCTACTAGATTTCCTGGTGCCAGGCAGTGCACCCTATTACAGTTCTAATATGTTGACGGTTGTAGAAATTACTGAAGCACAGCAGTTTGATTTTTCTTTTATGGAGAAAATACCATTGATGAACAGAAATTTGTCTACTGCCATTCCAGATAAGTAATAAACTGTTTACTTACACAAGCATGTGTAATAAAGAGGTGCTCTGAGAGGAGGGCACACTTTATAATGTAATTTTACTTCAGGTGTTGATCCAAATGTGTAGACTTTCAAACTTAAAACTATATCATAGCTTGCAATGCAATGTATCCATACTATTTATCTCATCACTGCCCTCAAAGTTAAATTCTCATGGTTTATGCATAGTATTTTTAAGCTTGTTATAGCTTCACAATGAAAAACAGGTCATATAGCATACCTAAGCAAGTTAGCTTGTCACCAGCCTTCCAAAGTAAAGCATGTCATATAGCATATTTAAACTAGTTAGCCTGTCACTGGCCCTCCAAAGTAAAACAAGCTTTATAGCATAACTAAGCTAGTTAGTGTGTCACTAGCCCTTCAAAGTAAAACAAGACTTATAGCATAACTAAGCTAGTTAGTGTGTCACTAGCCCTCCAAAGTAAAACAAGTCTTATAGCATAACTAAGCTAGTTAGTGTGTCACTAGCCCTCCAAAGTAAAACAAGTCTTATAGCATAACTAAGCTAGTTAGCTTCTTTCCAATATAAAATAAGTCATATATCATATTATGTGGTATTAACTGAATTCCAAAATCATGTAGCATAGCAAAGCTAATTGCCTGAATGTTGCCACAATAAAACAAATCGTGTAGCATATCTAAGCTAGTTAGCTTGTCGAAATTCAGACTGTATAGAGTATATCTGTGCAGGTCAGCACCTTCTACCAACATGAATGCTAAGAATGATCAAATAAATTGTGACCCATCATCAATTTGTATTTTGGGTGTCCTCTTTGACCTTCTATCATAAGTAGTTTAATCACCCGTGATGTCTCATGCACACTGGTTAGCGCGGCCCCTTCTTGCCCTGCTCTGACCCTGGCTGGGCACACACTACTTGACTACATCTGTCACATACCCGTTTATTCATGGGCTTCATGCAACAAATGGGACACTGTCAGCAATTTACAGACGGCATGCAGGGAATTCTTCTCATGCAAAATCACACAGTCAATATAAACCTGCTAATTTTCACTCTTAGAAATACGCACGGGTTTAGTGGCATTCCCACCTCCTTAAATTAAACAGCTGAATATCATATACTCATTTGTTTTATGTATTTGTGGCTACAAATACAATATTTACAATGATCTAGTGCCTAAACGTGATGCCGTAAGCCATTAAATAATAATATACAAATATACAAGCCTGTCGAACCTGTTCTGCTGTTTTAATTTATGCAAATACACATTTAATTCACTTTGCTATTCATTTTATGGCACTCCAGTGGAGGATTTACACATTGCTCTCCCATTCTTGGAAACTATTCATTTCACCTTAATCAGATCCAGCTGTATAATTTCAGTCACAGAGGTTAGTGCCAAGGAAAGGAAGGAAAGACGTGAACACACGCGTGGCCATATTAATACATCCATCCAGAAACACACACATACTGTACACTGTGAGCGCACACACGGCAGCAGCTGACGGCAGCCTGATTGCGTCGAGCGCTGCAGTGATGAAACTGGAGATGCTGCTCAGAATTCACACTGGGAGCCAGCTGTAGTAGAATGCAAATTTACGCAGAGAGGTGTCCTGCGTGGGCAGACGCATACGCTTCATTCAGAAATGTGACAGCAAAAAGAAGTGCTGAAAAAGTGCCTCTGTACACATATTCCTGTTTCAAACCCTAATTCTAAGATAAAAATACTTTTTAAAGATGGTATTAATTCATAAAAGTGTCCTGATAGAGTCAACTGCATAACTAATACATTCTCTGATTGTGATTAACTGCCATCACAGTGTATGTCGTGTATGACATGATGTGAGGATGCAGCTGGCAGGTAGTGTTCCTGTGAAGGCAGAGCCATCAAACCTACCTCTCCTGGTCTGTCTGATCTTTGGGCTCAGCATGGCTGTCATCGCTCGTCCGCACGCTCTCCTGTCGGCATGTTCGTGTACATCCAAGCACCCCACCCCTGAGTCTCCCTCAGCCTCAGCCTCTGTCTATACCTCTCTCCTCTTCTCCCTCTGACCTTCTGCAGTGCGGCCGGCAGATAGGGGGGTTGGGTGAACATAGTAGGGGAGGAGAATGGAAAGAAGAGGAGGAGGTGGGGTGGTGAAGAAGAAGGCGGAGGGGGGAGGAACAACCCCTCTTTTTTTTTTTTTTTTTCCATCCGCACACACGCCCAGTTGCCTCCACCCCTCCCTGTTACATTATTCATAGCAGCACATCCGCCTGTGGTACATGGAGGTTTTTGGGGAGGGTCATCGACCGGCAATGCCTCATAAATGGTGGATTTGAGGCGCTCTTATTTTCTATAATAACTGATTTTTAATAGATCTCGCAAAACGCGAGGAAGCGAGAGGGCGTTCATGTAGCAGGTTTCTTCTGCACCTTATTAAGCTGTAGAGGTCCTCAGCTTGTCTCCACCTCCTTCCCTTAATTACTCATTTACCCCCACCCTTCTTCTGCTTTCTCTAATCCCTCCTTCTTACTATACCAGCTCCCTTCTCCTTCCACCTGTCTCTCCACAGTTTCTTGATAATTATGCTATAGCCTGTAGCAATCCTGAGTCTATTTTCTTTTGCCTACTTTCACCATTTTTGTCTTTGCCAATCTGGGCTTTCTAAGAATGATGCCGCCTTCAGTTCACAGACAGGGATGAGAAATTCCCAACTCGTACGGTAGGTTGTAATTACACCCTGCAGGCATTCCAGTGGCACAATTCAGAAAAACCAAGGGAGAATAAACACAGATCTCCCTTTAACGCACAATGTCCTGTCGCCTCGAGCTGCAGTAATTGTCCTGTAATTGACGCAAGTGTAGGACTGTGGCACTTATAGCAATTTTTTGGGTCCTTGAAAAACCTGTTTCAACCACACTAGTAATTTGGCCTGCACCCAGACCTAACAGTCTGAGGCTACGGAGGACTCTGTTTTTTACTGATATGGTTGCAGTGGTTTCAGGTGTTAGTGGTGCCTGTCTGTATACACTGACAACTTTCACATTTTAATTTGGCCCAAGTCCCATCGACTAACATGGAGAAGGTGGAGCTCATGAACTATATTGCAGCCAGCCACCAGGGGGAGCTCTACTTGCTTTGGCGTCACTTTTGAGGAGCTGTTCCGCAGCCCATATTTATACAGTCTATGGTTCATAGCAAATGGCAGTAGTTCACATGTACTACGTTATTCATGCCATTATGTGACTTTGTGAAGACACAAAAATAATGCCATAGCTAAATCTAATCATAATAGAGAAAATATATTGCCTGACTGCTAACAGCATACAAACATGGGACACGTTATCTGGTTTTAATTATTCTCTTCTTTTTTTTAATCTCTTTTCAGCTCACATTCATTGCTGTCTGCCTTAGCAGGAGAGTTGTATTCCCTGTGATTTCACAGATGCACACAGGTTGTAGAACAAAATTATTATCAAGTTGGTCCATCTTTTAGTATTAGCATTTGCTGACATTTCTTTTTTATGTAATTTAATTCTCGTTTTCTGAGCTTCTTTTTTAAATAGTTTTTTCTACTTTTTAAGAAAAAGACCAGAAATTTCCAACTTTCAGTCATTTCTGGAAGGCGTCGTCAGATCTGTCGTTGCTGTAGCAGCTGTGCTTCCCTCCTCCTCCAGTGAGCAGAAGATAATAGCCTTAAGTCCTGCACTGCAATTGAATCAGAGCTGGTCTCGCGTCAACCACAGCTGCTCTTATTACAGAGCAAAGAGGGGAGGAGGCGCAGAGGGGGCGGAGGGGTGTGTGCACCCACACATAACATACAAGCACACACACACAAGATGACAAGCAGCTACAATGAAGCACCACACACACATACTCACGGCAAGGCAAAATGGAGCCAAAATGAGGCTGATAGAAACAGAGATAGGGGTCACACAAGCCGTAATGAAACAGTGGAAGAGGAGGTACACCCCAACAAGAAACCAAAATGAAGCACACACATGTACAAAAGCACAGAGACGCCAAAATGAGATGCCAGAAAAAAAAAAAAAAAAAAAGCCTTCTGTGCCAGCGTTTGGTTTAAGACTGAGGTTGGGTGAAGGCGATGTGGCCACACCAGGCTGGGTGTGGCTCTGAACCCTCTAAATTTATCGCCCAAATCATCCTCAAGTTGTTGTGTTATCACATTGTGGAATGTTGGACTGAAGAGGAAAGGACAGGATGGTGAGAAGAGGAGGGAGCAGGGCTTGGAGACTGGACGTTTGAAGCCACACAGCGAGACAAGCAGCTGACAAACCGACCAACAAACCAGCCTGCAACCAAAGTTTTCTGCTTTTGTTTAGCCAAAACCGCGTGTCTGTCCAGCTTGATGTGGAGACGCGGTGTGTATTAAAGTGGGGTGGAGTATTGTGACTGACATTTCTCTGCTTGTTCTTCTGGTGTAGATATTGTCGGCAAAGGCAGCCGCATGTCTTACAAGGCCTTAAAATAGAAAAAAGAACCACTTGACCATCCTTCACCTGGCAGAAGCTTGTTGAGCATAATGTAAAGCGGGAATATGCTTCACTAATGACAAGACTTTCAAAGGGGAATGGTCCACAAAAGACCTGTTGTTAGGAGGGTCATCAGTCATTTCAAGCAGCTGCAGAGTTTGTATCCAGATAAATGTAATGTGTTGAAAGGTGACATGTCTTTTTCTTGAACAAAGTCTATATTTATTAGAAGATTCTTAAACCAGACTGAGCAATTTCAAAGCAGTCATCTGGATCTTTGTATAGAAGAGCTTTGTCCAGCTGGATAGATTCACCACTAGGCATGGGCGATATGGACTAAAACATTTATGCTGATAATTTTTGGTATTTATCACGGTAACGATAAATGACGACTATAATGCATCGGCAAGTTTTATCTGAGTTGTTTTTTTTTTTTTTTACCGGACTCTTTGGATGAAGTTCGGTAAAAAAAAACAACTTTGGATCCATCTTTGGATGAAGTCGACACTGCTTCTGCATCCTTGTGCATTTTCTGGCTTTCTTCATATTCTGGTTTGTGCTTGTGCTTGAGGTGGTGGAACAAATTAGTGGTGTCACTGTCCTGTTTATGCACTGTTTGTTTGCAAACCTTGCATGTTGTAATTTGCTGGTCTGCGTCAATGTCGGTTTGTGCACGTTCAAAAAATTCCTTTTGCAAGCACTAGCTTCTCGCAGGACCGGCAGGAGTGGGCTGCGAGTGTGTTGCGCACATACATACGTAATCAATGGGAATTTAGCGTTTTTATCGCAGGATGACATATTCTACTGTGGGAAAGTTTTTGACGATATATCATAAACAACGAAATACCGCAAATCCCTAGTCACCATACTTAAGGCTGACATTTTTGTAAACCTAAAAAGGTAGCCACCCCACCCGAGGCTAACTCAGAATTGAGACTGTTAACTATGAAACTGGGGGTTTCATAGTTAAACCCCTCCTCCGAACAAAGACAATTTCGTTAAAATTATGATATTGCGCCGATGCATAAAACGGTACTAGTGCGCGTGGCTCAACATTCTAGTCGGATCCTTTAGTGCGTTACACCATCGTAAACGTCCAGCGTCCACCTGGAGAAGCACAGAAACGATTATTATAAGGTAAGACTTCTGGTCAAGAAATGTTGTTGGAATGAATTATAATAGCATCCTGCCAGACCAGGCGTTAATGTCAGCTTGAGTTGATGGCATGCTTCTTCTAGCTAACGTAAATTAACCTTACCACAACACAAAAACAAACTCGCTATAGTAGCCTATTGCAATAAATGTTATTTGTATACTGGGTTGCTGAAGTGTTGTGTATAGGGTTGCCAACTCCTTGAAAAAATAAATAAGGGACACCCAAGGCAGATCCGGTTGACCCGACCAGGACCCTTTTCAGCCGACGTCATTTAATATATGTGCGCGAATTTTGGCAACGGAACTGGTGTTGTTTTCCGGCAGCTCTGACTGACAAACATGAGGTAGCAACTGGCTAGCAATCATTTACAAACTGGTCCTAGCATCAACATGTCCGGTTGTTGCGTATACGGTTGTATGATCGCTGTTCCACCGGTGGTTTAAAGTTTTATAGGTCCAAACGCGTCGTGTTTAAGTGAGTATCGGCGCAGAGTGAGGTACAAGATTTACGAAAGCCTTGTTTACATTATTACATTGATTGTATAATATCAATAATAATCAAATGCAGTTAAAGTTTGATAAGCTAGCGTTAGATTTGCCTAGTAGCTTGCTAGGCTGAACAAACGTGTTTGTGTTTTATTTTGATAGCAATAATTTAATTTTTTACTAATGTATATTAACGCTGAAGAGGATATCCCAGTTCCAAAGAGAGAGTACAATGATCTGAACCTGATTAACAGTCAACTTCAGAAGAACTATGTCAACCTGTGACAGGAGTTTGACATGCTATGAGCAGAAAATGTAAAGCTGTTGTTGTTCATGTTTCAAACCCTGGTTATGAAAAAGTTACAGGGGAAGGTGTACTATTTTTGATATGGAAAGTAGAGGATTAGGCAGCTGAAAGGACAGTTACTACAAAAGCATACTTCATTTTAATATAACAACTATGTATATCATAGCACTCTGAACTATGATCTAAACCCACAACACCAAACCAGTTAATCTGTTAAATCTAACATTACCGATCTTTAGTTGATAATCCCCTTGCATAGCTTGACAAGCTGTTTATCTCTGCCATACTTCCGTTGCCAAAATGCGTGCGCATACGTTCTATCAATGTGTACAAGCGGAAAAAGTGTCTATAAAGGACCAAAAGATGATCACTAAGTGACTGCGAATCATTTTGCATAACATTACACAGCTTGGTGGACTGTGTTGGGTAACATAATCTTGGAGGCTGGTTTCATCACAGCACATTCCTGAATACTGTTAACCAAAGACCCATCATCTATCTATCTCTCAGCAATGGAAAGAAAGCCAACAAAGGTGAGGTAATCAACTTGAAAACGGTTAACACCTGCGTGGAGGTGACGCCTGGTGGTAAACGCTGGCTGGACCTCAGCTCCAAAGGGATCACTGTGGTGCCCAAGTGTATCCAGAAGTTGTGCGAAATGGAAGTGGATGAACTGAACCTGAGCAGGAACCTGATCAGAAGGCTTTCAGACTTTATTGCTGGTTCATCAGCTTCGGCGTTTTGGATCTGCACAGCAACTGTGAGTAGGAAAGAGAACTCAGCTTAGAAAAGTCTCTTTGTAGGTTGTCAGCGACTTAACGTTTGAAAACCTGTCAAGTAAATTGGTGGCTACCATACAGGAAAGACAGTTTTATTACGTAAAGTTCTGATTTAAATCTGAGACTCTCCACAATGTTACAAACCTGCAGTACAGTGTTACCTGACTGGCAGCTGATTGGCTGATTAAATGTTGTAGCTTTAGTGCACACACTGCAACTTAAAATTTTTCCAACATTTCTATATAAAAACATCAGCAAGGTCCTGGAAGTAGACAAATATAAGCCAATGGAACAGAGAGATTGCATCTGTGTATGTATTTATTTAGGTAAATTAATCAATTGTAGATGCATATACCACAGTTGCAGTGAAACAAAAGACAAAGAAGACAGTGAAGAATATAATTTCTGTTACCAGCTGTGTCTCTTATTGCAGTTGGAGGAGCTCCCTGTGACTATTGGCCGCTTTCAGAATCTGGGGACAAGCCTTGACAGTGAGATCGGCCTGCTGCAGAGACTGCACACCTTCAAACTGGGTCTCAACCAGCTGCAAGCTCTCCCCAGCTCCATCTGTGAATTGAAGGAGCTCCGCGACATCGGTCTCTCTGACAATTGTTTCACCCGTGTCCCAGGCTGCCTCTCGAGACTGGACACACTGGAGAAGGTCAACCTCGACAGGAACCCCATCCTTACGGAGCAGAAGCCAGACATCAGTCAGAGACCTATGTGTGGGTCCTGCAGGAAAAAGTGCCAAGAAAACAAACTGGAGGTGGAGAATGTGGTGGAATAAAGGGACAAAATTCCTGTGCAAAAATTACATAGATGACTGTAGTTAGGTCATTATTTATATATTTACCAAATGTTTCTTTCATTTAAAGTAGTTAAATTCACATTTGAACAATACAAAAAATATATATATTTTTTCCTGATTTTGTCTTTTGCCTGAAATAAAAACTTTTTACAGATATGCCTGGAGCATTCAGCACATGACCATTACTGTCAGCCATGTTGAATTGAGGGTGTCATGAAGCTGTCAACATTCCAAATATAAGAGGATACACATTGTTCATCTACTAACACTGCCCTCACGTGGATTGGAGTATATCAACATGATAAATAAATAGAAAACGGAGTTAAAGTTACTGTCCACAGATGTGGACATTGCGCATGAAAGGGTTAAAGTCCAGTTTCTTGGCACGTTGACGCTCTGTGGAGAGCATTGCGGACCCGTTGAGCCTCTCCTGGGACATGTTAGAGCGCAAGTAGTTTTATCATTTTACTGAAGGCCCGTTCACTTCAGTCGCAGGCAGAGGCAGTGAAATACGCAGCAGTACACACAGCTCTCCATAAATGCGCTAGTCCCATTGTGTATATGGCATTAAGTAGGTCCAGATGTCCAAGAGTGGTGACCGGTAGCCTGACTCTGTCCCTCCACTCCGGGATAGCGGACTCCTTTCGCATCACTGGGACTCTTTCGCGCTCTTCGTTCTCATCGGTAGCCTGTCCCTGCGCTCCAGGACAGCGGGCCCCTCCCGCATCACTCACTCTGTCATCTGACTGCAGCTGGATCTCTCTCCTCTCCGTCTCATTCTCGCTGATGGAGCTAACGAACTGTTTCTGTCAAAGATAACGTGTTGTGGTTGTATCAGGCTTTTATACAAGCTAACGGACGTTAACATTAGAGCTAGCATGTTATGTTACGTTACAAGGCTGGTAAACGTTGGCTGCGCTATTTCTTACCTCGCTCTCCGTTCACTTTACTAGTCCCAGCTTCACCGTCACCACTTTTTCAAAATATTTAAGAAAGTCTTTAAGGCCTCTATTTTATTATTTTCTTCTCTTTTCTTTCTTTTTCTGAACACCGGACTTGTGCTGACTGGACATTTTGAGCGTACTGAACTTCATGAACTTCATGGCAACGTCAATTTTTGATCAGTGGCCAAACCATTTTTGTGTTGGGGGTGGGGGGGATTTGACCACTATTTCAAGGACAGTTAAGAAGAAAACAAATAAAAAGCTTTTATGTAAATCAAATATTACATATTTTTTTCCATAAATAGGCCTTTTTATTTTTATTATTATTCCATAATTTAATGAGGGCCCAGTTCTTGAATTTCTTGCATTTATGCCAAGTTGTGATTGTAAATTCACACTAAATGGAAACTTCATCTGCACTACTTTCACAGCATATTACTGGCCAATTTTTGCATGACTTCCACAGTAATGTATTGAATTCACAGCGAAAAATTTTGCAGTGTGGATGTTTCTTACCAAAACAAATGCAGCCTTGCCTATGGAAAAGATTAATGGGATTTTTTACTCCTGGGAGCTGAGACTCTTTAACAATTGTCAATAATTGTATTTATCCATAGTCCGCCACCTTTGAGGTCAAACAATGTCACAGGGGATGATGCTCAGAATGCAAATAAGTCCTTCAAACCCAGAATGTTTGGGAAACCTTTTAAAATATTGATACAGAGGATGATTAAAATTTCATATTTGCTGTGCTAAACCAGACCAGCGGGGTGTCTGCTTTAGGTGTGACTGTTGACTTAGCATTACTTATTGATCACCACTGACTTGACTGCAACGAGCGTGAGTCGGGGGCAGCGCTGACATGAACTCTGTCAGAAATTGTGTTAACAGCAAATTTTATTTCGATTGGACTTTTTCCGTTAAACGCCAATCAGGGCAGGAGCACAAATGTGTTCTGTGAAATATTTTACTTAGTGTGTGTCTGCAGCGAGTAAATAGTACAGTGCAAGCAGGAGAATACCAACAGAAAGAATATTAATGCCCCTGGAGAATTGTAATGGTTCTTTGGCTTGTATGCAAGGAACAGTGCAGTAAACAAGATCGTCTCATTAAACCCAGCCGAGTGAGTGAAACCCCTTGACTCACATCCTTTAATCAGGAAAAATAACATCAAATGGAGGGAGCGGTGTGACTGACTGAAGACACAAAGCAGACAGGTGTTTTCCCATGAGGTGTGTCTGTCTTTCTGCCTCTAACCCCCTCCTGTCCCCATTACCCTCCCTCACTACTCTGTCACTGGCAATTAGCACAGGGCCATGACTTCATCCCCTAATGGTTATGAGAAGAGCAGACAAGACAGCAGACTGTGGTGTATGCAATATGGATGGAAGCCTTCTGCCTGTCTGACTGGGTTTTCCTCGTCTTTGTTTGAATGTTCTTACTCAGTCATTTTGCCAGATTAGAGTTGTTGCCTGTGAGCATTTCTGTTTTTAAATTAACTGATTTTAATGTCTGTGCTGAGACGCCAATACTTTGTACCTGCTACCATTTCCTTCAACCATATTCTAGACATTCTAGACAGTTTGTACTACACTTGCTTTTTAACATTAACATCCAGAAGATCTCAGACTGGCTGTCCATCCTCATTGTGTTGTACCTCAAACAAGTGTCAAATGCCATAGTGGCATAAGATCTATCCCTACTATCGCTGTGATCTACTGGTCAATCGACGGAATCTACTAACCCATACGGATATACAGTATTCAACCCTGGCAGGTTTGAATGAAGTTAACGATGAGTCTGTTAGCTTTCAAAACTAAATTCTGCACCTTTCTATTAAATGTTTCCAGTGCTCCTATATTTATAGCAAAGTTTTGGATGGTTTGGATTGGATATGGATTTTTTTTTGTCTCCCTAGCAAGTTATTCTAAAACCCTGGCTATGACCATGATTGGAAAAGATACTTGTCACAGTAGCGAAGGTGCATTAATGATGGTTGCATAGATGTTTTTATGCATACTGGTTTACTTTCATATATTACTGAGACACTTAGTCTAACTGAGTCTGTCATTAATTCCACTTACATTTTCCCTACTGTGACATGTGCTGTGAAAAAGGTCTATCACCCAGGGCAGTCCAGGACTGCCTCGAAGACAGCATATCTGTGTCAGCAGGACCGGCCTTACAACGTACGTTCGTAGATGGATACCTGCATAAAGCATGTGTTTTCATAGGCCAGTCTACACTGAGCCAGGCATTAAACAAAAGCACACAAACTATGATCAACAACCAGCACCTCTAACTGTGATCAACAACCCCCACCTCCAACCTCTTCACCTAACCTTCAGCATAATCAACATTAGTTTTTCTAAGTTTCCTTCTTATCTAACATAAAAACAGGAACGCACATGTTGTCTCCAGCTTGTGTAATAAGTGAGTGATAGTGTCTGTTTGCAGGCAAGATAGCCAATTAGCCGGTCACCTTGTAAGTGCTGTTGCTGTCCTCATGCACTTCACTACAACATCTGACCTGCAGCTAAACTACACTGCACTGGAACATACTATAAAAAATAGTATATAATATTAAAATAGTAATTTCTGCTGTTACGGTTTCCAACTGAGTGACCTGACATTTAATCTCAATATGTACATTTACCAAACACACAACTAAATATAGGGTGGCACAGTGGCGAGGTGGTTAGCACTGATGCTTCACAGCGAGGTCCAAGGCTTGAATCCATGGGCTGACTGTGCCTTTCTGTGTGGAGTTTACATCTTCTACTTGTGTCTGTGTGGTTTCCGGGTACTCCGGCTTCCTCCCACCATCCAAAGACATGCTCATTAGGTTGACTGGTGACTTTAAATTGGCCGTAGGTGTGCATGTAAGTGTGAATGGTTGTCTGTCTCTCTGTTGGCCCTGCGATGGACTGGTGACCTGTCCAGGGTGTACCCCCACCTCTTGCCTGATGACAGCTGGGATAGGCTCCAGCAGACCTCCGGGACCCTTAACAGGAATAAGCAGGTACAGAAGATGAATGAATGAACAACTAAATATAGACACTAAATGAATAAAGTCATGTCCATGAATTTTGAATTAGTTGTAGAAGAACCTTTAGTTCATAGAGAGGACTTTTCAGGTTCCTGATTTCATTTCTTATACGTAACAAAGTCCAATTACGGTCTATCTCAGCTAATAAAGGAGCCAAGGCTGTGCCGTCCAAATTAATTAGATTCTATTTGTGGCCGCGTCGCTTTGCCTCTGCAGCAATTCTGTTTCATTCATTCAGCCTGCCTCTGTGGGTTCAGTTCGTTGACAGGGTGGGGGTGGAGAGACTGATGGCATGGATGAGAGGGGAAAAAAACACCCGTACAACCAGCAGCACATCTGTGCATGTGAATTGGTTTTCAATAGCAGCGACAGCATATATGTGCCCAGGTCTCCAGTTCTTAGAAACAGCTTTTACAGTTTGCATTGTGACAGACTTCTGTTTCAGAAATCTGAATTCAGTGCCAGTAATAGTCAAAACAAGAGTTTAGATGTAAGACGAAAACATACAAAGTAAGATATGAAAAACCTGCAAACTGCCATGATGTGGTATTGACAATCATTCGCGACAAGTTAAAAAGGACAACAATCATCCAAGAAACATGTTTCTTTGTCTTATACACACTGTAAGAAAAAAATGCATTTTTACAGGAAAAAAATGGCAGCTGTGGTTGCCAGAATATTATTGTAAAAAATAGAGCTGAGTGTAAAACAAATTACAGAACAACCTGTAAGTTTTACAATTTAAAACGTTAATCTTTTACAAAATAACATTATAAAAATTAAGATATTCATCTGTAACATTTACTGTTCAAACCTAAAACTAAAGAAAACTGTGACTGGGACACAGACACAGATAAAAGTTTTCTTTTTTCCTATACGTTAAAAGGTAGAAAATTGACCACTTCTGTATTTGATGGTAACATTTAAACTGCATATTTTTCGTATGTTTGACTTTTACCATAAATGTGAAGAGGACTGTAATCTGTGGTATGCAGCAACTTAAAAAAACAAAACAAATACAATACCAACTTGTCATTTCAAACCCCCTTTTTATTATTTCAATAGTTCAATAGTTCTGTGTGTTTTGTTTTTCTTAATATTAAACTATTCCTTTCCTTTTCCTCTTGGAAAAAAAAAACATTCGAAAAAGGCCTTGAATATAAAGAAATACACGTGCAACCAGACTGTCACAACTTCAAACAAATATTTTCATCTGTAACACAATAATCCAAGCTTAAGAAACTGAGCAACCATGAGAAACCTTCTTGGATCAAGGTGAGGACTCTTGAGGCCAAACAAGGTATGCATGCAAGAACTTTTCAACAGTTGTGTGTGTTTTGTCAGTCAGTCAGTCATTTTCTATACCCGTTTAGTCCTGTTAGGGGTCACAGGGGTCTGCTGGAGCCTATCCCAGCTGTCATCGTGCGAGAGGCAGGGGTACACAGGTTACCAGTCCATCGCAGGGCCAACACAGAGACAGACAACCATTCAAACGCACACCTACGGGCAATTTAGAATCACCAATTAACCTAATGAGCATTTCTTTGGAATAGGGCCTTGAATGTAAAGAAATACTCGTGCAACCAGACACAACTTCAAATATTTTCCTCTGTAACATGTATAATGCAAGCTTAAGTAACCTTCTTGGATCAAGGTGAGGACTCTGGGGTTCAAGTGTAGACGGGAGCTGCTACTCTCGTCCACTTCCATGCCCTTACTTCCTTTCTCAGCACTACGTTTTAGTTAAAGGGAAAAGTATTTGGATAGTAATGAAATTAGGGAAATCTATTTGTTTCTCTATAAAATCATTGAGAATTGCACTTTCTTTCTAAATAAAATCGAAAAAACAAAGATATCTGGTCAAACTTTCAAGCGTTACTTTTTGGCCCTCATTTGTTTATAAAGAATTCAAACAAAGAGTTTGCTAACTTGTGAAAATAAATGTATTTAAGTTTATTTTATTAGAACATGAAAATAAAAGGGTGAACAGTAACATGACAGGGCGGACCTTGGGCATAACAGGGTGGACTTGTGAAAGGTCACTGAATGGCCTTATCTTGTGTCTTTCTTCATGCTGGGGACTCGTCGGATGAAACAGGAACAGTCCAAGACACCTTCCTTCCTTTTACACAGACATGAAATGTCTCTGTATTTCATTTGGCTGGTTTTCAGACTGATAGCATGGTGGATTCTCATAATGCCTTTTATGGTAGCTATTGCAGGTACCTCAGTCTCTGGCACAGCCTCAGGCTCTGGCTCGACTTTTTGCCTCTCTCTCTCTTCTCTACTTTCGTGCCCTTCTCAAGATTTATGGAGAAAAAGCACCCTGGGGAAACAGAAGAAAAACAGACAAAATGTATTAATGATATAGTAATTTCCAAAACAACAACAACAATAAAATAGCACATCAACATTTAAAAAATAAAATAATAATTTTTGTTGTTGTTACAGTTCAATACAGAGAAATGTTGGCTGAACAATCCAAAAATGAGTTCACTGTTTTCACTAATTGATGGATCTGGTGAAATCTGGGAAGCATCCTCACATACAGTGCCAGAAGACTGAGACTCTGTTTCCCTATAAATATAATTTGAAACATGCACTGTGTTTGTGTGACATGTGAGCAGTGAAGGATGATTTCTTAGTGAACACGTTTTTACCAACAATTACAGGACATGATACAGGTCGCCCTACGTACATGCTCTTTGAAATGGTGTAGTATCTCTTTCACAGTATGAAACTGGCGTGCGCACGGTGAAACAGCACATTTCAAGTCTGTGACAACTGCTCTACTATGTGGCAGTTCGAGCACATTATGTATGCGGTAGAAATGAGCTTTGAAAGCAGCATACGTGCAAAATGTTTGTTTGCAGTCAACCCTGCTGTCCCTGCTCCCATCGTTGTCGCCCCTGTCCCTGCTGCTCACTAACCTCTGCTCTTCACTAGCCTCTGCTCCCACAATTCCAAGTCCGCTCCACGGCAAGTGCTCCCATCATAACATAGCGTCCAGTGATAGAAGAGTTTACAAACAGATTGGTACCTGCAGTTAAAAATTCTAATAAGGCGTTTATCTGCGGGGAAAAAAAGTATTTACAGCACTAATACAGAAGTACAGACCTAAGTGTATGGCAAAAAAAATAAAAAGTGCAGTACGTGAGTGCCAATACATGTCTACATCCCGAACACAGCGGTTGCTATGGGGATTCAGAGACTTATTGTACTCTAAAATTGTTGGTCTTAAAAATGCACCCATTCATTTGTATCCAGTGTTAAAAAAATATTATATGGCTCTCACGGAAATACATTTAAAAATATGTGGCTTTCATGGCTCTCCCAGCCAAAAAGGTTCCCGACCCCTGGCATAGACTGGATAAAGGGACAAACCTCCCTGTCTTCTTCACCCATCATTACAATTTTTCTATGTTTATAATACAGTAACATATAAATTCTACAAGGAAACCAGATCCTTTTCACATATACTGACTCTAAAGTTAACAGTTATTCATCTGTTTTTTACAATATATTCCTTTCAAATATACAGATTTATTTTTCTTGTTAGAGATTTTTGATGTCATGATTTTATGGCATATTCATTTCTTACAGTTGTTCAGTCATATTTAAGGTGTCTAAAGAGTACTGTGAGTTGCTGTAGGCTCCCGCTCCACGTTTTACTGTAATTTTGCTCACTATCACAATACGACTGAGTCAATATCGTCCGGCTTTCCTCCTAATGAGTGTCTGTGTAGCTCTTAATCCAGTCGACTCAGCACTCTCCTCTTTTCAGATAGTATCGATTCTTTGTGTGGACATAGACGGATAATAACAAAGTGAGAAAAGATAGAACTGATTTCCGTTCAGCTTGTAGGTACGGTAAAAATTTAAGAACATAGACACTGTTCAAACCATTTCCATTGTCTTATTATTTTTCATCATAAACTTCCGAGCTCCAAGGGAAAAATATGATTTGTTCTGTAATAGAAACCAAGCTCTTTCATTTGGAGAAAAATTTTTTAACATGCAGTTTGAACAATCGGATGTGAGCAGCCCATCTTTCGCTGCAATTAAAGCTGCAAGTCTTTTGGGGTATGTCTCTACCAGCTTTGCACACCTAGACACTGAAATTTTTGCCCATTCTTCTTTTCAAAATAGCTCAAGCTCAGCCAGATTGGATGGAGAGTGTTGTGAACACATGAATATTCTTTGATTTAAACCATTCCATTGAAGCTCTGGCTTTATGTTTAGGAACAAGAATCTCCTTCCCAGTCTCAAGTCTTTTGCAGCCTCCAACAGGTTTTCTTCCAGGATTGCCCTGTATTTAGTTCCATCCATCTTCTCATCGCCATACTAGAATAAAGTGTAATTACACATCCACTACGGTAGGTGGCAGTGGCGCTCACATTGTCAGAGTGGAGTATTGGCTTTATGGCACATCCAAAAATCCAAAAAAGGTTTCAAAAAAGGCAACTGGACTTGTAGATTTTGGAGAAGACGTTTCACCACTCATCCGAGTAGCTTCTTCAGTTCTGAGGGACTGGTGGGAAGTCTGAGGTTTAAATAGGAACTCTTCCTGAGAAACATTGCTTGTTATGCTAATAACCCGAAACTGGTGCAGCTATTCCCACTAACGACCGGGTACTTACCTTTTGTGAGGGGGGGACTGTTTTGGTCCTGTTTTGGTCTTACCTATGAATGGTTCTCCAACGACTCTTTATGGCACATGTTTTGTTTTTTATGCACCGAGCATGTGCACACACAGCATAGAGTGCAGTGAACAAACCCTCAATAATCATTCACCATGGAAAAATATTTGTCAGGTATGAAAAGACAGACAGAGAGGCAGAGAGACAGAGAAAATGAAACAACTGAAAGTCAACAGAAAGCTAAGACCAGGAAATACGATGAAGCGTATGTAGTGCTTGGCTTCACTGTGACTGTGGTGGGAATCGAGGAAAGACTGGTGTGTTTACTCTGTCTAAAAATGTTGGCAACGGACAGTATGAAGCCAAATAAATGAAGGCGTCACTTAAAGACATTACACCCTAATCACGCTGATAAGCCACTTGAGTTTTTTCAGCAAAAACATGCCAACTATTGCCAATAATAATCCCTGCAAGGTATCTAATAAAACAAACATTTCCAACGGTCCCTTAAGTTATTATCCACTGAGGACACACCTGTATTACCCCCGTTAGTTGTAAGGCTTATTAAAATAATTTAATGCACGCTCTATTCAAACCTACTTGGATTCGCCCACTGGTGACCTTATTTTTCAAAAGACCACGTCCGTTAATTTGACGGTGAAGCAGCCCAGGAGAGGAACACAGACGGGGTAGAAGTACATTATTTTCAGGTAAGGTACAATACATCCTATGCATTCATATGTTCTTAAAGGTTTAGAATGAACCACCGTTTTTGTTAGTCCAAGTACGGCTTACCCAGTTTCAGCCAATGTTAGTTTATGCTAATAGTGCTAGCTCGTGCGTTATTTTCTTGGTAATACCCTTTGCTTTCTGTGTGTGGGTGCAGTCCAGTTCCAAAGAAGCTCCCTAGGCGAAGCTATGCTATGCATGATGGCTTACTACTATGTAAAGATTGTAATTCCTGTTTTATCAGAATAAAGTTCAGTTTTGCATTCTAATCCTGTGCATTTGACTAATTTTAGATTTCATGGATGCTAGGAACAGGATCATTTATCTTAAGTCTTTCTTGAAACTGAAATGAACACATTCAAGTATAATATAATTTTGATATGTCATTTGAAGAGATGCCAATTTTAATTGTTGCCTGTTGGTCCATAGAGGTCAAGGATGAGATTACCTCCTCCAAACGGCGCCCAGATGACCCGCCGTATGGCCTTGACCCAGTCGTCCATGTCTGTCTGGGAGTTTGCCATGAGCAGGAAGGACTCATGGCTGATGGGTGTCCGGTCCTTATCCCCCGTTCCACCTGTGGGAACAAACAAGGATGGGATAAAAGTGCATGGGTAAATAGAGAAGGATCTTTTGTTTTTGAGGAAACATGTTGATTTTGATGCATTTCCTCACTGAAAGCTGTAGCGATTGACATTTTCTTCATTTACCAGATGGTTACTGTTTATTGCACAGAGCTTGGAAATATCCTTGCAATTTCAATGTCATATACAAGCTAATAGTTAAGAAACCTGTAGGAACTAATGAGTAGTTAGTAAGTTGGCAGAAGATCAGCCGCAAAAAGATGACACAAAATGTTGTGAAGAATGAGTTATTCTTGTGCACAACTGTTATTTTGCTCAAATCCTGCGAATTTTAAACACGAGAACACTCGTTAGCGTGGGAAGACTTTGGGAGGCACTAGATGTTCAGATGGCAAACAGAGAGGTGATGCACCGCTTATAACTGAAGGAAAATCAGGACATCTTTTCCTGTTCTTTGGCTTCAACTTTGTTGGAGAACATACTTCATTGCAACAGCAGAAAACTGATTTCAGTGAAATGCTTGCAAACCTTCGTCTGGGTTACACTGGGTGAAATCAGTGGGTTATTGGAGTTTCCCACCACTAGATGGCACTACTTTTCTATAAAGAACAGTCTTAATGTTGCACTGTGACTGATCCAGAGCAGTTTGTAGTTTGTTTAAATGTAGACTTCCTTCTCAAATGAACAATTTCTGTACATTGGAATTATAATGTAACTGTACGTAATGTAAAGGAAAACGGTGTGAAACATGTTCAACTGCCCTCTACAAAAAACACAAAAGCAAACATACTGTGACTCTATCGCCGTTTCTGTATATACTGATTTCTTCAGTTTTCCTCTTAAAATCCATGTGATGAATTTGATTTTAATCCCTCCACACGGCCATCGTGTGGAGGCTGACATCTGAGCCAGCTAGAAGATTCAATGTTTACAGCATTTGCTCGTAAAGCTTCTGGGTCTATCCTGGACAAATACTGCTTCAGTTCTTAAATGTCACATGGCTTACGGACCCTGATGAATGGAAGAAAAGTAGAAACCTTTTTTAAGGGGAGAAGAAGAGCCATTGCAATGCTGATGTCATTGTTTCAAGTCATCGAAATCTAGCTTTGATTGCCTCTTGGGCTTAAAAAATAATTGTGACAAAAACTGCAGGTTCTCAAATGACATCTTCCAGCTGGCTCTAAAAGCTAAAATGCCAATTTTACAGCAGAAATAAACATATGTACACCCTGCTACAAATAACACTTTTGGTCTCTATAGCTAATTTACTCATTTGTTGACAGCTCTACTGTGGCAATTTTTTTATATGACCCAAACATTTAAGTTATATTACAGCATAAAGTTATGCATAATTTAGAGTATATCCACTTCACATGATAGGTGGGTTCCCCTAGCTGTGTCTATTGCCTTAATTCATGTTCCGCTTTTTTGAATAAGCCGTAGTTAGCAGTAGTCAGACTCTGCCAAGATGGCAACGATGGCGCTATAACATTGAGCTTCAAAACTGCTCTTCAGAAATCCTACAGCTGACATAACACAGAGTTCATCCTCCTTTATAGAAAGTCAGCAGTAAAATCCAAAAGCCAATTAAGCTCTATGACATAGACTTTGGAATCTTAGTCAGGTCAGACAGGATACAAAACAGTGATTTAGCCTGTAAGCAACTTGGAAAATATTTTAGATGTGCTTTTCTAGACACATTTGGCAACATAAAATTCAGAATTTTCCAGGAAGTGTGAGCGATCCTTACTCTTCATCTTGAAAATGCCTTTTAAGCTCATTGGGGACAATCCATGTAGTTTTGACATTCTTCATTTCAATAGTCAATTCAAAAACACAAGCTGAACCATGGTAGTAAAACTTTAAATGCAGCATTCTTCTCCTTAGCTTCAGATAAACGGATTAAATGAAAATGTATATGCCTAGCTAGCTAGGAACCTTTTGCAAGCACTAGTTTCTCATAGGACCAGTCCGAGTGGGAACTACATCCGGTTAATGGAAGCTAACGAATAGGTTAAAAAGTTAAAAAGAAAGTTAATTTGTGAATTAACGTTTTAAAGTTTAGAAGTGAAACCATAAAATTGGATTATAATAGTTGGTATTATAGTGTATAGTGTGTAATTTGAATTTATAATGTATTTGTACATAGGGCTGGGCGATATGGCTTGATTTGGGCGGGGTCTGGGCCGGTCGGCCATAGGAGACGCTATCGGTTGCCAGAGGCAACGCCTTCAGAACTTATCGGAGAAACGAAACGTTCCAGAACTCTTTAATTTTTGCGCGTTTATTATTTCGGCGGTACAGATACAAGAAAAGTAAGAAGTAAAGCAATGGATAAAGTTAAGGCGAAATAAAATGGACCTTGCAGGGACAAGCTACATGTAACCCAGGTCCCATGTAGTTAATAATAAAGCTAGAGTGGTTAATACGATGAGACTGGGCCTGGGCTCGTTGTAGGAAAATACAACTTTTTTTTATGTTGCTTCTAGAATGTGTACCTTTAATGTTTTCTACTTTAATAATAATGACCACCACAACTGTACTTTAAATGCAAAAATATTCCTCTCACAGGTATTTATTGACAGAAAATGAAATAAGATTCCAATGTATGCTATTCTAAGAAAAATAAATAAAAGCAAAATTCACAGTATGAATAAAGAGATTTTTTCAAATAGACTTCAGTTTCTTCCTTTCGGTTTCACACTTTCCTTTAACTTAAAATAAAAACCTTTTTGTTAGAACGGCTACTTTACAAAATAAAATACCTTAAGTACCTTTTTAAATACTTTTGTTTCAAGCAAAACCCTTTACTTTTCAAAAGAAAACCTTTTGTTTTTATACTTGAAAATATATAATATTAATCCCTTTTTTAGACTCTTTAAGTTACCTTCAAACAGTACTCTTTAATTCCCAACAACACAAAACTCAAAATTGTACCTGTGGGCCCACACACATTCATATGAAACACACTTTAAATGAGATTGTAACCCGTTGCAGGCCTGTTTATTGAAGCTTGTGTGCGGTGGGGCCTAAAACTGTAATGGCCGCTTCACTCAAAGCTGAGCACAAAATAAAAAGCACGTGCATGTGTAGTACTCACGAATCCAGGGTTAGTTAGTAGGGGTAGAAGGGGTATGGGTGATGAAAGTCTCACGATGATAATGGCAATGGCGGTGGCAATGATGATCCAAACACACTTTCGCGGGCAATGGCGCAGCGAAGGAAACACACAGCAGCAGCAGGACTCG
The DNA here is from genome assembly GCA_005024645.1 of Planiliza haematocheilus. Classification (NCBI taxonomy): domain Eukaryota; kingdom Metazoa; phylum Chordata; class Actinopteri; order Mugiliformes; family Mugilidae; genus Planiliza; species Planiliza haematocheilus. Next base: position 6,638,084 of record SRSE01000365.1, on the reverse strand, counting down.
GCACGACACAGCCGGACGCAGAACCGGGCAGAAGAACACACACAGCAGGGCCATCGGCTGGAAAACCCGTCTCTCTCTCCAACGTCCTCCTCCTCAAAGCATATTATCCAAATTTAGCCACAACATCGAAAGCTATCTCATGGCGAATTAGCATTAGCTTTGCTTTAGCTTCAGAAATATCACAAGGCAAAAGCTACGATATGTAGGCACATTAGCACCGAATGGTACCGCTAGCTAGCACGTCGCTAACCTCTTTACACATTCAGTCTCAGTTCACTATAACTGTTAGATATAGCACAAAATACAGGCATACACATTATATTCACCTCTGGTAGGTCACACAGAAGTTTATCCGGACCACGAGTAGTCGACCTCCACGATAAAACTTAATGCTTCCCACACAACACGATGCCTCCTCTCTTTAGCTCTCTGGTCGATAGCTTCTGGTTCTTTCCTCATACGTGCTCACTACTTCCCACACTAACCTGCGGCACTAGTCCCGCTTCTTTCACGTGACTTTACTCTAATTGGCTTGCGAGTTTTAACCGCCAAAGGTAAAACAGAAATGAAATGATTGACAGGTAACAGGTTAGGTTACACATATAAACACGGCTTCTTCCTCTCTCTTTTTATCTCGAATCAGTTATTTTACAGATTTAATGAACTTAAAGACCTCTATATGAATTTATCTTTTAACTGTAGATAGTCTTATTTATTACACGGTACATATTATATTTATGCTTCTAACCAGCACACATTTTAACAGTTTTTAACTATTACGAACTCTATTTATTTATGAACTTTTTTAATAAAGCATATTATTATACTGTTAATTACTTTTTATGCTCTGTAACTTATATGATTTTTGTACAGGGCTACACCCTCCCTCTTCTGAATGTGTAGATGTCCTCATCACACCTTTTGTCTCTCTTCAACTTGGAAGGGTGATCCCTTTTCTCCTCCTCCAGGTACCTTTTCGATGTTTTGGACTTTTTCCTTGATTTTTTGTCCTTGTCTGTGTTCAACTTGAGTTGGATGACCATGCCATGGTGCATGATGGTAACTGGTTCACAAGATGGATGACCAGGTTTCTCATAAGTGAATCTCATGGATGGCTTTGGTTTTCTCAACGATTTCCGGACTGTAGAAGACCTTTCACTTTCACTTCTTGCGCTTTTAGCAGCTTTGTCATGTCTGGTTCTGTTTGACGGAGGTGAGCTTGCTCCCTCTTCTGAATCTTGCAAATCTTCTTCCACAGATTCAGTATTTGTCTCTTGGACATCAGCGTCTGACAGGGGAGGTACAGCACCTTCAGGCGGTTCCTCATACTCTGTTTCTGTAAGTTGTTGATTCTCTGTAGCTTCACAGATTTCCTCTTCAGATTTTTCATCCTCTTCAGAGCTTTCACTTTCCTCCGAGCCCTGACTCTCTTCATTCTCCACAGATCTTTGATTTACCATGTCCAATTGTCTCCTGACTTCATCCACATCAAAATCTGGAGGATTGTGGACAGTTTCAAACTCTGAGTCTGATGACTCCATGTCACTTTCTTCAGACTTGGTTGGTTGACGTTTCCGGGTAAGTTGAGCTCGTGTTACAGGTCTCCGAACAGAGTTTGTGTCGTCGGATGGGTTTGACATCCTGACCATGTAACCGATAGGCAACAGGTGGTCTCGATGGAGAGTTTTCACAACACCTGTACCATGCTCTGGTTTGACCTTGTAAACTGGCAGATTAGGCAACTTTTCCACAACAACATATGGTGTCGATTTCCATCGATCTTGGAGCTTATGCTTGCCTTTGAGACCCACATTTTGAATGAGAATTCTGTCTCCTTTCTCCAAAGGTAAGTCTCTCACACGGTGATCATAGCGTGCTTTGTTTTTCAGATGACTCTTTGTAGCAGCGTCAGATGCCAACTGGTAAGCTTTTTGCAACTCTTTCCTCATCCTGGCGACGTACTGTTGGTAGGAGGTTTCACTTTCACCATTGGGCGAGATTCCAAAACAGATGTCAATGGGTAACCTTGCGTCTCTTCCGAACATGAGTTGATACGGTGAGTATCCCGTAGAATCGTTTTTTGTGCAATTGTATGCATGTACCAGGTAGGTGATATGTTGACTCCAACATTGTTTCTTTACAGTGTCCAGGGTACCAAGCATTCCTAAGAGTGTTCGATTGAACCTTTCTGGTTGTGCGTCCCCTTGAGGGTGGTAGGGGGATGTTCTTGACTTCCGGACCCCAAGCATGGACAAAAGTTCTTTGATCAGGCGACTTTCGAAATCTCGGCCTTGATCCGAGTGTATCCGTGCAGGTAGGCCGTAGTGCACAAAATACTTCTCCCACAACACTCTTGCAACGGTGATAGCCTTTTGGTCTTTTGTAGAAAATGCTTGTGCGTAACGTGTATAATGGTCTGTCACTACTAACACATTAGTAACACCTTTAGCGTCAGGCTCTATTTGCAAAAAGTCAATACACACTAAATCTAAAGGGCCATTACTTGTTATTTGGTTCAAAGGCGAGGCATGCTGAGGGAGTGTCTTCCTGGAGATACATCTACCACAGGTTCGAATGTACTGCTCGACCTCAGCTGTCATCCGCGGCCAATAAAATCTGTCTTTAATCAGTTCGGTGGTGCGTTCCATTCCCATGTGTCCGCACTCATCGTGTAGAGATCTCAGCACCATTGGGCGGTATCTTGCTGGTAAGACCAGTTGTTTGATCTGTTTTCCACACATTTTTTCTTTTACTCTGTAGAGTAATCCATCCTTTAACTCCAACTTGCGACTTTCACGTAGGAGCAACACAGTCTCAGGTGAGTCATTTTTTGAACGAGTCAGTCCTTTATTTTTCTCCAGTGCTTTCTTTAATGGTCCAATTGTTGGGTCCAGGTCTTGTGATGTCTGGATATCTTTTGGACTTAGCTGGTCCAGCACGTTCATGCTGAGGTTCACTGGAAACACGTAGGCTTCGGGTACAGCTGCAGCAGGAGCTCCCAGCTGATCCACCAATCTGTCGGGCTCATCAGCCTCGTCACTGATGCAGGCTCTTTTGCAGAGGGCTTTGATGCCAGCAGGTGGGACACTAGTCCACTCTTTAGCCTCCTCTGGAGTGTATTGTCGAGACAACAAGTCAGCATCGATGTTGTGCCTCCCAGGACGATATTGGATGGTGAAATCGTAGGTGGCAAGAGCGGCGAGCCAACGATGTCCGACAGCGCTGAGTTTGGCAGAGGTCAACACATATGTTAATGGGTTGTTGTCAGTTCTTACAGTAAACTTAGCTCCATACAAGTAATCGTGAAACTTGTCCACGACAGCCCATTTTAATGCCAGAAATTCCAATTGATGGACTGGATAGTTGTGTTCTGAGTCTTTAAGCTTCCGACTGGCGAAGGCTACTGGTCTGAGGCCCTCAGGATATTCCTGGTTCAGGACAGCGCCTAGGCCATTCATACTGGCGTCTACGTGTAAGATGTACGTCTTCGTGGGGTCAGCGAATGCCAACACTGGGGCATTGGTCAAACAGTCACGGATACGCTCAAAAGCGTCCTGGCAGGCCTGAGTCCACCGTTCTCCGAAGGGCTCTGATGGCTTGAAATAGACTTTGCTTGGGTCGACACTCTTTTTGAACTTGGGGTCTTTCCAAGTGGGGGCGTAACCCTTGGTGAGCTCGGAGAGAGGACGGACAATGGCAGAGTAATTTGCAATAAATCTTCTATAATAACTGCAGAATCCGAGGAAGGACCTAAGCGGTTTCAGGTGAGTGGGCTCTTTCCAATGCTTGACTACTTCCACTTTGTCTGGATCAGTAGCTATTCCATTAGCGGAAACAATGTGACCCACATACTTAACCTCGGGCTGGCAGAATTGACATTTGTCCAGAGAAACCTTCAATCCGACCTCCTCCAGTCGATCCAGTACTTTGAAGAGACGTTGCTCGTGCTCTTCAAGTGTCTTGCCGAAAATGATGATATCATCCAAGTACACGAGAGCTTCCAGGAGATGCATATCGCCAACAGCCTTTTCCATTAAGCGCTGAAACGTTGCCGGCGCTCCTGTGATTCCTTGTGGCATGCGCTCAAATTGATAGAAACCGAGAGGGCAAATGAACGCCGTCTTCTCTTTGTCCTCCGGAGCCATCTCTATCTGGTAGTAGCCACTGCGCAGATCTAGGACTGAGAACCATTGGCTGCCTGATAGAGAATCCAAGGCGTCGTCGATGCGTGGCATTGTGTACTGGTCTGGTGTGGTGCGGGTGTTAAGAGTTCTGTAGTCGACACAGATTCTGATACTCCCGTTCTTTTTCCGGACTACGACGATCGGTGAGGCGTAGGGGCTACGGGACTCGGTGATAATGCCAGCGGCCAGTAGTTGTTGTATGTGCCGTCGCACATCGTCAATGTCTGCAGGGGCTAGTCTCCTTGACCTTTCCCTGAAGGGTCTGTTGTCATGCAGGCGTATGTGGTGTTCAACACCCTTGGCGCGACCAACATCCCACTCCTGCAGTGAGAAAACATTCCGCCTCTCAGCCAACTTCTGCTGAAGCCGACTCTTCCACTCTTCGGGGATGGGGGAGTCTCCGAAATTGAAGAGACTTGGGTCTAAGGTTTCAGCTGTGAGGTCGGAAGGCTGGACTGGGGTAACTGTGTCCACAGCATACATTTCAGCAACAACGGTCCCAACTGGGATGGAAGTTGTCTTTTTGGACTCATTCTGAATGAGAACAGTAAAACTGTTGTTGTCTATGCCGGCGTCTGAGAGCACACCAGGTTGTACCAGCAGACCAGCGGGGAGTAACTGGGCAGTGGGTGCATCAATCAGTACAAGGTCTTTGGACGGGGCACTCTGTCTTTCCACTTTGCACGTTGCATAGTACTTTGCACCTGGAGCAACGGAGAGTGAACCGGGTCCTTTCCACTTTATCTGTCCCAAAACTTCATCCTTCGTTAACTGCTCTTGTGCTTTAACAGGGGCGTAAACAGACTGAATTCTCATTGAGTGCACAGTGTTCTTGTCACTTTTTGTCTTCACCAGTTCCCATAGGCGGCGGAACAGAGATGTGTTGGTTCCAAACAGCACGGGGGTTTGTTGTTGGTTTCTTGGCTCAGGACAAATTAAGGCGAGCACTTCTACTCGTCCCGACACACCAGTGATCTCCTCGGCAAACTCCATCTCAACCACAACGTATCCTTTGTAAGGATACTCGGCGTCAGCGAGGCCCCAGAGTCCAAGGCCAGAGAGGGGTTTTATCAGGACATCAGGTAAGTGTTTGTTGTACCAGCTTTCGAAGATGATAGTCACATTAGACCCACTGTCGATGAGAGCATCGCAGACCACATCATTAACTTTGATGGTGTGAATAAATGATGGACCTACAAGACCTTCAGGTAAGTCAGCGTTGTTCTCTGGGACTTCAACCTTATTGGTTCTAGCTACACACTGCTCTTCAGCTGTAGGTTTTGGGCTCTCTTTGCTGGGGGGAGGGGAAACTCGCACCAAGCGTATGAGCTTTCTGATGACTTTTTGAAGATTCTCAGGGGCAGTACATCTGGGGGCTATGTGGCCATTTTCCCCACACCGATAACAGAAAAACTCATTGTCTTGTCGGGGAGAGGAGGCTCTGGACTGAGCGGGCTTATGACCTGGAGCTGCTTTGTATCGGTGGGGCTGGGGTGTGTGTTCTCGTGGGGGGTCTGACATGTATTTTACTGTCATTACACTCATTTTACTTTCCAAGGCTTTCACTTGTTTCCTTAGTGATTGTAGTTCAGTTTGTGACTCATTTCTCTGTTTTTGTTTCTCTTTAGGACCTTTAACGGGCTCATCAGATGGTGACTGAGGTTGTAGGTTGCTTCTCTGCTCTAACTGCGCTCTCAATTCTTGAATCTGAGCTTGCAGTTCACTCCTAGAGACTGATTCAGGTTCTTTCTCTTTTTCAGCTTGAACGGTGCGTACACGCTGAGGACGCAGGTGTGACACTTGGTTTTGTCTAGCTGACTGGCGACCTTCCTCTTCCATTACTTCTCTTAACAGGTTTAAGAATGTAGGGGGATTACTACTTCGCTCCCTAATTTTCAATTGAAGCAACATGAGTTCAGAGGTGGACCCTCTAAGAAGCTGCTCTAAACGAGCGCTGTTGGCAGCGCTAACAGGTAAACCACCTCCCTGTACTACTTTGACAAGGGATCTCTCTACTCTTCGTAGGAACTCAGACAGACGCTCACCAGGCTGTTGGTGGAGGGCTCTAAACGACAGATATAGTTCTTCTGGGGACTCTACTGTACCAAAAATGCTCTCTATAGCCTGTATGTACTCACGTGGGCTAGCATCAGGTTGAGTCAGGCGGACAGCTTGAATGATTTCAAAGGCGGGCCCTTTGAGACTTTCCAGTATCCGACGTCGTTTCTCTTTGTCTGAACACTCACCTTCCTCTACTAAGAGTGTTGCTTGCTCCAACCAGTTGTCTAAGGTCTCTTCTCCAGCGGGGGTGGGACTGATCCCGGAGAATGTCCGCAGACGTCTGTATGGTTGACTGTCAGGTTGCTTGTTTGTTCTGCTCATAACATCACCGACTGCACGGATGATGTCTTCAGGGTTGCTGTTACTCTCTTTGGTCTCAGTAGGAGGGGGACATAGACCTTGGATGTCCTCTAAGGTTCTCCCTTCACTCTGCAAAAAGGTAAGCAACTTCTCTGCAAAGTTATCAGACTGAGGCTCTGTGTAGTAGACAGTTTTCCAACCACTTCCTTCACTTACAGGCATTATCTCAGGTGGGATTTTAGAGGGGTCGATCTCTTCACGACACTCACATAACACCATCAGCGATTGTTGTTGAGGGTGAAACATTTTGCCTCTAACTGTCACTTTTCCCAAGGCTTTGATGGTCTCTGCTGTGTCTTCAATGTCTCCTCTCGAAACACTTTCAGGCACTCCATATAACAGGAGGGCGTGCTTTAAGTCTACTGATTCTCCTATGCACCAGTTAATTAGCTCACGTTGTGATGGGCTGCTTGTTTGGACTGCCATTGTTGTACTTTACTTTAATTTCTTTTAGTTACTGTTAGCACGTTACTTTTACACTAATGCACTAAAGTTGTGGGGTCAAGTTACTTTTACTTGTCCAATTTATTTTACTTTAACAAATCTCAGTTTATGTTAAATAATCCCAGCGGTGCCTCCATTTTATGTAACCCAGGTCCCATGTAGTTAATAATAAAGCTAGAGTGGTTAATACGATGAGACTGGGCCTGGGCTCGTTGTAGGAAAATACAACTTTTTTTTATGTTGCTTCTAGAATGTGTACCTTTAATGTTTTCTACTTTAATAATAATGACCACCACAACTGTACTTTAAATGCAAAAATATTCCTCTCACAGGTATTTATTGACAGAAAATGAAATAAGATTCCAATGTATGCTATTCTAAGAAAAATAAATAAAAGCAAAATTCACAGTATGAATAAAGAGATTTTTTCAAATAGACTTCAGTTTCTTCCTTTCGGTTTCACACTTTCCTTTAACTTAAAATAAAAACCTTTTTGTTAGAACGGCTACTTTACAAAATAAAATACCTTAAGTACCTTTTTAAATACTTTTGTTTCAAGCAAAACCCTTTACTTTTCAAAAGAAAACCTTTTGTTTTTATACTTGAAAATATATAATATTAATCCCTTTTTTAGACTCTTTAAGTTACCTTCAAACAGTACTCTTTAATTCCCAACAACACAAAACTCAAAATTGTACCTGTGGGCCCACACACATTCATATGAAACACACTTTAAATGAGATTGTAACCCGTTGCAGGCCTGTTTATTGAAGCTTGTGTGCGGTGGGGCCTAAAACTGTAATGGCCGCTTCACTCAAAGCTGAGCACAAAATAAAAAGCACGTGTATGTGTAGTACTCACGAATCCAGGGTTAGTTAGTAGGGGTAGAAGGGGTATGGGTGATGAAAGTCTCACGATGATAATGGCAATGGCGGTGGCAATGATGATCCAAACACACTTTCGCGGGCAATGGCGCAGCGAAGGAAACACACAGCAGCAGCAGGACTCGGCACGACACAGCCGGACGCAGAACCGGGCAGAAGAACACACACAGCAGGGCCATCGGCTGGAAAACCCGTCTCTCTCTCCAACGTCCTCCTCCTCAAAGCATATTATCCAAATTTAGCCACAACATCGAAAGCTATCTCATGGCGAATTAGCATTAGCTTTGCTTTAGCTTCAGAAATATCACAAGGCAAAAGCTACGATATGTAGGCACATTAGCACCGAATGGTACCGCTAGCTAGCACGTCGCTAACCTCTTTACACATTCAGTCTCAGTTCACTATAACTGTTAGATATAGCACAAAATACAGGCATACACATTATATTCACCTCTGGTAGGTCACACAGAAGTTTATCCGGACCACGAGTAGTCGACCTCCACGATAAAACTTAATGCTTCCCACACAACACGATGCCTCCTCTCTTTTGCTCTCTGGTCGATAGCTTCTGGTTCTTTCCTCATACGTGCTCACTACTTCCCACACTAACCTGCGGCACTAGTCCCGCTTCTTTCACGTGACTTTACTCTAATTGGCTTGCGAGTTTTAACCGCCAAAGGTAAAACAGAAATGAAATGATTGACAGGTAACAGGTTAGGTTACACATATAAACACGGCTTCTTCCTCTCTCTTTTTATCTCGAATCAGTTATTTTACAGATTTAATGAACTTAAAGACCTCTATATGAATTTATCTTTTAACTGTAGATAGTCTTATTTATTACACGGTACATATTATATTTATGCTTCTAACCAGCACACATTTTAACAGTTTTTAACTATTACGAACTCTATTTATTTATGAACTTTTTTAATAAAGCATATTATTATACTGTTAATTACTTTTTATGCTCTGTAACTTATATGATTTTTGTACAGGGCTACATACACCTACCGCAAAACAGCGGTATTAAACACATAGACCCATACGAGCTCCCTGCAGCGGAATACAGAAACCTGGACCATTTACCTCCGTGCACGTATATGGATATTGTAAATTACCTTGTTTTGGTGTGAGTTACTACACGATGCAGGAGTTTAAGCCACAAGTCTTGGGACTTGAGACTTGACCCAAATGACAAAGTAATTAACTGCGACTGCTTCGTAAACACAGATTGTGACGAGATGTTCAAGCTGTGTACCGTATGCTTAGGTATTTGTAATTTGATTTTAGCCCAATGACATATACTGTACCAGACATAGACTGTATAGAACAGTCTATGGTACCAGGTTTTTTGGGTTAGGGGGCTGCAAAGTGCCAAACCAGTTCTGGGTTGGCTAGGGTAGTTAAATATGTGATTGCAAGATGTAAATATCCTGGTTAGATTAAAGTCATTAACAGTGTGAGTGCAAGGTGTATGAGATTCATTCCGCCTGAAACCAAGTAGACAACCCAGAACTCAGCTCAGACCCAAATCAAGGGGAGGGGCTCTGTACCACGACGACAACTCCTCATTCTCAATAGGCTACACAACATAACCCTATAGGCTACTTTACCAATATGAGTTGTACATGGAGTGCAATAATATTAAGGCTGTCAACATGGCACATGTAACCTATAGCCTATGGCATTATTTAGTATTGAATTTCTTTTTGTTTATTCCTTCTGCAGTAGAAGTAATTATGTTTTCCATTTTTCTCTTTTATTTTCAGAGCAGAATGGCTTACAGTCAGTGGAGTAACATTCGCAAAAGAGCAATTAAAAGAGTAAATGCCATGCTTGGCTCTTTGGAGACTGAAATATCTGGCAATTCTAAGATAGAGCTAGCTCAGGATAATGATGTGGCAAACAGTAGTGCTGATAGTTCTCAGTTCCGTGATCTGGTTGAAGACGATTTTAGCATTGAAACATCTGATGATGATGATGATGATGATGATGATGACAGTGATTCCCAGCCCGACTTGACATCTGTGTTATCAGACTGGGCCATTAAGTTTGATGTTTCTTTAGTTGCTCTTTCAGCACTTCTTTCTATACTCAGAGTTTTCCACCCTTGCCTTCCAAAGGATGGTCGGTCTTTGCTGAGAACTCAGACACATTATGTGGTGGAAAACGTAGCAGGTGGCTCTTTCTATTATTTTGGAATTCTGAATACACTCAGGACATCTTTTGAGAAATTGTCAAGCAAAGTCCAAGATAGGCACTTATTTAAAATACAGCTGAATATTGATGGTTTACCACTTTTTAAAAGTTCCTCTGTGCAGTTCTGGCCTGTCTTGGGTATGTTACAAGACATGAAAAGACCTGTATTGATTGCGCTGTTCTGTGGTAGATCCAAGCCTACATCCTTGCCAGAGTACCTCAGGGCTCTTATAAATGAGCTGAAAAAGTTGGCAGAGGGAGTTGTCATAGGTGGAAAGACTGTTTTTGTTCAAGTGAGTTCAGTCATATGTGACGCTCCAGCTAGAGCTTTCGTCAAAGCCATTAAGAGTCACACTGGGTATTTCGGATGTGATAAATGTATTCAGCCAGGTGTTTACATTGACCATCGTATGACTTTCCCTGATATGCATGCTGTTCATAGGACTGACGAGTTTTTCAAAGGATGTAGTGATGAAGATCACCATCATGGACACTCTCCTTTTTCTGAACTGAATATTGGTATGGTCAGCTGTTTTCCCCATGATTATATGCATTTGGTTTGTCTTGGTGTGGTACGCAAGCTTTTAGATTTATGGATGGGTACTGCTGGGCCTCGACGTTGTCGCATTTCTGCTGGTCAGTGCAGTGTCATATCTGACAAACTGACTAGTCTGAAAGCCTTTGTACCTGCTGAGTTTGCCAGGAAACCAAGAGCACTTACAGAGAGACTGCGGTGGAAAGCAACTGAACTGAGACAATTTCTATTGTATACAGGTCCAGTTGTTTTAAGGGGTGTGTTATCTGAGGAGGTTTACAATAACTTCATGCTGCTTTCCGTTGCCATTCATGTTTTAGCTAGTCCTTCGTTATGTTTAGTGTGGAACGATTTTGCTAAGACATTACTGTACTCATTTGTGGACCATTTCAGTCAGTTGTATGGTGCCCAGTTTGTAGTATACAACATACATGGTCTACTTCACCTTAGTGATGACGTCAAAGTTGATGGTCCCGTAGACCTCATATCGGGATTTCCTTTTGAAAATTATTTACAGACTTTAAAGAAAATGGTTAGGAAACCACACAGGCCTTTGACTCAAGTAATTAGACGTGTCTCCGAAATTGACAGGGTCAGTGCTGAAAGCATTTCTGAAAAACCCAGAAACGTAGCCAAAAGGCAGCACAGAGATGGACCTGTGCCTCAGTCAATGGACAGCACTGTCACACAGTTTAAACATGTAATTATTGATGGTGTGACAATCAGAACGTCATATGGTGATAACTGCCTTAGAATTAACAATGATATTGCTTTAGTGCAAAACATTCTTCTGCATGAAGGGGTTTATTATGTGATGTACAAGCAGTACACAAAAACAGAGAGTTTTTTTAGTTATCCTGTGGACTCTTCTGAACTAGGCATCCTGGTTGTTTCAGGTCTGTCACCACACTTTAAATGTGCAAGGCTTGACAGGAATATCAGAAAATATATTAGAATTCCACTTGAGATTACGGACAGCTTTGTTGTTTTACCTCTACTACACCTTAATTATTAACTTTGTTTAATCCTCAATTTTAGTATGAATATTCGTTCATTCGACCTCCCATACTGTGTTGTTGTTATGTGTCGGTAGGGTGAAATGCTCTTGATGGCTGTTCTGGTGGTGAGGTTGTTTGTTCCTGGTTTGGTTCTTTTCTCTATTCAATTCAATTCAATTCAGTTTTATTTATATAGCGTCAATAACAATACAAATCGTCTCAAGACGCTTTACAAGACCCGGCCTGAAACCCCCAGAGCAAGCCTGAAGGCGACGGTGGCAAGGAAAAACTCCCTTTTAACAGGAAGAAACCTTGAGCAGAACCCAGCTCATATGGAGGGATCCATCTGCCTAAGGCCAGCCGGGTACAGACAGAGAAAGAGAACAGCAAGATAAACATACATCTGTCATAGATACACACATCTGACTAAAGCATACAGGTGGGATGCTATGATACAAACTAATGATGTTAATGACAGTTAGAAAATGTAAGGGGAATCATCGGCAGGTTGGAGAATCGTTCATTCATTCATTCTCTCTGTGATTAGGCTATAGTTTTGCTTAGAGACCATGCCTAGGTTGGTTAAAAGCATTTGATAACTGGCTCATTTGTTTTGTGTTTGTGACGGACTGTGCCCATGGTGGTTGGTTAGGGTTTTTAGGGTTATGGTTCAGTCCGCATCAATGGGACGGACCAACCTAGACCATGCCTAGGTTGGTTAGAGTATTTTGCCAATGAAGCCTAGTGCTGTCTGGTTTGGTTTTTGACAGTCTGTTGTCTGTTATTTGTAAAATAGTTTATTGAAAAAACACACTTAACCTTGTCTTCGTCATATTAACACCCCACTGGTTTGGTCTGTTGCCTATTATTTGTAATATAGTTTATTGAAAAAAAAAGTGATTTTCATAGATTTATCTCATACTGTTCCTAAAGCTTTACTACCTTAAATATTGTTAATAGGCCTACATTTACCGATTATCATAAATGTCTTTATATGTGACCATTCATTCTACCCACAAACTTTAAACCATTTTCATTTTTTAATGTTGGTTTCGATATTAGGATGTATCATATCGTAAGCTTTGAAGATACGGCGGAGGTAGAGGTGGTGCCAGCCTTGTGGGTGAGAGATGGGGTCTGCCAGTGGCCCCCATACAAGAGGGATGGTATACAGAAGGCCATCAAAACAATGGAGGCACCAGACAACACCTGGATGGTGTACAATGCCAGGGGGTTGTACACATCAAGTATGTATAAATATACTTAAATAATAAACCGATCACAGTTATAAGGTCAGTTACATAATGTTAAAATTGAGCTCTGTTACAGACGATTACCATGAGTGTCGACGCAAGTTGCCCCTCGCAGAGCAGCAGACTGATCTGCAGTCTGAGGCTGAATGTGATGTTGGAAGGCCCAAAAAGAGGAAGATCAAGTAAGAATTTTGTGAATCTAAAAGTGTTTCTTTTCTTTTCTCCTGGGTATTGTATATTGTATATATCCATACATATCTGTGCATCCACGTTGTTTGAACATGTTTCAACTCTGTCTTTTATTATATGTTTGTCTCCAAAGGCCAAGTAGATACATACTTGACGATGAGAGCGAGGATGACACTGTGGTCAAAAGACCTTTGCCCAAAGCTCCAACAATAGAGCAGCCATCATTCAAGAGATACATGATATCCCAGGATACCAGGGGATGTATAGAGATACCTCAAGATAGCTCAGAATATCAGGTAGTAGTGGAACGTATTTGGAATTATAGACCTATTCCTTACTACTAAGTAATTTGTAGTAAAGTAAAAAGTTGTCCTTAATTAAGCTGTGTTTTAGTTCACTGAATTACAAATCAAACAAGTTGATCAGTATGGTCCTTTATAAGCAGTAAAATCATAATTGTATAAAAGTGAAATAAATATAATTGTTAGATGTTTAAGTCAGTCAAATGTAAGGATTCAAATCCTGACTGTTATGTATATTTTTCATACCCATTTCTAGCATGTAATGACTATAGGGACTTCCCTTCGCCAGGCCATTGAGGTCACAAATGGTTCAGGACAGTTAGGGACAAGGAGCAGCGGGACCACAGGGCATCAGGAAGTTTCAGGGGTAGGAAGCCAGGGACCTGTGAGGGGCTCCTCAGGGCCAGTGCTGTGCCAGTCTGTCAGGGAGGTAGAGGCAAGCCAGGCAGCTCCATCCATCTGGGAACAACCTGAGGTCTCACCAGGGCAGAGATTAAGCAACATGCCCACCTGTGGCAACGTGTGTGGATGTAAGATTTATTATGTTACACTCCAGTCTTTACTTGTTATATATGGATTTGCATGGCTAAATAGATAAACAGGTGAATTGGTAAATGCTGTCCTGAAATAGCAGTGTTTATTCTACACTGATTTTGCCATGGCGGCCCCCCACAGTAAAATTATTGACCCCACTCTATCAGAATTAGGGCAGACACCCAGTGTAGTCACAGTTGCCTATTAAAACCTGCCGACGTGTTCTCCCCATGGCTGGTGTTCACATTGCAATTTAACAATAAGTAGAACGGAAATAGATGGATGAAAACATACATACAGGATTTTAAACTGACTTATATGACTAACTTCTGTCTCGCTTGTTTGTTCTCTTTGACATGGGGTTCAGCTCTTCTTCACGACATTTTGGTGAAGCAAGAGATTATAATGGAACAGCAAAGGACCATGATCGGAATGATCCAGAATTTATATGCTGCCATTAACAGCGGCAGCAACAGCAGCAGCAATAATTCCACCACTGACAGGCATCAAGCCTATTTTCCCATTGGGAATCTTCAGGCACTAATGGCTTTGGAGAGAGACCTCCAAACGGTCGCAGAATTAAAGAAACAACTGGTGAGCTATCTTTGATTATGCAATAACTATTTATTTGGCTTCCATCACCTCACCCCACCCCCACCCATTTAAATCCATGTAGGTAATTTTCAGTTTCTATTTTTAGGTAATCACTCTCGGACTGTCAGGGGGCACCACAGTGAAGGAAACAGTTTGGAGGATTTTAAAGTCGGCCATCAAAAATGACTTTGCCAAAATGATTACCTGGCAGGGAATTAATGGAAAAGTCAGCTTTGAAAAGCTGCAATTAAAAGCAGTTGTCATGGGTACGTTTTTTTCACTGTAACACCAAAGGCCCCTGCAGGTATGCTTTACGTTGTTATGTGAGATCATAAATGTACTCTGAATTCCTAGCTCTAAAAATGAAAACCTGTTTAATGACTTAAACAGGTTTCACTAAACAGTAATCATTTTTCCTTTGACTTTGTGTGTTGTCTGTATTTCTTTCTTAGATGCTGTTAGAAGAAATCCTGCCTGCTCTGCCGCCACAGACGCAGACATTGCCCAGTCCATCAAACGATGGTTTTACTGGGCTGCGGATAGGGAAGGAGGGCGGAAGAAACGCCTGCCACCAGCCAACCAGGAATCAGCAAATTAACAAATTTAAATGTAATCAAAATAATAATTGGAAACATTCAAAACATTTGTCACACACACTTACACGCACAGACATATCCATGTATTCACACACCCACACACACACACACACACCCCCACACCCACACGCACCCACACACACACACACACACACACACCCACGCTCTTCCCCCATCTCAATTGTATCCTGTCCCCTGTAGTGTATTGTCTTGTCAAGTGCTGTCTTTGTTTGTTTCATGTTTATATGATCACTTGTGCAAAATTTCAATAATATAGTCCTTGTATACTGTTTGTCTCATGTATGTATGTTACACGTGGTTGGGTTTTGTGGGGTTTATGGGGTTTGTATTTGTATATCACTTTGGCAAATAATAATAATAATTGAATAAATAAATACAAATTACCATGACATGCATGTAAGCTTCTTGTTTTTGACATACACAATATAAATAAACCTTATGAGCCTAGATACTAGGACATAGCAATTAATAATTATTAGCAATAAACTCACATTGACAGATTAAGTTTTTCAAAAAACATTTAAAAATATATTTTTTAAGAGGAATTTTAACGTAGCAGCAATTTGGCATACTTATGGCCTCACTTTGGGCCACTTGTGGCTACTTTTTGGCACCTTTTTGGCTGGATTTGGGGGGTTTTGGGGTCTTTTTGGGGCAGTTATGGACATATTTTGGAATGCCACAATTGGTTTTGGGTGAGTTGGGGTGGCCTACTTTTGTTTTATTCTGGCATGCCAAATTTGGGTACATCCATCCAAAACTCTGCCAAAATGGCAAGCCAGTTTTGGGCCAAATTTGGGCCAAAATGATTTTGCTATCTGGGAAACGGCGCCATTCAAACATCTTACATCTCACTCGGCAGAGAAACAAAACGTACTACCCGACTTGACCAGCAAGTTTGCAGACAACATCGGTCTGACTCTTGTCTGACTTAAAATAACGAAAAATATTGTCAAACTGGTGACGTGATCTTACCTTTTTTATCTACAATTTCCTCTCACGCTGTCCCACTCATATTCTGCTTTCACTCCATGCTGGGCTGTGAAAGGACGAGAGACTAAAGCCCTTCCTCTGCCTACATCCCCCAGAATGACTTGCAGTTGTGGCTCCGGGTTTTCTTCCTATTTTTCTCTAACGGAGTTCAAGTAAAATGATCAAACATTCCATTGAACGTATTTTCTATTGATACCGACCACGTGTCTATCGCGATATATATCGTTCTCGTTTTATCTCCCAGCCCTATTTGTACATATCGATTTTGTAATTTCAGTAAATGTTTTACCGTTTTTTACCTTTCATGCCTAAAATGATATCTATACTGTGTACTATAGACAATTTTTTTTTCCTGCTATAATATTAGGGCTACTGCAATAGCGTCTGATAGCTGACCATTTGTTTGAATGTTGTGTTCTCAAACTGCTATGAACAAACCTACAGACTCTACTTTTACGAATCTTCAAGACTTATTTTATACATTACATATTAATACTGACTGCTCACAAACAGCTGTCTGTGTAACACTGTAAATCCTTGTTTTTACATGTGTAGTGAACCTTAGTGAAAGGTTGTGAAAGCAACATTGATACTAAAAGCTAGATAAAAATACACTTTTGGTGATAATTTGCCTAGAATGGATCGTCAAATCAATATACTTAATAACAGAATCTAATCTCTGTGAAGACTGTGTAATTATAACTATCTTACATAAAAATAAACAAATAGTAAAGCTATACTTTAAAATTTATCCTACAAAATGTGTGAAAACTCCCACTAGCACAGTATTCACATGCTGATAGGTGTTTATTTGCTTCCATTCATTTACCATGCTGGTCATTTTTCATCCATTTGGTATTAATGAAGGTAAAGTATAAGGTAAAGTGTCTCAGCTTTCATCAGTTTCTGTGATTGCTAACTGGCCTAGAAGAAGCAGTGTTAGTTGGCATTCAAATCATCCACAAACCAAACAGCAAACCCAACTGGACAGAGGAACAGTGTTTGCTTCTGGCCCAACCGGTCAATGGGAATAAAAGTGTTTTGAGACTTGGATTTATCCTTAAGTCATCACTGCTGCATTGTTGGATTTTTGCATTTTTCCTGTTGCTGAATGCTTCAGTGTTTTGACAACTTTCATTTTGATTTGATTTTGATTGATTTGCTTGATTGTCATTCAGTGTTTGGAGAATCTCTCCTGTCTCTTCTTTCAGCCATTTTCTCCTCTGCTTAAGAAATTCCTAAGCCTCCTAAAAGTCCTCCGTGCTGCTCTTAACAGATCTCACCTTAGGAGCACTCTTAAGAGCTAAGATTCTTTAGGAATACCTTTAATCTTTACTAGGATCTGCTCTTAACTTTGAGGGGAAATTCTTAGAAAACGTCATGATTCTAAGAATTTACTTTTGGGTTTTAGGCTTTTGTTGTGGCTTTTTGTTGTTTAACCCTTTTTTGCTTTGTGTTTCAGGGAGTTTTGTTCCTTTGATTTTCAGTGCGGCCTGGGTGTCGTCAGGCTAGGCACCGTGGTGAGGACCTAAATCCTGTTGTTCCCAGGCCACCGGGAAGGGGCACGTAACCTTCCACTGAGGCCCCAGCCCACTGATTTTAGCTACTGCTTATGGTTATTAGAGTTTTAGCCTTGTTGTTGCCAGCCTTTTAGATTGTTATTGTTAATTTTTTTTTGCCATACTTACCTTGTTATCTTGTTTTCTCCACAGTTCCAGGGCCTGTATTCCTAAAGATTCTAAGAATCCTCTAAGAGAGCTCTAAAATTTCCTAGCTAGTGAGTCTTAGCTTAGGAGTGATTCCAGAAAATTCTCAGAGAACTCTTAGCAAGGAATGGACAGAAACTTATTTTAGTGAGGAGGTTTGGTTGACCCCGTTGCTAGGTATGAGTCATCTTTTCAAGAGGTGTGATTGGTTAATCCTAAAAGCTACATAAAAAAACTTTTGGTGATAATTGGCCTAGAATGGATGTCAAATTAATAGACTTAATAACAGAATCTAATCTCTATGAAGTCAGTGTAATTATAAATAATACTTTACCTCAAAATAAATAGTAAGCTATACTACTACTACTACTTGGTTCAAATCTTCCAAAAACTGAACAGCAGTGGTGAAGAAATAAAGGAGGAAAACCCAACTGGACAGAGGAACTGTGTTTGCTTCTGGATCAGCTGGTCAGTGAGAATAAAAGTGTTTAAGATGTAGATTTGGCTCCAAGTCATCACTGCCGCATTGTTGCATTTTTCCTGTAGCTAAATACCTCATTACTAGGGATGTAACAAATTACCGATATGAATTGGAAATCGGTTTTGATTTAAAAGATGTGAGTGCATTGATACACACGTCCCTGGACCGATCTAAATGTACCATGAACCGGTCGATGGCCCAATTACAAAGTTATGAATCGGTTTATTATATCAGTAATACAGCCGGAAGCCCCGCTTCATTTTTTCTCTCTTTCCCACAAAAATCTCGCGAGACTCTACACAGTAACGTAGACTAGCGTTCCATTTATGGAGGTAAAGACAAAATGTACGACACAGACACAATTTATGATCATACCTGTCAAGTATCCCGTTTTGGCAGGTAAAGTCCTGTATTTTATCCTTCTTTCCTGCCGTCCTCCCGTATTAGTATTTTCCCGTAAATCTGATTGTAGTTTGATCTGGGTTATTAACAAATAATAATACCCTGGGCCCGGACGGAGTAAAAAAAAACAAACAAAAAAAAACGTTACCAATCTGAGCTCTGTCATTAGCCTCGCGATAACTGCCACTGCCATTTCTTATACACCTGGCTTAGTATATACAGTCAATGCTTAAAATGTAAGGCAGGGGTGCGCATTACGTCGATGGCAGTGCGGGCAGATCGCGTGCTATTGAATTATATATAGATGTTGGTCTAAAACATGTATCCATTGCAACTCCAAAACCAACAGCAAGACAAACGTTTATCTTAATTTATTTTTACTTTACATTTGCAGTATACCCCTCAGTTCAGCGGCACACATCCACAGCCACGCACAACTTCAACAACTCGATTACCGTCTTTTTTAAAGAGACAGCTTAATTATTGAAGGTACAGTGCACAAGTTTTTCTTGATAAAACAAAGATGGATAGAGATTTTAACACTGAAGCAACTATTAATATGACAAAAATAAATATATATAGCCTATAGGTAGATCACTTTGACTTGGTCATTGTAAAAGTAGCCCGCAAGTGAAAAAAAGTGTTGGAACCCCTTATATTTTGATACTGGAGCTTGGTTGGGGTGGTGGGACTGCTCGGATCGGATCAAATCCTACCGAATTGAATCGTATTGTTTGTTTTTAAAATGTATTCTTCCTGAATCGTTTCGTACCCCATGTATCTAGATACGTATGGAATCGTCTTATATTGGAGAGATGCACACCCCTACTCATTACCATATTTGTGAAAGAAGAACAACATGACAGTTGACATGTACAGTAGGGGAAGAACTAACCACTCTGAATACAATAGAATTCATTTTGATTCATTTATTTGCTGCAACACTGATTCTTAAATCGGAAATAAACTCTTCCATGAAAAAGTGGCCATTATAATCAGTGAAGAGAAAAAAATCAAAACAAAAACACCATCAAAATACAAAATGGCCATATATGATTTGTCATCATTTAAGTAGAACTTAATATGTGAAAGAATGGCAAATATATAATGTTGCCGACTGAGTCAAGCTCCCTTTTGCAACCTTTCAATCACTGGTCCTTGCTCAACTTTTCTCACCAAAAGCGCGATGTCGAGCCTTCTCACGTGCAAAATCACTTATCTGGGGCCTCATGTACTAACGTTGCGTACGTACATAAACGTTCCGTACGTACTCACTCACGTAAAAGTTCAGATGTATCAAGAGAGAAATGTCCGTGAATTTTGTACGTGCCAACGGCAACGATGTGGCTGGCGTACGTATGATTCTACAGATGTGGATCCTTTGGCGACACTTAAGAGGTCATGCCGGGAAACTGTCATTAATGTGAAAACTATTACTCCGACCAATTGGGACTGTGCCGGCACTGTGCAGAGCCATACAAGCCGTGTGGGACGGAATTATACGCATGTCAGCCAGGTATACCAGATTCCCATACAGTCTGAACAGGTCAACATTAAGAGCAATCTGCAGTGAGAGATGGTTTTCTGAATGTAATCGGAGCTATCGACTGCACACACATTGCTGTAAAAGCGTCATTGCATGAATTTGTAAATGTCAACAGGAAATATTTTCATTCATCAGTGTACAGATCATACGTAATGCACAAATGCAAGTAAACATTGTGGCTCATTCTTATGTTTTGGTTTTCTGATCGCACAGACGGGAATCTCACATTGACTGTATATACTATGGACAAACCCTTCATGACGTCACCCGTTGGTTTCTGAATTCAAAAATGAAGCCTCTAGTGGGCGGAGACTTCAGTCGCCATGTTGGATTTGCTTTACTCCGCCCACACTCGGATATTCTAAATATGGACATGGGCGTCGTGTGGGGGCGGACCTAACGCGTTGAGATCCGCCCACACAACTCTCCGCTACAGTGTTAGCTCAGGCTACCGAGCTAGGCTAATCGCTAATGATCGCAGTCCGAGGTGCTAGTAGGTGGCTAACAAGATAAAGAGCGGCAACTCTATCGTATTCACAGCATCAAAGAGCGCCAACTTCGCAGCTTTCTTGAGGTAAGTTCACCCAAAGTTATATTACACTCGAAATAATTATATATGTCGTATTTTTAGTTATACTATAAAAATAAACAAATAAATGTAGTAATTTGGTTCAATAACAGCTGTAGATTTTGTCGAATGTTGCAGAACTTTGTCAAGTTGTCATAAAACATTTACTCAGTACACGTCTACAGCTTTCTACCATCGGACCTGAATCAAATAACTTTACATTTAAACTTTTGAGATTTATATATATATATATATATATATATATATATATATATATATATATATTGAATTCATAATTTACACAACTTAGTGGATTGGATGGCCCTTGAATTATCGTTAATAAACATACGTGTGCTGGTTGCTGTTTAAAGTTCTTACCATAAATGACATTATGATCTGAAAAAGACAGGTACATTTATATTTATTACAAGATGATTCTCTTTCAGTAACTGGTTAAAGTCATGGCTGCCCCTGATCGCCCCTCCATGCCTGCTAAATTTAGCAGGAAATGTAAGTATGATGTTGGCTTAATATTTGACTGGTATTACAGTGTCTTTAAAAAACAAACATGTATTTAAAGACTGTCATTACATGTACTGATATTATAGTTTTCCATTTAACCCTTCAAATGTGACATAAGTTTCATTAACATATACTTTTTTTCCCTTCCATAGATAAAGTGTGGATAATTGGTGACAGCTACATCTGGCGTGGGGCCCAGAGAGCTGCCGCCACCACAGGAAGCGACTTCTCTCTCTCAGAAGTCCAAATTTCTTGGTTTGGCTGGGGTGGACTACGGTGGAGCGGTCTTCTCCCCTTTTTTCACCATTCCTTGCGAGGAAGAGCAGCTCCTGACCTCCTGATTGTTCACTGTGGTGGCAACGACCTGGGGGCAGTCAGCAGCGTGGAACTGGTCCAACAAATGAAAGAAGACCTCCAAAATCTTCACGACCGACACCCTGGGATGAAAATCCTTTTCTCTGCTTTGACACAAAGGTGCCGGTGGAAAGCGGTCTCCAAACCCGGGAAAATTGACAAAGCCAGGAAATTTGTCAACAGTGTCATGGCTGCATTTCTTTGTAGCATAAATGGTGCCATGATTGAGCACCCTGACATTAGGCATGACAGTCCAGGGTTATTTTTAGCAGATGGAGTTCATTTCACACCTAGGGGAAATGATATGTTTTTAAATACATTGGCTATGTGCCTCAAAGACCACCTCCAAATGCAGTGAACAGCTAACTGTAACTGTTACAGTAAGCTGTTACTGCTTTTGGATGTGGCCCTTGTGGCACATTGTGTTTGCCCAGCATAAAGGTAGCCTTGGCTGTCATGGCTAATGTCGCGTTTTTAATTATAAGATTGTTTGTTTGATTAATTGTTAAAAAGATTGTTATAAATATCTGCAGCCATGACACTGTTACACTGTTTGTTCCTACTGTAGTTAGTATTTGCACCAAGATTGTTACCAGTTTACTATTTTGTACAGTTTTTAATACTTGTGTTTAATGTTTTATGTTCTACAACAAATATTTTTAAATGTTTTATTAAAATCCTGTTTGCATTTGCACTCCTTTTGTCATTAATACTTACTGTAGATCTTTCACAAATGTCACTGTTAATCTGAAAGTTAAAAAAGAACAGGCACTGATGTTCAAGATAGAATACAGGATCGTAGTTTATGTAAAAAGGTTAAAAAAAGTGCTTAAATTATCACAATATTAACATCGAAAACTGATGAATGTCAGCAAGCCCAACATTTGCTGTTAATTTAAATTATATTTAGTCTTCTATTTTAATACCAAAATTCAAGAATTACAAATTCTTACATCTTGTGAAATAGGTAACGTTTTCAACCTCTTTATTGTTATTAGGGGTCCATGCCACGAGGTTATTGTTGTTGGTGTTGTTTGTTGCCCAGATGTATCTTTCCCAAGGTGTCCTACAGATGAAAAGGTAACTGGTTAATAGCAGAAAGAAATACTATGGCCTGTCTTGGTTAAAAGCCCACCACGACAAGGTGCAGGCCAAGAGTGAGAACACAGGACAAACACATAAGAAACTAAAAAGCACGAGGACATAAGGATAAATAATAAAAATATGACAGACCCAACACTGGAGAACCTGGTGAAAACTGAGGGTGGGTAATAAGAACAACATGAAATACAATGATACACTGAATGATCACATAAATTAGTATCTCTAATGCAAAAACAGATTATCCAAAAATCTGAACAAATTTTAGGTAAACACTGGTAATATAACACGATAAAAGTCTGAATAAAAACTGTGGTCAGACTACTGAAGGAACTATTTAAATGAAAGCTATTTCTGCTTAACTGATAAAGTTGAACGTTGAACATCACATTATTTTAACAAAAGCCTGTTTTGAACATGTTGGTTCTTTGAACAAAGTAATCAGAAAAATATTAACTTTTTTATATTATTATTATTTACTTCACACCAAAACCGGGAAGTTGCATATGTATTTCACACAGTAAAAACAGCACGATCAATATCATCTTAGGCCCCGTTTATGCAGACTCCAAGAGATATAAATCTGTATTAGAAATAGTTCATACAAATTTAGGCAGCAATCTGTGTAGATTAAGGGAAGGTCCCATATGTAAATCATTGTTAGTGTAGCATCCCTACATCCTAATTTTCAAGAGCTTTTTCTGTACAGTTGGGCCCCGTTCATGCGGACTCCAACTAAAAAACATCTGAGGAATCAGTGGGTTCTCTGCATGCAAGTGCTTCTTCTAGATAAACTTAGGCCCCGTTTATGCAGGCTCTAAGTTTATATTAAATAAATTTTCACATTTGAACTAGGTGCTAACATTCGAGATTTGAGACAACACATGTGTTTGCTATACAGCAGACATTCAAAGTTACTCATGCAGGCTCTAAGTAAAACTTTCAATGTTGTACAAAGAGGGTAAGGCATGGTGCTAGCCATCTTCCATGTTCCAACTACAAAAAAGTGTTTATTGGCCACACAGAGACATATATATATATACATAGAAACACACACATATATACATATACACACACACGTAGAAAAACACTGTGCATAAATTACATACATGTTTTTACAACTTCAAACTCATAAAAATATGTACAAGTGAAATTTTAAGTTGACAGGCCTACTAACAACAAACACACCACTCTAGTGAACATATATATCAACAGGCATACCATCCAAGCACATAAAAAACACATGCAGTGAGGTACAGACATGACCAAACAACCTTTACTTACTCTCCATAAAAATGGATTAATTTAGTAAGTTTTTTGCGAAGTACCGTTCCAGCTTTTATTTTCTCTGATTCACGTTTTGCTATATGGTTTAAACGAATTTTGCAGTACCACGCAGAAGCCATCTTCACTAGAACATGTACATGGTTAGCTTCAGCACACATGTCAAACATGTGGCTGTGCAACTGTGGGAAGAGATTCGTCTCAGAACAATCAGAGAGAACCTGGGTGACGATGGCTGCAGTTGTTCCTCTTCCCTGTGGAGCCTTTCCCTCATTGGCTTTTAGGAGCCGCTGGAAGCATTTTTCAGTAGCTTGGCAAACTGCTGTAATGCAAGGTGATGGTTTCTGAAGACCACCTCTGTCCTTTAAACTCAGGAAGTGATGCACTGAGTCATCTGTGGTCAGTGCCAGTGAACAAGGCAGGCAAGTGACCTTCTGTTTCATTTTCTTTACAATGAAGCCTGTGATGTAAGAAATGGCAGCTTCCTTGTACTCAGACAGATGGTCAACGTCTGGTAGGTATGAAAGGTGGTCTTCCTCTGGCACAAGCACTTCCACAGGCTGCACATCCACCCTGCGAGCGATGTTCACAGCCGCAGGTGTTGAATCGAGGATGGACGTGTTGTCACGAATGAGACAATTGCCTGTGCCTGTTTTAACCTGATGTCGTACAAGGAGGCGCTTGTATGCCCCTCGGAACTGCCTTACATTGGGGTTGTTGTTGTAACCTCCACGTGATCTGATCGCAGAAAAGAATAGCTCTAAGTGATCCTGACTGAATTGTAGGTCAAAAGGTATCGGCATGGGGCAGCTGGCTTCTCTACCAGGTCGTCATAGATACCCACCACACTTCTGCAACAAGCTATGAAACCATATATTGGTGTCTTTTTCTGTGTTAGGTGCACATGTACAAGTCTGTTGTCTCTGCATTTAATTTTGAGCCCACGGAGAAGTGACTCTGTTTCTTCCAAAATAGCCATGGCATGGTGTTTAGTTGCAGGCTTAATGGGTGCTTTGTGTCCTTTTGCAAGCGGGTTACGGCTGTTTAGGACATCGAAGGCTGCATCAATGGTGCGCAAGAACTGGACTGTGGCTGCACAGCCAATGAACTGAGGGTATTTCAGCTCCTGCTCACAATATTCAATTGCATCAGCAACACTGCTGCTAAAGAGCTGGGCTGCAAGATGGACCTTCATTTTTTGATTTCGCCACTGAATGTGCGCAATTTTCAGTTTGTTCCCAAGACGCAAGCCTTCCTTCTCCTGAAGCTTGTGGAGCTCTTCGATGTACCGCCACCTTATCTGCTGGCCATCTTCTCTAATTAGAACCTCAACTGTTGAGTAGACATTTCGCAGAAGCTTGAGCATGTGACATGGATCCAGAATGACATGGACTTTTTGAGTGTGGTCCTCAGGATGTAGAAAGTAAGGTCTCATGTCCATGATGTCAAGGTTGGCACCAAGCTCCCTAATCATTGTGAAATTTTGGGAGGGTCCATCACATGTCAAGGAGATAACCCTAACTCCGATTGCATGAAGCCTAACAAGGCTCTCTCGTACGATGTTTGCTCTTTCTGCCCCTGTCATGCTGTTGATAAAAAAGTAGGCAATGGGAATCTTCCAAGCTTGATTGACTGCAACAACCATGAGGACAAATGCTTGTGTTGCCACAACATTTTCCATTTCACCAGCTCCGATGTCAACATAGCCATTTATTTTTATTTTTTATTTAACCTTTATTTAACCAGGAGTAATCCCATTGAGATTCAGAATCTCTTTTGCAAGGGGGTCCTGGCCAAGAAAGCAGCACAGTACATCCACATTTAGACAACATCAACAAAACAAACATAAAAACAACTAAAACAATAACAGCAAATCGCATCAATACATTATAATCACCAGCTGCGTTCGGTGAGAGAACATGTGCAATCAGTGAATTTGGTCCCCATCAAACTCAGTTTGCTTATGAATGTACATTTCATCCATCATCAATGAGCAAACTGTCTCTTTCCCTTCTTCCTTCTTCTCAGCAACATGACTTTTTAATGCTATAAATGAAGCAGCAGTAAATCCAGGATCTGCAGAGATGCTACTGTACCATTTACGTATGGTCTGGGGATGAGGCAAAGCTAAGTGAAACTTCTCCCTGACGTAGTCATATGCCAAAACACTAACTTTTTCTTCTTTTTAATTCTCCAAAAGATGTCTTGGGGAATGTCATCCAGACCATCAAGAAGACAGGCACATTCCGTTGAAATCAGCAGTTTCTTCTGAAGAATTGTTGTTATGTCTTTCAAAGAAGAAACTTTTGCCTTCAGTCTTCTTGTCTGTTGGTTTTTCAGCCTAAGCATTTTGCGAGCTGTGCATAGCTTTTCCTCCATTTTAGAACCTTTCCTTTTTAATGTTCTTGGAGACTCTGAAACACTGTAGCAGTGATCACTCAGAGAGCAGCTTAGCAGCTGTGATGACATAGTGTCAGAGTGATCTGATACCGAGTCTACCCGTTTTCCACTCAGATTAGTAATTTGACTGCTGCAACCCAAACCAACATCGTCAAACACATTTGTAACAAAGACCTGTTCAGGTGTGTCATCCATCATTATGACATTGCTGTGACTGGCAGCAATATTGATGGAACTGTTGTCTACATGTGCAACTTCCCCATTGCTGTTTACATGGTCACTTACCTCCTTGCTACTTACCATGTTTTCTTCTGTTGGCTGCTCTTCTTTGCCCTTGCAGAAAGCGAAGATGGTAGGCACAGCTGTGTCATTCAGGCATGTTCTTCCCTAAGAAAATTACAATAAATGTTAAAAAAACATGAGATGTGTGTGCGCGCAGATGCTATCCATAAAATAGGTGTGTGTGTTTAGAGCCTTTGGATATTCTTCTTTGTGTCTGAATGTGGTTTTAAGTTTAATGGTGAAATAACAACAAAAGCTGGAGCATGAATGTAATAGTATGCAGTTGAACCACAGTATAGGTAATATGTCAAGGACACTCATCACAACAATAAATAGTCTGTACCCTGGGATCAATGATGAAGTTATGACTCTCAAAGTGGTCACTGCAAAGTCTGGAAGTCCTTCTAGGGGTCCAGTTCTTCCTCCTCATGTTCAGCATCCACTGGTCCAGCCTTTCTGGGTCACCTAAAGGAAAACTTTACACAGACACATGTTAAGTAATATTTGTGTAAGGTGACCTCCTTTACAGACTTTGTTACAGCAAACAATTACTTTAATTATTTCAGTGTTTTATTGGTTATGATAAATGTATTTAAGGAAAATGGTGTGGGTCACAGTCATCATATTATATCGATTACATAATCTATTGTTAATTAACAAGATCAGGCACAATATACAACCCGTCTAGACTAACGTTGTGTCTGGTACCATGCGGCAGTGTGTCATTAATCATTTTAAGTTACACAAATAATATTGTAACTGCACATATGTCGCCACTTTTTAATAATTTTAAGCTATAAAACCCGTTAATGTTGCCAAAAGCAAGTTCAAGATCAACACCTCATACAGAGGCAGTAGGTTTAAAAGTATCATCGTCCTAAAGTCCAACATTTCTATATTATGTATGGATTTGGATACAAGTCGGTTTAATAACTGTTACAACCAACAATGTGCCCCCGTTAACATCAGGAGCGTTGCGCAAAGCGGCTCAAACGCTATCCGAGACGCTAATTCAGTAGCTGGCTAACGAGCTAGCTAATAAACTGAGCTAACGCGGCTGTTTTGTTAAGCGCAAACACAAGAGCAGACTGAAGAGCAGATTTTTTGGAAGGTCTGTTAGAACAATTAATCGCAGAGCAAGCCATTATTTAATCGGAATTTGGCAAGATTATGTGCATGCAATTTTCCTAAATTTACTACAAGGACCGGATGGTCGTGACACCAATTAGCTAAAGAACTGGGGACTAGCCATTGACTGTATGGGACTAGCCGATTAGCCGAGAGACCAAAGCTAGCAGCTACCGCCAAGTGACAGCGCCCATACGTCACCTGTCACTCACAGCGGGAACGCCCTTAATTATGCAGAATTTTAAACCTTAATAAAAAATAAACGAACGCGTTAGAAAAAAATTCACCCCCCGTACAGTTGTCATGAATAGTGACATAAGGCATTGAGACTAAAACCATTTTTTGTACCAGGCTGTAAACATGTTTAATATTGCTGTAAAGTTGGGCATTTTAACATGGGGGTCAATGGGGATTTGCTCCCTTTTGGAGCCAGCCTCAAGCGGTCACTCGATGAACTGCAGTTTTTTGCACTTCCGCATTGGCATCATTTTTCAGACCCGGAGGTTGCCGCCTGGAATCTCAGGTGCAGGGTCAATTTAAGTATAATTTGCATATTTAAAAGGGGCGTGGACGGAGAGGAGTCGGGTACGCTCAAATAGGATGTACAAAGGAAATGTGCTTCGAAATGCTTGTAAATCTGAGCTTACGTCACGATTACGAAGGAAATCTACGCAACTGTTAGTACATGAGGCCCCAGGTCTTTGAAGTCCAGCTTTCTAGCCAACTGACTCTCAATTGACAGCGTGACAAGACTGCAAAGTCTTTCCTGAGACATTGTGGACCTCAAATAGTTTATCATTTTTAGTTTACTGAACACTCTCACCACCTGCGGCGCTGTGTGACAAACCGCCGGCAAAGAGCATAGAATACCAAGAGGCGAAACTCAATAGAACGTTCCTTAGCAACACTTGCCCCCATGACGTGACAGCGCGGCCGCCATTATGGACTGAAAACTAAAGGAAAAACCCGAAAAACAATGGGAGTCAATGGCACTTAACCAACTTAACGTAACAAATGTAAAGTAATATTAAAATTTTCTGGCCGTCATATCTTAGTATGAAAACAATTTAAAATACATTAATGAGGATGACCGACGTTAAATACAGAAAATGTTACGTCTCGGCACCGACGTTACAGTACATTTCAGTTTAACATTAGCCTATATGCCTGGCTAATGATATGACAGAAAAGATGCGTTTAGCAACTTCCACAAGCCTTGCGATAGCTTTCCGTCAAATTTAGGTGAACTTGTTGTGCAAAGTTAACACAGAAATAATACAGTAGATAACGTAGTGGCGATACCTACTTAAAAGCACAATGTCCGATCATCTGACATTCCACTAGCATAAATGCTAACATTATCAGACGAAAAGTTAATCTAACTTGACAATGACGGCAAACACCGTAAGGTTTATATACAGCGTATAAACTACGTTACTTTTAAATGTTCAGATTACCGAATTGTGCATGCCTCCGATCCTAGTTTCCCGTTATAGTGATATTCACAAAGAGAGCTACTAGGAATCTTATAGTATTTTGGGACAAAATATAGTAATCTTATAGGAATACGATATCATTTCGGACATACTATAGGTACTATAAGTCAGAAATACTATAGCGGCTCTAGGATATAGCGGTATTACAGAACATCACATACTTCTGTGATGTTCTACCTCTATAATATTTTATAGCCGCTACAGTATTTCTATAGTAGTCTTATAGTACTTCTAAAACCCAAATTACTATAGTATTGCTATAAGGTTACGATAATATTTTGTCCCAAAATGCTATAAGATTCCTATAGTACTTTTTCGTCCCCCACCGAATCTGCTTCATTAGCCTACCACTTACGGTTTGCAAAGATACAATTATAAAATTACTGCAAACCTTTACTCTATCAATATTTATGTTCTATTATGCATTTTCTTTGTTATATGAATAACAGAAATTCGTGAAATATAGGCAGACACTGTAATGAGATATTTATTAAATGTTGATTTTGAAATTAGTGAACATCGGCATATATTAGGCAGACGCAGTAATTTATTATTATTATTTATTTATTTAATTTTATTCTAAAAAAGCATGTCTATGCTATGGAAAATAAATGTGATCTAATAATAATCATTAGCCTAACATTCATGCAGCTTTGCAAACGCTAACAATGCTGTCATTCACGTTCAACATTCAAGTTAAATCACGACATCATTAAAATATTTCCACTTAAATGAGTTATTACCTTTGTGCATCCTTTGGAAATCGATGGAATGCCAATCACTTCTGGTGGACTGATAATTCTTGCAATTTATTGCAGAACACCGCTTGTGTTTTGACCACTTGCGTGCAAACTGGCGCTAGATTTCAGCAGCTTTCAGTCCATAATGGCGGACACGCCTCCGCAGCGCCATCTACAGGCTGTTACCCATAAACACAACAGAGTTTCGCCTCTTGGTATTCTATGCTCTTTGCCGCCGGTGTGCTACCTGCAGCTGATCCAGTCAGACTGATGTTTCCAAAACAAATATAGTTATTGTTACCAGGACATTGAAAATAAAACATTTGTGATATGTTAGTTAATAACTTATTGTCGTTTTTTCTGTATTATAATTTCAAAATCATTAGGGGCCACTCTGGGCCCCCCTCAATCATGGGCCCCTAGAATCCGTCTCCTTTACCCCCTTTTCGGTGCCCCAGGATACATTTATCCCTCGCTATAACCCTCATTGTCAATCAATCTCCTCGTACGGTGTCTCTTGTACAGTACAGAATGCGTTCAGCTTGCCAAATTTACATATACAGTATCTTTGATCGCTGGCAGTGTGACTGAAGTGTGGTATGCTCACAAGTTATTGAGAAAAGTGTATAAAGTGTGTAGTGAGGGGTTTTGTAACCTTAAAACTTTTATAATCATCGTAAAAAATAAAGCTGACTACTTCGGATTTAGCCTATCGCAGGTTATTTTTAGAACGTAGCTCCCGCGAGTAACTAGGGAGCACTGTATTGCGATTGTAACAAGCTTGACTGTCATTCAGTGTTTGGAGACTCTGCCTCTTCTTTCAGCCATTTTCTCCTCTGCTTATGAAATTTCTATGACCGTGTCCGAAACCACTCCCTAACCACTATATAGTGCATGCATGAAAAAATCCCTGAAGAAAGCTAAAATAAATAAATAAAAAACTACTTAAAAAAAAGGTTCCTGCACTAATACAACTATTTCATATTTTACATACGAGTTTTGATTTGCCTCACCCTAATACCTTCTGAATAGTTCCAGTTATGATAATACACCAGTTTTGTACATAGAGAAACAGCAGATTGTCACTCACGTCACTCATAGAAATCTGCATACCTTTATCTTTTGCCCGTTTCTCCTCTTCTCCTCTACTTCTTTTTAATGAAGTTGGCACCTGATGCTTATTTGGTCTTTTACTTTGATCCATGATGAAGATGAAGACTCGACATCATTAACTTTTGCATTACTTTTTGCCGACACCATCCGTTCGCCTGTCAATCAACCGGAGTTACGTGAGTGACGTAGATGACTGCACAGGTTTTTATTTTATTAGATTTTTTGGTATTTTTCACACAACC
This sequence comes from Planiliza haematocheilus, assembly GCA_005024645.1. NCBI lineage: Eukaryota > Metazoa > Chordata > Actinopteri > Mugiliformes > Mugilidae > Planiliza > Planiliza haematocheilus. The sequence goes on along the minus strand of SRSE01000365.1, from coordinate 6,606,569 downwards.
CAATTAATTACATGTGGGTATAGGTCTATGTTAATTTTAGGAATGAAATACAATTTATTTGGAAGCAGTTTGTGTTGTGTGGCCTGGGAAAAGTCTATCCCTTGCCCCCCTCCTCTTTGCCAACCTCTGCAGTCGCAACTTGATCCCCTGTCCCCCTCTCCCGTGTGACTCTCAGCAGCAGCAAGTTGACGTGACAATGAGGGCGCCCCAGCGCCCAGTCCACTAACTTGACGTGGAAATGAGCGGTCTAGAAAACTGGTGTTTTTTTTTTTTCCACATGGTTTGCTCCCTGGGCGGTTGCCCGCATTGCCCATAGCAAAAACCGGCCCTGACCACGCCATTTTGTAGTGGTGTCCGAATGTTTAGTGTCCACTATATAGTGCACTGCATGTATCCTACAATTCACCGCAAAATGTAGTGAACATCCGATGGTCACTAACCAGAGCAATATATCCCATAATGCATCGCCAGAGGTTCTCTTGGCGCGAAAAGTAAATTAAATACGGCAAACGGACGGGAGACTGTACAGATGTCAGTATTCTATAATTTATTTTATTACACATTTCAAAACAAGGCAATTACTTTCTGTAACTAAAGAGCCAAGAGAATAAAAAATATGAAAATATGCTTAAATAGAAAACAAAAAGTACAGGACAGTAATCAAAAGACTAATTTAATAAAAATGCAGTAGTAAATGGACAAGTATTATGTGAGAAGACGTTAATGTGGTACGTTTTAATTGTGCGACAGCGATGACGTAATTACCAGCGCCGAGAGAAGTGTCCGAAGTGAATTTTTTTTCTGTTGAGTTCACTATAGTACACTACATTTATTTCCCCACTATATAGGTAGTAGGGATTAGGGAATGAGTGAGTGATTTGGGACCATTGACTGTTTGGGACACGTCGGCAGATGCTGTTTCGCCATTGAGTGTCCGAAAGTGTCCGTTTTTTTTCTTTCTGTTGAGTTCACTATGTAGTGCACTACATTTATTTCCCTATGTAGGGATTAGGGAATGAGTGAGGGATTTCGGGCTGTGTCTCAAATCGCGTACTTTCGTCAGTACACTTCGATATCATGCACTATGAGCACTATGCACTTACGTCCGTAGAGCGTAATTTTCAAAAAGGTAGTATCATCTCAAATCGGTTACTACGCCTATACTTACCGGAAATGACGAATGACCGCCGTATTCTTGACCACGAGCGCGGCAAATTATAAGTTTAATTTTTAGACATGCAACACTTCAAACATCTTAAATATGACCATTTTGATCACAATTTCTAGCTAGCTTTTGCGAGTTCGTTCACTGCACCGAGTCAACACAAATCGCTAATTGAACTAAATTAACATAGTTATATCGAGCAGCAATTTAATAGTACTACCCCACAATACCCAACCACGTGTAACATACATACATGAGACAAACAGTATACAAGGACTATGACATTACTGATATTTTAGGCAGCACAAGTAATCATACAAACAAAGACAGCACTTGACAAGACAATACACAACAATACACTACAGGGGACAGGATACAATGGGGGTGAGTGTGTGTGTGTGTTTTATTACATGAATAGATTTGTCTGCGTGTAAGTGTGTGTGACGAATGTTTTTAATTATTATTTTGATTACATTTAAATTCATTCATTGGCTGATTCCTGGTTGGCTGGTGGCAGGCATGTTTTCCGTCCTCCTTCCCTATCCGCAGCCTAGTAGAACTATCGTTTGATGGACTGTACAATATCTGGGTCTGTGGCGGCAGAGCAGGCAGGGTTTCTTCTGACAGCATCTTAGAAAGAATTGCAGACAATACACAAAGACAAAGGAAAAATAATTACTGTTTAGTGAAACCTGTTTAAGTCACTAAACAGGTTTTCATTTTTAGAGATAGGAATTCAGAGTACATTCATGATCTCGCATAACACCGTGAAGCATACCTGCAAGGGCCTTTGGTGTTACAGTGAAAAAAAACGTACCCGTTACAACTGCTTTTAAGTGCAGCTTTTCAATGAGAAACTAGTGCTTGGAAAAGGTTCCTAGTAATTTCCTGAATGTGCACAAACCGACACCAACAGAGTATTTCATGTGTTATTTCAGCTGCAGCCTGGAAAGAGCAGTTTTAAATGATGAGAGGCGGAACTGGAGTACCCGGGGAAAACCACCTCTAAGCCTTAAAAGCAACTAAACATGGATAAACCATAACCCTAAAATCCAAAGCACTAAAATTGCAGATGGCTAATTTTAAACCTACCTCAGCATGAAAGGCACTTACTGCCATGGGAATGGAGGTGTGTGTGCCCTTCTTTCTGATGGGAGGCTGCACAAATGAGATTAAAAAAAAATAATAATTTGCTGATATTTAGCTGGTTTTTGTTTCGTTTTTTTGGCAAATATAATGCGAGGTGGACAAACTGGAGCACCCCGGGGAAAAACCACCACTCAGCCCAAAAAGTAACTAAATGAAACTAAACCTTAACCATAAAAAACAAATTAAAATTAAACCAAAAATTAATTAAAAATTAGCCATGGCTAATATGAAACTTACCCCAACATGGAAGGCTCTCACTTCCGTGGGCATTGAGATGTGTCCGCCGTGTTGTTTCCAATGGGAGGGAGGACTTTGTAAATTTTTCCCTTCACTTCGATTCTCTTCCTGGACTCATACTTTTCAGGTTTGCTCTCAGAGTGCACCTGCTTCTTTGCAGGAACAGGCGGAAGGGGATCTTTCTTCAGCTTTAGTTTGCACTTGTTCAGCTCATGTGTCAGCCTTTGGTTTTCTCCTTTCATGTTTTGATAACTTGTCTGATAACCAGTAAGGAGCCCCTGTTTTGCCTTTAACTCCTTGTTGAGTTCCGTCTTATCCCACTGGCACCTGTAGAGCTTATGTATTGCGTCATCTGGCCGCCTAGCCAGCTTGGTCTTCAGTGTCTCAATTTCGGTGTCTCTTTCCTTCAGCAGTTGGTCGTACTTAGCAGTGTCATTGCGTGGCAGTTTTGTATTTCTTTTAGGCAAGTGGGTCCAGAGTTCTTGGAAGATCTTAACACAGGATAAGCGATTTCTCCTGGCCCAAGCTCTGTCTTTCCACAACCTGTGCTCTGATTTGCAGATCACTCTCTTGTTCAAAACATGAAGCTTTTGTTCAAGATTTTTTGTCTCCACTATGAAAAACTCAGCTTCCCTAGTTTTTTCTTTCAGTGCTTGGTCTTGTATGATCCTTGCTTCCTCCAGATGATCTATTTTGCTTTGCTTCTGCACTACCTGCTTTTTGTACTGTTCTATTTTGTGGCTCAGTTTTCTGTTCCATCTACTACACTGGCAAGTTTTATCTCCACCAGTTGCTTGTCTTTATGTGAAGATTTCACAAACCTCACCTGCGATGCCAAGGCTTCCGTGTGGTGCTCATGCGCCTTCTCCAGTTGTTCCTTCAGAGAGCAATTTTGTGACTTAATCTTGGCCAGCTGGTCGTTCTTTTGATTGAGCTTACAACGTTGGTTTGCGATCTCCGTAGTGAGTGAAGAGATCTTTTCACTGAAACTGCTGAGTTGTTCCTGAGCTTTGAAAAGGTTATGGAGGGCGAGATTTTTCTCACATATGATGGCTTCTTTTTTGATAACCTCATGGTCTGTGATCATAATGTGCCTCGTCAGTTCATCCTTCTTATTTTCAAGCAAATATTTAAGATCATTGTTGTTGAAAATTTCCTTTTCCAATAATGCTATATCAGCACGCTGCTGTCTGATTACTTTGGTCTGATTTTCTAATTGCAGTCTCATTTCTTCGATATGGGTAGTTACTTTTGAGGCCTCATATTCCTTTATAAATTTGGAATGTGTCAGCTCCTCAATCTTCCTAGTCAGCTTCCCTATTTCTGTTGTCAACTTCTGTATCTGTTTTTTGTCATTCTCAGTTTGTTTTTGGGCTTTTTCATAACCCTCAGTCATTTGCTGAAGTTGATTTTGTGTGCAGAGAAGTTTTGCTTTAAAGGAACGCAGTACATCTATCTGTTCAGAATACTTATGAATCTTTAACACTAACTTTTTGCGTTCATCATTTGCCTTCTCATTTAACTTATTCTGCTTCCTTAACTCATCATCCTGCTTTTCTATTTTTTTTGACGCAAAGCCTTTGTAGCCCATCAAGTCTTGTACCTGATGTTGTAAGGCCTGCTTCTCCAGGGTCAGTTTTTTATGTTCCAGCTTCAAGGTGCCGAAAGCTTCCAGGTCTTTATCTTTCTGTCTCCATCTTTTCAATGGTGCATTTGTCCTGAAGTTCCTGACAATGTTTGTGCAGAGCCTTATTTCTGTCCTCCAACCGTTTCTTTTCAGAAGCATTCCTTCAGCTCATTTTTGACGTTCTCTTTGACCGTTTTCTCTTTGACGGCACTCACTTGCTCTAGATTTCTCCAGCTGAGTTAGGAGCGTATTGGGATCGTAGCTACTCATTTTGATGGTATTGCTTGTGATGATGTGAAATAGTTACCTGTGTTTAAAAAATAAAATCTGCGAGTTTACCTTTGGGTCTATCAGATGATGTGAAATAGTGTGTTTAAAAAATTCAGCAAGTCTACCTTTGGGGCTATCAGATGATGTGAAATAGTGTGTTTTAAAAAATCTGGAAGTCTACCTTTGGGTCTATCAGATGATGTGAAATAGCGTGTTTAAAAAATTCAGCAAGTCTACCTTTGGGGCTATCAGATGATGTGAAATAGTGTGTTTAAAAAATTCAGCAAGTCTACCTTTGGGTCTATCAGATGATGTGAAATAGTGTGTTTAAAAAATTCAGCAAGTCTACCTTTGGGGCTATCAGATTATGTGAAATAGTGTTTTTGAAGAAATCTGTAAATAAATCTTTGTGTCCAACAGATGAAGTAATTTCCTTTGTGGATGAATGGCTGAACCAGTAGGTAGGTAGTAGATACTAGAATGTGACGTCATCAGTAACATCAAAGGTATATTTATGTCACGTGGTGCGGACGTCAATTGAGACGGCACTCTGCGCCCACGTGCTCATGACGTCAGCCGTTGAATTCGCCGTTGAAACCCGCCCTCATAATTCTCCGCTACTGTCAACCGTTTCTTTTCAGAAGCATTCCTTCAGCTCATTTTTGACTTTCTCTTTGACCGTTTTCTCTTTGACGGCACTCACTTGCTTTAGATTTCTCCAGCTGAGTTAGGAGCATATTGGGATCGTAGCTACTCATTTTGATGGTATTGCTTGTGATGATGTGAAATAGTTACCTGTGTTTAAAAAAATCTGCAAGTCTACCTTTGGGTCTATCAGATGATGTGAAATAGCGTGTTTAAAAAATTCAGCAAGTCTACCTTTGGGGCTATCAGATGATGTGAAATAGCGTGTTTAAAAAATTCAGCAAGTCTACCTTTGGGGCTATCAGATGATGTGAAATAGTGTTTTTGAAAAAATCTGTAAATAAATCTTTGTGTCCAACAGATGAAGTAATTTCCTTTGTGGATGAATGGCTGAACCAGTAGGTAGGTAGTAGATACTAGAATGTGACGTCATCAGTAACATCAAAGGTATATTTATGTCACGTGGTGCGGACGTCAATTGAGACGGCACTCTGCGCCCACGTGCTCATGACGTCAGCCGTTGAATTCGCCGTTGAAACCCGCCCTCATAATTCTCCGCTACTGTCAACCGTTTCTTTTCAGAAGCATTCCTTCAGCTCATTTTTGACTTTCTCTTTGACCGTTTTCTCTTTGACGGCACTCACTTGCTTTAGATTTCTCCAGCTGAGTTAGGAGCGTATTGGGATCGTAGCTACTCATTTTGATGGTATTGCTTGTGATGATGTGAAATAGTTACCTGTGTTTAAAAAAATCTGCAAGTCTACCTTTGGGTCTATCAGATGATGTGAAATAGCGTGTTTAAAAAATTCAGCAAGTCTACCTTTGGGGCTATCAGATGATGTGAAATAGCGTGTTTAAAAAATTCAGCAAGTCTACCTTTGGGGCTATCAGATGATGTGAAATAGTGTTTTTGAAAAAATCTGTAAATAAATCTTTGTGTCCAACAGATGAAGTAATTTCCTTTGTGGATGAATGGCTGAACCAGTAGGTAGGTAGTAGATACTAGAATGTGACGTCATCAGTAACATCAAAGGTATATTTATGTCACGTGGTGCGGACGTCAATTGAGACGGCACTCTGCGCCCACGTGCTCATGACGTCAGCCGTTGAATTCGCCGTTGAAACCCGCCCTCATAATTCTCCGCTACTGTCAACCGTTTCTTTTCAGAAGCATTCCTTCAGCTCATTTTTGATGTTCTCTTTGACCGTTTTCTCTTTGACGGCACTCACTTGCTTTAGATTTCTCCAGCTGAGTTAGGAGCGTATTAGGATCGTGGCTACTCATTTTGATGGTATTGCTTGTGATGATGTGAAATAGTTACCTGTGTTTGACGTTCTCTTTGACCGTTTTCTCTTTGACGGAACTCACTTGCTCTAGATTTCTCCAGCTGAGTTAGGAGCGTATTGGGATCGTAGCTACTCATTTTGATGGTATTGCTTGTGATGATGTGAAATAGTTACCTGTATTTAAAAAAAAATCTGCAAGTTTACCTTTGGGTCTATCAGATGATGTGAAATAGTGTGTTTAAAAAATTTAGCAAGTCTACCTTTGGGGTTATCAGATTATGTGAAATAGTGTTTTTGAAAAAATCTGTAAATAAATCTTTGTGTCCAACAGATGAAGTAATTTCCTTTGTGGATGAATGGCTGAACCTGTAGGTAGGTAGTAGATACTAGAATGTGACGTCATCAGTAACATCAAAGGTATATTTATGTCACGTGGTGCGGACGTCAATTGAGACGGCACTCTGCGCCCACGTGCTCATGACGTCAGCCGTTGAATTCGCCGTTGAAACCCGCCCTCATAATTCTCCGCTACTGTCAACCGTTTCTTTTCAGAAGCATTCCTTCAGCTCATTTTTGACGTTCTCTTTGACCGTTTTCTCTTTGACGGCACTCACTTGCTCTAGATTTCTCCAGCTGAGTTAGGAGCGTATTGGGATCGTAGCTACTCATTTTGATGGTATTGCTTGTGATGATGTGAAATAGTTACATGTGTTTAAAAAAAAATCTGCGAGTTTACCTTTGGGTCTATCAGATGATGTGAAATAGTGTGTTTAAAAAATTCAGCAAGTCTACCTTTGGGGCTATCAGATGATGTGAAATAGTGTGTTTAAAAAAATCTGCAAGTCTACCTTTGGGTCTATCAGATGATGTGAAATAGTGTGTTTAAAAAAATCTGCAAGTCTACCTTTGGGTCTATCAGATGATGTGAAATAGTGTGTTTAAAAAATTCAGCAAGTCTACCTTTGGGGCTATCAGATGATGTGAAATAGTGTGTTTAAAAAATTCAGCAAGTCTACCTTTGGGGCTATCAGATGATGTGAAATAGTGTTTTTGAAAAAATCTGTAAATAAATCTTTGTGTCCAACAGATGAAGTAATTTCCTTTGTGGATGAATGGCTGAACCTGTAGGTAGGTAGTAGATACTAGAATGTGACGTCATCAGTAACATCAAAGGTATATTTATGTCACGTGGTGCGGACGTCAATTGAGACGGCACTCTGCGCCCACGTGCTCATGACGTCAGCCGTTGAATTCGCCGTTGAAACCCGCCCTCATAATTCTCCGCTACTGTCAACCGTTTCTTTTCAGAAGCATTCCTTCAGCTCATTTTTGACTTTCTCTTTGACCGTTTTCTCTTTGACGGCACTCACTTGCTTTAGATTTCTCCAGCTGAGTTAGGAGCGTATTGGGATCGTAGCTACTCATTTTGATGGTATTGCTTGTGATGATGTGAAATAGTTACCTGTGTTTAAAAAAAAATGAGTAGCTACGAGTTTACCTTTGGGGCTATCAGATGATGTGAAATAGTGTGTTTAAAAAATTCAGCAAGTCTACCTTTGGGGCTATCAGATGAAGTGAAATAGTGTGTTTAAAAAATTCAGCAAGTCTACCTTTGGGGCTATCAGATGATGTGAAATAGTGTGTTTAAAAAATTCAGCAAGTCTACTGTACCTTTGAATTCGCCGTTGAAACCCGCCCTCATAATTCTCCGCTACTGTCAACCGTTTCTTTTCAGAAGCATTCCTTCAGCTCATTTTTGACGTTCTCTTTGACCGTTTTCTCTTTGACGGCACTCACTTGCTCTAGATTTCTCCAGCTGAGTTAGGAGCGTATTGGGATCGTAGCTACTCATTTTGATGGTATTGCTTGTGATGATGTGAAATAGTTACCTGTGTTTAAAAAAAATCTGCAAGTTTACCTTTGGGTCTATCAGATGATGTGAAATAGTGTGTTTAAAACATTTAGTAAGTCTACCTTTGGGGTTATCAGATTATGTGAAATAGTGTTTTTGAAAAAATCTGTAAATAAATCTTTGTGTCCAACAGATGAAGTAATTTCCTTTGTGGATGAATGGCTGAACCAGTAGGTAGGTAGTAGATACTAGAATGTGACGTCATCAGTAACATCAAAGGTATATTTATGTCACGTGGTGCGGACGTCAATTGAGACGGCACTCTGCGCCCACGTGCTCATGACGTCAGCCGTTGAATTTGCCGTTGAAACCCGCCCTCATAATTCTCCGCTACTGTCAGGGTCGCATCTAGAAAAATATTTATGGGTGGCAAAAAAATGCTTGGTTTTTCATATTTCAAGTTTAGGCTCAGATCAAAAATACAAAATGGAAAAAAAGGACTGAATTTGATTTTGATATTTAATTGGTCCGTGTCACGTGACCTGGGACTTTTGTAATGAGCGTATACTTATAGCTTGCTAGCCGCCATGATAGCAAATAACAGCAAATTTGCACATTTACAGTTGAACCTGTAAAATCGAGCACAACATAACACAGTTGCTATATTCTTTTTATTTGACTGACTGGTGTGCCTTCTGAACTCTACAGGATTTACTTGATTCCTTCCTTTTCCACTGTTTAAAAAAAATAGCGGGCTACACTGAGCGTGTGAACGGGTTGAGAGCTACTAGCAAACATGGCTAAGTGTTTCTCCAACTTCACGTTACAAAGCCAGCAATCATTAAATTTACATTTTGCCCATTTCCCAAGTTGACAACGAGGTTGATGTGACAGTAGAAGTATCGAATCCAAAAGGAGGCCAAACTACGACATGACGAAAAAAATCGTTCCCGTTCCCGCAGTACAACCGTACCCGATACAGCAACACATTCCAAACCGGGCTGAACACCGGATTCCACTTCCAGGTCTCATTTCTAGTTTAACTTCGGTGTACTGTTAATAGTTATATTTAATAAAGCATTACACAGAACATGGAACTAACTGTTGATGCCACCGACGCACTGGACAAAATGCGAATGAAGCGGCAAAGGGACGTAAGGATTTAAGACTTGACGAAATGTAATTTAAGACCTACAAAATATATGCTCATATTCAAGACTTTTTAAGGCCTAATTGGCATTATCAAATTTAAGACTTAAGATTTTTTATGACTCCGTAAAACCGACCAACCCTGGTATAATAGATTTAGATTTAGTTTTTACCTCTATCCTCCCGTGCCGTCTTTCCTCGGGACAACTTGCTCCCTCACTTCGCGCCGATCGGCGTTATCTCGTGCTGCATTCATAGCAATCGGACATTGGAGATTCACGCTCATAAATATCAAACTGACCATAAGTTTTCTTTGAATTCGGTGCTGCCAACAGGGCTGACAGCAGGGGTGGCCAGGCTTTCTTTTAGGGTGGCATTTGCCATAAAAATAACCTGAATTATTTGAAATTAAACAAATGGGAAACATATCAGACTTCACATTCTTCACATTTTACATTTACATCTAAAAGGAAATGGTGTGAAACATGACTATTGAGAGTGAGGAGTTGTCATCATGGTACAGAGCCCCTCCCCCCTCGATATCGCGGGATCCTCACCCTGTCCGCCATGTTGGCAGGATTCCAGCAGCAAAACATGATTGTTTATGTGTGTTGTTAACAAATTCAAATTCAAAGTGGGCTTTATTGGCATGAAAGTTTCTTAACAAAACAATATTGCCAAAGCAAATCAAAATACAATACAATGAATCAGATATATACATTATGAACATTCTATTAGGGCAACACCTTCAGAACTTAAGGGAGGCGCGACGAGTGAGGAGTCACGTGCCGATTTGGGTTGATTTGGGCGGGTTCTGAGCCGGTCGGCCATGATGGTAGGAGACGCTATCGGTTGCCAGGGGCAACGCCGTCATCAGCAGAAAAGTGTTAATTACTTTTATCAGTGTTCGCTTTTTAGCAGCCATGAAGATCCACTCTGTGTAAATGTGAATGTCAGTTTTAGGTGAGACGAAATTATCAGTATGACACAGACTTTGGAATCTTAGTCAGGTCAGACAGGACACAAAACAGTGATTTAGCCTGTAAGCAGCTTGGAAAATATTTTAGATGTGCTTTTCTAGACACATTTGGCAACAAAAAATTCAGAATTTTCCCAGGAAGTGTGAGCGATCCTTACTCTTCATCTTGAAAATGCCCTTTAAGCTCACTGAGGACAATCCATGTAGTTTTAACAACAAAACTCTCCACATTCTTCATTTCAATAGTTCATTCAAAAACACAAGCTGAACCATGGTAGTAAAACTTTAAATGCTGGCTCTCCTGTGTTGGTACATGCGTTTATGGATGCGCTGTTCAGTGCGGTGAGGAATGTACAGAATACATTGGGGAAATGAAACAACCCATCCATAAACGCATGTACCTGCACAGGAGAGCCAGCTCATCAGGAAACGATTCAGCGGTCCACCTACACCTGAAGGACAAAGGACCCTCTTTTGAAGATAACAACGTCCAAATCTGAGCCAGAGAAGACAGATGGTTTGAAAGAGGAGTAAAGGAAGCCATCTATGTCAGACTGGAAAAACCTTCACTAAACAGAGGAGGTGGACTGAGATTTAATCTGCCATCTATTTACAATACAGTTTTGACTTCTGTCCCCAAAAAGTTTCAGTCTCATTCACACCTTGACACTGGAGCCTCAGATGGACAAGAGTCGTTAGAGAACCATTCATAGAGAAGAGGACAGGGACCAAAACAGCAAGCAAGTTTTTCAGTTCCTATTTAAACCTCAGACTTCCCACCAGTCCCTTAGAACTGAAGAAGCTACTCAGATGAGTGGTGAAACGTCTTCTCTAAAAAAAAGTCCAGTTGCCTTTTTTGAAAATATTTGGAGCACTCTTAAGAGCTAAGATTCAGGTGGGAGGCTATGCGCCGTGGTGAGGACCTAAGTCCTGTTGTTCCCAGGTCACTGGAAAGGGGCACATAACCTTCCACTGAGACCCCAGCCCACTGATTTTAGCTACTGCTTATGGTCATTAGAGTTTTAGATTGTTATTGTTAATAAATTTATTTTTGCCATACTTATCTTGTGTTACCTTGTTTTCTCCACAGTTCCAGTTTTCTTAGGTTTATCCCTGATTTCTTTACATTCAATAAATAAAATGATTTGCTTTTTAATTGAGACACTGATTTATTTACTATATTTGTATTGTATGTGGCACATAAATTAAGTGGCTGAGTTGAGGTTTAATTAAGGCAGATTTATTAAATGGAAACATTCTCCTAATTTACTGATCTTCGTTGCACTAAAACAGATGGAATCATAGGTTATCATGCTATTATCTTACTGGACCGGCCTGCTTTAGATCAAATTGGGCTGTATGTGGCCCCCGAAGTGTGTTTGACACCCCTGGTTTAGTGAATACCTCAGACAGCAGAAACCAGAGGAAGAGAAAGAAGAGCAAGATAAGACTTAAAATGTATGTTTGTGTTTAATACTTTATTAGTTTTACATGATGAGAAGTGGAACCAGAGTACCTGGGGAAAAACACCTCTCAGCCTTAAAAGCAACTATACACAAATAAACCATATCCCTAAAATCCAAAGCACTAAAATTGCAGATGGCTAATTTTAAACCTACCTCAGCATGAAAGGCACTCACTGCCATGGGAATGGAGGTGTGTGTGCCGTTCTTTCTGATGGGAGGCTGCACAAATGAGATTAAAAAAAAATAAATCATGTGCTGATATTTAGCTTTTTGTTTTGTTTTTTGGCAAATATGATGCGAGGTGGACAAACTGGAGCACCCGGGGAAAAACCACTACTCAGCCCTAAAAGTAACTAAATGAAACTAAACCCTAACCATAAAAGACAAATTAAAATTAAACTAAAAATTAATTAAAAATTAGCCATGGCTAATATGAAACTTACCCCAACATGGAAGGCTCTCACTTCCTTGGGCATTGAGATGTGTCCGCCGTGTTGTTTCCGATGGGAGGGAGGACTTTGTACATTTTTCCCGTCACTTCGATTCTCTTCCTGGACTCATACTTTTCAGGTTTGCTCTCAGAGTGCACCTGCTTCTTTGCAGGAACAGGCGGAAGGGGATCTTTCTTCAGCTTTAGTTTGCACTCGTTCAGCTCTTGTGTCAGCCTTTGGTTTTCTTCTTTCATGTTTTGATAACTTGTCTGATAACCAGTAAGGAGCCCCTGTTTTGCCATCAACTCCTTGTTGAGTTCCCTCTTATCCCACTGGCTCCTGTAGAGCTTATGTATTGCGTCATCTGGCCGCCTAGCCAGCTTGGTCTTCAGTGTCTCAATTTCGGTGGCTCTTTCCTTCAGCAGTTGGTCGTACTTAGCAGTGTCATTGCGTGGCAGTTTTGTATTTCTTTTAGGCAAGTGGGTCCAGAGTTCTTGGAAGATCTTAACACAGGATAAGCGATTTCTCCTGGCCCAAGCTCTGTCTTTCCACAACCTGTGCTCTGATTTGCGGATCACTCTCTTGTTCAAAACATGAAGCTTTTGTTCAAGATTTTTTGTCTCCACTATGAAAAACTCAGCTTCCCTAGTTTTTTCTTTCAGTGCTTGGTCTTGTATGATCCTTGCTTCCTCCAGATGATCTATTTTGCTTTGCTTCTGCACTACCTGCTTTTTGTACTGTTCTATTTTGTGGCTCAGTTTTCTGTTCTCTTCTACTACACTGGCAAGTTTTATCTCCACCAGTTGCTTGTCTTTATGTGAAGATTTCACAAACCTCACCTGCGATGCCAAGGCTTCCGTGTGGTGCTCATGCGCCTTCTCCAGTTGTTCCTTCAGAGAGCAATTTTGTGACTTAATCTTGGCCAGCTGGTCGTTCTTTTGATTGAGCTTACAACGTTGGTTTGCGATCTCCGTAGTGAGTGAAGAGATCTTTTCACTGAAACTGCTGAGTTGTTCCTGAGCTTTGAAAAGGTTATGGAGGGCGAGATTTTTCTCACATATGATGGCTTCTTTTTTGATCGCCTGCTGTCTTTGTTTGTTCTCAGACTCTGTGATGGCGTTCTTCAGATTGATAACCTCATGGTCTGTGATCATAATGTGCCTCGTCAGTTCATCCTTCTTATTTTCAAGCAAATATTTAAGATCATTATTGTTGAATATTTCCTTTTCCAATAATGCTATGTCAGCACGCTGCTGTCTGACTACTTTGGTCTGATTTTCTAATTGCAGTCTCATTTCTTCGATATGGGTAGTTACTTTTGAGGCCTCATATTCCTTTTTAAATTTGGAATGTGTCAGCTCCTCAATCTTCCTAGTCAGCTTCCCTATTTCTGTTGTCAACTTCTGTATCTGTTTTTTGTCATTCTCAGTTTGTTTTTGGGCTTTTTCATAACCCTCAGTCATTTGCTGAAGTTGATTCTGTGTGCAGAGAAGTTTTGCTTTAAAGGAACACAGTACATCTATCTGTTCAGAATACTTATGAATCTTTGACACTAACTTTTTGCGTTCCTCATTTGCCTTCTCATTTAACTTATTCTGCTTCCGTAACTCATCATCCTGCTCTTCTATTTTTTTTGACGCAAAGCCTTTGTAGCCCATCAAGTCTTGTACCTGATGTTGTAAGGCCTGCTTCTCCAGGGTCAGTTTTTTATGTTCCAGCTTCATGGTGCTGAAAGCTTCCAGGTCTTTATCATTCTGTCTCCTCTTCGTATTTTCAATGTTGTATTTGTCCTGAAGATCCTGACATTGTTTGTGCAGAGCCTTATTTCTGTCCTCCAACCGTTTCTTTTCAGAAGCATTCTGTGTCTTGCATTCCTTCAGCTCATTTTTGACGTTCTCCAACTCTCTCTGGAGATTTGTCATATGCAACCGATTGGTTGTAGCTTCTTTTTTTAGCAGAGCAACATGAACTTGCTCTTTTTGAAGTGCATATGCCTCTTGCGAATGTGCTGCAATTTGCTTATTCAGCTCTTTCACTTTTTTCATGAGATGGCACTCACTTGCTCTAGATTTCTCCAGCTTAGTTAGGAGCGTATTGGGATCGTATCCACTCATTTTGATTGTATTGCTTGTGAAGTGAAATAATTTGAAATAATTACCTGTGTGCAAGATTATGATCAGATTATGTGAAGTGAAAAAATCAGTAAATAAATCTTTGTGTCAGCAGATAAAGTAATTTCCTTTGTGGATGAATGTCTGAACCAGTAGGTAGGTAGTAGATACTAGAATGTGACGTCATCAGTAACATCAAAGGTATATTGAGGCTTTGATGCCACGTGATACCACGTGATGTCACGTGGTGTGGACGTCAATTGAGACGGCACTCTGCGCCCACGTGCTCATGACGTCAGCCGTTGAATTCGCCGTTGAAACCCGCCCTCATAATTGTCCGCTACTGTCAGGGTCGGATCTAGAAAAATATTTATGGGGTGGAAAAAAAACGAAACGAAAAAATGCTTGGTTTTTCATATTTCAAGTTTAGGCTCAGATCAAAACTACAAAATGGAAAAAAAGGACGGAATTTGATTTTGATATTTAATTGGTCGGTTTCACGTGACCTGGGACTTTACTTATAGCTTGCTAGCCGCCATGATAGCAAATAACAACAACATAACACAGTTGCTATATTCTTTTTATTTGACTTAGTTTTTACCTCTATCCTCCCGTGCCGTCTTTCCACGGGACAACTCGCTCCCTCGCTTCCATATGTTTTCCATATGTATTGTGTGAGGTACTGGAGCAGTTTTTAACGCAGCAGTGAGTTCCAGACCTCCTCTACCACCGAGTTAACAACACATGTAGCCTAAACAATTATGTTTTGCCGCTGGAATCCTGCCAACATGGCGAAGAGGGGGAGGATCCCGCGATATCGAGGGGAGGGGCTCTGTACCATGACGACAACTCCTCACTCTCAAAATAAATGAATGGATATGAATTAATTGTTAAATTGTAAAATGATGTATCCTTTATTTTATCCAGGATAAATAATAAGTCCTGATACAGATAAGAGGAGCTTTACAGACAAGAAGAGTTAAAATGACAGATGAAAATGAACAAGGAATGATTTTGTATAAATGTATGTAAATAAATCTAATTTTGTTGCGTCAGCTTGTGTTGCGTTTATTGTGTACCAGCATAACTGGCACTATAAAAACATGATCAGTTAGTTTACACAACTTGGGTAGGTCTTCATATTTTAATATTCATCCATATCAATTAATCATTCATAAAATAGTCCCATACACTGGGAGAATAGGAAAATGGTGAGAAGAACTGGAGATGAGTAGACACTACATGCCTGAAACCCTTAGATTATGATTTACTAATACTAATTTACTAAGTAAGCAGTTGGCTGTCTAGGACAAATAAACAAGAAAGGTAAGCATCCCCTGTGAAGTAGTTTTTGAATGATATAGCGAGTCATAGTTGTCATCAATCATAGTTGTGATTTATGGTGGCATGGTATGAGTTGCATACAAAGAAAAAATCACTTTTATTAAACCATTCTTTTTTCTTTTTGTGAATTCCCAGCAAGAGAGTCTTGGTGGGATGTTTTCCTTTAAACCTCCATATTAATATGTTGTGTTACGTTGACCTATAGTAGGGTCAACACATATGCAGTTGTGTTAATGCTACAGAGGCCAAAGGCTAAACGTTACAGTAGCCATGTGTTCTTGTTCTTCAGGTGAGAAAACAGTACTCTGAACTGTAATGAGGGTTTGTTATTTCTTCTTGCTATACAGAAAAGTCCCCATTGTGTATTGTTCATGTGTGGATGCCTAAACGGCTAGACCACAAGCATGAATGGGCAGAAGCTGTCACGTTTGCACAGGCACGTGTGTGTTCTCTGCGCGCACTGTTGTCTGATGGCTTATAACTGCTCCACACAACAACCACAGAGAGCTTATAGCCTTGAGTCAGCCATTTAATACAAAGAGTATTTTAAAATATCCAATTATTTGCTTCCTGCCCACAGGCTTTGAGACAAGCTCACTTCAGACTCGGGCGTGTGACTGTTCAATCAGGTTTGTTTGGCAGCACTGCTCACTCTGTCTGCAGTACATACTGATTAAAAAAACAAAACATGATGGAATCCAGTTTTTAATTGCATGCATACTTGATGTTATTCAGTCTAATACCAGCAGGACTTCGTGCTCCTGCTTCCATTAAATAACACTGAAGAATAAGATATCTGCACAGGTGCAGGGTAAATGAGCACCATGAATTTTTATATTGGCTGTGACCTTGAGATTGTTTGCTCTTAGGATGTTTACTGCATGATGATTTCACATTTTTCAACTGTTTCCCAGGATGTGTCCATGGGGTTTAATGTGCTGCCACTCATATCTGCCTTGTATCTATCTTTAACAACAAGACAGGTTGCTCTATATCTACACAATAAGTATGACCAATATATTTACCCTCTGGCTCAACACATACGATCAACAACCAGCACCTCTAACTGTGATCAACAACCCCCATCTCCAACCTCTTCACCTAACCTTCAGCATAATCAACATTAGTTTTTCCAAGTTTCCTTCTTATCTAACATAAAAACAGGAACGCACATGTTGTCTCCAGCTTGTGTAATAAGTGAGTGATAGTGTCTGTTTGCAGGCAAGATAGCCAATTAGCCGGTCACCTTGTAAGTGCTGTTGCTGTCCTCATGCACTTCACTACAACATCTGACCTGCAGCTAAACTACACTGCACTGGAACATACTATAAAAAATAGTATATAATATTAAAATAGTAATTTCTGCTGTTAAGGTTTCCAACTGAGTGACCTGACATTTAATCTCAATATGTACATTTACCAAACACACAACTAAATATAGGGTGGCACAGTGGCGAGGTGGTTAGCACTGATGCTTCACAGCGAGGTCCAAGGCTTGAATCCATGGGCTGACTGTGCCTTTCTGTGTGGAGTTTACATCTTCTACTTGTGTCTGTGTGGTTTCCGGGTAGTCCGGCTTCCTCCCACCATCCAAAGACATGCTCATTAGGTTGACTGGTGACTTTAAATTGGCCGTAGGTGTGCATGTAAGTGTGAATGGTTGTCTGTCTCTCTCTGTTGGCCCTGCGATGGACTGGTGACCTGTCCAGGGTGTACCCCCACCTCTTGCCTGATGACAGCTGGGATAGGCTTCAGCAGACCTCCGTGACCCTTAACAGGAATAAGCAGGTACAGAAGATGAATGAATGAACAACTAAATATAGACACTAAATGAATAAAGTCATGTCCATGAATTTTGAATTAGTTGTAGAAGAACCTTTAGTTCATAGAGAGGACTTTTCAGGTTCCTAATTTCATTTCTTATACGTTACAAAGTCCAATTACGGTCTATCTCAGCTAATAAAGGAGCCAGGGCTGTGCCGTCCAAATGAATTAGATTCTATTTGTGGCCGCGTCGCTTTGCCTCTGCAGCAATTCTGTGCAGAAAACATCACTGAACATCACTGAGACACATCTCCAAACAGTCTCCTTTTCTGCAGAGGCATGGCTCAGTTCTGCAGTTGCTGTTCCACATACTTCCATGCAGACGCTTCAATCCGTACAGAGCGCTTGTTTAGAGCTGGTGGTTCTGGTATTAGGCAAAGTCAGTATGACTCTGGTCTTGAATATTGTTATGTCTCCCGGTGATGGCTTATAATGGAGCACCACGTCCACCCAGCCACTGGTGAAAAACTTGTGGGCTTCCAGGCTTTTGTAATTTTTCATCAGCCCTGGTGTGTAAATCCCTACATGAAAAAACAACCAGTAAATATTGGGTAAGTTTGGGTACTGATGCGATCCTCCCACTCCTGCACGTTAGCCAGACAATATGCAATATCCAATATACCTTACCTGGAAACTCAATTAGGTAGTTCCGTATGTCCCCGTAGTCCACCTCTGGCCACTCTTTTGGGTTGTTCGCCCAGAGACCAGAGGGTAATAATTTCGGCCTCAACTGTAAGTCTCAGTTCTAAACAACACAACATCTGAATTTGTAAAATGGTATACAATTTATTTCAGTTCTTTAAAACAAGCCATATTGTAATTTTAACTTTATTGCTTTGGTTCAAATATTAAAATTTTTCCATGTTTATAATACAGTAACATATAAATTCTACAAGGAAACCAGATCCTTTTCACATATACTGACTGTAAAGTTAACAGTTATTCATTGTTCTGTTTTTTACAATTTATTCCTTTAAAATATACACAGATTTATTTTTCTTGTTAAAGATTTTTGATGTCATATTTCACATTTCTTACAGTGCAGTTGTTCAGTCATATTGAAAGTGTCTAAAGAGTACTGTGAGTTGCTGTAGGCTCCCGCTCCACGTTTTACTGTAACTTTGCTCACTATCACAATACAACTGAGTCAATATCGTCCGGCTTTCCTCCTAATGAGTGTCTGTGTAGCTCTTAATCCAGTCGACTCAGCACTCTTCGGCTCAGCCATGTGGTAGAAACTCAACTACACAGGCCTCTGAGGTTATATCTTGTTTTCAGATAGTATTGATTCTTTGTGTGGACATAGACAGATAATAACAAAGTGAGAAAAGATAGAACTGATTTCCGTTCGGGAGCAAGATAGTGCGGAATAAACAGGGCACACAGGGAGGCCGCCGGGGTTGATGGATGCATTAACAAAACACTGTACTTTAATATGGACGACTGCTTTTTGTTTCCCATTTCAAACCAAATGTCTCATTTGATTAGTATTGCTTAGTATTTTCTTTAACAATGTCCATTCCATGACATTATATGCATTGCAGCTATGATAATGAAGGACTAGTATATAAATATAAGAAATGTCATGACTGTGTTAATTTCATAGCCTTCCATAACCTTAAATGAATGCTTCCATAAGTCTTACCCAGTTGTTTTTGTGTCTAAACCTAACCCAACCTTTTTTTAGTTATTTGTCTTTGGTATGTTTTCTTTGGCTGCTCATACACTTCCATGTGTCATATTCAGAGAGCCTGTGTGAGTTTATAGACATATTTTATAATCACAGTTGTTATATTTCACATAAACTGTCTAAAATGCACTAATTGACACAGAACAGTGTTTTAACAGAAAGGTTTAACCCTCTGAATTGATATGGCATCTAATTTATCGTGAAAAATGTGGAAGTACAGCACCATTAGTGACTAAATAGTCAAAATAAGTCAAAAGATCATTCTCCTTTTCTTAGCCGTTTTGCTTAGCTCATTGCGTCCATCTATGTGGTCTCATGCAGCGGGGGTTTTATTATAACCTTTATTTAACCAGATTAAATCCCATTGAGATCAAGACCTCTTTCACAAGGGTGACCTGGCCAAGAAAGGCAGCAGCACACGTCATGGTGATCAAGACAGACAAATAATAATAACAAACAATCAGTAAAAATCAGACATAAAAATATAAAATATTAAGATGTGAGAAATAAAGCAGACACTCAGTGAATTCTGGCTGAGAGTGGAGAGGCAGTATCCACTCTTAGGACAGAGGGCTACGGGCATTCTTCTTACTTTTGCAACATCTTATCTTTGTGAGACTGGCTTCTCTGCTGTTGCTGCACTGAAGACCAAGTATAGGTCTTTGCTAAACATTCAGCAGGAGCTGATAGTTGCAGTATCATGCTTCAAACCCTGCTTCAAAAAGCTGGGCACTGCAAAACGTGCTCATTGTAGCCATTAATCCTGACTTTCTCATCTTGATAAAAAAACAGAAAAAAAAACAGCACAAATTGTTTTATTCATTTTTGTTTTGTAGGTTAAAGTGTTTATATATTGTGCTTCTGAGTTAATGTTGCTGATAATTTGAATTTATTATTATTTATTGATTTTATTTAATTTTATTTTTCAGTGTCAAATGATTCAATTAGATGGCCAAAAAATATTTATAGTTTAAATAAGGATTATTTAAAAAATGTTTGCATTTCAGTTAATAAAGTTATTCTTTGTTGTAAGTTGATTGTTGTTGTTATTTATATTCTTTAATGTTAATAAGGATACAATATTATGCAGAGGAGTACTAATAACAATTTTATAGACAATTATCGTATTTATAGTCACAGGCGGAAATTTATTAGCGCACTACGGACCTCAGAAATAGACACAGGTTTAAAATGAAAAGAACAATCAACAGGGAGACGGCTTACAACAGAAGGTTCATCAGTTAAAATGGTGCTTTTAGAATCACTGTCAAAAGAATCAAACAAGTTCCCTGCGGTGATATAATGTTCATTAAAATAATTTAACATGACTCATTTATCGTTCAGGTTTCCAGTGTCTTTGACCAAAAAAATGTCGGTAGTTCAGTAGAGAGCATAGCACCAGAAGCAGATCTCACAACATTCCAACATTTCCTGGGATCATTTACACTACCGTTCAAAAGTTTGGGGTCACATTGAAATGTCCTTATTTTTGAAGGAAAAGCACTGTACTTTTCAATGAAGATAACTTTAAACTAGTCTTAACTTTAAAGAAATACACTCTATACATTGCTAATGTGGTAAATGACTATTCTAGCTGCAAATGTCTGGTTTTTGGTGCAATATCTACATAGGTGTATAGAGGCCTAGTTCCAGCCACTATCACTCCAGTGTTCTAATGGTGAAATGTGTTTGCTCATTGGCTCAGAAGGCTAATTGATGATTAGAAAACCCTTGTGCAATCATGTTCACACATCTGAAAACAGTTTAGCTCTTTACAGAAGCTACAAAACTGATCTTCCTTTGAGCAGATTGAGTTTCTGGAGCATTACATTTGTGGGGTCAATTAAACGCTCAAAATGGCCAGAAAAAGAGAACTTTCATCTGAAACTCGACAGTCTATTCTTGTTCTTCGAAATGAAGGCTATTCCATGCGAGAAATTGCTAAGAAATTGAAGATTTCCTACAACGGTGTGTACTACTCCCTTCAGAGGACAGCACAAACAGGCTCTAACCAGAGTAGAAAAAGAAGTGGGAGGCCGCGTAGCACAACTGTGCAAGAAGATAAGTTCATTAGAGTCTCTAGTTTGAGAAACAGACGCCTCGCAGGTCCCCAACTGGCATCTTCATTAAATAGTACCTGCAAAACACCAGTGTCAACATCTACAGTGAAGAGGCGGCTGCGGGATTCTGGGCTTCAGGGCAAAGTGGCAAAGAAAAAGCCATATCTGAGACTGGCCAATAAAAGAAAAAGATTAAGATGGGCAAAAGAACACAGACATTGGACAGAGGAAGACTGGAAAAAAGTGTTGTGGACGGACGAATCTAAGTTTGAGGTGTTTGGATCACAAAGAAGAATGTTTGTGAGACGCAGAACAAATGAAAAGATGCTGGAAGAATGCCTGACGCCATCTGTTAAGCATGGTGGAGGTAATGTGATGGTCTGGGGTTGCTTTGGTGCTGGTAAGGTGGGAGATTTGTACAGGGTAAAAGGGATTCTGAATAAGGAAGGCTATCACTCCATTTTGCAACGCCATGCCATACCCAGTGGACAGCGCTTGATTGGAGCCAATTTCATCCTACAACAGGACAATGACCCTAAACACACCTCCAAATTGTGCAAGAACTATTTAGAGCAGAAGCAGGAAGCTCATATTCTATCGGTGATGGAGTGGCCAGCGCAGTCACCAGATCTGAACCCCATTGAGCTGTTGTGGGAGCAGCTTGACCGTATGGTACGCAAGAAGTGCCCATCCAACCAATCCAACTTGTGGGAGCTGCTTCTGGAAGCGTGGGGTGCAATTTCTCCAGATTACCTCAACAAATTAACAGCTAGAATGCCAAAGATCTGCAATGCTGTAATTGCTGCAAATGGAGGATTCTTTGACGAAAGCGAAGTTTGATGTAAAATCTTATTTCAAATACAAATCATCATTATTTCTAACCTTGTCAATGTCTTGACTCTATTTTCTATTCATTTCACAACGTATGGTGGTGAATAAGTGTGACTTTTCATGGAAAACACAAAATTGTTTGGGTGACCCCAAACTTTTGAACGGTAGTGTAGATTTTTGGTGGTTTCAGATAAATAAAATTCAGATTTAGCCTTCTTAATTATGGAGGTACATTTGATGCGGAGCTGACGAAAAATTAGCTAATCAGCCTCAATTTTAGTTTTTCGTTTTCTGGCCCAGACAGCATCTCTTTCTTTGAGGAGGTTTCCAGTTTCAGTGGAAAACCATCGATGGTGTCGCTCCTAAACTTACGTAAGGGAGCATGTTTATTGATTCGCTTCAAAAATTCAGAATGAAAGAAATCCCAGGTCAGCTCAACATCAGAGATTCGTTCCCACTCAAAGTTGGACAAATCATACAAAAAAGCCTGCTCATGAAAAAGTTTAAAAACTCTTTAAAATAAAATTTATGGTTTAGTTTTGGGAAGTTTGCATTCCTGATCACTGCGATGGCACAATGGTCATTCAGATCATTCCCGAAAACACCAGCATTTGATGAACTGTCCTTTATAAAAAATGAAAACATGAAATTTCTTAAGAACAATAAGTGCAATTTGGGCACTTTGCTGTCTGCTGTTTAGTCCTGGGTCTCAGTGTTGTGTTCTGCCCACTTCTCTTACTGAAACAGTGGACAAACAGTTATTTTAATGTCATTTAATTCTATGTAATTTTCCCACTTTGCAAATTCATGCTGTAGGCCAGATTTGACCCTCTGGTGGGCCGCTTTTGGTCCGCAGGACATATGTTTGACACCTGTGTTCTAAATGATCAGGTTTATTTTTGATCACTGACAAAAGCAGTGATAGTGGCCGTTGGTAGTCTTTGCTGCCCTCTAGACCAGAGAGACTGTCAACACATGCAGCACAGTACTTGGTGTTTAGATTATCTTTAGTCAGTCCACTGCAGATAAAACATACATCTTAGTCACTGATGCATAACCGTGATCACAGTGAGAAATTTGATTTCTAGTGGGTGAGGAAACTAACTTTTTTTGTCATCAAACAGGGCCTCTGGATAGTTAGTTAAGTACAGTTCAGTACAGTGTATAATGTTATATTTAGACCACAGTAAATTATAAAATCATATCACATAGAAATAATAAATAACATATAATGATTTGAAATTGGTCCTGCATTAATGTGTTAAAGATGTAACCAAGCTGGACATGCACAGGAATTTTGTCCCTTTATTCCACCACATTCCCCACCTCCAGTTTGTCTCCTTGGCACCTTTTCCAGCAGGACTCACACACAGAGCCCTCTTTGACCACGTAAAAGCTCTCTGTTATCAAGGCTGACATCTGGCTGTTTCTCTGACTGGTGTCTGGCTTCTGCTCCGTAAGGATGGGGTTCCTGTCGAGGCTGACCGTCTCCAGTTTGTCCAGTCTTGAGAGGCAGCCTGGGACACGGGTGAAGCAGTTGTCAGAGAGACCAATGTTGCGGAGCTCCTTCAATTCACCGATGGAGCTGGGGAGAGCTTGCAGCTGGTTGAGACCTAGTTTGAGGGTGTGGAGTCTCTGCAGCAGGCCGATCTGACTGGGGAGGCTTGTCAGGCGGTTGTTACACAGGTTTAAAACCTGCAGGTTCTGGAGGCGGCCAATAGTGGCAGGGAGCTCCTCCAACTGCAATATAAGAGAACAGAGATTATATTCTTCACTGTCTTTGTCTTTTGTTTCATTGCAAATGCGACATACACATGAATCTATTACAAAAGAAGAATCATATTTGTCCTTCTGGCTCCTACATTAGACATTAAACACTAAAACACTGACGCAGTCATGCGACAGAAGTCAATCATCAGCTGGACAAACTGGGGAACCACCCTGCAGCCTTTCAAACTCAGTAGGCCAGAAGCCCACATGTCCACTGTGGGGTGTTTGTGATCATTTAATAGACTGTGAAAACTCTTCTGTAAATTCTTTGCAAGAAGTCAGTTACCGGAAACGTTTAGTTGTTGGTGTAGCTGCAATTCATGTGCCACTGATTCATTTTCCTAAATAAATACATGCACAGGTACAATCTTTTCTGCTTATTGGCTTCTATTTATCTACTTTAAGGACTTTGCTGATGTTTTTATAGTTGTTAGACAAAAACAAGTGGTCCAAGGAAGGCTAAAGGCTTAGGTACAAAAAGCAGATCTGTCAGACATGTTTGACCTGGAAACATTATCTTGGTTTACCCTGGTTTCTTGTCACTTCTTTGAGGTTCCTATCTTTGAGTAGTACCAAAGAAGAATCACTTTTATGACAAAATAATCAGAAGAAATCAGCTGTCAATCGGGTAACTCTGTACTGCAGGTTTGCAATGTTTTGAAGAGTCTCAGATATACTTCAAATCAGAACTTCATATAATAAAAAATCTTTCCTGTATGGTAGCCATGCACCAATTTACTCAACTGGTTTTCAAACGTTTAGTCGCTGACAACCTACGAAGAGACTTTTCAAAGCTTCGTTTCTCCACTTTCCTGCCGTACTCACATAGTTGCTGTGCAGATCCAAAATGTGGATGTTGACGAAGCATTCAATGAAGTCTGGAAGCCTTCTGATCAGGTTCCTGCTCAGGTTCAGTTCATCCACTTTGCACAACTTTTCGATGCACTTGGGCACCACAGTGATCCCCATGAAGCTGAGGTCCAGACGGCGTTTACCGTCCAGCGTCAGCTCCACGCAGTCCTGAGCGGTTTGCAAGGTGATTATTGGTCCTTTGTTGGCTTTCTTTGCCTTGGGCATGATGTTGCTGAGAGATAGACAGATAGATTACAATGATGGGTCTTTGGTTAACAGTATTCAGGAATGTGCTTTGTTGACAGTTGACAGTGAAACCAGTCTCCAAGATTATGTTACCCAACACAGTCCACCTGGCTGTAACTGTAGGCCAAGTCAAGTTTTACCTTATAAAATGTAGGTAACAATATCACCTGCTGTTCCAAGACAAAGCAAATTAACAAACTTAACCCCTAAGTAGGGGTCATTTCCAGTAGTAAAAAATCGAATATAAAAGTGAATGATTGGGTTTTAAGAAAAACTCTTCTAATTTGATTTTGATTTGATGACTTACCCGCACGAATAAGGCTGCCAACTTGGGTCTATAAGCCAGGAAAGAGATAAATCGCAACAAGAGTGTCTGTGGCTCCAGAGGAGAGTCGTAAATAAAGCTGCTCAGACTGTTTTCATTTGTTGCCAGGCAACTGTTGGGTCTCCAGCAACAGCAGCACCATTTGCTCCTCTGTTGTCGGTTTGGAAGGAATTTTGCAAAATTACGGTAACCAGTTTCCAGAATTATTATCTTTCAAATAAATAAATGTTGACCAGTGATATTACTGTAACCAAACTGTGACTTTCTACCGCAGCTCAAGGAGTTTTAGGTCCAACCAGACACTCATCTTCTTATCACATATGGGACATTGTGGATGTGTGGAAGTTTACAGCATGACCCAAAGGACTGATAGAAATAAGAAATTTGTTATTTACCTTTATTACCTCGTCACACCACAGATCATTCTCATTGAATGCTATAGTTTCCTTTTTTTAAAACAGTGTAAATAGCATTGACCATCTTATAACAATACAGTGTTCTGCTGGGCAACTTTAGGACCTGGCATTCATTCATGTGGATGTTACTTAAACATGTAGCACCCACCTACACCAGACCAGGCACCCCCACCCCATAGCAATGACACTTCTTTGTTGGCAGCAGCCATCCCCAACAAGATGCAGGTTGACACACACAGAAACAGCACAAAGTGTTGACCTGGCCTCCAAATGCACTAGATTCCAAACTGATCAAGTAACTGTGGGATGATCCACAGGTAGTAGTATTTTCAAATAAAACTTGCCTTCCATCAGTGCTAGCAATGTGCTTTATTATATACAGTCAGTGGTTTTCATCTGATTCCTTCATTTTGGTAGCCGTTAGCATATAGTTAGCGCGGTTAGGCGAGCTCGGGCAAGCTCTGATGTGTGCGTCAGTATAACTAGGTGTACCAGGAAATCGTGCACTGACAAAAGTTCCGTGATGTTTGGAATGAAAACCGCGATTAGAGACAGAGCCAATTAATAAGGTCAGTCGTCACCAAGTGGTCAGGTGTGGGAAGTGTAATCTGTCAAAATGACTGATGGCCTTCAGATTTTTCTGTCATGGTTTTAAGAAAACGCTCAGTGACGGAAAATCTTCAGTTAATGCAACCCCTGCTATTACTACTACAACTATGCATTCCTTTTATTACTTTTAGGAAACGGCAATTGTCCCAGTTTCTACATTTTATCCTGATAACATAATTATTATTATTTTTTTTTTATCTCCGAGCTTAAATGTCCCCGGATTTCATTTCAGAAATCTGGTCACCTTACCCTGCTCTCAACCCATAGGACCCAAAGGCCCCCACTGACAACATCCTGTTTCCAGACACCACAGGACACCCTCAAACACTGTTTAAACTACATATGAAAAAACAATGTATTGTGACAAAAGTCTCACCGAAGAACCAAAAAGGAAACACTAAATGACAACACTGTATACAGTAAACTGCTTAGATTCAATGTTGGAAAAAGTGAGATACCACACACTCAATTGCCAAATATGGGACAGAAATGTGACCTTACTGGTAGCCTGTCTGACCCATTTCCCAAGCTTTGACATGATACGCCAGTCACACTCTGATTCCTCACCAGCATGAACAGACACAGAGTCAGCAGTAAGTTCAATGTATCACATACTGTAGTTGCAACATGAACATCACACAGCCTGGCCCTGTCTAAATTTAGCCTTGTGCATTTCAGATGGTACATTCTAACTTGATACGAATACCACACAGTAACTCCAGTTGGTCAGTAGGTGGCGGCATCTCTGTAGAAATCTCACTGTAGACTCAGTCTCCTACGTGTAGCTCCTGTTGGGTAAAGATTAGAAACACAAAACCTCTTGTTTTTTTTATGCAGTGAAGTAAATAGCAAACGAGATATAAAACCAAAACAAAATTGGCAGCTGGAACCACTACTTCTACAGCAACAGGGTAGCAAATAAAGGGCGTGCAACTAAGTTCCCAGATGGTAGCAAGTGAGTC
Source organism: Planiliza haematocheilus (assembly GCA_005024645.1). Taxonomy (NCBI): domain Eukaryota; kingdom Metazoa; phylum Chordata; class Actinopteri; order Mugiliformes; family Mugilidae; genus Planiliza; species Planiliza haematocheilus. Next base: position 6,579,272 of record SRSE01000365.1, on the reverse strand, counting down.
ATCAGCAAAACAAAGCTACAAGTAACTAATAGCAAGAGAAACACAGGTCCGATCCCTGAAGGACGAAGGCACAAGGCCTCCATGGGCCTTTATTTATGCCATAAAGCACAGGTGTACCAGAAAATCCAAATCAGTAAGCAAGCTGGTTGTCTTTTTTGCTTCAACCTAAAAGTGAACAATGTACAGTGCCTGAGTAGTTTAGATATTCAGACCTGAAGGATTCATTCAAATCTTGTTATTAGTTTTAAGTCTGCATGAAAAGCAGGTCACAAACTAGGATATAACCGACCATGACATACACACAGTTACAATGCACTGTTTATTTCAAGGGCCACTCAGTCTGGAATTAATTTTAGTAGTTTCAGTAAAATAAATCTCAGGAAGACTCTCCCAATATGTAATACATCAGCAAAGAGACAAGCATATTAACTTATATATGTGTTTTAAAATGTTCCTTTTATTTTAGGTTTGGCTTGACACCCACTGCCAGGCCAGAAGTAGCAACAACGTGTCTGGGTGAGCATAAACACACACATGAATCATGGCAGTAAATATAATCATCCAGTAGAAAGAAGAAAATCTCTTGGGTTAGGAGTATTCCACTGTGCAAAGAAGCCATGGCATTGTAGGCTATGAAAAAGTAGCCACAAAAAAACATTTCCTTTGTAATGTTGAACTACAGACCAACGCAGCCACTGTTTAATTACTCCCCATTTGAAAATATGATTTTTCCTTTGTATTTCTTCACGCATAGTTTTAGTCTCCCACAGCAGCAGGAGAATACAGTCAATTAGCCTGAGTCATGTCCCCGTGGCGTGTGAAATACGGTTCAAGAGATGTACTCACGCCGGAGGAAATGATGATGGCCCAACTGAGTGCAAACAGAAGCTCAGATTCCATGTAATTATTAGAAAAGTGAGCACGAGTCAGAGCGTCTGTGTGTCTATGCATGTTCATTTGTGGAATGACGGACAGCGGGAGGGTTTGCAAGTTACTACAAGCAGCAGTGTTGGATGGTTTAAGTTGAGGATGATTTCAAAAATAAAGCTACAGCAAGATACCATGGACACAAAACACCTTAAAGCAGCATTCTGCGACACGACAGTAATATCTTGCAAATATTTCGGTCATGAGTTAAACTGACTCATGACTCCAGCTAAACACAGATAAAAAACACTGTACAGAAATCTTTATATATAGTTCAGGAGCTCAGCAGTCTGCGGGCCTGTGGGATGAAGCTGTTCTCAATTCTCAAAATCAGTGATGTTGATTTTTGGCCAATGGCATGGTTGGATAGGAACCTAGTCTTGCTTTGAATCTTCAGGGTTCCCCATATAATGTTAATGCTACAGCGGCCAGCCAGGGTCTAATTTACTGTGCCATTGTGTCATGACGAATTGGAAACATTTTTGCACGTTTCAAACAACGTAGTGCTTATGTTGTTTTTCCTATGGCTCCCAAAACCCTTCATCCCTCTCCTGACCAAAGCCACCTCCCCCCAAATCCTCCTCCTCACACAGCTGTTCCACACTGAATTAATCTGATGGCAAGAATGGCATGGAAAACTAGCTATTTAAGCTATTCATGTTGTTCACTACTAAAAATTGACGTTACCGCCACTCTTCAGACCTCAACGTTAGTGCTCTTGATTTTTTTTTTTAGATCGTGGACATTTACAGAGAATTAAAAGAGAGTTTGTGAAAACCTGGAGGAAAAGATTCCTGGCATAACGTGAACTAGCTAAACTTTCTACATAAGCGCTAGCTAGCAAAGTCAGCTGTTCACTATAAATTCGATTTTTTTGGTGAGACTTTATTTAGTCTTACACACATTTGTCCATAGAATATCATGTCTCAACAGCTGTATGTTTAGTATCCATGTACAGGCTGTAGCTAAATCCAATATCTGCATTATTACTGTAAATTAAAGACAAATCTATTTGTTATATTTCTTGTAGGCCTACTGAAGTAGTGACTAATGCTTCACTTGCTTATGTACAAGGTACACGGTATTAGTCATACCCCCAGACACCAATGTCAGCCACAACATTATAACCAATGAGATTAATAAACTTGTTGCAATGCAATGTTCTGCTGAGAAATCTGGTCCTGGTATTCACGTGTAGACGTTGACACATACCGCCCACATAAACATTGTTGCCGACCAGCCATCCCCACCTCATAGCAACGACACTCCCTAATGCCGAAGCCATCCCCAGAAGGAGAATGGGGCCTTCCACACCTTAGGAACAACTTAGAAAACATGAAATATAGTCCAAGCTGTTGGCTTGGCTTCCAAACTTCCCACGCCCCAGACTGATGAAGTATCCATGGGATGCTCAGGGATAAGCCTGATCCACAGAGGCCCCTCCTCTCAACCCACAGGTCCCAAAGGCTCTCCCATCAGACACAACAGCACACATTCAGAGGTCGAGAGAGAACTAAACAATATTAGGCAGGTGGTTTTAATGTTGTGGCTGATGAGTGCATGACCAAAAACAGTGAGTTGTAGTTTGAGAATTTTTTTTAAGATGTGATTTAAAATTAGGAGCTAGTGTAAGGACTATGAATGCCAATGAAGTAAAACACAGTTGCAATAGTATAGATATTTATTTATATATATGATATTTCACAATGTGTAGCAATGTGAGTAGGCTCTTGAAACACGCCACGTGCAGCTGTGTACATCAAGATGTGGGTTAGAGACAGAGGACCAAACCTACCACACAAATACAACAGATAAAAAGAACACAGCATTTGCGTCACGTACAGTATGCCATCATCCTTTCTTTTACTGACATTCTAGCAAGGATTTCCTCTCTTTCAGTCACTCATTTCCTTCCTTCCTGTCCTCTTTCACAGCTGCTTGACTTGTCGGCTTCCACATTGGTTTGTACACGGTATGAGCATTTGAGTGTCTTGTTGTCATTCATTTCTACCGTCGCAATTAGTGTCCCAGACGTTTCCTGCCCTGGCTTATTAGCTGAGTCTCTTTGTTTTTTGTGCAATCGGCTTTTGAAGTGCCCTTGTGCAAGACACTAGATGGACAACCGAGACAGAATGCTTCCGTCCAAACCACAAAGGATCACATGGCATGCTTGCCACTGAATCATCGCTGAGCACTTCTCAGTTTCGTGGTGGTGTCATGTTTTCAATTCCGTTTAAAACTGCTAAGGTAAGGCAGTTTTCTATTAATAGAAGGAAAACATAACAAATACTTGCAGTGGGCTGCAGAGTTAACACCTAAATAGTGCCTGGAGGGTGCTTCCCACTCAGGAGGAGACACATTCAGATTTTGTCACAGGGACTTTATGATTCACATTTTGCCTTCTTTAAAGTCTCCTTTTTAGGCCATCTAATCCAAAGCAAGAGCTTTTCGGTGCAGATGAGTGATAGCTTTCTGGACATGTTTAGGAAAGCTGGCACCGCGGGGGCAGAGGCATTCGTGTGTTTACCTAACATCTGAATGGTCGTGGCTTTCCTTCCCTCTAAACTCTGGGGCCGTTGTGTTGTCTTGGTTTCAGGGCTGCCAGTTCAAAGAGCTCCTTTCCTTTGTGTAAATGTTTGTCCAACTTCATTCAGGAGAGCGTGACATGAACTCGACAAACTACTCAGTGTTAGAAAGCATATTTGTGTGCTTAAATCAATCGGTCGTATGATGAATAAAAAAAACTGGGTCAGGATTTGTTGGCTAGCATTGTTTACATGCACTTGTCTTGGAATGATTTAGAGCCTCAATCATGAGGCATGGAGTAATAATTAGCCATTACATACGTTTAATTGATTTTTTTAGTTGTTGTTTACTGAATAAAGGTTGGTGGCACTGTAATCTTGTATGTTCTTTATATTGCCCAGTCTGAGGGGAGGGCCTCTTCACCTCATGGCTGGAACCTGCATCAGACTGAACTTTTCCAGGCATTAAGTTTCAAAACACAGGTTTTTGCCACAAGTTGTCTTTGTTTACCCATCAGTGCGCTTGAGGGATGAACAAGCATCAACCTCCGGGTGAACCACATGAATAAAATGTTATGTTTATTCCCCACATTCAAGCATGGTCTGCGCAATAGTGCAAAAGTTTGTCTATGTACATGCTGCCGTCACATGCAACTCAGGAACTCATGGTTACAACATGTGTGTTTCCGCTATAACATTTTTGGCTGTTAATTGATTTTTTTTTTGCAACGGTATTAGTCATACCCCCTCATTTTACAATTCACTGTAAACAGGTGAATTAATTTCACTGCAAACCACTTATTGTTACAAACAGAGTTCTGCACAGGCCCAAACTCAAACCCCCAAACTCAAACCAAACCCCCTTCCAGCGTCAACTTTCCCAACAAGTGACACGCTGTCATTTGATCCGTTAATACAAAACATTCACTTGAACAGTACATCCTTTACAAGCCAACAGCTGCTCAAAAGCACAACACCAGATGAAAGTCCTGACTTCACTGGCTTCATCATTTACAGCTTTGCACCCCCCATCGCGTTTCTCATAAGCTTCTAATCTTGTAAGTCATTGTAGTATGATGTCATCATCGTCGGGAGCCCAGAGAGGGTTGTGACAGGCAGCCGGCTGGCCAGCCTGAGTCTGACTGCCTGTTTCCCATTAGTCCTGCTTGGCGTGCAGTTCCACACAACAGCAGAGTGAATAATAGCACTTGCTGCTGACTAATAAATCTCTCCGTGAAATGTCTCGGCAGTCACTGTCAAACACAGCCTGAGCTGAATATGTAAAAGCTGTTATTTTTAATGCACAAAATCTACTGAACAGATATACAGTTAGGCCCAGAAATATTTGGACAGTGACACAATTTTCATGATTTGGGCTTTGCATGCCACCACACTGGATTTCAAATGAAATAACTGAGATGCAACGCAACTTTCAGGTTTAATTTAAAGGGTTAAAGAAAATTATCCTACAAAACATTTAGGAATTGCAACAATTTTTATAGAGTCTCCTCCTTTTGGGGCTCAAAAGTAATTGGGTAAATTAACATTACCATCCGTGAAATGTTTATTTTTGTTGAGAATCTTTTGCAGGCAATGACTGCCTGAAGTCTGGAACTCATGGACAAACGCTGAGTTTCCTCCTCTGTGATTCTTTGCCAGGCCTTTACTCCAGCTGTTCATTGTTTGTTGGTCTTTCTGCCCTAAGTTTTGTCTTAAGCAAGTGCTTGATCGGGTTGACAGCTGGCGACTGACTCGGCCGTGGTAGAATATTCCACTTCTTCTTTGCTTTGAAAACTCCTGGCAGAAACAATATACCTATACACTTCAAAATTCATCTGCCTGCCCCTGTTTTCTGTCACATCATGAATTAACAGAAGTGTCCCAGTGCCATTGGAAGCCTTACCATTACACTGCCACCGTGTTTGACAAAAGATGTGGTGTGCCTTGGATCATGGCCCTCCATATTTTCCTATTCATTTTGGTACAGGTTGATGTTAGGTTCAACTGTCCAAAGAATGCTATTCCAGAACTGGGCTGGCTTCTTCTGGCGTTTTTTGGCAAAGTCTAATCTGGCCTTTCAATTTGAGGCTGATCAGTGGTTGGCTCCTTGTGGTGAACCCTCTGTATTTACTGTCATGAAGTTAGACTTAGATACTGCTTCCTGGAGAGTGTTCTTCACTTGTGTGGATGTTGTGAAAGGATCCTGCGATCATCCATCATTCGGGCCTTTCGAGTTCCTGAGCTCACCTGTGTGCTCTTTGGATATACCAAACTGTTGTTTTGGCCTGTCTTAACATTGCCGCAATCTCTCTGATGGATTTCTTATTTTTTTCAGCCTGAGGATGGTCTGTTTCACTACCACTGAGTTTGTCTCCAGATCATTTACCTGCTACCTTTAATTGTCTTTTGGTCCCTTGAAAAAAGGTGGTTACATATTAAAGAGCTAGAATTCCTAAACCCTATTGGAAGGGGTTTTGGTTTTCCAACTGGATGTGAATACCCTCAAATTGAAGTTTAGAGTCTGCACTTTAACACATTGATTTATATGACTGTATCTTGAATATGTTTTGGTAAACAGCTAAAATAATAAAGCTTGTGTCAGTGTCCAAACATATATATCTAACTGTTGGCATATAACTTTCTCTCCTTCCCATTTTGAGAACCACTTTGCGAGCTTGAGCAGTGAAAGCTTTTTTGCCTGATGTTTTCCTTCTTAGTCACCCCGTAGGAACTTAGAACACAAGCAGTCTCCTTCTAAATTTATGAGCAGAATAACACAGTGTGTATTTTTAAACTGGCTGGACTTGGAGGACACTGAGAAATCGGGGTTAATTTGTAACCCACGGGACAGTTAACTGCTTCTTTTGAGGCGGAGGTTTGCTACTCCATAGGAGTCCTACACTCTGCCAGAGTATTCCCGTGTGTTTTCTTGTAAATCTATCAACTGGAAGCCCTTTGGCTTCGGAGGCCCGTGGGCACCGTCCCAGCGGCCCCGGTTCAAGGCCCTTATGTCTTGTACTTAGAGAAGAGACCTTCCAACACTGACTGACCATACTGGAGACAGGATGATGCTCATGCTTTGCAGCCTTAAACTAATTCCTCCTTCCTGTGATTTCCGTTAGCCGAAGTCTTTCATTATTCTGTGTTTTTGTCCTGAGGCCAGTGCACGACTGTAACCACACAGGATATTATGGTTGTAGACAGTGTGTTTACTATGCATTGTATGTCTATGGAGAGATAATGGCATGCAGAGCACAGAACGAGCGCACACACACACACAACAGTTTGAGCTTTAACAATAGGTTTTGTTTTGGCTGTTTTACTGGTGACATCAGTTGTTTCTTTTTAGGGGAGCGTCTACAACGCCCGCTGGTTTGTTCTCAGACAAGAAGCAAAAGAAGTTTAACTTTGTCCCTTAGTTTGGAATCTGCCTTAGTTTCCTAAAGAAAAAAAGGAACTTCTTTTACCTCTTTTTTTCTATTATTTCTAACCCCTCTTCATACCTTCTTCTCTTTCCCTTTTCAACAATCCCACCTGCTTCAACAATCTAATATTTATTTTACTTACTTATTATATTTTATTGTGACTGGACCACATCCCTCCAAACCAAGTCATCTACTGACTTATCGTGTTGTCAACTCATGTGTTTTCTTTGTGGGTGAGACATTTTTATAAGATCTCTGGGGTTCCTTTTGTCCCGTCCTCTCTTTTCCTTTTCAAAAATAATGTGGTGGCTGCAAGTTGACTAAACTTAACATTTAATCTACCCCTCTCTCATTACAGCTCTTTCACCGCCACAAGAGGGGCTGACACCCATCCCGGCTGCTAACAGCTGCACCCCTCGCAAGTCTACGTTTTATCCCAAACAGGGAGGCAAAAATCTGTGCTAACACTAAATGCATTATGTAAAATGTGGAAACTTGACGATCACAGTTTTCTAAGATCTCTTACCATGAACTTTAGTTCTACCATTGGTCAGAATATCTACAGCAGTTGAAGGATCTTTAATAGGACATATAGCATTTCAGAGGCCAAGCCATTTTAAAAGCCACCATACTATAAGAGCCTTTTTGGTCAAGAAAACCATACTGAGGCCAGTTAAATTAAATAAAACCAGATGACTTATGTCCGCCAAAAGAACCACAAATGTCCTTTGTAACATGTCTATACAGGAACGCAGTCTCATGTTTGCCATGCAAAATGACTTCCACATGATATACTTCATGAGTAATAAGGGTATGACCAGCCTATATCCGTTCTGATAATACTTTGAGATAACATTAGCATGCTAATATGCTTACAGTGAAAAAGACAAAAATGTTTAACATGGATACAATGTCTGTTTTAGATTAGCATGCTAGCAAAGCCTGTACTTTGTTATTAGGTTTGTAGATTTTAGGTGAAAAAAACTAAAAAGTATTGTTCAAACTGAAATTTTGATCTAATGATGGTTAATAAAGTCAGTAAGATTCTCCTTCTGGGGACCATGCAGCTAAGCCTCAAAATGTCCACCTGAGCTTTTCTTATTTTGACTTTAAAAAGGTCAGAAAATTAAATGAAAATAAGCTTTTGCCGATTTTTCTAGAATATATTATTTTGCAATTTACTGCATGTTATAAGAGTGTAATAACCTTCCTGGAGACTCCAAAGTGAAATTACCGTAATGGCATCATACTGGCAGTAAAGCGCAATGTCTGTGACATAACTACGGTAAACCAAAGTGCATTTGAGCAAACGTGCTGCTGGCAACACATTCAGGTTTAAATAGCTAAACATAACGTCGGGCAAATCCAGCCAATAGTTTTCTAGGACATTGACCAATCAAGTTCACCATCCAAACTGCTACCATATCTAACACACTTTTGCAACAAACCCCTCACATCCTCCATCATATTTATTCATCTTATCGATACACACAGTGCAGCTGAAATGTACAAAATCAACACGAGCAGAAATACTGGAATGCTGATGAAGGCAGAGGTCAGTGGTGGGCAGAGAGAGGGGGAGAGAAGAGAGAGGGAGAGGGCCCGGAGCCATGATTCGCACACATGGTTCGAGTTAGCCGACTCCCATTAAGGACAATGTGGTTTGGAAGAAACTTTACATTTCACAGTCTAAGGGCATTTTTAAGACACTTCTACCCACCACTTTAAGGTCACTTTCAGTCAGTTCATTTCATGAAGGGATAATACACAACCGTGCAACAGAAACAAACACTGAAGAACAACAGTGGAAAATTGGATCTGCTAACAAATGCAGATGTCAACAGTGGTTTACATTGTCATATAATATACAATATACAAAACAAAGGAAAAATTGATGTACATTTGCTTAGACTGATGGAAATATGTGTAGCCATGTCGTAACAGACTGTGTGTACAATCATACAGCTTGACTTCCTTGATACTATCAGACATGCATCTTTGTAACTTGAAAGTGCCAGTATATATATCTAATCTAGCTAATTATAGTTTTTACATATTTTTTCACAAAGTGGTCACACAACTCTAACGCAAATACCACATACAAGTTTATCTTTAAATGTTTTACAGATGAGTCCAATCACTGTTATCAAGTGGCTTTAATTACCATCTCAGACTACTGGTTAACACATTAATAGCTGGTTTCGCTAACGTTTGATGACTGGAAACGTGGCAGAACGCCACTTTGGGATGAAGTTCAGAGGTGCTTCAGCAAGCGAGCAGCAAAAAGGGGGACTAGTCCTCCATCTGCATGCTTAGCTCCACATAAGATAGTGAATGTATTTGGGGGAAGGAAAGGATCCGGTGCCTTTGTGTCTGGGTTTCAAGTTCACTGTTAAAAAAAGCACTCTCCTTTGCTTTTCCGTACCCGAGTCCAGAGTATCATTAAATGGAAAAAGAGTCCAAAGCACTTTCACACTCAGGTTCGTGGAAAGTGAGAAAGCAAGGAGACCGTAGAGAATGTATGTGGGATTACCGCCAGTGTGGCCTCCCAAGTTCTTATCTCCATCGGCAAAAATCAGCTCGAGATTCAAAGTAAACTGTGTCTGACATTAATGCGAAACGGCCCAAACACAGCTCTCAGTCAGTTCCTGTCCATAGATCAGGTGTCACAATTGTTTGCAGCTTTTTTTTGGATTGACAGTATGTGCCTTTGTGCTTGAGCTTGCAACTGCTTTTGTGTAACACCCTTGTGTGTACCTTTGTATATGTATATGTAAGTGTGTATGTGTTGCTAACAGGCTGTTAAGTTGATGCTGGCACCAGATGAAAGGGCTCGTATGGTCTCACATACTTGCTTGTGGGGGGAGGTCTGAGGGCTAATTGCTGGTTTAGTATCAACTCCATGGAGCTGAGGTCATTATAAACTGCAGCTTGACACAAAATCAGACCAAACACAGATGCTGTGGAGCAGATAATGCTGGGAACACACTAGAAGTAAATCACATTTGATAATGGTTCACATTCAGAACAAAGGATGTACATCATTTTCTGGGTCCCTCCTTCATAAATCTGTTATATCAGACTGGGTTCCCCAACATTCACTGTGGAAGTGAGTTTAACTGGCGGCTAGTGAAATATCAGAGACAAAAGGCTATCAGAGGACATATGTTTGTATGAGACACAAATGACACAAAACTATGTCAGCTGAGCAAAATGCCAGCATATGGAATAATTCGTATTTATGAATTTGAAAGAAGAGTTCAACAATTTGGGAAATATCCATCGGCTTCCTTACAGGGGTTGTTGGAGGGTGGGGGGCAAGGACTCTGGACATCTTACAAACACGTCATGGGAGTGTGATGAGGAAGCCATAACACCCAGAGAACATATAAACATATATAACCGTAAGCGATAACCAATACACCACCGTGACGCCCAGTTTGGGAAATAGCTTAGATAAAAAAGACTGACACCCCCCTCGTGCTGATAAGTATTGAGCTAGCTTAGATTGGGAAAGTCCCAAAGAGTGGACAGAGGGGAAAACCGCTAATCTTTTTCCTCCAAAATATAAAACTCACACCAAAACATCAAAGTACAATAATTATGTTAGCGGTTGTTTAACTTTTTTTGTAGCAAGCATTTGTCGCCAACAGTTATCACATGCTGTTTCCCCATGCCAGGTAAGCCAGCTAGCTAACTCAAGGCAAGCTGGCTGTTTTCGCCTGATTCTCCTCTTCATGCTAAGCTAATGGCTCTAGCTCCTTGCTTAAAGAACAATGCTGGTTTATTTCAAATGGATCATTCAAACTTTTCAATCTCCGTTGTGAAAATATGGAGAAACAATGAGTCCCACAAAACAATGTAGCCTATATCAGCACATTATTTGTAAGCTAACTGGAGTGTTCCAATAAAATATGACATGTATGATTTACATGAATCATTTGAAATGTTTGTTTTCAGACTAAGAAGTAGGTTGAGTGGAATGGTCATTTTAATAGATGCATTAGGGATCTCTCTCTAGGGTAGGGTGACCAGACGTCCCCGATTTTCTGGGGACAGTCCCCGTTTTGGTGTCCCTGTCCCTGGATAAAGCTGTCCCCGATTTAGCTTTTAATGAATGAGAAATAAAATTGCATGTAAACTATTAACAACAGGTATTACGGTAGCCAGGTAGCAAGCACGAGTTAGCATGGTGCGCGCATACAAGAACAACGGTTATTACGGTGGCTGGTCGTGATCAGTTCCAGGTGGTGTTATATTACTCTATTACTCAGAGATTGCGCTAGACTTTTTCGTTGTCTGTCAATGCTTCCGTCAGGTAGTATTTTAAAATAAAACTTGACGTTCATCAGTCCTAGCAATATACAGTCACTGGTTTTCATCCGATTCCTTTTTGGTAGCCGCTAGCCGCATATATAAATATTGTAAATATGTATATATTTAGGCGAGCTCTGATGTGTGCGTCAGTATAATAGGTGTACCAGGAAATCGTGCACTTACAAAAGTTCCGTGATGTTTGGAATGAAAACTGCGATTAGAGACAAGAGCCAATTAATAAGGTCAGTCGCCACCAAGTGGTCAGGTGTGTGAACTGTAATCTGTCAAAATGATAGATGGCCTTCAGATTTTTCTGTCATGGTTTTAAGAAAACGGTCAGTGACTGAAATTCTTCGGTCAATGCAACCCCTGCTATTACTACTACTATTACTTCATTCTTTTTATTACTTTTAGGGGACATTAATTGTCCTAGTTTCTACATTTCATCCTGATAAAATAATATATATATTTTTTTTTCTACGAGCTTGAAATGTCCCCGGATTTCATTTCGGAAATCTGGTCACCTTACTCTAGGGGTAATCACCGGCCTACTCAACGATGCTTATGGCCATCACAAGTCATTTCTCAGTCTGCTATGTTTAATCTAACTAAAGAATGCTAATGAGGAGTTAAATCAAATGGAAGTAAATGCATTGGGGATGGAGGCAGAAAGTGAGATGAGATTCCTGTGCTCACTGTTCTGCTGCCAAGAGAGTAGGAAAACTTTTTGTGCAAACAGTGAGACCTGGTTATGCCAGACACGGAAAATCTTATTGTGTCCATGGATGGGAATTTGTCTGTGGAACAACAGCTAGTCAATTTTTGGATTGGACAATACTGCCTCCTTCAAATGGTTGTTGATTGCAGAGAGCAGCATTAACCTTATCTAACTCTTAGCAAGAAGGCCGGAAAAGATATTTCCCAAACTGTCTAATTATTTCTGCAAAATCACGAATAGCAGCGTTATTTTGTTATTTTGTTATATCAGCAAGACATGTCACTTCCCCTCACGCCAAAAGCAAACTTGACCATCACTGGCCTTGATAACCACACACCACAGGAATTTACCCTGCTGACATCAGGCTGCAAAGACCACAGGAAGTATGTTTGATATGAACAGAGAGGCTCAGACCAAGCCTGCAAGTCCAAACCTCTAATTTTCCATCTGATTCTCACATTGGACAAATCCGGTCTAAATCAGCACAAAACTCTTCTATTGCTACACAAAAATCAAACGTGGGTGCAAAAGAAAATAAGGAAAGTGAGTTCTACTGCATGTTGGTCGTATAAAAGGAAGTTATATCAAAGTTCATATAAAATCAACTTTGTAATAATTTTGAGATTTAACAGTTTTTCTTCACAAAATATTTGAATACAAAACAAAACAGACTATAAATAGACAATTTTTTTTTTTTTTTTAACATAAGGCACAGATACTAATAGTGTATGTGTTTTTCTCATAGCTGCTGCTCCTCAAACAGTATCTGAGCATACACCGTGCCGCTACGTGATGCCTTGGTCTCCGGGATTGGCTTCACCAGATCCAGCTCTGCGTAGGTCAGGTTCTCTTCCACTATCTTTGGCTGAAGATGTGGAGATGGAGGAAGGGGAAAAATGGGGATGGGAAGTGAAAGAAAGTAATGATGGAGGAAAGGGAGACAGTGGTGAGAAACGAAAGGCTGGGAGAAAAAAGTTTATGCAAAACTCCATTAAGCTAATTACAGGGCTGGAAGGTGCTGCTGTAGAATGTTTGGGTAAATCGCTGGGTTTGGTTAACGTGAGAGGACGCCATCCTCCAGGACTTCTGGTCTGAGGTTGCCAAAAATGCAGTTACCCATTACAGCATCTTGTGCCATTAAAATGCCAAGTTGCCATAGAATCAGTGATTGTTAAGAATGCCTTAGGCAGCATATTTTATGACAATATATGGCACTTGTTGGGCAATAATTTTCTAATATATTCGCAATTAGCAATAATAAAAAGAACATAGCATATATGCTTAGCATGATAAGATTCAGTTTGAGGGTACCAATGCATGTGTACTTCAAGAAAAACTGGACATGTGTAAAAAAAAGTTTGCATCCATTAATGAAAAAAGGCAAAATGGTTACTGAAATCAATGAATTTAAGAGAGGAAATATGGAAAAATATGATGGTACTCACCAAGATTACTTTCCTTGGTTGTGGCTTTAAAAGTTTGGGTTTACGTGTTTTGTCCCCAATGGGAGCTGCAGGGACAAAACGAAAGCTATGGGTTTGTAGGATGTATGAAGAACAAGCCACAAACCTGACAGGCATTCCCTCCACACAGTGTTTTACTGGTTTTAAGATTTAAAATTCTATCTCAAGTAAAACTATTCATCCTAAAGCGGGATTTATTTCAGTTTTTACTCAAATAATTACTCAGATTACTATTTATAGTGCAAGAGAAGGTTTTTCTGGAAAAGTACCCACAAAGCCAATTCCCCTGAGCTTTACAGCATTTTAGGATCTTCCAGCACAAGGTTTTGGGTTGATAGCTTTAAGGTGAAAACAACAGTTAACTTATTAGCTATGATTAGATCATTAACGTTTACAAAGCACCATAACTCATATCTAGGTCAACTGAAGCATAGCTGTCAACTTCACCCGAGAGTGCAATTTTAAACTTATGAATATGCCAGAGAGGCCTCTCATGGACTGGGGGGAGTCGCCAAAGTTGCCAAACCAGAAGTCAACGACGGGGCTTTGATCACATTTTACCTCTTATGCTAAATTTGAACTATTTGGAACTCTAAGAATACAAAATACCAGCGTAACTCTGTATAATTTTGCACATAATTTTGTTCTGAAGAATTGCAGCTGACAAGGTAAGAAATGCCTCTAAATATACATGTTGTATAGTTGTATGTAGTTTTACTATAATTCAATTTTACTTTTACACGTTCATATTTCCAACGCATGTTTACTTTTTCATGTTCCAAAAGACTTCATAGACAAAGCTTGTGGGGTTATTTATTCATTTTTGTAATAACTAGTATATTTTTTTGCGCAGTAATTAGTAGTAGAGTAGTTCTGAATGTTAAAAATCTTCAGGGGGAACTTTTCCAACATGTTTCAGTACATGGGAATGCACCACAGACTTACCTTTTGCTGGTATCTCTGGTGGTATCTCTTCCTGGTAGTCTCTGCTCCTTTTCTTCCTGTACCTCCTTTCCTTCTTAGGTAAAGCAGGAGACACACTGGCCACGCTGGTAACCGTCTCTCCCGAACTGGAGGGGGAACCATATCAGTGGAAATTCAATCTGAGCCCGTCACAGCATGTTAGCGTTTGGTTATGTATTTTGAAAGGTGAAACTGTGGCGGAGTAAAATCTAACCTGTTCTGAGGGCTTTTGACCAAGAGGTAATTATCTGCAGAGAATTCACACATATTTTAGATTTCAGTTAGAAAAACAGATGGTTGAAGGTGAAGGCACAAAACGCAGACACAAGAAGGTGGGAGTCAAAGGTCAGTGGAGACTGATCTCGACGTTGCTGCTGACCTTTTAGCCTCTGCTTCCTCTGTATGTACTGGCAGGTGACCGTCACGGTGAACATGCACATGCACAGCAGACCCACGGAGCAGATCAGCACCGCACACAGGTACACATCTGGAACACATGAACACGCACACATCTGTCCATCAGTACATTCAGTACATCAGCCTTATGTCTACTACAGTATGTAAAAATCTGAAGGGAAAAAAAAATGTCCTACATGTTTTGCTGAGCTATTTTAAGGCACTGTAGTTTAAGCCCTGGGGTTGGGCTATTTTGGGCCACCACAGACACACACACAAACTCAGACGATCTAAAAATATCACAGCTTACCTTCAAACAAGCTCCACAGGCTCTCTTTGGCCTCCGTGGGCGGTAGAACATGCACTACAGAGAAAAAAGAAGAGAGAAGAGGAACACGTGAAGTCCGTAGTCATCATTGTGGTTTCCCTGTTGCCTGATTACACACCGGCTGAAGTTTAAATAAACCTAATTGTAGGAAGACAAGGAGCTTAAGTCGGCCACCTCCCTGCCTTATTGTTTCTCTGATTCACCATCCACAGGGTTTAACCTTTGCAAAAAGGATAAATATTCCGTTACCTGCACTAATTAGTACAAACATTAGGTTTGTACTCGTGCATCATCATCAACTTTTAAGCCTCACACTCACATCCTGGTCTTAACTGTTGAAGTAGAAATGGCCAAAACTGTCTCATGAGCTGTTGGACGTTTTCTAACCAGCGTAACAATGTAACTGTTGCACTGACTTGGATTCCGGCATGGATCCTAGTTCAACTGATCTGCTGGTCATTCTTGAGTCTTAAAAAATATGCTATGACAATATGTGAACAGAGGACTGCTGTGTACAACAGTTTGAAAATGTGCAGTCATAGCTATGAAGATTTCTCATTTTGAATGGACACTTGACAGCTGCTGCTATGGAGAGCTGTTTCCTCTCAAGTAAATGCACAGCGTACATACTAGTGGCCATTTGCTGTAGTGTTTGTTGTGTGTTAAAGAACAATTTTGATCTAGACACAGTGAACATGAAGCAATGCCCCAGTTAGCCCTCACTGGTTTGTTGATGTCTGCTCGGTGTGCATGTGTGGTTTTTAAAGATAAAAGAATGCAAAAAAGTACATTTTGAATCTTCAGAAGAGTACTATAACAAACCAGCATCATGTAATTGCTCCTTGGCTAAATGTCGACAGGCAGCTTTAGTCGCTCGGTCCGTTCCAAAAACACAGCTTGACTCTCTCTTTGAAATGTTGCAGTCTCTTATTAGAAATGTTAGCTTTGCAGCTAAGATATGCGCAGTTCAGCGGCATTAAGAACTACAAATAATGGAAATAAAAGATAACAACCTGCTTGTCTATTAAACTGGTTTAAAAGTTTAAAAGGAAAAATAAGTGTCCAATAATTTGGCTGATTTGAATGTTATCAGACATTTTACTACCTTAATAACTGTATTACTCAACATGGCAGGGTAAATTCAGATGTTATGTTACCCCCAAAAGACACTAATGGGCAAGTGAAGGTCTGTGAATTCTGTGGAATGAGAATCCCAGCTATGTTCTTTCTGGGTCAAAAATAATGAGAAAATATGTTTCCCATACTCATCGTTAAAATCTCGTCCCACACACTCAGTCACTTCTCCACCCCATCTGACCACAGGAGCCTTAACACATCTGTACTCTCGCTGAGCTGGTGGCAGGAAGCTCGTGAAGTGACACCCACCAGTGCATCTTGAAATACCCCAAAACCGCCAGCAGCTGACGACGGGCAGGCTCGCCACCACGCCTCCTGGAGACTTTCCCACAGGCGGACTGGCGGACTGACAAACCAGCAAGCGAGCCTGCAAGCATACCTCGGAACTACAACGCCTGCAGGTCAGATCTGCAGGTTTACGAGGGAATTTCTTAAAACCTTTAACGAAGTGGATGAGCGCTGAAAAACACAGCCTATCACAAATTATAACAAGAAAAAAAATATATAGTTGGCTTATTGGCAATGCCATAAAATGGAGTGGGAGAATTAGAAACTGTCAAACATCACATGAAAAGATAGGATGTTTACTGCAAAGAGGCCCACTCTTGAGAAAACTAAGAATAAATCCAAGTAAGAGCCTTAATATCAACCGTCTATAAGGGAACTTGCAGTCAGTACTTGCAATAAGCTCAGCTGTATTTTTCAGACAATGGGTTGAACAGCTTTCATAGAAACAATGATCCTCGGACTGTTGGGACGTTACCTTTGGATTCAGTCCCCATCTGTGAAACCATTAACTGACCATATGTGACCTACATTCTGTTGTTTGTAGATACTGGCCTTAGTCATTTTTAAAGGGAAGATCAAATTATCATTACCTAAGTCTTCAAGTAGGTTAACAGGTTAAATGATTTAGGACTCAAGTCTATGCTTAATCTTCCCTTTAGTCTGAACCCTTGATTAAAAATATATCAGTCACAGAGCCAGCTTTACGATGGGTCTCTCCAAACTTTCGAAATAACATCATGAGGGGATTAGTTTAGCTTGCTCAGATTTATCTGGTCTGTCAGTGACCGCGGATGTGTGTCTGTAGATACCTCGCTGGCTGCACAGAGTCAGCGCAGACCACTTTTAAAATAATCCCAACTCCTTTCATTTTTCAGCTATTAGGTTTATGACAAATGCCAGATGTGTGTATCAACACCAGCATATTTGGATTAAAAACACATCAAACCTATTTTTTTGGTCATCGGTTTCTAAATGTATCCTTTGCACTGTAAAAAATTACATCCATGATCTAATTCTGGTTATATATTTTAGTGTAAAAAGTCTTCTGTCCAGCTGCTGATGTCCCACAGGAGATCAGTTAATGGTCATCATGCCTCACTTATAATGTTATATTATTGTCTATTACAATTAGTGACCACAGTGAGCTGTTAGATGAACAGCTGCAGACGACACGCTGCACACCTCTGACTTCCCGGAGCGGTAACTAAGTAATTTATTTGAGTAATGCTCTTCACATATCAGATTTTTTGGTGGCGGAAAGTTGGTAACTGATTATGCTCCAGCAAACATCTTTAGTCTTTGTTTAGAGATAAACTAAAATAGATACAGCAGGATGTTTTATTGGTGTTTCAGCAACCGGATTTCGCTAAGGTTGGGTATAGGCATAGTTTATATGATAACACCAGCATTGTAATTAGGCTCATTGTAAATTTTCCCTTTCCTGATTGTCACCATTTCTCATGAGAATCAAATAGACAAAAGTGTCTGCGGTAAAACAGCGGCAATCTATGCACAAATGCTGCCTCGCTGTGGGCCCATTGCTTTCTGTATGAGATATTCAAAACAGACTCTCACTGGCTCCCCCTATAACACATGTGGGCAGATGATTTAAAATGAAGGCCCGCCCTTTCTTCTCTGTAAATTATTCACAGCGTAAATCGTGATAACGTCTGTGACGTTTATGTGGTGTCTTTGCATCAGGTTCTGTGTAGCTCTGTCAGTGTAGCAGCTGTACAGACTGGAATGATTAGAAACTGGATGAATCTGATGTGCTCTGTGCCATGAAACTGTCTTTTATCCTCATCTCGAAAAATGTCTTCTTTTTAGAGCAGCTTTTGAAAGGATGAGGACGACATTGGAGCACAGTGGAAACATTCATCTTTTTTGTCCATCAGAAGCACAGAGCTGTATTCATTTGGGGACTGTATTTTATATTTGTGGCTTTTCTGTGCCCTTACAAACCCAACACTGTAAACATCAATACACAGACCTAAACTGTGCTCAATAAGGATCCTCTGTGACTAAATCAGGCACTGCTGTAATTCACTGTATATAATGGCTGCAAGTACACAGTCACATTGTGTGTCTCAACAAAGCTTTGAATAATCTACTCTCGACTTCCTGTTGTGTCTATGCTCTATCAGCATCTAGTTCACTGTGTCCCCTTTATGGACATAAACATAGGCCTGTTTTGTTGGCTCCTCAGTCATATTTCCCCCTTTTCTTACAGAAAAAAAATCTCTTAGAGATGCTTGTGGTTTGGATTTTCATTTTTCCTCGTGGACGTTTTACTATACTTAAACCCATGCCACATCCGTGTGCCATGTTCCTCTCAGGAACACCCTTGGTAGCGCGCAACTGCCCACATGTGTTTTAGAAATACCTATGGTTCAGTTTGTTTATGCCAAGAGGAGGCTTTATCCATTGTTCGCGTGGCCCTCTGCTTTTCTACCAAACCCTCTGACCTCTTTGCATGTGTTTATTATAGCAGTAGTAAGTGGAGTAATGAGGGGTGTATGTGTGTGTGTGTGAGAGAGGCAGATTGTAGAAACACCTGGCCACCTGATGTTATCCTGACTCAAGAATTCCATTAGTTTGATGT
Organism: Planiliza haematocheilus; assembly: GCA_005024645.1. NCBI lineage: Eukaryota > Metazoa > Chordata > Actinopteri > Mugiliformes > Mugilidae > Planiliza > Planiliza haematocheilus. The sequence continues at coordinate 6,560,183 of SRSE01000365.1, read as the reverse complement.
CACAGAAACCCACACAAATTGTACGTGCATGCAAAGTCTGGTGATGTGCTGTTTCTCATCTCAAGAGGGGGCCATGAGCAATGGTCCCATGGGGGGTTTCAAGACTTCAAACGTGTAGTTGATGTTTGTCATAGCTGTCAACGAATGGCATGGATGCTAGGAAGACATTCCACTCTCTGCTGGTCCACTTTCCTGTGTTCTCGATGCTTTGTATCGATCAGTTACCTAATGAAAATGTGCTCCAAAGACGCCAAAGATAGTTTATCAGTTTATTTAATGGTCATTATTTGGTTTAGTTTTTAAAAGAGAATATTGAACTGGAATTATTTCTTAAAACAATTTAATGGACAGGTCAAGACACAAACAAAAAGGGGATATCCACTGTTTTTTTTGTGTGTGTGTCAAATTTGTGCAAAGTTTGGTCTAGTTTGGTCTGTTTTGCACTAAAAGGATAGACTGGCATTCCAAAGTGTGTCAGAGCATAGAGTTGGAGGAAGAATCTGAAATCCTGGTTCAGGCCAAAGTGCAAAATAAATGCTGAACATTGTCTTCACAGTGGATGTGGTTTAACGGTTTGTGCCACTGTGATGTTCGTCCAGCCTTGTGCCAATTACCCAGAGAAGATGTAACTGAAAACTTAAGAAAATAAAGATTAAAATTAGTCCTGATCCTGCCCGAGAAATGGAATACTAGACAACAAGAGTGTATGTAGTGCAACAGACAATAGTACCAAACACAGTTCAGTTTGATTTGACCAAGATTAGACTACACAGTATTCCTTGGAGGTGTGATCCCTTATAATATGTTAAACAAGTGAGTTATTCTCTCTTGTCTCAGTGGACATGGTTGTATTTCCTACCGGCAGTATATTTCTGCTCACGTTGTAATTGCAGTATTCATTTTAAATTGTGGCAGTAGGTTTATTTTATATCATTTTTTAAAACCATACTAGACGGCCGCTTCCTACGATGAAAATAGCTACCCACATCCTAGACCACCAAAGGTTAAGAGCCAGACGCTAGCCAGCTGCCCACTTGACTGTCACTGCAGACAAACTTTCAGGCTTTACCTTCCTCGGCACAACTATCTCTTGTTCCCTTTCTGCTGAGTCTCTCCGGACTCCCTGTCTGCTCCACTTTTGGGAGGGAAACTCCGTGTCAAGGCCAATGTCAACAGCTCTTGGTAGGGACTGCGTGTCTGCTTGGGCCCAGACTTGGCTGGGCTCGACACCCCAAAAGTCGCAGCCAGTAGGAACGCTTCCATGGAAAATGTGGTGAGGAAAATGTGGGGAGGAAGACAGCACTACGGTAATAAATCTGAAGATGAAGTGTCTTCATCTTGCGACCTTCAACTGTTATGATCCACTGGTTCTTTAGATAAACCACTCTTAAGCATTGGTGCCCCATTAGTGTCTCTTCAAGTCCATTTCACAGCGTCCTCTTAAGTGTGGATATAGGGCACAGTAGCTAGCATTTAGCTAACCTGTCCCATATACAAATATACCGTAGGAAAATTAGTCATAGCAGTTTTGTAAAGTTTTGGATTTATTCACATGCTGAATTGTCAATTGTCATCTCAACTTCAAAAATGAAATGTGTGTATGGTGTTGCTCTGTTTGCCAGGTAGCCATGGATGTAAATTTGTATTCAACCTATGCAATAAATAACCTAGATAGCAACAGATGTCAGACTCCATAAGCTTTCGCAATAAAGCAAAAACATGCTAAGTAAGCTAAGCTAAACAGGTTTATATTGTTATAAACAGTCAGAGTTTTCATTTTTGCCAATCCTACTTAAGTACTAGGATGGCGACATCCAGAGTTAGCGTTTCAATCCAGCTTATGGCGTTGACATTATCTTATGCTTATCTTATCTTATCTTATAGGAACAGCCTATAAAATCTACAAGCAACAGTCAAAAATCTGCCATATTGCTGGCTGCACATGTGAAGCATGCTTTCCCCTGACTCAGTCTACAATTGAGGACTAATTTAGCCCCATTTACTCAGAATTTAGAGTATTAAATCTGCCACTGTTGTCATACTTCTCTGCATATGCACCATGTGTGGATTGGTGATGGGGGTGTTGACGATTAGTGCCAAAGCTGGAAACAAGAATAAATGAAAAAGTCTTTTAACAACAGTTTTATGAAAGTGAAGGGATTTGTGTGCAGTGTGTGGTGCCGCTGAATGTGTCATCGATTCCACTGTGTGAACGTCCCCGGTGGCATTGAAACCTCACTCTCTCTGCTTCTTCTCCAAGATAGTTTTTGCAGCCAGAGCCGCTACTTATTGAGATGGAGGATCCTTTTATCTCCAGGCTTGTTCCTAACCAATAACATTTCCCCTTCCAAAATGAAAAGCAAGTTGGTGCCTTTTGCTCACTGAAGCCGCATCAGCCTCTTCAGCCAGATGAATTACATCATCCAGTTGTGGTCAGTCAAACTGCAGCTACTGGAGACACATAATGTCTCCAGTTTTCTCATGTTGGCAGAGATATCTCTGCAGGCAAACCTGGTATCTGCTCTTTGTGGTTTCACTATTATCAAAACTGCATTTGTCATCGCTTCTGTTGTGGGTGGAGAAATAGTTGTCAAGTCTCCGACCTACACCATAAAACGCACAGACATCATTTTGTACGAAATGTGCTACAGATGGTGTCTATGAGGGAAACCAACAACTTCCCATTATGGACCAAAGGATTATTGTGGCCGACATATGTCAATAACATAACTATTTCTGAAGCGTTTTAGACTCTTATCAAAGGTGCACTACTTAAGAATCATCAGGGACTACAGTCTATGTGGTCACAGCAGCCCAGACCAGAAATACCACGATGTTCGGTGTCATACGATTAATTCGTAGAATTTAATGCATTGAGATGAACAATTTACAGGTGAGTCAAGAATAATCAATTTTAATGGGCATACAATTTTTACTCTGAACTTTTGAAATAAAGTTGATTTGGACTTTATTGCTAGCCTATTTGCATTTCGAACTACCCAATATGCAGCTGAAAACTTAAGTGACTCAGTTTCCCCCAAATGCTTTCTAGGGCTGAAAAACAGCATGCAAATATACTTCTGGCTATGTCCTAGTTTCTGAAGAACTTCAAATCAAGGACAAAAAAGGAGCTGTCAGCAGACAACTACGAACCCAGCGTCTAATGATAACTTCCTAGATTTTACTGTACATGGTGATGTCGAATGAATCATTCCTGATAAGGTTTTGACGTAATGCGCCGAGTGCTGTTACTTAAGCAAATAAGACTGTTTCTTTATGTTTTTAGGTAATGTTTGTCAGATTAGTTGTGTGTTCAGTTGTACTACATGGTGTTTGAATATACTGTCAAAATATTCTCAGATAGTAGTTTTGTATGTGTGCGAGTTGTTGGTTTGTTCCAGTTTAGCAAAGTACCTCACTGTTAGAAATGACAACTACTGAACATATCCAGAAATTCTAAAGGGGTTAAATCTGGAACTGGTCCTACACAAACGTAGATGTGTATGTTGTCACTTGTGCTACTTATGTGTAAACACACTCTCGGGACTTTAGTCCGGTGGTCTTGGCCTCTAAACCTCTCCAAGTTAAAGAAAAAGACAGGGAAAAACAAGATAATAAATCAGCCCCTCACCTCGGAGCTCCGTGGCGGCCGTGCAGTTGGACGAGGCCTTCCAGCGGTCCTGGTGCTTTTTAAACTCCTGCACCCGGCACATGTAGAGCCCCCGGTCTCCCTCTGACACATTCAGGACGAGCAGGTCGAAGATCTTGCCCTGCTTCACCACCGTCAGCTTCAGCTTGGGCCACGGGAAACTCTTGGTGTAGTTACCATAGAAGCGGGCCTTCCTCATGTTGACGCGGGCGATCAGGAGCTCGTCCTCCGGCCTGTCGGTGCCCGCTGGCAGAAAGGTCCATTTAACCACCGGTAAGGCGGTGTTGCGGCGTCGCTGGGACACGATGCATGTGAGTGTGATGTTTTGACCCTCCTGGGCCACCGTGAAGGGGGAAGGAGTTATAGTAACGTTGATGGCCAAACACAAATCTGTGGAAACAAGTTTTGGTCAGTTTAAAAAGCAGTCAAGAAGTCAGAATTTGCTTGTATGACTGACCGTCTCTATTATACCTTCCTCATAAGATCAGATGAATCTTAATTTATCTCACAGTGCACTGTAAACAGAAAAAGTAAAACTTTGAAGCCAGGCTCCTCTTTTGAGCGCATGTTGCTTAGAGCAGTCCTTTGATTATGACAGAGTTGAGGGATCTGTTTAAGCACATTCAGCTGTTTTGCTGCGTTTCCATTGTTTTGAACATGCTGCAGATGGTTGACTGTACTGTAAAAAAAATCTAGTGGTGGTCTAGTAAAATTAAATACAGAAGCTAGTCTAGAGCAATTTATCTTCTTTGTTCTAATGAGGTTTTCTACTAAAGTTACCTGAGCAATCCAAAAAAGTGAATCTTCAACGTAAACATTAATATTGACCTCATTCTACAAAGTGGAGGAATTGGACAGACGGCCTAATTATTACGATCAATATTCCAAAAAGTTTCAAAAAAGCACTAGGACTGAAGAAGCTACTGGGATGAGTGGTGAAACGTCTTCTCTAAAAATCTACAAGTCCAGTTGCTTTTTTGAAACTTTTTGGATTACCATGACCTGGATGACTGAGAACCTTCACACACATATTACGATCAATATTACATTGAAACTAATATTAGGGTTAATAATATTACCAGTACTGGCAACATTAGCAACCATGGAAACTTATAAAGTTTAATAGAAATATTAATCTTCATTCTCCAGAAATGACCAGAGAGAGAATATCATGTCTAATTGGCTAGGTCTGAATATGCTAGACTGGAAGCCAGCCCGAAGTTCCACCACTGACAGGATTTTCTTGGGGAGTCACTCCATTTATAATTCATTATGCCCTGGGAAGACGTACTTTATGATTACGTACATTATGACTCAAAACAGTAGGACTCACACTTGGAGCAGTGAGCGGCCACCCATGTGGGGCTGCCTGAGGAGTTTGGAGGCTAGTTTTTAGCCTACTTTGTGGCCTTGGTCATGGGCTTTTCAGCTGAGAATATAGAGAAGATTTACGTTACAGTTGTCCATCGGTGTATGGAATAATACTAACGTGTCATACATGCTACGGTATGACCGCCACTAAGAGAAATAAGGATGATATTCACGTTTATTTTTCACTTAATATTAATTTAATTTAAATCTTATTTAAATTGAAGTAAATTTAAATACAATCTGCTCACTAGCTGGCTACTATGGAAAGATGAAGGCACTGAGAGGGACAGAACAGTTTAAAAATAATCTCTTCTTAACAGTTAGCTGTATTATTCATAATAATTTTATTTTGCAGTAATTAAAAACCTGAAAATAGAAGTTTGTTCTATGTCTGTTTTCTTATTTTTGGTTTGCATAATTTCTTATTTATTTGGATATCCTAATTCTTATGCATTTCATATTTCCAATTGTTGCTGAGATGTCGAATTTTAATTAAAGGCCTGTCTGATAGACGCCTGTCCCACATACAACTAGGATCAGTTAGATGATTTATGGAAAATAAAAACCCTGGCTTTTTATGGCCTTTGAAGTTTCATAAATACCTACATTTTCTACAGTAAATGGTTCACCAATGGCTCCAGACTTGCGATGAATTATGACAGAGAAGTCCTTATCAATTACTTTACCATAACCATGTTAGAGAACAATATAGTTGAACTACTCCACCACTGATTTCCACCTCAGGAAATGAGTTACAGATTATATGAAGTAGATCAAACATAAATGGAATCATACAGGGGGTGAAAAACAAGATTTTATTTACAAACTATTTACAGAAGTTGAATGATTTAAAAACTATTTACAGAGGTATTAATTATTATTATTTCATTTACACTATTTACTCCACCTCCTTTCAGTCTCCCCCCTTTCCCATCTCCGCCGCTGCCCTTCTGCTTCCATAACCTTTGGCTGCCAGCTGCTGCCTCCATTTCCAAACTGGTACTGTGGCTGTCTCACTACATTAAGAGTTCCAAAAAATACTGCTGGTGCCCAGGAGGTCTGAGGTTCTTCAGGCAACTTTTGCATATTACCTGGTCTGTTGTTTTTTAACATATTTCCGTCTATAAATGCCAGCTTTTTCCATCTCCATCTTCCTCGTCCTGTATTTCTGGGTTGTATAAAGGATGTCTTCCCCCTGACAGAGTGCATAGCCCGGGATATTATCTGGACGGACAGAGTCTTAAAAGAATGAAATAAAACACATTCACACACTTACAATGCACAGCATATTTGGGTGGATTTTTTTTTTAAATCAGTCATGTATAAAGTGGAATCTTAAATCAAGGTCAGGCGGAGACAAAGATAACTCTGTAGCAGCAGGAGGAGTTGCTGCTGTGATAGCTGAAGATGGGAGAGGGAATGCCCAGGCAGAAGTAGTGGCAGCAGAGGTTGGAGGACCAAGAGGAGGAGCGGTGGGTGGAGGAGCTGTGGCAACAGACACTGTTGGAGCAGGGGTAGTGGGTGGAGGAATGGTGGGAGCAGGTAGGGTGGGAAAAGGAGCCTCTAGGATGGGGACAGTGAAGTCCTCAAACTCTTCAGGCTCAACATATCCCTCATCCTCGGCCACTGTCACGTCCTCTGTCTCCAGTGCAGCCAGGGTGAGCTTGTAATCTTCCAGAGCACAGCCAGTCTGGTCAAACAAGTACTCAACCCCTATGAGTTCTCCTGAAAGACAAAAATATAATGATAAAAACAAAAATGTATAAAATAAACACCAAACACAGGTTATGAACAGGTAGACATAATGGAGGTGCAAGTAACTACTTGTGTGTTTTTACAGACAAAATGCTGTGCTGAAACACAGACTCCAATACACACACCATAGCCTGGTGTTATAATAAAGTTATAAAGGTCCAACACAAAATTACATCGAATAAAAATAAAATATAGTCTACCGACAAGGTTAGATAACAACGTTAACTTAGCCTAATGTAACAATCGTTCGTAGCTAACTTGCCGCCTGTGTGGCTTTTAATGTTAACGTGGTATTATTGGCAAAACCGTAATTTTCCATTCAGTAAAAGCTTTAGAAATACAGCACATATCGGTAACTCGGTAACTTTGAACTTACGTTAAATGAGGGCGTTATCGGCGATTATTCAGTAAATTAGTCCTTCGCTAACATAAACTTTGGTGACGGTCAAATACTAAAATGTAAAACGAAAAAACACTTACCAAAGCAGTCGATTTCCTCAAATATCCACAGAAAGACAGTCAGGTAAAGCAGAAACGCCGGCAGGCTGCGTATCCATTTAGCTAAGATGCGCCGAATGAATTAAAAACCCCGCTACGGGGTTGAGGCAATGACGTCGCCCATGGTTACCTCTCTCTGATTGGCTCATCGTTCGCCGGAAAGAGGTGGGGATCGGGATTGGCTGTTCTAGCGGTTTCGTGGTTGTACATCGTGGTTGCAAGCGGCTCTGTCATTGGCCAATTCGTGGTCACTTTGCGGTTGATACCCACGCCGTGATTAGCTGTTGTAGCCGTGACGTGGTTGCAATTCGTGGTCGCAGGCAGCTCCGCCATTGGCCAATTCGTGGTCACTTTTGTGGCCGTGATTGGCCGGCGGTACCTCGACCCACAGCCGCCCGTAGGCGCCAAGGCAGCCGGGCCACACATGCTAATCATCTGACCTCCGTGACATCGAATGGATAATATGTCCCCTTGTACAGCCTTTCATAATCCTCACTTTTTACAACACGTAAGCATTTTAGCGTCACGCGAGTTAGGCGCTTTGAGCAAGTGATTACTTTTACAGTTTTTGAACAACTCAGTACAATTCATCTTACCAGGGTTCTGGCTATGTTCAACAATAGCTCCTTAAAGCACATATCATGCACATTTTCTTCACAAAAAAGGCACGACTCAGACTGCTAGCATTAAAAATGCTGCAGACAGTGGATTGTTAAAGAACAAAATACTTAAAAACCAACAGGATGATACAGTGCACTGTTCTGATGATTTGCACCAACAAAACAGACTGATTCAAGCTGTTTTCATTCCATTTCTAATTTGACCCCAAATTTCATGGGGACGTTTTACACAGGCTAATGGTTTAAAGATGACTAACTGACCTGATAATCAAGGCACTTTGAAATTACAACAGCAATTGATGTAACAAGTGAATGCCCTATCTGAGTTCCTTCTCATGTGAGCAAGCATGCCGCCTTGATAAACTTATTTTCTGTCTGGCCAACACAATCTGCAGTCTTGTGTAAAAAATAAAATAAATAAATGTCCGTCCTCAAACCTTCCTAAACTCCCTATGATGTTTTTCTTCGCCTCCTCACCCATCAACCCAACATCCTCTCAGATGTTTTCTCCACATTTACTCTAAGAAATAGTGGAATTCTATTTTCCGTCCTCCACATTCACTTTGGTATGAAGCAAAATAAACTTCTCCTACCTTCAAGCAGTGCTTGGGCCAGGAGAGCGAAGACCACATAGGAGATCTTCATTTTCCACGACTGCAGCCTCCATAAACTCCCAGTTAAATGCCTCTGAAGAAATGAAGCCCCGGGTTTCCTCCTCCTCCTCCTCCTTTTCGTCGTCTTCTGTCTTTTTTTATTTTTTCCTCCCCCAGCTGAGGAGTGTAATATGAAACATTGGCCGGTCTGTTTCTACTCAGAACCTCCCTCCGTCCCTCCCCTCTCACTGTCACAGCACATTTGGTGGGCTGACGTGCGCCCACACACACAAACGCAGAGCAAACAGAAATAGACAGGTGAGCATATGCGAGGGGGACACACACACACACACACACCCCACCTCTGGTTCAGGCGAGGGAGTGGGAAATACAATTTCCTGTGCAGGATGGAGAGCGGGGAGGGGTGTGTTGTTGAGACTGACGCCGAGAAAATCACACTTCCAGCTGTGGAGGGGGGCCGGCTCAGACCTCAGTCAGGGCTTTTGTTTTGGAACACATACACATGGCGACAAAGGGGTGAGGGGGGCAGTGTGGGATGGTGTCTGTGTTTGTGTGTGGGACTCTCTGTAGCCGATACAATGACATGAAAGATTTGTCAAGCACTTAAGTGGCTGTTCATCATACTAAAACTACGTCTGTGTCCACCTTCAATCATCAGATCCCACAGTGAATCTTTCTGCAGTGGTCTGTCGGCTTTCCAGGACATTTCCCTGGCTTTTATCAAACCTTTGAGAGCACTGCTGTGGAAATCTGGGACACGTTTGATTTACAGATAAAGGAGACTGCCGGCAGGGGCCCCTTAAGTGCTCCTAGTCTGGCGACATTTTGACAAACACCAACGTTCCTCTGACAAAGACGTCCCCACTTTATCAAACCTCTATAAACCTCAGGAGTCGGAGCAGAATGCGGTGTGGGATTCCCCAAATTGGAGCTCGAAAGATAGCCCTGGCTCATGCTTTTAAACTACTGGTTTTCAGTTCTGTGCACAATTATGTTGAAAAAATGAATCTGAAGATAAAATCATGTTTTTCTCAGTCATCTACTCAGTACAACTGGCTGGAAAGTGAGCAAAACATATGAGTTGCATCTTAAGCAGCAGAAAAATATTGTTCTGATGGAAGAAGACAAACTCCCAAACAAGCTAAACATAACATATTATTTGGTCATAAGGTTGCAATGGGCCGAGACAGAATTAGACTTTGCAAGTCTTCTAGTTTTGGCCTGTTTTGGTCTCTACCTGCTCGAGATAAATACCAGGATAGGTATTTTGTTAGCTTTTACAGAGGTTTGGAGGGTGTATGTTATTAAACAACAGTGAAACGCTTGATATTTTAAGTAGTTGTTTGATCTGGTATTGATTAGCGCTGGTAATAGACTCAAAACTTTAATCGCATGATTTGCATAGTTAGCGTGCCTCAAATTAATCACATGTACCTGATATTATTTTTCACATATTTTTTCCAGTTTGTATTACGTTTACCAGCATGTCATCGCCCTGCTCAGTTCATAACTCAGTTCACATCAACAGTAAATCCACACAGCTTTGTTCTCGCTGAGAGAGGCATCTGGAAGGACTTAGAAAGACTAATGTCTATCGGTTACTGCTTGTTTTTTTCTGCTGGCTTTCTTCTTCTGAATCTTAAGGGATCACTGTCCCTGTGCCACATAACTACCTGACCTTAAAAAAGGTCAGAATAACAATATGTTTGTGCATTAATCACATTTAATCACAGCCTCTGCGCTGTTTAAAGGAATTCACGTTAGCATTAAGTATTGACTTTGAAATCCCTTATGAAGTAAAGAAATAAAATACTGATTAGTAATGCTGTAAAGCAGTAATATTTTCTGGCAAGTGAACAATAGGGGAAGGGATAGGGTGAACATGTTCACTAGCTGTTGTCCATTTATTAATCCAGCACACACGTCAGGCCAGTATTCATTAGCTCCACCGTCCCCCGAGGGACATATATGTCTTTTTGACTTATAGGTTCTCATCTTCCAGTGGCTGCTTTTTTTATTGTTTTTACTGAAAACACTTACGTTCCCCATCTGGAAATATCGTAAACGAGAGCCAAAAGACCGAACCAAAACTGTAAAGCTAAGAGGCACTGAAACCAAAACAATGGCCGGTGGAGCTGAACAGCAAACAATTGCCGATAATTTTCTGACGGATGTTATGATAACAACTATAGCAGCTTTGTTAGCAAATATTAGCTTGGCAAACAGGTAGACTAGATGTGATGCTTCTAAATCTTTAGTTCTTTTTCTATAGTTTTCATCAGGAGGCAGACACAGATTTATCACAGTAACTCTGGTAAATCACAGGACTTCAGGAGTGACTACGTCTGTTGTGTTATTATTGCATGTTTGCATTTACGATTACCAGGATATTAGAGAGCGTTTTTATTGGTTATTCTTCATCCATCTCAAGGTTGGAAAAGCAGCTATGCAGACATGGCAACGGACCAAGAGTTGTAATCCAGATGATAAAGATCATATGGTCTGGAGGTGGGAAACGCTGTGTCTTAGCCTTCAAACTAAAGAAAGATGGAAAAGTGATACGAACAAAGAAATATGTGCTGCACTTGAGGTACAAGGTATTTTTAAATCTCTTACTGTGCAGGGGCAATAGAATGAAGCTGAGTGAGAGGATAGAACAAGGCTTCTTTGGTGCTCAGAGCATCATGGATCGTTGGAGGTAAATATTGCCCCCTTGTGGAAAAGGTGTCAACTGCTCCTGATAGTTTCTGCTGAGTGGGTGCTAAATCTATCTTGGTACAGTATGTGTGTCAGTAGGACAGATCATTTTTCCGAGTAACGAATGAAGAAAAGCGCAAATACACCCACACAACCAGGCTCCTAAAAGGTCAAAAAATCATTTATTAAGCAATTTAAACAAGACAACTCACAGGCACTTTAAAAAAAAAAAACATTTTAACAATCCCTATACAGACAATACAGGTTATGAATCTACAGAGTTCAGTGTCGGGTTCACATCCTCATGCAAATCACTCCGCCTGACCTTTAACTTTGCACGTCAAATGACACCACCGCCATGGGACACTCTGATTGGCTGACGTGAGGCTGTGGTTGAGAGTAAATAAAGGTTATGGGAAGCTGTTCTTTTTGCGCGATACATGCTTCCTTCAGTCATCACAAAATCTATTCTCCATGGTTGTCATTTATAAAAATGGACAAAAAGAGTTTTATTATCTTATAATTGCCATGAAGACATCTTACCTCTGAAGGTCTTTTCACGCTGCTATCTGTAGAGAGGAACACATTGTAAACAACCTCCTTAAGAAATTCAAAATGTATTAGAAGTTGTTCAGATAGTTAATACGACCTCACAGCCTACCGTCGTACCTGTGCAGTTTTCATGGACTTGTTTCCTGATAATACAAATCTTCATCAACAGGAACCCAGCAGCGAAGAGCAGGCCGATCCCACCTCCGATCAATACGTACTTGATTTCTGGAGGGAAAGCAACCAGCGGACGTGAGGCGGCCAGTCAGTGACAAACATGATGCAACACAACACCATCAAACAACCGTTTGAGGAATGCCAGCTCATGTTCAGTCCACGCTGACCAGCACGCGTGTGTGTATGAAAGTCAAGAGTTGAACAACGTTTGATTTCACAACTTGTTTACTCTGTCGAAGATGAAGGTCTCATGCGACTTTCTGCAAATCAAATTGCATCACCGTAGTGGGGGTTGCTGCTGGTCAGTGTGAGGCTTTTGGTAATATGCAACACTTGTGACACTGGCACCAGCAATGATATCTGATCAATGAGCATTTAAGACCAACATGTGACCTAACAACAACAACAACAGTAATAATTAGTATTGAGTAATTCTGAAGTAGAACATTACGCAAAGACCAACTTTATGATTTCATGCCAACTGTTACTTTGTGGGCTTGTTTTACTTGATAAATGTTGCTACATATAACCAAAAAAATATCCAAAATCTTAATTAAAAAATATATCACCTATTCCTATGTCTACTCATTCGGGTTTTTTTTTTTTTTTTTTTTTTTTTTTTTTTTTACTATGCCGTACATTGTAGAATAATAAATAAACACATTGGGGTTATGTAATATATTAATCAAAGCAAATTATTTTCCACATTTTTCTTTATTTTTTACTTGACAGGTCAGTGAGGAAAGTGAGATCTAACCCTGTGCAGAAATTGGCTTTCATGAAGACTGCCCAGGAAAAAGGAGACCATGAGTTCCCTCTGCTGCATAGAAATTCATTAGCGTTACCAGCCTCAGAAATGTTTCGGGCCTTTTAACATCAGCTGCTGGGAGAAGATTGGGCAAGTCAGGCCTTCAGGGTTGTACAGCTTCAGATAAAGCAGAACAGAACTTGCTCAGACCAATAAAAACAAAAAAATTGCCACTACAGTGGTAGGGGGCTTCATGAGTTCAGATTTTTTTAAAGTCGACTATTATCCAGGCAAAGTCAAGTTGACATGGACTAGTCACTGATGACACAATGTGAAAACAGTAGAGAGTAAAGCTTTGCAACAATGAAATCTATATTCCAGGCTTGAATACACAAGCTGATACGTATAGCCTGTATAAAAACAGGCTGCAACTCAGCACCATCAATAAGACTTTAATAGTCTTGTGAATTCACCAGCAATTTGTTCTCTGTTACCATTGGGCATTTTGTGAACTGTTAACTGACTGCTGTTGAAAGGATTTGGACTGTTTTTCTGCTAGCATTCGCGGATATCTTTTCAGATGAGTGTGCATTGCAGTAGTACTTTTGTTGTATTTCAGGACTGACTACGCATTTTGCATGTCACGGTAGTATGGGCTTTATTTCCACACACTTGATGAACTGCTGCTGGTTTGCTACAGTCAACCTCTGATCTCCTCACCTGTTGACTTGCCAACATGATGCCAGTTGATTAATTGATTTATCTGTACAACTGCTGCTAGTGAAAACTGATTTGAGGCATACAAAACTGAGATTATGGGTTTCAGCAGCTGTGAATCTGTAAAACGCAGACCAGTGAACAGATATCTGCATGTGTAGTTAGTAATCAGGAAGCAAGGAGGATGCGCTGTGATGTCGTTATAGTGTCTTTGTTAGCAACACTGTTGCTCATTTATTCCCAGTTAGTACTGGTCAATGATCTCCAGGCTCTGGGGTTATCCACAGTCCTGACCTAAACCAAACCTAGATGTCTGGAATGAGTTGGGCAATAGATTAATGAGAGGCAGCCAACAAGTGTTCTAGATATGTGGGAAGCTCCAGGTGACTACCCTTCTTGTCTTATTCATTGATCCATCGGTGTTGTAACATAAAACTCTCAAGTGCATAGATATGGCCACTCGTTTTATCTGAGTTGTCACATGGATGGGGTTAAATGTCTTTTTGTAATTCAGGCATGCTGACCACCCTTTAATGTTTGGCTCTAAAGCTTCCACATGGAAAATAAATAACATCAAATACATTTACTAACATCAATATCAACTGAAGGTGTTACAATCTACCATGAAATCAGCTCAGTGTGTCTTTGGTGTAAACTCTTACCTATTTCTTCTTCAGAATCGGCATCCTCTCCTCTCACACTCGTCAGCAGACACTCTGTAACACAATTTTTCAGCGTGATATTGTCAGGTGAAACAAATAGGCTGTTGAGGCCAACAGGAAGAAGATTACTCCGTGGCGCTGTTGCTTCCATCAGATAAGGCCACTGTGCACAGTTCGCTTTGCACAATCATAAGTTTGTGGTGGTGTGTTTGTAACCACCTGCAACGCAATGCTCTTAAAAACCCTGCTGGGGAGATAGTCAACGTTGTGCTGAAGGGTACAGTGGCAGTAGTTATTGTACCAAGTCTTTGAGTTTGAACAATGGAGAGCAATCATATAACAAGTAAGTAGGCAAGGCTTAGATATAGTACCAATATTCATGGCCATGCAGATTAAACACACTGTAATTCACATACATATAAGTAAACTAAATTTTGCAGTTCAGTTTTAATATGCGCATGTTGTGTAGGTATGCTGACAGTTTCTAAGAGCTAGACTTTCAACAGTTAAAGGGGAGCTACTGCTTTTTACAACTTGTACCTTATTTCTGGTATAGAATGGTATGGTTTGGAAAAATATTCAGCCATGTTGCAAAAAACCACCAGCAGCAAATTATAGGTAAACAAGCCGACTGTCACAGGTGTGCGCAGTGCTTAGACATGGTCAGGAGACATCATCCGGGGTTTGTAGGTCAATCTACAGACCGAAGATGATTATAAAAGGTAACTCCGGACTCAAAGGGGAATAGAGGTTGATAATTATGTGAATTACAGAAATATGTTATTGTAACAAAATTTATTGGAGACAATCCAACTACAAACCTACACTATACATACAACTCACATACACATGAAACGCTAAAGCCAAATTCTTCTTGCTTACTGTATTTGTCATATGTATGTGTACACACGTAAGGAATTTGTTCTCTGCATTCAACCCATCCAAGTGAGCGCATTTGGAGCGGCAGGCAGCATTGCAAAGCCACTCAGGGAAGAGTTTGAGATTTTTTTAGGTGCTTGTTTGAGGCACCTCAGCTGTGGGCATATAGGGGGTCAAAGGAGTGGGGGATATTAGATCATGCTTGTTTGATAAGTTGCTGGAGGTGCATTTACTGTATGTATTGTTTAGTTGAAGCCAGTATTCAATAAAACATTCAAATTTTCCTTCCTAGTCAGGCGCTTAGTCCCTTCAGAGGCCAAAATTAGTGAAGTGGTCTTGTCTGAGTGGAGGTATGACTGCTGCAGGGTGGTGACTGAAATGAGAACACATGCATAGCACGTGGCTATCTTACAGTTTGAACCCACTAGTCACATTCCTGTGGTAGCTCTGAGAGCTGCCATGTTGATATTGTAGGCACGCTTGCAGATGAGAACCACGATAGGTGCAGCTTCAGCATAATTTAGTAAGAGCAGGTAAAGTAACTTGCTGAATAAAATAAGCAGGAGTTTGATTCCTGTTGGCTGCTCTTCGGGCTGAACCTGTGACTGGTCAGGAGACAATCTGTGTGCTGAGTGTCAGTCTATGGTTGTTTCAGCTTAACACGTCCTCAGTAATGGTCAAGTGGGTCAGATAAAGTTTCCAGTGGCCAAAGTGTGACCTGTTACATAAGGTGCCTCGTCCAGCAAGCAGAGCATGGGCATGGCCTGAAAATTCACTAAGGCTTTGACTCACAGGATAAGTCAAACTACCAAAATAAGAATTACAGATTGACAATAACACCACCTTCCACGGCAAATGACACAGACAGAGTGGTACAAATGCACTTCACATGCATGTAACAGCCGGTTTCTACATAGATCCAGTGAAAACTGTAAAGCTCTTTTTATGTGTTAAATCCAAACCACGTGTTTTCATGTAATGGCAATACTCATAAAATGCAGTATTCAGACGAGAGGTGACGCCTTAGCAGGAGGTCGACTCCCTGCTAATGATCACTGTTATTACATCAACACATAATAGCCAATAGTACATGAGTATATTTGGACTAACCTGCAGGTCCAATTACCCTTCATATACAAATAATCTAAAAGAGGATTAAAGCATCTACACTGTGCAAGATCGTCAGCATCATCAACACACTCACTGAATTCTATGGACAACAACCTTCCCTATTCATACGGACATTTCATGCACTGTGCATTACAAAGCTGTTCGGATAAATCACGTTTAATGTACAGTCTGACTTCTCTTGCGTTCTCACATACCAGTGCAGGTCATGTCAAAGATTGTAATGGCTTCACTTAATGCCCTTTTTGACCAATTAACATTAAAAATGTAGATAGCTTGTCTTTGGCTAACCTATGAAGAATGTGAATGCATCAAAACAAAAGCTAAGATGCCAGCAAGCTCAGCTAAGGTAGGGTAGTTAGCTTTCGCAGGAGATTAGCCAGGATTTAGCAGGATTTAACAGTCATCATTCATTTGTAAAATGAATGCTGTAAAATTCATCCGAATTACCAAGATATTTGTTTATTAAACTAACTTTTCAGATAATGGCAGCGTAAACAATAAATACTTTTAGTAGTAGCTTTAGTTAAAGCTAGCCATGGCTATGTATCTAGCTAGCCTATTTTAGCTCGTTTTCCTGTGGCTTCCAGAGCCCTACATGTTACAAGTGTAATTACCGAAGTTTGCTTTTAGATGGCTTTTTAAAATTGGTTTAGAAACAGATGCTAAGTGGTGGTATTGACTGTACTCACCAGTGATAAAGGCAGCCCTGATCACAGCTGACAGACACCCACACGCACTCATCTCTCTTGGTCTCTGTGGGATGTTTACTGACTTCTTGAAGCGCTCTGAGCCTTTCATATGAAGAAAAGTCATTTCCTGAACTTGTGGCTTTCGTAACTTTGCCGACTACGTGTCTGTACATGTGTATGTGTATATTGCACATTTTTCTCGTTGTTTCAAATTCACAAAAAATATGATTTTGTGATCGTTTTCAGATTAATAACATCTGCTTTCAAACAATGCACTGGTTATATTTAGTAGCCCAGTATAGCCGTACTCTGTTCTTATTACAGTACAAGTTTGGTAGCATTTGTATTTCAATACAAGTTGTGTTTCAACCAATACAGTGAAAAGCGTACCTCTGCATGGAATTGGATAGTCCAACAACCAACCAAAGCCATTTAATTCCAGACAAATTAAATTTAACAGTGGTCAGATAACTAATCGTATGACTCATTGACTGTATATGTTGACTTTATATAGGTATGGTAAACCTGCTGCTTCTCTTCTGTTCAGCACCACATAAAGCCCACCCTGGCAGAACTTTACTGGAGCATAATCAGTTCCCAAAGGAGTGGTTCAAGACCAACTTTCCACCACAAAAAATTTATGGGTGGGGAAGTTGGTCTGGCTTCCGGGCTATATAATTACAACAGCAGGGGTCTGCCTGTCATGAAAGCTTTTACTTTGTTGTTAGTATAAGTTGCGCAATAAATGCTGTGCTGTTTGGTTCTTAAACTTTATCATCACAGACTGCACTAACTTTTCAGATTTGGATCTCATTTGTACTTTGGATTTGAAATGCATACTGCCGCTCACATACGAGCAGCATTAAGCGGGTGGCACTTGGTGACTCGGTAAAATTAGATGCCTGGTATTAATGTTGCTGTTTGTGTTGAGAGATTTACGGGCCCCGCATTGGCCCAGCAGACGAGATTTATCGCTGCCATTAAAACATTAGAAGTCAAGGTCTCTGTTCTAACAAGACTGGAGCGAATTCAACCTTGGCCATACCATGAAGTCGATAGTTTTTTTGGCGGCCGATTTTCATCCCCATTTGACATCTTCACTTGTTCACACGATGCTTATGTAACTGCATTTCCAGGATCTTCTCTGGTTGTTTAGCCACCTTTCCATGTCAAACCTTGGGGGGTTCTCTTATTGCGGTTCTGTCATCACTTCCCTCACACAAGGCAAATAACAGCTGAGTGAGGCATAAAGAAGAAGCGGCAACCTTTTTGCATTTGTTTCTGAAATGAGAACAATATTACATGTGGAACACATTTTTCTTCACTGTAACACTTTCAAATGCGTTCAGTCACTGGGTTTCATTTCTACAGTGACCTACTTCATTCTGCACAGGAAATAATAGCTACCTTTTCTGCTGTCAAATACGTTTTGGCTGTGAAATACACATGTGTATCTTGTGTATTTCAGAACTGAAACTAATGTAGATGTTAATGCCTTTCATGTCTTTCATGGTGGGTTTTTAACCTCCTATATCTGATCTGTCTCAGCTGTCCTAAAGTTCCCCTACCACGGTCTATTTGCCTGACAGTCCTAAAGGCCTCATACTAAAGGCCTGCATGTCCCAATTCTTAGTGGGCATGAAGGAGCATGATCCAGACTACTTGTTAGCTCCCCTTGATTTCACAGCCAACCAAAGTGCATGTGGGTGTCAGTCATAACGGCATAAACTGGACTGGACCCTGACTGTTTCAGGGCTAGACTTCATTCTTAACTGTCCAACTCACTCGTCCGTGTGCTCTCTGCTTCTGAAATCCTCTTCATTCCACATTAATCTACATCTCTTCTATAAAGTCATGTGAACAAAATACTGTAAGTACATGAACACTGTTGAATAAGAAAACATCTCATCCAATGTATTAGACAGAAATATATGTATTTTTTATTTATTTGTTTTTTGATAAAGTAAGTACGACCTTGGTGTTAAAAGCTAGTATATTTCTTTTTTTCTTTTTTTTTTTGCAGAAATGACAAGTTCACATGACTGTCCATATAGTGACATGTTTATGCAGAAACACATTTAAACATGCTTTAGTTCTGTCTAGATTCTGATACTCCACACGGTCATAAACCAGGTGCAGTATGTTGGCACGTTCCATGGAACCATGTCCGACTCTTCCAGTTGGTAGAACCTCCCTATCCCAAATTGGTAACAGACCTAGCTAGCATAAAAAGACCTCTGGGACAGGCCTGAAATATTACTGAAGGTTTCTCAGCAGCTCTGTGCTTAAAACTAAACTACTGTACATGTATGAGATTATACCGAAAGCATGTGACTTATTTCTACTGTAATTTCTATTCCACTGAAGAGACTAAAAACAGCTTCAGATAAAACATGATGTGCACATGGATCGATTGGAAGAACATTTGAATTTGAAACTGACAATTTAAAAGAAAGGTTGTGTTTCCTGGTCAACACAGTGTACAAATAACATTTTATAAGCCTTTGATTTTGGTTTATATCATTATATCATGCACTTTTTGGATGGAACATAATCAAATAGCTGTGGAGGTTTGAATGCAAAAGGGCCTTTTCATGGTTCCACGTTGGTGTCAATTTGTGCAGCTCTCTGTCTATGCAGAGAGAAGGATTATTCTACTTAAACCAATTCAGAGGTTAATGGAGATGCACTTGGGTGCAGTACTCCAACAAGCTAACAGGCTGCCATCTCCAGGTGCTACGTGTTGGTGGAATGCTTATTGGTTGTATGGTTGGCCAGACCAACCATACAACCATATCAGACCATAGCAGAGTTCAACACAAAGAGGAAGACGACAAAGACGAAGAACAACAAATGCAGCAGTGGCAGCAGCAATGCTCTCCAGCGCCAGGGCCCGAAAGATTATGTGACGCTTGAAACATGCAGTCAGTAAAGAGGCAGGTCGTTACCTTATAAATTACAACATGACAAAAATAGACAGGTTTAAAAATGGCACCTTGATGGAGGACAGCACTGTGGATGCTGAGGCCGCGGGCAGATAAGGGTTCGACGGAAACAGCAAGTTCAAGCTTTCTAAACAAACTTTCTGGCCAATCAAAACAGAGGATGGTGATCCATTATTTACGCTGAACCACAAAGTATTTCTCAAATGCTAAACTTTCTCCATTTCAGGAATGCACAGGGTCAGTGATCACATATGACCTCGTCTGCTGACTTCTCCTCTGACTCACAAAGGGTAACAAGTCAACAAAGTGCCCCCTCCACTTTCAGTGTAATCTCTCAGCAACAACAGCTGCATCAGCCCTAAAACAAGACTGCTCAGTCTTGTCGACAGCATGGCCATGTAAACAACGCTGGAATAACAAGTATTAGCCCAACCCCGCCATAGTCATACCAGTCATCAGACGTCTGCCTCCAGCTACCTTATCCACTTCAGGGACTGTCGCTCTAATTTGGAAATGTGTGATGCAATGGACTATATCAGAAAGCTTGTTTCTCTGGGTGAAAGAGGCAAATTGAGTCAGCTGCTAGATGTTAGCCAACAGTGTAACCAGGTAAGTGCCACACCTCTTTGTATTACCTAAGGCTAAACTAATCAATGCCTCTTTTCCATTAACAGGAAGGGCCTGTCATGTTTTCAAAGGTGCCAAACAGTGAAGAGAGGCTCCATGTGGGAGCCTATTAGCCCTCGCTGCTTAGTTACAAAAATAACCAATGACAGTGTCCATTTCATTCCGCTGGCCGGTTTTGCCCTGCCACTCGACACCCACTGGTTTTTCCAATGTGAGCTAGCTAGCTGGGTCCTCTGTTGCTGCTCAGTTTGGCCACACCGACTTGTGTGTCTATTTTGGTACCTTTTGCGCTCGCTATCAGGAGCCTGGCCGCACAGTGCATTTGAACATAGATCTGAGGGCTTGACTCACTTTGGTGAGTTTTCTTTGTTTCTTCACCTTTGGCATAAAACGATTGTTTACCGTGACTGACAACCGCTAACTACACTGTATCTTCAGCAGGTTGTGCCGCTCTGGATTCATGGATTCTACAACGAGGACTTGTGTTTGATATCGGAAGTCTATATTGGAAGCTAGCACTCAGCATGAAAGACCCATCACCAAGGTGAGGTAGCCGTGTGATTATATGGATGTTTACCATGATATGAAATGCTATGAGGATAGGATACTTAAAATATAAAAAAGGCTTAACGAATATAGACTCAACATTGAAAAAAGCATGACTGGACACTGTATGTGGGAATTTTCACACTTTAAAGCACATACTGTAATACCAGTTATACCCCACAGACAGACACGTCTATGAGGTACAACATAAACCTTGATGGTTGCACCTTTATACAGTATACTATAACTGGTCTACCTCATTCCTTGGGTATAAATAAACAGGCAGATGCTGGGAAAGTACCGTTGCTAACTGATCTCTGGTTATAAGAGCTTGAAGATATTTGGCCGCCGAAGCGTCCTGTAAAGACTTGGTGTCCTGTAAATCTACATTAAGATACAGTAAAGTCAATTATTCCTAGCAAATTTTCCTGTTAGGTTCTAATGATAATAAACTTGAAAAAAACTAAAAAATAATGGTTAATAATACTGCTACAAGGGGTTTTGACGTCTGTGGTAAAGTAGCTATTGGCAAATCATCCATGACAGTGAAAGCAGTTACTTCTGGACAACTGAGATTACTCTCCAGTTATACAGTTTTAATGTACACTAACAACAAAACACAGATTCAGTGGAAGTTTATGTTTGTCTCAGCCAGTTTCATCTTCTTATAAGGCCAGTCAGGGTTGTGTGGCTCGTTGAACGAGTTATATGCCTGTGGCTATGCTCCCGGGTCAGGCTATATAAATGGGTTAATGAGCTATTCTAAGACCTCACCCAGATAGCTAAAGTAAGCTACAGTAGGGCAGCTGCTGCTGAGGCATTGAGACTGATGTGGTGATTTACTTGCATTTCCTGTGCCCCATGCTGTAAACTTGCTGCTGAGAATATTGTCCTTCCGCTTTGCTATCTAACTATCTAAATATTAATGCTGATTATATTTTTTTAAAAGTGTGTTTCATAATGGAAATGTTCATGTTTCCTAATACTTTTTCTGATGAGAAATGAGAAAAAAAAGAGGTTGTTCTTAGGTGTCAGTGCTCGCAGCTCAAGGCACAGTATGCTGCTCAAAATAGCCAAGCGCATGGTATGAAGTGTTTGTCTACTGCCTGCATAGTGACAGCATGGCCAAACCCAGCACATGTCGTGTACATAAAGGTCACCAGTGCAACTGCAGAGTTCAAACCCATTTATAGTAAATATTTTAATCAAACAACTGCTTTGTGACTTTCTGGACTGCACAAATCCAGACATGATAAGTACTTTATGTTATGTGACTAAGAAGGCTGGGATTTCAATCACTGACACTGACATCACTGACTTGTTTTTAGGAAATTTACATATGCAACCACCTCTCTGATGTCACCCTGAGCTGGGAGAAAACTGAAGGATCTCCAGGGCTGCAGCAGCTGTAGAGGAGGCTGGTGATGCACAAGACAGAGGGACGCTTGCTGACATCATGAGCTGTGTGGAAAAGAGACACATGAGCCATCGGGTGGGAAGCATGCTCCACCATCGCTTCCCCAACGGCTTCACCGACCTGTTAATGGACGAGACTGACCGGGAAGTCAGCACTCTCACCGATCGAGCCTTCCGGAGTCTCTGCGTCGGAGATGATGCTGTCTACAATGACGATTGCTTGTACGGATACTCACCTTTCAGCTGCCACAAACCTCTGGCAGGGGAGCCTCTTAAAAAGAACCATCATAAGGAATCTAAAAAACAGGGGCAAAACAAAAATGATACAAACGATGCCCAGCCGTGGAAACAGCAGCAGCAGCAGAAGAGTATGTCCCACATGTCGTCTTTCCTCAAGGCATTAAGTGCCACAGAGCAGAGCTGTGAGGGAATGTTAATCAGAAATGGAGGTACAATGGACTCTAATGGGGAATCATGGGATAAGTCGGCGCTTCGCAGCATCCAAAGAGAGCTGTCAGAATTCTCATCGGATTATCAAAGCAGTCTTGCAGATAGACATTACAAGAACCAGCTTCGGCAACAGTCTGGCAGTGGTTCATCAAACAAAACTGGCAAGGATGCTGGCCTTCCTTCAGGGAAATCCACAAAGGTAAAAAATGGGAAATCCACTGTCAAACTAAAAAAACTGAACATCAAGAACTTTTTCCTTCACAGTGAGTATAGTCCTTTCCAGATGTGGACAGACTGTAACCGGTTCCCCTTTGGCCAGGAGGACACAGTCACCTCTATTCTCCCAACAGATAATATCCCTAAATGGTACGACTTGCCGTTTTACAAGGAGCTAACTGAGGCACATAGAAAAGAGACTATGCATATCGAGGAGACACAGTCATGCCAGAAAGAAACAGTTAAACCATGTCCTCCCACTGCTCCGAAACTCATCCCTCCTCCTCCTCCGCCGAAGGTACTGCCAAAGCCCTCAGCGACGCCAGCTGAGAAGAGGTGCTCATCGGACGTAGGGGATGG
This sequence comes from Planiliza haematocheilus, assembly GCA_005024645.1. Lineage (NCBI taxonomy): Eukaryota > Metazoa > Chordata > Actinopteri > Mugiliformes > Mugilidae > Planiliza > Planiliza haematocheilus. The sequence goes on along the minus strand of SRSE01000365.1, from coordinate 6,536,867 downwards.
GAGTGCTGCCCCCTGGAGGCGCAACAGGTCAAGGGCAAAAAGTGCCATTCCCGTCAATCAGCCCGTCATGGCATCTCAAGACAGTCAGTCAAAAACAGTGGAGGAAGGTCCTTTGTTGATCAAAAAGGAAGCAAGATCTGTGGAAGTGAAAGCCATTGAGGAAGTCAGCTCTTTGGCCTCTACACCGTTCAGCATCTGCCAACTGATGACTCCCCTCATTCCCTCCAGACAACCGACGGAAACATCAGAAATCCTCCAGGGAGTTCTCTCGCCCTCTGCCCTTGACCTCCCACTCAGACCACACTCTGAGGCCAAAGTGACCCCCGAGCCTCCAGTCAAGCGGGACAGCTATAAATCACTCGCCTCCAGTATCCTCTTCAACCTCAAAGACAACAGGAAGAGGGTGAAGAGCCGCTACAGTCCACCTAAATTCAAAACTTTAGAGAAGACGGAAGGCGGCACGGAATCTCCTCAGTCAGATCATGTGAAATATGCACCAGCTGGTTCTGAGGGCAACACATCTGGCTTAAGCACACCTGCCATTTTGAAAGACGGACTGACAATTTGCAGTCCTAATTTGGAACCTAATGGTCCCCAAGCTGTTGTTCTGGCAAAGCATGACTCTGACAGGCCTATGTCAGAAGATTATTTGTTATCAAATCTACTGCAAACCAAAAAGGAGGCTAGCAACAGTCTTGGGGAAGAGAACCCCATCTCGCCTTTTATTAACTCCAAAAAGAACAAGAGCCCCATGGCTAAAAAGTCAAACTATCCATCTCTGAATTTATACAAGAAGGCCAACCCTGTTGATAGTGAAATGAAATATCTTCAAGTCCCCCAGAGCACCGCCACTCCTGCACAAATGGATCCCCCAATGGAGACATATGGAGTTTCACCACTCATGCTAAACAAAGCACTCTCTCCAAACGCACTGCCAACAAACACAGAGCTTTCGCCAAATGCCTTAAATGTCATCAAAGATTATTCACCCATAATTTCACCCCACGCGCTTGAGAAAGAGGGGCTGTCATCAGCGGGGAAAAGACCCCCTAATGTAGCCGAGAAAACAAAGCGACCGGTGAAAGACACGAAAGAAAGGGATATTGGAGCGCAGACGGCTTTGGAGGAAAAAGAGACTGGTGGCCAGATCATGAGTACAATGGATGTGATCAGAGCAGCAAGGGAAGCAATTAATGCAGCCAAAAATAAAGCTCTATCAGCAACTCATTCAGATAGCACCAATAAGCCTGTGTCAGATATAGAAGTGAGGCAGAATCAAGTGGATGAGAAAACGTTAAGTAGCAAGAGCTATGGTTTAGTACCAGAAAACAACAATGCTTTATCTCAAAACAGAAATGGAGCCACTGGCACAAACCTGGATGGGAGAAATAGTAATGTCAAGAAAGAGCCTCCCCCAGTCCCAAAGAGAAATTTCGCAAAATCTGACGTTCAACTTGCTCTTGACAAACACACTGTTGAGAAAGTCTCAAATGGTGATTCTGGGGATGCAAGAACAGATTTACCACCAAAGGAAAATGATTTGGTCCAGAAACAAGGCAAGCTCAAACATATATTCTCATCCAGGCAGAACAATTATATCAAAAATCAGAGGTATGCAGTGATGGATACTGAACCTGACGAGGAGCATGAGGAAGGCAATCCGAAAGTGAACACAAGGATGGAGACGGATGACGAGATAAGAGAAATGAGAGATAGTGAGCACATAATTAATGATTTGCATGCTTTGAAAGAGCTGGGGAAAGCAAGGCTTGGCGATCGTATCCTTGAGAACGCAAGGAACAAACTAGGGGTTTTTGACATAGATGAGGAGACAAAGATGAAGAATGATTTGATCTCAAGGGAACTTCGAAACATAAAGAGAGGTATGCTGTCTATGAGAGGGAACACGTCGGCTAAGAGGGAAATATTTACAAAGAAGGAGAAGGAGCCTAGCAAGGAAGAGACTTTCACAAAGCTGGACAGTAATGTGATAGTGAACAAAGCGCGTATAAATGATAATTATGACAAAGCCAAAATGGCACTTGAAGAAATCATCTCAGAAAGGCAGAAGAGAAGGAATAAATTCCCTGAGCAGGATGCAAATCCAACATCGGATGACAACGTTTGGGAGGAAAGTTATGCGGCAAGGTTAGAGCAACGTAAATCAGCTAGGAAAGATTCTGCCTCAGAGAGCAGGGAAAAACAAAATAGTAGCAGCTCTACAACTAAAGAGAAAGAGGTAAAAGAGAGATTAAGTGATCTGACTGACCATAATCTCCTGAGACAGATTCTGTCACAGTCTGAACCTAGACTTGGTGAGACTCACCGATCAGGTGGTAGAATAGCATTGCCTGGTATGGACAAGACTGGTAACGAGCTAAATGCGCTCCTGCAAACTAAAGCTAAATATGCTAATGTTAGTCTAACTGATAATCCTAGTCACGTGGCTGATGATTCAGAGGTTAATTTCAGGCAAATAGTGAGACAGGTGTCTGAAGAGAGTGGAGAATACCCCAGGAATGAAACTGAAGGCCAAAGGTTAGATGCTCCTCCTGTTCCTCCCAGAAGCAAAAAAGGAGGCCGGAGAGAAGGAAGCTTCTCTAAAGAGAAAGATGGAGTTGACGAAAACGTCTTTGACAAAGATGGGGAATTTGAAAATGGTCAGGTATGCTCAAATAGAGAAGCAGATAGCAAAGAAGGTGTGTCCAGTCAAAGAGAAACTAGTTCCTATAGAGATAGAGATAGAGATAGAGAGAGGTGGAATGAGCTCAATAACACAAATTTGGAGTCAGTTACTGCAAATGATGCAGTTCAACTGGAGTCCATCGTAAATTCAAACAAATCTTATTCTGAAAATACAGTGTGTTTATCACCAGAGTTCACAGCAGGTGAAAATAATGCAGATAAGGTGCAGATAAGTACAAGCCCCACAAGGACGGCCACATCTGAAAACAGCGAAGTGAAGTCACCGGAAAACTGTAAGAAAAAGCGAAAGGCTCCTTTGAGACCAGACCATTTAATCAAGGCAGATAACAGTGCTGCTAAGACCTTAGTTGCAAAAGACAAACCTGAAAAAGGTAGAGTTAGTGAGCATGTATATGGGGATGGAGAGAATCACAGTGAGATCCCCAGAAGCATATCACCCTTGCTGCTCATAAACGGCACTGCCGTCAATCAGAGTCCACCTGATCAGGCCAGCTTGTCCTCAAAGTCCTCCTACTTCTCCGTGGAGAGTGCGCTGCACAGAAACACTGAGACCGAGTCTAATGTTTACCACTCACTGGAGAACTTGACTGGAGAGGCGGACGAGGTTGACGAGACGCTGCAGAATCTTTCACAAAACACGCCTCAGGATTCAGACAGAGCAGTGGAATATTATTCTTTGAGTGATCATGAAAGCGAGCCTGAGGTTGTAAAATGTCAAAAGGTGGCAGAAGTACCATGCAACAAGAGCAACGAAAGACAAGATAGCAGTAGAGATCAAAACTTAACTGATGAAAGTAGCTCAACAACAATGTCACCCACTAATACTTTCTCACCGACTTTGGGGATCCCTGCCTTGTTTAAAGTCAAAGATAACACTGTCATTAATAAGCGGAAGAAGACTGTACAACCCTGGTCACCGAGAGAAAGTCTGAGTGGATCAGAAAGAGGAGAGGAGGACATAAATCACGTAAAGGAAAATCCAGACCTCCCGCTGAATAATGAAACTGTCACCAGTGGTAGCACCTTGTTCCCGACAGAAATCTTCAAACCTAAAGAGATTTTATCAAACCAAACCCCACCCATTGTCCTTATTTCACCTCCAGATCTCCAAAGTGAAAACTCAAAGAAAGCCCAAGCTGGAAGCTTCCTCACTGTTCCACAGGAGGAAGATAGGTTTTCTGGGGTGAGTCCATCATCTGAAGGTGTAGAGAGCTTAACAACCAGCGCGGCTGATACAGCTGACGAAATGGCAGTGAACACTGGAGGACTGCTAGAGCCTGAAGTAACAACGGTTCCCAGTGAGCATTCGGGGTCCACCTGCAGCGTCAATGATAGCCAAACAGGGCTGCCAAAGCCACCGGCTGTCTTACCCAAATCTGAAAAGGCAGTACTAAAAGCCATTAAGCTGGCAAACAGAAGGATGAAGAAGGAGGAGGCACAGCAGTCATCTAAAAGTAGCGGCAGTAGCAAACACAGAGCGGACAGACACAAAAGTGACAAACCTGAACACAAGAGCAGCAGCAGCAGTAGCAAAAATAGCAGGGGCAGTGAGAAAAAAGACAGAGACAGAACTGAAGACGCTCACGGTCAGAATGAAAGTCGCCACACTAAAAACAGCAATGATCAGCGTGAGCAACTGCCAAGCAACAACGAGATACACCACAACAGCAGAATGGAAATAAGACACAAGGCTCGAAGACAGAGCCATGATTCGGTGGGAAGCAGCAGCCATAACAGAGAGGAATGCGTGGCATCGGAAAGGCAAGGTCGCAGCAGCAACAGGCATGCTCGAGAAAAGCCGGAGCAGAGACATTACAGCAGTGACAGGGTCATCAGTAATGTACCTGTCTACAAAGCTCATGTTGGTGACAAACCAGTGCCGGACAGTCCGCTTCACCGATCCCAAAGCATTGATAGGTACTTAGGAAATACAGTAGAGCGCAGGCTCAGTGCTGACATGTCCATCAATGAGAGACTTGATCCAAGGGCCCAGCGCATTGAGAAATCTATCATGGATGAGCTTCAGCAGAGAGGCCGAGCAAGAGACAAGGCCAGCAGAGACAACCCGTTGAGGAGAAGTCACAGTATTGATGCGTACAGCACTGAGATACCTCACCATTCACCCCTGTCTCGCCAGTCAAGCCACACCAGCCACACCAGCCACACAAGCCAGCTTTCCCGGCAGTCTAGCATCGAGCACACTATTGTTACGCAGTCCTTTCCCATGACCCAACGAAAGCTTCTCCAGGACCCAGACTCAGGGCAGTACTACTTTGTGGACATGCCTGTTCAAGTCAAGACAAAAACCTTCTTTGATCCCGAAACTGGGAGCTATGTGCAGCTGCCTGTCCAGCCACCAGATGGTGTTGTTCCTCAGGCATCCCCCATGGAAGTCTTGACCCCACCCATGGTTGTTTACCACGGCTTTGTCCCGGTACCTCTGTCTCCTATGGCTCAGAAGGCTACCGCACAGGCGCCTCAGAGGGAACCGGATGAGTTTGAGCAGAGGCACCTAGAGAGGTCAAGGCAGATGCACTGTAAAGAGGGACATCCATATTTAGAACCTGTCTACGGTCAACATGACCACGTGCTTGGGGAGTTCATAGGCACCGAGGAGCTGGACTGTCCTAGCTGATGGGATAGGATGTCTGAAAGAAAAGAATCTACCCTCACCTAACGCTGCTTTGAATTATTAACTTGTGGTGTTTGTGGCATTCCGGGAGTTATTTTGTGATCTCTTTTTATGGCCTACCCTTTTTCAGACAAATTCATCTATTTTAACTTCACATAATGTTATCCTTCATTTCCAGATTTTAGGCATGCCAGTTTGATTGTTCAACACTGGCACGAATCTCCAGTAAGGAGCAGTCAAAGTGGTCAAAGAAGCCTTTGGTCTTTTTCAGTTTTGAAAAAGACCAAAGGCTTCTTTGACCACTAGCATTTCTGCAGCTCAGATGCAAATATCTGGCCTTTTATAGAGAAAAAATGCACGAGAAACTGCCACCGAAATGTTCCCACAAATGCAAAGTACAACACTAATACATGTTTAATATTTAACAGTGTTTCAAGTTGGATTTTTCTTTTTGTCTTCAAGCTTAAGCAGTTACTCAGATCTTTGGTCTTCTGGTTTTGCTTTACTTGCCTTAAACTTTGACGAGATACATGAACTGTGCGGCTGTGGGAAACTACTACGTCTGAGATAATGAATTTGTGGATGAATGGTAGCAGCGGTTTGAATGTGGGTTGAAGAGGTTCTGTAAAATAACGTGCAATTAAGAGTAAGAAAGAAAAAGAACATGGACAGTCCATGTACATAATGTATTTAAGTGTAAACAGAGAGGGCAAGGTAGATGATGAAATGTTTATTTATTGTAAATGCTGACAGGTTGTTATATATTACAGTGGTATCGGTTCTCCACTACTTTTCAGGTATTATGGCTTTTCTTTTATTACCTGCAAAGTTTGTTGTCTTGAGATTTCTTTTCTTTTTTTTTTTGTTCACCAGACAGTTTGCTGTCATTTAAGTTGTCATTAGACATACTTGAAACAAATACCAACTTTAAATTTTGATTTGTATGATACTGATTTCGACTGATCATGTCCATACAACTCAATTTCAAAAACACGTTGCATGTTTGGTACAATTGCACCTGTTAAACGATGATGATGTGTTTGATACGTCCACTTCCACTAAAAAGTTTGAACTGGTATTACTTCAAATACTGTTTTTTTTTAATATATGCTGCGGACATGAAGAAGAATTGATTTTGCAGGTTTGTTGCGTTGGCATTTTTCTAAACTAGAATCAAGCAGGGCTGTCTTGTGTCTGTGATCCATTCCAATAAAAAAGTACAGTTGCTACAGATTTTTGCTCTGCATGTGTTATTAATGTCACCGCACTACGCCACACCTCAGATAAAACTAAATACCCAAACACATGACATTTAAAATATTAGTTAATTTTCTAATCAAGCAGTTCTCTAGGGATGTTTTTAATATGAAAGTGAAGCCATGACTGCTGCTCTTTAATGTGTGCGTCTGTGTGCTGCAGAATTCAGCTGCAGAGTGGATTCAAGTTTTCACCTACACCTCTATCCCGCCCCCTGCTGATGAGTGTAGAGACAGAAATGAACCAGAGCGTCTGACTAGTTGTCTTTTATTTTCTTACCAGCTGTACTGTAATAAACAGTAAGTAATTGAAGAGACAAGGCCAGGTTTTTGATTTCCCAACAACTTATTCCAGCTTATGGAGGTTCGCAGGACCAGGTCGTATATGAACAGCACAACTTCATGCATTTACTAAAATACGTTTTAAATCTATCAGCATGTGTCGTGAAAATCTTCTGCAATCGTTGACTTTCCCACATATTTAATCTTTGAAAAATGTAAAGACAAAATTCTAATGAGATGCAGGTCAGAGGTCAGAAACAAATTTGTCAACCTATCTACTGATTGAAAGATATCAGTCAGTGTTGATCAAAGCATTAAATGCTAAATAAGCAAGATACGTTTCCAACTCCAAGCTGTTTTTCCTACAACCTGGACCTTATATTTACCTATATAACTTAAATAACCTAAATAAAGCATTATCTGCCTCCAAACTCCTTCATTTCACCAATATTTTGTTATTGTACACTAGTGCTATTCCCCTATTATCATCATCCGTTGTCTGTATATTGACCTATTAACCTCTAACCTGGTCACGAAATGTTCACTATTAATACGAAAAAAAAAAGAAGAAATAATTGTAGGTAGTACAGCAAGCTCAACTGAGCAGTGCTCTTTTGGTATCTGATTAATAAAGTTGTGACATATTTGGAATGACGCAAAGGATTGTGATTAATAGTAGAGGAATATTTCTTTTATTTCTCAAAATAATACAATATTTAAACATATGCACGAAAAATACAGTGTTTCTATTAACTCAAGCAAACCCCATCCCTCATTGTTCCAGTGTTAAAGAGTGCAGGAGACACAAAGCCAGTCAGTGACAGCCGCAGCTTAACGCCACCATGTCGTCATACTGCTTCAGGACCACGTTCTCCTCGTCGTCGAAGTATAGCAAACTGATGGACTGGAGTCTGTCAGGCACGCAGCAGGGCGCCCCCACTTCTTCGCTAGAGAGTTTGAGGGCGTGCATGATGGAGCGCACCGTGGCGTGGTTGGTGGCTCTGAGGCCCTCGCCCAGGGGGAAAGGGCAGGAGCCTTTGCAGTGGTAGGCGTTGTACCCGCGGGGGGAGATGATCCAGCCCGACCAGCCGATCTCATCGAAGTCGACGAATAGGGGAACCCGCTGGCAGGACTGGGGGCGGCCGTGGTGCAAGAAGCCTGAAGATGCACGCCGTCTTCTGCTGCGGTGTTCACGGGGCTCAGGTGGTGCTGCCGCTACAGGCTGGATGTGTCCTGCTGAGAGACAAAGACTTGATTAGGATGCTATCATCATTTTAAAAAGTATTTGGTTTCGGAAACCAGAGAAATTTGTTGAATATTAAATTATTAACTTAAAAAAGCAGCAAATTTTAGGCTGACTGCATGAAGAACATCCACGCCATCTTACCCATGTATGACTGGTTTGATAGTCCGGGCCTCCCATCATCTGAGAAAATGACCAGGTAGGCATTTGTGTTAGTCGGCTCTCCATTCTGCTTCGACGAGGACTCCATCCAGTTACCAGAAGGAAACGTGGTCACCACCAGGATGCCATTGTTCTCCTGACTGTTCCTTATCCACTTAGAAACCTTCAAAGCATGGCGAAAGAAATCAGATGAGCAAACTGCGGTCTTGCACCAACCAGACGTAAAGTGGAACTGACTTAACAACAGAACGGGTCTCCAGAATTCTCCAGAAGAGTTGAAATGAAATGAAAGGGCGTTACCATTTGAGTGATGTTGAAGACTTCCCATCCCTGTGTGTACAGGGGCACCAGTCTGGAGGTGATGAGGTTTCCTCTCCATGGCTTCACTCTGCTGTCCAGGACCTCATACAGATCCACCTGGACAATCAAACCTGAAGTTAATCTACTATCCAAACCTCACATTCTCCATTTAAAGCTTATGATTATTAAATGTTTGCAAACCCCCGAGGAAGGATCAACATTTGTTGTCTTACTAGTCACCAAACTAGTGTAAGTATAAACACACCGTATTGCTGTCAAACCAGTTTACCTTATAGAAATGGGGGCCGCGTGACTTTCCGAGATAAAACTTCTGTTTCTTTCTGAACCAGCGGAACTCCGCTTTGATCATTCTCTCCTCTCTGCTGAAAGACGACAAGTTGAAGAAGTGAAACCTCTCTCCAGTGTGACCTGCGGACAACAAAATGACCAACTGTTATCTTCAGATAAACGATAAAACAAATACAAGCTGTCAAACAAACCGTGCGCAATTGGTGCGTCAATGCGCATTTTGGGTGAGATTTACGCACGCGCCTCCACAATATTTATTAGGCCTATATTGTTGCGTGGCCCAAATGTTTGACATGCATACATTTAGTCTCACATAATAACCATAAGACCATGTGTAAATGTCAGTGTGAGCTCACCTTTATCCTCAAAACTTCGCACTACGTTTCCTTCCAGGATGTCCTTTTGGCTTTTCGGGATCCCATCGGAGACTGTCACCGCGTTAAAAAGATCCAGCATAAACTGCGGCGCCTTCTTGTGAGGAGCCACCGCCGGACCTCGGGGTAAATCCCTGAACAGCGCGTCCAGCTTCTCGCTCGCAGTCTTCATCGCATCCGAACTCCCCAGCTTCCCCGCCGTCGCCCCGTCCTGCGGGATAGCCAGCGGGGCGACGCATGTGAGCCGGAGAGCGAGGACGAGGCAGAGGCAGAGGCGCAGAGCTCCTGCTGTCATTTTTAGCGAGAGTGGACTGAGCTCTGCACCTGTGGGACGGTGCGTGATAAGGGTGACCCCGCTGCGTTTGATGACAGGCTGCCCCAGCGTTGGCTAACACCGAGAGATGATTGGGCCGTGATTGATGGTGTGGGGGGGAACACAAAGGAAAGGTGAAAACGACCCGAGAGTCAGCTATAAAGATAAAGGATTAAAAAAAATGACTAATTTCCCTTAATTGTATGCTCGGGTTACAGTCGTTTTCCAGTTCATTTAAATAATCTCTGCAGAATGTTTATAGAAACTTTAATATCTCTATAAAACTCATCTGGCACGCCCAGTAACCATAGAAACTATAATAAAATACATTAGTATGAATGATGTATCTACAACATGACTTATATATGCCATACATGTATTATCTAGTTGTGTATTTGCATAGATAGATTCTAACATCAGGAATAGAGAAGAATAAACACTATTTCTATTCAACTTCTTGGCCCTGCACAGCCCTCATCCATCCCAGGGGCCAATTAGGCGGCCAACCAAATAAAGTTATCCCATTATGATGTTTGTCGCCGTCGCTCCACATCATGCGTTATCAGCACGAGGCCAGTCGCTGGAGAGCAAACGAACAACCGAGCCGTGACGCACATGAAGCGCGTTTTCAAAAGCTGCCTGTACGCGCGCACATTTCCACAAAACGAAAGCCGGTCGTCCCCTCGTCTCACCTCCCTTCCTCCTCCTCCTCCTCCTCCTCCTTCGCCGTTACTGTTTGCACAGTGACTCAGAGTTAACACCGAAATCGGCAATACGCGTTTATTCCTCAGTTAAGATGAATCCGAGATGATCTCTAATCAATCGGCACGAACAAGAGGGATCAAATTCCCAAGATCATCAAGTTGATCAATGGTTCAGTAGCCCCCCCTCCCTCCCTCGCTCCTTAACCCCCTATTGTTCCTTCGATTACACGGGAATGATGATCCCCTCATTTAGGGGCCATTACTCACGTTTAACGCCACGTAGGGACTGGGCCCCTTTTCTTTTTCTTTTTCTGATCTCTCCTTTCACTTAGTAGCAGCTGCCAGATAAGCCTCAGGACAGATTACAGCCATAAACAGTGTAAACAGAAAGATCAAATGCTGCTTGGTGATTGAATTTCCCTGAAACAGAACTTGTACTATTTATTCATTCATTTTGGATTTCATTTCCATTGTTAAATCATACACACTTTATGTGGCATATTTGTGATTCCTGGTATCCTAAAGACAGGAGTGAGTATGAAATGAGATGCGATGTCATTCCTCTGTCATTTCAGGAGGAGGACCAGGTACCGGATCTGGATGGTACCCGTGAAGACCGTACACATGTGGTCTACAGTATGTGTGCGACATGTGGCGCGTGAACCTGTATGAGACAGCCGGTGAGCGTGGGATGCCCCTGAATGTTTGCTCTGACCGTGTGCTGATCCCAGATAGACTTAAAGGGAAGCCCTCTTGACGTAGATGTTCTCAAATGCGTTCAGCAAAGACCACCACCCCGACCTGACTGGCTGCAAGTCTATAGTGAAGGCTGCAGTGAAGGTGGGAGCTGTAAGTTGGAGTGTCCTCTTTTTAGTGCTAACGTGTTTCGCTGACAAATCTGTCAAAGCACACACTGTTAAATGTTCCAGTATTGCTTTTTTGTTTGTTTGTGGTGAATAACATTTTCCCTCAGCTTTCAACTGGGTGTCACAGCTTTATTTTAGTCGAACAGACGCTGCCTTTACACAGACGATAATATTCAACTCATAACCAGCATAAAAATGGAAGATTAATTATAATTACAATTTAAACTGATCAGATCTTACATTATGACCACTTTCCTACTATTGACTAGGTCTCCTTTTTGCCTCTAAAACAGTTGGGACTCATCAGAAAATAGACATGGACCTTCTGAGGTTGTCCTCTGGTGTCTGGCAACAGAATATTGTTAGTGGGGGACTTTGGGTCCTATGGGTTGAGGGGAGGGGTATCTGTGGATCATCCCACAGATACTTGATCAGTTTGGGATCTAGTAAATTTGGAGGCCGGGTCAACACCTTGTGCCGTTTTTTCTAAGCCGTTTTTGTGTGTGTGTCTGTATCAAGCTGCATTCTGCTGGTTATGGCTGCTGCTGTCAAGGAGTGTCATTGCTATGTGTTGTGGGTTCCTGGTCTGGTCTAGGAGTGTGGTACATGTATAAGTAACATCCACATAAATGCCAGGTCCAAACGTTTCCCAGCAGAACATTGTATTGTCACAAGATGGTCAGTTATTCACTTAACTTGTCAGTGGTCATAATGTTGTGGCTGCTTGGTGTACACTGTTTTGATCCCACATGGGGAAATAATTTTTCTGCATTTGCCCTATGTATTCATTCACACACTGGTGTGTACCCTCGTAGCAATGGGTTGCTACTTATTTAGTGCCTGGGGAGCAAACTGGAGGTTAGGCGGTTGCTCAAGGCTCCTAAGCCATGGACAATTTTTACATCCTGGTAGAAACATGGTGCTGAATGTGGAATGATCAAATTTAGGGAAAAACCATTTTCCTGTCTGGCAGATTCAATGCTTCGTAATGGGCAGAATCCCTTTCTGCATGTCAAAAAAGCTGGCACATACACATCCTAACGTTTTATTTAGGGTCCACCTGAACAGTTAAATTGGGATCACTAATCAGAATGATTTTAAGTTGAGTTAAAGACACATTAACCATGCAGTCATTGCCACTATGATAATGGTTCACCCTCGTGATTCAAATTAACACCCAATCGTCCAGTCTCTTGACAGTGTTCTCATTTTCTTTTTCAGATGTGTCAATTGATACCACTCTTATATCTATCAGTTAAATGTGAACCTACATGGACAGCTAGCTTTGCATAAAGACAGGTGGCACATGGAGCTAGCCTGCCTATAGCAATGTAGCCTGGTGTACCCAGAGTAAATTCTTATCAGAATATGAGATGGCTGTTTTGGGGGTGCAACTAGCTAACAGTTAGTCTAATCCAACTAGACTAAGTAAAAGATTAAATAATAAAGAGACAAAGATAGAATGTGTGAAGCCTAGCTATGATTAAGATGAACTAGCTTAACTAGATGTAGCAGTGCCTCTAGATGTTGACTGCAATCAGAAATGTGTCTAACCAGTGCTGAAATTAGTTTGTCTCCCTGGGATCTACTGTCATCAACAACATTAATGTTCTTTCAAAGGGTCCCAATAACCCAGCGGTGGGACAGCGAGGCAGCACACACGGCGCCATCGCCGTAAATGAAACTGAACAGTCTTTCATTATATTATTAACAGCTGTGCTTTTCTAACAGTGTCATGTCTAAATATTTTTTTTCTAAAGAATAGCGTGTCCTGGTCTGCATGAAACAATGAGCACTTTTAAACCACGCCATGATCTCAGTATTGCTTTGAAAGTTTATCAGACATATGTCAGACTGTCTTCTGCCTGCTCCCTCTCCGTTTTTATCTAATACAGTGGTCTTTATTCACCTCTGTGTGGATGCAGCGTCACCAGTTGAACAGCAGATGGAGGTATTGACTTACAGATGGCGAAACAAACGGCAACAGTCTCTGCTTTTAGTGATCTTAAACATTCACTTGACAAAACATTAGGTACAACTAGTGCATTCCAGTACAGTCCTGCACTTGATTTGGTCTATGTTGAAAAAGCATCAGACAGCTCCTAACTTTATGATAATGCACTTTGTGGTGCTGGTAAACTGGATTAAATTAAACAAGAAGAGTTTCTGTTATTTAGTGGCTAAAATCAGGTTGACAAAATAATAGAAACATCATCCAATTCAACAGTACAACAAACCACAGTTATATCAAGTTATGCTGAATACCATAACCTTCACAGAGGCTAGATTTAATGCAGGACTGTTGGATTGCATCGTTTTCACTAGTGTTAATAATGAACTGGCGAGCGAGTACATTTCAGTATACAGTTCAATGTACCGTGTGATTTTAAGTGTATATATCATAAATGCAATTTCTGCGTTCACTTTGCATCGGAAGTATTTTCATTTCTCAGAGCCATTGGGCTCGTCAATTGTTGCTTCAGATAAATCAACTCATACAGTGTTTTCAGTCTGAATATGGATATTTGTATGCTTTTACCATAACGACTGATGCACAGCATTTTGGCAAAGGTGTCCCTTGGTTTCCTTCTTTGGACATGGTGGATGTTACGTTGGCTTTTGTTCGCTGCCGTCTGCTCTTTCACCCAGGGCCGCCTGGCTCCACATCTGACAAGTGTGCCCATGTGTTAATGACTTCACCTTGTGTTAAATAGCTCTACTGCGGCAATTAGAGACACATGGAAGGCATTTGCTCCAAGTGCTGGCCACTGCCGCAACCCTGTTTGAATGAATAATGAAGAGTAATACAGTCACGGCAAAAGTGGAAACACATGACAGGGGTGTTGGAGCCGGCCACGATGTAACGGGATTTAAAAACAAAAAGTTTCTCTATTGCTTCTGACCACAAACAAGCAGGGTCAGGTCGTCCTTTCAGTGTCAGAAATGTCCAATTCAACCACCATAACTAATGCTGTCCAATTAGAAGTAATACACCATCATCTACCTCACTATAAAGGTGTACTTTATTACCCAGTGCCTAAAAAAACCATTCAACAATTCTGTCAAGTTTACTGTTGGTGAGAGTCAAGCTAGATTTATGCTTCTGCATCATGTCCTAAGCCAGATCCAGCCTTAATCCTCCCCAGATATTAACAGAGACTAAAACAGCTCTGTTTGGTCCAAAATGCCTGTCCTCGTCCACATATTTCAGTGAGGAAACAAGCAAGCAGACGTCTGCTCTCCTTCTCTGTGTTGTAGTGATTTCAGATTCAGAATGCTTTTATTGTCATTGCATGTCGACGTACAATGAAATTACAATGGCTGTCCTTAGAAGACACAACAAACAGTAACAGTAACAGAGGGTAGCAGAGTAACAATAACATAAATTACACCCCACCCAAGGCACATATATAGATTCCACAAACTCCCTCTCATATACCAACTCACTCATTATTAGTTGAAAGTGCTATGACATTTAGTCTAGAGTGACACTGAGTAGGATAGAACCAGTTCTTGAGTCTGGCTGTGTGTGTCTTTACTGACCTATATTGTCCTCCAGAGGGTAGCACAGTAAACAAGTGATGGAAAGGACGTGTGATGTTTACTACAATGTTACAGGCCCTGCTGTGGCAGTGGTAGAAAGACTCAGTTCTGCCTGGAAAACACCTAGAGTCTTTCTACCTCTGCTCGATGTAAAGCATTTTATCATTCTGTATAACTGTATGGTTTTCAGCAAAAGTAACTATTGTTGAGCATTTATCATCTCCAGCCCAAGTCACCATAGCTTGAAGTACACAAAGAAACTAACTAGCACTTTAATAGCGCAACTGAAAAAACGATGCCGTCACACCAATGCACAAGCATAAATGATTACAAAAGTGTAGGCTAAGGCAGGTATTAGCAGTGAAAAGACAGATAGGCTATGTCTACATGCTAACTAGAAGCTAAAGCTAGCAAGAGTTTAGCTTAGCTTAACACAAAGCCTGGAAGCTGCGGGTAAAGACTAAACTTTGGACAAAGTTCAAACTCGGAGATAAAAAAAAAGAATTATATGTTATCAGGATGAAATGTAGAAACTGGCACAATTACCGTTTCCTAAATGTAATAAAAGGAATAAAGTAATAATTGTAGTAGTAATAGCAGGGATCGCATTAACCGAAGATTTTCCGTCAATGACCGTTTCTTTAAAGCTGTGACAGAATAATGTGAAGGCCATCATTTTGACAGATTGCACGTCACACCCCTGACCACTTGGTGGTGAGTGACCTTATCAATTGTCTCTTGTCTCTAATCGCAGTTTTCATTCCAAACATCACGGAACTTTTGTCAGCGCACGATTTCCTGGTACATCGCTTACACTGGCACATCAGAGCTCACCTAACCATATACATATTTACAGTATATATGTTTAAATGTCTATGTATATGCGGCTAGCGGCTACCAAAATGAAGGAATCGGATGAAAACCATTGACTGTATATAGTAAAGCACGTTTGCTAGTACTGATAGAAGGCAAGTGGAGGTAGATAAAACTCCAAAAAGTCAGTCAGTCATTCATCTTCTATACCCGTTTAGTCCTGCTAAGGGTCACAGGGGGTCTGCTGGAGCCTATCCCAGCTGTCATCAGGCGAGAGGCAGGGGTACACCCTGGACAGGTCGCCAGTCCATCGCACAGCACAGAGACACAGAGACACAGAGACACAGAGACACAGAGACAGACAACCATTCACACTCACACACCTCTCTCTCAAAAAGTCTTCAGAACTATTTCAGATGCCTGACAATGCTACATTTTTCGCTAGCACACTTGATAACCAGATATACAGCATGCTATTGTTTTGTGCTTTCAGGCAGTGCAAGTGTTACTTATTCTCATTGACTGAGTTGGTTTTTCATTGCTAAAAGACGACGAACAGTTTTCTCCTGCCAACCAGCGAACTGAGTAATGAAATGTTCCTCCTTTGTCAGTTCATTCTTTTTTCTTAGGAGCTCCTTGAATATTTCTATTTCTGAGAGAGTTTGTTCTTCCTGTGGTCCAACCGCTGACACTACCAAACTTTCCTTCAGCTCATATGATACTGTCTTTATTGTTTTCAGGGCATCCAGTTGTGGTGCAGCAATGGTCATGAGTTCTTTACCCAACTTCTCCACAGTTATGATCATTTCTATCTCTTTCTGTGACATAACTGTCGTTGCATTCTGGGCAATTCTAACACCTGATATGGTTGACAGTACTGTTGCCTGGGTCACACCTCCAACTGCTACTAGTTTTCCAGTTGGTCCATCAGGTAAACTTGGTCTTTGGCCTTTTGAGGAGAGATAACCCTGCAAATCCACTCAGTAGTATGAATATGAAAATTGAGAACAAGCCCATCAACAGTTAGCACACACCCATATATATTGTATAAAACTGTCAATCATTGCAATATTAAATTACAGGTTAAGTAAGTAAGTATTAAAGAAATATCATACCACAGGGTTTTAATTAGGAGAGTATACAGTTGCTATGACTACGGTGCTGAGACGGAGCCTCCTAAACCATCTGGTCTGTAAGGTCTGTGTGATAAAATCTCTCTGTATGGGGAGATTGCGATTGAGATGGGTTTTTTTGTTTGTTTTTTGTCAAAAATATAAACAACTAAACATGTCCTCTATCAAGTCATTTTTAGTCACGAGTCCAAAAATATCACTAATAAAAGCTTAATGGTACATTTTGCTGACAGTGGAGGTACTTTTGGCAAAACGAATGAGCATGTTCTAGTTAAAAAAAAAATCTAACTAAAAAGCATTGCTGTTAAAATACTCAAAACAAATGAGTTAGCCGTGTAACATCTGAAAAGTAACTAAGTGAAAACAAATGTCATCCCTGAAGTGAAAGAATCCGGACCTCTGGATCAAACGACACTTTAGTAATTGCCGTCCAGTTTAGGAGTTTCAGTAGGTGTTACGACCATCTTAGGGGAAAACCAGTATGTAGCATAAAGGAGGTCTTCCTCTTTTCTCTGCTCTCAAGAAGAACCAGTACTTCAATGAACGTAGTCAACGTAGTCCAGAGTAATCTTTATTTGTTATTAGATTAAAATTCAGGGTGAGCATGGCCAAAACAACTAGCTAACACAAGTTCTAACTTACTCATCAACAAAACCAAAATAAAATACAAAATAAAATAAGAAACTTTCCTTAACCTCCCTTACCAAAAACAGGAGAAAACATGAAGGAAATAAAACCGGCTTTTCAACCCTACTTGGTGGGACTGCTTCAGCACAACAACAACAAATTGAAAACACGTGGTTTCACAAGACACTATGACTATATTCTCCTCCAACCACTGTTCAGCATACAGGAAGCTGAAAAACGGAAGGAAGAAGGAAGTAGCACCCCCTGCAGGCAGGGTGGAGGAACAGTACCACACAGAGAGGAAACACACACCATATGAATCCTAGTCACAACAATAGTCCATGTAATGTATTAAGAATAAAATACAAAACTATCTTCTTAATATTCAGTTAGATCTTCTCTGAGGGGAAATAGCCAGTATCAACTGTACATTAAGGCCTTTCAAGAGTCACGTGTTAATTTTCTTCAAAGTCTTCGAGTTTGCTTTTCATTTCTGCAAGATCGCAAAAAACTTTCTCACACTTACTGACTGACGTAGTAATAAAGAGTTTCTGCGTTGCATCATCTGTGAGGTTTATTTGCTGTAGGAGCTCCTCAAATACTGTTATGTCTGAGAGAGTTATTTTTGCCTGCGCTCCAGCCGCTGTCCTCAACAAGGACGACTGTTGCTCCAGATCATCTGACGCTTTCTCTATGTCTTCCAGGATGTTTTTATGCAGTGCAGCGATGACCGTGAATTCTTCACCCAGCTGCCCCATGCGTTTTAGCATTTCTTTTTCTGTCAGTTTTTTATTTGCTTGCGCGCTCCAAATCATTGCGCCTCCAGCAGCAGCGGCGGCACAGGCTCCAAGTATGGCCGCACCTCCAGCTACTCTTGTTTTACCAAGTTCTTCACCCAACGGTGACATCCCTAGTGAAAGTGGCACAAGTAATCCAATTCCTGAGGCAACAATAGCAGCTCCGGTCACGATTTCCTTGTAAGTTTTATTCTGCCTCTCTTTAATTTTATCAGCTATCTCACTAAGCTCATCTACAATGGCTCTCATTCTTGGTTCCTTATCTTTGTATGATTTAATGAATGCTCTAGCTGTCTCACAGAGTCTGTTTAGTAGATCGGTCAAATGACGCGGCAGCTCTCTGGCCATTGTTCTTCTTGTGCTACCTCCAACCCCAAATATATTGAAAATCGAAGACTGGTATGTGTCCCCTGCTGGTGAGATAAGCCTGTGCATCGGTCCACTGTGATCTGAAAATTGAAAACAAGTCCATCAGTAATTGTAATATACTGTATATATATATATTATAATAAATTGTTCATTTCAGGGCTGACACCTTTAAAGAATCATACACTTTAATACTGCAGGTGTTATAATCTGGACAGAGGTTTGGCTGCACACAACTCTGACACTGGACATCATTTCACTTTCACAGGGGTACACCCTGGACAGGTCACCAGTCCATCGCAGGGCCAACATTCACACTCACATGCACACCTACGGGCAATTTAGAATCACCAATTAACCTAACGAGCATGTCTTTGGATGGTGGGAAGAAGCCGGAGTACCCGGAGAGAACCCACGCAGACACAGGGAGAACATGCAAACTCCACACAGAAAGGCCAGCCGGCCCATGGATTCGAACCGGTGACCTTCTTGCTGTGAGGCATCAGTGCTAACCACCTCGACACTGTGCCGCTGGTGTATTTGTTATCAATTTATTTTCTTTAAATCAGTCTTGGATATGTCAAAGATTAGCCATTTTTGTGTGTGTGTATTTAAAATTTGCTACCCTCTTAGATGACAACAATGCCTCATTAAGTCCCATTAAAACCAAATTAGTGCCTATGGATATAAGGTTCGTCATGTCATTAGTTTTTGTGCTTGTGTTATTGAGCTTAGCATGTTATTTTTTGTTTTTTTGCATAAATAACAATAGTGACATGAAGTAATCAAACTGGCACTCAAAGGGTTAAGATCCTCAAAATGATTGATTTATGTAGAAAAAGTCTGAAAAAAATGAATCAGTAAAGCTTTTATAGCAGTGTTTTTGGAAGTGGACATTTTGTCCTTTAAGGAGAAGAATATATATACTTTTTTCCACAGTGGTCTATTGACCTATTAGAGAAATTAGATGTTTACAATCCAGAATTTGTCATCGACGTGCCTTTCTTACAAAAAAATGTGTCACATGCCAAAATCAAGTGGAAACATTTGCCCAAAAGGACAAATATGTCCATAATGATGCATAATGCAAAGTTTCCTTTGTATTTTTTGAAGGATGATTTCATGCTGTGCTTGAGGTCAGGCAATGATTGTGGTGATAAAGATGTAAAACATCAAAGTCTGGCTGTTAACTCTAAATGAAAGGATAACTGAGGATGTTTCACTGTTTGGGAAGAAGGCTGTTAAATTACATTGTCAAACTATGTCAAAACATGTTACAGTGTGTAGAATGATCTGTATTGTGCAGCAAGCTATGATTCATGTTTATTTAAAAGTGTGTGTGCATCGTCTTACTCTTAAAGTGAATGTGTTTCATTAAACACTATTAGATAACACTGAAACTACTACTAGCTCTCAGCTAGTTTAAGAGGCACATTGTATGTCAGCTAACACAAAGCTAATCAGGAACAAATCTGCAAAACCTATAAAACTCCTAAATGAACGTCTGCTTCTAAATACTCAAAGTTAATGAATCACCAGTTACTAATTTTAATATCTTACCTACTAACCAACTTTAGAAAGTCATTGACCACGTAGACTTCGGTGATACGCTGTGTCTTCAGCAGAAGGGCTTGTCAGTCACATGATACTGGCACGTCTCCCGTACAACTCAGACCTGTTTGGTGTGATGATTCATAGCTAAGGTTTTCGACTGTCAAACTGAGCTGATGACAAACAAAAACCCTGAAACATGTACGAGCACTTTTAATGTCAGTGCATGGTGGACAAAATCGAAACCAAGCCAGACTGTTCAGTGGGAAAGACAAAATGCTGGCGCAGTTCTAAGTAATAACTACCTGAACTAACTGAAACCATCAGGATTCATCCACTGTGAGCATTAATGTTTGTGCTGAGGTTTGTGGCAAACAAATTCAGGATGTTTCAGTGGAAAACGTTCAACCTCATAGTGGCTCAAGGTGAAAGAGGAAGCTCACCAACACACTTTGGGTTCATCCTATGTGGAGCATGAATATTTGATTTTGTTGTTACAACCCAGTGAATTTGTCTTGAGATATTACATTATCAGATATGACTGTGTAATTGGACTTTTTATTTAGCTATAATGGACCTAAGAGCACACACGCACATTTTAATCAGGCATTTAAAAGGCCTTTTTGTTTTCACATTAACAGTTCCATTTCTCTCGTTTTTCCTTTTGCTGTTGTTCTTGCTTTGCCATTTAGCTTTTCCTTGTAGTCTCTACATTTAGTCTTTCTCTGACCCTTTGGACCTTGTGCAGGGAAAAAACAAAGTAAAACTATGCAATTTAGCCATCGGGTGTAGCTTTATTACTATAATCTTTATTACATTTTTTTTGTGATCTTCAAACACACTGGGCAAAGGACACGCAAGCCCCACAAGACAACTCATTCAAATTTCCAGTTGTCACAGAGTTTAGGCGAGGCAAACGTTCATGCTTGAACAAGCTTATACCTTTGATCATCCAGGACAGGCCACATGTCCTCCAAGTGTCCCCAAGTGTAGTCACTCTTTGGTCTAATGCTTTTATAAATAAAATTGGCCTATATTAAGCCTGAGGGGTTGTGGGGTTGTGGGTTGTAGCTCACCGTGGATCAAGCATAAGCACAAGTTCGTGGGACCAAAAGACCTTGAGGTTGGCTGCTTACTTGGATATCAACGAACCCTTATGTCTCGGAGTTGCCCAGAATTAAGCCATGCGATCACGTGTGGGGTCTGGTTCTGGTTAAGCATGTTTCGAACGTGAAAGCAATCCAATATAGCCGCACCAGAACACTGAGTGTACTGATTCTGTAAAGCGGCTTCTTCCTCTATCTACTTTCTTTAAGGTCAATCAAGACCTAATGCTTTCCCCTAAATCTCTCATATAAATATCTAAATGTAGTGTAATGACATTTTGCAGTATGGTGAGCCCAAAGAAAGGTTTTAAAGAAAGACTCAGAAGCTCTAATGAGAGAAATGGCAGACGTCGATAGGGAACGACAGAAAGGGGAGACTGAGACACTGAGGAAAGACGGAATGAGACATAGAAAGCCGAAGACGCGGGCTCAAGCAGCGAGGTTTCTTTAAGCCTCCATCACCATACTTGAGACAGGAGTATTAGATTAATACTCGCTGGAGCCATTAGGATGACTAGAGGATATCCTCCTTGGCTCAAATAGAGCTGACGAGAATATGCGCTGGTCAGGTGGGGGAGACTTGAGGACTTCCTGCTTCATCTTACAAGAAATGAAGACTTGGCATGCCTTTAAATGAATCTGTTTCATGCTGGAATAATCATGAACTCAGAATGTATAATGGTGCACAAATGTGCAGTTTACATGCATGCCGTCTAAGCATATACATGATTAGTCTACATAAATACATACAGTATATGATTTTTATTCATTTTCTATTGCTGCTTATACTCTAGAACAGGGGTGCCCAATACGTTGAATGTGATTGACCGATAGATCGCGAAGGCAGTGTGGGTGCCATTGGAAAAAAATTAATTGTAGCCGGGTGGTGAATTAATAACTGTTATTTTCCACTTAATGTTAAAATGTTTCCATTGTCTCACAACATATTTTGTTTTCTTTTGTTCTCTATGTAATGGCGTATTTCAAGTTTGAAAGTACACAAAAAAAAGGGTGGCAGCAGTGAGCTGTGTTAGTTTCGACCAGGCGCATTTTGGTTTGGGTTATTGTTCTGGCTGAAGTGAGAGCCGCGAACATTTGGACATATATACGTAGACGCTTCACTGAGTGCTGGACTGTACGTCAAAGTCGCCGTCATATTGGAGGAGGCAGCTCTGTCTCATGAACCAATATGAATTAATGGAATGAACTTTATTAAGCGTCTTCTACAAAATACTATAAGCATTTACACATTCACACACGAACGTATACATTCAGGAAACCAATAGGAACCACAAACACAACATTCAAACAAGTGTTCAGCTAGCAGACGCTATGGCAGTAGCCCTGACGTTAGTACTAGCAGCACTACTACAAAACAAAAGACCCCTGGTAGCGCCCACGACAACATGTCTGCTATTTTGGGTTCGTCTGTATCACTTATTCAAAATGAATGAGAAACAGCAAAACAGTGCAGTCCATTTGTGAGCCGATTAGCTTAATCCCTTGACGCCTGATTTTATTTACAATTATATAAAAATGCATTATTTGTGTTTATGCTTTGAAGCTGATGCTAAATTAAGTGGAGATTGTTGATTTGTCTTCAGTAAACAGTATAGATATAATTTTAGGTAAGATGCAAATTAGACAACAGGCATGAGTAAAAAACGGTAAAACATTTACTGAAATTACCAAATTACAATAATTACAAATTAAAATGACACACTATACACTATAACACCAACTATTATGATCCAATTTGAAACAGAGTTCAAGCATTTCACTTCTAAACTTTAAAACATTATTTCACAAATGAACTTCCTATTCGTTAGCTTCCGTTAACCGGATGTAGTTCCCACTCTGACTGGTCCTACGAGAAACTGGTGTTTGCAAAAGGTTCCTAGAGGTACACAAGGCAGCCCCCCATGTGGTACAAGCAAAGCAGAGAAAAGTTGCCCCCGAGGTGCCCGAGGGAGACATGGTAATGAAATGTGTGGAAAAGTCTGAAGAGGACGGTTAGTGTGCCCTGCATTTGCTTTGTATATTTGTTCCACTGTAACAAATGTGAGAAACTTTAGTTTGTATAAAACGGCTTCAGTGTGGTGTTTCACAGAGATAGCAGTTGGGTTTATTTGTGTTTACGCAGTAAAAATAAAGTGATGAAGACAGGCAACATTGCCGAAATGTCTTGTTTTACTGAATTCAACTATACGCTTTGAGTCCTCATACACTGAATGATTAGAGAGATGACAAATCTTTCAAATTTCAGTTTATGTTCTCCCAGGTTTACATCTAAAATCCCAATTTTCAATGGTTCTATACATTTAGATGAAAAGGTCTTCCAATATGTAATCTCTGTGTTTCCAAATACTCATCTATAGCAAGACCATAAACAGAAGGTGAAAGGTCAGTGTCAGCCATATTGTTTGGATCAACACAGTCCCTGTCTCAGTGAGGTAAGCTGCTGTGCTGAAAAGATGTATTTTAGATGGTGTGTAGCTGTTGATGACAGTTTTAAGTTGATTGGAGGTGGTAAGTTGAATTTAAGGTTTTTAAGAGCTGCTAATTATCATGCTAACGTGCAGTTCAAATAGATGAAAACCTTGGTTCCCATTTTCCTAATTCCAAGTTTAGATCAGTTTTTTTAATTCTATACATATTAGGCATGCACCGAAATGAAAATTCCTGGCCGAAACCGTGAACCGAAAATGAAGCAACCAAGGCCGAAAACTGAAAGAAATTATTGTGCCAATTATTATTACTGTGTGCTAACCTCACTAAAATCAAGGCATTGCAATGGCACAAATGAACAATAATGTTTCAAAGAATAAATCGCTTTATTATGAAAATATTTATTTAGCACATTCCAACAACGCACAATATAAAATAAAATACAATTAAAAATAAAGTGTTTAACTTGACCCCACTCGTATGCACATTAAATAATAATGGGGCAGAAGCTTTTGCTGCTGGAAATCAGCATCGATCCACTGTGCAGTTAGACTGAGCATATTTGTTTTTATTTTTATTAAGACAAATTGGTGTACTGCTCCTTAAATGATGATGTCCCTTTAAGAAAGATGGTAGTCTTAATTGAAGTTGTGCATGGCTGTGGATGTGTGCTGCTGAACGGGCATGTCGCAATAAAAAGTGGGAAACAAACAAACAAAAAAACGTTTGTTTTGCTGTTTGTTTTGTAGGTACAGCAGATAAATGATTAGACTGCTCAAGAGGGTCGAAGAAGGGCTGCGGTTGATCCTTGCTAACTTTCTCTAATAGAGTTTTTATGTTCTATTTGTTGTTACTACTTTGTAAATGAGTCAAAATAAGTATTTTTGAATCAGATTGAATCAGATTAGTTATTGGTCAGCCAATAGTGATAGAGATCGGCAATCGGCTGCAAAAATACTGATTCCTAGTGTAAAAGTGTGAGCTGCATAAAAATGTACTCCCTGCATAGTTGCAAATGAGGAATATAACCATAGAGGCTAAACCTGTTTTTTACACCCAATTTTGAACATGTTTCTTTTTGCTTTAAAGTTCTATGTCTAAAGAGAAAGACTCATTTTTGGAGCCACCCCCAAGTGGCCGTTAGAGGACCTACATTTTTTTGGACACTTTGGCACAGACTTAATTTTTGAGGCCCTGAGATCGCAGCATGGAGTAATTTCTGGTAATCGTGAACAGGAATATATCATATTCTTGAAGTAAACCGACCAGTTTAGCTTCATTGCAGAGATGATGTGAGATGAGATGAGAAGATTCGTACCACACATATTAGTGAGCTAAATAAGATGGTTTAGCTTAATGGAATGTCCACCTGTAAATGCAAAGTTCACAATTTTTGTATTCCCAAAAACTTTTGTTTCTAAACTTAGGCTAGGATAATCACTTGCTGTTTTTTTGTACAGACATGGGTGCAGTGTCGACCTTGCTGTGTGTATTCCCCCTGACCGTCAAACTAAAACAGACATTAATGAACAGCTTTTAACCTTCTGTTCTCGAATTTGCTAATTCAATGTCTGAAATCAATCTCTCATCTGATTCAAATCGCAGCTTTAATTTGGAGAAACAGAAAACATGTAGCCTTGGCTCCAGCTCCAGAGGCGGTGATATTGTACATGGCTGTGGACCAGTATTCTTTTTTTTCTTATTTTTTTCATTTATGCTTTGTTTTACTCTTATATCCCATTTCCCACGTGCTTGGAGAGGCGACCTCACCTTTGTGTGATTAAGTCAGCCAGACGCTACTTCATCTGGTAAATTGTTGCGGTCTAGATGATATTCCAAATCGCTGATATGTACTCGTTTCCCTCTTTGCTCTGTGTTCGTCCCGTTTGCGGTAGAAAGTGCCTCATAACAGTCACCTGTTCCTAATTATGCTGTTTGTTATCATGGTCGGCCACCTGCGTGGTCCGTGAGCGAGAGTTTGCTTCAGTACATTCATATTTGATTGCATAAGTGTGTCTGACTGCGACTGTGTAGTTCTGCATGTGTGCGTGCAACCTGGTTAAAGTGATAGACCTGGGGTTCTTTGTTTTTTATTTAGTCTACATTTTTTTTTTTGTTGCTAAGCTCCTACTGTTTTCCTGCACTGCAAGTCTGCCTCTGGGTCAAACAGTGAATGAGGGACCAAATGCCGTAGGTGATGCTCATATCCACTGCCATATTTCTCTTCTTCCCTCGTTTGCAAACTGGAAATGCAATACTTCCTGTTTGTCAGGGGCTTTTACCCGCTCGAGAAACAGAGCAACCAGAGTGTTGACAACTGCATATAATCAAGTGCCAATGTGTTCAGCCAGCCTGGTGCCAGGCAGGGAGGGATGGAGGCCAACAGTGAGTAAATTGGTGGCAGGAGGATGAAAGGAGGTGGCGAAGGAGTAGCTGTAAGGCAGAATCAAGCGGTTAAAACCTGGCCAGACCATCAATCTAGACGTCAAGAGTTAGAAGGCCGCAGAGAAATTAATCATTATTCAAACCTGCAAGTGTCCTCTTAACATTGAGAATTAGAGCAAAACCTCACACTGAACAAGACAAAGAGAAAGCAAAGAGCGACAGAGCACCCAGTAATCCTGTTCCAGTTTTCCACAAAGGAAAACACCAAATGTAACCACTAACAAATATGTGGTGTATGCACATAAATTGCAGTAAAGTTTGAAAATAGTGCTGCATCATAAGGCCAAGTTTTCATTTTTTTCTAATAGAGCTTAAAGTTTTTTAGTCTAGTTTGGGTCATTGTCTTGGTTCCTGCGCCAGTGAACTTGGCTTCCACAAATTTAGCTTTCTGGCAAGAGGTTCTTGTTTTCAACAACAACAAAAAATGCTAACAGAAACCCTGTATGTGAGGGAACCAGCACCCAACAGGAATTAAAGTTAAGAACTGACTAGTAAACATAGTGAAGCATCCAAGTAGTGATTCAAAACAGAACCAAACAGACTAAACCAATTTTTTATGAATGTGTAACCAGGCTTCTGTTGACACAAGGTTACACACACTGATCAGGTTTAAAGGTTGTCACTGCAAAATACAATCAGCCACAACAAATAAAACCACTGACAGGAGAAGTAAATAACATTGACCATCTTGTGACAATCCATTGTTCTGCTGGGTAACTTTTGGACCTGGCATGGATGTTACTTAAATATGTGCCACCCACCTACACCAGACCCCACACCATAGCAATGGCACTCCTCAATGGCAGCAGCCATCGCCAGCGGGATGCAGCCCAACACAGACACAGGCACACAAAGTATTTAGGAACAACAAAGAAAAAAAGAAAAGAAAAACAGCACAAGGTGTTGACTTGGCCTCCAAATTCACTAGATCGCAAACTGATAAAGTATCTGTGGGATGCTCTGGTACAAACCTGATCCACAGAGGCCCCTACCCTCAACTAACAGGACCCAAAGGTGCCCACTAACAACATTCTGCTGCCAGAAACCACAGGACCAGTGTTGCCAAATTGCCGTCTTTCTTGCTAAATCCAGCAACCTTCCCCTTGGCGACTTTTTTTTTTTTTGTTGTTAAAAGTGACTAGCGACAAATCTAGCGACTTTTTCTGGTGTTGTTGGAGACTTTGATGTGAAAACACATATCGGTTTTCAGTTACTGTCCTCAACAAGCAGCAGGTTCTGCCGTGTGCCCCTGCCCTGTCCCAAAGAACTCCCAGGCGATCAGCCTCACAGTAGCACAGCAGCAGAGAGAAGAACCACGCCACTCTGCACCCAGACTGCAAAAGAATAGCACATGCGCAAGGTTTCCACTGATAACGCACTGGCTTACAGAGCGGGATGTAAATGTTAATATTTCTTCACTGTCACACTAAAATAAATGATAAAATAACAATCCATTTAGACGGTTAATGTTGTCAAGTTAATACCATTTATACAAGAAATGTTAAACATGTTCTAGTTATGGCAAAAATACTCATGGGTTACTGTGACTAGTTGTAAGCTCCTAAGTGGAGCATATGTTTAGAAACTAAACCAAACTTAAGAAAACCTAAGTAACTCTGCCAAAGTGTCTGTTTTGTGTCACTCTGCCAAACCCAAGTCCAGATAAAGGAGGAGGTTAATAATACAGGACAAAATTCATTTTGTGTGGCTAGGCAAAGCATTATTTTGAGAGGTGATGGCATATTTCAATGGCAAAATAAAACAAACAAACAAAACAAAAACAAAAAAACAAGAATCAACAAAGAATGTTCATTTGTAGTTCTAAACATATTTAGTATTCTTTTTTTTACTAATTTTTTGTGTCTGTCACGAAACCTCTCTCCTACAGCATCCATCACAATTACATTCAAATTGAGAATTATGCAAATTAGCTAATGACTTAGCGACTTTTAGGACAGCCAATAGCTGAAGGCACAAGGGAAACCTACACAAAACTAGGCAAGTGGTCATAATGTTAGGCCTGATTGGTGTATGTCAACAGTATTTTTTAGCTTCCAAAGAAACGAATCATTAATTAAGCCTGCAAGTGTCCTCTCAACACTGAGAACTTGATCAAAATTGTTACTAACACGAAGAGACGAAGAGAAAGCAAAGAGTGAGAGAGCAGCCAGTAATCACATTCCAGTCCACCACAAATGAAAACACCAAATTTAACCTTTAACTGACCAAATAAATAATGAATATATAGTGTAATTTTTGAAAGCCCTACAGAGCATTTTAGTGAACTTGTGAACTTGGTTCCCACCAATCTAGTTTTTGGCAAGAAGTAGTTTTAAAAAACAACAAAGCTAAAAGAAGCTCTGTAGGCTACAGAACCAGCACCAAACGGGATGCGAAATTAGCAACTAGCTAGTGAAAATAGTGAGGCAACTATCTAGCTAGGCAAAGCAGACCAAAACTCTTGCTAATGGTGGACCATGTCTGATAAATGTGTTACCAGGCTACAGTTTGAGACAAGTGAACATATATCAACAGTACGTTTTTGTTAAGTCTCGTTTAGTTCTTGTTTTCTGGCAAGAAGTTATTTTCACTAGCAACAAAGGCTAAAAGAAACTCTACACTCGCAAACCAAACGGGAAGTTTGAATGAAGCATCACAAGACACCAATATAGTTTTCTGGCAGGGAGTTGTTTTCAAAACTAGCGAACCCACACCAAACAAAAGGCAAAGTTAGCAACTAGCTGGAGAACACTGTGAAGCATCTAGCTAGCTAGGCGCAACAGACCAAAACTCTTGCTAATTGTGCACTATGTCTGATGAATCTGTAACCAGGCTACAGTCACAAGGTGCAAATGTCAACAGTATATTTTCAGCTTCCTCTGCTGCTTCTGCGTGTCAAAAAAAAAAAAGAATTATGCAACTTTAAGCATGAATACAGTTATCATGCTGTACAGTGAGACAGATGAGTATGTTACATATTACACAGAAACAAAGAAATGGATGTGTCGACAGAACAGTTAACAGGAGGGAAATTTCTGCACTTCTCTCTCTCTCTCTCGCTTTCTGTTTTGCTCTTTTTCATTGAGTGCCAACATCCTGTGGCTCCTGCAGCTCGACTGATGTAGATTAAGGTGGACTGGCCAAATAGACTGAAGTAGCCCAGTTGTTGTAGCTATGGCTCCAGCGGCTCCAGGGAACCGGGCACGTGGAGTAGCAAAGGGTAATGTTTGTTTGTTAATGCCATATGTGCTTTACCATGTGCTGTTCTGTGCGTGTACGCTCGGATATAATGTGAACAAATGTGTGTGAAGTTTCCAGATGAAGTGAGGGTTTATGTTATTTAATTTGGCTCATACATCATGCTACCAGCCCATTATTACTGAGGTCTGCTATCTGAACCACACATCTCTTGCTCCCTTTTCGTGTTCTCTATTTGCATAAACTGGTCACTGGTTTGAAAAATGTTCATCACAAATGGTGCGAGGAAAAACTGGAGTCTTGCCTATCTGCTTTAATTTGTTCTTTCCATTTTCTTGACCGCAGCGCTGCAGTATCTGAGGCTTTGGTCGGAGGAAAAACATAGGAAAAAAAGTTACTTTATTTATGTCTTTCAGCAGTTTCAGTTCTGTAGCCCAAAACCTGACCAAACCCTCGCAGGGCCGAACCCTCATGCTTGGATATGTTATAGTTTATTAAGTCTATAGTTGAGTTTACTTTACTACTCCTAGATGTTAGGTTGTCTCATGTACAAATGTAATTGAAAGGTGTCCACTGCTGACAGACAGTTTCACCTGTCATAGTAAAGAAAAGGTTAGGTGTAAATAATAACACTAACAAACATTCTATTTAGGTGTCCCAAGACGTCTATCTGGTGTTTGCTGCCTTCAAATGTGGTTATGTGTATCATGTGTACAAGAGACATCCATATAAATCACACAATTGTGGCTGGAGTTAATAAGTTAATATAGTGCAACAAACAATAATTTTTCCAATCAATTTATTCTGTCAGTTGTCTTCTCAGTTAATGTATTACTATTTTCTGAATAGCTGACTAATCTTTTGGATAACTACTTACCTAAAACTGCACTTTTCCTTGCAAACTGTATTCAAACCTAACGATGACACCGTGATGACACGATTCAGCAAAAGTTCAGATTCACTGAATGTAACTGTGAAAGATATTTCTACTATATTATTTCAATAATTACTGAAGTATAGATTTAGTATGAATGGCTTGTGCTGACTGACTGAGAAGGGCATATGGTCATATACCGCAACATGCCAGCAGTATGTGTCACGCATGGCACTAATACGTCAGGGTATGCCATTACCACGTTTTTGATATCTGCGCTACTGCAAATTAATGAGGTAGGACTTTCTTTTCACACAGTGCTACAGTTACATTAAAATGTGAAGCAAGAGTTTTATCAAGCAATGCGCTGTGAAATGACAGAGAACTAGATGCCTTGGCCTCTCGTGTCAGTCTATTTTCTCTTTTGTCATTCTTTTAGTAATCCAAACAATTGGGCTTTAAACACAATTTAAATAGACATGTCAAAAACATGGACATTTGGCTGTGTGCGGCAGCTGCACCTTAGGTTTATCTTAGTTTCATGGCTGGTATAGTCTAGTAGTATGGTAAAGTATAGTATAGTACAGGGGTTTCCAAACGTTTCCATGCCGAGGCCTCCAAACAGCATCAGCTTCTGGCCGAGGACCCCCTTTGCAAACCCACAGAGAATGCTACAGAATACGTAAAGAAAGATCAACTTTTTGAATGTTGGTCTGTTCCTTCGGTTTCTTTCTTGCCAAAAACCTGTCCATTTCGTGCTAGCTACATGCTAGCTTGAGGGGCAAAGCAGCTTGATAAATGGCACAAACCGCCAGGTCTACACAGATTATGAGGTCACGAATAATGTTTTGACTGGCAGGGAATCAGAAAGATGAGCATGGAAAATAACATTTATATATGTTGAAATTATAATATATTATATTATATATTATGAAAATTATTCAAAATATAAGTCGATTATATTTTACAATACTGACAATTAATGATACTGATAATTAGATTCAATATTTTTATTTTTGCAATTTTTTTCTTATCTTCCCTCCGATTATCCGAGAACCCCCTTCCTGTCTGAAAGCTTGACATCTCAGCATCCAAGAGGTAACGGAGAAGTGACTGGTATGGATCAGCAAACCCTGGAAACCGTTGCTGATTACTGAACGCACCTTAAAAGAAAGACACTTTAGTCGAGCTACTGGACTGAATCTTTATGCAATTGCCACTGATATGAAGTAGCATTGAGAAGTATGGAGGTTTGCTGTTAAACTCAAGTAATCTGATACTTGGTATTTGAAAAACCTAGACATTTGGATGTTTGCTCATCAGTCTAGGTTCCGAGCGCATTGTGTCAGATTGTCCTTGAGGGAAAGGTTGGAGCATTATCAACAGACTTTGTATTTATAAAAATACATAAAAGCGTAGTGGCAGAGGATAAAGAAACCCTAGATTTTGATTTGTGGTTAGTTTTCTTTTCCTTTCTTGTCGATTTCTAGTGTTGGGATTTGGGATGGGGAACCTGATCCAGGCCTGTTGCTGCTGTCTAAGAGGAAAGCGGCATATGGAATTCATCCAGCACATACATCCATTTTTCATCATCACCCTCCTCTCCTTTCTCCGTTGCGGCGCTGAGTTCCTAATGGGACTCTGGTTGACCGGTGGGCCTTTTTTTTTGCGCCAAATGCTCTGCTGTCTCTCATCCCCATCACTCTATCCTAACACCACGGCCCAGGAATGGCTCTTGTCTGTAAACTGAAAAATCAAGTCGCAAAAACCAGAAATCCTCCACGATGATGTCGGTGTATTGGAACAAAGAGTCCATTCCATTAGTTAAAGTAGCAGTGCCGGATAATATTTCATTAGAGGTACATTTGCGCATTTGAAAAGTATTAGTGAGAGACACGTAACATAAAGTGTATCAGTTCAAATATTGAAAACATTCCGCAGAGGAGAACATGTGAGACAGTATTGCTTTCACATAAGTATTTGTCTTTGGAGACAAAGGATAATAAAAAAAGAAAAAGAAAAGCAGTGGCCAAGGCTCTTTACCTCTATGGTTTCTCGCTTTAGGCAGATTGTGGTTTTGTAGCAAAGCCTCCATGAACAATCTGAGACAGGCCTCATTTATAAATAAGTGCCTCAATTGCTCGGAGCCAGAAGATACTCACTCGCTCTACGGTTGTGTTTATGCGGTTGTGTATTTGTGTGTGTGCGTGTGTAGACGTTCGTACTTGGAAGGATTTATAAAGTGTTTATATAAAGTGTGAGTGCGACAGATGATGCCAAATGCAGGAAAGGAGCTTGAGTTTCAACCAAAATGCTTGTTTGAGGAGAAGCTGATAACAGTTCGGTTTGACTGTAATTACATTTAATTAATGACCAAAAAATCTTTTGCCACTGCCAACCTTGATTTATTTTATATTTTTACAGAAACACACACATGCATAGGCACGCATGCGCTGGGACGAGGTGTGAGGCCTGGCTTGGGAATAGCCACCATTTGATGACTCTTTTTTAATGGATAATTACGTTGAAGGAATGTTTATCGCCGTTCAGATTGCTGAGCAGGCCAGATTTCCCTTTTTCTGCGTCAAATCGCCAATGAGTGACGATCATTGAGCTTATTTAAACATTTAGAGGCTGTGTTGAAGCTTACAGTAGGATCTGCAGGATGGGTTTGTCTTCACAACTGTTTGACTAACAAACAATAGTTAAACAATTACAGTGGACGCGTTAACATTTTTCATTTATGGTAAAAACTGCATAGAAACCTAAAATATATATTTAATATTATTGTAACCAGCAATAGCTGGAACTCCTGCCACTTGGGGGCAGCGGAAACAAGTCACAACACTCACATATTGTCACCTTGAAGTTGATCTAGCAAACTAGATGGCTCCTGCTTAATCACACATCCATTGGTTATAGAGAAACAATAACATTGACTTGGAGTGCTGTTTCTGGCCACCTGATGAATGTATGTTTTGATCTAGCTGTTTTTTTTTCACTCCTATTTAACCACCTTGTCTCCAACTGTGTCTATCTCCTGTTTGATGCTGAGCAGGTAGCGTAAAGGTTGGTTCGTAGAGGCTTTTCCCTGCAACGGCCCCAGCCAAAAAACACACAACTAGAGCGCCTAGATTGAAGGAAAACAAGAATATGGCAGAGTGAGAAGCTAAACTAAGCTCAGTAAAGTCGAGGATAGTTCAAGAGTCGGGTAAAAATTCTCTGCAAGGTTCATTGCTTTCAAATTGGTCCATTGTTTTCCCTTTTTCATTTCATACACTGTTATTCTATGTATTTGTTTACACTGCGCCCAAACAAATGGTGGGCTAGGATGATTAACTGTATTGTGGTTTCAATAATAGGGCTCGAAAAAAAAGACAGTAATGACTGAAAAAAGATCAAACTCCAGAGTCTACTGAGCATAGTAAGAAAGTAAGTTTGTCTTGCACCCTGCAAAAATCTGAGTGTTTGTTGACTATAGAGTAGGAGTAGGTTATCTTCTGAGCTAATGATGACAGTTATGACTAATAGTTAGGGAATGGTGGAGTTGAGTTTATTTGGACTCAAAGTCAGCTCATTATCCACCCTTTGTATCGACCCAGAACGCAGATTTCATGAAACTACCTATCAGCCGCTGCGTCCTTAATCAACTCATTATGACATGCCACGATAAATAAAAGGCTCTGTTGTGCTCGGCCCAGTTTATATTGCTGCTCCCATTTTCTTCCTGCCAAATCAGTGGTGTTTAGGGGAAATTAGTAGCTTGCAATCAGCTCCATCAGCCAGTGTAACACCGAGGTCAAGTCCTGCAGTAGAAGGTATAATGTGAGGCCCATCGTCATCACCAGACACTATTTGTCCTTGTTGATGCTCTTCCAGGTGTTAATGCAGCCACCTTCAGCTCCAGGTGGTTGGCCTGGATTTTCTGGTGTTCTGCAAGTGTAATGCAGCACAACTGGATTGAAATCAACTCAACATGAGAGGTGACAAACTCCTACTTTCCCCACAGGGTGTCAAGGGTGAATGAATGGGATGGACAAAGAACTCTGGGTAGGGCAGTGTGGTTGTGCATGGGTTGAATGGTTGGTTAGGGTTATGTGCAGTTTGATGTCAGTTTGATGCTGTAGCTACAGACCAGATCCTACGCAGACCCTAACACCTCCCCATGAATGTAACTACACGTCGCAGTGACGCATACCACAAGAGCTGTGGTTGGTCCGCTTGGTAGTAGTGTATTTACGCTTTAGTATTTAGTATTCAATAAAGATGTTGTCACTGTTGTTGCATGTTCTCCCTGTGTCTGCGTGGGTTCTCTCTGGGTACTCCAGCTTCCTCCCACCATCCAAAGACATGCTTGTTAGGTCCTTCGGTTGCAGGGTCACTTCTTTCCTCCTCATACCAACATGTAAATCCACCCCAGTCTAAAAGGCAACTAAGTTCTTCCAGTCAGCTTTGACATATGTGTGAGCCCTGACACACAGTTGCACCAAGAAACAGTTAATTCTGTATTGACGAAAACCCTCAAAAATTAAAGCAGAGGCCTGGCAGTTTAATTTAGCCATTATTCACAGGCTTAAGAACAGCAAACATGTAAGTCCAAATACTTAGTCCCAGATGTTAGCGCCCCTCAAGCAAATGACAGACTGCACATAATGCAGAGAGACTATGATACAAAAAGAAGACATGATTTAATCAAGGGGCCAAAGGGATGCTACCAATCAAATTTAAGCAATGTTCAATTGATAATTGTCTTGCAATATAAGCTTAAAATGCAAATTTCAGTGTTTGTGTGCAAACAAACACAGAACAAGATGTCACACAATAAGGATACAGCAAACCAGCATTTAAACAAGTCCCAGAAAAGACAGTTTGATTTGATTATCGAAGCTTCCCCCTGTCATCTCATTCTCTCTGCACCCCAAGAGAAACCCACACTGAGCCCGGTGGGGGGTGAGGAAAGCTGATTTTATGCTCAGACCAAAAACAGATTCAAGACGGAATGACTTCCTTTTCTTTTTTTGGGGGACTTCTTCCTCGGAGGAGGAGAGCAACAAATGGTAGGCGGAGAGTCAAAGCAACAAATACAGGAAAAGGAGAAAGAGGAGGTCTGGTGAGTAACGCAGATGGATAGCAGGTGAGAGTCTTGTCGGAATGATGAATATCTCTTGAATTTCCTCCTGCAGGAGTATTGTCTACATCTAATGCCAAAAGTAAATACTCAGCTAGACAGAGAGAAAGCTCAAGTAAAGGTAGAGAGACGGCTTCAGGCACAAACAGAGACAGAGGTCCGGTTTCTGTTACATCACATTTTTAGCGATTTAACAGACCTTACTGATGCCTGATGACATATTCAATTTCCTGGAAAAGATGTGGATAGTGTTTTATAAGGAAAATATACTGATTTCTAATAAAACATTTTGTACCACTGACAAGAAATGGGTGTTCATTTCTCCCACTATAATATATATTAAATTATCAGTTGCAACTTTTTAGGATTGATTTTGAATGGTTTGATTAATAAATGGCACAAACATTAATTCAGGAGCTAGGGCCAACATAACCATCTAATTGTTTTCTGCACCAAACCTGTCACCCAGGTAAATACTACCCCAGCAATCTAATGTCAGGTGTCTTCATCACTGTGCCCATATTGATCCACAGTAAAAGTAAGACAACAGTGCCATCACTAGGTTTGGAATGAAAAACACAATAATTATTTCCATTTGCATTCAGCCTCCTGTGAAAAAATGAATACATAATATGAGGTCTATAGGGTGGCTAGCAACCCTTAATGACACCATATAAATGCTGCCTCCTTGTGGTACTCGTATATGGGCATTTTCATGTTTATCATTTCCGAGATCACGTGTTGTGACATGTTTGCGGATGTTTTCAGAAATGGTCAAGGTGGACGGTAAGTTAATATATTGTAATTTAGCCATATATTGCTTTTTTATGATTTCCAAATACGCCGTGGGAAAATGCTGATAATCTCAACGGCCTTATCCTTTCCTTATGCTTTTGCATCTCCAACAGTGAGTCAGCTAGTCGATAGCTTGCTAAACTGTTGGCTTTAAGTTACCAACAGTTGCCTGTTAGCGATGTTCTCACAACTTACGGTTGATGATACCTGAAGCATTCTGTGTGCACAACTTCACATGTGGTGACGACAAGCTTACGGATTCCATTGGAGGGCAGCAAATATCCAGCAAATAGGACACATTGTGTTGGTATGTTGTGTCTATATATCTGCTCAAGCTAGTCCTGAATCTCAGCAGACAGTCACCTACACCACAATAACAAAACCCCATTACTTTAGCAGATCAAGCTAGCAACCGTATGTATTTTACTTTAGATAATGACTTGAACAAGACGATACATCATGGAACAGAAATACCTGAGCTGGTGAGGCCGCTTTGATTGTAGCCTGGAAAGACAGTGGATGTAGATGGCTGTGTGGATGAAAAGAGTGAGACTAACGGTTGTGTGATAAAGTAAGAGGTGACGGACAAGAAGGGGATGAAGGATATGTGAGAGACAGAGAGAGAGAGGGAGATGTGGAAATATCTTGGCTTTGTGCTAGCCAAGACAAACTGAATACAAAACCTTTCAAAGGGACCTCAGCAAGCCATCCTTCATCAATACAGCAGAGAGCCTTTAAGCTGTTTAGCCTTACTTATGGTCCACAGCAGTTAGTCAAGTATACTGTAGTTTAGGTGTCAAGCGCACAAAGCCATGAACACACACACATCATTAACTGTAAAGTTCACATGGGTCATCACTGTGTTGCTGTAGCTGGTCCAAGACAAACAGAGGATTCTGGGGGCCTGCAGTGTGGACGTCGCATAGCAGGACAGCAGTCTTGTTATTTTAACGTCTACTTCACTTGTGTTTATGACTGTACCTCTGTATTTATGGTATGGAGCTCTGCTCCCGTTGGTTCATCAGAGTGTGGGGTGAACCAGTGATACACAGTGGCAGCAGCTTCTGTTATTTCTTCCTCAAACGCAGCCTAAAGCCAGTTTTTATCGCAGGTTCTGTGTGTTCCTGTAAAAAATTCTAGTCTGGCACAGTCCTTCCAGATGGGTGGGTTATTTGGGCTCTGAGTCCAAGAAATTTAGTTTCCAGCTCCACCAGTCAGCCAGTAAAATTGTGGTGTGCTGCCTTAATTGAAACACATCATTTAAGACACATAAAAATTTACGCAGGATCACACCTACATCTTGGAGCTCACCTGAAAGTTGCACTAATCAATAAATATACATTATGTATTCGGGATGGATCATATTACTGGTAGGCCTAATAATGAATTCACATGAAAGATTTACTGAACTTTTAAGCCTCCTCTGCTGTCATCAACCTGGTTTTAAGCAGCAGCAGCAGGCAGCAGTAAAAAAGCTCAAAGAACAAAGAGAACGGGGAAGAGAAAAGAAATCTGTCAAATATAATTAGTAGATTTTATTTTTCTCCTTATATAATTAGGTAAAATAGAGGAACAGTTTGTGTATATTTAAAACTGGGAGAAGGTTCATTCCACTTAAAACAACCAACATTTGATTTTTGTTCAGCTTCAAACTGCCAGGATTTACCCAAATGATATCCTATTACTCTGTTGGCTTGAACTTCCAAGCTTGGCTGGAAGTGCACACTGCCTGCCCAACACTTATTCTCAGGTTTGTTAAAAAGAAAAAAGTGCCAAGAACAATATAAACACACTGTACGCATTTCTTAAATTCACTTCTAACATCACGTATCTAATGAACGGTTCAGGAGCATGTGTGCTCAGATCTACAAAGCGTATTTGATGAATGTGTCAATCATATGTCATAATCATGACCAAAATAACCACAGTCTGGACAGATTACAACTTAGCGGCATCATTTTGAGTTGATGGAGTGGATCTACCTTCCACCATGAGCTAAAAGGAAAAACAAATAACCGATATTTCATGGTTTTGTTGGTAAAAGGTCGTTTCCGTTATTTTGTACATCCCTAGTTGTGAATTTATCATAAGTATAAGCTTCCAGATACACAAAAATGTTCATGTAAGGCCTGTTCTAACCAACATGAATGAGGCACTTGGTGACACATCTAATTTCAGTCTGATCTGACAGGCCGATAGGTCAGTAGCGGTTATTTTGGTGGTTGTCAAAATTGGCAATATGCTTGTAATTGTAGTCATTAGACCCTCGAACTTAAAAGTGAGACTATGTAAGATTTAGGTCATTATACACACCTTTAAGAGCTGTAATTTCCAATAATTCTCAGAAACTACCCAGTTTTTTGGCAGCCTTAATTAGCATTATTATATTAACAGTGTAAATTACAATGTGAAAACACAAGTCTGCTGCAAACTTAGGCTTAAGAAGCTTAATGGTACATTGCGTTGTATAATAGCACCAAACACAGCGGCTACTGGTTATTGTAGGACCAATCCAGAGATAACAAAACCTCCTGTGCAAGACAGCATCACCCTCAGCTCTACTTTGTTTCAAGAGTTTTCTGTCAGACCTTTCTCTCTCTCTTTCTCTCTCTCTCTCTCTCTCGCTCTGTTTCTCATCTCTGGCATCCCTTGTCTTGTGTGAGTGTGAAATTCCCTGAAGGTTTGGGAGCATTCGTGAAATTTCTCCCATCAGACATCTGCCACGGCTTTCCCCTCTGCAGTTTCATCTGGCAGGAGATTTGAGCGTTCTTCCTGCTTTGTTCCAAATGCTCCGAGAGATAAGTCAGGCAGTTCAAACATTATTTCTGATTGGGATCAAAATGATTACTGAATGTAGTGACAGAACACCTTGTGAAATTGCAGTCTGATTTCTGGAGTGACTGAAAAAATCTACTGTTTGATCCCATGATGAAGCCAAGTAATTAAATTTTGGTATAAGCAGCATAGACTGAGACTGAAGACATTGGAAAAGAGGAAAAGTTCAATCACTGAATATTTAAACTACATAGAGACAACATGACGGAGGTGAATATGACTCAAATAGGAGAAGTTGCACTTTGATGTTGAAGAGTGTGCCACTTACGAATTTTTTCCTCGAATGGCAATGGTAACTCATGAATAATTAATGAGCTTATGAGGCTCCAATGCCGCCAGTCATGAATCACACATAAGCAAAAATGCCTAATGTTAGCTTTCATTTTAATTTTAATGACAGATGAAGTTTGTGACTGAAGCCATGACCACTGTAATTTTGGTTAGTTTGGAATAAGCCGAAGACGTTAGTGTGAGGGTCAGAACTTTTCAAAGGTGCAATTGAAATCCTTTTACATTTGTTTTCTTGGTATATTCTAGTCACAGACAGTGTGTAACTACAGTTATTTTAATTTTGAAAACATCTAGAATTAGCTTACTGAGTCACAGTCATGATTCCATGGTGATTTTCAGCTAGCATAAAAATATAGATTAGAATGAGTCTGGGTTTCAGCTGTGCAAACTATAGAAATATATACATTTTTGAATGAAGCCTGGTGCATAGGTTCATGACATAAAGCAATGAGATCAGAAAATGTAGAGAAAAAAATGAATGTCCTCAGAAGGTGCCTTGGGGTACCTCTTATTTTAGGGATCATGAAACCCAAAGTAATTTTTACCAAGCTGTATGATATGAATCCCAATTTCAAGCAAGGCAAACGTTCTTGTGTAACTATTTTCTTACGGTTAGCTCTAAGTACTAAAATATTTCTTGTGTTCCTGTACTGTTGCTCTGTAAAAATTTGTATTCTAACCAGATTTAAAATAAAGTCTCTCTACGTAGTATGAAACTCCGCTTCATACTACGTAGAGAGAACCAGTTTCTTCAGGTGACAAAGCAGACAAGTAAGCTTTTAGTAAGTGGGGAAGAAATCCGATCTCTGCGAGCATCACTAAAGCTGGAATCTGTAACATCAAGCACTCAGTCCAGACACACACAGGCACTCAGCCTGAATACACACCCATCAGCCCAGACACAATCACTAATACTTCCCCTGCAATCATGTACAGTATCGTGATGAGTCAAGACTGTCTGTGCCTGCAGGCAGTTCCTCCAGTTAGAAGCATGTCACTTCAGACTTCATGCAGTACGTATACTGGATCCGTGCTAAAAAATAATGGAATCAGAAAAGAGCTGCAAGCCTTTGAATCTCAAACACAACAACAATCCCAGACCGTTCAGATTTTCCGTTTGTCAGATTTCTTTAGGAGTATTAATACTGTGAAATAAGTGTGAATAAGTGTGAAAAGTGTGACCAGACACTTTGTGGTGCTGATGAATAACTCTGACAGTGCCGTTTGTGTCGGCCACGATTTTTACGTAAATGCAAGAAGCTGCCATATGGTCCTTTCATGCAGTCTCCATTTGTCTTCTGGCTTTCATTTTCTCTAGCATGAGAATGCAGTGTTTGCTAAAAGAAGGAAAACAAAAGGAAAAGACATTCAAATAGCTAAAAATATGCTTGATGATTGCTAATACGAAGCATTTCCTCCAGCCGCCAATAAGGTTTTACCCATTTGTCCGTCCCTTGTCAGGTGGATGATTTAGGCAGAGAGCCGGATTGAGATAGTCACTGATACGTACGGTGTAATGAGTGTTATGGGCCTGGAGTCTGTCATCTGTTAGTGTGTCCAGCTGGCTCCTGTGGTTGGCCAGACGGTGGGAGGAGAGATAATGCATTTTCCATCACAAAAAGTGCTCATGAATGCCTTTTCTCTCTTATCATAAATATGTCTTTATGTCAGCAGTTATACAAATAGTCATTCACTGGGGGAAGGGAAGACGAAAAGATCACTTAAAAAGGACCAAAATGAGATGCAATCACAAATTTCTGTGGGAGATAACGCCTAAAGAACAGTACAGCCCCCACAATTCAGCCAATGCCGTGTAATGCTTTGAATCTGAGTGAATTTGGTTAGGACCATAAATCCTATTTTCAACAACGTTGCAAGAAAAAAGAAGGAAAAGAATCAGTATATAATGAACTAATTTAGATTCATGTTTGTTGTCCTTGGAATTAAACTTGATGTACTAAGCCAGCTAAATGTTAATGTAAGATGAGAAAATACAATACATGTGTTTTTAACTTGGAAAACGTGCAAAGGAGGCAGACGCTCCTCAGCCCCGAGTCATGTCTTGCAGGCTCAACACAGGCCCAGCAATCTCCAAGGAAACGAAATTCTGGATGATCATAAATAAATAAATAAATGAATAAAAATGTTCCCACTGAGAACTACATGTTTTTTTCCGTCTTCTTGATTTCTAGTAGTTAGCCAGTATTTATACCAACAAAGAAGATGACTCCTCCGTAACTCTGATTTGTGTTTGCACTGTTGTCAGACATAATTAGACTTTTGGGCGTGTCCCTTCCTACTTTTACACAGATCTGGATAGGACAAGGTATTTTCTTTTCCTATTGTTTAGTTTTTATTCTCCTTAACCTTTACAATTGATGAGAAGCATTTAAAGAACATGTACTGCATAATGGTGGGTGTCATCAGGGGCATTGTAAACTTTCTGTCAGAAGCTGCTTTCATTCTAGTATGATAGCAGGTTGGGTGAATGCGTGTTTTAAATTTTACTACACAACCCACTGTCTCATGGCTCTCAAATCTTGTCAGTTTTTAGAAGCTGCTGTTCCCAATATGACCTGGTGGGGGTAGTAAAGGACCACGTAGAAGTCAAGCTCACCCCTAAGCAGCATAGAGATGTGTGCCTCAACACGTCCATTACAGGAAGGAGATAATTAGAAGAAATAAAAAAAAAAAAGTATTTACACCATGTGCGCCTTGTTTCTTTTCTGCTCCTTATCTCAGCTCCAGACCTTTTGCCAAAGCTTGTGTCCTCAGAAACTTGCAACAGGTACTGTGGGGTCAGCATCTCGAGGGAACACACGGCCCTGTGAGGAAACTGAAGTCAGCTGCCAGACCGCTGCCGTAACTTCTCTTTTTCTGAAACTCTTAACATTCAAGTCACATAATCGATGTTTTTTGCTTTCTTTTTTTTTTTTAACCTGCGCATCATTTACCTCACTTACCCTTAAGGAACTAACGAGTTCTGGAAAGCGGGACAGCACGGGCCAAAAAGCTCCTAGATCAAACCGAGCAGCCCACTCAACCACACACACACAAAAACACACACACAAACACGTGTGCCATCTGAGTGGGAAGCATGTTGTGAGATAAACGCCAGGCTCCACAGTGTTCTGAGGATGCCATATGTTCACACACAGTATAGATGGAGAAAAAGCACACGGTTTTGTTTTTACAAGTAAGAAGTTCATGAGGAAGTTGTGAACCGTTCCCTATGTAGAAAACTGATATGAGTAACTTCATTAAAGTGTCACGATGTCCAACTGCTGACAAAGAAGCCGAAGGAATAAGCTTGTGGAGTGATCTCCTTGCATATCGGTATATTGGCCCTACTTTATAAGTAGCATATAAACTCACATATTACTTAAAAATTAATATTCC
Source organism: Planiliza haematocheilus (assembly GCA_005024645.1). NCBI lineage: Eukaryota > Metazoa > Chordata > Actinopteri > Mugiliformes > Mugilidae > Planiliza > Planiliza haematocheilus. Next base: position 6,494,371 of record SRSE01000365.1, on the reverse strand, counting down.
ATAATGAAGGGTCCTTAGAAAAGCAGTTATCATGGCAGCAAGTAGCAAGCAACAAATTAGACACACAGCAGCACACTGACCCATGATTGTCCACTACCACTGTGTATAATATAGACTGGATGCTTCTACTTTGGTACATGATGAATTGTGATACTCCCTAGTGGAAACAGTAACCTTTGTTGTGCAGTGCAAATCATCCTCTTGACAGTTTTGTTTTGTTTTTTAGAGAAACTTTGTAATAGCTATTAACTTGTCATAACTTGCCTCGTGTAGATGTGCATGTCTCCCTCCTTGCTTTCCACCTTGTGCCATCATCAGGTGAAAATTTTGAACACGGTCCAAGCTTTAGTTTGAGTTAAATAGCTGCAAAACCAATTACATTCCTGTTAGCATTTATTAGCATAAGCATTTAGCTCAAAGCACTTCAACAGCTCGACAGAGCTGCTATCGGGTTGTCTATGAAAAAGGCTGCAGCTCATTATGCAGCTCCTGGACCTTACGTAATACTCCCCTTGAGATGCACTCTGTGAGTTGAAAAGAAAAGTAAAGTTTAATTTGGCAAAGGAAGCTACTTATTAGGCTTCTCATTAAAGTATGATATTATAATCTTTAGCATTTATCTAGTTAGTATGAAAACCGAGACTCTTCATACCTTCACCGAGGATAAAGTTTTCCAAGAAACTGTCTTTGGCTGTTGCAATAAAATGTGGCAACAGGAAAACTAGTTCTGGAAATAGATCTTTAAAGTATCATTTTCCAGTCTGTCTCGAGCAAAGAAATGACCTCTATCAGCTGAGATAAACCAGAATAATCTGCTGTCTAACCCTTTGAACTCCTCTCTCTGTGGTGCTTGTGCCTCTCTCCATTGTGCTCCTCTGCTCTCCCACTCAGGCCCACCACCAGCATCAGTTACTGTACACGATCGCAAGAGTTATCAGCCAGCAGGACTTGGCGCTTGTTAATGATGTCATCATTAGGTCCCAGTGGGGACGTTGAGGTCAGCCGGGGGGATGATAAAGGGCCTTTAGTTAAACACCAGAATCGTGTTGTTAACCCCCGAATTGGCAGTACAAACAAGATTAGTATGTTTTTAGAGGAAGTCGGTCTTCTGAGACTTGGCGGTGGTACCGTGTGCTGTTCCAAGAGTCTGGCTTTCTGTGGGTGGGAAGAGGAAGATGGGCACAAACTGGGAAGCTAAAAGGAAAAATAACAAAGCCTATCTGAGCTCAAATGATACACAGTCCACAGGACATGTTGTAGATATAGTACTCATGTAAATCAAATTGCGTTGCTTGTCAAAATGTGTGGCTATGCAGTTTGAGTTATTGGAGGTTTGTCTTGCTGCAGTTGCTGCTACTCAGTGGTTAGGGTTAGAAATACATCCCATTATATATTTTTTTGGTTTGAAATAGTTTAATATTCTGATTCACATTCCTGCCAACCTTTGGGTGACAAAATTGATACAACCCTGCTCCTCTGTACTGAGTTTGGAGCTAGAGCTTGGACATGATTAGCCTAGCATAGTGAATTTAAGCAGGGTAAAAATACCTAGCTTCTTGGTGAAAGTAAAATAATACAGTGTACACCGACACATAGCTGTACAGCTCACTAATATGTTACACTTTATTTGTAAAATCTATTTTTTTATTTTTATTTAAACCAAGCTAGCTCTTTCCTTGCTGTTATGCTAGGCTAAGCTAACCAAGTCATGGCTTAAGCACTTTTATTAGCACACAGAAATGGTATCAACCTTCTCATATGACACTTGACAAGAAAGCAAATTTGACAATTCACGTCAAATGCAATTTATCAACTGCTAACAAGAAAGGTATTTTAATTAACTGTATCCTTGGACAGTTCTTGTGAATAAAAGGGAAACTAGATACCTTTAAATTAGGCCACTTACGGCTTTCGCAAACTTACATCCCATTGAAGAAGAAAGGCTGTTCACTAAATATAGTGTACAGGTGTATCACGGCCCTTGTATCCAGGTAGCTAGTGAGCGGGGAAGCCCCAGTCTGAGCTAATGACTACTGTTGATCAGCTGTTTGCCTGAGTCAGCACGTAATCTCCCTTGGCTACAGCAGATGATTGACACCGCAGCACCCCCGCACTCACACCCACTGCTCCAGCCCTTCCAGGTGTGTTACCTGGGCAGGATTTAATACTATGTATGTGTGCCTGGTTGTGTGTTTGTGTGTATGTACGTGTGTGGATGTAGAAGACCCTCGCAGCTGCAGTGTCACTGACATCAGCTCTGCAGCTTTTGGAAGACGTCTCTAATTAGTCCTGGCTGCCCTGTCATCACACGCCGCTGTTATCCCCCAAGCAGCTGGCTTGCACACACACACACACACACACACACACGTACACACACACCCAAACACACAGAACGAGCGCCCACCCCACACACACAGGTGTCCTAAACAGAGACAAATCATATCATAGCAACCTTTAGAGAAACAGAACAAAACAAAAGACAAACAAACGCTACAGGAAGTCAGAAGGGGCCTGAATTTGACAAACAAACAAAAAATAAAGCAAACTGTGATTGATGAAACCCAGAAATGCAATCGCAATAATTGACATTTTTGTAAAATCCCACTAGATACTGTTCACTGACAGTAACCGCAATCAGAAACCCTGTAGTTACTCAATTCAGCCTTAAAACTCCAGTTACCAGTATTAGTAATGAGTCAGATGTGAATGCTAAAGGAAGCCGCAGACAATTATAACCAGATGCTCTAATTTCCATCAGCTCCCCATGGCATTTTAGCAACTTTAAGCTCTTTGTTTTGGTTTTAACTGTTGAGGTTCACTCTACTCGCTGACCATCAGAAACAGCAGAAGCAAAGTTAGGATTTAGCTGGTGAACAGTTGCAACTAAAAAGAGAGCTCATGACCTTGGAAGTTCTTTGCGACTATCACGTGGCCAAAATATGAGATAATATTGGGCCTGGGTACATCGTCTGGGCAGTAATACATTTATAAATAACCAAATTAGCTTACTAGAAGCATCGACTGCCTACACATTGTTAACTACTTTAGCTAAACTGGGTCCAACGGGCTGTGTATCATGTTCAAGTAACATTTAACCCACAGTTATACTGTATGGGAGCACTTGATAGTGTAACTCCTAAACCGCAAACTTCACTTTATTTGTTAGGGAAGTGTTCAGAGGTTGGGCGAGCCAACTGTCAATCAGTGACCACATGGCAGACATCAAACCCTCCAAAGTGATTGCCAACATGTTTAAGAGATGCCTTGACTTTAGCATTTAGGACCATAATGACTTACTGAAGAAAATGAAGATGACACTTGGAAGGAAATCAGGGTCAGGCCATTTTTCAGAGCCAGCATCTTAGCGGCGGTTGGCGGCGTTGTACTTAAACACGTTTCCGCATCAAGGCGTGGTGGTAGTTGCTAAACTAATCTAAACTCTGTGCAGCAGTGGCAGCAGCAGCAGCAGCAGCTTGGGTAACAGCCAGCTGGTAGTACATCAGTGAATGACTAACCTGGCAGAATGCTTTGAGGCAGCTGGTAGTGATTCAGCAACACGGAGAAGTTAAAAAAAAAAAAAAATCGGTTTGAGCTTTCGAAAACCACACTGTGTTCTGGGCAATGGACTCTCCGTGGGCCAAATGGCTTCAAGATTACAAGCGTCACAGCACAAATGGCGTTGCCCCTTCAAGAGAGAATTTGGCTGTTTTGTTTTAGAGCTCAACAAAGGCTTCGTTGCTGAACGATGTTTTGTCCACTGGCGTGACGTCATTTGTTGGGAGGTGAGAATGGGATGGGGTGCATGAAGCGGCGCCGCGCATTCATTCTGCCTTTGCAATCACTCCCTGCTAACTGGATTACGTCTCAGATGAACGGCCATTACATAAACTGCAGTACAAAGTACCTGTTCTGTTATAATGAATGGGGATTACCATGAAGCACATTCAGCATCCTTGCCAAACGTCCCTTGTTACATACTCAGTTTTTGTAAGAAAGGTTACAAGTGAAGGCGCCCCTGTCAAAAGCGCGGCTGTATATAGACACAAATTACTGCCTATTGCTAATTTCCCTTGTAATTACAGGTTCGGCTCCGCTCTAGAATTCACTGATTATCCTGAACAACACAAACCATAGCTGTCAAGAGTGTCAAAAGAGGGAATTTCCCAGGTTGAATTCCACAGAAAAGGTTTTACCTTAAAGAGACAGCCAGGCAGACATAGGAAAGGAAGCTAAATTTAGAAGTTTTCATTTTTTTCCCCTTCCCCTCCTGATGACTTCTAGGATGTGAGCTGCTTGCTCTCCACTTGTGCTATTAAATTTCAAGATTCTAAACAATGCCCATGCTGGAATTGGGCGAGAAATAAATATAAATACAGGAGTCAGCGTTTTGTAGAGCGCGCTGCAAAAATGAAGCCAAAGTGAGAAAGGTAAACAACGAGGAAAAGAGGGAGTTTCCTTTCACCCTCACTGACACCGCTGCCCTTCCTCTCGCTGCTGTCGAGAGTACCTTAGAGGTGACTTGTGAAATTGAGAGGTGTCCTTTGACATCCATCTGGAGCTGCTTGCCCCAACATGCAGCCACCTGTGACCTGCGTGAACTTGCAGTAGCATGAGTCGAGGCAGATGACCGAGCGCTCCCTTTTTACGTCTGACTTAATGCAGTGCTCAGATACTACACGTGTGCTGAGAGAGCTGCCTTACCTTTTTCCACGATGATACAAGTCGCTACCTGCTGTGTTGTGTCCTGTCAACAAACCGACTCCAAGGACGCATCCTTCCGCCCCAGATCAGCAATGGAACACCTATAGAGACGCGGAGTGGGAGTTTTAAACAAACAGATGGTTGAAAGATGTTCACTTGATTTGGCTTTGCCCCCGAGCAAAAACTCTTGATGCAACAAGTTTCACCAGGGTCACTTGTCTTCAGATGCTATAAATACATACATATACAGTAAATGCATGCATATATACGTTTTGAATTTAGTTTGAATTATTATCAGGCCCATCTATATGTCAACACTGCATTTGGGAAACATTTTGAAGTTTGAAAAATGTCTTTGTGGTATACCATAGTAAAATGATGTGCCTGTGTGTCACCCAAAAATCTACACATTGCTCAAAAACCGAATAAAATAAACTTTGCGGGCCAACCAACGTGCAGATGGATATAAACAACGCAGCTTGCATGTAGCTTGACTTTACTGCATCGCTCATTTTCTTTAAGTTCACAAACCACTCGAGGCCCAGCTGTGCACCTCCTTGCACCAACTGACACACAAAACCAACAAACCCAAACCACTTCTTTCATGTATTTATCCTGTATTTACACATTTTCGTCATCCACTTAAAATACATTAATGCATTACCATCAGACTCCAGCGTGTTAAACTTCTGATTGCTTTTGGGGATTTGAACCGTGAGCCATAATGTTAATCTTGCGCTACATAATTTCGGTTAAACTGCTTTTGAAAATGCATGGTGAAAATTGGAAGGACAGTTAATTTCAACTGAATTGCACTGTGCGGCTCCTCCGGCTTCTTAATATTAATGGGGCCCTGTGCCTGTATGTGTGCCACTGTGGCATATCGGCCACTTGTAAATCTGCAATAAGATCTAAACCCATAATAAGGGATCAAAAATGCGATCTCTGCCTTTTTTCTCTCTCACTTGACCATTTATGAAGAAATTAGTCTAATTAGGCATAAATAGAAAATGGCTTTGGTGAATTTAGCCCATTCTGTTTGTCTAAATGGGCCTTTACGTAAGCGCCACAGACCAGGGCCTGACCGTAACCCTAAATGATGTTATCAAACACATGTGCTGCCCAGGTTTCAGTGGTCCTGCATGAGTCTGCACCGAGAAAAGAGGTGAACACAGTGCAAATGTAAAAGAAGATCATTTCCCAATCATCTCGCCACATTAATAAAAATCAAAGCAGTTGTTTCTGAAAAAATCCCCTGAACAACAGAAGGATGCCCCTAGAGTTGAAAAACCTTGGGGGCATTTTCCATCAGCTGCTGGAAAATGCTGTACAATGTTTATGTGCCTGGACTGCATTGTTGTCCAATCAGATTGCTTGGCTAGAACTACTCACTGTATAATTACATCTACATTATGACCAGCCGCGGGTCAGTCCTCGCCCAGGCGACGCGGCACAGTCCACCTCCACGCCTTCTGTGTTCATGCTCTTGTGGGCAGACATGTAGATAGGCCAGATAGAAGGATATGACATTTATACAGCCCTGGGTCTCGAGCCATGATAAATAAAATTATGTCACGGTCAACTGTGCACAATCTGATTCTGAGTAATGGTAAAAAATCCCCTCCTACGTATGCTAATGCTGTTTTTGCAGCCCCTGTTGGGAGAGACACAGCAGACACGCCAAGAAGTTCAGAGCTTGAGAAAAGCGAGTGGTAGAGGTGGGTGGTTGATGCTTTTCCTGTAAAATATCAGAAAATTTGTCTAAAATGTCTGAAGACAAGCTATAGTAATATTCCTGTTCTGCTTGAATTGCGTACATTGCTGTATATTCATCCACACGGGAATATTTTCTGACCATGAAACTCGATGCAGCTTTGCACTGGACGGACTAAAGGCAAAATCTTACTTCTTTCATTGGTTTGTAACACGTAACTATCTGGGAAGTCATCCTTGGAAGCAGTTTGAAAAGGACAGACGTGTTTAGAAAAATACCACTGGCAATTGCATGAACCATTTGTCTGTCACAGGCTAACGTCAATCAATCTGAGCCGCAAACCATGTGTCGTAGAAGGAGAGCACTGAAGAGGAAAGTAGGAATCTGATGTTTGAAAGCTAAGAGGCAGTCCGTGTAGCTAGCTGTGCAGTTAGCATGTCGGATTTGGTCCGCACCTCTGTTGATCAGTGATACATTACTTGCTGGCCTAATAGACAATTCAGTTCTTGATATGTTCAGATCCCAGAACTAACCCTAACCCCCCCCTTTTTTAGATTAGTAGATGTTAGCATGTCAACGAGTTGAACAAACATCACCGAACCAAACACCAACAAATTAGCTTTGTAACTGTGGACAAGCTTAGCATGTGAACATTAGCTTTCTCTTAAAAGCAACACTGTGGTTAACTATCACCTCATAGCCAACGTCTGAAGTGTGTGGTTTGCTAATGGGCAACAGCAGGAGTTCTGTGAAGCATTTACTACACCAAAATCTCAAGAAGGGACTGCAGTTAACCAGCTTCACTTTGTGCTCTTATTCTTACATCTCTTCTGTTTTTGCACGTTAAAGTTCTACTTCAATACTGGGATTTATAGAGAATAACACCGTGGCTTGTAGGGAACTAGATGAAATGGATGTGACAGAAGAAGGTAAATTACAACTCCTTATGAAAAATAACCCTGTCTAACTGTGTCAGAGTACCTGACGGGGAGTTTTCCTCAGAGAGCAGGGCTTAGGCAAAGGATTGTATAAGGGGCAATGGGCTAGACAGAAAGCTGAGGATGATGATGCAACCGCATATTTGTTTTTAAACCTTGAAGTCAGACATTTGGCCATGGCTACTTTTAACATCTGAAAGGTACCGCAAGAGATTCAGACTGTCTGTTGCCAAGTCTGAGCAAACAGGCCGACAATGCGACAATATTTGTCTTCCAGCTGCAGATACCAATAAAATAACAGCATCAACATCCCTGTGGCCTTAGCGCTGGCCAAAGGATGGTTCATTCTGGTACGCTCACGCACATTCACGGTAGCGAGCGCGCACGCGTCTCTGGATCCGCCAAAATGCCCACACACACTCAACGGGCAGGACGTCAGGAGCTGCGAGTTGTCTTCTCTAAACACAGACAGAGACAGATGTGCCTGGGTTATGGGCTGCTGCCGGGAGGTGATGAAGTTAAAGCAGGTTAACAGGGACTATAAATCCAAAATATTTCTCATCTTCTATTTTTGGCCAGCACACTGAGCAGTGCAACCACAGGAGATGAAAATATTTCTGTTACTGTGGCACAGATCCTGAGCAGGAGGATGTTGAGCCATCCCACAGTGAGCCACATTTAAGACATCCCTCAAGTTTCAACTACAATATCTACAAGACATTATCACTCATAGAAGGAAGTCTACTGAGACGTTTCAGTTTTAGGGTCTATGAAGCAGCACTGAAGTAAGTTTTTTTTCCACAATGCTGTGGCATAACAAAAATGCAGTAATGTTGTGTCCAAAACCTGTCTCCACCACCCCAAGGGTGCCACAAAGATCATCAGTTTTAACACCAGAACAAATCACCCACTATAACCTGATCATCTCAGTTCTAAGTGGTGTCTTAGCGTCTAGCACTGTTTCAGTCTTTAAGCAGTTTGATTAATTGATTAGTCACCAATGAGCTCATTTGTAGCCAGTTATGCGTACACTCTGAACCAAATATTTGCCATTGTAAACTAGTTTCTGAACATATTTGGCAACACATTTGGCAAGCAAAAGCAGGATCTATCCTGGTGGAGTTGGTGGAGACTCAAACGGAGCAAAAAGGAGAGTGAATATTGCACAGACGCAGAGGCGAAAATTTACTTTGGGCAGGACTTTACTTCTCCAGACACCAAGAAAAATAATCTGTTCATCCATAATCGTCAGCAGTGTTTCCTTTTATGAGTTTGAGTGCTGCTGATAGAAACAGCAAGAACGTATCAGCTGGAGCAGATAGAAAATGATATCCACTATTACTTCTACTACACGTTTAGTTGCAATTAGATGAAATTTTCTGAAAAACTGCACGAATTTCCCACTAAACTGAAATTCCCTGACCTTTTGGATAAAACAAGGCATATTTACAGAGACAGGCATAAATAGTCATTGATGTGATGTTGTTTTATGTCAGTTCGATGGGAAATTTCTCCATTGTTTGCCAGTTGTATGGTTGGATTTTCAACCTGTTGCTGAACTGTTTCTGAATAGAGGTCAGTGGACGTCCATAAACATTTAAAGTTAATTGAGTTTTCTGTGTTTAGTTGCCGCAATCAAACTTAGGTTGTGGGAGATATCGCCACACTTTAAAAGGACGGCATGTGTGGACTTGAGGACTTAAGTGGTCATGTTTATTTTCAGGGGTTTCAGGTCAAAGAGGTTGATTATGTCTTTGTTAAACGTTACTTCATTTCATACGACACTCCCGCTCTTGGCTTTCCCACACAGAACGAGCCAACGAGATGGAAAAGCCAGCAACAAAGAAAAGAGGATGTCTGCTTTGTGTTTCACACCTTGGCAGGCTGGTAATTAAATGTGAGTTTTACCGAAAAACCGAACAATTGTTGGCCCAAATGCAGTGAACAAAACTTTACCCGAGACTCATTTTTCATCACAGAATGTTCCAATTACCACATTGATTCCATAATATCTAAATGAAGATTTATTAAATGATGAACTACATTTAATCAATGACAAAGTGGCGACAAATGATAAAGTAGCATAAAAGAGATTCCCCCCACTGTGCCCTTTATATAGACATCATCCTTTTCTCAGGGAGGGTCAAATGTCCCTGGGGCCCAAACCCTCATCAGTCACTGATCACTTTCGCTTATAAAACTAAATTGCTCATTTATTCTTATCCAACAGTGTCCTCATCCATTTTGGCAAAACATTGTTATACTGAAGGTGATGCAGTGACTCAGGGACCAGGAAAGCAGGCTATCATTGCTCTAGCATTCCCTTAAAATCTCAGATCAGTAAATAAGTCACTTTTCTGCAATGAAATCGTTTATTTATTACATGTTTTATGGTTTAGTGTCACAGTTTAGTCATCTAATGGTTTGTAAAACAAATGAGGCAACAGAACGAGTTTCGCTGGCACGGCGCCATCACGGATTGAGCCATTAGATCCGGGGACAGACTCTAGTGTCACTAGGTCACTCCTGATTGGTGGTGAAGCTGACCGCGGGCTTGGCACCGGCATGTCATTATTTCTGAACGGCAGAGCCAACTGCACGCTGGAGCCAAAGCAGAGGAACAATTAAAGGTCTGCGAAAGCACCGACGCAGAGGTGAAAATTTACTTTGGGCAGGACTTTACTTCAGCAGGCAGGAACAAACTTTTGACCAAGAAAAATAATCTGTTCATTCATAATTGTTGCCGATATTTCCTTTCATGAGTCTGCGTGCTGTTGATAGCAAGAGAGTGTTACTTGAAGCAGACATAAAATGATATCCATTATTGCGTCAACTCCACTTTTGAACACAAGTGTACTGAATGTATGGTTCCTTTTAGACACAATTTACAGACAAACTGTAGGAATTACAGGCTGAAATTTCCTGAGTTTTTGGAAACACAGTGGAAGTGTAGTTTTGTGAGTTGGCTTCAGTGGCTAAAGAAATTTGATTCATGGTTTGATAGTTGTCTTTTTTTCACGGTAAAACAAGTCAAACACTCTTTGCCCGTGCCCTCCAGAATAACACAGAAAAGCCTTTTCTGTCCCAGTGATTTTGGAGTCAGTGTCTTAGTATATTCTCTCCACTGACCATCCTGTTCATGAAGTTTGGATCGTTTTAAGCACAAAAACCACAAGGTCATCGAAATATCATGACAAAGACACCTGCTGCTGATTTATTGTTTCAGTCTGAAAGCCCGTGGTTTGTCGACTCATTTTGTCGTTTATCTTTCGGTTAACAACAGCTGTACTTTAGACTCAGTATAGAGTGGCATTTTCTTACACTGACTCACAACAGCAGTCATACACAGATGCAAAAAAAAAAAAAAAAAAATGCACAAAATATAAAAAGAATGATTAAAAAAACTAAAATTAAATAAAATATGACTGTACACTGATCAGGCATAACATTATGATCTTCCTAATCTGCCTAATATTATGTAGGTCTCTTGTGGTGTCTGGTAACATAATGTTGTTAGTGGGGGCCTTTGGGCCCTGTGGGTTGAGGAGAGAGTCGTCTCTGGATCATCCCACAGATACTTGATCAGTTTGGGAGCTAGTGAATTTGGAGGCCAGGTCAACACCTTGTGCCGTTTTCAGTTTTATTTATTTTTCTATTTTTTGTTGTTGTTCCTAAACCATTTTTTTTTTGTATGTGTGTCTGTGTCAGGCTGCATCCTGCTGGGGATGGCTGCTGCCATCAAGTAGTGTCATTGCTATGGGGTGGGGGTGCTTGGTCTGGTCTAGGTGGGTGCTACATGTCTAAGCAACATCCACATGAATACACGGTCCACATATTTCCCAGCAGAACATTGGATTGTCACAAGATGGTCAATGTTATTCACGTCTCCTGTCAGTGGTCATAATGTTATGCCTGACTGGTGCAAATTGCAATAAAATATAAGTATATTTAAGATATTTTGGGGTTGTCTGTCTCTCTGTGTTAGCCCTGTGATGGACCGGTGACCTGTTACTGTTGCTTTTTGTATTTAAGAAGAAACACATGAAAAGGAGCGCTACGTTGATCCGTCTCTCAACTCTGACATCCTCCCTCCCCTGTTGTGGCTTTTCAACAATCATATTATGTAAAGTTACTATAATTAAAGTTCCCTCACCCAAGCCATCACAACTCCTACAACCTGTATACGCTAAATGACTGAGTATGGTCGAAAAAAATCATCATCAAAATCATTGGAAAATCAATCCTAACTTGTAGTTAGACATGGTGTGTGTCGTTGTTTCTCATGAAAAATCTCCTTGGAAGTCATAAATACCTTGCACTGTGTTAAGTCGAAGACTGGTATCTTTTCATATTCTGCCTTTAAATTTTTTAACACAGCAGCTCATTTTCTGTGCAGGGCTGTTCTGTACCATAGCCTGCTTCCAAATCTGGGAAGAGCTCCAACTGCCACCTAACATTGTATCTGTGGAAAATCAAAAGACTTTTAACTTCCCTAACCGAAGCTCACATTTGAGTGCACTGCCTTCCCTGAGGGCTAGCATGTTTTATGACTCTAGCATGATTCCCTTTGTCTGTTGTGCCTATTATTTAAGACGCAGATTGACTCTAGCATTGAGTGATAGGCGTAATCAAAAGTGGGTTGTGTTGTTGAAAGGTTGACAGGTCGGTGGGAGGTGAGGCCGTGTCAGTTCCTCTGAAAGGACTTTAGCGCCACAAAGCTGGAACGACGCGCCATGAGCTACAGATCAGCTCATCGTGTGAACGTGGTACTAAACTAAAGTGGAGCAAAGATGCTTGTGGAAAAGGAAACTTTTTAAACAAAACAGGATTGGCTCTCCGTGTTTATGTGCCCTCTGACTCTGAAATTCAAGATCTCCAGAGATTCATACACACTGAATCTGTAAATCCCCCATGAGTCTTCACGGTGATGTAAATTAGAGTTCAAAGTGAAAAAAAGAAACAAGCCACTCCACCCCTGAAGCAGCGTGGCTGCATGGCTCTCATTAAATTCACACACAAGCAGAGGATTTGCATTTCCCTAAAGCTGAATGTGAGTTGGGGTTTTTTAATGTTTGTCACTAACAAAAAGACAAACAGTAATGCCAGAGTATCTGCTTGTCCTTAAGGGAGTTGTGTGTGTGTGTTTGTGTGTGTCCTACCGAATGCCCTGGTTAATGAAGACCCAATGTTGCAGGAGAACCATGACGGGACCCTCGGAGTAGTGCAAGTCCCAGCAGATCTGACTTGGCTGTTATCCAGCACTCTTATAAAACACCACAGAGGCCTGATAGCTGAGTGAGCAGGAACACTGAGGCTGTGTTAACGGTGAGCAGCAGTGGCCCTCAACCTGATGGACATTGAGAAAAATAAATATAGTGGCTTTGTGGAAAGCATCAAAGCTGCAAAGGAGTAGTTTTTGTCTGTGAAATTACAATTGTTTTTTAACTAAATTAGCAAAGAGGATGTTTTCTAAAGGATGTTTCTGGTTTATTTCTACCTGACATATTTTGAATGAATTTGGATCCATCGGTTAAGCTAACTTTGCACTCTCCACGATCATTGCAGAAATTTAGGAGTTGCACTACTCCTTGTTGGGGTATCTTTGTACAACTTAAATATATACAAGTTGTATAAATAATGTAGAACCTTCTTTGAAATATTAGTAATAGGTCAATAGTAAGTGACCTGCAAATAGCGATACTACTATACTATTAGAAAGGTTGAAAAACTGTATGGACAATAAGGGACTGGTAAAATAAATTGTTACACCCTTAAACCCTGACTTTGTTTTAGCCTCAAGTAGCTGCAATATATTCCTTAATAAGGTAAAAAATTCTAATTAAGCTGCACCAGTCAGTGGTTTCGTATTACGAATCGTTCACGTGACTGTGTCTAATGTGGATTGCATGTAATAACAAACCCATTCAGAACTGTTGCCTGACTCAGGTTCCATGAGGTGCACACAGTATATCCTAACTTCCATTAGGTCTGCGGTCACCATGACCTTCGCATATAGTATGTGTTTATACATTCACGGGATGTGTAACGACAGTCAAATCCAAGAATCAAACTTTGACATTTTGTTTCCTTTAAGGATAACACGAGAGTCCCGGCACCTAAGTTGTGAATCATTAAATTAGCTTATTGTTTTGGTTATCAGGTTGCAAACTCCAGAACCTCGATTCCAGCTGCAGAAATCATTCATTTAAAGCGGATAAAGGTCCTGGAGCTGGTAGAGACCAAAACAGTTATAAGGAGAGTCAGTATTGGTGTTATTGCACCTGCTGGATATGTAAAATTGTTAGCAAAATGTTAGCAAACAGTTATTAGCAAGACCATGTGGTGTGCGATACCAGTGCTTGGTTTAGAGGCCATCGTAAGTTGTGGTCAGTTAGAACTGATATTAGAAGGGGTCACAGGTGTAAAATAATATCGGAAAGTGATTAGACAACACCATCACATTCTGAATTGCTACAGTAAGTAAAATATACTGGATGGTAATGCTTTGAAGACAAATTAAGAATCTACGCACACGTGTCATCATCCAACTTCGTTCTGATCCATGTTCCCTTTGTGCCTTTTTGAAGCCAGAACAACATTACAGACTGCTTTTCCCACACTGATCCAATCCAGTAGAGCCCTGGTAGCTGATGTCACCCTGCACCAGCAATCACAACTCCGCCAAGTTGGCAGGAAAGCCTGCTTTTACAATTCCTACTAGGTTGACAACTGCGAACGACTAACTAACTTGTCCTTGTACCAGTCACGCCCAAAAATGGTCGATGGCCCCGCGATGCCAGACTAGTCGGGGACAAGCAAAGGGGAAATCGTACAGGATTTCCAAAGATCTAGCAAGAAGGCAGATGTGGATTATTTCAAAGCTCCATGTGCACACAAAGCCTGACTGCATCCATTTTTACCCCTACAGGCTCTTCTATGCTTTCAGTGACTGTTTGGACTCGGACCAACGAAAGATAATGTAGTTATATCCGGATACTGCAGATCAGGAACATTGTCTGAGCCGCTGTTTCACTGCAATTTCTATCTGTTTAAAGTTCGTAGTAAACTTTAACAGCCTGAAATCAACGCCAGTCTTACTCCCAATATGGCGGCGTCAACAACAACAACCAAAAAAAAATCACGTTATGCCCAGAGCGCTATTGATTGCAGGGGTGTGACACCCCCTTGGAAATGCAGTTTAAGTTCCTTAATGAATCGATAAGGAACGCATTGTGTGTGAGTATCTGCACAACATTGGTTGATTGATTAATGTAAAATAAATTAAGATTTTTTTAAATATTTTTAAGCACATTATCCTGAGTAAAAGGGCAACAGTGCTTTTACTGATAATAGAGGTGTTTAAATTCCTGTTTTATTTTAATAAAGAATTACAGAAAATGCTAAAAATTCCATGTTACTGTGACAAGGAAATTTCCCATACGTGGGATTAATAAACATATCTTAAAAAGCAAAGCAAGTTAATGGAGATAATGGCTAATGCATGGTAGAACTTCTAATGCTAAACTTGGAACTCATCAAAACAAAAGCTGAAGAAAAAAACTACTTGTGACTGACGTCTCAATGAGCCTTGCCTAAAGCTTGTCTAAAGCATGCTGAGAGGCCGCACTGAATATATATACTTTATCTGTCTGGCTCCGAAGCCTCCAGAGAATAGTTATCTTTTTATAAGACCCATGTTAAAGTGATTTGGACTGCTGGAGCATGAGCTCATCCTCGTCCAGATCTGAGTAACTGTGAAGCGATGGTCTGGACACACAGTTGATGTGCTCAGACGTGGTAAATGAAAAGCCGCGACGGCACCGATGTATGCGCGTGTGTGGCCCTGCTTTCAGTCGGCATCAAACACTCTGTCTGAAACAGGGTTTCATTTCCTACAGAAGCTAAGTATCCAGGGAAACTAGAGCAAGCTTATTGGAATATGAAAGTAAACAGTCCGATGAAAAGGCCATCCACAATCTCAATAAAGCCTTCCAAATGTCCATGGAAACTTCTTAAACCCCTCCTGCAGCCAACTGTAGCTCACTGGCAATGATCAATGTGTTCCTAATGTTTCAAATAACCATTACTTTGCCAATGAATGGTTAAATATGCTTTGAGTGCAAGTTTTTTTTTGTAACTTGTCTGTATTGTTTAAACTAATCTGGCATATGTTTACACGTAGATGCTCTTCGGAAAAACCTCTCAAAACCTCTGCTGCCATTTATCTCCACTGATACTAAGACTTATTTGGGAACCGTGCTTGAGCTTTTCTGCGTCTTAAATCTGCCCCCGTGAGTTTTGCAGAATTGTCCAGTGTCACAGTTCTTGTCAGGCGATAGGTTTGTGTTGATGTTGTTCCCCCAAAATATATAGGCAATTGTCAAAATCATTTTTAATCTTCAGATTTTAGGAAGGTAACAAGCTGCTTGAGAACACAACTTCTGTTTATTCTACAGTATACTCATGTTTCTTCTGCATGTAGAAATAATCCAGGAAGGAGTCATGATTAATGCATGGGCTGTAGCCGTTGCAATGGCTACCACTGTACAATGTGTGTGTGTGTGTGTGGTTTATGAAAGACAGATATATATCCCTGGCAAGCCGAGCGCTTCCTCCTAATGCCGAGACCTTACAAGCACATAAAACAAAAGCTTCCATGCTTGGCCCCGGCGCGCTGGGTCAGCAGGGGAATATCAGAGCGAGCGGCCGGGCTTTTTAATTATTTCCTTGGGAAAAAGAGAGGAGGTGAGATGGAAAGCGGATCAGGGAGGAAGCGTAGTTATTTAGTGAGGGATGTGCGTGCGCCTCGTGCGCGAATGTTAACGTGAGTGCAATGAAATAGATCAGCGCCGGCGCAGCGGGAGCGCTCAGCAGTCGGCAGGGACGGAAGCCGCGCTGAAAAAAGAGAAGGATAGATGGATCGAGATAGCGTTTTTTGTACCTGTGTGTGTGTGTGTGTGTGTGTGTGTGTGTGTGTGCATGATTCTTGAAGTACACAGAAGCTGACATGTTTTAGCTGTTGGCACATGTTTGGCTTTGTTTCTTATGGACTGACGTGCATATATTTAACAAAAAATTAAATTAATTCAAGAACACAGAAACTGCCCAAGTCAAACACATCAAAATAAGAAAATACATTATTTCAAATCGATATTGTAAGCTAAAGTCGTTCCTTTATTCATCAGATTTGGACGAACTTTTGCTTTCATTTGGAACTGTGTTTCTGTTCATCTCACAAATGTGTTTTTTGATTATTTGGCATGTAAGCCAAATAATCAAAAAACATTTTAGCTCTGGTTTTGGTCTCCACCACCATCTGATGCGTATGTTTCTTTATTATTTCAACTGTCCATAAAGTTCACCAGCTAACTTCTTCTTTGGTGTACAGCGGGTAAAACTTTTTTGGATAAAAGTAGCTGCCTATTGTGAAAAACTATAGCGCGTATCAAATTAAGTTTAATCAAACCAAAACAACGAGCTAAAAGACACTACCGGTACACTGAGTGGAACTAAAGAGCTGGCTCATAATTCTCTGTGGGTCCTTTACTGTGACGGATGGCCATTTAAAACACTGCTAATATGAACATATTTATTGGAGCCTCTTTGCTTATTTTCATAAAATCATATTTATACTGGGTGTGGTGAAAAAGAAAAGGCAAAATAATGGATGCATGGCTCCATAATCGGCCAATAAGCATTCAGATCTGTTTACTTTACACCCAGCTGGTGCGCTGTTTATTGAAGTTAGACGTTTCTAAAATTAAATAAGCTTACAAAAAGTGGCTGTTTTGTGTCTAAACCAGACCAGCAGTTTACAGTGTACAGTGGAAAGGCTGACAGTCTGCTAAATGATGCCTTTTTTTTGTTTTGTTTGTTTATTAGTAATTGCCAAAAACTGTAAAACGCTTCATGTTGCACCTTTAACTGTGTTTACCCACTTGTTAAAGTGTGTTTACACTTGCAAATTTATGTACGCGTGTATATGTGTGTGTGTGTGTGCGCATGTGAATGTGATTTGCGTACGTGCAATTTCCTGCTCTCGGACTCCCAGGGCTTCATCGGTGCCACGGTATGGGAGATAGTGCCAGTTACATCACGCAAGGCCAGCACACACCGACCTCTGGAGAGGCCGAGAGGAAGAGAGGATGAGGTCAGACAAGAGCGCTGACGTCCGCTGACCTATTTGCATGAAACAGAACTGGAAGACATTTAGGAGAAAGTAGAAACAAGCTGTGTAGGTGAAGGGAAAACAAAATAAAAGCTAGGAAGTCAAAAATACGCATCTATTCAGATGCACATGTGTGACCAGTTGTAAAACCACGCACTCATGTTTATGCACGCTGGCATTGTACACTGTTACAGATGTAGCTATTGTGGTCCCAGTTTGTGCAGCCTCCATCCTGAATACAGTTTCTCCTTTTGACAATATATGAAGTCAGACTTTTCTTGTTTGTATTTGTGAGTTGTTGCATTCAATCATACGCAGCATAAATGCATCCCTGTGGCCTCTGTAAAGGCTACCACTGTGTACCCATAAACACACAAACCCGCACTCCAAAGCCATTTATTCCTACGCGCAATTTAAGCTAAGTTCCATAAAAGGTCAAGCGAGGGAATTAAAGAGAATCTGAAATCACCTCGGGGTTTTAGATTCAATCGCAGATTCCCAAGTGTGCTCGACTGATAAATCCGAAACCACACACAAACAGTGAAAACATTAAACTTTAAGTGATCAGCCACTTTAAGTCCAGCATCAGTCACAGAACAGCAAGCCTATTTGGGGTCATTTGTCACCGCAGTTGCTCCCTAAAGGCCCCCACATTGTTCTCAGACGTGTTGGGGCCACGTAAAGTTTGAATTAGACCAGGCGCCCGACTAAAACCACTGGGGTAAAATTAGGCATGAGGGCCGGCTTTCTCTCACAGCCTCTTTTAGGGGATTAGATGACGTTTAAAGTTATTGGAGGGCTAATATGCATGATAAAAACGGACGATTATTGTGCAAAATGGAGGTGTGTTTTATTGGCCTCACCCAAAGGAGTTGGGCTGGGGCTTGGGGGAAGGGTGGTCAGTAAGTTTTAGGGTAGTTAAACAGGCTCACTGAAGGTCCAGGGTGGGTATAATGCCTTATTTAACACTTGATGTGTGCACAGCGCACAGTGAACTGGTAGTGAACCTTCAGGGGCCAGTATTGGAACAATGTGTGTGTGAGGTGGCGGGCCATTTAGTTGCTTTTTTGCAGCTTCAGAGCACTGTTTTCTTAGAGTAACCTCCAAGGCAGTAAAAGGAGAGTTCTTTTAAAGTTAAGTTAGCCGTGGTATCAAATGACACCCGCGGATGCCCGCATTAGACCGGGACACTTCCAGACTGTGAACCAGACTCTGGTCGGGGTCAGCTGGGACTCCTCTGCAAAGATGAGAGAATTGACTTTTTTTTCCTTTCCTCCTTTCGCTTGAATTCCCAAGATGTGTTTCCATGTCATGGTGATTAAAAGCAGTGTTAGCAGCTGGGACCAGCCAGAGAGAGAGGTGGAAGGCGCTCCATGCTCCTGCTAGCCATCAAAAACAACTGCTGGAGAAAAATACAGGAGCAGCGAAACCACAAAGTCTTGTTGGTGGCCCTCAATAAAAAAAACAGGCTGGGAAAACACTTCTGTTTACTAATTGGACCAGTAGCCGTGGCAACAGTGTGACATCATGTCATCATTAACAGGTGCCTCATCCGGTTGGCTGTTCATGGGAAAGTTTTAATTAAACGCTCCCGGTCACCCGTCCACACCAGCGTAGGCCTGCAATTAGTTGCTAGTTACGGGCTGTTGTCAATGTTTACGATGTGTCAGGGGGACGCGAGGCAGGCCTGTTGTTACTCCGAGGGGTCAAAGTCAGAGGTCAGGGAGGGGGAGACGGGGTGGGGGTAACCAGAGTAGAACCCAATAACCTAGAGGAAATTATGCTGACCGTTGTATCTGCTACGCATGTTTGTTTCCTTCCACCAGGAGGTTGTGTTTTCAGCCCTGTTTGTCTGTTAGTTATCAGGATATCAGTTGACAGATTTCAGTGAAAAAGTGGAGGGAAGCTAGGTCTGGTACCACGGAAGAGCTGATTAAGTTGTGGTACAAGGGGAACAACTGTGTGGTTTGTGTTTTTGCCCTTAACCAGTATTACAAGAAGTAGAAGCAGTTTTATTTGCTATATGACTGCATCGTATACACAGATGGTGATTCCATAATAGTAATCAAGGTCTGCAGTATTTAGGGAGGTAATGCCAGCTTATTTTTAGGCAAGGTAAAGGTACACAGCTGGTCGGCCGATCTAATACTTTAATCCAGACTTTAATACCCGTGTTAAAGTGAGCATTGTTTGACGTATGACTTTGGGTGACGTTTCACCCAGTGCCACCGGTGTTTCCAGCGTTACCCAGATAATCATCCTAACATCTACAACATGGCCTTGCACACTTTGCAACTTTTTCTTACAGATGTTTGTGGCTACTTGATATAAACTAACTGCAAGCAAAGGGGCCTATTAGCTCCCGGTAACCAGGGAGTATTTTTCTGCATAAATGGTGCAGAAATAAGATTAGAACAGCCAAACTTTGTGGCTGAGAGTAAGAATTATTTAACAAAGCCTTGAGTTACGATCAATAATTCTAAAAATTTGCATTATAGCATGTGTGTGCAAAGAAATTCAAATCTCAGCAATTGTTATTTTATACTGGGGTTTTACTTCTTCACTACTGCAGTACAAATGTATCACTGTCCTCCTGGTATGAAATAGGGAAACTTGTAGCAGATGTACATTGGCACTCGTATCGCGGTGTTCTTTCAGAGGTTAATTTACAGCGCCCTCCTAGAGATTTGAACATTTCACTGAGCTGTACGAAAATCTTCAAAAATTATATTTTAACCTTTCAAAACTTTTTTTTTTTTTTTGCAGCTTCAAAGCACGGCACGATATTAATCCCATATATTCTGCCATCAACAAAATATCTAACGTTGCAAATCTGGTGCGGATTAAAAATGTGATATTACTGAAGTGTACCTACAATATTCACATATTTAAACAGTGGTACATAACAAAGGCTTTTGTTTGTTTCTGTTCTGGACTGATTCAAACAAAGCAGAGTCGAGCACATGCTTATTCAACAGTTGCAACAGAAAAACTTCCTGCATCCTGTAATTCAGGACAGATGTGGAGGAAATACGCTGAAGGTAATTTTTGGCCACACAGCTGTCCCTGCGCAGTCGCAGAGCTCCATGTCGCACATCTCTTTATCTCATCTCCCTCCTCTGTGTTTGCGCAGTGCCGCTTCACGCCGCACCGAATGCCTGTCATACACCTTGATGTAATACTTGAATGTCAGCTTTTGTGGATGCACGCAGTATTTGTTTCCCTCGCAGGACGACTGTGGCACGGTCCAATACAAGCAAATACAAAGGTAGCTCGCATTCATCAAGGGGAGAGATGTTTGCATCTCCGGCGTGACGGTACGGAGGTAAGAGGTGACAGCGGGATCAGCCCAGATTCCACATGAGCGCAGAAGAAGATCGAGTGGTGCGAGAGAGTTCCCTCTCCTCTCTCAGAGGAGGTCTTATTTATCAGGGTCAAAGGGGGAGAGGCAGCATTTATCATGGCCATACTCCTGGCTCAGTGCTCTGTTTGCGGGGCTGCTGGAGATGCTATAAAACCCCCTGCCTGGCTGCCTTGCAACAAACCAGCCAACCGAAGAAATAGGGAGATCCTGTGACTAATAAAGAATACAAAGATGAATCATCTGTCACCACTTTACTGAGTGTGTCCAAATAATTCCCTTTGCATCACAATTATTCATACGGTATTTGTTTGCAGTTTGAAGTATAAACTACAGAAACATTTCTTGGAGTCAAAGTGGCTTCAGAGGGAGGAATTAAATCTCTTAGGTTGAGACCTTTTGGCACAGACCACGGACATTCAACTAATTCAATTTATGTTCTTCCCTGCAGAATGATTCTGTTTAACTTGCAGTTTCTTGGAATATTCATCCTGCTTTTAATGAAATCTTGGATGGCCATGTTTGGTTTACAACGATAATAGATGAAAATGTTTATATCAAATCCTGTGGGGATTTTTAAAACTCATTTCAGACGGACAGGCAGAAGGAAGCTTCTAATTTAACCAGCAAATTAGAAGCCAGAAGCTGACCAGCTGACCAACTGAAATGACTGGATCCTATTTGTTGTAGCTAACTAGCTAATCAACATTGCTCCAGGAGTTGGCTGAAAAATCGACACATGCTTTTTGTCACAAAAAACATATAAATTGGTTCTTAAATGGACATTTGCAGGCTACATACTGTACATGCCAATGGCTGTAAATATGCTAAAAGATATGTGCCTAAAGCTAACAGAGCCCAGGGAAAAGTGACCAAGTTAGCGCTAGCACGTTGTTGTTGTGTTGCTGTAGACACGGTGAGCCTTATTTTTACACACGGAATACAGAGGATTTACACTTGGTGGCAAAATGCCTCACTTTTATCTTAACAATATTAAGGTTAAAAGTACCAGTGAGGTTAAACGTCACAGATTAACTTCCCCAGATCTAGTACAGAGCAGGTTGCTCTGCAATGGAGTATCTAGATAGGTTTTACACCGAAGCTAATGATATGTTAATTTGTGGCCTTTGACGCAATGTCCGGTTACTACTGTTGGAAACAAGCTAGTTAGCCATGCATGCTAGCATCGAGGCTTGCTTTGGAGCAGATAAAGTCATACAAAATCACTTACAATTTAGTTTGACAACCTGTGGTTTTCGAAGTAGCCATCAAATAAAGTGGCGTGACCAGCTGTAGCTAAGTTATCGCCGTGTGTGAAAGAGAGAAAGCCTGTGGCTTTTTCGTCATTTGTCAGTGGATTAGATAGATAGATAGATAGATAGATACTTTATTAATCCCGGGGGAAATTCAAGCATCCAGTAGCAGTGACTTACATTGAAACATACAATACAAAAACTATATAAAAATAGAAAAAGTGACTAGAAATAAAATGTTTTATACAGCTATAATAAAATAAATATATTACGTAATACATTTCCCACAGAAATTTTTTATTTTTTTATTGTTATAATCAGTTCACCATATTTAAGGTTTAGTGATTCTAGTATCCAATTGGGATAATTAAGTAATTCTTTCCTTATTTTTTCATTGGTTTACAATTTAAAAGCACTTTATGTGCAATTTTAGCATTAAACGAGATGTTCACTAACATGCCTACTTTAGCTTGTATATGTCCTCCAGTCACTCTTGCTCCACTCCAACATCCCATATTTGAAAATGCCTGGCTCCAAGAAGAAATGATGGCCTTGTCCACAAAGTAATTCTTTAGGCTTCAGTTTGGCCGCAATACAAATCAGTGTTAGACTAGCTGACTAGTCAGTTTGTCGACCTCACTGCTGTGCCATGAGCATCATGTCAACTGATTACTGAACACGTGATGAAAACAACACTGAGGCCTCCAAGGAGACAGGTGAGGAGCCCAGCAAACTAGCAGCAGCTCATCAAGTGTGTGGAAATACTTCACTAAAGATGAAGCCCATTCTACCGTGACGGGCAAAATATAGAAGTCAATCCGGCAATACAACAAAAGTACTAAGGCAATGCGCACTCGTCTGAAAAAGCATCTGCCAAAGCCAGCAGAGGAACGGTCCAAAACCTCTCAGCAGTAGTCAGTTACCAACTTCACCAACGCCCTGTGGTAACCAACCATTTTCTGGTGAATATCATTGTCAAAGTTATTAAACCTTTAGCTTCAGCGAAAAACTGCTTCTTTTTTTTTTTAACTTGGCTACACTATCTCATCTTACATCACGCTGTGGAGTACCATTAAATGTTATTGATGGTGTTGAGTTGCAGCGTGCTTTTTTACAGAAAGAACACCCTGAACACACAAAAAGCTAGGGGTGCCTGCAATCAGTCTGAAAACATACCACAAACAGCTCCAGATTTGGTGTCTTGCTCAAAGACCCTTTAGCAGACTGTATAACTACTGGGAATTGCACAAGCTGCAAAGTAAAATCAGCTAACCGTAATATGCTGAAAGCCCTTTAAAGAGTCTCAGGGAGCAGCACACCAGTTTAAACCATCTGCAGCGAATGGAGCATCCACTGGGATCCATCTGGCAACGTGTCTGGCCACAACAAGGCTGAGCTGCAGCACGTATCCTCTCTGCAATTCCTCCTTTTTCTGTCCATCTTTCTTTCGTTCGGCGTCTCGGCTTACCTCTCGCCTTCTTTGCTAGAGTCTAGACGAGGACGGAGGAAGAGACGTCGAGCGCCAAGCGCTGCTGAAAGTGTAGATGCCACGCACACACACGCGCGCGCCGACACACGAGTTCTGGTGAGGTCTGGTCGAGCAGTAGAAACAAATAAAGGTGGATTATGACAATTAGTGGCCTGGTCCAAAACCCTGGTGTTTCCAGGGTTTAGTGGATAGGACCAATTAATCAGAGCTCTCTCTGACACACACACACGCACACACACAGAGCTAATGAACGGAGTAATATTCAAACATGTGGGAACCATTTCACCACCTACCTCCTGCTCTCTATGACAACAGAGAGGAACACAGCAACATTTGGAAAAAGAAAACACGCCACTGAACCGACTGTGATTAGCAGGCAGCTCATGGTTGGAACGGACCAGGTGCAATATTGATTAGAAGAGTAATGTCAGCCTGCTGCTACAAAGTACCTATTTATCTGTCTCGCAGCTACAGAGCCGGACAGTTAGGTGCACATTTGCTTACATTTTAAAACGTATGCAACTGATGACAAGAGTCCACAATCCTATTCTGCACTAGAAATCCTGATACCCTGTTAATAATAGGACCAAACACGTAATTTGTCTGTTGAGTATTTGACCACTTGAGCAAAGGCTTTTAATGCACAGGAATCTATTGTGTTAGTTCTCACGCACACTAACGGGGACCGACACATGCACTAATGTGTGCAGGTGGCTGAATGAAGACACACTTTCACACCATTCCACTTATCTACAGGTGGCAGCAACACATCAAGGACCATAGTAAAGCACTAACAAAGGCTGACTGTAAAGAAGATAAACTACATGAGATTAAGTTCTGGGAGTATCAGCTACAATGTGTTAATATCTATTACTCCTGCAAGAGTTTGTTCTGTTCTTTGCTGCAAAACCACCAAACTAATGTCTAGGCTTAGGGTTAGTTTATTTGTAAAGCTGCGAGAGGCTGCTTGGTTCAATATTTGTTGTTTTGCGCAAGTCCTCGCTTCCCGAGAACCTCTCAGATGCAGAGGACCACTGCAAAGAGGTGGCTCAATGGGCACATTTACCAACCGGATTTAGCCTTTAAAGAAGACCAGGCGTGGGTCTTTACCGGCACTCCTCGCTGACTCACTCCTGCATCCCCTTTTTTAAAGAATAAATTCACAGAAGAAACAGCTACAGCACAGACGTATCCGTTCTCTTGTTTTAATTCAGTGGCAGTCGGCAGCAGCCAAAAACACAAAGTTCAACTGCCAAAGCCGCAAAGAAGCGGAGAAACATTGAGCAACACATAATCATGTTTGATAAATGAACAGACTGAAGGGGGGGGGGGGGGGGGGGGGGCTGATTTGTTGGTACATCTGCCTCTGTCACTGATGAGAACAGAATTTTAATGATGGCGTGTTACTAATTTGCCTTCGTTTGTTTCAAATACTTTACCCCAAGCAGCGCTGACACACTGAAACCCAAACATTGCGGAGTAGCACTGCTTTTCCGGGGTCAAGGCAATTTATTCCGCGGAGCGCACTCGGCCTGACTTCATGATAGTTCAGCTTACTAATACAATAATCCATAATTCAAAAGCTTGAGGGAAGTGACTGCTACAGTTGCATATTCAAGCACACATGAAGGCGCACACACACACCCATGCATGCACACATGATTGATTTGTTCTACTGCAGATACAGGCTGGTGCGGACGGTTGGCGGTCCCTGTGATTGCACATACATGAACATAGGAATATATTGGTTATGTAAACACTGGTAGCCAAGGAAACGGAGGGTCAGCTGGTTTTGCTAACCTTTCCCTCTACAGTCTGGAGAAGCCCAACTCTTGTTTTGAATTAGGAATGAGAGAGCAGGCCATTCATATGCACGCCCATGTGTTTGTGGAGTTTGGGATGTGGCCTTGAAATTTATCAGTCGGTGGGACGGCTGACCCAGAACAACCTCTCTCCTTGTGTGACCCGTAATGCGGCGCAGTAGGTAGTCACTTAGGAGAGCTCTAGGGGTGAATGCACTCAGGAAGCATCAGCGGCTGCGACAATTAATATAAGTTATAGTCTGTTATTAAAACTGTAAACGAAATTAAACTTGCTGTCTACCTGGAAGCATTTATTCCTATAGTACATCCATGTGACCTACTTCATATATATCTCTGTCTGCACCGCTCACCTCCACTGTTATTTAGGGGCTATATCATCGGCATCACCAATCATTTTCTGAATCTCAGAAGGCATGAAATATCCTCCTCTGCTGGAGCTCTGTTTTCATGAATATGAGTTACAGTCACAGAAGTATGCGCATAAAGTCAATAGCATCTTGAAGCTGCGCAGTGACGTGCCGTGATGACAAAAACAGGCAGAGGAGCAGCAGCGAACGCACGAGGGAGGGTGATAGAAAGCGGTCTGGCCCGTCCTCTGCCTCTCTGCTTTGTATCACAGAACCACCGTGCTTGGCCCTCGTCCGCTCCTCCCAGGCACAGCCATTGCAGGTGGACGAGCCAAAGTCAGAGGCGTAAATCAGAACATCCTCAAACCGGAGTGATACATTTATCTGCAAGTAGAGGGAGTTCAAGGATTAAATTAAATGACAAAGTGTGCGCATTAAAGAACCAGTGCATTGCGTTTAGTGGGATCAAGAGCTAAAGGCCGCAGACTGCAGCCACGTTCCTCACCTCTCCCCTTTCTTAGTGATTGGTCCGTCCATTCTGAGCCACGTTAGAAACATGTTGGCGCATTATTGTGGACTTTGTGGAAGCGTGCCCTATGGCAGGAGACTGGAAGTTAAGGGTGATATAAATAGATCTAACATTAAAGGACGAGAAAAAATGTTTGGGTATTTGACTCTTTCCTGAGAAAATATGAAGATAGAGGCGTTAAAGTAAGGTTGACAAAACGAAAGCCCAGCCAAGAGCCCGCTTTGTTCTATTGTTCTACTCTTTCTGTCTATTCTTAATTTGAAAGTATTAGCTCTGTAGAACAGATCTGTTAACATTCAGCCAATGTTATAAAATGAGACATCCATGACATTCTTTAATCGATAGTAGCCGTGTTTTTGAACTTTTACAGACTAGCTGTTTTCACCTACTTTCACTCTTTATGCTAAGCTAAGCTAAGCTAAGCATCCCTCAGTTCCAGACCGAAACTTAGTACACAGCTACACGAGTGTAATTTCCCAAAACATCAAACTATTCCTACAGATGGGGTAGGACCATTAGTAGCTTCAGATGAATCAGTTGCTAATGTTACGTTTAACGCAATTCAGTGCACAAATTTAGAACTGAAAACAAAATGAACCACGGCTGTAATGTCACACAACAGTGGTTACGAAACAGAATTAGCATCTAACAGGGAAAATGCAAAAAAAGATCCTTGCGTGGTATAAATACTGTCAAAGAAGTTTACCACAAAAGATGAACATGCACAAACACACTTGTCCTTGCATAGCACTGGTCCGTATGTATCTGCAGATGTGTTTGCACATGCCGGATTTAAAGCCTTTCTAGTCTGTTATCATGTATTGGGACCAAACAGCCGCCCACTGATATGGAAACCATGTCTGATAAAACGTCCCAAGAGACCATCATGACATCACCACCCTCTGCCCCCAACCCTACATCCCTACCCATATCTTCTTCTCCTTCCTCCATCCCCGTGCTGCTGTTGTTGTTTTTTTTTTTCTTAACTTGATTTTTTCC
Organism: Planiliza haematocheilus; assembly: GCA_005024645.1. Lineage (NCBI taxonomy): Eukaryota > Metazoa > Chordata > Actinopteri > Mugiliformes > Mugilidae > Planiliza > Planiliza haematocheilus. The sequence continues at coordinate 6,467,049 of SRSE01000365.1, read as the reverse complement.
GGGGGGGGGACTCGGCACACATGTTGGTTCTCAGCATCGCCCCGTCTTACGGTTACACAATTTCACACCTGGTAACAGGCCAGCGCGACTACATGCGTCAATGCAAAGACGCAAATGTCCTCCCTGCACACAGAACCGCCAAATTACCTCCGGTTGATTAAGGAACAAGCATTGCTCATCAATTTTTTCTTCGGAGGGAGGTTGAAACATACTTAGCTGTTCCAGGAACAAGTTGGCTTTGTAACAGTAGTCTGGCACCCGTGCACATCCAAACAGAGATAACTTCTACTATCATCCAGTGAGTGTCAGTGTCAGTCTTTGTCATTACTGCAATGTCTGCAGTTCCTCCAGCAAACTGACCTAGTTATTTAAACCAGCTAGACCATGAACGGTGCATAAATACATAAATTATGATTAAATCAAAAAACTACATCGACCTGATGGATGCTGCTTTAAACAAAGGAATATAATACTATAGTGTATGACAAATCCAGTAAATTATAAGGTGTCCTATTTAGGCTTTATGCTGTAAATCATTCCTTATTAATTGCTGCCATACCAGAAAGTCCAGAAGGACAAAGGAAAGACTATCTATGTGAGAAGCACATAACTGTCATGATGGATTACTATTGTTATTTCTGGAGATTACTGAACATCTTAGTTCGGTTATTCTATTTGCTCATTTGCTGAGGTAAGTAATCACTTTCTAATATCATTGTCTGTTGTGGTGACTTACAAAAAATGTCATATTTCCACAAACATTGTCCCGGTCCTGGTTATCTACCTTGACTGAAGAGGTACAAAGCCTGTATTTCTAATTCCCTCAGCGTAGAATAAAGGGTCGTATTTTAGTACAAAGCTTTGTTCTTTTGATCCACTCCAGTTCTCCCTGTAAAAGTTCCTGCATTCCTCTGTTGCTACCAACTCAACACATTTCAAATTAAAAGCCCACCAGTGCTTCATTGGAAAGAAGTTTGATTGAGTTCTGCTAAACATAGAGCAGAGGAAAGAAACTTAGGTGACTGCAAGTAACATGAGTATATGCTTTCATTTTCTTTTCCATTCCTTCAGTGTAGTTGGTAAAACCAGAGTAGCCTTTATTTGTGTGGACTATCTACAGACAGATTTGTCCAAGTTGCCAGTGTTTGCTGCGTTGACATCTTCGCACCTCTCAGGATCTTGAGTTAACAGTTGAGCTTCGACGAATCTATGACCATAAGGTGTGAGGTCAACAACTCCAGGGAATTTCAATGAATCAAACTATGCAATGAATCTGGAGCTCAGAAGGAAGACCATTAGCGTACTCCACTTCAGAGAAGTTCATTAGAGTTACCAGCCTCAGAAATGACCAGTTTACATCACCTCAGATTAGAGCCAACACTTCCATCATACAGTTCCACGTCAGTCAGAAGAAGAAGTAGATCAGGGATAATAGGAGAACAGCTTAGACTAAGGAATGAAATGTATAGACAGTAGACCAGTGGATAAGTCCAACGTCTGGAGGTTTGGGTCCATACTCAGAACATCTTATCAAAATTTATTGTCTCTATATCACCAACTGTGAGCAGATGTTATTGAGTGCTGCCTAAAATAAAGTAGCGCGTTAAAAGCGAAGTATATCCAGGATGAGAAAGCAGCTCTCGGGCAGCTGCAGATAGTTATGCGTCTGTGCCTGGATGCCTTCACTCAGTATATTTTGACAGTGCAATGGAGAAATATAAAGTGACATTTCTAGTGAAATATTAGACCGCCTCTGTTTAGATTCAAATCGGAGGGAAGGATATAGAGTGTATGTCACCGAGAAGACCTCCAATATGACTTTCGCAGGCCGCGTTACGTCACCCGAAAGGTCTTATTAGTTGGCGCGTTGCAACGGTCAACAGCCTCGCGCTGCGGCGTTTTGGCAGCGTGAGCAATCTGCGGCCTGCCTCGAATGTACCCCAGTTAACAAAGTGGTGGAGCTCCACATGGAGTCTGAGTTAAGGCTTTATTGGAGGCTTTTCAAGGCCAGGGGTTGAACTAGTAAGCTAAACAGATGTTCTCATAAAGCAAATAGGACGGCGAGATGTCCAAGATCCATGTCAGGGAGGAGGTGGAGATAGATTGATGGATGGAGGAAGGGGAGGAAAAGATCAGAGGGTTCTGCGCAGACTGCCAGGGAAGTGGATCGATGGACAGACAGCTGATGGGAACAGAGGATCCAGAAAAAGCTCTGCAGATGATCACGGGCGAGGAGAACAGCGGGAGCGAACTCAGTCATACCAGAGCCAGAGAGACAACAGTCAGCGTGGACATTGTCCAACACACATTCGCTTCTCTCGTCGTTTTATTATGGCTTTTTTATTTTTTTGGAGTGGGGGGTGGTCTTTTTTTTTTTTTTTTTTTTTTTTACCAGGGCACTCCTCTCTTACCCACACACACATAATCACACACACTCTCAGAACTACAGGCTCTGTTGAACTTTCTCCCCCAGGTCAAGCGGTAAAAAAGGACAAAGTGGTATCTATGTTCTGCAGTTCATATTTGTGTTGGAGGCGCCACGCGGCCTGAGCTCCATGTTAGCCTGAGGTAATTACACCTATACACCACCAATATCCCCTCCCATTACTGCAGACTAATGGGCCTGAATGCTCACACACACACACGAACACGCACGAACACAAATACAATCATCACAGTCACACACACCACTTTGTCCGGGCAGTAGAGGCCAGTGACAACATCAGTTAGCTTCGATCTGTCACGTCAACGTTGCTCATGTTTTTCTGTGGTCAGGCTCAAATCCCCTCCCTAGATTTCCTAGAGTGTATGTATATATGTGTGTGTGTGTGTGTGCGTGTGTGAGACAGTTAAATGAGGGAATTCTGCTTGTCACAAAGTTAATTATTGCGTATTTCTGAAATTATTTAACCTGGAAAGCCTGAGAGAGGAGGAGGAGGAGGAGGAAAGGGACAAAGATCCCACTAAAAGAATTACTTCTAGTTGAAAATGTGATTTCTTCACAGTTTTTGTGTGATAATACTGCAGCTACTGATAGTTACCAAAGAGTCGGGAAATTTAAAACAAACTTTTTGGAATTAACTTTGGGCAATAAAAGCAAAATAATGTTAATATTACATTTAATTATAAGAACCCAGTTGGTAGGCTGGCATTAAAGACATGAGCCCTATTGTGTATCCATCTTTGTAGCCTTGTAGCCTTGATGCAACACATTTTTTTCAACAAGCCCACACAATGTTACACATCAACAAGTAGATTAAAACATCCTTCCTTTTACAACATTCTGGAGAACACAATATGTTTTTTTGTTTTTTTGTTGCTTGTGAAACCTAAACCAACATTATCATTAAGGATGACTGCTGCATGTCTTCTGTTATCCATGCATGTATTAACGAGACACGTACAACTAATTCCTAGATGTCCCCTCATCAGACCATGGAATGCTAATGAAATGAATCGGGTCGTTGCGATGGTGGACGGAAAAAGCTCTGTCCGCATGAATCAACGTACGTAACGACCAGTGGGAACAATTGATTTAGTTCCCTGGCGTATGACCGAAGCACCGAAGAGTTTTTCTGATGTTTACCCCAAGGAAACTTTGTCAGGAATTTTGGTTCCCAAAGTTACTGTTGCTGATAGCGGCCTTGGAGCGTCGGGTGAACCTGAACGGATCTGCAGGAGTATTTATTTTTCAACCAGAGACCGGCGATGGCAATGGAAGCACTAGCTCCATCGGTAGAGTGGCGATATTTTGTCTGTCTGTTTCACTTGGAAACAGTTGCGCTCGGAAATTTACTAGAGGACTACCTAGCCAACCATATCCTGGAATGCTCACTAGCGACCAACTGTCAACCATAAAGTGTTTGCAACAAGATAATCTTTTTTGTGCGTGGATGGGTTGCATATGTCGCAAAGGTTTGCCAAAATTCCACTGTGATGTACATGAGTATTCTTAAAAAATAAAAGATCACTTTACATCTGCGTATTTTCCAGTGATTGTGTATGGGCTTTTTGGTCCAGTGCGTACCACGTAAAAAAAAAGCAGAAGATGTCGAAATACACCAAAATTGCTGCACAGCCCAGTGCTAATCCTGGGTGCTTGGGCAAGTCAACAGTTAAAGTGTTGCTATAGCCAGCATTAGCTAAGTAATAGCAACACATCCTCTGAAAACCTTCATTGGTTCGTTTTGGTAGTTACAGTTTTGATAGAGTAACAGTGCAGTTCAAGGACGGGAGCACAGCAGGAATAGCACAGAAACCATGTGTCATCCTTTAATAACATAAGGCACGGTAATAAATTTTAAAAATTCATTTGTCATCTGGGGAAGCAAAGTGGAACAAAGTGACTGTTTACACACGACAAGTTGCCAGCTTCTCCTTCTTGGATTGCTCCGAAAATACGCTCGTTTGATGACTTTATGAACTTTTTGCTGTGTGCTTTATGGCCGGGAAAGTTCTGATAAGGCAGTAAATAACCGATGATGAATGCGGTCGGACTCCATCGCTGCGCCTCCGCGTCTCCTCCGCAAGTAGGAATCAAAGCCAGGTATGTGCCAAGGTCAGCCGCCGTCTGCTCCCAGGGGCACGCGTTCTGATATTTGTATGTTTCAGTCTCTAGGATCCAGGCAGATTCGTTCTGTTTAATTCGCAGCAATACATCACAGCTACGATGATACTCCCTCTGCAAATGCTGTCTGCGCCACTGCTCTGATAATATTTGAGATTTTCAAAACACAGTTAAAGTTAATTCAGCATATCTGAGGGGCCGTCGGTCGCCAACTGCGTTTTCCCAAGTGGTAGCTTGGTTACTTCATTTCTCAACCCCTGGCATTTTCTGCTCTCGGTCAGATTGAGACGCCGCTCTTGTCCGCCAACGTGGACGGCCGGGTGTCTTCCTGCTTTTGTACATTTTCACCTTTTCTGTTAAAAGAGTACTTGCTCATGCTCGCAGACATGTGGAAGCAGAGCTCTGAGCCTCTTAGACGTGAAAACAGGTTGGAGACAGCGGGGTCAGATTTTATATGCTGTCTAATAGCAAATCCAGCTGACTGTGTAACCGATCCCTTCCACATAAACCATAAAACACACACACACACACACATTATCAGGCATACACGTGCGTTCACGCCACAAATATGTAGATGTTGTTGATACGCCTGATCAGCTACAGAAGCAGACTAACATAAATAAAATACAGCGTGGATAAAGTGCAGAAGGACAAAACTGCATTTATAATCCACAGCACGGCCCTATGGTGGAAATGTCCTGAAGCTCAAGCAGCGATCGCTTGGCTCTCCTGTCATGTGTGAATATCCAGAGGGCGCTCCGCACACAAACACGCGCAACAGCCAAGCGTTGCGGTGTGAATGTGACAGGCCCGCAGCCAGCTCCACACTCTAAATATAACAAAGTGGTGCTCCAGCATTGAGAGATCCTAGCCAGGACGTAGCTTAGTGCCGTTTGAGCGAGTACGAGAAAAGGCTGATAAACAGTCGGATCCTTGATTGCACTCTCGTGTAAATAAATCACACACACATTAGCAACAAACTGGCTGCTTTTTACTCTCCTCTGTTTAGCTCTGCACAATTTGCCGCAAGCTCTGGTTAAAGTCAAGTGGGAGGCATTGGGGCTGCCACTTTCATAATCGTAAGCGTAATAATAATAATAATAACGGAAACGGCAAAGAAATATTCACCCCGAGGCACCGTATGCATGTGGGACAACAACGTGGCGGCTCAAACAAGAGTGAAAGGTCAGAAACCTGTTAAGTGAATGGGCAACATGAAGTCCAACCTGAAGTCCAACCAAGTTGCCTCATTTAGAAACTCTCACTTCATCAGAACAAGATGTGTGTGTTGTCCGCCAGGGTAAACCAGAGAGTGCTTTCTGTTGCCTCCCTTTATAAATAGATGAGAGGTCAAGTTGATTAAGGATATGCTGCACACAGAGTTTGAATCTGGATGAACCCTGTACTCTCTCTGGTGCTTCTGGAGCTAACTGACTTCTGTTTGAGCCAAACGCTTCTAAACTGGATTAATCAGCCCAGAGCACCTGTCACAATTAGTGACACCCCAGATCCTGCATGAGTCTCAATTAAAGACAAAACTTTGATATGTGGATATCTTCAGCTCCATGTTCCTTCCATCTGCTGCATTCAGTGCGGAATAGCATGGACGGTGAATATGGAAACACCGACTGGGGTTGAATCTACGCATGTGACAGACCAGTGTGATCATCTCGTGTCTCTGACTACAGGATTTTTGGGTCTATTTATCCCTAGAGTCATCTTTCCCAACAAACGATTTGACCCAGATTATCTGTTAATGTGAAGGTTTACCCAGCTCCTAATCAGCTCTGGAACCTCTCAGACTGATTGGGGTTCCTGAACAAATGTCAAACATGTTTGATATTTAGGACCTTAAATGCAGATAATCCCGTAAATTCTCCGCCAGCTGCCAAGAAGAAAAACGAGTCTATAAGGAGACAGAGCAACTGAGGGTGTTGTCGAGCAACTGTGTACATTAGCTTAGCATGCTACCGTTGATGGATATCAGAAGTGATGGTTGAAATCTTACCGGCAGATATCACTGAAGAACACATGCCCCATGTTGTTGACTGAGTCTTCCCAACCAGATTCTCAGTTCCCCATCCACCCTGGTCCGGTCTTCTGATTTTATTTCATTTTTTTATCTCACTGAAATAAAACAAAGTTCTTCTTCACCTGTTTTGGTGGCTGGCACCGGACGCTGTCAGGTGCATTACAGCACCTACTGGACTGGAGAGTGGCTGTTGCAACGCAATGTGTACGTTCAGCCTCATGAGGACACATGAGGCTGTGCGTTCAGTTTTCTCTGACATGTCTCGACAATCCAAATACCCTCCAGCCACCTTAAAGTAAATCATGTTGTGTGTGTGCGAGTTTGAGATTAGAAAGGACAATATCTATAATCTTATATTCTGCAATATATTCTGGAATATACGTATGGAAACCTGCACTCTGATTTTGACACACTAATACAAATTGTGAAACCACTAAGGTGCCCAGCTTATTAACAACCTTGCTGGCTCTCCGACAGTCTGTCTGATCCCACATTGTCCATTCACTTCTGGCCTCACTTATCTTTAACTGAGAGTCAGCATGTCCAGCCACTGGGAAACATCCCATACAACTTATATCTGTAAAGAGAAGCAGATGTTACATGTGTGTGTGCTTTTCCTTTAGTTCTGCGTGTTTATACGTGTGTTAGGGTAGCAGGGAGGATGCAAACAGGTGTGTGGAGGCCATCAGCGACTTTTAAAAGACATCCTCTTAAAAATGATAATGAGTATGGTCCTTTATAATTATTTAACAGATTTTTTTTTTAAAATAAGGTAATAATAGTTAGCGCTCTTAGCTTACAACCAGATCCAGGGTCCATTTTCTTTCTGCTGGCTTTCCTGTGCGGACACCGAGTGTCGAGAACGACTGTCAAACACTGCCAGTTGCGTCCGCTGGAACACGCGACCAAGCCGGAGGTGCTGCTGGAATAAGGTCACACCACGTCCAAAAATAATAATACTTAATAAGCTAAGACTTCAGCGAGAAAATAAAACAGAGCAGCGCTTTCCTTTTTTTTTTTCTTTTCAATTCACATCCTCCATTAACGGTTCTCCCACTTCCTCTTGCTTTTATTCCGTCCTCTTTGTCTTATTAATGCCTTCCTACTGGAGTTCTGGGAGAATACCCTCTGGCAATTACGCCACATCTCTTGATTTATTATTTTAATCTCTCAACTGAGGTAGCTTGTGTTTCAAGGGGAAGTTAATAAATGAAATCCCATGAGGTGACAAAGTTCACTTACTTTTATTAATCTCAAAAAGTGGTAAAAGAGCATGTTATGTTTGCCGAAGAGGTTATGTTTTCAGTCACCTATGTCTGTTAGTTGTATCCAATTTACCACTGAGCTGCCTATGACTGACTACTGTATTCCATCCTAATGTTTAGCATATTTAAGCATTTTCCAGATAGCAACCTTAAAAAAAATAAGAATTTTTACTGTTATTAAAACTATAAATTCAGAGGACTTTGCAGTCCTCTAGTAAATTCCAGTTTATTTTGTATCCAGCTGAGGTATTAATAAAGCCAGTTATCTGTGGAAAATATAATTTAATGTATGTTCTCTCCACGAGAGGAACTTTAGGAAATGTCATTTTGGTACAAATCTATTTAACTGTTTAAGAAAGAAGACGACATTGTGTCTATTAATACTACACTAATAAATACTTAAAGGTTATTTTATTCCTGCAGTGACTACAGCTGTATATTTTTGATTTATTGTTTTAATCTCTTGTTCCAATGACACAAGGAGGATTCTAGTGTTGGCTGTAAATTTCAGGCAGAGAGTAAAAAACGAAATCCCTCAAAATTTGGTAAGAAGCAAACTGCTTTGATTTGAAACTGAAATGATGCTAAAACTGAATAATCAAGCACCACAAAAGGCTCGAAGGTCTGCATTATTTGAATGTGATTTGCAATTTGTGCTGAAGCACTGTTAATGTTGCTGGCAGCGTTGAAGTTGCCTGACGTTTCAGTAAAAGTGCAAGCACCGAAAGCAGTTGTGTCAGCCGGCAGAGAGGTAAAATAACACGGTTTATCTTTTTTCAAAGTGAACTTCATAACTCACACTTCAGGTACATTTTGTGTACAATAGTACATAGAAACAGTACAATAAAACTCAAAGTCAATTTCATGTTTTGTCAAATACAGGATTATTATAGGTGGGACTCAATTAAAAAAAAAAATCGAATTAATTAGAGGCTTTGTAATGAACTAATCTTGATTACTCACATTTTAATTGCATAACAATATTTGCCACAAAAAGCAATTTTTTTTAATTTAAATGGATTTTAGTGGACGACTGAATCAAATAATAGACCTATTGTAAACTCAAGCTTTTTTAATGTCTGGAAAATGCGTTTAATTGCATTTCAATTCAAAACAGTAGAAAAAGAAAGAAAAGAAAATATCCCTGCACAAAACCACGCTTTTATCAAGGCTTCCATCAGTGTAATCGGCGTACCAGGAATTTTCGTATGAAATACGTAATTCAATATACAGAACTCATAGCCAGATTCTAAAAAAAACAACAAACAAACAAAAAACAACAGAAAAAAGAAATACAATAATAAAGATGACTGAGGACAACAACAGAGGTTTACAGTGCTATAATGTCTGCCTCCATATCTTCAACAAACATTAAGAAAGGCTGCCATATGTTATAAAATTTTCTAATAGACCCCCTGATTGTGTATCTGATCTTCTCCAACTTGATATGGTACATGACTTCCCTAACCCAATGACTGTATGTTGGAGGTGCTGGTTCTTTCCATTTCAGTAGTATCAGTCTCCTAGCTAAGAGAGAGCAGAAAGCCACCACTATTCCTTCCCACATCTCTAGATGGACGTCTATCGGAGTAACACCAAAAAGTGCAATGAATGGAGACAGTGCAAGCCTTTTCGCAAAGATCTTAGAAAAGGTCTCAAAGATGGGCTGCCAGAAAGCGTAAAGCTTTGGACATGACCAGAACATGTGTAGAAGAGTGGCTGGATCTCGCCCGCATCTATCACAAGTGGGGTCTATATCAGCATTGATCTTAGAGAGTTTAACTTTTGACCAGTGCAGACGATGTACAATTTTAAACTGAATGACAGCATGTCTAAGACAGATGGAAGATGAAAAAATTCCCTGTATTATTTTGTGCCAAGTGTTGTCTGTGATTTGCTCATTTAAATCTGTCTCCCATTTATTTTTGAGGGGGTCCAAGGGTATCAAGTTATGAGAGTAAGTACCAGGAAATTTTGACTGACAAAAGTTATGCCTTGGTTGGAAAGCAAAGTGCGATTAAATACGTTCGTATTTTTTAATGCGTTTCTTGTAATTAGTCGTAATTAACGCGTTGAAGTCCCACCCCCAGTGATTATATTATATGACTGTGAGTCTTGGTGACCTGACTAGCTGCAGTCTGTGTTTGCACTGCAGTGTAGTTCCCCTCCAGTGTCATGCTGCATTCCGACACCCTTTTGTCAACTTTCCCGGCAAAACTAAAGGCACTTCGTTTTGCGCTCTCTGTGATGTTTACAGATCAACACCGCTGCTGAAAATGCGGAAAATGCCTGATGTTCAGACTTTGTCCTGTGGGAAGAGAAAACCTATTTAACCTTTAGCGTTCGAGGTTTCATTATTTGGTGTGAGATTTGTTTGGACATCTTTAGAGCGTGAGAAAAGAGATGGGGAGCACGCAATGCGGCTCCAAATGCCACAGATCTGGCAACCCTGAAAATGTAGCATTCAAAGAAATACCCCGGGAGTTAAAATCTTAAATGTTTGTTTCCTGCCTGACCAAAAGTAAATAATAGACATTTCTTGCCAGGAACAGTCTCTTATGTGACTGTGTTAGGGAATCTCTCTCCATTAAGAAGAGCGTGTCGGTGATTAGTTTCTTTTACAGTTAGCAAAATGTGCATCTAACCAGCAGTGGACTGAGATTCACAAAAGTCCGATTCATATATCAGAACAAAATAATCGTGATTCCCTTTAATATACTTTAGTGTTTGAAGCACTAGCAAAAGTATTTTAAATAAGTTCAACATAGCCAAAACAAAGAACTGGCTATAGGAGACTGAGGATGTTTGTGAGATAAAGACAACTGAGAATGATTTAGAATCAATATTCCATACTGCAGTATATCTGTGGGCATATCTGGGTCTTCTGAAAGGGCCATAGCCACGCCATGTGCTTTCAATTTACTTCCTGACATATTAAACTGTGTGTTATCTCTAAACCTGTGGCGCCCGCGTGACACCGTCCTCTCGTCTGACCACCTTCTCGCTGTATAATCCCAGTCTTCCTCTCCCTCTTATTCCTCCAGCGTGCTGGGAGTTGTGTTTCATGCCACTAGGGGCTGGTTTTCATTTAGCGGCAGACGTCAAGATTTCCACATTGATTTTAGTTTTTTTTCTCTTTTTGGCGAGATAAATGACTCACAAGGTGACTAAAGCAGGGGGATAAAGTGCGTATGTGTGCTTTGTGCTAAGTATAAGTTTGTTCATAGGGGCGCACACGCACATATGGAACATAATCTGGCAGGATAATATACTGTATTAAAGAGGATCAAGGCAAACGACCACCAACCGTGTAGCTAGAAACCTGAGCAGACGACAAAGATCTACGATGGAATCTCCTCTTTCCAATAAGGGCTGAAACTGACACTGAAACTGAAAATGTGTCAGTTCTGGGTTTGTCCATCCCCAGCCACACATATTTATATACAGCAGAACATTACATTGCCTCGGATGGAATACAGTTTGCATCATTTTTCATTAGTAATCTGCACATAAGCTGGAGCTAAATGTCTTTAAAAGGACTAAAAATGACACCAAAGTTATACGGGTGAGTAAATTATCGTATTTTATGCCAGAAATAAGGTCCAGGTTGTAAAAAACAGTAGATTCCCTTTAACTTAATTAAAAATTAAAACTGAAGTTGAACTACAGTGGCATGTTATAACAATCCTTGGGTTTATATTATGAATGAGCCCTTTCACCTTAGACACTATCGTACAAAAATATGGATTACTGTAGCTTTAAAGTCTTTGATGTGACTTTAAAGCTGGATTCTTGCTAACTCATGTGCATTGTAAATATAAAAATCTTTTGCAGTTTGATTTGTCACACAAGGGCGTAAAGGCCAGCAGAAACAAACCGACGAGAGGGCTAGCCATTAGCCCTCTCGTCGGTTTGAAAAATAAACACAACTCCAACCTCTCCATATCTGACCACTCACTCCAAGATTTAAGGCGAGCATGTTCACTATCAGCCCTCTCTGGTATAAGTTAATGCTACTTCTGACTTAAAGAAGAGGTTTATGTTCATTCCAGACATGGAAAAGAGAAGTCAGTGTTGACACATTGTAAACACCCAGATTGGACGCTTGATTGAATAGTGTTGCTGAAATCGGAGCTCGCCGTAATGATAGGTAATCACTGTGTTAACATGGCGGATTACACGATTCAGCCACTGGAAGATGGCGATGAAACCCAGACCCAGGTGGAGACGTCATGCTTGCAAACCAAATATATACAAATGCGTAAACGCATGCGCCGCCATCCCATACGTCCACTAAAATGGACGGAACATGCGGGTAAGATTTGTTTGACCTTCAACCTATCCACTGATCCAACACCACGCTTTCAGTAATATGCCTCCTCTTCCAGTAAACTCTCTCCCTTTCCTTCCCGTAATGGCTACTTTGTGTATACATGGTCTTCAAACCACAGAGAGACACGTGATGGAAACTGATGAGAAAAAAAAAAAAAAAAGGAAGATGGAGTGACTAGTCATGCATTAGGTGGAACAAAAAATGACATGTGAAACGTTTTGTCCAGGTTCTGAAACACAATGGTTTAAAATTGCGAACATGCTGAATCTATTATCACCAGCTCCTCTGCCATAGAGGGGAAACCGTGCCATACTCCTGCCTCCACTTTGTATTAATACTGGGGAGGCAACTGAAACGAGTCAGGATTTGTTTCACCAGCATACCTGAAAACTGTCAAAAAAACAACCCCAAATCCCATCATTTTCCAATCTAGCGCTGTATAAATCTCATGATCAGGCTGTGGTGTGACCTCGGTTCCTGGGTCAAAAGTGAGCAGTGTGGCTATTGGCTGCTTGTCGCAGCAGCCGTGGGTTATGGCTCCTGCTAAATCTCCAGGGAGGGCTGTAACAGTGCAGAACAACAATAGGGCCGATGCTGTGTTTAGTCTGCGTCTGTGGGGGCTTACAGCAGATTCGGCACTTTGAAACAGGACCCCGCGTTTCTACCAAAGACTTTAAGACTCTCTCGCAGCTAGCTTATTACATCTTAGTTGACTTTTCATCTGTTTCCAAGGCACACACATACAAACACACACACACACATCATCACACCCAGACTCACACCAGAAGCTAAGTTGATATTCGCTGCTTCCCAATCTGTCCTGGCCATCTCTTGTTGCTGCTTGGCTCTACTTAGGGACTGTACAAAAATGATCAGTGTGGGGAGGGGCAGCTGAACCCTATGGTCTGACTTTCATTTTTTTTTTTTTTTTTTTTTGAGAGCATCCACAGCATTATTAATATTTTCTTTGGACCCGCCCTTCGACGTGGAAAAATGCACACATCTTCTAAACCTTAGCGTCTCGAATGAATACACTGAATTTGTCACTTTACCATTTATAACTCACATTTACAAAGAAGTGGATTCTTTGATTTAAACCTCATATGGCACATGGTGTAAAATATAATCTTAGAGGAATGAACAAATTCATGTAGAACGTAACACACTGATGCATAGCCTTTCATTGACTATTGAAGAAACTCTGTGTTGAAACAAGAGCCGTAAATGACACATTTAAAAGAGAGCTACTGTTTTACTATACACTGTCTGGTCACAGACAACAGGGAAGACAACTGCTTCTGGGAAAATAAATACCAATATATGACATCAAATGGTGCCACTTGTGTCTCGATGCATTAGCATAAGACACCTGAACTGTCTGCACTGTTGAATTGAACTGTAGGTGCCATAAGGCTACGGTTGGCGATTGCAAGCAACTGAGGGTAAAAGTTTAACAAGCTAACAAGCAGTAAATGTAGGAATGCAAACGTATAATTAAAGGATGTAGGCATTGTGAGCGTTATGAAATAGTGGTGGAAACTATACACACATTGTTGCATCTTCGCATTCAGTTCATTGCACTTGGGCCTTCATCTTCATGTAGGTCTTGGAGGAACGTTGTCTCAACTCACTGTGTATTGCGCCTTCTATATATGGCTGAAATGACAATAAAAAAACCAAACTTCTTCACCTCTATATGACCATATATTAACTAACCATCCACCTCCATCATTGAAAACATCAGTAAACCCATTGCAACCCCTGAGGTCGGAACGTACCATGAGTGGACCATTCATATGGACTTACCACAGTTGGCATGATCCAATTTGTAGGCAGATATAATAGATAAAGTATGGCCCCGTTGCGGTTGGTTTGGGAAAGTTGTTCAGGAGTCAGGCTGTTGCGAATTGATTATGTCCTGGCAACGATCTGCTGGGCCAATCCAAATCATTTTTTGAGATGTTGGACAGAAGAGTAACAGCAACGTAGTCATGTACATCAAGTAAGCGCCATGGGGTCTGATTGACTGTACGACTATCTAACTTCATTTCTCTGTACTGGTTGAAACATGCCACATAATAAGATACAAATTGCATGTTACCAGACTCTCCTGCTACGCCAGGTTAGCCTGCCTTAGCTTTCGGTTGGGTTGCTTTATTTGAAATGCAGAATAAAATGATTGCAGTTGCCTGTTTTGGCTAAATAAACAATGTGCTCTTGTTCCCAAATAAGTATATGCATTTAATTTGTGTCTCACACTTACTTCCTAATAAGAGTCTAATTGATTCTGATTAGAAACTGATACCAAAACACGACTGTCATATGTCACATACTGAGTTTTATTTTTGAACGTCATACATTCCTCACCCATTCTTCCCCAAATTACACCAGTCATACTCCCCTGCCTCTATACTTCATTCTGTCCCTGAAGCTACCTTGAGACAGCGCTACGTAGTGAAGCAGGTATGTAGGTTAGTTTTAATATTTGCCTGTCAGACCAAACACACATACACACACCTTTTAATACTTGTCTCTGTCAGACATCTTCTGGTCTCTGTGGCTTCTCGGCAGCCCAGAAGGAGCCTTGTCTAAATAAATGTCAACTTGCGACGAGGGTTTTAAAAACTCCGCAGCAATATACTGAGGGAGAATCGGCCTTGTCAATCACGTCACGCATCCGCCTGCCCTCGGGTTACGAGCGACAACTCCGGTGGGCTCCCCCGTCCTCCCTCGGTCCTCCTGCCATAACAATTGGGAGTGACGTGGAAGTCCAAAACACGCAGGAGATCAGGTGCTGAACATTTACAGCGCCTGTGTCTCGCAGCCCGGCCTCGGGGTCTCCCTGGATAAACGCCAAACCGCTGCTTTTTTTTTTTTTTGTAGTTTTATTTTTGTCCGAGTTCTTGGCTTTACAATTTTTTGAGGCGGGGGCGGTGAAGGCTTCTGTCTGGTTTGCGGTGGAAAGTTTTAACAAACTTACCCTTAACCCACTGCTGAACCAGAACATGCAGAGATGGTAGATTTGATCAGTTTGATTATATTTGTCTCATTAAACATGTAATAGTGGCCAGTCAGATCTAAATTATAGCTAGTAATATAATCTTTTAACCTTAATCTCTGTTGACTACCTCCAACTGAGAGAGTAAAAGTGACTCTGATGCTTAAAATCAAATACACAGAACCAAGTCACTTTATTGTGTTTCACTTAAGATGTACTGTGTTCAACCTACAGTCAAATACATCAGGATCATTTTCTGAAGCATGTGCCTTAACCTCACTCTCACGGCAGACACATGAGCATACGTAATAATATATAATATGTATGTACTATTCATTGCGTCTCAGAGGTGGGAAAAGAAGATCTACTACACATTTAAACATTGGATAAAGTGTAAACTAATTTCCGTTCACACATTCACACGCGATTCACACACACTTACACACAGATGATGGAAAACTATGGACACTTTGAACCACAGCTCCCCCTGCCCACATGTCCAACTACCAACTGTGTGATTAGTGGACCGACCCCATAGCTGACACAGGTGGAAAGTACTCACTGAGGCATAGCAGCATAGATTTAAGAAGTATCCCCCAGCAGGATGCAGTCTGACACGGGCACTCACACAAAATCAATTTAGGAACAATTAAAAAAAATGAAAAAACAGCACAAGGTGTTGACCTGGCCTCCAATTCCACAGAGGCCCCTCTCCTAAACCCATAGGACGCAAAGGCCCAAACTAGCAACAATCTGATGCCAGACGCCATAGGAAACCTTCAGAAGGCCCATGTCCGTTCTCTGATGAATCACAACAGTTTTGGAGGCACAGGAGATGGTTTGGAGATGGTTATAATGTTACGCCTGATTGATTTAAACACAATCTATAGTTTAGGCATTGTGAGGGTGAGAAAGCACAGACGCCATGGGGTGAAATGATGATACAAAAAATGCAAATAATTTGATAAATGTCGTAGAGTTGAAGCTTTATTTATGAAAATGAAATCAGTTATTGTGCATGGTGCTCTAGAGTCCCGTTTTCCATTAAAATCCGAAGCCTTACCGTTTCTGCTTGTGGTCTTAGTGTCCGATCAAAACACATTAGTACAGTGGGCAAATTTTAGTCCTGCTTTAATGTCCCACGCAGACCTGTACATAATTCATGTTGGATAAAGGGTAAAATTTCAGCTACCCTCAACCCCAACACTAAAAAAGCCACGTGTTGAACTCTCAAAGTTCATACCGACACCCATGCATTAAGACACCACAGTGGGGAATTTCTACCTGACTCACAAACATTTTGCTTCTTGCACAACTCCAGTTGCTTTGGCAAGAAACCGACTGTTATTGGAGGCCTTTTTTTAAATTAAATATCTGGTTGACTGATAAAAGAGTGACAGTGGCACCAGCTATGTTGGCAAGTGGACAAAGATTTTTATTCCCTTGGTGTGGCACACACACACAGAGACACGCAAACACACACCGTATAATGCACAATCTGAAGTGGGCCATGTCCAAGTTTAGCTGAACCTTGATTAACAGTGTCACTCTAAATCTCAGGGTTGATTTTAGCACTAAACCAGACCTGAGGCTGATTGGGGAGGCATGAAGAAAATGACTGGAAGCGGGGGGAGAAAGACGGAGGACACAGACAAGAGGAATGAGGGTGGTGGAAGGAAACCAGACAGAGGGGTCAGAGGGAAAACGGTGGGACAAAGGAAAATCAACAATCAGGGAGAGATCAGAACGCTAAAGAAAATATTAAAGGGAAAATGTAATAAAGTCGCGCACAGAGATTTCTTTCAACCTATCTTTCTGTTGTCACTGAAACGTTAACCCGAAACACATCTTCGTGATATTTCCAACGTGGCGAAAACATTTACAGCGCGGTAAACTTTTTTTTTTGTTTCCTGACGCTGATTGAACTTGACGTTTTGAATTTAATTAGATGGCGCGAGTTTGTAGCAACAGTAGCGTGGAGCGTGGGGAGTGTTTGTCTGTACACATGTTCTTACTTTATTGTGAACTCTGCTGACCGCACTTTAAACAACGCACAGCACTCGGGCCAAAACCAGGACACCAATAAAACTGGCCCAGAAAAAGAGAGAGAGAGAGAAAAGCGTGTGTGTGAGAGAGAGAGAGAAAGAGAGAGAGAGATGCTTAAACAGAAAGTTGGTAAGCAGACTGTTCTTATGCTGTTTAGCGTCACACATTTGATTCCTAGACCACCACCGGCCAAGTATATTATCAGTGCGCTCAGTGTTTGATGCTAAGTGCTAATTGCTGTGGCGTTTCTGGACTTCATTTCCTAGCAATCTGTCATCCAAAAGTGGACTGTTCTGTAGGACTTTCTTGGCTGGATTTTTTTCTTGGAAGCCTTTTTCCTACATTTTGCCGTTTTCTCTTGAAAACGAATCATTGTTCAGTTAATTACAGAAAAATGTATTTACTTTCTTTCTGAGGGTGGAAGTGAAAACATATCGATGTCATTGTCACAAGTGGTGGAATTGGGACGTTGTTAGCATAAAGATATGGAAGTATATGGGACTCCTAGCCTGGGACCCCTCCAAACTACCCTTGTGAACCACACAAGCAAACAAGTTGCATCTTGTTTTGTTACTATAGATGAGAAAAACACAAAGGTTAACAGTTATATTGAAAATAAAACTGTTAAAATAAAGTAATTATTTCCCGTCCAGTAATCCTGTGCAGTTTTTCTGGATATAGCTCAACAGATGAACGCTAGTCTTTTGTTTTAAATTTTCAGTGATTCCAAACTCAGATCCGTCACTACAGTGACTACATGCTACTGTGTCCTTTGCTAAAATACACATGCACCACGTCTCCCTTTAAAACTTCAGCTAGCCTAGCTTGCGCAAACACTGGAAGCAGACAAAACAGCTGGCCTGGCTTTCTCATAGTTAACATAATAAATAAATAGATTTTATCAGTCCACCCGTTTCTGTGCTATTCGTAGTTATAACACGCACGATTGAGAACTACTTACTGTACAGCAAACCATGCAACAACCTTATTTTTTGCACCCTTAGTGTTTACGCCTTAATCAGTGAGCTTTAACGATGCAGAGTATTTCTTATAGTTCATATTTGGACATAGCCAGGTTAGTTGTTTACTGCCATCTTTATGCTAGACAAGGCTAACTAAGTCTTAGCTTCAGCCTTTTCATGCACTCTCTGTTAATACTTTTATTTTATAATACGACCAGTAGTTTAAAACTACCACAACCCCAAAAGAAAAATACAAAGTGTTTGCAGTGTTACACACTTACTAAAATTATAACTCTTCCCATTCCCATGACTTCAGCATGATGGCTAGTAGTCAGACCCTAAAGCCGTTGTCGTGTCCTCATCAGTTCACTATTGCAACCACTAGCATGGCTGGGTTCTAACCTGTTGACCGGCAGGGTCTTTTGTCTGGAGTTTCAGTGTTTTCCCCATGTCTGCTGTGTTTCCTCTAACAGATGTTAGGTTAATGAATGGTGACAATACATGCTAACGCAGATGCATTTCCTATTACGATCAGTACAAGTCATCCAAGTTAAATCGTGCTTAGTGTATGCAAAATAATGACCAAGTATAGTACTAATTGTGTGTAGCACTAATTAGCCAAAAGAATAATCAAATACTAAGGAAACTGTTGATATAATAATTGAAAAAAAAAGCTGATCCAATAAATAAGCCACAGATCAAGTGAAAAATAATTATTAGTTGCAGCCCTAGAACAATGCTGACATCGAAATCTGTACATGTTTTCAGTGTAAAATATTGATGACTCTGCGAAGAAACAACGTGAAGGGGTTGTTGCCAAGAAAGATGCATGACCAGAAGAAAGTAATAAAAATAGACGAAAGGGAGAGAGCGAGAGAGGAGGGGAAAGACCAGCAACAAGTAGGAAACCTCCGGTAAATGTCAAGAAGGCGAACTCGTGACGTCTGTCTGGAAGGCGACACCTCTGGACAAAGGAAAGTTTCCACTTCACACACACAGGCACGCACCATCGACTCGCCATGTTGAGAGCCGTGCATGTTGTGTGAGAGGAGGGGCAGACGACTAGAAAATACACGGTGGCTATGTTTGCGGCGTCGGGCGGGTATGTAGGTGGTGGCATGGGTGTGCGGGGTGGGGTGACTGTGTGTGTGTGTGTGTGAGGGTGTGGTACGCAAAAGTGTGTGTGTTCATGTCCCGGTGGCACGCAACAGCCGTCTGTGCATAAATAGGAACATGTCAATGGTAGGTAAAGTGACGGTGATGTCATGGGTATTTTTCCAATATGTGCTATATTTGTCCGTGTGGGTATTGGTGTGTGTTTGTCCTGTTTGGATCAGTGGTGTCGCTTTAACACTCCTGTTTTCTCATGTTTCTGTACACCCTGGATTCAAGCCTCAACCCTGACCTTTCTTCTTGGACTCTGAAGAATTGTAGATTGATCAGCTGATGACTGCAGGCCATGAGAATTGCCACGTATGATTCAATCACTTTCGTATTTTTTAGTTTTGCCTGTGACATAATAAAGAAAGTACCATTCTTACATGCAAACAAAATAGATTTTTGGCGGACTAGTCACTAGCATTCCCATTAGGCATCATAGAGATAGATGAAAATAACGTGGAATATATGACATACCACAAAATGAGAAATCTGTGCATATCACAAGGCTTTATGACTTTATGAATTTCTGATATTGTAGTTGGGATCAGAGAGAAAATAATGGTTTGGAGAAAAGAAAACTGAATGAACTGCAGCATCCACTGCGTTTCTAACATATACACACGTTGGTCTTGGCTGTGGCTGTGTGGAGCAAATAAACATGGGCAACGCAAACACTTGAGTGATCAAACTTTGCATGAAATCAGAATGAAAACTTGGTCCACGTTCACACGGCTGACCCGAACTGACCCAAGAATAAGCATGTCCAAGCCGACATCCGATCGACCCAAACTGAAAGAACACAGGCAATGGCTGCGGCATGATGCGCTCTCATGTAACACCAGTTCCCCAAACGTTAAATTTTCTGCCAGCAGGTGCGATTTTCAGTGCTCTTTTGTGACAAATCGGCCTTTCTCATCAAGCAAGAGCACTTCTTTCTCACTGTCACAACACTGAAAATGCTCTCCTGACGTTACATCCTACCACAACATTGGTTTCCAGCAGGGCAAGATGCTCTCACAATCACAAAAACTGATCACACGGACACTCATTCACAAAACATGCTCTCACTAACAATTGCCATTTATTTTTTTTATTTTTTTTTGAGAGCAGTACCACATGCTCCTGTGGGCCTAGCATCCTAGGCCTCTGGAACACCCATGTAGAAAGTTTTGAATGATGAGATAGCTGTGAAAGCATTAAGATAGTTCTAATTATTTGACTTGTGCATAAACTCTAAAGGTGAGACCAGTCAGGAATATATGTGTGACAAACTCACGAGACACAAAATGATCAAATTTGCACGATTTGCTGCAGCTCCAGCATCATTTGGTCGACCTGGATAATGCTGCACGTAGAATGTTAATGCACGGTAGATGTGTGACCCTCCAAGCTGCCACTGAGGGTGCAGGCCTCCCTTGTTGTGCTGGCATGGCACCTCCAATCAGCTGCCCGTAAAGCTGTCAGTAGGGACCGCAGACCCTGGAGCTACACTGCACTGAGCCCTGTTAAAAAGCCGCAGATCACCCTGCTGGTTCTGTTCCTGAAAAACATGGTGGCTACATGTTTTAATGCATGTGGTTAAAGGGTAGACGATGAGGGAATTAAAGTGAAGTGCAGAGAATGCGGACTCACAGAAAGATATGTTGCATGTAATCTTGCTAATCTCATTATTTTGTTTCCCAAAACGACATCAACAAAAAAAAAAAAAGTACGTCCTGTTAGTTGTTTACCGCAAGAGAAATTCCACAATATGAGGTCATTACCTTTGGTTTCTATCATGCACCCTGGCAGGTCATATTTCTCTCAGCATATAATTGTGTCTGCCTGCAGCTAATTATTTGCGTAAACCTGAGCAGGCTACTGCTGGTGGGTTTTATAGGATATATTAGTTATTTTAAATGACGTTGAGCACAGCAGGGAAACAGTAACGGGCACTTAAAAAAAGGCTGACACTTTGTGTGTGCGTTTGTGATGGTTTGGGGTGAGTTTAGGAGTGATGCCACACAAGTATTAGAAGTCAGAAAGGCAAGCTTAAAAAAAAAGATACTAAACACTAGGCAATATTACCTGGGTAATACGTATAAATAAATAAAAAGCTTATTCCTGTTGCTCTTAACGTGTAGGCTGGCATTAAGAAGGATCTTGGGAATGTTATGACATAATTTTGCTGTGGGCGTAGTTAGAGGAGATTTGTTGACGCTTCAACTGCTTTCACACAATATAAGTTATAATATCCTTCAACTGCTTTTTCTTATTCCACGACTAACTCTTCAACTACTTTCATGTGTCACTTCTCCTCACTAGTGTTGGTGGAAATACAGACAAGAACTGTTGGACACTTCAACTGCTTTCACATAATATATGTTAAACACCTAAACGCTTTTACTTAGAGGACTTGAACGGTTGTCAGTGCTTCCAGCAACTCCTGAAAATTTACCTAGCAATCTGAATGCATTGTCTTTCAACCTGACAATCTGGTATCATGTTTTACTCTTCAACTGTCACTTCAACTGCTTTCATTTGTCACTCTTCTTATTTATGAGTAGTAATGGTAGGGATATGGGGAAAGAGAGTAGAATGTGGCAAAAACGACTTTAACGTGCTTTTATAACTTTGCTGACACTTCAACTCCTTTCACACAACATTCAGCTGTTTTTTCCTATTCTTCAATTAGCTCTTTAATCATTTTGACATCAGTTAAAATGTTAACTACTTAGAGGACAAATGCCACTTCAATGGCTTTCATTTGCTGTTCTTCAAATGATGGATTTTTGCCAACTGAAACTTTTGCAGCATTCTTTTCTTTCACTTTAACTATTTTTCCTTTGAGTGGCTGCACTTCAGTGCCTTTCAGTTTTGTTCATACGCCATTTACAACAGATGCTTACAGCTCTTACACTTCATGCCACACTTCCACGGACACCATCTTTCCGTTTTTAGAAAGGACTGCCATTTCAACACATACAGTTCAGATTCTCACCTACTCCTTAGCCAACATTTCAGCTCCTTTCATTGCTTGAATCTTCAGCTTCACTCAACGCTTACACTTAAAATTACACTTCAGTTTTCATTCGTTGCTATTTCAACTTTCAGCGTTTGTTTTTAAAGTCTGACTACGCTTTATAATGTTTTAGTATTTAAGTTATTCAGTTATTTCAAGTGCATAGCATAGTCTGCATTTACATGTTCATCAAAAATGTTGGGACAAAAAATAAATAAATAAATATATTATTATTGCATATTATATTAATCTATATGTCCTAAATATAGAGGTTATGATTATGCCAACTTAGACTTTAGGTAACTTTGTGTCTCTGCCAGATTAGATAATTTATTATGTTTTTATAGCATTAATCATTTTGTCAGAGTTCTCATTTTAGATAGAATAGTGCATATATACTTAACATATAAAAACATGCACACATGTAAAATCACATTAGAAGGAGCCTGCAGAAGCAGGAAAGTTGTTGGTTTTTACATTGTGGTTTGGTACAGAACAGAGGTGAAGTCAGATGGACAATCTGCAGACCTGTGCAGAGCACCACCACAGAGCAGCTTTACTCTGCCAGCCAGACTCGGCCTGCGGCTGAGTCTTGGCACGAGCCTCCAGCTGGACTGAAGAGAGACCCACCTCCCCTTTCATGTTGCTCTCACAGGCTTAGCTCCTACTTGACAGTAAGACATTAGCAGTCACTACCACTGCACCAGAACCATCTCTCCTCCTTTGACTTCAACCTGTGTCACTCCACATGCTGCTAAAAGGTTTGTCGCATGGTGAGAAATCCATTATGGGCGAGTTCTTTGCCAAGTCAAATGAACAAAGTGTTCACACGCTGTAAACACATGCATCCAACAGAAACCAGTGAGTACAACGGTTACTGAAGTCCAGCCAATTTAGGAATTTAAAGGTTGACGCTGATTTGAGTGCTTTGATTTGTGTTGAGTTGCAAATAATTTGTGCAGACTGGGTGGGTGAGTGGGTGGGGGGGTGCAGAGGCATTGAAATTATTTTGGAAATCAGCAATATGAATATCAGTGGTTCCTACTCTAAATTACTCTGTGTGATACACACCAGAGTAATTTGCACTCCAAACGCCCCTTTGCTGACAAATTCAAATGTTCATTTGAGCTGATATAGAACTAGATATTGTTTAGGACTATTGGCTACACATGGCAAGAATGTTTTCAGACAATTGAATTGTCATTGTTTGCATTAGTGCTACTACTTCGAGGGCATTCTATAAATGTATCTGTATCAATATTTCAAGTAACTTCAGCAGCATTACCATTTTAGCCATTTAACAATATACTTACGTTAGCTCTTATTTCATTCTTTTAAAATATTCATCCATTACTTAAACCGTATGTTGACATATTACTTTTAGATATAGTAACTGTATGTTCATTAGCTTATTGTTTCAAAGGCTAATCCAGTGATTTTAGATGTTTAGTTAAACTAGCTAGCTAGTAGTAGTATTAAGCTAACAGCTAAGCTAATAGTATTCATGTCTTACTTTTAGCTAACTATTTCAAATACATTATTTTAGACTATTTCAAAGATGAAACATTACATTAACTATTTCAGTTGTACAATGTTTACAAGTATTTATTATTTTTGTTGAGGTAGAATTGTAAGCTTTAATTGATTTTGGGCATTATCTTTAGCTATGGCAATAATTGTTTATTCATTAGCTCTTTCAGACATTTATATGTTACTCTAGGCAAGAATTTCCTGGGTTGAAACATTATTTAAGCTAGAAGAGGTTATTCCTTACCTACTTGCTTACATTTCCGGACTTTTATTTTGCTATATTCATTGCTTTTTAGGCATTATCTAAAGCTATGAAAATTGTTTATTATATATTAACTAATGGTTTCAAGTGTCCATAACTTTTAGCCGTTTAACCAGCCTTCTTGGCCGTGGCAAATGTAACTATACTGTATATTCATCAGCTATCTATTTCAAATATTTATCCATTTCAAATTAATCTATTTCCAGTCTTCATTTGCTAATTTAAGTTCTAATATTTGTAAACTTTGCAACTGTGGCTATATACTGTGGCTATATATTTTATATATATATATTTTTAACTTGCTATATCAACTGATTAGCCATGACATTAGCAATTTTGTTGTGTATTCAATTACTTTTGCTAATGATTTCAACTGCTTAAGCACTCACAATTGACCCAGTTTTACGGATTAACTGAGGTTGTTATGTTCCCTATCTTTTACTGGAAACTGGAGAAGCTCCTCATAGTTGGGAATTGAAATGAGAGTAGTCATACTGCAGTAGTTTTCCAGTTAAAACAGCCTCAAATTGCAATAGATGATGGATATAACCTTGGCTTGGCTTTGTGTTTCCCTGTGGCATGAAGAATTATTATTATTTTTTTTTTTTTATCATGTCTGAGAAGCGATTACTTGTGGTTGCAACTCTGTTATTATGTTATTACTAGTGAATGCTATGGTGGTCCTAGGTGGTTGATTTAAGTGTTTATTGTGCATGCAGGTAAATATGGACACAAGGACTAAGACATAAACTGCATGAATTCATTATGCAACTATGCTAGGGCAGTGAGCCGTCGAAGTTGAAAAGACAGCAAGATGGAAGCAAAGATGGATGGAGGGAAGCCTGCAGCCAAGTCTTTACCGCCTGCAGGAGAGATAATCAGTGCTCTTGCTCCTCAGATAATGAGTACTTTCTGTTTTTCATGTGTGTGGGCAAAGCTGCGCCAAGGGTAACAGTCTCAAACACCTCATCAGAGAGGGTGGGGAGATCAGTCGGTAACAAACATTTAGTGTGAAAGCATGCATCAACTGTGTAAACAGAGGAGAAACAGAAAAGGGAATCGCAACCTAGCATACAAGTGTAATCAAATGTGGCCAAAGCTTTAAATGTGTATGCAGACGTGCAGACGTGCAGTGCCGGAGCAGTAACACTGTCAACATCAGCAGCGAGACGGGCAGGACTGCAGCGCTGCCACTGTCTGTCTGCCACCTTGTCATATAAATCTTTGCTATACAGCGCCCTGGCACGCGCTGGGGTGTGGATGGATGTTCCCTCACTGTGTGCACAGATGGTGTGTGTACATGCAAAAAAAATCTGTTCATAATCACCACAATATAAACCTGTGTCTGTCAAGAACATGTAATTGGTTATGTGTGTGTATGTGTGCTGACAATGACAGTATTATTGGGCCGTTCAAGACAGCTCCGGGATTCTGAGGGACGTGGAGGCCGGAGGCGATGAAAGACGAGGGGTATGCTTAAGTGAAAGGTCTTTGCTGCGCTCATGTAACAGCATGTCAATGAACAAAGACCATGTCAATACCAGTGTCTTATGTATACACATGTCAGATCAGATGAACTTCTGCTCACCGATGACAGCCCTGACCTGCACTTGTCTGTTAATAAAGTTGACTGGGGCAGGAAATGAACTTTAAGCATATTTAACTCATGAAATGTGAATAGAAAGAAATTCACAAGGTACTAGCAAATAGGATTGGAGATTTTAAAGGTACGCTGTGGACATTTTGACCACTAGGGGCGCTATTTAGCAACATATACAAGCAGAATTATTTTAACCAGTTTAATTGATTGAGCTGGTGGCAGCAGTAAAATCTTGCAAAAACATAAAAATATAAAAAAAGTCCACTTAACAGATTTCAATCGTCTTAAATGTACACATAATTCATTTTAATGAGAAATACTGAGAATAAACTTTTTTTTTTGAAGAAAATCCTATAGGGTACATTTAATTAGTGCAGCTAATTAATTGTTGCACAGCCTTCAACATCAATCCACTCGATTTTCATTAAAGAGCTGATTAAAGCTTCTAACGTTGTTGTTTTCAAAAGGACAGAAAACTAATAAATGATGTCATGATCAGTTACAGTAATGACAATCAGGATTTACATTTAATCACACTAAAATGAGATTTAAACTATTGTTTCAACGTGATTAATTACGCTGACCTTGATGTTAGAAATTGTAAAATGTGTGTGTGTATTCGCTTGCCTTCAGTTTCATCGCCAAGCTGCTGCAGCCCTGTGACAGAGGGAGGCGGAGCTGGTGCCGGGCACCTTGTCTGAATCATATTCATTACCCCTGCTACTGGAGCCCTAATGTGGCTTTATGGGGAGCGTGTGGCGTCCCACAGGACAAATTAGGCCGCAGATCGCTACATTGGAGGAATAAAAGTGGCCATTCAAAAAGCAGATTGTTTCAATTTTGTCATTAGTTTTACTGCTGGGCCGACGGAGGATGGATGTCTGAATTGGCTTGTCAGAAATATTTGTTTGAAAGATTTTGTTCCTAAAAGCAATAAAGCCATATTGGGAAATAAAATAAAAATATCTGAAGTAGATTATTTTTTCTTAAAAAAAAAAAAAAAAAAAAACTTAAAACAACTTTCAGATTTGTTTTGATCAAGCCAAATTCTCCATTTGATTAAACCTGTAATATTTACCCTCGCGCTCATATGCTGACTGCGCACAAACCGCCGCAGACTCGCCGCCTCGTGTCAGGAGAGCACAATCGAGCACACACAGCCCCTCTTACAGATACACACTATCTGAGGATTAGATTCAACTCTTGTAAAAATACACAGAAAAAAAAGTGGCAGCGGGCTGCCACCAATGAACACTAATTGTGTGTGTCGTTCCTCTTATAAAGAAGCAGTTCACCAATTCATGTGGAGCTGTTATTGCGCGGCTCGCGACCCTTGTGAAAATGTTATGGTAGCGAGGCTCTGGATTAGGTGTCGGCGTGGGGGTCTGCAGCCACTGGAGGGCATGGGGTGGGGGGTCGGTTTGCTGACGTTTCTGATGAATGAACTGAATGAATGCTGAGCAAGTGTGCTATAGAGCTTGAATATGGAGCCGTGTCTTCCATACGTCGTATTGCTTGGGCTTATTAAGATTTACTAAACGCTTAAAATACATTTGATTGTTGTGAGAAAAATGTATATAAAATGTGTTTTTAATTTTTTTAGACATGCCTTTTAGTCAATAGAGTAGCATCTTAAGTGATCTGTCAAAGGTTTTGACCCTGAACTCCCAAAATGTTACATCCCTGAGTGCTATTCCAAATGGGAACCAGCTCAAAGTTATTATTTATTGCCAAGTTAATTGCATTTGTGCAAATTGGGGTACTATAAATGCTTATCTTTAAAGATCACGTCCATTGGCTTTGTTACTTGTTTGTTTGTTGGTAATGCCTTGTACCACCGCTGCTGTCGCCACAAAAGCAAGCACTTCTCCCTGCTGTATAACCATCATAACTCGTACTGCTACTTATTCAGGGGCAGCCAAGAACATTTCATTCAAAGTTCAACCAAGTGCTGTGCAAATATAACCAAGTTAGGGCCTGTTTTAGTCTTATTTACCGACATAAATACCTGAGAAGCGGAGCGTTTCTGCCAATCCAATATTCAGCTGTCCTGCACAATTTTCTACAATTTTCTAACACAATCAGAGAGAATAAAGGGATTCTAAGGATGGATAGTGAAGATAATGAAGTGTGAAAGAAAGACATTTTAGTTAATTTAACTTTAACCATACTCAATGTACCCGCAGTGATCGGCTGGCCTGCAGCAGCGGCGGCCCCGTCGGCAGTCCACATGGTGGAGATGTGCCGTCAGAAATCTCTCCTCTCTCTCCTCCGCTCTGTGACTGCTTAAAACCCTGGAGGAAAGCCTGCATGAACCAGCCAGACTATCAGACTCCAAGAGCACCGGGACCCCCAACCCTCATCATTTCCCCCCCTTCCACATGAGTCAAAAGGGCCCTTCTTCTCCATGCCAGCTGACTGCAGGAGGAAAGAGAGGAGAGCAAGGGGAGAGGAGAGTGGCCCGGGGAGGGCAGAGGGGCTGAGTGGTCCAAAACACCGGGTTTAAAGCGCCTAATCTCTGATCGCACCAGTTGTGTTGTGCAATCTCTAAATGATAACTGCAGTTGTTTAATTATAACTCAGCAAATCTTAAGTACTGTAAACATTACGAGTGTGTCAAGCACTGGGATTCCTCCACACGCAAAAGCACGAAACCAAAAGCACAAGAGGAATGGATTAAAGGGTAGCAGAGTTTATCTGCAATAATGTAAGCCTATCATCCACTGTATTAGTGACCTGGCCCACGCACACTGCTCATAGGCACAAAGTGCATTTCATTAGCGTATGTTGTTTGGTTTTATTATGCAAAATGATTGCACATTCACTGTGTTCCCCACTGAGTGGAAACTGGCACTGGAAGCTAATGTATCAAAGTTTAGGCCTCACATTAACTGCCCCTGCACTTTATTTCATGCTGTGGAATTTAAACGCCCAATTCCTATTAATTGTTTAAACAGGACACCTATGAAGCAACAGCACCAAAGCATCCATTTATGATTTACTGCCACGAGCTATTGCCTAATTAGCTACGAAAGTGAGTGAATTCATACTTTTTTTTTTTTAACCTCAGGAAAAAAACTCCTATAATACAGTGTATTTCATCATCTGAATGTCAGTATCATAGGATGGAGCCTACACTGGGCAGTCACCTCAACTCCCATCATACCAGAGGCTTCAGGTGGTCATTTGGTGGTCATTCCGCAGAGCGGAGCAGAAGCACCTCACCCTGTAGTGAACAACAGATCCATGCCAATACATCCTTGAGGAGCGGATACGATTGTTCCAGGTATTACCGAAACCTCCGGGTATCACCGGGGAAGCCAAGCGATGACTTGTGGAAAATGTTAGATTTTGTTTTAAAAATGCACGAAAACAAATATTTAAAGGTCATTTCCTCTTAGGGAGTTCTCTGCTATTAATCTCACTGACGTTGCCATAGCTAACCAAGCCTATACTGCAATTCAAGAACAATGCTGCTTCTTTTTTCTACTCCTTCTAGAGGGACATATACTGCATCTGCTGCTAAACTACTTATCTAAACTACTCATATATGCAACCTTGCAAAAGACTACAACAGAAGATGTAGCCAGAGTCAATTCTTATCAGAATGTGAGCCTGATAACACACCACCTTCCATCCATCACCGTATAAAGCCTACCCAGACAATTTCATTGGCCGGGCAGATCTTTGCTGGAGCATAATGAATTCAGAACGTAATGACTCCTGGCTGAGATCCTCCAACAAAACATTTTGCGAGTGGAAGAACTTCGGGCTGCCTCCCAGGTAACAAAATATTATCTTAAGAAAATCCTGAGGTGTAATGAGGTAAACCGAAGAAAAATGACAGATTTTCTTCTCAAAAGGCATGGAAATATTAATTAAAGGTCATATTTGTTTTTCCTGTGGCAGCTGACCATGGTGTGAGTGGGGTAATGCCGTTTGGGGTGTTCACTATAAGGAGTAAAATGGGAGTTATCCATTATTTATCTTATTGACAGTGCCACATGTACCACCACAACTACTACTACTGCTACATTCTACCCAAGGTTGCCGACCTGCAAACTCAGCGTCAGTTTTTAATCAAGGCATAATATACCCCACTATCAGAGATGGTTCATTCCAGTAGTGCATGTGCTGACATGTCTGCCACTTGGCTGCAGGGTGCTTCACACTCCCACATTATTTGTGAATTAGAATTCCTCTTCAGACGACCCAGCTGAGAGTATTTCAGATTCAGGTTCTGGTAGCCCAGAATCAGTGCACAACCCACAGGATTTATGTTGCAACTGTCTCGTAGCTCTCCAGGTAACAATAGCAAGCTAATGAGCTAATAATGCCAGCTGTAATCTACCTCTGTCCGTTTGAGTCTATTGATTGATTGTTAAAGCGGCACTACTGTTTTTTTTCCCAACCTGGACCTTATTACTGGCATAAAATACGATTGTTTACTCACCCATATAACTTTGGTGTCATTTGTAGTCAATCGGACGATATTTAGATCCATGTATATCCATATAGTGGGAGTGAATGGGGCACCGAATCGCAGCCTCTAAATAACACATTATCTGCTGCGAAACTCGTTCATTTCACCAATATTTTGTTATGATAAGCTAGTGCCATTCCCTGTTGAGTCCGGAGTTACCTGTTATCTATTTGCAGACATGCAGCGCTTTGTTGTCCTTTGGCCAGCTGTTCTTCTCTCTACCTCTGCATCCTGCTTTCAGCGAGCTCGTCATCTGTATACTCTGCCTCAAAACGGTAAGGACGTCCATCATAAACAAAGACGTCGTCCACAACCACAGAAAAATATTCAGCCGTGCTGCAAAAAACTACCAGTAGCAAATTACATGTAAATAAGCTGTGCGGTTGTTTACATCAGAGATTACATCATCCAGGTCAGAGGTTAGTAGGTCAATCTACAAGACCCCAGATGATGATAACAGGTAACTGTGGACTAAATGGGGAATAGTGCTAGCGTATCATAACAAAATATTGGTGAAATGAACTCGTTTGGCAGCAGATGATGTGTTATTTAGAGGCTGCGTTTCGGTGCCCCAGTCACTCCCACTATATGGATATACGCGGATCTAAATATCGTCCAAACGACTCCAAATGACACCAAAGTTATATTGGTGAGTAAACGATCGTATTTTAGGCCAGATAAAGGTCTAGGTTGTAAAAAACGATCCCCCTTAAGCGTTGTACCTGCCACCGTTATCACTCTCAACTTGCAAACGCTAGTATAGGTAGGCCCTGAAGACTACTTCCCCAAAAAAGTTTCAGCCCTTAGCCCTGAGTAACACACATGCACACCAATCCACACACACAAACCAATCCTCCATTTCAGTGCCTCCCATCACATAACACCTGAACCTCACGCACAAACAAACACGCATGTCCAAAGTGTTAAAGACGAGACCCACCTGCTAATCGCTCAGACAATCTGGCTACTGTAACCAGCACACACACACGCAAGCATAACACACGCACGCACATAATTAATGAACACACATATCACCAGTGCGCACGCTGGCCATGCTTTCCACATACATACAAGCCCTCCGATCCCTCAGCCGCCCCGACACACACACTCTTCCTCCCCCATGAGCTGGAACATGTTTGTCCAGCACAGTGTACCCTCACAGTCCTTTGCTGGACTAGCAGCACCATTTCTAATAAGCCAGAAAAATAAATATGGAAACTCAAATTATACTCTGAGTCATATTGCGTTGCGCGCGTTAAGTTGACGCATAATAACAGGTCATTTGTGCGCGCGCTATACCTACGGTTCTGATTAATGAAACGGGATGGGAATACTCCTTCAGTCTGGATCAACTCTCGACCCGACACACAATAAAAGAAATAAATAAAACAAGAAAAAGGCAGCAAAGTGAAAATATTTTTATTTTTTTTGACAAGGTATGCGAAGTCAGATGAGGGAGCGCTGTGTTTGGAGGAAGGGGATGTTGGAAGGTTGACATGGTGAAACTCCAGAACAGGATGCGTTGGGGATGTGTCAAAGCTGAGGCTGATGGACTCGCTGGCACCCTTTAGGCATTCAGCAGCACAGGGACACACACACACGGAGATACAAGTACACACAGAAACACAGATTCTGCAGCTAGACGGGCAGGCATCCATCACTCGCATCGCTCTTCTATTGCCTCTCTGCTGCTGGCAAAATTTGCAGGAATCTGTGGGAGTTGGAGTCGGGGGGGGCGATTGTTTTCTCTTTAAACGGGGCTTGTTTTTGCTGGGGAAGTCTCTCTCTTGCACGAATATTGTGTGAACGGAGGTGAATGGAGGTCTTCATAAGCTGACGGGAGGCTGTGGTCTCCGCTGGCCACGCTGCCAGCCACGCGTCCTCTCCCACAGCCCCCGCGCTGATTGGCCCGCCTCGAGGTAGGACTCTTCAGCGCCTTGGCTTCAGCGGACGGCTGCAGAATGACTTCATTCAAGCAAGTGTAAACAGCTGGTTTACCAGTTTTTATTGTGTGTGTAAATTAATAAAAGGCTGGCGTGAGTTTTGCTTTCTCTCCTCTCAGCTGTTGAAAGGAGCTCAAAATAATCAATACAATGGATGCGTGTGAGCGCATGTGCATCGGACTACCACTGACCCATGGACATATCACATATCAATAATTTTTACTACTTAACAGGTCCAGGGTCATGTTTAATTATACATAACCAAGTTTCAAAATTTTCCAGAGAGTATTGTCCAAGAACTTTCCGAGCAAAGGTTCTTTTGGCCTATCTTTGTTTCCACTTTGGCCAAAAACAAACGTTAGGGAAATTAGATGACTGTTATACTAGGTCACATTTACCCAAACCAATACAGTCCAGTAACACGCCTTTAGGATTTCATTATGGGGCATGTTTCAACCAAGTCCTCCAACCAATCAGAGCCAAAACATGCACGACTAAATAACTCTTCTGTCCATAAAACAAGCCCAAACAATAATCACTTCCCAATGAAGCGCCTCCAGATCAACTTCCCGACACAAAACGTTTGTGGCCGGGGGGTAGTGGCGGCTCCCTTCCAGGCAGGTTTAACATAGGCTATGCTATTGAGGTTTGTTATACAGGAAAAACATAATTTGTATGTTATTGGCACAAGCATATTCAGTCCTGTATGTATTTTATGTAATTTGTGGGAAGGATTTAGTAAAGACTAGGTCCTGACTAGGTTACTTAAAACAGTTTCATTGGCCTGGATTGACCTTACCATAGAAAGACGTTGTGGGTGGTAGAACTTGGGCTGACTTCCACACTATAAATGATTATCTATCAAGGTAGACCTTCTTGTTGAGAATCGGTCTCTCAGCTAGTTGTCTTTCTTTTCATAAATACTGAACAAGATGCAAACTAGAGTCTATTATTTGTTAATTAACTTAGTGTTAGTATTAATATTATACATATTATACATACATATCATACAACACAACAACTACTGCGGCCCATCAACTTATGCTGAGAAGCCATGAGTTTCTACTCCAACTTTCATTCATTCATCTTCTATACCCGTTTAGTCCTGTTAAGGGTCACAGGGGTCTGCTGGAGCCTTTCCCAGCTGTAATTGGGCGAGAGGCAGGGGTACACCCTGGACAGGTCGCCAGTCCATCGCAGGGCCAACATTCACACTCACATGCACACCTACGGGCAATTTAGAATCACCAGTTAACCTAATGAGCATGTCTTTGGATGATGGGAGGAAGCCGGAGTACCCGGAGAGAACCCACGCAGACACAGGGAGAACATGCAAACTGAAAGGCCATGGATTCGAACCGGTGACCTTCTTGCTGTGAGACATCAGTGCTAACCACCTCCCCACTGTGCCGCCCTCTACTCCAACTTCTTGCTTCTTTTCCAGATGTGTTCCAAAAACAAGTACATCCTCACACTGTGTCCATTTCATTTACACACTCAATCATGGGTCATGTTTTCACACATCAGTCAACTTACTCTGACCACTCAGAGTCACTGTGCATGACACAGAGTGTGTGCTACGTACTGCCAACTGTGTCCAGGATCAATATCGATTGGTGGTGGAAACTGGATATCAAATGGGACCACTGATGTCCTGAACTCCTGACCCAGAAATGATCAGGATATGAGTTTAGAGTTGCCTTTATCACCAGGTGAAACTCTCTTTGCTCTTTGACATCTTTTCAGGAATGGATGGACACAATATTTCCTGTTCAACACAGTTTCGTCATGTAAATATTTTGTAAAAAAAAGAAATACACACGACAAAGACACCTTCAGTAAAGACATCAGTAATCATGGTACACAACTGTACATGTCCAAATATGCTGACGTGCATACTTTCAGAATACCCAAGCCCTGTCCATGTGTAAATGGACAGGGCTTGGGCATTTCCAAGATCTGGTTGCCTGGGTAACCCTCTTCCTTGCTCTTTATCGCTGTCACCACTTGTCAACCAGTCTTCTCACCATCTGGGTTCAGCTGACGCTCAAATCCTTGGCACGGAGAATTTAGTGGAATACATTTGGAGAACTGAGTTCCCATCATATGCCAATCAATGGCATCAGTCGCTCGCACTGGTGGCGGCCTCAGTTGCGTCAACACATCAGTGCAGCACCAGTATCTGCCCACTTTGCTTCGTCAAGGTTTTTTTCACCAATCATCACTAGAACTTACAGAATATCATTAGAATCCCTTGGTATGGAGTGCCTTTCTTAAGGGCCACCCACTCCCTTTAAACACACACATGTACACTCCACCGGTCAGGCTTTTGCAGCTGTTCTTGGCATCTCAGCTGCAGCAGTTCAGGCCCGACGTTTCTATTAATTACATTCCCATCCCTAGCTAAGTCTCCTGCGTTATGCACACGCTCGTTTTCCAGGAAGAGCTGCTTATCCCCTGTCATGTTCTGCGCAGTGATCATCCCATGTGACAGCCGTGTTTACATGTAGGCTCTGAGGCAGCTAATAAGAAAAGACTCAGTGGAACATGACGTTTCGAGAGATTTATGGATATTTTCCTTCTAATGTGCCGAACACGGAGTCAGCCTTGCCTGAGTGCAAGCTGCGTGTGCTCACAGTGCAGCAGGTGGGTGTCTGTGTGAGTGCGCGGGTTTGGCGGAAAGAGACGCTGATAAAAATTCAGCGGGGACGGGAAGAGGATGTGTCCCCGGGGTCACTGTGTATGTTTCTTGTCTCCTCAAGTGTATGTGTGGGCATTTGCACCAGTAAATGTGTGTGCACGTTGACCACAGATGCAGTGTGTCTTTGCCAGTGTCATCTATCTGCGCAGCGCTGTGGCTGAATCACAGCGGTTACCGGCCACATGTCTGACTGTCTTCCAGTAACAGAAGCTAAAGAAACAAACAGACTACTTGTTTCTCAATCTTCACAAGTGAACCTGCCAGGACCCGTTTCTTCATCGCTTCAAGTTTATCTTCAGCTCTGTCATTGATCAAAACACCTCTTTTCGGCCTCCATAATTAGCTCAGCGTTAGGAGGAATCACAACAGTTGGTATAATCGTGGTTCATTTTTACTGAGTGTGCAAAATTAATACATTTTCTGTTCAGTTCTAGCCTAGCATATCCTCTGATTCTCTAAGACTATGAGTAGCATTTGAATTTCATTATGGGGCAAGTTTCAACTGGTACAGATAAATAAATACATCTGCAAGCAATTTAATCGTCCTACAACCAATCACAGCCATTTTGTTGTATACAACATGAATGATGTCGTGGACGACTATGTCCCTGTCAATGTTCTGTCTATCACAACCTAAAGCGTTTTCCAAATGATTTGATTTGCCCGGCAGGTTTTTGCTGGAGCCTAGTCAGTTCGCAAAAGACGGACTTTCCCCGACCGACTTTCTGCCGCAAAAAAAAAAGAAAAAAAAAAGTACCAAATTTCTCTTTCGCCATTTTTAGCCTTGTTAGCCTTGTTAGCCTCTGGTCACCATTTCCCTCTACTCACATGTCAAACACACTGCTCACACTATCTGTTTCCCCATCGTCTCACTCAGACAAAATAATATATATATTTTTTAGAGGGAGTATAAGGGACTTTAACCTCCCTCCAAAAGTTCACTGGGTCATGGTCTTATTGGACAACAATGTGACGGAAGGGTAGCTGTGCTGCTGATGTCTGTGATAAGTATTCTTAACCCAAGGTATATTAACTTGCAAACACGTTGAGCTTCTGGACATCTTCAGCATGGACAGGCCTTACAAAGTAAAACAGAAACTACAGAAACTGTGATGCTAACCTAGTGATTGTCACAACCTAAAGAAACCTACATTCTTCGAAGAGGAAAGACAGAGGAAATACATACAAAGCATGTGCATTTGAAGTAAAAAGCCAGATTGACTAATTCATGTTTATAACATATGTAAAGATATGTAAGACATGTAAAGAGGAGCTCAGAAATAGTGTAGTTATGGATCATCAGGCTGGAGTATGTTACAAAACCGTCTAAAAAAAGAGTTTGGAATCTACAAATCCGCAGTCAGACAGGCTGTGAAAAAATGAAGGAGATTTAGGGCGGGAGTGGTCGACCAAGGTCCCTCCAAAAGCCGCTCCAGATGATTGGCCAGCGCTTACCAGAAACGTTTAGTTGCCATCAATGCTGCACAAGGGAGTCTAACCAGATACTTAAAAACAAGGGTTCTCGTACTTTTGCAACTCTCAGACATGTACAAATGATTAACTTTCCTTAATAAACAAAACTATAATATTTCTGTTTCATTTGTTAAATTGGGTTCTCCTTGTCTACTTTCAGGACTTGGGGGAAAATACGTGGACAACTGTGAAGGGCGCCGAAACTTTTAAGCGCTGTACTTCTCAAGTATATTTTTAACCTCTTTCTGCAATCACCAGATTTTACAAAGCTCTATTTAAAGCTAAATAACTATGCATGTGTGTATATGTTGCTAATCCTGTATTTCAATGATACGGCCCTTCTAAAGAACCAGTAAGGAATGTTTATCGCTTTACTTAAAAGTAAAGAGGGCCGCAAATAAAAGTGACATGCTACTGCTGTTATAGTCACATTCATACTATACAGTGTTATCATAATAAAGTGATCACCGTATTATTATTACCACGTAATTCAATGTGAAAACGTGACGATGAATTGATAGCTCTTGCGCTTAAAAATGACTGAAGTGAAATGAAATGATTTTTTTTTCTTCTAATCTCAGGGGTGGGGTCTTTCATTTGGTGATGACAAATACAATCAAAGTGCGCATTTAGCAGCTCAGACACTTGAAACGTGATCCAGATCTATTACTTTATTCCCCGACCTGACTGTGTCGGCCTCCAGGTGTTTCACTGCGACCCAGTCCACCCAGCGCTCAGTGTGGCAGCTGCTGCAGCTGGGCGACTGCAGGAACCAGCTGTGCGTGTGTGTATGCATGTGTGTGTGCGTGTCCTTCCAGCCAGCTGTGAGGAGAGTGAGAGGTCTTTTCCACCACAGTCAGCAGCACCTGGGCCAGCTCAGGGCAGGACCAGCAGCCAGACCAGGCCACCCAGCATATCCTGTGGCCTATTAGTCCCAGACTGTCTATTGTTGTTTTAAGGCAAAATCCCCCACAGATGATCTTATGCTGCTGCTCGTCAGTCTGCAATGCTCACTGCATTCCAAGAGTTCATTTGAGATGTAGTATGTCTAAATCTTTGGTTGGACCCACCTTCTCTGAATCTGCCCTCCTGACATCTGGGATTATAGGGAAATAGAAAGCACTGTGTCAGACTTAGACTGCTTTTATCATCCTGAAATGCTGCTCACACTTAGTATTTAAAACTATGGTTCTATGTTATATGGGCAGGGGTTTCCCTGTGGAAAAAAAATAATTAAAATGGCTACGTTTTGGCATACACCAATCAGGCATAACATTATGACCACCTTGCTAATATTGTGTAGGTCTCCTTTGTGTCTCCGAAACAGTTGTGACTCATCAGAGAATGGACATGGGTCTTCTGAGGGTGTCCTGTGGTGTCTGGCAACAGAATGTTGTTAGTGGGGGCCCTCTGGGTTGAGGAGAGAGGCCTCTATGGATCAGGCTTGCTCCAGTGCATCCCACAGATACTTGATCAGTTTGGAATCTACTGAATTTGGAGGCCAGGACCTTGTGCTGTTTAGTTGTTTACCTGCTGGGGGTGGCTGCTGCCATCAAGTAGTGTCATTGCTATGGGGTGGGGGTGAGTCTGGTCTAGGTGATACAGGTGGTACATGTCTAAGTAACATTCAATGCGAGGTCCAAAAGTTTCCCCAGAAGAACATTGCATACTTCTCGTGTGAGTGGTCATAATGATATGGATGATCTGTGTATGTAGTCAACAATCTTTAGTTTCAAGATTTTTCAGGATTTAAACATTTAATTCTCTTTTTAAAATTAATTTCTTGACGCTATTTGGAATTATTCATAAAAAGGTGAAGTTCTCACGTTCCATAGAGACGTGAGTGGTAGACCATACCTGCTGTCATCGAACTCACATCAAGGGAAATTCACCCAGCAAGACATCCAAAGTTATCTTTTGTCTGAGGGAAGCTTCGAGAATGCCGCCGAGCATGACAGCACATCTGGATCGTGTCACCGCGCACGGCGACAGAGCGGTTCCAGAGCGGGGGTTTCGGTTCTTTTTTCGAAAGAACCGACTCGCTCCAGCCAGAGTGAACGCTGCAGAAAGTGAGCCGCACTTCTGACAGAAAGGGTGAAAGATAATATATTTTATGTTATGTGTTTTGGGAACAGAGAATGTTAGTTTGACTCCATATATTAAATATAAACCCATTTAAACCTAATTGAATACAAATACAGGGTCAGGGTATAAAATAAGAAAAGTGGGGCCATATCAGGTATTAATGTTAACTGTTATATTTTTCCTACTAGTAGGTGAGATATTCTATGTCCAGACTATTATAAGAAGTGCGGCCCCCTAACATATTTATCTTGGACCGGGCCCGAACTCAACATATACACGTCCTCAATGGAAGCTCAGCGTGCTTGGAGGGGAAAGGCGGACATTTCGGGGCACGGGGCTACATTATACTATAGTAGCGGCTTTTATGAGACAGACAACACGCCTGGCTCCAGCGGGAAAACCTCATGATGGACAGGCACTTCACCTGAGCCAAGAGCAGGCGGGTTAGGAGGAGGGAAAATGAAATAAAATCAATACTCGAACATAACTTTTAAAATAAACATTTGCACTCCACGGACATTGTTGGCAGTGGGAGCCGGTAACCTGTCCCCGTTGGTGGAACTCAACACCAGACTGTTCGCGGAGCACTGGCTCCCATCGAAGTGATGGCTACTGGCAAGATGTGACGTGAATAGCCGGCTATGTTCTGTTTATCCAAGGTAGACAGAAGAGGGAGAGAGAGAGAGAGAGAGAGAGAGAGAGAGAGAGAGAGAGAGAGAGAGAGAGAGAGAGAGACGGAGGGAAGAAAGGTGTAGACGGGGCTCAAAGATCTGCTCTTTAAACCTGACCAAGGCTTTTCTCAGCTTCGTGATCACAACAAGGAGCTGCTTCAAACTTAGCTGCTAGTCCAACATCGTGCCATCAACTGAGACAAGTAGGCGTCCAGGTGTAAAGGTGGATTCAGATGTTCTAAAGAAGTCTGTTGACATTCAAACTTGACAGCCAAACAAATGCACCCCTCCCTCTTCAGCAGTCCTTCAGACGCTCGACTACACACATGTGTGGATGCGTATCAATAAGAGAGATGGAGCAGCAATGCAAGTCATCTTAGCTAGGTAGCAGGGTTAGCAAACACTTGCCACAGTTGGTTTCACATCAATGACATCATTTCTGAATCTCTAAAAGTAACTGTATGTTGTAAAATTTAAGGTTATGACTGCACCAGTGACTTGGTGCTTAGAGGTTCTCAGTGGTGATCCCAGGTTCTCGGTTCTCCAACCAAAGATGCGCTACCCCCGTGGTCCAAACTAGCGATCTCTGTCATAGGGGAGGTAGAGAGAGTCCTGTAG
Source organism: Planiliza haematocheilus (assembly GCA_005024645.1). NCBI lineage: Eukaryota > Metazoa > Chordata > Actinopteri > Mugiliformes > Mugilidae > Planiliza > Planiliza haematocheilus. Next base: position 6,427,318 of record SRSE01000365.1, on the reverse strand, counting down.
CAGGGTTTGCAGAGGATTGCCAGTGCTCTGTAGGGTCTTCATAGGTTCAAAGGGGGGCTGTCATTTGCAAAATACGGCAATCAGGCATAACATTAAAACCAGTGACAGGAGAAGTAAATGACACTGGCCATCTTGCGACAATACAACGTTCTGCTGGGAAACTTTTGCACCTGACATTCACATGGATGTTACTTAGACATGTACCACCCACCTAGACCAGACCAGGCACCCCCACCCCATAGCAATGACACTCCTTGATGGCAGCAGCCATCCCAAACAGGATGCAGCCTGACACGGGCACACTCACACAACGTTTTAGGAACAACTAAAAAAAAACAAAAAACATGGAAAACAGCACAAGATGTTAACCTGGCCTCCAAATCCACTAGATCCCAAACTAATCAAGTATCTGTGGGATGATCCGCAGAGGCCCATCCCCTCAACCCACTAAGAACATTCTGTTGCCAGACACCACAGGACACCCTCTGGAGGCCCATGTCCATACTCCTACTTAAATGTTAGATGCATCTCACAGCTTGAACAATTCATCTGAAATTTGAGGAAAATCTTGCCATATGTAATATTAACGTTTAAAAAATCTAAATACGGTGACCTCACCACAGACTGATCCGCGGTGGTGTTGTTAATAAAGACTGTCTTCACATAGTTTTGTGCTAACTTGCATGACCTCTGTGGACCTCTTTCTCATTAAACATCCTCCCTGTTCGCCCACCACACCAGACAGCAGCCAAAGTCAACTCGATGCTTAGTGCTCGAGTCTCTCAGACACTCATTTACAGGCATGGCAGCGCCCTGTTTTATTGTGCCAGTGACTTTAACAAGTTTGAAAGACTCTTCCAGAAGTAATCTTAGAGTTGCTGATCCCCAGGCTCCCTCCATGATGTTATTATCTCATGCCCTCAGTATGGCACAAAAGGAGCTCAGATGCAGCTGGGCATTTTTGGTAATGTATTTATATTATGTGGAAATGAAAGCATGCATTCAGGCGTGACTATAGTACGTGCAAGCAAGCGTCCAAAAACACTGCACAGGGAGATGTTGCATACTGCATATGTCTACTGTAAAAATAAAGACTAATGAGTAAGTAAATGATGGCATTCTTTTGTCTGGAAGGGGATTTCAGCTATCGCAAGGCAGACTTTTTCAACCATCACAAAATATCATCCAATCTCTTTTTAAATAAATCATTTAGAATGAAAACCATTTCCAATTGTGCTACTCCTTAAATCTGATTAGTTTACTTGTTTTGGCATAAATATCCAGAGCAATACTTCTCATATCTAAGCATTGGCTCATAAATTGAGCAATTATGGCGGCAAAAATAAATTGCTGTTTGGTCTGCCGCTGAAGCTTACAAACCTATCAGACGGGGTATTAAACAACCCGAGAGTCCCTGCGTTATGCCCTCTTAGCTTCTCATTTTCCCCAACATTTACAGCAAAAACTGTGTGAGAATCCATCTGAAACGGCTCTGATGAAACTGTTGCGAAAGTTGCGCATATTTTAGGCTTCTGTAAAAGTTGTGTTTCTGTCAGACTGTTTGAGGAGGACTTTGCTTCCAAAAAGTCTGACTGAAGGTATCCAAAATGCTGCCCGAGCCCAAAAAGCATTAAAAAGTCGTTTTCTAATCTGTGGCAGCTAACAGATTGTCCAAGCTACTTAAATGAGTTGTATTATCCCTTTAAATACTGTAGTCTGAGCCCTAGTAGAACACAGCGCCAGCAGGTGAGGTTAGTTGACCTACACCTTGAATCACGCTTGCAAAAGAGCAAAAGATGTCAGTGGCGGTGAGGAGGTTTTACCATTGGGGTGTGGGTGGCAGGAGCGGCAGGCCCGAAAACTGCTTAACTAGCAAGTGTTTCGAACTGCAAGTGTGCTCCATCAAAGTGAAGTGCGAGCTTTATTTTGCTTGGATCAAGCAAAAGGCTGCAAGTGTTTTACATTTCCTAAGATTCCATAAAATAAGACAGGACGTCTAGGCGCATGTTTTAAAACAAGACCAAAATCCTTACTATGACGTTACTGGTGGTATTCTCGTTCTGGACGACTAACCTTTGGTCCAGATGGAGGACAGCATCCTGATGAGACTGGTCTTCTCCAAGGCTCCTGCCTTTAGTGGTTCAGAGGTACTGACTGTAGATAAAGAGGGACAGACCCTCTGGAACTTCACCAACAGGATTCTGGAAGACAGGATTTAAAGCTCAGTGCAGTCACCATCTTTGCATTGACTGACCTTTAACATAAATCTGTCACAAATAGATAAATTAGCTTGAGACTAAAAGCCATTTGGGATTTAAACCTGTTCATTTCTGCTGTAATGTTGGAAATTTGTATATGAAAGGCTATGGACTTTGAACTGCTATATATGGACAATGGGGGCGTCACTGGCATTAGACCTGAAGACCAAAAAGCAAAACAAAACAAAACAAAAACATTTTTTTCAACATCATGTTGGGATAAATGTGTTTATCCCTCCGAGAGATCTCCATAGACTTGTAAAACTGATGAAGCAGTGGAACTGTTTAACTGCTGGGCCAATCCCAGCAAGTCAAACAGAGTGAATCCAGACTCCATCCAGAGAAGCTTAGAAAACTAGTAGTAAAATGTAATGTAATATTATATTTACTTGTAACTACTTATAACTTTTTAAATTCAGATTCATACAATGCATAAAAATGAACTATAAGGATAGTCATGAAGCCATTCTGGTTTATTTACCTGTATATGTCAACCTATCTTACGTATGGTTTGAAGTGCATCATCCCAGTAGGATGCAAACAAGCGAAAACTGACAACAGATCATTTTAAAAAATTGGATTTCGCTGAAAACGGTCGGTTTTAATGTTTCCAGCAAGTAAGAAGTTGGAGCAGGGAGCAGATCAGGGAGCAGAGGATTATGCTGGTTGTAAAGAATTTTAGCTATGTCGTAAAACGCAAAACGTTTCCCTATAAAATATGAAGGAGAGGGCACATCACATCAAAACTGCCTGAGTAAATGCACTGGTTTATTTTTTTATCTAAAGCTGCTGTTGGGGTATTATTTTTTTTTCTTTTTACTTACTGTATAACTCATTTGGATGTTGGCCTCTTAAATACAAGAATGCTTTCTCATTTGATATTTTAGTTGGACAATATGGTCTGATGCATCAATCACAAGAGCAGATTGTTTTATTAGCAGAAATGCCTGACTTTGAAATGCAGATCGACCTTGTAATATTCCCTGCAGAGCAAATAAACAGAGAAGGGTGGATTATTTTTCAAGAAAGAAAGAAAAGAAAGAAAGGGGATCATACAGCGAGGCAGAGTTATGGGCGGCGCTTTGGTGAATGGGATGTGGCTCATTACCTGTTAATCACATATTACCCAGCTATTGACGGGAGAATTAGGGAGCAATTATGTGTGCTAACCAGCTGACAAGACTTGCTGGCGCAAAGGAACACTGGGAGTTCAGAGCTGGCACAGGAGTGCTTTGTAAACACGTTGTATCTGATCGCAGAGAGGGAAATGCATGGGCAAGCGCAAAGCGCAGATACGAGCCGAAGAAAGAGCTTGACCGCGTCCCCGCTCGAAGATAATGATGATGAGCTGTGAGTGAATGCGCAGCCTTGGCCTCGGGTCAAGATGGACGTCAAGCGGCCGATTAGTCCGGACTGTGAGACGGAAGGGGAGAAGGTGACACCGCGAGCCTGTTCTGCTGAATTATGGGATTCGGAGTTTGACATGGCAAACTTTCACAGCCTGTTAGGTTTCAGAGGTATGCAGTTGGCCTTACGCAGCAGAGGTAATATGTGGCACATGTGCCTCCATGTAAAGGGAGGTTGGAGATTCGTATGCAGCATTTTTACCACGTTCTTTTTAAAGCGATGGTGCCAGCATGAAGACAACTTGTACAGATTTTGGTTTCAGTTTGCTTTATTGTAGAGACACTCCTCTTTGGGGTTTGGAGGACCTCACTACACTCCATTACTGAATTTTTAGTTAATACTACAAAGCCAGAGGATTTCACTTCATGCTAATTCTGCCATGTTCAGCAAACTAATACTAAATGTAGTGTCTTCAAAAATAGCATTTAAATACTCACACAGGACTTCCAACTTATACCAACTAATGAGCACCACTCAGGGTGGAGGTGGGTGGATTCATGCCGCTTTACTGATCTTGGTGCAACACGTGCAACAAAGTTGTCTTGGATTAGAGGAGATGTCACTCCAATACAATCGATTCTGTCACAACAGGGTAGCGGGGAAGGGATGTTCGGACCCAAATGCAGGACTCAAAAGGAGGCACAGGCAGGAGTCGGCAAAAGACTTTCTTTAATAAAAAAAACAAAGCTTATAAAACCAAAAGCACTGCTGAAGTTGCAGGATTTCCAAAAAAAGCAAACATAATCCAAAAACACTAACAAGACGCGGCATGAATCTATGGCATGGAACATGAATCAAGGAACGAGTAGCAAGTAACATGAAACAAGTAACGAGTATGACACGACAAGGAACAAAGGGAAGAGCAGGGCTATTGATGATTCCAGCTTTATGACATGGCGCATTATCCTGCTGAAAGTAGCCATCAGAAGTTGGGTACATTGTGGTCATAAAGGGATGGACATGGTCAGCAACAATACTCAGGTAGGCTGTGGCGTTGCAACGATGCTCAATTGGTACCAAGGGGCCCAAAGAGTGCCAAGAAAATATTCCCCACACCATTACACCACCACCACCAGCCTGAACCGTTGATACAAGGCAGGATGGATCCATGCTTTCATGTTGTTGACGCCAAATTCTGACCCTACCATCCGAATGTCGCAGCAGAAATCGAGACTCATCAGACCAGGCAACGTTTTTCCAATCTTCTATTGTCCAATTTCGATGAGCTTGTGCAAATTGTAGCCTCAGTTTCCTGTTCTTAGCTGAAAGGAGTGGCACCCGGCGTGGTCTTCTGCTGCTGTAGCCCATCTGCCTCAAAGTTCGACGTACTGTGCGTTCAGAGATGCTCTTCTGCCTACCTTGGTTGTAACGGGTATACACACACGAGGAACAGAGTGACAAGACACAGGTGAAGCAAATCAAGAAACGAGACACAGGTGAAACCAATTATCTAATCAAAAGAAAAGGGAACACACAGACATGACAAACAGGAAGTCAAGGACTTAACAAAATAAAACAGGAAACAGAACCCATGACCAGGAAAACTAAACCATGACTAAGAAAAAACCAAGAACTAAAGATAACAACAAAAACACAAGAAACTAAACCATGACAGAACTAACAGACTGTGAAAAAAGACAAGACAAAAAGACGAAAGACAAGACATGACGGAAGACATGACATGACAGATTCCACGATTGCAATAACTCATGAGGCGTTTTATGTTCCTTCTCTGTTATGTCTGAATTAGTTGGCATGAAATGGATTATTTACAGTCACACAGGTTCTTCCCAAGAGAGAGGAAGTTTTATAAAAGTTTGAAATGTAAAACGGATTAAAATTAAATACAGCCCCTGTGTTTTATCTCCATGTCTGTGTCCAGAAACATAGATCTGAATTCATTTTCACACATTTCTCTCTTTCCTGCCTAGGTGGTGGCGGAAAAAGGAAATTGACAATTTGTGGGAGTGGATTATTATTGAGTTCAACTTTGTGAGCTCTTCCTAATGTATAGTACCCATAGTTACTAATTATGGTGCGAATTGGTGACCATTAGCTTTAACTTGAATATCAGTCATAACTAAATCCCCACCTGCAACTGAAAGATGCACTCATTTCAGCAGTGCATCTTTTGTGCAAAATAGAATAAATATTGTTTCCTGGATTACACTATGAATTGACTTTTGATACTTCAGCAGGCCTCAGGAGCATGGTCAACTAAAATGTTTGGGTGGACTTTATGATGCTGATTGGTTGTAGGACTATCCAGCTGTGTGCAAAGAAATTTTCTTTCTTGTATCGGCCCACGCCCCCTACTGACATAAAAATAGCTTGTACCAGACTCATATTTTGATGAGCCTGATGGTAATTATATGTCAAAAATAACATTTCCTATATCATTAATTTTGTATATAAACATAGAATATGATTAGCTAATACCTCCATGTGCCGTATATGCATCACTGCACTCAGCGGTAAAACAGGTAAAAAGAAGATAAAATAAATCTAATAATCAATAAAGAAACACCAAATGCTGTTTTTCTGGTGCTTCTATCCGCTCTAACACAAAATAATGAAGTCTAAATGGGAGCTGTGTGATACATTTCCATCTAATCTGACTAAACTGTGTTCATTTGATGACAAGCGTTGACAATTTATTTGTCACCCGGAAAACACATGATCCCCGCGCTGACTCTGAGGATGTGACTGTGTATATTAAATGCTTCTATCTCCGTCGCGATCTATAAATAACACGTATTTACTCCAGAAAGGAGTTCCAGTAGTCGTCCTGAAAACCGGCACTTCCTTTAAATAAACTCAAAGCAAGCTGAGAAAACTTCAGTCTTGTCCACAGCCGGGCAGCTCGGCGTATTAGAGTTGACAAACGTCATTAAAATTCACCGCTCCAAATAACAAATCTTTCAGCAGCCACGTACACACACTCATGTGGGCCGCAACGCACACACGCAGAAGCACACAGACACACGCATACAACTTTCAGCAACTCAGGCGAAACGGGGATATGCTAACCTCGGCAGAGGATGTCCGCCGGGACACTGGGGCCAGACTTGGGTTTCTCTCCTGGGACCGACCCTGGCTAGCGCACATGCTAATGGTTGGATGTCTCTTCTGCTTCTGCCCCAGCCTTCACTAAATATTCTGCTTCATCTGGGCCTCCAACCAGGCTTTTCATCGCCTATTAGCTCTCAAATGTGTGCCGGTGACAAAAGAAAAGATCTGACAAAGCGCCAAAACAGATTGTCACAACTCGCTGGTTCTCAAAAACTCCTCGCCCCAGCTCATTACTTCCTCTGACTGAAAGGCCGCTGATTAGTGGCCGCTTGAGAAAACCGAACGTCAGGAACGCTAAGAGAATGATTTAGTCATTCAAATCAGCAGACAGCGAGTAACAGAGAATGAGAGAGCATAGGTTAGGTGTGCTTGAGCTTCTGTGGCTGAGGAGAAGCCGTCCGTGCAGCTGTGCAGAAGAACCACAAGCTCTGAAAGGCCAACATGAGAATACCAGCCTGCTCGAGCCTTGGCACTGCTCAGAGGTGCAAGGTTTCAAGGTAGAAATGAAAGCACAGAGCAGCCGCTTACCTCTGCTTTTCTCTGCAGGAACTTTGTCATCACTGTACACTCAGCAAAAACCGATTTGGGATTACTTTGGTCTAAAACTAACAAATTATGTCAAGTGTATTCAAGTATAACAAACCTGCCTGGTACTCAGAAGCGGCATACTCCTGTGCTATTTGGGCCAAAATCTTAAATGGGTCACACTCCAGAAAACATTTCATTTCCATGGAACACGTTTTTGGACAAACAGCAATGTTGCTGTAGCTGCTAAGGATGTATTATTTTGTGTAGAGTCATTAAAAAAACAGACTGTTGCTGCTTCTGCTCTTAGGTCTTGTAGATCATCAGATACAGCAAAGGTAAAATTTTCCACTGAGTTCAGGTCCTGACGCACCAGCATTTAGACGATGTTGCAAAATAAATGTTACGTTAAGAAACTAATTTGTCACTTGTTGTCTACCACCGGGTGGATTTATTCATCCTCTGCAGTCAATAGTAGGCTTTTGGCAGCCGTTTCCAAAATGGCGGCTTTCGTGGATTGAATTTACTATTTTTTTTTGCAGGAAAATCTTAATACATTTTTATATCTTCATATAAATGTTCTCTTTATGAAAGCAATGCATAAGTACATCATACTTCATACACTATTTTACAGAACAATTAAGTTGAAAAGTTGTGTATCAAATATATAATTGTTATGTGATTTCATGATGTCTGTGGTAATGCCATTTTTCTAATTTAACAATACAAATAATCTAAATAAAATAAAATAAAATGAAATGAAAAATTTCCTCTTAAAATATGCATTAACTAATCTCAGTCCAGTTTTGCCTGAACATGGACATAAACATTTTTTCTTTGGCAAAACAAATAAAAAAGTGACAAAAAGGATTCTATTTGGGAAAGAAATACAACCAAGCCAACAGAAATGTTTAACATGTTCCAAACACAAAACAGAGTTTGTGTTTGTTCTGAAATAATAATTAACTGAACTGCCATAAATGCCTCATGTATCAAATGTTGTACAAAAATGAAATGATACGTAAAAAAATGCTGACACTTCAATTTCAATTTTTCTTTTTTTATATGTCAGACTTCAAAGGATTAACTGTTATGGGCATGAATTTACAGAAGTTTTATAGTTTACAGACAGCTATGAGGTGGGAGTATAGTTGGTACAACTTCATGCTTGGGATAATAATCCGTGCCATTAGCAGCCGAGCTAACATGCTAACAAACCTGTGTATTGGCAGACTGTAAGATGTAAAACAATTGTATGTATATATTTGCACATTTGTCCACTCCATTATTTAACCCGTCCATTTAGAGCAGTGGACAGCTATACACAGTGCCAAGGGAGCATTGTTTTTTTGTTTTTTTTAAACGTTAGCCACAGACATAAACTGGATTCTAACCACCTTATGGTCCCAGATCTGCTTCTCCAACCTCCAGGTCAGGACTGTTAGAAGTCAGGCTTGTTAAAAGGACCTTTGCAAGGACTCTTTATTGAATGAAATAAAAACAAATTGCCAGAAGGCTGTTAATGTCTCAGGGAGAGAGACATTAGCACTAGCATGGCTTGCATTTCAACAGTTAGCTTGCAAGTTTGCTAGCTTGCAATAACAGCTAGTCCTGGGAGTAATCACTACAACACCAAACTACACAAGCAAAATACTGAATATATTTTGTCAAGCTTCTTTCTAGCAAGACCAAGACTTAAAGAAACGGGATTGAATTTTCAGAGGAGTTTAGTAAGTGTATGTCTCATTATTATAGCTTACATAAAACCATGTATCAGAATAATTTAGCAGTGCTGTTGTCAATGAAAACTTCCTACTGGAACCCCGACAGTGGACGTTTTTCACAGCTCCCCCCTGCATTCATTAGAAAACCTGTTTTGCCGCGTCGCCCTAGAGAGAACTGCACAGACTAAAATACAGACAGCGTGGAGACTGACTGACTGCTGACATACATGGCACAGGGAACATGCCGGATTTTGTCAGACCTCCACATATGTTTCCAATGTAGAGGAAGGGGTGTTTATTAGATTCCGGGCTGGTATCGGCTGCAACTGTGCGCGCGTGCGAGAAGGTTCGCCTGTGCATAGACACACCGTGCACAAAGTACGGTATGAGATGTAGAGAGGTTGTGATAGGAGTGTGGTGGCAGTGGGTCACCCCTGAGTGTATATGAGTGTATGTGTGTGTACGCAAGGGGTTCAGGTTACTATGTGGCTGCTGAATGTCTAACGAGGGAGGATGTCAGTCTTGTTTGAGAAGCGGGTGTGACAGCAATGAGATTCAGAGGAAAATGAAACCTCAGCGTTTAAGATTATGTACACAGTAGTAGCCATTTTAGAAGTTATGAGTTTGCACTGCTATTTGACCGACAGTGGCACTGCAAGTCACAGGCATCTTAAGATAAAAATACAACTTTTACAACAGGTTAGGTCAAAAAGGCTCACCACTTATAGGAATCTGCAGTTACTACTGTAAATTCAAGCATTAAAATTATTACCATGTATATGTGTTCATCATTGCTCTTACTTATTTGACAACACCATTGTTTAATAGTCCATCATAGATCTCCATCTTTTCTATTCCTTTAGTCTGGTGTAATCAAACCTAGGGTGTTTGTTTTTCTGGACAGAATTATTCAGGCTGATCCAATGTCTTTGCAGATACTGGCCAACCCTCCATATTCTCCTAAGGGTCTAATTTTTCAGTTCCACCTACCCTGCTGTCCTACTGACTCAACATTTTGGCAAAGAAATAAATAAAAAAAGAATCCATAAATTCTTTTTTTTTTTTTTTTTTGTTCACAGGAAACCTGTGTCTTAAGTTTGCTTTTTTTGGAGAAGATGCTTAGATACGCTGGGTGGGCCAATTGAGGCTACAGTATGATGTCTGGAGGTTAGCAAGTATTTCAATTAATCATGCTTATTCGTCCCTGACCGTGATCATCGATTTGGCTTAGCATCTAGCTTGAAAAGGTTCTGATTTCACCAATACCAAATCTGACAGCTGCTTTCAAAAGATTCTTGCAAGCCTTTACACACCTCCGCTCTCTGGCCCAGCTCTGTGCCGCTAAGTGTAAGTTCTCCCCTCACACCACCTGGGACACTTAACAGGAATGGAACATACGTGCTACAGGTCTCCCCAGCAACATTTTTGTTTATTTGCAGTCGTGATACATCTTGTTTCCAGATTAGCATGCTAATGGTTTATTGATTCTTGAGGGCTTTAAGTAATGCCTCCAAAAACAAGTGCCTGGATACAGGTCCTTAATCGGTGACAGGGCCGAGAAGGAAAACTCAGGTCAAGAAATACAGACCTGCTCACACACACCCGACACAACCGCGTGTATGGAAGAAAAAAAAAAAAAAAAAAGGAGCTTACATTCTAATAACACACAGCTAAGTAAAAGTTTATGTTTTCAGCGGGCAGCAAAATAAATGAAACAGAGCAAATGTGAGCACGGGATGCTGGTGTTTGGAGTTGTTTTTATCGAAGCAATGTGGACTGGAGGAAGTGGAGAGCGCGGAGGGGTGGCGGCGGCGGAGCACCTGTATATTTGTTCAGACCTCGACTCTTGTGATGTCATCTCTTGACAGTAAACATTTATCTGTGTTTCAGAACGGCAGTCCAGATCCAAGATCATTAGTGGACGAAGGAGTCAATGAAGGAGACCACCATCTGAGGCCCAAACCAGCGGCCTGTTATAGAGTCTGGCGGTTCTACTGCCACGTTAAACTTACTGAAATGTGGATGGTTTATTCAGGGAACTTGTAATGAGTTGTTCTTGGTATCCTGAATGTGTTGTGTGTCGGGGGTTCAGGATGAGGACTGGCCTTGTAAAGAGGATATAAAAAAAAAGTGAACGCTGTGATGTTCAGACTGCCGAGAAACATGGAGTTGAACAATGAGTCAAACAACGAGTCAGTGATCTGTGGGCATGGCCGCTTTGAGTGACAGGTGGGTGCCCGCACAGGTTGCTAGCTGACTCAGCTCCACTCACACTCCCCTCTTGGACCCATTTTGAATTAGGTGGGGGTTAGGCAAGATCAATCACTGCCAAGTTGGTGACAGCCAGAGGAAACCAAGCTTCAGAAATCCGTCATTCATCTTGAGTTTTATATCTCTTCGATAACCACAAGTATTTTACAATGAGAGTTGCTTTGGGCGCACAAGTTGAATCTGATCATCACATAGACGATGCAGGTATTCCTGGAGGAAGACTTGCGCATTGACTTGACCATTCGAGTACTGTTGTGGGGTACTTCCTTTCTCCTTTTCTAGGGCACCTGACCTGTCTGTGCCCAAGCTTATCCAGTATTCTGTATTCTGTGTAATATCTAGGGACACGTGTTGAGCGTGAGCCCGTGTTGGCTCTGTTTGGGGAATTGAGAGAAGACGATCCTCTTAAAGGAACCTACTTCCACTGTGTCAAAGTTCATGGCCCTCCAAGCAGACCTAAGTCAATATCAACTATTTCAAGTATTCCTGGAGGAGGTATAGAGTCCCAAGGAGAGAACACTCTGTATCTGCCAAGGTCTGATACAATTTAGGTAGCTACATTTTCCCCATTGAAGCTTTTGAAAATGTATCCTGCAGTAATTTAGGTTGTTGCATTGTCTTCGTTTGTCAAGGCTTTTGAAAGTGTGTCCTAGTGTGATCTAGATCCATCTGTTGTAGGGTATTTCCTGCCTCGCCGGGGCACCTGACCTGGCTGATCCGGTGTTGGCTGTATTTGGGGAATTGGGAGAGGACGATCCTCTTAGGGGACCCACTTCCACTGTGTCAAGGTTCATGACCCCTTTAGCAAAGCAGACTGATCCTATTTAACTAGAAACAGAAACAGCCTCCCGCTTACACTAGGTTGATCAAATATGTTGTATAACAGTTTAAAATGGAAAAACCCACTCAGATTCACGTTACAATGCTCTATTCAGAATTTTTCACAAGACCTGGCAAACCTTAACTGACTGTAGAGACTAACAATTTCTTAATTCTTTTTACAGTAACTAGATTACACTAATGTGAAACATCAACCACCATGGAAAGTTCCTTCTTACCTTGGTTGAATTGTCACATTGGATATATCCTGTAAATGTCCTATTGCCCTTTCCTTTTTTAACTGTATTTAAAGCTTTGTGTTATGGCCTGGCGCATAGTTTCTTTTTTAAATATTGCATTTATTTCTTTGCTAAAAATATTCTACTGCTGAGGGAAAAGTTCAGATTATGCTGTAAACTTTGTAATTGTAAAATCTAAAAACTTTGCATCTGTATCTGTTAGTTTGAGTGCGTTCATGTGCCAGCAGAACGAGGCTGTCAAATATTACCTGGATATTCCAAATTAGGCCTTCTCCCGAATATAGCCTTTTTTCTTTTTCTTTATCAAGACGTAAGGTATGCTGATAGGAGAGACAGCTCTTTGCGCTTGGATATAACCTTTTGTGCAACTGTCACAACACCAACCTTTTAGAAACGGTTCTATTTTAAGTTTTTTTTTTTTTTTTTTTACAATCTGGACCTTATTTCTAAAAAAAAAAAAACAAGATATAAAATACAATCGTTTACTCACCCATATAACTTTGGTATCATTTGGAGTCTATCAGACGATATTTAGATCAGTGTATATCCATATAGTGGGAGTGACTGGGGCACCGAATCTCAGCATCTAAATAACGCGTTATCTTCCATGAAACTCGTTCATTTCACCAATATTTTGTTGCGTTTGTGACATGCTAGTGCTATTTCCCTTCGAGTCCAGAGTTACATGTTATCTATTTGAGGACGTGCAGCGGTTTGTTGTTCTTTGGCCAGCTGTTCCCCTCTCTGCCTCCGCATCATCTTCTCATCGAGCTCCTCAACCGTATACTCAGTCTGGTGACGGTAAGGACGTCCATCATAAACAAAGTTGACGTCCACAACCGCAGAATTGAAAAAATACTCAGCCATGTTGCGAAATACTAGCAGTAGAAAATTACAGATTAACAAAACACGGTCAGAGGTTAATAGGTCAATCGACAGACTCTGGATAATGATAACAGGTAACTGCAGACTCAACAGGGAATAGCACGAGCATATCATATGAAAATATTGGCGAAATTAACAAGATTCATGGCACATAATGCGTTATTCAGAGGCTGCATTTCGGTGCCCCAGTCACTCCCACTATATGGATACACATGTATATAAATATCGTCCGAACGACTCCAAATGACTCCATAAGTTATATGGGTGGTTAAATGATATGAATAATAATGACACCTCCCTGTATAATGGGTTCCTTCCTGTCTGGTTTGACTGAGCAATGAACCTTCCAATGTTGACGGAAAATTGTCTATCCCATAGTGACTAAGCCCTGCTGACTATGGACCACTGGATTCATTTGTACTTCCAGCTCATGTGATAATTCAAACATGAAAGCCACACAATTTTCCATTACTGTTCCTCTCTGACCTGAGGTAAATAAGACAGAAAACAGGACTTTTAAGCATCCTGACAGTATCTCAGGCGTGGAGCCAACTCTGCCCTGACTTCCCTCTCAACGTTATATTCACACTGCCGACAGCTCGAAGCCTCCTCCTAATGACCGGCCAGTGTTTGTGTTCATTGTGAGTGAGCGGGGTTGTTGCTTAGTCTGGAAAAGAACTTGACTCTAGTAAATGGCACAGACTGTTTGAACAAAGAAAAACTCTCACTTCAAATGAGATGAAAACACAGAGTGAATAAAAATGGTCAGTACCATCAAAGAGGAACATCAAAGTTATATGATGCAAAGCAAAAAGAGGAATGCATCCTCCGAAGAGTTCCAGTCCAGATTTACTTTTCTCACTTTCAATGCGGCGATATTTCTGCAAAACAGCGAGAACAGAACCGCGACGTCTGCATTGGCCACGCGCTTGTTGTGTTGCGGATGAAAGCGTCCGGCGCCAAACGCCAGGTATTACGTGCTTTTTCACGGCGTGCACGTGAGGAATCCTGGTTAGCAAGTCACCCAGATAATGGTGCGGAACCTGTCCGTGCAGCGGGAGGCGAGATCGGTGTTGCTCATGCTGCTGACAGTAGTTCCGCGACCAGTCTCAACGGGGGTCCGGCCCACACACAGCTTTAGTGTAGCCCAAGCATGGAGAAGGTAAACAGTGATGAAGCTCTCGCCTCCCCCACGCAGCAGGTCATCTCACCACAGACAGAAAGACAAACAATGAAACCCAAGTGATGATCCATGTGAAGGTTTGGACCAGACAACTGTTGCAATAGGTCATGACAGGTAGCCAGCACAAGGCTGAATTAAAGTCCCAGTAACATCATGCTGTTTCTGTTGAACCCAGTTTGCTACTATTACAATTATGTCCGGCTTTCATTTGCAAAATAGTGCAGAGGTTTTTTTGGTGGAGCATGCAGTACTGGGACCAAGCTGAATCTGTAAGATAGTGGCTGTCTATTCACATGTTTTTATGTCAGACAGTTTTCAGACAAAATGTGGTTCTTGTGCAGATATAGTCGCTCAGTCAAACAACTGCAAATGTAGGATTATTACAGGAAATGAGAAGGGAGCAACAGAGTTCCCCACCTGGACTGGACCCAGGATGTTGCGGTTCATGGCCTGTGCTGTAAATACTAGGATGTCTGCAAAATCGGGTTTTGTAGAGAAATATGTATATGTTTCCTCCATGGATGCATTAAAGATGATGCTTTAGTATCGAGTTTGATGTAGTTAAGAGCTACGGCATTGAAAGAAAATACATCGTCAAGCAAATATGGTGTCTAGAGCCATGCTGTCTGTCTGTCTGTCTGTCTGTCTGTCTGTCTGTCTGTCTATCTATCTATCTATCTATCTATCTATCTATCTATCTATCTATCTATCTATCTATCTATCTATCTATCTATCTATCCACATTCCACAAATGTGCAGTAGTGTGTGTATGGGTTAGATACACAAAGTACACTTAGACCTCTATCAGTCTGTAGATCACTTCAGACGTTGATGGATCGGGGTCAAATCCAAAAGCACAGATGATGTATCGGGTATTTACCGGCCTCACTGCTCTGCCGGTGTTTGATGATCCTCTACAGTGTCATCCTTCTGCAAGACCTGGTTTGTAATTGGCTGCATCAGTGGCCGCTGCTCCGACGGGAGCATCCTGATCTCTATGACGACAACAACAGCCCCTGGGAGTGTTCCGCCTCATTGGGCTGCATTCTTGAGAGGCTGAGACAGAGAGAAGACAAGAAAAAAAAGAAAAAAAAGAAACAGGTTTGGGATTTAAAAACGCATTGCTTGTATAAACATCTAAGATGGGATTCCTGAGGATCAGAATGTGTAATGGTATGATTCAAAGTTTCTCTTGATACCGCAAGGCATTCATGGCCCCAGAGGAAACTGCATAACCTATGAGTCTGGCAGCAGTATTTAAGATCTGAAGCAAGATCTAGACATATGATCCTCTAGAATAATTCACTTGTCTCATGTTTCACTGACATAGAGAGCCTTTGATTTGTGTATGGGTTTATTTGCATCCATGCAGCATTGTGTGCTTGCATTCCTGTCCACATTCACTTCCTCCACCAAGGACTGAAATCCAAATTAGGTCAGATCGGTGGACCTGCTTCCCTAAGCCTGTTGCTGTCACCTTGCAGCCTATAATTAAGAGAAACAGGTCAACCAACAAGGTCAACAGGGCAAAAAACAGGAAGTCACCAGACGCAGCACGTCACTCATTTATGCAACAGGACTGTTTCTGATCCTTTGACACCTCCGTAATTACAACTCATGAGTTACGAAGCTTTGCCTGGCAGGCGACAGTTAAAGACTCAGAAAGAGTGTCCAGGGGCTCTGTGCCAAGGCGTATGTCCAGGAAGACACCAGATGATTCATTGTATTTTAAGGAGAGCATCCAAATATGTGTGCAATTATCTCACCATCAAGGTCAAGGGGAGAAAGATGGAGAGGCAGCATTAACAGCTTTCTCTGACATAATGTTAAAACAGAGTTGTTGTAGATAAAGAGAGGAGGGGAGTGGGCTTCGCGAGGGAGGATGATTGAATGTGGTGCTTCTCTAACCTGTCTGAGTAATTGTCATCCTTTGAAAACAAACACGGATAGAGATAGAGATCTGGGCTTTGTTTTATATGTGTACTTATGTCAGGTTTGCCTTGCAAAGAATTCCACTGTGTGGGAGCTCTCGAGAGAAAATGTGTGCGTCTGTTGAATGAGCTCACATGTATCTCCGCATGTCTGTTTGCAAATGTGTGTGTCGGTGGTTTCGGTTCAATTGAGAGGCAATCAAGCAAAGTTTGTGTGCTTAGGCAAGGCATGAAAAATCCGGGTAGGGCCTCGACTTTGCTTCCCACAATAGCTCCATATCTGAGCCTCTCCGTTTCCCTCTGTCTTTCAGACACACACACGCAGATCCCCCACAGACTTAACGTCGATCTTATGATCTACGTTCAAGAGTAAGCACCTAAATCTTAGCCTTGACCCCCAGATTCCACACTTGTCCCTTTAATCCCGTCCCATCCCACCGACAATCCTGTTTCCTCCCTTCTCGCTGTCCCGGCATTGATCCACGGCTCAGACAGAAAAACATACATTGCTTCCACACACACACACACACACACGCCCAGACACACATTTTCTTGCCACCCAGCACACCGCTCTCTGTGGACCTCCCCCCCTCTACTTCTCACTCTCCCTTACCCGACCTTTCTCACCTTTTGTTCCTTGTTTGCTTGTGTGATCCCCCAGATTCTCACTCCTCCCACTTCCCAACCTGTCGTTTAACCTTTAACCCCCCTAGGCTGTGTGTTCCACAAAGGTCCTGGCTAGCAGTGGACATCTACTGAACAAGGTTAACAAACTTAAATTCTAAAGACAGCCATTCATATTACTTTTAAGAGGACAATGGGAAACTGTGAAGTGAATTATTTTTAATATCCGTCCAAAACCTAGTGTCAGTCTGACTGACATTCTTTACTTAGTCTAACAATTTGGCTTGAGGTACAAGAGTGCTACCCTGTCAGTCTTTTCATGGGTTGACATGAAGGTTTGGACGGAAGTTTCTGGAGCAAATGTGTCAGGACAGGCAAAACAAGCAATTGTTTGGAGCCCTGTGGAAAGAAAATGAGAATGGGGCCCCCCAGATGGTTACCTTTCTGCATATTTTACAATGACAACCATAAACCCTTCTTAAACCGATGAATGAAGATCTTACAGTACATCAACAATACTCCACAAGCCCAATCTTGGGCCTTCCTTCTAGCTACCCAGTGACACATTTCACTAGTTTGGACTGGGAGATAGGACACCTTTGTCTTTGCCTGGGACCACCCTGGAACCTAGGATCACCACTGCCTATAATATTGCATAGAATCCTAATCCTAATGCTAGCGTGGGAACAGATATCATTAGGGATGTCCGATAATTAAGTTAAAAATGTAATATCGGGAATTATCGGTATCAGGTTTTTATAACCGATATTTGGCATCAGCATTTCAAAGTCTGCATGAACGCAGCATGGGATGTTAACAGGCGTGTGATTGATGACGTATAACAATAACAACACGCTAGTCTCGTAGGTTGCTAACCGTGGATAACGAGCTAGCTCGCCCGATGTATGAGATGTCCGTGGTCACCTACTAATGACTGCAAAGCAAAGGTGGTTATGAGAGGAGGAAACAAGGCGTCTTCCACATCAAATCTGATCACCCACCTCAAGGAGAAACATGCGGAGTTATACGCTACATTTGTCTTCCTTGTTTTGATTGTCTGTAGATTGTCTGTAGTGTGGTTTGAGGCAAAAATTTCTCTCTAAAAACACACAAAAAATAAATGAATGGCACTTTTTTGGCACTTTTTGGTAACTTATTTTGTTTGCATCCAGTGGGAAATTAGTCATAATGTGTTAATTCCATAATAGGTGATATGTTATGTTGTTACCTAATAATTTTGGTGTAAAAAGACTGCACATATCGGCATCGGGTGATATCGGTATCGGAAATTAAGAGTTAGACAATATCGGAATATCGGATATCGGCAGAAAAGCCAATATCGAGCATCCCTGGATATCATATATCTAACGTTAATGTCCAGCACTTAAACTGTGACCCAGTAATTAAAACATAATGTGCTGTATGGTACTCATTAGAAAATGTTAGCTTACTAACATGCTAAACATGGTAAGCATCAGCATGTTAATGTTGTGAGCATGTAAGCTGATATCAACACACGATTAGTTCACATTTATACTCATGGCTTTAGATTTGTTTTTTTATTACATTATTTTTTATTTTTATTGATTTATTACTTCAATATAATATATCCACTTGCTTCACCAATAGAAGCTACCAGCCAGGCTATCTTAAGTACCAAGAAGTTTGCTAATCCAAAATTTAAGAAGGCTTAACAGTAGAAGCTAAATAAAGCATTTTCAAAACAAGCTGACAGAATGGCAACTGGACTTGTAGAGTTACTTCAAGAAGCTCAGCAAGTCCAAAATCAAGTCCAGTTGCATTTGTTTCAGGTTTTTTTTTTTTTTTTTTTTGATATAGCATGACCTGGATAATTAAGAACCCTCATTTAACAATCACAGCTAAACAAAGAACGTGACTTCCTGTTTCTGTCACTGCATTATGGGAAAAAAAAATGCACTCAGCTTTGCCTGGGGGAGTCATGCAAGGACAATGCACTTAAATACTTAAGGGGCGAATGTTGTGCCTTTCAAAGGTTACAAAGCACTTCCTGCTAATTTCCTAAAATCTGATTTTACAGTACAAGGTTTAAATTGCCGGCCTTGTGCTCACAATCACAACTCTACCTCTAGTGCTACCGCTGCCTCTCGTTTGTTTCAGATCGGTGTTTGAGAAAGACCAGCTGACCCCCTTGGAGAATGGAGTGGTCTGTAAACACTTAGGGCGGATTAGGTCAGAGAATGCAGGAGGTGAGTGCGGAGGGGAGGGACTGAGGAGGAGGAGGAGGAGAAAGAGTAGATGATTTTTCTAAAACCGCTCTGAAAGACAGACAGGTTAAGGGAAATGATGGTGGAGGTGTGGAAGACGAAGGTCTCTCTTACAGGTTGACGTTGGCAAAGGGAGGACGCGACCTTGACCTCTGCGGCACCTTTCCAACACCCAAGTAAATGGATGGCCGCTGTTGTGAACATGTTTACAAGAACGGATTCAGCCCTACCAATAAGTTCTCTCTTTGGGGCATCTGGAGTTTGCACGTGTTGGGAAAAAGCTAACAACTATAATAAATTTGGAATCTGTGCTACAGACTTGAGATCAAGAATGTGAATGGATGGATGTGTCAGCTATACAGATTCATAGTAGATTCCCAAAATGGTGTGTACGTGCCTCTAAAGGCTGGCTCCTCTCCTTACTGGCTTATTCCAGACTCTTATAGAGCCCATTTTGTCTTTTTAAAGTGGTATTTCTGATCTGGGGTTTTCATCCTTTACCAAAACCAAAAACACACACAACCAGGATGCAACCAAAGAGTCAACCAAATGAGACCAGACAACCAGCCTAACTGTCCGTTTTTTGATTCCCAATTCCCTTAATTGTTATAACAAGTCAGAAATGGAGGGAAATGCGTGCTCTTTACAAGCCTGGCGCTCCCTTTACCAGCAGGTAGCTTTCCACCCTCGTCCATCATCTGCTCCTTTTCCAAAAAGCCAATGTTAAAGTTATGCATATAAAAGTTTTGGTTTCCAGCGCTGTGCCAGAGTAAACCGGGTGGTATATGGTTTAGAGACATTTCCTTCTTCGAAAGTGAGGGTCCTGGGTCCCTGTTTGCGATGGAACAGTCCACCACTTGCCAAGTGCTGGCCATTTCTTAGGCCTCTTTGTGGCTCTGAGGCACACTTTGAAAACCGCAAGTTATCATTGGGGGGGGGGGGGGGATTCTGTGGCGCGCAGGACAACCATCGCCATCAACCTACACCCCATTATGCTCTCCTTTTACCGACCCTGCACACCTTGCACAAAACCCCACCTCACACTTTCCATCAGGCCGTCCGCTGCCAGTTTACACACCTTTCCCCTTCTCCTTCCCCTCCACCCCTCAGCCCGTGCCAGCCTTTGCGCCCTCCGTCTTTCTTTCCTTCCTTCCCTCCGCACCCATCCATCCAGGCTGTCAGCACTCCATCAGTCTTGTCCGGCTGAGTTGTCAGGATGAATGGCAGCGCTGCCCGCCAGGTACGGGCTGTTTCATAAACACGGCTGATAGCTCTGGCCTGCTGTGTGGCCTCTGCGTCGGATTAAATATGCATTCCATTTTTATTTAATGCGCCATAACAGAAAATTACTGTAATATAGCAGCGGGGAACCAAAACCACTGCCTTTCTGATCATTTGCTTCTTCACTGTGGGACACAGCTTAAATGTGATACGGAAAAAAGCCTGATATTTCAGCAGCAATACATCTTCATTAGATACCATAATGTAGTTTTAAACAGACATTTTTTTTTTTCAGGTTTTACTGTTTTCAGTAGTACAGTAGTTTTATGATCACTACACACTAGCTTTCAGGTGCATATACCCTTAAAGTGGAATTACAGCAGAGCAGCACGTATATCCATATAGTGAGAGTGACTGGGGCACCGAAACACAGCCTCTAAATAACACATTATCTACCGTGAAACTTGTCTGCGAATAGATAACAGGTAACTCCAGACTTAACGGGGAGTACTAGTAGCGTATCATAACAAAATATTGGTGAAATGAACAAGTTTCACGGCAGATAATGCGTTATTTAGAGGCTGCGTTTCAGTGCCCCAGTCACTCCCACTATATGGATATACACGACGCTCCACTGGAGCTAAATATCTTCTGAATGACAAATGACACCAAAGTTATATGGTAAACGATCGTATTTTATGCCAGAAATAAGTCCAGGTGGTAATTTCCCTTCAAGCTACTTCGTTCTGGCTAGGTAATTTATACTTCACGAGAAACTCAAGCCCTGAACTCCGGGGAAGGGCCCATCCACAGCAATATACATCACACATGCTAAGCATTGTAAGAGTTGCGGGGAAATGGACAACGAGAGGAACTTTCTTGTCATTTTTGGAATGTCCTCCATCGGATCACTCCGTTCATTCAGCATTCACCCACACACTGTATACGCAGCATCTCTACCCAGGAGAATATTAGCATCTTTGGAGCTCACGGAATGGCCGCTAGCATTTCTGCCTTTCCTGATTAACCACGCCCACTTCCACTTTCTGACCACACGAGAAAAAAGTTCTGCTCGGTTTAAGTGTCGAGACAGAGCTGTGAGAACAAACCTCTCGCTTCTCGCGGAGTGTGCAACAGACTTTACCCGTCATCAGTGGATGGAGTTTGCTTTGCTGTCTGGGAGTTCTGTTTCCATGGTAAGTATTTCCTAATGAAAGCCCTAATGGGAGAGTCCTGAAAGCAGCTCTTATAAAATAAATTCTATGCTAAATGCTCTGCTGATGCAGTAGTTCCTGGTGTATATGCTGGTATTTTTATGCTTAATCTATTTAAAAATTTATGAAAATATTGATCGTAGCCAATACCAATAGCCTGGTGTAGCCAGCCTCGGTACTTAATCAGGATTTGCGCCTGGTAACACACTATTTGGATTTAATTAAGGCGGTAGGTTTCAACACATACAGAAAAAGGAATACTTCTGCACGCAGTCGGATAGTCTTCCAACCAATCAATGGTTCTTTGATACTGCTGGGATGCTTGCATCATTTCATGCAAATTCCTGCTGCATTTTGGGAAGCCAGTCAGAATCCAGGGCAGGAATGGTGCTACAGCATAACTACAATGACTACAATTTATAGAAGTGAATGCACAATCTGAATACAATTAGTTACTTTCGCAGATATGCAGAGATCATAATAAATACACCAGTACACTAGGTATAAAAGAAACCCATTCTAAAAAACGTTTTTTTTACAACCTGGACCTTATTTCTGGCATAAAATACTCACCCATATAAGTTTGGTGTCATATTTAGATCCAGCAGAGTGCCACATACATTCATATAGTGGGAGTGAATGGGGCACTGAAACGTAGCCTCAAAATAATGTATAATCTGTTGCAAAACTTGTTCATTTCACCAATATTTTCGGTGCCCCAGTCACTCCCTCTATATGGATACACGCGGCACTCAGCTGGATCTAAATATCTTCCAAATGACACCAAATGACAAGTTATATGGTTGAGTAAATGATCGTATTTTATGTTAGAAATAAGGTCCAGGCTGTACAAAATGGTAATTCCCCTTTAAACCATCGCCTTTCAGACACTATGTAAAAAGAGAGATTTAAGAGCAGTACTGTTATATTAGAATGGATTTGTTTTCACTAGTGTACCTAATGAACTGACAAGTGAGTTTACACCCGGAGCCTTAAAACAAACTGCAAACTCTAACTCAGCTACTTCTTACACGTAATATCTATGTCTAACATCTCCAACAGCATTTTCTATTTCCCCCAGGCATCCAGAGCCTGACTTGTGCTCCTTGCTTCTGCTTCATGTACTCCCCTCCTCGCACTCCATACAATATTTTCATGGGAAACGGAGTGGGGTCTTAAGAAAATACTTTTAAAAATCTTCTTTGTCTATTTTCCTTGTGTCAGCCAGTCACACGTACCAGCGAGTACAGTGCCCCGAGAAAATATTATGGTTTGGTTTTGCAGTTATTTCTAGTTGCCTTTTCCTGGTTTGTTTTTTTGACATGTATGGTGCACCTTGTTCTGCAGAATAACTCTGATTTCTTTTCTGTAAATAATGAAAAAGTGTCTTGAATTATATGTTATTTTCCTGCGATGAATGCAGCCCATTTTTTCCTCGTTTTGTTTTTTTAATTTTTTTTTATAATGGAACATGCGAGGCGTTCGGGATGATATACATGACCTGGAAAGTACACATTGATATTTGTGGAGCGTTTAAAATGCCACAATCACTAATTAGCTGTAAAACATGCTCAGAAAAAAAAACTGTATGTATATATATTTAAAGTTAGGAATGATGAACATTTGGTTTTATACCCACATACATCCCACCACGTTTCACATGATTATTAACCGGCTTAACTATTACATCAGACTTTTAGTGCATTGTGGACGTCATTAAAAGAACATCAGTACTTTGATGATTCTTCTAAACAAATGGCAGCAATTAGTGAAATTGAAATTTTCCTCATTAATGACTGCTGATGGAAGCGCATCATGAGTCACGAGGGGATCCCTGTGCCTAAACATCCCAGAGCTGGACTGCTGGCAGATGAAATATTAAAGTTAAGTGTTCCAGAATATTCTCCCCTGATTAGACAGAGGTTGCTTTCACGGCCGATCCCCACGGTGCTACTGTAGAGAGAGTAAATATACCTGAGATCTGGCGGGCCCCGGCTTAGGCCAGCAGTCTTTTACTGACAACTATGTTCCGTTGGCAAAACAAACTTGTGATTAATACCACTGCAACACTCGGTAACTAATTCAGGAACACATAAACATCCTGAAAAGGTCCGAGAGCAAGTACTCCATATTTATCTAAATAAAATGATTTGCAGTTGTCGTCGGGTTTGGAGCTAGAATTAGACGCAGAGCTCTGATGGTGTTGTTTAACGTAGCGATAATGCCTAAGAGGCTGCTATTATCTGTAGAGCTTTAATGTGGTTGGCACTGCCTGCAATCACGTTAAAAATAATACCCACAAGGCCATTATGGTATTATGAAATATCCTTTCTCATTTTTACACAATATGTTTTAAATGTTCACTCACCCCTTGTGCTTCAGTCCACTGAAAATTAAACTGTGGCCTCTAAAAATAGTAATAATCCTAAAAGTGCAGTCCAGTTTCAAGACATATTTGTTCACATTCAGCACACAAGTATGCAGAAATGTTGCTAATTTAGAGCCTGCTTGAGTCAGCTACAGTTTAAAGTGTCATACTGATCAGTCAGTGACCCAGTCAACTTCTGTCATGTTAGGGTTAGGACTAGTGTTAAAATGTGAGTTTAAATGACTTACATAAACGTATTACAAAGAAAGGGGAAGAGAGGAGATGCCCGTCACTATGGCTTGAACCCCGAGCAAGGCATGCTGCAGCAAGCTCCTGCAAGTCAAGACACAACGCTTGCAGACCAACCTGAAGCTGTTGAGAAACGTTTAACTTTATGCAAATGTCCCAAAACGCTTCTACGGCATACCACCGATAATAAAGAAACCAGCATCAAGGCGTGAATTTCTTCTGACTGGCCCAGAAGACAACAACAGGCCAGCTTGGGCTTGGTATGTAAGTAACATGCAGCACCACCCATGCTTTCAAGGTCAAGACGCAGCAGGCAGCTGGAGTCAAGCGTGCTAATGGGACATGAGTTCAGAGTTCAGCTAAGGCCCACATCCTGTCTTTGGTACAGTCGGCAACTGATGGCATCCAGCAGATGGTATGTTTGGTTTGTAAAGCTGGGTTTATGCACCTGCAGTGGGACTGCACAAAGCAGCTATACCGGTGGGCTGGTGTGTCGGCGTTACTCTTTAATTACACCGCTAAACATGCTAGTTGGTCATGCTGGAGTTGGAGTTAATAAACTTTGACCATTAGTTAGTTCTGCTGAAATACCTTGCCATACCTTTGCCATACCTACGGCAAACCTACGCCACACCTACACCAAACCTACGCCATACCTACGTCATACCTACGTCATTCCCACGCCATTCCTACACCATTCCTCTGACATCATATCAATCTCTTTCCTGCACCATAACAACAGCATATCTAAATCATACCTATGTCATACCAACATCACACCTATACCATACCAACCCCATACCTACATCACACCTACACTGTACCTACACCACATCTATACCATACCTACATTATGGAAGTGACAACCATAAAGCTAGGTTTAGTAGCTAGTATAGTCACATGTTTAAGTGTGTAGTGTCTGTGTTTAAAAAGGGGGGTGTCAGGAAGACATTTCCACACAACAGGACCTACAGTATAAATGCTATCTTGCTTTAACATACTTGCAGCAGTAGACAGAACATCCACTCTCCTTCAGGACACAGAACAGTCTGATCTCTGGTACCCTCTGCCCCTTTTTTGCTGTGTGATCCATGAGTTCTCACTCATTAAAAGACTTTGGGAACTGCCAGTCATTTTACAGAACTAGCGGCCTTTAGGCAGCTTGGCTCCACCACCTGAGCGCCGGAGCGCCTCTCTTCACAGAGTGAGCTCTGCTGGGAGCATAAAGGGGAGAAGGTGGCAGCCAGAGCGGTGGTCTGCTTTACGGATAGAGCTCTGCACTTGTTAAAGAGAGTAGCCGAGGCCACTGTGGACAAACCCCAGCCTCGTATGAAAACCAAGGTGGGCTGTGGATTATGCATGAGCATGTCTGCTTCGCAAAATGAAAATGTAAGTTTTGGCCCAGACGTGCGAGTGATTTTATGATTACAATTCTATTTTGATCCCCTTTGTTCCTGTCCTCTGCTTAAGTCCCCAACGTGCATGGTGCTCGGATGCTATAAAAAGCCTTTGTGTATTCAATAATTGCTTAATAGCTATATAAAATGTCATTAACTGCTTTTGCTGGTTAGGTTACATCCACTCTTGCTACCAGAGGGAGTGAGGCCTCTTGCCCTACATCCTTCACTTCTCTGCCCTCCTGCCTCTACTTCCTTTTGTCATTTTCTTGAAAGAATGTCCTCATATTTCAACCTTCTCTCCCCCTCTGTTCCTCTTCAAATCCCTTCTCTTCTGACATTTTTTTCCTTTGCTTTAACAGGGCTCTTTCTTCCTCCCTTCCCCTCGTCCATCCCTTCTTCCATCCGTCACCGTCCACCATGTTAGCGATACGCCTCTTGACAGGTGGGACATCTATAGCTCCCTCGCCTGTCAATCTGCGGTGTACATGGGTCAGTCCAAGTGCTCACGCAGCCCCGACACATCCAGATCCAAACCCTGTCAGCCGACCTCATATCCCGCCACCCGTCACTCTCAGACTCCGAAGGGGAAGAAGAAGGCCACAGCCTCCCGCATGAGGTCATCACTGCTCTGCTGCGTCCCACCCGCCGACAATATTTGCCTTCCGCCGCTCGCTAGCTCCTTGCGCCATTCTTATTTCAGGTCCATTAAAAATAATTACTATATCGCTCCAGAATAAATGTTGAGGGGGAAACCACGGCTGGTCATTCAGGCTTAGTTCAACATCTAAAGAGGATGGAGAGTATCGTCATATGGTGTAAAAGTTCACAATGTATTTACTTTTTCCCCCTATCACTTATCCAAATTGGCGGTCAATATTTGCTCTGGTGATGATCACTTCCACTGGCTAATTTTCTGAAAGGGATATCTCTCTACTTCGGTGTCAAATGCTGCCAGCTCATAGCGGAGAGCACGTTGAAAGCATTATTCTCACCACTGTATAGTTTCCACTCTTAATCCACCGCACTAATGACGTTAATGAAAAATAATTCTGATCTATTAGCCCTTCTCTCCAATCAGTCTCATTTCCCTCGTAGCTTTCGCTAATCTGTGGTATTGGCAGGGAGCGATTTCATTCTCTCCAACAACAATTGTGCCCATTTTGCAGGAACATCACCAGGGTAAGGACCAAAACCTGAAAACAAACAGCCGAGTTGGCTGGATGTGGATCTGTATGTAAGGAATCGCTGCATTTTCCTCTGCTATTCATTTGTCCAATTTGCCCCAAAAGTCAACGAGCAGTCGCCGGTTCTACTTGTCAGTCAACCTGATTCAATGAAACTGCTTTTGGACCATCATGGACACTGCAAGTCTCTGCTGAAAACTGTGAAATTGATTTAGTGATGGTATTTCTGTGAGGCAGCGTGGCCAACCGCATCTACTGAACACTAGAGGAACTCTGAGATACTGCCTGCTGAACAAGAATTGATGTGTACTGTTGTGAGGTGAGGTAGTGATGTGAGTCGTCATACAAAAACAACAGAATATGTTGCTAGTGACTCCCAAATATCATGCAGTATACGATTGTTTGTAGAAACAATGCAACAGTGCATGTATGACTGTAGTAATAGTACACAGACAAAAGTCCTCCGTGATGTCGTATTCACTTTTGGAGCCAGCCTCAAGTGGCCACTGGAGGAACTGCAGATTTTACATATGCTGAATTTGCATGGCCCCTAGATGTCATTACGATCACCTTTAAAATGATGCAATAGCAGTGTTTTTCCTGGTGGAAATGGGAAATAGTTTTTAGCTACTTCGCAGAAGGAACTGACTTCACGTTGCACAATCATCAGTATTGTGTCAGTATCACTGATCTCATTGAACAACTCCTGCTGCTCTCCACAGCTTGGTAACCAACAGTGTTTATGATACGGCCATAGCAAGCTAACCTAGAAACTTTCACCCCTGATATTTTTCATTTTAATAAGTGAGCAGAACAATGGTAATCATCAGCAATTAGAATACAAATGAAACTGTTGCAAGATTTGCACTCATTATGTTGTCTTTGGTCGCCATCCAAAGCTGGTCTTTATCAAAGACGAGTTGCCATAGTTACAGGGAAAGGGAAAAACAGAAGTGTGGGGAGGTTGTCATTTTTTAACATGTACTGTTATATAACTTTGTGAGACTCTCTTTGCACTGAAAAAGGTATGAAATCTGAAGGAGCAGGCAACAAGGTCTACAATCTTAGCTTGTGCTACCACGTTTAACCACCACTTACTATTATTTTCCAAAATTTAAACTTTTACAAAAAATTTGGTTAGGAGTAAGGGTACAAAACAAACAAACAAACAAAACACACCAGACAATTGAGAAACCTGTGCAATACCTTGAGCCATATGAAGAGTTGCCGGTGTGACGCTGTTGCCTGACTGGACATCAATAGTTTGATGGCGTTGCTGGTTAAGATTATGCGCAATAGAAACATCCCTCTGATGTGTAAACTAAATACTTATTATTGTTATAATTATTATTTTAAATTAATGCCGTAAGGACCAGTCCTCACAAGTTTAGCAAGGGAGGTGCGTTGGAGTGTGTTCGCGGGACGTGTATGCCACATGCTGCTCTGCACTGGGTGTCCCATCTTCACAGCAGGATGAGCCGCTGGATCTAATTCCCTTCCATTAATCATTGGACTAATTTGTTTTCACAGTGCTGCGCTGACAGCCAGAGGTTCTTGTTACGGCGCAGAGGCTCAAGGAGACTGTGTGTACACGCATGTACGTGTGTTTGCACATGTGCGCCCGTATATATATATATGTGTGTGTGTGTGTGTGTGACAGAGGGGGGAAAAAAATAAAAAAAAGCTGAGCTTGTTTCAGAGTCTCCTGCCTTCGAGCTGCCATTTGATAGTGGATAATCTGCACTGACATTAACAGTACAGAGCACAAACAAACGTACACTTAGTTTTGATTCTCAAATCGCGGACGGGGAGACACTTTTGTGAATCATTTTCATAAATCTGGATATTCGTTTTTTACATCCTGAAGTCGTAGCAGGTTTCAGTCTAATGCTTCCTTTCATTCTTTTAGCACATCAGCAATCAACTGTTTTACTGTTTTAGCTGCACCATCATTTGCCTGTGTACCGTCGTGACATCTGCAGCATGTTCCTGGAGACTCGGTGTGCAGTGAATGAGCGACTCAGATACGTGGATTTGACGTTTCCACTCCGAGCTCCTTATTGTTATTGCTGCGCCGTGTGTTAAAGCTGTCTACTTATCCTGGCACCTCAGGGAGGAGAAGCGGCCAAGAAAGCTCATTCCTCTGAATCAACAAGGGTTTTAAACATACACGAGATACATGACAGATAAGATATACAAACGTTCTCGCACCTGTCTGATGCAATACGCGTACGACTGCTTTACAATTAATGCGTGCACATGTCACGAGAATTGGCTAATAAAACATGCCAACCCTCGCTTCTGTGCAAAACCACCGTACAAGCTGCAAGCCCCGCGCTGCCCACGTGCACAGAGCCCCGCGCTGAGTCTCACCCTACACCCACGGCAGCTAGAGGCATCTCTAGAAAGTACGAGCAGCGGAGGACAGCAACAAGTTTTCCCTGGAAAACCACGACGCGGACCACCCAGACGGCCTCAGCTTTTGGGCAACCAGCCTCACTGATTTCCTTGAGGAGCTGCAACAACCCACTACGCCAATGCGTCCCTGCGTCCAGCTGCTGCAGAATGTATCTGTGACTTAAAAAAAAAAAAGAAAGAAAGAAAAGTCACGGTGCCACATTGAATAAAAACAAGTAGAAAAGGAATGAGTGAGGCTGTTATTTCTGAGCTAATGATACTGCAGTTAAATTGGCACTGGGGTGTTTTTTTTTAGAAAATATGGAGCGATGACAAAACACTGGTCAGACAGTTGGCCTGGACGCGACAGCTGATTCAGTCTTTGGCATGTCCTTTCTACCACATGCCTTACAAAACACTGGTGGGACCCCTGGCTGTGCCTAAGAGCCTCATCCCTTTAATGGGCTGCCTCTTTTTTCTCATGTTACATACAAGAAGACGAGTGCTCCCACAATACTCAGTGTTGCCAAGGATGGGATTAAGACAACCGTTGGGTGAAAATTACAGGTCATTGTCTTATTAAGTACGCTACAAAGTTAGTTTAGATAGGATAGGTAACAAACATGCTATGATTTAAAGTTATTTCGATATCCATTTTACATGTTAAATGAGAACACTAACCAAAAAAATGATTCCTTTTCATCCACCCAACAGGCACAAAGACAAGGGTTATAGGATGTACCTGAGGAGTGACAGAAAAACAAGTTCTTCAGCTCTCTAAAATGCATCTGATCAAAGGAAAGGGCCATTTGTATGAAGCAATCAAAGCACAGTGATGTCTGGAAACACTGCACTTAGAGGAGGAATTTTTACTTACTCCCACTTGGGGTTGCTAAAGTGCAAAATTGCCGTGTGCAGCTTTAATCTCCTGATATCCAACATTCTCCTTCCTGACGTGTGTGTTTGCACTGCGCCCGTCCGCGCGCAGAGGCACCGCGGGCGCGTTTTCCTGCGCGTTCGTTTGATTATGTCTTTGTCCGTCATCGGGGGGCTTTTAAGTGCAAAAGCAGAACCCCCCCGGTCCCATGGTGACATAATGTTGAGACCCAAACTCCACAGGTAATGTATGAGGCTGTGCGGCTTTTAAATAAGCAAGACTTAGATGGGAACGGAACCAAAGAAAACACCATATATCTACGAGCCAGGACTATAAATTTGTTAATGCGGTGGTGGAGAAAGAGAGAATGGGACTGCTTAAGAGGTATTAATTTGTAGATCAGTGACAAAACAGACATTCAAAGGACCTTTGGCAAGACATGGATTTGCAAATGGCTGAAAAAAAAACAGCAGTATAAAAAGGAAAAGAACCACTGCAAAAAAGCAAAACTAAAGCAAATTGTAAAGGCAGGTATACTGAAAACAATTTAGTTCATAAATACAGTCACAGTCTGGTGCAGTGCAGATTAGAATAAAGCCGGCTTAAACATATAATAAAGTCTTTTCTAACCTGTTTGTTATTTTTGCCCGTGACGCCATTGCCAATTAATTCCAATCAATAAGAACTCTTAGGCCTTTCCTCATTTGTGTTGTTGATTTTTATTCCTCCCTCTGAGGGAGCGCAGGGCTTATCCAAAGTACACAAACAGGCCGCGGCGCACGCAGACGCTGGAACCCGAACCTGCGTCTTGCTGGCGCTTTTAATATCCTGCAATGAAAGCTGGCTAACTCGGATCACTCCGGGCAGCCATGCAGGAGTTATTACCTGATTCATTTCTTTCATGCCGGTGTCCGAGGCAAACAAACTGTTCCTGATTTGTAATTTCAAATTTTTAAATCTAAGAGGCAGCGGCCTCCTGATCATGTGCTCATGCAGGCCTGAGGCGGGTCACTCTAAACAATAATCCACAACAAAATCTGATTACATGTGCCGATCCAATCAGCTGCAGCTGTACCGTTCCGCTTCCAACTCTTGTTCCTGTTGTTACCGTCTCCCATCCTGCCACCACCACAGTCAGTTCTGCAGTTAATCCCCGCCATGAATATTTCAACATCCAGTGGCTGAAACTAAAATCGAGGTTGCACTTAATGTTTTTTGTTCCTCACGTGAATGAACTGTCGCCCAGCTCTGCAATTCTTCACTGGTCTCCTGAGCTTTCAGCTGCTCTGAACTCTGAAACCGCTGAGTTCGGGAGGATTCAACGTGGCGTTCTATTTGTGCGTAAGTGGGAAATTGCCACTATAAGCGTGCAAGCTCATTGCTGTTTGTTTGTGTGGTCGTCTATGGAGATTATTGCAGTCTTCGCTTCTCCGTGTCCCCTGCTGGATTTAGACCAGAGTGGCTTGGCCAGCCTCATGGCTCAGATGCACCTCTGATTTGGAATAAACTTCAGGAGAGAAGGAGCAAAGCTTCACGTCGTTAAGTAACTACTGGGCACCGTAAATGTTTTAGGTAACAGTGTGTTGTGGTTAATTCAATTTGTGTGTTGTTTTTTGTCCTGCTTACTTTCCACTTGTTTATATCTCATTTTAGTTTTTATGTGGACTGTGTATCCACTTCAGGGAAGAGACACATGTTTTACTTTTTCTTCACTTGGAAAATAAGAATAAAGCAGCGCAATTAGTTATTTGCTTTTGTTTTTGTGACATGTTTTGGTAATGGGATCTGTACAGTGAGCAGACATAGCATTATGACCACCTTCCTAATATTGTGTAGGTCTCACTTGTGCCTCCAAAACAGTTGTGACTCACCAGAGAATGAACGAGGGCCTTCTGAGGGTCTTTGGGTTTTGGAAGGGGTCTCTGTGGATCAGCTTTGTTTTATTGCATCCAGCAAATACTTGATCAGTTTGGGATCTAGTGAATCTGGAGGTCGGTTCAACACCTGGTGCTGTTTTTCATGCTTTTTGAGTTGTTCCTAAACTGTTTTTATGTGTGGCTGCATCCTGCCAGAGATGGCTACTGCCATCAAGGAGTGTCATTGCTATGGGGTGGGGGTGCCTGGTCTGGTCTATGTGGGTGCTACATGTCTAAGTAACATCCACATGAATGCCAGGTTCAAATGTTTCCCAGCAGAACACTGAATTGTCACAAGATGGTCAATGTTATTTACTTCTCCTGTCAGTCGTTTTAATGTTGTGGCTGATTGGTGTATGGTTTGCGAGTCAGCCCTTTAAAGAAGGTCCCTGAATCAAGGGGGATGTTGCCATCAAGCCCTTTTCTAAAATGGGTGTAGCAGCTGGAGCATACTAGCATGTGTTCTGCAGAAAAGATCATTCACTCCAGTGTGAACCGTAAGACTCTTCATCTATGAACTGTTTCATATATTTAACCGAAACCGTAATACGTCAGAAATCAGAAATCAGTTGGTGTCTCTCAGTCTCCCACACCCCACTCAGTGTTGTTATTGTTTCCATTTGTAGATGAAGACTGATCTGAGAGACGGGCTGCAGGGGGATCATCTGGTATCCTCTATGCTACTGAGCATCGACAGGCGACCACTAGACAAGTTTCCCATGACGGAGCATTAGAGCTTATCTGTTACAAAACCAAATGAAAAAGCCCTTTCCTAGGAATACGCTGCTTTAGCTTTGAAGTGCCTGAGTAAACCCTGGACTCCGAAACAACAACGCTCATTCTTCCACAGAACCGAGACCCATTTCATGCCAGCAGGCCTCAGCCCCGTCCTACAAGAGGTCTGTGCGAATATGTGGCCCTCAAACCCCCAAAATGGTTGTGACCGACCGATCAGATGCAGTCCTGTGTCTGCAGCCACTCCTGGTCCATCAGGAACAGAGCAACGAGATATTTCAAGCTCAAGTGAAGACAGTACTCCGGTACAGTGATCAGCATCTATTGGTGACGCTGACTGAAAGCATGCTGCACCTTAACGTCAATCAGCTTGATCGCATCAAACCCCAGGACGTTCTGCATCATGCCTTCTTCTCTTCCAGTGTCTTCATGAGGTCTCGGGCAGACACCTGCGCGATGGACACCAAATATAGAACTTGAGCCTTGAGACCAATGAGGAGCCTCGAGGCTTGCAGATGACAGGACCAGAGAACATTCACTGCAAGGTCAAAACTGCTGGCTGGGACATCAGAAGAGAAGAAGCGGATCAGCTTTGATCAGTGGGGTAGGATTCCTTTTCTCCAGATGAACACATCTTCCCTGCCAGTTATTGTAAACACACAGTCATTTCTGATTTAAATTGTTATAAGTGATTCAAAGACAAGTACCTCCTGTTTGGCAGGGCAGGGTTATTCATAGTATACAGTTTCCATCAGTTTTAATGGTTAGTGTTGGCGGCAAAAAAAATATTTGTGTACATTATAAAAGTGTGCATGCTATGCCAGCTAATAAAAAGACGAATAAACTAAGTTTTAAGTGTTTCCCACAACCACCTCCCCGGCCTCTAGAATCTCTCATTTCAGCTGCCCTGTTACGCCCACCTAAGCGTCACATGACTGAAACCACACAGGAAAGCAGAAGTCCAGGTAAACACCGGCCAGGAACCTACATGTGCATGTGATGCAGCATTCACCGTTGCTGCGCGTATTTACGTTATTCTAAAGTTATACATTTTATATGCCCGTGTATTTATTGCCTCTGCTCTTGAAGTGAGGGCCGGGTGGAAAGCCAAACAGAGGTGAATGAGCTGCTTGTTTACTTTCCAGCGAGAGCTCGAGAGGCAGATAAGGAGTAAGGCGTCTCCATGGAAATAGAAACCACTCTCGGAGCCACAGTAGTCCACTTTCACCAAAATCAACAAATTTAAAGAAGAGAATGGGGAAAATATCGTGATTTATTTTGTCTTGTGGTAACACAGTGAGTAAATGTGTGTATTCAACTGCAACGCATTGATGAGTATGATATACACTCATTTGCCAGTTCATTAGGTACACTAGTTTAAACAAACAGCCTTGCTCTAAGTCTTCCTGAAGGTTCTAGTATTAAAATAACCGAGAGCATTGTTTACTGAACTGTGTTTTCACTGTGGAGGGTATGGTTTGTGGCATAGACTGTATATAAATATGGACAATTCATCCCCACTTCCTCAGAAACGGTCACCATTTTCCTGCTGATATGGGCGCTGGCACCTTGCATCATGTGTCTTTATGCAGTCTATGGTTTGTAGCGGTACTGAACTGTATTGTGTTGTTTCGACACATGCTTTTTGACAACCCTATTTTAGCCAGTGGGCTAGGCTAAATAACGGAAACACTTTAGTTTCAGTGCAGTTTAACAGCACCACAAACTACATGCTCCTAAATGAGGATGAATAGGTGAGTTACCACCTCTCTGACACTGGTTTAACATAAACTGAACATTACAACAGTCATGAAGGAGGATTTAGTGCAGGACTGTCGTGTTAGAATATACTGTATCTATTTTCATTGATGTACCTAATGACTTACCTAGAAACTCTACTTAAATAGAGTACTCACATTTACGTAATTATTGATTCATTTATTTGCACTCTTAAGTACCATCTGTATCCTTGAGCATGTGTGAACGCCCAAAGCCCAATTCACTTTGTAAGTACCCTAGCACAATACAGAGATCCATGCCTGGGTTTTTACGGAAAATCCAAATCAGTCACTCTCGGATGTGGTATGCAGTGTGAAAGTGCAGTGTATTTGGCACCAACATTCGAGATAAAAAATGCAATATTCCAAAATTTGGGATAAGCAGTTAAGCCTGAACAGCACTGATCTCTTGTCAGCAAAATTATTAGTAATTTAAGTGTCCAACTGGCTACGAGAAGCATCCTTGCCATCCAGAATGTCCAGGTTCCCTATGGACAAGTTTTTATTTTTATGTTTTACTCAGCTGCAAGAGAAGAGTAACAAGGTCCAGAAAGATTGAGACGAGGAGTCGCTTAGGCGAACCTTTCATCAGCCATTACATTTATTTGGGGGAAAATTGCTTTTTAAGTATCTCTACAGTCATTCTGTTCGGAAAGCAAGTTTCTATACAGTAACAACAAACATAAATGTACCATTGGCACCCTGGAGACAGAGGATTTACATAATTTATCTGGAGGTAGTAAAAATGTACACGAAACGGTCCTAATCCTATATTGGCTGTAGACATCACCTCCATAAAAAGCAGTGGGTGGAAGAAGAAAAATCCTGGCCGTTAGATTTATAGACATGAAACAGGCCCTGTGTGACAAGAACCTGAAGCTAAGAGCAAGCAAATTCACAATCCTTAATCACCAAATTGGGAGTTATAAATTCACTGGATTTTTAATAGGCTGTCGGCACAGCGGAGTTTACCAGTGCAGTACATGTATATAATGCCATCTCATGTGGAGCCCCGCATTTTGTGTATGAGAGAGCGTGTTTATGTCTCTGTCTGGATATGTGTCTTTTCTCTCTCTCTTTTTTTTTATGCATGTGTGCTCACCATTACATCTTTACCTTTCCTCCGTGCCTCCGTGTGCGTCCTCATATCTCTGCCTGTCTTTTTCCTTGTGTCTATGCAAGTGGGTGCGTTCGCTCAGCCGTGTGTGGCCCTGCAGTCAATGGCCCATTGCATTTTCCCTCGGTAGCCGTGAAGGGGGGAAATGACCTTTAATATGCCCAACCTTCTCCCTCAGTCCATATTAATGTTAATCTATCAGACTTGGAGTCTCCCTCACCATACAACGCCGCCAATGTTCCCAGGGCCTTGGGGTGCAATCAGTGGTCGAACCAAGCAGTGCACATTGTAATGGTGGGAATTTGAAAAAAGAAAACACACACATATGGTACAATCTCTTGCTGATTTTTCAGCTAAACAAGTCCACACTAAACACCAAGCTCCGGCAAAAGACGGTGATGTGCTCGAAGCAGGAGGAAGGGGGAAGAGTTAACTTCCAAAGGAGTGGTCGAAACAACACTCCAAAAGCAGGACTCATAAGGGTCCAAGAGGTCACAAAGGAGCTCAGGTAAACTTCTGAGCAACTTAAGGCCTCTC
This sequence comes from Planiliza haematocheilus, assembly GCA_005024645.1. NCBI lineage: Eukaryota > Metazoa > Chordata > Actinopteri > Mugiliformes > Mugilidae > Planiliza > Planiliza haematocheilus. The sequence goes on along the minus strand of SRSE01000365.1, from coordinate 6,391,120 downwards.
TCACATTGGTTAATGTCCATGAATCCACCATCAGGAGAACACTGAACCATAGAGTTGGCAGGGACAGAGCCACTGTTTTGCTGTATCTGCATCAGGTCGGTTTGTCATCACTAATAGACCAATGAATTCTGAAATTTACCAGCAAATTCTGAAAGAAAATGGCGATCCATGAGCTGGATCTTAGGCAAACACTGTGGGAGATGGACGATGAGATTCGCTTTTCCTATTATTTCCAGATCTCGGCCAGTCATTTTGACGACCGTGACCATCGGATCACGCCATTCATTTAGCATGCATTCACACACAGGATACCAATCTGTACCCATGAAAGATGAGAGGTCACACTGTGAACATTAGCATCTGGGAGGTCACAGAGTGGCCGCTAGCATTTCCAACTTTCTGACCAATCACAGAATAGTTACTGGACACGACACAACACAACAAAAAAGGTCTACCTCGTTGATGTGCTGAGAACAAGAACTCTCACAGAGTATGTAACAACCTTAAATGTTTTTGAATGTTACCTTTAACGACACAAACAAATGTTGCTAGCTAAAGACTACTGGGCTTCAGTTGCTATTAGGCAGGAAGTAGGTTGCAAACATTTATAGTATGTGTTTAATTCCTATGTTTTTATCTGATTTTATTTTAGAGATGATAAAAAACAAAATTATTTTCCCTCACTTCACTGAAATCTTGGAATGCATCCACTGTCTAACTAACCTTGCAAAGCTAGCGTTGCTCAATTGTTATCCTGGTCAGAGGTCAGCCAGCTTTCCCAGAGAACTTTCAGTAGTGCAACAATGTTATTCTGGTCAGTTTCCACAGATGAATGTGTTGACCTATGTGAATATTTAGCCCATTTGGTTGAAAAATAAAAATAAATAAAAAAATCTCCAAAATCTAGCATTAATGTGTAAACAAACATTTCTTCATGTGCAAAGCACTGAGTAAGTACAGCCCATGTCATTTTAAAGGCCTGAACTTTGTGGTCTCTAGTGACCATTTAATTTGATTTAAGTAATCAGTTTAGAAACGTGCGTAATCTGACTGCTCCATCACTGACTGGTCTGGTTCACTGTGGAGTCTCAGTCCCAATGTTCATTGCTACAACTTAGGCAAAACCAGGTTAGACGATAAAGGGGGTGCCACTTACAAGTCGGAGTTAGTACTGTTTAAGGTTGTGAGTCTGTGACTTAGGCCAGAACATGAACCGCATTTAAAGGCTCACTGAAGGGAGAAATAAAGTCAAGATAACAAAATGTGCCAAAAATGTACAGCATCGTGAACTTATTGTTTCAAAAATATGTAAAAGATACATAAGGTACCAAGAAAGGAGGGGGAGAACGAGATTGAAAACAGAGGGAAAGAACTTCTGTAACTGATAAAAACAAACTCCCGGGTCATTACAAGTAAGAAAGAAAGAAAAAAAACAAAAAAAAACATCACTTGGGAGGTCATTAGGTGCCGTTCAGTCAGCGCAGGTCCAGAGGTGGATTAACGCTCGATGGGGGTAGAGGTGGTCGAAGACATGGAGGGAAAGGTCTCGGTCATTTGGGTAATCTTTCTGCAGATCTGTCCACTTACTTGGAAAGTCTATGCTAAGTGCAAGCTGGGAGCAGCAGTTTTGAGGGAGGTTCATGGAAACAAACTGCTAATGTGTTTTTTATTTGTGGCAGTGAGATGTTATCAAGATGCTTGGCATAAACTGTTTGGACTGTTTAGAAATCTTGCTACATTTCACCCTCTACCTCCAGTCCTTTCTCCCTCTCCGTAATGGCTCTTGTAGCCTGTATGTGAGATTTTTTTTGACCATAAATGTGCATATCTTTTCTTATAGCGTGTTCACGTCGCACTCACGTCAGACACCTCTGGACAGCTGTATGACGGCAAAGTTGGTTGGGTAGTCACTTTTGTATCATTTAGTTGGATGTTATATATTGGAAAAATCACTGTTGCAATACTTTGATGTTGGTCTGACCGCTACACCAAGAACTGGTAATTACAGTAACTCCACTAATATGATATAATACGAATGTGGCTTCACTACGCAGACAGGACGTGGTTAGCCTAGCAATTAGCTGGGCTGTTCCAGTAATTCTCTGAAAACCAAGGGATTGTGGTTTTTACATTTTAGTTTGCGCAAGGATCAAATAAACTAGAGAGAATGTGTTCGCTCCTCGTCTTCATGCCAAGCTGATTGCCTGACTCTAGTTCCTGAACTCAATGTACATGTATGACAGTGGGATCAATCTTCTTATCAAGGCAATGTGTAATGTTCGGCAGTGAAGCTGAAACGATGGCATCTGGACTTGTAAGGTTTCACGAAGATGTTTCACCACACATAGCTTTTCCAGTTTTGGTGGGGAGTTTGGGTCTGAACAGGAACGGCTGTAGGTGTTGCCCATCAGAAACCAACATGACTAGGGTCTGTAATGACCAGATACTTATCTGTAGTTAGAGGAACTGTTTTGATTCTGTTTTCCTCCCACAAATTCATGGTACTCCGAACTTCAGATAAGAACAGGACTTGACTGAGACCTTCAGGGACAATCTTATAAAACATTAAAAATTATGAAACGCATTGATAGTTCAGTAATCTTACAAAAAAATGTCCAATTTCCCTTTCGATCTAACTCTTTTAGAAAATTCAGAGAGTTACACAATGATCCATGCTATGTTCAAAGGTCCTTGAGACCCCCTGAATAATTCCTCTGAACCACACACCAGGAGACCTTGAATCTGTGCCACTTGCTTCGAAGTACTTTGTAATGTGTAAGTGTGAAATCCCTGATGCAGCTGATGTATTTGACTTGACTCAGCCTTGACGCATCTTGACTCATACCATTACAACACTCACACCCTCTACTTGCAGACGAATGTAACACTGTTTCTTCATCTTTATTTTTTATTTTTTAACAATTTAGTCATTGCCAATATTTGGAGCCGCCTCTAGCTTTTTATTTTTTATTTTTTTTTGCTGTTGTGACTCCATCTTGAACACCTCAAACTGTCCAACCAGGTGGTTCAATACATCTGCTCCCATCCACCGTCACTCTACACCTCACCGCGGCTAATGTTGCCTGTCTGGTTGTCTTGGGAACGACAGAACGACAGGTCCCGTTTGGCCCCCGCCCGTCGTAGCCGGGCCCTGTGCACTGTGTGCCTGCATGCGACGGCCAGGAGCCGGTGGTTTGTTATGGCGTGTCGCCACCCTCGGCGAACCACACAGCCTCCTGTTTGTTTGAACAAGGCCCCCGATGCCCGGCTGTTCTCTCGCTGTGGCGGAGAAAAATGAAACGTAAAAAGCTGTCAAAGGTCAGCCGTCACTGACAGAAAGTGTAAGGAGAAAGAAGGGAACGAGAAAGAGGGTAAAAGTCAATAAGAGAAAGTAACAGAATAAAAACGTGAAGGAACAGAAATATGAATAGATGGACATAGGAAGGGAGGAAGGTGGGAGTACAGAGGTACAGATGTAGAGAGTTAGTAGCTGTATTGCAAGTAGGATTGGGAATATATGTCAGGAGGACAAGTGAGGCCTGTCACCATACAGCCGGGTGGGCCACTCCTGTTTCCATGACTAATTGAAATCTTCCACTGGACTGTTGAGGCCACACTTCTTTCCAATGCCGCCCGTCTCTTATTTTCTTCTTCTCTGTTATTTTCTCCCTCCCTCCTCAATCACAACTTGTCTCCTTAGCCATGCACTGTGTAGCATATGAGTGCATTTTTAGGTTTGTGTGTAGCTTGGACCGAACCCCCTTTTTAACTGTGGGCTCCCGACTGGCTGTCCAGTGTCGACACATTTACAGTACTGCAGTCGTGTTGTTCGCTCACAAACAATGCCAAACATGAAACTGGTCTGAAAAATAGAACACAGATTGAGAAAAAGGCCCAACAGGGAGAGCTCTAAAACATGTTTGTGCTTTTGATACGCACACCAAAATGTAATGCAAGGAATGTAGTTTAACAAAGAAGCTAATGTGAAGCCAAAAAACAAACTGAAACGAAAAGGGTAACTGGACAAGTCGAGTTTCTTGAAGACGTTTGAAATAGTGAAGTGACTCCTTCAGCTCTAAAAGACTGATGGGGAGTTGGGGTTTTAACAGGAACATCTGTAGGTGTTCATCTTGAACTCTCATCACTAGGGTCTATAAATGACTAAATGACTGAGGTTGGAGGAAACGGTTTTGATTCTGTTTTCTTTCCCCAACGAATGATACTCCAGTGACCCATTGTTGGCCGAAGACTCCAGTCTCGAGGTGTGAATGGGGCTGAAACTTCTCGGGCACAGATATTAGACTGTGTTGTAAACTGATGGCAGATTATATCTCAGTCCTCTTCCTTTGTTCAGAGAAGCCAATGTCCAATTTGACATAACTGACTTCCTTTACTGTAAGTGCGTATCTGGTCATTTTCAGACACTATACATGCAAGTTTCTGACCCCACACATGTTCCTATTTAAACCCAAACATCCCACTAGCATTAGTCCCTTTTAGCTGTTTTGGTTTCAGAGTCGTAGTACTGTGTCACAGCTTACTCGGCCGCATAAACATAACAAAGCCATCATTAAATGTATTACCACATGTGCTTGTCTTTCCTTTTTTTACTATGAATAGCCGTTGAAAAGGCCTGCGTGGTTGACTGGAAATACGTATCGTATGCAACATTCGTACTGAAACATTGGAGAACAAAAAAGACAAATGGGTTTTTTCCCCGACAGCGACCCAGCCCCTCAAACAGCATCAGTCATACTGTCAGACCCCATTACTCAACCATCAACTAGTATATGTTATATGGTAGGACAATATGACGACAGTGTATAAACCATGAAACAACAGAATTTTGTCATCTGGTGAAGACGTTAATGTTTGAAACAAGGGAGTTATTCTTTAAAAATCAAGCCATTGTTGGCACTCTTTAAGGAAACAATAATTTTCTTATTACAGAATAAATACAATAAATATTTCAAGCACTTCAATCACTGAAGTTAGGTCATCAGGGTAGTTATGACCCAGATACTGGACAGTGAATCAAATCTCTATAGAAAATTAGTAACCACATTTTTGTAGCATTATGACCTGGATATCTATGAAGGAGTAGTTAAACACTTGATGAAGCTGATGGTTTTTGCAATAGACATGGAGCAAGCAGCATAATACATTTTCAAGTATTTGAATGACATCTGGTTTTGAGGACGTTCTCTTTTCTTTCTCAAGCATAGGCATACAAAGCATCACCTTACGCAATTAATCATTCACATTATTCCCCTTATACTGTAGGTACAGTACGTATAAAGTAAGGCACACTGACTGGACAACTGCATTAAATTTTGGTAAGACTTTATGAACTCCCATATCCTTGATTACAGCAAAACCCTCCCAAACTCATAGGTCTCGGTAAGCTCATTACCCCATTACTTCCATTGTAATCCACTGTGCTAAAAAAAAAAAAAGGTAAGTACCTCTTTGTCAGATCTGTCAGATCCTAGTCATGTGGGTGCCTAATGGGCAACATCCACAGACTCCAACTTCCCATTTCAACTGCCAAAAGTACTTGGGAATTCTCACCAGCTTCTTCTGCACTCATGTGGTATCTGGGATGATCCTGCCATCACTCCCCTTCATGAATGCAAGATGTGTATGAAACATCTTCAAGAAACCCTACAATTCAAGTTGCCCTCGTTCTAGCTTCATTTTTGGACATTCAGTTTTACCTCAACTTCAGTATCAGGAATGAATAAACTATAGCCCAACCTACATGATTAAGGAGAGACCAGCTCTGTATGACAATTTAAAGTTCTTCTTAGTTTTCTAGCCTCCCAGATAATAGTAGCTCTTCTCATAATGGTGCGAAAGCCAATGTTAGAGATATAGCCAAAGCCCCTTCCTAACCCCCCTTCGATAAGGTCACTGAGCACTCAAACACTCACACAACGCACGTCAATGTCACTGGCAACGTTGAACGATCTGTAGTGTGAACGCATCATAGTATATCCCTTCACTTAAGTGCAGTCTTCTGGACGTAGGCAACGTGAGGCAATGCCACAGTTGGCCTTCTTTGCTGGCAGTTCTTTGAAGCTGCTTTGATGTCCAATCCTTTAGGCTTACTGATTAACCTGAACTAAAATTTACCGAGACAAAGCCAGGGGTTTGTTGTTGTCCTTTTTGTCCAGTCTTCTTCCAAAGCTAAGAAAACTGGCTCCTGACTGTGGCTATAAATTTAACATACAGACAGGGTAGTATACATTTTCTGGTCTAGCTCTCACCACAATGGCAAAAAAACATATTTTGCAAACTGTCTAACTCTATCTGGAAGATGAATAAATGTATATTCCACAGTGCCACCAGAGGTTACCGTATATGCCGCGCTGGATGACGGCGGGAGGCTCCCAATCAACAGCGGACCAAATAAAATCCATGCTAATATCTCTTTCCATCTAAAATTGACCATAAACTTTAACAAGATGTTCTGTGTGAGCGAGGGGCCACACGTACGTGTCGAAGGGTGTGTGTGTCAACCCCTGGTGCTATACGCTAGCAGGCGGTAGAGGAGAGGTCCAGTAATGGGTCAGTAGCCTATACAGACACCGAGGGGTCTATGTAACACACACCCTACAGAACATAAGTCTGCAGGGGCACAGCTTGATCCTCAGACTGTCTGCTTGACTGACTGAGCCGCATATTTATCGCTTACCCCGGCATGACCGTGGCCGTCGCACCAAACATGTCAACTCTACCGGTGATTCATATCAACTGTATATATTTTGTCCAGAAATCAGCGATTAATCACTTTTAATCAGGCTATTACAAGCCCTGTCAAAGCTATAAGAGCAACGCCGCGCGCTAAATTGAACGTGGGTGTGTGTGTATGTTAGAGACAACTAGTGGACCGGGTCGAGTTTCTTCGAGCAGGAACCCGCGCTCCATTTTTTCCTTGGAGTTCAGCTCGGAGGTTGAAACCCAAACACAGATGATTTGAGGGAAGGCACAAGAGCATGAAACGCGATTAGGTTTCAACGCGCTACGAGCAAAAGTTACTATTTTATTACGGTGCCTGATCGAATTTATAAATTGAGTTAGATGTCTTTTATCAATCCAGACAGCTATTGATTTCATCTCAGAGGGGATACTCTGGGATGTGATGGGGTTATGTGTGCGGGTGTGAAATGATGGAGCAATATGAGAAACAGGAATGTTTATGGGGTGTTTTGCCGCAGTATAGCGCTTCCATATGGATTTTACAATTGTTTTGTTGCGCAGATTCAGGCAACTTTTCCAATCAACTCTCCATAACCAGAAAAGCTCAGCCTTCCTCTTGCCAGAGAATATTGAAAATCCATATCATATCTCATCACAAATCACGCCAATTCTATTACCCCACTTACATTTCCCTAATGTTTGCGAGTGAGGTATGTTTCAGAAAATAGAACAGGCCAAAGACTATTTATGATGCAAAGGGTGATGAATTAAAGATGTAATGTTAAAAAAAAAGTTTCCATAGCTTTCTTCCCACCTCAGTCATATTCAGGATTGTACCTGCAGCTAGTTGAGACCACACACAGATTCCTGCCATGAATGTCAGTTCAGGCGCTGACGCTTCAATGCCAACAATTCTTCAATGATGTCACGGATTAGTCCGTAGCCACAAACTCTTGTTGCGGAGCTTTTCATTAACATGGTTTTTGACGATGATTCGGATTATAGGTCTGACGTTTGCTGGCCATTAAACACATCCAGTCATTATCAATGCAAAATATGTTGACATTTCAGCCTCATGTCTACGCATCAACGTCACTTTTTACATTAAAAGCCCTGACAGCAGTCTTATTAGGCTGGACCTGGAAACATTTAGGTAACGGTCCAACATGGCAGACGTCTGAACTCAGTGGCATCAGGTAACTGTATTTCCAGCTTCCACTGGAGACCCATGCCCAAACATTTTGTCCGTCTGTGCTCTCTACCATGGTCTTTTCAACAAATTTTTAAATTAATGGGAAAATCTACTCTTGGATTGTTCACTGTATTAATTATTCAAGACAAAATTCCAGAGAATGAAAAACACATGTTAAAAATGTCTGAAATTGGGCATTATCATGCTTAAGCTAAGCTTAAGTTATGCTAGCAACCTGGAATCACACTCACTCCAGACAATTAGAGATCTTTAAAAAAGAAAAGACCATTATTTTCTCAATGGCAAGGCTGTAATAAAAACGTGGATGGAGGAAATGATGCGCTTTCACAGCTTCTGTAGTCAGCATTTGTGCTGTAGCCATCAAAACCTGGTTGATCGGCAGCTAGCGACGCTAAAGCAATACCAATATTACGTAAAGGGTTTCCAGAAGACATTAACTGGTGGCTGTAACATAGATGGAAGAAAAAACAACAACTGCAAATAAAATGTAAAAGAAATGTTTACAGTTATTAAAATAAAGGTATGGCACCAGATCTTTAATTCACTGTTCTTTTTAACCAACTCACAAACCAGTTTCAAACTTCTTCATTTTTTTTTTTTTTTTTTTTTTAACTGCTCCTGGTAAATCTGCCAAAAGCATGAAACTGAAATAACTGTCTGAAATTACCACCCTGATCTTTGTTTATTTGAGAGAAATGTTTTTTTTTAAGCACTATTGGAACTTTTGTATTTACAGCAATAGGCTGCAACAAATATAGGCTAATTCTTGCTAACCAATGTGCAACTGAAGAGGAGACACAGTCCAGTGGTTAAACCGATGTCACCCTTAGTTTACCAACTAAGATGAGAGTGTGCAGACGCGCAAACACACAGGACTTGCACGCTGACACTGAAACACACATGGCAAACATAAGGCACCAAATCCAAACACACACACACAAAGTTGAGCTCTCCCCGTCATCCTTGTGTGGCACTGAGGGCCCCCCTCATTACACTGCACAAGGAGCCACCTCGCCACCCCTTCTCCTCTCCGAATGGCCAGCAGCATGCGTGTTCCGTGCATGTGCGCGCGCAGGACTGAGTGCTGCTTCAGCGTGTGGAGGTGGGCGAGTTGTCATGACGTGGTTTGCACAGCTCACTGCTCACATACTAAACTGTACATGCCACATTATAAATCTGTGGGGAGAGACCCAGAAAAGGTAAATACAAACGGTAAAATATACCGGCCTGGAGATGGAGTGAGGGCGTGCATGCGTGTTATTATGTGTCGCATCGACTTTACGCAAAGGTGTATCATATTCTTGAATTATCTTGCAAGAGGCAGGTGGAAGCCGTTTGGGTGCAACGCTCTTCGCCGGGAACCCACCAAGCCCGACGTCATGGCTATGAATTCCACAAGGAGCGACTGTTACACATTGTTATTTTTAATGTTTTATTTTCCTACGTTACTCGCTGGAAAGAATTCCTGCTCCTACCTGCCTTGCCTGCCTTGCCCGCGGTGTAATGAGGTGAAATTATTCTCCGACCTGACCGACGACGACATTGTTTAGTCAGTCAGCGCTGAGGATCTGGCACCATGCCTGGGAGACGTTCAACCTTTGCTTGCCTCACCTCCGAGCCTGTGTTTTCACTCAAAATACATATTGAAAAAAAAATAGCAATGGGCCCCTCCAATTAATTGCCATTTACATATTCCTGGCTTCTCTTTCTAGATGGGTTACAGGGGTGGAGCTAGGGCGGGGGAGGGAGGGCGGGGGGCTGGCGAGGAAATGAGACGCCATCTCAGTCGCTGCGCTGATTATTTGTTTAGGTCATTAATAATTCCCATGGTGCCGCGATTAATTTTGAAATTAGCCAAATTGGGGGGGAAACTGCATGGAGCTGTGAGGAGTGAGAGAGGGCGGAGGCGATCACACCATGCCTGTGACACACAGACACGCACACACATTTATGCCTGTGGTGACATTTACTGGTAAACACTCCCAGATTAGTTGCAGTTTGTTTGTGTTCAGGTGACTAATGCCATCACTTTGGACCATGACTCCTTGAATAACCTGCCATAAGCTCGTACCTGTTCCATAAAGGGGGGAGAGAAGGAGGATGGGAAGAGTGACACAGAGAGTGAAACGATGGAAGATTGAAAAGTCTTCCAAGCAGGAGGTAGAGATGAAGAAAGGAGCAGCTTTTGCACTTTTAAGTGGCTTATTTTTTGCTTTATGAGAGAAAAAAAAACACAAAATAAACAGCATCCGTTTTCTGTTAAGCATGGTGGGCATCCATTGCTTACTTTGGTGATCATTGTGTCCTTCCCCTGTGGTAACCTCCTCCTCAGTTAAAGATGGGAGGCGACAACGCTTGTTTTGTTTTTTTTCTTTTCCCGCTGGCGGGCTGTTCTATCTGTGATTTATTTATTTATGGCAAAAGGGTTAGATTCGATCCCCGGGGTATCAACAGCGCATGTAAATAACTTAATCCAAGTAAGGCCTTAACTGGAGCAAGGCCAAAAGCTGGACTACTTTAGCACTAGAAAGGGCAATGTTGTCATGGAGCACGGAGTCAATGAGAACCAGAATGAGGAGGAGGAAGTGGAGGAGGAGGAGGTGAGCAAAACATGAAGTCATGGCCCTCACAGTAAGATCCCAGTTCTCTGCTCCAGGTTTGATCCCTGTGGGAGCAGAAGACAGCGACTCTCCGGCTCCGCGGCTGACTACCGTACGGTGACTGTGATGTTCCACATGTGGCGGCAGGCCTTGTCTAGCAGAAGCCACTGCCGCTGTTGGTCAGTGACAGCACGAGGCGGACGAGCAGGGACGTGCCGCACGCAGCCAAGAGAAGCAACTGCCGAGGTGCTGACAACCAAAATGATAGTTTCCATTAGGGCTTCAGTATTGTGAGGTGAGATTGCGTTTTACTGGCAGGGTGACTGTTTAGGGAGAAGGTTAGGGTAAGTGTTTCCAAACGCTTTCAAGTCTACGACCCAGGGAACTGCTTTAACTTGACAGGAGTTTGCCCAAAACAGAGGATGATGTAATAGAGTTACACAAATGTCTTTCTGCTGGTAGGGTGGCAGGACGCAGAAAACAAGGATCAATATACTGAAGGTACACTTTAGGCTTCAGTCAAAGAGAGAATAAAATATAAGACACTCATTCAATGTACGTATGGAATCCTGTAGCCTTTCAGTAGCCTTAAGCTGAGCTTTGAGGTGTTGTTCACAGGTGACATAGCGTATGGGTAGACAGTTTGGTGAGGCGGGTACAGAGACCCATGATGGTGAAGAAGGAGCTGAGCCTTAGCTTTTTATTTACTGGTTGATCTATGTTCCTTTAGATACAAGCAACTGAAATGAGGTTCCTTTATAAGTAGAGCCATTGAATGGTGCCAGTTTGAGCATCTGGTGAGGATGCCTCCTAGGCGTCTCCCTTTGGAGGTTTACCGGACACAGTGAGCTGGGAAGACACTGCTGGGCCTGGCAATGCCTCAGGATCTCCAAGGAAGAAATGGAATCCGTTGCTAGGGAAAGGAACGTTGGGATGCGCCATCTTAGCCTCTTGCCACATTGTCCATTGTCCAACCCCCACTTTAACACTGTGTATGTTTTGGACTTATTTAATTTAGGTTGGTTTCACCTAATTTTAGTGAGTTAGTATATATATATTTCTTGTACATCTAATATACAGTATTTTATACTGTTTGTTTTTGTTTGATTTTTTTTAACCTAAGTTTTTGTACTGTCTTGTCCCACCGCTGTATCTCTTGGTGGTCTTATAAATGTCTGTGAAGATTCCCAGGGCAGGGCATATCCACAAACAAAGCTAAAGCACCGACCCTGCTACACAGTTATATCTATATACGTATAGAACTAAGCTAGTCAGCTGATAGCCACAGGGCTCGAGGAACGAGCTAATGATGGTGGAGCACGAGTGATTCAGCTAATCTTTAATCCACCTGAGGCTAAAGTCTTTGTGACACCACAACAAAACTATGCTTATGTATTGCTAAAGCATAGTGGTAATTGTGTTCTCCCCTGATGCCAGCCAGTATAGCTTGACTGTTTTTGTATGCATGCTGCAGCCACTGTGTACTGTGGTCAAACAACACCACACCCCAGTGTGTGATGTGCTTTGGGTAGCAGAAGCTAATTGTGGCTAATTTTAGCTTTTTTTAGCAGTATTCTGCTGGGTGTAATTGGCCCGAGGGATTCATTTGCTTTAAATAGACGACAACATGTATAAGTAGTGAAGGAACGTGGTTGGAGTGTAAAAACAATAGTGCTTTGAAAAATCTGCACAATGACGCAAGGTTTAAAAAGAGGTAGTGGAAGTACGTTACGTTTATCATCATCATTTTGATACACACACCCGTGTCCACCTTTAAAAACTACTACAAGGCGAACCCCTTTTTGGGAGTAGCAGTAGCAGTCATGACTTTCCACTTCCACAAAAGCACTCAGAAATTAAGTGGCTACTCAAGTGCAGCACTAACTGAATTGGGGTCCAAGTGTGTTTAGAGCAAAACGAATGGAGTCGGTGCGCAGAAACACATGCACCCACTGAGTCATCTGCTTCCCCGAGGGCCTGTGCAGCTCCTCTCGGTCCGACCACCTGGGTAGCCGCCTGGGTTAAGGCTACGAGACCCTAACAACTCTCCCGTGAACCTTAAAAACACACGACCCCGTTCCCCCTTTCCTCCGCTCAGACATGAGAGCGTGAGACGAGGCCCCTCCGTCGCTCCATTTAGGTGACTGATAGCTGGGCAGATTTTCTTAAAACAGCCACCAATTATCAGATGCAATTAAGGCCCCCCGCACAATTACAACACCACTCCGAGTGTGCATGCGTGATTGAGTGCTTTCTACTGTTCCTCAGCCGAATGAGTGGGGGGGCGATGAAGGGTGAGGTTTTTTTTTCGACCTTAATGTTTACCTATGTTCATAATGAAATACGGTACAACAAGCTGTAATTTAGGATTAAGGTTTGAAGGAGTTCATCAACTTTGAGTTTAGGATTCGTTACAAAAACTGTGGTTTTTGGCTTGAATAAGGTTGAGGAGGAACAAAAAACACAGATGCTACGCTGCAGTAGGGGAATAGTTACTTTCTACTCACCTTGCATTACTACAGGTGAATGATTATTACGTTTTTAGGTTGGTAGATTTCATGTGTATGGCGATCAACTGCTCTATTATCGACCAAGATAAGAGAGTCTGCCGTTGCTGTATTCTTGTGTCACATAAAGACTCTTTAAAAAAGTCAAAAGATAGGTTTACATTTCAGTTTTTGCTGCCAGAAAGCACTGAGTAACTGAAAGCAAACATGGAAGCATAAAATATTGAGCAAGACAATTTAAAAAGGGAGAAAAAAACTACATTAAGCCATGCTGTTGCTTCTGCTCCTAGTGATAGACTGTTCACTTGGTAAAACACTAATTAGCTGCTATTGTCGGCACCACTGACTGTTTATATAGATGGCAAACTCTACGGCGATATCACCCATAGGACTCCTAAAGACCAGATCTTAAACAAACAAATGTGAAGAAACTAAAACTGTATTTTGCACCAGGTTGGTACAAAACATCTTTGTTTTTGTTTTTTTGTTTTTTTTGGTGTAAAGTTGGGTATTTTAACTTGAAATCTGGATGAACTGGCTTCGTTTTTTAGCCCCAAAGGTTGCTCTTTGATTTTCGAAACAGTGTGACATTGGAAGCAGGAATTTGTATCATGTCCCCTGTGTGGAAAAACAACTCATGACAGGGACCAAAAAAATTGCTCCACAGCGCTCCTAGTGGTCAAAAAATCCACAGAGTACCTTTAAAAGAATGCGGATGTTAATGAAATGAAAACGAAAACGGTATACAGTACATAAACCAGTAACACACATCAGAACGAGGACTGGAACAAGAAGAACTAGAAGGATTTCAGGACTTGTTGATTATCAATGAACTACATATAGTTTATAAATGAATCAGTAAGTGACTTTAAGTTAAGTGATTTGCTGCTATCGCCCCCTTATCAGAGTGCTTTGGTTTCTGCCACATTTTAAACCCTAAAACATCTGTTAGTGGATAAAACTTCTCTCTTCTCCTTTGTCGTAAATCCTGGTTAATGCAAGAGCACAGGATACTCTTCTTTTCCATTAGACTTTACCCTTTCAGTCCCTTCCCAGAAACAGCTGAATTTTTTTTTTTACGCTTGTTGATGATGCAAGGTTACATCAGACTTTTCCTTTCTGTATCAACCCTCTGTACAGTATTGTTTGGACTTTCATTGTCTCAGTTTCTCTCAACGCCCCTTTGCGACGCCAACCCCTTCCCTAAATTCATCTCACTGCCCCCCTCTCTGGGGCGCGGCCTCGGCGCAGGGATTGATACCGAAAGCCCAGTTTAAATGAGAACCACAGGTGAATGCGGGGGTGAAGCAAACACATGCGTCATGTTCTCTCAGTCTGAACTCGATTAAATGTATTTATTTTTGTTCTCCTCGCCGAGGACAGAAAAAAAAAACAGGATGTGTGATCTCAGATGAGTAAGCAGTAATGGGTGTGATGGTAAGCAACTCTCTCAAGTGACTAAGGTGAAACTTTCACTGATCTATTTCTGTACTGGCTACAAGTCAGAGCTGAAGCACCATTTGGGACACTGTACGATGTTCTGTTAAATATCAGGGGAGGTTTTTCGGATTCATTCAGATACTGTACACGAGAAGGGACTAATAGACTCAGTTTCCACTCATGGACAAACTCCAAGTTCTTAAATGAAACAGTTTGACTAAGCTCCACAAGAGGGGGCAAAACCCCCACAGGGAGTCACGTCACAGGGCCAGCAGCTACAGTTTTATGACACAAGCTCTCTAAATCAAAGCAGCTGCACTGTCACTGCTGTTGTCTGAACCACGGCAGTGACTGTTTACTCCGTGCAGGCCCACATGCGCGCATTTGTGCTGCTATTGTGAATTTATCACTCAGCGTCTTCCTTTATTTCCACTCTTTTCTTTTTCCTCATGTCCGTACACATCCCAGCCACAACGCCCCCTTCCCCCTTCCCCTCCTGCACTGGCCAGCGTGTGTTTCTTCTAATTCTCTTAAATGAGGCTCATTTCACTGTCAGGAGTCTAATGACGCTAATTAATTAATCCACCCACCCGTGGTAAAGAAAAGTCTGTCATCCAGATCCTGCCTTAAAGATAATATATACAGTATCTGTTAGAGCTGGGAAAATAAACAGCGAGGCCTAAAAAGCGCCGGTTCAACAATCAGCCGCTCTCTGATTTGTTTGTGGCTGCAGGGTCAGTGTGTTACATTTATCTTTAACCGAAGCTTCTACCTGCATTTCAGAGTTACTAAGAGGGGTGTTGTGATGTATATTTTGTAACACTGTTAAAAAAAAGAAAAAGTTTACAACAATGAAAAATTAACAAATTAACAAATGAACAAACGGAATGTGTGAAGTAATAGTTAACAGGCATTACGTTAAAAGGATGTATGGACAGAGCTAGCTATTCTCGCCGTCACCACTCTCTTTAAAACGCCGTCAACGAAGCAGTCGCCCGTCACCACAAGTCTGCCGATCGACACAGGGAATTTGGTGGTAGGAACCAAAGTTGGGGACGGTATTTCCTTTCGGTAAACATGTGGGGAACATTGCGCTTGCGCCATATTCCAGTCAATCAGTCGCTTCAAGCATGTTGCCTCAAAAAGCACGACGCCTCAGTGCTGAGATTAATTCAGCTTCGTACGTGCCCGCTTTGCACTTCAATCACCTCTACAGCTCGCTGAATTTATTTTATTTAAATTTAAACATGGCCGTGACCTCTCGCCGTGACTTTGATGTTTGTTTCTATGCCCGTGAAGAAGTAGCACAGACACTTAGGTAACTAGAGGCTCTGTGTTTTTGACGCAGCCTGAACCCCTGCCTCGCCTTAGCCGTGACTCAGCTTGTTTAAACATCCACTACCCTTAGGAGCATGCTAAGGCCACATGAGGCCTGGTCCCAATGAATCATCATGGCTTATCCAGCGCATCGTCATGCAGTGGTTGGATATTTTTTACGCTATCAACTGCAACATGTGTGCAAATGAAACCGCAGACTCCCAACCTTTCTGGCTGTCGACGTTTCAAGAAGCAGCAGACACAGACAACGTCCACTGGCTGCTGAATTGTAAGAAAGTCAAACTAAGAAACAAAATAAGCTCTGTTCAGGATGTGGGAAAGGAGCTGCATAACTTTGCCATTAATTGAAAACTTTATATACAATCGAGTACCATTTAAATCAGTGGCTAAGCGAATCATGATGAAGGCATCTCAGGGCTAGATTACTGAAGCAAGAATGACAAAACAACTTCTTTAACAAATGCATTTACAGTTTTATGACAAGCCAATATTCAGGTTGATGGCTTTAACATGTTCTGTACTTGCTACACGGTGCTGTCCTTGCCCAGCAGGTGACACATGCACTGCTACCAGATGATGCGTGCAGTTGGTGCAGCTGCAATCACCACATGCTAAAGAATCCAGGAGCAAAAGAATACTCGCCTGGGTGACACAGAATCCTCGAAAGAGAGCGTGAGACAGGGATATGCACCGCAAAGCTGGAGGGGATTATGATGATAAGGGGAGGAAGGATATCTTTTAAAGAACGGATCTATAGTACACACGCTGAGTAACGCCGGGGAAAATCCTCGACATGCTCGCTTTCGTCCGCAAACCTCAGAACATCAAACGCCAGTCAATATGATGCAATGATGAATGAGTCCGACTTCTACTTCCCCACTGTTTATTTTTGGTAATCAGGGTAGACCAGCACTTCTCTGTAGGTTTCAATGCGACACATCTAAATAAACCTTGATGAAACGCTCCGCTCCGTGACTGGTCACGAGGTTTCTACTTGATTTGGAAATGTCAGAAATGAGTAAAAAATTACACAACACATAATATTTCATGTTTTAGCGTTAATACAAACCTTGTACATGACGTTGGCTGGCTCCAAATGGCTATTTTGGATAAATGAAGGTAATTCAAGAAGAAGAGAGAGGAGTGTGTGTGTGACCGTGCGTTCGTGCGTGTGTGCGAGACCAGTTGAACAAATCCTACCACACATTGTTCTTGTTTGCACAGACCTTAGCAATTTGTTTGACTCTACTGCTATTGAGGCGAGACGTGCTCGCAATCTCTGCATCTGTGTGCGTACACGCATCCGTGCATACGTGTGTGTGTGTGTGTGTGAGAGTGTGTGTGTTTGGGTGGAGAGCACTCATGTCAAACACATCCTACTGTAAGCCCTGGGACAATTTTATGTGGTTTGATTTGTGAGGGCCGCAGAAAGCCGACCGCTCTTAGGTCCTGTGTTATTGCTCCGTTCTGATTTCCTCTGCCTTCAGACCTTATTTAGAACCAGTGCTCTCTTTTTTTTCATTGGCTATTATTTGTTCTCAGGCTGGAGAGGGAGGGGCGGCTTCAAAATATCCAAACCTCTTGTCAAATCCTTGATTTATTGACAAGAACAGCGATGAAAATCAGTTTTTTTTTTTTTAGGGAGCGGGGGTGCTCTCTCGGTTTTCCTTAGCCAGACGTCTGAGATGTCCCGTCACTTGGCATGTGGGCGCAGGAGATTTCTTTCTTTTCTTTATTTCGTCTTCCTTTCTCTATTTTTCTCTCCTGCCAAGCGGTGGCAGCTGCACAGAAAGGACGGGGCGGCGCGGACTCGGCGGTTTCGGTGGCGCACAAGTTGCAGTTGATTTGGCGCCTGGCTCATGGACGGCGGCCCCGGCGTGAGTCAGTGACACCGGGCACAAGCGTGGACGCGCATCCACTGGACTGTGCCATTGCCGTGGCAACGGAGGCGTAGTGAATGCGAGGCTATGTGTTTTGTTTCCCGAGCCGTTTTCCCGACTTTCTCTGCTGAAACAAGGGTTGAACGTTTTGGAAATGCACAGGTTAACTCTTTCTGAGGAGATGGAAGAAAAAATAAGGCACTAATGTGGCTTCAATTATCACTCTGTTCACCTGAGCGCTCTGTTTTGAGAGTAGTTTGACGGAAAATGTAAAGCGGGATTTTTTATGCCGCATTAGAGCACAGACTATGTATTAGGAATGAGCTCTGTAAACAAATGACACCATCTTGGCAGATAATCTCCAGCTCTCTCCAAGCCAATGTAAGAGGTGCTGCTTACATCATGGATCTGTCAATCACCCCCAAAATTGCCATAGGCCCGCTTGCGGAGGCTGACGCTGAAAAAGGTAAAACCTGCGCTGGTGACATCACTCCGACTGGATCCGTCTCCTCTGGCCCTTCATGGAAAAACCACTCCGAGCCCTTGGAGCATGTTCGGTTGCTCGAGGAAGACACTGAGGGGGGAAGAAAAAAAATAAAAAACCATCGGAGGCACGTCGGCGTGTTTTTCCTGTGCGTCAGTGGCTGCGCCTTGTCAGCAAAAACACAAACATGACGGAATGCAAGTTGTTGCGTAAATATCAAAATGGCGCCACGAGGAGTTTCATCCCAACATAAACACAGACAAGTCTAAGGTCTAATAAGGCGCACGCTCGCCCACGCATACTCGCTCTCACAAGCAAATGAGTAAATAAAGCCATGGCCTCGTTGCAGCGGAGTGTGGTTTCCAGAGTCCTGCTGAATCATTATGTCAAAATCTGACAGTACAACTCTGTTCAGAAAGAAAACCTTGTCAGGAAAGTTGAAATACGTCAGGCACAAAGTGTATTGCTAATTCAATCTTTCATCGGCCACAAACACAACTCCCTTCTCCTGTCACGAATGGCCGTAAGAGAGCCCAGCTATCAATTAACCACAATGTTTAAGCAATAAACTCTCATTTTAAGGTGGAAGTAAATGGATTTGAAACTTAATAACTTTTGGTTGTACATGAATTAAAGGGAATTACCGTTTTATACAACCTGGACTTTATTTTGGCATAAAATACGATCATTTACTCACGCATAGAATTTTGGTGTCATTTGGACTCATTCAGAAGATATTTAGATCCAGCAGAGCACCGTGTACATCCATATAGTGGGAGTGACTGGGGCACCTAAACACAGCCTCTAAATAACGCATTAGCTGCTGCAAAACTCATTCATTTGTTATAATGCACTAACGCTGTTCCCCGTTGAGTCTGGAGTTACCTGTTCTCTATTTGCGGACGTGCAGCGGTTTGTAGTTCTTTGGCCAGCTGTTCCTCTGTCTGCCTCCGTGTCTTCTTTTCAACGAGCTCCTCATCTGTATAGTCTGGCTCAAAAGGATGTCCAACATAAACAAAGCCGTCGTCCACAACCTCAGAATCAGAAAAATATTCAGCCATGTTGCAAAAAACTAGCAGAGGCAAATTACATGTAAACAAGCCCACCATCGCGGGTGCGTGTGCCGCTCAGAGGTGGCATCATCCAGGTCAGAAGTTAGGTCAATCTACAGACTCAACAGGGAATAGCACTAGCGTATCATAAGAAAATATTGTTGCATTTCCCCAGTCACTCCCATTATACGTGATGCTCCAAATGACATCTTTACAATTCTCACATTGATTCTTTTGAATCAATAACGATAGAACACATCAAGGAAAGGTTAACCCAGTAGGTTTGGAGATGCAAACATTGGCATATAGGGGCACCCATCTGCTCAAGGACAGCAATACATCCATGGAGTGTCCGGGATGTGTTTACATCTGAACTTGATTCCTCTGTAACAGCATCAGTTATTCTCCTGCTGTCTGTGGCAGAAAGATAATCCTATTTTGTGGTTTTGAAAGCCAGGGTTGTCGCCATAGACAACCCGTTTGTAACACTGTAAATGCAAGGACGTTCATCAGTGGCCCATAGTTTGGCAACAGAAAGTGAATTAATGGACGTTTGCTGGGATGAAAAAAATAATTAAACTGCAACTCTGGTTTGTCTTTGCATCAGCAAAACCTGGTGCATATCTTTAAGATGCAAGCAACTACGGCAAAATGAACTGATTTTGCCAACATTTCTTGCCCTGGGAATGAAAATGTGTTGGATATTCAGCCATGATTAAATCAAAAAATAAAGCTTTGTCAGTTAGCTCTGAAGATTCTCCAAAACATACGCAATTTTTGTTTCAGTTTGAAGCCACATATTGGATTCATCCATTCGCGGGAGAAAGTCAGAGATGTTTTGCATCATGGACTATGCAATCGTCAAGCCGTAAAGTGCAACTATCCAAAGTCTAATCGAATTAAAACGACAGTCGAATGTCATTCAAAGGAACAGAGCATGGCTTCAATTGGGGAAAAAAATAAATAAAAAAATGGGAACCAGAAGTGTGTTGCCTTCCTCTATCCAATAAGATTTACACAGAATCCAAACCCTGGCAGTGTCAAGGTAGAGCCCTCACTCATTGAAATCAATCTGATCCAGCAGATCTAGTCAGCAGCTTCCTGTAAGTGCTGTTGCTTCGCCATTCCAGTAATCGCCGCTGTCAAGTGGAAGTCACTGAATACCCACCATTAACGGCTCTATTAGAGTTTCTTCCATTCTGTCCATCTCACTTTTTCCTTCGCTCGGAGGAATCATAGTTTCATAGCTGAAATAAATCATTCTTGTTATTTGGGCATCCGTATTGTTTGGAGAGGGCCATAAATCTGGAGCTGATGATGGAAAGTGTGTATAGGGTTTTAATTGGGCTGCAGTCAGCCACAGCGTCCTGAACAAAGGAAGTTTGTACGCTCAGAATCTCTTTCCTTACTTTCCTTGGACGCAATTCACAGCAGTGGATCCAAAAAATCATCTTCATATATTTGTATGCAACTCAAAGCTCTTTTGGCAGCAATATATAATATATTGGATGAATTAGGGAATATTCCAAGCAGCGCCTGAGAGCCCTCGGGTGCACGTGTGAGGTTGTTTACCCGCATGTGTTAGGGCGCACACCTCTCGGCGCTCTGATCTGCGAATGGAAGCGTTTACATTTTATCGCCTGCTCACTTTGACGGCGCGGTAATTTCAGTGGCCCGAGAAAATAACTGACCAATTGGCGATAATTGTCAAGAGATGGAAGCCACGTTGGGCGGGGGGTCAAAGGTCGGCTGCGACAGGCTGCTAGCCAGCTGTGGATGGGTCAGGAGGAATTAAGTTTGAGGGACGGTCAGCAACGGCAACATGGGTAGGGTTGACGAGGGTATGGTGAGAGTTTGGTGCGTTCATGTGTCGTGTGGGTTGGTTTATTGGGCAAAGGAAAAAATTAATAAATCTTAATAAACAAGCTGATAGATGAGGCTAGGGATTTGACTTTTTAAATTTTGCATTCCCAAGAAAGTTGCATTCTAAATCATTCTTATAAACAACGGATGTTTATGGTTGTCAAACCAATAAAGTAGGACCGGCTACATCGCATCAAATCCTAGGTTTAGGACTTCTTTATTTTATTTTTATGCTTATAGAACATGTCTGAATCCAATGGGCTAATAAAATTGGCACCCTGTAAAATGGAGGCAGGGTATTTTAGTATGAAAATACCGTGGAAGATTGGAGTTAATAGGAGCCCAGCAGCTCATTTTTACATGGTTAATCCAGTCACGGAGTGCAGGCCTCTCTTTATTGAGTGTTAATCTGAGCAAACCAAATTGAGATATTGTAAAAATAAACCAATGTAAACCGTTTTCATTGCCACAAATTGGTACACGTCTGGGGGCTGAAAATAATCCTGATTTAGAACATCTGCAGAGATTTAACAATGGCGAGAATTACTTCAACAATGCAGAGATTCAGTGCTATATTTCAGAACGCTACATCGGCCTCAAAGTCTACCGGTTACTTAGTTAAAAAAAAAAAAAATACCCATGAAAAAATGTGACAACAAAACCACCCTGGAAAAGAAAACAGCTCCTTCTCTCTATTACCCTTTTAACGTCGGCCACTTCTGACCACCATGTGGTCGGGAGACTGATCCCACGTGGGGCAACGCTGCAATCAGTGTTTCCCTCGATACAAAAGCAAAGATAAGTGTGAAGAGGAGTTCTCTTTAAGGGCTGGCATGGTTGACAGTGGATTTGGAAGGAGGGATGGGAGCTTGCTGTGCTGTTGCATCAGCATGTGAAGGGATTCCCACGGTGTACTGGAATCCTGATTATCAGTTTCGGAGACGGCTGCTTTACAGAAAACAGCAGAAACTGTAAATTCTCTCCATTGCCATTTGAGTGTCAGTCATCTCTGACCGCTGAGACTGTGAGGCCAGGCCCACAGAGAGCTGTGGAGTGTAATCAGCACTTTGATTTTCCTCTGGCGGCGGCGCGTAATCACAGACTGCGTCACCACAGCGTGGTCGCCTCTCCATCTCCCACTGACGGCCGTGTGACAACTAAATACTCAGGTCCCTGTACTCCCATTAGTCTCCTTATGATTGGCCAGCTCGGTGCGGTTAGGCTGCTTAATGCCACATCATGTCTGGGCGGTCGGCCCGGCTCTCAGCGCTCCCTGTCATGTGGTCGGCAGTGTTGTAGAAACAACAAACAAACACACCAACACAGGCTCAACGTACAAACGGCTATGCTTTGAATAAAAAGTACCCAATTTCCTGCATAGTGTTAATAAAAAAATAACATTCATTACACTTGTTATATATAAATCATCCGAAAGGTTAAGTTCTTTTTTTAAATCAAAAGTTCCAGAATGACTTTGCATCACCTTCCAAAGAGTGGAAACCTCGCATTTTGCAAATTTCATGTGGCTAAAACAACTTTTCTCTGCCTCTGTTGTTACAATATAATACATTTTCTCTGTTCTTGGAACGTTGCTGCTGAAGGGTGAAACCAGGATTTTAAGGACAAAACATGATGCCTTGTTCAAAAATGTAGCCTGGCACAGCCCACCTCAGTTGGTAACACACCTTTTGGATTTCATTACGGGGCTTGCTTCAACCGATACATAGAAAAGAAAAATACCTTTGCATGTAATTAAACAGTAAGTACAACCAATCAGAGACATATTGCTTGAAACAAATTCAGCTCCACATTGCTCAGAAGATGTGTACGACTCCGTCATTAGGTTTGAATGATTTGATTGGCCTGGCAGATCTTTGTCAAACCACGCCACCCTTAAACTGGAACTACCGTTTTCTACAACCTGCACCGTATTTCTGGCATAAAATATGGTTGTTTACTCACCCATATAACTTTGGTGTCAATTGGAGTCATTCGGACAATATTTAGATCCATGTAGTTCCCCTTTAACACCATAAACTCTGCAGGCAACGAAAGATCAGGCTGGCTTCCAGACTAATATTTGATAGATAGATAACTAATCCATAAAAATGGGAACCCAGCTGTACACTTTATATAAACAACGGATCAAATTACTACATTACGATAATGTGAAAGTGACAAAGCAACAGAAAATGACACCCCTCAAGTCTATGTTTGTGCCTCAATGAGTCTTTGAGCTCATTGTTTTGGTTTTTATGTCCTCAAACAATGTCAGTTTGATTTAGACCAGGGCAAAATCGATTTGCAACGAATCAGCTCCAGACCAACTTTCTGCCACAGAAATACTTTTGGGTGGGGGATGTCGGGCAGGCTTCCAGACTGTAAAAAATGTGTATTAAAACAACCGATCACAACAAGAATAGCAAGCATAACCAAAAGCATATTCAATATAATTTTGCTTATTATTTTTTTTTAAAACATAGGTTACTGTGTGGTTTGCTATGATGCTGCATACATAGTAAAACACTGGACAATGTAAAATTTGTTTCAAAATCTTCTTGAGTATTTTAATGTTCTATACCAACAATTCCTAGTAAAATCTGTGCAGGAGTGAAGGGAGCCCAAGCTAGTTTCAAAATAAGCATTAACCCAGAATTCGCAGCAAATTAGACTATTTAGAAAGCTAAATAACAACTCTGCAAAAGATAAATGGAGAGGTCTTGAGAAGTCTCAAAAATAAAGGTCGTGGTAAAGATTAACTTTAATAACGTGGCCCATATAAGCGGAGCACTCACAATATCAGTCCATTTCAAGTGGCTTTGCGCACATTAAGCCCCGAGCTAGAGTACCTGTATATGATAACTTTTGCATAAAAAATATTCTTGCATATACCTAAACCTAAAAAGACATTTCAGATCCCAAGTATTTGTGCAAAGCATCAGTGGGATGGTAGCTGTTATATCATCCATGTAGCTGTATTTTTCCTGAAAACATCTGCTGCAGCTGGGAATAAGGTTGATGAAAGCTCAGAGACCGAACCGGAACAGTAAAGGTGCATACCACGAAACCCAAACAACGAGTTTAAAGACCCTAAATTACTGTAGGAAACACAAATGGACCATTAAGATTGGGATTCTTCTTTTCCGATCTTTTAGTTGCAGGTACTCTCAAAACTTAGAAGTAGCCACATGAAGAAGAGGTAAACCCTAGCAGAGAGCAAGGAACTGTTCTAAGTTTCCATTCCTCCACTGTTCTAACTTATTAAATGATTTCTTGTAACGGTGCAGCACTCAGACTGCAGTGCATATGTCAAGTTGTTCAGTTGAGGCGGAGCTGTTGTCTCCTTGCATTAAAAAAGACTCCTCATGCTGACTGAAAACAGCTGCCGTCAAACATATTCCACGGTGAGGTTTTGTCAAATTTCATGACAGTACATCTAGGATGTTTTTGTGATTTTCATAGAAATTAAAAACACATCATATCTGTCTTCACATGGCAAATTTAGGGCTGCAGTTTTCATAAAATCACAGTATGGGCTCCTGCTAAATGTCCCCATTTAGCCCCTCCACGCCTCATCTACCAGTCTGTGAGTCCAAGCCCTGGGGAGACTCCCTGCCCGGGCGAGGCAGCCTCTTGGCACTTACTTCCCAGTCTGGGTGCCTTAAGGACTAGGTAGCTCCCAGACATTTGGCCCCTGTGGCTCTGAGGCTTCCAGGTTCGTGTCAGTATCCAGCAAGGGCGAACAAAACCACCACACCCTTTGACTCTCGGACAGAAAAGAGGGGTTTGTGTTTCTGAGAGAGCAGAGAATAGGGGGAATAGATAGAATTACTCCCGTGCTACACATCGGCCTCCGTGCCACAGATGTAAATGCTCAATACTGGTTTAGTCTCGCTGGTTAGTCACGGCCTGACTCACCTTTCTGACAGGAAAATCATGAAGCAGCTTGACCACTCCTGTTGTCAGGTTGGCGGGCAGCACCACTGCCCATGAAGGTCGCAAAGTCACGGCTTCTGACATACAATCCGAGCTCTAAATTGGTCTTAATGCTCAACCTTGAGACTACAAGTCTGGGAAAACATTAATCCAATGTATCTCTTGCATTCTGCCCTGACAAGTCATTAGCCATTAGCCCTGTATATAAGTTATGAGTCATATCTCCTACTGACGGGCCAAAGTATGACAGTATCCATGGCTTTGTTATGAAAATGCTTGTTACTTAGTCGTACATTTTGCAGAGTTAGCATTTTACGCCGTAACATTTGGAGACCTTGGGAAGAACAATAATCTCTGAAGTAGCAGTTTGATGACATGTTGTTGTTAGGAGTGCCAGCATGGCTGCACTGAAGTGCATGGCAAAAGCTTCGGAGGAAAGACTCATGTTTGAGTGATCCACTTTCCCCGCAGTGGTGCACCTCCATTACTCACCGCTCTTCAAAACTCATTTCCCTCTTGAAGGAAAATTGGATGTGTCCAATTACTAACTCCCCCAATTCTGTGTTTGGCATTTCCACCATCTGATTCCATCTCTGTGCTGTGCTGCTTCTCAGCTCTCCACCCATAGCAACAACACCATCACCTTGTTCTTACCCATGCTGCATTGCCACAACTTCCCTGAACTAAAGCTGCAAAGCCATCTCTGGCTGTACTTGTATTAAAGACATATTATCAGACCTGTTTTCTTTTTGTGATTTCAAGTGACTCATATGCAAGCAATAACGCAATGTGATTTGATACCCACTTGACACCCACTGTAAGAGACATACAGTTGGTTTATAGCTCTGACTCCTGATTAGAAATGCAAATCAGTGGTGATGCACTCGTTTGGTAATTGGTCCAAAAAACCGCCATGCACAAGACTTCAGCAAATAAACTTACCGGGTAGTTAACAACTATTTATAAGCTTGGTCAATCAATAACTCACATGATGTATTAAAGCCAACAAAACCATTTGGGGAATGGGTCCACAGAGTTTAGCTTAAGTACCTCCAGTACTTTTGAAGGTAGCAATTAGCATCTACTTTTCTGCTAATGGAGAGCAATCCCCATTCAAGATCCGGCAAGGTGTGAATGGGCTTAAAAGTTGACATCCACGCTGGTGGAACTTCTGTTTTATTTATGACTGATTGTCTACAACAATCTGGCGTCAGTGACTTTTGGAAACTCTGCTGACGTGTCTTTAGCTTCAATTAGTAGCATTTGTTTAAGGCTGGTTAACTGCCAACTTTGGAAATGATGATGCAGACACCCAGTTTGCTTTCACCTCATGATTGGATATTATGAGTCAGTGTTCCCTGATTGGTCTCACCCTTTTCAAGTGACCTTTTATCTGGAAGAAAATGACTACCAGTGGTTCATTTAACAAGGGCAGCGAATTACAGCTGTTGCTGACATTGTAGCAGATGCTAACAGCTGCAGCTAAGTTCTGCATTTCATCACGCTACTACCTTTGCACATGCAAAGAGGCGAGAAGTAATATGAGCAATGTGCTACAATTCCTGTGTCCGTGGGCATTAGGCATTAACAGCTCTTCATGGACAGCCTTGTGTTTGTAGGGGTATCGTATGGGTACATTATTTCTGAAACTGCGAAAGCGGTTATCTGGATGTAAATCGGTGATTATTGTGGACATAGCCTAATCCATAGGGTTTCTGCCCCGCAGAGCATTTTCTACCAAGGCATAAGGCTAAAAAACCCAATGAAAAAAATATCAGTAGAAGTCATTTGTGTGGTAACCTCACTTAACTGTGCTGTATCTTTCCTCACTACAAATGGGAGCTCACTGGCCTGGTTCCTTCGAGCCGCTCCAGAGGTTGCCTTCCAGAGAAAAGGCACCACTGGCACAGAGACTTGCTTACCTGTGTGAAATGCTCCACTTGCTTAATGAACCCAATTTGTCACTTGGAGGCAGATTGACGATAGTCTTCGAGCTGGCAGATAAAAGTGTCTGCGCTCAAAGCCAAGCTGAAACTGTGGGAACGGCCAGTGGACATGAATGGATTTGACGTGTTCCCTACATTTAACAGGGATTTGAGTAGAGAACTTGAGGCTGGACCTTATCCCAGCCGGTGCACAGTTACCTTGCTTCACCATTCACTGCTTCTTCATCATTCTCCCAGACTGGTCCATATATAATATATATACCCTGTAGAGCAGTAATGTTCACTGACTGATCTGTGATAAAATTGTCAATATTAAAAATGTCCTTCATGCATATTGATTATCTCTTGGTAATCCTGCAGACATGCAAACGGAGATGAAACTGATGTAGGTCCTACTATTTGAGCTGTTCATTGAAGCAGGGGTGTTCTGGTCCACTTATGGACCAGAGTGTTTCTTTTCCTAGGGTTTTTCCAGCACTGTTGAGTCATATTCTTCCAGGCGTAGTCAAGGTACCATGGATCAGACCCCTTGTGCTGTTGCCTCTAATATTTCTTAAGCAGTAATTTTGGCTTAATTCTTCTGCACTAAGTCATTCTGTCGAGAGCAGCTAGATGTCAGGTAGGCTAAGCGCAGTGCAAACGCTGAGAATCTCATATTTACTGCCTTCCCTCAAAGGCCTCGTCCTTGACTGGCTTACCGCACCTTTTCTCCTCAGCTGTCACGCTGTCATCCCAGCTGTGCGCGCGCTGTAATAGAGTACACACAGTCCCTAAGTGAACCGTACCACACTGATTGTAGCGCAGTTTGGACGGAGGACAATGCGGAACTGATGATTGTGCCTTTAAGAATGACTTTTTGTGCTTTTCCTTTTTTTTTCTCTTGAGGTAAAACTTACTGGTAGTGATGTTTTTGCAGCTTTGTTTGCTTAAGTTTAGTATTTCCCCTATTATCCCAGGCGCTTTCATATTTATTGTTCCTTTTTAAATCGGACCTCTTTGACCCTTAACACATTCTTGGCTTTTTGTATTCTGGGAAACGATCTTAGGAAAGTATGTGTCTTTATCACTGGTCAGTATGAATGGCATCACAAAAGTACAATTAGGTTCTGTGATTTCAAAGTGAGATTAACGTTCCAGATAATTTCTCTTGTGTTTTCCTTTTAATTTTTCAATTTAATTTGTATGTGTCGCTCTCACTTGTTCTTTTGTCTTAAGATAAACACTTTGCTTTGAAAAGAAAGCTGCAATGCCTTGCCTTGCACTTGCCTAGCGGCTCTGCTGACACAAAATCCAATCTGAATCTTACCCTAACCCAACTAATTCAAGAGACTGTCCCCAATCTGGAGACCCCAAAGTGCCACAAGTGTAATCTTAGAAGAAACACTTCAAAATAAAGAATCCGAAGAGCAAAAATTGATTAATTGAAAACTACTAAGAGCTCTTGTTACATGAACACAATATTTGTAGATGGCTTGGAGGCTGTGAAAACAGTGGCCCGAATTAATTATAACCCTGATGAAGTTAATGAGCTGAAATGAATTGGGTCCATGCAATTCAAATGTTATAAGAGTTTTAACAACTTAAAATGTCCTCTATGTACCTAGGCATAGCTGTGCTAACGCTCTAAAAATTTTGATTCTGGGACCACATTCTCAGATCTAAGGGATCATTCAGAAGAAAAAGCAGTGCTGCCACTTAACAAAACACATCTGTCAACCTATATCACACATACAGCAGCACCTGCTTCAGAAAAGACGTAATTCCGCTAACCAGCCGACAGATGTGCAAAGGGGGAAACCAGATAAACTGCGAAGGAATACTGCAACCCCCAGCTGAGCGGCGCAAAAACGAATACCGATAAGTCACATAATGAGCCACAGTGAGAATATCATTTTCCCGCTCTCGTAATGTGACAAGTGCTCCTCCGTTAACACTTCCTTTTAATGAGCCTCTCAGTCAGCGTTATCAGCGGCTTCGCGTGACAGAGTGAGTGCTCGAGACAGATGTAGGAAAATTAGAAGAGGGACGAAAAAATAAAAAAAAGTTTAAGAGAAAATCACTTCTCGGAGTGACCCCAGTGGGCCAATGTGTTCATGATCCAGCAGTACACGGCTTTGATATGTTTTACTCGCAATGGGAGAGAGACTGAGAGGGAGAACGAGAGAGAGAGAGAGAAAGCGAGAGACCCCACAATTGGAGGGAAAATGTATTTCCCAGAAGCGAGACATGCTGAGCTCCGCTGCAGCAGCTGCTGGAAGCATCAGGAGCTGTGGATGCATGCAGCGCCGCTTTGCGAGGCCGTCCCTCAGGTGCACTCAAATACAGCCCCCAGTGTGTCAACCCACTTTACATCAAATCCAACATGTCTGCTTTATGCCTTTTTTTCCCTCGTCGAGTATTTTTATTTTTTTATTTTTTTTTACCTCAGTCTTCTTCCTCATTTATTTGCCACTTTAAATCCAGAGCTCCTTCCCAGGCGCCCCCCTACACCCCACACACACTCCGTTGAACTTTGTCCTGCTTCATTCCCTCACCCTTTTTTACTCCCATCCATCCACCTCTCCCCTCTCCCATCTTGACTGCACCTTCTCCTGTTTACGCTCTCCATCTCCCTCCCTCTCTGCAGGGGTGAGGAGGAGGACGAAGAGGAGGAGGAGGAGGAGGAGGAGGAGGAGGAGGCCTGCTTAATTCATCTGCCGTGACAGGAGCTGGACCAGGATGTCTGGCTGTTAGCAATGACTTTTTCATGACTGGTGTTTAGTGCAGTCTGGGGACAACGGGACACATTTAGCTAAAAGTTGTATTTGTCACACTGACAAATGACGCTGGGGAGACGGATGGAGAGAGTGCGGAGGAAAACGTGAGAGATGGAGGGCTGCTAGAGATACTCAGCTGTAAAGTTTACTTCTAGAAAGACTGCTCACGGTAAATTATTACAGTAAGGCCCATATACTTTTGGAAACAGACAGATTTTTCAATATTTTAGCTGTCTACAACAGACGTCAGAGTCACAGCTTTATTTTGAGGGTAGCCACATCCAAACCAGAGGAAAGGCGTCAACTGTGACTTGCATATGTCGTACCTGCTGACCAGTTCATCTTATTTCGCGTTCAGGTATTGCATTTTGAATTTTGGATTTCATCACATCCGGGGAAAGATTTTCACAAGACATACTTTACAACTTTAGACTGTCAAAATTGGTTAATTTCAAACTGTGATATAACCAACATACTGGAGTTATTTAAGAATCAAAACAATTCAATCATAATTAAAGGAAGAGTTCAACATTGTGAATGCTCTGTTAGATATTTTTATGGGGAAAGCAAGATGTTTTTAATCGTCCATTTATGAAGCTAAGCTAAGCTAAGCGTCTCCTTTCACCAGCTTCTTATTTAAATGAAGACAGTATGGGTGTCTCAAGAAGAAGACTACTCAGTCCTAAAATGTTAAACTATTCAACTTGGTGCTGAATAGTGCAAACTCTTGAACTCTCCTTATTGGCTAACGCTGTGAGGCAAATATCTGACCATTAAATAAGCATGGAGAGATCATATCCTACATTATGACAACTAAAGTTTATGGCCCAAGTCACTCCCTGCAGCCCCGCAGCCCCGCATGCCCTTGTAAAGTTATAAAAATTTAGAGTTAGTGCTACTTGCCAACTGGAATGGCAGGTGGATTCACAGTGTGTTGTGTTATGCACAGGAACGAGAAGATATTTCAGCAAAGTAAGACAAAAAAAAAGAAAAGAAAAAAGAAAATCCTCTCTCGAGACTGACAAATTGCTCAGCCGAGTTCATGGGACTGTGAGTTCATTTCCGCAACATCAGAGATCTTTAAAATTTTGCTTCGATTAAAATAGTCATGTGTCCAGGTCTCCTCAAGAACAATATTTATATTTTCCCCTTGATGTGAAAGAGATACTTTAAATTCAGCCGTCACACCCCATTGATAGGATCATTCTGTCCCTGTCTGTCTGTCTGTTGGCAGAGATTTGTGGGATTCTCTTTCCTGGAGATGAAAATCACCCCACTGGGGCGAGTCTGGGTCAGCGAAAGAGAAACTCTTTACTAGCCCTTTTGTTTCTTTTCTTTTTTTTCTCCTCTGACTGGAATATCTTCTATAGACTGCAACATTTTCTTCCAAGTTGCCAGTCATTGTTTAAAGTCATATTCCTGCCGCCTGCACACTGTCGGTTTCCTTTGCACTGTTGTGGTTAACTAGTAACTCATAGTTGTGCTGGTGTCAAGCAATGCGGATTTGTTCACTTCTCAGATTGGGTTACATTCCAGAGATGGTCGGAAAGACGGAAATACTGATATCTATTTCTTTCCAAGAAAAAGAGTGGAACACAAAATATGGATTTCCAAGAAGGACATGGTGATAGCCAATTTATGAATCCCAAGGATTCCAAAGAAGATGTGGAAATCTGCCAAAATTGAGGTTTCATAACCACTGATGTAATCTTGCAACAAAGGTTCTGGCCCGAAACTTTGTGGTGACAAGAAACTAAAGGCTTGGGTTAGTAGAAGGTTGGTTTTCCTTCGGCTTTATGGGATCTAAATGAATGAAACGTGGCTCTGAAACAAGCTACGCCAGTTCCCGAGACACTATGGATATCAGCTTACATCACACCTAATAAACCTGCCAGTTGGTTGCCACCAGAAAACTCTTATCCACTACCTGCACCCGATAATATGCAGACCTTCTGCCAAATGCCTCTATGTGTATTTCAGATATATCAAATGACCAGATTGCGCTATTGTCTGGAAGGCCTGAGGATATTGTGTTGAGTCGTTTGTCAAAATAAGCTCCTTTTTTTTTTTTCTTTGAATATTTTGGCTCCTTTTGACCGTCAAACTAAAAGCTCTAACAGGGAATTTGATATGAACTGTATACACCCTGTGTTGGAGCAATAAGTCTCCCGGCCAAGCCTATGAAGATGTCATGGCAGGTAGAGCTGACATATAAAGCTGTCATGTGGCGCTGGTGTACCACGCATCTGATTTTAAGAGGGTGACATCACTTTGTTGGTCAGGTGGAGTCTTGGAGCACCATTATATGGGTACACAGCCCACGGAGAAGCACGCAAATAAATGATCTGACGGCTAATGTCTACGTCACACAAATATTTTCATTGTAGAATCCTGATCCATTCGGTGGAATATTAATCTAAACTTACCCAAATACTATTTTTCCAGGAAGAGCATTGTAACTTTGAGCTGTGACGAAGAGAAACTACGGAATATTAATATAATTGAGTGAATTGTAGCGATGAGTCGCTAACAAGTTCCGCAACATTCACTGCGGGGAAAACACAGCCCACAAGTTTCCTACCACCAAATGCACCATGTTGATAGAAGGCTAAGAGCGCCAGCGGACCTCAGACAGTGAGCAGCGGCATTGTTGATGATATCATTTTTTTTCAGCAAATAGAGAACAGTGACCGCAAGAGCAGCTAGCTCTGTCCATTCACTACTCACATTTTTCATGTTCTGCTTGTTTCTTGAAAGAAGCAAATCACTTTAAATTCAGACAGGACTCGGCAGTTACAGAGGTTTAAGTGGAAGTGGCATGGTCAGAAATTAGCGAAAGTGCGAGTACTAACGTTAGCAGTCAACGACAATGAAAGCACTGAAAACAGCTGAAGTGGTAAACAGTGAAAAGAGCTGCACTAGTGGAAATGTCTACTTTTGGGTACTGGCGAGACAAAGAAACACAATCCAGGAAGCTCAGGTTGTGTTACAGATGCCTTGGTTTGAAGGCTGAAGGTCAGTTACTAAATCCGTACTCAGTGGTTTATAATATTATGAGGAAGTACTTTTGCTGTTGTGGAGACTCCAAGAGCAATTATGTTATCTGTTACCACATGGAAAAAACATGGAAATGTGACGCACATGTGACAAAGTAAACAACTAGTAAAGGAGGGGTTTTGTGTATTGGCTTGGACACACTGCTAGGCGTTGAGGTTGAGTCCGTACTGCTACAGAGTTTCAAGAGTTTAATGTTATTTGACCTAACTGGCGAAAGGCAAAGTAAAGCCATCACTATACATTGGAAAATAAAAGTTAAAAAGATAAATAATCATCCCATCCCCTTGAGTGAGACTCAAGGTTTTGGCACGGCACTGAATTGGTGACAGCTTTGCAGACACAAGTCTACATGTTTTAGCTGTCTGGAGCAACAACTGAAGGTTAATCTTATCCGACTGCGGACACAAACTAGATGACTAGCTGGTTTGTCAACTACACTGTTGTGCCATAAAGTATTATGTCAACTAGTCACAGATTACATGCCAATAACAACATAGAGGCCTCGAGAAGACAGGTGAGGAGCCTAGCGGGTCATTTCAGCAAGGTAGACACAGTTCATCAAGTGTGTGGAAATCCTTCACGACAGAGGAAGCCTATTCTACCGTGACATGCAAAATATGTAAATGAATTTCATTGTCAAAGGTATTAGACCTTTACCGCTAGTACACAGAGAAAGCCTCAGAGAAAAACAAGAGATAGAGCTTAATTGCATCCTGTTTTTATGTATGGCTATACAAATTTGTAGCACACATTAAGCAGCTGCCTGTTTTCAGCACGTGTTCAGTTCAAGAAAATTGATTTTATTGTTTCGAAGCATTACTTTCTACAGTGTTTTTATGAGCAACACGATCAGGGACTAGTCAGCGTCAACTTGACTTTTGTCACATAAGAACTGAAAAAATCAAACGAGGTATTGCGCATTGACGTACTTAAATGTACACACAACTCAAAAAGCCATGTGAACCTCAGTAGATTTTCCACCCACAGACCAAAAAAAAAAAAAAAAAACTCCCCCATCAACCCCTCTATACCCCCTAACCTGATAAGATTTGGCAGCTCTTCCATCTTTTTAAAATGAAAAAATGAAACCGAAGCAGCTTGTGTTCAATATGCTGACAAAACAGAGCCATTTCCACCTACGAACAAACCTCAGTTGGACATGATGGACAACGGGGAAAAGCAGACATGAAGAGCTTTGAATGCTTGTCTACCACCCCTTGACTGGGCGAATAACTCGGGGGAATAATCCTTCTCTTTCCATCTAGTTAAGCATGTTTTGGTATAACATCTTGACAAGTCCTTGGGCATGTGCACCAAAAAAATGATCTGAGCCGCACAAGTCTGTAACTGTAAGTGCCAAATCAGCAAACGGGAGAAGACGTGGCTACAACATTTTTACTGGCATACAAGCAACCGAAATGTAATAGTGTGACTGACTTCATAAGTCTGTCGGTGCGCTCGAGGAACTGTGCAAATAGACTGACGTGCCAAGACCCCGGTATAGCAGTGAAGGCATGTGTAGTCTTTGGACAATCCTTGATAACAATCTGAAAATCTATCCCTCCTTCCTTGTGCACAACAACGTACCCACAGCAGACTCCGCTTACTGGTGCGTTTTATGAGCGGGGGCGACTTTTATTTCAGGTTGCGTGAAATCAAATCTATGGGAATACGAGCACATCTGTCTTTGAATTATTGAGAAAATATTTTGAAATAAAACAGCTTTTGCGCTGTCAAACATGGTACGTCAAAACGAGACACCGGCCCGGGATGGGTGTCGGAGTGTGAAACCGAATGGGAGGCTCAGCAGTGAGGTTGACAGTGGTGCTGAATATGCACCAGTCATTCAAGCGGTTTAAACTGAGCTGAACACGGGCTGCTATATATGGCCTCTGTAATCACAAAGAGCTGTGTCATGCTCCAGTGTGAGTCTGCTTTTATGATGCTGATCTCATAGGGAAACTTCCAAGAGATGTCTGCTGCAGTAGTTTGTATAACTGCCCTTTCCAGAAGTATTAAAAGCAGATCACTGTAAATAGATGCTTAACACACAAACTTGTTCTTGTGCTGGGTTTCAGTCTGCTTCCTCCTCTCAACAGAAAGACTTATGTAAATCTATAGGACCAGGAAGAGAAAGTGGGAGTAGAGGGGTGCCAGATATAAATCAGTAGGCTTGGTAGACTTAAAGGGGAACTACTGTTTTTTACAATCTGGACCTTATTTCTGGCATAAAATACAGTCATTTATTCACCCATATAACTTTTGTGTCATTTGTACTTGTTCAGGAGATATTGAGGTCTGTGCATATCCATATAGTGGGAGTGACTGGGGCACCGAAATGCAACCTCTAAATAACTTGTTATCTGCCGGGAAACTCGCTCATTTAGTTTGTCCACAACCTTTAGAATTGGAAATATACTCAGCCATGTTGCAAAAAAATAGCCGTAGCAAATAACTGGTAAACAAGTTGGCTGTTGTGGGGGCGTGCGGCGCTCAGAGATGACGTCATCCAGGTCAGAAGACATCATCCGGGTCAATCTATTGATTGTAGGTCAATCTACAGACCCCAGATGATGATAACGGGTAACTCTGGACTCAACGGGGAATAGCACTAGCATATCATAACAAAATATTGGTCAAATGAACAAGTTTCGCAGCAGATAATGCGTTATTTAGAGGCTGCGTTTCGGTGCCCCAGTCACTCCCACTATATGGATATACGCAGATCTTAAGATCTCCTGACTTGCATAACTAAGCTTGAATCAAAGTCCACAAAGGTGCCAAAAACAAGGATCTAAGTGGCCTGATGACAATGACACACCTAGTCCTACTGAAAGCTAAGGTTACGTACTTAACTTGGTTGTGAACAGATGGCTTGGGTTAGAATATGTATTTTGTTATGGTTGGGGGGGGGCGTAATAGCTTTTGTGGTCAGATTGAAAATAAACCAGTAGGAGAATGTCTCCCATGTTAAAATGTGTGTTTTGTTGACCCATCCATCCACCTCTTCCTTCTTGTGTTTCTCTAATAACATCACCTCACTCTACTTTGTTCCTGGCGGACAAGGGTTATAGCAGCTGCTAGAGGTATTTTTCACCTCGAAGCCGATTTGGTGAAATCAGTGCTGTTGTTATTATTAAATTTAGTATTCTGATGATATATATATTTGCGTGTTTCTGCACATCGGCTAAAAGTGGTGACAGTAACACAATTCCAGCCACTCTCGGAAAAACATTCTTTGACAGGCCATGCAATGATGAGTTACACTTTTAGACAGCATGTTTTTCTTTCACAAGAACCAAGGCTTCAGTGATTAGAAGTAAACTCACCCACATCCAATAAATAACAGCCACTTCCCTAAACTTTGCAATGGGATATATCTGCAAATGATGGCACAGTCCCAGACAAGGCTACATATGGGTTAGGGTTCAGGGTTAGACAAAGTTTGAGACTAAGTAATGATTGTCATTAAGGAGGCTCCCCGTATGTAATGTAAGACGCACAACTGTGAGAATGTTCTTCTGCGTCTCTCAACATACAGCACGTGAATGTATATTAAACCAAAGTGAAGAAGGCCTCGGGGGGAATCTCCACCAGCATTCCTGTGAATGTTAATGTCCATATCCATCTTCAGATACAGTAGCATTATTAGACTTAGCTCCCCTGTGAGAGGCTGCAGACATCCGGCTGGGAAAGACAATACTTGCATTTACATTTAAAGCATTTAGCAGACTCCTTTGTTGTTAAATTCAGAGTGCATTACAATAAAGGAAACGGCCAAACACATACAGTAGCTTTATTGAACAACTGTAAGTAAAAATGTGCTGTGGTGCATAATTTAACTATGACTGCGATATGACTAAATCTCAACTCAGACGAACTGCTGATGCACGATGCGAGTTCACAGATGTAACCTTCTACTGATGTCCTGTGTTGTACAAAGACACACTTATGGTTTGATGTTTTAGTCTCCATTACCCTCATTCTGCCTCAGTATGTAAAATGACTCGTGGATGCATGTGTAGATTACGGGCCGACCTTTACCCTTTGCATACAACAAACAAAAGACACTTTGAGACAGGAGGGAGGAGGACCTTCCTTCACTCCAAACCACGCTAATTTCCAGCAGCATTTTGTCTCCGTGTTTGTAATTGATATGTTGCAAACACACACACTCACCGCAAGTTCTCAAGAAGGTCAAATTGGCCATGCAACCAGCGCATTTAAGTTGTTCCGTGGACGCCTGAGCACACGTCTGCTGGAGATTCGAGTAAACACCTTCCACCACAAGTGTTTATGTAGCACCGAGATTCGCTGAAGGACACCTACACAGGTCTGCTGTTCTCTGAAACGATTAAAACATGGGGAAATGTTTGCCTGGACATGCCAAATATTTGTTCATTGGGCTTTACCTACCACTAAGCTCTTAAAATATGCACTAATTGATAGTATAACATAGAAAGTCCTAAGCTTTTTTTTTATATATTGGGTATATCAAGCTATGTCTTAAATCATAATTGTTAGCCGTTGGGTTTGTAGAGTGCACATTTAATCACAGTCAGGTTGGTAAGAGATTACATCTTTGGTTCTAATTACAGGGGGTTCAAGAAGTTCATTAAATCTGAACTTTGCTTGAAGATCAGAGGGATAGCAACGCCACATTGGTTCTTTAGAGCTGAATACGGAAAGCTTACAATCTTTACATGGAAGGTCTTTGTGAATTTATCTTAAGATTTAGTAAATACCAGGCGAGTTCTAAATAACACCCAAAGCTGTAACTTCTCCTGACCAGCAGCCAGAATGTCTAAAAGTAACACCTTTGTGCCGCTGGTCATTAATAGAGTGACAGTCGAGCAAATAAAGAAAAGGGTTCAAACCAAACACAAATGACTACACTTACTTGCCAGTTCATTATGTACACCGGTGAAATTAATTTATTCTAATGTAACAGTCCTATACTAAATCTTAGTTTCATGAAAGTTGTGGTACTGAGCATTAGGTTAAAATAACCGAGAGCTGTTGATCCAACGTTTTATTGTGGAGACTGGTTCATAGTACTGTTGAACTGCATTAAATTGTGCCAACACATGTTTCTACTATTTTGACAACCCCATTTTAGTCAATGGGCTAGCCTAAAGAACAGAAACATATTTGCATTTAATTCAGTCCAGTTGAATTAAACATTAGAAGAGTCCTGAAGCTAAGACTTAGTGCAGGACTGTTAAATTAGAGTTGCGGCATTAAATAGATCAAAATATTTAATCGCGATTAATCGCACGATTTCCAGAAGGGACATTTCTCAAGTTTTTATGTTTTTTAAGTTGTTTTTTGCTCTCTGCTCTCTGGTGTCTACTTGACCCAGTGGTGACGCGATTCACATTGTCAGGGAAATCATCTGACTGAAGTGTCGTGCTGAACTTGCCGTTCAAAAGACCCAATTTCTTCTTTCTTGGCAGTTTTCTAAATAACTGCAGGGAATATTGCTGCCCCCTGGAGGTGAGTGTATGTGTTACATGGTACGATGGTCTGACCAAAATTTAAAATTGAAGGAGGAACTGCAGTGGTTTTCCACTTAAAACTCTGTTCTTCCACTGCAAAATGTATTGGTCTTGAGTAGTATGAAGGGGTCTTCATTCTACTTTAAGTGGGTGTTGAGCAGTAAGCTGCTGTTTGATTGAAGTGGAATGACTGATGGTTTGATTTTTGGATTTACCTAAGGAGCTGGCATTGCATATTCATATATTCACTAAAGAATGTGGCTGGGAGCTTTTGCATTGCAGACGGTATAATTAATTGCATTTTTTTCAACGACTCCCTAAAGTGTCTAAGTGGAACAATCACACACAGTGCTCCTCCTAGCCTCACAGCCCATCACTAAAGGCCACTACAAGTCTCCATAATCTTCAAACAAAAAAATCAAATAAATGAGATTTCCTTTTTTTTATTTTTTTATTTTTTTTACAGTTTTGACTTTAAATATCTCTCGGGGCAAATGGAATTTCAATGGGTGACAAGCGGTTCTCAAGAATTACAGCAATTAGACGGAAACAAAATTAAAAATACCCACAAGCCATTATGGACCAGTTACACTGAATATTTTGGAGGAGACACTTTCTCTTCTGTTATCATGATTTCTTGTTGGCAACACCAAATTCAGCATCTTTAACAATTAGCAACTATTAATGTCAGCCTCAACATCTTGAACACTACAAGTGACCCCACTTTGGGAGTGTTTGCCTTTTCTGTTGTGACATTTCATGATTAGTTGGGAACTTCTTTGCAACAATCCCCTGCAAAAAAAAAAGTTTTATTTATTTGAACGTATCAGTGTAATTAATATCCCTTCAGAGCACCACAATGTTTTCCCTGTGCTTTACAAGAGCTCCTAATCATGCAGATGGAGTGTCCAGCTCTAATCAAGGGGATAAAATGTCTAATTCTTGGCTGATGTGCAAAGAAAAGAGCTTAGCTGGGCAGGCGCAATCAGAAAGCTGGATTGTGAATATTCGAAGATTCCAGTGACTGTTGAAAGGAAATATCCCAGCTTTTCTTGTGGGTGACGCGTACAGCGCCGCGGTCTGGGAACCATGACGCAAACTTGTACAGTCGGCAACTTTAAACCTCGGCGACTTTTTGCCCCCTCGCATTTTCCTCCGCTTCTTCTCTGGGAGTCAGGCGGGCTTATTTGGAACGCATTGCGTCGAGTGCTGATGAGTTTACATGCAAGCAGGCATGTTTACTCCAACATGATTTCCCTCGTTGTCTAATCCTCGCGCTGCTGGCAAACTGCTCGGACAAATTGGCTTTGACGGATGTAGGAACCGGGCCTTCCTGCGCCTCAGAGTGTTTCTTCCAAACACAGCCGGTGTTTGTGAGAAGGAGAAAGAGAGAAAGGAGGATAAAAAAAAAAGGGGGGGGGGGCAAAGGGAAAGCAACACTGAAAGGTACTGAGGCTGCTGGGTATGAACCGAAGTTGTCCATCATGGTTGGACTGAATATTGAAGTGGTCACTTGTTACGAACCTGGCTCAAAGGTTCACAACAAAAGGAGAGAGTTCACACACCGGTGTAGTGCAACCAAAACATTTATTTAACTAAACATAACACAACCTAAACTGTGTGAATGTTATTTGTCCGTGGTGTAGAGCGGATGTGTGTGTGAGTGATAAATAAAGGAACAAACTGAAAACAAACTGAGCTCCCATGCTGGCCAGAACAAAAGAGAAGAGACAGACTCTAAGATGGCCGCCCTTTTTATGTCATCCCACTCCGCCCTCTCAAGGTGCAACCAACCAGCTGACGGCCTGGAAGATACTTGGAGGCTACAGAGATAAAACATGAGGGAAGGTTAGAGAGAGAGAGAGAGGCCGTCACATCCCCCCCCCCCCACAACGATGAGGGCCCAACCAGGGTACCTCAAATACAGCAGAAAAATCTAATCATTCAAAAGAATCATGTCAAGACGCTGAGTCTGTTACCACCATCATCCATTTCTTCATCAGACCACTCCCTCCATTCACTGCCACTCAGCAACTTCTGGTACCTGGAAGAAGCAATTTAAGAGATGGAAGAGATAAGGAGAGCAGTTTAAGGAAAAAAAATGATCATTTAAGACCAACTTTAAAGAGGTAGTGCACGCGATAGAGCATCAGCCAAAACATTATCAGACCCCTTGATATGGCGAATGTCTAAGTTGAACGGCTGAAGAAATAGACACCACCGCATAAGGCGCTGATTGGGATTCTGCAAAGAATTTAAAAATGTCAGGGGGTTATGGTCAGTGTAAACAACAAGTGGCTTTCCTCCACCACTAACATAGACCTCAAAATGTTTCAATGCCCAAATAAGAGCCAAAGCCTCTTTCTCCACAATGGAATAATTCAACTGGTAAGAGTTGAATTTCCTTGAAAAGAAACTCACAGGGTGATCAATGCCACCTGTACCCGTCTGCAGGAGTACAGCTCCAGCCCCCAAATTGCTGGCATCTACCTGCAACTGAAATGGTTCATCTAGTCGGGGAGCTGCCAAAACAGGAGCAGAGGAAATCAGACTCTTTACATTTTCAAAAGCATGTTGACAGTGAGGGGACCA
This sequence comes from Planiliza haematocheilus, assembly GCA_005024645.1. Classification (NCBI taxonomy): domain Eukaryota; kingdom Metazoa; phylum Chordata; class Actinopteri; order Mugiliformes; family Mugilidae; genus Planiliza; species Planiliza haematocheilus. Next base: position 6,350,256 of record SRSE01000365.1, on the reverse strand, counting down.
ATCAAACTTGACCTTTGAACTTAACAGGTTAGTAAGAGGGGCCACTACTGTAGAGAAATTCTGGCAAAACCCGCGATAGTACCCCACCATACCTAGAAAGCGCATAAGTTCTTTTTTTGTGGTTGGTGGTGGAAACTGATCAATAGCCAGAACTTTTGCTCTAACTGGGCGTACCTGCCCCTGGCCAACAATCTTCCCCAAATATGTGACCGTCCCTTTGGCAAATTCGCATTTAGCCAGATTCACCGTGAGGTTGGCCCAAGCAAGACGATTAAACAAAGCTCTGATGCGGTGTACATGCTCCTCCCAGGTGTCACTGTATATTACAACATCATCTAAATACACTGCGCAACCCTCCAACCCTGCCACTACCTTGTTCATCAACCTTTGAAAGGTTGCTGGTGCATTTCGCAGCCCAAATGGCATGACAGTGTAAGAGTAGAGGCCTGAAGGTGTGATGAATGCTGCAATCTCTCGAGCCCGTTTGGATAAGGGAACCTGCCAGTAACCCTTCAAAAGATCAAACTTGCTCACGAATTTAGCAGAGCCCACCTGATCAACACAATCCTCTATACGAGGTAGTGGAAAAGAGTCTGGCTTAGTGACATTATTCACTTTGCGAAAATCGGTGCACGGTCTAAATGTTTGGTCTGGTTTGGTTACTAATACACATGGGGAGGCCCAGCTAGAAGTTGATGGTTCTGCAATGTTGTTTTCCAACATGTACTTCACTTCTAACTCCAACTGTATGCGTTTCTCCTGAGAAACCCGATAAAACCTTTGTCGAATTGGTTCAACCTCTCCTACATCGATATCATGTTCGATGAGATTCGTTTGGGATGGAGTGTCTGAAAACAAAACAGGAAACGACAAAATGAGGTCAGACAATTCTTTTTTCTTATCATCAGGCAAGTGATCCAACAACCTATCCAGGTTATTTAGTGATTCAGAATTTTTCAGTCTGCCTTGCATTACAGAGTCGTCCGGAGTATGGACTGGCTCCTCACCAGTTTCCCCCAAAGACGAAGGCAGTACCCCTATAGAACCCACCAGGGCCACCGGCTTCGTTTCCTTTTTGATCTGTTCTGTAGTAGAGCGAAGAAAATAAGGTTTTAGCATGTTTACATGGCATAACTGGGAGGACCTTCTCCGGTCAGGTGTAGAAATCAGGTAGTTCACATCCGAAACCTGGCGTAGAACAGTGTAAGGGCCTGAAAACTTTGCCTGGAAAGGAGAACCCACCACTGGAAGGAGAGCCAGAACCTGATCACCTGGACTTAACACATGCACTTCCGCTCTGCGATCATACAATCTCTTCATTTTTTCTTGAGAGTTTTCTAGATTTGTTTTTGCCAGTTTTCCTGCCTCATACAAACGTCTTTTAAAACCATTTACATAATCTGTCAGCTTTATAGGTGGAGGAGACTGCCCCCAGTCAGCCTGCAACACTGCTAATGGACCACGAACTGTGTGACCAAACACAAGGTCATTTGGGCTAAAACCTGTACTCTCTTGGGTCACCTCACGAGCAGCTAACAGCAACCAGGGCAAACCTTCCTCCCAGTCACGACCCAGCTCAGTACAATAAGAGCGCAAGAGCGATTTTAGTGTCTGATGGAACCTCTCAATAGCTCCCTGGCTTTCTGGATGGTAAGCAGTAGATTGAACATGGGTGATACAAAGTTTCTTCAACATTTTCCCAAACAGGCCAGAAGTAAAATTTGTTCCCTGATCACTTTGGATCACTTTTGGAATGCCAAATACAGAAATGAACTGGGTTAGAGCTTTCAGGACAGACTTAGTAGTAATGTTGCGCAGAGGATAGGCAGCAGGATATCTCGTAGTTTGACACATAACAGTGAAGAGATACACACTTCCAGTTTTAGACTTGGGCAATGGGCCCACACAGTCAATCTGCAAATGCTCAAATGGCTGCCCAACTGCTGGGATGGGCTGCAGTGGAGCAGGTTTAATTGACTGATTTGGTTTTCCTGTGAGCTGACAAGTGTGACAGGTTTTGATGTATGCTGAAATATCTTTTTTCAAGCGAGGCCAGTAAAAGTAACGGACGATTTTATCATATGTCTTCTTAACCCCCAAATGGCCAGCTACCATATCATGAGCAGTACTCAAAATCCCATTTCTTAGCTTGGTGGGAACCACAATCTGGAACCTGGCATCACCAACAAACCTATCACCTTGAGGCAGCCATTTTCTCACCAACATGCCCTCTTCCAGGAAGTATCCGTGTGCCACACTTTCCATCTCTTCCACTGGACGCACCTGTTGAAACACTTCAACCAGAGTAGGATCGTTCTGCTGCTCCTGTATCAGGTCAGAGCGAGACACAGAGAAAGGAAAAACAGGCAATGGCAACACAACATTTAAAGGAACTTTCTCATCCTTTTTCTCTTCCAATTTATTTTTGTTCAGACAAGCCTGAGCCCTAGTAACTGCACATGCTGGAAAAACCCGGGGATGGCCCTTGTCCTCCATCTCAGCTTTATTCACAGAAGGAGTACGGGTTACCACTAGAGAAGGTTGTGAATCTGCCCAGATGCGACCCCCAGCTAACTCATTTCCCAGGATAACTTGCACCCCATCGACCGGTAGAGCAGGCCGCACTCCCAAAACAACCTCCCCTTTCACCAAATCTGAATATAAGATGACCTTATGCAAAAGAGCAGGAACCAAAGACAAACCCATGCCTCTGACCAACACAAAATTTCCTATGTCTGTGTCAGATGAGAATGGCAGCACTGATGACAGAATGAAAGAGTCCAAAACTCCAGAATCTCTCAAAATTTTTACAGGGATTTTTTCATCAGACCCTACCAAAGATACAAACCCGCTGGACACAAATGGGTCATAACCTGGATCAATCACACTGGACATGTCAGTTTCAGAAGACATCACTTGAGAGAGTACAGGCGATTCCACAGGAACAGGCGCAGGCTCAGCAACCTGGGAGGCAAGAGTATCCACTATGGTCGACTTGGTATGCTGGCGGACTGCAGCAATAGCATCAACCTTTTCACCTACCCGTGCTGGAGCAGAAAGGGCCACAGGTTTTATAGGTCGATAACCTTGCTGTAATTTATGTTTTGATTTCAGTACTGGACATTCAGCTTTCCAATGACCTTTACCAAGACAATAATTACAAATCCGACTTTGATCCAACTTACTGCTACTATTACCTGACTTGAAAGGTGGAAACTCACTTCCTGACCCTTTCTGATGACCAAAAAACATCTCTCTGTGACGGTCACCTCGTACTTTATGTGTTAATGCATACTCATCTGCAATGGTCGCTGCTTCAGTCAAAGTTTTAGCATTTCTTTCACTCAGGTAGGTAGCTATACGTTCAGGAAGAGTGTCGTGGAACTGCTCTAACAACAATAGCTCACACAGCTGTTCAAATGTGTGCACCTCAGATGCCAACCTCCATCTGCCAAAAAGAGTAGACAGCTCACGGGCAAACTCTACATAGGTCTGTTTGTCATACCTCCGTGCACCTCTGAACTTCTGCCGATAAGCCTCAGGTACTAATTCATAGGCTTTTAGCACTGCAGTTTTTACTTTTTGAAAGTTTTCACTATCGGCGGAAGACACAGCAGAATAAGCTTCTTGGGCTTTCCCAGTTAACACACACTGTAGCAGCAAAGTCTGCTCAGAATCAGTCCACTTCCTGTTTTTGGCCAACCTCTCAAAGAGCAAAAAAACGTATCTGGATCCCTCTCAGAAAACTTTGGAACCAACCTTAAACAACTAGAGATATCAAATCGTGAAAAATTGCTCCCACCAGTATCTCCTTGTGTGACTGCAGAGGGATCAAAGATCTTACCCTCTTTGATCAACTCCAGTTTATAGTGTTCCAATTTTAGTTTCTCAATTTCAACTGCTTGTTCTTGTGCTCGAATTGCACGCTCTCGGGTCAAAGCCCACTCCTCTCGCTCCAGCTCATGTTTATGCTGCAAGACTAACAACTCTTTTTGCTGCTCAAATGTTAAACCTGTCCCACCTACAGGCTGCACAGTTTTTTCAGCCAGGTCAGGGTAACTGACCTCAGGAGAAACTGCATCCTGCTTGTCCATTTCTTTTACCGCAGCAACCAAAACTCCCAGCTGAACCAGTCCTTCTTTAATTATCCCAAAAATGCGGTCCTTACGTCCTTGACTAGGGATTTCAATACCATAATGTTCTGCTATTTTTACCAAATGATCCTTAGTGAAGGCCTCCAGTCGATCTTCACTTGGACTCTTCACAAATTCTTCCACAGCAGACATCACACAAACAACTGTGCCACACTGACCAGGGACCCAACATTCAAAAAAAAATCACAAGCCACACAAACATTACCTGCTCTCAACCTCAAAAAACTCCCCTATCATGTAGAGAAACTGCCATTTTTTTTAACCCCCTTCAAACCAGCACAACAACCACCATGTGAAACATCCTTTCCCCTAGCTGTCTACCTATCCCCACAACTGACTAGCTGACTCAACCCTGGTCTTCATGCAGTAACGGCGGTGGGAGATTTAAACACAAAGCCCAGTGACTCGGCCAGGCAACCAGCAAGCTGGTGACCTACCTTAACAGTCATGGAGGTGTACCCTCAGCAAAATGCTCTGGCCACGCTGCTGCACAAAAAAAATAAACTAAAACAATAAACAACGAATCCAGGAATGGAAGTCGTTCTGATGCCTAACGGGAAAGTAGTTCCACACACAAGGGTGGTTTTAAATTTCACCAGATCAGGAGGCAACACGACATGAAAAAAACACAGTTTCTCAGTGCACACTAATCTGGACCACTTCCACTACCAACCATGTGCGTTAGACTCTCTCCAGAAGTACTGCTTTCAGCCTACAGCTACAAAACTGCACAGAACCCCAAAAAACGAACACTAGACACTGTACTCACCACTACAGGATGATTCTCATACACTCTAGCTGTATTGCCCTACCAAACACTAGCCAATATCCACTAGAAAACCAAGGATCCAAGGTCCCAGACGAGCCCCCATTTGTTACGAACCTGGCTCAAAGGTTCACAACAAAAGGAGAGAGTTCACACACCGGTGTAGTGCAACCAAAACATTTATTTAACTAAACATAACACAACCTAAACTGTGTGAATGTTATTTGTCCGTGGTGTAGAGCGGATGTGTGTGTGAGTGATAAATAAAGGAACAAACTGAAAACAAACTGAGCTCCCATGCTGGCCAGAACAAAAGAGAAGAGACAGACTCTAAGATGGCCGCCCTTTTTATGTCATCCCACTCCGCCCTCTCAAGGTGCAACCAACCAGCTGACGGCCTGGAAGATACTTGGAGGCTACAGAGATAAAACATGAGGGAAGGTTAGAGAGAGAGAGAGAGGCCGTCACAGCTCTGCGATCTTAGATTTTCCAGTCTATTTGAGACGAAGAGGGATCACAGGGGGTGGAAGCCCGCTTGGTAGCTAATGGCGGCAAAAAGCGGAGTTATCGGCAATGAAAGACTCATCCATCTTCTCCTGAGTCCAGTGACGAAAAGCAAACACGCGGAACAAGACACCCATACAGCATCCAGCTCTCACTCGCTAAGCCAAACACACCTTACAGAGATAACAAGACGCTTAAGAGGCCGGGGAGGTCTGGGAGTTACCCACACAGCTGAAATGTAAATAAATCCTGCTTGCTGAATAAAAATAACTACAAGCTGAGATCCACTAGCCATATTTGGAAATATTATGTGTCTTTATATATATACGTATATGTATGTATTTCTTTTGAAACAAATGTATGGAAATCCATTCTTTACATACGGTAACATACATGACTCCATGTGTATGAAAGAACCACAGTGTACTAACCATTACTAAAATTAATATATATTTCAACTATTATTATTAATATAGTAATTATTAATATAACAGCTATAGACAATTAGTTGACTGATGAAGGAAATCGACAGAAATTTTCTTATTATTTTCTACTGAGCCCATATCACAATGTGACGTCATGTGATTTTTTACTTGTAGGGATCTCTAAATGAATTAAAAGGAGAACAATGAACGTTAGATTAAACTAAACTGAACAGAAAATTCTTATGTTTCCCTCCAGTTTGATAAAATAATGTGTTGGGTGTTTCCAGTGAACAAGTCTAATTACTTAATGTAAAATAATCTACAGCTCAGTGCCTGGTAAAATGAATAATCTACTTGTACCAGTGGAAAGTAATTATGTTTTTTTAAATTAAAACCTTCCATTATATAATAGTCTGTTTTCATGATACATCCAAAAAATAAATGCAAATGTTTAAACCATCTTCACAACAACCTGCTAGCACAGAATACATAAATATTATATACATAGAGTATAGATCCATTACCCATATATACTGTTATCGATATGTACATATGTACACTGATATACAACTGGACACCTTTCTCAATATAAACAACTGGTAGGCATATATACATATATAAAACTGTACACTGTTACCAATCTATAACTGTACACTATTGATATATACAACAAGACAGGCTAAGCGAATGTCCAAAATTATTGATATAACTGTAGGTACGAGGTTTATCTGTGAAGTGAATGAACATCGTTTCTTGACAACAAAGTTACACATTTTAACGTTTAAGTCTAACGGGTTTGACTCACTTTTCTTTCGGTTCCAGCCTCAAGTGGCCATTGCAGGAACTACAATTTGTGCTACTTCAGCGTTTGCTTCACTTTTCACCTCATGAGGTTGGTTCATACGAATATGGAGGAATCGGATACTTCCATCATCAGCAGTACAGGCCCTTACAGAGCTATTCGATAATAATAAACTACAGTTTCATAAGGTGTGAAACAACAATGTGGTGTCTTGGCACATTCTGAATTGAACAATGAAAAGCAAGTGTCATTCTTTTGTAGAAAAAAGAAAAACAGCCCAGTGACTTTAAGGTTTTTACAGCCAACTCCCTGTGGCAGCAATCACTGTTAATATCAAGTATATTTTACTCCATAAATCACTTAACGGCCTCCAGGGGGGACGGTGACCTGCAGCAAAAGAACGGAGGTCACTCAAAGCTGCAGTTCACCGCCAGAGGTTGCGCAGTCCCCCCCGCGCTTTCCAGCCACGGACAGATCCTCTCATCGAGGAACGTGCCATTTTCTCGGAGGCAGCTGCCCCGTATCAGGACCCGCAGCGACGGCTCCGATTGACGATGATAATTTAATCACCTTCTTTCAGCCGAGCGGACCGCTGGGGAGGCCCACAGACGTCCAGGCCAATGTGGAAGGGCAGCATTTGAGCAACAAGGGTTTAAGAGCTATAACTGTGATATATTCCACTAGGGATTGTTCTAATGGCTCTCCCCAGTGTGGGAGGGATTGGAGGGTCAACAAATTGCGTAGGGCCGATCCACTTTTTGCTTCTCTTGGCTCTCGGCCCGATAAAGCATCAAAATGGTTTAAACAAATCAGTTCAGAGTTTGGTTTAGCAGCGCAATGAAATAAAGAAATACTAATTATTTAGACTTGCGTCCTTCTGGAACATCATTTTGAAACAATTTCTGTGAATGTTAGTTTCTTGCTAAGTATTTGAAAGCTGTTCCATTTCTGTTCCTGCACATCCAAACGGACGGTGAAGAAATTACAAATGAAGGGATAAAACAAACGCTGCAGCAAACAAGCCTCCATAGTGTTCAGCCCCTGCCATCGGTGGCAAATTAAATGCCTCTGAGCTTTATTCATAGGCTGTAAGCTGATATCATCTGAGGTCAGTTTTTTTTCTTTTCCCCCTCTAAACAGGCATTTCCCCGTGCCATTGTTGTTGTTGCTATATTTAGCGGCACGGCGCGGGAGGACACACGTGCCACTCATGACAGAGAATACAGGGCCTCTGTGTGACTGGCCACGGTCACAACAGGCCAGTGTGCTGCTGCTGCACAGAGGACTCTGTGTCCCACTGACACCATTACCATACAGGGACAGCAGGTCACCAACCAGCACGCCGAACCACTGGGGAACTCTCGCCTCTGACTGCTGTCAATACACAGATTGTGTTGCCAGCACTGGAAAAGGTGCAATGAGAGATACACTTACGGCGGAAAATCTCCCCTTAACGTAGCTGCACTGGGTTAACACCGCATGGCTGCTGATCAGCAACAATTATTATTTAGCTAGAAGCTTTTATAACGTTTCCCATCCCTGTGCCAATACCTATCCGGGCTCGTATACAAGTCAACCAGGGTAAACAGCCCCAAGGCCCTAAAAGCACCAGGCTGTCTCTGTGGCAGTCACTCTGTGGTGATTTGATTAATTGCTGTTTTCTTTTACAATTAAATGCAGAGATGGCTTTTACATTTTATACTCAACCTTGAAACCCCGACTAACAGTGGGATCCTTTGTCAAAATCTAGCTTCATTAAGTTGATATTATGTCTACATTCTGCAAAGACAGAGAGTTGTCTTTCCTCACACAGTCACAAACCCGAGACGGGGCGTGCATGCTGCAACGGCAAAGTACATACAGCGAATATTAGTATGCATGCTCAGATATCTTGGAATGCACCTTAATAATAGAACTAGGTTCAAAAGTTAAATGGATTTTAATTCGAAATATTGATTTTTTTTTTAAGCAGGATGCAATTTCCTGCGTCCTCACATTAGAAACCTGGCCGAGGTCTTGTGGGGCTGGTTCCGTATGACAAATCTAGCGAGACCGCGCCACGAGATTACCGCACGTGTGAGGGCGATCCAAAACATGACAGACGCTACAACCATGAGAACACCGCCTGGCCCCAAAGCCGACTGGATTTGCAAAGTGTGACGACAGAGAACAAGTTTTCTCCTCAAGCAGTGGCTCGGCGCACAAGCCGCATTTTTGTTTTATGATGCTTGTTTTGCAGGGCGGATAGCCGAGTAGGCAATCCGATGCATTGTGTGCGCGAAAGTGTGACGTGATCAAACCATCCGTTGGTCTGAGCGACAGGATCTCAGGTGCATCCTCAGTGGGTGTGTTCGCACCAGGATTTAAAGCTGCCCACTTGTGACTGGATCAGCCAGGACATATGTTAATACCATCTCTGGAAAGGCCTAGTGTGATGGTACTGTACAGCCTCCAGTATTTTATATAATACTCTAAACCCCACCCCACCCTCCCCCAACATCCCCTTCTGGTCACGGACCACGAAGCCAATTGCTACATGATGAATATAATACATTTTCTGTATGGGGAGGAGTTTTTTTGTCAAAAGCCGTAAGGCCTTAAAATGTTACAACCCATTTTTTAGTAGCTCGCACCAATTTTCCAGCCAGGTCTGCAGTCTAAAAATGGCTCGGCGACTCTCGCGCGCACCTCTAAAATAGTGGCCGCGCCATAAAAACGTCCCCTTATCTTTCCTGCGAGCGTAAATCCCGGCTCGTCTAATCCAAGCTGCGTAACCAGTATGGAGAATGGCTGCGGTGAGACGGGAAGGATAAGTGTGGGAAGGAGGGAGGAGAGAGAGAGAGAATGAAAACAAAAGGGAGGTAAGAGCCCTAATAGGAAAGTAAGTAAAACAGACAATTAAAGTGCACACTCTGTCTTTTTATATGAATAGCATGGAACACCTGGGCAGCTCTGGGTGGACTTGCACTTGGAAACCAGACAGCTGCAACAGGTTTTAATGAGAAAATACACCAATCAGCCACAACATTAAAACCACTGACAGGAGAAGGAAATAACATTGAGCATCTTGTGACAATACAGTGTTCTGCTGGGAAACTTTTGAACATGGAATTTGTGTGGCTGTCACTTAGACATGTACCACCCACCTACACCCGACGAGGCACCCCCACCCTTTAGCAATGACACTCCTTGATGGCAGCAGGATGCAGCCTGACACAAGCACACACACAAAAATGGTTTAGGAACAACCCCAAAAAACATGAAAAACAGCACAAGGTGTTGACCTGGCCTCCAAATTCACTAGATCCTGAAGCTGATCAAAGACCTTTGGGATGCACTGGAAGAAACCTGATCCACAGAAACCCCTCCCCTCAACCCATAGGACCCAAAGTCCCCCACTAATAATATTCCGTTACCAGACACCACAGGACACCCTCAGAAGGCCCATGTCCATTCTCTGATGAGTCACAACTGTTTTGGAGGCACAAGGGAGACCTACACAATATGAGGCATGTGGTCATGATGTTATGTCTGATCGGTGCCAGAGACACAGTCTGCCAACTGAGCTTCTGATGTAGCAGTTTGTGAACTAAGAACAAACCAAGGAACACTCTGAAGTCTGTGGAGCTGTTAAGAGGACTGATGCTCCGTATGGGTGGAAGCTAAAAACGAAGGCCGTGTAGCTAAACAAAGGTGGCGACCTTATCACTCGTCTTAAGCAGGTAAAAAATAAACGTGTGAAAGATATATGGACTGTACCTTGAACAGATGACGATGTTAGTGTTGGTGATGGCAGCAGCGGCGGTGACGTCTCGCTCCCTGGGTGCCCTTCAGATGCCCGGAAAAAGGTGGTCTGACATTCAACCGGGCCTTTGCACCCTCACCTATGACATCAGAAGTGAGCGCATTGGTTTTTACTCACTGCCTCAGATGCATTCTCTCCGACCACCGGCTCCCCCCCCCCCCCCCCCCCCCCCACCCAACCTCTAGCTGTCCACACTTTTGTTCTAACCGCTGTGGGTTTTCCACTCTGCGGTCCTTTCACCGTGCCACGGACAAAAGCGAACCAAACTAGATCTGGTGCTTCTCATCAAACTTCTCATCAGGTCATTAGCCCGATGTAACAGAGAAGGGCATAAAAGCTTTATTCGTCCCAGAGGTTTTCTTTTAGGGACTGAGTCAAACTTTACCAGAACTTCAGCCTGCATGTGAGTGACTTTTACATGGCTGACATCTGCACCTCACTAACCTACCCCTCATCATGTCTCCCCCTGTCGATCTTGAGTCACTATTTTCTGTTACTAGAGGTCTGTGGCAATGGTTCTGCATGGCGGTGGATGATGGGCTGATGTACCTATTATTTATTAAGACAATCCAAAGAAATTGGTCATGCAAAAATATAAATAAATAGCTCAAAAGTTATATCATTCTCAAGCAAACTCCTTGAAGAAATAAGTCGATTTTTTTTTTTTTTTTTTTGCTTTTGCTTTTTGTTTATATTGCGGTTTGAATTTCTTTGGTTGGTCGGGAAAAAGAAAACTCGCTAATTAACCACTTTGAGCTCATGTCTGATGGAAATCTGGGCTCAGCGTTGGTTTACCTTCGGGTTTCTCACTCAGCAACACTCGGTGTGTTTACATACACATCGATAGTCCGCTAATATTCCAATGACAAAATTCTGAAATCTGATATGGGTCATGTAAACAAGCGTAATCTGTTTGGGTGTTCCAAATTAGGCCTATTTCCAAATGCGGAGCGCTTCACTTAAGACATGTGGGACGTGCTGATATTAGTCGGCTTCTGAACATGCAGGATATTTACCGCATTGACCTCTTGTTTACAGTCAGTTCTTTGAGTTTAACACAAATGCAGTAGCCATTTTGCAAGGCTGGAGGAGGTATGTACGCTGGAAAGGAGGGAACACATGCTTTTAAACATTATAAAATACTTTGGACACAACGAGTGTTTGGATATGTGCAAAGATCGCAGCACAGGCCTTGTGCAGGAGGTTCCAACAGTCAAACAAGTCAAAATCAGAATGTTTTGCTCATGTCAGCGTTGTCGCTGGGTCTGCTTTGCTTTCCGTTTGGCTTCACTGTCTCCTGTACACACTGTACATTTAATGTTTTCCCTGATGAAACAATGAGTCACTTCGCTCTTGTATCCAAGAACATTTTACGAATGTTACTGTCAACTATCTTCAGCACCGCCGGTGGTGGTGGCTCCACTGCTCAACACTGAATCGGGGTCACGTACACAGACTGTCTCAGTCCTAATGCAGTGCCATACTGGGGACATGAAGCAGAGCCCTGTGTGTGAGAGACTGGAGGGACTGCGGCGATGACATGGCACTGCTCGTGACCCTCGAGGTGAAAAGGCATACGCCCCCAAATTTGTTTCCACGATGGGCGATATTCCAACTCAGTGCCAGCAATAAATTTGGACTCAAACCTCTGAGGAGAGGGAGGCTGAGAAAAAGACTGGAGGCAGAGCAGGGCACGTGGTACGAAGCATTAAAATATAGTTTTCACAGGTCTCCGACTTGGATTTAATTAGGCTCCATACCTCCAGAACATGTTGTACAATGCACACATAGGTGCTACATGCATGCGTCAGCCATTGAGAGGTGGCATTTACCTGCAGCTCTGATGGAAAACTCTGCTCATTTTGTCCAAATAAAGCTAATGAGCAAACAGGTCACAGCGGCTGGTTAATACAGGCCTCACGCCTACCACACAATGCCAGTAAGTAATGGTTTATGCAGTGTTGCGGTCCTGCCCAGTTAGTCCATCATTAGATCATACAATGTCAGAGCAATAAAACAGCTGGTTTAGCCCTAATAATATATTTTTTTTATGTTTTAAACAAACTCTTTGTCTCACGTCTCCTAATATCATGTCATTTTGTCAGTTTTTCCATCCCCAAATACTCTTGTTGTATATTTTCCAAAGGGCAGGGCAGGGAAATCCTTGGCAGGGAATACTGCAATACGTGATAGCAACAGTTTCTCAAGACAGAAATCCTCAGCACACAAACATTTGCAGCTGGGACTCCTGAATTGCTTTAGTCATCATTATTCATGATCTATGCTTGTGTGGTTTTCTTGGAGATCTTCGTGTACATATACAGTATGTCTTCTGGATAAGACCCTCATTCGAAAGTGGACACCTCTTCCGCTATGATTTACAAGAGTTATTTAAGTACAAACAGCACGCAGGTTTTTTAAAAGAACTTGATGGGCAGGTTTTTAAAAGCTTGTCTGAGAACTTTCACTGCAAACTGGAAATGGATTGTTCGCTCCAGGTTGGAAATGAGTTCCTGACCTCAAGCAAAGGAATTCAAGAATCTCAAGAACAGGGGATAAAATGGTTTGGTGTGGCGCTGCATCAAACTGTCAAGGAAAAAAGGCAGCTGTGATGTATCTAGGTTTGTGCCTCGTCTGTACCCTTAGTGAGGGAGTGACGTAATGCGTAATGCCTGTTCCTGAGAATAACGGTCGTCGTGCCTCCTAAATATCACTGTTAGGCAAAGCTACCAGTCGATCTACGTTCCAACCCTCACCTTTGGTCATAGGACGGCTGGCATCCGGAGGGAGCTTGGTGCATCCGGTGCTCCTCATTCGCGTCAAAGGGGGCCAGTTGATGTGGTTCATGCATCTGTTGAGGACACCTCTTGGAAGCCTTCCTTAGACCCAGAATTTGCTGGAAGGATTATATTAGCCTAATGGTACTCTGGGATCTGCCAGGAAGAACTTCAATGTGTTGCTTAGGAGAGGGATGACTTGACCTGACCTGAAAATGAAGTGGGAGAGAATGGGTGGATGGATCAATGTCTAACAACTTGCCACCATTTAATGTAGATTTTCAGACAGCATGATCCAGAACTGCTTAAGATTGTTCTCTGTCAGGCTGCATGGCGAATTTGGGACCAATCAGTTATTAGACTACACATTATCAATCACAAGCCATCCTCAAATACATTTATAGAGCCAGATTTATTTCGCTCCTTGCATTTCCAGCAGGGAGTTCTAACCTGTTGGCAAGAAAAACACATTTTCACTGACGAAGTGCTGGAGTGAGGAAGCGCTGAAAGCTGAAAGGGAGAAGAGTTAGAGTTTTTCGCCGGTTTGTGTTGGGGACATAGAATACCACTAGCAGCATTTCAACAAAGTTGCAGTGGAAAAATGGATTTCTTGACGTACAAACCGGTTTGCTACAGACAATTAAGCTCCTTTCCGCCTTTCAGAACTGAGATCAAAATGCAAAAACCTGACAGCTATCAGCCACCGGCTGTATAGTGTAACTGGAAGTATTCGATACGGTCTGGATCCAGTATTTCAGTAGTCTAGTAGAATTTGCAGACAATAAACGTGAACCAATTAATAAGAAACAAACATATCTGCTAGCCAAAAGCAACTTTTTCACTGCGCTCCTGAGTTTGAGTGTTAATAAGGTAAGACAGCCAAAGCCTCCTTTTCATCAACCCTATATTTTCTCTTTGAGTCATCAGGTTTTTACATTATTCTTGGAGAGCTGCTGTGATGCAAGTATATTGTTCGCTCCAGATAAAACAAAGACTTTGGCCCTTTCCCTCTCCTTCCTCCCTTCTCTCACTGCCTGAAATTGGACTCCCTCCATCCCCGATTGTATCATGTTCAGCCTGTTCTCTCCTTCTACTCTTTTTGGTTTCTTGGCATACGGTTCGCCGCATGAGGTCCTGGCCTGGGAGGCCTCGGATTGTAGTAATGACACTGTTTTCACTAAACTTCCCTCTCAAGGCAGACACAGCCCAGATCAGGTTTCATATTATAGTCCATTAGGCTGGTTACTCATCAGCTACACCGACTGTTTAGTTTTTCTCTTCTGTTCATACCTACAACATCTGGAGAACCTGTGGCCAAAGGACAGGCGTGCAGCACACCAACCCATCACTGTGTGAGATTACCACTCAGCAAAAATGTTGACTTTCATTGTTGTACTGCAGATACTGGCTTCAATGTGGTTGACCCATTCATAATTTTCTAGGCAGGTACAGTGGATTGTCAGCTGAGAGAAAATACTAAACAATACTTTAAACAATACAAGCTAATTTATTTTAAAATGAAAAGCCACTCAAAGGGTCTTAAGCTTATGGGTCTTATACATTTCCCAGACACAGACCAAAAACCTGGATGAACCCTCTGTAACATCACCCAAAGGATTCCTTAGGAGTAGTTTTGAAACTGTGGTGGCTCAGGCTGTCGCTGTCTTGGCAGCGGAGTCCGCCTAACCCCCAGCATATTCAAAAATGGGCTAAGAGTTGAAGCATGTGTGATTGAACGCATTTCAGAAAGGCTCACGCGGCTGTATCTATGGCCTAACAACTCTAATCCTAATGCAGGACAAAAACTTCCAAGGAACTCTCTGTAGAAATATGTAATACAAGTGTGCAGTGGGTAACATCAGAGCAGTGGTTAAAATAAAACTCAGAAACTGTGAATTGAGAGAAGTTTGGAACCACCACGACTCTTACAGAAGTGACAGGCGCTGGGGAGAACCTGCCAGAAGGATAACAACCGAGCAGCACAGATTCATTTATGGAACAGCACCTAGATGGATCAGCATCTTGAGTAATAGTAACATGGCTTCAGACAAGTCTCCAGTGTTCCTTGACTTAGAACATGTGTGGAGAGCCTGGAAGATGCCAGCTCGCAATCGATTCCCATCCGATCAGATGGAAAAATTTCCCAGGAAGACAAAAGGTGAAGATGCTGGTAGAGACACACCAATCAAGACAAAGGACCTTTGTAAATTTCAGTTTAGCTGTGTCTCATAAGTGGAGCAGAGGGTTAGTTGTTCGATCCCTAGGACATGGACCTCATGCTGAACTCAGCACTTAGAGTCTGAATAAGCAGAAAAATACAATTAAATGTGCAAAAATGAAGGGGTCTACTTTCTGATTCCAAAACAAATTAATTTTGTCTTAACCACTGCATGATTTACTACTTGCTGCAGGAAAATAAACTTGAATGAGCAACACAGTTATTGCTCTGTAACTGTAACATTACTCTGTATATTAAGATAAGGTATATCTACCCAGTGCAAGTTGCACTGAAGGACATGTTCAAGTCCTGAACATGTTGGACTTGTGGTCGAACTTGTGGTTAGTTAACAACATACCTCCAGTGATAATGCAAGGCTCCTCCATTGGGGAACGAGTTAGCCAGGCAGACTACTTGTAGCATCAAAACTACGAAAAGTTCCTAAAACTTAAGAACATAACCTTTTGACCGGTTGTTTCAGCTTTAAAAACCCTGATAAGACTGTTTTGAAGTGACAGTTGGATCGATTCCTTGAATTTTGGCTGGTGAACATTTTTGGATTAGGAAAGAAGTAAGACTAAATACAGTCCTATTAAAGTCCTTTTTAGCACGTGGAGTTTTTAAGAGCCTAAGAGGCCAGCTAGGATTAGACGGTGTATTTTCAGGAGCAACTGATGCAAATATATATCAGCCTCAGTAACTCACTTGACTGTCAACACAATTTTAAATGATAAACCAACATGATCCAGTTCAACTGTTCAATCTTTTAATCCGAATAGTCGGCAAGACAAAGCGTAAAAACATCTTCACATTATGTCACCCTCACTTTGCTGCTGTGTGTGCATGTCAAGAGGTAAGGTCGACGCAAAACACTCGGCGATAAATTGCGATCAAAAGACAAAGTGAGGCAGAGGGAGCATAACTCACGCTCGGTGGGATCACACATGTGGTGATCTTCTATAACTCAAGCTGGGCCTCTGCTCTCTGTTGCCAGTAACTGTCACAGTGGCTTAAAATTTTGGCCGAGTGGTTCAGCAAGCGGCTCCGAGCAGGAACATCCTGGAGAGAACAAAGACTTTCAACATGAGCTGTGGCCTGATGGGCAGAGAGTCAAGACTGTGGCTGGAGAGTTGCTAGTTTGAGTCTGTGCTGGGAGAAAATGTGTGCTGGGAAAGTGAAAGTGACAAAGTGTGACCTCGAGCATCTCTAAACTGGATAAATGAAGGTTGACAAATGAACAGAGCAGAATCTGTTATTGATTAGTAAGTTTTTCTACTGTCACATCTATGGATAAAGTGAAATAAACAAAATGTATTCAGAAGCAAATGAGCTCGGAAATACTCCTGAATAATCTTCAAGCACAACTTCATCAAGGCCAGTGCAAAAACTAGGGAGTTACTAACACATGTGAGAACAAGTGCATTGTTGGATGTCATGCACAACTTTTCCAGAGTTAACAGTGATAGTATTTCTGTGTTTAATAATGTCCCACATACAAAAATCCACACAATCCAAAAAATATCCAATGCATGCAGATTCTGTTAAAATGATTTTGGCCCAAACTATAGTTTTGGAAATCAGAAAGCCCTTGGTGCATAGTAACACGGTGGAAAGTAGAATAAAGTGCAGTCGTAGTGAATAATGTTGCCAAGTGAAGTAATATGCCCTGTAGCATCAACACTGCGAAAAATCCCTAAAAATGAAGAACTAATCAGGAATAAGAAGGCTGATCTTCTGCACTCCAGCTTTAAGAACGCTGCCAAGAGTGTTCTCTTGAAACGATCTGCATTTACTATCAATGTGAATGGAGTTAAAAACTAAAATAAGAAAAGTATCCCCTCAAGGTACATTTAAGGTGTTTTCAGGGAGTTTAGGCAATGTGCGATTAATCTGTCTGTATTAATCGCGATTAATCGCAATTAATCGCAATTAATCTATTGACAGCCCTAACTTATTTTCAAACTTTTACAAAAACGCACAAAAAAACGACCAGCATACTATTCACATCTAGCTACTATGAAGCCATTTGACGATGACACACATTGACACACATATGGTCCACTGATGGAACTTTTCCACATTTAGTGGTCTCATGCAAAAGCCCTGGGGTTGTATTTCAACATTAAAAAGTAATTAAAAATCTGTAAAATATTAGCAAATCAGTTCATGCGCCCAACCCACAAAATAAAATGCGAAACCGAATCCCAATGTGGCAACACTGATCGGGACACACCTGTGAATGTCCCTTCCTAATCCAGGTACCAACGCTCTCAGAAAGAAACCAGTAGGATTTCATGCAGCTTAGGTGATAAAAAGACTTGTTCCATATCCCTTCACTGTCACTTCGCTCAGTTGTGCAATTTTGCATGACTTCTGCTTATGCACACTGTCAAAATCACTTCATTCTCAAGTTCAACATCACTGCTCCAATGATCTGTTTGAACTCATTCTCCAAACCAGTCATTTCAAAATGCCTCTTGCCTAAATTCATTTAGGCAGTTCTGTCTTTCAGACCATCTGTCCTGCAACCCTCCTCCCCTCTATCCTCACCTCACCTAAGTTGTCCACTCCCTAGAGTACTTCCAGCCATTTTTAATGATTTTATACTCAGACTGCAACATACTGAAATGTACCTGAAATACTGCATGTCAGGAGGAAACTCAGGAGTAAGATGCTCAAACGCAACGGCCTGTTTTAAATTGTAACTTCAAGCCTCCATGTGAAATCCACATGACACACGATGAAAAAGAGAGATTTTGATCCTCAAGTGGAAACGATATTTGAGCCCGAAGTAAAACTGTGGCGACTGCTCCAATTGGGCTGTAATCAGTCAGAGCTCCTTGTTCTTAAGCGATTTCACTGTGCAAAGCCTGAATCTGTTTGCGCCAAAGAAAAATATTTGAGATAATAAGGCTATTGGAAGAACCCACTGCAGTAAATGTACTTAAATAAGTGTGTAAATTTGGACACGGCCCCATTATCAGTCTGGACCATGGATAGATACTGTGGCTGATACTGTGTGAAGTCTTTAAGAGTTGGCAGGGCAGCAACACTGGAGATACTCAGCTCCTATATTGACCGATATCTGAATTTTCATGGTCCTGACCATAAATATGATTTACAACTATTTGTTTGAATCCAGCTGAAAAGAATTTTACATTAACATTTGTGAATATCGTTCTGATCATTTGTTTAAATATGTTAAATATGGTTTGAACGAAAATACTTATTCTTCTTGCAGTGATCCCACAGAGAAGAAGCTGAGACTGTAAAACTAGTTTTGCGTAATGTAAGGCTACCCTGTTATGAGAACGAATCAGGCCATACTGTGTAAATTAGACTCTTAGCTTAGCTGACAACGCATCAGTACATTGGCAGCACAAGTATCAATATTCATTTTCTTTCTGATTACGTAAAAAAAAAATATGCTGAACTAAATGTTCGCCTTTAACTCCATTCAGAACAACTCCGGTTCAGAGGATTATTTGTATAAATTCATCTTTCAATCTGCTATTTCCTTCCAGCGAATAATTCCTCTTGTGGATTGAGCCGCGTGCAGTAAAAAATGATGGTTACAGCTACACTGCGCGTCTCTCAAGGCTACCGTGCACCTATCCAAACAGCAACGGTGGCTCCGGTTCAAGTTCACGGGATGACCTCAGTTATTCCCTTCCAAAATCAAACCTATTGATATCCGAGCCAGAACCAAATCAAAGAGGACGGAGGAACATGGCAAAGAACAGCGGGGGTGAAGATTCAGCCCTAATGTCTTCAAGATCCCAGAAAGTAACACGGGAATATGAGTGCAAGTAAAACGAGACAGCTGAGCTGATGTATTAGTCTGATATCAGCCTTTTATATGAACACGGGTCTCTGTTATGCGTCGTCACCAGACAACAAAATAAAATGTAATATTTTATTTTCTTTGGCTGCTCTCATTAACAATTTATTCGCCACAAAGCTCCCCCTAGTCATGTGTTCCATTCCTGCAGTGACCACCCATGCTAATCTAAGCATTGAAAGATGAGTGAAAACTGCACAAACAGCATGCCGTGTGATTCTCCGACTTTATTCCTTATTTCACCAACTCTTAAATCAGAATCGGGAGTGTCCTCCTGAGCAAAGAGCATCCGCAGTGTGCTCGCCGAGGCGGCGGAATGACGGTGAACAAGAACAGTGATCGCTTGCGGATGGTAGCCGCACGAACCGATGTGACAGAAGATGATCGAGGGAGGGAGTGGTCGTGAATAATGGCAAATGTATCTGAGTAAAGCCGTGTTTGCACAGACCCAGAGCAACAAAAAGGAAGATCGGATGCTTATTAAAACTGAAGACAAACCAGAATTCCCATGAAATGCCTCGCGTGTGTTCTTGTTGCTTAGTTGCAGACATGTGGCAAGTTACATGTACGCTGTTTTAAGTGCTGGTTCATGAGTCACGCTGCTGACTTCTGCATTGTGAAGAGGACCGGTCATAAAAAGTCTGTCACTTAATAATGCACAGGAATATCTCGGCTACATGTGGTTCATGGAGACAACCTGTCTCTCTCTCTTTCTCTGGTTTGCTGGAATCTGTCTGGTTTGTCTGGAATTCACTCGCACACAGAGTCAGGCGTATACAGTTGGAGAATATGTAACTCTGCCAATTAGTCCTTGGCAGCACTATGAGCGATTAAAGAGAGGAGGGGGAAGAAAAAAAAAAGCCAGCAGAACAAGGCACGGAAGAACATAACGACCCTGCGTAGTAAAACAAAGTGGGGGAGCTGCTGTGGTCAGCACACGTGCATGTCCAGACACCCAAGAGAGGTGTTACGGCGAAAAATGTTTCTCCGCGTTTCTGCTTCGCCCATCGGGATCAAGTTCCCACCGGCTCTGCGGAGAGCGCAAAACAGGGATCGACAACAGAATGCAGAAACTGTGCCGTTGCATTAATAATCCGGTGGTGTCAGGTTTTTTTTATTTTTTATTATTTTCTTCCTCAAAATAATAAATTCCCAACAGCAACGCACCGCATGGACGGGTTGTGCAAGACACTTTCCTGATGCTTAGTCACAGGCGTGACCTTATAAACCATCTGCAGACACCCTGGCAGAATTTTTATGATGTTTTCAAAGCGGTAAATGGACCTATGGGATGTCTGACGGGGAGTGAATTGGCGGAAAGTGTGAGCCAAGAGAGGTGACAGTTAAGAGCTATTGACAGTTATCATGGTAACATGTAAATAGGCAGAGTGAACGGAGAACATGGGCACCTCCATCAGAGACTGCGCCTGGCTACCTGGAGATGCGCTCAGTCTCTGACGGTGCTGGTGTCAGGGTATTTAGGTGCATATTAAGGAATGATGGGGTGCAGATAGACCCACTTTCAAAACAACAACCAGCCTTAAAGCACTCCTTTTTTTTTTTTTTGTCCTTCTTAAAACAAAACCACTGCCCCTCAGAACGTCTTCACCAAACCACACAAGGTGGAAAATATGTGTACCTGCCAGGCGTAGTAAGAAAATAAATACAGCCCGGCAGTAAAACTAAATCCAGCGTCTCTAAAACATCTGTGTGGGCTGACGGAGAGGCGCGCAAACCGGAACGCGGGCCCGTCTGCACGTCCACGTGCATCTGTTGTTTGGCCACCGCCGCCCACGCTACGCGGCTCTGTTTTCACCAGCCTCGTCCCGTCTCGCGGACAACGCATCCTCAGATGTGAGGCCTTTGTAGAATGCGCCGTGACGGCTCAAAGCACAGTATTCCTTAGAGATATGAATTACTGTTTAATGTCTTTTCTAAGTCTACCGAATTATAGTAATAAAGTTATTAAAAAATAAATATCTGTTTTTGTTCTCGCTCACTAAAACTCCTTCAGCAGCAACACCCATGTTGGCAAGTTGTCCCTAAACTCTAAATGGAGCCAATAGGAACATTTCCTGAGTTAGACTCGCTACAGTTTGCAGAAAATACTTACAGTACTAATATTTTTCACCTCAATGTTTTTAGGTTCCAGCATGAAAGGAAATTGATTAGGGAAAGCTCAGAGTAGCAGAAGAATCTCATTGTCACAAACACAAAATAATAACCATGCAGTTTAGAACCTGGCATGAGTTTATCAACCCATCCATCTACCCCAGCCTCTATTTCGCTACAGTCTTTGCGACTCAAGTGAATACTATGCCTGCTAGAGTGCTGCAAAACTGAAATGTAACTATAGGTCATGACAAATAACTTGGACCAATTAGCTATGGGTTGGTCCTTTCTGGTCACTGAACCTTTTTCAAACTCTATTCTGCAAAGCTGGGGGCAGTCGAGGCTAGAAGCTGCAAATAAGCCGCTACGATGAACATTAAAATGCTCCATCCAAAGTTCTATTACATGGCACACAATAATCTGATACTCGAAATCAATAAAAATATGTCCACGTTTTAAATTAAAGACTACGATCCCCTTTCTGCAGCGCTCCCTAGTGTTTGGAGGCTGGCGCGTAGAGACGTTTTACACGTGAAAGTGTGATGAAGTGCAAAAATACATTACATGTCAAAAGTAAATGTAAAAGTCAGGTGGTAATGAATAAAAAGTACCGTCCACCTCCTGTTTTTGTGCCCTTCAAACCTTTCTTTTATAAATGTTCTGTATATCAGCATGTCATTCTGGACATTTCAGAAATCCATGCAAATTTTTACGTTTTTAAAGTGTATTCACTGTCCTCTGTTTTCATGGTGTGTCTTCATCAGTTTAAAGGGGAATCACTGTTTTTCTATAACCTGGAACTTATCTCTGGCATAAAATGTGATCGTTTACTCACCCATATAACTTTGGTGTCATTTTGAGTTGTTCGGACAATATTTAGATATTTATATCCATATAGTGGGAGTGAGTGGAGCACCGGAACGCAGCCGCTAAAGACGCATTATCTGCCACGAAACTTATTATTTTCGTCAATATTTTGTTATGATACGCTAGTGCTAATCCCTGTTGAATCCGGAGTTACCTGTTTTCATCATCTGGGGTCTGTAGATTGACCTACTAACCTCTGACCTTGCTGGGGCTAATTATGAGCCACCATCCAGAGCCTTTCTGAACAACTTTATTCTTAGGTAATGTGAACACATCAACAAATAAAAACTGAACTTAAGTCTCTGTTCAGCTCGTGTAATGGAAAAACATGATTCTTCAGCATCAGCACTGTGACCAGGTCTAGCGCTCAGATACGTCATTTTTGGGATTACCCTCAGTTTTGACTTAAAGACATATTTTACAGTTTGGCACCTTAATACCCACATGTACGTTGTCACTATCAAAGGACGACCTCATTTTCACCTTGAACTCACTTTTACAGTGCTGTTTTGCAGAGAGAGACTAAGCACTCAAACTTAGTTCGTATCTGATGAAAGTCATTCTTCTCTTCCACAAAATCCCACCAGGCCGTCCGCCTGAAACACAGCTGTCCATATGGGGACGGCTCAGTAGTTTTTGGCCATTAAAATGTATGCGCAGTGCCGATCTGGGCCTAATATGAGCGCTCGTCTGCGCGTTGTTATTCTACATGAGCTCCAGGTTTGGGATCTGGAGCAGTGCGAGCCGCGAGAGTCCGGCCTTCCCTCGGCTTCATCAATCACGCCGCGACAGTGAATGGCAGGATAATATTGTTGCTGGTGGCTGATTGGGAAGTCTCCCCTGTGACTGTGTGTGTCTGCGAACCGGAGGGGGAGCGTGCGGAGATATGAGCCCCCCTCGACTGAACGGGACAGGACGTCTGTGATTTTTTTCGCTGTCACATGTGTGCGTGAGAGTGCCCGTATCATCTCAGCAGGTATTAATGCACGTGTGCACGTTGATTCGCGTGTCACACACTGTATATACCCAAACACACACACACATACACACTCACACACAGTAGGTGTACTTTAACTCCTTGGCGCCTGGGTCTTCCTGTATTGCTGGAGCTGGGCTGTGCAGCGCTGGACAGGCTCTTCCCGTTAAGGGCCCTGTGGTTACGGAGGGACCATGTGCCCATTCACCACTGTTTGTTTTCTATGTCATTATGAGTCCAGCGCTCCTTCACTGACCGGCCCCATCGAAATAGTCTCCTTTGTTAGACACACTCTCTCCCCCGTCATAGAACCATATAAAAACATTTGGCTACATACACTTAGGTGTGCTTAGAGGTGTATGTCCAAATCACACACACTCCCTCGACTCAGCCACCTCTAATCCACATGCATGCTCGACGTCCAGATACACAGACACGCACGCACGCACACAGCTTTCCATTCAGCCCTCCTCTCATAATGTTTCTTTACTTAACATTTAAAGTTCCTGAAATAGGAATGTTCCTGAATCAAAACTGTTTCTCCAAGGCAGCGCTCGTTGAAACGCCGATACCGCTTTGGACGCTGCAGTGCATTCTGGGTTATTTTGTTTGGGCAGCGGCGCGTCGTCTACTCCGCAAAGCGAGTAATTACAAAAAATGATTTGATTATGATTGGTGGCACACAGGACGCACAAAAACGGCCGATATTTTGTCAGTTTTGTGCCCCGACAGCATGTTTTTCGCCGCTTCTTTTTCCTCGCAGTGAAACCCGAGTGTTGTTTTAGAGCAAAAAAAAAACAAAAAAAACTCTCAGAGCAAGTAGGTAAATCTGGGCAAATGTTGTGCTCAGGATATGAGATGGGGAGCGAGGGATAGACACTGGTAATTACACAGATCCTGACAAATAGCAGGTAGGTGGAGGAACGCTTGGGTTCGCAGGTGGAAATAGGTCATAATATCCTCTAAATCTGCAAATGGAAAAACAATATACCCTCGCTAACCTGTCCTCTGTGGTCTAGACAGACCAACACATGCATACTTCAGGGTGAAACTAAAGATGAAAACATAGCTTAGTCGGCTTAGAAAGCGTCTTATGGAAAGTTTAGAAACTCTGTAGCTGTGGATAGAATATTTTAAGACGATACAGTGGCTCTGAAACCCAGTTTCCTATAATATCCTTTTTACTTTTTTTGGGTGAAAATTGCATGTTTTGAAAAGAAACTGCAAAACTACAACGTGCAATATTAATATCATTGGTAATACTATGATGTCTTCAAGTAGCCTACAGGTATATTTAGACTAAAACAAGTAATGCTTTTAGTCCAAATTTATTTTATTACCTACTGAAATTCATATGCACTAGTAATAAAAACCTACATAACCACCATCCAAACCACAAGTGTCCACTATGAATAAAAGAGCAAATCATTGATGGTGCAGGATAATATACTGTAATTAGCGGACAAAGGGTTTATTGGGATCTTTCTGACAGTATAGTGAAAGGACATATCTATTACCCTTCACAGGAAGAGATTGCTAGGGCGTTTTGAGTTGATGGTAGGGTATTACCAGACAGATGCTAGGGTATTAGGGCTGGCTGCTTTAGGAGTAAGTGCTAGGAAGTTGCTACAGATGTCAAGGTAGTTTCTAAGTTAACAGTTATGAACTTCCTTTTCGTTGTCAAGGTAGTTGCTTGGCCATTTTTTGTGGTCACTGCGGCGCTTGGGTGGCATTTCAATAGGCCGCTGATGTGTCACTATGTCTGGGCTAGATGCTGTCCCAAAAAGGATAAAAATGCTGTGAAAGAAAGATAAATATTTATAAACAGACAAGACTGGTACTGGTATCAACTGTGTCTCACAGGTCTAACAACGCCAACTAGCAGTAGTTGTTGGAGAAGCAGCTAGGTGGCTCCAGTAAGCTCCTAAACCCCAAACGACATTACACCGAGTGTACACACTGCTGTGTGAATGAATGGATGGGCTACATGCAGAAAAATACTTCATCAAGCATCAGTGGAGGAAAAACGGTAATTATATTATTATGTGGGCGGCACAGTGGCTTGATGGTTAGCACTAATGCCTCACAGCAAGAAGGTTCCAGGTTTGAATCCAAGAAATATATACCAGCCATTATATTAAAGCCACTGACAGGAGAAGTAAATGACCATCTTGAGACAATGCAGTGTTCTGCTGGGAAACATTTGGACCTGGCATTCATGTGGATGTTACTTAGACATGTACCACCCACCTAGACCACACCAGGCACCCCCACCCCAAAACCAAGACACTCCTTGATGGCAGCAGCCATCCCTAGTAGGATGCAGTCTGACACAGGCACACTCACAAAAACTTGAAAAATAGTGGCAACCAAATTCACTAGATCCCAAACTGATCAAGTATCTGTGGGATGTACTGGAACAAGATTGAACCACAGAGGCCTCTCCCCTCAACCTATAGGACCCAAAGCCCCCCGATAACAACATTGTGTTGCCAGACACCACAGGACACCCTCAGGCGGCACATGTCCATTCTCTGATGAGTCACAAGTGTTTTGGAGGCACAAGGGAGACCCACGCAATATTAGGAAGGTGGTCATAATCTTATGCCTGATTTGTGTATCTTACTTTCCTTCAGGTTGCCAATGCTAAAGTTCACCTACAAAATATCAGCTAGAGTGGTACCAAAGAAGAAGAGGTAGCTCAAACAACAGACTGTACTTCCTTGTTTGTTTGTAGACCCTTCTGTCATTTATAGAAGCCACAAACCAGTCCACTCACAGGAGCCTTGGAAGGAACAGATCACAAAGCATTCGCTATAGACAGAGTCATGTTCCTATGTTTTATTCGTCCTAGACCGCTAGTTCCAGAAGTAATTGCACCTTTCCAATACATAGATGACCTAGTTTTACGACGTTCCTCTACTTTAAATACAGTAGTTATGTTCAACAGTAGCTAGCTTACTGCTGCTAACATTGTATTCTTAGTGAACACAACACGTGGAGACAGGTGTTACAGGTGAACACAGCCCATTAGAATGCTGTCTGTTGGTGTGAAGTCAATATGAAAATCAATAAGGAAACATGGCTTGTACTCAAACACACAAAGTCACATGTGTTGGGGAGTAGCCTTTTCCAACAACAACCACAGGCGCCCTGACCTGTCTGCCTTGTCACCATTTGATGATGTCATCCGGAAGGTTCCAACTCAGTAGTCGCCACACTGCAGCGTGACTGGGCGGAGAGGGCAGGTGCTCCACATCACAGTCACTCCATAAACACACACATGTGTGCACACACACACTTGAGTAAACATAAACACACATTGCACACTGGCGCGCAGACAGCGAGGCAGCGGCGGCGCTGTGGCCGGCACGCACTGCACCGCGGACGTACAGGATGCAGAAATATGAATAAACATGTTCATACTGTACATGACACACATGTACACACTGGTTCAACCACAAGTGGGCCCATGTATCAAACCCCACCCGGGACAGCCTCATTGTCCCTGGCAGCATTCACTTATTCAAAGTAATGCTTTACCAGAAAAAAAAACTCGATATCCACCAATTACAAAACCCACATAATTGTAATAATCACAGACTACGGGGATAAATCAAGAGATCTGCAAATTAAAAACCAGAAAGACTCCATCTCAATGACAAGAATGAACCGCGCTTCTATGAGAAATCAATTAAAAGTCAATCAGGAGCAAAGAAACACTAAGGAGCCGCTGCCTTTTATACGTCACCAGCAGCCATAAACTCACCACAGCCCGTGGGACTCCAGCTTGTGGTTCCCATAGTGTATATTGGTTGGACTAAGTGTGTGTCACTGGTGTCACTTTGATGCGCCTCCCTCCAATAAGCTCTTCATGTTTTCCATGAAGATCAGCACATCGGCTCAACATATAAATATCCGAGACAGTGGGAGGCTAGCTGTCAAATAGTTTCAGAAGAAAGATGCACTTGTTTATTTCTGAAGTCTGGAGATGCAGCCGTTTGTGGAAGTCAGATGATTGCGCTTCATGGTCAAGAGGGATTGTTTGGAAAGATTTGGCTTCGCTCCACAATTCTTACATCAGTGAAAAATAAAGTTAGACCGAGAGGCATTTTAGATGCAGGCATTTAGAACCAAAATACATTCAATACAGCAGCAAAGTGAGTCGAGGACGTGTTTTACGGGGACCTTGATTCCTGAAGTAAGGAAAAGTTTTGTGTCATGACTGACAGTCGGAGTACTCTTTAGCTGAGATCAGCAAACTCACTGCCATTCAAACATCCGTCCAAATAATAATAAAAAAAAACTACAAAAAGTTGAAGGTATAAGCTTGTGTATGTAAAATCAAATTGAATGGATTAAAATCTAACATATTCATTTTAAGTGTTGACGATCCAGCAGGTGGATTAGCTAACTGTGAACAGAGAAATGCTAACTGTTTTCCACTTCTACTAGGCTGTATGCTAAGCTAACCTAGCCACATGCTGTCTGTAACCAAATATTTAGACTTGAGAGTGGTATTTCTCATTTAACTCTTACTGAGAAATCCAGAACATAGTCAGTGGTATAAAGTATCCAAGTATGTGTTTGCAATGTAAAATATGCTAACATGGCTAACTGTTGTCTGACATGGCTAAACAGATTCAGATGAAGGAAACCCCTCAGTCTCTCATACCTCTCCTGTTCATCAGCTCTGGCAGCCCGTCACACGCATTGCTCAGCGAGTGCGCGGCAGCCCCGTTAAATGACGTGGGCACAAGTGACGAACCACTTGACCCTGCCCTTGCGGCAGCAGCACAGAGTGGCACGGCGGCAGCTGCTCAACACATTCCCCTCTGGATGCAATTATAAATGTTTAGGGAGAAAATAAAACAACAAATTATGAACACTCGATGGTGGCTAATTTCTTCACCGGAGAAATATTTTCTCAAAAACTCATGCGGCCTCCTCGTGTTTGGTTTGCTGCCCTCGCATTTACTCGAAAGAGGTTGGTAATAATTTGATTATTCCACGAAGGTATGCAAAATATAATTACTGTCATATTGTATTTCCCTGTAGCGTGACGAAACAGTGTTAAGGACGGACACTGTGGTATCAGTTTGGAGTTCAGTGCGTGGCTGGTGGAGAATCTGGCCTGTGCTCTGTTACTCATTTAAATCAAAAAGAAGTATATTTCCACATAAGTGACCTTAAATGTTGATTTACGATTGTGTTGTGTAATTAGGGTTAAGGACTTTAACTGCTTTGCCAGTTAAAGTCAAATGTTTACTGCTGCACATCTCAGCACTGCGCTCCAGACTCTTAATTTATTACCCGCTCGCTGAGCTGTAATCGGGAAGTTTTTAATTAATTCCACACACGATCACCATCAAACTAAAAAAAAAATCCCCCCAAAAGAATTTAATGGCTGCAGCTTGACCCACACCGCTGAGTTTATGGGCAATACACACACTGTACAGTATATGCTAAAATCTGCTTTATTCTGTCCCTTGCTGGAGGTAGAAAACAGATAAAAAAAATCCATCTTAGTCATTTATACTGCATATTAATTACAGTGGCATCAAATTGCAACTGAGTACAAAGCTAGTCTTAATCAAATTTCCCATGCCATCTCAAACAGCCAGACCTATTTCTAGACAGAAAGACTAGCTCTGTTTTAGTTCTGAAGAATGGTCCGGTTGCACTCGTTATAATGTGATATGATTATGAAATACCTCTGAACGCAGTTGGATAGTCCTACAACCAATCAAAGCCGGTTTGTTGTGAACAAATTCAACTCCACGGCGCTCAGGTGATGACTACGTCGGTGTTACTCCTCTGTCAGTCAAGCTTTGTTCGGCCTGGCGGGTCTTTGCCAGAGCATGATCAGCTCCCAGCGGTGTTGCTCCAGCCTCCACCATCGTGCCACAAAACATTTATGGCAGGGAGAAATCCGGCTTCTAGACTATGTTGTTTTTAATTTCTTTACATAACGTAACTTTTACATTTTTCTTTACTACATGTAGGTGCTAGCTCCAAAACATCTCTGACTCCTGTCCAATATAGAAAGTTCCCTACACAGTTTTTATGATGAGACATCGTCAATTTTGGACAAATCGAACAACAACAACAAAAAGATGGCTACAGATGTTGAACAGTACTACATAAACCACCGGGTAACGTCGCTGTTGCTACAGTACACCCCTCTTTGCCGAATACACTAGCGGAATATGAGAATTGGTGTTTTTAGTATATTCGTTGGGAACTGTGTTTTGTAGTATGCTAAACGGGGGCTCCACAAAGGATGTAAGAACACTCTTGTCCGAAATGATTTTATTTATTTTTTCCGCGACGCTTACTTTTTAGTTTTCCAAAATGAATTCTTTATGATTCCAGAGAGAAATAGATTCTATCTATCTGGTATAAATGGACCATACCATCCGGGCTGAAAAGAGCTTCACAGACCACTGGAATATTACAGCAGAAGATGTTAAACTATCTGCAAGGCTCAACAAAGCACCAAAAAACGTTGCAATGAACTGAACTATATGCGTACAATACGGATAGTGAACTAGATATCGACTTTATTTTGGGTTTGTCAGTGTATATATATATATTATATATTGTGTCTTTTCATGACTTGAAGTAAATCTGGTACATATACAAGTAAGGTTTCTAAGAAAATCGGTCCATGGCGTGCTTGTGTGTGCCCATAATGAGGCCCAGCTCTCCTTAATTGGATCAAATGAGTGCCGTTTAGGTCTTTTCACTTGAAGACCAACCATGTGGTTGTTCATGTTACTGGAAATGTTAAAAAAAAAAAATGTAGAAGAAAATATACATGTTTCTCTTACTGGAAATGGATAAAATATTGAATATTCACGTTCAAAACAAGGTTTCATTAACATTTAAAATCTAAAATATTAATATAACCCGACAATAATAATACTGGATATACGGTAAAATATAATATTTTTCTATTTCAGTCCAGCTCAGCAGTAAGTGTAATTGAGCGCCTCAACACTTTGGTAACTAATCCTCCCACCAACCCCAGAGTGCACACCACAGTCCTCACTAATCATTCCAACATTTCCATCTTATTAAGTAAGACAATACATTAATTGCAGTGGCATGCCGAGGCCTCCTGCTATGCAACGTTACCCCTCTCCCGGTCTGCCACCGAAACCCAGAAGACGCACAGGCCAGGGGCCAACACGGAAAGTTCACGGCTCCCACTCTTGCAACTTTTCAGCAGCGGCGGGAGCAGATTAGAGACGTCCGCTGCGCATTCCTCGCCTAATGATTAAATATCAGGCCGTTTATTGTGAGTGTCACTGATTGCGGCTCGGAGATGTGGCTCTTGGCAGGCTGCAAAAGCCGGGAGACGGACGCCGCTTTCGAAGTCTTTGCTCTCCTAAGCCAAACGAGAAACACTTTCAGAGGATAATTTAGCACACTCAGAGGGGGGGTATTTGAGCATCTGCGATTCGCTTGCAAGCTGTATCTTTTGAATTTATCTGATGGAGGGAAAAAAAAAAAGCAAAATTCTTAATCAAGCAAGCCTTTGCATTTTATTAACTGAATGTAATGATCATTCATAGACTGATATGTTGTGCACAAGCCAGAGAAGCGACGTTTAACGGCGACCTTAACTGCTGTTTTCACTATTTTACCAGCCGAGCGGATATGCGGGATTTTAAATCACAGATTGTTACCTCCCACAGTTTGTTAACTCGTTTCACTTGATTGACAGAAGGTACAGTAACCCTTAAAACAAATTTCTACAAACTATATATTTATTCTAAAAATCTTTTTTTTTTTTTTTTGGTTCCAGGTTGTTTCTACATTGGCGGCAGTGCCAGACATATTGTGATTAAATGGTCCCCCCTGGCTCATAGTTTAGCTCAGGGTATTGGGTTTCACCTAAAATTAGCCATCAGACTCAATTTATTACCTCAATTGAGAGGCTCGAAAAGTGCCCGTAACAGCGCCTCCGCTAACACAGACTAACCTTGGCCAAGCCATATAATGTTGCATTTTAATTCAACTGCAGGAATCGCCAGCGAGGCCAAGCCCATTATATGTTACACCTTTTTTTTTTTTTTTTCCCTGTGTGTAACCCAGAGTGTAGGAGCGTGCTCGAATATTAAAAGGGTACAAGAGTGTTAGGCAAACACTAAAATCCAAGATAATTTTATTGAGGTAAGAAAACTGCTTTCCTCTGTCAGCCACATGACTTTTCAAACCTATTTTGGGGGGAGTGGTGGAGTTACGAAAGGGGGGACGAAAAAAAACTTTACGAGCGCAAGCATGTGTGCAAATTATTCAACGTGGACCCGAACTGTATGGACTGGGTTTCAGTTTGTGAGCATCCAGACGGGAGTACTGTACGCCGAGCTGCGCAGATGCCTGTTAGA
Organism: Planiliza haematocheilus; assembly: GCA_005024645.1. Lineage (NCBI taxonomy): Eukaryota > Metazoa > Chordata > Actinopteri > Mugiliformes > Mugilidae > Planiliza > Planiliza haematocheilus. The sequence goes on along the minus strand of SRSE01000365.1, from coordinate 6,318,613 downwards.
TGTCAGCAGCTCCCTGGTAGTATCGACCACAACAGCCTGAAACGGTGCCACGGATCTGTTGCAACTATGTGTCAACAGGAATGTAAGGACTTTATCAAAGCTGCTCAGATGTGGCGGGGTTTACACCGTGTGTGAGCTCAAGGGCCGGGTTTATCGCTTAATATTTGGTAATGTGGCGGTTTTTGGGTCGTTTTCTGCATCAGTGCAGCGTTGCACAATCCAGCATTTGCCTTTTAGAAGCGCTCAGAAACAAATGAAAAGGAAGAGACTGACCCTGTGTATCCAGATGGTGAGCTTTTATGCCGTGTGCGCACACTCATTACCAAACCATTTTAGCCAGTGGACTATGTCAAATAACAGAAACACTTGACTGTTTAATTCAACCCAGTTTAACAGCACCACAGCCTACTTCTTCCACAGTTAAATTACCACCTTTCTGACGCCTGAACTGGCATGAAAGTATAGAGGGAGGCATTCCTTTTCCCTTCTGGAAAGCAAAGGTTTTAATTGCGCCCTGCTAGTAGCAGCTAAACTACATTACCACAACTTCCACCTTGTGATCATAGACCAAAAATCATTTGTCCGATAAAAAATAACTGGAAAGGGGCCGGCAGTGAAACAAACTAACAACTATGATAATGTCAGTGTGACTTTGATGATTGCAACTGATAGGGGAAAGTCAATAGTTTTGCAGGTATTTGGTGAGCTAAAGATGGAGAATGCTGAAAGCCCAGGACACTACCCGATTCGTTACAAGGATTATCAAGCATCTGCAAAATAATGAACAGTCTGGCTGGAAGCAGTGGACAAACCATTTAAAATAAAAACCTTGAATTCAAACCTTTTCACCGCTCTCACCAGAAATCCGTTTCAGCCAATCTGGATTTTAGAAGCTCCACACTGTGGTACAGTTCATTTGTTATTAGACATAACATGCAGTGAAAACAGCAAAAAGAGCCTCCACTGTGCGCCCACACTTCTGCTCTGTCTCAGTAATATGAATTCAGACTCAACTGGATGGCTGTACAAGTCATTGTAGTATTGTAATACAGGCGTTACAAGTGTCAGTCATCCGGGTCATGGTATAGCTTCACCCACGCTTATAGGAGGTTTAGGCTTCTGTATCAATTTGACGCTGCAGCCACGGCGACAGCCAAGACCCAACTCGGACCCTAACGCCATAGCCTGACGTGCACCTCCACAGAAATCTAACTACACAGGTTGTTTTGAATCAATACATGTAGAAAACACGGAGGAAAGGTTAATGAGGAGGTTCGGCGACACAAGCATTTATGTGACTTGTCTTTGGCGAAATGTCAGCGATGATTTTGCTGAAAGTTTCAGTCGCCACTGTTGAAATTGAAGCCAGAAGCGGAAACAAAAGATCGAAAAGTGGCCTATGGCATGTCACAGATAATACATTTACACAGATTAATCACAATATACAATATTGATTTTTATTTTTGGCATTACCATTGACGAGGCCCGTGTTTGACTGTAGATGTTCTAAGCTAGCAAGAAAGCACAATATAAATATGCAATCAGCTTAAAGCATTTTATTTTTATTGCACCCATGTAGTGGGTAGCACCATCACGAGTCTGATGTCCTTCCCAAGCGGTGCCAATCCCAATCGTATGTACTAAAACAACTTGGTCGTTTGAATGAGACAACTGCTTTATTCACTGTCAGTCGAATGGCAAGTTAACGTGCATTTGCCATTTTATATCGCACAGGCGCCAAAACTACCGTAGAAACACGATAATTACATCCGTATACCTGGCAACATTGCTCCCAGGTTAAAATTGCCATCCGTTGCCTGTGTAGTCATGCAACCTTAACCTCAAGCTGCAGCAACAACAGCGGTTTGTGTTGCATTTAGGGTTAACTTGACCAGCGCTCGCGGCAGCACCTGTACGGCATGGATCGGGGTCTGACTGATGACGGTGAATTTTTGGTTGTTGACCTCCATTGCATGTTCCTCATTTAAGGATATGGGTGATGGGCCATTAAACATTTGGATTCGGGGAAAATCCACTGTAGTGAAAACTTTTTTCCCCGGCAACAGTAATGAGGTGGCTGTAAATTATGTTTACTGAGGGTGTTGATTTTATAACCCTCTCACATGGCTTTCCTGTTTTTTCCTCTCCTCCCTCCCAGACTTTTTTTTCTTCGTCTCTCTCCCTCTTGCTCCTCTCTTCTCTCTCCTTCTCTCCTTCTCCTATCTACGGCGGAATCATCCCCGGGCACTTTGCTCTCTCCAGCCTATTCTTAGCTTAAGCTGTGGCCGCTCTAGTAATATTTTTAAAGATTATTATAGTATTCGCTAACCCTTTTTTCCCCTTAGGCTGCCTTCCAGAGTTTCTTTTTCTCCCTCCTTACCCCCACCACTTCTCCCCCCCCCGCTCCTCTCTTTCTCTTTCCTCCCCTTCTACCTTTCTCTCGACAGCGATCTTTGGTTGTAAAATAATAGAGCATCAGCCAGCAATAATTTGCAGTCCAAACAGAGCCGACGCTGGCTGACGTTTATTGAAACCTCATCCCCCCGCAAGCCGGTCTCCCCCTCCCCTCCCGACTCCATCGCCGCATGTTTGTACAGACAGGGCCTGAGTCCTGGCCATTGCTTTTAATAATGAGGCCTATGGCCGGCCTTGGCTTCAGATTCGGCTGGGCGGGGGGAGGGAAAAAAGTGGAGGGAGGGTGGGGGGGTTGACGCTTGGCTCTCATTAATCCTGACTAGTAGTCGGCGGCGGAGGAGACGCTGTCAGACAGTCAGATGGTCTGAGCTCACAGGCAGACAGACAGGTACAGGTAATGAGGCTCCAAGCTGGATCAGTCTCGGGGAAGGGGGTGTCTCGATTGTAGTCTAACAGCTCAGATGGGTGGTGACCACACACAGCATTCTGGGAACATTTTTATGTTAAGATGTATATATTCTACAAAACTACGTTCTATAGGGACACTTAAACGCTAAACAAGCTTACATGAGCATGCTTATTGCAATCCTTACACTGCCAAAGACGTAAAAGTCTTTCTATAGACCCACAGGATCTGGACTACAACCACTGGCACAGCAAGCTAAAACCAAAGCAGGATAAACAGCATATAACGGTTTGGCTGGGAAGACATATACAAGATTAAAGTGTTCAGAACAAACATTGGTAAAACTGTAATAAATCTCATTTCATAACCTTTCATTTCAAACTTATATTGAAGCAATGACAGCATTCTCAAGAGTTCTCCACTGATTCAGCACGGCACTCAGACCCAGACTTTGTTGACACGACGTATCGAAAACCAGCGGCGAAAGAAAACCTGGTGCTCCCGCTACCCAGAATGCAACTCATCACCGTCTCAGTGTGACATTTGTAATAGCAGCTACTGTAGCCTTGAGCTGCCGACGCGAAGCGGAAATGAGGAGCGGGCTGCAGAGGTCCTGTAAACTCACTTCTAGTAACTCCACACCCCGAGATATTTTTCAAAGTCAAACAAAGCTGGCTCAGATGACATCACTTGAGGGAATTGATCAGACCTCTGGAGCCACCGAAGGCTATACATTTTTTTGTCACAAACTGTATGAAGCACTACTTCCCAAGACCTATAAACAAACTTTGAAGTAGAGGTCCTTTAAAAGTAAAACAAGCTCATATGTTGATTTGATAAAACAGCAAAAAAAAAAAAAAAAAATGTCTACCAACAAGAACCTGCACACAGACATTTGTAATGTTTTGTTCAACACACTATACTAGATGTCGGATTTCTAAATAATTCACTTCATTTTTATATTAATCTGTTGTCTGTTACCACTTATCATTACATGTGTTTAACTCATATAAACTGAGTGAAGTGTACTGTTATGTATGACAAATGTTAAGCTGCTGTACATGTCATTCATTTGGCCAGGAGAGCAGATCAACCCCATCCCCTCCCACACATCAGCTCACCTGGAGTCACTCTGTTGGAAACCGATTATGCTTCAGCAAAGAGCCAATCACAAACAATTAGATTGTTGAATTAAGTCATAACAAAGTGAGCCTGATTGGTCGTAGGATTGACCAAATCTGTGCAGAGATAATTTTTTCCTCTGTATCATTTTAAACAACAATCTAAAATGTGCAATACCAGACTCATGCTGGCTCCACCAGGAGTGTGGCTAAAATCAATGCATATTCACGCCTGGACATGGGACTAATATACGTTGCAAAGCAAAGGTATATTGTAAATTCAGACAGAGTATCTTGTAATCAACATAGGGAGGTAAAACGCATAACATTTTCTATGACAATGCACCACATGCCCTGCAAAGGGATAATGAGGAGGTGCATTAAAGGAAAAGTCTGGTTTCTTTGAAGCGGGGTACTATGAATGACACAGCCATAGATGCTGGGGCAGCCAGCACCCAGTTTGGAGAAGGAGTTTTTAGCCTCCCCAAATAGTTTTTGGTGTGGGATCTAAACTAACATGAAAGTCAGTGGTGTTTTTGCAAATGTAAAGATCGATATAACGGCTTCAGTTACCTCCTTGGAAAACTGATTTACCTTTCTGACTGAAAGGTAATAAAAACTTATGTTGCTAACACAGAGTATGTTTTTAGGTGGGCCCTGGTGCCCCAAATGCATTCGGCTGCCCACCCAACCCACAGCAGTTCATTGCTTCCATTACTCCTCTCTGCTACTCCAACTAGGGGTGTGATGACCACCATCTACTGTAAGTAATACACAGTCTGTGGCGGAGTACGTCATAACCCCCCCCTGCAAATAAATCAAACTGTCTCCTTAGTACCAGGTGTAAAACCAAAATCCCGTGATCATATCACATGTCGATGTAAACGGCTAGCATCAGCTGTATTGAAGTACGAGCGCCGAGATGCATGTTCTTCCCCGTGAGATCCCCGACTGTGAGACAGGTAGCAGGAGAAAGAAAGACAGGCAGGTAGCTACACGGTGAAATGAAACACTAATCTACTGCTCAGCGTCTAAAGCCCCACTTACTGGAACTCCTGTGGATTCCTCTGGTCAGCGGTCAGCTAAGACAAACTAATCATCACTTTCTATGGACTGAGGTGCGACCGCAGCGCTGCCCAGGACAAGGCCTAGCAGACTGAAAAACAGAGCCCAGGTTCATTTTCCACCGTCGTCACCATCGTTGGTATTAGCCGTGCCAAAACCCTCTTAAAACATTAAATACTGTATCAATAGCAATTAGTTACGTTTCCTCGTCACAAGCTGGGCGCGCAAAATCGTCGCAGTTGCACCCTGTAAAGTCAAGGTTTAATTAAATAACATTTGGCATGCAGCGCGGCTCCAGCCGCAGACAGGAAGCAGAAAAAATCCATACATTTCAGCAGACACAAACTGGTATAGAGGTGGGCTTGTGTTTCCTCCTACAGGGCCAAACTGCGGCCAAAAACAATCTCGACGAGCACGGCTCAATGTTTTCATTGTGTTTCTTCTGCTGAGTTGGGCACGAGAATGGGTTTCTGCTCCTCAGCACAGGAACAGGCTGGTTCTTCACTCACACCCACTCACTTGGTATATATAAAGATGATGCATCGACGCAGAAGCAGGGAAAAATTGTTCCGAGTGAATAAATCAATAAGGGTCGCTTTTCATTTGGACTACTGGATATGTGATCAAAGTACACACTGGATTTTACCTGTCCTCAGATATGTCCTCCTGTTTCTGGACCAAATGCGGTGCCACCTAAATCCATTACCGTGCAGACTTTTATCTTGTTGTGTTCGAGATTGTGACTGACTTTCAGCTGGTTGCAATTTGCAATATCACCACTAGATGTCTCTATATCTAACACACTGGCCCTTTAAGTTAATCAGTTTTTAGAAAGCCCTATACATTTTCCTACGCTGGTGAAATTTGCAGATTCCTGCCTTCTTGTTTTTTTTTTATATAATTATTATTTGTTGCATTTAAATGCATGACAGTTGTGCTTCACAGGAGCTCACTGTTCAACACCATGATGTAACCACAACACAATTCCAAATATTAGCAATGTAACATGAATATGAATGCTTACTGTTATTCGTTATCTCCAGGATATTTAACAGTCCGAGCACAAGTATTTCATTTATGTAGTTTGTTCTGCTTTAGAACTGAATTAGAAATGAACTATTGTCACTATTATCTGTCATTAAACAAACTAACTTAACAGTTTAACAAAATAAGAAACTCTTTAACCTGGAGCTGCTGCTGCTGCCGCCGGTGACTTTCCCCCGGCCCGTTCTCTGTCCCACCTCCACCTCCAGATCTCCAGAGGAAGAGGGGAAATTAGACGGGACATTTCATTAATGTGCAGAAATTAAAAGCTTTGGAGAACGTTGGACCGGTGTGATTGCAACGCACCGAGAGATCACTCCTGCGAGCCTTTTTGACAAGGAGCGCGTGGAGTCTGTTCCGTGAGACGGAGTGTGGGCGATCTCCAGGGGCATCGCGGGGCCACACGTCTCATGTCACATTATACGGATCTTGTAATCCTCCCCATCCACGGGATAAGAGGGGATGGATGGCAGGGGGAAAGAAAGGAAGAAAGAGGGAGGTGGGGGCTGTACAACGGAGCAGGAAGACAGAAGTGGGAGGGGTGAGAAGTGGCTCAATAAGGCTAACCTATATTAATGAATGATTTGCAAGAGCCATCCGAATCACGTGACTGCAGAACCCGACTCAAATGGAAGGACTGCTAAGTAAGTGGAAAATGAGAGAAAATGAAAGCAACAGGGACCATTCAGGTACAGAAGGAGACACAACAAGTTGTGGGAGTTGCAGAGACAGAGAGGTGGAGCAAGAGTTGGGAGGGAGGTGAGGGGAGGAGAGAGAGAGAGAGAGAGAGATGGATGAACCCAATTATCCCCCTATTTTCTTTCACGGCGCTGGACCTCAGTCACAGCAGAGAGCAGAAAAAGAGAAGGTAAATAATAGAAATGTGTCGAATGATGGAGGGAGATAATTAAAAAGGCCTGCATTTCTACACACGGCGATTGTGGTGTAATTAATCCATTACAGTTCTACCCCCTAATTTTCTTTTTCTCTCCCTGTAATGATTACAATAAGTGTGAGGGTGAAGGCTTTGGCAGGGGAGCGTTTACATGCACAGTCCATTTGGTTCACTCAGACATGTCACAGCGATCATTAATCATGGGCTGTTTTTTAACTTCCAAATGGCTGGCTTGTTAGCAGAAAGTAATAAAAAATGACCTGCAGTTTCATGGTCATTTCTGCGGAGGAGGAACACCGGTATTTAAGATACAGCCGCGTTTAGCGTGGCATCAGCTGGGGACAGACGCACTGCGAGCCATGAATCATTAGCACGGCATTACCTGTTATACACAAATATGTGTAATGCATGTGCACAGATGGAGTTTTTGCAGAACCATGGCAGAGTGGTTGGCTGGTTTACCAAATTACAGCTACAGTTACCCTCTCCTGGCTTTCTTCCTCCGACCCAGAACACAAGAGGTAAATGGAATATTGTTTGTGTTACAGAAAGCACTTAGAATTTTTAGTATTTAGCAACTCACAAAAGATTTAGATATGAAAAGGTCCAAATCAAACCAGCGAAACATTGTATCCTGGATTTAGCATATTGAAACCTGATAGCATTGTTCATTAGACCCTCTCTCTTGGTAAGCGTTTGATCGGAGTTACACTTTTAGCCTCTTTGAGCGCATTGTTTTGGTTTTACAGTGTACAAACTCTGCGCTCATAATCTCTGGAGCTGGTGGAACATAATTTTGTTTTCTTATGTAAGTAAATACTATGAGAGATGACAATAAAGTAAATACTGAATCTTGGAATTTCAAGTTTGAAGGAGGTGGTAGAGAGCAAACCAGAGGTAAAACGGAGTGAACAACAGACGCTCCAAGTCATTCTGTGTGTAGCCACGGCAATGTTGAGTAGAAATAATACGTTAGATGTTTCATTCAGCGTGTTGTTGTGGAAAAAAATACAACATAATATATGTGTTTTATGTTTTGTGATGGTTCTTAGTCATCCAGGAAAAAGCTGATGAATAAAATGACCTATAAAAATAACACAGAGATACACTGATGCTTAACTGCCAGTTATTATCGTGATTTTACTGGGCTTTGAAAGCAGCGGTGCATTCAAGGCCAACAGGGAATTGCAAGTTGGAAATTAACACCGGGCAATCCAGATGGTATCCGATCAGATTTCTGCTGCAGGAAAGGACCATAAGTGTGAGGTGTGTGGATTTCCACGGCCAAACAATATTATACTACGATAAGCTTGACAAATTCAGAACTGGTTGGTAAAATGTCCAGTGCGCCGGCTTTAGAAGTATCTACCACTCAGGTTGCAGCTTGCCAAAAGAAACAAACAACAACAACAAAAAAAAAGTCACGAAGTAGACAGCAAACAGATATAGGGCCCTCTCTAGGGTCAGTGTTTGGTTTGTCTTTTCAGGGCTACTGTAGAGACATGACAGTGGAAGACCACCTGCTCTCAATGTATGTCCCAGAAACATTTTTTATTAAGGTGAAATATAAAGGAAAAAGGGTTAGGGTTAAAAACGGCCATGACCTATAAGGGTTAAAAAGCACTAGACCGTCTTATAAAGTTTTAATGGAGTTTTAAGGGGAGGTGACCCCGATTCACATATTGGGCATTGATGTAGGCATTAGTGATTTTCCTTTTTTATTATTATTATAATAATAGTTGTAGTGTCATTTAATTTATTTTTTTGCATTTTATTTTACATTTTATATTTTATATTTAGCTACCCTGCCAATCTGTCATTTATTATTTGTTGCATATGCTCAGTAGGTACTTCAGCACTTGTGCAGGATCATGACTTCTCAGAAGGAAAAGGTCTGCACATTGGGGGAAGAAGACAGCCGAGGCCGTCTAATCTTATGGTTAGAACTAAACAAAAACATAATGTCGCTTTAAAATGATCACATTTTGACAAAAACTTTGATTATATTTGCCTGAAACTATCAACGCTGTTTGTTTGATAGATAGATAGATAGATACTTTATTAATCCCGGGGGAAATTCAAGTGAGTGACAAGTTTGTGAGTGACATTCACGAAATAAATTCCAAACCACAGAATATAATTTGAAGTTCCATAAGTGGGTGAAAGGCATGTAATAAATGGAAACTGTTCTCCTGTGCCCTAAGTCATCTTGCCATCGCTAAGTGCCTTTGTTTTGTGAACATTTGTCTCTGCCATTTGTCAGACCCACTGCACAGTTTGAGTGTCTCACTTTTACGTGATAGCATTATTTTTCTTCATGAAACGCGCCGCAGTGGCGTAGCTGCAACCCAACACCATCCCTTCACCCTCAATCACCCCTAAGTCACTAACAGAGTCGGGACTAACGCGGTCTTTGCTTGGAGCTTTATATAAAGAGACTAGGATTTAAACAGCCCGCTGACACGAACGAGCGCGGCATGATTTATTCCTGCCATTATAAACCTTCGCCGATCTCCTCCACCCCACCGACACGTCAGAGAAGTATGTTATCTTTCCGCCATCAATTTGTTTTCTTTCATTTTCCTCTCCTTCTGCTTTTGTCACGGTTGCCAATTGTTCTTGGACTGAGATGTTCAAACTACCGTGGGTCAGACAGAAAAGGAGGGAGACTGAAAACCTAATCCATTTTTCTGTAAATGGCATGAATGAAATGACCTGCACGGGTTAAGAAAAGAGGGAGATTGCATCAGAGCGCTGAGGTGAATTCGGTTAGCATTAGAGAGGAAAATAGAAATGAAGAATGCGGACAGGAGCAGGAGACAGAATGAGGCCCGGGGGAGATACCAGAGGAAGGTCACAGACACCACTGCAGACACGGTGTTACGGCCAACAGAAGGAGAAGATGTCACTGCGGGAAGAGGACTTAAACAGATTAGGAACTTCTGCTTTTTGCTCTCCGATGCGGCATTTGTTTCCCAGACCCTGGAGAACACTCAAGAAAAGCAACAGAGGCAGATCATGGAGCCAAACACAGAACGCGATGGGATATATTCAATCTAGGATATTTCTTTTTATAGTGGAATGCTTTCCTTCTTGGTCCATGCACAGGTAATAATGTGACACGGACACATTATATACACACAACATTTCATAACTCTGTTTTGAATGTACTACAAAGTGCTTTTTTTTAACCTATCTAACGAGTTGCACAACAGTGATCCACATTGGTGATTCAAGGTCCTTAGTAATATTTAAAAGGTCAAACAAGACATGTTTAATTTATCAGGGTGAATAATATCTAAAGCTACACAATTATACCCCACCGCTTTCTAGTCATTTTTGCAAAAACATTGCAAAAAATTATTGATTTTGTGTGAGTTTTGGCAATTATTGGCAACTTTTTGGCTTGAAACCATCAGCTGTATTTGGCAACACTGGTTGGGGTCATCCCTTAGGACAATCTTTAGATGGAGGCTGGTGGAGGGACACATTTGTCTTGATAGGAAATGCTAAAAGAAACTATCTAAAAGAAGTTTTTGCCAGAATGTCATACTAAAAAAGACTTTGGCCTTTGTAGTAAAATGCAAATACACTACCAGCCCACAAGAATACCTTTACAGGTATTGTAACCAAAACGGCGGATTGCCCAAACATAAGACAATAATAGTTGCTTTAAATTGCCATTGTCCTCTAACAATACTGTCCAAACACAGCAGTTTACACGACAGAGGCTTTCCCCGACAAATGCTAAACGTGTTAGCATGTGCGCTTGTCCTACAGAGCCAGTTATTGAGGGAGACAACTTCCCCGGGACAACAGTCACATGTGATTCTGCTGATCAAACCCGGCCTTGAGTGCTGCTGTCGCCATTAGCCGGACAGCTGTGATTAATGCCTGTGAACCTGCGACCTCAACCCTTGAGCTGTTTGTTTGACCTGTTCTCAGCCTTTATCATTCACTCTCGCGTTTGAGTCCTGCAGCACTTAGTCACGTCCGCCGATACATTGTCCGATTGGACGTGCTGTAAAAATACTGTAAGGGAAGTTTCCTGCGCTAACTGGAGTGGGAAGCTGCTGTCAGGGACTTAAGAGTATGTTAGGTGCTGTAGGCATGTAAGAAAAGAGGTACTGGTTGATAGGTCGACCACGTCTACAACCAAGTCAAGACTTAATGATGGATGCTAGCTGTTCCGTTGTTTTAATGGATTAAAAACTTAAAAGGGTTTTCTTCCTTTATTCCAACTCGTTTGGGGAATATACTGGCAAGAGTTACGGCATAAAAGAAGAGAAAGGCCAGTTGTTTTTAACCAAAAAAAATAACACAACATTAACCTAGCCTAGCTTAGCCTAGCTTTTGAGAATGGACACAGGACAAAAAGCTACCTTGTCATATAGCAACAAGCTAGCTCCCCACTGGACTCTAAAGTGAGAGTGTCTTTCCCTCTAAAACACACATGCAGGTTTTACATGAACATTTTATAGAAGTTATATGAGGAAAAATGCAAAGTTTAAGATTTAATGAGTTTGGGACATTTATCTTCCCATATTCAGTCGCTAATCACCATTAGCTTAATGTTTTGAACTAAGCAAATATTGCAACTAGATTGAATTAAAAACAAAAAAAAAAAATGCAGATGCAAGCATCATTCTACAGGTATCAACATTTGTTTTTGTGTGATTCAATATTTATATTTGACATGCCTCCTCATACATTGTACGTTACCTTCACTTGTCTCTCTTTACATAATTCTCTTAGGGCCATTTTCCTTAACTGAGGTGGGATTCTTTCAATGCCGTGCGCACCCCTCAAACCGTGTTTATTTTGCCCTCAGTCTGCACACTTGGGAAAATATTTTCCCCCAATCTCCAAAACGGTATCTGCGTTGCCATGGATCAGGAGGGCAGGGCCCGGGCAGGGTAAACATCAACAACCAGAGGTGTAGGCGCGGGGCTGTTTGGCTTAGGGAGCCATTCTGGGAGTTGACATCGAAGAGGTGGGGGCTGTAGGAGCCGTGCAGAGTGACGGGCAAACACCGGTAAACACTGGACCCCCTTCCTCAGAGCAGACCCCAGGGACTTAGTCAAGTGTCCGTTAAGCTAAGTGAAGGTGAAGCAGCACGGCACCGTCAGTTCCGCTTAAGCACCGCCTTGTTTGGGGAGTTGCTCAAACCTGATAGTTCACAAGTTCATTAACTGCTGTGAGTAGGGCTGTAGTGCTTGACTCTGCCCTCAGAAATAAAATTCTTGAACTTGGTTATAGTCTGATTATACTGTTGACCTGTCAGACCTGTTTCATGAGGATGGAACTGGAGACCCTGCAGATATTAGGATACGTTTATTGGTTTTCTTATCATATAAATCTAAAAAACAAATAAGTGACACAATGCTATTGTAACACATAAACTAAGTTTGCACAACTTAAGTTTGTATATGAAACTACAGGGAAAATAGAAAGCATTTTAGCATTTGTCCAGCTCGTTGTTTCGGTTTACGGGTAACTGCTGTCCTGCTTTGTTTGACTCTCGCTGATCGTCCCCGTTTCCAGCGGCAATAAACAGTTAACATCTTTGTGTTGACTAACCCTAATACTACAGACGAACAACACCAGCAGTCTTTTCCATTGTCAGGTTTATTTAATCGCAGTGCTAATGGAATTAACAATTAACTCTGGTGATATTTGTAGTAATATTCATCTTCCTGAGACAGAGAGACTGAGCAAATTTAGGAGAGAAAAGCAACAGAACAAATAGCCAGTGGTCTGTAACCTTTCCTTGCTGCGCCATCCCCAAGGGGCACGCGCACAGAGATTCACGCACTCAGACATGCATACACACACACACAATATGGCATCCCAAGGGCACAGACAGTCTGGCACGGTGCCCGGCGAGGCCCTGAAAAGTCCCTTTATAGAAATGTTTGGCATCTTGCACCAAGATCAACAGTCCTGCTTTTCACCACGCGGCACACACAGAGTGTAATTCGGGAGTCAGCCGGGAGCCAGGGTTGAATAAGCTGGCTTTCTGGGAGGGAGGGGACGGGGGGGTGGTAATATCAAAACGTTTGCGTGCAATAAAAGTTTTGCTAGTTTGTTTAATTTCCAGGGATATTATTGTTTTTCTGCGGCCGCCGATGCTATCCAACCTCAGGCAGCGAGGGACTGGAATAACACACACTGTTTTAATGGCTGGATTTCAGGCCTACCTCCACCTTAGAGTGTGTATTCAGTGCAGATGAATATGTATATATCAAAAGAGCTGCAGCTCAAGTTATTCATCTTTGGTAGGATATGAATATCTCATGTCTGCACATTGTCTGAGCTACTGGATGGTGACCTCGAGGCAGCGACGCTTTGTTTGTTCTAAATGGATATAAATTGTCCCTTAATTAATCTCACTGACCTCACCTCTTTCCTTTCATCCACTTCCACTTGCTCCTACTTTGATGCAGCCTGTTTTTTATCAATGAGCTCTCCCGGACTTCTCATGAATAGCAGTTGCTGTGCGGCTCTTTGGCGCTGGCTCTCAGCGGGCTTTTAAGGCTTTCATTCCAGAACTCTCTGCTTACGTTTTAGAAAAATATCGCTACCTGAAACACGTCAGCAGATGTAGTTAAGGGCTAAGTGATTTCACATTAAAACAGCTCTGTAAACCTTCACATATTGAAGAATTTGGGGCCGGAGCAATTCTCAGTTTCGTAGTTTCTCACACCACTGAGCTTGTTTAAAGGAAGACGGGATGCATCTCAGTGGTCAGAGACAACTGAGTCCGGTCAAGTCACGTGTTGCACGTACTGGGTTAGGTGCTGCGTTTGTTGTTCTGAAATGAGGAGCGTTGCCAGGTTGGTTAGTATGGATTTGTGTGAATGCGGTGAACATTCTCGTTCCGGATCAAATCAACTGAACGAAGACCGGTTGAAAAAGTGTTATCTTAGCCCGCTTGCAGTCTCTCCCCAGAGTGATGGGTTTGAGGTGAGAACGCGTGTTATTTTGTGTTATTTACAGGTTTGTATTTACAAGTAGTTTTTCATAATGCGGTGCAGCTCATTTCCAATTCATTGCAATTTCAAATTGACATAATCTTAATCCCAAACACGAGCTAATAAAGGATGTTGCCAAACCCCTCTTTAATGGAAAGCTTTTCACCATATTGGCTCTAGAAATGTAACTTTTCCAATATCTGATGCATGCACGGCAGCGTTTCAAGCCCTCGGTTGCAGCACTTCGGTGCACTGCAGCGGGAGGACCCACGATTGCCGGCAGAGCGCTCTCGGTCTTCCTGCATGACGGACTGCCAACATCAGCCCCATTACATCTCCCCGAACAGTGGCTCAGGGTTCACAGAGCAGGCTCCAGCGGGTGCTACTACACCGCTCAACTTCCATGTGTGTGTTCCTGGAAGAATAGACGCTTATGCTCCAGAGAGAGAAATACTTGACGGCCGAAGCGAGCGATAATTACTCCAACAAAGTGATTGCAGATATCCAGTGTAGTTCCACGTACTATTAATTGTCAGTTTATTTGAATGTGATGCAGCCAGTACATTCAGTGCTGCACTGATTCACTTTTTGGAGGGGGGCGTGTGTTTACACTGGAAAACTGACAAAAGGACCAGCGCTGAACACACTCTCATCTATGATTAGTAGTGCTGAAGAACTAATAACGAGAACACATTGATTTTAATCGATCCTTTCAGAGTTCAAAAAGTATCCTCTGTCTTCTCGAAGCGCTCTCGTCGTGTGACACACGATACTTAATCTGCGGGACGTCTCGAGACACGGTCTCTTTCAGCCCAAGAAATCCGGAATGATATCATGGAGCTGGAGCTTTTTTGCCGGCACGGCGCCGTGGCCCTGTTTGGTCTGTTGTCATGGCGACGAGGAGACAGGAAGGAGGGATGCAGGAAAGCCAAAGTAAGGTGAGCTATTGCAGGTGATTTTGCTTGTCCGCCTCTATATCCCTCCTCCCATGTCGCTGTGATGGATGAACACTACTGGGAATGGATGTTGGCAAGCGCTTGCTCGAAGGTGTGTGTGTGCGCGCGTGTGTGTCTATTTTCTATTCATACATTCACAGGTAGCTGTTATTTTGAATGAAATATACTCGCTTTAGACTTTGTTGTTCTACCGGCTAGTATCTAAAATATACTGCACTACATTTGGGATGAATTAAAAAGACGCACTGGAAAGTCATAAAGCACAAGCTAAATTAGAAACACCTACACTGAACTGACAATACACATCTCATGGTATTAACTTTAGAACCTATTTCTGTTAATGAGACTGAGTTTTGAACATTTTTATTTTGTGACCGTTTTTCTCTTTCCATTTAAATTTACTGCCGTTGGCTTTTCCCGCCGCTGTGATTCCTCTTTCCTGTCTTGCCTTGTGTCTTTTGTTTGCATGCTCCTCCCCTCATTGGCATCATTAATCCATCGCCCTTGTCAAGTCATCTGTTCAGTTACCCGCTTGTTCATTTACCCTTGCGTTTCTGTTCAGCTCTTCGTTGTTCTCATAGACTGTATAAACATGGACAGTTCCGGAACAGTTCCTCAAAAGTGAAGCCAAAGCAAGTAGAGCTCCCCCTGGTGACTGGCTGCAGCATAGTTTATAAGCTCCACCCCCTCCACGTGTGTGGATGGGACTTGGGCCAAGCTAAAACACAAAAATACACGCTGAATACATTTTTTTTTTTTCCCAAGGATGGGTTCTGTCATTATAAGTAGTTAATACAATAATGCACACTTATTTTTCTGTTTGAAACAGGATATGACATCATGATGACTACCAGTTGTCATGCAATCTGCTCCCGTGAAGCATTCTTGTAGGACCATGATTGGAAGTTGGAAAAAAGTAAAATAAAAATAAGTCCAGCGTATAATCCAACATTCCTTTGTAACTGGTGGAGGTAGAGCAGAGTGCAGCAGTAATTCACAAAAACGTGCAGCTCTGTGTGGCTCCACTCTTGGACCGTACTGCGCAGACTCTGGCTCCAAACTCACAAGACGTGGCTGCTCATATTCCCGGGAAAATAGTGTCAGTTTGGCCAGTGTAAGGAAGTGGCGACGCATTGTCCATATTTATATACAGTCTATGGTTCTTCCTGGATTCCTCCATTCCTAGAGTTTTGTCCTGCTGTAGTTATTTTGGATAACCCTGTCTCACACTGCAACGCCTTTTGTTACCTCAGTTGTTAAGTCTTCATTAAATCAAAAATGATTTCATCTAGTCCTTAGTTGTTGAGTTTGTGTGTCCTGTGTCCTTGCTACATGCATCCTGTTGCATCCTGACAACAGATGCATCAAAACTAAATGCACTGCAAACACCCAACCAGACACAAAGGAAAACTACTCCAAATACACAATAAAACACGGAAACCAACGAAAAACAAGGAAATATGCAAGAAACGCAACCAAATGCATGGGGACGTGTTGGAATACTAAAACTATAATCAAACTGAGAAAAGTGTTGCCAAAGGAAAAAAGCCAACAAAACAAAAACGTTGCGTTTGTTAAATCACATGTAAATGTGTCTCTCAGCTTGTTTGATGTTCGCGTTTTGTCTGTTTCCATGCGTTTTCTGAAGCTGCAGCGGATTTAACTGTCCTGATAAAGTGAAGTGCGTGTGCAGCATAAGATTTTCTGACACTGACATTTTTCAGCTGCAGCTGAGCCTGCACCCCGAAGCACACTGCGAAAAAAAACTCCCGACAAATCATTCTCACCTGCTGCCATCCTCTCCTCGGCTCCTCACAATATCTTGTCATCCCCTCCAAATTGCTCTGGCTTGTCTCAAATTCCCCATTTCCACTGATCCTTCCAATTACAGCCCGCGTGTGTGTGTGTGCCTGCGCACGGTGCAGCGACCGCACCGTACATCTCCCCACTCTTAACTATGTTTACACAGGGACCAGAAGCAGACGTTGAGGTATTTGGGTTATTCTTTCGGTCAGATCCGCAGCACGACTGCAAAGCCCACAAAATCGAACGCTAATCGAGCGTCGGATTGAAACCCGGGAGGGTTGGGGGTCCCGACTGGAGCCCGCGACCCTCTCCTCTCCTCTCATCGCACCGCAAAGTCATACTTCACACACTTAGCGGGAAAGAGAGCAGAAACATCAGTCTTTCTACCCATCTAGCGGTTCACGTGAAAATACAAACTCACTGAATTTATTAGGAAACATGAAGAGCAGAAGGAGAAATTCATAAAGCAAATCCAAGAATCCAAATGAGTGGTGTAGTGGGGGCCACAGGACTTACTCTGGGTCTTGATCGCCTACAAGCAAAGCTCTGATTTCCCACAAGACGCTCTCATTACACAAACTGCGTCCTCTATACCCGCAGCTTCATTTTCCTCGCATTTCTCAAAGGTGTTTATGGAAAACCCTTTGGCCATTTTGACTTAAAAAATAAAAAAATAAAAAATAGACAGAGAGAAAGTGAAATATCCCAATGTAGAGTTTGTCCTAATCAGATGCGAGCAGCCGGGACGCTCAAACCCAACTGTTATTTTTAGTGGTTTTGAGGGCAGGGAGCTTGTCGTTTCTTTTCTTTTTCTTTTTTTTTGCCGTGTTTATATTTCAGATTTTAAGCAATGCATATAGAACACATTATGCACATCACCTTCTCATATTAGACAGAGTCTGGACGCTGGCATGTAGCTGTAGCCGGGTAAAGGTCTGCCAAGGCCAAAAACCACTGGAAAAAGTGTGTGGGCTCAGCCGTGGATTCAGTCAGGTCTTTGTAACATGTGCGGGAGATTTTTCGAGAACATGCCTCAAAGAATGCAGCTGCATTAAGTAGATTTACCAAAGGAGTTGCCCGTACCTGTCCAAGGAGCATTAATAATGCCCTGAATGAAATTAAATCAATAACAAGTCATCGCATTAAATTCGGCACCGTGGTAGGGCTTTCCCTCTTAAAATATTGAAGTGTGACTTAAAAGAGTAAGCAGAGGCACCGGGTGCACGGGACGAATGCGAGGGGCGCCCTGCCCGCAGAGATGATTGAGAAATGACTAGAGTTTAGCTCTTCATGTGTTTCACATTTCCCATTCTGATTGAAGTGCAATGGAGCGGTTCTCCACATTTCCCCCAAAGTTTACCAAACTGCGGTTGGAATCTCTGCTATTATCTAAACAATGGTAAACAGTGCTGCCGTGATTAAAAAGTGAAGATGCTGGGAGCCAAATTCAACCAGCGGATTAGCAAGAAGTTACAACGTGTCTCAATATTCTGTGGTGTTCAGACAGCACTCATTTCAAACATTAGGCCTGATTCTCTTCCATCCTTAAAAAAAATGAGCCTGGTTTGCCACAACATGAGTCTTTATTTTTGGAATTTTGGCCGCCGTTTCTGTGTGCTACATCGGTGCAACACTGTCTGGCTAAGCAAAGATGCAAACCAGTCAACAGTTTAGTCTGATTACCTTTATTAGCAGGAAAAAAACACTCATTTGGTGATTCCACAGGATCCAACATCGTGCCCATTAGCGACTAATTCTTGGAAGACAGCTTAACCATGGTGAGCTTGCGGTTACAACATGAGAAGTCGTGCACACAGAATGCTTGGCATTCAAGTGGTAACATCATAAGTAAGTCTTGACAGCATCGCTGCTAGGAAACCGGCACAGAGGTTAACAATTAGCAAGCTAACAACTGTAATATAAGAAATATGGAATAATGAAAACATGAGGCTGTTGGGAATATCAACATTTTCCGCATTATACAATGGAGCCGCTCAACACAACTAAATTACAATGACTCATTACTCATTTTCACCGGTTCTGAAAATGTCAGCAAAACGTCACAACTATAGGACACAACTTTTCCCTTCACAAGGTCGCGAATACCACCCGAGTTTACCGTTAATTTGGATTTACCCCAAGTGAAGGTGACGTCAATTACAACTTTGCTAGTGTGGTTGAAGAAAGGGAAAATCATCTTCCCGTGGAGAGGGCAAGCTAGCTGTCTAGTTACGTCCAAAATAACAACAAATAACAACAAGCACTGGTGTAGAACCAACACAGCTGTACAGAATATAAAGAAAAACTCATTCATTCATTCAAATTTGAAACCATCAACTACCCTTTCTAGCTGATGCCTGATTAAAAATTATATTCACGGGCCATTTGTTTTTTGTTAAGATGAAACCGAATGGGAGACACCATACATATTTCATTAGCAGTACCTAAAGTGTTTTAAAGTACTTCTGTCTTACTGACAGTCTTTGAGCCTCCTAGCTAAACTAACAAGTCGACTAGGGAAGCGCGTCGACTAGCGCTGGCAGCACAGACTCTAGATTTGGACCACAGACAATAGAGCTGGACACTCTGCCCTCTTAACTAAGCAAGCTAATGTTAGTCATCAAAACGAACAAACACAAATACAGAAGGTATTTTATTCAAATGTCTCTCCTCCATAGGTAGGGATAGACTAGCAGTTAGCTATTTAGCATTATTATAAAATGCAATTTTCTGCTTTAGTTACCACCTTCTCCTCTTCCCCCTTTTTTCCCAAGAGTTTTAACTCTTAATTTTAAATGTCAAAAAAGCGTTTAAGAAACGTACCTGGCCTTGTAGGGCGTTTTGAGAGAAGATGTTTCGCCACAAATCTGAGTAGCTTCTTCAGTTCCCAGGGACTGGTGGGAAGTTGAGGTTTAAATCTGTGGGTGTAGCCTATCAGAAACTTGTTAGACATATTTCCATTAATGAATGTGAATTGTTTGGTGCTATCACATTTAACTACTTTAAAAAGCCATGCCCACAAAGCAATGGCAAGGCGAGTTCAGAATTCTTCCATACCGTAATTGAAAACTTGCACTGTTGTATTTTAAAGTTTGTCAGCTCTCTGGGGGGGGCCCTACCTGCCTGTTGACAAGCTGAGCCTCTGGTAACAGTAATGGAGTAATAGCCAATACTTGCATAAAACCAGAATTACCCTTTGACGAGGAGTTGCAGCAACAAGCACGCCCAACTTTATCATCGAAGCACTAAAGAAAATCAGTGGACAGCTTGTGGCCAGATTCACGCTGCTCTATGCGTCCCCCTACTTTATGAGGTACTTTAAAGCAAAAGCACATCATCCTAAGCCATTGGGAAACCTTGCTTATTTTCAAGCGCAAATTAAGCATGATAATTACAAGCTTATGAGGTGTGCAATTTAGGTGAATGGACAAAAACCTACTTGTTTATTTGACTGTGGAAGCTTGACCATGATTAGGTGCCATGCTCTGAAATTAGCGTACATGCTGTGAAACAAATCCTCTTTCTTTTAAAATCTCCTAAATCAGGTAAGTTAAAGACTCCATATTCTCTCCCAGAGAAAGCTAACAAGCAGACGTCCATCTAAAAGTAATTTGAAGTATTTTATGTCCCCCATATATATGAATTTCTCTCAGAACGAGGTAAATGGAGGAGATGGAACATTTCACGCAGCAACTTAATGGCATTTTCTGGCATTTTTACACCTTCTGCAGTCACATGTGGAAGACTGGGGGTGTCAAAGGTTTCGCAGAGTAATTCATGGGGAATCCCGGTAACTGCATGTAATTAAGTGTGTCACACTGAGGATGTCAGTCTCACGTTGTCTGCTGTCCCTTTGTTGATTGTGGCTTCTGAAAGCTGTTCGGAAAAAAAAAGAAAAAAAAGAAGTCCAGTTTGTTTTCTTTCCACCAGTCCAAGCTGGGAATAATAGTCTGAAAACAGAATGACTAAGCTGTTGAGAAAACACCAAAAAGTCATGTCTTTTTAGATGTGATGTTACCTGGGAACAAACGGCAGCTTCTTACAACTGTGTTCTTTTTCTACAGGGAAATGTCAACCCTTTTTCCATTGTCATTATTCCAGTGACTAAGAATTTAGAGCAAACAGCAGCATGGGAAGCATCAGTGCAGGAAGGTGGGTAGTTTACCAGTAGTCCGTCTGTGTCTGTCAAGTATGATCAGCATTTCCATTGACTAATCCATTGATATGATATTCAGCATTTACACATGTATCACTTTTTAAAATGCATCCATTGCTGTTTTTATATTAAATTATATTAAATTATGATTTGACATGCAGGGACGCATGCACACACCTATAGTGTCAAAAAGGATATAAACTGTTGTATTAAAGAATAATATAAAGGCTCTCAATAGGTCACAAAGTTCTTATAAGATAGTTCCAGCATAGCCAGACTCAATTCAGTTCCAAAGAACATCATATGAGTGGTAAAACACCATTTGGATTCAGTATGGGGCTCGTGTTTCCATGATACGGAGGGAAAAAAAAATAATCTCTGCATGCAATCAGAAAGTCCTTCAACCAAGTAATTTTGTTGCAAACAAATTCAACTCTATGGCGCTCAGATAGCATTAATTTGGTGTCCTTCACCACATAAAGCCTGCCCAAATTATTTGATCAGCTTGGCAAGTCTTGTCAGAGCATAATCAGTTCCCAATGCAGCAGTTCCAGACCAAATACCTGCCACAAAACGAAAAGCAAAACTGTGGGCAGGGAAGTTCGTCTGGCTTCCAGGGTCGTTGCAGTACACAAAATGCCAAATCAGTCTCAAATCTTGCTGTAAAAAATGACGTCCATTTTATAAACACAAACTCCAACTATTAAGGTCTACATCACTCAGCTGGATAAGACATTGCAATCCATAACACAGTATCATACACCTTTAATGCAATATAGCTATATAAAGAATATAAAATAACATACCAAGGTGAAGCTTGGGAAGAATGGAGAGAGTGCGACAAATTCAGTGAGCAAGGGAGTCAATAAACTTCCCTGCCTGCAATAGTTTTTGTGGCGGAAAGTTGGTTTGGAACCACTCTGTTGGGAACTGATTATACCCCAGTAAAGCTCTGCCAGGCCCATCAAATGGTTTGTGAAGGATTTATGCAGCGATTTACATTAGACTAAAAGTGACACTGTCATACATGACATCTGACCACTGTGGAGTAAAATTTGTTTACAGCAAAATGGTGCTTATTGGTTGCAGGAGAATCTTATTCCATGCAGAGGTATTTTTTGGTCTGTACTGGTTTCACAAATTTAAATAAAATAAAAAAGCAGTCTGCCCTTTTTTTGTACATAACCACACTCAATATATTTCTGTCTTTAGAGCCATGTGACAACACAAAGCTATAACATGGGATACTATGAGTACACAGGCTTAAACAACACCCTCTGTCAGTCCGCAGTCAAAACAGTCCTGTGGTGCACTGGCCAGAGACCTGGAGCTTGTGGTCTGTACATATTAACTGCGTGCTAGTTTGAAAGTCAAACTTTAAGAGTGGAAAAGGAAAACGGTGAAGTTGTAGCCTCAGTCATTATTCTGCAGCGAGAGCAGCCATGAAGGGATGTGACTGCGGTAGGCTAGCAGACTGCCAGCAGACCCGGGACCAGAACCCTCCTCTTAACATAACACGTGTGAATGCAAACTAAATAAATGAAAAGAGTGCAATTAATGTATCCAAACGTGATGAAGTAAAACGCTAGAGTGAAAGAGACGCCGCTTTGACACAGGGTATGTTCAGGAGAGCTCCAGCAGAAGAGACGCACTGGATGAATCTCGGACGATGGCATGGGTGGAAACAAACAGCAGCATCTACGGCCTGAGACACATGGCTCATCTGTCTACGGAGTGTCATCGTCCTGCAGGGCTGTCCAATGAGCGGCCTGCTTAATATATCCCGAAATGTCCTTTGACCACAACGGACGAGTGAAGTAATAGTGACAAAGTTACCGGGTACAGTGTAGTCATTGTGTAAGTACTTACTTGATTTTCCTTACCGGGATTATAAAGTATCTCATTTACCTGAAGCCTCTTCCCAGAAGGACGTGTAATGAGTGAAGCTGTAGAATAAATAAGCTTTTTTTCCACCTTTGAAAACAGTACAAGTATAGTTGGGCAGTGTCAGAGCTATTTAAAGTAGTCTATATCGATACATACATGGCATATGATATATAATATGATATATGAAGATGCTATGGTATATAAGCTATATTTTTTCATTGTTGCAACTAAAAGAAAAAGTTAAAAGTTAGTAAAAAAAAATGTAGGCAACTTTACATTTAGCATCTTTCGGTGGAAGCGTCTCGGTATACAACAATGGAAAGAAATTAATTTCATGATAATAAAGTTGGAGGGAAAAAAAAAACAGAAAGCCAACAAATGGTAACAAGACATGGACGTGCTGCACCGTTGGTCTCTGTCAAAGGATGTCACGGTTATAAAACCTTGATGGGTGCAGAGGAACAACTTGGAAGCCGTTCAGCTCAATCAGACCTCATCATTCAGCATTTGCACATTTTGCCTGCAACAATATTTGTCCACATCAACCCCGAGCCCGTGAAAGGTTCGCTTCATTTTCCAGCGTTACACGCTAAGAAATGCTAGGTGGCACTACGAAGGCTGCGACATTTTCTTCTTCTGTATTGATTTTTGTTGACAAACTCGAGCCTCAATATATGATATGTTCACTCAAACTTTCCCAACCGCTGTCAAAAAAAAAAAGGTGGCGAAGTTAGTTTGGAAACTCAACATAAACATAGAGATTGATGGCAAAAGTGCTTTCATTTATGTATTTTAGTATTATTATGCCAGGGTATTCAGCAGGGCTGGGAAAGCTGGAAAAATCTGCTCAATCACACCGTGGACATTCATAGAAAAATAAAAAAAAATAAAAAAATACTCCAACCTGACATTTTTAACCAACTAAATGCCTAGAAAACCACAACTAGTCCCGGGTTTGTATGGCCAATTGGGTGGGTAATGCCATGAAACAAGTTGTGTTCCTGCAGCAGCCCCGGACTGTCTGCAGAACGTCTGCTGATGGAAATGTTAAACAAGCACAGTCAACGTCAGCGGAGGAGAAGGAGGAAATAAATAGGAACTGTTTGATAGGAACGCACGCAGGGCCGGTGTGAGGTCTTAAACTGCGAGTCGCTTTTTCTCCTTTGACCCAGGATTACTGCGTGGCAGGCGGTAAATCAACGCGCGTCCACGTTCCTCATAGACCGGTTCTGCGTCAGTGGCGCGGCTCCCGACCATAATGCCCATGGGAATTCATTCATTCCGCTGTTTAGTATCGATCTGCGTTTTAGAAAAGCTAACCGCCTGGCAACTGTGTTTGGTGAGCAAACTGCTGGGTAAACAGGCCTGACCGCACAACATGATGCTCTTTAATGAGGCCCGGGCTGTGCTGCGAGCGACTGCCTATCCTATAATCTTTCTTAACTGTCTGTCAAGCGACATTTCCATCAAAATGAAGTGCAGACATCGGTGTATAATCAGGATTTGACCAAAGTGACAGTTTGACTTTTTAAAAGTCGCATTATTCCAAATTACCATCTTCTTTAAAATAGCTGCTTTACAACTATTTTAGCCGAAATTTGTCAGTCAGACTTAAAAGTCCAGACTGAAAAAAAAAAAACTGCGAAAGCTTCTGTGCATCCATCTTCCTTCCTGCTTTGCTTCCCTCTTCCCATCTTGTCTCATAGGTATCTCAGTTTGTTGCCTATACTCATGAAAGCTCACCCCATCTGCCCCACCCAGCTCAATCCCCCAGCCCCAATCCCTCCCCCACCTAATTTGGCTCCCTGCCTAGCATCCCAGTCTCCCCCCCACCCTTCCTCCTGTCTTTTCTTCCCCTCTTTCCAACACTCAGCCCTTACCTTACCCCGCCCATGGCTTACAGCTTTTGGCTGGGCCTGTTGCCCTGCGGTGCCCGGTGATAAATGAGGGCTTTCACACTCAGGGTTTGTCCTGGCCGCCGGGTCGAGGAGGTGGTGGGGGGGGGTGGAGCCCGTCGAAACTGCAGAATTACTGATGAAAGTTTGCAGAGTTACAGCCACCTGAGACGAAGATGGGGACGGAGGGAGGGATGCGGCAACAGACGGACGGACGTAGGAACAAATGATGAACGAAGGAAAGTACCGTACTGACCCGATTATAAGGCTCTGAAGGAGTTTTTTATTTTTTTCCTAAAGACTCTGTCAGATAGGATGATGTTTGTATTAATTTTGGGCCATTAATCATTCATTCCCACCTTTCAATAGAAAGTGTAATGGGTCCATTTTAAAAAACAATTGACTTGATGAACAGTAGATTAGACTTAAAGTCGTCTATCATGCAGCAAAAAGGTCCCAACCTGGAATCACAGAATGCCACTATGAAGAAGACATTTTCATTTTCTTGTTTTTGTCTCCAGAGAAGATCACAGAAGCATTACCACATTTGAAAATAACCAAATAACCTTGAACACTTGAATCTCAGTGTATTGAGTATGTTTTTTTCCAAAAGACTGCATTCAGAATCAAATTATAGCGACTAGTAAATGATTGGTGGCAAAGTTTACAAGTCTACAATCTGCAGCTCAATTCGCAGTTATGCTACAATGGCGGTATCTAATATTTTCTAATGGACACTAAACGTAAAGTGTACATTAATCTGATGAAGATGCTGTTGGTTTTAGGGTGTTTTGATACAAACTTGTAACATTTCTTGAGCTAAATGAAAAGCAAATGGAAACCCGAGTCAGCAGAATCCAGGACTAAGAAAGAACAAAGAACACATAGAGACAAGACAAGATGAAATGATGCATAAATGGATTCACTTGTCAAAACACAGAGTAAGCTTGTGGAAATGATATCACAGTCCTGCATTAAATCATTCATCATGACTGTTGTTCAACTTGTGTTTAAACAGCGTATCATTCAACTTTTTAGAGGATGTAGTTTGTGGTGTCGTCACACAGGACTACTAGAACGCATTTGTTTTCACCAGGGTACCTAATGAGCTGAGTGTATATTAGCAATAAAGGGCAAAAGTCAGAGAGGAGGCGGAAAAGGCAGAAGCAAAAGACACGAGTGCGTGAAAACAACAGAAAAGTGGGCTAAACAAAGCAGACTGAGGAACCGAGGGAGAAGAGACCATAACAGAAGGAAGCCTGAATGGCAAAAAGACACAGAAAAAAAAGGAACCTATGGAGGGTGAAGAGAACTTGAGAGAAAGGGAAACCATCCAACTGAGTTTTATGTTGTCTGGCTGTGTGTCTGGTCCATTTGTGGTTCTGTTCAGCATTTCTCAGCAGACCACTACAGGCCACATAAAGCACAGCGGCACCAAGTCACAGGCGAGAGCAGGTGTGTGTGTGTGTCCGTCTTTATTTCAGCAGGCCGTGTTTACGTACCCGTGTCTGCTCCATCTCACTGCACTTACACTGTGCACAGCATGAAGGTGGATTTTTTTTTTTTTTTTTTTTTTCTGGTTCCACCTCTTTCACTTGCATGACTCGTTCAGCGGCCATTCTTTTCCAACCACCCATTTCGATTGTGCAAGCGGATTCGGGGCACATCCCGTTCAGGTGGTGGTCACAGCAGTCACACAGGGCCGCTGGGTTTCAGGGCTGAGGAAAACCGAAAAGAAAACTGCCCTGGAGGAAAGCTCGGGCCAGGAAACACGGGATAATAAACCTTCCACAGTGTTACAACGGCGCGTCTAAAAAGCGTGCGCGGATGTGTGTTTGAATGCGTGTGTGTGTGTGTGGCTGGATCTGAGCGTCCTCTGGCCTGTTATTCTTGCCTTCACGTTTAATTGCCGTGATCTTCCACCAACCAGTCGACCCCGGTGCCAGCGTGGATGCATGCGAGTTTGTGTGTTTCGGCAGAAGTTGCGGTCATGCTCTTTAAGCTGTCGCCGCCGCTCGACAGCCCCGACCAACCTACTGGTGACCGCTGGCAAGAACACAAGGCGTAACACAAACACTGAGGTTGTAATCAGGCCAGCGGGCCTAGTATAGGATCTTATAGGAGATATACCGCGTGCGCATATGTGTGCCATCCAAGTGCAGTGTAAATAGATGGGTATACATCTGGTTGTGATGGGAAACGATGGCTTTCCGCCGCTATAGTGGCTTGGCGAGTGGCTTCCCCAAGTTGGAAGGAAAATGGGCGTGTGGGAAATGTAGCGTTGGGATGGAAACGTGCCATGGTTCCACTATTCACGGCAATGTGAAGCTGCCGGTGCTTAATCATTTTAATAATTATGTTCATAGTGAGAATTTTTTTAAAACTGTTCACGTCATCTGTTCATTGATCTTCATTCATATGACGTGGGAAGTGGTTTTTATGGTGCTTTAGAGCGTTGGGGAGTGCAGTCATACACTTATCTGAACTACATTTGCGGGAGTTTTTGTTTTTGGGGGGGTAGCACAGCCATTTCTATGATCAAATTTCCAATAAATATTGTTTTCTCTAATTGCCGCAGTGGTAATACCAAACATGACATTGCTACATTTTGTTTTCTCCTGACTGTTCCCTGTCTGTTGCTCCACCACTAGCAAGGGATTCTATAACACAACCGAGGAGACAATCAAGAGATGGGACCGGCAGCTAATAGGCCCCCTAGGACACATCCGACTCCAGGGAGCTGGACTAGCGCTGGCCCCTCACTCTCTGCTCCACTCTGTCAGTCTTTTGTAGTCAACCATCCAGACCGATGAGTTTCAACATAGTTGTCACGCATACTTCTCGACTGATTCACCATGAAGTCATCAGCAAAATGTATGGAAGTAAATTAGACTAGATTCCCTGTCAACTACACGCTTAATTAATTTATTTAAAACTTGGCAATCGACGTAGCATACTTAGCGGCGTGTTGCTTCTGTAGTTTCAAAGCAGCTTCCTCCAAAACTGGCGCATTGAACTTAAATAGAAGTATATAAATTTAATTTAAACAGCGATAAGTAACAACCAAAGCTTGACATACATGTCCGGGCATTGAATCTCAGTTGATTCCCCCTTTGTTGCCACCTCTGTGATTTATTAAGGAGGGTGCAGGTGTTTGCAGCTTGAGTTATTTCCCCACTTTTATGGCCGAGCTCAAGTTCATGCTGCTCAAGCTGGAACTCTGTCCTCTTCTTCCCCTCCGTCATTCATCCGCCATTCCTCCCACTTTCCCGTCCTGACCCCGACACTTCCTGTTCCTCTCCTTCTTCTTCATGCCGTCCTACACATCCGACCTCTGACCTTTCCGGGGCTCATGTTGAATTGTGAGACCATCATCACCCACCCATTTTGGGAGAGCCCAATAAAAAAGCTGGCGGGGAAAGTCGCTGAAAGAGGCCTTGTCCTGGCTGAAGATTAATTGAAGTGGACAATGGGACAGGACCTCCCCTTCCTTTGCCACCATTCATGGGCAGAGTCACAGGTCGCCTTTAGATGTGTCGCTCCACAGAGTTAAATGGCTGCTGCAAAGCCAGTAGCGGAGGAACATGTGTGGGTGGGAATTACACTTCTCATAAATCAACAGTGTGTGTGATTCATTCATTCACATGGAAATAGCTTCTAATAATTAAACTGGTAATCTGTCTCCCTCTCATGCTCGCGGCATGAGAAAAACACACATTCAGCTCCGCATGTTGGACCTGGCCGATTCCAGTGAAGTATCCGTTTTGGGTTGGGTCGTTTTATTTTAAAAACAATGGCTGGGTTTGATTATTCTCAAATGTGCCCCAAATTTTCTAATCAAGCCTCAGACCCTAAAGAGTGGCTACTAGACACACACCATCAAGGAAGAAGAAGCAATGTGTTGTGCACTGTTCAGTGATCGCCGCTCGACAATGGATCATTTGTTCACCCAGGCAAATTAGCTGCGTGGCCAGAAGTTTGGTGACGTAGTGACCGACGTTGGTTAGCAAAATCCTTTGGCTACCGAGCTAAGCTTTTGCTTATTGGCCTAGCGAGCGCTAGCTAACCATAAAAGCTGACGGAGCTGCTTTTTATTTTAAGGTCATTTTTCTGTTCACCACACCTGACAAGTTTGCTCATGCCCAGAAACCAAACACCTTACAGCAGCTTGGTTGCTACGGTAACGGTTTAGTCCTCTTGCTACACTTTGTTTAGAGTAAGTTGAACATACATAAATGGTGTAACACAAAAAATAAGCTACAAAAGCTTCATCTAGTTTGGACACATGGGGTCTCCATACCCTCAAAGGTTGGAAGAAGGATTCCAGTTGGTTGACGGTGCAAAGGGTGCATTAGCCTGTTGCTAGTCTAGTAACACGCCACTTGGATTTCATCATGGGGTGCCTTTCAACCAATGCAGAGAAAAAACAATACTCTCTGCACGCAATTGGATAGTCCTACAGCCAATCAGAGCAACGAATTATATGACGTAGGCATCTCAACAAATGTTCAATGTCTGTTAACAGCTTGTCCTTTTCAGTTATTTCGCTGCCAATATCTTTTACAACAGACGGAATCTAAACGTCTCGCTTCTCAGATGCCTGCCATATCGCCGTAAACAAAATCAACTCCACAGCACTCAGATGACGTGTATGACAACATCGTTGTTATCCCTCTGTCGATTACCACATAAAACCCGTCCAAACAAATCCCATTGGGCGGGAGATCTTCTTCAGGCAAAATTAATTAAGAACGACGTGACTCAAGACTCGAATTCACAGAAAGATATTTTGTGGGCGACGGAACTTCGGGCTGTCTTCCAGCATGGAGGCGAATCATCTGGTCACTGCGATTCCATTTAAATTAGTTGATTATACCACAAGATTTCATTAATGATCTATTGTGTTGATGCCATTAGCCTCCCAGTGAGTGACTAATGACTAATGTTTAATCGGTGAGTAATGAATGAAATAAAAATAAGCATTTCGTCTTGGGCCAGGTCCTGAACTTGGTGGTTCCAAATCAGTTTAGCCATGGTTGGGTCCTAAGGACATGTGTTTGGGCGAGATCCAGGTCTCATTTGAGGCATGTGGAGAACACTTAATTTATTTGTGCGCTTCCACTTTTGCACAGCCTCAAAAGCCACATTTCCTTCGTCATAGACACTTGACAATCACATAAAGTAGTAAAGAGGTTGATCTGCTCAGAGGAAAGATATCCGCCTTTGCTGTTTGACCATTTGCAGCTAATTAGACAGCATGTGACTGATTCAGGCCTGTTGTAAACACTGTCGCATCTGACTCCCATTACAAAGCAGAAATGAAATAAGCAAGGACCCGAGTGGGAAACAGCAGTAGCAGCAGCGGCGGTCACACAGGCCCCCCGACGCTTTTGTTAGAATGCAACGCTGATGTGCGGCGCTACATCATGAAGTACTTTACAGCCACTAATTAACACACACAGGCGCTTTGGTTTCTGCCTCAGAAAATATACAAATTAGAAAAACATTTCCATTTGTGCAGAGGCAAGACTCGCCTGACGGGAACAGCCTCACAAATCACTTTTAGCGCTGCGAGCGGCGAGCGGCCCTTCTCCTCCTCCGGATCGGGCTGCGGCCAGAGTCACGCACACACCCACATAACTCTAGACACATATCTGAGCCTTCACGCTGAGATAAACAATCGATTGGCAGACAAACCTACTCTGCCATTCCTAAGACAACTCGACCAAAAACAAATACAGTGGAAACAAAGCAGACGCGCACCCCCACGCTCCTTCACGTTCGCTCCAGTCCCCGACACATCATTTGTTCTCTCTTTCAAGCTGGCCACTGAGCAGCTGTTATGAGTAACGCCACATAACACCGAGCTCCAAAAACCTGCCGCTGATTTGCCACATGAACAGATGACTAATTAAAAACACAGTAACCCGTGTAATTAATGACTCCATTAGGTCGAGGTAATCTCAGAGATCCAGTATTAACAAACTGTAAGAAGGCTGGGATGGAGGTGATTAACAGTGCGGCTACATTGGCTCTAATTAACTACACAACCACAGTCACAACCAGATTCTGAGAACATATGTCAGTGTTTTGCTTTTTTTAAAATTATTTTGTGGGTTTTAGAGTAAAATAAGATGTTGCAGACTATATGTGTGAGGCTTGAGCACTGAAATGCGACGCGTGTGTCTTTCAAGCCCTGGTTGACGATTAAATAAAGTCAAAGCGTTGCGATGTAACTCAACCTTCTGGTGTCTTTCAAGTACCAGGCCATTATTTTTAACATATGACAGCTGAAAAAAGAAAAGCATAACTCAGTTTTTCCACATAATTATTATGAAACCGACATGTTCTGCAGCTTTAATGGGCCTTCATAACAGCTGAAGTTAACCATCCAGTCAGTATTTTATATCAATGTTAACAAATGGCTTATTTTAAAACGTATCCATATCAAGAAGAAGAAGAAGTAAAACTCTCTCTGTCAAAAGGATTAAAACGGTTTATCCTGGTAAACAACCCCGGAGATCGATCAGCATGTGTTTTTGCGTTCGTTCCCCGCGGAGGTGGTTTTTTATCTTATCGCAACCATCTGCCAGGTCTGCTCCTGTTTTGTCCACAGAGATTGGAAAGAGGATAGTGCGGGCCAAAAAACACTTCACAGCGCAAAGAATTGTGCCTCCTGCTGCCTGGAGAGCCGCTTTCATCTCTGCAGCTCATTATACAGCACTTCCCTGGCTCAGGCATGATGCAAAGACACAAGGTAGGAGGCTCAATAATTCCCTTTGTTTACCTGACGTCAGCGCGTGCATGCATTCGCTTGTTTTCCGTGCACGTGTAGAAATGACACTTTTTGATTCATGTCAGCTCCGCTCCCCCCCCCCCCGGCCCGCTCTGGAAGAAGGTTTGATTCTCTTTAAAGTAGATGCTTTCATCGCATGTTTTGAGTATATCTCCATTTCGCTTCAGAGATGCAAGTCTGTTGTTTGGTTAGTACACCACTATGGACAAAGCTAAAATAACCAAAAGCTCTTGGATGGAGTGGAGCGAAATGTTTTTACCAATATTGATGGTCCCCACAATATGAAGCCTTCTGACTGTGATCATGCCCTAGTGCAGACAGCAGGTGGAAGTTTTCATGTAATGTAGTAAACACATTTGCAGCATTTCCTTTAGCAGACAACCAGGGTTCCCAGAGGATGCAAACAGCAAACAGCAGGAGGAAATATTCATTTATTGTCATGAAACTTTTTGACGTATCCATCTGCCCTTTCTTTAAGTGAACTGTGTTATTTATGTCAGTTCTTTTGTTTATAATGCATCAATAAGTAGACACATCATAGTACGGCAAAAATAGAATAAAAAAATGCAGTATGATGATAACAGCAGGACAAAAAAAAATCTTACATCTTCAATCTCCTAAGTTCCTATAGGCTTGCTCGTGGACCAAGATCTCGCCTGGTCTCTAACGGTGACTGGGCCTTTGCTGTTATGGTCTCCTAAATTGTCCCTGCCTGAGTATCAGACTCATTATCTGCAAAATCACTGTCTGCTCTTTAAATCTCTTCTGATTTTCTATCTAATTATTATTGTTGAGTACTTTGCAACTAGCAAAAATCGGATTAAACCCTTGTTCTTCCAATTTTCTTACAAACATGTCCTCTCACAGTAGGAAGGGACTTTTTTTAAAACGGGGAGGTCAGCAATCTGGATAAAAATGAAGGGCACTGTAATAGATCGCCTTTGTTGAATGGGTACGTCTTAAACTGAAGCCACAATCTTCACTGCAGGGGCGGAGGTTTGATTCCAGCCTGCACCGTTTGCTGCTTGTCAACCCTTCTCTCTCTCACCCCATGATTTCCCGTCTCTCCTAAATGGCACTATCAAAATAAAGTCATAAAAGGCCAAAGCTAAAACTGATCTGCTCTGCTTAAAAAAAAGAAAGAAAGAAAAAAGGACCATTTATCATAAAAATCTGTAAAAAAAAGCTTAAAGCATAGGCCTATTTTGTAGGGGAAACATCTGTACCTCTGTACCAAGGCAATCTTCAATTAAAATACAAGCAAAGCTGATACTAGGCAAATTCAGGGAACTTTTATATACCCCCCGCGCTTGATTGAATATCTACGTGCTCATGTACACATGTATGGACGCACATGCATGTCGTCTACCAATTTCCCCCCTGGGACAGACATGAAGTGTCAGTCTACGAGGCTGTCAGTGCCTGCTCACAGGCAGCCTATAAGTTCTCCTGGTTCCCTTTTGGAATAACAGCCACCCCTTATTGAATAACCTCTGTTTCACCCAACCCCTCGGTGTGCCCCTCGTCTCTCTCTCCCAAAAACCAAATCTAAGCTCAATATGAGCCCAGTTATTGATAAATCCGCGCTCCTTCCTCCAGCCGTTACAAATTACCATATTAAAGGGCTTACACGTATTAGTTTTGGGAGGCCCTGACCCAAATCAAACAAGGCATACCTGAATTACTTTTGTCTGTCTGGACGGGCGGCAATGGAGACACTGGCTGGGGTCAGAGAATTAGATATGGGGAGGGACATGGAGGACCGAACATATGAGCTGTTGGAGGAAGGTATGGAGGTGGCGTCATTTGTAGTCACAACTGATTAGTCTCAGAATATTGTAGGACTACAGGCCAGACTGACCACTGTTCACAATTCACCAGCTAGACGGATTCTGTTGTTTTGCTAGCTAGTCGGTAGCCACAGATATAGTGAGACGGTTCTAGTAGAATATTCTCCCCTAGGAACATAAGGAGGCAGGAACAAATATGAGTCCCATCGTCTTAGCACATGCATGGTGATGGACCTCGATTAGCCGTTCTATAGTCCAGTCACAAACCTTCATTGCTCCAATTAAGCCCCTTGAAGTATTTGAAAATGAAAATCCAAATGAGTCAGACCCAGACCTTGTCTCTGAGGAGGACAAAGAAAGATGACTCCCTCATCTAATCCAGTCACCTGTTGAAGAACTAGTGCACTTTCTTCTTAGAAGTTATCCAACCTCAAGAGATGGGCAGCAGGAAGGGTACTTGAATCATCGATGGTACAAGGATGACAACTGTCTCTCTTTCCAAGGGCAGTGCTTTCTGGTTCGCATGTCACCACGTTCAACGTCCAAGAGACCATGCAGCAAAGGCAGCAATCATTCAGCTGCTCTTCAGTGTGTTTCATTTAACCCTAGTGTGCTGGAGGTAAGGCTCGCCTAATAAGACAAGGTTGAACTAGCTGTAATTGCCTCTGGAGATACCATTTATGCAAGTGTCTTAAAATTCTTAAATGTAGACAAATCTTCACAAAGCGTTGTCATTCTTCTTAGAAAAAAAATGCAAAAGTATTTATGGAACTGGTTAAAAAACTGTAAAATAAAAAGATTCACCGAAAGCTTAGCTAAGATCCGGTATCACAGTTTCCAGTTCGAGGGCACATTTTAAACAGGATCCTGTACATGGTTCAATATGGAGCATTCATGGTTGAGACCTCTCCCTTACACAGGCTCATATAACTCAATCTTCCACATAATTTGGACACAGTTATATCACCTGAGGGTGAAGACTGAGGTCGGAGTGATGAGTTTGTCAAAATAAGGACTCAGTAGAGCCATCATTTCTCGACTATCAACACCCGGGTCTCCCACAGAGGGATGGCAGGCTGAGGGGAAGTGAACGGCAATATTTTCAGATGAGAGGCAGATGGTTGGACTACTGGATGGAAAGGAATGACAGACTGATAATTTTACAGTCAGCCAGTTACTAAAGCTCCTCAGTTATGCAAGTCTTTTAACTCTGTGTGGAGCTGACAGTTAGCTTAGCATTAATAGTGGACTCAAGGGTAACTATTAACCCGTCGGTTGTGGATCAATAAAGTCTATCGAAGTCCAAAGTTCAAACATATACAGTACATGCCAGCACCTCCAGCCAGGCTAGCAGTTTCCCCTTACCTTCACTCTCTGTGCTAGACTAAGCTAATTGACTCCTGGCTCCTGCTCTGTGAGGGCCCACACAAACATGTGAGGGGGTATCAATCGTCTCATCTAACTCTTGTCAAGAAAGTGAGAAAGTTTACCTTGCTAAATGTCAAACTATTCATTTAAGTCCCTGTCTGACTGGTCGTCCTTTTTATTGCTGTGCCAAAGGATCGAGTAGCCCGTTTAAAAGAGCCTTGAGGATTTACTGTCAGGAAAGGTTTCTCTGAATGAGCTGGGAGCTGTTGGAAATGAGGCTCATACAGAATGGAATTTTACCTGGTCGTATTATCTTAATGCTCCCCTTGTCAGCCCATATCGTCAGTGCAGGCATCAGAGGTCTTATGGCCGATAACTATTGAGAAGCATTCAAATAAACGCCCCATGTGTCAAAATGCATTTTACTATGTGATGGGAAATTGAAAATATGAGTTTAGGAAGAAGGTAAATGAAAGTTAAGATTGAACAAGTCATTTAAAAGACAGAGTTAATGAGATGAAATAGTTTATCCTAAATTGTAACTGCAAAGGTTAGCACCAGTCTTGGGAGGTCAATCCCCAACCTTCAAATCAGTGTTATCCAAGAGCAGCCTTGACAGTGTCGATATTTTACAGCCTGCTTTATCTTAGAACATGTGCGCCTCCTCGGCTCGAGAGACACACGTCCACCGTCCACGCAGCGTGACGGGGGTCAGAGGGCAGCGAGGTAGGAATGCAGCACCGCGGGAGCAAACATAATGAAGTCATCACGCACGGACCACAGCCTGGTGAGTTATGAGGTCTGAGGGGCTCGGTGGCTGATGGGTAAAATAATGGGGTCATCGCTGAAGTCATCCCGCCTCCATGGAGGGAACTCAGTGTCAAGTTCAGCGGTGATATGGTGTTTATCGGTTTCAGGTTTGACACTGTTTCAGAAAAAGAGACGCGTCAATCTCCTTCCCAACATCTGGTGGTCCAAGTTCCTTTAAAGGGGAACTACTGTTTTTTTTACAACCTGGACTTTATTTCTGGCATAAAATATGATTATTTACATAGGCGTATATCCATATAGTGGGCGTAACTGAGGCACCGAAACGCAGCCTCTAAACAACACATTATTTGCCGCGGAACTCAATCATTTCACCAATATTTTGTTATGATACACTAGTGCTAATTCCTGTTGATTCCTGAGTTACCTCTGTGACAAATAATGCGTCATTTAGAGGCTGCGTTGAGGATCCCCAGTGACTCCCACTATATGGATATACATGGAAGTAAATATCCAATGAATGACTCCAAATAACAAAGTTACATGGGTGAGTAAACAATATATTTTATGCCAGAAATAAGCTCCAGATTGTAAAAAACAGTACTTTCCCTTTAAGGCCTTGCCATGGCAGCATTGTACAGTGAAAGGGAATTCTATTCACACAATTCTTGCAATGAGAATTAAGAAGACAGATGCCTCATGGCAACCACCTTGGCCTCACCAACTAACTGATTACAATGTAACAGACATACATGCCCAGAACCTCTTAAAGGCTTCACCTTCGTCGTTGACTCTGGCCAACATGATGTTCCATCCAGTGCTTCAAATCTGGAAAGCTTTTCCGGAATCTCAAGATCTCTTGAGTAGCAGTGACAACCCCTATATTTTTACGGCCAAGTCATATTATATAATAATGTCCTCTCATCCACCGGTAGACATAGCCACAGTGATTTAGGCAGTTGCGTACCTAGCCACATCCCTATGCATTTTACAACTTTATTCAAAACTGCAATGCACATTCCCAGAATGCATGTGAAAATGTTCCTTTGTATGTCTGACATTCCCAAGGTAAACCATCCGTCAGCAAACTATGAAGTTTATGAGTGAAATAAAGACTATGAATTACTTTACATTGAGTACATTTATTCCTAAGACCCGTCAATACCATGTTTCAAATCAACATTGCAAAGTGCCCAACAAAGACATGAAAGTCTGCATGCAGGACATCACAGCTGACCTGATTTCCTCAGGCAGATCATTGATCACGAGCTGGAGTGTTTGCTCTGTCTCTCTCTACAAATTTATGGACTACAGCGTGGTACAATCACAGAAACTGGAAAGCGGTTTTGGAAGCTATTTGAACTGACTAATACTAGTGTGTCCCAGCTGGCTAACGTTAGCCTGCCGCCTACATTCGTAGCAAAATGTAATATTTTGCACACGGCATAATTTCCCTGTACTGTACATCTTGCATGACTGGGACTGGGGGGAGCCAAAACTCGCATGGTACAACACCAAATAGTGTGACATGTATAATGATGGTCAGAAGGTCAGTGTCAGCATCTCTGCGGATGCCCAAATGCCCACTGACAGTTTACGAACCGGCTGTTTTGGCTGAAGTGACGTCGCCCCAACTCAGGCCTCTGATGACTCAGCACCCAGTGCGAAAGTCTCATTAATTTAGGCCACTTAAGGCGATTTTCCAGCCTTGTTTTCTAATGAGGCAGGGCAGGGCAATTAGGTGATTAGGGTTATGGCAGCACCATGCTTTTTTAGGCATACAGGAGTGGACAGAATCTAGCCCACTGTCTAAACTGTGAAGGAGTCATTAGATAAATAGATGACAACAAACCGAACTGAGTCAAGGGCTCTGCACTTAAAGCAACGCTTAATGTTTTATTTCTGCACTCTGTTTTACTAAACGTGTGGTCACAATCATCATTTTAATGACACTTCAAGCTAATAAGGTGGCACGAAAACCTGTCAAATGGGAACTGTTGCTTCACGGAAACTGTGGAAGCGAGAACTGACTGAGGGATACCAGCGAGCTCCTGGGGTAGAAAAAAAATAATAATAAAGAAGAAGAAAAAAAGAAAGAATAGAAAAACTGCGACAGGTTTCCGTTTGGTGTCTTAGCAACGCGTATTTGTTACTTTCCCGCGCAGACCTCAGTCCTGTGGCTAGTGCGGCCGATCACCTTGAAAACCGCTTTCTCTTTTCAGCACCTTACATGTCTGGGCCCAAGTAGGTGTTAGCAACTGGTTCAATTGGAGTGTGTGGGTGTGCGTGACCCTGAGCAATGATTCATCTTGCCATTATTGTACTGCGTGGAAACATGGTGGTGAGAGGCACTGGCTGGGTTTTAGGTTGACAAGTCAACCTGAGAGCAGTACACTGAGTTTAACCCCGGAATTAGCAATTCAATCAACTTTGACACAGCATGTTCTACATTTTGGAAAACAGAATTTCTCACTCTACCTACCCATCTATAACTTAGACATACAATATCTACACATGTATGTATGAATGTACAAATGACCATCACTGTTTTGAGTGTTCCACTGGTCCGTCATTGCAAGGTATGATGCTTATTTTGATTACTTAAAGGTGCCAAACCTAATTGTAAATGAAATGGCCTCCTGTTGAACTTGTCACATTGTGCTGTAGGGACCCCATGACTAGATTATGAAAGCTTTTGAGTCCTTAACGGACAGTATGTGACCTTTTCTAGGAATATGTAGAAATGGTCTCTATAAGACAGGACCACAGAATTAACTAATATTTGATATTATAGTAAATAACATGTAATAGAGTCTCGAGTCTTCTCAGAGTCTGGGACCCCTGTTGTCTGCTTGATAATCTAACCCTGTAAGAGACCATTTCGGCAAAGCAAGATGTAAGGCCCAGTTACACACAAATTTTAAAAGGGCAGCATAATGTAAAAGGAAACTATAGATACATTTCAGAAAGTTCTTCGGGATTCTTGCATGCCTATGCACAATCCATTAGTAAAATGTGGCAATATGAAATCGTTTCGTGTTACAAACGGCAGCTTGAAACTAGACATTTTGCACAAAATTTGCTTTTCAACCAACTGTTGCAGCTAAAGGGAATCCTTAATTTTCATTCATACTACCTGGTGGAAGTCATAGCAACAGCTAGTCAACATCAAAACTGGATAAACATTTCTAGCTATAAAATAGACTGATGAAGGAAACAACGCTACAAGATAAAGTGTGGTTTTAACATTGGCCACATTCCTAATTTTATGTAGAAATGAATCATTCACACTTTCAAACCTGCAAATGTTGTGGGCTAACACACTGGCTCACTGAAAGAAATCCTGCACTATAAAGATAGACATAAACAACTAAATATGTACAGAATATGTAACCGGTATACCACAACATGGTTTGAGTGGCTGCATGAGTACTTTCTGGGGCAATTGAGTTCAGTTTGTGTTGGCCGGGTGGATGGCGGCGCAGTCAAACACCATAACACAGCCCTGCCCCTGATAGCCCTGACGGAGTCGTTTTGTCTCACCGTTACCGTCACAGAAAATTCAGGTAAGGGATTTACTAAACAAAATAGTGTCTGAGAATGAGACTGGGGGAAAGAAAAAGAGAGTGAAAGAAACATTACGAGACCTCTCCCTGTGTTTACCTTTGCAATTTTGCCCAATTTGTCTAAATTGCTTAGCTGACCTCCTAGAAAAAAAAAGCATATGCTTAATGTCAAAAAGCAGCAAAATATGACTGATCACCTTCATTTTGTCCATTTGGCTTCTTGGCGCAAGGCTCTAAATTGTGTATTCTTTCCATGGCGCCAAACCACCCGCCCTGTATTTAATTAATTTCCTCTTTTTTATAAGGCTAAAAACTTTACAGCAGTTTTTCTTAAGGTAACGTAGACTTTCCTGCCTCTGGAAGACCAAGACTGTTGGAACCTTGGGCTAATCATCATTTACGTTCACCTAAATTATCTCATTTTGTCTGTCTCCATTTTTGTCGCTGCTGAGGATTTTTTTTATTTCTTTTTTTGAAGGAACAAATGGAGCAGAAATGAATTTGTCAGGATCAGATTGTAAGAAGATGAAATTGCTGCCATCAGAGCCAATCGGAGAGTAATGTTGGTAAGCGTCTCTCGTGGCAGGGTAATGAGCAAAAGGCTTTTATACCTCATTCGCAGAGGGCAGAGATCTAGCCCAATTTCCTTGTTGATTTGGCTTCCCATGGATCATTGCTTAGTAGGGCCTACTGGAGGAAAATGAAGGCAGGACAGAGGGAAAAATGCCAGCACTATCAGGGAGTCAAGGGGCATTTCTAAAAGGTAGCATTCAAGTTTGAAGCGCTGCATCAAATGTACAAGCTCCAGATACAATCTTAATGTAATCCGCTAATTTGGAAAACCAATTAGAACACAAATAACCAAGTCACATTAACTTTATTTAAAGATCCTGGACATGAACTCTTGTTAACACACCATGTCAGCTTCAGGTTTTAATGCACATGGTATAAACCACATTCCTGTCTCCTATTCCCTTCACTCTA
This sequence comes from Planiliza haematocheilus, assembly GCA_005024645.1. NCBI lineage: Eukaryota > Metazoa > Chordata > Actinopteri > Mugiliformes > Mugilidae > Planiliza > Planiliza haematocheilus. The sequence continues at coordinate 6,278,721 of SRSE01000365.1, read as the reverse complement.
GCCAAAAGCTAGAACATGTTTTCTTTCTCTACTCCATATTTAATACAGCTCTGCGCTTGTTTACCTGAAGGCCCCAGACTTTCACGTAAGTGAGCCGTCAATCCATCATCTCCACGGTGGGTAACCAGACCAGGCCTGTTTCCAGTGGGAGGGGTGGGGGGAGCGCGAGCCCCTCTATGGGGGGACCTGGATGGGCATGGAGTGCTGGGGCAGAGGCTGGAAGAGTGAGGCTAAACCTGTGTGGGAGGAGGGCCGGGGGCTGAGCTAAAAGCAGTCATGTGATAGAGAAAGTGCAGCAAGATTGAGACTGACTGAATAAGGCTGCGGGGTAAGATGAGCCAATGTAGTGGATTTTTTATTTTTTTCAGCATGCATGACAATTGAGTCAACAAGTGTCCAAAGCTATGGTCAATCCGCAACATCGGATTTATCCGACAGTAGGCTGACTTGGGCGTATTTTGAGCAGAAAGCTCTTAGATTAACTTTAGCTCAGACATGAAAGCTAGTCAAGATATTGCAAAATTCGGTGGGAATCATTTGAAGAAAGCAATCTGAACATTAATTACTTCACTCAACATAAGGTCAGAAAGATTCACTCAAGCTCTGTACAAAATGTTCAACCAAACGCATGGTGTTGCCTGGTCCGGCTATGCGAGGCTGTTACAGGAAAGAGTTTCATTTTGAGCGGTGCGTCATTAGCATTATGGAAACAAGGTGTATAAATATCCATTTAGTTGTGTGAACATGGTATGAGCAGAGCACGGCTTATGTACAGCTGACATAGTTTACAATCCGCTTTAGCTAGCTAATGCTAAAGAAAAATAGCTAAGTTAGCCCCACATACAAAGCAGTATGCATAATAACAAGTGAGTGTATTTGCTTGAATAGGCTGTTGATGCGGTTTCCCGCCGTGGAAACTGCGTAGCTACACCCAGCAGAAAAAACATTCAACAGGACCTTTTTTCGAAATTGCTGCATGACTGATGTTTGACAGCGTAAATAACAATCATACCTCTGCTTTTAACTTGTCACTGGTAATTTAACAGCAGTCAGATGATACAGATCATTAGATCCTTCAGCTACTACTCACATTAATGACAATGGTCCATGGGTGAGCACCTATTTAAATGTGTGTACTCTGAATAGGCTTTTACCTAAGGGTGTGTGTGTGTCAGTGTGTGACAGCAGGCAGAAACAAGCTCAGCGCCACACGCAAGGGAACATCTGATCGCTGGCCCCGACTGTGCCTCCAGTCCTGTATTATTCCAGTGACCCAACCTGAAATAGCACTGCTGTGGCAGTTCATTTATTATAGTCAAGCCTCCTGACTCTGCGTGTGTGTGTGTAAATGTGACACACTCTCTCACACACACAGGAGGAGGTGTTTCCCAACCCTTTAAATACAAGCCCAAGGATTCCCTGTTCTATTTTGGGCATTGCTCTGACCTGCTACACTGTGTCCGAACTGCAGCGTGCTTCTGATTTTTGTTTTATCCTGCAAACGGATCCTCTTCAAGGAGACAGATTACTGTTAGCTTTCAGTAGGGCTGTCCTAAGTCAGTTGAGCTGCCTGTCCTGAAAGAAATTCTTCTAAAAAGGTTGATGTAAATGTAACATTTTATGAGATAGAGCAAAAAATCTCCCCAAACAGTAAGCAGCTAATATCAGTCACAGTTAGCTTAGCTCCCTGTTTACAGTGCTTATGCTAAGCTAAGCTGTGGCTGCACATTGAAATAAACACATGTATTGACATTTTGATGCTTTCATGATCAAAATGGGTTAAAAAGCAGGTGTATGTTGTGTCACATTTATTGTATTTTGTGTATTGTCAAAATTCACCAGTTGTGGTGTGTTTTCCTGCTATTTTCAGTTAATGGTGGTCCTGGAGGACAAGTAACCATACTGTACTTTTGTTGTATTGAGTTTTCTTTGTAATTTTACATGACTTATATTCCCAACAACCTCTCAACATGCTTTCATTATCCCTAAGCATTTCCTGAATAAAGTTACAGCGTTTTCATAACATTACTCTTTGTACAGCAGGGTTTATGCACACAACTTTCTAAACGTGTCATGCTTTCTTTATGCCTTTACATTTCCTAAATTAGTTAATTCTCTCATTAGCATGCTAAACTGTTAGCCTACACAGATTCTACATGGGTTCTCACAACGCTATTGCTTGAACGCCAGGTTTTATGCACACAACTTCCCAAAGATGTCATTCTCTCATTGGCATTTCCTGAATTAAGTTACTTACTCATTAGTTTGCTCTAGATTTCTAGGCACCAACAGTTGTCTAGCTGTGATAGAAAGCAGCAATAATTTGCAAATGTAAAACTATTCCTTTGATAATTTACTGGCAATTTACTGGCAAGAGTGTGCCCAGTCCCCCATATTAAAGGATATTTTAACTGACCAATAGTTTCAGCTCTAAATATCTGTTCAGATTTATAGTACAGTTTATTGTATATCAATATAATTGTTGATTTATGTTCTATAATTGAATAGACCAATCATTGTGCACAAACATTTTAGATAAAATGGAATCTGCTACTTAGTATACTGTATGTCCATACACAATATGTATTCCATGAGAAGACCAAGAATACTACACAACCACCCACCCTCTCCTTCACTCTCTCTCTGGGAGTCTCTGCTGGCTCGTGTTTTAAGCGTTCCAGAGATTTGTTTAATGAAGTGCCAAAGTGCAGTTGGTCATGCTTCCTCTCAGCACAGATACACAGTGACACAAGGGATATGCTTGGGTTCATCTCAGGAAGGCCTGCACTGTGTGGAGCTTCGGCGAGAATAACAACCGGGTTCCCAGCAAAAATATTTACAACACAACTGCATCGAATTCGCAGAAAGCGCAATTATCCATATTGATGAAGGGCTGGCAGTGCGATGCATCATCTCAGCGGCAACAGGTTCGCGTAAGATCCAAGGCGAAAAAGAAAATATCCAAATGTAGATTTGTTTGCTTTTCTGGCATGGGAACGTGGATGGACATGCACACTGCCTACACTACACAGGACAGCTTGTGAAAGTTTGTCCCTGTTGTTGATTTGATGTTTTTTTCTTAACTCGCTCTCTTATTCATGACTCCCATATTGTGTGATAAATCACAGCATCAGAGTGGGGACAGTTTCATGACATCATTCACGCTACATTTCCAACCGCGAGCCAGTTTTTGATTAGGGTTGTAAATCTTCACCTTTCTCTGTCTAGCATTCTCAAACACACACATACACACACACACACAGACACATGCACCGTGACACACACAGTGACAAATGCTCAAAGGAATAACATTAGAATAATGCTCCGTGTCTGTTCTGATTTGACCAGGTTGGTTAGACTCAGCGTACTGCTCTAGCAAAATAGCAAAATAAAATGAACGAAATAAAATTTTAAAAAATGAAGAAAATGAAGAAGGAAACAATAAACATATCTCCAGGTAGGCAAGAATTACCATTCTCAAAGGCCAGATGTGATATCACCTCACGTTGATTGTGTCTGGAACAAAATGTTGCACTTAAACCCATCGCAGTAGCTATGGTCAATGGCCAGCTTGCACATATTTTCCATGCCTGCGTGAGAGGAAATGGCTCTCCACACCAGCAGATGGCAGTAGTCTGTATTCATTATTCAAAGAGGGAAAGCGCAAGAACTAGGAAAGAACTTGTGAACTGATTCACCAAGCTAACCAGCTGATGACAGTGACTTTTCTCACTGATTTGCTTTGCTGTTGATTCCAACACACTGAACTGACTGAAAACTGTCATCAGAGGTCCAACACTGGGGCCAAGGGGCACACACATTAAAAGACTGACAACAGCAACAGGCAAACTGCTGGCTTGTGGCGTCGTAGTGAGCAAATTACCCACGAAATGAGGAAGGAGTCTGAAGATGGTAAGTTTTGACATCTTAATTGAAGTTACTCTTTGACTCTTACCTCAAGGACCACAGATACAAACACAAAAAATAAGAACTGGATGAGATAAAGTGAGGTGAATTATTGGTTAATGGTTGTCTAGCAGGGAAGCTCAGTGCCAGTTTGCTAGCAATAAAACACGCAGGAATAACCAAAGATTAGTATGTCATCAGAATCAGAATCCGAGTCAGCGTTAATGGCCAAGTATGTACACGTACAAGGAATTTGACTCCATCTGACTTGGTTGTGTTTTCATTCTCAGTAGGATGTTGAATGAAAAAACTTGCGAAAAGAGCTTGTCATTTTTATGACTACGGTACATCTACTCCACTATACAAGCGGGGAAATGTGAAAGTGACAACACTAGTTTTTTTTATGATATTGCAGTTTCGCTGCAACTCATCGGAAACCTCAAACTTATCTAATGTCATCAAAGAAAGGCATCTGGATCTTGGTATTCATCGTGAGAGAGTTTTAGCTGCTTACTTTAGACCAGTAGAGCAGTAAGTAGGGGTTCCTTGCTCCATCTCTCTATCCGTTTGGGGGTCCTTGGCCTGGAAAACGTTAAAGACCCCTGCTTTAGACAAATAACCATTTGCTCAAATGTTACAATTTGTGATATCGACAGCAGTTGCATACTGTTAGAGCACTGGTCAACAAGTGGACCAAAGCATTTACAATTTCACAAAGGCTTACATTACGAGGTTTAGTCCAATGTAGAGAGTTCATCGTGCAGGAGCCAAGTGGTGCTGATGACTTTATTAAGCTGCCATCATTACCACTGAGTCCTTCGATATGTAATGTTCACACATGTGAGCACATCGGGCTTGAGTAGGTAGGTAGAGACCACATGCCAAAGTGTCCTTGAACCTGACACTAGTGTGTGAATATGCATGTGCCTGTGTGATGTAAAGATGTGCCACTGTGGCTGTAAAGCCCCTCAAGTGCCAATAGGTAGAGCAGTGATATATATATATGATTTAACACTGAATGGAGGAGCTTTTTTTGACAATACAAATTCATGGAATGATGATCTACCAAATCTGATATCACAAGCTAATGTGCTGCAAAAAAATAAATAAAAATACAAAATCAAGTAAGGTCTAAAATGGCTGTAATCAAATGAGCAATGAAGCGTTAGAACTGTTGTATTCTATGTTTTAGAACATAGGCCTCACATTTAATGAACAGAGTTGCTGTTGTTTTCTGCCTTTACAGTAAATGCTGCTGAGATTTTACTTCACATCTTGGATTTTTCTCAGTCTTACTCCTTTTTTGATTCATCCCTGTCTGACACTTGGCAAAAATTAAGGGGCTGAACTCTGCTATTAATTAAAGTGACTGTTATGACCCTCAATTATTTGCCTCGGTCAAGTCCCTAAAGCAATTATGTAAAAAAAAAAAAAAAAAAAAAGCCATACACACAAAGAGAATACTGGCAGGTCCGCAAGGTTGTGTAAATGTACATAAATTCTGTTCTTTGGTTGAACTTGAGAAAGGTGCATTTTCCTTAGGGGATCTATAATTGCATTTCACCCATGGCGTATTTAAGTCACATATATAGTGTTACCTCAATTTTAGATTACACTGATTATAACAAACGATAACAGACAATCTGTGGTGAATATAACTGGAAAAAGGAATAATTAATTGCTTCATTAAGAGCAAGTATTTGAGAAGACTGAGTCTAAGTTCAGGCCAGAGTTTTCTTTTACTGTAACAAACCGCTCAAACCAAAATACATCACAACCAACTGTCAAGTCCGATCGCTTATGTCACCTCTCAGACGAGGAGTTTTTGCACCCAAATGTAGCCGAGGGAGAAATTGAATTAAGTTTGTAGCAAAACTTCACGGTTTCCTTCCAGTCTGGAGTCCTGAAGTCCGTAAACACGGTTGTTTTATAACCGGGTTATTATTTCCACGAAGCGGAGCTCTCGGCTGTGTTTGAGATTTGCAGGCAGCTTTATTAGCCGAAAGAGAGCGAGAGCGGCGCTGGACTTATTTAGGGGTTGACACCGTGGTGCTAGAGGATACGGGGCTATGAAATCACTTCATCATTACACTGTGAAGGGTGTGGAATTTTCCCATCCCTTTCATCGTCGGAGCAGAGGAGGAGTGAGGGACAGAGGAGGAGGAATTAATACACGGCACACATGAGACGCCGGTGTTGGAGCGAAACGCGCAAAATTGCAGAAAATGTCGAACCGCCACATCACCACCGCGACCATACGTCCGCGCGCAGAATACATTTGCCCTTCTCTCGCTGTGAGTTGCATTAAAAGTTTCCCCCCCGTGTTATGAAAATTACTGTGAAACTTATAATTCACCTAATTATGGTTGTGCCTCCATATTACCCCTGCCCTGTTTTCTCCCTCTCTCATTACTCTTACAAAAACACATAAATCAGAAAAGTATACAGCGTACCCCTGCAACACAATGCACTGGGGGATACCCCTTAACTATCCTAACACGTCTCAAATTCAAATTTCTACTGACATTCCAGTTCCCCAATCCTCAGCTCGGGTGTCAGAAAATAACACAGAGGAACTCTCGCCCCGCTTTCCCCTGCATTATTCCCGGTTTAAAAGGTAAACAGAACGAGGAGCAGGTGGTTGTGGGGGATTTTTGCAGAGACTCCGATGTAATGTCTGGTGGCAATTAGGTGTAATACAGGATGTCAAAGCCCACAGCCGCTAGCCTCAGATATCTGCTGCCTAATGTTAGCTTTACAGATTCACTCTGGCATATGGCTTCAACTGTGAAGCCCAGGGCCAAATTAGTGAAAGCTATTACCTCCTTTCCCTCTGTGGCAAAGGGCACAGCAAAAGAAAAAAGTGGCGAAGCTCGCGCAGCCTTGTACGACTTGGAAAGAAATGGAGACGTGCGAGTTAGCCGCGGCAAGCGAGAGAGTTTTCTTACGATACCTCAGATGCAGACTCGTTGCTATGAATGAAAACATACCTCGGTGCGTCGCGGACCGAAGTATCTCCACCAGGCGTTATCATGAGGCCAGAGTGAGGCCTCGCGGGGCAGCAAGTAGATCTCCAGTGAAGGGAGTGCCATTGCTTGTGCAGTAACCAGATCCGCGATATCCTTAGGAGAGGGTACGATAGCCCGGGCCCGATTCAATGCAGCACAGATGGAGAAGGGAGGAATTCACAATTAGACCGTCCTTGAGAAGTGCAGAGGTGGCCGACGAAGTGCTGAGTGGGAAGAAGAGAATAACGTGTTGGGATATTGTACGGAGGAAGTCAAACAAAGCAAGCGGCCGACTATGTTCCGGTATCATGGACAGCTTGTTGCTGCTTGGTTCCATTTGTTTGATGTTACAGGGCCACTTTAAATCTGCTATGCACTTACATCAATGAGCCACAACATTAAAACCATTGACAGGAGAACTAAATAACAATCTAATGTTCTGCCAGGAAGTGTTTAGACCTAGTATTCATGTGGATGTTACTTAGACATGTAGCACCCACCTAGACCAGACCAGGCACCCCCACCCCACAGCAATGACAATCTTTGGTGGCAGCAGCCATTCCCAACAGCATGCAGTCTGATACAGGCACACACACAAAAACATGAAGAACAGCGCAATGCATTGACCTGGCCTCCAAATTCACTAGATGCCAAACTGATCAAGTATCTGTGGGATGCACTGGAGAAAACCTGATCCACAGAGCCGCCTCTCCTCGAACCAAAGGCCCCCCCACTGACAACATTCTGTTGTCAGACACCACAGGACACCCTGGGCCATGTCCATTCTCTGATCATTTCTCAGAACTGCTTTGAAGCCACAAGTGAGACCTTTACAATGTTAGGAAGGTGGTCATAAAGTTACGCCTGATCTGCGTATTCTTTTGTTGTCAATGGTGCACCAAAAACTGAAAGAAACCTCAGTTTTAGTTGCCCCTGTTAGCACTGAAAAGAGAGCACTAGTAATCATTTACAAACAGAAAACATTCGTCTAAGAAGCAAACTTTGGACTGGATACCGTCAGCGATTAATATAAGATATTACATAAGGCTGCTTGAAAAGTGTGGAAACTTTATCCGCATGTAAAAGTGCAGAGTTTGTTAGCTTAGCATTAGGCTGCATGGGTACATCTCAATCATTCAGGATCTGGTTATTTGAATAAGATTTTTTTTTTTTTCTTGTCTGAATTTAAAGCTTGTTTGTGCACACTCCTGCACCACAAAGCAAAGTGAAATATGGAGGCAAAAGACTTATGTTTTGTGTATAACGTCAGGCGCTGCCGCAGCATGGGGATTTCGCATTGTAAATCCTAGTGACTGTCAAACACTGAACATTTAGCCTGCAAATTCAAATTCATGAGTAACAGTAAAAAAAAACAAAAAAAAACTGCATCTCCTGCATGTAGAAGTGCACGCCGAAACAGAGCGCTCACCACACCTTCCCTGAACAAATAAAGGGTTGCAGGATAAATCAGCTATGCGAGCCGTGAATCATTCCTAAACTCTCCTTTACTCCCTCAATCTCCACTCTATCATTTCACAATATAAATAGCCGGACCACAATTTTCATCCATTTCCATAGATCCTGAACCACAGGCTATATGAAAACAGCCGCGCGCGCAGGCGTCTACGCCACAGGAAGTGTTGTAATATTAAATCTGACAGGCAAGGAGCGGTCGAGCTGAAACGCACAGCTTCACTCCCATCAATATCTTAGCGGAGCACTTCCCTCTCGGAATCAAGGATGAAATAGTAAGCTGATGGCCATTTACACACACAAGCACCAGCTTTGTAGAATAACACATTACGTCCCCTCCGCGGCAGCAAGGTAATATATTGGTCTAATCAGGATGGCAGGAAACGCTGCGGCTTCATCGTCTCTCTGAAAAAGACTATTCACCAATACTACTCCCCGCTTGTGCGTTGCACTGAAGCCCCGTTTATTTCCCTTTTTGTCGTATTTCATCGTGCAATAAGAGAGATTAGTGTGTGCGCCGAGGAGGGAAAGTTTCCAAAGTTGTCAGTGCAAAGGACAATTTTGAGCTTACCATATTAAGGAGATCATTTTATCTAGAATAACTTGTTATAATGAAGCACTCATCATATATACAGGCTAATAGAGCAGTGCAGAGGGCAAACTGTTACAGACTTGACAATAGATGTAGCATATCATTCCTACAAACCAAAAGTAAGTCTGGAAAATAAGTGCTTTCTTAAAGTTCCTTCAACTTTTCATGAACCCTTTTCCATAAAATGTCATTTATTTTTTTTATATCGAGCCGTTTACAGAGGACTTGAGTGGCAAAACCTGTAAATACACGTTTTAGCCTGGAAGCCAGCTAGTGATTGCGAAATAACTTTAAAGGACGGACTGTTAACAGAGATTTGGGCATTTGTCAAAAAGCATACAACACATAATTCACTGGTTGTAGGACTAATCAACTGCATGCAGATGTTCTGAATCTGTTAAAGCATGCCCTATAACGAAACGGAAATTAAGTGTTACCAGATTGATATTCTGATAAGAATTAACAAAGGCCACGTCAGACTACAAGGCCTTATCATCCATATGGGAGCCAGGTGCCCTACTTGTCACACATTGTTTACATTTATATTTAATTCTATTTTTTTTATTTTTTTTAACCTTAGTTTAATCGTTTTGTTCTTCACTTTTTATGATATTACTTGTCTGGTGTTTATTTTAAGTGTGAAAGTTTTGTTTTATTTCTACTGCATAGTGCCAGTAACAATCTAAATTGTTTCAAGATGCAAGATTACAGGACTCCAGAATCTGAAACTCCCGTAGCAAGCACTAAGAAAAAGGTGGCAAGAAAAAAATAAAAATAAAAATCCCTTTGATTTATTTTTATTGGAAAATGCAGTTAATGTCTTCAATGTAATTTTTGCATTTTAGCCCCTCAGGCGGGCCGCTTTTGGCCTGCGGGCCCTATGTTTGACACATGTGCCTTGGTGGATGGATGCCTGGCCATGAATTGGACTGTTTGGACTGGGCATGAAACTTCTCTATTAGAAATGACAATAAAAAGCAATATTAATATTCATTTGTTCCCCACTTTAAATGATTTTTTAAAAAAAGGCAAAGCAGTTCAAGTTCTTCTCTGTAAAATATGCACTTTATGGACCTCAGAGCATTTTTCTGCATTCTGGTGCACATTCATTATAAGAAACTTTAAGTTATATTTTCTGCTGGGATATGAATGACCTACATGTCGCGCATATAAAGAAACCTGCAAAGCACACAGATTAACTTTGTACAGAGGCTTGACTCTCATACAGATGTACACTGTCTGCATCCACTGGTTAGGCTTTTAAAGGCTCCACAGCCCCAGACAGATGGCAATCTGATCTCAAATAAACACTGCTGTAAATCCATTCAGTCTAGCCAAACAGCCACCAGCAGCACAACAAGGCCACTGAACCAAAGCCTCCACGAGCTACAGCGCGAAAATCAACCAAAACATCTGTGTGGCACTGGAAGGTAATGGAAAGACGTTTGGGGAGCGACCCAAACCGCAAGAGGAAGTTGCATGTCGATGTTCTCCCATACGTGAAAACGCCAGAGAGCCTGCCAGGTGTCAGCACCAATCGAGGTGAGCGCCGCTTACGGAGCGTGGCTCCATTGGGTTTCGCACGATCCGCCACGCCCCTGAACCGGCTGCGTGAAAGTGATTCGACACGCCGCCAGGTACGGCGGGAAGGCATCCTCTCAGGCTCACGCAAGCTGCTGACCGTGTGCTCCAGCTTTTGCTTGGCATTTGTTGTGTGATAAACTCAGATTACAGCTCACCTGTTCTCCATTGAATATAACCACATGGCATTTACTGCTTACAGAGACAGGTCATTATTGCAAACACATGCACTATAGAGGGGGGGAAGCTGAGTGTGTGAGAGTGTAGGGGGTTTCAAAGTCTACAAGATTAGGACAGATGGAGATGAAAGGATGAAGATGTCTCTATGCTCAGGCGGTATTTTCCGTCTCCATACGTCTAATACTGGCATGTTTCTTCTGTTGCTGACAGTGAGACAATGACCTCCACATATGTTAGAATGTGAGTAAGAAGGGCAGATGGTTGAGCTTTAAGCAAGAGTTGGGAAATATGACAGCTAGCTTACGCGCCGTTTCCTCTCAGTGTTCAGTCTACCTAAGCCATGAAAATAACCCCCATCTCCCAGTGCACTCAAGTTAATTGATTTGGAAGACAGACGGAGCAGAGGCAGTCAGGTGATCAGACAGACTTTAAACATTTGGAAGAGACAAGGAAGTCAAAATATACATTTATGTCCCAAATTGTCATATGGGGCTAAATATCAAATTTGCTGACTACGTTGAGCTTCCCGGTTCAACTTTGACCTCTCATACTTGCTATTGTTGCGCACACAACTTTCCTAAGTTATTATTCTAGGCATTTAAAGTGCACTCAGTTCCAGTGTTACCCTCCAGTAAGGTGGTTTGGATAAACTTGTTAAACCTTCAGCTTATTTACAGTACGTATAATCGGAATAGCTGTGGTTCTTGTCCCATCTGACTTGCTGTAATTGATAGAAATGACGGCCATAGCCACAAAAATAAGGCTCAGATTCTCAAAAACCACAGTCTTTTCCCTAAAATAAGCTCAATCTTGTACGCAAGGCACGTTGGGACGTTTCCAGAGTATGTTATAAATGATCCAAGGCCACTTTGGACCTGGACGGTAGACGTGTTCAGACAAGTGTGAAGTCGAAAACAAACACGAGCCAAATGAGTGAAGTCTGGAACGGGACAATGTGGATGTTGGCTCCACGACACCTGAATCACCTGAATGCAACTGCTCACACACGAGCACAAATACATGGAAATAGGGGCAGTGTGCCTGAATAGACACAGACACCTCCTCTCACACAGAGGAAAGTGACGACAGAGGGACAAGAAGCCGGTGTCATTTTACATCAGCTGGTGTGAGAGGGCATTTGTCGATCTCTGTGCCACCATGGCTACACTATTGATTTTCCCTCTACATTTCTGTTTTATTTGAGTTTATGTCTACTTGTGTGTTTCAGGTTGCATTCATTCATTCATTCATTCATTCATTCATTCATTCATTCATCATCTGTAACCACTTGTCCTATGAAGGGTTGTTTCGGGTTGCATGGTTGTAAAACTTTCAAATCACAACATCAGTGAAAACAGTAAATACATCAACAGAATTATGGATTTGACAGTTGCAGAGGAAATGTGTAGGTTTACAATTTGTTTTTTTTTTCCTGAAATGTTAGGACCAAGCAAAATTAAAATGTAAGAATTTACGTTACGAACCATCACATAAAACAGGAGCAATGCAAGGTAAAGATATCAACTAGTTTGTACTTAAATAGATTAGTTTATGGACTTCTATGATGGTGTGCATCCTATTCCTTATTTTATTTCCTTTTTTTTTAATAACTCTTTTCAGTCTTCTTTTATGCTCAGAATTCATCTCTACTGTCAAAAAAATACAATGACATTACAGTAATGTATTTAACTGCTAATCTTACATGTTGCTCCTGGCCCAAACAGGTTCACAATGGGTGTGATCAAATTTTCAAGGTCCATCCAAAATTTTGAATAAAACTCTCTCTAGCTTCTATTAAATTACTCTCGCCTGTGATACCATGAATTTTAAACAAAAACAGATGAAGTGAGTCCCAATGTCCACCACAGGGGACATCAGCTAAAAGTATACTGCTCGGTTAAAATGTTGAGCATGTGAATAAAACTTTTTGAAAGTTAGTAAACCTTTCTAACTAAACTACTTCTAACTAAAACATATCAAATGTCCACTATCCAGCTATTACCGCTCTTGCTCCCATAAAATGTGGCCGGTGAGATGTCGGCTATTTTGAGAATGCAGAGCTCCTTTTGCAAATGTAACACCCCAATTAAACAAATAGAGGCACTAAATGTTATATGAGAAACAGTAAATTTAAATTTACAGATGTCTTCAAAATTATTATTCTTAGTCTACACGAAAGTAAAACGAAAAATGTCATTTTTAAATTGCTGTGCTTAGCTAGCTTTGCTTAGTTAGCTAACCCTCTACTAGCTGTTGCTTTATATTTACAGGACAGATATTAACAACAAAGTTTATAAGATTTCTTGCAAGATTTCTATAGTTAGATGAAAAGTTTGAGCTGGGAGTAGATTAGCATTAAACTTGTTTATTAGCAGCTTAGCGTAATGACTAGATGAGGAAAAAGCTAGCTGCATGTTTTCGACCTATTAAAAATACAAATCTAAAGCTCACTAACATTAATTAGTGAACATTGCAGCTTGCTTACATTTCCCTAGCTTTTTGCTAAGCTAACTTAAAATCTCCCCAGATTGTCTCATTCGAAGTTGGAAAGTCTTTTTTATCCCCAACACTGAAATGTTCATGTGCTTTTAAGTCAGAATATGGCAATAACATGGATGCTACAAAGGTGTGAGGTATTTTTTGTTTTGCAAAAATTCCACACATTGATTGTAGTTTCTAGAATAAGTTGGGTTATGTCCATCCTATTTCTACGACTGTGGCTCAAACAAATGGACAGGTTGTTTGTAGTCTTGCATCTAAATTAACTTTTTTTTTTTCAGACATTAAAAAAACACATTCCAGAGTTTTTAAGCCAACGCCAACAATATCTACTTTTTTTGCTCCAACTTCGTGTAAATTGTCTTTCAAGAGCTTTAACACCTTTACAAGAACAAACCCCCATCAGGCTGTGTTGATTCAAAAGTGTGTATGCAGCGTATAAAAAAAGCAACAAGCTGGCCAAGACTCATGTAACTTAAATATACCTCTCTAGTAAAATGTAGACAAATTGTATATCTAAACTCAAAAATGGAAACAAATTATGCGCTTTTCTCCCTAAAACCTGAGACAAATTGAGTGAAGGCAGAGCAGAGCGACTTTTACTGCTTTATTTCTTGAAAACATATGGAGAGTGCCATTAATGCGAGACCGCATCATGAAAATGGATGGAATAGAAAAGGGTTTCTATGCCCACTTGCCCGTGTCTGTATTACGAGACCAGACAGAGGGTATTTCAAATAAATACAGGATGCCACAGAAATGTACACTTCCCTCTAGAGAACCAGGGGCCAGGACTGGATCTGCACACCTAAACACTATATTCATTATGCCTTGGCCTCATAAAGTGATTACATTAGAGCCCGATGATTGGGACGAATTTGCTGCCAGGGAGAACTTTCCAAACAGAAACGGTCAGCCTTAATGGATCGCTCGCTCCTTCTTTCTATTTTATCACTCTCAAACACCCAATTTCATTGTCAGTGTTGCTCTTTTGCTAAAACGCTAACTTTCCATCACTCTCTGTCTGCGTTAACAAAGTGCCAAGGTGCGGCGGTGAGCTACCAAGAGGTATGACGTACACAAAGGTGACACATGGAGGGTCAAATAATGCAGTATAAAAGGAAAAATCGCTCCATGGATCTGCTTATAATGTTAGTTCTTGTTAATCTGCGATGTTTGGAGTGCCCCAACAATTATTTTATGATGAAGTGTGGTAATTTGCCTTTTTGGTGTGGACGCTTTCCATCAACTTGCCTCGTTTACTTGTGTTTAACTTTCATACATCTGGGTGAGAGAGCAGCTTTCAGCAGTTAAACGAGGAGGCGGAGGGAGCGAAGCTGCACTTAGTCGTGCAGAGAAAGTATCACTTTAGATGGCGTTTCAGTTCCAAACCAAAGAGGAATTGCTTGGAAAATATGAAGTTTTGCTTTTAACTGTTGGCAGTACCAAGGTACCATTGGTAAAGACATTAATTTTCTTTTAAGCCACAGTAATTTGTTTTCTCTGCATGTAACATTCAAGACAAGTAGTCTGGAGTTATAAATGCTTGACAGGTGCACTATAAATGTTCTATAAATGTTCTGGCTGCGGCTGTAGATCCATTCACCAGAATGACTTTAAATCTCTGACATTTAATGTGTTCCCCCTGAAAAAAAGCAACTGATTGCAACCTGGGGATTAAATCTCCAAAATGAAGACTGGTTGGGTTATGATCCACCCTGCTGCTCTGCCAATAGATAACCAGACCTCAGCACTAATGTCTGGCAAGAACAAACTCCTCACAAGAAAGGCTACCGTCGTCACACTCCTGGAGATGGGTGTTTTTTCTCCGCTGTCTCTTGGCAATCAGGGGAAAGATCTTAATGGACTTTGCAGCCACTGATAGAGAAATAACAAACAGTTAATCAGCTGATCTGCATTGAGAGCAGGGTCATATTTTCTCTGCAGCAGTAATAAATGAGCGGAGTCGATCCTCGGTGCACGTGTGATCACAGCTATTATTGCAGGAATTCCTGTCTTAAAACCAGCCTGGAGAAAATGTGTGTTGTGAAATAACTCTTCTAACTGCAGCCATGTGGTAGAGCACAGTACTTAAAACTGTTTTTCATCTTTCTAGAAGTTTATTGTGTGCCCAACAAGTTACGTATACATTGTTGCATCACCACAGCATACTAATGTAAGTCCTACATGTCAAACCAACGTTAATGAGACACTGTTCTGGTCCGGTATTGTGGATTTATTATTTGTTTACAGTTAAAGCTCCGTGTAAACGTGCTACCATAGCGGCACTAGAAAAAGGTGTTCCTCGTATACACATGATTGATGAAGGCTGCCATGCAAGGTGCTCACCGGCCATTGGGGGCAACTTTGGGTTCAGCTTCTTGCCCAGGGAACATTTAAGCCGGTTTTCGTTTGGCCAGGAATGAAACCGCCAACCCTGCGATTAGTGGACAACCTACTTTACCACCTGAGCCACAGGCAGTGGCATTAATGCAGTACCACCAGGATGGATGCCACAATCAGTGTTGCCAGATAGGAAATGAAGAAATATCGTACTGTCGTTTTAAAATCATCGTATTTTGACCAAAACTATCGTATGTACTAAAACAACTTGAAAATAAATCACACTGTAAGACAGTGCATTTAAAAAAGCTATTCTATGTGCAGGGAACTGCAGTAACCTAAGGAATACACACGGAGCCATTTGAATGAAACAGCTGCCTTATACATTGTTAGTCAAATGGCAAACTATGGTACAGGCCCTCAAACTATCATACATCTGGCAACACTGGCCACAATCCTGATGTGTTGCATAAGTTATTACTTAAACATGATTAAAACATATGTATTAGTTAAATCATGAAAAAATGTTGCCTCTTGCCCGATGACATCTGGGCTAGAACTCCGCCCCATCACCATTCACAGGACATGTGGTTATAGAAGATGAATAAATGAATGAATGAAGGAAACAAAAATGTTCCAAAAAAGCCCATTATGGCAAAAAAAATAAATAATAATAATTCAATTTTTTCTAAAAATAAATCACTCTTAAAAGCAAGACTATCAGAACTGTAATTACTGTACTACATGGACTATGGTGTATTAATGTAATATCTATTTGGAAGAATGAACACTTTGTTATCTGAAACATATCTCAAATGAAAAAAAAATAAACAATAATTCATAATTCATTCAATAATTCATTATTATATTTAAATCCCTTTAAATGAAATAAATAGTAGCCTCGTGTTACGCAACTTAATTACAGACCATTAGGTTAAATGCAGTTCGCTTCTATAAGAGCAGCTAGTTGCCATATGACAACAAATACATTTTTTGCATTTCAGAAAAAGTAAATATACACATTTCCAGTAAACTTTGCCAAAAAAGAAAAAAAAAAGAAAATGTTATATTGAGTTTTGCTGGGCTCAGGTAATAACCTATACAGTGTCACATGGAAAACTGAGCTGGGGATGGCAACCTTTTAGCATATTTTGCACCATAAACAGGGCACTGATGATAAAATACTGTACGTATTGTCTCAAAAGCCCATCACTCAGGTTTGAGGGTCCCAAAAATATTCAGCCTCCAGGATCGTAATGGCGCTCGCTTATCTCACGTGCACACATGCACACTATACAGTCTCACAGGTGGTCACATCATTCCAGGCGGCGCGTCAGGCCGAGCCGATGCGGCTTCACTCCTTCACCAGCAAATGGAAGAACAAAACAAGCTAGTGCTCACGGATGTAAACAATGCCAGGTTTAAAAGAAGAAGTCGGCTTCGTCGGTGTGTTACAAGGTCACAATTGCATTCAACCCGTTTGTTACAGCTCGACAATATAAATGATGTTTACTGCTCAACGTAAACATGACTTTTGTTATTGTGTTTCTTGTGTATTTACAAGAAAATTCCACATGGCTCATTTATAAGTTCTGGACGTGTGACTTTTGCTCCACGCTTGCTTAAAAACCTTGGACGCTGCGCCAGGGTCCGGAGCGGACAAACACTTTTTGATTCAAGCTAAATAAAAAATGTGTTAACTTTGTTTTTGTTTCACCTAAAATAAAGTCACGGCCACATCCATCTGGCCCCCTGTTTCATTCCCGACATCCTCCCACAGGCAACAAGGTCTTCCACACAGTCTGAAAATGCACAACAGACCGATTCAAATCAAATCACAATCTGAAAACTTGTCACCTTTCAAGTTGCGCTTAAGCTCCCGCGCCTCCGACGTGCACGCGCCTCCACACAAGCGCACAGCTGTTTGACCATCGGCAGTGGTGACTATAAAGAGCTTGTTGTGCGCGGGGTAATGATGGGGACGGGTGGGGGTTCTGGCCTGATGCTTTGCTGTGACAGCTCCTTTGTTTTTGCTTGACTTGTATCAATCTAGAGACACAACGGATAAAGAAAGCCGGATGAAAAGACAAGAAAGAGGCAGGAGGCGTAGCTGGAAAAGAGTCATCGCGCAATAATGACTTTA
Source organism: Planiliza haematocheilus (assembly GCA_005024645.1). NCBI lineage: Eukaryota > Metazoa > Chordata > Actinopteri > Mugiliformes > Mugilidae > Planiliza > Planiliza haematocheilus. The sequence goes on along the minus strand of SRSE01000365.1, from coordinate 6,260,996 downwards.
CAGGAAATAACAGCGCGCACGAAACGCAGGCACGAGCCCAAGTTTCTGAGCGTCGCGTGGTGAGATTTTGGGGAGCTCTCTGAAAAATGTGCCTCAGACAGCGCCGTGCCAAACACGAGGGCCGCGTTCTGGGAGGGTGGGGGGAGGCGGCTGGCATTGTGTCGTCATGGCGACCATTCATCTTGTCTCATGCGCACAGAGCTTGAATACGAGCGCGGAGTGAATGCTGTGCAGCTGGGGCTCTGCTGATCCACAGTGCCATCCCGCAGCTGCGCTATAAGGCCATCTTTGTCTCTGCCACAGGTGTCCGCCTGATAAAAATGCACGGACGGCCATGCCCGCACTCGCATGGCGATACGCACATGCTCGCACAAAGCCCCCCACATATATCAGAGCCCGAACACTGAGCAACAGATGACTCTGCTCCGAGGGCAAGCAAATGATTAAGAATTTTTTCCGCGATGTTCATGCGAAAAAGTTCAAGTTACATTCGGCGTTTCGGGGCGAGATATGTCAATTAAAAAGGAGGCAAGAAATGATGCTGACTCAGCCGTTCCAAATTCCCCCCAACCCAAAAACGAGTAGGGGGGTGTTCTAGAAAAAAATAAATAAAAAATGTTTGCAGAAAAACTTTTTTGGCTTCCCTGTTTTTGCTCTGCGGTCTTCAAATCAAGCGTCGTTTTCGTTTTTCTCGAGGCTCGTGCCAGACCTGTCGCCACCCGCGGCCTTGAATAGCTTCTTTCATAGTACGAGCGAGCTGACCAGGGAGGCTCTGCTGTAGAATTTCACTCTTCTCTGATGCATCCCTGAATTTTATTTAATTTTAATTTTATTAAACCACAGAAGACATGTTGCAAGCCCAAGCTTCACATCTCCCCTCCATTTCTTTTCTGCTTTACTCCTCATATCTCACGTCATACGTGCACAAATTTGCAGACATTTTGTGCATCCCTCACACCACCCACCCCACCCCACTCAGACGCTCCTCAGGTCAGGAGCCACATTTATGGTTCCTGGTCCGCAGCCAGGACTGAAAAGGGCGTAGTATCTCTCTCTCCTCGGACAGGCTTGGATTTCAAACGGATGCCAGCGCGGCCCTGGTGCGAGGTAGGACCGCAGTCGGACCACCAGGGCCCCAGCTAAAAGCCCCGTCTGTTTACCGAAGGAGGTTGGTGTGTGCGTACCGTGGGTGGTGCCGCCGCTACTTGAGTTTATATTTAATTTGGTTTTTGATGCAGAATGCTATTTCAATCGGGAATGACGACGGCTAATGAGGGATACTCTCCTTGGCTGTGAAATTTCTCTTTTTCCAGGGGTGACACGAGGAGTCGGGCAGTCGGTGGCTCGCGGTGGCGAATGAAATGCAACGCCAGAGACAGCAAAACAAGTGGAGTTTTTGTTTTGTAATGATTCGTCATGGGAGAGGAGGAGGAGGGGATGCAGGGGGTTGCTTCTCCTAGGTGGCCTGCGGATGGAAGCGGAATGGTCAGTTAATTTGTTGTCCCGAAAGTTTGCTGAAGGTGGAAGCGAAATTATTGCAATTTTTCATCGGGAAACACCAGTAATTGCTGCAGCGCTGCTGCCAAATACGACCATAGTTCCTTCAGATGCAAAGCTGCTGTAAATATGTCGTCTTTGGAGTCCATAATTATGCTAAGTGTAAATCTCTGAAACCACAGTGCCTCTGAGGGCAGAAGTCAAACCCAGTCAAAGCGGTGATGCACCGAGCGGAGGCAGCTACTCTAAACTAAACACGCCACATTCACTCTGGTAGCCTTCCTGCCACTCTTTTAAACGTATGTGTTACCACGCGTCTTTTCCTCTCCACCTTTATCCAACCCTGCCTTCTTCCTTTTTTTTTTTTTTTATACAAGGGGCTGTCCAGCATCTGAGGCGACAGCCCCGCTGTTGCCGGGGAAATCTGGTAGAAACAGTACCAGCTATACCCATACATCTCTGCCTCGTCGCCAGGCCAGGACGAGTCACAGACCATTTAACTTGGGTATTAATGACCAACAAGAGCCCAGTGCCTCTACAACTAAAGTATATGAACCTACGAGAGTATATACAGACAGAGGCCGGGGCGCGGGAGGGTAGGGGGGAAAAGTGCAGAGGGCGAAGTGCCAAGCCAAAGAGAAATGAGGTGTGGGATGGCGAGGCAGAAAGAAAACAAAGAGCTGAAAACAGAAAGAACAGATAAAGATTGAGCGATTTGAGAGGGCATGTTCGGTACTGCATCATGCCAGGGAAATAAACAAATGTCAGAAGGGACATTCACCAGTGACCTAGGATGCAAATGGCCATGTGGAAGGCAATATGAGGATGGTACAGCAGAGCTTAATAGAGTTATTATTTATGGATGGCAATTTGTGTGTCGTACATCAGAGCGGAAGAAGAAGAGGATCAACGGTACAACTGGAACTGAAAACTCTTCATTTTTAAATGAACCTGAATGACTGACAGTCATTTGTCATTTTAATCTCAAATCCTGCCAAAGAATGAACCACCAGCCATTGGTTTAATGCTGTTACCGGGTAGTCCAGTGTAAATGAATCAGATTTATCTGCAATTTATCTCCTTAAATGTTTATAGTTTCAGGTTTTAAACACCTGGAAACCAATGAACAACAAGCAAAAGTATAGGGATATTGGTCCTTGCAATAATCCTGCTCTGGTTTACTCTCACCATAATCTTTATTAACAAATATCTGCATATGAATATGTAGAATCTGCAGGAAATGGACAATATTCCGGTACGGGAAGGTCATATTTTTGGGCCAAGCTCAAAGCGCAGGGGATTTGACTTGGAAATGCCAAAAACAATTCAGTCCCCATAGGCAAGTAAACATGGTACAACTGTCACGGTCTCTATTGCTAATTCCCCCATTTAAATGGTGCAACAGTAAGGTGGGGAGTATTTGAACACACCTATTTAGAAGACTCGTGTATAAATAACAGTATCGCTGTCTAGAATGACATTGCTAGCCCTCTTTTCATCTGCATCTCTTCACTCTACCGCTTTATCAGATTTGCTTTTCCGGAAAGCCATAGGTGATAGCCTGGAAGGTAGACCAACTTCCCTGTCCACAAATTGTTTATGGCAGCATGTTGATCTGGAACCCCTCCGTTAGGAACTGGGTATGCTCTGGAAAACGAGCATACCCAGTGCCTAACGGACAGATCTAATCTAATAATCTAATCTAACCAATAATAGCATGCAGAGCTATTTTTTTTCTCTTTATTTACAGTCAATGGCCTGAGAAGGCTTTGGATGATTTGCTGAAAAACTGTTGATGTGCTTTTAAACTACTACCGGAGTGTGACAGTCTGGTGGTGGATGTCATGTGTGATCAGTGGACGGAGCAGGAAGTCTTGGTCAGGATGTCTGTTATCTCTTATTTGACCATTCGCTGGCTACACTGAGAACCCCAAAACATTGGCAGTTGTCCCCAGAGGGTGAGTCATTAGATGAGAGCCAGTGGGTTCCCAGATTGCCCTCACACCTCACGGCTGCATTTGCTCGCAGTAAGTAGCTATTATCAGCAAAAACAAAAGTCCCTAAATACCTGCTGTACACTACCTGCTCTGCCTCAAAGGACAGACAGACAAAGCCACGCATGAGGACAACAGGAGTTCCTGTGTGGAGTAATGAGAGCGTAATGTTCTGCTGAAATGATCTGGATAATTTCCACCTTCTCTTGGAACAGAGTACCCTGATGACAGCACTGCCGTCTTCCATGGGTTAGCGACTCTAAGCACGTGCAAGTGAGCGGCTCGCGTCTCAACTTTCAGACTTCTTCTCTTGATGTCCAGCTGAGAGGTCAGGATCAGAGAAAGATGAAGGCACCGCTTAATCAGCACCTCTCTGCTGGAGTGCTGGCTTTTGACCTTTGACCCCGCCCTCCAGCAGTTCCCCTGCTCGCAGCCGATTCAAAGGGGCGGCTGGCCGGGCATTGTGAAGACCTGAGAGGTCGACCGGAGCACTGGGACACATCAGAGGCGTGACAGTTCCCTGCTGGGCTGAGCTCGTCCCCTCAGGTGCATTACAGAAAAGCCCGACTCCACACCGGCATCCACGGTGATTCTTTACATGCTAAATCCTGCCCTGTGGTCAAATCCTTTTCTCTTAATATCTGATCATTCTTATTGTAGGATGTGACTCTTGAAAGCAATTGTACTTCCTCACAGTATAACTCAATTGATGCACTGACAGCTTAATACGTGCCTTTGAGTTCTTATCAGCTAAGGTGATTCACTCAGCTGTAATGACTCATTACTTTTCACTGATACCAAGTACTGTTTACATCCATCCCACCCCCGCAGTAGAGTGAAGTATAGGATTCATATAATGTAAATCGGGAATAAAGGGAAATTAAAAAAAGACCATCCTGGTTTATTTTGGTGACATATTTCCTATAACTGTAGCTAGCGTGGCTTGCTTCCTGCGCTCCACAACCGTCACTCTGTGTGATAATTCAGACAAGAAATGACTACATCAAAATGAAAAGAAAGACATTCTGTGCCGTGAGATGTTTTGTTTTTTACATTTGTGTCTCCATCAGTCTGTCGGCCTTGCTTTTACACAAGAATGAAGAGTGTTAGCTGTAGACTATTCGCTGTTACAAAAAGAAGCTTCTTATTGATACTAGATAATTAAAGTATATTTAAAATCATTTTAAAATTGCGTCTCTAAGCATGCAGGAGAACGTTTGGTTTGACTGCTCTGGGCTACAGTAGAAACATGAAGGCACAATATTGTGGCTCTGTGGGGAACCTGCTCCCTGTGCGGACACATCGATCAGCCACAACATTAAAACCACTGACAGGAGAAGTAAATAATATGGACCATCTCGCAACAATACAATATTCTTCTGGGGAACATTTGGACCTACCATTCATGTGGATGTTACTTAAACATGTAGCATCCACCTAGACCAGACCAGGCACCCCCACCCCATAGCAATGACACTCCTTGATGGCAGCAGCCATCCCCAGCAGGATGTAGCCTGACACAGGCACACACACAAAAACAGTATTCACAAGATCCCAAACTGATCAAGTATCTGTGGGATGCACTGGAACAAGCCTGAGGCCCCTCCCCTCAACCCATAGGACCCAAAGGCCCCCACTAATAATATTCTGTTGCCAGACACCACATGACACCCTCAGAAGGCCCATGTCCATTCTCCGAGGAGTCACAACTGTTTTGGAGGCTAAAGGGAGAACTACGCAATATTAGGCAGGTGGTTTCAATATTGTGCCAGGATGGTGTATGAAGGGCTCATCCTGACATAATGAAAAGACAACAATTCATAGTTACAGGTCATTCTATCCTAACCCTAAACCCCAATCCTAACCTTAGCATTAGGGTTACCACGACCTTTTCCCTCAATTCTAGGGTTATGGTCGAAAAACACATTTGTGAGTACTATATTCCATTTCTGTTAATAGATCCCTATAAATCTAGCATTCCAGTCCTATCGTGCCCCAGACAGGACCCCCTTTAAGATCTCTATAGACCTGCTCCTGTCTGAACATAAGCCTGATGTACAGAGGGAAAAAACAACGCAGACATGCACACACATTCATGCACACACCGATAGAACAGGGCTGCACTGACTGCTCTACGCACATGACCCAAAGAGTTTAAATATGCGTACACACACTTATGTGAATATAAATGTAAGCCCACACACAGGGGCCATGAACACACGCACGCATGTGCTGCCGCATGTACTCAATCATAGCTTCCTGTTTTGCCTCGGAGCCAAAGCGCAGCCCGTGCGGCCGTGATGTCACTGATGAGGTCACCGCGTGGGTCACCAGCAGCACTCTGATGCTCCCCCGGGAGAGGCCAGTAATTATGAAGTCATGGATCAGCACACACTCGCACCCACGCAGCCATACACCCATCTCCGCACACACGCATGCACCTCATGTATTTGCAACTCCAGCTGGTTCCTGGGTCGTCTTACACAGCCCTCCATCAGCAGGAGCAGCGGCAGCCTGAGAAAACTTCACACCATGTTCCTGCTGCAAAGATCAACTGAGGGTGTTTGGATGGAGTGAATGGCCACAGTGCTGCGTCTCATCGTGACTCTCAGCAATGAGGTTGATCCAGTGATCTTAAAGGAGATACAAGTGCCCCTGTGCTGAAGCAATTTTTTTTTTTTTTTGCAATTTGTCAACTGCTTTAAATTGAAACAAATTGATAAATAAATACATGCAAACACCATCTACAGTATAAAAAAACAATTAAATCAATGCCTCTGAGCCAGCAACTACCTTTGTGAAGGCTACAATCGTTTTTTTTTGTTTGTTTTTTTAAAATATGAGTTATATTGTATACTGTTACACTGGCATTATTTGGGGTTCATTTATTTTACATTGTTTAGTTGTCTTGTCCCATGAACTTTTGAATAGCCAAACACAAGTCACAGCATTTAGTTTTTTCCCCCCGCCATCTTGGCATCCTAACCACTTGGCATCAAGTGTTCTTACCTGACAATCTTGTTGCATGTTTATATAAATCAATGGATTGGAAATTCCACTGGGACAGAAAGAGAGTTGTGCATATTTCCGTGTTCTTTGCGGTGATACGTTTCTGGAAGCAGGACAAATTATGACTAGAGAAGATTTTTGTCTGTTGTTTGCATTTGAATTAGATCAGATGTTACCTTCACGGTTGCCGCAGCGCAGTTTTCTTAAGATATGATTTCTCTGAAGCTACAGACCGCAGAATGTCTCATAGACAAATTCCTCTTATACGTTATATATATATACTGTATATATAAAAAATAGGTCATTCTATTCTATTACTTGTTTTCGAAGTACTAAGAATAAAATACGTATTCCAATTTTAAAGTCAGACTTTAGATTTCATTAGCAGAATTGGTAGAAAAAAGTCAAAAGTTTGGATGGAAAATGTCAGAAATACACTGTAAAAAAAACTCAGGTGTAAGAATTTTCCAGAATTCAGATTTTTTGGCCTTATAACTTGATTTCAGTTGATTTTAATCACTGATGGAAACAAAAGGTCAGAATTCTAGGTCAAAACGGCCAAAGATTTTTTTTTACAGTGGCTCTAATCTTCTTCGGTAGATGTTTACATGTTCTAGTAGAATTACACTGCGACGCAGTACGTGAACATACAAGGTTTTCTGTTCCTGCTCTTAGCGTATCTGGGATCACTCCTTTTAAAAGTTATTTTCAGACTTTCCTGTACTCTTCAAATAAATGTGTCTTATTGCTCACACTCAGCAAAGAGCTTTTTTTTTAAACTCTCAAGCTAGGACTTGATACTTGACGTGGCTTTTGTGAAAACGCTACTTAAACATCATCCCTTACAATCAACAGTGGTTCAGGTTATAAAGGAGTGACTGTTGCTTATATATATATATATAAAAAAAAGAATAAATGTAACCACAAAGAGAATAACAAACAGAACAATATCTGGTTTCAGCCACTACCCTACCCTTATTTGACATCAACTAATTGACTATCAATTCATGTTTCAGCTCCTGGCGGATCGTTAACCCTGCTGCGCTCGCTCCCTGCGTCTTTTTTTCCTGTCCATTAGCCACGAGCGAAGCAGCAAGCCCTGGACACAGCCCTCTGCACGTTTTCTGCTTCTTATTTAGCCGGCTGAGCGACACAGGACCACCAGTGCGCTCGCGTCTGGCCTACGCGCCACCCGGTCACCCTCTCCGTGGCAGCGGCAGGGCAGCGCGTCCTCGGTGTGGCCGAGCGCGTCCCGCGGGAGCCACACATAAAAATGACCCCTGAGCGCAATCAGGCTGCGATCTGGAGTAATGGACTTTACATTAAGCTACCCCACACTGCATCCTAATTGCACACAGGAGGCTGCGGACTCCGAGCGTGTGTTCGCGTACTGTATATGCACGTTGTGTGCGTGTGTGTGTATGACATCATGGTTAATCAGAGATTAGACTTCTCAGTGAGCGTAAAGTGCCGTGGAAGCGTAACATGTTCACATGCACACAAAGACAGGATTGTGATCACGAAACACACATTTGTTTGCACTCTTTTTGTTTCACGCACACACACAAACACGCACACAGTTTCCATTTTTGTGCATTCTAGGTATCTAATCATCTTTCTGCTCTTACAGCAAAGCCCCTCAGAGGGGTTTTAAGGCCTGTTTGTTTTACCATTTAATGCATCATACATAAATCCATTGCCAGTGCACACACACACACACTTTTTGACACATGCACGTGCTTACAATGTTATGTCTCCAGCAATTGTGTTCTTTCTGCATTACATGAAAAGCTTATACGAATGTGTGCATCAGCAGTAGGTAACCAGTGTGTAACTGTGTGTGTTCTAGGTCTAACCCTGTGTGAGCGCGGTGGTTATGGAGCAGATCTGGCAGCCATCCCACTCAGGACATTTGACCTTGGGGAGAGTTTTTTTTTTTCTTCTTCTTTTTCTTTTTTCAGCCCCTCTCTCCTTTTCCCCTAGCAGAGGCTAAAAGGCTCAAAAGGGTGGAAAGCAAAATATTTTCTTTAGTCTCCTGGACGCCAGGTTGCATAAAAGGTTCCAAAGCCGTTTGCATCAAACCTCGACCGTCGAAACCACAAATTCTGTTTTTCTAGCCATAAAACTCCCCCCGCCAAAAAGAGGAGGCACGAAAAAAAAAAAAAAAAGATTTCCATTCAGTTGATTCTTATAAATTTAAATGAAGTGAAAAAAATAAATGGTTTACTCCCCAAAGGAAAACACGAAGTTAAATATATGATATGTGTCTGTGCTCGTGAAATGGGAGCAGATAAAGACGCAGTATGCTTAATCAGTGTGATTTACGGCTGCCGAGGTTAAAGGAAAGTCAGCCTTGATGGAAGTCATCGTTCTGATCAGCGCCATGGAGAGAATGGGCGAAGTATTAATTAGCTGAGTAAACTTTAAACAAGCACCGTGCTGCAATTTCTAGGGGTAATGACACACGATTAGTTTTCAACAGTTGCAGAGAAGTGAGGGATGACGGTGAATTAAACCTGTCAGTTGTGGTACATGTTGCAGAAAATTTGCCCAGGAAGCTTGGCGGGTCAGCGCTGCCATCAGATAGGACCGTTTTATTATTAAACGCAACACACGTCGGTGGAGATGTCGAGGTAGGCCGGCTACTGTCACAACCAGCCTTGCAGCTTGATGTCACATTGTGTTGGTGATAGAATCCAGTCCTGCACGTCCTCAGGTCAGAGGAGTGCAGCACACTAAAAAGGGTCAAACCGGTATAGAACGTTCTTATGTCAAATTTGCGACAGGCAGGGTAAGGATCGTAGATGGCTCTGGAATAGAGCTGTGAAGTCTTGAGTCAATGTCTTGTATTCAGGTTAGAGTCAAGCCATGACTCTCATTAATCTATAGAACTGGTTTGCCACAATGACTTTCCTGCTAGCAGGCTGCATGGAGGAGGAAAGGGGATTGCAGAAAGCATTGTCTCGAGCGTGGAAGGTACCACGTTTGGTACCACGACTTGACGTGGCCGAAACCTCTGAGGATGGAACCAATGGTATTCCTCGATAGAACAAATTCAAGGCTGCAGTGCACAAAAAAAAGGTTCAAAAAGAAGCAAGAAAGATAAGATGAAGCTTAATTGTTCTTCAAGGTGAAATGTATGTGTTGACATGATAAAAAAGTACTTTCCCTGAGATGCAGAGATATACTGTATTGTTCGTTGAAGATTGTCCGTTGTCCTTCAGTTGTGGCAGAAACCCAGCAGCAGTGCTAAGAAATACTGCTGCAGGGACAGAGGAGCTCCGGTAGTACTACTTCTTGCACCGGGAGTGCAGCAGTCTCAGGCTTAAGGAGCTACCTAAGGTCCCAACAGTGTCATACAGGGGGTGACCTCTCACCCACCTACTCCACTGAGTTCAGTTCAGAAGTGTTTTAGACTGATGACATAAAGTGTTTTGCAGTAGATGCTCAGATTCAGCCAAAGATACAAAGTGTCTGCTGATGTTCATGAACCCAAGACTTTAGGCATCCGTTGACTACAAATATGAATTACAGTGAGACTGTTTGATTTAATGTGAGCTTCATTCTAGCCTGTACATCAGATCAACTTCCCCACCTACACATTTTTTAGCGACAGAAAGTTGGTCTGGAACCCCTTCGCTGGCAAACATCTGCCACGTCAATCAAATCGTTTGGACAGGTATTATGTGGTTATGGACAGAGTGACAGGAACAAAGTCATGCACTTCAACTCAGAACCCAGCAATTGGATTGAATTGGAGAAGCTGGTGTCTGTATCAAAAGATACTGACAGCAAAATAACTCAGTTTCTGAGAATGCCTCATGCGCGATTTATACCTCTGCGTCAATTTGACCCTGCACAGACCCTAACGCCAAAGCCGATGTGCACCTCCCCAGAACTGTATCTTTAGTATAACCGGCTGCTTTTCTATCTCCACAATTTTTAAACTGATTGTTTTGTGTCAACAAAGATGAAACACATTTAGGAAAGGTTAACTGAAGAGGGTCGAAGATACAAATATTTGTGTGACTCGTCTTTGGCGGAATTTCAGCCTAAGTTTGTTGCGATTGTTCAAAGTGAAGTAGGAAGCAGAAACGAAAATGAACCCAACTCGCAAAAATACACACTGCTGCCTAGCGTTTGGGTGGCATTCTTACAAAGCGAGGCAGTCTGACAAGCGCACGAGTACAAATGGCTTGCAACGTCTACGTCCCGCAGTAATTTAAATGACGCTTCAAGTCACATGCGTCATTGGTCTGATTGGTTGTAGGACTATCCAATAGTGTGTAGAGGTGTTTTTTGCTAAGTAGCGGTTGAAACATGCATAATAACAGTAAATAAATGTATTACATTTGTGTATTTATAACTTACATATGCATTAATTTAATTAACTGGGCGCATTTGTTGTTGTGTGAAACACTCCATGTTTGCTTTTTTGCTTCAGTTAGTGACAACCTGCTGCTCTTTGCGTCAATTTACTACCTGAGATTTCATCTTGCCAACAGTGTGCATGTTGACTGAGCAAAGTGAGAACGATGAAGAGAGCATATTTGTTGTGTTAGTGTACAAACAACACCCGAGCATGTTCTCAGTTAATGAACTGCATTCACCCGCTGTACGCCGGTTGTGTGTGTGTATCTTATGCATCGTGCACGCATGTTTCCAGCACTGACATGTTTACAGAAGGACCACACGTAAGTAAAGGACTTATGCCAAACCTGCGAAATATCCAGCTACGAGAGTGTCAACATGCAAGCGCGCACACGCCGAGTTCGCAAAGCCACAGAAATGTACCTGGCAACGTTCTATATTTTGCATTAAGTGCCTCTCCCACCCATATAGCTCATGTTTGTCAATATAAACTATTTCGGCCAATGTTGGTCTCGCTGTGATCGCTCTTAGGCTTACGGCCTCCAGGTATGTGGCGTGTTTGTAGCTGGTGCACTGGAAAGCTTCCACCCGCTTCAAATAAAATAAATCCTACAACGTAAACACTTTTTTCATATTGTAAATATTTTATCAGGAGTTTGATTTTTCCTTTAACAAAGTTGGGGTTATATTGTTGGCTATACAAACAAATGTCAAAAAGCTGTAATTTTGCACTTAGGGGGTAAGAAATATCACAACTTTGCCCTGGTGGGTTCATTTATTGGTTCTCTTGAGACGTACATGTGCACCATAATGCCACTGTTGTATATCCTCTATCTGTGCATTAATCCTGCCTGCATGTAGGGCTGATGCAGTTTCATATCAGTGACTAAACAATCCCATGCATGTTAAAGTACCGACCAAACAATTATTGGCCGACTCTGCATGGCTGTTTTAGCTTCTTTCAGCAACTTTTTTTGGTTACATGGCTCATACTTCTTGTGTTTTGGTTCCGTGCTCTGCCAAAACACTATCCATTTACAACCACTGACTTTATTTTGGACCACTTTGGGGCAGCAGAAGAAAGCCGTGACCATAAAGCAGACGTTTAATCGCCTCTGATACGACGCCTAGCCTGTTAACACAGTGGTTTCTCTGCAAGGCAGTTGACTCAGGACAATTCATCTTGCCAGACATTCAGTAATAAGTTTGGAACTAGTGGTTTAATCAATTAGGATAAACTATCTCCAGTGGCTGTGTTCTCGCTTTAACTTTGTGCACAAAAGATGTCAACAATCATCGCAATAGCTAGTGATCACAGCATGTTGTGTTCAGATGTTATGGACTGTTTGTCAGCCCGCCAGCCAAGTATTTTTTGGGGGCCCTTTTCTAAACTGTTTCTAAAGCCTAGCATAGCCAGACTCAGTTTTTATCTTTAGTCTCACCCATATAACTTTTGTGTCATTTGAATTCATTCGGTAAATATATAGATCTGCGTGTATCCATATAGTGGGAGTGACTGGGGCACCGAAACACAGCCTCTGCATAACGCATTATCTGCTGCGAAACTCATTCATTTCACCAATATTTTGTTATCACAAATTAGTGCTATTCTCTAATTAATCTAGTTATGTGAGTGAGTAAATGATCAAATGTTTTGCCAGAAATAAGGTCCAGGTTGTAAAAAAACAGTAGTTCCTCTTTAATACATTAAAAGCCATCAGTCATATTCTCTTAGCCCGTGATGAAAAAGCATGCTTACATCTTGGAACACACCATGTCCTGGCTTACTCTCTGACCTCTGACAATTTAATGGCACCCAGTCTCTGACCTCTCCTTGTCGTCGCCCAGTGCCGCCTCCGACCTCAGGAATAAAAAGACACGATGAAGGATGGAGGGAGAGCTGGGTGGGTGTTATGTTGATGTGTCGACACTGGAGGACGGTCAGTTGGACAGCTGTTGTTGCAAATACACCCACCTGGGTAAATATCCAGTTGTAGAAAAACATCTACGTCTTTCTGGCTTAACGTGGATGATATCGCACAGCGGTGACTCACATCACTATCCATGTGCTTCATGTAGCCTGAGATAAGGCGCAGGCTTTTCTTGGCCGACTTGAGCGTCACACCATGTACGTTGCCTTTGTGATCCAGACGATGGCTGGGCTCCCCTCTCGTGCTTTAGCCTCCATAAGGTTCGGAGTTAATTTAAAGCAGCTTTGCTCTGCGACAGGCTGCTCTGGAGGACGACGTAATCTCATTGGTTATGTTAAATCTCAATAGGAGCAGTGAAAAGACAGATTTTTGGAGCGCGAGTTGGCAAACCGAAGGAACCGTGGTCAGAATGTTCCTTAAATGAACAATATAAATAGTAATGACACATCTCATAATCTTGACACTGGTGACCCTGAAAGGTCAGGTAAGCTAAATACTGAGGTGTATGTTCTCTATTACTAGTAAATACGTGCGGCTACATAATGTATGCCTCCCTGTTATTTCTTCTTTTTTTTTTTTTGTCATTTTGACTGAGCTCCGAGCAACTGTCCAGATGCAGCGTTTTGGCTCCGCCCACTGAGTTTAATTCAACCGGTTTGATTACTTCTCCCTTAAACAAATGGCAGCCACATTCTTTATAAGCTATTCTGTGAGTGACATTTTTAATACCGTACCGTGAACTCCACTGGCTCATTCTCAAGCTGTAGAGTAGATCACGATGTCTGGGCCAGAAACAGGCTTCTTCACTTAAACCCACAGAATCCTCTACAGAGACAGTTATCAATCTAGCCGTGGATCTCTGGTAGACCTCCATAAAGTCTGCACTTGTCGAGGAAGA